>CM034157.1:55812882-60612882 GCA_019776745.2 Taxus chinensis | reverse complement strand
AATCAGAAGAAAAGCCACTGAAATTTGGGATAATCATTTTGAAATTTTAAATGATTCCCAAAGATGTCAGTTGTTGGTTAGTTTGATGAAATTGATTAAAATGAGACCTACATTAAACACCTTAGGATTGACAACATCTAATATATGTGGTCAAACCTCTACAATTGTTGAAAACCTTCATGATGCATATCACACTATTGGTGTCAAGAGACGCACTAGGGATAGTAATATTGTGCATCGTGTACTTGCTACTAGTGTTGTAAGTGAATCAATAAAAAAACAACGTTTGATTACGCAAACAAGTCGAATGTTGCAAGTTAATCGAAAAACTCTAATGAAAGCAATTGAAAGACGTAATATCCTTCAATCACTCAATAATGCCGATTTTTGGGCATTTTTTGCTAGAGCACCGCGTAAGGACAAAAATAATTCATGATGCTATAAGAGAAGTTGTTATTAAATTTTGGCATGATAACACTAGAGTTTCACCTAATACAAGAGATGTTATAAAACAGAGAGTTGGTTCTACTAATCGTGAACCACATCCAAAGCATTTCTTAGATATGACTCAAACTCAATTTTTTCGTAAGTTTGAACAAGAGAATCTAGAAATTAAAATTAGTCAACGTTTTTTTGAAATGTTGAAACCATTCTATGTGAAAATCAACCATGCTCGCACCACTTGTTGTTGTAGGCAACATGTTGAATTTGCGATGCATTATGCTAAATTTTTACGTATTCGTTCTAATTTTCATTCTGAAACTATGTTATCGGAATGTGGTGTTCAAGTTCCACCAATATCTTCCAGGGATTTCATTCCTACTATATTTTGTGAAAAAGAAGTTGGACAATTTTTTATAGTCAGGATTGTTTAGATGGAAGTTGTAGTACATGCGGCGGATTACCTAAATTAGAAAGTTGCATCCATGAGCAAATTGAAGGTACAATAGGACATAATTTAGTTGAGTTTGATAAATATAAATCAGTTGCATACCAATTGAAAGATGGAAAAGAGTCTAAACGGTGTGAGCTAGTTACAGAACAAATGCCCATTTTTCAATTTATGAGAAAATTTAAGGATGAAATTGTTTATGAGTATGTGAGGCATACACATAGAGCTCGATGGTTGGATGAACAATTCAAGCTATGCAAAGACACATTTCCTATTGGTACTATTGTTTTAGTGGTTGATTTTGCAGAGAATTACACATTGCAACCACAAATGGAGGTTCAATCGCAATATTACAACTCAGTACAAGTTGCCATTTTTGTGCATATAGCATTTCTACATTCTCCTAACAGTACAGAGAATGATCAAAAAATTTTAAGAGAGTACCACTTTTATATCAGTGATGATCGTACTCATTCTACTGAATTTGTGCAAGGGTGTTTCCAGTTATTTTATGGAAACTTGTCTGATAGGGACATCCACTTCAAACAACATTATATATGGTCAGATAATTACACGTCTCAGTTTAAGAATGCACGAATGTTTTATTGGATGAGCAGAATGCACGTCAAGATGGGTGTGCAACATATTTGGAGTTTCATTGAGGTTGGACATGGAAAAGGAGAGCATGACGGTGCAGGGGCATGTGTGAAAAGAGCTCTTGCAAGAGAAGAGTTGAAGTACAAAGATGGTGCTAAATTAAAAGATGCAAAGAGCATAGTGGAATGGTGTACTGACAACATGGCCCGAGGTTCTCAAGAAAATTCCACAGTTTGCAGATATTTTTGGTTGATAGAGGAACAACATATTGCTAACTACAAGGATTGTATGACACTCACTGGGTCCAGTGATATGCACTCATTTTGTAGCTCAGACGCTACTTCGTGGGCCGTATGGACAAGAAAGTTGACATGTTTTTGTGCATCTTGTATCGAATTTGTCACTATTGAGTGTGATTCACAAGAATGGGTGGAAGGATGGATTTGTAGGCCTCTAACTCCGCTTCCTAGTTATCAACCTCCACAAGCATTACAACTTGTTTCTGCAGATGAAGTTACAACATCCAAGGACTTTGACGAAATTTCAATTTTGGTGCGACAAGGTATTTATGGTTATTTATTTAATTTTTGTATTGAGTTATGTCCATTGAAATTTTAATATGTAATTTAAATTTGAGTTGTTCAACCTTGGTTATTTTTTGTAGGACATGTGTTTGCAGTAATTACGACAGAAGACAATGAAGAAGGAACAGACTATTTCTTATGTCGTTGCATCGAGGAAAGAAAGAAGTTGACTTCTCCTATTATAGATGGCGAAGATATTGAGTATCCTACAGGGTCAGTGGTAGTTACTGGAACTTGGCTTCGACGGTATCCATTAAAAAAATCCTCTGTTAGGGTGTTTGAAGACTTTGAGACACACAGGAAAATACTCTTATATTCACATCTAGTTCTAGCGACAAATATTCAGTTGTATAGATATCGAGGAAGGCCTAATAACAAGATTCTTTGGAAGGTTCGAGAGTCAGATCATGAAGCAATCTTGTCTGCTATTCAGAGTAGATCCGATCCTGATGGTTCATTGGAATGAATTTACAATGCTCATGTCTGGTATATATAATTTCTTTTCAATTTATATATATATATTTTTTAGTTTAAAGATCTAGATTTAAGTTTGAATATATATTTTATTTTAAATTTGTGTATTTTGTAATTATATCAATCTATAGTATATATGGTTTTGATTTGAAACTTAAATTTCTTTGACTAACACTTTTATTTTAGGTTAGTGGTGCCATAAAAGCTTCCACCTTCATGTGGTTGGCACTGTTAGTAGAGAATTTTACATTCTCGAAGCTAAGATAAGCTTTCATTGTTTTGAAAAAGTTGTAAATTTTGAAAAAGTTGTAAATTTTGAAAAAGTCAAGTAATATTTTGAAAATGTTGTAAATTTTGAAAATGTTGTAAATTTTGACAACTTGTAAATTTTGAAAAAGTTGTTTTTGAAAAATAGTTGAAATTTTGAAAACGATCCGTGGCTCCTAAGTGTTTACAATGACCATACTTATGCATGTGCAAGATATGAGAAGGAAAAAACTGAGAGAGGTTATTGTAGAGGGTCCCTACACTGATTTAGATCAACGAGGCCTCTCTAGGTGCTACGGAGTCCGAGTAGTCACCCGTCGAAGTTGAACGATATTTTAGTCTCAGGGCTCTTAAGGGACTGCGCCCGAACGAAGTAGCCCGAAAGCAACGACCATTTCACGCACCAAAACTCCACCTCCTCTAGCATTCACCTGCCACCTGGGTGTGTCGGCGTAATATGTTTGGTGCCACGACCCACCGTTTGCAAAATATAGCGTTTGACAACCTTACACTGGCTCCAACTGCACTATTTCGCGCGTTTGCAAACAGTAGGACAACGAGAGCACCGAAATGAGAAGGAAAACAATGAGAGAGGCTATTGTAGAGGGTCCCTACACTTATGTTTCAGATTAGATGAGGCCTCTCTAGGTGCCATGGAGTCTAAGTAGTCATCCGTCGAAGTTGAACGATATTTTGGTCTCAGGGCTCTTAAGGGATTGCGCCCGAACGAAGTAGCCTGGAAGCAACGACCATTTCATGCACCAAAAAACCACCTCCTCTAGCATTCACCTGGCCACCCGAACGTGTTGGCATAGTACGTTTAGTGCCATGACCCACCATTTGCAAAATATAGCGTTTGACAACCTTACACTGGCTCTAACTGCACTATTTCACGCGTTTGCAAACATTAGGACAGCGAGAGCACCGAAATGAGAAGGAAAAAACTCGAAGAGAGGCTATTGTAGAGGGTCCCTATGCCAAGGTGTTGGATCAGACGAGGCCTCTCTAGGTGCCACAGAGTCTGAGTAGTCACCCGTCAAAGTTGAATCGATATTTTGGTCTCAGGGCTCTTAAGGGACTATCATCGAACGAAGTAGCCCAAAAGCAACGACCATTTCACGCACCGAAACACCACCTCCTCTAGCATTCATTGGCCACCCAATGTGTCGGCGCAGTCCGTTCGGTGCCACGACCCACCGTTTGCAAAATATAGTGTTTCCTTATTTATTTAAATTAAATTACAATGACTTGGTTGTTATGTTATCTCTTGTTGTATCAAGTGTCCTTGGTAGGATGATATATGGGGCTCATGAATCTTATTTTCGACCTTATCCTTAACACTTGGTTTTGTTATAATATTATGGGTAATATTGTTCTACGGTTTTCTTTTCCTTTCTCTTCTTTCTCTCTTTCTATGAAGACCATCAGTTGTGCTACCTCTTGATTCAACTCTTTGACCTCCTGTGAAACCATAATTATCTTCTCTTCATCCTTTCTTCTTTCCTTTTCCTCTCTCTCTCTCTCTCTCTCTCTCTCTCTCTCACTCTCTCTTCTTTTACCTCATTAGCTCTATCAACCTTTGAATCAGATTTCCTGCTAGTTCTTCTTCTTCTTCACCATATATCACGTCTGATTCATGAGGCCTAATAACCTTCAATTACCTTTCTCTACGTTTCTTCATCTTTTCTATTTTTCACATATGTTCTTGAACTCTCTTATCCTTTCATGTAATTGCTTTATCTAGCATCTTATCTCTCTGATACTAACTTCTCCATCCAATGTGGCATTTTGTAACCATGACCTCACTCTTTACTTCACCCATCATTTTCATCTATCTCTTTGTCTCTCTTCTTGGACCACTGTATCAACCTTATCTCAAATCCTTTTAGCTAATCTTCCTTGATCTTCAAGTTATGATATACCACATGTTGTAGTTCAAAAAATTTATAATATATGTATTCAATGGTTTCTATGTTTCCCTAAAAACTCAACTCTGTCTTTTGATCAAGTTCAAACAACTCCTTTTCACTAGTTAACATGTACTCTAAATTTAATATTATCCCTTATCCTCTATATGGTTTCTTACTGATATTATTTATCTAACTCTAATGTAGATACTATGAGCGTAATCAAAATGATCAACTACCATCTTCAACTGCCAAGTTCAATATCCATGTTGGAAGGTACTTACAACTTCTTCATAGTTTTGGAACTCAAAATACATGAAGCAATCAACTAAAACAAATGTAGTGAAAATACATTTGAAAATAACTTATAGGTTGTGATGCAAATACAAATACAGTACAAGCTTATGATGCAAATAAAAATAATATAAAGATATGTAGCCACATATCATTCAAATTTAACAATATTTCAGGATTATGAACAGTACGGCTACAGGATTAGAAAATCAATACATTTACTTCAAGGATTAACTCATATGTACACAAAAGTTACAAACAATACAGACTCAATTTTGGGTATACTTGTAATATTATCAAGATGATAACATTGATGAATTCCATATTAACTTCAAGGATTAACTCATATTGCACACCTTTCCAAATACAACAGGATGATAAATTGATGAATTCCATTAAATATATAATCTTTAGTTACTAATACTTAAGTTGGCAATAGAGCTAACAATATTGTTTTAGTTTGAAAAATAAAAATTCAAAATCCCCATGGTGAAATATACCACAAATAATAATCAGAAAGATACTAGAAAATATATTACTAGAAGTAATACACTAAATCCACCTCAAGATTTAAAAGACCTGAAATAGTTCAAATTTATAGCCTCGGAAACAAAACCGTAGCAGAGATATCCATAGGAGTTCCATATATGGAGGAATCACTTTTATCAACGTACAAAAACTATGATCTAGTATACTTTTGAACACTAAATTTTATTTAATAAACAATACAAATATTATTAACCTAGTTTGGGTACAGATAAATTCACATGTAGAGAATACTCGAAATCTACAAGTTCCAACGAACAGAGATCAAAACCACTTTCTCAGAGTTAGCAATAATACCAAAATAACCAAAATAAATATGATTTAACCAACACACATGGATATAATATATATATATATATATATATATATATATATATATAAGAATCAAACAAAGTGTGCTCCAGACGCGCACGTCTCTGAAAATATATATGTACATAAGTTCATAATGTATGTATACATCTCGAACTAAGCACGTGTCATAATGTACATATGAGACCACATGCGGTCGCAAAAGGCTATATATAGTACAATGGACTATGAATCTACTCATGACCACATATTTACATCCAGGTGTCCACTATAAATCTACTCATGAAACATCTTCCCTCTCTTCACCCTACTAGAAGTAGCATGTCCACGACCTGGGGATGTAGTGGAGGGAGATGCCACTACGGATTTCATCCATGTGGTCCTAGGTGTCTCTAAGCATGCCTGCAACCTAACCTGCACATTCATAAACAACAAGTTTTTAACACCCAAAATTTTAAAATACATTCAAAATTTAGAAACTTGTACAATTTAGTTAAAATGCATGTGAAATCTTACCGCAATGTCATGATCCCTATCAATTTGTTGTTGATGCGTCGCAAGGACAACAATAGACTCACGAGGGGTAAGCTACATACAAATAATTAATTTTCAAATTAAATATTTCACATATATACCTACAAAATTTGATATTGTAGATTTAAGTTTAATAAGAAATAATGAAGGTCTCCAAAATTTAACAAATTTAAAAAATTGTGTACCTCAGTTAGTGGATCTGCAGATGCTATGACAGTATCTACAGTAGCCTCCACAGTCTGCATATATGGAGGAGTCTCTCTAGCAGTCATAAGCTATACAAAAAACATGTACAAATCAATATTAAAATCTACTTAAGAGCTTAGCACTCCTATCGAAACCTATTGAAAAAAATAATAGTAAAGGAACTCAAAGGTCCCTACACTCTAAACATATCTCTTCACGTTCATCAAGGAAACACCAGATCTATATATAGGTACATGAAACATTTACAAGCACTCATTCATATGTTGAGATTTTAAGAAGGTAAAAAAACTATACAAAGGAGGGAAATTATACATTCATTGCATTCCCTACTATACAATCTTACCCCAGGTGGTACTTTCAAGACATGTAAAACCAATATATGATTACATACATGGCTAGTTATATCAAATGAATTGGCATTTCCTACTAAATAATATATAGGTTGATCTACAGAAAGTGAAACTCATGTAACAGAGGTCCAAATCATGCAATCCATGCGTGAACTTCCAGTAATTAGAAACAAAGTGTAAAGAGATTTACTAACCTGCGTAAAACTCATGTGAGGCGTGCCAGTAGCCTCAGTTCCTTGAGTAGATGATGACCCGCCAGGCTCCTGTGTATAAAAGAGAAAAATATTAATACATGTACAACATACACGTGAAACAAATTATAATAATAATCTAGTGCAATTAAATGATTTATTAAAAATGTAAGTTTGTACAACTTGAAACTTACGTTTGAAACACGCCTAGGTGCAGTAGCTAGCATGTCGACACCAGATGTTTCCTTCACCGGCTCTTGCTATTTAAAATAAAATAAAAAATTAGTTTTTTACATGTATGTACATGACGTACAATAATCATATATATATATATATATATGTATGTGAATTAAACTATTGTAATATATTGTATATATATATTATTTAAATTTATTTGAAATTTACCTGTGAAAGACCAATATCAGTGGCTCCAGTTCCAAAAACATTCCCCAGCATCTCATCTATAGAAAATAAAATCTCGTGAACCAGCAAATGATGTCTGTCTTACAGTGCATACGGCACCACATGATCCACAGTGGTGTGGTGCACTAGAAATGGCGCCTCCACCAACATCACCAGATGCAATCTGGGTGCTATGCTGGGTGAGAGTGTCAGTGAGCTCCCTCAATGCATGCAATGTATCAATCTCCACAACCTCCTTCACTATAGGAGGGATAACTGAAGGCAGTGGGGGTTTTGGGGCATGGGGGATCCTAGGTTGACCTACGCGTGCACCAGGTCTGCTCTGTGCAGAGCCACCTCCTCGACCAAAAAATTCAGAAAAGTCAAAATAATTCGGGACCTCATTGAGCACAAACTCACAATATAATTTCTTCAAAAAATAAAGAGGAACCTCATTGTTGTTGCATGGTGGATAATCAAAAACCATCCACCATCGGTCCCAAAAATTGTTTTTGATTCTATCATCATGGCACCAATGGATTGGGAACCGTTTGCAAGTAACTGCAGGGGGGCATTGGTTCTAGGGTCGGTAAATAATGCACAAATGAGGTCTTTTCCAATTTTTTTGTCTTTGACGGCCGCATGGGATAGTTTATCCGCATACCACCGCCTACAGTCACTTCTAAAGGTGTTCCATCTATGTATTTGGTTGGTTGCAGACTCAACTTCGCCAATCAATGTTTGCAATGTATTGGCTAAAGTCATGCGGGATGGATTTGTAGCATGATTTTGTCTTATAGTTTGAATTAGGTTCTCAATGAAAATTTTATTTTCTTGGATTCTTCCAATGATATTATCTTGCGTTCCTGCTGGCTCAGTGGGGACAGAAGGAGCCACAGGAGGCGGATCTATGTTTGGAGGAGGGTTTTGAGGAATGTTCAGAGGGTTTTGAGGAATGTTCAATGGGTTTTGAGGATTGTTTTGTTGGTTTGCATGATTTCGAGCTTTCCGACCAACTGATAAAACAAGAAAATTGTATACATAAACAAACATTTCAAAAAACCCATGAAAATGTAAAAAAAAACCTAAAATGTAAAAAAAAACCTAAAATGCAAAAAAATGATTACAATCGGGGACTTACCTCCTCATCTTGGTGGCATGGTTGAATCTATCACTATCCAGAAGTCTGATGAGCAATTTTGAGATGGTATTGAGAGCGCGAGTGAAAAATGTTTAGGAAAAGTCGCGGTTCAAAATGAAAAATGAGGAAAATAACGAGTCGCGGGACTGTTAAATTTTGTCTCAGAGTTCCGCGATCGCGGTTTATAACCGCGATCATGGTTCTAAACCATGATCGTGGTTTTAGGTTCGGTAATTACCGAACCTAGAATTCAGGAACCGTGATCGCAGTTTTAGAACTGTGATCGCGGTTTTAAAACTGCGTTCCTTTATTTCGGGTTTTTATGTCCACGGAATTGTGCTTGAGACTCTTGAGACAATTTTGAAAGTAAAACCCTATCCAAAGTCAGCACTTGGGATTTATGTATTGAGAGTGCCCAACCCATCTTAAGAGGAAGTTTCCTTTAACACCTTGTGGATACTCGGGGCAGAGGGACATCAAGAATCTCAACTTACATAAACCAATACGTAAACAAAAAGTGGTGTCACTTAATAAATTCTTCACAGAAAAAGATATCTTATTGAATATGTTGAATAACATTAAATTTAGTTCAAAAATAATTTCTTAAGTAATAATCCTCATTAAAAAAAATAGAAGAATAATGTACCTTGAATCTTATTAGTTTACAAAATTAAAATGAAACAAATGCATTATGTAAAATATTTTTTAAGGGAAGAATATACATCTCTATTGAAAAACAATTTGGAAAAGTGTATTTATACATTTATTCATACATTTGTTTATCATCAACAATCTAAATACCCAAATCTACACAAATGAACACTACATTTCTTCATTTAAATCAACACTTTGCCAACACATATTGTAATGTCCTCGCAGGTGGAATGACATACGAGAAATGAAGATAAGCATCATTCGAAGTTACATAGATGGAGATAGGGTTTCAAGATTTCCCACATGCCTTGTTAAGGTTTAGGTTGCCGACAAAAGAAAACCACCAAGAAGACGCTAAAATTTTAGGTTGAGGTATTGTATGAGCTAACCTTCCACATCGATAACCAATAGAAACCCATGATTATCTACAATCCAAAATGTGGTTGTTCAAGTGGTTTTTTCACCATCACAATAGATGATTGCAACCACTTGAACAATTACTCCATTATCAATAACAACATCAATCCATAAGTTGTTAATAAACATTACCTTTGGATGCTTGCAAAAATGAATTGTAAGTTGTACTCGATCATCACCAAGATCCTTTCAAATGCTTATCATTTCAGATATTCAATATTATAATGAGCATTGAAAGAAGCAATTTTTTTCCTTGTTACAAACATTTGTTGTAGGATATTGTTAGTAGCAGATAGTGAAAAAAAACTTGCAATGAGTATGAACTATATAGGCAGATGATTGTTCGCAAAGTAACAAACTTTTGCAAGCTTTCGCAAAGGGTGATTGATATGAATGCACAACATACATAGGTATATCCTTGAAAATAAATAATTTGCCTTGGGCACCATAAAAAACAATCAATATTTTACTAAAAGAAAAATTTATTAGGGGGGAAAGCCTATCACAGTTAGAGGTCAACAGAGGAAAGGAAATTGGGGCCAAGAAAGATAATTCCAATAATGAGAATATATTGCACATGTTGAAGAGAATTTGGAATGTTGCTAGTGATTGGCCTTGAATTTGGTCATTGATTAATGGAGGGAATATAAATGATCCCACTTTTTTATAAGTCGCATATGAACACTGTGTCAATGTTAGGAAGTTCCACTCAAGAAAATAGGGGTGCAATGTGCAGATCATTAAGGCAATGCATCCTAGAGGTAACTCTAAAAGTAAGATGAGGTTGTTTAATTTTCCCAATGTCAATAATTTATTTTTGCAATGTAATACCTTGTGTTTTATGGATAGTTAGAGGCCATACCATATTGTGGGGGAATCATTTACACATGATAATAATCTTTTTTTAAATACTAATACCATATGCTTAGAATTTCAATCAATGGATTTTAATTTTTAAATCACAAAGCCTCTTGTGTCCAAGTCTATCTCCTTCTGAATTTTTTTTAATGTAAAAATTGGAAAATATGAGAAAAAGTAGCAATGGTCATGATTAAGTTGCCAAAACGAAATTAGAGGCCATGTAGAAATACAAGATAAGAGAATTTGTAACTAATACTAAAGAAAGTGAACAATGGTGATGTTGATAGCCTTCTTGGTGCAAACCAAATGACATGCATCGAAAGGGGAAAGACTCATGTCACTTCCCATGACGTTCAAATTTTCTCCACCCTTGGAGGCTTCCCATAGTCTACTTCATCACCTCTTGTGGACATGAATCTTGGATATGTATGAATATGTCATGTTTATGCACTTTTGCACCACATCCTCCATCTCATCTTGAACCTTCCTATTCCTGCATTTTCATGTCGATTCCTAAAAATATCATTTCATACTAACCGTTAAAGTGAAAAACACCCATGTACACAAACATATTCCTGACAAAGAAGAATGAAAGTAAAAATTTATAGATAAAAATGAAGGATATGTAATGTTGTACCTAGAGAACATAGATAATTCCCTAGTCATCCAAATTACCCTCTTTATTTTCCATAGGACCCAATTTATGGAATACATCATTTAAATCAATCATTTTCATAGGAAGATAGATGACTATTCCACAAGGGGTATTTGATATTAGAAACGATGGAGGCCGAAGGTTCTTCATAGACTCCATAACCATAGTGACATACTTGTCACCCATTTCCTTTAGTGCAATTGTAGATGCTATAATTTCACTAGTTGAATGGGGTTATCTAAGTGTGTGGCATGTATTTACTCGTCATGTTTCACTATTTTATTAGATATGTGTATGTGTGCTTCTACTGCACTATATGTCATGTTGCCTGAAACGTAAACCTCCAATATGCTAGAGGAGAAACAAGATCATCGTCACTATATAAATAAATGTTCTGTGAATGGTTTTCACGACACTAATGTCCATGCACGAATGAGTAAAAATGTACCATGTGTCAACAATGTCCCACAAATGATCTCCACCATTCATTCTCCACCACATGGAAAGCGAAACCATAGTGTGTCTACTATTGAAATTCTTATCATAAGCAAAAACTATTTTATTAAAACTACATATTCATGGTAACTAAATCAAGTAAGAACCATTCCATTATATGTTTAATGGGATTTTCTTCTATGATATTTACGTTACCATGAATTTTTACATGAAATTTTGTTTAATGTGTAGCAAAAAAAACCAAAAAAATTATTTAATTGTCATACATGGCTCCACATCGATGCAAATTGAATATTAGAAACAATAAATGCTACCTATTGCATTACAGGGGTACCACTTCCAAGCCTCTTCCTCTCCCTCTTTACCTCTTAAATTAATTTATTTTTATGTGTCTAGTCTTGTCTAGTATATTCCAACCAAACAATCACCATCTTTGGTGTCTCATTACAATAAATCTCATCAAATATGTAATGACATAAGAATTTTTAGTTTTGAAGCATAAAAAATGCAGGGATTTAAGAGTTTTAATACCACATTGTTGTTTGGTGTTATAGCATTAGAAGGAGGAGGAATACACATATAAACAATGCTTCCAATATGGTAGTAAGAAAACACGTTGAAATCTTGCACAAAGAAGGTATACTTTCCAACCAAAGGTTGAAATTTTCTAACCAGGAAGCTAGATAGGTTATAAGGACGGTAATTCAGTGTATGCATGATTGGACGAAGAGGAATAATAGTTTTATGAATTTTGGGAAGCATCATAAATAAGAGGTTTTATTTCCTTGCTAGGAATGGGGTGTTTCTTAGTGGGGACCATCTTAAGAATATTACTTAATAACCCTGATCACATTCTTAGTGACGAGACACACATGATTTTGATCTAACCTTCTATAACAGCTATTATTAACCAAATGCTCTAACATCTTCGTATATTAGTCTAACCTATCCAAAATAATTTCGGCATTGCCTTTGTCATCCTTAGTGATAACGATTTCATTTGTTATCATTTATGGACTTTAAGGCCACACATTATTCCCTCAAAACATTTGATTTAAGAACTTTATCCTATCTTAAGGCCACCGCACAATCCTGTCTAATTTATTTCATGACCTACAATGGAAGAGACCCGACCACTTTCTTAGTTTTGAAAACAAAATCTTCCTTGGGAATGATATTTGGATTCATGTCGATTCCTAACTCCTTACTTAAGACATTGAGAGCAAGATGGTCTAAAGGGAAGCTATCCTAGTTGAGAGCTATCTCCTAAAAACCTAGTTTGTGAGGACACAAAAGCAAAAGAATAATGAGAAGGAACCTTATCTCTGTTGACCTCATAGGTTAAATTTGAAGGGTCATCCTTAGTATTAATATCATGGGTTTGAGTAGTGATACCTAGGTATCCCATCCCCCATTAGGATTTTCACACACTATTAAGTCTAAGTAAGACTTGGACTGAATGACATGTAACAAACTACACCTATGAGGAAAATAATCTAACTTATGGAAAATACACATTTGAACATAACTGCTACCACTACCATCAACACCCTCATCACCATCTAATTTATTAACATTTATAGAAATGTAAAGATTATAATTTTTTAGAGATGTGTATATCAATATTATCACAATTATTATTGTTCCAAGTTATTTACAATTTCAGAAATATGCAAACTGCAAGAATAAGATCCAACACTTGAGTCATACCTATCTCACTAGGCCATGTATCCATCAAGACCCCAAGGCACGAAGATGGAGAAATACGTTGGATGTAAGTAAATACACCTTCATAATTTCTCCCTCCCTAATCCCACAAGTGAGAACGACCCTACAATTTTTCCTTGTAGTACAGATCTGAAGAATATAATCCTTGTTGTTTTGAATTCTACCATGCTTCATAACAGAACCGGATACCCTCCACTCAATTCGCACTTATGTATGTGAATTTTTTATAAAAAAAACCATCCCACATGCCATGTGCTACATGATGTGGCCATTTTTCCTGGTGCTAGAGGAGGTCTTGTCATTGAAGTTGTTAAACTTGGCAAACTCAACACTACAGGTTTCAAGGATGATTCAAATCTCACCGAGATGGGGAGGATGGTGGCAGTTGTACTCATTGTATTAACAATGCTAAGAAGAGTAGGTGCATTACCATTTTACTACCAAAAACATTTTTTCTCCCTGTTAAGTAACTTTAATAAAAACACAAAAATTTACATTACCGCCATCAAAATCTAGAGAGGGAGCCAAAGGTGTAGATGAATTTTCTCATACAAGGAAAGTAGAGGAAGAATTTTCAGAGAATAATAGGCATCTCTCAGGTAAATATATTTTTTGCCCCATACTATTTAGATTTTCTTCTTGTATCTGATTATATCATCCAAACTATTATTCGAACCCTCGAAAAATTACTTCACACGATTGATGCATATTACACATACTTATTTTTAAAATGTCAAGAGATATTAATTTTAAGTTTATTTTTGGTTTATTTTTGGATATTAGAATTATCAATAATTTCATTATTTTTATAGTAAAATTTTCCATTAACTAGTGATATTTAGTGTTAATTTAGTTGTACTAATGTGTCATGGTTTTAAAACCTTTCCCACAAAAAAACATTGGGCTCCAAAATCCAACATATGGCCAAGATATTATGATATTTCAATTGAATTATTTTATTAAAATAAAATCTAATTGATGATCAAATGGACATCAAATTTAATGTTGGAATTAATTTTCAATGACTCATACCTCCCATTGTAAAATGTTAATCAACATAAATATATACTAAATTATAACTTGCATTTTCATATATTTAATGTTTTAAGAATACATGGTATATCAATTGAGTGTGAATGAACATTTATGACAATCCTAATATCCCACATGTACGAAATCATGTCATTCATATTTTTAACTATGAAATGAGGCTCATCTTCTATCATAAGAGGCATAATATTCTTGATAATTACACTTGAATTTAGAACTTTGGGTTGTGTGATTCACTCTTAAGCTAAATCCAAAAATAACACAAACATAGATATACATACATACATACATACATATATATATATATATATATATATATATATATATATATATATTAGTTTGGATTAATGTCATTTATTTTCCTAAATAGATGTCCAAATATATGAAACAATGTGCATAGTTGAATGGACTATGTACATGAAATAAATGCATCTTTTATCTACCTAAGTGGTTTAAATTTTATAAGGTGTGCACCCCAAATGCTCTACACCATACCTTTTATATATGAATGGTAGACATATAATGATCATATTTCACCCCTAGAGATACTCTCAACACTGAATTTCAGTATATTGTATTTCGCTATTTATTTATTATTAGTCGAGATCAAGTTCTTATTAGAGTGTTTGTTATGTTATTCTATTGTTTGACCATTTGTGTTTTGAGTAATTTGATTATTTGGATTTTGTATTGTTTCTTGTGATTTTATTTTTCTCTTATCAATTATTTTTCCTTATTTGCTTGAGTTTGTTTGCTTCCTTCTTTTTTTAGCTCTCAATTTTGTGTTTTCTTTATGTTTTCCTTATTTTATAATGTTGTGTGATGTTTTCCAAAATCATAGCAATTTAGTTTTAGTCTACCTGAATTGTATCGTTATTTTTTAAGCACATTTTGGTTTGGCTCTTTTGACCTTTATTTGGGTCCACATGATTCTTGGTTCTCTATTGTCAACTTAGTTTACATGTTGTATTATATTCTTTTGTTAAGACTCTTTTATCAAACACTTTTGTTGCCCCGCCTCTAGGTTCTTTTCATCGCTCAAGGCCAAAGTTGAATAAGTATGAAAAGACCCGCGGAAGTCTTCCATGTGTCCCATCGGTGCAGCTCCAAAGATGGAACGTCGAAGCAGGTTTTCAACCTAGCGTAAACTCTTCACGTGTCTATTCTGATGCATGTTTGATATAAGCCTGGGAACAGAGGACCTTGAATGAGCACAAACCCGCCACGTGGCAAAAATAAAACTTCACCAATTAAAGACTCAGTAGAAATACCAAGTAGGGGGTGGATACACGGACTCCTATAAAGGGGTAAAATATTTATTCCAAATCTGAATTAAAAACCAATAATAATGGTAGCGCTACATTTAACATATTTGGGGGTGCGAGCCAGAAGGATAAGTGCAGGGCCTTATCAAAATTGAAGGCATAAAAGGTGGTAGCTGAGAGTGATAGTCAAAGGAGGTATTTAAAAGCAGGCAAGGAAGAAGACTAAAAAAAGGAGGAATTTTGGGCCAGAAGGAGGAAAAAGTGAAGAGTTTTGTATGCTTTGTAAAAATCTAGCCTTAGTAGGCCTCTATCATAGAAGAGAAGTGTAATCTATGCTTTCATGGGCCTTATGTACCATTTCTCTATATGAATAAAGAGTTCTTATTCTATGCAATTGGATTTTCACATGTTCTAAACTTTCGTTTCTTTTATAAGAAGTAGTTCTAAATGAGTCAGGAAATTCATCATGCTTGATGCCCTTAGGATTTCCTTATTTTGTTTATTATCTATAAATCAATCATTTCAGTTCCTCATATTTATGCATTATCAAAGTAGTGGATCGTGTTGTTTCAGCCCTTCAGCTATTCTAGATAAAGATATCAAGTTTTCTGTCATTCTCATTTCTCTTAGATCGATGCATCACCTTTTATTTTATTCATTTACATTTTTCCTCTAAACGCTACCCCAACCTAAGAGAAGATCCAACTTCTTTAAAATACGGAGGTTACCTTAGGGTGCACGTCTCACCAACCTAAGGTTTCCTAAAACTCTGATGGTTCATCCATAAGGATTATCATCAACGTTTTTCCTAGCACGCCTGGTGGGACATTAATTCCTAGATTGAACAGCATCAAAAATCTATCAACTGGAGTAAGGTCCAGCTCACCCACTTGAAGGAACAAATGAATGCAAATGAGGGCGAGAGCAAGGGAAGAGGGTTTGATTTACTATTTACAGCTATCTCCCCCATGGCATAGAAGGGGAAGACAGGTTCAGAGGTCCCCGTCCCCCCTGGACTGGAATCTCTCAACCCCTCCACCAGAAAGGCCTTTTACACAGTCAACTAGGACCCACAAACCCATCATTATGGCTCATCTTCAGACTCCACCTCCGAGACCTTTTGTTTCATGGAATTAGGGAATCCCACTCATCTTGCCCACACCCCCGACGGTATGGAACTACATTCCAACCAATGCGTTAAAAGCATTAATCAAATTCAGTGGTGAGGATTTCAAAACCCCCGAGGAGAATCTCCAAGACGTAGCCAAGATATGTGCAATACATTATATAAGGGAACAAGATCTTGCCTTACGTTTGTTGGCTACCTCTTTTAAGGGAAGGGCCCTGGAATGGTACCAATATTTAACCCCTAATACTATTGGTACTTGGGACCAATTAGGGGGGTGTTTGTGACAAGGTTCACGAAAAAGGGAGACCGGTCATCACTCCTATAGAAACTAATTAGTATTAAAAGGGGTCCTCAAGAATTAATGATAGATTTTAACACCTAGTTCCATAAATCCTGGCAAAGGATTCTGGCCTTGGCTAGACCACATGCACATATGGTTATTGTCTTTTACCTAAAAGCCCTAAATTCAGATATTTCGTTAATGATTCAATCATTAGGAGGGGATTATTTGCCACATGCCTATAACATAGTAGTCCAAGCTAAGAATAATCTAATAGATGTCAGGAATCTCCCTCCCTGAACTCTTTTACTAATAAATCCAGAGGTAGCCCCCATTCCACAAGTACAAACATCGGGCCCATCCTCGACCCCTACATCTTTATATAATTACCCCCTACTGGTTACGGTTCCCTCTTCTACCACTACGTCCTCATCTTCCTCTCCTAAAATGGAGGAGATGAGGAATATCCTGAGAAGTTTTTCTAATGAAATAGTGAACCTTAAAAGGAATCAGGTAGCCTATCCAAGGAAAAATTATCAGAGTTTCCAAGGTAACCATCCCGCTTACCCCTCTACATATCAGAATACTCAGAGGCCACCAACTACTCAACCATAAAATCAAATAGTCCATGTACCAATGCCTCTTTGAATCGTTCCCTCAATAGCAGAAGAGAGCTAGTCCCCAAACAAAATCATCTGGCTGAGGAACCCAACGCCTGGTGCTTCACTTGCAATAATTCTCATATGCTGAGAGACTACCCCCAAGGGAACTTTCAGCTAAGGATAGCCAAGAAATGATCAAGATAAGGTTATGAAGCATGTAAAGCTGGACCTCGTCAGTCTGAGGGAGCCCAAAGCATCACTTTCACCACCCAAATGCAAGGGATGTCCCTAGAACAAGAGTCAAATATTGCACCAGAGCATGCCCTTTTCTCTTGGTTAGAAGGGGAGGAGTCTGTTTTCATAGATGAGGTATCTGTTCTGAAGCCCGTTGAGTTTAAATACAACACCTGCTTTAATAAAAGGATCATTGAAGCAGATGCACTGGCTCTGAACTTCAATTGACAAGGTGTACAAGGAGCCTCTGATTATCATGAACACGCCATCACCAAAAATAAAGGAAGCTCCAAAACCAACTATACAAGATCAAGAGGTCCATCACCTTGATAAGGAAAGAATGAAGCATCAGCCACCTCTCAAACCATTGCTGGTTGGACCCATCAACATAGTCCAACAGCTGAAAAAGGCACCAGCCATCGTGTCTTTGTGGGATCTTCTAAGCATTCATGAGCAAAAGGAGTTGCTCCAAGAAGCACTAAAATTAGAAGGGGATGCGACCAAGGTGGGTCCCTCAAAAGGACGGGTCAAAGATGCTCGAGTGCCTACAGAAGCTATATTGCTAAATCAGCAAGGAGAGGCGGGTAAGCCGAGGCCCAACCCCTTCTTTTTAACTCTCATTATAGGTAAGAAGTTATTACATAACTCCATGATAGATTCTAGTGCAAGCACTACTGTCATGCCTCAGGAAATAGCAGATGCTTTAGGAGTTCAATATGAACCCTTGAAGAAAGGAGTTATGCAACTAGATGGGAAATTTGTTCCAACCATAGGGGTTATCAAGGGACTCCCATTACAGCTATATTCCTACCTAAATATAACTGTCTGCCAAGATATCGTGGTGATTAATGTCCCACCGATCTTTGGGCTCTACCTCTCCTAAGATTTAATGGCTAAAATCGGTAGGTATATGTCTTTGGATTGGTCCCATTTAATCCTATGAACCAAGTATGGGTCTAAAATGAAGGTCTTGTCAGAACCACTCTCCAAAGAGCATATAAAAAACCAAGCACCTTCTATTTTTGAGGCCTCCCATGATATGATCACCAAAGAAGAACTATATGTAGAGGATGGAGAGCCCCAAGAGGGTGATCATCTATCTAATCTTCCCCTGGGAGATCCTTTTGGGAACTTTGATTCAACTGGCCTGGGCACTTACGTCATCTTCGACGAAAACCCCACAATCCCAAAAGTAAAAGGAGAAGGCGATGCATGAAAAACCAGCTTTCCCAGTGACCCTCCAATATGGACCCTATATTTCAATGGGGCTAGAAGAAAAAACTACTAGGGAGCTGGAGTTTTCCTCGAATCTCCTACCGGTAAGAAGATTCTCTAGTCAGTTCATTTCCAGTTCTCTTGCACTAGTAACGAGGTAGAGTATGAGGCCTTGGTGCATAGTTTATGCACCACCCAAAAGGAGGGTATCAAGAAGCTAAGGGTATTCGGTGATTTATAATTGGTGGTCACACAAGTAAGGAATACCGCCACCACTAAGAACCCAAGGATGAGATCCTACTAGCACCGGGTATGGGATTTGATAGATGATTTTGAAGCTTTCAACATTAAGGTAGTGCCTTGTGATCAGAATACAGAGGCGGACATGATGGCTACCATTGGGTCTCAATTTGACCCAACTTGGGATCTACTCAAAAATAAAGATACCATAAAGGTGATCATTCACCCCTCTATCCCTGACAACATACACCATTAGCAGGTGTTTGATAATGACCAGAAGATCATACATTTCCTCCAGCAGTCTGATCAATTCGTAAATCAGCTCCAGCCTAAGATTGAAGAAGCATATGGGGACCAGATAATACAGCTAAAGATGAACAAGCTCCCAAGAGGATTAATTACTCTTGAGAATATTTTTGACTCAGATGATTCTAGTATAGATCGGAGAAGGTTCGAGGCTGTAAAAGAAGACTATGTAGAGCTGGAAATAGCTAGGGACAAATGACTCAAAGTTGGAAAGTCAATGACCCAAAAGGACAGAAATCTACTTGTGGCCTTGTGTCACAAGTATGATAAAGTAATGGCCTGGACATATGATGATCTCCATGGTTATGATAAGGACATTATCCAACACACCATTGACCTAGAGGCAAGGACTAATCCCATGCGTCAAAAACAAAGGTCCGTGAACCCTAAGGTAGAAGCACACATGGCTGAGGAGTTAAGAAAATTACTGGAATCCCATATAATTTTTCCAATCAAACACACCACGTGGGTCTCCAACCTTATTCTAGTAAGGAAGAAGAATCGTGAAATATGAATCTACGTGGACTTCAGAGATCTAAACAGGGCCTCCCTGAAAGACCATTACCCCTGCCCTCTATGGAACAAATTTTATAGACAGTCATGGGTTCCAAAATGTTTTCTCTGTTAGATGGTTTCTCGGGTTATAACCAAATATGGCTCGTGGAAAAGGATCAGCATAAAACTACCTTCACGACCAAATGGGGAACCTTCGCCTATGCCAAAATGCCTTTTGGGCTCACAAATGCAGGGGCTACTTTCCAAAGAGCCATGGACACCGCGTTCGGGGCATTGATAAACAAGGTAATCCTCATATACCTTGATGACCTTACTGTGTTTACTAAAACAATGGAAGAGCATTTTGATGCTTTAGAAGCTGTGTTTAAAAAATGTCAAGAGTTTGGAATCTCTCTGAATCCAAAGAAATGTATCTTCAGAATTCCCCAAGGAAAGCTTTTGGGACATGTGGTGTCAAAGGAGGGAGTTTCCATTGATCCCAAGAGAGTCAGGGCCATTTTGGAGCTTCCCCTTCCAGTCAACAAGAAGGTTGTTCAATCCTTTTTAGGAAAGATCAACTTCGTCGGTAGGTTTATATCAAATTTCATAGGAACTATCTACCCAATCACCCTCATGCTAAAAAAGGACCTAGTTTTCAAATGGACTGAAGAGGGTCATCAGTATTTTGAATCAATAAAGGAGGCTATTGCATCGGCCCCCATACTCCACAACCCCAACTTCTCAAAGAGTTTCATTATGTATGTATATGGTGGGAAAAGTAGCATAGCATCTGTGCTAACTCAGAAAGGAGAATGACAAGGGGAGGAACACCCAATCACTTTCTTTTCAAAAACCCTCCATGACTATGAGACAAGATATAATTTTGTGGAAAGGCAAGCCTACGCTATAGTCAAAGGTCTGAAGAAATTCAGACATCTGGTCACGCACAACAAAATTTGGGTCATGGTGGCTCACCCCAGTGTCAAAGAGTACATAATGGAAGGCGAGATAACCAAAAAAGGGAAAATTGGATAACAAAGATCCTAGAATATGACATAGAGTTAAAACCCACAAAGCTTGTGAGAGGCAAGGGGTTGTGTCAATATTTGACGTAGGAACCTGTCCCCGAAGTGAATGGAAAAAAAGAGGTGATAATGTACCTCCAGGAGGGAAGACCTGAGGGATGGGTCTCTGACAGAATCCATTTTATGCAAACCAGAGAGTACCCAGGCCATCTCCCCTTGAAAAAGAGGAGATATTATAGGCAATAAGGGACTCATTTCACTATGATTGATAACTTCCTTTTTAAAAGGAATTTCAATGGGTTAATGTTAAGATGCCTGGAGGATGAGGAGGCCAAGAGAGTATTAAGGGAATTGTATCATGGAGACTTAGATGGTCACTTTTCAGCCCAAACCACAGCTATAAAGATCTTGCAAGTAGGATATTTCTGGCCTAGCCTATTCGCTGATAGCCAGACAGAAACAAACAAATGCAAGGTTTGTCAAGTTTACATGGGTTTCTAGAGAAACACAGTGTTACCCCTCAACCCCATCCTAATTGAAGAGCCTTTCGCACAATGGGGTCTTGATTTTATTGGAATGGTTAACCTGACTTCAAGTGTCGGACACCGGTGGATTCTCATGGTGACTGATTATTTCACCCGGTGGACGGAGGCAGTTCCACTCAAGGAGTCCACTGAAAATGTGATCCTAGGACTCTTACAGGATATCACCACACGTTTTGGTCCCCCCCCCACACCATTATATCTGACAATGCCAAAGCTTTCCTAGGAGCTAAAGTGTCTGATTTTGTGGTCAAGCACGAGATATATCTAAAGACATCCTCCAACTATTACCCCCAAGGAAATGGCCTGACAGAGTCTACAAATAAGAATCTGATAAGACTCATCAAAAGGATGGGACATGAGCATAAAAGGTTATGGCACGAGCATGTTAAAACAACCTTATGGGCCAATCAGATCACTCCAAAATAGATCCTGAAAGCTTCACCATATGAAATAGTCTATGGGAAAAGTGTTGTGATGCCAATTTCCTTGGAGATTCCTACATTACAACTACTGAAAGGATTTGAGATAGAGGAAAATGGAGTGATGCCAGTGAGGCTCACTGAGCTGGTTGAACTCCAAGAAAGGCATGAAATCACCCACGAAACCATGATCAATCACCAACAAATAGTCAAGACATGGTTCGATCAAAAGACATCAGAGCCAAACTTCCAAGTTGGAACCACCATCCTAAAGTGGGATGCAAGAGCAACCAAGCCCGGGAACCATGGGAAGTTCAACCCCTTGTGGACTGGACCATTCAAGATCAGTGCATGTAAGCAACATAACTCATTTGAACTTGAAACCATGGTGGGAGATCCTTTGGCTATCCCAGTGAATGGGATTCACTTGAAGCCCTACGTTTAGGTATCCTCAGAAATTGTATCATATGTACATATCTTCTTCCCTTTTTTATTTTTGTGTTGTACCTTCATTCTTCTTTTGGGTTTTTGCCATGTGTTCTGCCGCCCCTATCTACGTATCTTTTGATATTTGAGGGAGGCCCCTCCCCCTGTCTTTTCTCACTTTGAAGTCATCATCAAGGGTAAGGCCCCCTTTCTTAATGAGGAGATCCACAATTAATGCAAGATCTATCAGAAGTCACCGAGTTTGGTGCCTCAGGTCTCTCACCTAAAAGGAACGTTAATAAGAAGTGACTCCAAGAACGTGTGAGATTTTACTCCCTAAGTAGAAATGGCTATTAAAGGTGCCTTGAGCTGTTCGGCAAGGTCATTCTAAAGCATCTAAAATTTTCTGAGTTAATTGACGAATATCAACGTCTCCAAATTCCCTAGAGTCATTTATAGATTCAGAGATACCATGGCCACCTCCAGTTATGTTCATGCAAAAAAATCCTACGCAGGGCAACCCATTCCTCCTCGACATCACCAGCCTAAGTTAAAATACCTAGACCCTTTGTCCCAGTACAATGACCCTTCGTTGGTCATCGACCCAACTGATGATATATTCGACCCCAGTCTCAAAAAAGGCCTAAAGCTTTAAGAGAAGAAGCATGCACTAGGTTCAACCTTCTAGGAGACTCTGAGTCATTCAGTTCTAGGACCTGGAGCACAACTCTCACCCAATATATGGTTCCTCTTACACACCCATGCCCAAAACTCATACAGACGTGTGTGGCCTGTTTCAACTCAAAGAGCCACACAATCCAGGGCCGAAATATAGTTGTAGTAATTACACCAAAGGATATCAGGGACATGTTAGCCCTGACCTATGATCAAAAGGCCAGTTTCTATAATATAGTTAAAATTCGAACCGTATGGACCCAGTGTCAAACAAAGGCCACTTTCCTCACCAAGGAGTTGAGGCTGTCAGACACCAGTGCTTCAGGGATTCCAAGTTTCCCCATTCCCTTAAAGTGTCTTATGCCTAACACTCAAGATGCCTATTCTATGTTGGCTTTTATTTTCGGGTAGGACTCTGAGCGAGGTGTTGAGGATTGGTAGATGGCGACACTGTTTCGGATGAGGACCATCACCCAGAAGTAGACATATGAATTTTATTTTGTGGAGGTCATCGTGGGTTCAATTTATGAGCAGCTCAGTCATTTCTCAATGGCATCCACCTTTAGGTATTCATCTTTTCTTTTCCATCTCATCTTGTACCAAAATGCTCAATATTTTGGCCAGTTTATGACTCTGACCTTGTGGGATGCAGAAGTAAATCCCCAAAATATTATCCTGGTATCTGCATGGACCCATGTACTATCTCATTCTTCAGATGTCTATGAATTTTTCAATGCTTTTGTGGAGCCTCTTTTTCTAGAACTTGATCCTGAAGGGATAAATAATAGAATGAATGACTCTACGTGGTCTATCTTCTCGAACCCATTGCACCCCTATGACTACTTCTTTTCCAGAGGTCATTCCATGATTCGTGTCCATGGATTCATGGGTGAATCCTTCATGCTCCCAAGGATTCTCACACCGCAGATTACGGATCTCGAAGTAACCAGATAGCTTGTACTCCTGGACCTGGAGGTCGGCTCTATTAAAAAGAAGAAAGCAGTCTATGAGCTTCCATTTAGTAGGGGAGGGATTACCATACTCAAAAGATGAGCGGACCATTTTCTATCACAAAATTTGGCCTCCTATGGTTTCACCTTGATCAAGGACTCATGGAGGTATGATCCAGATGGGGAAATGGCTGCTACTTTGGCTACAAATAAAATCTCCAGCTCTTGCAAGCATTAGCCAAGGCCATTTTTTGATTCATGACAGAGCCCCCAGGATGAATCACCTGATATTTTCGTCGAGCTCCAGGACATCCCAACTCCGGACTGGGAGTCATTCCACCAGGTCAAATATGCATTTGACCCTACTCTGACAATTGGAAAAGGGCTTCGAGTGGCCTTAAAAAGAAGGGATTGGAGCCCCAGGAAAATTGAGGCCTTTTGGAAGTATAGGAAGGAAATTGGCCAGACCACAAAAAGCTTTGAGGAGGTCCCTAGTGACGATAAGTGGGAAGATAGATGGGACGCAGAGCATGAATCTGATCTAGACGGTGAGGATATAATTGTGCTCACTTCTGAGCAATCTCTCAGGTTAATCATAGAATCTTCCGAGCTCCAACAACAATGGATACCGGAAGCACCTTTGTCTACCACTCCCTTTCAGACTCTAGTTTTACCATCACCTGACCTATCAAAATCAATGGCAGAGGGAGACTCATTTTCTAGCCCAGCCCACAAAAGGCTAAAGTCAGTCGCGGTCCCCATGATGTCTACACCACAACCTGGGACTTCTCTCTCAGTAATGCCTCCACTTCCACCTTTCCTTTCAAAAATCCCCTTTTAGTCTGTCACTCCATCTTAGACTCTTCCTCCGCTAGTCACTCCTCTACTTCCATAGTTCTCTACTACCATCCCAAGCTTCTCACCCCATCTGATCACACCCCCTTCTTCGGCACTAGTATCTGCAACATCTCAATTACAAGTTACTGTCCCATACGGCCTGCCACCCAGTTTCCCATTTGTAGGGGGAATGGTCTCTTCTCCTTCCAAATTTTTGAGCCAAGCAGAGTCTGCTAAGGTGGCCAGGGATCATAGGAGATTAAAGCAGAGAAAGAAGGAGATGGAAGCTCCATCAACTAAATAGGTGCAATCCTTGTATGATCATTAGCAAATATATTTAACCATTGTTCACCTTGTCCCTCAGGTATCTAAGCCCGCAGAACAAATGCAACATGATGACTATTCCATCAATGCTATCATGGTGGACCTTGCTGAATTCCGACCTCGAGACAAGGTCAAGTTACTAAATGAAACAGTAGAGGTAGTCACTACTGACTATTTGAAACTCAACAACTAGCTTAAGAAGGTGCAATCCAGCCTTTGAAAAGTGGAGGCTACAATGGCAGGCTGTATGGCCAAGATTAAGGCCAAGGATAGAGAGGTTGATCAACTCAAGAAGGAGTTGAAAGACACGTCAACCAAACAAGTCCTCATAGACTTCTCAAGTGAGGTGAAGGCTCTGAAGTCTAAGCTCGCTGCATCCGAGGCCCTAGTCAATTCACTCTCACAGGAAAAGAGTGGCTTTTAGGCTAGGTTAAAATCTTCTGATGAAATGGTCAAGGACTTGACCAATCAATTAGGGAAATGATCCCAGAAGGTGGGAATTTTATCATTTGGTGTAGGGGTTGTATGCCTCATGTTGTGATAGGATTTCCATCACTGTTGTAGATCTAGCCCCAACACTTGGATTTATATCCGATGCACAAGATTTGTGCTCTAAGGTAGAAAATGTAGTCTCCACCATCAGCAACACCTTATCCACCAAGGTTCAGGAGTCAAATATTTTGATTCAAAAACTCTATGATGCCTCAGACCCCGCCCTTCAAAATGTAGGAATCACTGACAGGTGGTTGATAGCGGTGAAGATCAATGAGATTCTGAGCTGTAACAAAGCTTCTATAAAATGTCAAAATCTCTTGGCATAGCTCCGCCAGGGGAATGAAGGAAATAAAGTAGAATATCAATGAATTAGTACAACTAGGTTTCCCTTCTCCCTTCCCAGATGAATCCACTGTCTTATCAAAGGACCAAATCCAACAGCTTTTGATCACTAAACACCAGGACAAGATGGTCTTCCAGTCTTTGAAAGAGGACTCCAGTATCGTTGAGGTCGAGACCATCATTAATCCTATCATTCAATTAGAGTTTCGTCTGCATATAGTAATGCAAAGCCTCCAGGGTTTCTCCCACAAGGAGATAATCGAGCCGGAACGAGCATTTCAAGTGTTACAACAAAGAACCTACCCAATAGAGCAAGAATGGCTCAGATACCATGCTTCCTTGCAGAAGCTCTAAATGGCCCTCTGTGAGCCACATTTTTTATTTTTTAAAAGTGAGGGATGTTGGATTCTTCCATGACCGGTACAGAATCCCTTGGTGAGTCACCAAACTGATTATATTCTTTTGTTAAGACTCTTTTATCAAACACTTTTTTTGCCCCGACTCTAGGTTATTTTGATCACTCGGGGGCCAAAGTCTACTAAGTATGAAAAGACCCAGCGGAAGTCTTCCACGTGTCCCATCGGCACAACCCCAAAGATGGAACGTCAAGAAGGTTCTTAGCCTAGCGCAAATTCTCCAAGTGTCTAGGTTCCGATGAGGTCACTCCCAAAGAAAGTTGAAGAGTCAAAGATACGACATCCTAGCGTAAAATCTCCATGTCTATCTAGCACATGTTTGATATAATCCTGGGAATAGAGGACCCTGAACAAGTGAAAACCCTCCATGTGGAAAAAATAAACTTCACCAATCAGAGACTCAACAACAATACCAAGTAGGGGGTGGATACACAGAATCCTATAAAGGGGCAAAATCTTTATTCCAGATCCAAATTAAAAACACTGACAGTGGTAGTGCTGCATTTAAAATATTTGGGGGTGGGAGCCAGAAGGATAAGTGCAGGGCCTTATCAAAATTGAAGGGAAAAAAGGTGGTAGCTGAGAGTGACAGTCGAAGGAGGTCTTTAAAAGCAGGAAAGGAAGAAGACTAAAGAAGAGGAATTCTAGGATCCAGAAGGAGGAAAAAAGTGAAGAGTTCGGTATGCTTTGTAAAATCTAGCCTTAGTAGGCCTCTGTCATAGAAGAGAAGTGTAATCTGTGCTTTCATGGGCCTTATGTACCATTTCTCTATATGAATAAAGAGTTCTTATTTTGTGCAATTGGATTTTCACATCTTCTGAACTTTCATTTCTTTTATAAGAATTAGTTCTAAATGAGTCAAGAAATTCATCGTGCTTGATGCCCTTAGAATTTCCTTGTTGCATTTATTATCTATAAATCAATCATTTTAGTTCCTCAGATTTCTATATCAGAGTAGGGGATCATGTTGTTCATCCCTTCAGCTATTCTATATAAAGATCTCAGGTTTTCTATCATTTTCATTTCTCTTATATCGGTGCATTGCCTTTTATTTTAAGGAAAGAGATTTGTTTCTGGTGGATCGCAAAAACAAGTAAGAAAATTTTAGAGCTCGAGAGAAGACAAACAAGGTCATCAATTCATATTCATGGCATATAAAAGTTGTCATGACCATGATGTTATGGATTTGGTTGTGCCATTTAATGAGTGCTATGGTTTTGGTCGGGGTGCTTATTTTCATTGATCTTTTTTTAGTTTGTTGTACCTCTTATGATGGTTTGTCTGTCATTGCATATTGCTGATGAACACTTTCATATTTATGATAACTTGTATACCACTCTAGAACCTTACTTCTCTAGTTTTCTCCAATAATTTTAATTATCTGAATATTTCTATATTATTTTATGTTTCTATATTATATGAATTTGTGTTATTAGGTCTGATTTATTATGTTATATTCATAACTACTCCCATTGTAATTATATTTGGTTAGTTTAATGCATTATTAGGGGAAAATTATTTTCCACGTCTACATATACATATGAAGATCACACATATCATGTAACCAATAAACCATTATATTAGTAATAAGTGACTTCCAATGTAGTATTACCTTCATTAACATAAGGATCGTGATATATTGGGTTTACATGTTGTTGTGGAACAAGATCACTAACCAATGTGAGATTATTATTTTTTAATGAATGAGAATTTCATAATCAAGGAAGAAAAAATATAAGATACATATATTTAACGTGGAATAGTTAGGTATGCCAATTTCTAATGGGTAATTGGTATCATCTACAGAATTATTTTTTCAAATCATATGAAAGATCACTCTAGTCTTACAAGTTCTCCATAAATAATAATAAAGGTCTAATAATCTCACCTTTAGGTACCCAACAAAACAATTATCCATACCTATTTTTGATTTGGATAAGAGATGTGTTAACCTCCCCTCTCTCTCTTCATTCTACAACCTTTATATGTCTTACCTTCATCTCTAGCTTGTAGTAGTTCTTATGAATAATAATAATTTTAATTCAATAACAATAATTAGAAATATATATGGTGTATATATATAAATAGTTCTTAAATTATTTTTTTGATATATTAAACAAGGGAAAAGGGGTCCTCGCCTTGAGAGAATAACAACATCGAGACAAAAATTTAAAATGTTAGCCTAATGGACAAAAAGAAAAACCAAAAACTAGAAAATTACTACGTCTGATTCCAAATTCAAATAAAGTAAAAAGCCTTCAAGAAAGGCCAAAAAAGACAATTTTATACCCAAAAAAACAAAAACAAATATAAAAATTACAAGAAAACATTCCATAAAACTACGTCTTGAAATCCAATTTATATGTCTTACCTTCATCTCTAGCTTGTAGTAGTTCTTATGAATAATAACTCAAACATTATTATAGTTATAACTCAAACATTAATAATAATACAATTATAGGTGTATATATATAAATAGTTCTTAAATTATTTTTTTATACATTAAATAAGGGGGGTTAAACAAATTGAACACATTTAATGTTATAATGGTTTGATATGATTCTTAATATTATCAAAAAAGACAATATAAGTATAAATAAGTTCTAGATTTGTCATGTCCGAATCTGTTACTATCATAAGAAAATATAAAAAATTGAATTTAAATATGCATGATATGATTCTTCGAGCTCTTAGTTGTAATTTCATTGATTCCTAAGAAAATGTGTTAAATGGAATACATTAGAAAAGTTTGATGTTTTGGATTCATTATACTTGTAAAATTGCTAATGTGTAGATCATTCGTATGTATAATTTGTTTTATTAGTTGTTAAATATTGGTAATTGTAATGTTTTGAATGTTTGATGAAAGTTAAAGCTATAAAAATTATGTGATATCATACTCTCACTCTCAATTTGGCATATGGGGGAAAGTGCCTCTGCAAAGACAATGAATCAATGCGTGCTGAAGGGGCTTGCCCCTTAGGATGCCACATCGATACACCCAACTATCATTGTGTGATGAAGGGGCTTGCCCCTTAGGATTCTATATCGATATTTGGGTGGTATACTATGTTGAGCAGAAGTTTTTAAAGTCACCCGCTGAAGGCAAAGACCCTCCACTCAAAATGCACCCTCCCATAATATCAAAATAGTCCCTTTTGCAATGGATGGTTGTGATATTATGGGAGGGTGCATTTTGAGTGAAGGATAGCCATTGGAATTTATTGATACTTGAATTTTTCATGGATATTATCTTTCTGATGTTGTGATTATTTTATCATATTGGATGACGTATATTAGATTTGACATGTATCGTACTAACATTAATTGTATGCTTCTTTTGTGTAGTAGTTACTCTTTTGTGTAGTGAATATGAATACCAGGAGCCTAATTTCTCCCGATCTTGTTGGTAAAATGAAGACATACAGAAATATGAGCCTCCACGTAAACTGAAGATGAAGGGAGTTCACATAGAAAGTTTGAAAACTGCAAGAGTTCCTAAAAATAGTCCTCAATTTATTAACAATTTATAAGTTATATGTATATTATAAACAGTTTAGCATGCCATTGAATACTAGTTGTTGAGAATGTATAGTAAATAATTTTTATTACGATTCAAAATTTTAGCACCATTTCTAAATTTCAAATAAAAGAGTGAAAATTCTACACATTATAATATTGAGTTTGTATTATCCAAAAAAATTAAAATACCTGCATTGTGGGAAATTTAATATGCTAGTGATTTCTATTGTTTTAATAATATACACTAACAAAATATAAGTAAAACTATAGATGTGGATAGTCTACGCTATTATAATTTACCCATGGATGATAAATCCTTAAACAAGGTAAAAAAATTCAATCATGAATAATTTTCATAATTTCATACATGACAAAATAATTTTTTCAGAATATCCATATTTTATAAACTTCATTGTGGAGAAATCACATTTTTCAATTTATTTTTTTGAAATGTCTATATTCTTCAATTTTAGTTTGTAAGTTCACCTTTTTCAAAAAGAAGGGTACATGGGTGTTGCGGAGATTGTTATTTTATTGTTGTTTAATTATTATGTTTTGGCATGCATAAATGTATATATAGATTTTAAAGATGTTATTATTATTTTAATATTTTAATTTTCTAATTTGTAACTTCTGTTTTAAATAAATATGTTTTTGTTTAGTTAGTTTTTAATGTTTTTAGCTAAGTGTAATAGTTTCTATTTTATATACGTCATTTTTGGAAAATATTATTTTATAAAGAAAATAAACACCATAAAATATATTATTATGCAATGTGAATTATATTTATAAGTTTAATTATAGTATTTTTCCTATAAATTGTTGTTTTCCTTGCATTTCAATACTGTCTTTTATACACGTGGATTTTGAATTAGACAAAAATTCAAATGCTTCCAATGTTTTAAGATGGTATTCATGTTGATGATGATCAATCACAAGTCAAAATTTATTTTGGAAAGTATGAAATAATTGTTTCATTAACGATGCAAAACTGCATGTAATAATTTTTAGGATGGGAAGGAGGCCCAAATGGCAGAGCATGATCAATCTTCCTGTCCAAGAGATTATAGAGGAAAAGAGTCAGTTATCATATGATGACCTAGAATGGACACCAATAGGGGATGAGCCGAACATCGACATTTGTGCCGCTATACCACTCACAAGACTACAAACATTTCTAAAGGGGGAAGGTTCTAACGAAAATTTTGAGACTACCTTCACCCACACAAATCACAAGTCAACAAATATAGAAAATCCTAAACCGCATACAACCAAGTCATATACTAGGTTTGGACCTTTGCTAACAAATTATTTTTTGTATGTTCTTTTCATAAACATTTGTATAAAATTTGATGTTACCATTTTTAATGCAGCTATTGGTGTTCGTATGGTCTAGACGACAATAGAAATAAGCAGTAACAAGTGAAAAAGTGAGTAGGTGTATAATTAAAAGGGGTTGCCAATGTCATTTCAATGTGAAGGTTTTTTATGGGAGACCGACAGTGGCCATAATATTATACAACAATCCGTTTCATTGTGATGTAAATGGTGAGTGTTGTCATGGGAGGAACGAAAATACCATTAACAATCCTCTTCTGAATGTTGCCACATACTTATCAAATGAATGCAAAACTTATATCAAGAGTCTTTTGTTGATGGTAGTCATTGTGGAAACGATGTACAATAAATATATAGAGGATCCATCCAATGTGGGTATATCGAGCAAGAGGGAATAATACATGAAAAGAAAGGACGTGGTGAACACATGGAAAATAGTTCACTACAGAAGGTCTCAAAAGCATGGCGATGATGCCATGAGCATGAACTTATGGCATGCGGAGGAAAGAGACATTTTTTTCTACTATCAACGCCCAAATGGAACCACTGTTCCATTCATTATGGGGTTGCAAACACCGTGGATGTGTGAGAGAATGGTTCAAAATTCACACAATTCCATAATCTCCATGGACTTGACATTTGCTATGAACAAATATGGCGTAAGTAATTGGAATGAATTTTGAAATGATGTGTAATTTATGTATCATTAATAATGTTCCCTTTCTATTATATTAAACCCCATGTTACCATTTGATGTCATATTCCTTGCAGTACCAATTATACACATTATTTGTTTTTATGAGCAAGAGGCTAGGGTGCCCGTAGCATGGGCCATTTCTTCGAGGAATAAAATTGAAGACATTTATGGGTGGTTGGCAGAAGTCCAGAAATGAATAAAATGCCTTCGTGCCGATTGGCAGATCAATGCATTCATTACAGATGATGCGTTGGCTGAAATCCAAGCCATCAAGTGTGTTTTTGGTTTTCGTGTACTGGTATGCCTATGGCATGTGCGTAGGGCATGGTTGAAAAATGTGCACAGGTATTGTAGTAAGGAGTCTAAGTGGAAGATTTTTGAGAGAATAGGTACCATCATGTATGGTCTTGAAATACATCACGAGCACACATTTTAAATCATTCAAGACTTCTTTAATGAATTCAAAGAGGAAACTAAGTTCCTAGAATACTTTAGGAATACATGGTGTGAGAGTGAAGAGCGTGTTGGTGAGTATGATCCCTTTGTGTGTTTCCTTATTAATTACCATCAATTATAATTCTTTGTTTATAGTGTCATTGATTTTCAATCTATGTTACTTGATAGCTATGTGGGTGGTAAATTTTAGAAACTTCTCCCATGCAAATCAAGAAACAAATGCATCCATCGAGTCCTACTATTATTTTTTGAAGACTAGATACTTGTGTGATAGATAAAAAAATGTACTCGCCAGATGGAATTTTTTCTACACACTTGTGTACAAGGTGGAGCCATTTTACAAACACAAGAGGAAGTTGCACAAAATATGGCTTCTTTACCAATTTCAAAAAGAAAGACAACTATTGATAGTGGTTGAGAGAGAAAAGAGTATTCCTGATACAGATTGCCTTGCAATTACGCCTGATTGCAATCAATTGTGGGTGAGGAACCAAACAAATAGAAGCACATGGTATTTGGTAAGGAAATGCAAAGCCTTGGATGTATGCAATGTGCTTGGGCTATCAGAGGAAACATATGTAAGCATATGTTAAAGGAATTGTTTTTTCAAGCAATATGTGTCGATGTCATCATATCAAGCACTAGAAGTGACAAGTAATTTAATGTCATCATATGTTACCGATGTAGATTGCTAAGCATAAGTCATAACGAAATAAACATCGTGTTGAAATTATTTTCATTTCATGTGCAAGAACTTACTTATGCAGAGACAAGTAGGGTAAATGAAGACACATTCTGTGATGGCCCCTCCTCGCCATATCCAATAGCAAAAGTGGAAGGTAATTCAATGTCATTGTATGTGGAAAGTAGTTATATAGATTGCTAAGCATAAGTTGTAACAAAAAAATCATCCTGTTGAAATTGTTTTCCTTTCATGTGCAAAAGCTAGTAATTATGTCGAGACAAGCACGATAAATGAAGACATGTCTCGAGACCGCCCCTCCTCATCGTATCCAACAACAGAAGTGGAAGGTAATTCAATGTCATCGTATGTGACAAGTAGTGATATATATTGCTAAGAATAAGTTGTAATGAAAAAAAGCATCGTGTTAAAATTGTTTTCATTTCTCATGCAGCAGCAAGAATCTATGCAGAGACAAGCACAGTAAATGATGGCATGTTATGGGATGGCCCCTCCTCGCCACCTCAATAGTCACTGATAGTTGATGGTTAGTTGTTAATGCCTTCAATCAATTAATTGATGCCAATGATAATGTTCATCACACATATTTATGATTAGATGAAATTGTGTATTCATGTGTACAATGATATTGAAAAACCTAGTGTATAAATAAATAACTTTCTATAATGTCTTATATGTCATAGGAACTCCTAAAATGTTGGGGCTGGTGGTTTGATGATAGAAAGCAATTCATATTTTATGGAACATCACATCCAAAGAATTCTTGAAGGTCAGTCTTGTGATACATGACTGGGTACAGATGAACAGAAAAAATGTATTCTTTGAATATGTTAAAAGGTTTAGGAGAGACCTAGAAGCATCAAATATGTTCGATGTTTATTTCAAAGGATACATCAATGAGAAAGCCACCACGCACATGTTTCCATGGTTTAGTGTGAGTAAAAAATGCCACCTGAGTGTGACTAAGACGCCAATCATTGTAGAAGAATTGAATAATCACATTGAAGACTACGAATGCTTCAAATTTCCTGATGAAAATCATGCAAAGAGGAGAGAAACAACATAAGTGAAACCTACAAGTTAAAACATTTAATTATTGGTGTGATTGTGAATTCAAACAAAAAATTAATTGTGGAGGTGAACAATAACATATTGATCATTTATTTTGTAGGTGGTTCAAATACAGATAAAACATATCCCCGCCACAACTAGTCTTTCAGTAATTTAGTGTCTGCGCAAGGTGTGTATTAAGTGTCCTTAATTTAAAAATATATATATTTACTATGGTAAAAATCCTTTGACACCTTGTCTAACATTTAATGCATTGTGTTGTAGATGAAATGGATATGCAAAGAGATGTATCTTACGGAATGAACATGCTGAGCTTTGGAAAGTAAATGTATGGCATGTTGAGTGGGCCTATATTATAATTGTAAATATTTAAAATTCATGTATATGAGATAGTACATTGTGTATATTTAAAATACATAAATATGGAATGTGTACAACTGACCTACTCTTTGACTATTTTTAGACTATTTAAAAAAAGTGCTCGGTGGTGTTAGCCAACGTAGAACCTCTCATGTAATATATAGATAGTATAAAATATTTTAATAAATAGAAAGTTGATGTAATTATGATGAAATGATGCAATCAATAATAATTCTATCATTTCAATCTTTGTATTGCTATTATCAAAGTGAACAAAAATAAACCTTTTCCAACACTATAAAAAATTATTCATTTTTTTCCACAAGGTACAAACCATGATTCTGTTCGACCATTATGTAACAATGTAAAGAAAATCAAGTAATTATCAGGTGGACAAGGGTTGAACTTTTTCGACGTGCTGAAAAAATTAGTTTATTTTTTGACACATTGAAAAACATACTTTGTTTATCAGCACTTTGAAAAACACGATCTGGTTTACAACAACGTGCAACACACGATGCATTTCCTCCTTGTTTTAACTATGTAATCCACATAAAATAATTGTCAAGTGGAGAAGAGTTGGTTTTCCAAAGTGATGAAAAAAGAGAGTGCTTTTCGACATGTTGAAAAATGCACGGTGTTTTTCAGCACTTTGATAAACACAATTTGGTTTATAAAAAGGTGCAACTCACAATGCATTTCTTCCTTGTTGTAATGATGCAATCCACATCAACTATTTATTAGCTAGAAAAGGGTTGAAATTTTTAGAAGTGATGAAAAAATAGAGCATTTTTTTGACACGTTAAAAAATGCACTGTGTTTTTCAACACTTTGAAAAACATGATTCGGTTTAAAACAAGGTACAACCCACTATGAATTTCTTCCTTATTATAAATATTGAATCCAGATCATATAATTATCAGGTGGACAATGGTTGGTTTAATCGAAGCGATGAAAAAATAGGGCGTGTTTTAAAAAATGTAGAAAAACACAGTGTTTTTCAACACTTTGACAAACATAATTCGGTTCTCCAAAAGGTGCAACCCTTGATGCATTTCCTACTTTTGTAAACATTGAATCCACATCTACTTGTTATGAACTAGAGAAGGGTTGGTTTTTTTGAAGCTATGAAAAAATATAGTGTGTTTTTTGACACGTTAAAAAACACACTATATTTTGTAGCACTTTGAAAAACGTAATCCGATCCTCCAAAAGGTGCAACCCGTGGTGATTTTGCTTATTGTTATAAACATTTAATCTAATAAAATAATTATCAGGTGAAGAAGGGTTGAATATTTCCAATGTGATGAAAAAAAGAAAGTGTGTTTTTCACCACGTTGGAAAACACATACTGTTTTTCAACACTATGAAAAATGCAATCCCATTATCTAAAAGGTTCAACCCATGGTGCTTTTCCTTCTTATTGTAAACATTCAATCCACATAAAACTACATATCAGGTGGATAAGGGTTGAATTTTTCCAAAGCAATGAAAAACAAAGTGTGTTTTCCACTACGTTGAAAAATGCACGATGTTTTTCAACACTTTGAAAAATGCAATCCTGTTCTCCAAAATGTGTAGCCTGTGGTGCTTTTCATTTTTTTTTGTAAACATTGAATAAACAAAAACTAATTATCAGGTGGATAGGGGTTGAATATTTCCAATGTGATGAAAAAAAGAGTGTGTTTTTCACCACGTTGAAAAATGCATGCTATTTTTTAGCACTTTGAAAAATGCAATCCCGTTATCCAAAAGGTACAAGCCATGGTGATTTTCATTCTTAATGTAAACATTGACTCCACATAAACTACATATCAACTAGATAAGGGTTGAATTTTTCCAAAGAAATGAAAAACAGAGTGTGTTTTCTGCTAGGTTGAAAAATGCACGGTGTTTTTCAACACTTTGAAAAATGCAATCTTGTTCTACAAAATCTGTAGCCTGTGGTGCTTTTCCTTTTTTATGTAAACATTGAATAAAAATAAACTAATTATCAGGTGGAGAAGGGTTGAATTTATCTGATGCAATGAAAAATAGAGTGTGTTTTTTTCCACATTGAAAAACGCACGGTGTTTTTTAGCACTTTGAAAAACATAATTCGCTTCTCAAGTGCAACCCGTGGTGCATTTGATTCTTGTTTTAAACATTGAATCCACATCAACTACTTATCAAGTAGAGAGGGGATGAATTTTTCCAAAGGTGATGAAAAATAAAGTGTGTTTTTTGACACGTTGAAAAATGCACGTTGTTTTTTAGCACTTTAAAAAATGTAATCCTGTTCTCCAAAAGGTGCAACCTATAATGCTTTTCCCTCTTTTTTTAAACATTTACTTCACATAAACTAATTAATAGGTGGAGAAGGGTTGAATATTTCCAATGTGATGAAAAACATAGTGTGTTTTCACCACGTTGAAAAATGCATGGTGTTTTTCAACACTTTGAAAAACACAATCCCATTCTCCAAAAGGTGCAACCTGCAATACTTTTCCTTCTTGTTGTAAAAATTGACTCCAAATAAAATACTTATTAGGTGGATAAGGGTTGAATATTTCCAATGCGATTAAAAATAGAGTGTGTTTTTTGCTACATTGAAAAACGCATAATGTACTTTAGGATTTTCAAAAATGCAATCCCGTTCTCAAAAATGTGCAACCCATAGTGCTTTTAATTCTTGATGTAAAAATTGACTCCACATCAACTACTTATCAAGTGGAGATGGGTTGAATTTATCCAATGCGATAAAAAAAAGAGTGTGTTTTTCACTAGGTTGAAAAATTGACGGTATTTTTTAGCACTTTGAAAAATGCAATCCCGTTTTTCAAAAAGTGAAACCCGTGGTGATTTTCCTTCTTGTTGTAAACATTGACTCCACATAAAATACTTATCAGGTGGAGAAGGGTTGAATTTTTCCAAAGAGATGAAAGTTAGAGTGTTTTTTCCGCCACATTGAAAAACGCATGGTGTTTTTCAGCACTTTGAAAAATGAAATCTTGTTCTCCAAAAGGCACAACCCGTGGTGCTTTTCCTTCTTCTTCGAAACATTGAATCCAAATAAACTAGTTATTAGGTGGAGAAGGGTTGAATATTTCTAATCCCATAAAAAAACATAGTGTGTTTTTTCCATGTTGAAAAAATACACGGTGTTTTTCAGTACTTTGAAAAACGTAATCATGTTCTCCAAAAGGTGCAACCTGCAGTGATTTTGTTTCCTTTTGTAAAAATTCACTCCACATAAACTACTTATCAGGTGGAGAGGGGTTGAATTTATCTAATACGATGAAAAGAGAGAGTGTTTATCACCACATTGAAAAATGCATGGTGTTTTTCAGGACTTTGAAAATTGTAATCCTGTTCTCCAAAATGTGCAACCCGTAGTGCTTTTTCTTATTATTATAAACATTGATTCCACATCAACTACTTATCAGGTGGAGAAGGGTTGAAGTTTTCCAAAGTGATGAAAAACAAAGTGTGTTTTCTGCCACATTGAAAAAATCACGGTGTTTTTCAACACTTTGAAAAATACAATCCCGTTATCTAAAAGATGCAACCTGCGGTGATTTTCCTTGTTTTAAACATTGAATCCAAATAAAATAATTATTAGGTGGAGAGGGTTTTAATATTTCTAATATGATGAAAAACATAATTTGTTTTTTGCCATGTTGAAAAATGCACGGTGTTTTTCAGCACTTTGAAAAACGCAATCCCATTCTCCAAATGGTGCAACCTATGGTAATTTTCCTTATTTTTGTAAACATTGAATCCAAACGAAATACTTATCAGGTGGATATGGGTTGAATTTTTCTAAAGAGATGAAAAACAAAGTGTGTTTTCCACCACATTAAAAAATGCACGGTGTTTTTCAACACTTTGAAAAATGTAATCCGGTTCTCCAAAAGGTGCAACCTATAATTCTTTTCCTTCTTGTTGTAAACATTGACTCCACAAACTACTTATCAGGTTGGGAGGGGTTGAATATTTCCAAACTAATGAAAAAAAGAGTGTGTTTTTCAACCTGTTGAAAGATGCACAATGTTTTTCAACACTTTGAAAACCACAATCTAGTTTATAACAACAAGTAACATGCGGTTAATTTCCTCCTTGTTGTAATGATGAAATACACATGAAATAATTATCAGGTTGAAAAGGGTTGAATTTATTCAAAGTGTTGGAAAACATGGTGTGTTTTTCAGCTCTTTAAAAAATGTAATTCGGTTTATAACAAGTTACAACGGGCAATCTATTTCCTCCTTGTTAGAAGGATGGAATCCACATCAACTACGTATCAGGTGTAGAGGGTTTGAATTTTTCCAAACCACTGGAAAATAGGGTGTGTTTTTTGACATGTTTAAAAATGCACAGTGTTTATTTAGCACTTTGAAAAACACAATTTGGTTTATAAAAATGTCCAACCTGCAATGCATTTCCTACATGTTGTAATGATGCAATACACATCAACTACTTATAAGGTAGACAAGGGTTGAAGTTTTTCAAAGTGTTGGAAAATAAGGTGTGTTTTTTGACATGTTGAAAAACACATGGTGTTTTTCATCACTTTGAAAAATGCAATTCATTTATAACAAGGTAAAATCCGCAATGCATTTTCTCCTTGTTGTAACAATGCAATCCACATCAAATACTTATGAGGTGGACAAGGGTTGAATTTTTTCAAAGTGCTGGAAAACATGGTGTGTTGAAAAACACACAGTATTTTACAGCAATTTGAAAAATGTAATTTGGTTTATAACAAATTACAACCTACAATTAATATCCTCCTTTTTGTAATGATGCATTACACATCAAATACGTATCATTTGGAGATGGGTTGCATTTTTCCAAACCACGGGAAAATAGGGTGTGTTTTTCAACACATTTAAAAATGCTCGGTATTTTTTAGCACTTTAAAAAATACAATTCGGTTTATAACAAGGTGCAACCCGCAACAAATTTCCTCCTTGTAGTAATGATGTAATCCATATAAATTAATTATTAGGTGGAGAAGGGTTGAATTTTTGAAAGTGGTAGAAAATAGGGTGTTTTTTTTTACACGTTGAAAAACATAATAGAAATGAAAAGATGAAATCCTATTCATTGTGAATAGAACATGAAATCATAAGAGATGTCATTTTTAGATATAACATGCATGATTAATTTATAGTCAATAGATTTTATATGAATGTTAACACAACCAAAATAACACAAGTTCCAATCCTTTTTATTTAAACCCATGTGTGGAGCCCATATTATAGTGGATACAATGTGAGAAAATCATAATATTAGACAATCCATTTATACATTTACACCAAATTTATAGTAACCATAGTAAATACTAATTATCTCTTATAAGACTGGATGATAATAATGAATTACATTGAAATAACCAATAATATTTTTGTAAAATAATTATCTCTTATAAGACTGGATGATAATAATGAATTACATTGAAATAACCAATATTCTTGAAATAACCAAATTTATAGTAACCGTAGCAAATACTAAGTCCATCAATCATTAGTTGACTAGTAGTTTTTTCTCAGTTGACGCCTTGGCCAGGATGTACATCTTCCATAATTCTTTATGAGCTTCGTGAATCTTAACAAAGGAATTAAATCTTGCTACTTGATTTTCGAACACTTTTTTGTTCGATTCACACGTCGTCTTCCAATTCTTAATTTATAAATCCAAATCTTGAACCTCAAGCTCCAACTCCATCTTCCTCGAGGAAGCATCTAGTAATTGGTCCAATAATTCTTTTTTTTATAAATTTAAATATTACAGTCTAAATCTTTCATGCTTAGTTTTATAAAGCATTTCCTTATGCATTGCAAATTTCAATTCTATTTCCATACAAAATGATGGGGACAACTCATCTTCTTGTCTAACTCCGACATCTTTGTTTGTAGGGCTCTCTACAGTCTTTCTGAACACATTAGTACTGACACTATAGAATTTTGCATTAATTTTTAGTTCTGGCACTGGTGAGGCATTACACTTTTCAGCCTTCTTTTGTCTTTTCATCTGATTAAACATGTATTTAAACAATCGATTAGTATATGTTAACATTCAAACATAATTGTTAATATCTGTCACCATTCAAACATAATTATAAAATGTATACAAAAGTTTAGTAAGTACCTCAAACCCAATTAGGCATACATGGAAGAAGAATGTAACTATGTAACCTGTAGACACTAAAATTAGGCCATACTCCCCCTTCGTCCCTCAACATATAAGCCCCCCTTTATTACATCTACCTAGCCATGACCCGCTTCACCCTACTAATATTAATTTAATTAATTAAATTAAATTAATGCATTATCCTCACTATATCTATTATTTAAATATCTTATTTAAATAATATCCACACAAACAGTTCACTTATATACCTCACTAAGCTAACTCAACCTAAGACCTATTCTTAGCAAGTTACCATAACTAATTAAGACTTACCCAAACCCTAAAAATCAATGCCTACACTCCCTCTAACCAAATTCCCGCATGCTCACAAGAAGCTCCCATTCTAATCCATGGGATAATGACATAAGATCTGAGGAAATAAGGAGGATCTCCCTAAGTTTAGTAAACCTAGAAAATCCTGCCTTGACCGATGTCAGTTTCCCCTAACCATCGACGGTTAAGTCGGATTGCCGTCGGTTACCCCTTTTATCCCCTAAACAACCTTATTCTCAAGGTTGGAAAACAATGGTAGAAAAGTGGACGAGTAAGAATGAAATCTCAAAGAGATAATGCATCTTCAAAGAGCCAATTCTATTAAGAACTAACATCCAAGGAAGGAGATTGAGGATCTTCTCTTGCACAACCATCCCAGCCACATTCTGATCTATCCAAGCAAAAGAGGAGTGTGCATGCAGCCCATGCAGAAGCTTTTCTTCAGTTGGTGATCACTTGTAGCCTTCAAACCCATCATCAGCACCTCCATCCTTCACACATAGACTTTCAGGAATGAAATCCAAGTAAGTACAACATCATACTTTGCTGGTTATTTCATTTTATCATTAATTTATCATCTATTGTTTATCTTTCTCCCTATTGACCATATACAACATTTTTTACCTCCATAGACCAATCAAAACCTCATAAAAACCTATTCCAGTCACCCAATACCTCGTCCTAACCAACCAAATCCTTTGTGCAATCACAAAGGAGACCAAAACCCCATTCTATGACGTTTCCAGATCTCACAGTAACCGGCACCGGTTATACCTAACTACGGTTGGTCACCCTTGACCGATGTCGATCTCTGTGTTTTCCCACACTTCCTTAAACAAAGACCTATCCACCTAATTTTACCTCACCCTCACTCACTTGTGACCTACCTGAGACCTTTATTAGACTTGCAGAACCCAGAACCAACCATTTGACCTGTGCACTCTATTCTAGCTTAGCATGTTAGATTAGATCGTTTTTCTTATTGTGTTTTTAAGTGAGATACCTAAATCATTTCAAAATAACAATAGGATTTACTTTTTTTTCAGCATTAATTTGTGTAAAACAGTGGAATGACATCCATTTAGGAAGTATCATGCTTCCCGGAGCTAGTTCACGCTAGGCAGTTTCACTGCCCATATTGTTTAATTTTTTCTGGTGGTATTTCTTTCATTACAGGTAGTTCCTCCTAGCCAAAAGGAAGCTCTCACGGTTAGCTATGGATTTAGAAGTCATACATGTGCAACAACCCATCAACCGATATTTTAACAGGTATTCCTCCTATGCTCGTTACCCCATTTGTTTCATCAACAATTCAAAGAAACATTTTGGCACGCCTAGTGGGACCCATCCTAGGTTCTTTACATTTCATTCATTCCTAGGAGAAATTTTTGTGTTTGTTTCCATTCTAAAAAGTGTACACATTAATTTTCTTCCTTGGTAATCCACTCATTTATATTTTCTCTAAATGAAACTTTTCTTTTGGTGTACTTAAAAAGTATCATCTCTTCATGTTTTCTACATTTTAGTGAAAGAGCATCCCTCTTCCTATTCATCTATTTTGTCATCGAATATCATACTTTTGATTTGAGTTTAAAACAAGTACATTGCATTCTGATTTAGCTCATTATCTCACATTAATTGAGGGAAACCTATATGCTGGAGGTCATGACCAACTGATGGTTGACAAAAAAATCGTAGAAGAGCACTTCTATCTTTTCCTCTTTCTCTGAGTTTTGCGAAACCACACAAAATTCCAAAATACATACATTCTTAAACAACATGTTACCTGAAAGAAGTTGTAGGTGATCACATGATCATGGCACAGTGGGCACCCAGCTCACTACTCTGTCGAGTCATACTTAAGAGCGAAGCTTGCCCCTACCATAAGATACCTAAAACCTCACCTTTTAGATCTCCGTCTTTGTAGGAAGCCATCCTCACCAAAAAATCTATTTCACAATTCATGTGTCAGTCCCTAAAATAGCATAAGCTACACAAATAGAATAGACAAAGGCACTCTTAGGATCACATTTTCTTAGTTTTTTTGCTTGGCTTGCATTTTGAGGTGAAAGAACACGTTAATCACTTTTTATTTGTTCATCTTGGCATGCTCCTCATCATAGTTGGTGTATTCTGGGTTCACCTAAGTGTGCCTGGGCCATATCACCATCATTCCCAGAATTTTGGGTCTGATTCCACACCTAATTTTAATTCACAACAAATTTCTTTCATCACTATCTCAATTTCACAGTAACTGTCATCAACTACCTTTGACCACCATCAGGGCCCTTTTGCTAACCTACTCAAAAGGACATTTTCACTTCACTTTCCTTCAATTTCCATAGTCTCTGTCACTGTCATTTTTTACATTGACATTTTACACATCCCTAGATTTGGCATTCTTGTCAGATCTTGCCTTCTGCCTTGCAGTTTACTCACTGTCCATTTTATATAGTGCCCGGCAGCGGTTACCCCTAACCATCATCGGTTTCCCCTAACTGACATCGGTTAACCTGTTTCATATTCCACCCATTATTTGTTACTTTATCCATTTTTTAATCCTTAGATTCACTTGTTCCTACTATTCTCTATGTCAGTTACAAAGAAGTAACCCTACCTGATCAATACTGGTTCACATGGTGCTGACCCAAAGACAAACAAATGTCTCGTGTTCCATTCCAGTCACCAACCACTCCCACCTAGCCCTTCACCACCTTCTATCTTATCACCAGACATGGACCCCATCCAGCCTACTACTATTGTTACCGAAGATGAGGAGTTTGCATGACTCCTTGACCAGAACCTTTCCGCCTTACAGTTTTACCTCTCCTACTCATTCACTCGAGACACCTCGAGTCAATTGATATACGGCATGCCCGTATCTATCCCCCCAACTCTCACACCCACTTCTACATCAGCCCCATCGGGTTGTGCGCTACCCGCATCCATCTTACCCTTAGTCATTTCACAGTTAGGTTCTATACCCGCTATGACTATTGCATCTGTTACCTCTTTGGTACCCATCACATCCACCATACCCTCAATGACTACCCCACACACAACCTCATCCACCCCTACTGTCTCATACATACCTGTAGCTACATTACCACCTCCAGTGTCGGTGACCCCTACCCCATTTCAAAGTGTAGTTCTTCCCATTCCACAATCATTAGCCCCTATCACCACTAGGGTTACCACGACCCTTCCACCCTTGTATACATACTACCAACAACTACCTGTTTCATCTATTATTCACTCTGGGTATGTACCCCCTGTTTCACTACCTTCTTCTCCACCACATTACATGGTAGCCCCATACACTGGAATGCCACCCCCATTATATGCCCAAAACCAACCTCCTCATGCTATAGAAGGCATCCAATCATCACAACCCATAAATGAACTAATTAAATTGATGTTGGACAAGATGCAAACATTGGAGGCATCGGTTTCCAGCTCCCACAACACTCTCACCTACGATGAGATTTGCAATGAGCCTATTCACCCATCCATTCCTATCTGTTCATACCCTTTGCATTGGGAAATGCCTAAATTCAACCGCTTCAATAGTAAGGAAGACTCACAACAACACTTTCCCTCATTCAAACACGGGTGTTATCTCATTGCTCATGATGATGCCTTACTTTCGAGAACTTTTCCCATGTCCCTCACTGGGCTAGCAGTAGATTAATATAGTGGGTTACCTAAACACTCTATATTTTCATTCAATCAAGTAGCCCAAGCTTTCTTGGATCATTTCTCTATCAATATCGCCAAGAAGGTTACCATGACCGATCTATATTCCACATGTCAGTACGAGGATGAATCTATCACGGATTTTGTCACTCACTAGCACAGCCTGAACAACAAACTTACCTTCCAATTTCCATAAACTGAACTCGTCGAGATCTTCACACGAGGTTGCGCCAGACATATCTCCTTGACCTTACAGGTCCAAACTTTCTGAACATTTCATGAGGCATTCACTATGGAACGAAATTTAGAGATTTGGACCATTGAAGAGAAGAAAATACAATTATGAAACAAGAATTTGGCATTAAAGTTGAATGAAACTTCTTCTTCTTCTAAACCACCAACCAATTATTCAAAGGCTAAGGCTACTCAAGGCCGGCCCAGCACATCTATCTAATCAGGCTACACCCTCATCCAAATTATCACATGTCTAGGCTTTTTGATTCAGAAAAGAGTAGCGAAAATATACCCCGATTAGGGAACCTTACTCTTCTATGTTAGAAAAGCTTATCAAAGCTAGCACAATCACCTTTCCAACCATAAAACCACACATTGGTTTTGACCCTGCTCATTCCATGCCCACATGGTATAAGGAACAAGATTTCTATAGCTATCACCGAGTGAAGGGTCATAGTGACAGAAACTACATCACTAAAAAGAATATTGTCCAAGAAATGCTCGAGAAAGGAGAGTTGAATGTGGATAATCCCAACACCACCCCCAACCAAAATCTACAAATCTTTAAAAAACCAATTCCCAATCATGCCCCTTCATCCAATCAAACAGGTGAGATATCCACTCATGATACCCATACTCGTGAGGTTCATGTGATCTTTAACGAGGTACCAGTCACCTCTCAATTACCTCACATCCCTTCCATAGAGGAAATCCTATCCCAAAATCCTCCTTCCACATCTGAATCAGCCTCCACCATTCCTTCACAAATAGAGAAACACTTTTCATCTCCTTCATCACCAATGGAGGAGTCTTCCACTAACATTGAGCCCCTCTCACCCCTAGCTTCACCACTTAGAGAAACTTTACCTACCGTACCTCCTCCACCCGTAGAGGAGCACCCATTACCTCCTCCACCCATATAGGAGTACCTATTATCTTCTCCTCCCATAGAGGAGCACCCATCACCTCCTCCACCCACAGAAGAGTACCTATCCATTTCTCCACTCATAGAGGAACTAGCATCATCTCTTCCACCCATCACAGACCCAGTGGAGATACCTTTACCTCTTGGCGAGCATTCTCCATTAGCCACCCAACATCCAATGAACCTACTTTCAGGTCTTTTACCTAGGAAAGCTGAAGCTAGCCAATTCCCCATCTCTAAGATGCATTTTATAGGAATTCCCATTAGGTCTTCACCAACCCCACCCACGGACGTGTTATTCTCATGATTGGTTGATCACTTAGATTATGTGGATACGGATTTATTATGGGGGCACCTCTTACTCCCTGTATTAACACAAATGCAGAGATCCCTCGATGACACCTCCACTATCTACCCAAACACATTTCCACCCATCAAACCACATCCAATCACTACTGTCACAACCCCTTCCACGATATCTTTTAACACTCACACTACACTCTTACCCATAACCCGACCTATGCCTAAACCCAAACCCATACCCATAATATTTACCTCCACTAAACCTATTACCACTTTAGGGGTCACCCCAACCACCAGCCTTACTCATCCACCTATTAAACTGGATTTAGCTACATCTTGCAACGTTAAAACGACACCTACTCTGACACCAAAACTAAAGAAACAAACTCATCGACCTCATACCCCTACCGCACCCATCACACCGGCACTTGTCCTATCTACCTTAAGACCTCAGCTACCCAGTATGGTCAAGCACCCCTAACCCATTCATAACCTAATAACACAATAGCCCATTCCTTTCTCACAAATCTCTAACCTACCTAAGTACACAACATGACTCATACAAGCACCTGTAGTCTCTTTACCACTAATACATCTGATACCTTCAGCCATTGCTTCACTACCTACTACACTTCAGTCATTATCCCTCACACCCCAAGTATGACCTACGTCATCTACCTTCATAGCACCCCCATTATCCCCATGGGTAACTCGCCCTCTTCCTCCATCTAATTTTCCTTCTAGACCCTATATACCCACATCAACTTTACCCAAGAAGGTCCAACCCAAAAACAAAAACCCACTACCCCACAATAAGGTAGTCAAAACAACCCCACACCCTCCTACCCATCCATCTACTGTACCCTACCCAAATAAACCCATACGATACCTCAAACCACACCAATGCCTAAACCCATAGCTTAACCTATTCCTACTCTTCCAAAAATAATTCCCAGATAACCAACCACACCTACACCCAAACCTACATTCACTTCCCATTGTGATCCACTAGTAGGGTCCTATGCCAAAATTTTAACCAACCTCCTCGAGACTTCTATTATCACATTACCACCAATCCAACCTTACGACCCCCTCAAACCCAAGCCAAAAGGGATTGATGATAATAAAATTTACGCATACCATCATGTGTTAGGGCATGATGTGGATAACTGCAAGCACTTCAAAACCATCCTTATCTAATTGTGTTCACCTGAAACCGACTTTGATGACGGCGACCTTCTTAACGAGGATATTACTTCACCTATACCCATTGCAACACTATCCACTCCACAACCACAACCTCCACCCTCACAGGTTGTAGAAATACCCCCGAAATTTGAAATTAACATGGTTTACATGAGAGAACTTGGCACACCACCACCCAAATGTCATTGTGCCCAGCTAACCTCACAGGGTTTTTCTCCTCTAGTAGGTTTTTTCCCTTCATGTCATTATACCACTCATCCTAAACCTTCTCCATTTGCTAACTCCCCTCAAATAAACATGATACACATCACTACATGTACAGAAGGGAAAAGAAAAGGTAACTGACCCACCAACTAATCCTATACCCAACATACCATCTGCACCCATACCTAACATAACTATCCGTAGACCCACATACCCCATTTCCAATGGTGTCACACATCACACCATGCTCAAACAATTACACCAATCTCCCCTCAAAATGTCCTTATATGACCTCATCCAAACCTCATAATCCCATCATCAAGCTCTCATGGAGGTTCTTCAATCTATTGAGGTTTTACCTAATGACCCTACACCCGTAGCCTCCATTATCACACCCCATCATGTAGCCTCTCTCACCAAATTACCTCCTTCATCCTCACCTCACCTTGTCCACCAAGTGGCCTCCCTTAGCTTCTTAAAGGAGGAGATCGTGCCATACCAAAACGATGACATATGGGTACGCCATGTGATGATTGACGGAGGTGGTAGCATTAACATCATTTCATCCCATGCATTTTTTCAAATGCACATACCTAACAATTACATGCATAAACATCTAGTCATGTTGCATTCATTTAATGATGCCATCACTTCCACACTAGGCACTGTCATCCTTCATGTGCAAGTGGGCCTGTCATCACCAATCCGGCACTATGATAATTATTCACCGAGAACTCCTCGTGCTATGATTATTTACTAATGCATAGCCTTTAGTTTGGTGGATGTAATCTGGAAACAAAACAACAAACATAACACAAGAATACCATCGACTATGATAAGACAGAATGATGAAAAATCTGAAATATCAAAGTAAATTATAATATTAACATGAAATTGTTACAATCTCACCCATGAGGTACTTCAAGTGTTATTGACTTCACTTGCCTTCCACCAATACTATGGGAGAAACTTTACAATTACACCTCTTAATGGCTTCTTCAACACACCTTTAAACTGATGGCTTCCTTTGCACACTTCATACAATATTTCTCACTACTTCCTTCTATGCTAAATGAGGGGGGTGGCCTCTTTATTTATAGAACTTCTAGGCTTATCCATCTTATCTCTAAGATAGGATAAGAAATCCACTATGACAAATCATATTCCATACCTTAACTCTTATCTTTACATGTAAGCTTATCTTTTAAGATAAGATAAACCTTATCATTTCACATGGGTTCCACATTTTTAGACTTTTTACAAATAAAATACACAAAATATTTATGACCTCACTCCTTGTCCTTATTACCAATATAATATTTCTAATTCCTAATCATGTAGACCCTACTTCTCTACTTATCCCAAATTTGACATTTTAACATTACTAGACCACTTACGACAAATATTTACTTTTTACAACATTCCTATTGTACTTTGACTATTACCGTACTCTACATTATTGGTGGCACCGTACTGACGGCACCGTTATCTTCTATCAGACGCTACTACTAATTACACTTAACTTTCCTAATACATACGGAGGAAAATTTTAATGTCCAGATATTCCTAACGCATACATTAATGAAACAGAAATTACGGAGGAAAATTTTAGTGTTGACAGGCCCCCGCACTGTTCCAAAATTGTTTTATGTTTTAGAAGGGGAATTCCAATATAACTTGTTTCTTGGTAGACCCTGGATCCATGTCATGGGTTCTGTTCCTTCCACTTTGCATCGATGTGTAAATTTTGAACATGAGGGACACACTTATACCATTCTAGCTAACCCATCACCTTTCAAAACATGCAACATGCTTTACCAACCCAATGATGTGCTCATACATGTCAAGCCATCTACCTCCGTAACCACTACTACTTCACCTACACCTCCACCTACCAGTACAACTGCTGCTTTTACTGCACATACCTCCTCCATTCCTACTGCTGCTATCACCTCCACGGCTGACCCATTAGCTTCCCAATCTGTTAACTCCACCTCTGCATCAACCTACGACACATCATCCATACAAGCTACCCACATACCAGCCACTGATCCCTTGGAAGGTGTTTTCAATGCATCACTTCCTATATAGTGTCAACACCTTCCTTACTCTACATGAGTATGGAAGCCTTCACCAACACCCTCGTTATGATCACCTTATAGGAGAACACCTCCTTTATGGTTTTCCTCATCTTCGTACTAGTCTCACCTATGGGGGACTTTATACTACCACCTACACACCTAAACCACCATCATAACCCTGCCCATTTTCCATGGACTTCCAATCACTTACCAATCGTTGTTTCACCCACACCTTCCTACACCACTGTCCGTGGAAGGGTTTTTGTTTTGAATTTTATGAGCAAGGTCGCCATACCGTTATTCCATGTACCATTTGCAAACATAATGACCAGAGTGGTATTGGATTTCTTGACCCTTCTACCAAATAGTCCTGTATTGAACTCATTGAGGACCCTAGCCCTTCTCCACCTTCATCACCACCCTCACCGACGGAGTCGATGGATCCTGAATCTATCCCTCCTAAATTTTTTTTTCATAAACACCATTTCCTTGGGGTCTTTAAATTATCAACGTGAAGGTGAGGCCCCTTCCACTCTCCCATTCCTCTATCCTAAGATGATCGATGATGAAACTTTGACCATTCACATCATTCAATGTTAGGATGATGAATCCATACTCACGTACCTTGGTGCAGAAGACTCATATATTCATCGGTGATTACCCTCTGAGACGCAAACCATGTTGAATGAATCAAATATCGAGATCAGCATTCATACTCAGGACGAACCATACATCCTAAAGATAGGACAATATTTAGATGCTACTTAATAGGGAGCCATCAGTTCTTTTATCTGAGATCATAACCATGCTTTCGCTTGGTCTTACATGTGCAGGTCACTTTAGTGGCCTCACTATTGCTAAGCGTATTGCTCACATAGGCTATTACTGGCTGACCCTTAACCATGATTGTTGCGAATATTTCAAATATTATGTGAAATGTCAACAACATTCCAACCTTCATCATACACCTAGTCATGCCTTACATGTCACTCGTGACCTTTGGCCCTTCTCTCAATGGGGTTTGGATCTTGTCAGAGAAATCAATCCTAATTCTTCCCAATGTCATCAATGGATCATAACCGCTACCGAATACTACACAAAATGGGTGGAATCCATACCGGTCATCTCCAAGAAAGCCAAGAAAATATGTGAGTTCATTAACCATCACATCATTTTTCACTTTGGTGTCCCTCATCACCTCAGCACTGATAATGGAAAATAATTTAAAAAAACATTGCAAAAACTTTGTGATGCCTTCAGCATTCAGCTTAGTTTCTCCTCACCTTATTACCCACAAACCAATGGCCAAGTTGAATCCACTAACAAAACCCTCAATAAAATTCTCATGAAAGTGGTTGATGATACTGGGAAGGATTGGCATACGCACATTCCTTTTTCTCTATGGGCATACCACACTAGTATTCGCACTGCCACTATGCAGCTACACCCTTTTCACTTGGTCTACGGTATAGAGGTTGTTCTACCTCTCAAAGTCCAGATCCCCTCACTCCGCATTTCTCTCCAGGACATGCTTACTGATGATGACTTTCGTTAGGACCACTTAGCACAACTAGAGTTATTAGATGAACATCGTCTTAACACTCTGGATCACCTTTAAGTTTACCAACAACGTATCAAACGTGCTTATGACAAACATGTGCATGAATGAACCTTCCAAGTCGGTGACCTTGTCTTGAAATAAAATCAACATGTATCCAAAACAGAAAAAAGTAAACAGGGAAAATTCACTCCTAATTGGCTTGGACCATACATCGTAACTCATACCTATGGATTGAGTGCCTAACATTTATCCTTGCTTGAGGGTAAACCTGAACCTGAGCCCCTTAACACATTACACCTTTGACCATTCTAGTGTTGACTTGTCCTACCTAACCCTTTGTCTCTTAACAAGATCGTCCCTTGAGCACTATCTACTCCATACACCTCCCTAATGATTAAACAAGAATCATGTGAGTACCCATCACTTGTTATCTTCTCTTGAATATGTGTACTATAGCACTACACCTAGCATGATTTTCATGGATAATTTTTGTCTACCCTTAGATGAGATCCCATGGTCATTCCACCTTGCCTTTTGAACAAGATTCCTATCCTTCACCTTGATCTTGTCCATGATTTCTAAGACCTCCAATGGGACCAAAACTCCTTGAGTCAAACTTCTAATAAAAAAAAAGATGACTCCCTCAAAAGGACATCTTCCTCTCAACCAAAAATTGCTACTATAAATAGACTGCTCCCTCGAAGGACAACTATGTGAAGCTTTCAATATATATATATATATATATATTTAAGGGAGAGAACCGAAGCTTCCCACATAGATCAGCTTCATGAAGACCTCAAGGAGTAACATATTATTTATCCCATATAGACTTCCCGCATCGATCAGTCTATCAAAACAAAAACTTTTTAGTCATGGACTTGCCCATTGTGACCTCGGACCTCTTTCCCAAAAATCCTGTCACTTCAAAACATATACAATTAACTACATTTCACCAACCTTACCATTTCCACTCTCATTTCCTAAATTTCCTCAAGGGAAATCTTGGAATTTCGACATTTGGTGATCCTGTGACTACTTTCACCGTAGAACAGTTAATCATGCAATGCCTTTTGGGTCTTGTATTCATCACCCCTTTTCAAGGTATGATCTACTCGGTATGATTCTACCTAATCAGGTGGCTTTATTGCCCCCTCTTATCTTTTAACCATCTTTGTTTAAATTTTGATTACCTTATACAGGACTTGGTCCTCGACACTTACCTTTCGGTGTCATCCTCCCCTTTCATCATAGTCACCCTCACCTGCCACATTTTTACTATCATCTACCCCTACCTATTAAACCCAAACCTACAACATGACCACAAACCTACCAACTCATTTTCATCTTCTTCCCTAGCTTATGGAATAACTACATCAGCCTGAGGTCCCTTTTTTACTAGGACTATGTGGGCAGCACTCTCACAGGGCATGGGGCCCTTAGGGGTTAGCTCGGAAACTCTTTACCCTAAAAAAATTAATTAACCATGCATAACTCACCATTTGCCCCACATTTCACTTAGTTCCTCTATTTTCTAACAAAACTGGAAATTAAGCCACATATATAACAAGTTTTTTACCATAGCATACATTTATTACACCTACCATCACTCTCTCAAACATTATGCATAGATTATACAACATTTCACATATGAACCCATAGTGGCATTTATTGCATTAACCATAATGAATCATTCCTAAACTGAACTGACTCGATCCATGCCTAAATTGACCTGACTCGATCCATTCCTAAACTAACCTGACTCGATCCATGCCTAAACTAACTTGACTCGATCCATGCCTAAACTAACTTGACTAGATCCATTCCTAAATCAACCTGACTCGATCCATGCCTAAACTGACCTAAATCAATCCATGCCTAAGCCAACCTGACTCTACCATGCATATCATAACGAAAGTAAAATAAAGACACACATCACAACACATCATCATCTGAACCTCACACATCTCATCATAAAAATACCTATGTATCACAATAATGTATGCTCATCTCAAAAGTACATGTGTCTCTCATACATCGTCAGCTCGCAGGCCACTATCCAATAAAAAAATATCTTCGACTCGTAGGCTGGAATCATGTGTGTCTCTCATACATCGTCGACTTGCAAGCCACTATCCAATACAAAAATATCTTCAGCTCATAGGCTGGTATCATGTACAAACAAAAATCATAAAATAAAAAATCTCTTCAGCACGCAGGCTAGTCTCATATATAATCCATAAAAAAATGACTCTCCACACAGGCTGGTCTATAATGAGTCAATCATCTCCCCATCCGATGTTGGGGAAGGCTCATTGTGATTGTGTCTCTCCCAACCCCTCTTCCATACCTGTCTGGGGCCTGACACTCACCTCACCTCCTCCTAATGGCCCCTCACTTGGGGATGACCTCTGCACACTAGTGGCCTCACCACGACCTTGTCCCTGGACTCGCTAGCCTCCTGTACTCTCCACACTATGAGTATGGGATCTAGTCCTCTCACTGGAGGCCTGTTGTGCTCTGTACTCAACATAAGAGGGCACATCTATCCCAGTAGCTAAAAAATGATCCTGGTAATACCATGCCTCTCATAGGGCATCTCTGAACCTGACCACAGACACTGTTTGTGGAGGTGCCATGGATCCCACTACCTGTGGGGGTACTTGTACAATGGGACCCTGTCCCTGAACCTACATTGAGCCCTGTTCTGGTACTAGAGCTTGAGTCAGCCGAGAAATCTATGCCTGTGCCTGTATCTAGGCCTGCAAGGTAGTAATCTATGCCTGTGCTACTGTCAGTAGGCCCTACAGACCCATAACCTGCGCCTGCACTGTGGCCAACTGGCCATGTAAATCTTGCACCTGTTCCTATAGGGAATCTATCTTCCCTCCATCTCCATCTCCCCCTCCCTCTACCTATGCAAGTACCTGTCCCTGCCCTGCCTGAGCCTATAGTGTCGCTATCTGGGCCTGTAATGTGGCAACCTATGCCTCTGTACCTATCAGTTGCTCCTGCATGATCCCAAGCTATGTCACCAAAGTAGCCACCTGCCCCTGTAGGGCATCTCTTTGGATTGTGATGGTGGCTAAGGCTGGCTACCTAGGGCTCGGTGGTACGACTCTTAGTTTTGCTGCCCACCACTACCTGTATCCATCTGTAACCCCAACATCATCAATCTGTGTATCTACAAGCTGCCCCTCCTATCCAGTTGGCACTATGGGTCATGGTGGAGAAATAGGTCTCTCCACATCATCTCTCTTGTACTACGGGAACAGAGGCGGTAAACCCTGAACTAATCAAAACTGGCGTCTAACTCACTCTACGGGTATCTACTCATGCTCACCTGCTCTTCTCCGCTCTATCCATATATGTATCTATAGCCCAGCTAGCTCCATGGTCATCTGTATGTATGAGGGGAAGCCCACATATGGCCTCCAAATGATGTCCACCCCAGACAACCCCTCCAGCAACCTCTTGTAATAAGCTACATCATGCATAGCTCTGGCACCTCGGGCCTCTCCCATGGCCAGTACCCACCGCTTGTACCCCACTCTCAAAACCCTCTGTGAGAATGCATCTACCTAGGACATCCCCACTAGTTGAACACAAACAATGTTCTCGTATACCCAACAATGTAATAGTATGATGTAACAGATGTTGAGCCTCCGCAGTCACCCGTAGGCCCATAGCTTTCTATACACCTATGTCAGTAATGCAAGTGCCCATGTGAACTGTGTCTGATGTATCATCATGTCTTGGAGGACTCTCATCAGTGACCTTGGGAATCTCCCCCCTCTACATTCAGAAATGCGAAGCAGCACACTATCTCCATCATGAGTACCACTAACCTCATCTCCTTTGGATGAGCTCTATACATCACTCCATAGCTCATGCTATTGCTATGGAATGTCAGGTATACTACACCCTCACCAAAAAGGGGTTCCATTAGCTCCTTAGATGCCTTTGAAGAGATGGAATACACCTAGGCCCCTAATATGGGCAACCATAGGATCATGTAGATGTCCTCAAGGGTGATCGTCATCTCACCCATCAGAAAACGGAAGGTGTTAGTCGTCAAGACCCATCTATCGATGAGGGAAACCATAAGACTTACCTCCCAGACTACATGTCGGTAGTGCCTCACCCCTGTCAGCCCCACCTCTACAACATGCTACCACTCCACCTACATCACACTCACTCATACTGTCAATAACAAGGGCGGCACCGGGCCCTCATCTGCAACTCGTCTCGGGCCTGCATCCCACAAACACAATGTATTAATACACCTTCCCAACTTACCTTATTTTACCCCACATCCCACCCTAATCTCTTTCCCCACCCCCATCCCATTGGCCTTATCATTCACCCAAACCTGCCCTAACCTATCTAACCTAACCCTCACCCAAACCTACCCAAACCCATCTACCCGAACCTATCTAACCTAACCCCCACCCAAACCCACCCAAACCCATCCACCTGAAACTATCTTCCCTAACCTCACCCAAAACCACCCTCAACCCTTCCCCTCCAATCTAACCCTTCCCCACCTAACCTACTTTTTGGTCCCCACTTACCCTTAGGTTAACTGGCATCGGTTCTCGTCACCCAACCCCGGTTATCCCCTGACCACCCACAATCTCCCTTTGACCGGCATCAGTCACTATTCTTATAACCGGTACTGGTCACTACCTATTGACATCGGCCACAAGTGAACAGACATCGGTCATTGTCATGTCACCCACCCCAACTTCCCAACCCTACTTTTTCCCTTCCTAGTCATTCTACCCACCCAACTCCCTCCTTACACCCTTCTTTGTTCCTAACTTACCCTTTTACCCTACCCCCTACCCTTCCCCATGCCCATTACCCTCCATGTTTCTCGTTTTGAAATTCTTCCCCCCCCGAACCCCCATTTTTTTTTCATATTTCCCATATTCTAGCTGATTTAACCAAACAATCAAAAATAAAGGTTCAACTCCTTGATCCCGCTATCTCCATCGGGGTGGAACCTCTGGCCTCCACATCACTCCTCTCGAGCCCTCTCCGGCCTCCACCATCCTCAACTGACCTCCAACTCTCTCCACCAATCACCTCGGTCGATTCGATCTCCTGACCCCACCTCTCACTCAATCAATCTCGCCTATGTGGCTCACCAACTCAGCTCTATGTTGTACTCTTTTGTCCTCTTCATCTTTTTGTTCTCTTCTTGTCCTTTTATTCCTTTTCACAATGCATGAATTAATTTTAAACACACAGGTTTCCCACTTTTTATACCCTACCCGACTCGACTGACGTTGGTAAACCCTTGACCGAGGCTGGTCTGATGCCCTAGATAACCACCATTGGTTCCCCTACACCGTCATAGCTTCCCTACATATTACGTACTCATTTCCCTCACATTCACCTACTTTTCCTTACCTCCCCTTTCTTTTTCCTTCCTTACACCTACATGGACCACTTTACCTTCACTTCTGGCCCTCCACCTTCTTCAACCTCACCACGTCCGCTGTTGAAGCCTCCTTATTTTATTTCTACCTCGGCCTTACCCATGCCGTCATCTCAATATTTAGACCTGGACCATTACTAGTGACCTTTTGACCTCATGTGTTTGCTATACCTTGTGGCATTGTTACCTGTGTTGATTGACCAAATGACCTTACCTCACCTATTGCCATGACTATTTATCCTTACCCTATCTTTGATGTATCGAAACATACCTACACGTTCCTATACCTAACCTACATTGTGTTTCCTGACATTATCCTATACCTTGGATACCAGATTCAATTCACCCTTGTTTGGATAAACCTATCGACCTTAGACAATGTAGAGTTTGCCTGCTCTTCAACCCGGTAGCATGCTACAATTTATAAATGTTCGTGTGTTTGACTGTTGCTACCTTTGACCCTGACCCATTACCTAGATAACCCAAGTAGACCTTTCACCCTCTTCCCCTACACCCACTTACCTTTTCCTCACATTTACCTTTCATCAAACCACTCACCACTTCAGACTGCTACCTCGTCAGATTCCTGGTTTGAGGGGGATCACCTTCACCCATCAGATGGGGCAACCACATCTTATTTTTGTTAGCATCGCTTACCAATACAAGCTATCCAACAAAAAGGGGCAAAATGTAGACACTGAAATTAGGTCACACTCCCCTTCGTCCCTCGACATATAAGCCCCCCCTTTATTAAATCTTACCTAGCCATGACCCCCTTCACCCTACTAATATTAATTTAATTTATTTAATTAAATTAATCCTCACTATATCTATTATTTAAATATTTTATTTAAATAATATCTAATTGAGATACAGTGCACTATATATCCACCTCATCAAGCCACCTCAACCGTAAGACCTATTCTTAGAAAGTTGTCCATAACTAACTAAGAACCTACCCAAACCCTAAAAATTAGTGCCTACATTCCCTCTAACCATAATCCCACATGCTCAGAGGGAGCTTTCCCATGTCTAATCCACGGGAGTAAACAAAATGAGATCCCAAAGAAATCAAGGAGGATCTACCCTAGTTTATTAAACCTAGGAAATCTTGCCTTGACCCCTGTCGGTTATCCCTAACCGTCACTGGTTAAGCCAGACCACTGTCGATTACCCTTTTAACTCCCAAAACAACCTTATTCTCAATGCTGAAAGTTGAACAGTTGGAAAACATTGGAGAAGGTTGACGAGAAAGAACACATCTCAGAGAGAGAGAGATATCTCCTAAGAGCCAAATCCAATGAAAAACTAGAGATGCATGCAAGCAGATTGAGCACCAACATCCGTGCACATCATCATAACAGCCACGATAGCTGATCTATCCAAGCAAAGCAGGAGTGTACATAGTCAGCCTAACTGTCAGAAGCTTTCCTTTAGTTGAAGTGCATCACGAGGAAGTGCTTCAAAACTACCATTGAGTTCATCTGATCACTCCATCCATTCACACACTCAGACATTTCAGGCATCAAGCTCGTACAAGTAAGTACAACATGTTCACTTGCATTGGTTCCTTGTCATTTCATCATCCTTTTATCATCCATGTTATTGGTCTCTTGCTTTCTATTGACCTTCTCCCCACCCTTTCACCTCCATGTACAATTGACCACCCTTAAATCCTCACCCTTACACTGCCCACTCCTGTCATCTCTGTCATTCCTGTGCGTATCTAGGATCAATATGAATCTCACCCTTCCCCTATCCAATCTTCAAGGAGACCTAATCCTTATTCGGTCACCTAGCCAAGTTCTCATTGAGTTTCTGGCACCCTGAGGTCACACGTAACCACCGGTCACCCATAACCGTCACACGGTTAACCGAAAATTACATCGGTCTCTTTGACTTTTCCCAGAACATCCCTGAGCATCAGATCCTAAAACCACCTAATTTCACCTCACCCTAAAATGACTTAAGATCTAACCTGAGACCTTTATCAAACCTACAGTATCCTAGAACCAGTGATCATTTTACCTTTAGATTCAATTCATAGCCTAGCCTATTAGATTAGAATGAATATTTCTTATTGTATTAGACCAAGTGAGATACCTAAATGAGTTTTAAAATAACAATAGGATTTACTTTATTTGCAACATTAAGTTATGTTTTAAACACTAGATTGATAGCCATCTAGGAAGTATCACACTTCCCAGATCTAGCATACGTTAGGCAATCCACTACATATATTGTTTAACTCTTTTTGGTGGTCTTGTTTTCTATCTACTGGAAATTCCTCCAAGACAAAAGGAATCTCTCACGATCAATTTGTGGATTCTAGAAGTCATACGCGTGCCCAACAACTCATCAACTGAGCATCTTAATAGGTATTCCTTCTATGCCCGTAAACTCTATCTATTTCGTCAACAATCTCTAAGAAACGATCTAAGAATAAGGTGAAACACCTCTCTCTTTGCCCTTATCTATAGCTCTTGTCTTATCTTGAGCCCCCCATCATATTCTCTCATCTGCAGCTATGCTGGCTTCCATTGAATATCTTAAGAAAGTTACTTGAGCATACATTCAAATGTTTTGAAAGTGAGAACTATCATTACTGATCTAACACATCTCAATAGTTCACTTGCTTAATTGTGTGTTGGGCATGCTTATACTACTTCTTCTCAAACTCAAGGAACTGTGGAACTCTTTAATTGATGCAGCTGACATCCATATATTGAAGCCTACTATAGTTTGACTTGCATGTACTGATCAGGGTCCAATGCATTTCTATACCAGTTATGTGTGTAGCCCTTGTCCAATGTAGTGGCAAAATTCCCCCTGCACTCAACATCCATGATTCCCTTTTGTGCAAGCCACATTATTTCACACATGTGCACATGTTTAGTAGCCATCCCTCTATTCCCATATACTCTAGAAGATGAAGAGACATCTAGAATGTAAATACATTATTTGGCACAAAGTGCAATACCTTGCCCACCTGATTCAAAAGCTCTTGTGTTTTCCTCTACCTCTAGAACCACTAGATCCACCATAACTAGAACCACATATACCCTCCTAGTCCTGCAACCTGTAGCCAAAGTCAAACCAGACAGATTGTACTCCCCATTAATTTTGGAGAATAGTAGTCTTGAACTTCACCCGTTACGGGTCTGCGAAGTCTATACTACTCCTAGACAAGAATTTGAGTTCAAAAATTTTGTGCACCTGAATTCTATGTCCATATTCCATCACTTTCACAAGGTACCTCCGAACAATAACGAAGATGACTCTTCTCATATCATAAATGTGCTTGTTATATTTCTTTACTCAGAAAAATTTCTCCTTACTTGGCTAAATTAGCTTACTTCATCTGTTTGCTCATTTCTATGCTTCTTGCAGAATTCACCAATGTCACAAGGGCAAGGTTTCCTTGTAGATTTCAAATGTACCACCCATTTGTTCCAAGTCCACAACTCTATCTCTTCGCACTTCTTGCGGCCTTTGCAGTATTTAGGGGGTTTCCATAGTATCTTCGTGGCTTTTCTCTTTATGGGGGAGTTATTACTTGCTCAGGTTCCCTTACGTTCACGGATTCTGCCTTAAGCTTCATAGTTCTTCCTTTGCATTCACGGCTTCACATTATCTCTCCTCATGGATGCCATCCACTCTGTAATGTCTACATAACTTTGTCTACTTTATCCTTTTTTGCGCGTGCCTCACCGCTTGTACCTTCTGTGGCATACCTCTAGTCTTCTCACCTGCCTTCTGTAGACTATCCGCTAGATACTGCCAAGTCTTTGGTGGAAACCTACTCCTCATGTCTACGGTGTGCACAAATATTGGCTAAGTTTAGTTAGCCACTGGTATCCTTGATCATCCTGAATCCTCAGTGAGCTAACCATCTACCAGATTACCCTTGATCACCAGTGGCAATGCTCACTTTAACAATGTAACTCCTTTTTCCATCAATGGGATTACTCACAATCAACTAAATTTTGGAATTATACTATCTCTGGGAAAGAAATTTGACTCCTGGAGATTCAGTACTCCAGGATATAGCTCTCCCTTTAGAACACCATGAAACCAAGTATCCCACCTAACATCTTGTCCAAATCTAGATCAGCATCATAGAGGGCCTTAAATTATTCCATACCTGGTTGCTGGTAACTCTTCCATGTCTCTCACGATACCTCTCACCCTTGAATTTAGTAGATGCATGGTTTTGAGTTATTGCCACCTATATAACCCCTAACAAGAAAAATAGGTGCTTAGGAATCTCTCATACAAATCATTGGTTCCACCCATGTACGCATGGGAATTAAACATCCATATCTAATGTTGAACATGAATGTGTAAATGTCTTCTGAAAGATCCTGTATCCACTCTTTAACACTTTACTCCAAACTCCAATCTGGTATTTATTCATCGTGAACCATAATGAATTACATTGGTTTCTATGTACATGGCAATGGATTCTCAATTCAGTCTCAGCTCTCTTATCTTACTTAGTAAAATCCCTAGATGCATTGGCACATCACTCAACATAGACTGAGTGCTCACCCGAAGCGCGCAAAGATACCAGGTCCCTCTTTAGGGTTGTTATACAAGAATGTTAACATGATGAAGACTTACAGCATATAGATCCATAACTAATACATCATTATATAGTGCATGACATATCTAGATCTAGAAAAGAATAGATTTAAATAATAATCATGATAGAAATAATAAACATGCACTACCCAATTACACACAGGGATGACATTTAGGTTCATTCAATATCTTCCATCTTTTAATTATCATAATAAAACAGAACCTTCTTACAATACTGGCAATTTATGTTGATGTGCACATGGATATGATACAGTAATCCAAGAAACATGTACATGTCTATTTATACGTTCCCTCACACACACACACTCTATTATCTATTCTCATATCCATCATCATCCTACTAGGTAATTCACTACATATATATAGGGTGGGGACTTGCCCTTCACCGCTTATCTATTTGAAAAATAGGTCACATGATATTAATAGCCACGTCCATTTTCATGCATAGCCACACATGCAAGTGTGCTATCTATATACTATTGATAGTCAACTGAGGTGACAATCCTATTCTTATACTGTCTCCATGCAAAAGTGCTTTGAATCCGATCCTATAGAAATAGACAATGCATGGCACGCACATCTCTGCATCGTTTGTGTGTTCTACATGCCATCTTCTAAAAATAGATCTTCATGCTAAAAAATAGCTAAGTCCTAAATGCTGACTTGTCCTACACACACATGTTCTTCCTGTCCCTTCACTCTCTTGAACCTGGCTTGTTTTCCCTTACGCAAACTTCTTGTGTGAGTTCTGTTAAGTGTTCTCTGATCAACATTACCCCACACTAATTTCATTGTCAACTTAACAATGGTTATCTCCAAAAAATATGTTGAGTAGAAAGAATTTGAAAGAATTTGAATGAATAAAGAATGATTTTATGTGGCAGCCTCATCTGTCTCATCTTGAATGATCAACTTTGGATACTCCTCCTTTATTTTGGCCTCTAAGGCCTGCCACTCGATGAGAGCCTTCTATGCTTTCTATGTAATGTCCACAACGATGGATTCAAGTTCATCTTGTGCAATACTTCACCTTTCTCACACTACAAGACCAAACATAATGCTTGGACATTGCATCCATTCTTCCCTCCAGTACATCCATTTTCTGTGTAATGAGTTTCCCAAGCTCATTTAATCTTTCCTTGTGCTCTTGTGCTGCTGTCAGGGCCTCAAGCTTTTGTTTTACAATAGTTAACCTTTCTACGCGGCCGAAGGTATCATCCCTCATAGCCTTCTGGACTTCATTATATTCTTCTAGATTATTTACCTTGATTAGCGCCTCTGGAGTTGTGCATATATTTAAGGCATGATCCATTTTTTTCAATTCTTCTTGAAGTGCTTGCAGCAGTCCGTCGTAGGATGCAACCTTTTTATCACTGAACCTTTTCTCATTCTACCTCTTGTGTCAGGATTCTTTGGTTGTGGTATTCTGATGGTTTATCTTCCAATACCAATTCTACCAAAGTCCTAACATAGTGCATCATTGAGGGGAACATGTGCAGGTACTTTGGATACCAGGTGCGGGTAGCACTTTCATACACATGATCCCCAATGGCCTCTGCCATGCTGATGAATGCATTATATTTCTTCTGCTCTAAGTCCTTTTCTTGGGTTAGGTGTGCTATCTCTGCATCCTTTGTCTTTATATCTCATGCAATGCTCTTATTTGGTGATCTTTGTCCATGTTTCTTCTTGCAACTTCAGTAGAAACCTTCACCAATGCGTTGCTGACCTTCTCATCTAACATGATAGTAGGATTTATTATCATATGTCTAGCTTGGGGTGCCTTCTTTAGCCATCTCAACACACATGAATCCTTGCATACACCAAAGTCAGGCTCATCCATGTGTGTGTGCATGGACCATGATAGCTACTTCCTTGTGCACACTATGGCCATATCTTCATCCATGAGCTCCCAACCATATAAGCCTTTCTGTGTTAGCGTGCTCTGGAAACAGGCACAAATAATTTTACCTACGTCCTCTACATAACCCATGGCTGGTGGAATGTGTTCTCCACTTGTTCTTCTAGACCGTTGCTTCTTAGGAACTTTAGCTTCCAAATTTGGGACTTGTGTCTCCATGTCTTGAGTCATTTCTGCAGCTGTCTCCTCTGTTCCCTTTTCTTCCTCTCCTCTTTCCTTCGATTCCTCATCCTTTTGTTCTTCTATGTTCTCTAGAAGTGTAGGAGAATTAGGCATGCTTTCCTCTGACTCTTCCACCTCCTCATTCAACTTCAGTTTCCTCCTTTTTGTGTGGTTGTCTCCTTCTGTGGAGAGATTATGGGTGATATGTGCACACTATTTTTGAAGTAGCACCTTGGGTCCTTGTTCTCCTAAACACCCTCTTAAATTTTTACTCTCCTTGGACTGCATTCAAGTCCTCATCATCCCCCTCTTGTGGCTGAGGTGGTGTAGTGGCACTCTTAGCTTCATCCTTATTCTTAGGATGTCTTCTACCTCTATGCTCCAAACCACCACTATCTTCATGCTCATCCTCCTCATCCTCCACTTCAATTGGCTCTATGGGCTTAGGCGCTAGTATGTTCTCTATTATATGTTGACCCTTCAGCATCCTTGGGAGTGTGAAATCATTCTCCACATACTTATTGTTTTCCATCTTGGGCTTTAGCTGAAGGTATACTACTGCTACCCCAATATCTCTGACAGCTAGACTCATGGGCTTTATGCTCAATACTTCTGAAATGAGCCTCTCGATATACGTGCTTTGCCCTGGATACACATATTTCTTTCTCAGGGTGTGGTAGTCACAGTCTACCTTCTCTGCATTGAAGGCTAGGTGACGCATGTCTGTGAATTTGTGGACTGATGTTTGAAAGTACCTTGTTATGAAGGTGTAAGGAAATTTGCACCAAGGGCTCCAGGATCCATCTTTCATTGGGAAGTGCACGATGCAGAAATGTTGATATACAACAAACTGTACTTATTTCCCTATTACCGAAGGTACATCCTTTGGGATGCGCCATTCTTCTTCAAAGGTCATGCAGGAGCCTATCATACCATTTCTCTTCTCTTTGTTTGACATCATCTGTTATGGACCCTTTACATAGGTACTTGTTGAACCTTTCAGCTGGTGACTTATTCTCCATGGGGTATTCCCATATCTTCTCCTTCAGTCCGTCTGGTACTCCAATCTCCATGAATACCAGTGACAATAGAACAGCTCCAAAGCTGATTTTTCCTCCCATGCGTGCTTCCTCGACTATTTGTTCTACAATGTAGCCTGCAATATTGTAGACTAATCCTTTTGACATCTGATTTCCAACATGCAGCCACATGGTGTTCACATGTGACCACCTCTCCTGGTCATTCAACTTTGTAACAAGATGTGTTGCTGCTTATATAACCAGAAAATTCTTTAGTTTATCAAATTCCATACCGCGCGGACCCTTCTTGTGTCCCAACTCCTTCCTAGTTTCTAGAATCATGGCCTTATCTGTTAGAGGTCAGTATTTATATCCTCTCTTGTGGCCTTCAAACCTGTCACTGTGGAGATCAGCGCGGATGAGATTCTGACTCTGCGTCCTACAAAGTAGAAAAATTCCTCATGTACTCTACTCATGAGCCATTGGTATAAAGGCTCATACTTCCCAAAATATGGAAGCTCATATAACTGGTAGACTCCAATTCTCTTCAGAATTTTCTCACCTACATAATCATACGCCGGCATGTCATCTTTCGTGCATGTTTGTTTGTCTTTGTGTTAAGTAGGGTATTGAGTTCCTTTTTGTTCTCTGTGGTCCTATGGTTATACTCACTCACTTTTATTTTTCTTATATGTGAATCCCACTCCTGGCTGACTATGATGCCCTCTGGATATTGCATTTCTGAAAAATTACTTTCAGGTGCCATCTCTTCCTCCTCTACAACTACCTTCTTCTTCCCCTTTGTTCCCGCTGCAGCTGCTTTCTTGGGTGCCATTTTTACCTTACAATCCTTCTGTAGACACTTACCTCTTCAAATTTGTAATGCCCGAATCAAACCCTAGCTCGAGTTAGCATGCCCTAAGTGAAATCATGTGCCCTAGCTCCTCTCTATCATCCTACTTTTCTCAAACCCTTCACCACTGGGGATGTAAGCTTCTTCTACGCACAGATCTACTTGTCACATCTACTTTCACACCCTTCGCACCTCAAATTGATTACTCAGCTCTTCGCACTTGGCTCTTTCTAAAATACTCTTAATAAAAATGGTAAAAATAAACTCACATCTCGTCCTTATATAGATTTTCAAAATTTTATGCATTTATTGCTTCTCCACCTACCAAATATCCTCTCATTTATTGACCAAATTTGTTCTTTCCATGTATAGTACATATTCATGCCCCAGCTATAACCTTCTAGCGCTCCTTCCTACCATTTGGTCACAGAATTCTCTTCAGCACACATCCTTGCACCCGAGTACCTCATCACTATACCTTATCCTGGTAGTTATCATGGCCTCTTCTTACCTCACATTATATTGTTCCTTCATTTATCTTCATCCTTGGTCACTTTTGAGAAGAAATATTTTTACTTTGACAAACATCTGTAGCAGCTTATTCCTTTCCACCTTTCAGTTCCAGCAGTCATGTACCTTGATATCAATAACCACACCCCACACTAAAAGTATGTGTAGTCTGCTGCGCATCAACATGCTCCATATTGTAGTTAGCTTCATGCATGCAAGCACACTTATTACACAAGAAAAAAAACTAAAGTGACAAAGCATAACGACAATGAAGGACATACATAATGGAAACCTAATATAATTGGCAATACTACCTTATTACAAACACCAAGAAGACTTATTTATAGTAGGGCTTTAGCCTATTCTCGTTAAAGTAACCGGGTAACCATGTCCCATCTAGTTCTTCTAACTGGCAAGAGCATGTTTCAAGGATGTAAGTAATAACATACGGCCCTAACCAATGTACCTTAAGTTTTCTTGGATGGTGTAAGAACTTAGATTCATAGAGAAGTACCATTTTTCCAATCTCAAACTTCTTATCCCTTATGTTTCTGTCATGCCATGCTTTCTGCCTGGCCTTTTCTTGCTTCTGACTCCATCGTGTTATGGCTTGTTGCTCATCCAGTTGAATCATCTTCTCAATATGCTCTTCTAAATATTTCTCATCAGCTAGACCTCCAGTGCGCACAATGTGTAAAGAAGGTAACATAAATTCTATAGGGAGAATGGCTTCTGTGCCAAACACCAACTGAAATGGTGTGGCTTTGTTCAATCTCTTATAATTTGTTCTATATGCCCAAAGAACAACTGACACTTTATCATCCCAATCCTTTCTTCCAACATCACAAATTTTTGTCAATGTCTGGCTCAAAATCTTGTTGAAAGCCTCAGTAGTTCTATTTTCCTGAGGATGATAGGGTGTAGTCTTATGGTGTGCAACCATAAACTCATCTAATAGGATCCTGATTGTTTCATTCAAAAAGTGTGTACCCCTATCACTTGTCAAGCTTAAAGGACATCCATATCTTGTAAGAACATTCTCCCATAGAAACCTAGCTGCTGTAGCCACTGTACAGTCCTTTATAGGTGTTGCTTCTTCCCACCTTGTGAGATAATCTATACAAGTAATGATATAGCATGACCCAGTCCTACGCGCGGCTGGGGAAATAGGTCCTACAAAATCTGATGGCCCATTTCTCAAATGGTTCGGTGCTGGTAATGGGTCTCAAGAGGAATTTATTTTTGTCTCATTTACCTGGTCTACCTAGATGCTGACAATGGTCACATGCGCTTTGTAATACACTTTACAATATTTATACAGTGTCTCCCACCATAATCTAGCAAGTAGGATCTTTCGGGAAGTTGCATCACCTACATAGTGGCCTCCTGCAATACCACCATGTGCCTCCTCCATTATATCCTTGCACTCATGCTCTAATACACAACGACGTAATACTTCATCTCTTCCTAACTTGTAGAGGTCACCACTGATTAACATAAATGGTGTCATGTGTATAACAAGTTGTTTCTTTTCTAATGCCTTTATTCCTTCTAGTGTTACACTAGTTCAAAGAAAGACAACAATGTCTTCTAATTCTAATGGCATGTATTGTAACCTATATAAGTATGCATCTGGCATGGTTTCTTCAATTATCTATGCTTCTTCTCCTAAGTGAATTCTAGACAAGTGGTCTGGTCTAGAGTTACTTTTCCTTAGCTTCACCACAACTGTGAAGTCAAACTCTTGAAATAGGAGTACCCATCTACATATGCACCCTTGTAAGATGGGTTTTTTCACCAAATACTTCAATGTCATGTGATATGTATAAAAATAAAATGGTTTTGCTAACAAGTAATGTCAAAACTTGTGCAATGTATAGATCATTGACAAAGCTTCGCGCTCTGTAGTTGTATAATTCTTTAGCAGGAGTCAGCTTCCTACTAGCAAAACAAATTGGATGATCTACAATACCTTCACTAGGTTGAGCTAACACAACAACCAATGGTCATGCCATAGGCATCCACATGCACATGTAATGGTTTATCCCATGAGATAAAACACAGAATGGGAATGGTAGTAAGTTTCTCCTTTAATATTTCAAACACACGTTGTTGCGGTTCTCCCCAATAAAAGGTACATTTTCCTTTTAGTAATTCTTCCAAGGGTGCAGTAACTTTGGCATACCCTTTGATGAACTTCCAATAATATCATGTGTGACCCAAAAATCAATGCACCTCACTTTGACTGATAGGCACTTCTAGGCCTAGAATGACTACAACCTTAGCTGGATCAACCAGTATACCTTCCATGCAAATTATATGTCCTAGCAGTATTCCAAAAGGTGTAGTAAATATTCACTTTTTGATGTTCAAAGAGATACTCAATTGTATACACTGTTCAAACATTAAGCACATATTGTCATAATGATCTTTCACAATCCCATATACTGTCCAATCATCTAGATAAACCTGTAAAAAAATTTGAATAAAATATTTGAATGCCTGAACAACTATCCATGAGAATACAGCAGGGACATGTTTTCTCAGTCCAAAAGGCATCACAGTATAGGCAAAACTACCCCATTCAGTAGTAAAATTGTCTTTTCTTGATCCTCCTAAGCAATCCTAACCTGATGATACCTAGAAAACCCATTTGTAAATGAATATATTTCGCGCCCTGCCACTCCTTCAAGTATTTCCTTAGTGAATGGTGTAGGAAAAGGGTTTGTGACACATAAAACATTCAACTCCCTGTAATCTACACATATTCAAATCCTACCATCCTTCTTGATACTTATCACCATAGGACTAACCCATTCTGACTCATCCAAGGGTCGAATAATCCCAGATTTCAACATCTTATCAATATCTTCCTTCACCTTTTCATGTAAATTGAGATTCATTCTATAAGGTCACTTTGTCTAATTGGGCATGCACCATCCTTAAGATTTATCTTCATTTCCCCAAGTGATTCATGCACGCCTTAAGTTCATGATACCCTCAAGGGAATAAGTCCTGATAATCCCTGATTAACTCAATGATCTTTACCACATCTAATTCTGACCAATAGTCTCCAATTATGACCTCCTTTGGCTCATCCTCCGAACCTATATTCACCTTCTTTGTCTTCATGGGTTCGTGATAGGCATGTGTATCCTTGTCTACACTGTCCAAGACCTCACGCACCCCTTGTGAGTGTTCAATATCTAGGTTCTCAACTTCCTCATCATCCACTATGTAAACCATCTTTCCTTTCTCTTTCTTAAGGCAAGCACATTCAAGTAGTATGGAATCCATTTCTTCTTCCTTTTCAAAATGCATGCTCTAACTCTATCTCACCAAATATTTCCTGAATATGCTCTTCTACCTTTGCACTATCTCCCATAGTTAAGTGCTTGACAAATTTCAATGCTTCTTCTACTGGAGGTTTATTCGAGAAGTAGTCAAAAGTCTAGATCATTCCTGTAGTCAAATTCTTCCAATTCCTAGTCTCTCGATGTAATTCTACATATACATACTGGGTACGTGCGCACATCCTTGTAGAGTAGAATACAATCTATGCACCCAGAGTGAAGGTGGTAATGCTTCCTGTCCCAATGTCTAGAGTCTCTCACACTGCTAAATGTGATGCTGAACAGGTTGATCACCATTATAAGTGTAGATCTACGTAGGTGCATTTCTCCTTAAAAACCTAGTAGATAGGGTGATTCCAATCTCCTTCCAATCTATAAGGTTATCCTTGTGGACTACCCACCAGCGCGTTGTTCATCCCGCACAAGGTATACACTAACATATCTCTTCTCTTAATTTGATCTATCCACTGTGCTTCCATGGCTTTCAAAAATATAGGAAGATCTTCTACCCTAGTATACCAAGGTACTACGCTACCTATCTGTCAAATAGATACGAAGTCCATTTTTACACACAACCACGCTTTTTACCTCACGTCCTACTAATTCATATGTACTATGAGCCCAATTGTCACAAGAAATACTCGTAGTATCACTAATAGAATGAGAATATTCCCACTATAGGATTCCTTCCTTTGATGGTTCATTGACCTCTGGGTCCTGAATAGCATGTACATAGATTTTGTTTAAGTCCTCCTCACTTAGAGGCTCAACATATGGTGTAGACTTCCCATCTATCAAAGGTATTACAACCCTTTCCTCCTTGTTCTCAAAGCTGATATACCCCTTATTAAATCTCAAGTCAACATTATTCACATAACACCAAGGGCGTCCAAGCAAGGCTGGAAAATTGTCTGCTTCCGCAAGTGCTAATACCTCAAAATCCCCAGTGAACTTGGCCCCTTGTATGGTTATATATGCATCCTTCAAAACTCCTATGGGAGTGGCCTTAGTCCGGTTTGCCATAAAAAACACATTAGATGATGGCTGCAATGGAGGCCTCCCCATTTGTACCCATGCATCTAATGTAAGCACATTCACTTCCACACCTATATCAATCAATATGTTGCTCAACAACCATCCATCCACAATAGCATTCAGAGTAATTTCCTTGTCATAGTCAATGCTATCAGGGGGAAGATTTGCATGTAGGATTTGTTGTTCATTCTCAGTGCTTATGTGTGGGGTATTCCCCTTCAACCAAGTTTCCTAGAAAAAAAATAATATTCTCATGGCGCAGCATTTTACAAACCTCTCTGATGTCATCAATATCAGATGGGAATTTTTCTACTTCTTGCATCTACTCCATCTTCCTTGACTGATCCTTTAAATATTATATCTCACCTTGAAGATTCCTAAGGACCTCCATGGTATCTTGATATACTTCCTTCTGATGAGAAGGATCTGGGTACCTTGCATGCAAAACCTCCTCCTTGGTGATCATAGGCTTCTGGTGCAATGCCTCTCTTGCGCGTGCCGCTTCATCTCATGTAGTAATCTTCAATGTTAATGCCTCAGGTCCTGGTGTTATCTTGGGCATCCACTGATCTTCTACCATGCGCTAGATTCTAACCATCCTAGAACCTTTTTTTCTTGTTTATGTTGCTTACTGAGATGCTTATACAAGTCCATGCACTCCTCATAGCTATGGTTATTTCCGTAAAAAGAACATGCAATATTTTGAGGACATTCACACCTATAGTGGTCAAGAGATCCACATGTATAACATGTTCCACGAGGGAACTCACCTCTTCCTTACCACCACAACCTCATCCTCCATATCCACCATGATATCCACATCCTCTTCCATGACCTCCTTCAAAACACCCTCATTCTTGTAATAGCACATTTGATTATGATTCGATCCTGGTGTTCATTCTTACACTTAGAATTATTAGCTACGCTTGTCTGTATACCCCAATGTCTATAGCATCCTGGATCTGACCAATCAACTAAAAATCTTCAGTATCATGGGTTGTGGACCAGAAAATTTTACAGTAACAAGATACATTCTTCCTTATCACACGTTGTAACAAAGGACAGTGACTAGCATCATGATTCAAATGATAGATCTCATAGTCCAACAGTAATGAGCGTATAGATCTACAATGGAAACTATCCTTAGTGTGACCTTCCACTTCACAATCTGTACACCAAATTTCTGAGCATGTTTCATGGGATGAATTTACTCATAGATTCTCTAACTTATTTACCATAGCTGCAATATGTGCCTCTAAGAATGGACCAATGCCAATGTCAATACTCCCAACTTCCTCAGCATGTAAATATGCTTCCAGTGCTTCACGCTTATCAGTGTATGTCTTATGTGACAGTGCTCTTCTGAATGGTGTAATCAATCTGCCAACAAGCCATTATGCATGTTAGCTTGCGTGAATATCATAAAAAAACTTAGATAGAATCATTTTAAATCATGCATCATACTCATGTACACTCTCAGTAGTGCAGTAGTGCCTTATTTGATATCCTTGAGCGTGATCTTATACTCTTCTGCTCAAATTTCTAGGATATGGAAATCTTTCAAGAAAGCATCCTTCAGTGCTTGTATATTCCACACAAGTTTGATCAGGGTCAAACTTATTGTATACCAAATGTATGCACGTCCCTGTAATGTAGTAGCAAATTGGATTTCGGACCCCCAAAAAATTCACCTTGCACCACGAAACTAGAAGATTGATCCACTTTTTCATAGGCCACACATGAACCCTACAGAAGCCTTACTTGATATCCTTTTTCATACTCTTCTACTCCACAACCTATTTCACACATGTGCACATGCTCAGTAACATCCTTTATGTCTCTATAATTCGGAAGATGAAGAGACATCTCCATATAAATATTTTGGGGTTGGTGCAGACCTTTCCCACTTGATCCAGAACCTCCTATGTTTCCCCTACCTCTAGAACCACCAAATCCACTGGAACTAGAACCACCTATACCTCTTGATCCTCCACCTGTAGCTGGAATAGGACCTATAGATGTACTCCCATGTGCTCTAACAGTAGTACTATATTGAACCCCTACATTCTGTGTGGTAGTTCCACTTCCAGAGGTGAATCCAACATTCAGCGCGCTTACATTTTGTGTAGATGATGAGCCTAAAAATGTTCCTCCAAATAACATTGAATCATCTATATCCTCCATTGATGTACTTTCTCTTTGACTTACTCTGGTTCTCTTGTTTCCCAAATTCACTTGATGATTACTTGTCGTACTAGATACTGGAAAACCAAGCACAAGGGCTAGGTCACCAGGTGGATTAAGATGCACGCCTGCAGCCCAAGTAGTCTCTGCTGGCTCACTTCTATGTGAAGCCAAGGGGGGATCCATGTCATGCTTTCCAAGATGGGGGAGTTCCTGATGCTCTGGCTCCATGTCTTCTATGTGAGCTTCAAATCCTTCATGAGCCATCTCTCTCCTCAATGCCATAATTTCTATCAATGGTACGTTACTTCTCTATCTCCCTCTCACATGCCTCATTATACTTAAGCCACCTTTCCTCTCTCTGCCTTTCTGCTGCTAGGTCTACCATCTTTCACCAAACCTGTTCCTGCCCTCATGCATGCCTGGTGAGGTTTAATTAGCCATCAGTTTACTCTCCTAGTTTCAAATTTACCATCAAGATCTTGATCACCAATGGAATACCTTGCAGATATGCTCCTCTTAGATACTTGTAAGAAACTAGAATTCAGCTACCTTTGGAAATGAATAAGTCAAAATTGAGTGCTCCATAGATATAACTAATCAGAACACCATGAAACCACGTGTCCACAGCTCGAGTCCAAATCAGATTAGCATCATAATGGGCCTGAAATTCTTCCTGTGTCTAGACAAGTGCATGATACCTCCAATTCCACTTAGATGCATACACAATCAGCCACTCATATAATTCTATTGGAAAGATGGTAAAAAATATCTCTCATATAAATTTTCATATATATTTTGTTCTACCTAAGTGCATGCGTTAAACTCATATCCAATGTTGAACCGTCGTGCATATTCTTCCTCCATATTGTGTATCCACTCCTCAATACTTGCTAGAGTTAACCGGTAGGTATTCATCACGAATCATCCTGAAAACAACTGACAAAAGAGGTCCTGGACAATGGAACCAATGATGTAGCCTAGAATTCACCAGATAATACCCTAGACGTGCATTGGCATGTCAGTCATCCTATACTGAGCACTCACTCAAAGTTCGTAAAGGTACCAGGTCCCTCTTTAGGGTTGTTGTAGTAGAATGTTAACATGATGAAGACTTAAAGCATATAGATCCATAACTAATACATCATTATACAATGCATGACAAATCTAGATCTAGGAAAGAATAGGTTTAAACAATAATCATGATAGAAATAAGAACATGCACTACCCAATTACACATAGGAATTACACTTAGGTTTAGTCAATATCTTCCATCTCTTAATTATCACAATAACACAGAAGCTTCTTACAATACTGGTAATCTATGTTGATGTGTTCATGGATCTGATATAATAATCTAGAAACATGTACATTATGTTATCTATCTTTCCATATCCATCGTCATCCTACTAGGTGAATTCACTACATATATATAGGGTGGGGACTTTCCCTTCACTGCTTATCTATCCCAGAAATAGGTCACATGTTATTAATAGCCACGCATCATTTTCATGCATAGCCACACATGAAAGTGTTTTATAAATATACTACTAATAATTAACTGAGGTGAAAATCCTATTCTTAGACTGTCTCCATACAAAATCACTCTAAATCTGATTCTTTAGAAATAGACAATGCGTGGTGCGCACATCTCTGCATCGTTGGTGTGTTCTACATGCTATCTTCTAAAAATAGATCTTTATGCCCAAAAACGGCTAAGTCTGAAAACTGAACTCCTGCTCCGCACATGCGTTCTTCCTATCCATTCGCCCCTTTACATATGAATTTCTTTCCCATGCGGACTTCTTGTGTGCTTTCTCTATCAAGTGTTCTCATATCAAAAATAACTATATGTAACCCATAACCACAAACCATATTCAATATATCAATAATGCAATACTAAATCGTAAACCTCAAACACATTAAAGTAGCATCATCATCATATACACATATATAGTAATTTGACTCCTCACAAGCAATGTTATACAATAAATGTTTTCATCTCCTTCACTTCCTATTGTTAGCGAAAGACAATACTCCATCATAAAATCTAAAACATTTATTCTCGTCTCTATGAATAGAATTTGGTGTGATGCCAAGAATGGGTGGGGCATCTGATGTCTTTATCTCGAGTATTTCGTGTTGACTCAACATATACCACATCATCCTGAAAGCCAACCATATAGTAAATAAGTCAATGTAGATGAATCTCTCAATTAAACATATAATTGAATTAAATCATCCATTACATCTACTTGCCTCTTCGCAAGTGTCAAGTATAATATCGTCTGAGATCCCAAATATCAAATCCTTTGAACACACTCTGCCAAAATTCTTACGAATGTATTAGGTTGGGGAAATGGAGCAATGGGAACAATGGCCTCAGAAATAATCACTTTGACAGTAAATTTGGGGAGTGTGATGTCATGACACTTCATGTGTGGAATACTATCACAAACCACTCCTCTCGCAACAACCATATCATCTAACATTAACCTGACTTCGACCCCGTCAGGAAAATCCTAGAATAATGAAAATCTCAATTGCATTAATAACTTTTTCTTAATTTCACCAAAAAAGAATACAGAAAATCAAATGAGAACATTCAATAACTTACCAATCCAGTTCCGCCCTCTCTCGTACTTATCAGTAACGGTGTTTGTTCCCCTCTCCTCGTGCCTCCCCTCGTCACCCTCTCTCTCATCAACTTGAAAAGAAGATACAACTCTAGGATTTTTCATCTCCACCTCTCTTGACTTCATGTGAAGCTATCTCTCCAATAAGATCGAGACCACATGCTGATTGAAAAGGGGGTGTGTTATCACAAACATCCACCTACAACAATCAAGTCATCAAGACAATTTAAATATCAACAACATAAGGCAACATACATTTTTCAAGTGCATGTTAAGTGGTTTTTACCTCTCTTCGTTTCACACTATGAATCGAGTCTCTCTGTTGGCGTAGGAGTTCACACAAGGGAATTTCATAATCCTACGCATGCCTATAGTTAGTATATACAAAAATAAACAAAAACTAAATTATATCCTTACTTACGAAAGACCAATAACTACTTACGTTATCATTCGTAGGGGGGTCAAAATTTATGCTACTTGTTCCACCCTCTTCTCTAGCTTCTTGTTCATGACAGAATATTAAGTTTTTGATTTCCAACCAAACATAATATATAAAATACTATACTAATCTTAAATTTACCTTTGTTTTGATATTTGAGTTTTTATTTCCTCTCACTCTTAACCAATGCTCCTCTCTCACCTTTCACATCTCTGTTGAATCATAGGTCCACATTGCATCATCCACCTCCCTCTTTCCTTCCTGAATCAACTCCTCAAATCGAGAGTTGCATTATTTTTTGCAAACTCGATCGATAACCCTCCTCCACTGCAAGTAGAATCATTACCTCAGGACGTAATTCACATCCACCTCCCTCTTTTGCACATATACCCTGTTTCTATCTTGAGAGATAGGTGGTCATTTCCCTATATACTTACATGCTTACGAGGTTCCACTGAGGGAAGATTGTGTTCTACTTGGCGATGTCGATTTAGTCTATGCAACTCAGAAAACCTAACATCCCCACTAACAGCACATGATCCATGCTGGCAAACATAACGAATATGACCATTAACATATTTGGTTTTATACTCTACGAGTGGCTCATGGATATCTGAGTGAATGGGCTCAGAAGGACCATCTGACGTATCGCCATCAACTGTTGGAGGATCATCTCCCTTTGCTTCCTCTGTGACGCTTGCGAAACACGTACGCGCCATGTGATGTGAAGGTGCTTGTATCTAGGGAGTCCAAGTGCATAACTATTAGCCCAACATAAAATATTAAGTATTTTGCAAAAGAAGTAATGTTCACATATTCAAATATTACCATCATGGAATGTGAAGAAACCTGTATGAAAAGACAACAATTTCATAATTGTTATCCCAACAAATGACATTAGGTACATTACTACGACAAACAATTAATGTTCACAAAGTTATATATTACCGTCTCATTATTTATGTCTTCCCTAAAAACATAAGAACAGATTGTGAACATGGATCGACCCATGTCGTCGAGCTTCCACATGTTTCGTTCATGTGTGTTGTCATAACCATCATTGAAGTGACACATTGTAAAACAAGTTAAACTGAAACAAATGGTGCATGAACTTATTTATTCGTATTTTGCATTCATATTGAGAAAATCGTGCACAATAAATGATTTGTGATGAAATTAGCCACACACATTATTTTTCAAAACTGGATACTCGACTCTAGATGTTTCCAAAGTAAACATGAAATGTGAATTGCAAGTGTGTTAAAAGACAAGATAGGATAAAGCATGATGTATCCAAAATGCCTGGTTTATCAACCAACACTATATGATGTATCATCATATTATCCACAAAATATATAATATATACGCTGGAGACAATTCACATAATATTAGTTATTCACAATCTAATAAATAATGTATGTCTACCATTACGCAAAAAGGAAATACAGTGTGTACATATATCATATTGAAATGTCTTCCATGGCAAGTGCTAGCAAAGCTACCACTTCTTGGTTTATAGTGTCCCTAGACACTTGACATACATCTAACCTACCTCTGTTAACTTTTACATGCACATATGAACATTTCACAAAGTGAGATACACTCTCTAGCACTTGAACTCGAAGAATTGAAAGATTTACATTGTTACATTGGTATACACTAGTCATTTGTTTCACAACAAGCATATCGTGAGAAAACACACAAATGTTCCGAACATCGTGGCGTATCGCTTCCTCAAGACCCAATATCAAGGCCCTATACTCAGCCTGGTGGAAGGTCATAGTGGCATTTCTGACAATTGTACCTCTTTCTACTATCTTGCTTCCATCAAGGTCGTATAATATGAACGATGAACATGCAAGATTTTCGCAGGTATTCGACACTCCATGAATTTCCAATCTCCAAATGGCAACCATGTTTACCTTTACAATGGACAAAAATATATCGTAAGCAAACATAAAAAAAAATAGAATGAACACTTCAAATTTGACTTTTTCAATACAAACATCTGTAATTTAACATATGACAAGGCCCTAAAACATTTGCTCCTAGTTCGTTCATTAATAATGATTTCTTATTGGAGAGTCAATGGAGTTAGTACTTTGTCTAGGGACATACACTCTAAATGATGTTTTTCGTGAGGTTTTTTTGGGAAACATGTGTATCCTTACAATAGACTTTGATTTTGTTCTTTTAGGGAAACAATTTAAAAGTCCATAATAGCCTTTTTTTAAAAATATGTTTTCCTATAATTATGAGTTTATAAATGTAATGGGTAATATTAAATTAGAATAAATCACTTAATAAATTGATTAGTCTATTATGAATAGATATATTTCTATCTATTTGCAATATCAATATCTATAAACATTTTATTAGGGTTAAAATGGGTGTAGAACAGTAAATAACATTTGATTAGTTTTCAAAACCAAATCAATAAAGAAATATCTAGTATTAGGGTTTAGATTTATCATGTTCAAGAAGATGATCATGTAGATTTAGACAAAGTGAAGATGATCATAAATCTTGTAGTACAATTGATTTTTATGAGACACAAGAAAACTAGAAAACTTACATTTATCATGAACCAACAAGTGTAACTGTACACTTGAAATTTCATTACCTAAACCATACACTTGACATTCCAAGTAATATTGTGCACTTTAATTCAAAATATGTTATTACGAGTAGATTTTCCAAAACAAAACTTATATTTAATCATGGTAACATGTACTTCTTTAGCTTTCTCTAAATTGTGAAGTAAACCATAAGGAAACAATAATATGTTTTGGGGTTTTCAATCAAATATACTAATCTTTCTTGATATTTAACAAGTCCAAATAGCATATAGTAATGCGAACGGGGACATTCCAATAATTGTTATTTTATTCACTACAAAACCATTGTAATGTATATCTAGTATTAAAATTACATGCTTCAATGAGTACTTGAATTCTCTAGAATTAACTCCTTTTCAAACAATACTGATTTTCTATATTATGTAGATTAAGTAGGGTACATGTGCATTTCTAGATGTTTTGAACTCATATTAGATAATTGACACACAAATAAACAAACTGATATATGACTATAAAAAATGTGAATAAGGTAGACCAATAATGGATAAATTTCGAAGAGAACGGGGACTCAATAAACATGTAGTTTACCATATTGTCAAGTGCACTGACCTAGACTTAGAATACCTAAATTCCTTGGGTCAATGATTCCTTAAAACTACACAATGATTAAAGATAAAAATAAATAAATAATCAAGGGGGGGCATTATGAATACCATAAATGATTGGAAATGATAATTGCAAATACAATCCTAAATAGACAAATGATCATAACCCATACTTAGTGAATTTGACATGAATATTTAACCCATTGTTAATTTTTCTTTTTTAACTAACTAATTGTTTCAAATAAGCTGAATTAGAAAAGAAAATCGTTACCAATACACATTTGGTACCTAAATAGAATTATAACATAAATGAATTTTAATAATCTAAACTTGCTATAAAATATATAAACATTAGTAATTTTAAAAATATAATCCATAGAAACACATTTTAATACTAAGGAAAACATATTTAATCCAATGCAAAACATATTTAATATTTAAGCTCGTGTGAATCAAGAATATATTCGAACAACAAAATGAAATATATTTAAGTTGGTGTGAATCAACATTCGACAAAAATTAAATATTTATATAGGTTTTTTTCAAACATGTCATAAGTTTTTTAGTACAAAACATATAAAAGCAGTAACTATTTTTTTTTGTTTTTAGCAACAAACTTGGAGCTGCTTCCATGTGCAATCTTTTTTGCACAATTTTTTGGATCTATCACCGGTTTTATGACCGGAACTCCCATCTTCCTCAGCTTATGGGGAGGCTCGTACTTCTGGGCTTCCTCCATCGTGTCATGCGCTAGACCGTATCCGCGTGAATGGGAATCTATAGTGCATAACTTAGACAAATAAATAACTGAAGTTTCTGGCAAATTGAGTCGGGCTTTAACCATGTTTGCAATTTCTGGGTTTGATGGTTTTATTTTGGTGATGGTGGTCTATGTAGACCACAAATGTGGACCTCTTGAAAGTTTCCTCCCTTTGGAATTTGGGAGTAGTTCAATGTTATTCCTATGGGATTCAGATGAATACAGCTTCGTGTATTCATTTTCTCCACACAAAGAGAAACTAAATACAACAACACACATGCATACATAAATATACAATTAACGTTAGTACGATACATGAAAAATCTAATATACGTCATCCAATATGATAAAATAATCACAACATCAGAAAGCTAATATCCATGACAAATTCAAGTATCAATAAATGCCAACAACTATCCTTCACTCAAGATGCACCCTCCCATAATATCACAACCGTCCATTGCAAAAGGGACGGTTGCGATATTATGGGAGGGTGCATTTCTGAGTGGAGGGTCAGCGGGTGACTTTAAAAACCTCTGCTCAGCACAGTATACCACCCAACTATCGATGTGGAATCCTAAGGGGCAAGCCCCTTCATCACGCAACGATAGTTGGGCGTATCGATGTGGCATCCTAAGGGGAAAGCCCCTTCAGCACACACATTGATTCCTGTCTTTGCAGAGGCACTTGCCCCCATATGCCAAATTGAGAGTCAGAGTATGATATCACATAATTTTTATAGCTTCAACTTACATCATAAAAAAATATAACTAATAAACAATTTTCTATATACAAATTATATATGCACATTACCATTATCTACAAATATAATTAGTACAAAAAAATCAAACTTACTCTAATGTTATTCCATTTAACACAACTAAGTTCTCTCAATCATATTAAGAAATTACTAAACGTTTACAATTAATTATATTATTCAAAGAAAAAATTAAAACTAGTCGCAACTATGTCTATTCAAAGATAAATTACTAAATCAAACCAAAATAGTACACGAATAATAAAATTGGAATAATCACAATAAATAGATAACATCAAAAAATAATAGCAATGCATTTACTCTCATATGTAATTTTTTAAGAATAAATACCAATGCATTTAGATAACATCAAAAAAAAATCATTTACATTTCAAAGCCATTTATATATGCCATCTTTAATATTTCAAATAAATAATATATTTGTGTCATTCTCTTAGTAAAAAAATATCTTCATGTGAATTTGGGATTTTGGTATGCGGGAGTAAACAGTTAATCACTAAAAACCTATGCATATGCCCATACCTAATATAAGCATGTTTATAAGAAGCTTATAAATTTTGTTATAAATTACATTTAAAAAATTAGGAATAACTTCAACTATAAAAACAACTCAATCATCCATAACGTATGAGTTGAAATTTATATTCAAAATTAACTGAACGAACAGGTAATAGTATCATAAAACATAAAAAAAAAATTGGGGACCCTTGAAAAGTTGTATCAATACTCAGTACATTTCCATGTGTACTCCCACGTATATCATACACTTGATTCACACCCTAATATCTTTAACAACCCTAATATCTTTTACAACCTCTTATAATGTTTTGTAGAACCTCATAGTGTTGTGTCATGTTAGAACACACGTGCCTTGCTTTTACGTATGACAATAGTTGCCACATACATTCATAAGAATTCTACACTTTATCATTTTCTTAATAGTATTTTCTTGTCATGAAATATGCAACTGGAGCACTCCATGATCCTCCCTTTTCAGAGCATATTCTTAGCATAGCACATGTCAAAAGTAATTGTTACCTAGCTAGGAAGGTGAATATTCTTGTAGTCGATATCAATCATAATTGTTAGCTTATAATATATGTATGTACGTACGGACGTATATATGTATTTATATGTATGTATTGTTACCACACTCTAGGGACCATGTATCAATCTTGATCAATAAGGCACTTATGTATACCAGAAAGGGAATGGTTACCATTCCTTAAGTATTAAACATTATATACTTTGTAGTTCTAGATACTTTCAAAGTAGCCACCCTTATGTATACCAGAAAGGAAATGGTTACCATTCCTTAAGTATTAAACAATAAATACTTTGTAGTTCTAGATACTTTCAAAGTAGCCTAGATAAATCAACAAGAACACATTCCCCTTATGATCACAAGATATTGTACTCTTAGCCTTATCCTTTCATTATCCACATGTGTAATTAATTTATTTATCATATTGAATAGAAGTTTCATTCAAGTGCATATAAGTATTCCACATTTAAACGTGCTTGGTTAACTAAATGATTTAATCTTTCTTACACATTCTACAATATACTACTCCTCTCTTAGTGTGGCATTGTCCACAACAAAATCGATTATGGGCACCATTATATAGATAAAAAGGTGCAAAAGTGTGAGTGTGGAAACACCCAACCTTATTTTATTATATAGATTGAATGTGTTGAAAACTTGAAATCTCAAGATGGGATCAAAGTAGACTCACTTGAACATCGAGAAAGCTTGGTCACCTGATATGTTATCTAGAATAGGCTCAAACATGAACCTATCCTGTGACATTGATAATGATCCTCAATGATTTCTAAAACTCCAAATATAGCATGAAAATTCTCTTGTTTATCCTCCTTGGGAATATTGCTCAGGATATATACAATATTATGCGGTATTTCTATATTTGTTTTTCTTGGTTCAAACCCTACAAACAACTCAAATACTTAGATATAATTTTAGAATAAAGTACAAATTGATCTCCCACTCTCCATTGAGTGATATCACCACACTACATATCAGAAATTTAATAATGGCTTATGTACTTCTCCCCTTATGAGTGAAGTGTATTTACTACACTCTTGATATTATATGCTCAATCAATGCAACTATGAGTAATCAAATGTAACTAGGATAATCCTTCTCTTGGCACAAAATACTTTGCAACATGTAAATTTAGACTTGTATGTATTGCATATTAGATTTTAACTCATGGAATACTCTTAGAAGATTTAAGACGTGTATAGTCTTTGTGAATAGTTATCTCTAAGGTGTGCCTTATATATAGTGTATGAAAATAAACTTTAAGGTTATTATTTATATATGAGACTCTTCATTGAAATTCCTGCACAAGCCAAACCGGAAGTCGCATCTAAGGTGACCTAATAAAAGTGACCAAATAGAGAAAAAAACCCTTTTTTCCCAAGAAGGATAGGTTCAAGCAAGGAGGAAGGTTTGACTGTAAATCTAACATATATCACTAAACTTTTCCATATCTCAAATTAACCAATCATGAGCAAAGGGGAAGGATGTCTATAGAGGTGGACTAGGAATATTAAACAATCTAGAAGTGGTATTTAGAGTTTTAACATGACAAATAAAAGTGACTATAGTGGTATAATGGAAATCGAAAGGGGAAATGTGTATCACAAAAGTTAAATATGTGCTTCTACTCCAAATTTTCTAAAAGGTGCAAAAATTGATGTTTCCAAATGCCTCCTACGAAAATAAGGTTATTAAACTCCTTACTTTAGATTTATCTCATGGCATAATGGTAATACAAAGGGGAAATGTGTATCACAAGAGTCAAATGTTTTATTTAAAATAATAATTTTTTAAAAAGTAAATCGAAGTAGACGGTGTGAAGCCAGACTCCTTAGTCTATAATAGTATCCCCCAACCTATACCAAGAGGGGATTTCTAGATGGGAAAGACAAATAAGTGGAGATTTATTAGTTGAAAAGAAACTTGACTATATGAATTTAGATACATATGTTTAAAGAAAATATGTCAAACAATTCATAGAGACCATATTTCCTCGAGGAATTATGTCAAACAGTTCCCATGTCTTTTCAACTTGGACCCCCTCAACTAAAGAATTTATTTAAGCTTAATTGGGGTAGCTGACATCATTTTTGTTAGTGGCGAGAGTTTGAACCACACACGAGCTCATTAAAATTTAAGTGAATTGACTATGATCAATGTAATTAAATGATAAGAAGGTAGCAAATAAACCATAAATTTTGACAGACATTTTATAAAATTATGGCAAAAAATGCAACATTCATTTGGATTCACCCTAGTTTTTAGAATATTAGTTATATGAAGAAGTAGAAGTTATTAATCCAATATGATTAACAATGTCTCTAGAAATGGGGCCTGCTAATAATGATACGACCAGGATGGTTACAGAGAATGTAAGAAAATTCATAGAGCATCTATAATCTATTATTTCCCAAATGATACATTATGATTAAACATAAAGTTTGATGAACCAATAAATTTACATAATTTTTTTGCCCTATTTAAAAAAAGAATAATTCATACCCCGATCGTAATCATTAAAATATCCACACACTGTAGATTTAAAGAAAATGTACAACCACATAAGGAATACAAATAAGAATCAGAAAAAAAAATTGAAAATGAATAATGTATAACTAGCCAATAGGATTTTTAAAAGAATTGAAAAACCAAAGGAAAAAATGCAAAAATCGCTCAAAAATACCTACGTGGGTTGTGATCATATTTTTGGGTATTCCACCATCCCAAAAGAAAATACGTTCCAGGGAAAAACAAAAATATGATTCCCACTCATCCAACATTCCTTGACCCAAACACTCGAAATCAAATCTGAAATCACAAAAAAAATAAAAGGAAACTCATAAAACCCATTACGTGCATAAGTATTAGGAGATGAAGAGAGAGTATCTAGAAACTTATGGTAGTAAATGGAGAGAAACATTTTCATCTACAACTAACTCCTCTGGCCCACAAACAGTATAATGATGGATCCCTTCAGTGACGGACTTCAGATTCCTCTGTTCTAGCTTCTTCCTCAAAAACACAAATGTAGGGTTTCCATTGTGGTATTCTTCTTTTGCTGACCTCATTATCTGGTTTCATTTCAGAATTCCCTCTCCTTGTTTCTTGATGTAGGATTGGAAACGATTTAAAGGAGAGGGTATGATTCATTGGCACGGAGGGAGAGGTGGAACAACATTAGTAATTTAAAATCAAACAACCAGAATTCAGGTCACTTCCCCCACATCAATCAATCTTCCTACCCCATACACGTCAATGTGGCCGTCGATTGTGTGGTCCCCACCATAATTTTTGGCGTGATGTCAGGATTTCAGTTTGAGCATGTGGAATGGTCCATAAGAACCATGGTGGGAGGGTCACCATACATAGGTGCCCATTGAGTGGAGGGTAGTTTTTGGCATTCATAACTTTCCCCTAATAGCTATGACATGTAGGTTACACTTGTATCCTTGAGGTGGGTCCAAAGGAGTCCATCTATGCTAATTATGGATGTTCCTAGTATCCAGTTGTCCTATACTATAATATTCTATAGTGGAGAGAAAATATATCACATACCGAATAAAAGTAGACGACGTTTATTACATCCATACCTAAAAAATTCTAAATTATGCAAAGGAGCTGAGCTCATTGAGTCCATGTGGATGGTTATTTGCATTACATAATCAACAAATGCCCACATATTTCAATGTTGAACATTCATTTTCTGTCATATGTTATAGTTAGGTGCCTAACATCCATATAGTAAAAAAGAAATACCTATCAAACTAATAAGTACAAGTCTCGTCATATCCACAAATTGTTATCATCAACTCATCCACTACTCCATAGTCATTACCACCAATCTAAAAGCTACGGAATATCTCAAATAGGTTTTACTTATTATTATAGACCTCCATAAGTCAACAATGTGACTGGATATGATGTTAGGAGCTCCATGAATTGAATGAAGCCGTATTTGTTGGTGTCCATGGTTTTTGATAGACGCTACAAATTGCCTTAAATTTAAGTATCTAGAAGAGCACACATATGTGATATTATTGGGAAATTTCCCCCTGTTTGTGGGCATGGAAGGATAACCCTATGACAAAGACTTGAAATAATTTTGAATATAATACATTGTAAAAAACATTAAAAATGATGTTGCATTATTTGAAACAACGATCTTATCTTCTAATAAAATATGTAGCATCTTTTACATCTTATAAAAATCATTAAGATGGCCTAGGATGTAGTGCCATCCTGCAAGAGAGTGCATACAAATGGAATTTTTGGAGTCTCGAGTGCGCTTAGGAGAAATTTTTTCCTCCATGTATGGAAGCCACGAGAGGGTGTCTAGCTTTAATAAATATTATTACATGGATATTCCATAGTTCATAAGAAATGATTTATGAGAAATTATGTCTACAAACACATGTTGGCATATTACTAAAAGTTAGAGACCTCCAGGAATGATGCAAGAAATATTTCCTTGAAGGAAAAACATTCATCAATTTCCCTCTCACTATAGAATTGCATCAACTAATACATGATGAATCCTTTCATGAGGTATGTGTATTAGTGACACAACATTCAAACTTGCAGAAAAAGAGTGATGAATAAGTTATAGAGATTTTTTATTAAGGATAAATGTTTTTTAGAAGGAACCCTACCCCGGTGTGCCCAAACTAATGGGCATTAACACCCATAAATAACAATGATAGAAAAATAGATCACACAAGAAACCAAATAGAGTATATGCCATAAAATATTGCAAAAAACAACAAAAAAGAAATAGGTACTAAGAAGAAACAAACCAAAAGAACAAAAATAGCACAATAAGACTACAATGGAAAAGAATACTATAATGGGAAAACAACAAAGCTCAAGGAGCACCACCCCTAAAAATTATTCTTGAAATAACTTCTGGTTCTAGGAGGTGATCTCCTCCACACATTCTGAATTATTTTTATCCTAACCACTTGTGTCCACATTTCCTCCATTGGATATTCTCTAAATAAGTCACCATTAAAACATGATAATTCAATATGATTTTTGAAGCTGGTACCTTCCCAAAAGTTCAAGAATCTCATCAATTTATATCTATTTTCACAGGAAACAAGAGGAGAACCAATATAAAATGGTTCTTCCTTTGTTAAATAAAAATTCTCCTTATTATCTTCCTTTTCATTAAAATTATGCATCCCAACTTATTATTGTTGGGGTTGTACATATTTTCCAAAATCTTCCCCTTCATCCAACTAAAGTGTAATATCTTCTTCCACCTCTAGATCTGAAGAAAAGTACACCTCATCTTGTTCTTATTCATTTTTATCTTCCACCTCTTCATCTTCATCTTCCATTTCTTTAATAGAGGTTTTACCTTCAATTTGATTTTCATCATCATATGCAACCCCTGACCATGTAGCATCCTAGACCTGATTTCCAACTTCTAGAATTCCCCCAAAACAGGGGTTAGAAAACTCAAACATCATGTCATCAACATATTCTTTATATTTTTTATCTTCTTCGAATGTAATATGTTGCTAAAACATCCCTTCCTTTACTGAGATGTCCCCTTCTTTCCTTGCCTCTGTATTCTCTACCTATGCTTCTAAAATAACCCCTTCCTCCACATAAAGTTCCCCTTCTTTCCTTGCTTCACTTTCTTTTTGTCTAAGAGGATCTCCTTGATCTCGTAAAACCAAAACTTCTTGATTTACATTGATCTTAAATAGATCATAACTTTTCTTTGATGTGGTCCTTTTCTAGATATGCTCTTCTTTTATTTCTCTATTACCCAACTCCCAATTACTGTCATGAAAAATCCACGAAGGATGGCCCAATTTTAAACAGTTCTTGTATTTTAGTTTTCTCTACTCATAATCTACAAATTGATTCCAAGAACCCAATTTTAAATGTAATAATATTGAGTCAGGAAACACTCTATAAACAAGATAATTCACACAAAACCTAGGATATATGAATTTGGTTAGATATTTTTTGGTTTCATCAATTGTAATCAGAGACCCAAAGAATTTAGCCTTTGAGAATAAAATTTTTGCATCCCAAAACTGCAGTGGAAAACAAGGAAAACAAATCCATAAAGGCACAACCCTGATATTAACATTGTTTGGATCAAAATATGGAGCACATTTCATAAGAAATTATACATATTTTTTTTCCTTCTTAAGTTGACTAGACAAGATATATATTATTTCAAGTATTACTTTTAGCATGGAACAAAAAAATTAGATGAATTGAGACTTGATAATAGGGAGCTGACCATCAATTACAATACTCAAAGTCCCATGAGATAGTGTTCAGAATTGTTACAAGTGATGCAGGAAAATGTTAATGATTAATAAAATATTGAAATAAATAAATGCTAAATCTAAATATGTGACAAGGAAATGACATAACAATTAAATACAAATTTAATCCAAGCTAATAAGTAATTTAAATTTGAAACCCTAGTTACAAATGAAGGTAATAAAACACTTAGTTGATTTCGAGGGATGATGAACGTATGCCAAGTTGGAAAATTGTTAGAATAGATAAGTATGGTATCACAATTAGACCTATAAAATTACACAAGTGTCAGAAATTCCAATACCATGGTGCTTACCATACCCTTTTACTATATCATTTATACTTTATCATGATTAGTAGGTCATCCTTGGTGATGGCCATAACATATGAAAATTATATATATGGGATTATAGGTAGCAATTCGTCATCATTCGAGCATTTGAGTCTTATTGTATGGTTTGGAGGTTGCCCCCTCAAAGTGGTGAAGCTATTTTTATTACATATTGAGATCATTTATCTAAAATATTGTGTTCTTTTGTGTTCTATTTATGCTCATAATCTAAATTATTCAAGTAATTTCATTACAAGTGGTATTAGAGCTATGATCTGGGCCAAAATTAGGGAAAGAAACCTAATTTTTTGTTTCTGACATATCTTGCGAAGCAAAGATAATTTTTCAAAGATTATTTTTCTAGCATCGTGAATAATTCTAAGTAATATTCCCTTAAAAAATTTAGACTTTTTTATTTATTTTGTAAAATTTATTGCAAATTTAGTTTTTCATAAAATCATTCCCTAGGCTGAATATAGTGAAATTTTTCAAAGTTTTGTACTTTTTCATAAATCCCTAAAAATATATTAGTAGTATATTCTTTTTTTTTCCTATTTTGTTTAATTTGTATCAAACCCCTAAAACGTAGGGTTTGACATCATGGTGAGGCCTTCCACAAGAGCCAAAAAGAATCCGGTCACTTTGGGTAAAACCACAGATAAATATGGGGTAGTGATAGAAGAGTTAGAGTCAGAAGGGGTAAATAAATATTTCTTAGCACTAGGGTTTACCTTATTTGATGATAAGGTGAGCCAAATTGAGTATGAACTGTGAAATGTATAATCTAAGATGACTTGTAAAGGATACATAGACCAAATTGATCACTGGTTACATGATATCATGGAACATATAAAGAATAAACATATGTCCCAAATCATTCCCAACTCAACCATGGAAAATATTCAGTTCAAAATAAAGGACAAAATAACCAGGTTGGATCAATTTTCCAACCCAATCAAAATCCAACTTATTCATAACCATGGAACATGATGCTGAAAGTGGAGATGCACAAATTTGAAGGGAAGGATCCACTGAATTGGATAAATAAAATGGAAAAATTTATTTGAGTTACATCAAACCCCATCGGAAAAAAGGTGACCTTAGCATATGTGTATCTTGAATCATACCAATTCATCTAGTATTGATGGTTATGTGCTCAAAGGCAGAAGAGTGGTCTCAATGTCACTTGGAAATTTTTTACTGAGGAGTTGCAATTTCACTATAGTTCTAGTGTTTTAGATAACTACTTTAGTCAATTGGAAAATATAAGACAAACATGATCAGTTAAATATTATGTGTGTCAATTCCAGAACCTATCCTTAAGGGTGGAGAATATTACAGAAGAGAACTTGAATGACCTGTTTCTTAGGGGTCTTAAGGAACACATTGAGCATGAGGTACGTATGTTTAATCCAATATATATTTTTGATTCTATTATCATGAAATGTAGAGTAAAGGAAAAAATAATTTGCAGTAAGAGGCAACCTTTTGCTAACACCAGAGACCGTAGTACCTCTTCCCTATCATTCACTCAGCCAATTAGACCAATTCCTCAAAAAATGGAAGAAAAAAGAGAAAAATTATTATGTTTTAACTACAACAGAAAATATGGACCAAGACACAAATGTGCTATGAATAATTTGTTCTATATTGAAGGAGGTAATGAGGATGAAGAGGAAGCTCAAAATTATACAAGAAGTTGAGGAACCAGTAGAAGATGAAGTAGAGGATCACCAACCTACAATTTCTTACCATGCATTGTTAGATATTAGTACTCCTAAAACACTCAAGGTTATTGTCTATCTTAAAAAATAGAAGGTGACGGTGTTGATTGACTCAGGGAGTACTCAAAACTTCATAAATAGTAAGTTAGTTCCCCACATCAATTGTTTTATTTACCTAGCTCCAGAAATTTAAGTTATGATTGTAGATGGTTGGACAATCAAGTGCATAGGATCCATAGTATGAAGCTTACCATGGGATACTACATTTTAAACTCACCTATGTTTTCTATTTCTATGGGAGGGCAATATACTGTTTTGGGTGTCCAAGGGCTCACATCCTTGGGTACTATAGAAATGAATTTCTAAGAATTGTTCATGCGATTTCATTCAGAAGAAAGGAAAATACAATTGAAATGGATGGTAGCTAAGTATCCATAGATAATTATCTCTCATCAGACACATAAGGTTCTCAGAAAAGGATTAGATGGATTTGTAGAAAAGTTATTTTCCATAGAGGTATAAAATACAGAGTCTTCAATGTCACCTAATCTTCAAAAGATTGTTGATGCTCACTCGTCTATTTTTGATGAAATTCCAAAGAGACTACCACTAGTTAGGGATCATGATCATGCCATTCAGCTGATTCTAGGGAGCCCACCACCTAACATCAGACCATATAGATACCCATATTCCCAGAAAAGTGAGATCAAGAAAATGGTGCAGAAAATTTTGAAGGCACGTATCATCAGGCATAGCCAGAGTGCATACTCTTCACTAGTGTTAATGGTACGTAAGAAGGATGAAACATGGAGGATTTTTCTAGATTACCTAGAACTCAACAAGTACACCATCAAAGATAAGTTTCCTATTCCAGTAATTAATGATTTAATTGATGAATTGTATGGTGCCATTTATTTCACAAAATTAGATCTTCATTCAGGGTACCATCAAGTTAGAATAAGAGAGGATTATGTTCATAAAATAGCTTTCAATACTCATTAGGGCCATTATAAGTTTTTGGTAATACATTTTGGTCTACAAATTCTCCCTCAACATTTAAAAGTTTGATGAACACTATTTTTAGGCCATTTTAAAGGAAATTTGTATTAGTTTTCTTTTATGACATATTGATTTATAGTAAGACATGGGAAGAAAAATTGCAACATGTAAATAAAGTGTTGGAAATTTTGGAGAAACATAAGCTCTATGCAAATCCTTCCAAAGGTTCTTTTGGTGTATAAGAGGTAGATTACTTGGGTCACATTGTATCTCATGAAGGTGTAAACGTTTATCCTCAAAAGATCAAAGCTATGGTTGAATGGCCAAGGCCCAAAACTCTCAAAAATCTCCGACGGTTCCTAGGACTAAGATGGTACTATAGAAGATTTGTGAGGGGATAAGGTTGAATCGCAGCTCTACTCACTACATTACTAAATAAGGATTCCTTCCGTTAGACAAGAACAACCACTTAATCCTTTGAGTAGTTGAAGGAAGCCATGTACACCACCCCATTTTTGGATACTCCCATCTTCTCAAAAACCTTCATTATTTAATGTGATGCTTCAGGATCAAGATTGGGAGTAGTTATAATGAAGGAAGGAATACCAATTACATTTGAGAGTTACCAATTTAAAGAAAAGGATATTCTCAAACCTATTTATGAGAAAAAAATGATGGTTATTCTTCATGCATTCAAGAAATGGAGGCCCTATCTAATGGGTAGACACTTCAAGGTAAAAACGTATCATGATAGTCTCAAATAATTTTTGGAGAAAATTTTATCATATGAGGAACAACACAAAAGTGGGTAAAAAATGTTGGGTTATGATTTTGAAATCATATATAAAAAGGGTAAATAAAATGTAGTAGCAGATGCACTATCTATAAGAGATAAATCCACAAGATGCCTTACTATATGCAATGTTCATATTGAAGGCCGATTGGGTGGATGAAGCACGATTGGAATGGGATCAAGAGATAAAAGATACACATTCTCTAATACAAAATATCAAGACAAGGCTCTATAACATATAAAAAATATGAGTGGAAAGGTAATGCCCACTATGGTACAAGGACAAGTTATTCTTGTGTAAAGATTATGATTTGAATCATAATAATTTTGCAAAGCTACATACATCACGAGTTGGAGTACACTCTTGGTTTTTAAAGACATATCATAGAATAAAAATATAATTTTGTTAGGAAGGACTTAACGGGGATGTAACAAAGTTTTTATCAAAGTGTTTGGTGTGCCAACAGAACAAAGGTGAAACCATTAAGACACCAGGTGTATTGTAACCATTACCAATTCCTAGCCATAGATGGGAGGAGGTATTTATGGATTTCATCATAGGATTTCATTTTTTAAAGGGTAAGAATGTTATTTTGGTGATTATGGATAAGCTCAAAAAATATGCCCATTTTTTTGCCGTGTCAAATCCATTTGCAACCAGTACAATTGTAACTATTTTGTTGGAGACTATTCAAAGGCTACATGGAACCCCAAAGATAATTATAATTGATCATGATCATATTTTCAAAATTAATTTTTAAAAAGAATTATTTTCATGTTTAGGTACTCAGCAAGCTCGGAGTTCATCTTACCATCCTAAAAGTGACAGGAAAACAAAAGTGGTCAACATATGCTTAGAAGGGTATTTACATTGTTTTGTATCAGATAAGTAGGAATGGTGGGTTGAATGGCTACCAGTTCCAGAATGGTGGTATACCACATATTTTTATAACTCTTCCCAAATGACCGAAATTTTAGCATTATATGGCTACTATCCACCAATCTATCACTTCTTCCTTTAAGGTGCAAACTAATGTTAGGGATGTTGAGGAACACATTTAACATCAACAACATGTTTTGGTTGGTTTGAAAGATAATTTTGAATTGGAACAAAACAAGATGAAACAACAAGAAGATCAACATCGTAGTGACATACATTTTGAAACTAAAGACTGGGTTTTTATACATCTACAACCTTACAAGTAGATGTCCCTAAAGCAATAGAAAAAGGAAAAAAAACTTTCTCCTAAATATTATGGTCCTTATCAGGTTCTACAGAAAACTGGAAGTTTTTCTTGTAAAATAGAGTTTCCAAATCTTCACGCGTACACCCAATATTCCATGTTTACTACATGAAGAAGGTTATTGGACATAAATTTTCAGCCTAGACAGAGCTACTAGAATTTGATGAGGAATCAAAATCATTTTAGAGCTAGAGAAGATTTTACAAACACATGCTAAGTGGTTGAGAACCAATGACATTAAGGAATATCCGATCAAGTGGAAAAATATGAGCATAGAATATGTGACCTGGGAGGATGAAGGTTTTCTACAAAAAGATTGAGGACAATGTTGGTTTAAATGGGAAGGGCATGCTACTCCCTTAACCTATTGCTTGTATTATTATATGAGTAGCCAACTTATGGCTTACCATATCATTTTACTATATCATTTATACTTTCCTGTGCTTAGAAGGTCGGCCTTGGCGATGTCCATAGCATATGAATAGTATATATAGGGGATTATAGGTAGTATTTCATTATCATTCAAGAATTTGAGTCTTATTGTATGGTTTGGAGGTTTCCGCCCTCGAAGTGGAAAAGCTATTTTTAATTGCATATTGAGATCATTTATTCTACAAATATTATGTTCTTCGGTGTTCTATTTATGCTAATAATTTGAATTATCCAAGTAATTTCATTACACACAGGACCGTCAGATGTTTTCTTCTTATCACTTTTGATTACATGTATGTCATTAGATTTTTTTTTATTCACGTGAAATCAACAATAAGAATGAAGCACCTAAAAAACCCCTAAACAACATCAAATCCTAAAAAAAGAAAGATACAAAATGGGAGGTCAGACTGTCCTCATTCATCAACAAAGTGAAATTACAACCAAGAACTACACTACATTGTAGAGCACACGTAGTTATATGTGTGTGTGTATAAAATCATGCCATGGAGGCTCTTTTTCGTATCACACTTGATAGCGAGAAATAACTAGATGTAGAAAATGTAGATAGATGTGTGCATGGAAAAATTAAATTCCCCTCCTTTGAAGTTTATGCAAATAAATGCAGTCCCATACCCTTGTGTCGATGCTATATTGATGCTTGAATGACATTGTAAATGCCTTTGGATTCAACCTTAGGTGGAGATAGTATATACTTAGTTTTTTTCCCTTTATTTTAATCACATAGTTTTGCATTTATATGATTCCCTTGGTTGAATTTCATAATTAATCACTAAAAGGCTGACTAGTACAAAGAAATATGCCCAAATGGATATTAAATACCCAAAATATGTGAGCAAATTGTAAAGACATTGAGGGCCCCTTGATGGTATTGGGGCACCTGGGTGCGAACATCCTAGCTGGACGCTGGTGTTAAGAGTGAGAAATGTTGAAGTATGAAAATAAAAACTGGGAAGGAGTGTAAGATGAAAAGAGGAAATATAAAGAAAGGAAAGATGGCCAAAGATAGTGATCAATTAGTACTTCTTGCGCTTAGGAATCATATGAATAGTGGTATCTGATCATGAGTAGATAGATACCAAAAGTGTGTGATTTAGTGTCTACATTTTCCCCCACTATATGTGTTTGAGATAATTCTTGATAACATAAAGTAGATAAGACATGCATACTTGATAACCATGTAGATTGATGGTGCAAAGCTTGCCGAGAGACAATGAAAAGTATGGGGTGATATAAATGTGAAGTACGGAAGCTAGAGAAGAGGAAGTGAAATTTTTTTGACGATGATGACCCTAGCCTGACAACATTTGTGTAGATTTTTTGTTCTAATTTTATATGTCACTTGGTGTGTTATGATGTGAGATTGATATGAATACCACTTCCCATAAGGATGGATCTACAAAAGAGAAGAATGAACATGGAATCAAGTACACATATATGAAATTGTTGATCCAAATGAGTAAAAAAGTATGTAAATTTTAAGTAAAAATGTGAAAAGGAGCATGTGTACCTAATCCATGATAAGTGAAAGAGATAGAAAGGATCATAAATATCTTTTAGAAGAATGTGTTTTTTGGGTGATATCACGCTAGTTGCGCTGACTATGAATTTTTTGGGTGATCTCATGCCAAGTATGAAAGAATTGTAGGGATAAAATTATCATGTCATCCTCCAACCTTTAACTACTTCTCAAAGTATAAACATCACTGCAAATGGTGTGTAAAAATATGATCCATTGTGATTCAATGCAAAAGTTAAAAAAAGGTGTAATGCATGCATGTCAAGTGTTGAAGGGCTATTTGTCTTGTAAAATCCATTGTGTAAACTGTCGAAACCTATACTAAACTGAGAAAATATATGTAATAACCTCTTGATAAAATTCATCTAGGAAAGGCCAGGGGTTCCCAAGCACTACTGTCTAGTGCTAGGCACTGGTGTCTATACTATGATGAGGACCCAAGTCAGATTCTGGGCAGTGTTTTAGACTGAATTTTTTGTTGTACTGGTATTGAATTGTGATTGTAAACTACTATATGGGGTGAGTGATACACCCAATGGATTCTCCCCTCATTTGGGTTACATGCGACATCGCTAGGAGTATGTGGCCACAAATAGGAAGAGATGGTGTGTTGAAATTAATGCCCTGTAGGAGGGAGAGAGTGTGCTTGGTAGAAATAAAGGCACACATAATAAATGGATGAAAAAAAAATTAGTGTAAACAAGATAAACACACATGTACAAGAAAAAATGTAAGCTAAGAATGCAAGAAGATAAACAATAATGCAGACAAATTAGACCTTGAAAATTGTGTTGCAATCACGAGACATCACTCACTATGTCACAAGAAAATCAAGGCCGAAGTGGCTAAAAGTATATAGTGTGCACACAAGACAAGGGGAAAATCCTAAAAATAATGGCATACAATGATAAACAATGACAAACAATAAAAAGAAAAGTAATAAACAACCATGGTGGGAAATAGACCTGCAAGACAAATGTTGCGTATGAAGTACCCATTAGCATGTTAGAAAGATAGGAAGTATGTCAAAGCATGTATAATCTGATATATGAATGTGTTATGTAAAATGAAAAAATAGCACCTGTAGTGTGTAAGAAACTGGATGCCCCTAGGAGCCTATGCATGACTGGTAATAAGTATTGCACCAAGCATCCATTATGCATGTATCAATCTATGTAAAAGATGTAATCAAAACTAGAAAGAAATTGAACGTGCACATGTATATAGAAAAGATAATGACATAAAAATTATCCAACTAATAGAGTAAGTAAGATCTACATGTTAGCCTAAGTAAGCAAGAACAATGTGCAACCAATATATGCAATATGTTGTGGATGAGTGAGGTGGAGTGGAATTCAAAGTGAGAGTGTTAGGAGCCATTTTCCCCCTAAGTGAATATGAATGAGTGTTCATGAGATGAGGATCATTTATACATGTACCCTCAGTAGTCAATAATGAACCATAAAACAAGAGTGCGTCATTGTAAAATGGTTTGAGTGTTTATGCTAACAAGATATGATCATCAAAGCATAGTGCATAGTGGGTGTGAATATTTTTGGTGAGGTTCATTTTAGATGTAGACCCTCAATAGTCGAGTATGTACTGCAGAAATAGAGCGTGTCATAGGGAAGTGTGTTGTGTTGATTGTGCACGAGAGAGGTATGTCATGAATGCACCAAATGTGAAGTGTCTACTTTCAAACTCATGAATGTGGTTACCATTAAACAATCAAGTGTGAATCATAGCACATGAGTGTGTCATAGGGTAATGACGATACACGTGTATCAGGTGGTATGTAATGATGCTTAAGAGATATTAGACATTAATTGTAGATCATCAAGTGCATCAAATGATAGTGAAATTTTATATTAATGTAAGGGGAGAGAAGATATGATGCCCCCCAAATATGTAAGTGATGGAAATCTAGTTGATGAGGCTAATTGGATCAATGTAAGGAGTAGTATCCTTGGAAAAATTGATTGTACACTGAAGTGGTGATGGTTATAGAGCCTTAAGCAGCGGAAGTTAAAAGAAGCCAATGATATTTTTATGGTCTTGTATAGTGGGTGGTTGAGTATTTCGAATCGATAACATCATAAAATACTTGAGAGGTGTGGGAGTTGTACTTATCTTTAGATGAGGTTGCTTAGTTTTACTCGGTAATGATGTAGATGAATTATTAGGAAGAGGTGATAAAAGATGAACCTTGAGAGGTGATTTTTGTATTGGAATGAGTTGAATAGGTGGTTCTTGACTGATAAAAGAAGGTTTATTAGAAGTACATACAAGGATAAATTTTACGAGCCCATTTAAATGTATCATTTGTAGATGGGCATGTAACAAAATGTTGTGTTGTAAATGAAATAAAACATTGAAGCTCAAGATGCTTGATTATTCATTGTAGAACATAGCATTGATTTTCATTATGTCCATTAATTCAATGATAATTGCAATATCGATGACCTTGATATTTTTCAAGATGATAAGGAGGATAGCAATGAGTAGATTGCAAAGTGATAAATTAATGTCTAAGGAGCTTAGTAAGAATATCATGTTGCTTAACATTGCGATCAAATGTGATAGGATCTAGTAATGACAAGACTTGAGGTTCACTGATATGAGCACATGTAAAATACATAGAATGAGGATGAGAAGAAGAACTAGCATGATTATGAGAATTGTCTTTAAGATGTTGGATTTCATATTAAAGAGATATAATCATGGATTCCATAGCCTAAAATTTATCTTCAAATAAAGAATGCAAATATTAAATTGACTCCAAGATGGGTTAATTAGATGGAGGATCACAGAGGTTAGGGTCGTCATAGAGACAATATAAAATTGAACTCACTTGATGTGGTAGCCTATCTTTAGGGAGATACATGGTGTCTAGGGATTTTTTTAGAACAACTTTGCAATAAGGATGCATTTGAATTGAATCATACAATTAAATTTGAGAAATTTTATGAGCCATGATAGAAGAAAGATGAGGATCCAAAAGTGTTCGAATGAGTCGGGTTCACCAAATGATTAAGAAAATATTCAAATAAATAAATATGAAATATAATTATGTGACAACATAATGATATAACACTTAAGTACATATTTAATCGAAGCCAATAAAAAATTTAAATTTGAAACACTAGTTGCAAATGAAGGGAATAAAACACTTAGTTGATTTGGAGGGATGCTGAAAGTATGTCGAGTTGGAACCTTTTTGGAATAGAGAAATAGGGAGTCATAATCAGACCCATAAAAGTACAGAGGTTTTTGAAATTCCAGGACCAAGGCTCTTATGTGGGGTTAGGGGATTCTAAGATGCTAGAGACCTATTTTAGGTTCCTGTGACTGCTTAGAAGGTGCGAAACCTAATTTTGCAGGACCACAAGATGTTCACTTCCTGTCACCTTTGATCATTTGTATGTCAATGGATTTTGCTGTTATTCTCATGAAATCTGCAATAAGAAATAAGCACCTATAAAACCACCAAACTACATCATATCCTCAATAACAGAATATGTAAAATATGAGGTCATCTTGTCCTTGACTATCTACAAAGTTAACTTATAACCAAGTATTGCACTACATTTTAGACCCCATATAGTTATATGTGTGTCTATGTACAATCGCGCCCTAGGGGGCTCTTGTGCATGCCACACTTAATAGTGAGCAATATAGAGATGTAGAAAATGTCGATAGATGTGTGCATGGAAAAATAAACTTCCCCTCCTATGTAGTGTATGCAGAAAAATGCAATCCTTTGCCCTTGTGTGGATGTTACGTGGATTCTTGAATGCTCTTGTAAATTCCTTTGGATTCAAAATTAGGTGGAGATAGTAGACGATTAGTATGATTCAAATTTTGGTCTATTATTATGATCACATAGCTGTGTATATATATGATTCCCTTGGTTGAATTTCATAATTAATCAATAAAAGGCTAACCAATACAAAGCAAGATGCCCAAACGGCTAGAAAATACCCAAAATATGTGAGAAAATTGCAAAGATGTCTGGGGTTCCCAGAGGGGATGGGGACTCTTGGGTGCTACTGTCCTAGCTAGGAGCTGGTGTCCAGAGTGATAAATGTTGATGTATGAAAAGAAAAACTGGGAAAGAAGGATTGTAAGACCAAAAGAGGAAACAAAAAGAAAGAAAATATGGTGAAAGACAGTTATCAATTAGCAATTTTTTCACTTAGGAATCATATGAATAGTGGCATGTGATTAGGACTAGGTATATACCCAAATTATGTGATTTAGTGTCTATAGTTAGAGACTGCAACATTTGACTACAAGATTCTATCTTGTGACTATGAGCATTACCTTATTGTCATAGAGTTCCACACAAACCCAACACAATTTACAGAGGAGAGACAAATAATGTGTACAATGAATGAAATTAAATGTGTTGATGCACTACTTTCCTCAATACTATTGAAGGCTAGAATAAACTTCCAAATTTATAAGACAATCAAATTAAGGATAAATGTAATTTTTACAATTATTTTGTTAGAAGATGAGTAAATTTATTAACGTGAGAATTTTATATTTATTTATGAAAATAATAAAAATCACTAATTGGTTACAATTCACAAATAATAATTGATATATAAACAAATGTGAGAAGTATAGCATTACCTTTGGCAGTATTAATAATTAAAACTTATGTGTGGAGTGGTTTGATCCCTTCCCACTAAGTAGAAATAATATAGATATAGGTGAGATGGGATGACATGGAAACCATTCCTCATCCACAACATATACTACCAAACCAAAACGGGACATGGCCATGCATATAGTTATAGACCCCTTACATGTTTACATGTATCCATAAAGGCTTACATCATATTATATGTGGGTGTGTGGGTGTTTATGTGTGAGTGTCTATACCTCCAATATATTGATTGGTATATTTCTTATATATGTATTTATGCATTATTATTTTTATAAGGAATAATATATTAAAATATATATATACTTATATATACATATTTCATTTATATATGTGTTCATACAAAGGTGTATATTTATGTTGGTGTATACACCTATGTATATACAAGTATTCTCAAAACTCCAAATAGCCTCCATGAAAGATTTAAAACACAAGCTCTAAAACAAATAAAAGAATGGGAGTGAAGTAGATATAATCATGAATCTTATAAACTCATATAGGAAATTCTATGTACTTTTAGGTTTTTCCCAAATGAATGACCAAGATTAGATCAATCACAGGGATGACGTATTTTTTTCAACTTGGTTCCCTAAATTATTTTCCCCTCAGTTCATTATAGTTACGTAATTTGTCCATTAATATTAATATAATTCCTAGTTGGGTTTTAAAGATCCTTTTTGGACTTGGGAAATTAAATGATTTTTCTTGTTAAGTCCTCTCATTTAATCTATTAACAAATATTAATTTTAGTGTAAGTTAACAAGTGATATGTTATTAAACACGCAACAATTTTTCTTTTGGGTTAACTACGTATATTTTAAGGTTAAAAATATGGTCATTACATAAATTCAAAAGATGCATTAGCATCAAATAATTTAAGTTGATGGTTTTAACCATCAACCTCCATAGGAGGCAAAAGACAGTAGCTTTCAATAAATTAATATTTAAGGTACATTATGTAGTTATAGTAATACCCATCTGAATTGCTGGCTAGGAGAGGCTTATAATTAAATATTATTTGGAGAAGACATAACATTAATTATTACATTTTCTTCATTATTGTTTTCAATATATTTGTCTTTGGAACCTTATTTACATTAAAAATTAGTATAGAGAGTATATCAAATAATTTTTATTGTTATAAGTTTGAATTCTCAATCCTTTAATGTTAATTTATTGGAATATCCAAAATTTGGAAAATGGATATAATATTAGAAAAGAGAAAATTAAATTGTTGTGAATAGATATTGAATCTCATTATGCGAAATTGGATTATTCATCTTGGTAAGTAAATTATTTTACTAAAATACATAAACATTGATAGTCTCATTAAAATATATTATAAGATTTGGTATGTGATTGTACAAGACTTTATTATTAATAATTCTTATTGATAATTGTGTTAAGAATTTATTGTAAAATGATTTTAAGGCCCTTGAATCTTGACTTAACAGGAAGGTCATAAAACCATTGTAATGCATAATATATGATAATTTTCCGTAAATCATTCATAAGAAGATTTTCAATGTAGGAGTAAATGAGGAATCCTTTATCAAAGCATAAGAAATGTTGTTATATATATATATATATATCCTTTACCTTTTTACATATGAATATTCAGAGAGATAAAAAAATATTAGGTAAAGGGTAAGAATCCAAGAGATAATATATTTTGAAGTAGTGTATATGAATACATGGTAGAAAAGTTCATAGACATAATCTCTTTCTAGTTAAAACACCTTATAATATAACTCATAAATCACATGCATGAGGTAACATGCATCAATAGTCGTATTCAAATATCTATTCATTTTCATGAGAAAATATTAAATTAGTAAAGCTAAGTGGATTACACGTTACAATGTGTTGAAAAACTATAGGTTCTCCAGAACTAAGGGTATATCTAGGCATAGTGAATATAGAAATCTCAAAATACGATGTAGGTGGAGTCGATGTAGATAGATTATTGATAACATGAAAGGAAGATATCCCTTGTGTTATTTATATTTTTAAAGTTTATCTTCACAAATAAGATTGAGGAATTTAAGAATGTGCTAATTATTTACTTGGATAAGTTTGTGAACACTAGAAAATAATTGAACTTGTTCAAGGTCAACATTATTAACTTCATGTAGATGAACCATTTTAGAGTTATTAAGTTGATTAAGGTGAGTTTTAATACCATTTTCAATAGAATGGAAGTGTTCACCATTATATATCATGTATTGAGTGATAATTGCATAACTAATAATAAGAGAGAAAATTTATGTATTGGAATTATATATTTTTTAAAAAATTGAATGTTGAGTGTGTTTAATAAGATAACAATTAATCCGACTAATATGTTTATAGGTATTATAATAAAAAAATAGCAGAAAAAAAATTACATCCTAAATATGAAACCATAAAAAGTATTTAACCCTAGAATAGGTACATATAGGATGACATCATATGAAATCATTGATAGGTTAGATTTTAATTATATAAATTTAGAGATTAAATCTTTTATGATACCCTAGAATAATAAGAAATATGAAACCATATAGGTTAGTGAAGGTTTTATAATATTAGTCTGTGGGTTCAACAAATGTTCTATCCTAAATTAAATGTGTTAAATAAAAGGTATTATTTCAGACTTAATTTGTGTAATAATTTCAAACCAGTGCATGATAATATTTGATAAATAAAATCTCCAACATTCATATATGATAGTACATATCAATGCAATAAGGAAATTATTTTTTATTAAGTCACATGATAAAATATATTAAAACTAAAGAGTGTGATTTGACTTATATTTTATTATGTCTTGTAGGGTGATCTGACCCTAGAGTTATGTCAAGTATGTTTTACTAATTTTGATAATTCTTCATCTCCAAAATTGATTTAAAAAACCCCTTCAAACAATATAACCAAACTATGCACCAATATTTGTCAATTTTCTTTAATTGGGTACTAAATTATAACATTATTATGATATTATAATACATTCTCATTTCTTTTACGTCTATAAGATGGTCCTTTAATTTTTATTACTCCAAAATATTTTCAAACATATATGTAATGATCAAAAACCGTAATTTCCTATAGTAGCTCTCAAGTGCACAAGTAGAAAATAAACAAGGGCTTTAAGTGTGATTGAGTTGGTCAACACTTAGTAGCCATACACTTTAGTGTACTTTTGATGAATGGATACAATAAATTTTCCAAAAAAGGGGATGATGATCAATGAATTTATCCTAGTGTGTGTGTAAGTATGAATTTACAAACCTAGAATTCATCCCCCAATGTTATCCCTTGTGTTTCAACACCAATTATGAGATAACTATGCAAATCATGTGATGAATATATTTTTAATATTAATTTCTAATGTAGAATTCCTTTAGACAGAAAACACTAGAGAAAATACTAATGAAGAAATAGTATGATAACTATATAATTGAAATATATTAATTATATTTTGAGATGCACCTTTCATGCATTGTTTTCCTCTTAACTTAGCTTAAAGTGCTTCATAATTGTATAAAGATTTACCCTTATGAATGTTATGTATTTAGGGAATTTGTTTCCATATTTTAATAAGACTTGATAGATATTTGATGGATGATTTATGATGTATGCTAGATGAATAAATGAGTGTTTGTAATTTACATTTTTACCTCTACATGGGATATGATTTAACATCAAGGATAAATAGGAATGGGGCATAAGATAATCATAAAAATTATTACCATTATATAAAGTAGGATAAAAACCTCCAGTTTATCTATATAGAATGATAGTGTCTAGGATGAAAGAAGGCTACAAGTGAAAATCATAGAATTCCTATATTTAGGTGTAGTATACTCATAACTATTTAGATTATTTTTAAGTTATTTTAATAGGAGAGTAAGATAATATGATATTGTTTTTGAAAGTATCAAGAAATCCTACCTATTTTCCTCATGAATATATGATCTTTATTTTTAGAAATGGTTAATGGGTGTTGTATGAATACACCATTGGAATTGATTTTTACTTGGATTCATTGTGTATATAATTATTATAGACAGTCAAATTTTGTAACATGTCCTTTCAAAATTAAAAGTTTGGATTTGTTACTACACTGAGATGAATTTTCACATTCTAATAGACATTGGCATATCCAAATCTCTCATTTATGAATTGCTAATATCTACAAAGAAATCTATACTTAATTCATGCAATAATAGTGATCAAAGAAGTAAATTACCCATAGGTATAATTCCCCTAATCTACCCCTTTCCTCACTAAATCATTTAATCGTACTATAATATAATAGAACAAAACCATACAATAGTCGAATACAACATATCCAGTCCCATCACATATAGTGCAATGACTATTTTCATAATTTTAAAAATTTATGCATATCATTTCATCTTCCCTAGGTTATCCTTAGTGTGATATTTAAATTATGGTATCCTATATAAGAAAAACCAATGCACTTCATAACTCACTAATAATTATAAAGAAATAATATTGATAAATATAAACTCTAAGACACTTAAAGATCTCCTCAATATAACACAAGTATATGCATCTAATTAGGAGAAACCACCAAATAGGTCTAAACATCTCAAACAAGGTTCAAGAATCTAGATTCCTCCATTCATTAACATAAAATATGTTCTAGATTCATGCCTTAAAAATATTGAGTCACTCCAACCATTATAAAATTTCTTAAGAGAAAATGATGATCAATATTACCATTTGGTGCTACCATAAATTGTAAATTTTTATTATGTATCTAGTTATGAATGTTATTATTTCTGTCAAAGGTGTGATGGAAACATATGGGTTGTCTCAAATTTAATACACTAATTAGATCAACATGAGGAAAATTATATGATCCTTTCTTCCACAAAAGGGTATGTAGTGCATCACCTAGATTATTTTATCAGGGGTTCACCACTAGGTTTGATATAACTTCACCCACAAATATATTTATCCTTATATTATTTAATCATTTGATGAATATTTATAGAAGTATTTATAGTTTTATATTTCTTTTGGATCATTACAAATATTACCAAAGATGTGTGTTTCACCTTTTTCTTAGATTGTTTCTTTGAATTGTTGATGAAACAGATAGGGTAACGGGCGTAGCAGAAATACCTGCTCAAATGTCGATTGATGGGTTGTTGCACGCGTATGACCTCCGAATCCACAGCTAATTGTGAGAGCTTCCTTTTGGCTAGGAGGAACTACCTATAATGAAAACAAGACCACCAGAAGGAATTAAACAATATGGGTAGTGAACTGCCTAGCGTAAGCTAGATCTGGGAAGTATGATACTTCATAGATGGCTACCAGTCCACTATTTTAAACTAATTAATGTTGTAAACAAAGTAAATCCTATTGTTATTTTGAAATGATTTAGGTATCTCACTTAAAACACAATAAGAAAATAGATCTAATCTAATAGGCTAAGCTAAAATAGAATCAAAGGTCAAATGACTGGTTCTGGGTCTCTGTAGGTCTGATAAAGGTCTTAGGTAGGTCACAAGTGAATGACGGTGAGGTAAAATTAGGTGGGTAGGTCTCTGTTTAAGGCTGTGTGGGGAAAACACAGAGACCGGTTTCAGTCAAGGGTGAGCGACGGTGGTTAGGTATAACCGGGTGCCGGTTACTGTGAGATCTGGAAATGTCATAGAATAGGGTTTTGGTCTCCTTTGTGACTGTATAAAGGATTTTGGTTGGTCGGGACGAGGTATTGGGTGACTGGAGTAGGATTTTGTGAGGTTTTAATGGGTCTATGGAGGTGAAAATGTTGGAGAAGGTCAATAGGGAGCAAGATAAACAATGGATGATAAAATAATGATGAAATGAAATAACCAGGAAAGTATGATGTTGTACTTACTTAGATTCTGGTCCTGGATGCCTGTGTGTGAAGGATGGAGGTGTTGATGATAGGTTTGAAGGCTACAAGTGATCACCAAGTGAAGAAAAGCTTCTACATGGCTTGTATGCAAACTCCTCTTTGCTTGGATAGATCAGATCATGGATGGGATGGCTATGTGCAGGAGAAGATGCTCAATCTCCTTCCTTGCAAGCGACTTTTCACTAGAATTTGTTGTATGAAGATGCGTTATCTCTCTGAGATGTGTTCTTGCTCGTCAACTTTCTTGCAATGTTTTTGCCAAATTCCAAGTTCCAACCTTGAGAATAAGGTTGTTTTGGGTTAAAAGGGGTAACCGACAAAGGTCCGTCTTAACCGGTGATGGTTAGGGGTAACCGATGTCGATCAAGGTGGGATTCCCTAGGTTTACTAAACTTAGGGAGATCCTCCTAATTTTATATGATCTCGTGCCATTATCCCACGTATTAGATTGGGGGCTTATTGTGAGCATGCAAAAATGTGGTTAAAGGGAATGTAGGCATTGATTTTTAGGGTTTGGCTAAGTCTTAGTTAGTTATGGGAACTTGCTAAGAATAGGTCTTAGGTTGAGTTAGCTTGGCGAGGTGTCTAAGTGAACTATATGTGTAGATATTTTTTAAATAAGATATTTAACTAATAAATATAGTGAGGATAATGCATTAATTTAATTAAATTAATATTAGTGGGGTGAAGGGGGTCATGGCTAGGTAAATGTAATAAAGGGTGCTTATATGTCGAGGGACAAAAGGGGAGTGTGACCTAATTTTAGTATCTACATTTTGCCCCTTTTTGTTGCGTAGCTTATATTGGTAAGCGATGCTAACAAAAATAAGATGTGGTTGCCCCAGGAGAGGGTGAAGGTGATCCCCCTCAAACTAGGAACTGACAAGGTAGGAGGCTGAAGTGGTGAGTGGTTTGATAAAAGGTAAATGTGAAGAAAAGGCAAGTGGGTACATGGAAGGAGTGAAAAGTCTACTTGGGTGATCTAGGTAATGGGTCAGGGTCAAAGGTAGCAACAGTCAAATGCACGCATGCGTATAAACTGTAGCACACTACCAGGATGAAGAGTAGGCAAACTCTACATCGTCTAAGGTCGATAGGTTTATCCAAACAAGGTTGAAGTGAATCCGGTGTCCAAGGTATAGGATAAGGTCAGGAAGCACAATGTAGGTTAGGTGCAAGAATGTGTAGGTATGTTCCAGTACACCAAATATAGGGTCAGGATAAACGGTCACACTAATAGGCTAGGTAAGGTCATTAGGTCAATCAACACAAGTAACAGTGCCACAAGGTATAGCGAACACATGAGGTCAAAGGTCACTAGTGATGGTCCAGGTCCAAATATCAAGGTCGCGGCACGAGTAAGGCCGAGGTAGGGGTAAAATAATGAGTCCCCAAAGGAGGAAAAATGGAGGTAGTAAATGATGAGGTCAGGAAAGGTAAGGTAATGGGGTGGGTAAAGGTATGGGGTAAAGAGCAAGGTAATGGGGTGGGCAAATATGGCGAATGTGTAGGTAAGGGTGACTGATGGTGGTCATGGATAACCAACGTCAGTATAGGAAAACACGAGAGGTAGGGCAGTGAGACAGTGCAAGTCTAGGGGGAACCGATGTCAGTTAGGTTGGGTTTTGTATAAAAACAAAAAAAGCTACATTTTGATTATTCATTTGTGATTTGCGAAGTGAAGAAAAGACAAGAAAGACAGAAAAGTGAGAAAAGCACCTGGAGGAAATGGGATAGTGAGCTGGTAGTGTGAGTTGACGGTGGTTGGGTGGGTGAGTAGCGGGTCCACGAGATCTTACTAAGGGATTCGATTGGTCGGAGGGTGTGGGTAGATACTCGGTGATGGCAGAGGCTAGAGAGGGATCAAGTGGACCACCAGCAAAGCGGATAGACGTGCCACTAAGATGGACGTAGCACGACGAGGTAAGCACCTAACCCTGTAATGTTAATTAGATAGAGTAGATGGTGTAATAATGGGTATTTGTAGGGTTTTGTGGGTGTTTTGTATTTTTTGTGGGCGGGAAAAAATTTAAATCAGGTATGGGTGGAAAAATGGGCAAAAAAGAGAGGGGGGGTAGGAAATTGGATAGGTGGGGTGGGTAGGGGTTATGGGATAGTGTAGCTCATTGTAGGTGGGGTAAAAGGAATAGGTGGGAGGGTTTTAGAAAAAGGGAGGTTTGCGAAGTTACAGATTTTTCCAGCGACAGTGAATGGCGTCAGTCAAGCTTGGCTAGTGTCAGTCGGGTAGAACTGGGATTGGTCACCTAACAGGTGACCGATGCCGATTACATGGTAACCGTGGTCGGTCAAGTTGAACCTGGTATTGGTCACCAAATAGGTGACCAATGCTAGTTTAAGGGTGACCGGAGTCGATTAGGATGAACCAGCACCGGTCGGGATTGTAGGTAAAAGGGTCCAAAACAATGATGTAGGTTAGGTGGTTGAGATGGGTAAGGTAAAAATAGGGTGGTGGGTAATGATAAGTGATTAATAAGATCATGGTAAATGTAGATTAATGTTGTGCTTTTAATTGGATGTAGGGGAGATCAGAGTTACATATGTGAGATAGGGCTCCGCCACTGCTGGTGACATTGCGTAGTCTAGCGAGCTCATTGGAGCTGTAGTAACCTGGAGGCACTGGGCTTGAGTGGTATTCGGCACTATCGAAATTTTTTTCGGTAGCCTACTTTGATGGTCGCACTCATCGATAGATGGGACTCCGTGACTAACAAGTTCCACCTTCCGACGAGTGAGATGACTATCACCCTGGAGGACGTGTTCTAGATTCTAAGGTTACCCATATTGGGGGCCCAGGTGTACTCTATCTCTTTTGAGGCCTCAGAGAATCTGATCGGGACCATATTTGGTGAGGGAGCGGTGAAGCTGAGCTTCCATAACACCAGTTTGAGCTATGGCGAGATGTAACTAGCCCGTCTGGATGAGACGAGGCTAGTAGTTTTATTGATGGAGGCAGTGTGCTGCTATGCACTGCCTGATGTAGAGGGTGGACTCTTTCCCTGATAACTAATGGGTGTGCTCCAAGACATGATGGTACATGATACACGCTTCACCTGGGCACCAGCATTCTTGGTGTAGCTATATAGATAGTTGTGGATGTATCGGCGGTTGAATAGGTTTAGCCTATGTTGTACATTTATAATTCACTGCTGGGCCTACGAGCACATAGTTTGTGCTCGACCTATAGGGATCCCTTGAGAGATGCATTCCCACCAAGATGTGTACAGTTGGGTTATAGGAGATGGGTGTCGGTTGCAAGAGAGCGGAGGTCGGATAGGCCGACATATGATGTGGCCCATTTTCGGTATTTATTGGAGGGGTTGTCTAGAGTGGACATTATCTAGAGGCCATATGTGGGATTCCCCTCATATAGGCATATTCCATGAGGAGCTAGTTAAGCTCTACCTAGAGAGGTGGATACAGGGTCACAGTGCCGGAGAGGATGAGATGATCCTGGTAGATAGGGTCTGATGGCAGTTCGGGCTTGTACAGGATATTCCTTCGCCCTTCCCATAGTACCGGAGAGATGACGTCGATAGGATTCTCCCTCTACAACATCCTACAGTTCCTACAGGAGAGGAGGAGTAACCAATGAATAAGCAGATTGATGACGCCAGATGCACAAATAGGTATAGGCAGTGGTGGACGAATTAGTTACAAGCCATACCCCCCAGACCAGAGCATCCAAACTTAGCTACCCTATCAATACAGAGAGACGCCCTACAGGGGCAGGTATTGACACTGATCATGCAGATAGGTATACTGCAGACACAACTGGAGGGGTCAGAGGTAGAGGTAGCAGATCTACGAGTACATGTGGCCAATCTGTAGGCCCAGATGGCAGAGGGAGAGGGTGGAGGAGATGGAGACAGAGATGGTTAGGTGGCATCCCTACAAACTCAAGTGGTAGGATTATAGGGAAAGTTGGCCACAACCCAGACACATATTGGGGCCTTACAAGCCCAGATATAGGCACAGGGGTAGGGGGCACCACCATAGACACAGGGAGCTGGTCCCAGTTCAAAGGCTAGCGTAAGGTAGTTACAAGGGCTGAGACCTATGGGACCACCTCAGACCGTGCCTATATCCAGGCTACGGGATGCCCTAGGTGAGGCGTGATACTATCAAGACTAGCTCATGGCATCCATGATAGACTTTCTCTCGTACAGAGAGTACAGGGCACAGCAGGTGTCCAGTGAGAGGACGAGATCCTGCACACATAGTGTGGAGAGCACAGGAGGTCAGCGAGCTCTGAGGCGTGATCAGGGGAGGACACCAGTGCATGGTGACCAAAGCTAGGTGATGTGCCAACAGGGACACAGGAGGTCGAGGGTGTATGTGATATAGAGATGGAGGACATCTAGCGAGATGTCTGATATGCGGCCACCCTGATTTTTGATGTATAATAGTGATTATTGTTGATATATATGCCGGCCTGCGTGCTGAAGATAGTTATATTTTTTTATCACATACCGGCCTATGTGCCAAAGATAGTGAGGATGTACGATAGATTTTGTTTTATATTGTGAGCATATACTGGCCTGCGTGCCAAAGATTTTTTGTATTGATTCATTCATCCTTTATGTATATATGAGACTGGCTTGTGTGTCGATGACATCTTCTATTGTATATTGGCCTATGTGCCAACATTTTTGAGATGATGGCCATGATGAGATAGACATGTATTTTGAGATACACAGTTATATGATGAGATTAATGGTATTTTGTGATGTGTTAATATGTTTATGAGATATTGGTTTATGGATTGTGTTAGATGAGATATGGATTTGTTACTTTGATATGGATGGAAATTAGGTGAGTTAGGCGTGAGAGAGTTAGGTCAGTTTAGGCATGGATCGAGTTAGGTTGGTGTAGGTATGGATCGATTCAGTTTATAGGCATAGATTTAGTTAGGTTTGGTTAGGCATAGATTGAGTCAGGTTTGGTTTAGGCATGGATTGAGTCAGGTTTGTGTAGGCATGGATTGAGTCAGGTCATAGGCATGGTTGAGTCAAGATGGTTTAGGCATGGATTGAGTCAGGTTGGTAGGCATGGTTGAGTCAGGTTGGTTTAGGCATGGATTAGGTTATTCAAGGATGAGGTTTATGATTCATTATTGTTTGCAATGAATGATACTATGGGTCATATGTGAAATGTTTTATAATCTATGCACAGTGATGATAGAGAGATGGTAGGTGTAATAGATGTATAAAATGGTAAACAACTTGTTATGTATGTGGCTTGATTTCTAATTTTGTTAGAAAAGGGGAACTAAGTGAAATGTGGGGTAAATGATGAGTTAGGCATGGTTGAGGAACTATTTAGGATAGAGAGAATGGTCAAGCTAACCTCCAAGGGCCCCATGCCCTTGGAGTTCTACCTATATAGTCCCTGTGAAAAGGGATCTCAGGCCGATGTAGTTCTCCCATGAGCTAGGGAAGAATATGAAAGTGAGTTGGTAGGTTTGTGGGTATGTTGTGGGTTTAGGTGTAATAGGTGTGGGTAGATTATAGGTAAAATGATGCAGGTGAAGGTGATTATGGCTGAAGGGGAGGGCTACCCCAAAGGCAATCATCGAGGACCAAGTCCTATATAAGGTAATCAAAATGTAAACAAAGATGGTTAAAAGATAAGAGGGGGGCAATAAAGCCACCTGATTGGGTAGGATCATACCATGTAGATCATACCTTGAAGGGGGTGGAGAACACAAGACCCAAAAGGCATTGCACGATTAATTTTTCTACGGTGAAAGTAGTCACAAAATCACCAAATGTTAAAATTCCAAGATGTCCCTTGAGGTCGATTTAGGAAATGAGAGTGGAAATGGTAAGGTGGGTGAAAGTTAGTTAATTGTATATATTTGGAGTGACAGATCTTTTGGGTAAGAGGTCCAAGGTCACAATGGGAAAATCCATGACTAAAAAGTGTTTTTGTTATGATAGACTAATCGATGCAGGAAGTCTATATGGGATAAATAATATGGTACTCCTTGAGGTCTTCATGAAGTTTATCGATGCGGGAAGCTTTGGTTTTTATCATTCTTGTTTTTTTTTTTGAAAGCTTCACATAGCTTTCCTTCGAGGGAGAATTTTATTTGTAGTAGAAATTTTGTTGAGAGGAAGATGTCCTTTTGAGGGAGTCATCTTTTTTATTAGAAGTTTGACTCAAGGAGTTTGGTCCCATTGGAGGTCTTTGAAATCAAGGAAAAGACCAAGGTGAAGGATAGGAATCTTGTTCAAAAGGTAGGGTGGAATGACCATGGGATCTCATCTAAAGGTAGACAAAAAGTATCCATGAGAATCATGCTATGTGCAGTGTCGTGGTACACATATTCAAGAGAAGATAACAAATGACGGGTACTCACATGATTCTTGTTTAATTGTTAGGGAGGTGTATGGAGTGGATAGCACTTAAGGGATGAGCCTGTAAAGAGACAAAGGGTGAGGTAGGACAATGAGTCAACAATAGAATGGTCAAAGATGCAATGCGTTAAGGGGCTCAGGTTCAGGTTTACCCTCAAGTGAGGACAAATGATAGGCACCCGATCCATAGGTATGAGTTACGATGTATGGTCCAAGCCAATTAGGAGTGAATTTTCCCCGTTTACTTTTTTCTACTTTGGTTACGTGTTGATTTTCTTTCAAGACAAGGTCACCGACTTGGAAGGTTCGTTCATGAACACGTTTGTCATAAGCATGTTTGATACGTTTTTGGTAAAATTGAAGGTGATCCAGAGCATTAAGATGATATTCATCTAATAACTCTAGTTGTGCTAAGCAATCCTGAAGAAATTCATCATATGTAAGCATGTCATGGAGAGAAATGTGAAGTGAAAGGATCTGGACTTTGAGAGGTAGAACAACATCAGTACTATAGACTAATGAAAAGGGTGTGGCCGCAGTGGAAGTGTAAATACTAGTGTTGTATGCCCATAGAGCAAAAGGAATGTGTGTATGCCAATCCTTCCCAGTATTGTCAACCACTTTCATGAGAATTTTGTTGAGGGTTTTGTTAGTGGATTCAGCTTGGCCATTGGTTTGTGGGTAATAAGGTGATGAGAAACTAAGTTGAATGCCGAAGGCATCGCAAAGTTTTTGCAATGTTTTGTTTTTGAATTATTTTCCATTTTCAGTGATGAGGCGATGAGGGACACCAAAGTGACAAATGATGTGATGGTTAATGAACTCACATATTTTCTCGGATTTCGTGGAAATGAGTGGTATGGCTTCAACCCATTTTTTGTAGTATTTGGTAGCAGTTATGATCCATTGATGGCATTGGGAAGAATGAGGATTGATTTCTCCAACAAGATCCAAACCCCATTGAGAGAAGGGCCAAAGGTCACGAGCGACTTGTAAGGCATGACTGGGTGTATGATGAAGGTTGGAATGTTGTTGACATTTCACACAGTGTTTGACATAGTCGCAACAATCATGGTTAAGGGTCGGCCAGTAATAGCCGAGGTGAAGAATATGCTTAGCAATAGCAAGACCATTAAAGTGGCCTCCACATATGCCATCATGAACTTCTTTAATGGTGTAAGCGAGATTTAAATCTTGTGAGGCATCATAAGAGAATACCATTGAATTCACGGTTATATAAGGAAGGCCACCTCATGAATGAGTGAAATGAGAGACCTTTTTAAGGAAGGCACGTTGTCCATTACGGGTGAGATCAGGAGGTAAGAGGGAGAGGGAAAGGTAGTCGGTGTATTGTTTATACCAAAGATCACTCGTGGTCTTTAGGGGTGTCATTTCTGATTGTAGTAAACATCGTGAGGTAAATAAGAAGGTCTCATGGAGCATGTTGTACAGTGACAAATATTTCTGGAATCAGCAAGGAGAAGCGGGTATTTGGGAAGCTAGGCAGGCCATGGTATCAACAAATTTGTTAGTTGAACGTGGGATGATTTGAAGGGTGTAACGATCAAAGGTGGTCAAAAGTATGTCTACATGATGTTTATACTTTTGAATTATCTCGTTACGACATTGGTACATACCATTGACTTGGTTTATGACCAATTGTGAATCACCAAAGATGTGGATTAATTTGACAATCTAGGGCATAGGTGATTTCTGGAGACCTAGTACGAGCGCTTTGTACTCAGACAATATTGTTGGTGCATTCGAAAGTCTAGTTTGAAATGACAAAGGCATGGGTTCTCCATCCTTTTGAGGAATGAGGATAACATCTTGCCCCACCCCCACGCTAACACTTGGAACCATCGAAGAATAATCAGTCATTTGGTAAGGGGGTTCATCCAGGGAAAGAGTAGCAATTGATTCATGCAGGAAAGTCAAAATTAGAGGGTTGGTCCCCACTAAATAGGTGTTTCAACCAGTTGGTCGGTGATATCCTTGGCCCTTTCCAATGGACTTTTTGGCTTGAATGAATTCAAGGTCAAGATCAGCTAAAAGCATAAGCCATCGCGTGGCAAACTGATTTTGATAAGGTTTGGCGTACATGAAGTGTAAAGGATCATGGTGTTGGTCATGACATAGGTTTTGTGGTTGAGTAGATAATGGCGGAGTTTGGTGGTAAATGAAAACTAAGGCTAAGTAAAGCTTTTCTGGATGGTTGTATCGGGTTTCATGGTCCAAAAGAGTATGGATTATGTAATAAACATCCTGCTCCCTATGTTGCTCATTGTGATGATCGAGCATGGCTCCCAAGGAATGATCAGTAGATGATATGTATAGGTAAAAAGGTTGATCATCTTTAGGTGGAATAAGTATGGGTGGTTGGAGAAGGTATTGTTTTAGGGCCTCAAAAGCTTTGTGAAAGTAATCATCCCATTTAAAGGAGACATCCTTCCTAAGCAGATGATGAAATGGTTGACATCGATAAGATAATTATGAAATGAAATGGTGGATGGACTGTAATTTACCTTGCAAGCTACGGAGTTGTGTAAGGTTAGTAGGTGGAGGCATTTCCAGAATGGCCTTGACTTTTATCTAGGGTCAACTTCTATACCACGGAGGGAAACAATAAACTCCAAGGAGTTTTCCTAAGAGAACCGTGAAGATGCACTTTTTAGGTTGAAGGTGGATGCAATATTTAATGAGGTGATCAAATATGGTTTTGAGGACAGCGAGGTGCTCGATCATGACTAGTTTAGATTTGGCCAAGAGATCATCCACGTAATCTTCCAATATGTGATGCATGATATCATGGAAGATGTAAGTCATAACACGCTGATATGTAGCACCAGCGTTTTTAAGGCCAAAAGGCATGACTCGATAGCAAAAGGTCCCCTAAGGGGTAATGAATGTGGTCTTGTCTCTGATCTTCTGGGCCAAGCAAAATTTGGTTATAACTGAGAAACCATCCATGAGTGAGAGCCTATTTTGTGACCAGCGGTAAGGTCAACCAATTTATCAATACCAGGTAAGGCAAAGTCTTCATTCGGGTAGGCGATTGGTTGAGGTCACACTTTGGAAGCTGCAAATACCGAAGTCACCCTATTTCTTTAGTAGACAGGGACTAATGTTAGAAATCCAATGGGGATAATCAATGGGTAAGATGAAAGAAATGGAAAGAAGGCGTCTGAATTTCTTCTTTGATGAGAAGAGCAATGTGAGGGTGCATTTTCCTCAGCTTTTGTTTGATAGGTTTGGCATCGGGAACGAACTTACAATATTGTGGACCACTATGGTGGGGTCAATACCGGGTATGTCTACGTAAGACCAAGAAAAAGTGTGGTTATGATCTCAGAGAAAAGAAGTGATGGCTTCCTATTCAGCAGCATCTAAAGATTTTCCGATCTTTAGGATGTGCGGTCATCCTGAGTGTGAATGTTGATCTTCATAATTGATTCATTCAACATGGTTTTTGTCTCAGATGGTAACGACCGAGAATATATGAGTCTTCTGGACACCAAGGTAGGTCCAGTATGGATTCATCATTATGACATTGAATGACATTAATGGTAGGTGTGTCATTGGTTGATCATCTCAAGATACAAGAATGGGAGAGTGGAAGGGGCCTCGCCTTCGCATTGATAAGTCAAAGGCCCCAAGGAAATGGTGTTTATGAAAAAAAAAAGTTAGGAGGGATAGATTCAGGATCCATCGACTCCGTCGAAGAGGGTGGTGATGAAGGTGGAGAAGGGCTAGGGTCCTCAATGAGTTCAATGTGGGCTTGTTTGGTAGGAGGTTTGGGGAAGCTGATACCACTATGGTCATTATGTTTGTTGGTGGTACATGGAATAATGGTATGGTGGACTTGCTCATAAAATTACAAAACCAAAACCCTTCCATGCACAGTGGTGCAGGAAGGTGTGGGTGAAATGAAGATTGGTAAGTGATTGGAAGTCAGTGGAAAATGGGTGGGCGTTGTGATGGTGGTTCAGGTGTGTAAGTGGTAGTATCAAGTCCCCCATAGGTGAGACTAGTATGAAGATGACGAGGACCATAAAGGAGGCTTTCTCCTATACGGTGATCATAATCGAGGGTGTTGGTGAAGGCTTTATCATACTCATGCGTGAGTAAGGAATGTTTGACACTATATAGGTGGTACTCCCCCAGAGTGAGGCATTGAAAAACACCTTCCAAGGGATCCAGTGGTTGGTATGTGGTAGTTGGTATGGATGATGTGTCAGAGGTCGATGCATAGGTGGTGTTAACGGATTGGGGGAGCTAATGGGGCAGGAAGCACCAGAGTTATCATAGGAGGTTAGAAGGAGTAGGTGTAGAGGTAGATGGTGTGAAAGTAGCAGCTGTTACATGTTTAAATGGTGGATGGGTGTTGGAATGGTATAAGGTGTGAGCTTATGTTCAAATTTTACACAGATGCAAAGTGGAAGGTACGTGTAACATCCTCATTTTTATACATTAGAACAAGTAATTTTTTTTTTTTTGATAAATGCTTCCTGGTTCTAAATACATAATTTAGAACTCACAAATCAAAACAACCATTCTTATAACAGATAACCATATGCAGCTGTAATGACTCAGAGTACCTCCGATCTATTCATTCCATGACTCGGTAATCTACCGATCTATTCATGAGTATCAAGAGTTGGCGTTTTTATTTTAACACATCACTCTTACGGTTCTCTTCCCTAATCTGGGATTCAGAATGCTCTGTCCAAGGAACCTATCTGAATAATTGTTACCATTATTCATCGGCATCTCGTCCCTTAGACTAGGTGACATAGGACTACGCAATCAGCAGCTTGCGATACTTTGGCCAAAGATTTGAAACATAATGCTTATGTCTCGTATTCCTTGACGGCATACTCGTCAATCTGGAATACGTCCATCACCCCATTCCTTTGTTATGTAGAATGTCTTATACTGACTTCTGTCAGTCTCTCCTGCCCCAAGTTATTCACTCAGAAACAGATTAATAATATGGCAACGTTATAAGGATGCTCTTGAGAACTAGGGATACTCTGACATACTGGGTCAACCCTAGTTAACCCTGTGTGTCAAGGTACCCCGAGTCTCCAGGGGCAGCCTCATAACATGACCATGTTGGTAACCAGTCCCGAAGTCAAAACTTGTTCGAGTTTAAGGAGTAAATCTTGACGATCAATGCAAAGGGTGTCGCCATAAGTCACCTGCATTGTTGTATCTTCGAGAAGATCCTAATCTTCTCGAAGGTACAACCCTGCAATTGACTTGTGCCATCAACCTTCAAATCCGCCTCGATAAGATCTACTAAACTTTAAGGTGTTACTTACGTGGAGTTTAAATTATACTCCAAGACACTCCTTTTTAGGGTAGTCTTTTCCCAACCCCTGGGTTCCTCATCTTAAAATTGCCTTTCGTATTAAGACCCATTCCACAAAGAGAAGTTTAATAAGATTGAGGTCTCAACAAGGAGATCATTGTTTCACAATAATCCTGATCTACGAAATTGGGTAGTAACCCCAAGTCTTCTCATAAGATTGCAAACTTATCCCTTTTTGGGTTTATTCCAGATCTTTAAAACTGAAATATATCTTACTTATTAGTGTTAAGATATAGTGATTTTAAAAACATTCAGTACGTTGTCTTGACTTAGATCAAGGTTAGAGAGTAACAGATTACTCTTCCCGTTCAGCTTCCTGAAAGGGTTTATTTTAACCTTAGCTTCTCAAAAATCAGTGATCTAAATTACAATTAGCTTTAATTAGATCGTAATAGAACTACTAAACAATCATAAGTATTCAGTCACATAACCTTGCAACGCTTACTTAGATAATCACAAACGTCTCCAAGTTATACAATAATAACAATGGTCTTAAAATCATTCGAACCGAAGAAGATCAAACCATCCAGATACGAATGCAAACACATAAGTAACAAATACCTCAGTTTATTCATTTCAAAGCTAATCAAATACATTTTATGCATTCAGCATATTTGATACAATACTCAACAGCAAAAGAACATCTTTCTTCAAGTAGTACATTTAGAGAATCAAGCTGTAATTCATCATAAAACCAAATTAAACAATCTGAACATCATATCAGATCTGCGTGCCTTTACCACTTACGGCAATCATCTGCAAAAATTGTCAACACGGGTCAGTTCGGTGAACTGAGCATGATAAGCACTAATTCTTAAAACAAATGCAATCCACCAATTGCTCTCATTGAACAACCTGTTTAAATGAAATCAGGCTAAATATCTTTCTACAATTTTAACATGACTATAATGCATAACCTCTATTATAGCTGTCAATTAGTCCTAAATATTTTTAGATGACTCAACGTACATTTTAGAGACTAAGAAGAACAAAATAATTCCAAAACATCCATCCATCTGTATCTCCAAGACAACATCAATCCATCAATTTATTCCATTCTAAAAAGAATATACTATCAACTCGTATTTCAACAAGTATGATTCAACCAAGTTCACAAGGCAGTTTAAAATAACCAGCAAGCTCACTGACATAATTCCTTTTCAATCATACACTATGTTAATGGTACAGGCAAGCATAGCCACTTATACAGCAACACACAATTTATGCCAGGCTCTCCATACAGTACTACTGTCTATTCTTGTTTTACCCTTACCGTAGAGATCACATAAGGATACAAGAGAAGAAAACATTCATAGTTTCTAGACAAGGAGAGAATAACTTATTATTCATACAGTTATAGATATCAACATAACTTAACAGCAGAGGAGAAAGAAATAGAGACATTCATATTCCATTCCAATCATGTTCATGACTGTACCGTCCTCTCAAGAGTAATGCATTTACACTATACGCATATGACTAAATCAGCCGAGGCCACAAGAAGATACTACAGCTTCACCAGAATTCCAATATAAAATTCACCTGTAGATTATTAAGCAATACAAGAGTTCACGCGACAAGCAATAATAAAATATCTGACCCCAAAAAGGCTCAACAAATCTTTCCATATTATTCAACAACATGCAAAATATCCAACGCCATCGCCTGTCATGGCACAGCTAAGAGCTCTTTGTTTCAGTCAAACTTGAAACAAGATCACATTAAAACAATTAACGTTTCCATATGAAATACAGTGAAATTCACGCAGAGTTGAAACACAATATGCACAGCTTCCTTCAACAAAGAAAATCCCTACAATTATACAGCAAGATCTTAAATTAGAAGCCGAAATCAAAATCACAAGCTGAAAGTCAAAAATAATAACTCAACAAGATCTTCATAAAAGTCATCATCATATCATTATTTTCAACAAAGTTTCATCCAAGACTGAGATAATACGAATATATGCAAGGACTCATACAGAGTCCAAGTTTTAAAAGTAAACACAGCGTGGACTAGATCAGTGGTCGAATTCATATGAAAACATTCAAGGTTTCCAACTAATTCAACACCAATAGTCTTCACAACTAAACTTCTACAGAAGTTCTAAATACAAGATACATATTAAGGACTCCAACAGAGCCAATATCAATAAGTATAAGATTCATAACTGAGCTTACACAGAAGTCGAAACACTGGTTACCTATCATACTCCAACTGAGTCAATAACCACAGTATTCACAACTGAGCTTATACAGAAGAGAAAAACATAATATACGCTTCAAGGATTCAAAAGGAGTCGAACCCATGTAGTATTCACAAATAAACTTCTACTGAAGTAGAAAGATACAAGATACATATTAAATTCAAGAAATCCAACTATATCAATAACATACAGAATTCACGACTGAACTCCTACAGAAGTAGAAACGTATGTTACTTTTCAAGGACTCAAAAGGAGTCGTACCCATTTAGTATTCACAAATAAACTTCTACTGAAGTAGAAAGATACTATCTATTTCCAAGAATTCCAACTGTATCAATCTCCACAGTGTTAACAGCAAGGCTTCAACAAAAGTCTATACCAAGCAAGAAAGCATTTTTATGGACTCCAACAGAGTCGAATTCGTACATTATCCTTGCAAGCATTTCTACGAAATCTAACCGAAATGCAAAACACAACAAGATAATTCAACCATACGAAACAAAATGTACACCCAGCAAGGGTTCGACTGAATAATCGAACCAGCATGAAGATACAGTAAACTAATTCATACAATGCTACCATAAAAACCAACTGGACCAAAAAATCATCTGAACAGAGTTGTTCTAATGAAATCATTTGAAGGAAAGCAAGATTTTTAAAAGTTAGGGCCTAACATGCCTGGTAATGTCGCTTAAAAATCCGAAGAAGACCTCTGAAAGAGCTCGAGCCTTCTCCTCTTTTTCCACGTTAGATTCAACAACAATAATTTGTTATTTCCATGCCTTATAAACTTTCCTCGACAGAGAAAAGAGCTAGTTATTCTCATAGTTGCCATGCAACACCAAGTAGACTGGTTCGAAGAACCAGTGATCAAACAGAGAGAAAACCGGAGCACATGGAAAACCAAACAAACAACCAGTTTTCCATTTTGCATGCCTTCCCGAGCGATCCGTGCTCGGAAATCGAGTTCCTTAATTGCATTAACTCCGAAGTTCCCGCTCAATCTCCATTGCCACCGACCGCCATAGTTGGCGATGGACAAAAACAAACCAAAGACCATTTCTAGATTTGGCGACTCTGCCACGTCGGATTTCACTAGCCGTTTGAAACTTCCACCAAATCCCTCGTCCTTCATACTTATCCATCTCATTTAATGCCATAGAAACTACCGCCCATGGCTCGCACCCCTTCATAGGTCCCTTTCATCCATGATCATTAGTTAGGTTAGAAACATAGGTTAGACTTTAAGGTGATACTTAGTCTAACCTCCTTAGCGCTAGGTCACTAACCTTAGAACATTTAGCTTATAGTTTAGGGCTAGGTTAGATTATAGTTTAGGTTTAGGTTATTAACCTTAATAGAACCAGTCTAGGTCTAACAAATAGAATCGTTCAGTAAAAGAACCAACAGATATACCTTCCCGAATAAACTTAAAACATCTCTTGGATCAATGCCACTGATCCAAGGATGAGTCATATAGACGGGTAAATCCACAATTCATTCCGAAATCAGATTAAACTCAGGTGCAAAAATGAAAGAAATAAAAGAGTCCAAGCATATCCTGGCTCAGTCAAAGATCTTCAAATGCAAAGAAGATACAATCTATATCAAGCATGACTTCACAATCAAAGGAACACATCCTTTTACAGAAGAAATCATATATCAACACTTGAATGCCCAGGAGGAAGTAACAATAGTTCACCTCCTCTAAGAAGCTAAGGGAGGCCACTTGGTGAATAATGTGAGGTGAGGATGAAGGTGGTAACTTGGTGAGAGAGGCTAGATGATGGGGTGTGTTGATGGAGGCTACAGGTGTACGGTCATTAGGTAAAACCTCAATAGATTTAAGAACCTCCATGAGAGTTTGACAATGGGATTCTGAGGTTTGGATGAGGTCATATAAGGAAATTTTGAGGGGAGATTGGTGTAATTTTTTTAGCATGGTGCGATGTGTGACACCATTAGAAATGGGGTATGCAGGGTTACAGATGGTATGTTGGGTATAGGATTAGTTATTGGGTCAGTTTCCTTTTCTCTACTCTTCTACGCATGTGCAGTGACCTGTATCATGTTGATTTGAGGGGATTTGGGAAATGGAGAAGGTGTAGGATGAGTGGTATAATGACATGGAGGGAAAAAACCTACTAGAGGAGAAAATCCTAGTCAGGTCAGCTAGGCGCAACGACATTTAGGTAATGGCGTGACAAGTTCTCTGATGTAAACCATGTTAATTTCAAATTTTGGGTGTGGCTCTAGGAGCTGTGAGGGTGGAGGTTGTGGTTGTTGAGTGAAAAGTATGGGAATGGGTGTAGGTGAATCAGGATCCTTGTCGAGGAGGTCATCGTCATCAAAGTTAGTTTCTTGTGGACATAATTGGATAAGGACAGTTTTCAAGGCCTTGCAGTTCTCCACATCGTGCCTTGGCACACGATGGTATGCATAAATTTTAGTATCATCAAACCCTTTTGGCTTAGGTTTGAGGGGGTCGTAAGGTCGGAGTGGCGGTAATGTGATAACAGAAGTCTCGAGGAGGTTGGTTAAAATTTTGGCATAGGACCCTACTAGTGGATCACAATGGGAAGTGAATGTGGGTTTGGGTGTAGGTGTGGTTGGTTTTTGGGGAATTGTTTTTGGAAGTGTAGGAATGGGTCAAGCTATGGGTTTAGGTGCCAGTGTGGTTTGAGGTATTGGTCGGGTTCATTTGGGTAGGGGTACAGTAGATGAATGGGTAGGAGGGTGTGGGGTTGTTTTGACTACCTTGTTGTGGGGTAGTGGGGTTTTGTTTTTGGGTTTCACCTTCTTGGGTAAAGGTGATGTGGGTGTATGAGGTATATAAGGAAAAGAAGATGGAGGAATAGGGTGAGTTACCCATGGGGATAATGGGGGTGCTATGAAGGTAGATGACGCGGGTCATGCTTGGGATGTGAGGGATAATGACTGAAGTGTAGTGGGTAGTGAAGCAATAGTTGAAGGCATTGGAGGTATTGGCGGTAAAGAGACTGCAGGTGTGGATATGAGTCGTGTTGTGTGCATAGGTAGGTTAGAGGTTTGTGAGGAAGGAATGGGTTGTTGTGTTATTGGTTTATGGATGGGTGAAGGGTGCTTGACCATGTTGGGCAGCTGAGGTCGTAAGAAAGATGGGACAAGTGCAGGCATGATTGGTGCGGTCGGGGTATGGGGTCAATGAGTTTGTTTCTTTTTTTTGGGTGTCAGAGTAGGTGTGGTATTGACATTAGAGGATGTAGCTAAATCCAGTTTAATAGGTGGATGAGTAAGGCTAGTGGTCGGGGTGACCCCTAAAGTGGTAATAGGTTTAGTGGAGGTAAATGTTGTGGGTATGGGTTTGGGTTTAGGTATAGGTCAGGTTATGGTAAGGGTGTGGTGTGAGTTCTAATGGGTATCGTGGAAGGGGTTGCGACAGCAGTAGTTATATTTTCTTCGATGGGTCAAAATGTGTTTAGGTAGATAGTAGAGGTATCAGCAGGGGATCTCTACATCTATGTTGAGACAGGGAGTAAGAGGCACCCCCATAGTAAATTCCTATCCACATAATCTAAGTGATCAGCCAAAAGTTAGAACGAAACATCCATGGGTGGAGTTGGTGAGGACCTAATGGGAATTCCCGTAAAATGCATCTTAGAGATGGGGAATTGGCCAGCTTCAGCTTCCATGGGTAAGAGAGCTGAAAATAGGTCTGTTGGATTTTGGGTAGCCAATGGAGAATTCTCACCAAGAGGAAAAGTTATCTGAATTCTGTCTATGGTGGGTGGAGGAGATGATGAGAGCTCCTCTATAAGTGGAGCAACAGATAGGTGCTCCTCTGTAGGTGGAGGAGGTAATGGGTGATCCTCTATGGGTGGAGGAGATAATGGGTGCTCCTCTGTGTGTGGAGGACGTGATGGGTGCTCCTCTGTGGGTGGAGGAGGTACATTAGGTAAAGATTCTCTAAGTGGTGAATCCAGAGGTGAGATGGGCTTCAATGTTAGTAGAAGACCCCTCTGTTGGTGATGAAGGAGATGAAAGGTGCTCCTCTATTTGTGAAGGGACGGTGGAGATTGGTTCCAATGTGGAAGGAGGATTTCAGGATAGGATTTCCTCTATGGAAGGGATGTGAGGTAATTGAGAGGTGACAAGTACCTCATTAAATATTGTGTGAACCTAACGGGAATGGGTATCGTGAGTGGATGTCTCACTAGTTTCATTGGATGAAGGGGCATGATTGGGAAATGGTTTTTTGAATATTTGTAGATTTTGGTTAGGGGTGGCATTGGGATTATCCATAGTTAACTCACCTTTCTCGAGCATTTCTTGGACAATATTCTTGAAAGTGATGTAGTTTTTCACTATGACCCTTCACTCAGTGATAGTTACAAAAATCATGTTCTTTATACCATGCAGGCATGGGGTGAGCAGGGTCAAAACCAGTGTGTGGTTTTATGGGTGGAAGGGTGATGGCTCCAACTTTGATAAGATTTTCTAAGATAAAAGAGTAAGGTTCCCCAATTGGGGTATATTTTCGCTGCTCTTTTCTGAATCAAAAATCCTAGACAGGTGATAGATTAGATGAGGGTGTAGCCTGATTTGATGGATGAGCTAGGCTGGCCTTAAGTACCACTATGTTAGTGGTGCCATTAGATTTTGAATAATTGGTTGGTGGTTTGGAAGAGGAAGAGGTTTCATTTGACTTGAATGTCAAATTCTTATTTCGTAATTGGATTTTCTTCTCTTCGATGGCCCGAATCTCTAACTTTCATGCCATAGTGAATGCCTCATCGAATGTTCAGAAAGGTTTGGACCTGTAAGGTCGGGGAGATATGTCTGGCGCAAGCTTGTGTGAAGAGCTTGATGAGTTCAGTTTGTGGTAGTTGGAAGGTAAGTTGATTGATCAGGCTACGCCAGCAAGTGACAAAATCTATGATAGATTCATCCTCGTACTGACGTGTGGAATATAGATCGGTCATGGTAACCTTCTTGGTGATATTGATAGAGAAATGATCCAAGAAATCTTGGGCTACTTGATTGAATGAAAATATAGAGTGTTTAGGTAACCCACTATACCAATCTAATGTAGGTCCAGTGAGGGACATGGGAAAGGTTCTCAAAAGTAAGGCATCATCATGAGTGATTAGATAACACCCGTGTTTAAACGAGCACAAATGTTGTTGTGGGTCTTCTTTACTATTGAAGTGGTTGAATTTAGGCATTTCCCAATGCACAGGGTATGAATGGATGGGAATGGATGGGTGAATAGGATCATTGCAAATCTCATCATAGGTGAGAGTGTTGTGGGAGCCAGAAACTGATGCCTCCAGTGTCTGCATCTTGTCCAACATCAATTTAATTAGGTCATTGGTGGGTTGTGATGATTGGATGCCTCCTATAGCGTGAGGAGGTTGGTTTTGGGCATATAATGGGGGTGGCATTCCAGTGTATGGGGCTTCCATGTAAGGTGGTGGAGAAGAAGGCGATGAAATAGGGGGTACGTACCTGGAATGAATAATAGATGAAACATGGCTGTTGGTAGTATGTATATGGGGGTGGAAGGGTCGTGGTAACCCTAGTGGAAATAGGGGCTAATGATTGTGGAATGGAAAGAACTACATTCTGAAATGGGGTAGGGGTCACCGACACTAGAGGTGGGAATGTAGCTATAGGTATGTGTGAGACACGAGGGGTGGATGAGGTTTTGTTTGGGGTGATAGTCGAGGGTATGGTGGATGTAATGGGTGCCACAGAGGTAACATACATGGCAGTCATGGAGGGTATAGAACCTAACTGTGAAATGACTGGGGGTAAGGTGGATGCAGGTAGCATGGAGCCAGATGGGGCTGATGTGGAAGTGGGTGTGAGAGTTGGGGGGATAGATATGGGCATGTCGTATATCAACTGACCTGAGGTGTCTCAAGTGGACGAATGGGAGAGGTAAAACTGCAAGGCAATAGGGTTTTGGTCAAGGAGTCGTGTGAACTCCTCATCTCCGGTAGCGATAGTAGTAGGCTGGATAGGATCCATGGCTGGTGATAAAATAGAAGGTGGTGAAGGACTAGGTGGGAGTGGTTGGCAACTGACATGGAACATGAGGGTGTTTGCTTGTCTTTGGGTCAGCACCATGTGAACCAGTACTGATCAGGTAGGGTTGCTTCTCTGTAAATGACACAGAGAACAACAGGAACATGTGAATCTGGTGATAAAAAATGGATGAAGTAACAAATGGTGGGTGGAATGTGAAACAGGGTAACTGATGCCAGTTAGGGAACAATGTTGGTCAGGGGTAACTGCTGTCGGTCATTGTAGAAAATGGATAGTGAGTAAACAACGAGGCAGAAGGAAAATTGACAAGTATGCCAAATTTGGGGATGTGTAAAATGTCAATGAGAAAAATGACAGTGACAGAGACTGTGGAAAGTGGAAGAAAGTGAAGTGAGAATGTCCTTTTGAGTAGGTTAGCAAAAGGACCTAGAACTGACGTTGGTTGGGTATAACCGATGGCAGTCAGAGGTAACCGATGATGGTTACTGTGAAATTGAAACAGTGATGAAAGAAAGTGGTTGTGAATTAAAATCTAATGTAGAATCAGACCCAGAATTCTAGAAATGATGATGATATGGCCCAGGCACACTCAGGTGAAGCTGGAATACACCAGCTATGATGAGGAGTGTGCAAGGATGAACAAAAAAAGTGATGAACGTGATCTTTCACCTCAAAATGCAAAGACAAGCAGAAACACTAAGAAAATGTGATCCTAGGAGTGTCCTTTCTATTATGTTTGTTTAACTTATGCTATTTAGGGACTGACACATGAATTGTAAAATAGAGTTTTTGGTGAGGATGGCTTCCTACAAAGAAGGAGATCTAAAGGGTGAGGTTTCAGGTATGTTATGGTGGGGGCGGGCTTTGCTCATAAGTATGACTCGACAGAGCAGCGAGCTGGGTTCCCACTATGCCGTGATCATGTGATCACCTACAACTTCTTCCAGGTAAGATGTTGTTTAAGAATGTATGTATTTTGAATTTTTGTGTGGTTTGGTAAGACTCAGAGAAAGAGAAAAGGATAGAAGTGCTTTTCTATGATTCATTTGTCAACCATCAGCTGGTCATGACCTCCAGCATATAGGTTGCCCTCAATTAATGTGAGCTAATGCAATAAATCAGAATGGAATGCAATTTTTTTTAAACCCAAATCAAAAATGTGAAATTGGATGACATAATAAGATGAAGAGGAAGAGGGATGCTCTTTCACTACAATGCAGAAAACATGAAGAAATGATTCTTTTTAATTACACCAAAAGAAAAGTTTCCTTTAGAGCAAATAGAAAGAAGAGAGTGGATTACCAGGGAAGAAAATTAGTGTGTACACTTTTTAGAAGGGAAAAAAACACACAATTTTTTCCTAGGAATGAATGAAATGCAAGGAACCCCGGATGGGTCCCACCAGGCGTGCCAAAATATTTCACCTTTTTCTTAGATTGTTTCTTTGAATTGTTGATGAAACAGATAGGGTAACGGGCATAGGAGGAATACCTTTTCAAATGTTAGTTGATGGGTTGTTGCATGCGTATGACTTCTGAATCCATAGCTGACCATGAGAGCTTCCTTTTGGCTAGGAGGAACTACCTGTAATGAAAACAAGACCACCAGAAAGAATTAAACAATATGGGTAGTGAACTGCCTAGCGTAAGCTAGATCCGGGAAGTATGATACTTCCTAGATGGCTGTCAGTCCACTGTTTTAAATAAATTAATGCTGTAAACAAAGTAAATCCTATTGTTATTTTGAAATGATTTAGGTATCTCACTTAAAAACACAATAAGAAAATAGATCTAATCTAACAGGCTAAGCTAGAATAGAATCAAAAGATCAAATGATTGGTTCTAGGTTCTACAGGTCTGATAAAGGTCTCAGGTAGGTCACAGGTGAGTGAGGGTGAGGTAAAATTAGGTGGGTAGGTCTCTGTTTAAGGCTGTGTGGGAAAACACAGAGACCGGCGTCGGTCAGGGGTGACTGACCGCGGTTAGGTATAACCGGCGCCAGTTACTGTGAGATCTGGAAATGTCACAGAACAGGGTTTTGGTCTCCTTTGTGATTGCACAAAGGATTTTGGTTGGTCGGGACGAGGTATTGGGTGACTGGAGTAGGATTTTGCGAGGTTTTAATGGGTCTATGGAGGTGAAAATGTTGGAGAAGGTCAATAGGGAGAAAGACAAAAAATGGATGATAAAATAATGATGAAATGAAATAACCAGGAAAGTATGATGTTATACTTACTTGGATTTCATTCCTGAAGGTCTTGTGTGTGAAGGATGGAGGTGCTGATGATGGGTTTGAAGGCTGCAAGTGATCACCAACTGAAGAAAAGCTTCTTGCATGGGCTGCATGTACACTCCTCTTTGCTTGGATAGATCAGATCATGGCTGGGATGGCTGTGCAGGAGAAGATGCTCAATCTCCTTCCTTGGATGTGAGTTTTCACTGGAATTGTCTCTCTGAAAGATGTGTTATCTCTCTGAGATGTGTTCTTGCTCATCCATTTTCTTGCAATTTTTGCCAACTTCCAACTTCCAAGTTCCAACCTTGAGAATAAGGTTGTTTTGGGTTAAAAGGGGTAACCGATGGTAGTCCGGCTTAATCGGTGACGGTTAGGGGTAACCGACGTCGGTCAAGGTGGGATTTCCTAGGTTTACTAAAATTAGGGAGATCCTCCTGATTTTCTTGGATCTCATGTTCATTATCCCACATGGATTAGACTGGGAGCTTCTTGTGAGCATGTGGGAATGTGGTTAGAGGGAATGTAGGCATTGATTTTTAGGGTTTGGGTAAGTCTTAGTTAGTTATGGTAACTTTCTAAGAATAGGTCTTAGGTTGAGTTAGCTTGGTGAGGTGTCTAAGTGAACTATATGTGTAGATATTATTTAAATAAGATATTTAAATAATAAATATAGTGAGGATAATGCATTAATTTAATTATATTAATTAAATTAATATTAGTGGGGTGAAGGGGGTCATGGCTAGGTAAATGTAATAAAGGGTGCTTATATGTCGAGGGACAAAAGGGGAGTGTGACCTAATTTTAGTGTCTACATTTTGCCCCTTTTTGTTGCATAGCTTTTATTGGTAACCCTGATGCTAACAAAAATAAGATGTGGTTGCCCCATGTGAGGGTGAAGGTGATCCCCCTCAAACCAGGAACTGACGAGGCAGCCAGGCTGAAGTGGTGAGTGGTCTTGATAAAAGGTAAATGTGAAGAAAAGGAAAGTGGGTAAAAGGAAGAAGGAGTGAAAGGTATACTCATGCGATCTAGGTAATGGGTTAGGGTCAAAGGTAGCAACAACCAAATGCACGCACACGTATAAACTACAACATGTTACTGGGTTAAAGAGAAGGCAAACTCTACATCGTATAAGGTTGATAGGTTTATCCAAACAAGGTTGAAGTGAATCTGGTATCTGAGGTATAGGATAAGGTCAGGAAGAAAAACTTAGGTTAGGTGCAGGAACGTTTAGGTATTTTTCGGTACACCAAAGGTAGGGTCAGGATAAATGGTCATGACAATAGGCTGGGTAAGGTCATTAGGTCAATCAACACAGGTAACAGTGCCATCAAGGTATACCAAACACATGAGGTCAAAGGTCACTAGCATCATGGTCCAGGTCCAAATATCTAGGTCGCACACAAAGGTTGAGGTAAGGGTAAAATAATGAGTCCTAAAGAAGGAAAAATGGAGGTAGTAAATGATGAGGTCAGGAAAGGTAAGGTAATGAGTTGGGTAAAGGTATGGGTAAAGAGCAAGGTAAAGCAGGTGGGGTAAAATGGAAATGTACCAAGCAATGTGTAGGTAAGGGTGTCCCAAGTGGTGGTCATGGATAACCGATGTCAGTATAGGAAAACTGAAGAAAGTTAGGTCGGGCACGAGACTATTTCCGGTCGAGGGGAATCCATGTCTCTTAGGTGGGTTTTTGCGTGCTTTTAAAAACAAAAAATCCATGTTTATTATTCATTTGTGATTTTTAAAGTGAAGAAACCATTCAAGAAAGAGAGAAAAGTGAGAAAACACTTCGAGGAAATGGACCAGTGAGTTGGCAGTGTGAATTGACGGTGGTTGGGTGGGTGAGTAGTGGGTCCACGAGATCTTAGTGAGGGATTCGATTGGTCAGAGGGTGTGGGTAGATACTTGGTGATGGTAGAGGCTGGAGAGGGATCGGGTGAACCACTGGCATAGAGGCCAGATGTGCCACCGAGACGGCAGTAATGCAACGAGGTAATCACCTAACCCTTTAATGTTAATTAGATACAGTAGATGGTGTAATAATGGATATTTGTATGGTTTTGTGGGTGTTTGTATTTGTTTTTGGTGGGAAAAAAGTTAAATTGGGTATGGGGGGAAAAATGGGCAAAAAAGAGCGGGGTAGGAAATTGGATAGGTGGGGTGGGTAGGGGTTTTGGGGTAGTGTAGGTCATTGTAGGTGGGGTAAAAGGGATAGTTCAGAGGGTTTTAGAAAAAGGGGGGTTTGGCAACTCATCTTGATTTTGGTCCTTGACAGTGACTGGTGTCAGTCAAGCTTGGCCGGCATCGGTTAGGTAGAACCAGGATCGGTCACCTAACAGGTGACTGATGCTGGTTACATGGTAACCATGGTCGGTCAAGTTGAACCAGTATCGGTCAAAAAATAGGTGACTGTTACCGGTTGAAGGGTGACAGGGGTCAGTTAGGATGAATCGACACTGGTTGGGATTGTAGGCGAAAGGGTCCAGAAAATGATGTAGGTTAAGTGGTTTAGATGGGTAAGGTAAAAATAGGGTGGTGGTAAATGATAAGTGATGAATAAGGTCATGGTAAATGTAGATTAATGTTGTGTTTTGAATTGGATGCAGGGGAGATCACAGTTGCATATGTAGGACAAGGTTCTGTCGCTGCTAGTGACATTGCGTGGACTAGTGAGCCCGTTGGAGCTGCATCACATGGAGGTAGTGGGCTTGAATGGTATTCACCACTACTGACATGATTTTTGGGACTTCGTGAATAACATGTTCCACCTTCCGACGGGTGAGATGACTATCACCCTGGAGGACATGTTTCAGATTATGAAGTTACCCATATTGGGGGCCCAAGTGTACTCTACCTCTTCCAAGGCCTTAGAGAAGATGATCGGGACCATATTTGGTGAGGGGGCATCACAGCTGAGCTTCCATAGTGTCATTTTGAGCTATGGCGAGATGTACCTAGCCCATCTGGATGAGATGAGGCTAGTAGTTTTATTGATGGAGGAAGTGTGCTGCTATACACTGCCTAATTTCTAGAGGGTAAATCACTTTCCCTGGATCACTAATGGGGGTTCTCAACGACATCTTGGTGTATGAACACAATTCGCTCTTAGCACCATGCCATCTTGGTGCAGCCTAACCTAGAGTTGTGGGCGTATGGGTATTACCAGGTTTAGGTCTGTGCTATACATTTATACTGCACTTTGACTGGGCCTAATCACACTTTTCTGTGCTCGACCTATAGGGATGCCCCAAAGATGCATTCCCACCAAGATGTTTGAAAATTGGGATATAACCCAGATGGGTGCTCGATTGCAGGAGAGGGGAGGTCAGATAGGCCTACATAAAATGTGGCCCATTTTTGGTAGTTGTTGGAGGGGTTATTTAGATTGGACTTTATTGGAGGCCATATTGGTTTTCCATGTGCACTAAGACCAAGTGATTGACTAAAGGGAAGAAACATTGGCCTTGAATCCATTAATGAGTGAGTTGCATGCTCATAATTACAAACATGAAACTTCTTTGAAATTACAAGGTCATTTAATACCAGCAAGCCATGTCAAGAGTCAGAACATTACTAAATATGTTAATAACTGCTTGTTTCTTTCCAAAATGTGTGCAAAGGTGTTATTTTGAATCCGTAGTTTACTCTCTTATCTGATTAACTAGTTGTTAAGAGCATTTAGATTTCTTTAAATTCTGTAATTTACATGTCTTTTCCAACAATTCATTGAACAATTTGGCACTATTCTTATGGGACATACTAACTCTCCATCCTCCACTTAATGGGATCTTTTTAAAGTCTTTTATTTCATCTTGTCTATCTTTTTTATGTTTTTGTAGACATGTCAACAAATTTGCCTTGGAGCAATATAGGAAGGTTTTAAGTAGTTAACACTAAACATTTTCCAAACTTCATTTGGCATATTTTGCTAGAAACTACATTTAATGGCTAATTTCATAAATATACGTGACGATTTTATATTTGGTCCAATCCAACTTATACAATCTTGGAATGACATATCTTACACCTTTTCTTTCAAATTCATATCTTTCATTTGGTTTTGTACTACATTTGGGGAAACTTGTATTAGATAAATCATGTATGAATCCCTATATAAGAAAGTAAAAAATACATCATTTTAGACCATAGAGCACATACAACCTTCTGCCAGTGTATACACCTTCATAGACTTTTCAAATTTACTAGGGGCACAGGTCCATAAACCTTGTAATAAGCACATTGTAGTCATTAGAGAAGTACCCTTTATCAGGGATTTTTAATACCAAAACAACACCACTGCTAATTTTAGATCACTCAAACATATGCCATAATTTTCTGCATGTAGCAAATTTATGCAAGTGCATTTCACACTGTCAATTTTTACCATATTTTTGAGATATCTCTAGATGCAAGCACACTTACCCTAGCGTAGGCATCTCTCGGGTAGCATAGGCACTCTGCGGATTCACTTAGGTTCCATCATAGAGAGGTATGAGGGTATAACCACACGCAATCCCAACTAATGGCGTGCATACAATTTGTAGGAATATTCATTCTATTTAAGGGTTTGGATGATGTTCATATAATTTTTAGTACTCCTAGTTTTGGTCATGATCTTTTGAAACTAGGGTTTGAAACCAACATAAATCAAAGTGAAGACTTGTGAAGGAAAGTTACAATGTAAGTAATACTACATTTGGTATATTACTTGTATCATCAAGGGTCCTATGATAGTTCCCCGGTAGGCCTCCAAAAATTGGTACTACTTCTTGAAAAACTTAAGATATAAATTGTATAAATTTCCTAATTTTTCCTCAGGGTTTATCTAACTTGTTTGTAGGTTCTAACACAGTAACCGAAGGTTTACATACTGGTTTTATTTGATTATAGTAATTTAAGTGTCATTCATTTTCTTAGTGGCAAGATTTTCAAATGTGTATGCATCTTCCTTGCACCTTCTAGGTGATCTTGGGACATTAAATGTACACCAACTATGAGCAACATGGGTAGAGATAATGTTGATAAACTTTATTAATATCAATCAACCAAATTACATTGGTATGTAGATGTGATACTGTGATAGGTATTGTACAACTGAATACACATAAGAAAAGGAGTTTCAACCATGCAACAATACGATAATTGATACTACATAAGCTTCCAAATCATCATACAAGGAAGCACAAATGAATAATAGGTCAATAATATTGTTAAAACAATATAACAACACCCATAGTGTTTTGAATATAAACAATAATATGGTTTCACGATTAACATAATATGGTTCCATAATTAAATTTGTAAATAAAAATACACTAATTAATATGCAATGCATTATTAATATACAAGGTAATCCCCTAATAATTAACCTAACATTCCCCCCCTTTATTTCTTGCATTGTCTCAAGGGATGAGGAGAGGAATTCTCTATGAACAAATCATGAACTTGTCACGTGCAAGTGAATTTGTGAAGATATCTACCCGTTATTCAGTTGTTGGAAAAAATTGAAGTTGAGATGTTGTGCTTCAACACATGCTCATGCATATAAATGAACTTATACCTCGAAGTGATTTTTTCTTTCATGAAAAACTAGATTGTGAACAAGTTTGAGAACACCTTCATTGTCAACATACATGGTGGTCAGTTTGTCCTATGGTATTCCAATCCTTCTAGTATGCGATCGTAGCCAAATCGCTTCACAGACAAACTCTCCTGCAAAATGATACTTAGCTTCTATGGAAGAGTGAGAAATGAAGTGTTGTTTCTTACTTCCCCATGATATTAGTCCAGATCCCATAAAGAATACAAATCCTGAAGTGGATTTTATGTCATCAATATTTCCTGCATGATTTGAATCCAAATATCCTGACAAGAAGAAGTTGTCATTCTTCTTGTATTCTAGACCAAGATCCTCTGATCCTTTGAGATATCTCAAAATGTACCTTGTCTGCTTTCCAATGATAAAACTTTGGGTTCCTGCATGAACCTTGATAGATATATTACTGCAAAGCTGATATCTGGTCTAGTGTAGGTCAGGTAAATGAGACTCCTAATCAACTGCCAATAGAGAGTGGTACTTACCTCAGGAGATGGATCTGAACGAGATAACTGCAATCTATTTTCCATAGGTGTAGAAATTGGTGTGTAAATCCATCATCCTAAATTTCTCGAGCATTGTATTGGTATATTTCATCTAAGAAACAAAGATGTGATTCTCTTTCTGCCATATTAACAATCCAAGATAATAATGCATCAGCCTGAGATCGGTCATGTCGAACGATCAATTAAAATCTTTCTTCGTTGCATCGATCATCCTCAGGTCTGAACTGATGATGACTAGATCGTCGACATAGACAATGAAATTAGATCACAATCTCCCCCCTTTCTTTTTGAGGTATAAGATTGGGGTCATATGGATTTCTAACAAATCCATGTTGTATGAGATGCTCATCAATTTTGATGTACCATGCCCGGGGTGTCTGTTTGAGGCCATACAAAGATTTCCTGAGTCTGCATACCTTTTCTTCTTGACCATGTACTACATATCCCTCAGGTTGAGTCATGTAGACTTCTTCTTGTAAATCTTCGTTTAGGAAGGACTTTTTACATCCATCTAATGTCATTTCCCAAACTGTGCACTAGAGAAAATTCTTCATCCTGATGCCTTCGTGCTATGATTTAGTTGTGGGAGTAAATGTCTCCTTTAGTCAATGCCTGGATTAATTTGTGAATACAAAACTTTTAACTACAAGAATTGACTTTGATAATTTTCCATGTCCCATATGCTATGTAATTTCAGTTTTGAATATCCATCTAGCATCTAATGGGTTTCAATTCCCCATGGAATATCGACAACCTGTCAAGTGTTATTGAATTCATCTTGACTGATATTCAGAGTACATGGAATCTTTCCACAATTTTTGACTATTATAGGATTCTTCAACTGTAAAGGTCTCATCAAACTTTAATAATCTACTCATCAAAAAATTTGAACTTCTTCTCTTCTAGTGTTACTATAATTCCATGTGGCCTCTTTATTATATGGATGTATCTGAAGCATATCCATTCTTACATCTTGTAACGTGCATAGTACATCCACTTGGGAATCATACACTCCAACTATTCCTTATCTGTCATGGTAAGCTTATTATTCAACACCATCATCCCCATCATCACTTTCATCATTTATGGGAACATCAAATTCAATTTTTACAACTTGTGAAAAATATACATCTAGTGAGTCTAGAGGAGGAGACTCTACTTCCTTCTTCTCAAAAAAATCAACATCTCTACTGGTGTAGACTTTTTTGATCTTTAGATCCATCAATGCTAACCCAAGATTCTCTTTATTGTACCTAATAAAGATGACTTGTTTCCACATGACTTCATGTCCAATTTTGATTTCTACTTTCTTGCTTGGGTATGTGCATACTTTATCTTTACAACCCAAATACTCTAAGGTGTGTAATAGATGGTTTCTACTTTGACCATGCTTCTTACATGTTACTCCTTCAAGAGAAACTATCACTATGTTAAACAAATAAACTACATAATAGACTTTGGTGCTTCTGCCAATGTCTTTGCATAAGAATCATGACATCAATACAAAGCACTTGATTTCAATCAGTGTTTCATCAAATTCACCATTTCTATTGATAGGTGAAGTGTGGAGGAGTAACCCTTGACGAATCCCATGATTTAATAGGTAGTATTTGAACTCATTACTGGTGAATTCCCCCCCTCGATCTAAGCTAAGAGTTCTGATGTGACGAAAAGTTTCATTCTTAATGGCTACTTTGAACCTTTTTTAAGGTTTACACGCAAAGCTTCACTTTTCTTTGAAGACAAAAAATCCACATTTTCCTTGAATAGTCATCAACACATAGCATGAAGTATTGAAATCCAGAATGACTTAGTTGTATTAGACCACAAATATTGGTATGAACCAGATCAAGCATACCATGAGATTGATATGTACTCTTCTGGAATGAAACTTTGTGTTGTTTTCCTATTAGGCAGTGAGGACACTTGTTTAAATCCTTCTGAAGAGATGGTAGCCCATGTACCATATTACACCAGTGAAGTGTCTCAAGATACTTGAAACTAACATGACTAAGTCTCCGATGTCAAAACTGTGTTTAGGTATAGTACTTTGCCACAAGTGCTTGATCATCTCTATGAACAAAATCAAATTGGAACATGCATCCCACATTGGAGGATTTTGCAACTATTTTCGAGCCTCGTGATTTATCTAGAATCAAACATGTTTTCTTGTTAGAATGACTATTAAAGTCAATTTTTAGGTTGTGATCAAGGAGTTGATTGAATAAAAGTAGATTCTTTGTCAACCATGGTGCATATAAGACATCAAATAGTCTGCAATTGCGTGAACCAAGGGGTGGAGAGATGTTCCCAATCCTCTGAAATGTATATAAAGAATCATCTTAGTCAACTAAACATGATTTTTCAATGGCGTGTCCTCATTGAGGTAAAATCGAGTCTCTGTGGACCTGGTAACAAATACCAAAACATCCAAATCACTAGATGATGTGAATGGTTTACTTGATTGAGAAATGAAAACTTAGTCTTCATTTTCTAAATGTTCTTGTTGCTCAGTAATATTTCATTGCTGATGGGGTCTTCTTTTCTAGTTCCCCTTTTCTGCCCTTGATTGTACAGAAAATGCCCTTGTTATATTTGTTGTTGACCAGATTTTCTTGACAAGAACCTTTCTTGTAAGTATTGATTCAAACATATTTTTCCACACAGGTCATGACCTCTTTTAAAGATTGGACATTACTTCTTGGTTGTCTTTCCCCATGATAGATTTTGATTTGGGACTTTTGAAGGAATTAGGTTTTCCTTTACCAGGATCATGAGAACCATTTTTGATGTGAATAGGAGTGTCTGCCCACTCTTCATAATCCAAATTGTGCATTGCTTCTTCTTGTTGCAGTAGATTTACCAATTTATCAAAACTAATTGTGGGTATCTGACAAGTAGGTGTGGTGATAAGTAACATGCTTAAAGAAGAAGGGAACCTCTCAGAACAATGGGACCCTGAGAGATCAGAACATAACCATTTGTCCTAGGGCTATGAAGTGAAGCCCTCAATTCTTCCAAGGAAAATGACTTAAGAAAAGGGGAAGAGATTTTCTCATCGAGAAAGGAGGTCAATGTGTGGAGAACTCTAGTTGTAGTTCTGCAAATTCCAACTATACATTATTATGTTTGGCCTTGTATACTGTGCTCAAATTATCCCATGCTTCTCTAGCTATTTTGACATCTTAAATGTGGGGTTACACATCATTAGATACTCCAAACAAGATGATGAGTATGGCCTTCTAATCTACTTTATCAAATTGCCACTATTGTGTTGTATTAGTAGTTTATTTGGTCAGAGTACCATTCACAGCAGGTCAGATCTCTTCAAACTCAAGATGTGTCCTTATTTCTGTCAAATTCCATGGTTAGCATAGTTGAGTTCCTCTGAGTCAGTTGTGAATCTGGAACAGAAAAAATTTGCAGGCATTGGTTTATTTTGTATCAATCATACAAAGGGTTTGGCTCTTATCTCACTCCAAGTATCAATGTCTCCAAATTCATTGTACTTGATGATGCTTCTGAGCTTGAGAAACCTTTATATGATACAGGACTTATCGATATAACACAGTTAGTATAACAGTGGATGAACTGTCATCACCAATCTGGCACTATGATAATTCTTCACCGGGAACTCCTCATGCTATGATTATTTACTAATGCACAGCCTTTAGTTTGGTGGATGTAATCTGGAAACAAAACAACAAACATAACACAAGAATACCATCGACTATGATAAGAAGGAATGATGACAAATCTGAAATATCAAAGTAAATTATAATATTAACATGAAATTGTTACAATCTCACCCATGAGGTACTTCAAGTGTTATTGACTTCACTTGCCTTCCACCAATACTATGGGAGAAACTTTACAATTACACCTCTTAATGGCTTCTTCAACACACCTTTAAACTGATGGCTTCCTTTACACACTTCATACAATATTTCTCACTACTTCCTTCTATGCTAAATGAGGGGGGTGGCCTCTTTATTTATAGAACTTCCAGGCTTATCCATCTTATCTCTAAGATAGGATAAGAAATCCACTCTGACGAATCATATTCCATACCTTAACTCTTATCTGTACATGTAAGCTTATCTTTTAAGATAAGATAAACCTTATCATTTCACATGGGTTCCACATTTTTAGACTTTTTACAAATAAAATACACAAAATATTTATGACCTCACTCCTTGTCCTTATTACCAATATAATATTTCTAATTCCTAATCATGTAGACCCTACTTCTCTACTTACCCCAACTTTGACATTTTAACATTACTGGACCACTTACGACAACTATTTACTTTTTACCACAACATTCCTATTGTACTTTTGACTATTTCCGTACTATACATTATTGGCGGCGTCGTACTGGCAGCGCCGTTATCTTCTATCGGACGCTACTACTAATTATACTTAACAACATCCTATTCCTAATACATACATTAATGAAATAGAAATTACGGAGGAAAATTTTAGTGTCGACATCTTCCCCCTTCCTAGCTTCTACTCCGTCCTCGGAGTAGACTATTCTGGTGCTTGGAAAATCTTCAACTTGTCGTGGTTGACCCATTTCGTAATGGGAGTGCCATCCAATTCCTCCAGTCGGTACGTACCATTTTCATGCACAGCTGCTATTTTGTAGGGCCCCATCCATTTTGGAAGAAATTTTCTCTGTCTTCTTTTTTTGTATCTGGAATCATATACTAGAACCAAGTCATTCACATGAAATGGAGACCAACGGATCTTTTGATCAAAGTATTCCTTCTGCTTCATTTTCTTCTTATAGCTTGTATCCTTAGCTATTTCCCTCATTTCCTCTAGCAAATGAAGATGTACCAACCTTTCTTTTACTGAATCACTTTGATCCATCCTTTCATTTTTCATAACTCTGACCGTGGGAATATCAAACTCAATAGGAAGAACTTGATTAATGCTATAAACCAACTGAAATGGGGAGTATCCTGTTGCTGACTTTGATGTTGCCCTATATGCCCACAATGCTGCATGAATCCTTTTATCCCATTTATGTACCTGCAAGGCTGCATCTTTTGCTAGAATTTGACACAACACAAAATTTGTTCATTCCACCTGTCCATTTGTGCTTGGCTTGTATGTTGTTGCCTTCCTGTGCTTAATAGAAAATTTATTGACTAGGGCTTCTACCACCTCATTAATGAAGTGGCTTCCTTGATCTGTTACAATTTCTAATGGACAACCAAATCTGGTGACAATGCGTTCATATATGAACCTTGCCACTTCATCCATGGAAGCTGTTTTCAATGGCCTAGCTTCAACCCACTTGGTTAAATAATCTGTGGCAACTACAATATACTTATTTTGGTGTGAGGTAGTTGGAAGTGGACCTACAATGTCTATTCCCCACTTTTCAAAGGGACCAAGTGGAAGAATAGGACATAATGGAGCTGATGAAGTCTTACGGTTACCATGTGTTTGACAAATATCACATGTCTTACAATAATTATAACAATCTTTAAAAAGAGTGGGCCAGTGATAACCTGCATCCAAGATCCTTCTTGCTGTAAGTTGTCCAGAGAAGTGCCCTCCACATGTACCATTGTGGAATTCTTCTAGCAGTTCCTTCCCTTGATCACGTCCAACTACCCTCTTGTACTGTCCATCAGGTCCTATTCGAAATAATACTCCATGCAGAATAGAATATGGACGACTGGCTTGAGTAATCTTTCTCTTAGTCTTTGCATTGGCACCATCAGGAAACTTGAATTCATTCAGATAATTCCAAATATCTATGTATTCACTAGGGATTGTGTCAAGGGATAACAATGTTGCATCGGGGAAATCATCATCATCACAAGATGATCCTAAACCATCATAGGCTCGAGAGAGTGCATCTGCATTGACATGCTTCTTTCCTGGCCTATCTATAATATCAAATTCAAATTCTTGTAGCAAAATTATCCATCTTGCTATCCTCCCTGATGGGTTAGGCTTATTGACAATATATTTTAGAGCCTGATGATCTGTTACAACTATAAATTTCTGCCCTAGCAAGTAATTTCTAAACTTCTTTACAGCAAAAATGATAGCTAGAGCCTCTTTTTCAGTTACAGTATAATTTACCTCAGCACTGCTCATTTGTCTGCTCCCAAAGTAAATTGGATGTTCATTCCCATTTTCATCCTTTTGGCTCAAAGTACTTCCTAGTGCTGCATCTGAGGCATCAGTGTACACAATGAATGGCTTGCTCCAATCTAGATTCTTTAAAACAGGTGAAGACACCAGGGCTTCCTTCAGTTGTCCAAAAGCTTCATGCGCCTTATTTCCTGGTTCATAAGTAACATCCTTCTTCAAGAACTGGGTTAGTGGCTGTGCAATCTTTGAGAAATTCTTGATGAACCTTCTATAGTAACCCACATGGCCTAAAAATGATCTCAACTTACTTCTATTCATAGGAAATGGTAAATCTTTGATTTTTGAAACTTTATCAGGATCAGTACCAATACCATCTCTGGATACAACATGCCCTAACAAAACACCTTTAGAACATCCAAAGACACACTTTGTAGGGTTTAGTGAGGCTTGTGCTTCATCTAACCTTTGAAATGTTGTCTCCATCTGGTGCAGGTGGTCCAACTTGCTCCCATAGATGCAAAAATCATCCAGAAATACTCTGATGAAGGTCCCAATGTAGGGTTCGAACACCCTATTCATCAAACGCTGGAATGTTGCTGGAGCATTACACAACCCAAAAGGCATAACTCTATAAGCAAACGTTCCCCAAGGAGTGGTGAACGTGGTCTTCAGCTGATCTTTCTCTGCTATACGAACTTGGTTGTATCCGCTATATCCATCAGCAAAACTATAACACTCCTGGCCAGCTACTTCATCCAAGATCTGATCTGAGAATGGAAGAGGGTAATGATCCTTCTTTGTTGCCTTATTGAGCTTCCTGTAATCAACACAAATGCGTAGCTTCCCATTCTTTTTTATTGAGATCACAATGGGAGAAACCCATTCTGAATTCTCCACAGCAAATATGAATCCTGCATCAAGCAACTTATCTATTTCTTCTTTTACAGTCTTGGAAAAATTAGGATTCATTCTATATGGCATTTGCTTTATGGGCTTAGCACCATCTACCAGCTCAATAGAATGTTCTACCCAACTTACTTGACGGAGTTCCTTGTAATCAAAAGTGAATATGTGTATGTACCTTCAAAAGAGCTGGAGGTAGGATTCCTTCTCACTCTCCATCACAGCATCACCAATCTTTATTTGTTGGAGACGATCATCAACTTCTTCTTCAGATAATTTTATGGGGTCATGAGTTGGTGTGACTGGAAGGATATCCATGACTGAAACATCAACCTCACTTTCTTCATCTTCAGTGTCCACTTCACTGGTACTAGAGTAATCAGAGGATGTCCAATCATCAGTTTCATCACTTGAATCCACAGGTTCTGCCTTATGATGTCGAGGGATCACGTTTATCTTCACCCTCTCTCTACCACGTCCAAGTGTCATGAAACCTTCATTCCAGTAGTTTCTTGCATGAACTCTCCTTAGCCATGGTCTTCCCAGCAACATTGGGTACGCAACAGTACCATTTTTCATCACCTGAAAGTCTACCACACATACAACACCCATAACAGATATTGCCACATTTGAAACTACACCTTCTGGTTTAGTTTTTCCCTTATTTAATGACCTTAACATAAGTGTTGAAGGGCGATCAATTTTTAAACCCAACATATTCATTACAGACTCGGTCATTACATTAACTGCAGCACCTCCATCAACTAAGACATCATGAATTGAAATACCATTACATAATACCTCAGCTTGTGGAGCATAGGGATCCGCCTCTGCCTCCAAAACAGGGACCTCAACCTCCTTCCTTCGTCGAGCATTGAGTCCACTTCGCAGCTCCCGCCTCTTCTCAGAAGACATAGCCAAGAGTTGACCATATGTAATATTTGCAGGCCTTTTGGACAGATCTTCCAAGATGGAGTATGGTCCTTGCCCCTGTGAAATCAGAAAATCCTGCACACCCAACTTTCTTCTCCTATGTTTCTTACTAGTTTCTCCTTTCATCTTCTTAGGATCATTTCCATCTTGATTATCTTTTTCTTTCTTTCTTTTTGTTACAAACACATCTACTTCATTATTTCTGCTCTTATCTACTACATCAAAAGAATTCACAGGTGCTTTTCCTTTATCATTATCTCCTTTACCAGATGTAGAAGCTCTATCTGGACAATTATACTTATAATGACCCTTTTTATAACAACCATAACATACAACTTCAGAAATATTTCTTTTTGGACCTCTATCTCCTCCCTGAGAACTAAATTCTTTTCCTTGAAGAAGATTAATAGTTAACTGACCCATCTTTTTGAGCAGATCTTCATACTCAGTAGATGTACTAGGAGAAATATTTGTGCTCACCGAGAGTGGTTGTGGATTCTGGACCAAAGGTGCTGGTGTAGGCTCTACTTTAGCAACAATTTCTTTGGGCTCCTCTTCCATGCTTTCTTCTTGCCTTCTTGCAATCTCCTTTGCTTGTTCAATGGTAGCTGGGCGGTCATACTTCACTCGTTGTCTGATCTCTGGCTTCATCCCAAGAATGAAGTGCTTACATAGGAGATTATCCACGCCATTCATCAACCCATCCGCTAATCCTTCCTTCCGGATCTGGGCATCGAGCTTCCTCCTTAGCTCTAGAACACGAGCATGATAATCCCTTATCTTCTCCTTCTCTCCTTGGGATAGCTTTGTGATATCGATCATGAGATCTGCATATCTCTGTTGTTCACCAAATTCTTCAAGAAAACTTTCAGTTAATAAATCCCATGAGTTTTTCACATTATCACCTAGTGTTTCAAACCACCTAAGGGCTGAACCATCCAAAAAGGTAGGAAAAAATTCAGTCCATTGTTCCCTTCTTATAAGGCCATTACAAATACAAGATCGTTTAAACTCTTGAATGAAAGAGGAAGCATCTTCATTAGATTGGGCTGAAAAAACAGGAATCTTCCCCATTTTCAAAAGTAACCACAGTGAAATACCAACCCACAAGTACAATCAACAAGACTTATGTGCACAAATAATTGGAATCAATCAGAAAGTATAATAGTAAAATAGAAATGACCACGGTAAACTATGGTAAAACTTGACTTACTGCGGTAAAAACTGACTTTACTGTGGTAAACACTATTCACAGTAAAAAGTGAAGTTACTGCGGTAAATACTATTCACGGTAAAAAGTGACTTTACTGTGGTAAATACTATTCACAGCAAAAATGACTTTACCATGGTAACTACTATTCACGGCAAAAATGACTTTACCATGGTAACTACTATGCACAGTAAAAACAAGGTTACCCTCCAATTGATTTTTGACTAAGTGGGAATATCTCTCCAGAAAATCCACCAACGAGGAATGGTCCCGGCAACGGAACCAAAATGTCATCACCAATCCGGCACTATGATAATTCTTCACCGGGAACTCCTCGTGCTATGATTATTTACTAATGCACAGCCTTTAGTTTGGTGGATGTAATCTGGAAACAAAACAACAAACATAACACAAGAATACCATCGACTATGATAAGACGGAATGATGAAAAATCTGAAATATCAAAGTAAATTATAATATTAACATGAAATTGTTACAATCTCACCCATGAGGTACTTCAAGTGTTATTGACTTCACTTGCCTTCCACCAATACTATGGGAGAAACTTTACAATTACACCTCTTAATGGCTTCTTCAACACACCTTTAAACTGATGGCTTCCTTTACACACTTCATACAATATTTCTCACTACTTCCTTCTATGCTAAATGAGGGGGGTGGCCTCTTTATTTATAGAACTTCCAGGCTTATCCATCTTATCTCTAAGATAGGATAAGAAATCCACTCTGACGAATCATATTCCATACCTTAACTCTTATCTGTACATGTAAGCTTATCTTTTAAGATAAGATAAACCTTATCATTTCACATGGGTTCCACATTTTTAGACTTTTTACAAATAAAATACACAAAATATTTATGACCTCACTCCTTGTCCTTATTACCAATATAATATTTCTAATTCCTAATCATGTAGACCCTACTTCTCTACTTACCCCAACTTTGACATTTTAACATTACTGGACCACTTACGACAAATATTTACTTTTTACCACAACATTCCTATTGTACTTTTGACTATTACCGTACTATACATTATTGGCGGCATCGTACTGGCAGCGCCGTTATCTTCTATCGGACGCTACTACTAATTATACTTAACAACATCCTATTCCTAATACATACATTAATGAAATAGAAATTACGGAGGAAAATTTTAGTGTTGACAGAACCGCTCACCCTTTCTATATAACCCAACGTTGCACATGGAAAGAGGTGTTAATGTATGTGAAAGAATTCAATACGTGGTACCAAGATTATGGATCAGGTGTTCTCTGTGATTATTGACACTGGATCAAAGGGTATAAAATTTACATACGCTCAAACTTTGCTCCTAAGGGATACTTGAATAATTTCTCAGTCTCGATTTATCCCCGTGTAATTATTCATAGACGGATGGGATGGCTCATAGTGAATGTGCATTGTGACCTTATTACTCCATGTCAATTTAAAGGGTCCTCATGACCAGAAAACATTTTGAAGCTATATTAGGCATGGTAAGTGTAAGTCCCTAGTCAATGACGAATTTGGACTATAAGCACTTCCCAAAGGCACCTATATATACTGAACACTGCGAATGAGATTATGATCTCGTGAGTGTTACAAAACCAATTCTTTTACTTTTTTGTATTACAACTTTCTACCAGTTTCATGAGTAGTTAATAATTTTACAGGTGATTATGGCAACCCATATGACATTTCAAACCAGTGCAATATTTTAAGTCACGAATTGATTAAAATTTTTCTTAAAAAATTGAATTTCTTACGATTTCCAAAAAATATATTCAATTGTTTTGCGGGCCTTGGTAGCCTCCAAAGTCCAATACGACCCTTGATGCCAAAAAAAAATTAAAAGTGGCCCAAAATGAATTTTTTAGATGGTCTTCCTTTGGAAAATGTTTCCCAAAATAAAAAAATAGGATTAATGAAGAAAAAACAAATTTACGCTAAATTAGGGATTTTATCGCTAAATATTTAGTGACTTGTTTAAATACAATATAAAATGGTTTAGCAATGGTTAGTTTTGCAAAATATTCCTCCAAATTTGACTAATTTTCTAAAGTTTTCCATCCAAATTTTTAAATTCAAAACAACTTGAGTGCCCATTGGTGTGATTCAAACCATGCACCTCCCACTACCAAGCCTTTTCCACTATCCACTTAGGCTCTATGAGTGCTTGGCATATGAAATTGAGAAAATTTTATTTAAAGAAGATGAATTTCGAACTTACCTTTTGAAAAAAGAAACTGAGGATGAGATGTAGACTTGCGTGGAGGATCCACTTGGCATGCATGCATGGATTTAGGCTTTTCCTTGAACAAAAAATTCTTCTTCTATTGTTCACTGCTCATATTGATATCCACCACTTTCTATTTTTTTATTTCCTTCACTTTGTAAAGAATGAACCAATTTGGTTGTGTGCAGGTCACTGTCCACCGTTTTGACTGAAATTGTTGTCTTTTGTGTTGGCCACAATGAATTGACTCCACATTTTTTTTTGCAGGTGCTGCGTAGAAAGTGGAGGCTGGAACAACTTCCTTTATCTCCTTGACTTTGAGGTTTATCTATTTCTTTGACTGATTTTATTTTCTTGTGTATGTGGTTGCTCGTTCTAGCTTGTATGCAGGTGGGTGGAGGAGTTTACGTGTTTGCTAACCACTATTTCACCTTGTGTAGGATGTTTTTATTGCTTGTTTGTGTCAAGTATGGTGTGGAGAGGTTTAATACATCCCCTATTTTTTTTCCACTTCTTTTGATTTGCTAATCTTTTTTTTCTTTGTGTGTAGGGTTTTGGCAATGTAGCAAGGTCATTGTGGAGATTTCTAATTATATGAGAGCTCGGTACTATACAGAGATCCGTGGGAGAAAAGGTTGACTGGGATCAACTTGCAAAGTGCTAGACCTGAAAAAAATGTAACTCCAACTCTAAATATAGCAAAGAATCCTACAAGTATAACAACCTGGTAGTATTAGGTGAAGCCAATTCTTACACCAAATTTAATCAAGAAACCCCTAATGGGGAAAAATTAATTTATTTTATTTGTTTTTAAATTTTTTAACTGATTGCTATAAACCAAAAAATGCTCCAGAAGCAAAGTTTCCTAGTGCAGAGAGCACCTATGCAAAAAAAATTACTTTCCATTTACCTGGAGAATGGATAGGTAGTTGTGAGACTACATGGAGGTTTGGGAAGCTACAAGAGGCAACACTGGATCTCCGATGAAGAAAATTTCTTCTCCAAGACTTTTCATTCCTTTGCACCCTTTCTCCAACCTTGACAGGAGCTTCAATTCTCTTTAGTACCAAATGTAGAATAGGGACTGAATCCTATGTAATATATTAATCTAAATCAATCATTTACACAAGAGTAGGCTGTAATATATATCTGTGTGTGTGTGTGTGTGTGTGTGTGTGTGTGTTGTGTGTGTGTGTGTGTGTGTGTGTGTGTGTGTGTGTGTGTGTGTGTGTGTGTGTGTGTGTGTGTGTGTGTGTATTGCACAACCGGATACAATTAAAAGAGGATTTGCAACTATGCAACAACCATATTAAAATACATTATCTTCTAAATCACATTTGGGGAAGCCCAAATGAATAATAACAATAATATTGTTAAATCTATTTAACAACATCTGTATTGTTTGACTACAAAAAATAATATGGTTTGACTACAAACAATAATATGGTTTATAATTAAATTCAACCATATAAACAATAAATATATTAATTAATATGAAATGCATAATTAATATATAGGTAATTAATAATTAGCCTAACATAATGTTGGAAGTTAATTAATCAAAATATCCATTTGTATGTAACCCTACATCCACTTAGTGTAAATTTAATTAAATAAAGATCTTAGATTAACATTGTCTTAATCTAAAAAGGATGCTAACATTTTAGTGAACTAAATTTTGATCAAAACTTTTACCTAATATAGGATCTCCTTCATTGCTTTTGTAATAGGCCTACTGATATGAAAACGTTAGTTTCCTTAGGGGTCATCTAGTTTTTATTTCTTCAATATATTATATAATTTTAGATTGTATATGATTTCCTTCTATTACCCTCTTACATAGTGTTCAACTTGTTAATCAATAATTAATCATATTGAGATTTTTCCTCCTATTCACAAGCATCATAACCTCATGGTCTCATCTAATATGTCTATGTATATGTATATCATTTCATCTATCCTTCACCCTACTAGTGATGTCTCACTGCATGGAATAAAAACCCATAGTGAACATTCTTATAAAATATGACCACAATGATGATAACATCATGGAACATGATCAAGTGTAACTTGTGTTTAGTTTCAATGAAAATCTGTCATATAATCCTCACCACATTAAGCCTATCATAAAAATAATTATTTCTAGTAAACTAGATCATGCTCAAAATTATACAAACTAATTCCTTATTGGGAATCCCCAACTCTCTTCAACATTTCCAACATCTATTGTGCTTCCTACAACTTTTGGGTCAGATGTAGTGCTCTGCAAAACCGGAGGGGGTTATCCAAAATGCAAAGGAAATAAAGCATGCTCGCAGGGCTGCCACATGGATCTCGCATGAAGAGACTCTTTTAAATATTGTGAGCCCTCGTTAAACACCTGACCCTTGATATTTAGAAAACCATAACCTTTCACTAGAAGCTCAGATTTTGGAAATAGGAGACTTTTTGGAAATCTCTCAACATCTGCTACTCAACTACAACTGGATATCCTTAAACGTTGTCTACCATTCTTGAATGTGTTAGCATTCTCACCTACCCACCATAATGAATTATTGACTTCCTTTCTTTCCCAACAAGGAAAAACAGTGGAGGCATGGGTATTGCAATGAAACTCATCATTGATGTAGGTGAATTCATTTCCCTCTTGGGGTGGTTGAACAAGAATTCAGATTTCCCCTATCTCCTTCTCTAATTCTTCCTATATATTATGAGGAGGGGAATTTTGCAAAAAAACAAAACAATTTTTCTTTGCACCATCCCTTCTTCTCTGTTCCATAGGAAAATTTGTGGAGTTTTGAACCTCCCATTCAAATTGTAATGCAATTTCTGTCTCTTAGCTACTGTAATGCACTGTATCAACTTTGGAGCAATGAGATAAGTGTGTGGATGATTTCAACCCCCTCTTGTGTTGATTTCATCTACATGGTATCTCATCACAATTTTTTCATCTATGTGGTGATTGTATTGTGTTTTTATTGTTTTTGTTTATCCAAAAGCATGTGTTCATCATTCCTTTGTTGCATCACCCTTGTTAGTCTAGGTTTTATTTATTACATCTCCTTAACCCTGTCTCTTTGGCATTGTTAGATTAGGAGTAGATAGTCACATTTCCTTCCTTAGAAGTAGTTTAGCATTAGGATAGAGAAGAAGAATCCTAATTTGTATGGAGGTCCATCTCAAGTTCACAAGTCCCACAGCTTGAGAGATGGTCCCATGTTATGCAGTCACACTGGATGCCCCACTTAGATCTGAGGCCATTCAAGGGGTGCTGTGATTTCACACTAACAGTTTTAGAATGTCCGGTGGGACCAGACTGAAGAGATTTACATCTTCATCTAAGAAATTTTGATGTGTTATTGCTAAGATCCTGTGATGCCCAATTAAAACAAGCCACATGAGACCCAAGAAACAACCTAGAACAACCTCGAATTAGTTAGAAAATTATAAAATATTTTTTTATTATTAGAAGTGTCCAAAACCAAGTTGCAAGACAACCGTTGTCACTAACAGGTTCCTAAAAAAGTCTAAATTTACTTGGACATACTTTTAATTTATTAACAATTATCACAGGTCACAAGGTCCAAATTTTAGGGTTAGAAGTTTTAGTTAGATTCAAGGATTCAAATATCACCATACCCATTCTCTAATAGGCTTAAAACTTCAACTTGATATTTCTCACACTCAAAGCTTCCAAAATTTCCCTAAATAATTCCCATTGGATAGAAAATTTTATCACCTTACCGGTGATATAAAGAATTCCTCCTAACTCCTTCAGAAACTTAAGATATGGGCAAGTAGACTTTAGAGGTCGCGGGGTGGCATTACCAAATTTTCCCCCGCGCGGGTGCAAAGTATAAAACTCTCCCATGCCTCTGTGGTTCCTCCAAGGACATGTTGTGGCCTCTGATTCATCACCGAAAAATAAGAAAGGAAGGGTGGGGCGGTGAGAGTCTTGCGGAAAATTCACCAAAGGGAGAAAGAAAACAATTAGCACCCATGCGCCCACGGGTCCCCAGGGACACGTGGCGCTCAAGGAACTAACGCAGGGAGAAAGAGAGAGGGAAAGGTGGAGCGGAAGGGTTAATTGGATAAATTTTCCAAAGGGAGGAAAAAGGAAGAAGATTGACATGCGGGTCTGTGCGTCAGCAGAAATATCTTCTCCGAGGCAAGACGGGAGTGCGGGGCTGCGGGAAAAGTTAAGAAAATTTTACAAACAAAATTTTTCAAAATGAAAAGGGGTCATGAGAGTTTTGCCTCCTATGATAGCACCCAAATCTGCCACGTGGTAGCCTGTGATAGGCCGTGGACTGGAGGGAAGAAATGGAAAAAATTTCCAAAAAATTTAAAAGGTCTAACAGCAAAAAAGATGTCGCACCTCCGCCGATGCCCTGTGAGGACACATGGAAGCCTCTGATTGGCTACAGGTCGGCGGAGCAAAATTCAAAATTTTTCCCAAACCAAAAAAAATTAAAATTTTCCTAAGGATTTTAATGTGAATTGTTTGGGCTGTGGGCTCGCCAGGGAAAATTTTCCCAAATTTTCCCGCCAAGGCAGAAAAACTTTGAAGTGCCATAAATTTTTCTAGAAAGCTCATTTTTGGGCAAACAAGGAGTTTGTGGAAATATCTCAATGCCCTCTTTGCATAGGAAACATAAAATTTACATTTTGATAAAGTTTTAGGGGTTAATTTTACAAAAAGGATCTGCAAGATTTAAAAAAAAACTAACTGGTAATTTCCAACTTTCAAATTTGATTAAATTGGATCTCCTCCTTCACTCAACATGCCAAAAAGACATGGAGGATTTCTCTATGGAGGGTTTAAAGTTTTTTAGGAAGGTAAATTTGTTCAATTTATTTCAATTAGTATTTTTCCAATAATTGACAGAAATATGACTGTTAAAGGGATTGAATTTGATTTTGTAATATCTTAACTCTTCTTAAGTGTTATTTGTTAATTTGAGTTTGGTGATGTCTCAACATACTAAAATATATAATTTTCAAGTTAATTTTTGAGTGCAGGTCCGAACTGTGCATTTTTATTTAAATTCATTTTCCATTTTTAAGTTTATAACTGAAATTCCATTTTTAGATATTTTTTTATCAGTTTCATCATTCAAGTGGGGTATTTATTTCTAAACTAACGTAATACATTTAGTTGCTTATAACAAATCATTTCAAAGCTAAATTAAAAATTGTAATTTCTAATTTTAATATATTTCCAAGGATACGAAACAATATACTTCCTTCATATGTATTTCTTTCGTTTACAATTAAACAAAGATTCCAATCACAATTTGATATTTCAACTCAACACAACAATGCAAATGATATATGAACTTGCAATTCTTTATTAACTCAAAAGGAGAGACATCTTTACATTCTTTCATTCCTTGAATACAATTAAAAGAATCCTATTTCTTTCTTTCTAATTTACAGATCAGAATGTAAATGTATTTCATAATTCGAATATCCACTTTCATAATCCATCAAAAAATCATTTCCTCACAAGTATACATTACAATTTCATCCACAACATAGTGGGAAAGGTTACAATGAATAATTTTTTTTCTCAAATTACTGTCAAAACTACATTTTCCTTTACTCTAGAATAACAACATGTAAGTTTTTCTTTTTCTCCAAATTGATCCAAACTTCCTCCAAAACAAGAGCTCCAACACAAGAAAATGTGCCCCCAAAGAAGTTGCAAAATGATTTAACAACCCAAAACAAGGCAAGATTTTGAATTATATAGAAGAGGGAAGAGAAGAGTATAATGTGGATCCATGTAGGATGCCACATCACACATCCTCAAATTCAAACACAAAAGACAAAATTCATTCTCCCAAGCACAATAAAGAGGTGGGTGAAAATATGACAAGTTACTTACACACTCCAAAAATCCCACACCTCAAGGGACAACAAATTAAATAAAATGTAAGAGAGTGCACTTAAAACAAAGCAACATGATTGATAAAATTAATTATTAAAGTTACAAATCACTTCTCCAACCATAAGTATGGTTGGTAAATTAAATTTAGAGGCATGGGACAAGTTTTACTTGTCCCATAAGCCTCCAAAAACAACCCTTAAGGAAAAATTCAAATTTCCATGGAGGTGGATTATTTCATACTACAAAATTTGACTTACACAAACTCTTACACAACTTACACATCCCTTACATATTTAATACAAATAGCCAACAACTTCCATTATTACTTTCCCATATCCCAGTTTAATTTATTTAAATTTTAACCATATGATTTCTCACATTAATTCTCCATAACATAATTAAATAAAGGAACACATCACTAATAAGATACGTACAACAATGAATAAAATATAACCACATTATTAAAATACACAAACCCATAGTAACATATAAAGGAAATCCCCCCCACGGGAATCCCTAACAAAATACAACACACACACACACAAAACAAGTTGCCATGGTGACCTTGTCGAATTCACCTAGGATTGCATTGTGGTTGGTCTTTGATCCCCCGATGTTTTGTTGTGATATTTTTAACCTACAAAATACAAATACCTCCTTTCTCCTCGTGGCCATATCAGAACATCCAACATGATATAAATGAAATCACAAAACCAACTATATAAATGAATTACAACAACATCGAAGTAACAACTACATCATTTACATTTTTAATCAACAACTATATCCTCATCATAAATATCCATTTTCTAGATCTAGTCATAATATCAAAAAATCACATGTCAAAAAAACATCCATGTCAAATAATATATCATCATCCACATATGAGTGTCTCTAATAATCATCATGCATCATAACCAATCAAGATAAACAATAATCCATGATCAAATGTCTAATAACATACTAAATCAGAACATAATAATGTCCATAATGTGATCAACTGTATCAAAATAAGAATCAATAGGTTTCAAAGGTAAGTGGGCACTACATCCCCCTCCCCTTACACTCGAATTCCTCCTGGAAGTCACTAGAACAAATGTGGAAACTGAACTCATAATGAAGTATCATTCTCCCATGTAGCTGTAGTCTCATCATATCTATCCCACTGCACCTAAACCTGATCAACCTCTATACTTCGATGGCCCAGGGTCTTGTGATCTACGATGCGAATGGTATCCACCATCACCTACCCCTGATCCTGCACCGGTAATGATGTCTGATCTAACACATGCGATGGATCTGTAATATATCTCCTGAGAACTAAAACGTGAAAAACATCATGTACGTGAGACAAGCTAGGTGGCAATGCTAGACGGTAGGCCAAATGGCCGATATGATCCAAGATATCAAAAGGACCAATGAATCTAGGAGATAACTTAGAACCTTTTCCATAACAGATAGGGTTCTTGTGTGGCATGACACGAAGGGACACCTTCATGCCCACATCAAAACTCGATCCTATGGTGATTTGCATACTTATTTTGCCTATGTTGTGCCTCTTTCAATCTATGCCTGATCAACACCACCTGCTGCTCCATGTCCTATAGAAGAGCTTGTCCAAGAGATACTCTATCCGCTAGCATGTCCCAGCTAAGAGGTGTCCTGCACTCTCTACCATACAAGGCCTGAAAAGGAGCCATGCCTATGGAACTCTGGAAACTATTATTGTAGGAAAACTCTACTAAGTATAGGTACTCCTTCCATTTAGACTATAGATCTATCACATACATCCTAACCATATCCTCTAATATCTTATTTACCTGCTTAGTTTGTCCATCTGTCTCAAGGTGATATGTTGTGTTGAAGTTGACTCTCATTCCAAGGACATACTGCATAGTAGTCCAAAAATGTGAAGTGTACAAAAGATCGCTGTCACAAATTATCTTCTACAGAATCTCGTGCAACCTCACAATATCATCTAAGTATACTCATTTCACTACTCTAGCTATGTAAGTGGTCTTCACTAGAGAAAAGTGAGCCACTTTTGTCAATTTATCAACATGACCATGATGGCATCGTGGTGATATCTTGATAGCAGTAGCCCAATAATGAAATTCATGGAAATGGTGTCCCACTTCCATTCCGGTATAGCATGAGGATACATAAGGCTTAATGGATGCTGATACTCAGCCTTAACTCTCTGGCACTATAAACATCATGACACAAACTAGGACACGTCTCTACAAAGTCATCTCCATTGATACAACTATCTCAAGGTGGCATGCATCTTCTTCACCCTAGGATGGGCTGAATAGGGTGCACAATGTACCTCTACCAAGATGTCCTGCCCCAAGCTTCCATCTCTGGGAACATATATCCAGCCTCTGTTCCTGAGAAGACCATCTGCCTCTAAGGAAAATCCATCAAAACTCCCCTCAAGGGGTCTCTGGGACTTGATCTGTACTCGAACTGTAATGTAGAAGATGTCAAGAAGAATTTGCTGAAGAATCTTGCTCCACAAATCTATGCTCACTGATGTGGCCATAGCCACATGTCTCCATTTGCTACCACATTCTCCTTCCCTTTCACATGCTCGATCTCCATGTCATACTCACAAAACAACTCCATCTAATGCCACTGACGAGCGTTGAGATTAGGTTGTGTGAAGAGGTGGCAAAGACTCAAATGATCTGTCTTGAGTGTGAATATCCTGCCAAGAAGAAAATGACTCCATCTATCCAAATCATGCACAAATACCACTAGCTCAAGATCATGGGTCAGATAATTAAGCTCGTGATCTTTGATTTTGTGAGACTCAAAAGCCACTACTCTGCCCTCTTGCATCAACACACCTCCAAGTCTTGCCAACAAAGCATCTGTGTAAATAAAGAACTCACCCTATGGATCTGGCACTGTAAGAATAGGTGATGTAGTGAGGCACTCCTTCAGTGTCCTGAAGGCCTGATCGCATCTATCTGACCAAACAAACTTCTTCCCTTTCCTATGAAGGGAAGTGATAGGGTGCACAATCTAAGAGAAATCCTGAACAAATCTCCTATAGTAACCTACTAATCGCATGAAGTTGCACACCTCGGTCACTATAGTGGGTGCTGGCCAATCCATAATGGCTCTAATCTTGGAAGGATTAACTATGATACCTTCCCCAAAAATGATATGACCCAAATACTATACCTCTGTCTAAAAGAAAGCACAGTTCTCCAAGTTCCCGTAAAGCTGCTACTCACAAAGACACTGAAGAACCTAGCGAAGGAGCCCCTCGTGCTCCTCACACATACACGAGTATATCAAGATGTCATCTAGGAAGATGAGCATGAAGCAATCTAAGAAGGCTTGAATACCCCATTCATTAAACTTATGAACACTGCGGGTCTTTAGTCAAACCAAAAGGCACCACCATGAAATCATAGTGCCCATATCTTGTGCAGAAGGTAGTCTTATGAATATCTACCTCCGAGATCCTTAGTTGATGGTACTCTAACTTGAGATCAATCTTAGAGAAAACAATGGCTCCCTTCATATGATCAAATAATTCATCAATACGAGGAAGAAGATAACGATTCTTGATAGTTACCTTGTTCAGCTGGCAGTAATCAATACACAACCATAAGGATCCATCCTTCTTCTTCAAAAAGATCATAGGTGAACCCCAAGGGGATAGACTAGGACAGATAAGACCTTTATCCAAAAGGCCCTCAAGTTGTAATTTGAGCTCATAGAGCTTTGGGGTGGTCATCCGATAAGGTGCTCATGAGATAGGATCTACTCCAGGAACTAGATCTATATGAAATTCAATCTCACGTGGGGATGGTAACCCCGGTAGCTCCCCTAGAAAGACATCTACAAACTCTCTCAAAATGGGATAATTATCTAGTGATGGTCCACTAAACCCATCCTCAGATCTGTCACTAACTATAATGACATACATATAACAACCTTGTCACACACACCGCTTAAGCTGCATAGCGCAGATGGTGCGATTAGAAATGGGTCTCCTGACCCCCGAAATCACTGACTCAACTCCTAAATCATATGCAAAAGATATAGTCTTTTGATAACAATCCATCCTAGCCCTGTGTGTAGATAACCAATCCATACCCAAATTGACTCCACACGAGCCCAAAGGAAGGATACAAATATCTGAGGTAGTGGTGAAAGGTCCCAAATCCACTACACACTCCTTAACTAAGGAGTCTATAGAGATCTTGGCTCCAGAAGCCATCATGACATCCCAACTAAGACCCTACCTAACTGCCACCATCCTGCATCGCTCTACTAAACATGGTGCAATGAAAGAATTAGAAGAACCAGAATCAAACAATACAGAGGTAGTAATACCACCAATACTACTTGTGGTCTCAAGGACTATGCTTTGATGCTTTGCCTAATAGTTCTCAACCACTACATAAATCATATGGCTACGTCCCATGTCACCAACAGTCGGATCTGAAATGTTTTCCTTAACCTTTTTGTTAGAGTTATGTGGGCAATCTCTCCAAAAGTGTCCCGTAACTCCACATCCAAAACATCCTCATGATCCTCCCCAATAAGTAGCACCTCCAGTAGGTGCCCTGGAAGTCTGTGGTGTGGACCTTGATGACCTGGTTGCAGTCTGTTATGGTCTCTACTGGTGAGCTCCCGCTGACTGAGCTCTAGGTCCACCCTGTGTCCTGATAGGACCCCTAGGAGGAGGCCACATACTCTGACCTCTCTATGCATTAGCTCTCTATGGAGGTCTATGATGTGGGTGGGACTACTGCTACTGTGGCCAACAAGATGATTGTGTTGTACCCTAGACACAATGAGGAAGGAGTACTAACCCCCTCGATATACCATCCTGCATATGTTGTATGAGGCTCTAGACTTGGTCTCTAGCCTATTGGGCCTTTACCCAAGTCTCCTCTGTAATATAGGCCTTCTCGACGGCCTCAACTAAAGTCTATGGTTAGTGGATTCACACAACACCTCTAATATCTAAATTTAGGCCATGGATGAACCTATGAATCCGTACCTGCTCATCCTGCATATACTCTACATACTGGAGTAGATCCAAAAATCTACTCTCATACTCCGCTACTTGTTGTCCACTAAAATTTTCCCTACTTTTAAGAAGTTCAAAATTGAAAATTTTGAAGTTGAAAACCTTTTCTATTTTCCTGGTAATGGAAAAAGTCAAAAGATTGAGAAAAATCTACGTTTTTGGGTCTTTTTGTGTTATTTTCGGGTCTACCGGACATTTTTTTCCCAAGTGTCCCAAGTTCATTTGGGCCCCGTGTTCACCGATCGGCCGATTTATCCGAAGTCCGTTTCTTTCGGGCCCGTCGGAACTTTTTGTCCCAAGTGTCCTAAATTCACCCGGGCTCATTGTTCCCTTTTCCTCTGAGTCAGCCGAATCGCGTACTCCATGTAATTTCGTCCCTCATGTCCCAGAAGCATTTGTGTATACTTGTCTCGCATCGCCCGTATCGGCCGAATCGTGATTTCACGTCCCCCATGTCCTAGATGAACCAAAGGCCATCCAAGTTAATTTTTCCTGCTCTTCACAAATATCTTGCTTTCCAAGTTGGTAGATGTGTATTTAATACGCATTAATTGTCTTTCTCTCTCCCAGATGGCTATATAATGAACTGATTTCTTGCTATCCATTGCTCATACCATTGAAATCAAAATTTCTGTGTGCATATCCATTTCCCCTACAATTTCGTCCCAAGTCCAGATTGCAACCTTGGCTTTTCAAATTGTTAACGACAAGAAGATCAAATTCCAAGGCCAGGAGAAAGTCTCATCGCTCGAGTCTGCCGTTCCTGATATCGGAGACAATGAAGTTCACCAACTTGACTTTAGGGATTTCTAGGCAACAATGACAGACTCAAACCCCTCTCCTATGGAATAGATGATTCATGACAGTGGTTTTGCATTCATCGGTGGTTTCCCTATCTTGGTGCAATGCGCAGATACAGTGCTCTCTTATGGTTCTCATTTTAAACCTGATTCGAATGAACTAACGAATGTGCATAGGGAACTAATCGCCAAACTTGACGCTGCTGCCATTGGCGCTACCCTAAGGATTATTGAGATGGAAAATGCCATAGTAATTTCTCAGAACCAGGAACAATTCCTCTTCGATAAGGAAAGTGAGAAATATAAGGCACAGGTGGTGAAGTCCTGGCTTAAAAACCCTAAAAAGGGGGTGTCTTGTAACACCCTGAACTGTTGTTACTTTCTCCAAAGCATTCAAGTATCAAATTGATAAATGATTTCTTCTGTATAAGGACATGTTCCTTTGGTTTTGGGAAGTCATGCTTGATATGGATTGTATCCTCTTTTCTCTTGAAGATCTTTGACTGAGCTGGAATATGCTTGGACTCTTTTGTTTCTTTCATTCTTGCACTTGAGTTCAACCTGATTTCTAGATGAATTGTGGATTTATCCACCTTTATGACTCAGCCTTGGATCAGTTGCATTGATCCAAGGAATGTTTTAAGTTTATTCAGGATGAACAAAATTTATTGACCTTACGAAAGTTACAAGGTCTGATTGAGTTTTGAATGATCAATCCCAGAGTTTAACTCAGGTTGATCATGATAAATGGAATTTGGTTCCAGATATCATAACATCAGGAAAGGCCTGGACCTTAAGCTAGGTAAGATGTTTATGTTTATACCGAAAGCTTAATTTATTGATGCCAAATAGAATCCTTTACAGGAATGTTTTATCCAGTATGGACTCTAACACTGATTGGTCCTATTTTGGGGACCTAGACTAGATTCGTTAAGGTTAATAGTCTTAACCTAAACTATAACCTATTGGTTAAAATAATTGCTAATCTAACCTAGCCCTAAACTATGAGCTTAATGCTCCTAAGGGTTAACTACACCTAGCACTATGGAAGTGAGACTAATGTCATACCCTATGATCTAACCTAAGTTTCTAACCTATCTTAACTAATGATAAGAAGGGAGGGGGACCTAAGAAGGGTCGCGAGTCATGGGCGGTGGTTTCCATGGCATTTAAGAGGGGGATAAGGTTGAAGGACTTGGAATGCTGTCAGGTTTGGTGGAGGATAAAAACTGCTAATATAACCTGATGTGGCAGTATCACCAAGGATGGGAATGTTTGTTTGTTTTCTTGTGGTGATCACCAACTTTGGCGGTCGGTGGCAATGGAAAATAGGTGGGAGGATGGAAGTAAATGCAATTAATGAACTTTGGTTCCCGAGCGCGGATTGCTTGGGAAGGCATGCAAGTGGAATATTGTTTGGTTGTTTGGTTTTCCATGCATTCCGTTTTTCACTCTGCTTGAGCACTGGTTCTTCGAACCAGCCATCTACTCTGTGTTGCATGGAAACTTTGAGAGTTTCTAGCTTCCTTCTCTATCGGGGAAAGTATATAAGGCATGGAGGTAACAATTTATTGTTGTTTAATCTTTCGTGGAAGAAGAAGAGAAGGTGCGAGCACATTCAGAGGTCTTCTTCGAATTTTTAAGCGACACTATCACGCATGATAGGCCCTAACTTTTAAAAATCTTGCTTTCCTTTAAATGCTTTCATTAGAACAACTCTGTTCAGATGATTTTTGTACAGTCGGCCTGGCTGGTAGCAATGTATTGGTTTTCTTCTTTTCTTGTTGATTTGGGAATCCTTGGTTATACATAGACCATGTTGAATCTGCTTCTTTTATCTTCTCGCCTTGCTGTGAATACTATATGGGTATCGTCTTCTATAGATGTGTTTTATGTCTCTTTGTCTGACTGAGGTAATGATTTTCCAAACTGTACCATGTTAGATGTTGTGCTTGATGATTTCATGTTTGAAGAATGACACGGAAAGAATTGTTGTGTCTAATTTGGTTGGTTTATTGATTGTTGCTTAGTTGTATGAGCTCTTTTATTACTTGACAGCTTCAGGTGAATATAAAGTTGGATTGTGATGAAACTGTTAGTTCCTTCTATAAAGCTCGACTGGTTTAGTCGCATGCGTAAGAAATATGTTTGAATACTAAGCCTGTACCTTTGTTGAAAAGGGTCTGGATGTTTCTATGATTATAGGTTCTGTAAGTAATGAAATATTTAGTGTAGCTATTGTTTTATTTACGATTTTACTTGGATAATGGGAACACATTTTTGACCGAGAGAAATCTTGCTTTGAGGAACTCTGTTCCCTAACAATGTATGGGTAATCCTAGATCTGCATGAATGGAAATTAGGTTTTATATTTGGAAGGGAAGGGACTGTGTTTGATGTTTCCTGAAGTGACCTTGAAATCTATCATTAGAATTCATCTATTAACACTGGAAGTGCTATTTGTTTGGTATCCTTGAACGCAATAACAAACTATCTAGTGTAATGGCTGGAAATAGTTAGTGTAACCTATTGGTAAGTAATGATAGCAGTTACCCTAACTCATAGTCTAAAATGATTCGAGTCCTGGGTGAAGGGTAGACTGTTTTATTTGGATCAGGATTGTGGACTGATATTTGAACGTATATGTATTTCGTTTATAACAATCTGTGGCTTTTGTTTAATGTGCAATTGCAAGACCCTAGGGATCTAAGGGCAACCTTTTAAACAGTTCTACCAGATTGGAGCTAATGGTAAACTTGGGTGTTGATTTTCTTGCTTTCTCTTCTTCCCTAATTGAATTCAAGATTGATTGTATATGCATTACTCCTGGAAAGTTGGTACAGTCCTGAACTTGTTTGGAATGGAGATCTGAATGCCTCTGTTTCTTTCTCTTAGTTGTAAAGTATATGTTGATATAGGATTTTTGGAATACGAAAGTATTCTCTCCCTTTCTGGAAATTATGAATGCTTCCTTCTTTAGAATTTCTATATGAATTCTTCAGCATGGTCACGAGATGAATAGACTATTAAAGTTACGTGGAGAGAGTGGTAAGCGTTGTATCTTGACAGAAGTCTCCTTTCCTTATCTTTAGCTATATTATTACTCTGTTTGAGTAATTCAGTTATTATCTACTTGTATAAAAGTAGTATTGTAGTAATAGTTGGTATACTTATCAATGTTTATGAAATTATACATAAAGTATAAAGGAAAATCCATCAGTTGAACTTGCTTGAGGCTATAATCTGTCTTTGTTTGAATTGTTTAAATGCAAATCTGTTGGTTACATGCGTTGGTAAGATTTCATTTCTTTAATGGAGTAATTTTATTAGGATTGATACTGCCCTTGGTTTTCGGATGGCTAGGTATTTAAGATTCATTTTGTTTCTTCTTATTCTCTTGTGTAAGATGAATCATCCGAAAGGATTTAAGTTGAAATGGCAGCTATAATATGAGTTATGTTTTAAAGTCATATTAGAATAGTAGAAAGATAAATAGCGTGATTCATGTTTATGGATTTGATGAAATGATTTCATTTAAACAGGTTGTTTAATGGAAACAATTGGTGGAATGCAATTGTTTTAAGAATTAGTGCTTATCATGCTCAGTTCACTGAACTGACCTGTGCTAGCAATTTTTGCAGATGGTCATCGTAAGTGGTAAAGGCACGCAGATCTGATATGATGCTCAGATTGTTTAATCTGGTTTTTATGATGAATTCCAACTTGATTTCTCTAATTGTACTATAGGAAGAAAGTTATTCTTTTGATGTTGATTATTGTATCAAAATATGCCGAAGTGCATAAGTTGTAATTGTATGGCTTGGAAATAAATGAAATGGGGAAATTGTTACTTATGTGGCTGCATTTTTATTTGTTGAATTGAACTTCTTATGTCTGAATGAATGAGAGTGCATTTTTATTATTATATGCCATGGGAGCTAGTTGGATTCCCTAAGTAAGCCTTGTAAAAATTATGTGACTGAATACTTCATGTTTGAATAGTAATTCTTATATATTATGAATAAGGCTAAATTGGAAATTAGTCCACTGCATTTTTAGGGAAGTTAAGGTTAAACTATGCCCTGATATGTAGCTATAACAGGAAGAGTATTCTATTACTCCCTAACAATGATCTAAGTCAAGGCAACGTAATTGATGGTTTTAAATCACCATGTCTTAATAACAATAAGTCAGATATATTTCAGTCTTCGGAGTTGATATAAACCCTTACAGGTTTAGTTAGCTTCCTTATGAGAGGACTTAGGGCTATTGCCCTATTATGAGGAAATAAGATTATTAGGAACCGATGGACACCTTGACGAGGTCTCAAATCTTATTAAACTTCTCTCTGTGAAAATTGAACTTAATTACGTAAGGCAACTCAAAGGTGTGAAATTCTGGGTTGGGAAAAGACTACCCAGTTAGGAGGGCCTTTAATTCAAATTCAACTCAACTTAAGTAACTTCTTGAAGTTATGTAAATCTTTCTGAGGCAGTATTGTAGGATGTTGACACATGTCAACTGCAAGGTTGTACCTTCGAGAAGATTAGGATCTTCTCGAGGATACAACAATGCAGGTGACTTATGGCAACACCCTTTTGCATTGATCGTTAAGATTTACACCTGAAACTTGAACAAGATTTTCCTTTGGGACCGGTTAGGACCATAGACATGCTATGAGGCAGCCCTTTGAGACTCGGGGTACCTTGACACACGGGGTAACAGTGGGTGACCCAGTATGTCAGCTTACTAGTCTTCAAGAGCATCCTTATAACGTGAGTATGATATTAACCCATTCCTAAGTGAAAACTTGGGACAGGGGGGACTGACAGAAGTCAGTATAAGACGTTCTATATAACATCAGAGTGGGGTGAAGGACGTATTCCAGATTGACGAGTATGCCGTCAAGGAATAAGAGACATGAAATGTTTCAAATCTTTGGCCAAAGTATCGCAAGCTTATGATTGCGTTGTCCTATGTCACCTAGTCTAAGGGACGTGATGCCGATGAATGATGGTAACAATTATTCAGATAGGTTCCTTGGATAGAGCATTCTAAAATCCCAGATTAGGGAAGAGAACCGCAAGAGTGAAGTGTTCAGATGAAAACGCCAACTCTATGATACACATGAATAGATCGGTAGTTCACCGAGTCATGGAATGAATAGATCGGTGGTACACCGAGTCATTACAGCTGCATATGGTTATCTGTTATAAGAATGATTGTTATGATCTATGAGTTCTAAATTATGTATTTAGAACTAGAAAGCACTTAAAAAAAAACTTGTTCTAATGTACTAAAATGAGGATGTTACATCTTGGTATCAGAGCTGAAGGTTACAGCTCTTGGACCTATTGTGTCCATAATCTGATAAAAACCTGAATTTTCTTGTAACAGAAAATGGTTAGAACAAGGGGGAACATTGCGAATAATGCTCCACCTGAGGAAGGGGCAGCAACAACCCAAAAACTTGATGAGATCCTTGCTGCCCTATTGGACACAAGAGATCGTTTGGCTGTACTTGAACAACAAGTAATGGGAAATGAGGAGGATGATGAAGCTGGTAACAACAATCAGCTACCTCCTGAGGACAACCCTGATATGGGTGTTGGTAATAACACTGGAAATGTACCTGTCCAACCAGAAAACAAAAAGGCCAGGTTGGCAGCAGAACTCACTAATGATATAAAAAGGATAAGTCCACCTAAATTTGATGGCACCACATTAGGAGATGGAGCTGAGAACTGGCTCAGCAAAATGGAGAAGTACTTTGCAATAAGAAACTTCTCGAAGGAAACCAAAGCTATTTGGGGAGCCTATCAGCTTTCCCATGAAGCATCTTCATGGTGGGACAGCCGTAAAGCTGAGCTAAATATTGATGAGACCAACATCACTTGGGATCAATTTAAAGGCTATTTTAGGCAATGTTGGCTGCCACAACTTTTCTATGATCAGAAAATGACAGAATTCCAGAACTTAGTTCAAGGAAAGCTAACTGTAACTGAATACTGGGAGCGGTTTACGAAACTCCTCAAGTACGTACCGCAGTATCAAACTGACGAGAAGTTCAGAATACGGAAATTCATCATGGGACTAAATCCCATGATAGGAGGAGAGGTTGATGTTCACAGCCCAACCACTATGGAAGGGGTTGTTGAAAAATCCATAAGGCAAGAACAGAAATTAAAGGCTATTTCTGCTCATAAAGAGGAAGTGCGGAAGAAGGTTGCAAACCCTTCTTCAACTTCTCTTACACCCAAGAAGGGGCCATGGAAAAAGTTTGGAAATAGAAGTAAGTTTCCAGTGGATAATAATAAGAAAACGACAGCGAATAAGCCTACTGGAAATGTAAGGGATAGTTTTGCCAAGAATTATAACAATGGGCAGAAGCCCTATGGAGGACAACGTGATAATTTTAAGGCTGGAAGTAATTTTGAGCCTAAAAAGGGACCTGTAGGAGGCTGCTATAATTGTGGCAAAGATCACTACGCAAATCAGTGCCCTTTGAAGAAGGATGATCGTAATCAACAGCATAAGATACATGCTGCAGTAGCAGACAAGCAAGCTGAAAAGCAAGTGACACCTATAGAGGTTCCGGGTAAGTTATTTGGCATACCTGTCACTATTCTTTTTGATACAGGAGCTACTGAATGTTTTATTTCTAGTAAACTCGCTTCTAAACTTAAAATAAAAGCTGGAAAAATGGATAAATCTTGGACTGTACAGTATGGTAATAACTCTGTTCATACAGTGAGTATGTGTCTTTTTGGGGCAGTCCTTGACTTACCTAAATTTTCCACGGAAGTTGACCTCTATGTTGCACCTTTGGGATCCTATGACGTTGTCATCGGCGTCAATTGGTTAGCTGACCATAAAGCAAAAGTAGACTGCTTTGAAAAGAATATAAGATGTTTAGATGATCGGCTGAAAACAACAGAGATTCAAGGTGTAAAACGGGAAATTTCAGTTAGGAAACTGTCAGCTATGCAACTTAAAAAGGCTAAAAACAAAGGATGTACCTTATATGCAGTAAAGATATCTGAATCTTGTAGAAGAAGATAGTGATTCCATGAAATGATACCCACTGTTGCAAAGTTTCAAGGATGTATTTCCAGAGGAATTACCAGGTTTACCACCCAAAAGGGAATTTGACTTCACCATTGAAATCAAACCAGGGATGGAACCTATTTCTAAAGCACCTTATCGGATGACTACTACAGAGTTAGTCGAGCTTAAAGCACAATTGCAAGAACTTTTGTCTAAGGGTTTGATTAGACCAAGTGTTCACCTTCGGGAGCGCCAGTAATATTTGTGAAGAAGAAAGATGGAACACTTAGACTGTGTATTGATTATCGGATGTTAAACAAAGCAACAATCAAGAATAGATACCCACTTCCAAGAATTGATGATCTATTTGATCAGATGCATGGAGCATTGGTTTATTCCAAGATAGATCTTCGATCTGGGTACCATCAATTAAGAATTAAGGAAGAAGATATTCATAAAACAGCTTTCCGAACCAGGTACGGACATTATGAATTCACGGTTCTACCCTTTGGATTAACTAATGCACCCACAACTTTTATGAACTTAATGAATAATATCTTTCAAGAATATTTGGACAAGTTTGTGCTTGTATTCTTAGATGATATTCTCATATATTCTAAAAGTGTTGAGGAGCACAATGAGCATTTGAAGATAGTTTTGGAAATTTTGAGAAAAAGAAAGTTATACGGTAAGTTATCCAAATGTTCTTTCTTTGATACTGAAGTTCACTATTTGGGTCATGTCATTAGTAAAGAAGGAATTGCAGTAGATCCTTCAAAAATAGTGGCAATAACTGAGTGGCCTACACCAAAGAATGTACATGAAGTAAGAAGCTTCATGGGCCTTGCTGGTTATTATAGAAAATTTGTTAAGGATTTTTCTAAAGTGGCTGCACCGATAACTTCATTACAGAAGAAGGATAGGAAATTTATTTGGAATGATAAGTGTGAAACTACTTTTAAAAGTTTGAAAAGTTCAGTTGACTTCAGCACCTATATTAGCTGTACCGGACCCTAATGGAGACTTTAATGTTTGTAACGGATGCTTTTGGAGAAGGCCTTGGAGGTGTTTTGTTACAAAATAATCATGTCATAGCATATGAAAGTAGAAAACTTAAGTTACATGAGTTGAATTATGCCCCTCATGATTTAGAGCTTGCTGCAATTGTTCATGCGCTTCAAGTTTGGAGACACTATTTACTTGGGAAACCTTTTGAGTTGAAAACTGATCATTTAGGGCTGAAATATATTTTCACTCAGCCTAATCTAAATGCAAGACAACGAAGGTGGTTAGAGTTTTTGTCTCAATATGATTTTGATATTAGCTACATCAAAGGAAAAGAGAATAGAGTAGCAGATGCTCTAAGTCGTAGGAAGCACATTTCTGCTCTTATAACATTAAGAACTCAGTTTAAAGATGAGGTAAAAAGTGCCTCAGAATCTGATATATACTTTCAGCAAGTAAAAGCAGCACTTGCTGCAGAACCAAAAGATGAAAGGTATAAAGGTTTTCATTTTGATAATGAAGGAATCTTACATTATGAAAACAGAGTATACGTACCTTTGCTAAATGATTTGAGAAAGAAATTTTTAGTTGAATTTCATAATTCACCCTTTTCTGGACACTCGGGTATTACTAAAATTCTTGTTGATCTAAAACAACAATACTTCGGGAAAGGAATGAAAAAGGATGTTATTGATTTTGTGACTCATTGTCTGGAATGTCAGTGGGTTAAGGCAGAACACATGCACCCTGCTGGTCTATTATATCCCCATAGCATACCGCAGTATAAATGGCAAGTAATAAGCATGGAATTTGTACAAGGGCTGCCTATGTCAAGAAATAAACATGATGTTATCTTGGTAGTTGTAGACAAACTAACAAAGGTAGCTCATTTCATCACTGGAAATCTAAAGGATGATTCTCCAGTGTTAGCCAAAAGATTTGTGCACAAATTTTTAGGTTACATGGAGTACCAGAATTGATTATATCTGACAGGGATCCTAGAATGACATCAAGATTTTGGCAAATGCTTAATATAGCTCTTGGAACTAAACTAAACTTCAGTTCTACATATCATCTAGAAACAGATGGACAAACTGAGAGAGTAAATCAGGTGTTGGAAGATATGTTACGAATGTATTGCATGGATCAACAGTATAAATGGGAAGAGTATCTCCCATTAGTTGAGTTTGCATACAACAACACATATCACTCTTCTCTTAAAATGGCACCTTTTGAGGCACTTTATGGAAGAAAGTGCAGAACCCCTATTAGTTGGGATAGTATTGAGGATAGAGTGGTAATTGGACCAGAAATCCTCACTGAAATGGAACAACAAGTTAAAATGATTCGTGAACGATTGAAAGAAGTAGCAGATAGGCAGAAGAGCTATGCTGACCTAAAGCGGGTTGATCGAAAGTTTGAACTTGGTGAAAAGGTTTTTCTTCGTGTTAAACCCAGAAAGAGTTCTATAACTTTTGGCAAGGCTGCCAAGTTGTCACCTCGTTATGTGGGACCTTTCAAAATTGTTGAAGTAATCAATCCTGTAGCTTACCGATTAGCATTACCACCTGCTTTGTCTCGCATGCATGATGTTTTCCATATTTCTTTGCTTAAGAAATACGTTTCAGACTTGTCACATGTTTTAAATTGGAATTCCTTGCAGGTCCAAGACCCAGGAATAATCGTGGTTAAACCCACACGAGTGCTGGAAACTCACCAATTGCATTTGAGAAATCGTGAAATACAACAATGTAAGGTCCAGTGGGACCAGTTTAATGAAGAAAGTGCAACTTGGGAAAATCTGGAAGAGATGAAAATTGCTTTTCCCTTTCTTTTTGAACAGAATGAAATCTGTTGACTGAAAAAAAATATAATATATTATTATGAATTTATCTTTTTCATGTCTTTATGTAAGCCAGCTTTGGGGCAAACATTATCAGGTTGAATAAATTGTACCATGTTATTGATTTCTAGAATTATTCAAGTTGAAAATAGTAATTTGTTTTGTGAACCAATGAATTGATTGACCTGAAGGTAAATCAAAGGATGTAATCATTGGGATGATGAATCTTTTAGGAGGGAAGCATGTAACACCCTGAACTGTTGTTACTTTCTCTAGAGCATTCAAGTATTGATAAATGATTTCTTCTATATAAGGACATGTTCCTTTGGTTTTGGGAAGTCATGCTTGATATGGATTGTATCCTCTTTGCTCTTGAAGATCTTTGACTGAGCCGGAATATGCTTGGACTCTTTTGTTTCTTTCATTCTTGCACTTGAGTTCAACCTGATTTCTGGATGAATTGTGGATTTATCCACCTTTATGACTCAGCCTTGGATCAGTTGCATTGATCCAAGGAATGTTTTAAGTTTATTCAGGATGAACAAAATTTATTGACCTTACGAAAGTTACAAGGTCTGATTGAGTTTTGAATGATCAATCCCGGAGTTTAACTCAGGCTGATCATGATAAATGGAATTTGGTTCCAGATATCGTAACATCAGGAAAGGCCTGGACCTTAAGCCAGGTAAGATGTTTATGTTTATACTTAAAGCTTAATTTATTGATGCCAAATAGAATCCTTTACAGGAATGTTTTATCCAGTATGGACTCTAACACTGATTGGTCCTATTTTGGGGACCTAGACTAGATTCGTTAAGGTTAATAGTCTTAACCTAAACTATAACCTATTGGTTAAAATAATTGCTAATCTAACCTAGCCCTAAACTATGAGCTTAATGCTCCTAAGGGTTAACTACACCTAGCGCTATGGAAGTGAGACTAATGTCATACCCTATGATCTAACCTAAGTTTCTAACCTATCTTAACTAATGATAAGAAGGGAGGGGGACCTAAGAAGGGTCGCGAGTCATGGGCGGTGGTTTCCATGGCATTTAAGAGGGGGATAAGGTTGAAGGAATTGGAATGCTGTCAGGTTTGGCGGAGGATAAAAACTGCTAATATAACCTGACGTGGCAGTATCACCAAGGATGGGAATGTTTGTTTGTTTTCTTGTGGCGATCACCAACTTTGGCAGTCGGTGGCAATGGAAAATAGGTGGGAGGATGGAAGTAAATGCAATTAATGAACTTTGGTTCCCGAGCGTCGGATTGCTTGGGAAGGCATGCAAGTGGAATATTGTTTGGTTGTTTGGTTTTCCATGCATTCCATTTTTCACTCTGCTTGAGCACTGGTTCTTCGAACCAGCCGTCTACTCTGTGTTGCATGGCAACTTTGAGAGTTTCTAGCTTCCTTCTCTATCGGGGGAAGTATATAAGGCATGGAGGTAACAATTTATTGTTGTTTAATCTTTCGTGGAAGAAGAAGAGAAGGTGCGAGCACATTCAGAGGTCTTCTTCAAATTTTTAAGCGACACTATCAGGCATGATAGGCCCTAACTTTTAAAAATCTTGCTTTCCTTTAAATGCTTTCATTAGAACAACTCTGTTCAGATGATTTTTGTACAGTCGGCCTGGCTGGTAGCAATGTATTGGTTTTCTTCTTTTCTTGTTGATTTGGGAATCCTTGGTTATACGTAGACCATGTTGAATCTGCTTCTTTTATCTTCTCACCTTGCTGTGAATACTATATGGGTATCGTCTTCTGTAGACGTGTTTTATGTCTCTTTGTCTGACTGAGGTAATGAGTTTCCAAACTGTACCATGTTAGACGTTGTGCTTGATGATTTCGTGTTTGAAGAATGACACAGAAAGAATTGTTGTGTCTAATTTGGTTGGTTTATTGATTGTTGCTTAGTTGTATGAGCTCTATTATTACTTGACAGCTTCAGGTGAATATAAAGTTGGATTGTGATGAAACTGTTAGTTCCTTCTATAAAGCTCGACTGGTTTAGTCGCATGCGTAAGAAATATGTTTGAATACTAAGCCTGTACCTTTGTTGAAAAGGGTCTGGATGTTTCTATGATTATAGGTTCTGTAAGTAATGAAATATTTGGTGTAGCTGTTGTTTTCTTTACGATTTTTACTTGGATAATGGGAACACAGTTCTGACCGAGAGAAATCTTGTTTGAGGAACTCTGTTCCTTAACAATGTGTTGGTAATCCTAGATCTGCATGAATGGAAATTAGGTTTTATATTTGGAAGGGAAGGGAATGTGTTTGATGTTTCCTGAAGTGACCTTGAAATCTATCATTAGAATTCATCTATTAACACTGGAAGTGCTATTTGTTTGGTATCCTTGAACGCAATAACAAACTATCCAGTGTAATGGCTGGAAATAGTTAGTGTAACCTATTGGTAAGTAATGATAGCAGTTACCCTAACTCGTAGTCTAAAATGATTCGAGTCCTGGGTGAAGGGTAGACTGTTTTATTTGGATCAGGATTGTGGACTGATATTTGAACGTATATGTATTTCATTTATAACAATCTGTGGCTTTTGTTTAATGTGCAATTGCAAGACCCTAGGGATCTAAGGGCAACCTTTTAAACAGTTCTACCAGATTGGAGCTAATGGTAAACTTGGGTGTTGATTTTCTTGCCTTCTCTTCTTCCCTAATTGAATTCAAGATTGATTGCATATGCATTACTCCTGGAAAGTTAGTACAGTCCTGAACTTGTTTGGAATGGAGATCTGAATGCCTCTGTTTCTTTCTCTTAGTTGTAAAGTATATGTTGATATAGGATTTTTGGAATACGAAAGTATTCTCTCCCTTTCTGGAAATTATGAATGCTTCCTTCTTTATGAATTTCTATATGAATTCTTCAGCATGGTCACGAGATGAATAGACTATTAAAGTTACGTGGAGAGAGTGGTAAGTGCTGTATCTTGACAGAAGTCTCATTTCCTTATCTTTAGCTATATTATTACTCTGTTTGAGTAATTTAGTTATCTACTTGTATAAAAGTAGTATTGTAGTAATAGTTGGTATACTTATCATTGTTTATGAAATTATACATAAAGTATAAAGGAAAATCCATCAGTTGAATTTGCTTGAGGCTATAATCTTTCTTCGTTTGAATTGTTTAAATGCAAATCTGTTGGTTACATGCCTTGGTAAGATTTTATTTCTTTAATGGAGTAATTATATCAGGATTGATACTGCCCTTGGTTTTCGGATGGCTAGGTATTTAAGATTCATTTTGTTTCTTCTTATTCTCTTGTGTAAGATGAATCATCCGAAAGGATTTAAGTTGAAATGGTAGCTATAATATGAGTTATGTTTTAAAGTCATATTAGAATAGTAGAAAGATAAATAGCGTGATTCATGTTTATGGATTTGATGAAATGATTTCATTTAAACAGGTTGTTTAATGGAAACAATTGGTGGAATGCAATTGTTTTAAGAATTAGTGCTTATCATGCTCAGTTCACTGAACTGACCTGTGCTAGCAATTTTTGCAGATGGTCATCGTAAGTGGTAAAGGCACACAGATCTGATATGATGCTCAGATTGTTTAATCTGGTTTTTATGATGAATTCCAACTTGATTTCTCTAATTGTACTATAGGAAGAAAGTTATTCTTTTGCTGTTGATTATTGTATCAAAATATGCCGAAGTGCATAAGTTGTAATTGTATGGCTTGGAAATAAATGAAATGGGAAATTGTTACTTATGTGGCTGCATTTTTATTTGTTGAATTGAACTTCTTATGTCTGAATGAATGAGAGTGCATTTTTATTATTATATGCCATGGGAGCTAGTTGGATTCCCTAAGTAAGCCTTGTAAAAATTATGTGACTGAATACTTCATGTTTGAATAGTAATTCTTATATATTATGAATAAGGCTAAATTGGAAATTAGTCCACTGCATTTTTAGGGAAGTTGAGGTTAAACTATGCCCTGATATGTAGCTATAACAGGAAGAGTATTCTATTACTCCCTAACAATGATCTAAGTCAAGGCAATGTAATTGATGGTTTTAAATCACCATGTCTTAATAACAATAAGTCAGATATATTTCAGTCTTCGGAGTTGATATAAACCCTTACAGGTTTAGTTAGCTTCCTTATGAGAGGACTTAGGGCTATTGCCCTATTATGAGGAAATAAGATTATTAGGAACCGATGGACACCTTGACGAGGTCTCAAATCTTATTAAACTTCTCTCTGTGAAAATTGAACTTAATTACGTAAGGCAACTCAAAGGTGTGAAATTCTGGGTTGGGAAAAGACTACCCAGTTAGGAGGGCCTTTAATTCAAATTCAACTCAACTTAAGTAACTTCTTGAAGTTATGTAAATCTTTCCGAGGTAGTATTGTAGGATGTTGACACATGTCAACTGCAAGGTTGTACCTTCGAGAAGATTAGGATCTTCTCGAGGATACAACAATGCAGGTGACATATGGCAACACCCTTTTGCATTGATCGTTAAGATTTACACCTGAAACTCGAACAAGATTTTCCTTTGGGACTGGTTAGGACCATAGACATGCTATGAGGCAGCCCTTTGAGACTCAGGGTACCTTGACACACGGGGTAACAGTGGGTGACCCAGTATGTCAGCTTACCCCTAGTCTTCAAGAGCATCCTTATAACGTGTGTATGATATTAACCCATTCCTAAGTGAAAACTTGGGACAAGGGAGACTGACAGAAGTCAGTATAAGATGTTCTATATAACATCGGAGTGGGGTGAAGGACGTATTCCAGATTGACGAGTATGTTGTCAAGGAATAAGAGACATGAACAGTATGTTTCAAATCTTTGGCCAAAGTATCGCAAGCTGCTGATTGCGTTGTCCTATGTCACCTAGTCTAAGGGACGTGATGCCGATGAATGATGGTAACAATTATTCAGATAGGTTCCTTGGACAGAGCATTCTAAAATCCCAGATTAGGGAAGAGAACCACAAGAGTGAAGTGTTCAGATGAAAACGCCAACTCTATGATACACATGAATAGATCGGTAGTTCACCGAGTCATGGAATGAATAGATCGGTGGTACACCAAGTCATTACAGCTGCATATGGTTATCTGTTATAAGAATGATTGTTATGATCTGTGAGTTCTAAATTATGTATTTAGAACTAGAAAACACTAATAAAAAAAAAATTCTTGTTCTAATGTACTAAAATGAGGATGTTACATCTTGGTATCAGAGTTGAAGGTTGCAACTCTTAGACCTATTGTGTCCATAATTTGATAAAAACCTGAATTTTCTTGTAACAGAAAATGGTTAGAACAAGCGGGAACGTTGCGAATAATGCTCCACCTGAGGAAGGGGCAGCAACAACCCAAAAACTTGATGAGATCCTTGCTGCCCTATTGGACACAAGAGATCGTTTGGCTGTACTTGAACAACAAGTAATGGGAAATGAGGAGGATGATGAAGCTGGTAACAACAATCAGCTACCTCCTGAGGACAACCCCGATATGGGTGTTGGTAATAACACTGGAAATGTACTTGTCCAACCATAAAATAAAAAGGCCAGGTTGGCAGCGGAACTCACTAATGATATAAAAAGGATAAGTCCACCTAAATTTGATGGCACCACATTAGGAGATGGAGCTGAGAACTGGCTCAGCAAAATGGAGAAGTACTTTGTAATAAGAAACTTCTCAGAGGAAACCAAAGCTATTTGGGGAGCCTATCAGCTTTCCCATGAAGCATCTTCATGGTGGGACAGCCGTAAAGCTGAGCTAAATATTGATGAGACCAACATCACTTGGGATCAATTTAAAGGCTATTTTAGGCAACGTTGGCTGCCACAACTTTTCTATGATCAGAAAATGACAGAATTCCAGAACTTAGTTCAAGGAAAGCTAACTGTAACTGAATACTGGGAGCGGTTTACGAAACTCCTCAAGTACGTACCACAGTATCAAACTGACGAGAAGTTCAGAATACGGAAATTCATCATGGGACTAAATCCCATGATAGGAGGAGAGGTCGATGTTCACAGCCCAACCACTATGGAAGGGGTTGTTGAAAAATCCATAAGGCAAGAACAGAAATTAAAGGCTATTTCTGCTCATAAAGAGGAAGTGCGGAAGAAGATTGCAAACCCTTCTTCAACTTCACTTGCACCCAAGAAGGGGCCATGGAAAAAGTTTGGAAACAGAAGTAAGTTTCTAGTGGATAATAATAAGAAAACGACAGTGAATAAGCCTGCTGGAAATGTAAGGGATAGTTTTGCCAAGAATTATAACAATGGGCAGAAGCCCTATGGAGGACAACGTGATAATTTTAAGGCTGGAAGTAATTTTGAGCCTAAAAAGGGACCTGTAGGAGGCTGCTATAATTGTGGCAAAGATCACTATGCAAATCAGTGCCCTTTGAAGAAGGATGATCGTAATCAGCAGCATAAGATACATGCTGCAGTAGCAGACAAGCAAGCTGAAAAGCAAGTGACACCTATAGAGGTTCCGGGTAAGTTATTTGGCATACCTGTCACTATTATTTTTGATACAGGAGCTACTGAATGTTTTATTTCTAGTAAACTCGCTTCTAAACTTAAAAGAAAAGCTGGAAAAATGGATAAATCTTGGACTGTACAGTATGGTAATAACTCTGTTCATACAGTGAGTATGTGTCTTTTTGGGGCAGTCCTTGACTTACCTAACTTTTCCACGGAAGTTGACCTCTATGTTGCACCTTTGGGATCCTATGACGTTGTCATCGGCGTCAATTGGTTAGCTGACCATAAAGAAAAAGTAGACTGCTTTGAAAATAATATAAGATGTTTAGATGATCGGCTGAAAATAGTAGTGATTCAAGGTGTAAAACGGGAAATTTCAGTTAGGAAACTGTCAGCTATGCAACTTAAAAAGGCTAAGAACAAAGGATGTACCTTATATGCAGTAAAGATATCTGAATTTGCAGAAGAAGACGGTGATTCCATGAAATGATACCCACTGTTGCAAAGTTTCAAGGATGTATTTCTGGAGGAATTACCAGGTTTACCACCCAAAAGGGAATTTGACTTCACCATTGAAATCAAACCAGGGACAGAACCTATTTCTAAAGCACCTTATCGGATGACTACTACAGAGTTAGTCGAGATTAAGGCAACAATTGCAAGAACTTTTGTCTAAGGGTTTGATTAGACCAAGTGTTTCACCTTGGGGAGCGCCAGTAATATTTGTGAAGAAGAAAGATGGAACACTTAGACTGTGTATTGATTATCGGATGTTAAACAAAGCAACAATCAAGAATAGATACCCACTTCCAAGAATTGATGATCTATTTGATCAGATGCGTGGAGCATCGGTTTATTCCAAGATAGATCTTCGATCTGGGTACCATCAATTAAGAATTAAGGAAGAAGATATTCATAAAATAGCTTTCCGAACCAGGTACGGACATTATGAATTCACGGTTCTACCCTTTGGATTAACTAATGCACCCACAACTTTTATGAACTTAATGAATAATATCTTTCAAGAATATTTGGACAAGTTTGTGCTTGTATTCTTAGACGATATTCTCATATATTCTAAAAGTGTTGAGGAGCACAATGAGCATTTGAAGATAGTTTTGGAAATTTTGAGAAAAAGAAAGTTATACGGTAAGTTATCCAAATGTTCTTTCTTTGATACTGAAGTTCACTATTTGGGTCATGTCATTAGTAAAGAAGGAATTGCAGTAGATCCTTCAAAAATAGTGGCAATAACCGAGTGGCCTGCACCAAAGAATGTACATGAAGTAAGAAGCTTCATGGGCCTTGCTGGTTATTATAGAAAATTTGTTAAGGATTTTTCTAAAGTGGCTGCACCGATAACTTCATTACAGAAGAAGGATAGGAAATTTATTTGGAATGATAAGTGTGAAACTACTTTTAAAAGTTTGAAAAGTTAGTTGACTTCAGCACCTATATTAGCTGTACCGGACCCTAATGGGGACTTTAATGTTGTAACGGATGCTTCTGGGGAAGGCCTTGGAGGTGTTTTGTTACAAAATAATCATGTCGTAGCATATGAAAGTAGAAAAATTAAGTTACATGAGCTGAATTATGCCCCTCATGATTTAGAGCTTGCTGCAATTGTTCATGCACTTCAAGTTTGGAGACACTATTTACTTGGGAAACCTTTTGAGTTGAAAACTGATCATTTAGGGCTGAAATATATTTTCACTCAGCCTAATCTAAATGCAAGACAATAAAGGTGGTTAGAGTTTTTGTCTCAATATGATTTTGATATTAGCTACATCAAAGGAAAAGAGAATAGAGTAGCAGATGCTCTAAGTCGTAGGAAGCACATTTCTTCTCTTATAACATTAAGAACTCAGTTTAAAGATGAGGTAAAAAGTGCCTCAGAATCTGATATATACTTTCAGCAAGTAAAAGAAGCACTTGCTATAGAACCAAAAGATGAAAGGTATAAAGGTTTTCATTTTGATAATGAAGGAATCTTACGTTATGAAAACAGAGTATACGTACCTTTGCTAAATGATTTGAGAAAGAAATTGTTAGTTGAATTTCATAATTCACCCTTTTCTGGACACCCGGGTATTACTAAAATGCTTGCTGATCTAAAACAACAATACTTCTGGAAAGGAATGAAAAAGGATGTTATTGATTTTGTGACTCATTGTCTGGAATGTCAGTGGGTTAAGGCAGAACACATGCACCCTGCTGGTCTATTATATCCCCATAGCATACCGCAGTATAAATGGAAAGTAATAAGCATGGACTTTGTACAAGGGCTGCCTATGTCGAGAAATAAACATGATGTTATCTTGGTAGTTGTAGACAAACTAACAAAGGTAGCTCATTTCATCACTGCAAATCTAAAGGATGATTCTCCAGTGTTAGCCAAAAGATTTGTGCATGAAATTTTTAGGTTACATGGAGTACCAGAATTGATTATATCTGACAGGGATCCTAAAATGACATCAAGATTTTTGGCAAACGCTTAATACAACTCTTGGAACTAAACTAAAATTTAGTTCTGCATATCATCCAGAAACGGATGGAAAAACTAAGAGAGTAAATCAGGTGTTGGAAGATATGTTACGAATGTATTGCATGGATCAACAGTATAAATGGGAAGAGTATCTCCCATTAGTTGAGTTTGCATACAACAACACATATCACTCTTCTCTTAAAATGGCACATTTTGAGGCACTTTATGGAAGAAAGTACAGAACCCCTGTTAGTTGGGATAGTATTGAGGATAGAGTGGCAATTGGACCAAAAATCATCGCTGAAATGGAACAAGTTAAAATGATTCCTGAACGATTGAAAGAAGCAGCAGATAGGTAGAAGAGCTATGTTGACCTATAGTGGGTTGATCGAAAGTTTGAACTTGGTGAAAAGGTTTTTCTTCGTGTTAAACCCAGAAAGAGTTCTATAACTTTTGGCAAGGCTGCCAAGTTATCACCTCGTTATGTGGGACCTTTTGAAATTGTCGAAGTAATCAATCTTGTAGCTTACCGATTAGCATTACCACCTACTTTGTCTCGCATGCATGATGTTTTCCATATTTCTTTGCTTAAGAAATACATTTCAGACTTGTCACATGTTTTAAATTGGAATTCCTTGCAGGTCCAAGACCCAGGAATAATCGTGGCTAAACCCATAGAAGTGCTGGAAACTCGCCAATTGCATTTGAGAAATCGTGAAATACGGCAATGTAAGGTCCAGTGGGACCAGTTTAACGAAGAAAGTGCAACTTGGGAAAATCTGGAAGAGATGAAAATTGCTTTTCCCTTTCTTTTTGAACAGAATGGAATCTGTTGACTGAAAAAAAAATATAATTATTATGAATTTATCTTTTTCATGTCTTTATGTAAGCCAGCTTTGGGGCAAACATTATCAGGTTGAATAAATTGTACCATGATATTGATTTCTAGAATTATTCGAGTTGAAAATAGTAATTTGTTTTGTGAACCAATGAATTGATTGACCTGAAGGTAAATCAAAGGATGTAATCATCGGGACGATGAATATTTTAGGAGGGAAGCATGTAACACCCCGAACTATTGTTACTTTCTCCAGAGCATTCAAGTATTGATAAATGATTTCTTTTGTATAAGGACATGTTCCTTTGGTTTTGGGAAGTCATGCTTGATATGGATTGTATCCTCTTTGCTCTTGAAGATCTTTGACTGAGCCGGAATATGCTTGGACTCTTTTGTTTCTTTCATTCTTGCACTTGAGTTCAACTTGATTTCTAGATGAATTGTGGATTTATCCACCTTTATGACTCAGCCTTGGATCAGTTTCATTGATCCAAGGAATGTTTTAATTTTATTCAGGATGAACAAAATTTATTGACCTTATGAAAGTTACAAGGTTTGATTGAGTTTTGAATGATCAATCCTGGAGTTTAACTCAGGCTGATCATGATAAATGGCATTTGGTTCCAGATATTGTAACATCAGGAAAGGCCTGGACCTTAAGCCAGGTAATATGTTTATGTTTATACCAAAAGCTTAATTTATTGATGCCAAATAGAATCCTTTAAAGGAATGTTTTATTCAGTATGGACTCTAAAACTGATTGGTCCTATTTTGGGGACCTACACTAGATTCATTAAGGTTAATAGTCTTAACCTAAACTATAACCTATTAGTTAAAATAATTGCTAATCTAACCTAGCCCTAAACTATGAGTTTAATGCTCCTAAGGGTTAACTACACCTAACGCTATGGAAGTGAGATTAATTTCATACCCTATTATCTAACCTAATTTTCTAACCTATCTTAACTAATGATAAGAAGGGAGGGGGACCTAAGAAGGGTCACGAGTCATGGGCGGTGGTTTCCATGGCATTTAAGAGGGGGATAAGGTTGAAGGACTTGGAATGCTGTCAAGTTTAGCGGAGGATAAAAACTGCTAATATAACCTGACGTGGCAGTATCACCAAGGATGGGAATGTTTGTTTGTTTTCTTATGGTGATCACCAACTTTGGCGATCAGTGGCAATAGAAAATAGGCGGGAGGATGGAAGTAAATGAAATTAATGAACTTTGGTTCCTGAGCGTGGATTGCTTAGGATGGCATGCAAGTGGAATATTGTTTGGTTGTTTGGTTTTCCATGCATTCTATTTTTCACTCTGCTTGAGCACTAGTTCTTCGAACCAGCCGTCTACTCTGTGTTGCATGGCAACTTTGAGAGTTTCTAGCTTCCTTCTCTGTCGGGGGAAGTATATAAGGCATAGAGGTAACAATTTATTGTTTTTTAATCTTTCAGAGAAGAAGAAGAGAAGGTGTGAGCACATTCAGAGGTCTTCTTCGAATTTTTAAGTGACACTATCAGGCATGATAGGCCCTAACTTTTAAAAATATTGCTTTCCTTTAAATGCTTTCATTAGAACAACTCTGTTCAGATGATTTTTGTACAATCGGCCTGGCTGGTAGCAATGTATTGGTTTTCTTCTTTTCTTATTGATTTGGGAATCCTTGGTTATACGTAGACCATGTTGAATCTACTTCTTTTATCTTCTCACCTTGCTGTGAATACTATACTGGTATTGTCTTCTGTAGACATGTTTTATGTCTCTTTGTCTGACTGAGGTAATGAGTTTCCAAACTGTACCATGTTAGACGTTGTGCTTGATGATTTTGTGTTTGAAGAATGACACGGAAAGAATTTTTGTGTCTAATTTGGTTGGTTTATTGATTGTTGCTTAGTTGTATGATCTCTATTATTACTTGACATCTTCAGGTGAATATAAATTTGGATTTTGATGAAACTCTTAGTTCCTTCTATAAAGTTTGACTGGTTTAGTCGCATGCGTAAGAAATATGTTTGAATACTAAGCATGTACCTTTGTTAATAAGGGTCTAGATGTTTCTATGATTATAGGTTCTGTAAGTAATGAAATATTATGTGTAGCTATTGTTTTCTTTATGATTTTACTTGGATAATGGGAACACATTTCTGACCGAGAGAAATCTTGCTTTGAGGAACTTTGTTTCCTAACAATGTGTGGGTAATCCTAGATCTGCTTGAATGGAAATTAGGTTTTTTATTTGGAAGGGAAGGGACTGTGTTTGATGTTGCATAAAGTGACCTTGAAATCTATCATTAGAATTCATCTATTAACACTGGAAGTGCTATTTGTTTGGTATCCTTGAACGCAATAACAAACTATCCAGTGTAATGGCTGGAAATAGTTAGTGTAACCTATTGGTAAGTAATGATAGCAGTTACCCTAACTCATAGTCTAAAATGATTTGAGTCCTGGGTGAAGGGTAGACTATTTTATTTGGATCATGATTGTGGACTGATATTTGAATGTATATGTATTTCATTTATAACAATATCTGTGGCTTTTGTTTAATGTGCAATTGCAAGACCCTAGGGATCTAAGGGAAACCTTTTAAACAGTTCTACCAGATTGGAGCTAATGGTAAACTTGGGTGTTGATTTTCTTGCTTTCTCTTCTTCCCTAATTGAATTCAAGATTGATTGTATATGTATTACTCCTGGAAAGGTGGTACAGTATTGAACTTGTTTGGAATGGAGATCTGAATGCCTATGTTTCTTTCTCTTAGTTGTAAAGTATATGTTGATATAGGATTTTTGCAATACGAAAGTATTCTCTCCCTTTCTGGAAATTATGAATGCTTCCTTCTTTAGAATTTCTATATGAATTCTTCAGCATGGTCATGAGATGAATAGACTATTAAAGTTATGCGGAGACAGTGGTAAGCACTGTATCTTGACAGAAGTCTCCTTTCCTTATCTTTAGCTATATTATTACTCTGTTTGAGTAATTTAGTTATCTACTTGTATAAAAGTAGTATTGTAGTAATAGTTGGTATACTTATCAATGTTTATGAAATTATAAATTAAGTATAAAGGAAAATCCATCAGTTGAACTTGCTTGAGGCTATAATCTGTCTTTGTTTGAATTGTTTAAATGTAAATCTGTTGGTTACACGCGTTGGTAAGATTTCATTTCTTTAATGGAGTAATTATATTAGGATTGATACTGCCCTTGGTTTTCGGATGGCTAGGTATTTAAGATTCATTTTGTTTCTTCTTATTCTCTTATGTAAGATGAATCATCCGAAAGGATTTAAGTTGAAATGGCAGCTATAATATGAGTTATGTTTTAAAGTCATATTAGAATAGTAGAAAGATAAATAGTGTGATTCATGTTTATGGATTTGATGAAATGATTTCATTTAAACAGGTTGTTTAATGGAAACAATGGTGGAATGCAATTGTTTTAAGAATTAGTGCTTATCATGCTCAGTTCAATGAACTGGCCTGTGCTAGAAATTTTTGTAGATGGTCATCGTAAGTGGTAAAGGCATGCAGATCTGATATGATGCTCAGATTGTTTAATTTGGTTTTTATGATAAATTCCAACTTTATTTCTCTAATTGTACTATAAGAAGAAAGTTATTCTTTTATTGTTGATTATTGTATCAAAATATGCTGAAGTGCATAAGTTGTAATTGTATGGCTTGGAAATAAATGAAATGGGGAAATTGTTACTTATGTGGCTGCATTTTTATTTGTTGAATTGAACTTCTTATGTCTGAATGAATGAGAGTGCATTTTTATTATTATATGCCATGGGAGCTAGTTGGATTCCCTAAGTAAGCCTTGTAAAAATTATGTGACTGAATACTTCATGTTTGAATAGTAATTCTTATATATTATGAATAGGGCTAAATTGGAAACTAGTCCACTGCATTTTTAGGGAAGTTAAGGTTAAACTATGTCCTGATATGTAGCTTTAACAGGAAGAGTATTCTATTACTCCCTAACAATGATCTAAGTCAAGGCAACATAATTGATGGTTTTAAATCACCATGTCTTAATAACAATAAGTCAGATATATTTCAGTCTTCGGAGTTGATATAAACCCTTACAGGTTTAGTTAGCTTCCTTATGAGAGGACTTAGGGCTATTGCCCTATTACGAGGAAATAATATTATTAGGAACGGATGGACACCTTGATGAGGTCTCAAATCTTATTAAACTTCTCTCTGTGAAAATTGAACTTAATTACGTAAGGCAACTGAAAGGTGTGAAATTCTGGGTTGGGAAAAGACTACCCTGTTAGGGGGGCCTTTAATTCAAATTCAACTCAACTTAAGTAACTTCTTAAAGTTATGTAAATCTTTCCAAGGCAGTATTGTAGGATGTTGACACATGTCAACTGTAAGGTTGTACCTTTGAGAAGATTAGGATCTTCTCGAGGATACAAAAATGCAGGTGACATATGGCAACACCCTTTTACATTGATTGTTAAGATTTACACATGAAACTCGAACAAGATTTTCCTTTGGGACCGGTTAGGACCATAGACATGCTATGAGGCAGCCCTTTGAGACTCTGGGTACCTTGACACATGGGGTAACAGTGGGTGACCCAGTATGTCAGCTTACCCCTAGTCTTCAAGAGGATTCTTATAATGTGTGTATGATATTAACCCGTTCCTAAGTGAAAACTTGGGACAGGGGAGACTGACAGAAGTCAGTATAAGATGTTCTATATAACATCAGAGTGGGGTGAAGGACATATTCCAGATTGACGATTATGTCGTCAAGGAATAAGAGACATGAACAGTATGTTTCAAATCTTTGGCCAAAGTATCGCAAGTTGTTGATTGCGTTGTCCTATGTCACCTAGTCTAAGGGATGTCATGCCGATGAATGATGGTAACAATTATTCATATAAGTTCCTTAGACAGAGCATTCTAAAATCCCATATTAGGGAAGAGATCGGCAAGAGTGAAGTGTTCAGATGAAAACACCAACTCTATGATACACATGAATAGATCGGTAGTTCACCGAGTCATGGAATGAATAGATCGGTGGTACACCGAGTCATTACAACTGTATATGGTTATCTATTATAAGAATAATTGTTATGATTTGTGAGTTCTAAATTATGTATTTAGAACTAGAAAGCACTAATAAAAAAATTGATCTTGTTCTAATGTACTAAAATGAGGATTTTACACGTCTCGTCTATCCAAGGTTCTTTTCCATGTAGATTTCAATGAGGAATTGTCAGATTTTATAATCCTACTAGCTCAGGTCATGGGCTTACCCTCTACAAATGAGTTCCATTTCTGGATGTGCCCACTTATCAATATGGTGTGTGAAGGAACTCAGAATTTCAATTGGGTAGAGATCATTAGTATGAACCTAGCAGAGCAGCTGTCCAATATACAGCAAACCAAGAAGTTCCATATGACTTCATACTTAATGTATACTCTAGCAGCATCGACGCAATGGTTTGGATTCTCATACGTTGATGCTCATAAGGCTAACCCTGTGTATGCCTACTACCCTCAGTTCACTCTAGACACTAGCAATCGTAACTTCAGAAGGGTGAATGATGCTTTCACCATGTACATTGTCATGCTTATGGAGAGCGACACAAAGAGGAGATTTTCTGATGAAGCTATGAATTTGATATCGCACTACGGTGCCTACTTCATCCAATTTAGAAAATTTTCCTATATAAGGCTTGCAGGCTATGAGAGCACTCCTCTCAAGCTCCACATGTTCTGCAATGATAAAATGGCCTTGATAGAAGTATGTAGGCAATTAGACAAGTTGCATAGAACCTGTAGGGATAAGAAAATTACTGGCTTGCACTTCCCCATCACTTTGGGAAACTACACCTGCAAAACAGCTCTAGATGCACAAAACATAGAAAGAGCCCTAGCTCACATCACTGTCCATTTCTTCAGGCCAAGAACTTGTTTTGACTTGAAGAATTTTATTGAAGAGAACATCAAGATCACTTATCATCATAGGGCAGACACAGAAGACTATTGGGCTGACTGTACTGATGATTTTGAGGCAAGGAGGAGACACTATGGCATATTTTCTCTTCAATTAATTCAAGAGCTTAACCTGTACCAAGTTCCTAAAGAGGTCGAGGATGATAATTCTGACCTATAATAATATGAATATGATAACGTTGTCAAAAAAACTCCTTTGGAGGATTTTGACTGGTTCAAAAAGGAGAAGGAAGATCTAGCAGAAATCCTAGCTCCTATCTTGGTAAGAACCAAAATCTGGTTTGATAAGAAAGTCTGTGAGCTTAGAAGGCACTCAGGGGAATCCTCCTCCAAGGATACTCCAACACCAAGAAGGGATGCATTGACACCCAGTTCAGAAGCACCTGTGCAGACCCCTCCTGCTTCATCAACTCAAGGTCCCATAGTCTCCACTCCTTCCTCATCCACCCAAGTATATCAGAAGAAAGTCAAGGAGGTTAAGAAGGAACCTATTGAAGAAGAGCCTACAGTGAAGCATTCTGAATTGCCCTCAGGTCCAGAGAACATTATTGTTCTCAGTGAAAGTGAAGAGAGTGAGGTGCCAGCTCCCATGAGTGCCCCTGAAGCCCCAATAGATAAGGACAAAGAAGTCCAGAGCACTGAACTTCCAAGCACCATTGATTCCTTCACACCAGAAGTCTCGAGTGCCCCGATTACTCCACTCATATCTCAACTAGAGGCAACAACAGTGCAAACCTTGGGTGCCATGAGTTCTCTGTCTCTTGGTCCTCTTGCCCCACCTGCTTCTTCCTCCTCTTTTGCATGGGTGCAGCCTCTTGTTGACAGTAGGAAGAGAAAGTCTTCCTCCTGAATCTCGGGACCCAATTTTGATGTTGTGGCGGCCTTATTAGGTACTACTCCTCCTACTCACGCCAAAAAAGCTAGAACTACCTCCAGGATAGTGTCTGATGCTCAGGGCCAACAATTCCTAGAGATAGCCAAGCCTAAGGTAGACAAGCCAGAGCAATATTTGCAAGCATCCGACCTTGAGCTCTCAAGAATTCCCATGGGAGAGTCCACCCCTAAAGGTGAGATCCACAATCTTCAGGAAACAGTCACTAGAGTCATTGGGAGGGTAGAGAAAGGACAACAAACCATAGAGCAGTTGGAGGAGTAGGCCCAGATTCTTACAGGTTTCATCAAGTCACTGCTATCTAAAGATAAAGTTCTAGATCCTACCCCATTGACTACTCTTCCACCACCTATGATTCTCAGCCAAGATGAAGTGCAGAGTATCAAAGATATGCACAAGTATTCCATCTATGGAAGGGATATGGAGGCCATGGTGGATGATATGCTTGTTGCAGGATTGAATTTCATTGATGAAGCCTTCAAACTCCACGAGAAGGTGAACAATTTGCAACAAAAACTCTCCTCCACTATTGGGAACATAGATAAAGAACTTAAACTTTGGAGCAGTTGTATAGTAGACCTTCGCCTCATGGGACAAACTGATGAGAATATTTTAATGGCAAGCAAGGTCTTCGATGATGCAAAGGATAACTTGTCAAAATCATGGGTGTACAATGTGGAATGGAAAATCAAGGTGTTGGAAGAAGCTTTGGGAGAATTGAAGAATAGCTGGCAGAAGGGTGAAGCCTTCAAAACTTTGGTAATATCTACTTTTAAAGACATACATTGCTATCTCCATGATGAGACCTCTGGTGCATCCCTCTCCTTGCAAGAAATCAAAGCTCAATTCAGAGCTTTTGTCAAAGGTAATTTGTTCAAGGAGAGTTCCATTTCCAAGGAAAATATGAAGGAGATCTGCTCTCTTCAATCTGCTATAGAGGAAGCAAATAAAGATTATCATACTCATGTCGAATTTGACAAAGAAATGGAGAAGTGCCTTGGATTTTGGACTCAGTCCACTGCCAACACATCAGTCCCACAAGGCAGAGACATAGTAGAGGCGTTGAAAAGATTCAGACAACGGATCTTAAAGTCAGTGGGCCCCTCTTAGTCATGATCACCTGTCTTCTTCTCCCGATTCTTCTCTTTTCTTCCTTTCTTCTCAGATTTAATGTAATTAGTTGGGATATCGCGATTAGCAACTCTTTAACTAAAGCATTAGTTAAAAGAAGTAGTTACCAAGGGTAACTAATTTGTAAACTATATAATGGCCTCTCCTCACCATTTTTGGGGGAGAACTTGGCTTATTTTTGAAAGTGTAAAGAAATCATAAAGAAATCAATACAGAAGGATTTTCATTCTTTTTCCATCTGATTCTTTTTACTTGCAAGCTATCCATTAAATATTGTTAGATCATTTGTCTGCATTATGCTGAGAAACTTTGTATTCTTGTAGATGTTATTCATAGAACTGTTTGTCTTTTCAAATTTCATCTTATTAATGTGGGTACAAATGATCTTATTCCAATTCACTGTATTCTTGCATGCATAAGGAATTATTTTGTGATCTATAATTCTGAATGGTTTTTTTCTTCTCATTTCTGCATTTTCATTCCTCTATCCTTTTGTAATTGATGATCTATTTAGGAAACACTTTTATGATATCCAAGTTCCATAGTGAAACCATGCTTTGTACATGTGTAAATAGGTTCATTTCTGAATAAGGGAACCTCTCCCACTAAAGAGGAGGGACTTCTTGTCCCCTGACTGCTGCTCTTCTTAAAGTTCCTTTTCGACGACCAACAGTTTTTGGTGACTCTGCTAGGGAATCGTATTCCAGTTCCATAATCATTTATTGATCATCTTTTGATCTGGTGACTCCATATTTTACTCGAGGGAGAAGGGCCCTGGGTATTAAAGATTCTCAGTTCCAGCTTTTGGAACAGCAGGGTTTTCCTTTCCCTTCAGCAGGAAGAAATATAAGAGCTCGATCAACAAGCACTCCTCCTGTCAAAAATAGAACCCCTACGGGTGGTATTCTTTCAGAGAAAATCAGTCCTAATCTCTGAGCTCTGATTCTTGCTGGTGTTTCAGTTCCCCTTCAAGCCATTTTTCCAAGAATGGCAGTACCATTGCCTTGGGGCCATCGTGTTGGGCCCCTCGCCCTTCCTCAGCCTTTGCATGAGTTACCCAGAGGTAATCGGAAGAACTTTCCTAAATTCAAGGGTGATGGCAAGGTACATCCTGATGAACACATCGCGGCCTTCATAGTTGCATGTGGAGTTCTGGGAGTTGAACATGAAGATGTCTCCGTAAGGATTTTTGTTGAGACTTTACAAGATAATGCTGCTGATTGGTTCTATCACCTTCTGGCCGGAGCTATCACTAGCTGGAACACAATGAGAACTAGGTTTGAAAACCATTTCAAACCAGTGGAAGACGTGCATGCTTTGCTGGCCCAAATTTCTCAAATAAAGAAGGAATCACAAGAGCCCATGAGAGAATTTGTGGCTCGATTCAACAGGTTAATTAACAAAATTCCACCAGACACTCAACCTGTAGATCAAATCCAAAAGTGCTTCTTCCTAAATGCCCAATTGCCTGAAGTTAGTTATGCATTGAGAAGGGCTAATCTTGCAACATTGGCCGAGGATCAAACTCTTGCTGTTAGTGTTGAAGATGATTTAATCATGTCAGGAAAGTTGAGGAGAGACCCTTCTAGATCCAAGTCTTCTTCTTCCTCCTCTTCCACTCCTGGACCTAATACTGATCCATTGGTACAAAAACTTGCAAATGATCTCATCGCCATTAAGAAACAATTGGCTCAGCATGCTCCATATGCAGACGTTCCAAGGAGGAATTTTCAGCCCAGAAATCATTTGCCTGCTTCTCAAACAAGGCTAGCACTTGAAGGACCTCCTATTAAAGTCCCTGTCAATGCAACCTGTGAAGTTGAAGAACCAGAGGATGAGGAGGTTAATGAAGATTGTGAAGAATTTGTTGAAGAAGTTGATGATGAAACAGACGAACTTGAGGGATCTCGAGTTAATTTCTTCACCACTGAAGGCATTGATGAAGGAGATGATTATGATGAAGTAGTAGCAGACATGAATAGTGAATCATACGCTGTCATGACTCGAGAGTAGACAAATCAGAGGGAGAAAGTGATGCAGCCCACCAAAAAATCTAAGGAGCAGCCGACAACTATCCCTGTAATTGTAAAAAGAGGATCTCCTATCCCCATTTCATCCACACCAAAGGTAAGTCCTGTCAATTTTGCTACTAAAGTTACTTCTTTTTCTCCTAAAACTGATAAGCCTAGAATCCCAAGTGATGATAGCCCGTTCACTTCTGGGTCTTTCGATATTATTGATCACCTGAAAAAGACCAAGGTTCAAATCTCAGAGGCTGAATATTATCAAACCCATCCCAAGGCTTTTGCTAAAATGATTCACTTTGTCAATTCTCATTCTAAAACTACCTCTAAAGGCCTTTTACCCACTCCATCTTCTACACCACAACCCAATCTGGTAGCCGCTGTCACCTCACCCAATGACAAAATCAAACCATTCTATGTGACACTCCTTATAGCCGGCCATAGGCTCAGTAATTACGTCATAGACTCAGGGGCATCAGACAATGTAATGCCTACCAAAGTAGCCCATGCCTTAGGCCTAACTCTCACACTCACTTACGGGTCTTGTTATTCCATGGAGAGTAAGGAAGTGCCCCTGGTAGGAAGAATTAAGGATGCACAAGTAGCCTTTGCTACTTTGCCTAAGAAGAAAAATTTAGATACTATCCTAGTAGCAAACATTCCTCCTTTATATGGGATGCTGCTAAGTAGGAACTTCTGTAAGGATGTGGGTGGAGAAATTCAAATGGATTGGTCACATGCCCTCATACCTGTTAATGGGAAAATGAAGAAGTTGCTGCCTGAGAAGCAGTCTGAGTATATTGTACAAAAAATAGATGATCCCAAAGCACAAATACTCTATGAGGATATGGGGCATGGAAACTACATGATTATGTCTCCAAAAGAAATCCAACTCCCCAAAGTGTCACCTGAGGATCCTAATGGTGTTTGGATATTAGAGTTTGATGGAAGTTGTTCTTCAGCTAGTTCTGGAGCTGGTGTAATATTGGTGTCTCCTGAAGGAAGCATTCATCCTTTCTCATTCAAGTTGCAATTTGAAAATACCAATAATACAGTAGAATACGAAGCTCTCATTCTCAGGCTTCATGTGGCAAAATAACAGGGTGTGAAGAATCTCCTAGCTCGTGGAGATGTGGAACTGATTGTCAAGCAAGTTAGAAACCTCTTCCAGGTAAAGAATAGAAGATTGAAACATTACAGGAATCAGGTTTGGGACTCCATTGAATTTCTTGATGCCTTCTCCATCGAAGTAGTGCCTAGGGAGGAGAATACTAGGGCTGATTCACTAGCAATCTCAGGGTCATTGCTTATACCTCATCCTGACTTCCCTCAAGATAAGTTTACCATTGAGATGATCCATAGACCCAGTGTACCTGATAATGCAAGTAACTGGCAAGTTTTCAATGATGATCAACACCTGCTTTCTTTCTTAGAACTCAAGGATAATTTTGAACAGTTGTACTTTGAAGGAAGTGATAATTTGCCTCGTGAAAGTGTGCCCTTTAACGAAGAAGCCATCAAAGAAGAAGAGGCAGATCAGGATGGATGTATCAAACTCAAAGGAAACAAGATTCCAAAAGGATTGGTGAGTTTAGAAGAACTGTTTGACAAACATGACAGGTATGTAAAGTTTAAAGCTTCTACTGGACCTCAACAATCAGCTGAATATGACAAAATTAATATTGGGAGTTCTGCTGACCCTAAACTCGTGAACATTGGAAAATGTTGTACACCAGATGAGAGGAAGAAGGTAATTAATCTTTTAAAGAAGTATAAAGATGTCCTTGCTTATTCCTATGAAGATTTAAAATCCTTTCAACCAAAGGAGATGCAGCATTTTATCCCTCTCAAACCTGGAATTAAGCCTTTCAAACAGAAACAGAGGCAATACAATCCTAAGATAGCTGACACCATTTTTCAGGAAATACAGAAGTTATTAAAAGCCAAAATCATTTTTCCTATTCACCATTCAACATGGATTGCCAATATTGTGCCTGTTAGAAAGAAAAATGGTGAGATCCGCATCTGTGTCGATTTTAGGAATCTGAATCAAGCTTCTTTAAAGGACAACTATCCTTTGCCCATGATGTATTAGGTCTTGCAAGCAGTAACGGGATCCGAAATGTTGTCTATGCTTGATGGCTTCTCAAAATATAACCAGGTAGAGGTTAATACCGTAGATCAACACAAAATGGCTTTCACTACCCCTTGGGGTACCTTTGCCTACAAAAGGATGCCTTTTGGGCTCATTAATGCCGGTGCCACTTTTCAAAGGGCTATGGACTTGGCCTTTGGAAGTTTGAAAGGGAAGTGTATTGTCGTATACCTTGATGACTTGACTGTATTTTCTAAAACAAGGACAGATCATTTTCAGCACCTAGAAACAGTTCTTTTGAAATGTAGAGAACATGGGATCTCTTTAAATCCTAAGAAATCTATTTTTTGTGTCACAGAGGGGAAATTATTGGGGCATGTTGTCTCCAAAGATGGTATAAAAATTGATCCTGAGCGAGTTCAAGCTATTCAGCAAATTCCTCTTCCAACCAGCAAGAAGGGAGTGCACTCTTTCTTTGGTAAGATTAACTTTCTGAGGAGATTCATCCCTGATTTTGCAGAGCTAACTTTGAATATCTCTCAAATGATGAAAGGAAAACAGACATTTGGTTGGTCTCCTGAAGGGAAAGAGGCTTTTGAAGGTATTAAAAAGGCTATTGCTAAAACTCTTGTTTTAGCGTGTCCAAATTTCAACAAAGATTTTATTATCTATTGCTATGCCACAGATAACACCCTGGCTGCTGTTCTGACTCAAGAAGATTCTAATGATCATGAACTCCCAATTGCATTCATGAGCTACATTCTAAAAAATCATGAGCTAAGATACACCATAATGGAGAAACATGCTTTTGCAGTGGTTAAAGCTGTCAAGCAGTTTCATTTTTACATTCTTAATTCTCACTCCACAGTATTTGTACCAGATACAACCATCAAGTCCATTCTCACACAACAGGAGTTCAGATCCAAGAGAGGGAACTGGGTGGCCAAGGTCCAAGAATATGACATTGACATCAGACCAACTAAGCTCGTTCATGGAAAAGGCTTGTGTGAACTCATCGCTGAGGGAGCTAGACATGGGTTACTGGAGGATAAGGCTGATCTTCCTACCGTTCTGTTTCTTGGATCAATTGACGAATGGTATGCTGATATCACACATTTTCTCACCTATGGAGAGTGCCCCTCTCATTTGACTACCAAAGAAAAGAGAGCTGTTAAACTAAGGTCAGCCCAATATGTTTTGTGGGAAAATGCCTTGTTTAAGCATGGATTGGATGGGAGATTTTTAAAATGTGTGGACAAGGAACAACAGAAGAAGCTACTTTTCACTTTTCATAATCGGGCATGTGGAGGGCACTACTCATCAACTGTTACTACTCATAAGATTCTTCATGGAGGATATTACTGGCCTACCTTGTTCAGGGATGCATCAAAGTGGGTTGATAAATGTGAAGCATGTCAGACTTTCGTGGGTAGACCCAAGTTGGCCTCTTTGCCCCTTAAACCAGTTGTGATCGAAGAACCTTTTCAACAATGGGGTTTAGATTTCATTGGAACACTTAATCCCTCTTCTAGTGCTGGTCATACCCATGTATTAACTGCCACAGATTATTTTACCAAGTGGGTAGAAGCCCTTCCAGTAAAGAGTACTACTTCAGAAGTAGTATGCAGTTTTATCAAAGAAAACATCTTGGTAAGGTATGGTGTGCCAAACAAGATCGTGACAGATAATGCTTCAAATTTTTCTTCAACCGAGATGATGGATTTTTGTTATGGATATGGCATCTCCCTGGCTCACTCCTCAGATTATTATCCTCAGGGGAATGGACAAGCAGAATCAACAAATAAAAATCTGGTGGCTATAATAAGGAAATTAGTTAATGAGTCCCAACGGAACTGGCACAAGAAACTCTATGATGCTCTTTGGGCAGATAGGATCACACCTAAGAGAGCCATTGGGATGTCTCCTTTTCAGGTAGTATATGGAGTGGAAGCTCAATTGCCAGTAACAGTGGAGCTACCAGCCTTGCATCTAATGAAGGCCATTGAAGACACCAGTTTCAATGATTCTTTGGATAAGAGGATCATGTACCTCTACAAATTGAATGAGGACAGATTGAAAGTTGCTGATAGGATATCTACCCACCAACAGAAAGTAAAGGTCTTATTTGATAAAAAGGCCAGGTTCAGAGATTTCAAAGTTGGAGACATTGTTTTATTGTGGGATAAAAGGCATGAACCTCGTGGCAGCCATGGCAAGTTTGATTCCCTTTGGCTCGGACCTTTCAAGATCAGGCACTTTGCTGGTAAGAATTCTTTTTACCTTGATTATATGGATGGTTCTTCTCTCCCACTTCCTTATAGTGGGCAGTACCTGAAATTGTTTAAGTCATAGGTGATTAGGAAGTCCTTTTGTATATTCTGTATAGTGCGTGTTCTTCTTTCCTTCCCTTCCTTCTCTTTGTTTTGGTGTGTTGTCTTCTGTATTGATTTGATTTGATGACTCCGTGGCCCAATGGATAAGGTACTGGTCTATTTCCCCTAGTTTCTCTGAATTCTTGCCTTGTCTCATTCTTTGAACTTATGCCAAGTCATCCCCAGAAGGAGCCAGCTGTTGTCCACTCAAAATTTCCCTGCTTTTGAGAAGTTGAAAATTGAAAATTTTGAAGTTAAAACCTTTTCTGTTGTCCTGGTAATGGAAAAGTCAAAAATTGAGAAAAATCTACGTTTTTGGGTCTTTTTGTGTGATTTTTGGGTCTACCGGACATTTTTGTCCCAAGTGTCCCAAGTTCGTTCGGGCCCCGTGTTCGCCGATCGGCCGATTTACCCGAAGTCCGTTTCTTTCGGGCCCGTCGGAACTTTTTGTCCCAAGTGTCCCAAATTCACCTGGGCTCATTGTTCCCTTTTCGTCTGATTCGGCCGAATCACGTACTCCACGTACTTTCATCCCTCATGTCCCAGAAGCATTTGTGCATACTTTTCCCGCATCACCCGTATCGGCCGAATCGCGCTTTCGCGTCCCGCGTGTCCCAAATGAACCAAAGGCCATCCGAGTTAATTTTTCCCACTCTTCACAAATATCTTGCTTTCCAAGTTGGTAGATGTGTATTTAATGTGCATTAATTGTCTTTCTCTCTCCCAAACGGCTATATAATGAACTGCCCCCATGCATTTTGCACACTGCTTTCTTGCTATCCATTGCTCATACCTTTGCAATCAAAATTTCTACACGCATACCATTCCCCCTGCAATTTCATCCCGAGTCCAGATTGCAACCTTGGCTTTTCAAATTGCTAACAACATGAAGATTAAATTCCAAGGCCAGGAGCAAGTCTCACCGCTCGAGTCTGTCGTTCCTGATATCGGAGACAGTGAAGTTCGCCACCTTGACTTTGGGGATTTCTGGGCAAGAATGACAGACTCAAACCCCTCTCCTATGGCACAGATGATTCATGACAGTGGTTTGGCATTCACCGGTGGTTTCCCTATCTCGGTGCAATGCGCAGATACAGTGCTCTCTTGCGGTGCTCATTTTAATCCTGATTCGAGTGAACTAACGAATGTGCATGGGGAACTCATCACCAAACTTGACGCTGCCACCATTGGCACTGCCCTAAGGATTCCTGAGATGGACAATGCTATAGTAATTTCTCAGAACCAGGCACAAGCCCTCTTCGATCAGGACAGTGAGAAATATAAGGCGCGGGTGGCGAAGTCCTGGCTTAAAAACCCTAAAAAGGGGGCATCTCGTCTATCCAAGGTTCTTTTCCATGCAGATTTCAATGAGGAATTGTCAGATTTTATAATCCTACTGGCTCGGGTCATGGGCTTACCCTCTACAAATGAGTTCCATTTCTGGATGTGCCCACTTATCAATATGGTGTGCGAAGGAACTCAGAATATCAATTGGGCAGAGATCATTAGTATGAACCTAGCAGAGCAGCTGTCCAATGTACAGCAAACCAAGAAGTTCTATATGACTTCATACTTAATGTATACTCTAGCAGCATCAAGGTAATGGTTTGGATTCTCATACATTGATGCTCATAAGGCTGACCCTGTGTATGCCTACTGCCCTCAGTTCACCCTGGAAACTAGCAATCGCAACTTCAGAAGGGTGAATGATGCTTTCACCATGTACATTGTCAGGCTTCTGGAGAGTGACACAGCGAGGAGATTTTCTGATGAAGCTATGAATCTGATATCACACTACGGTGCCTACTTCATCCAATTTAGAAAATTTTCCTATATAAGGCTTGCAGGCTATGAGAGCACTCCTCTCAAGCTCCCCATGTTCTGCAATGATAAAATGGCCTTGATAGAAGTATGCAGGTAATTGGACAAGTTGCATAGAACCTGTAGGGATAAAAAAATTACTGGCTTGCACATCCCGATCACTTTGGGGAAATTACACCTGCAAAACAGCCCTAGATGCACAAAACATAGAAAGAGCCCTAGCTCACATCACTGTCCATTTCTTCAGGCCAAGAACTTGTTTTGACTTGAAGAAGTTTATTGAGCAGAACATCAAGATCACTTATCATCATAGGGCAGACACAGAGGATTATTTAGCTGACTGTGCTGATGATTTTGAGGCAAGGAGGAGACACTATGGCAGATTTTCTCTTCAATTAATTCAAGAACTTAACCTGTACCATGTTCCTGAAGGGCTCCAGGATGATAATTCTGACCTGTACTCATATGAATATGATAACGTGGTCAAACACACTCCCTTGGAGGATTTGGATTGGTTCAAAAAGGAGAAGGATGATCTGGCAGAAATCCTAGCTCCCGTCTTGGTAAGAACCAAAATCTGGTTTGATAAGAAAGTCCGTGAGCTTAGAAGGCACTCAGGGGAATCCTCCTCCAAGGATACTCCAACACCAAGAAGGGATGCATTGACACCCAGTTCAGAAGCACCTGTGTAGACCCCTCCTGCTTCGTCAACTCAAGGTCCCACAGTCTCCACTCCTTCCTCATCCACCCAAGTATATCAGAAGAAATTCAAGGAGGTTAAGAAGGAACCTATTGAAGAAGAGCCTACAGTGAAGCATTCTGAATTGCCCTCAGGTCCAGAGAACATTATTATTCTCAGTGAAAGTGAAGAGAGTGAGGTGCCAGCTCCCATGAGTGCCCCTGAAGCCCCAATAGATAAGGACAAAGAAGTCCAGAGCACTGAACTTCCAAGCACCGTTGATTCCTCCACACCAGAAGTCCCGAGTGCCCTGAGTGCCCCACTCATATCTCAACTAGAGGCAACAGCAGTGCAAACCTTGGGTGCCATGAGTTCTCTGTCTCTTGGTCCTCTTGCCCCACCTGCTTCTTCCCTCCTCTTTTGCATGGGTGCAGCCTCTTGTTGACAGTAGGAAGAGAAAGTCTTCCTCCCGAATCTCGGGACCCAATTTTGATGTTGTGGCGGCCTTATTAGGTACTACTCCTCCTACTCACGCCAAAAAATCCAGAACTACCTCCAGGATAGTGTCTGATGCTCAGGGCCAACAATTCCTGGAGATAGCCAAGCCTAAGGTAGACAAGCCAGAGAAAGATTTGCAAGCATCCGACCTTGAGCTATCAAGAATTCCCATGGGAGAGTCCACCCTTGAAGGTGAGATCCACAATCTTCAGGAAACAATCACTAGAGTCATTGGGAGTGTAGAGAAAGGACAAAAAACCATAGAGCAGTTGGAGGAGCAGGCCCAGATTCTTACAGGTTTCATCAAGTCACTGCTATCTAAAGATAAAGTTCTAGATCCTACCCCATTGACTACTCTTCCACCACCTGTGATTCTCAGCCAAGATGAAGTGCAGAGTATCAAAGATATGCACAAGTATTCCATCTATGGAAGGGCTATGGAGGCCATGGTGGATGATATGCTTGTTGCAGGATTGAATTTCATTGATGAAGCCTTCAAACTCCATGAGAAGGTGAACAATTTGCAACAGAAGCTCTCCTCCACTATTGGGAACATAGATAAAGAACTTAAACTTTAGAGCAGTTGTATAGTAGACCTTCACCTCATGGGACAAACTGATGAGAATATTTTAATGGCAAGCAAGGTCTTCGATGATGCAAAGGATAACTTGTCAAAATCATGGGTGTACAATGTGGAATGGAAAATCAAGGTGTTGGAAGAAGCTTTGGGAGAATTGAAGAATAGCTGGCAGAAGGGTGAAGCCTTCAAAACTTTGGTAATATCTACTTTCAAAGACATACATTGCTATCTCCATGATGAGACCTCTGGTGCATCCCTCTCCTTGCAAGAAATCAAAGCTCAATTCAGAGCTTTTGTCAAAGGTAATCTGTTCAAGGAGAGTTCCATTTCCAAGGAAAAGATGAAGGAGATCTGCTCTCTTCAATCTGCTATAGAGGAAGCAAATAAAGATTATCATACTCATGTCAAATTCGACAAAGAAATGGAGAAGTGCCTCAGATTTTGGACTCAGTCCACTGCCAACACATCAGTCCCACGAGGCAGAGACATAGCAGAGGCGTTGAAAAGATTCAGACAGTGGATCCTAAAGTCAGTGGGCCCCTCTCAATCATGAACGCCTGTCTTCTTCTCCTGATTCTTCTCTTTTCTTCCTTTCTTCTCGGATTTAATGTAATTAGTTGGGGTATTGCGATTAGTATCCCTTTAAGTAAGCATTAGTTAAAAGAAGTAGTTACCAAGGGTAACTAATTTGTAAACTATATAATGGCCTCTCCTCACCACTTTTGAGGGGGAACATGGCTCATTTTTGAAAGTGTAAAGAAATCATAAAGAAATCAATACAGAAGGATTTTCATTCTTTGTCCATCTGATTCTTTTTATTCGCAAGCTATCCATTAAATATTGTTAGATCATTTGTCTACATTATACTGAGAAGCTTTGTATTCTTGTAGATGTTATTCATAGAACTGTGTGTCTTTTCAAATTTCATCTTATTAATGTGGGTACAAATGATCTTATTCCAATTCACTGTATTCTTGCACGCATAAGGAATTATTCTGTCATCTATAATTCTGGATGGTGCCTTTCTGCTCATTTCTCACATTTTCATTCCTCTGTCCTTTTGTAATTGGTGATCTATTTAGGAAACACTTTTATGATATCCGAGTTCCATAGTGAAACCATGCTTTGTACATGTGTAAATAGGTTCATTTCTGAATAAGGGAACCTCTCCCATTAAAGAGGAGGGACTTCTTGTCCCCTGACTGTTGCTCTTCTTGAAGTTCCTTTTTGATGACCAACACTTCATGTTGCTAGAACAAGGAAAAATCTTGAAAGAACCACTCAAGCTCACTAGCTAGGCCTCTTCCTGAAATCCACCCGTGTCACTTAAGTAATGTGAGGGAAAAAGCTTCAGGATCTCCCTGATGTGATATGATGTTGTAGTCTGGTAGCCTCTAGGTCTCTCTGCATGGTCATCCCTAATACTAGGGCTTCGAGACCTCTCTCTATGCTCTGCAACTCTGTCACCTTGTCCCCGAAGTGGTGACTCTACTCTGGCTAACTCCACATGGGAGTTCTCTCCTTTATGCTCCTCGCTCGGTTGAGGAGATACCTAACCCTCAATGGAAGGGGCTCTATCATGACTAGCTGCATGTCCTCCTCCTAATCCCCCGCGTAGAGTGGCATTGATATCCTAAAGGGTCTATAAGATCTAGGGTAGGATAGCTGCTACATCCTGATCCGGTGGTGGTGGTGGTCATGACGAATCTAAGTCTCTGTGAAGGTTCCTCTCACTCTGTCTGATCCTCCTACACAGGCCAAAGCAAGAGTTAGTTTATTTCGTTAAGTTTTACATAACTTCCATGTTTACTAAAATATACAATTTTTGGCTAAGTTGTTTTCTCGATTTAAAAATGTGCTAGGTTTAAGTTTCATGTCTCAATTTTTATAGTATACGCAATGGTCCAAGATTTTTAACCCTCACTCTGATACCAAAGTGTGATTCTCGGTTAAAAAAACCCACTTGAGACCTAAGAAACAACCTAGGATTAGTTAGAAAATTATGGAATAATTTTTTTAATTAGAAGTGTCCACAACCAAGTTCCAAGAAAACTGTTGTCACTAACAGGTTCCTAAACAAGTCTAAATTTACTAGGACATACTTTTCATTTATTAACAATTATCATAGGTCACAATTTCCAAATTTTAGGGTTAGAATTTTTAGTGAGATTCATGGGTTAAAATATCACCATACCCATTCTCTAACAGGCTTAGAATTTTAACTTGATTTTTATCATATTCAAGGATTCCAAAATTTCCTTAAATTATTTCCATTGGATAGGAAATTTTCTCACCTTTTCATTGATATAAATAATTCATCCTAACTCCTTTAGATACTCAAGATATGGGCAAACAGACTTTAGAGGTCAAATTTTCCCCAAGGGGACACGTGGCAAGAGGGGAAGAAAACCCTTTTGACGGGTTGGTAGGTCTTGGGGTAGCATTAAAAAAATTTCCCCCATGTGGGTGAAAATTCTAAAACTCTCATGGACCTCCACAAGTCCTCCAGGGACACGTGGTGAAAAAGAAGAAAGGAAGGGCGGGGCGACGAGAGTCTTGTGTCAAATTTGCCGAAGGGAGAAAGAAAACAATTAGCGCCCATGCACCCACGGGTCCCCAGGGACACATGGCACTCAATTAAATAATGTGGGGATAATGAGAGAGGGAAAGGCAGAGTGGGGGGGTTAATTGACTATATTTCCAAAGGGAGGAAAAAGGAAGAAGATTGACGCGCAGGTCTGCGCATCCGCGAAAAGATCTTCTCTGATGCAGGGTGGGAGTGTAGGGCTGTGGGAAAAGTTAAGAAAATTTTCTAAACAATATTTTTTAGAAGGAAAATGGGTCATGATGGTTCTTCCCCCTCTGCTAGCACCCAAATATGCCATGTGGCAGCCTGTAATAGGCCGCGGGCTGGCGGGGAGAAATAGAAAATTTTTCTAAAATTTTTAAAAGGTCTACGGACAAAAAAGATGTCGCACCTCCATCGCTGCCCCCATGAGGACACGTGGTAGCCTCTGATTGACTGTATGCTGGTGGAGGAAAATTCAAAGTTTTTCCCAAACCAAAAAAAATTAAAATTTTCCTAAGGATTTTAACGGGAATTTTTCGGGTTGCGGGCCTGCCAGGGAAAATTTTCCCAAATTTTCCTGCCAAGGTAGTAAAACTTCAAAGTACCATAAATTTTTCTATAACGCTCAGTTTTGGGAAAATGAGGACTTTCTAGAAATATCTTGATGCCCTCTTTTAATAGCAAACATAAATTTTACATTTTGATAAATTTTAAGGGGTTAATTTTGCAAAAAGGATATGCAGGTTGTTTTAAAAAATCAACTAGTAATTTCCAACTTTCAAATTTGATTAAATTGGATCTCCTCCTTCACTCAACATGACAAAAAGACATGGAGGATTTATCTATGGAGGGTTTAAAGTGTTTTAGGAAGGAAAATTTGTTCAATTGTTTTCAATTTGTATTTTTCCAACAATTGACAGAAAAACGACTATTAAAGGGATTGGATTCAATTTTGTAATATTTTAATGTGTATTATTAAGTGTTCTTTGTTAATTTTAGTTCCTTGATGTCTCAGCATACTAAAATATATCATTTTCAAGTTAATTACTGAGTTTAGGTCTGAACTATGCATTTTTATTTAAATTCATGTTCTAGTTTTAAGTTTATAACTGAAATTCCATTTCTAGAAATTTGTTTATCAATTTCATCATTCAAGTGGGGTATTTATTTCTAAACTAACCTGATACATTTAGTTTCTTATAATAAATCATTTCAAAGCTAAATTAAAAATTCTGATTTCCAATTTTAATATATTTCCAAGGATACCAAACAATACACTTCCTTCATATGTATTTCTTTCCTTTATAGTTAAACAAAGATTCCAATCACAATTTGATATTTCAACTCAACACAACAATGCAAATGAAATATGAACTTTCAATTCTTTATTAACTCAAAAGGAGAGACATCTTTACATTCTTTCATTCCTTGAATGTAATTAATAGAATCTTATTTCTTTCTTTCCAATGTATAGAGCAAAATGTAAATGTCTTTCACAATTCGAATATCCACTTTCATAATCAATCACAACATCATTTCTTCACAAGTATACATTACAATTTCATCCACAACATAGTGGGAAAGGTTACAATGAATAAATTTGTTTCTCAATCAAAACTATGTTTTCCTTTACTCTAAAATAGCAACATGCAAGTTTTCCTTTTTCTCTAAGTTGATCACAAAAAAAGTGGGGCAAAGGCAACACTCTCTACCCAACCAAGACATCTAATGATAGGAGAATCCTTCCCTCATCATTGGCCCCTTAGCCCCAACCAAAATAGAATAAAAGGTGTGACTCAACCCATGGTAAAAACTAGCTTCCACAACACACAACATTATTTCAACATGCATAATTCATATAAAACATATTTCAACACATAAACAACAGTTTACAATTGCAATTGAAATCATTCAAATCAAAACTCAGGCTTGATCATGCAAGACAAATGAGCAAGGTATATGGGGGAAGATTTTTTATGCCTCCCAATTGGGAATTGGGCATCCACCAGTAACAAACCACCAATATATTTCACCATACATATCCTTATGCCCCCCAAAAATCCCTCCTTATGTCCCCCACATATTTCCTTATTCCCCCCACAAAGTAAGAAAAACAAGCTATTTCTTTTCCATGGTGGATCCCAAACCCAAACACCCTCCACAAAATTTTGATGCCAATGGCATTCCTTAGTCCCCCCCTCATGGATTCCCCATAGCCTTCTCCTACACCATTCCTAGGCCAGTCTACCCAACCATCCCAACAAATACAATCAAAACATTGCACCATTACACATACAAAAATACAACAAGAAAATATATCAAGTGAGTGTAAGTTCCTACCTCTCCATGATAAGAACTTTTGTTCCAAAGAATCAATCTTCAAATCCTCAAAAACAATCCAAAACAAAAAGCTCCCAAGCATGCAACAAGCACTCCAAAAGTCCTCCAAAATAAGAGCTCCAAAAATACAAATGCACCCCTAAATGAAGTTAAAAATGTTTAACAACCCAAAACAAGACAAGGATAAACTTGAATTTTATAGAAGAGAGAAGAGAAGAGGATGAGGTGGATCCATGTAGGATGCCACATCACACATCCTCAACTCCAAACAAAAAAGTCAAAATCCATTCTCCCAATGCACAATAAAGAGGTGGGTGAATAATATGACAACCCTACTTACACACTCCAAAAACCCACACCCCAAAGGACAAAATTTAAATAAAATGTAAGAAAGTGCAATTAAAACAAAGTCAATTTGATTAATAAAATTACATTATACAAATGGGGTCTAAATTTTCACTCCTCCAACCATAGGTATGGTTGGTAAATAAATTAAAAGGTGTGAGACAAGTTTAACTTATCCCACAAGCCTCCAAAAACAGCCCCTAAGGAAAATTCGAATTTCCAAGGAAGGTGGAGTGTTTCATACTCCAAAATCAAACTTACACAAACTTACACATACTCAACTTAAACACATACTTACAATTTAATACAAAGAACCAACAACTCTAATAAATTATTACTTTCCCATATCCCAAATTAATTTATTTAAATTTTAACAATATGATTTCTCACATTAATTAACAACATTAATCAAATAATGGTTAAGGGGCAAATTACATCAAAAAATAAATACATACAACAATAAATAAAATTTAACCACATTAATAAAATACACATAACCCATTGGTCACATATAAAGGTCATCCCCCCCATGGGAATCCCTAACAAAATACAACAAACACACAACACAAAACAAGTTGCCATGGTGACCTTGTCGAATTCATCTAGAATTCCATGTTGTGGTTGGTCTCCTATCCCCCGATGTTTTTTGTGATATTTTTAACCTACAAAATCAAAAATACCTCCTTTGGCCTTGTGGCCATATCAGAACATCCAACATGATATAAATGATAATCACAAAACCATCTATATAACATGAATATAACTACAACATCATCTAAGAATCTAACATATCATTTACATTTTTATATCAACAACTATATCATCATCATAAAATATCCATTTTCTAGATCTACTCATAATATCAAAAAATACACATGTCCATAAAGAACATTCCATGTCAGTAATATATATGTCAAACAATGCATCATCATCACATATAAAATGTCTCTAATAATCATCACGCATCATAACAAATCAAGATCAACAATAATCCATGATCAAATATCTAATATCTATATGCTAAACCAAAACATAATAATGTCCATAATATAATCAACAGTATCAAAATCAAGTATCAAAAGGTGTCAAAGGGAAGTGGGCACTACAGATTAGCCATTGGAGTGAATGTCTTCTAAATGTGGTCTATGATCTCATGGTCAAGGGACCCATTCTGCAAAGATGGAGAAACCTTCTCCTATCCATTTCCAAATATTTCTTTCCAATATTTTGTCATAATTATATCTATACCATGAAAAAGTTGATGCAGATGATGAATGCATTTCCCTACTAGGATATGTTACACCTGCATACCCAAATAAATATCAAACTCCAATAAAGAGTTTCTCAACAATTTCCAGATGAAAGGATTATAGATGCATATTGTAGAATCCAATGCTTACCCATATGAAGTCTACATTACCATGGTGGCACATAATTAAAAAGAGCCCAAAGGTGCGAATATTATGATAACATTACGGAGAATCCTAATCTCCAATAGTAAGATTTAATGAATGGAGCTAGCAATTTGCAATTTAGTATACAACATCATAATGAAGAGCATTATGAAAATGGTTTCAGGCGAAAATTTAGTCCATGGGAAGAGCTCATTTCAGACAATATAGCCCGCAATGAAAAGTTGACTTCATGTTTGAAATAGGTACCTCAACTTGCGCAATGAACCTTAGGAGATAGAGGCCTTCCAGCTCCCCTGTGAAACAACCACTAAAAATTTCACATGGGAAAATTCACCACCTCAACATTTAGTTGACTATAATCAATATCATCACATAACGAGTCAACTCTCTTCCCTACAATCTACCCCAAGTGTTTGACAATCTTCTTTGCTAAGGCTCCATTCCCTTTACGATTTGAACCCTAACACTTGACTAAATTTGTTAAGGATTTAAGCCTTCCTCTTCACGGCTCTGTAATGGAATTTTGAATGTGCCTCTTTCACCACTATGATGTACTGGTTGCATGCTCAATGGAGTAAATAAAATCTATTGTTTCATGCAATTTTTTTCCATCCTTAAAATATTTTCAATTCTTACATCTCATTGAAACTTGTTATACTGTTTCTATATCTTTGGTGTCAATTGCTAGGTTAAGGAGACACCCTCCTAGTTTACATGGGATGATAGTGGTTTTCTATATGAACTCTATTTTATATCTTTGAGAAATTTGTGACTCATATCTTTTATTTCTCAAAACTCTCCTACAGGTAGAAACCATGCAACCCCCTTTTCTTGGTGCTATCACCTATGTAGTGTAGGATTTCATTTATTTTCATGCTCTTTCTCTCCAGAAAAGTCTCCTTATGTATTAAACTTAATTTTGGGAGTAGAAGTCACACCCCAACTCTCTTAGAAGTAGTTAATTATACCGGGAACCAAGCTAATTAAATATTTCTCCAGACACAAATTGGTCCATATCAATTTTTAATCCCACAACTAAGAGATGGCCCCATGTGATGCAGTCACTTACTTAATACCCCAGTTAATATATGAGCAATTCGACTAGGGTGCTGTATTTCACACTAATATTTAATGACACAGTGGGAAAAAATAAGTACTTCATTTTATTTTAGCAAGATTTATATATGCACTTGTTGTAAGTTTCCATATTGAAAGAAGATTTGAAATTACACATCTGGCGACTCCTAAGAGAAAAAATCCAATAGTTTCAGGAGCCAAGCTTGGAAAATTCATGAGATGAATCTAAACATGATCAAGAACTAGAGAAGAGGTACTTTTGCTAATATCTACATTTATCCTCAGAAATAACAAGGAGAGGAAGAAGATCCCAAAGGTCTCCATCTCCACCAAATAGGACATTGTCAACACCTCCACCTGGTAGGACTTTCAATTCAATTGACTAGAGTCCTCTAACCAATCAGGATGGCACATCCCAACCCCTACATCAACTTCACTGGCAACAACCCACTGGCTCTCAATGCACAAAATCTAGTTCTAGCTGCAGCACTAAAGAACATTCCATATTTTACTGGAGAGAACTAGACGACTCTAATTGACCACATCCAAGACATTTCAAATGTCTGTGTAATCCATGAAATAACTAAAATGGATGATGCTATTAAGTTATTGGAATCCTCCTTTAAAGGTAAAGCTTTGCAATGTTTTATAAGCCTAACACAGGATCCATCAGAATTGGGACCATTTTGCACAGCTCTCCATAATCAATTTGGAAAAAAGGGGGATAAATGTCCTTATTGGAGATAGTTGAAAACAATCAAGAGGAATCCTAATGAGAAGTTGACCGACTTCAACTTCAGATTCCAACGGACGTGGGATATGATTCTGGGGAGAGAAACAGACGAAGGTGCTTTTCTATACTTCCTTAAAGCTTTAAATTTTGATATTTCCATGATGATTCAATCCATGGAGGTATAAATTTACCCACATCCTATAACATTTTATTAGAGCTGAAAATTGTTTAATTCAAGCTGGAGTAAACTTGCACCTAGGCCACTATGCCTCTATATCCAGAACTAGGAGCTCCAAGCACTAGTCAAGCACCCACATTAGCTCCCATTCCTACTCCAAGAAATCATGAGTTCAAGTGAGCTTCCACCTCATCTTCTGGCTCCTTCAAATGAGCTCTAAGAAGTCATGAAGCAACTAAAAAACTTGGGTAATGAGTTGGTGACACTTAAGAGGCAATAAGCTCAAAATTTCAGATCATATCAGCCTCAAACTCAACCCAATAGACCTCCATATAAGCCTAATAGGCCACCCATCCAAACTAAAAATCAAAATCAAGCCAAACCACCTGCCAATAGACCAGTCCAGCCTTACAATCATGTTGCATCCACATCTAGAGCTTTAGTACTAGTGTAAAATATATATGGCTCAAGAATATGATTGGTTTCATGCAATCAACCTCATAACCAGTAAATGTTTTTCAATGATGCTTTGAATCAAGCCCTTATGTTGACAACAAAAGGTGTAGAACAAGAGACAAGACAAAAAGGAAATCAGTAGTAGGAAACAACTCAGTAAGGAACATCTCCGAATGAGACTACACTTGTCAATTGGCAAGACAAAAAAATTTGCGGTATGAACCAAGCACCTTCTCAAAGTGTAGAAGCCAATACATGGTACAAGAAAAAAAATATTGGAGAAGGAAATTCATCAAATTCAAATGATCCATAACCTTCTATCACTCAATAGGGTGTTAGCAATCAAATTACATCTCTTAATGTGTAAGGAAAACCCAAACCACCTTCCAAACTAGCCCAAGTGCTGGTTGCAACAACCCATGTATAAGAGAAGAATGTGCAAGGCAAGGGGAGCAAAGAGATAGTTTATCTCCATTCAACATCATTGAGTAAGATGAAGAAAACAAATGTAAACATCTCGATGTGGGAGTCATTGGCTATCCCAGGACAAAGAGACCTATTGCAAGCTGCTATGGAAAATTGGTCAGCATCAAATCAACCACCCAATCAACAAGAAAAAGTGCTCACCAATGACATCTCATCAAGAAGGAACCCATGGAGGCAATGACCAAGGTAAAATTCTGAAGCCCCCCCCATTCTATATCTCATTGATCATTGGAGACAAGTTAGTGCATAATTGCATGATTGATTCAGGAGCAAGTAGCTTAGTCATACCAAAACAAATAGCTGATCAACTAGGTCTTCAATATGAAGTCATCTCCAAAGGTGTAGTGCAATTGGATGGGACAATGGTAACAATATTTGGAGTAATCAAATATTTGAGCCTCACATTACATGCATGTCCCAATGTGACCATCTTGCAAGATGTATCAGTCATAGACTTTCCACCTCTCTTTACATTGTGCTTGTCAAGAGACATCACTCCCAAAATTGGAGGTTATATGTTGGCTGATTGGTCACATATGTTATTCACAACAAGGTATGGAGCTAAGGATATAACCAGATCAGAGCTTATTGAAAAATTTCACATATATCCTCATACAACAAACCCAATCAATTCAAAATATTTAGAATTTGATCAAGAAGATTATCCAAATGCTCATGAAGTAGATACCAAAGTTAGATGCATTCCAGACTTGACTCTTGATGAATGGGAAAACAAGAGACATGAATTTGACCCTTACAAAGAAATGGAAGAATCTGAATTAGGAGTCTATTATTTGCATGAAGAGAGTCAACCCCTCCCTAGCATCACCAAGTCAGATCAAAAGGATGATAATGAGGTATGAAGTTATTCTTTGATGGCTCAAGGAGTAGACAAGGCATAGGAGGAGGAGCTATGATCATCTCACCACAAGGTACAAAATATTACTCAGCTTTCTGTTTCCAATTTTCTTGCTCAAACAACACAACTTAGTATGAAGCCTTGATTCATGGATTGCATTAGGCAAGAAGCAGAGGCATTAAAAACTTACAAGTTTTTTGTGATAGTGAGCTAGTTATGAATCAAGTCAGAGGACGAAATGCTACCAAGAATGATCTATTGAATAACTACAAGAATCAAGGTATGGGATCTCATTGAAGATTTTGAAGCTTTTAGCATCAATTCCATCCCAAGAAGAAGAATGAAGCAATAGACATATTGGCAGCAATCAGGGCAACATTTGATGTTGTAGAAAGTATCAAGAGTGAGAAATCTCAACCCCATATTAAATTGGTTATAAGACCAGTTGTTCCAGACAAAAACACAAGTTGGCAAGTCTTCGAGAATGATCAACAAATTGTCAATTTTCTACAAGAAGAAGCTGAGTTCTCTGCCAGAAACCAAGACAAGTTGGAACAACAATATGGTGACCAAGTGGTGTAGTTGAGAACTAACAAATTACCAAAAGGTCTTGTAACTTTGGAGTCAATCTTCAACCCAAATGATCAATTCCGGAAGGAGAAGGAAAACATTCAGGTAAAGGGTGAAGATTCAGAGCCCATTTCAATAGATGAAGGAAAGACATTGCAAATTGGCAAAGTAAGTACCCCACAAGAAAAATCTGAATTCATTCAACTTTGTCAAGAATTCCTAGATGTATTTTCTTTGAATTACAAGGATTTAAGAGGTTTCAACCCAAAGTTGGCACAACACACTATTGAGCTGGATCCGGGATCTAAACCTATTAGAAAGAAGAAAAGGGTGGTAAATCCTCACATTGAACCTCTCATGAGGAAAGAGTTGAACAAGATGATTGAAGCTAGCATCATCTTCCCTATCAAACATTCAAGTTGGGTTGTAAACTTGGTGCCAGTGAGGAAAAGAAATGGAGAAATCAGATTGTGTGTAGACTTCCATGATCTGAACAGAGCATCACTCAAGGATCATTATCCACTTCCATCAATGGAAAAAATCTTGTAGGTTGTAGCTAGCTCCGAAAGGTTTTCATTGCTAGATGGATACTCAGGCTATAATAGATAATGGTGAAAGAAGAAGATCAGTACAAGACATCCTTCACCACGAAATGGGGCACATATGCTTACAAGAATATGTAATTTGGACTATCCAACACCAGAGCAACATTTCAGCAAGCTATGGATATGGCATTCAAAGGCTTAATCAACAAGATGGTGTTGGTATATCTAGATGATATCACTGTCTTCTCAAAGAATGCAGAAGACCACCTCTTTCACCTCAGGAAAGTATTTCAAAGGTGTAGAAGGTTTGGAGTGTCATTGAATCCAAAGAAATGTGTATTTTTGGCACATGAGGGCAAGTTGTTGGGCCACATTGTCTCAAGAGAAGGGTTAAAAATTGACCCTGAAAGAGTTGAAGCCATTAGAACACTTCCACTGCCACATCACAAGAAATCTCTCCAAAGCTTCTTGGGAAGGATAAACTTTGTCCACAGATTTGTGCCTGATTTTTCCACTCTTGTGAAGCCTTTAATGATGATGCTGAAGAAGAGTCTTGCATTCAAATGGACAGTAGAAGGAAAAGAGAGTTTTGAGGCTATCAAGCATGCAATATCACAAGCCCCAACTCTTATTAACCCAGAATTTTCAAAGGATTTCATGTTGTATGCTTTTGGAGGGTCAGACACAATCTCAACTATCTTGGTACAGCTGAATAGAGAAGGTTCAGAACAAACCCATAGCGTTCTTCAGCCAAAGCCTGGAAGATTATGAAATAAGGTACTCTTTTATTGAGAAAAATTTTCTTGTTGTCATTAGGAGTTTGAAGAAGTTCAGACACTTGGTCTCGAACAACAAGATTCAGCTACTAGTGTCTCATGCTGGTGTCAAGAATTTCTTTTGAACAAGGATTTGAACAAGAAGAGAGCAGGTTGGATCACTCAGGTAATGGAATACGATATTGAAATCAAAGTGACTAAGTTAGTTCATGGAAAAGGTTTGTGTGAGTAGCTCACTTCCAAACAATAAAATTAGTCAACAGATGAAAAAGAGGCTATCCTTTTACTAAAAATAATCAAGAACAACAAGCTAATGATGCTCCCATTCCATGTTGGACTCAAGACTTGGTGCATTATCTCTAAATAGGTTTGTGCCCTCCAGAAATGAGAAAAGCAAAGAGAAGGTACTTTAGATTACAAGCCATTTTGTATGTGCTTATTGACGGTGTTTTGTTCAAAAGGGACATCAATGGTGTTCTATTGAGGTGCATTGGGATAGTCCAAGTTGAGAAGATGTTACATGAGTTCCATGATGGAGAAGCAGGAGGCCATTTTTCTCCATGGGTAACAACTCTCAAAATTATGAAGGCTGGTTACTATTGGCCTACATTGTTTAGTAATTGTTACACTTGGATCAAGAAGTGTAAAAAATGTGCATTCTTCACAGGAAAGGAAAGATTAGCGGCACTCCCATTGCACCCAATTTCAGTTGACCAGCCATTCATGTAATGGGGATTGGACTTCATTGGGGTCATCAATCCAAACTCAAGCCAAGGCCACAAGTGGATTCTCATAGCAACAAACTATTTCACCAAGTGGACTGAGGCAGTAGCACTCAAAGAAGTAAACGAGTCTAGCATACTAGACTTTTATGAAGGGATAGTGACTAGGTTCAGAGTACCAACCACTATCATATCAGACAATGCATTGGCATTCCTTGGCACAAAGATCACTGAATGGGCTATCAAGAATGGTGTATACCTCAGCACCTCTTCAAACTATTACCCTCAAGGTAATGGCCAAGTAGAGTCCACAAACAAGAACTTACTGAGAATCATCAGAAGGAATCTTGATGAGAATCAGAGAACTTGGCACACAAAACTCAAATCAGCTCTTTGGATAGATAGAATCACACCCAAGAGGTCTACAGGAAGCTCTCCATTCAAGCTTGTATACGGGAAGGAAGCATTTCTGCCTATATCACTTGAGTTTCCAGCATTAGAACTCATGAAACAACTAGAACTAGCTGAGTTTGAGCCTATGGAGATCAGGTATGTAGAGCTGATGGAGTTAGAAGAAGCAAGAGAACATGTAGTGTAGACCATGGAGAAGGATCAAGCATTGATCAAGAAGAGATTTGACAAGAAATTTAAAGCTAGGACATTCCAAGTTGGAGACTTGGTACTGAAGTGGGATGCAGACCGTGCAAAGCCAGGAAAACATTCCAAGTTTGATGCCATATGGAGTGGTCCATACATGATCACTGAATGCAAAGGTAGCAATGCCTTCCAGCTAGCTAAGTTGGATGGTGAAGAATTTCAGATTCTAGTCAATGGGATCTATCTCAAACATTGCTACTAGAAGGAGAATTCTCACCCTTGTACATATTAGTCTAGGATTTCCAATTCCTCCAAGTGCTTGTGCACATTGTTGTTGTTATTAGAATAGGTTTCATTTCCCTAAGTGCTCTGGCACAGGTTTTGTTTCTCCAAGGTTGTATCATTGTACATTTTGATGTGCCTCTGGGTGAATGTTGTAGTGGTCCATTTCAGGAACAGGTGAAAACCCCAAGTCAAGTAAATTTTCTACTCTCAGAAATCTCATCTTCAAGATTTTCTTATGAAAATTGAGAGTGCGGACAGTGGGGCAGGTTCAGGGTCACCAAGTGCAAGCGTTAGATTCAAGTTTCAAATAAAAAGATCAGTATCAGGCTATCATCTATGACTCCATGCCCAATGGATACTTCAAGGCAACTGATTCATTCACCTAGTAGGCAGGTGATCCTATGAGTTTCCAAATTGTTATCCAATTTTTCCCCTCAGGAAAAATTGGTCGAACGTGACCTTGCACAGGGGAAATGGAGGGGTCGGCCCAGTCGTGTGGACTCATATTCGATCCCAAAATTGAGCCCAGAATGATCCAACCCAAAGTAGAGAAAAAGGACCAGTGGAAGCTTCCACGTGCCTTAATGGCACACCTCCAAGGATGAAATCCAAAATAGGGTCCCCAAGCAAGCATGTGCCCTCCACGTGGCTAGATTCCAAAAAGCTACACTGGCTATTAAAAGTCTTAATAGGGGATGAGCTAGAGGAAGCCTCCATGTGTCTCAACGTGCACCTCCTTCCAAGGGTCTTCAAATGAATCCACAGGAGGGTCCCCAAACAATGAGTTCTAGTCGTTGATCAATGTGCCACATAGTTAGGTTCTGAGAAATGTTTTTGTCAGCCGTTGAAAATTCCAATCTTGGGATAGGCTAGCAGAAGCTTCCATGTGCCTCATCAGTGTAAATCCGAAGGAAGAATCAAAAAGAAGGTCTCAAATGAGCATGAAGCTTCCACGTGTCCAAGGCCTAAAAAATTAGAGCCGACTATCAAAAATTCCAAGCTTGGGACAAGCTAGCGGAAGATTCTATGTGCCTCATCGACGCAACTCCAAAGGAAGAATGAAAAGAGAGGTCTCAAATGAGTGCAAAGCTTCCACATAGTCAGGGCTCGAAAAATTTTCACCAAAACACAAGCTGTTGAAAAGTATCCAAGAAAAGTAGCAGAACCAGGCTAGAAGGAGCCACATGTCAACTCGGCATAACTTGAAAAGTTAAATTCAGAGGCAGGTCCCGAATGTGCACAAAGCGTTCACATTTTTAGGGTCAGACGTAGTGCTCTGCCAAACCAGAGGGGGTTATCCAGAATGTAAAGGAAATAGAGCAGGCCCACAGATGATGCCACGTGTCTCTTCTGCACAACTTCAAGAGTGAAGGGAGGGAGGGTGAAGTCTTAAGGCACGCGGGGCTGCCACGTGGATCTCACATGAATAGACTCTTTTAAATATTGTGAGCCCATGTTAAACGCCTGACCCTCGATCTTCAAAAATCCATAACCTTCGACTGGAAGCTCAGATCTGGGCAAGAGGAGACTTTTTGGAAAGCTCTCAACATCTGCTACTCAACTACAACTAGATATCCTTAAATGTTGTCTACCATTCTTGAATGTGTCAGGCTTCTCACCTACCCCCCATAATGAATTATGGGCTTCCTTTCTTTCCCAACAAGGAATAGTGGTGGAGGCATGGGTATTGCAGTGAAACCCATCATTGTTGCAGGAGAATTCATTTCCCTCTTGGGGTGGTTGAACAAGAATTTAGATTTCCCCTATCTCCTCCTCTAATTCTTCCTATATATTGTTTTGTGAAAAAAGGATAGTTTTTCTTTACACCCTCCCTTCTTCTCTATTTTGCAGGAGAATTTTTGGAGTTTCAAAATTCCCATTCAAATTGTAATGCAATTTCATCCTACTAGTTATTGTAATGCACTGTATCAATATTTGAGCAATGAGATAAGTATGTGGATGATTTCAACCCCATCTTGTGCTCATTGTATATGCCTGGTATTTCATCACAATTTGGTCATCTATGTGGTGGTTGTATTTTTTTTTTATGGTTTGTGTTTATTGCAAAGTAGGTGTTCATCATTCTTTTGGTGCATCACCCATGTTAGTCTAGGTTTTTTTTATTGCATCTCCTTAACCTTGTCTCCTTGGCATTGTTAGACTTGGAGTAGATAGTTGCATGTCTTTCCTTAGAAGTAGTTTAGCATTAGGATCAGGAAGAAGAAGCCAAATTTCTCTAGAGGTCCATCTCAAGTTTCGCAAAGTCCCACAGCTTGAGAGATGGTCCCATGTTATGTAATCACACTATGAGTATCAACCCATTGAGTTGTAGACTTCAAGGGTGTTGTGATTTTTCACTAACAGTTTTGACATGCCCATTGGGACAAGACCAAAGAGATTTACATCATCATCTCAATAAGTTTTATGTGATATTATTGAGATCCAACCTTTGGAGACATTCTTTAAATGCATCTGGAGATTCCATCTGGTCAACAACCCCTTCTCTAAGATCACATACCTTCTCCTCATCCATTTCCATTCATTTTTCTTTCCACATCTTTCTTCTTCTTCCATCCCATGAAGTTGTGTAATCATGACTTCATTTGCCTCTTGGAACTCACACTTGTAGTAACCACAGTGCATTTCACCTTTAATTTATTTCTCAACTCTTCCAGATCAACTTTATGGTCAAATTCAAAACCATTATGCTTACCCATATGAGCATTGTCAGAGTGAGTTTAGCTATTGAGCTTATTAATAGGAAGGGTACACATATGATGATAACAACTATATGGAGAATTTTTATCTGCTGGAGAAGATTCAAAGAATGGAGGCTAGCATGGTGCGGTCAAGGGCTACGGCTCAAATGAAAGCATATAGGATTGGTTGCAGGGCATCTTGTCCATGGGAAGTCCCTTTCCCAAGACATTATAGCCCGTAGGAGAATCTTGAATTCATGGTTGAAATTTTTCCTCAACTTACACAATGGACTAAGCAGATAGAGTCCTACGAGCTCTTTGCTAGACAACCTTATCAATGGGTAAGTCCACCACCTCATAGCTTTTATTTTCCTCTTCCTCAATTAGTATCATCGAAGAAGTGTCATGAATCTATCTTCCTATCAGCTACCCCAAGTGTTGTTCATTCTTCTTTACTCCCTCCCTCTCCCTTTCTTCCCTATGGTTGAATTTGGAGCTTAAGTCTCCTCTCATGCCTCTGTAATGGAATTTTCTTGCCTCTTGCCCATTGATGATGTACTGTGTGAACTCATGGAGCAATAAAGTTTGTTTTTTAATGCATTTTTTCCATCCTTATTTATTTTAATGTCTCTTCTTTCCTCTTATCATTGCAGGGTATACTGTGCATATCTCTGATGTCTATTGCAGGTTTTAGGAGTTGTGTTCAATGGGTTTAAAGTTGTATTCTATGTGAACTCTATATTTGGTATGTGATGTGTTTTGTACGTCCTCTCCATTTCTCACCTTTCTCCACTTCAGGAAGATGAGATTGTGACCAGCATCCCCCTTTTCTTGGTTCTATCACCTCTGTAGTGTAGGATTTCTTTATTTTCATGCTCTTTCTCTACCTATATCCTTGGCATTGTTAGATTAGGAGTAGATAGTCACATTTCCTTCCTTAAAAGTAGTTTAGCATTAGAATCAGGAAGAGGAAGCCAGATTTCTCTAGAGGTTCATCTCAAGTTCACAATTCTCACAACTTGAGAGATGGTCCTATGTTATGCAGTCCCACTGGATGCCCCACTCAGATCTGAGGCCATTTGGGGGGTGATGTGATTTCACACTAACAGGTACCTCATCTATCAATACCAATTGTATTTACGTCTATCGATGTAACCACAGTGGTCACTATACAAAAAAAATCCACTCCATATGGATAATCATCTAACAAAGAAGTCATTGAAACTATTGTTCATAATTTACAAGCATAAATATTACACTTAGAAAAATCTACATCTTCTTCTTATCACATCATGAATTATATGCAGTTGCTTCACTATCCACTCAAACCTGAATTGGGTTCTTAACATTAGCCTATTGGTTTTGTTTCATTTAAGATTTCTATCCATGTTGGAAAGGGGGTCCCACTAAGAATTTTCACCCATTTCATTTGGATTTTTTTTTATAATGCTTTTAATTATATATTTCTCAACAATAATTTCCCTTAAAGCCTTCAAGACTTCTTATTGAAATGGTTGTATTTACTCCCCACTCATTCTCTATGCTCAACTATTTCTTCAAAAGTTATAATTTTGGCACATTTTTCTATCAACATTGAGGAAAAAGTATCTTTTGCCCAATTGGATGAACTATAAAAAGGGTCCAATAAACATATAAGTGGTTATGTGTTGCACTAAAAGACTTTGTCCACCAAAATAAAAATTATTCTAACTGATAACATGTTAAAATAATTACTTACATAGATGTTTCTTTTTCCTTTGAAAGACTTGGTTATTTTTGACAAGTGTCGATCTTTTGACCATAAATGTCACACTTTGAAATACTGCAAATCTTATTTGTTACATATGAAAAATTTCAAGTAAACTCCTAACATCCTTGACATCCAATACCAAGTTTTTAAAAAAACCAACATGTAAAGGTAAGACTAATGATATTAAGATTTCTTCTAAGGACACCATCAATATTGTTTCTCAACCTATTAAGTTGTAACATCATTCTACACAATTCCAATTTACTCATTTGTCAAGCCCTCCTCACATTTTATTGAAACAATTTCTCAAATGGAATCTCATTTCTCTCCCTACACCTTTTCATGTTGATATGAGAAATCCTCAAAGTAACTCTTTTTATGCAAATGAATTCTATTATTATCATTAATGTATTGGTCACCCTACTAATAAATGTCTAAATATTCTTCACATTACTCAAATTCTTATCAATTCTAAAGATATTAAATGCGATGATGCCACTGAATCCTTCATGCTAATCAATGATTGTGAGAAGTTACAATTTTTGAGTGATCCACTTCCTAATAATGAAACAATAAATCTACTTCTAAATTTCATAACACTTATCATACATTACCTCCATGACCATCTTTTTATCACTCTTTGGATGCAATGAATGGTACTATCATTAACACACCATCTTCTACATTTTCTTATTACTTTTCATGAATATGATATAGATGGTCAACACATTTATTTCAAACACACTATCCATTTATGGCTCTCTTTATCTGGTACATATACATGATGTTTTTTTTTATCCTCATCACAAGGATAATGTTTTCTCTCTCATGCAACTTCAATCTCTAGGAATTTCCATAGATAATATTACATTTACAGATAATTATTTCTACAAGCGCATCGCTTTACCTATCACTATATTAGTTTTTGTGCCTCGTTTTGATGCATGAACATAAAATCTAGGATATGTATAGGGATGGAAGCATCTATTTTTGGTTTGAATGTATGCCAATAATGTTCTATAGTTTACTAAGTGGTATTCAAGTGTGTTAGTAGGATTCTAGACCTTTTAAACTTCAAATTACTCCTTTTCCCTCCAATTTCCCTCCAAAAAGTGCAATTTAAATCTTGGAGACCTATTTTATTTTTATTATGAAAGTTTGAATTGGTTACATTTTTTTAATGTACTCTTGGAGATTGAAATCTTGTCAAAAGGATGAAGTGAGGTCTAATAATAATGTTTAGGTCTATTTTTTGATTAGAAGTTTTAGATAGTGTTAAGCTCTTAATAAGTTGTCAAATGAAATCATGTGATTAAGGGTTTAAGAGAAGGTACTCCATGTTAACTCACCAAAACTACCTATAAATTATCAAATGTAACTAAATATTCTCATTCAATCTATATGAGAATCAAATTGTGATATTTCAAGAGGAAGATTGAAGGAAAACCAAGTTGATGTTTTATTTGCATATAATTTTAAATGAATTTATCTTTGCATTCCTGAAAGGTTGTAATCTTTGGATCTTGTATTATGTGTTTGTATAAGTAACTATGACTAACAAGACCTTCATATGGTGTGACTATGATGATTGGAGTATGTTCTTGTTGACATAGGTAACTTATGGTTTTGCTCAAGAATACATTATTTCCTAGTGTCTTTTTCAAGGTCTATGTTGAGGAGATTGTATTGAAGATAATTTTTTGTATAACATGAACCAAGTAAACTTGTGCATGTAAATGTAAGGGAATTATACTTGTAAAGAGAGTTGTTATCAAGATCCATTCTAGTAAGTATGTATGTTTCCATTCATTACAAATTAAGGCTTATTGAAAGGACTATGAAACTCTTCCTTAGTTAAGTAAATGTGTATGTCATGATAAGATAACATGTTTATTGGGTTTTTAAACGTTTTTAAACATTTTGAGAGTTATTTCATGTGTGTAATGTTGTATGATAAGGCCATGTTTTGTCAAATTAATTATCTAACAAGGATTGATCTATATTATGTCTTATAAACTCCATCTAGTTAGCCTGAAACAGTATGTACATTCTATGAAGGAAAAGTACTCAGTAATTCAAAATGAAGGTAGACTTGAGATACCATAAAGGATATAAGGAGGTTTGATTGGAAGAAATCAGGGCATTGGGGCTAATACTAGGAAGGAGACTTTGTGCCTTGGAAACATTACGGTCATACATAGGTAAGTAATGGAGAATCCACATACTCTTGGATATTAACAAGTTAGACCTCCTCACAGTAAATAATAAAGGATATAATGCATATATAGGAGAAATTACATTATAATAATCCATTTATACTATGTGAAAATGAAAGGAAAAACCTTCTTCCATCAGAGAACCTTATTTTCTTCATAAACCCTACATACATCACACAGACTTGGTGAAAAGAAAGTAAGTTAAGGATGGACTAAATAATCATGAATTACTAGTAAGGGGATCCTTTTGACCTTGTTACTATATAACATCATGCAAAATTTGATTATTTTAATGAAGATATAATGCAAGATATACCTAAATGAAGCTTCTCGGGCTAAAAGTAGTCACGGTAAGGGTTTCTGTAGGAAAATCAGGTGTAAACACTTGCACAATAAATTTTGATCCCATTTTTGGAAGAAACAATAGTGAAGGATTCCTTGAATAAATTTAGTAAATAAAATTAGGTTTTATTAGTTCAAAGTGAATATTTTTATGACAGTCTGGATGTAGGACTGAGAATACAGTCATAGACCTATTTTAAGGAAGAAAACTAACAAATAAAGCATGGTTTTTCCTTGGAGTACAATCTTATAAATTTTAACCTAGAAATAAGAATTAAATAGGTAACTAAACATGATCCACTTATGTGTTGGAACCTTTTATAATGACTAATACGGTTGAAAATGTCTCAGACCATGGCTAGTAGGTTTATCGATGACTAGAAGACAAACAGAAGGATTATGAGAGTTACACAAGTTTTGAACCCATGAAATTGTAGACATGCCACAATAATGATAAAAGTAATCTGAGGAAGCTTATAGATGATATTGGGTAACCCTAAAGGTCTCCATCCATGGAGCTAAGAAAAGTGTTATCTCTTAAGGGCACTATAATGGAATATTGAACTTCATAGGGGAAGTGTGGAGTTTTGATCTAATAAGTTAGTATGAAGGATGATATAACATTGTTTAGGGTTATAAATAGGAAGTAAGTAGTGGATGGTATTATCGGAGATTAAAAAAAGGCTAGGTTTGCATGTTTGAACTAAGAAACTAGTGAAGAGTAATATAGAGAAATTTTGAAAATGTGAGAAAGTTGTTGGATTTCTTGATGATGAACGAGTGTGAGAGTCTAGTTGACAAAGATTATGACACATGGAATATGAGTATGTGACTAAATGAACCATTATGTTGAATTTGTGATTTCTAGAAATTTTTGAGTCATCATGGACATCTTGGTAAGATACCTCAATGTAGGACAATTAATGAAATTTGTTGATAATATTTCTTAGTTTATTGAAGGCATGAATTAAGTTAATTTTTGCTCTACATCATGTTGTTATGTATCCCTTGGTTACATGATCTAAGGTTTATTCCCTTGATACTACAAAAAGGTGTCAAGTTAATTCATAATCAATAAGTTATGATAATCAGAGGTGTTCCCCTTAAGGTTTCCCTTCATAGATTTCTTAGGCTTGTTGCATATATAGATAGGTATTTGGTTTCACACATTTCCTCTCACGTCTCTAGTAATCCTAGGATCCTTCCTATGTCTATACTCCATCTTATCCCTAGTCACTGTATTTATCCTAGATGTCCTAAAAATCATTTCTTTGTATACACTACATCTCATGGATCAAGGTCTCCTCATAATCTTATAGCCCCAAACACTACTTCTCACTATCCTAACTCCTTTAGATTTCCACATCATTCCTATAGTATACATACCAAATACACAACTTATAAACTAGATGTTATTACGTGACACACTCATTTTGTTAGTCCACCACACTCACACCATTCTTTAAATTATAGTTTTGCACCTTATTTATCTCTTATGCTTTCTTTTTCACATATTACTACTACGCTACTATTGAAATTTAGATCAAAATTAAGATGTAAGCCTTCGTCTTCCCTAGTAGTAATTCAACATCTTCCGGAGGTTCTCATTAGATAGTTCTCATGATCTCCATCCTTTTATATATAGCTATGCATTCCAATAATACAAACATATTAAAATATTTGTAAAATTATAAAACCATGACCAATGCATGTATTTTGTTTATCACATTCATTTTTATAAATGACATGTATTATTATTTACACATGCATTCACTTACTATATTGAGATGGATGCAAAGAACATAGATTGATACACACTTATATGAGAAATCATTTCTTCTTAAATTCTTATTTTGGGGGAAATCCCTCCAACTCCCATACGTGGTATTGTTCCATTAATGTTCATTTCTTTATCCTCCTTTATGCTCAATTACATACATTATGCACTTTCTAAATTTTATACTAACAAGATGAACACATATTTCTTGTGCGGCATTGACATATCTTGTTTCACATATGTCACCTATGTTGATTTATATATCATGTTACCAAATTTTGATACTCTTATTTCATGCATACTTACCAGTGAATGCATATTACTACTTGCTTGGTTTCATTACTTGTGGCCTATGTGCTTTGATTGTCTTGTGACACTACATGTGTGCCCTTTTTTTCATCATACCCATATTATTTTCTATTTCTTACTCTTGTTTTTCAAAATTTACATGCATTGATTTTCTCATGACATCATGGATGTCCCATGTTTGTGGCATTATTCATATCATGTTTTTTATTTTCTTTTTCTTGTTTATAAGATTAAATCTAGTGATTGTGTGTTTACAAATTGTGTGTGACATTTTTTGCATAGTTCTTACATGTGACTACACTATTTTTGTATTTGTTTGCATATTTTCTAAATATAACTGCATTATTACTTTATTTACATGCATTTATATTACTTTTCTTATCAACTATGTGGTTTATATCCATTGTTGTTCTATATTTTCTTGCAGATCATGGTTTCCTACATGCATAAAAACCTTCCCTATTTACACGTATCGGATATTCTAAGTGGCCACCTCTTCAGAACTCTAACTTTACTACAGCTTCTCAAATATCTCTTTCTTTAGAAAAAAATCTATTTATTTTGAGACACATGATTAACATGTTTTTTATACATGCGTCAAAATATAGTTGATCCATCTTGGTCCAATTCTACACTTATAAATAATCATAATAAAAAATCTATGATATAATACACATACACATAGGGTAAGGATACTCATAAATTTAGAAATTTAGGTAAAATTCTTACGTTTAAAACCATACAAATTGGTTAGGATCATATGGTATGGTGTTGAACTTCCCATAAATTTTGTGTAGGGGTAGAAACATCATTTGATTATCTTCTCCATCTTTTTAACTATATCTTCTAGTTTTTGACACTATTTTAACCACAATTCACTCAGTATAGATCTGTAAAAGGGGCATGAAGTAGTTAACTCGTTCGCTATTTCATTTAGTTTCTACAATAGTTAAAAATATATTGAGGGAATTATAATCCTTTATCCATAAATATTTTATCACATTTAAGTTTCTATTCAATTGTGTATCAAATGAGAAAAACATGGGAACATCCATTCTCTTTTCTACTTTGTATCAAAATTCACAAAATTAGGTTTGATGTATTTATAATGTTGTGGTATGTAGGATTTTGGAACATATTAAAGTGCATAAGTTCCTCGTAATCATGATTTCCTCTCCTCTTAAAATCAAAGGGGAATATATTAGAGTTTCTAAATAAGTTTGATACATAGTCTTCTTCCTTAACATGGTGTTTTGAAACTTCATTTTTCTTCTTTTCACCTTAGCATTCTATGTTAGTTTGTATTCACCTAACATTGTGGATTATCCCTGACAAAATTTGGGGACTAGTCACCCTAAATCATTTTTGAAGTTCAACAGGACAAATATCCATATAGAAGTAAATAAGAACATTCTATCCTTCCATAAATAAAAAATGTGTATTTCGTATTTTTTAAATATTTTAATATCATTTTTTATTCAAGTTAAAATGTATAGCATTAAAATTTATATTTGAATTAATGTTCGATTATTTATCATAGGAATTGACTTCACTTTGTGATGAAAGTTCCATTGTGGAGCATGTCAACTCCAAGCACATTAAGAAAACTATAAAAAAAACATTTAAAAGAAGTAAAAGTGTGTTTACACACTTAGGTACATTTTCCTTTAACCATGTAATTTTCATTTCATACTTAAAGGGTGAAAATATAGAAACTCAAATTTGGAAATTTAAACATTGACAACACTTGATTTGATAAAGCACTCTTGTTATGAAAAATATCATCTCTCTATTGCAACTTAGAAATTATTGATGTCTCTTGTTCATATTTTTATCCTTATACACTGACATGTTGATAATTTTAAGAGCATAATACATATAATTTATATTCAGATACCAAGAAACACTTTCCAAACTTCATTTGGCATATTTTATGCCCCATGATAGGGCCATAAATTTTGGTAATAATTTTAAATTTATTCTTGGATGACTTGTATAGTCATAGAATGACATGTCTTCCATCTTTTCTTTCAAATTCACATCTTACGGTGTGTCTTATAATTAATGTGGATCAACTTATATTAGATAAATTGTATATGAATCCTTATGTAAAAAACTAAAAACTACCTCATTTTCTAACCTAGATATCATATGGTAATGAATATATATACCCACATCCTACACTTGTAAAATTTACTAAAAAATCCCTAAATATCATAATAAAACATCTACAGTCTTTAGGGAAACACCCACATCAGTTATGAAGATTCTTACTAGGTAAAGATAACATCCTCTCTCATTTCAAGCACTCAAATATCCCTCATCCAATTATTGTAGAAAGATCCAAACTCAAAGCAAGTATTGATAAATATGTTGTTAAATCAATTTGACCTATCTATATATCACATGATAGGTAGATAACGACGTGTGTTTTAAGTCCTCTTTCGACTAGTGCCAATATCAAAGGTGCATGGGGGCTCCCATAACCCAATTAATTTTTAGTTTTTGTGACTCTTCATTTATGTATAGGGTTCAAGAAGAAGTTTTCTCTATTATGAGAACATCATTGTATGATTGACAATGAGGGTTTGCAAATAATAGAAAAATAAAGGTAAAATAATAAGACCTCCTATTACAAACTATGAAATAGAGCATTTCCAATACAATAAAATATAGATTTGGAAGATTTGTATGGTCCTTCTCTAGGATAATTTATAATTACGCTTCCATTTTTGAAGCTCCTCGAGGTTCATATCTCCATATTAATGCATCACACATTCCCAAAAACTTCTCATTATCATATGCAAACAACTAAGTGTACTCATCCTCTTGCCTTTTCAAGTTAATATATTATGTTGGAATTATTTAAAATATTATCATGATATTGTATAATTTATTTTCTAAGTTAATTAATCATAATATCCCTTTTTATATAATGTTACATCGATATAGTGTAATTTTAATTCACTAAAGATATTATATTAATATTTTCTTGAACTAAAAAGGGAGTAAACATACCCCATATTGTCTTTTACAATATTACTTCATCATTATATAGTTATTTTATATGTTAATAGGTATAGAATGGATTTTAAGGTTAATTTTTTTTATTGTTTTAGAATATTACACATTTAACATATCTGACATACTACTCCCATATAGTAGTTTTAGGACCTGTAAAAACTTACGTGTGTATGTACCATTTAACATGGCTAACATAAATTCAAGAGTATAGTCATATCTATCTTCTACTATATATTCTTATATTTTATTACATAGACACCTTATAAATGGTGTTGAACTTCCCATACATTTTTTGTAGGGGTAGAAACATCATTTGATTATCATCTCCATATTTTTAACTATATTTTATAGTTTTTGACACTATTTGAACCACAACTCACTCAGTATAGATTTGTACAAGGGGCATGAAGTACTTAACTCCTTCACTATTGAATTTATTTTCTACAATAGTTTAAAATATGTTGAGGGAATTATAATCCTTTCTCCCTAAATATTTTATTACATTAAAGTTTCTATTCAATTGTATATCAAATGAGAACAACATGGGAAAATCCATTCTATTTTCTACTTGTATCAGAATTCACAAATTTAGGTTTGATCTATATATAATGTTGTGGTATGTAGGATTTTGTAACTTATGAAAGTGGATACGTTCCTCATAATCATGAAATCCTCTCCTCTTAAAATCAAAAAGGAATCTATTAGAGTTTCTAAATAAGTTTGATACATTGTATTATTCCTTAGCATGGTGTTTTGAAACTTCATTTTTCTTCTTTTCACCTCAGCATTCTATGTTAGTTTGTATTCACCTAACACTGTGGATTCTCCCTAAAAAAAATTGGGGACTAGTCAGCCTAAATCATTTTCGAAGTTCAACATTACAAATCTCCATGTAGAAGTAAATAAGAATATTCTCTCCTTCCATAAATAAAATATGTGTATTTATTATTTTTTACATATTTTAATATCATTTTTTATACAAGTTAAAATCTATAGCATTAAAAGTTATATTTTATTTAAAGTTTGATTATTTATCATGGGAATTGACTTCACTTTGCGTTGAAAGTTCCATTGTGGAGCATTTCAACTCCAATCACATTAAGAAAACTATAGAAAAAACATTTAATAGAAGGAAAAGTGTGTTTACAGACTTAGGTACATTTTCCTTTAAACATGCAATTTTCATTTCATACTTAAAGGGTGAAAATATAGAAACTAAAATTTGGAAATTTACACTTTGACAACACTTGATTTGTTAATGTAGTCTTGTTATGAAAAATACCATATCTCTATTCCCACTTAGAAATTTTTGATGTCTCTTGTTCATATTTTTATACTTATACACTGACATGTTGATAATTTTAAGAGCATAATACATATAATTTATAGTCAGACACCAAGAAATACTTTCCAAACTTCATTTAGAATATTTTATGCCCCATGATAGGGACATAAAGTTTGCTAAGGATTTTAAATTTATTCTTGGATGACTTGTATAGAAGTAGAACGACATGTCTTCCATATTTGCTTTCAAATTCACATCTTACGTTGTGTCTTATAATTAATGTGGATCAACTTATATTGGATAAATTATATATGAAGCCTTATGTAAAAAACTAAGCACTACCTCATTTTCTAACCTATATATAATATGGTAATGTATATATATACCCACATCCTACACTTGTAGAATTTACTCAAAAATCCCTAAATATCATAATAAAACATCTACAGTCATTAGGAAAACACCCATATCAGTTATGAAGATTCTTAGTAGGTCAAGACAACATCCTCCCTCGTTTTGAAGCACTCAAATATCCCTCATCCAATTATTGTAGAAAGAGCCAAACTCAAAGCAAGTATTGATAAAGACGACGTTAAATCAATTTGACCTATCTATATATCACATGATAGGTAGATAATGACATGTGTTTTAAGTCCTCTTTCGATTAGTGCCAACATCAAAGGTGCATGGGGGCTCCCATAACCCAATTAATGTTTAGTTTTGGTGACTATTCATTTATGGATAGGGTTCAAGAAGAAGTTTTCTCTATTCCGAGAACATTGTTGTATGATCGACAATGAGGGTTTGCAAATGATAGAAAAATCAAGGTAAAATAATAAGACCAACTACTACAAAGTATGAAATAGAGCATGTCAAATACCATAAAATATGGACTTGGAATATTTGTATGGTCCTTCCCTAGGATAATTTAAAATTACACTTCCATTTTTGAAGCTCCTCGAGGTTCATATCTCCATATTCATGCATCGCACATTCCCAATACTTTTCATTATCATATGGAAAAAACTAAGTGTACTCATCCTCTTGTTTTTTCAAGATAATATATTATATTGGAATTATTTAAAATATTATCATGATATTTAATAATTTATGTTTTAAGTTAATTAATCATAATATCCTTTTGTATCGAATGCCACATCCATTTAGTGTAATTTTAATTCACTAAAGATATTATATTAATATTTTCTTGAAGTAAAAAGGGAGTAAACATACCCCCTATTTTCTTTTACGATATACTTTCATCATTATATAGTTATTTTATATGTTAATAGGTATAGAATGGATTTTAAGGTTAATTTTAGTTAATGTATTAGAATATTACGCCTTTAACATATCTTACATCCTACTCCCATATAGTAGTTTTAGGACCTGTGAAAACTTACATGTGTATGTACCATTTAACATGGCTAATATAAATTCAAGAGCATATTCGTATATTTCTTCTACTATATATTCTTCTATTTTATTACATAGACACCTTATAAATGGTGTTAAACTTCCCATACATTTTTAGTAGGGGTAGAAACATCGTTTGATTATCATCTCAATATTTTAACTATATTTTCTTATTTTTAAAACTATTTCAACCACAATTCACTCAGTATAGGTATGTAAAAGTTGCATGAAGTACTTAACTCGTTCGTTATTGAATTTAGTTTCTACAATAGTTTAAAATATATTAAGGGAATTATACTTCTTTCTCCATAAATATTTTATCACATTTAAGTTTCTTTTCAATTGTGTATCAAATGAGAACATCCATTCTCTTTTCTACTTTGTATCAAAATTCACAAAATCAGATTTGATGTATTTATAATGTTGTGGTATGTAGGACTGTGGAACATATTAAAGTGGAAAAGTTCCTCTTAATCATGATTTCCTCTCCTCTTAAAATAAAAGGGGAATATATTAGAGTTTCTAAATAAGTTTGATACACAGTCTTCTTCCTTAGAATGGTGTTTTGAAACTTCATTCTTCTTCTTTTAACCTCAACATTCCATGTTAGCTTTTTTTCACCTAACACTTTGGATTCTCCCTGAAACAAATTGGGGACTAGTCACCCTAAATGATTTTTGAATTTCATAAATATAAATCTCCATGTAGAGGTAAATAAGAATATTCTATCCTTCCATAAATAAAGTATGTGTATTCCTTTTTTTTTTACATATTTTAATATCATTTTTTATACAAGTTAAAATCTATAGCATTAAAAGTAATATTTTATTTAAAGATCGATTATTTATCATGAGAAATGACTTCACTTTGTGTTGAAATTCCCATTGTGGAGCATGTCAACTCCAAGCGCGTTAAGAAAACTATAAAACAAAAATTTAAGAAAGGGAAAAGTTTGTTTACACACTTAGGTACATTTTCCTTTAAGCATGCAATTTTCATTTCATATTTAAAGGGTGAAAATATAAAATCTCAAATTTGGAAATTTACAGTTTGACAACACTTGATTTGATAATGCACTCTTGTTATGAAAAATACCATCTCTCTATTCCCACTTATAAAATTTTGATGTCTCTTGTTCATATTTTTATCCTTATACACTGACATGTTGATAATATTAAGAGCATAATACATATAATTTATAGTTAGACACTAAGAAACACTTTCCAAACTTCATTTAGAATATTTTATGCCGCATGATAGCGTCATAAAGTTTGGTAAGGATTTTAAATTTATTTTTGGATGACTTGTACATTCATAGACCGACATGTCTTCGATGTTTTCTTTTGAATTCACATCTTAAGTTGTGTCTTATAATTAATGTGGATCAAATTATATTTGATAAATTGTATATGAAGCCTTATGTAAAAAACAAAACACTACCTCATTTTATATCCTAGATATCATATGGTAATGTATATATATACCCACATCCTACACTTATAAAATTTACTCAAAAATCCCTAAATATCATAATAAAACATCTATAGTCATTAGGGAAATGCCCACATCAATTACGAAGATTCTTACTAGTTGAAGACACCATCCTCTCTCATTTTCAAGCACTCAAATATCCCTCATCCAATTATTGTAGAAAGAGTCAAACTCAAAATCATTAATAAATATGTTGTTAAATCAATTTGACCTATCTATATATCACATGATATGTAGATAACAACATGTGTTTTAAGTCATCTTTCGAATAGTGCCAACATCAAACGTGCATGGGGGTTCCCATAACCCAATTTTTTTTTTTTAGTGACTCTTCATTTATGGCTATGGTTCAAGAAGAAGTTTTCTCTATTCCGAGAACATCAGTGTATGGTTGACAATGATGGTTTACAAATTTTCGAAAATCAAGGTAATATAATAAGAGCAACTATTACAAAGTATGAAATAGAGCATGCCCAATACAATAAAATATGGACTTGGAAGATTTGTATGGTCCTTCCCTAGGATAATTTACAATTACACTTCCATTTTTGAAGCTCCTCGAGGTTCATATCTCCATATTTATGCATCACACATTCCCAACACTTCTTATTATCATATACAAACAACTAAGTGTACTCATCCTATTTTTTTTCAAGTTAATATATTATGTTGAAATTATTTAAAATATTATCATGGTATTGTATAATTTATTTTTTAAGTTAATTAATCATAATATCCTTTTGTATATAATGCTACATCCATTTAGTGTAATTTTAATACACTAAAGATATTATATTAACATTTTCTTGAACTAAAAAGGGAGTAAACATACCCACTATTGTCTTTAACGATATTATTTCATCATTATATCATTATTTTATATGTTAATAGGTATAGAATTTATTTTAAGGTTAACTTTAGTTAATGTATTAGAATATTACACCTTTAACATATCTTACATCCTACTCCCATATATTAGTTTTAGGACCTGTAAAAACTTACGTGTGTATGTACCATTTAACATGGATAACATAAATTCAAGAGTATATTCATATCTGTCTTCTACTATATATTCTTCTATTTTATTACATAGACACCTTATAAATGGTGTTAAAATTCCCATACATTCTTTTGTAGGGGTAGAAACATCATTTGATTATCATCTCTATCTTTTTAACTATATTTTCTAGTGTTTGACACTATTTCAACCACAATTCACTTAGTATAGATCTGTAAAAGGGGCATGAAGTACTTAACTCCTTCACTATTGAATTTAGTTTCTAAAATCGTTTAAAATATATTGAGGGAATTATAATCCTTTATCTGTAAATATTTTATCACATTTAACTTTCTGTTCAATTTTGTATCAAATTAGAACAACATGGAAACATCCATTCTCTTTTCTACTTTGCATCAAAATTCACAAAATTAGGTTTGATCTATCTATAATGTTGTGGTATGTAGGATCGTGGATCATATTAAAGTGCATAAGTTCCTCGTAATCATGATTTCCTCTCTTCTTAAAATCAAAGGGGAATATATTAGAGCTTATAAATAAGTTTGATACATATTATTCTTCCTTAGCATGGTGTTTTTAAAGTTCATTCTTCTTCTTTTCACCTCAACATTCCAGGTTACCTTGTATTCGCTTAACATTTTGGATTCTCCCTAACAAAAATTAGGGACGACTCACTATAAATCCTTTTCAAAGTTCAATAATAAAAATCTCCATGTAGAAGTAAATAACAATGTTATCTCCTTCCATAATAAAATATGTGTATTCCTTATTTTTAACATATTTTAATATCATTTTTTATTAAAGTTAAACTCTATAGTATTACAAGTAATATTTTATTTAAAGTTTGATTATTTATCTTAGGAATTGACTTCACTTTGTGATGAAAGTTCCATTATGGAGCATGTCAACTCCAAGCACATTAAGAAAACTATAAAAAAACATTTAAGAGAAGGAAAAGTGTGTTTACACACTTAGGTACATTTTCCTTTAAGCATGCAAATTTCATTTTATACTTAAAGGGTGAAAATATAGAAACTCAAATTTGGAAATTTACACTTTGAGAACACTTGATTTGTTAATGCACTCTTGTTATGAAAAATACCATATCTCTATTCCCACTTATAAATTTTTGATGTCTCTTGTTCATACTTTTATCCTTATACACTGACATGTTGATAATTTTAACATCATAGTACATATAATTTAGAGTCAGACACCAAGAACCACTTTCCAAACTTCATTTGGCATATTTTATGCCCCATGATAGGGGCATAAAGTTTGGTACAAGGATTTTAAATTTATTCTTGGATGAATTGTAGAGTCCTAGACCGACATGTCTTCCATCTTTGTTTTCATATTCACATCTTACGTTGTGTCTTATAATTAATGTGGATCAACTTATATTAGATAAATTGTATATGAAGCCTTCTGTAAAAAATGAAACACTAAATCATTTTATAACCTAGATATCATATGGTAATGTATATATATACCCACATCCTACACTTGTAAAATTTACTTAGAAATCCCTAAATATCACAATAAAACATCTACAGTCATTAGGGAAATACCCACATCAGTTATGAAGATTCTTACTAGGTGAAGACAACATCGTCTCTCATCTCCAAGCACTCAAATATCCCTCATCAAATTATTGTGGAAAGAGCCAAACTCAAATAAAGTATTGATAAAGATGTTGTTAAATCAATTTGGCCTATCTATATATCACATGATAGGTAGATAACGACGTATGTTTTAAGTCCTCTTTTGACTAGTGCCAACACCAAAGGTGCATGGGGGTTCCCATAACCCAATTAATGTTTATTTTTCATGACTCTTGATTTATCACTAGGGCTCAAGAAGAATTTTTCTCTATTCCAATAACATCGTTGTATGATCGACAATGAGGGTTTGCAAATGATAGAAAAATCAAGGTAAAATAATAAGACCAACTATTACAAAGTATGAAATAGAGCATGTCCAAAACCATAAAATATGGACTTGGAAGATTTCTATGCTCCTTCCCTAAGATGATTTACAATTACACTTCCATTTTTGAAGCCTCTTGAGGTTCATATCTCCATATTCATGCATCACACAATCCCAACACTTGTCATTATCATATGCAAAAAATTAAGTGTAATCATCCTGTTGTTTTTTCAAGTTAATATATTATGTTGGAATTATTTAAAATATTATCATGATATTGTATAATTTATTTTTTAAGTTAATTAATCATAATATCCTTTTATATCTGATGCTTCATCCATTTAGAGTAATTTTAATTCACTAAAGATATTATATTAAAATTTTCTTGATCTAAAAAAGGGAGTAAACATACCCCCTATTGTCTTTTACGATATTATTTTATCATTATATCATTATTTTATATGTTAATAGGTGTAGAATGGATTTTAAGGTTAATTTTAGTTAATGTATTAGAATATTACACCTTTAACATATCTTACATCCTACTCCCGTATATTAGTTTTAGGACCTATAAAAACTTATGTGTGTATGTACCATTTAACATGGCTAACATAAATTCAAGAGTATATTCATATCTATCTTTTACTGTATATTCCTCTATTTTATTACACAGACACCTTATAAATGGTGTTGAATTTCCCATAAATTTTTATTAGGGGTAGAAACATCATTTGGTTATCATCTCCATCTTTTGAACTATATTTTATGGTTCTTGACACTATTTCAACCACAATTCAATCAGTATAGATTTGTACAAGGGGCATGAAGTAATTAACTCCTTCAGTATTGAATTTACTTTCTACAATAGTTTAAAATATATTAAGGGAATTATAATCCTTTCTCCATAAATATTTTATTACATTTAAGTTTCTATTCAATTGTGTATCAAATGAGAACAACATGGGAACATCCATTCTCTTTTATAGTTTGTATTAGAATTCACAAAATTAGGTTTGATCTATCTTTAATGTTGTGGTATGTAGGATTGTGGAACTTATTAAAGTGGATAAGTTACTCGTAATCATGATTTCCTCTCCTCTTAAAGTAAAATGGGAATATATTAGAGTTTCTAAATAAGTTTGACACACAATATTCTTCCTTAGCACGGTGTTTTGAAAATTCATTCTTCTTCTTTTCACCACAGCATTCCATGTTAGCTTGTATTCACCTAACACTTTTAATTCTCCTTGACAAAAATTAGGGACTAGTCACCCTATATCCTTTTCGAAGTTCAACAATACAAATCTCCGTGTAGAAGTAAATAAGAATATTCTCACATTCCATAAATAAAATATCTGTATTCCTTATTTTGAACATTTTGTAATATCATTTTTTATACAAGTTAAAATCTATAGCATTAAAAGTTAAATTTGATTTAAAGTTAGATTATTTATCATGGGAATTGACTTCACTTTGTGTTGAAAGTTCCATTGTGGAGCATGTTAACTCTAAGCACATTAAGAAAACTATAAAACAAATCTTTAAGAAAAGGAAAAGTGTGTTTACAAACTTAGGTACATTTTCCTTTAAGGATGCAATTTTCATTTGATACTTAAAGGGTGAAAATATAGAAACTCAAATTTGGAAATTTACACTTTGACAACACTCGATTTGATAATGCACTCTTGTTATGAAAAATAAAATCTCTATATTCCCAATTAGAAATTTTTGATGTGTCTTGTTCATACTTTTATCCTTATACACTGACATGTTGATAATTTTAAGATCACAGTACATATAATTTAGAGTCAGACACCAAAAACCACTTTCCAAACTTCATTTGGCATATTTTATGCCCCATGATAGGGCCATAAAGTTTGGTGCAAGGATTTTAAATTTATTCTTGGATGAATTGTAGAGTCCTAGACCGACATGTCTTCCATCTTTGTTTTCATATTCACATCTTACGTTGTGTCTTATAATTAATGTGGATCAACTTATATTAGATAAATTGTATATGAAGCCTTCTGTAAAAAATGAAACACTAAATGATTTTATAACCTAGATATCATATGGTAATGTATATATATACCCACATCCTACACTTGTAAAATTTACTTAGAAATCCCTAAATATCACAATAAAACATCTACAGTCATTAAGGAAATACCCACATCAGTTATGAAGATTCTTACTAGGTGAAGACAACATCATCTCTCATCTCCAAGCACTCAAATATCCCTCATCAAATTATTGTGGAAAGAGCCAAACTCAAATAAAGTATTGATAAAGATGTTGTTAAATCAATTTGGGCTATCTATATATCACATGATAGGTAGATAATGACGTATGTTTTAAGTCAACTTTTGACTAGTGCCAACATCAAAGGTGCATGGGGGTTCCCATAACCCAATTAATGTTTATTTTTCATGACTCTTGATTTATCGCTAGGGCTCAAGAAGAATTTTTCTCTATTCCAATAACATCGTTGTATGATCGACAATGAGGGTTTACAAATGATAGAAAAATCAAGGTAAAATAATAAGACCAACTATTACAAAGTATGAAATAGAGCATGTCCAAAACCATAAAATATGGACTTGGAAGATTTCTATGCTCCTTCCCTAAGATGATTTACAATTACACTTCCATTTTGAAGCCTCTTGAGGTTAATATCTCCATATTCATGCATCACACAATCCCAACACTTCTCATTATCATATGCAAAAAATTAAGTGTCATCATCCTGTTGTTTTTTCAAGTTAATATATTATGTTGGAATTATTTAAAATATTATCATGATATTGTATAATTTATTTTTTAAGTTAATTAATCATAATATCCTTTTATATCTGATGCTTCATCCATTTAGAGTAATTTTAATTCACTAAAGATATTATATTAAAATTTTCTTGATCTAAAAAAGGGAGTAAACATACCCCCTATTGTCTTTTACGATATTATTTTATCATTATATCGTTATTTTATATGTTAATAGGTATAGAATGGATTTTAAGGTTAATTTTAGTTAATGTATTAGAATATTACACCTTTAACATATCTTACATCCTACTCTCATATATTAGTTTTAGGACCTATAAAATACTTATGTGTGTATGTACCATTTAACATGGCTAACATAAATTCAAGAGTATATTCATATCTATCTTTTACTGTATATTCCTCTATTTTATTACACAGACACCTTATAAATGGTGTTGAATTTCCCATAAATTTTTTGTAGGGGTAGAAACATCATTTGGTTATCATCTCCATCTTTTGAACTATATTTTATGGTTCTTGACACTATTTCAACCACAATTCAATCAGTATAGATTTGTACAAGGGGCATGAAGTAATTAACTCCTTTGGTATTGAATTTACTTTCTATAATAGTTTAAAATATATTGAGGGAATTATAATCCTTTCTCCATAAATATTTTATTAAATTTAAGTTTCTATTCAATTGTGTATCAAATGAGAACAACATGGGAACATCCATTCTCTTTTATAGTTTGTATTAGAATTCACAAAATTAGGTTTGATCTATCTTTAATGTTGTGGTATGTAGGATTGTGGAACTTATTAAAGTGGATAAGTTACTCGTAATCATGATTTCCTCTCCTCTTAAAGTAAAATGGGAATATATTAGAGTTTCTAAATAAGTTTGACACACAATATTCTTCCTTAGCACAGTGTTTTGAAAATTCATTCTTCTTCTTTTCACCACAGCATTCCATGTTAGCTTGTATTCACCTAACACTTTTAATTCTCCTTGACAAAAATTGGGGACTAGTCACCCTATATCCTTTTCGAAGTTCAACAATAAAAATCTCCGTGTAGAAGTAAATAAGAATATTCTCACATTCCATAAATAAAATATCTGTATTCCTTATTTTGAACATTTTTTAATATCATTTTTTATACAAGTTAAAATATATAGCATTAAAAGTTAAATTTGATTTAAAGTTAGATTATTTATCATGGGAATTGACTTCACTTTGTGTTGAAAGTTCCATTGTGGAGCATGTTAACTCTAAGCACATTAAGAAAACTATCTAAAAACAAATCTTTAAGAAAAGGAAAAGTGTGTTTACAAACTTAGGTACATTTTCCTTTAAGGATGCAATTTTCATTTGATACTTAAAGGGTGAAAATATAGAAACTCAAATTTGGAAATTTACACTTTGACAACACTCGATTTGATAATGCACTCTTGTTATGAAAAATACAATCACTATATTCCCAATTAGAAACTTTTGATGTCTCTTGTTCATATTTTTATACTTATACACTTACATGTTGATAATTTTAAGAGAATAACACATATAATTTATAGTCAGACACCAAGAAATAGTTTCCAAACTTGATTTGGCATATTTTATGCCTGATGTGACTCCAGCTGCAAGAGGTTGAAATACCTCCAAAAACACACATAAACAACTTTGCAAATAAAACCAGGAGTTTCAAAATAGCTTACTTCTCATTCTAGAATTCACACTGATCTATTACATCATTACAATTCTCCTTTTATTTCAAGACTACTCTAAAACCCTAAAATGCCAAATACCATAAAATGCCAAAAAACCCTAAAATGCAAAAACAACTCGGATTGACCCCAAAATTTGTGTGTGCCAAATACGCATTCATAAATTAGGGCTCATGCAAAATTTGGACTTATTATGACAAGCACAACAAAAGTTATTAAAGTTCTAAGACCTAGTCAAAAGCGGAAAAAACATTCGGAGCCAATTTTAGGCCACTAGATGACGGAATCCGAGCCCAAAAATTACCAAAATGAGCACAACCTTACAAGCAAATTTACCCCAGCATAGTACTAATGTATATTTACCACCCAGTAAAATTTCAGGACGATCCAACGGTCGGATCAAAAGTTATGGCCTCTGCAAGTTATGCTCCCGCATCAATGCCCCATGATAGGGACATAAAGTTTGGTAAGGATTTTAAATTTATTCTTGGATTACTTATAAAGTCCTAGAATGACATGTCTTCCATCTTTGCTTTCAAATTCACATCTTACAGTGTGTCTTATAATTAATGTGGATCAACTTATATTAGATAAATTATATATGAAGCCTTATGTAAAAAACTAAACACTACCTCATTTTCTAACCTAGATATAATATGGTAATGTATATATATACCCACATCCTACACTTGTAGAATTTACTCAAAAATCCCTAAATATCATAATAAAACATCTACGGTCACTAGGGAAACACCCACATGAGTGATGAAGATTCTTACTAGGTGAAGACAACATCCTCTCTCATTTTCAAGCACTCAAATATCCCTCATCTAATTATTGTAGAAAGAGCCAAACTCAAAGAAATTATTGATAAAGATGTTGTTAAATCAATTTGACCTATCTATACATCACATGATAGGTAGATAAAGACGTGTGTTTGTATTCCTCTTTGGATTAGTGCCAACATCAAACGTGCATGGAGGTTCCCATAACCCAATTGATGTTTATTTTTCATGGCTCTTCATTTATGATTAGGGTTCAAGAAGAATTTTTCTCTATTCCTAGAAGAACATTGTATGATCAAAAATGAGGGTTTGCAAATAATAGAAAAATCAAGGTAAAATAATAAGACCAACTATTACAAAGTATGAAATAGAGCATGTCCAATACCATAAAATATGGACTTGGGAAATTTGTATGGTCCTTCCCTAGGATAATTTACAATTACACTTCTATATTTGAAGCTCCTCGAGGTTCATATCTCCATATTCAAGCATCACACATTCCCAAAACTTCTCATGATCATATGCAAACAACTAAGTGTACTTATCCTCTTGTTTTTTCAAGTTAATATATTATGTTGGAATTATTTAAAATATTATCATGATATTGTATGATTTATTTTTTAAGTTAATTAATCATAATATTCTTTTGTATCTAATGCTACATCCATTTTAGTGTAATTTTAATTCACTAAAGATATTATATTAAAATTTTCTTATACTAAAAAGCCAGTAAAAATACCACCTATTGTCTTTTACAATATTCTTTCATCATTATATCATTATTTTAAATGTTAATAGGTATAGAATGGATTTTAAGGTTAATTTTAGTTAATGTATTAGAATATTATCCCTTTAACATATCTTACATCCTACTCCCATACAGTAGTTTTAGGACCTGTAAAAACTTACATGTGTATGTACCATTTAACATGGCTAACATAAATTCAAGAATATATTCACAACTATCTTCTACTATATATTCTTATATTTTAATACATAGACACATTATAAATGGTGTTCAACTTTCCGTAAATTTTTTGTAGTGGTAGAAACGTCATTTGATTATCATCATCATCTTTTTAACTATATTTTCTTGTTTTTGACACTATTTCAACCACAATTCATTCAGTATAGATTTGTACAAGGGGCATGAAGTACTTAACTCCTTCTCTATTGAATTTATTTTCTACAATATTTTAAAATATGTTGAGGGAATTATAATCCTTTCTCCCTAAATATTTTATCAGGTTTAAGTTTCTATTCAATTGTGTATAAAATGAGAACAACATGGGAACATCCACTATATTTTCTACTTTGAATCAGAATTCAAAAAATTAGGTTTAATCTATCTATGATGTTGTGGTATGTAGGATTGTGGAGAATATTAAAGTGGATAACTTCCTCATAATCATGATTTCCTCTCCTTCTAAAATCAAAGGGGAATATATTAGAGTTTATAAATAAGTTTGATACATAGTCTTCTTCCTTAACATGGTGTTTTGAAACTTCATTCTTCTTCTTTTCACCTCACCATTCCATGTTAGCTTGTATTCACCTAACAATTTGGATTCTCCTTGACAAAAATTGGGGACTAGTCACCCTAAATCCTTTTCAAACTTGAACAATACAAATCTCGATGTAGAAGTAAATAAGAATATCCTCTCCTTCCATAAATAAAATATTTGTATTCCTTATTTTCTACATATTTTAATATCATTTTTTATACAAGTTAAAATCTATAGCACTAAAATTTATATTTGATTTAAAATTTGATTATTTATCATGCGAATTGAATTCACTTTGTTTTGAAAGTTCTATTGTGGATCATATCAATTCCAAGCACATTAAGAAAACTATAAAACAAACATTTAAGAAAAAGAAAACTGTGTTTACACACTTAGGTACATTTTCCTTTAAGCATGCAATTATCATTTCATACTTAAAGGGTGAAAATATAGAAACTCAAATTTTGAATTTACACTTTGACAACACTCGATTTAATAATGCACTCTTTTTATAAAAAATACCATGTCTCTATTCCCACTTAGAAATTTTTGATGTCTCTTTTTCATATGTTTATCCTTAGACATTGACATGCTGATAATTTTAAGAGCATAATACATATAATTTATAGTCACACACCAAGAAACACTTTCCAAACTTCATTTGGCATATTATATGCCCCATGATAGGGCCATAATGTTTGGTAAGGATTTTAAATTTATTCTTGGATGACTTGTACAGTCCTTTAGCAACATGTCTTCTATCTTTGCTTTCAAATTCACATCTTACATTGTGTCTTATAATTAATGTGGATTAACTAATATTAGATAAATTGTATATGAAGCCTTATGTAAAAAACTAAACACCACCTCATTTTATAACCTAGATATAATATGGAAATGAAAATATATACTCACATCCTACACTTGTAGAATTCACTCAAAAATCCCTAAATATCATAAAAAAACATCTATAGTATTTAGGGAAACACCCACATAAGTTTAGAAGATTCCTACTAGGTGAAGATAACATTCTCTCATTTTCAAGCACTCAAATATCCCTCATCCAATTATTTTATAAAGAGCCAAACTCAAAGCAAGTATTGATAAAGATGTTGTTAAATCAATTTGACCTATCTATATATCACATGATAGGTAGATTAAAACATGTGATTTAAGTCCTCTTTGGACTAGTGCCAACATAAAAGGTGAATGGGGGTTCCCATAACCCAATTAATGTTTATTTTTCATGACTCTTTATTTATGGCTTGGGTTTAAGAAGAATTTTTCTCTACTCTGAGAACATCGTTGTATGATCGACAATGAGGGTTTGCAAATGATAGAAAAATCAAGGTAACATAATAAGACCAACTATTACAAAGTATGAAATAGAGCATGTCCAATACAATAAAATATGGACTTTCAAGATTTGTATAGTCCTTCCCTAGGATAATTTACAATTACACTTCCATTTTTGAAGTTCCTCGAGGTTCATATCTCCATATTCATGCATCGCACATTCCCAACACTTATCAATATCATATGCAAACAACTAAGTGTACTCATCCTCTTATTTTTTCAAGTTAATATATTATGTTAGAATTATTTAAACTATTATTATGATAGTGTATAATTTATGTTTTAAGTTAATTAATCATAATATCCTTTTGTATCTAATGCTACATTCAATTAGTGTAATTTTAAGTCACTAAAGATATTATATTAACATTTTCTTCAACTAAAAAGGGAGTAAACATACCCCCTATTGTATTTTGCAATATTCTTTCATCATTATATCGTTATTTTATATGTTAATAGGTATAGAATGGATTTCAAGGTTAATTTTAGTTAATGTATTAGAATATTACACCTTTAACATATCTTTCATCCTACTCGCATATAGTAGCTTTAGGACCTATAAAAACTTATGTGTCTATATACCATTTAACATGCCTAACATAAATTCAAGAGTATATTCATATCTATCTTCTACCATATATTCTTCTATTTTATTACATAGACACCTTATAAATGGTGTTGAACTTCCCATACATTTTTTGTAGGATTAGAAACATCATTTGATTATCATCACCATCTTTTTACCTGTATTTTCTTGTTTTTTACACTATTTCAACCACAATTCACTTAGTATAGATCTGTACAAGGGGCATGAAGTACTTAACTACTTTACTATTGAATTTAGTTTCTATAATAGTTTAAAATATGTTGAGGGAATTATAATCCTTTCTCCATAAATATTTTATCACATTTAAGTTTCTATTCAATAGTGTATCAAATGAGAACAACGTGGGAACATCCATTGTCTTTTCTACTTTGTATCATAATTCACAAAATTATGTTTAATCCATCTATAATGTTGTGGTATGTAGGATTGTGGAAAATATTAAAGTGGATAAGTTCCTCGTAATCCTGATTTCCTCTCCTCTTAAAATCAAAGGGGAATATATTAGAGTTTCTAAATAAGTTTGATACACAATCTTATTCCTTAGAATGGTTTTTTGAAAGTTCATTCTTCTTTTTTTCACCCCAGCATGCCAAAAATTGAGACTAGTCACCCTAAATCCTTTTTGAAGTTCAACAATACAAATATCCATGTAGAATTAAATAAGATTATTCTTTCGTTCCATAAATAAAATATGTGTATTCCTTTTTTTTTACATATTTTAATATCATTTTTTATACAAGTTAAAATCTATAGCATTAAAAGTTATATTTGATTTAAAGATCAATTATTTATCATTGGAAATGACTTCACTTTGTGTTGAAAGTCCCATTGTGGAGCATGCCAACTACAAGCACATTCAGAAAACTATAAAACAAACATTTAAGAACAGGAAAAGTGTGTTTACGCACTTAGGTACATTTTCGTTTAAGCATGCAATTTTCATTTTATACTTAAAGGGTGAAAATATAGAAACTCAAATTTGGAAATTTACAATTTGACAACACTTGATTTGATAATGCACTCTTGTTATGAAAAATACCATCTCTCTATTCCCACTTAGAAATTTTGGATGTCTCTTGTTCATTTTTTTTATCCTTATACACTTACATGTTGATAATTTTAAGAGGATAATACATATAATTTATAGTTAGACATTAAGAAACAATTTCCAAACTTCATTAGGTATATTTTATGCCCATTGATAGGGCCATACAGTTTGGTAAGGATCTTAAATTTATCCTTGGATGACTTGTACAGTCCTAGACTGACATGTCTTCCATCTTTGCTTTCAAATTCACATCTTACGTTGTGTATTATAATTAATGTTAATTAACTTATATTAGATAAATTTTATATGAAGCCTTATGTAAAAAAAATAAACACTACCTCATTTTCTAACCTATATATAATATGGTAATGTATATATATACCCAGATCCTACACTTGTAGAATTTACTCAAAAATCCCTAAATATCATAATAAAACATCTACGGTCACTAGGGAAACACCCACATGAGTGATGAAGATTCTTACTAGGTGAAGACAACATCCTCTCTCATTTTCAAGAACCCAAATATCCCTCATCCAATTATTGTAGAAAGAGCCAAAATCAAAGCAAATATTGATAAAGATGTTAAATCAATTTTACCTATCTATATATCACATGATAGGTAGATAACGATGTGTGTTTTAAGTCCTCGTTGGACTAGTGCCAACATCAAAGATTCATGGGGGTTCCCATAACCCAATTAATGTTTATTTTTAATTACTCTTCATTTATGGCTAGGGTTCAAGAAGAAGTTTTCTCTATTTTGAGAACGTCGTTGTATGATCGACAATGAGGGTTTGCAAATGATAGAAAAATCAAGGTAAAATAATAAGACCAACTATTACAAAGTATGAAATAGAGCATGTCCAATACCATAAAATATGGACTTGGAAAATTTTTATGGTCCTTCCATAGGATAATTTACAATTAAACTTCCATTTTTGAAGCTCCTCGAGGTTCATATCTCCATATTCATGCATCACACATTCCCAACACTTCTCATTATCATATGCAAACAACTAAGTGTGCTCATCCTCTTTTTTTCAACTTAATATATTATGTTGGAATTATTTAAAATATTATCATGATATTGTATAATTTATTTTGTAGGTTAATTAATTATAATATCCTTTCGTATTTAATGCTACATCCATTTAGTGTAATTTTAATTCACTAAAGATATTATATTAACATTTTCTTGAACTAAAAAGGGAGTAAACATACCCCCTATTGTCTTTTACTGTATTATTTCATCGTTATATCATTATTTTATATGTTAATAGGTATATAATAGATTTTAAGGCTAATTTTAGTTAAGTTATTATAATATTACACCTTTAACATATCTGACATCCTACTCCCATATAGTAGTTTTACGACCTGTAAAAACTTGCGTGTGTATGTACCTTTTAACATGGCTAACATAAATTCAAGAGTATATTCATATCTATCTTCTACTATATATTCTTCTATTTTATTACATAGAAACCTTATAAATTTATTCACATGATATTTTTGATATTGGCTTAATCCATAAATCATGACTTGTGGTCACATTTGAGTTCAATCACTATATTATATCATATCCTCATCCCTATTACAATATAAGCTCTCCTAATTTTACAACTACTACATGATATCCTTATTATTCTCTTCGACCTTGGTAATTGTTGTATTTTTCGTGGTAGTTTCCTCTATATATTCCTTAGTGTGCCCCCTATAATAACATCCATTGTAACATTGATAATTGGGGTTATAGTAGTCATCTTAGTATCCTCCCCATATGGTTGTTGACCACATACGCATCCTTGATATTGTTTATGAGAAGCAATTGTTTTGTTTAGTATTGAGGAATTGGGTAACCTAGTAAAATTGCAGGTGCAATATTTGTAATCATCACGGGCATTGTGATCAATTTTGGTGTCATTGTTCTTTTGACATTATATTCTTTTATATCTTCCAAGGCATCTATGGTGGGGCAGGTGTGATGAAATTTTTTAAATGAGCCACATGTTATACAATACATTTATTGATTTATCGAAGGTGCACTTTCCTCAAGGGGCATGTATCTCAAGTATTTTGATCCCATAATCTATATATTCTACACCAAGTCCTCTCTGTTGTTGCAGTGTTACTGCTGGATGCCTTATCTATGGAATGTTTCCCAACAGTGGCTACTCTTTTTTATTTTCACTTGTATAGGAAGTGTAATTTACTATTTATTATTGTGTAACATATAATACACCAAATCTTGGGATTTATGGCTGCAATCAAAGGATAATTAGTTCGTGAATCCTCTCTTCATTGGATTTCTTGCTGTAATTTTACCGGAGCCAATTATAATTATACTTGTTCAAATTTGGTATTTAAATTATTATCTCCTTCCCTTTTCCATGGTTGAACTTCTAGCCTAGTGGCCATTTTTAGTACCTCTGCAAAAGTGGATAAAATCTTGCCATCTAATGATCCTATCAAATATGGAAACAAACTTGAGATAAATCATCCAATTATATTATTTCAATTAGTGTATTGTCCATAATTCTTACTATAGTTTTTAATTAATAATCAAACTCCATTATTTCCCCTTCCTTTTGTACTAAATCTCTCATCTTACTTACACTCTTTGTTGGAGCTTCAATATAATGGAAATAATATCTAAAATCCTTTTCTACCTCATTCCAAGATTTAAATCTAGTTGTGGGTTAATCTTCATGTACCATTATAAAGTTCCATCTCTCAGGGTTTGTTAAGAAATCATACAGTTTGATCTTTAGATATGTGATATTGTTAATCCTCTAAAATATATCTAAAATGAATAGATACTCCTCTACATATTTTTTTATCTTTTTGAAATATTGGAAGTTTCATTTTCTATTTCATCATTGGTATGTTTTGTAAAGCCCGCTAAAACAACCCACTTGAGACTCAAGAAACAACCTAGAACTAGTTAGGAAAATTATGGAATTTTTTTTTTGATTAAAAGAATCTACAATCATGTTACAAGGCAACAGTTGTCCCTAACAAGTTCTGAAACAATTCAAATCCAATAGAGTATAGTTTTCTTTTATTAATAATTATTAGAGGTCACAAGGTCCAAAATTAAGGGTTAGAAGGTTCAAAAGGTTCAGAGGGTAATTCCTCACCATACCCACTCTCTAACAGGCTTAAAGATTCAACTTGATTTTTCTCACACTTAACGCACATTCAAAATTTCCTAAATCATTCCCATTGGATAGGAAATTTCTTCACCTTTCCAATGATATAAAGAAGTCCTCCTAACTCCTCATAAAACTCAAGTTATGGGCCGATGGACCTTGGGAGGAAAATTTTCCCAAGGGCGGGCCTGCGGGCATAGGGGAGAAAATTTTCTCTTGCACGGGTCGGAGGAGCAGGGAAGAGTTTTAGTGTTTTTTCCCTTTTTAGGGAAAAATCTTGATTTGCCTCCGCATGCCTTTGGGCCCAAAGAGGACATGTGTCAAGCTCATATTGGCATGGGGAAAACCAGACATGCGGGGAAACATACAAATTTTAGACTTTTGCTTCAAAAAGTGCAAGGGGTTCAATTTTACGCACACCTCCACCGACACCTAAGGCTTCCACGAGTTACCCTTTCATTGGTTATGGGCTAGTGGGTCGGTGAAGAGATTTAAGAAAAATTTCCAAAAAGGGGGTAAAAAGGTTAAGTTCCAAAATACACACATGCCTTTGCCGAGCCACGTGGTAGCACCCAATTAACTACGGGTTAGTGGGGCTACGGGGAAAATTATTAAAAAATTCCAAAAACTATTTTCTCTAAATGATTAAGTTGCAAGGGTTCCAACCCTCTGCTGTCACCTCATGGTGGCATGTGACAGCCTCTGATTGGCTATGGGCTGAAGGGGCAGAGGAGAAAATTTTCCCAAAAATTTTCCTAAGTGTTTTAAGGAAAAATTCGAGCCATGGGCCCACCAAGGAAAGTTTTCACAAAATTTTATGCCAAGGAAAACTTCAAAGGGCCATAAATTTTGATAGAGAGCTCAATTTTGGGAAAACGAGGACTTTCTGAAAAGATCTCGATGCCCTCTTTGCACTAAGATCATTAATTTTAGATTTTGATAAAGTGCAAGGGGTCAATTTTAAGAAAACTGCCTGAAGGATTTTTAAAAGCAAACTGGTAAATTTTAACTTATAAAATTTGTTCAATATGATCTTCCTCCTATCTCAACATGTAAAATAGACATGGAGGATTGTTCTAAGAAGAATTTAGGATGCATTTGGAAGGTAATTTTGCTTGATTGATTTCCAATTCAAATTTTTACAACTTCTGACAGTAAAAATACTGTGAAAGGTTTGGGCCCAATTTTGCAATGTTTGAAGGATTTTTCCTTAAGTATTTTAGTCCAATTGAGTTCATTTATATCATAACATGTTAGATTTTAATGTTTCATTCTTATTTCTTTCTTGCAGGTTTGAACTATTAATTTTAGATAAATTATTTGCCATGATGAAATACAAAACATAGATTAATTTCTAAAGGACTTATTTATCATTTTTCTCCTTCCATGTATGGAGATTCATTTCTATTCTATTTTAATACATTTAGTTGATTCAACAAACCATTTAATGGCTGAAATGTAAAGTTTGGTTTCTAATTTGTCTTATTTTCAAAAGAACAAAGTAATACAGTTCCTTTATACGTGTTCCTTTATTTCAAATAGATATTTCAATAACATTTAAAGATCATATTTCAATGCAACAATGCAGATGAAAAAAGGTATTGCAATCCTTTATTGATTTCAAATACAAATTTACATCTCTCAATTTCTTGAATGCAAATAATAGATATCAACTTCTTTCTTTCAAATTAACAGAACCAAGTATATATATATATATATATATATATATATATATATATATATCTTTCACATTCTTTCAAAGAAAAAATAGAGTCTATCTCTTTTTCATTTCACTTTACAAATTTCATAACACATACAACATATTTTCATTTCAAAACATTTACACTTCATCCACTTTAAAGTGAGAAGGGTTACAATGAGATTTTATTTCACATGGAACTGTCAAACATTCTTTCTCCTCTACTCCAGAACAACAACATAAATCTCTTCTCATTCATCTAATTTGATCACAATAGGAGTAGGGGAAAGGAAATGCTCTCCACCCAACCAAGACATCCAATGAAAAGGATAATCCATCCTTCTTCTTTGGCCCCTGAGCCCCAACCAGAATGCAATAAGAAATGTATTTCAACTCATGGCAACAACAGGCTTCCACATCACAAAGCAATCTTTCAACATGCACATTTCATAATAAAAATATAGTTCAAAACAAAATGTAGTTTACAACTACATTTAAAACATACAAACAAGACTAAGGCTTCATCAAGCAAGCCAAAGGAGCAAGGAACTATGTGGGAAGCTGCTTATGCCTTCCAATGGGGAATGGGTATCCACCTATAACAAACCACCAATTTAAATCATCACACATATACTTATGTCCCCCACAAATTTCCTTATGCCCCCCACAAAGTAATAAATGCAAGCTATTTCTTTTCCATGATTGATCCCAATCCCAAACTCCCTCTACAATAAATCTGATGCCACTGGCATTCCCTTAGGCCCCCCCTTAGTGATTCCCCATATCCTTCTCCTACACCATTCCTAGGCAGTCTACCCAACCAGCCAAAAAACACAAAAAAACATTCACCATTCACACAAACATAAAAAGAATTAAAAGCATATATGAAGAGCTAAGCTCCTACCTCTCCATATATTTTTTTCCAATACAACAAGCTTTCAATATTAAAATATAGTCCCAAAATCATAAATTCCCAAGTATGAAATGCTCTCCAATATCCTCCAAAATAAATAAGAGCTCCAAACCAAAAGGAAGGAAGTATTCAAAAAGTTCAACAACTAAAAACAAAGCAAGGAGTTCCAATTTTATAGAAGAGGGAAGAGAAGAGGATGAGGTGGATCTATGTAGGATGCCACATCACACATACTCAACTCCAAAATAAAAGTCAAATTCATTCCCCCAAGCATAATAAATAGGTGGGTGAAAATATGGCAAATTACTTCCACACTCCAACTAAGCCCACACCCCATAAGGACTACAAATTTAAAACATGAAGAAAGTGCAATTAAAAAATGTAACTTGACTTATAAAAAATGCATTAAAAAGGTCTAAAATCAACCCTCCAACCATAGGTATGGCTGGTAAATAAAATTTAGAGGTATGGGACGAGTTTTACTTGTCCCACAAGCCTCCAAAATCAGCCTCCAAGGAAAAATTCGAATTTCCAAGGAGGTGGAGTGTTTCATACTCCAAAATATGACTTACACATCACTTACCACATTTAATAAAAGAGCCAACAACTTCTATAATTACTTTCTTATATCCCAAATTTGATTTATTTATTTATTTTAACAATATGATTACTCACATTAATTCTACACAATTAAAAGAATAATGAAAGGGGTAAATGCATCACAAAATAAACACATGCAAACAATAATAAAAAGGAACCACATTAATAAAATACAAAAATCCCCTTGGTCACATTCAAAGGTAATCCCCCCATGGGAATCCCTAACAAAAAACAAACACACACACACACACACAAAACATGTTGCCATGGTGACCTTGTTGAATTCATCTAGAATTCCAATGTGGTTGGTCTCCAATCCCCCGATGTTTGTTGTGATATTTTAACCTGCAAAACACAAATACCTCCTTCAGCCTTGTGGCCATATCAAAACATCCAACATGATATAAATATAATAACAAAATCATCTATACATATGAATCACAACAACATCAAGGAAATCAACAATATCACTTACAATTTATATCAACAACTATATCATCATCATATAATGTCTATTTTCTAGATCTACTCAAAATATCCAAAAATCACATGTCTGAGAAACATTCATAATATATCCATGTCAAATATTATATCATCATCCACATAGGAAGTGCCTCTAATAAGCATCATGCATCATAACTAAATCAAAATCAACAATAATCTATGGTCCAACATCTAACATCATACTAAATCAAAACTATAATAATGCCCATAATATAGTCAATAGTGTCATGGTCAGTATCAAAAGGTGTCAAAGGGAAGTGGGCACTACACGTTTTGTGGTGTGATTTTAGTTTGAGCTCTCCATGGTATACTCTATGGTTTATCCTTATTTTTCTAGTTATGTATTCTCTATGGAAATCCTTTCCTTCATTTATCTCTCTCCAATTCATTATCAAAATTTATGGGTCCTATGATATCCTAAATGTCTCTTAATACTTATTATCTCTCTTAAATTTTGTATCTCAATTGTTTGTATCTTGTTTCCAAGTCTTCTCCTATTTGTATTTTTCCAAAAGGTGTGTATTGTGGAAGAGAGGATGATGACTGTTCTAAGGGGTTCAGTTAAATTTGGGATTTCTGGTTAGTTAGAGTATATATATTTTCATGACATTTCTTCATAACTATATTCCTCTGTAAACAATTTCTCACCCTTAGTATTTTTTACCTATATGCGTTTTTCTAATATTATTTATATGTAACCTTCCCCAATTCTCCTTTTCAGATTAAGTATGAATTTATCTATTTCCTATGTATTATTTTCTTCTTCCCCTATTATATCATCCTCCTTCCATTATAATATTCATTTTCATTCCTCTAATATTTTCCTTAAAGTATGCTTCATTTCTTGATTCCTAATTATGTTATTTTCTCTACTATTTACAACTTGTTCTCCTTTTTTGTTATTTAAGGTCTAGTCTCAAACTGATAAATTATTGGTATTTTTCTCTTAAGATTATTAGAGTATCTTGTTCCATAGTATCCACTATCCTTTTTAGCTCCCTCATTAAGCTAGCATGTCAAGATTGTGATCATTGTATTTTATTGTTCACTAAAAATTTTCATGTCGTAATTTGCATCCATGGAGTAACCATTGATTTTTAGTCTTTTCTTAATAAGATAATTACTGTGCAACATTCTACAAAATCCTCCCTTTTTAGGGAAACCATTAACTATTCTCCCATTGAAGTGGGTGTATTCTATTTCTCTAATTGTTGAGTCTTTTTTAACTCCCCATTTTCTTCTTTTCATTCAATTTCTTATTTCCCCCTTCTCTTACCAACTTTGTGAAGCTAATCTAGCTTTCTCTTCTATCATCATTTTCTTTACTATACTTTTACTTCTATTATTAATTTCTATGTAATATTTATTTCTATAATTTTCCCCTCCTTCACGTCCTACTATTTACCCTACCCTAAACATCTCCCTATTAACTAAGAAGAACAAATTAATTGTTGTCCTTATTCATGAGGGACCAATAATATATATATGAAATGAAGATAGTTATTGTTATGAGGTTACATATAATGAACAAGTCAGTGTGTAACCAAATGTAACCAACAGGATGGTGGGTAACCATGAAAATTTTTAATATATTAGCTTACACTAACATTCCCATGTTATTACATTGTTCTTACAAATGTATCCCAAGAACACTTCAAATTTTACCTTTCATAAATAATTTGTGAGTATATCTACTACATGGGCATTTTTTTGGGAATTAATGGAGTTAGAAGTGATGGTTCAATAATTGTTATTGAATATAATGACATTTTACCTCAATGTGCATGGTTATTTCGTGGAAAACATGATTCTTTACAAGATTCAAAAAACCTTGATTGTTGCAATGAATGATATGTGGATTTTATTAAGGAATTACCATATAAACCATAATGTGATGTAACAAAATCACTTTGTACATATATCCTCATGTTGTGTGATACTATGCATCAGTTGTTTGAAGTACATTGATTGACAAGGAGGGTGAATCAGTAATTTAAAACATTTACTTAAAATTTTGATTAATCATTCAAAAAATTGATTCTCCCTCAAAGTCTGAGCAGCATCACAAGTTTTGGCAGGAAGCTTAGAGACAGATAGATCATGGTGAGTCATTTTGTAGCTGGGGATGGGATCTAACTGGCCCTCTATCACTCAGATGTGGAGAAATGGATAGCACCCTCAAGAGGATTTGATCTATCCTCACTATTTTAGGTTGTGCCTTTCAACCAAGGTAAGAGAACCCTTTTGTAGCCTGTTGTTTATGGAGGAGATGGAGATGTCCTTCCTAATGAAGTTGTTAAGGAGACCTTGAAGAAAATATGATCAATGCAACAAAATCTAACTCTCACGAGTTGTCACTCTAGATAGTGGAGATATTCTCTAGGCAAGGTTCAGGCTACTAAAGACATTTGGAATCCTGATTGTTTCTGCATGTTTTGGTAATAAAATTTATGCATTTGTATACACACATGACAAACAGGGGTAGTATGGGTAGGATTAGTTGTTTTTAAATAATTTTTGGTGGGAGGTGAGGTAGAATAAACTTGATTTTCCAAATCTCTTGAGAACTCTTACAAAATGGAAAGTCTAGATAACAGAATGCTTCAGAATAGCTAAAATGTTCCTTTAACCAGAATATGTACTTCAATGGAGGCCCAGATTAGCACTTTTTCACACAATCTATGAGATTTTAACATGAAGGCTCAAGTTAGAAGACCCAATAAAACATCAAAATCTAAGATCAATCACGCTTGAGGCACACCCAGAGGCTTACAAACAATCTCTGTCAACAAATGAAAGAAAAGTGATTTTAAATCATTTATTTCACTCCCAGATGAAAGCTCTTCTGAGAAATGAAATTGCAGATGCCACTAAACTGTCACAAGGATTGAGACCTGTGTGATTAAGATAGATTTTGATACAAGATTGCAATAAGAACAAGAAAAACTATTTGCAGACATTCAGAAATGAAACAAACACATTTTTCTCAAGATCAACACAGAATAACTCAAGTTTGATTAAATTTATCAGTAGGGGAAAGTTTCTAGAACAATCTCAGAGCTTGTCAATGGCTGTACACTTACAACCACCTTGACATGATCAAACTTAATACAAAAGAGATATACAGGCTTCTCAGACGGCTTCTCAAAAGACAGGCTTTGTCAAATTTTCCTCTTGGGAATTTTCTTCGACCTCTAACACTCCAACCATTTGCATGAAAAATTTGTGCCATTTATAACATTTACAACAGAGCCCCTTTTCCCCCCAAAAATCCAGACATTGAGTGCTACCAGTGCTCGCCATGATCACGATCACGATTTCCAGAATCAGATCTGTAAAAAGTCGTCCAGGTGCTCAGGGGGCAATCTCTTCGAATATCTCCCGCATTCAACTCCTCCTTCTGGTAGATCACTCTTTCTTCAACTCACCAACCACTTCCACCCCTAATCTATCAAATCTGGTTCCTTGCATGCTTGGGAGAAGAAAAATGGAAAATCAGATCGAGCCCGATAGTCAGACCATTTTAATGGTGAAAGACATCTCCAGATCTTCCCCACCAAACTTAGATATCAAATTAACTCTGCTCTTTGTTTGGCATGTAGGAAATACCAAGAAATCATGAAGACTCACACTTCTAGGAGCTTTCAGTAAAAATGGGGGAAAAATAAGATTCAGACTCACAGTTGCCATTGATCTTTACTTTAAATTTGGGTCATCCACGTGGAAGATTCAATTTTAAAACGGGGTTGGGGGTTCCCTTTGACTTTTTACAATTTTTGAAAAAATGTAAAATTTTCACATTTTTCTACACACCTCCGCCCTTGAGAAATGAGCCTGACACGTGTCCTAAGGTGGGTCCCAAAGGAACCATGGCAAATTCTTCCATTTCACCTCTTTTTTGGAAAAGGGAAAATTTTCCAAGTTTTCCCCATAGCTCCACCCTTGAAAAATGGGCCTGACACATGTCCCAATGTGGGTCCCAGCGGAACCACGCTTCCTTTTTCACTTTTAACTCTTTTCTCCCAAAAGGAAAATTTTCCAAATTTCCCCCGAGAGTCCGCACCTCCATGCCATTGACTGGAGCAAGCTTTGACCTTTCCTTTATCAGGCTTGCGGGCCATTTTTGATATTTTAACCCTTTTGAACATCAAGGGGAAAAAATAAGTTTCCCCCGATGGTCCGCCTCCCTGCCCTTTTGACTTTTCAAACTACCACACATCACAATGGCACACCTTGAGATGGTCCCAAAAATTTGAGACCTTTGAAATTTTAGCATGGGCTCGCCACATGTCCTGGCCTCCGATGGTTTGTTCCCCAAGGCTTGACTTTTCAAAAACGTGTCACAATGGCGCATCTTGAGATGATCCCCAAAATTTGAGACCTTGAATGAGCATGTGGCTCAACGTGTCGTTATGGTGAGTGGAGCAACCTCCTCAAAAACCTTAAGGTTTCAAAATGATTTGGCAATCTCCTTTGCGTTCCATTTTAGAATTTTATTCCATTTTTAAAAAGGGAAAAACATTCAACCTTACCTCCGAAGGCCTCCATCTCCTTCATTAGCTTTTCAAAATGGTGCCTCAAAGTTTAAGACCAAAGTGAAGACTTTTTCCCTGCCACTTAAAATTTTCTTTAATCAAACTGGCGGGGCCAGGGGCGAGTTCAAATTTTTCTAAGTAGCCAAAAGGAAAAAGTTCAAAAAAAAACCTCCACATGTCCCCATCCAATTAGAAGAAGCCAAAGCACCAAAAGAACCAATCAAAATGAGCGGAGCCACGTGGACAAAATTTGCCTTTTTTCAAAAAAGTAAAAAGTGATTTTAAAGTATTTTCCCACCATCCCCTGACCAACCAAAAGAAGGCCACATTTCCTGTTGATGCAAGGAATAAATTTGACCAGGAGAAAAGCACCCGTGTCAAACCGTAAAATGTAGAAAAATGACCATTCAGCCCAGAGATGAAATTTTTTCTAAGGATGAGGATTTAGAAATGTTACAAGGCTCAAATACATCCTTCAGAGCTACATCCATTCATTTTTCTTCAAGTATTTAAAGGAAAAAATGACAAGGGCAACAAATCCTGACTGTGGAAAATGGAAAAATGGGAAAGCCCAGTTTTTGAGATGAACAGAGAATGGGAGACCCAAATTACAGACCTTTCAAGGAGAGGACAAAGAAACAAGGAAACAAAATGGATTCATACGTGATCTTCAACCCAGGAACAGATTAATTATGGCAACAAAAGGAAGGTAGAGACCTTTCAGGCACAACATCAGGGAATAAAATGTGACAGAGGCCGTAAATCAATAGGATTGCAAAGGAAAAATGGGGCGAGACTATTTTGAGCACCAACATCGGCTCCGACTCGGGGATGGGCACTCCCTGTGAGTGCCACAAGAACAAAGGTAGACCAAGTGCCAAAAATATCCATTAGGTGACAGAGTCATCTTGCAGAGTAGAGAAACAAAGCCATCTCCAAAAATGAACAGAGAAACCAACAAAAACAGGTCACCAAGGACCAGAACGAGCAAAAACACAAAAGACAGGAAACAATCCAACAAACTATACACTGTACAAATGATGCCCACCTTGATTCAAAGAAAACAATCAAGGAAAATCTTCAAGTGCTTGCCATCCTGGATATGACCATGCCAAAAGGTCCTGATATGTTTTCATCAACTGGAAATATACCTCTTTTTCTTCTTTGTTCAGTTTGTAAACCATCCATTTCTCTGAAGCTCCTCCATTGTGTTTAGGTCAAATTCTTTAACATTTTTCAAGGCTGAATCATAGACCAAATTCCCAGAGAAAACAACATACTTAGGAGCTCTTGTTTTCAACATTTTCATACTTCCTGAAATCCACAAAACTCACAAAGTTGTTAAGATCAACATCTGCTTGCAAAACTTCATAAGATGCATTGCTTGGGTCTTCAATCAAGTACAACATCTTCTTCTCTCCATATAATTTCACCAAGTTTCCTTCAATGGGGATAGTGGCATAAGACATGTCCATTTGCACACTACCACCAACACTTGCTGCCCACTTTCTTGACAACAACATCCCCCACTTGGTTGGGCAATCAATAATAACTACATCAAGTTTCAAATTCCTTCCAGGATAAGATGCAAGTTGCACATCCAGATCTTTGACACATCCCACCACTGGCACCTCTCTAGAGTCCATGGCAGTGCACTTCCCATATGTTGTTGTTACTTTGATACCTAATTCATTCATGACCTCAAGAGGCATGACATTACATGAAGCTCCAGAATCAAACATACAGTTATGTAACAACTTGTCTTTGATAACCAGGGTAGTGAAGAATGGATCCACATTCAGCTGGGATTTAACCAAAGAAGTTTCTAAATAAACCTCTGGTGGTTCCCCCAGCCCTTCCAACACTTGTGGCTTTTCCAACTCTACAACAGTAAGGGGAATCTCAACCTTGTTACATCTCTTCACTGTATGATCTCTTCCTCTTTGAATCCCAAACATTCAAAAGCCCTCTTCTTGTACTCGAGGATCCTAAGCAACTCAACAATTGGGATAGAAATTTTGATTTGACTCAAAACTTGGGCAATGTCATATGGAACAAATTTGGGTAAAGCAGCACTAGGAGAAAGATTGGAAAATTCATCAGATGGAATGGGATTCTTTTCAGTTTGGGCATGGGGAGGAACACAAGTTTTTCTTGGGGAAACAAGCTCTATGCCAGATGCATTTTTCTTTGGGGTTTCTTTGGTAAGCAATGGAAATTTTGACTTGGCTTGTGGCCCCTTGGCAGCTTTACTTCTGGTATTGTGCTCCTTTTCTTGGGCAACTACAACATTCATTAATAGCTTCCTATCTTCTTCTGAAGGAACTCCTCCATCATACTTTTCAATCATTAATGCCCTCAAGTATTCAAAATCATTAGTGGGAAATTCAAAATCTTGTACAGTGTCTACTTCTAAAGTATGAGAGGGAGGAAGAAGAGGTACCCTGATGGATGCAATCCCAAAAAATAGCAGTAGTTCTAGCACTTATTACCTCCGTTGAAGTTGTTTCCCTTGGAGAACTTGCAGAGATCTCCATCATGCAAGCATCATCATCAATTTAATCATTTGTTTCTTCTTTTTGCTGATATTCTTCACAAGGGGCATGGGGCATGAAACATCTGTTCACACCAATCAATGACATTTGTCTCCTCCACAACATCAACTCTGGCAGCCAAAGGATCAGGTACCATTCTATTTTGCCTAGCTTGGGGCTGCCTATTTCCAAATCCAACAGGTCCCTTGCCTCTGTCATCAGATATTTGGTGATTTGTGAACCTGTCTTGGCCTTGCTGCTTGTGTTGACCTTGTGAGCTCTGCCTAATCCCCTTCTCTTCCTGGGCTAGTTTGTATGATATTTCTTTGACAGCCCCTACCAAAGTTTTTCACAACTTCCTCCAAATCAGCAGCCTTGCTTGTCTGAGGTTTTTCTGGGTTAATTAGTTTTACACCCTCCCTTTTTGGAGGCTTTCCAATTGCCTTGATGTTGTTCTCTATTTGCAGAGCCATGGTGAAGGCCTGCCTCAAATTAGTAGGGTTTTTGTCCCTCAAGTAGTAAGCATCCTTTTTATCAAATGCATCTGAATATTTGATCAAACATGATTCATCACATGGCCTTATCCTAACAGGAAATCTCCTCAAGGTCTTGTTAAACCTTTTGTTGAAATCATGTACTGACTCATTAGGATTCCTTTTTGATGTTTTAAAATTCTGTCAAGAGAAACCTAGGGTCAGTTCTATCACCAAACTATAATCTAAATGCATTGCTTATCTCAATCCAAGAATCAATAGAGTTATCTGGAAAAGCTTTATACCAGTCCCTTGCATCCTCTTCCAGAGTATGGATAAACAACTTGATATATACATCTTCATGTTCAATCTCAAAGTCTTCCATCATATTGATAAAAATATTTAGATGTTGATCACCAGTTATAGCATTGTTTCCTTGGAACTTTGGTAGTCTATTTCTTACATCTTGAGGAACTGCATTTGGATAACCAGCCATCCCTACAAAATTTATAGGTCCAAAGGTATTTACAACAAATGGAGGTCTGGGTGGGGGCAGGGCCATGTTGTTTTGAGGAGGTGACCCTGGAGGGGTGACAAATTGATAAGGGGCAGAGGGTCTTTGAAACACAGGGGTATAATTTTCAAAATGGATATCCCCTAAAGGCCTTGTTTCTTGGAAATCCCTATCAACTTCTGAAAAGACAGGGGCAGAATGAGAAGAAAACTTTTCAAAATCAAATGAAGGCCCCTCTCCAGTTGGAGAATTCAATTCCACAAAGAGGCTACCTGATTCAGAAGCACTTGAATAGCAGTCTTCAATGATAGGCTGATCACTTTCATCAATGGAGATCCCTCTTCTTGTCTGCTGATCTCCCACAACTCTCCAGGATTTTCTTCCTTCTGATTTTTCTTTTCCTAGCTCTAGAAATAATGTCCTAGCAGGATCCCTAGCAAAGAAAGATCTTCTTCCTTCCAGCTTTGCAAAGGTTAGTAACAAATCTCACTTGACAGAGGTTAAGACACTGGTATTCATTAAGAATCAGATCAACAGGGAGTCACCACTAAGGATTTCCACCTTAGTTGTGCAAATGCACTAAATATGATCTGTCAAATGTTGTCAACACTAGAAACTAGAAATGGAAAGACTCTGACTTTTCTTTACCCAGATTTATCAATGAAAGCTAGTGCACTAGGTGTAGGAACTGAAAGAATTACACACAACACTTGGAGTATATAAGAAGTGTTTTACCAGGGTCTGAATATGAACTGTAACCACTATGTCCCCGGAAATGGTGCCAGTAAGGTGTTGTTGATGGGATAAATAGATATGAACTGGCAGTGAATCAACAAATAGTCTCAACAACTCAAATAAGTCCCCAACAATGGTGCCAGTAAGGTGTTGGTACCCAAATTGATTCTCCCTCAAAGTCTGAGCAACATCACAAGTTTTGATAGGAAGCTTAGAGATAGATAGATCATGGTGAGTCATTTTGTAGCTGCTTAGATGGGATCTAACTATGCCCTTTGTCACTCAGATGTGGAGAAATGGATAGCACCCTCAAGAGGATTTGATCTATCCTCACTATTTTAGGTTGTGCCTTTCAACCAAGGTAAGAGAACCCTTTTGTAGCCTGTTGTTTATGGAGGAGATGGAGATGTCCTTCCTAATGAAGTTTTTAAGGAGACCTTGAAGAAAATATGATCAATGCAACAAAATCTAACTCTCACGAGTTGTCACTCTAGATAGTGGAGATATTCTCTAGGCAAGGTTCAGGCTACTAAAGACATTTGGAATCCTGATTGTTTCTACATGTTTTGGTAATAAAATTTATGCATTTGTATACACACATGACAAAAGGGGTAGTATGGGTAGGATTAGTTGTTTTTAAATAAATTTTGGTGGGAGGTGAGGCAGAATAAACTTGATTTTCCAAATCTTTGAGAACTCTTACAAAATGGAAAGTCTAGATAACAGAATGCTTCAGAATAGCTAAAATGTTCCTTTAACCAGAATATGTACTTCAATGGAGGCCCAAATTAGCACTTTTTCACACAATCTATGAGATTTTAACATGAAGGCTCAAGTTAGAAGACCCAATAAAACATCAAAATCTAAGATCAATCATGCCTGAGGTACACCCAGAGGCTTACAAACAATCTCTGTCAACAAATGAAAGAAAAGTGATTTTAAATCATTTATTTCACTCCCAGATGAAAGCTCTTCTGAGAAATGAGATTGCAGATGCCACTAAACTATCACAAGGATTGAGACCTGTGTGATTAAGACATATTTTGATACAAGATTGCAATAAGAACAAGAAAAACTATTTGCAGACATTCAGAAATGAAACAAACACATTTTTCTCAAGATCAACACAAAATAACTCAAGTTTGATTAAATTTATCAGTAGGGGAAAGTTTCTAGAACAATCTCAGAGCTTTTCAATGGTTGTACACTTGCAACCACCTTGACATGATCAAATTTAATACAAAAGAGATATACAGGCTTCTCAGACGGCTTCTCAAAAGACAGGCTTTGTCAAATTTTCCTCTTGGGAATTTTCTTCGACCTCTAACACTCCAACCATTTGCACGAAAAATTTGTGCCATTTATAACATTTACAATAGAGCCCCTTTTCCCCCAAAAAATCCTAACATTGAGTGCTACCAGTGCTCACCATGATCACGATCATGATTTCCAGAATCAGATCTACAAAAATTGTCCAGGTGCTCAGGGGGTAGATCTCTTCGAATATCTCCCGCATTCAACTCCTCCTTCTGGTAGATCACTCTTTCTTCAACTCGCAACCACTTCCACCCCTAATCTATCAAATCTGGTTCCTTGCATGCTCGGGAGAAGAAAAATGGAAAATCATATCGAGCTCGATAGTCAGACCATTTTAATGGCAAAAGACGTCTCCAGATTTTCCCCACCAAACTTAGATATCAAAATTAACTCTCCTCTCTATTTGGCGTGTAGGAAATACCAAGAAATCATGAAGACTCGCACTTCTAGGAGCTTTTCAGTAAAATGGGTGGAAAATCACATTCATACTCATAGTTGTCGTTGATCTTTACTTTGAATTTGGGTCATCCACGTGGAAGATTCAATTTAAAATGGGCCCGGGGTTTCCTTTTTTCCTTTTACAAATTTTGAAAAATGTAAAATTTTCACATTTTTCTCCACACCTCCACCCTTGAGAAATGATCTTGACACGTGTCCTAAGGTGGGTCCCAAAGGAACTATGGCCAAATTCTGCCATTTCACCTCTTTTTTGAAAAAGGGGAAATTTTCCAAGTTTTCCCCATAGCTCCCGCCCTTGAAAAATGGGCTACACATGTCCCAATGTGGGTCCCAATGGAACCACGCTTCCTTTTTCACTTTTAACTCCTTTCTCCCAAAAGGAAAATTTTCCAAATTTCCCCCAGAGGTCCGCACCTCCGCCGTTGACTAGAGCAAGCTTTGACCTTTCCTCTTTTGGGCTTACAGGCCATTTTTGGTATCTTAACCCTTTTGAGAATAAGAGGCAAAAAAATTCTAAGTTTCCCCCGATGGTCCACCTCCCTGCCTTTTGACATTTTCAAATTGCCAACCTTGACCTCATCTTGGCGCACCTTGAGATGGTCCCCAAAATTTTAATCCTTTTGAGAGCAAGAGGCTCAAAATCCACATTCATTCCTCTGAATGGTCCGCTTCCCTAAGGCTTTGAGCTTTTCAAAAGGCCCATGTGTCAGAATGGCAATCTCTTTTGAGATGAAAAATTTGAGAAAAATGAAAGTGAGCGCGAGGCTCTCCAATGTCCTCCTATGGCTTCTTTAAAATTCAAAAAATCTCAAGGGCTTTCAAAATGATTTAGCGGGGGTTGCTCCATGTGTTAGAATTTCCCAAAAAATTTTTGAAAAATGACTAAGGGAAGAAACCCAACTTACCTCTGAAGCCTCCATGTCTCCATGGCTGCCACGTTTTCAAAATGGTGTCCAAAGTTTAAGACCCTGAATGAGTGCGGGCTTACCACATGTTTCTTTCCCACCAAAGCTGTATTAGCTGCATAAAAATTTTTTTAAGTCCAATAGAAAAGTAGTTCAAAAACAAACTCCACGTGTCCTCCAGCCAACTCCAAGGCCAAACCAAAAAGTAAATCTTCAAATGAGCATCGTTCCTCCACGTGGAAAATTTTAAGTTGAGGCATTTTCATAAAATTTTGAAGTACCCCCCTGAGCCACAACCAAAAGAGGCCACATTTCCCTATGATGCAAGGATGTAAATTTGACTGGTAGAAATGCCCACCAAACCGTAAAATGTAGAAAAATGACCATTTGAGCCCGGAGATGAAATTTTTCCAAGGACAGGATTTAGAAACATGACAAAGCTTAAATATTCTCTTCACAACTACATCCATTCATTTTTTATCAATTATTTGGGGCAAAAATGACAAGGGAAACAAATCCCTACTGTGGAAAATGGAAAGAACGGGAAATCCTAAGTTTTTGAGTGAACAGAGAACAAGAGACCCAAACTTGGTTGTTAACCTCAGGACTATTTTTCTAGCCGTGGGAAGTTGAAAGATCACAACTTTCAATCTTTTAGGGTCGGCTTTATGGCTTCTTAAAAGGATTGTAATCCTATAAATAGAGGTGTTAGGTTATCTTGAATATATCTTGAGTGTTCAAGAGGTATTGAGTCTTAATGATCAAGAGGTGATCAAGATTGATCAAGGTTATGTAATTGGGTTTCAATTATGGTTTAGATGTGGTTTAGCATCTTTGGAATTCTGTTGTGAGTTCATAACTAAGAGAACACTATGAGATTTTTTTTACTCTTGTTGATAGTAAAATTTGAGCAATTTCTTGGTGGACGTAGCCCACATTGGGTGAACCGCGTTAAACCTTGTCTTGTCTTATTTTGTGCATTATTCATTTATGATGTTATATTTCTATAAGTATAATTCTGCTATATAGTTTCCTATTGTTATGGTTTGAGGAACTGTTTCCACATATTTGTTCTCTAATTCCTAACAATTGGTATTAGAGCTTTGGTGGTTTTTTGTTGAAGTTAGAAATCAAAAGGAAATTTTCGATTGAGTGGGAGCTATGGTAGACGATGGCAAATTGAGGGTTGAGAAGTTCAATGGGTAGAACTTTGGTTTGTGGAAGATGAAAATGGAGGATTACTTATATCAGAAGTACTTCCATGTTCCTTTGGCTGGCAAAGAAAAGAAACCTACAGCCATGTCAGATGAGGATTGGGAGTTATTGGATAGAAAGGTGCTCGGGGCAATTCGTTTATGTCTTGCATCTTCGGTTGGTTTTAACATATCGCAGGAGAAGACCACAAAAGTTCTCATGAGTGTGTTGGGGAAGTTATATGAAAAACCCTCTACCTCTAATAAAATATTTTTAATGAAAAAGTTATTTAATATGAAGATGTCTGAGAATAGTTCTATTGCTGATCATTTGAATGAATTTAATACGGTTGTGAGTATGTTAAACTTAGTAAAAATTGACTCTGATGATGAGGTCAAGACTTTGTTGATTTTTTGCTCCTTACCAAATGGTTGGGACAACTTGGTTATGGCTGTAAGTAATTTAGTCTCTAATAACTCAAAGATGAAGTTTGAGGATGTGATAGGTGTGATCCTAAGTGAGGAAATGCAAAGGAAGAGCACCGAATATTCTTCTACTTCTAGAAATGCTTTGACGGTGGAGAGCAGAGGGAGATAAAAGAACAGAGGGAAAGGTAACCGTGGGAAGTCGAATGATCGTGGAAGGTCAAAGTCCAAGAGCAAGTTAGAATGTTGGCACTGTGGGAAGGTTGGTCATGCTAAGAAAGATTGTTGGGATCTTTGGGATAAGAAGAACAAGGAGGAGGAAACTAAAGAGGTAAATATGGCAGTAGGTGATGTTTGTCAAGATGCCTTAATTCTTTCTTTAGATAATATTTCTGAATCTTGGGTGTTAGATTTAGGGGCTTCTTTCCATGCCATGCCACATAGACATTACTGTACTAATTTTGTTCAAGGTGATTTTGGACATGTATATCTTGGTGATGATGAACCATGCAACATAGTAAGGAAAGGTTGTGTTCAGGTGAAAATGCAGAATGAGAACACATGGCTACTTAAGGATGTCAGGCATGTGTCTAAGTTGAGGAAGAATTTGATATCAGTGGGACAACTGGGTAGTGATGGTTATACGGTTAGTTTTACAGTGGAGTCTTGGAAGGTTACCAAGGGAGCTCTTGTGGTTGCAAGAGGTAAGAAAAATGGTACTTTGTATTTAACCAGTGGTGCTGATTATTGCAATTTACTTGTTGTATATGGAGATGTAATTTTTGGCACTAGAGACTCGGTCATATGAGTCATAAGGGCATGCAAATTATAAAGGACAAGTTTCCTGGATTAAAGGAGTTAGATTTGGACTTCTGTGAGGACTGTGTTTATGGGAAATAGAAGCGGGTGAGATTCCTCAAGGTTGGACCTACTAGGAAGGAGGGTAAGTTGGAGTTGGTGCATACAAATGTATGGGGGCAAGCTAAGGTAAAATATATTGGTGGTTCATGTTATTATGTCACTTTCATTGATGATGCAACTAGAAAGTTTTGGGTATGTTGCATTAGAAAGAAATCTAATGTGTTTGAAATTTTCAAAAGATGGAAAGCCTTGGTTGAGAATGAAACAGGTCTCAAGCTAAAATTTCTTATGTCAGATCATGGAGGGTAGTATTACAATAATGAATTTATTGATTACTATTTGGTAAATGGGATCCGTAGGCAAAGAACGGTTCCAAATACTCCATAGGAAAATGGAGTGTCAGAGAGAATGAACAGGACAATCATGGAGCGTGCTAGGTGCATGAGGTTACATGCGGGGCTGCCACTCATGTTTTGGGTGGAAGTGGTGAGCACAACTATTTATCTGATTAACAGAGGACCCTCTATGGCCTTGGATGGAGGTATACCTGAGGAGGATTGGTCTGGTAAGAAAATTGATTACTCATTTCTTAGAGTTTGGATGCCAGGTATTTCTTCACATTAATAAAGATGATAGGACCAAGTTAGAGGCTAAGTCTAAGAAATTCACCTTTGTTGGATATGGTGAAGATGATTTTTGTTTCCGTGTTTGGAGTCTTAAAGACAAGAAAATTTTTTAGTCTAGAGATATTGTCTTTAATGAAAAAATCATGTATAAAGACCAGTTGCAGGAATAGAAAGAGGAATCAAAGAAAGAATACACAGTGTTAGAGGACATTGCAGACAACAAGGTGTCCAAGGGGCTGGTTTAGGTATAGCATGTTTCAGCACAACCAGTTCAGGTACTTACTCATCAGGAACCCCAAACTCTTGAGGTGAGAAGGTCTTTTAGGGTAAGAAGGGAACCAAAATGATTTTTCCATCTTTGAATTATTTATTTCTCACTGACAGTGGAGAGCCAGAGTTATTTGAGGAAGTAGTGTAGGTGGATGCCAGGAAAAAGTGGGAGCAGGCCATGGATGAAGAGCATAGATCTCTAATGGAGAACCAGACTTGGGATCTAGTGGAGCTACTTGAGGGCAAGAGAGCATTGCAGAACAAGTGGGTGTACAGAATCAAAGAGGAAGATGGAGGAAAGGAAATGATATAAGGCCCAGATGGTGGTCAAAGTATTTACACAAAAGAAAGGTATATACTTTGATGAAATTTTTTCTCTGGTTGTTAAAATGACTTCTATTAGAATTGTTCTTGGTTTAGTGTAAGTAGAAGACCTGCACTTAGAACAGTTGGATGTGAAGACTATATTCCTTCATGGTGAGTTGGAGGAGGAATTGTACATGCAGCAGCCACAGGGTTATGAGGTCAAAGGGAAGGAGAGGTTAGTGTGCAAATTGAAGAAGAGCTTGTATGGCCTGAAACAAGCTCCACGGCAGTGGTACATAAAGTTTGACAGTTTTATGCAGGAGTAGGGTTACTCCAGGTGTCACTTAGACCATTGCGTGTACATCAAGAAGTTTCTTGATGGTAGTTATATTATTTTGTGCTTGTATGTAGATGATATGCTTGTTGCACGAAAGATCATTCAGGAAATAAAGGTACTCAAGAAGCAGCTGGGTGACTCCTTTGCTATGAAGAATTTGAGGGCAGAAAAACAAATCCTTGGTATGAGAATAACTCAGAATAGGAAGGAGAGGAAGCTGGTATTATCTCAAGAAGATTACATAAAATAAGGTCTTGGAGAGGTTTAGTATGCAGGATGCTAAACCGGTTGGTACTGCTTTGGCAGGTCACTTTAAATTATCAAAGGAGCAGAGTCCCAAGACTAAGGACAGAATCCAAATGTCCACGGTACCATACTCATCAGCAGTTGGTAGTTTGATGTATGTTATGGTATACACTAGGCCTAAGATTTCCCATGCAGTGGGAGTAGTGAGCAGGTTTATGAGTGATCCAGGTAAAGAGCAATGGCAAGCAGTAAAGTGGATCCTTCAGTATTTGAGAGGGACCATGGGAGAAACATTGTGTTTTGGTGGATCATACACTACATTACATGGATATGTAGATTCAGACATGGTAGGAGATTTGGATAACAGGAGGAGCATGACAAGTTAGGTATTTACGGTTGGTGATACAACGGTGAGTTGGATTTCATGGTTACAAAAGGTTGTGGCTTTGTCAACCATAGAGGTTGAGTATGTTGCTGCCATATAGGTAAGCAAGGAGATGATTTGGATACAACAGTTTCTTGATGAGTTGGGTCATAAGCAGGAAGTTGGAAGACTACACAGTGATAGTCAGAGCATTGTTCATTTGGTAAAGAAATTTGCTTTCCACTCTAGGACGAAGCACATTCAGCTGAGATATCATTTCATCATGATAGCTTTGGAAGAAGATAAGTTAAAGCTAGAAAAGATTCATACTAGTCAGAATCCTATGGATATGATGACAAAGGAGGTCACAATGGAGAAGTTGAAGTTGTGTTCAACTTTGATTTTCCTTCATGGTTGATAATGAAGGGTTAAGAACTTTGTTCAGTGGAAATAGTCTCCAAGTGGGAGATTTTTGGGGTGTGGAGCCTGTTTTTGGTCTTCTTGAATCAATGTTGAAGTGCTGGAGCTTGAATGGTTAAGTTTAAAGACTTCAAGAGCATTTTGTAGTCATTTTCTATGATGTGGCTATGTAGTCGATGTGCCGTTACTATGACGTTTCTGTTAACTTGGATGTTAACTTCAAGACTATTTTTCCAGCCATGGGAAGTTGAAAGATCGTGACTTTCAATCTTCTAGGGTCATCTTTATGGCTTCTTAAAAGGATTGTAATCGAATAAATAGAGGTGTTAGGGTATCTTGAAGATATCTTGAGTGTTCAAGAGGTCTTGAGTCTTAATGATCAAGTGGTGATCAAGGTTATGCAATTGGGTGTCAATTGTGGTTTAGATGTGGTTTAACATCTTTGGAATTCTGTTGTGAGTTCATAACTGAGAGAAGACTATGAGAGTTGTTTTACTCTTGTTGATAGTAAAATCTAAGCAAGTTCTTGGTGGATGTAGCCCACATTGGTTGAACAACATTAAATCTTATCTCTTCTTCTTTTGTACATTATTCATTTATGCTTTTATATTTCTACAAGTATAATTATGCTATATAGTTTCCTACTACTGTGGTTTGAGGAATTGTTTCCACATATTTGTTCTCTAATTCCTAACAACACACCACAACACAAAAATAATTGTTTCCTAGGAATAAAACTAATTCCACATATTTTTTCTCTAATTGTTTCCTACTATTGTGGTTTGAGGAAAATAAATCAGATACTTTCCTAGGCACAACATGGGGGAATGATAAATGGTAGAGGTCGTAAATCGATAGGTTTCAAAGGAAAAATGGGGTGAGACTATTTTGAGCACCAACACACACTCTCTAAATCAATATTCCCTTTTTTTGTCTATCCAATACTTAAAATTAGTCATATGGGTTTTACATAATTTCCCAAGTGTTCAAATCTTTTAGATAGGCTGACTCATGTCATTTCAATGCATTGTTTTTTAAGGTGGATTCTCTAGTAGGTCTATAAAGGATAATTTTGGTCTTGCTAGAACTGGTGTGAATCCTTTGGGATAGATTTGAAAACCCTAAACCATCTAGGAGAGGTTTCAAGGAGTTTCAAAAGAAATATAATTAGTTTAGGAATATTAAAAAAAATTCATAGGCTTATGAACAAGAACAGTGAAATTGTGGTTTTCGGGGTTAAGGAGATTTTAGTTAAAAATAGTACTTGAGCTTAAACAGATGATTATAGGAGTTATTTAGGGAGTTTAGAGGGAAAAAATTTCTCATTTTAAATCTAATTAAATATTCTAGATGAATTTACTTTCATATGTTTCATAATACCTAGGAGCTTCTCAACACACCTTGTTGTCTTGAGAAATAATGATATTTTTAGGGGGTTACAAGAATAATTGGATCTTGGGACCCATCCCTTTGATCTTGGAAGGTTTTATGGATTCAATTTCATATAGTTATTAACTAAAGAGGTCCTCTTGTAGCTCCAAAAACTTTTTCTTCAATATCTCTCTCAAGGTAAGCTTTCGGTACTTAGCCAATTTTTCAAAGCGACACATGCCAACACTGGGTTAAGGAAAATTTTAGTGTCCTTATTGTCTATGTCCTTATCCCTTACATAAGGATGGGATAAGAAAAAATTTCCCACCCAATTTATTCCCTTTGGTTCATCACATGACCTTGGACAAGCTCTGTAAGCACTTTGACCTAGTTTCTAGCCCCCTTATTGTGCAATGATTGCTCGCCACTTATCAACCCAGGATGAGGAAAAAATATTTTCCCTCCTATCACTATCCTTTAGGGATATAGGGGATGGTAAACTATTCCCCATGATTTTACTAGCTAATGGTTCTTCATCTGACTTGAAACAAGCTTTACAGTGCATTTTAAGTCGTTTCTTGTCTACCCGCGTCGAATCTAATGAGGCCAATTTTTATGTCCACATCAAGGTTAATTTATATGTTCATTATATCCCTATCCCTTGGGTACATAAGGGATAATAGAATGTGTCCCATCCTTGCCCCATTTTCCATTTGTCTTGGTTCTGGCTCCATGATGCTTAAATACTCCTTTTTCCTCTCACCTCCTTGTCGAATCCTATAGTGTCACTTGCCAATACCATATCAAGGAAACATTTTCTACACCTCTTCTCCCGTTACCTTTGGGATATAGGGGAAAATTAAATATTCCCCATTCTTGGAAGTTTGTAAAATAAAATTTTGCCTAAGTTTTTTTGTTTGCTGCTTCTTACTTTTTCCTCTCCCGTGAAGAAAAAGCTCTGTCGTGAAATGTTAAAAACATAAAATAATATTTTTCCACCTAATGTTTTAATATAAAATCCATGATTGCTAAGTAAAAACACCAAACAACTTGGAAAATTCAAAAATACTCTGCCAAAATTTCCCCAGAGCTATTATATGCACCAAGACTTGAAAAAATCATATCTTGTAAACCAGTGAATGAATTCAGCCCTTCTTTTCACAGTTACTCAAAACCCCAGTTTGGTTCCCTTTTATTTGATTTTTTAGTTTCCAAGCATTATGGAAGGTGGAGAAAGGTAAAATTTGGATCACGATGACCCAGAACCGAGCCTAATCCAGAGGTGTAATTTTCATTTCAATCCAAGGTGGACAATTACTGTTTCTAAAAATAGTAAGTACCTGGTTTTTTCACTTACTAAAAATATAAATATTCTAAAAATAGAAATTCCTCTCAGATCAATGCACTTAGAAAGCCATGAAAAATATAAACTAGGCAATTTTGACAAAAAAAAAGTAAAAAATAAAAAAGTAAAAGGAAACTATCTAAAAATAGAAAGTTTACAAAAATAGAAAAGCATTGCCAACAAAGTTTAATTGAATATGCCATAGGGTCGAGAAGTTAAAATTTTAGCAAAAAATGTGAAATATCCCAAAATAGTAGGTCCTAGTTCTACCTACTAAAAATAGAAATTCACTTTCAGTTTATGCTTGCTCTTCTCGAGATATCATCACACTGTTGTTTATAGTTTCATGGATCTTTAGTAGAGCTACAACCCTACAAGGAGCACCAACCTCTAGTTTTGTGAAGCACCAACTCCATAAGGAGGATATAACCCACCAATATTATCAATAACCCACTCAACCACCTTATGAAGAAGATATCTCATGTTTTTTTGCTTCCACAACTCATAGAGATCACAAGTTCAGATCACACTCCTTCAAATCCTTGTTCAAACCTTAGGTCTTTAATCTCTCACAAATTATCACTTTCTTCTCTTTTAAAATCATCAAACCATTGTACACACACTTGTTTTAATTATTTAACCTATCACACACATGATCATCTCTCAAATCATTCTCACACACCTGTAATTCAATCACACCTAGGTAACACTTCTTGCACACACACACAACTAGCTCACAAAATCACCCAAAACCATTCTTTTATAAGCTCTCCTTCATTTAAATTCAATATAGATCAGTTTCCCTCCTTTATATCAACCCCATTATCTTTTAAAAAATCCATAAAATTTATCAAAATGTTCATAAGTGACCCAAGTAGGTTGGCCCAACCAAAACCCTTCATCCATGCACCAAAAATCCTCAAAATCCCATCATTAGAATAAGAAAATTCCTCTTACACAAAATTATTTTTATTCAATCTCTAAAAATCACAAAAAATGATTAATATGACATTTAAACATCATCTATGGTCTCAATTTATATTAACAAATCAAATTATTTCATTTAATGGGCTTATGTTGGCTTATTTCCTTATCAAAACATATGTTTGCAGGATCTTGATTTTACCTTTCGGCATCAAGACCCCTCGATATGACTTAAAATATGGCATGTGTCCACTAAATGAAAATACCAAGACCTTTATCACACATCTGCTCAAGTTATATTCCATGAAACATCCACATGCTCAAACCATAATTACTTTTGTCTTCACCAAAACAAGTTGCCCAAAACCCAGTTTTGTAAACTCAACTATTTTGTATCGTTTATTATATTTTAAATACATATAAATTAATTCAATAACTTCTAACATCACCCCTTTTAAATTTCCAGATGATATCAAGCATCAACTCAATCTTTCTGCAAAAGTGGTTATGTCTTGAAAATCAAGAAATATTATTTCTCACAAATTGATCTGAAAAAATCATCAAATAAACTCATCATGATACCAAAATTATACCATTAGAAATATATCTTAATTTCCTTTACATAACATATTGTAACTCCTTTCAACTCCAAATGGAAGGGCCTTCAACCAAGTTGATCCTTGCAAACGACCTAAAACTACCCTTTAACTAGTCAACATAAATGAAGCATACTTGACCATTTATAAGAATCACCATGACCTAAAACCATCATGGAAATCAAGAAAAACTCACCTAACTCACATAATTTCCATTAATTTTTCAACTCATTTGAAACCCTTTTCCCAAACTGAACATATTCAGAGAGTGACATGTTTGAGTGGAGTTCAGTCATCACCATAAGCACTACCATACCTTTCTAGAAACTTGGAGGAGTACTCTACATTTTCCAATAATATTCAATAAAATATAAATAAATTATGTCTAGTTAATATCCTTTTCTGTTCTACCTATTTTGAGCTAGGGTTTCAAACACATAAATATTTTTTTACCTTCTTAACATTCATTCATAAAATCATGATGATGAAATGACCTCATTATTTTTATGAAACATTCTAGACTTAATTTAAAAATATCACTAAAATCCACAAGGTCTCATGAAAAGTAAACAATTCATGGTGAGCATCAGAAGAATCAATTCAAGTTGTAATGACCATGTTTTTGACCCTATTTCACCAAAACTGACATAACATGCAAAATACTCATCATGGAAACATAATTGTTTTCCCAAAACATCATGACACACCCTACTAACATCCCCACTCATCACCAAGTTATTATTAGTTCTCAATTTCTCCAAAAACTCTCATTTTCATAGCTATCACTGATGGTTTTGCAATGTAAAGGTTAGGGTCAACTGAAACAACATCATAACACATCATAGAAACACTCCAAAAGGTCCTAACATACCTAGTACATCATAAATCAACATCCTACATGGGGAATACATGAGCTCATATAACTCCACAACTCACTGTCATTTATTCTAACAACCATACCCGGTCTAAATGAGCACTTGAAACATGGTCACCAACCTGTATCTTGGTACCCATGCATCAATTATGGTTCCCAAGAAGTTAGACAAGAACATGTTAAAAATCATCCAAAATGCAATCTCAATTGCAATAAGTGAAACTCATGTTATGTTTTCTTTGGTTTGGTGAATCACAAACCTAAAACGTGTGTTATAATGCATACTTGTTATACTAAACTATATATAAAAAAGTTCCAAGCTGTATTCATTTTATTTCCCCCAAATGTGAGTTAGACAACAAAACCCTACACTCGCATTTTATATTCAACTGCATCTAGCTCCCACTATCGTCTCGTAATCACCGTAAAGATCAAAATCGACAATGGTGCCATGGAGAAGATGTTGGAAAAATTCTTTTGTCTAAATTGCATTTAAATTTGGTAATAATATACTAGAATTTTAATTGATTAAATTTATTATTATTACAGTTCCACCTCAACCAAGACCAAACCCTTGAAATTACCGTGAACCAATGATTAGCCCTCCTATAAACAATTGTTGAAATTGCATTAAAATGTGATAATTATAGAGTAATCATCCCCCGGGTAGTCAAGAGGAAACCAAAGTCGTTTCTTTATCTATTTTGACTCATCAGCATTGCACCAAACCAATTGCTAAAGCAATCAGTCAAGAGGATTTAGCAGCCCATATAGTGGAAAAAAAAATTGAAATTGAGGAATTAATCAAAAAATGAGGGATTCCCATTCTATAAACCCCCACTGTGCCTCTCTTGCAAACACATTGGAGGTATTAGTGGCTCAAGTTGATGTGGAAACAAGTCAAATTGATCATTGGATATCTTATAGAGAGCATTGTAGGGAATATTATGCCAAAAAATTTCATATGTGGATGTAAAGAAAAAATAAATTACAAAAGACCTCATATGTGCCTTATTCACAGACCCCCAAACCAATTTTCTATTCTGTTGTCATGTAAATGGTTTCCAATCCACTGGTGCAATAGTGATTTGATTAAAAATAATTTTTGGGACCGATGGTGGATGGTGTTTGATTTTCCACCTTGCAATAACAATGAGGTTCCACTATAATTTTTTAGGAAACTCTATTGTGAGTTTATCCTCAATGAGATCCCAAACTATTTTGATTTCTAGGATTTCTAGGGTCGAGGAAAAGGTTCTCCATAGGATTGACCAGGTGCACAACGTGCACCTATTCAGCAAGGTAGAGTCCCCACACAAAATCCCCCTCACCCTGAGACTGTCCCTCTAGCAGTGAAGGAGAGAGTAGAGATTGATACACTCCACACGCTTCAAGGGCTATCTGATACCCTTGTCTGACATACGAGGGACATTTTTGATCCAGATGTTCGTGGAGGTACACAGAGTATTCCCTTAGGTAGTACTAGCATGAGGCCACATCTTTTCTCATCATGTGGTAGCATATGCTTGGGGCCCGAGGAGGATGATACTTTCATGCATACTGGTGTTGGTGGAGTTACTGCTGGTGGTACACATGATAATGTCGCTATGTTAGACACCTTTTTGAGTGATACATTTGGATTCTAGACATCGATGACACCTTTGCAGGTATTTGTTATTTTTTATCATGTATTTTACACAAATATCTGAGTACTTGATTTACTTATATATGTTAAATTTTTCAAATAATTGTATTTGTACACATGTATGCATTGATATTATAGTGTGGGAGGGACATCATCATTCCGACCACAGGTTGTGAGCACCATGCCTATGCATACATTCACAAAGGTAATTTAGAATGTTAATTGTGTAAAATTTTCACGTATGAAACTAGACTCAACTTTTGAACTCAAATATATGTCTATATATATGTATGTTCTTGTATATATAAATTATATATGTTCAACTAACTTGACGTGATATATGTTTTATAAAGTTGATGACCTCACTAGACACACCACCATCTCTGTGACGAGTAGAGAAAGGTATTGCCGCTGCGATTTCATCTGCGCAACAACTCACCGAGGTATTCAAACTACATGTATTTTCATTAAATAGCTCATGTAATTCATATTATGTTAAATTATGTTTAAAATAATGTCCTTCATTGTAGCATTATTAAATTATGTTAATAATGTCCTTCATTATGTATACGCAGGAGTTACCTACGATAGGTAGCAGCCCTGTTCATATGATTCACAGGCATGGCATGGTAAAAAAATAGTTGTATATTGATAAAATTAGTTAAAATATTGTCATTACACATACATGTACTTAGTTGGCATAAATTTTTTGATCTGCATTCAAAAAATTTATTGTTAACATAGTTCTATTTTGGCTAATTTTGATGTTTGATTTTGTGATCTTATGTGTATGTAGGGTTCAACCCCTTCCATTTTTACTTCGAGGGCACAAAATCCTCGAGCTCATCATTTTGATACCCCTGTTCGTGCTCCAAGAGCTCCCGATGACTCATCTGAGCATGAGATGTAGATTCAACATGACCGAGAGATTGCGGTAAGTGTGTGTAAATGTAAATAGTTTCATTAGCATGGTCTTATACATGTTGAAAACTTATATATTAAGTTTTGACAAAAAAATTGTTTGCATTTACAAGGTTCAACTACATGAAATTTTTTAGCGGAAGAGGACTCATATTATGGAGCACTTAGAGGATCTAAAGTCATCTCACATAGATCTCCATCTATGTCTAAGGGAGGGCCTTCTTCGAGAAAGGCCAAGAGAGGGATATATTTTGATGATTAGGTTGTATATATATATGTCATATGGCATTTTTTGTATACCTATGTGCATGGCATTGTATGCACGTTCGACATTATATGTACACCTATATGGCATTCACTTGATATTATATGACCTATTCGTGCATTTTTATATTTATTGTGCACGTTAATACAATTTGGAACTCGATATTTTTGTATGAGACCTTACATTTCTGAGATTATTTTTGTATGAAACTAATATGATGTGCACTTGACAATATAAGACATTATGGATTATTTTTTCATTTATTGGTGTTGTATACTAGCGTTTTCAATGTATAATATGCATGAAACTTTGAAAATCAATATTTATATAATGTATGTATATAAAGAGTTATCTAATCTGAGTAATTATTCATTCAATTTATCAATGTGTATATGTGTATTTACCTTACTTGCACTTCTTCTTGCTCATGGTCTCTTTGTACTAGTTCCTATCTTATCATGCACCTACTGCATTCTTCAATGCTTCTTAGTCTTCTCCCCTATTAAAACACCTCAGAAAATCATTAGGACCATCACTAACTTGATTCATAAGGCTCCAAACACCATTGTTGTTCATCTTACCAAAACTATCAACTATGCCCCTTAAGACAATGTTTTTTGCAACAAGCATGGATAGAAGGATCTAAGGATACCCAGAAAGTCTTACAAGCTTCAATAGTTAAATTTTTCCATCCCTAAGGTGCTCCCAAAATCTTAGACTCCAACTCCTTCTACAACTCCTTAGAGCTCACCTTTTCACTTTTCGCTCTTGAAACACTAACTAGCCTTGTCCCACTGTACTATGTAGCATATATCCACTTGTATGAGGTTCCATAGGAGAGGTATTCATAATTATGGGAGGATTTAAGGAGTTTCCTCCACCATGCCACAATAATAATTATATTCTCATGAATAAACCTGATGGTGATTTGGCAATCTCAAAAATGTACTTATCATAATAATGGAAAATAAATCCAACTAATAACAATTAATCATCAATAAGTAAATCAGTGGCAGGAAAATCAATGTCTACCATGTGCCACCTCCAAATTCCAAATTTCATTTCATTTAAATTCACTTCAAGAAAGGTTGGGGTAAATGAACTCGCCATTTTCTTTACGCTTTTAGAGGTCCAAAATGTCAATTCACCCCAAATTTTGAAAATATGGAGAACTTGGAAAGCCAATTGCATTTATAAAGATAAGCTCGAAGCGAAGGAATGCATTTCATAAGTAATTCCAGTCAATTTTGTTTTCTTTTTTCTATTAATTCCCGCTAAAACTAGCCTTACTATTGCATCTTGATAAAAACAAGTTCCCAAGAGCTGAGGGAGATTTTAAACTTATCACACAAGCATGGGGAGTTCTCTCCGATAATACTAGAAAGGCTACCTATGACAATGAGAAAAAACCAACAAGGGCACAACCCCACCTTCCACCAACCGAATTCCACAGGCACTGCCACTGCCATTGGCATTGCCAACAATCTAAATGGGAATAATTCTTCAAGTGTGGATTCCTTTCCTAAAACTTCCATATTCGATGACCATGACTAGAACCAGAACCAAAAATAGAAACAGGACCAGGAACATGACCTAGACCAGGACCTAGACTGGAAATTTGAGAGGATTTCTGAGGTTCAATTTTATTTTCCAAGATGCATTACTCCAATGTTTGAGAATGTTTCTCCAGATGCAATGACATTCTTGATTCAGACACTCAATGATTCCTGAATGTCCAATCCTGCCACAGACCCCAGTAGTCCTCAATCCTTGGATACAAGGAGACACCATTACTTGGCTTCCATTTATAATGATAGAGATATTTGTAAATTTGTGTTATGACCTCTAAATCTGTATGCATTTCAAGTTGTTTGGAAATCACATCACACCCTTCACTAGGCTTGATGACTACCCCTATATTTTTGAAGGCACTTTTGAAAGCATCCATGGGTTTATCATAGAAGGAATTATCAATGAATGGAAGGTCACTAAGCCATAGGCCAGCTGAATCCCATTCAGAACTAAACAAGAAAGATTTACTAGGATTGATAACCCTTGTGTGTTCTTAGCCATTCCCCTATTGCTATGCTTATTTTGTACAAGCAGACTCAATGATGGTTCTAGGCACGAGACTAGGAAATATGGTCCTAATATTGTCATGCCCTCCTAGTCGAGTAGTATGGAAGTTATGAGTTCTTATCACTAAGTAGCAATGCCAAAGTTTTAATTTTCAAGGTACAGTGATTACATTGATAGGAAGTCAGAAGCCATATTAGTCTTGTTGATACTTAGTACTAATTACCCATGAAATCTAATTCTCCAGCTTTCATTTTCTTTTCTCATCTTCCACATCATACTGAATAACCATTTGACAGGGGAGCTTCCCTCTTTGATGGCAATACACCGAATATGAATATGATCCTTGAGCTTTGAACCTCATACAACCATAATACTAGTACAAATGTGTTTGTTGGTAATGTTGCATGGTCATTATCCTTTTTTATTTTATTAACAGATCATGTTCCATATTTTTTGTTCTAAAGACATATCTTATATTTATATTGAGACAAGTGTGCATGGATGTAGAGGAAGAATGGTGAAATAAGGAAAAAGTTGAGGTGAAAAATAGGAGAGAGAAAGGAAAAAGTCCTTGAGGGAGTCAAATAGGATGGGTACCACCAAAATCTCAGTCTCCATGGCACCTAGAGAGGTATCCTCTCATCCTACACCTCCACATTAGGACCATTTAGGAAATTATTTGTTGGTTTTATCCATCTTCATTCAGTTCTCTCGTTGTCCTATTATTTGCAACCATGTGAAATAATATACTTTGAGTCAGTGTAAGGTTGTCTAATGCAATATTTTGTAAACAGAAGCTCATGGAACCAAATTGACTGTGCCAACATGTCAGGGTATCTAGGTAAAAATTTGTGGATGATTTGTTTCAGTGCCAGATGATGTCATTTCTTCTAGGCTACTTCATCTGAACGTAGTCCCTTATGATCCCTGAGAGGAAAAAAGGATATAACTTCGACGAGTGATATATCAGTCTCCATGGCACTTAGAGATGTATCGTCCAATCATACACCTCCACATCGAGACCCTATAGGAACTCATATATATTTTTTTCCATCTTCATTTGGTTCTCTCATTGTCCTATTGTTTGCAACCATGTGAAATATTGTACTTTGACTCAGTAGAAGGTTGTCCAACACATTATTTTACAAACAAAAGCTTGTGGCACCAAACCAACTACACCAACATGTCCGGGTGGCTAGGTAAACACTTTTGGAGGATTTTTTTTGGTGCCATACGGTGTCTTTTCTTCTCGGCTACTTCATCTGGGCATAGTTCATTAAGAGCCTTAAGACCAAAAAATGATATAACTTTGATGGGTGATATCTCAGTCTCTATGGCACCTGGAGAGGTCTCATCTAATCCTACACGTCTACATCACGAGCCTATAGAAAATCCTATCACATTTTACTCCATCTTGATTTGGTTCTCTCGTTGTGCTATTGTTTGCAACCATGTGAAATACTATAGTTTGAGTCAGTGTAAGGTTGTCCAATGCAATATTTTGCAAACAGAAGCTTGTGGTACTGAAACATCTACACCAAAACATTAGGGTGGCCTAGGTAAATACTTATGGAGGCTTTTTTTGGTGTCATACATTATGCATTGCTTCCAGGCTACTTCGTCTGGGCATAGTCCCTTAAGATCCCTGAGACCAAAAAAGGTTATAACTTTGATGGGTGATATCTCAGTCTCTATGGCACCTGGAGAGGTCTCGTTTTATCCTACACCTTTATGTTGGGACCCTTTAAAAAATATTGTCTTGGTTTTATCCATATTGATTTGGTTCTCTCATTGTCCTATTGTTTGCAATAGTGTAAAATATTGTACTTTGAGTCAGTGTAAGGTTGACCAATGCAATATTTTACAAACAGAAGCTCTTGGAACTGAACCAAATGCACCAACACATATAGGTGAAAAGTTAAATGCTAATAGAAGTGTGGTTTTGGTAGCCAACACTCCCATTTCTTTCGAGCTACTTTGTCTAGGCGTAGTCCCTTAAGATCCATGAGACCAAAAAAGGATATAACTTCGACTTGTGATATATTGGTCTCTATGGCACCTAGAGAGGTCTCATCTCATCTTATCTTAAACCTCTATGTGAGGACCATCTAATTTATTTATTTTTCAGTTTTCTCCATCTCCAATTTGGTTCTCTCGTTGTCCTATTGTTTGTAACAGTATAAAATACTGTACTTTGAGTCAGTGTAAGGTTCTCCAATGTAATATTTTGCAAATGGAAGCTCTTGGAACTGAACTAACTATGCCAACATGTCTAGGTAACTAAGTAAACACTAGTGAAGTTTTTTTTGGTATCTAAAGCTCCTTGTTCTTCTGGGGTACTTCATTTGGGCGTAGTTCCTTAAGATCCCTGAGACACAAAAATACTATAACTTCGACGGGTGAGATCTCGGTCTCCATGGCACTTGGAGAGGTCCCGTCTTATCCTACAACTCCATGTTAAGACCCTATATAAAATCTTGCATTGGTTTTATCCATCCCCATTCAATTCTCCCATTTTCCTATTGTTTGCAATAATGCAAAATAATGTACTTTTAGTCAGTGTAATGGTATCCAACACAATATTTTTCAAACAGGAGCTCTTAAAAAAAAACCAACTATGTGAAAATGTTTGTGTGAACATGTAAACACTGTTGGAGGCATTGTTTTGGTATCCAAAGGGCTCAGTACTTCCAGCCTACTTTGTCTAGGCGTAGTCCCTTAAGAGCCCTGAGACCAAAAGAGGCTATAACTTCAACGGGTGATTTCTCAGACTTCCTGGCACCTAGAGAGGTATAATTTGATCCTACACCTCTATGTCAGGACCCTCTATAAAATTTTGTCTCGGTTAACTCCATCTCCCTTCATTTATCTCGTTGTCCTATTGTTTACAACCATGCACTAAAATATTATACTTTCAGTCAGTGTAAGGATGTCTAACATAATATATTGAAAAAAGAATCTCTTGGAACCAAACGTATTATGCCAACATGTTTAAGTGATGGCCTGGTAAATTCTATTGGAGGTGTCATTTTAGTAGCCAATGCTCCCGGTGCTTCAAGGATACATCATTTTGGTGTTGTCCCTTAAGATCCCTGAGACCAAAAAATACTATAATTTTGACAGGTGATTTCTCAGTCTCTCATGGAACCTAGAAAGGTCTCATCTTATCCTACACCTCCATGTCGAGACCCTCTACAAAATATTATCTCATTTTTTCTATCTCCATTTAGTTCTCACGTTATCCTATTTTTTGAAATAGTGCAAAATAATGTACTTTGAGTCAGTGTAAGGATGTCAAATGCAATATTTTGCAAACCGAAGCTCTTGGAACAAAATCAGTTGTTCAAACACATCTAGGTTCACCATGTAAATTCTATTGAAGGACTTTTTGTAACAAATGCTCTTGGTGCTTATGGGCTACTTCATCTAGGTGTAGTCCCTTAAGAGCCATGAGACCAAAAAAGGCTATAACTTCGACAGGTGATATCTCAGTCTCTATGGCACCTGAAGAGGTATTGTCTGATCCTACACCTCCATGTCAAGACCCTCTACAAAATTATGTCTCAATTTTCTCCATCTCCATTTGGTTCTCTCGTTGTCCTATTGTTTGCAACATGCCAAATATTGCACTTTGAGTCAGTATAAGGTTGTCCAATGCAATATTTTGTAATAAAAAAATCTTGGAACAAAACTGATTGTGCCAACACATCCAAGTGAATAAAGCTATTAAAGGCATCATTTTGGAATCCAACACTCTCGGTTCTTCTAGGCTACTTCGTTTGGGTGTATTCCCTTAAGATCCCTGAGACCAAAAAATTCTATAACTTTGACGAGTGATTTCTTAGACTCCATGGCACCTAGAAAGGTCTCGTTATATTCTACACCTCCACATTGGTACCCTCTACGAAATACTTACTCGGTTTTCTCCATCTCAAGTTGTTCCTCTTATTGTCTTATTGTTTGCAAAAGCACTAAATAATGTAGTTTGATTCAGTGCAAGGTTGTCTGATGTTATATTTACAAATGGAAACTCGTGGGATTGAACCGATTATATGCACACATCAGGATGGATGGTTAAACACTATTGGAGGTATCTTTTTGGTATCCAATTCTCTCAGTGCTTGCAGGATACTTCATCCAGGCATATTCCCATAAGAGCCCTGAGACAAAAATATATATATAGCTTCGACAAGTGATTTCTCGGACTCCCTAGCACCTAGAAATGTCTTGTCAGATCCTACATCTCCACATTAGGACCCTCTACAAAAGGATACATCTATTTTTTCCATCTCTTTTTTTTTGTCTCATTGTGCTATTGTTTACAACCATCCCAAATAATGTATTTTAGTTAGTGCAAAGTTATTCAATGCTATATTTTGTAAAGGGAAGCTCGTGGGACTGAAATGACTGTGCACATGCATCAGAATGGAATGGTAAAGGATATTGTAGGCATAATATTAGTAACCAATGCTCTTAGTGCTTTCTAGCTACTTTGTCCAGGCATAGTCCCTTAAGAGCCCTGAGACAAAAAAAATCTATAACTTTGACAAGTGATTTCTTGGACTCCAATGCACCTAGAAAGGTCTCGTTAGATCTAACACATCCAACTTAGTACCCTCTATAAAATATCATCTCATTTTTCTCCATCTCATTTCAGTCTTCTTATTGTCCTATTGTTTGTAGAAGCTCTGAATAGTGCAATTTAATTAAGGGGTAAGTGTACGAAGTTTGGGGGCCAAAAAGAGGACAAGAATCTGAAAAAAAAGAAGCAAAAAACATGTGTTTTGCTAAAATGCGCTCTATTTTAATTTATTTGGCTCGTGAATCATTGAACCTATAATGGGTACATGTTATAACATATTAGTAAAGATATAATAAATTAGGGTCACTCTGCACATTATGGAAGTGGCCTCGTAGCTCCAATAGTTATAATCTAGAAGATGGTTTTTCAAAATCTAATCTGGCAGTACTTACTCATTTTCACGATTTCATCAAATGACCTAAAACTTTCAGGGCATATATATTATAGTCGGTCTTTGTTTTGGGAAAGCATATAGTCATTTTTTAGGTTTTTTGACCTTCTAAAATGGATTTTGGCCCTACCACTGCTTGAATTAGTACTAATTTTTAAATTTGGTCCATAATTCACTTTAGTGACCATGAGTTAACTCTCTGATGTTTGTCTACTTCTTACTAAAAAGAGATCCTCACTTTGTAGATAGAGGATTTTTCCCTGAATGGGATTCTTGTCTTATGGCCAAAATGAGGGGATTGTAATGTGCCTCCTCCTTAAGGTGTGATAACACTATTAGGTGTTGAATGAGTTTTTACGAATAGTACCAAGTGAATTGCATCAAGTGAACTCAGATGATTGTTCATTCTTAGAAACATGGTGCTCCATATAAAGATCATCCCCTCACCTTTCCTAGCTCTAAAAGCATCCTATCATGGAATCAAATTCATGATTCTCATACATGATTTTGCTTATATGTCTCTTATGGAGACAAATGATGCCTTAATACTTCACAAATAATGGTCCTTGATAACTCGATGAAATGACTAGCTCATTTTAGCTTGTTCTGAAGGGTGTTCAATCAACTACAAAATGGCCAAAAATGTCTTTTTAGGTGTTCAAAGGATGTAGTCTCTCATAAAAACTAAATGAATCGATCGATCACCTTAAACACTATTCCTTACATACTGAAACATGTTGAATGATCTTTTTAGGACTTTACTTTGGGTGAGGGTTTATAATTTAGGTTTTAGGGTTTAGGGCTCGGAGTTTATGGTTTACGAATAAGGGTTTAGGACTCAAGGTTTAGATTTTAGGGTTTAAATTTTAGTGTTTAAGGCTCATAGTTCATATTTTAGGGTTTAGGGTTTAGGGCTCAGGGCTTAGGGTTCATGGTTTAGGGTTTATGGTATAGGGTTTAGAGTTTTGGTTTTACGGTTCACGATTAAGGGTTGAGGGTTTAGGGTTTAGGGCTTAAGGTTCAAGGTTTAGGGTTTAGGGGTCAAGGTTGAGGGTTTATGGTTTATAGCTCAAGGTTTAGGGTTTAGGGTTTAGGGTTGATAGTTGAGGGTTCACTGTTTAGGGTTTAGGGTTTAGTTTTTAGGATTTAAGGTTTATAGTTTATGAGTTAGGGTTTAAAGTTTAAGTTTGAGGATTTAGGGTTTATGGTTTAGGGTTTAGGAGTTAGGGTTTAAGGTTTAAAGGTCAGGGTTTAGGGTTTACGGAAAATGGTTTAGGGTTTAGGGATCAGGGTTAAGGGTTTACGGTTTAGGATTGAGAGTTGAGGGTTCATGATTTAGGGATTAGTGTTTATTTTTTAGGGTTTAGGGTTTATGGTTTATGTTTAAGGGTTCAAGGTTTAGGGTTTTAGGTTAGGGATTATAGCTTAAGTCCTAGGGTTCAAGGCTTAGGGTTTACGGTTTAGAACTCAAGGTTTAGGGTTTAGGAATCAGGGTTTAGGGTTTAGGATTTAGGGCTTGGAGATTAGGGTTTAGGGCTTAGGGTTTATGGTATAGGGTTTAGGGTTTAGGGCTCAAGGTTTAAGGTTTATGGTTCAGGGTTTAGGAGTTAGGGTTTAAGGTTTATGACAAAGGGTTTAGGTTTTAGGGTTTAAGGATCAAGGTTTAGGGTTTAGGTTTTAGGGTTAAGGGTTTAGGTTACATAGTTCATGGTTAAGGGTTTAGATTTTAGGGCATAGGTTTTAGGGTTTAGGGTTTAGGGTTTAGGGTTTAGGGTTTAGGATTTAGTGCTTGGGGTTTATATTTTAGGGTTTAGGGTTTAGGGTATAGGAACCTTTGGGATTTGACATTTAGGCCTTAAGGTTTAGGGTTTACGGTTTAGGGCTCAGGGATTATGTTTTAGGGTTTAGGGGTTAGGTTTCATGTTTTAAGGTTTACGACTCAGGGTTTAGGGTTCAAAGTTACAGGTTTAAGGTTTAGGGGTTAGTTACAAGGGCAATAGATTTAGGGTTTAGGGTTCAAGGTTTAAGGTTAAGGGGTTAGGGCTAAAGGATTAGGGTGTAGGGTTCAAGGCTTAAGGTTTAGGTTTTACGGTTTAGGGATTAGGGTTTAGGGTTCATGGTTCATGGTTTATGGCTTAAGGTTTAGGGTTCAGATGTACTGGTTTAAGCTTTCAGGGTTAGAGCCCGAGGCTTTGGATTTAGTATTTAGGGTTTAGGGTTTAGGGCTCAGGGTTTAGGGTCTACGGTCAAGGGTTTAGGGTTTAGTATTTAGTGTTTAGGGTTTGGGATTTATTATTTTGGTTTTAGGGTTTATGGCTTATAGTTTAGGTTTTATGTCTCATGGTTGAGGGTTAAGGGTTTATGTCATAGATTTTAGGGTTCATCAAATTTGTAGGCATAACATTCAAAGAGAGTCATCAAAATTTGATTTTTTTCATCTGTTGATATTTTGAAGGAGGGAAATTTCATATTCTTGAATTTCCAATATTTCCAAATACCCCAGTAGTCATCAATCCTTGGATGTACAGGGAGACACTGTTACTTGGCTTCCATTTATAATGATAGAGATATTTGAAAATTTGTGTTATGACCTCTAAATCTATATGAATTTCATGTTGCTTGGAAATCACATCTAACCCTTCACTAGGATTGATGACTACCCCTATATTTTTGTTCAGGGGATTTTGAAAACATCCATGGCTTTATCATATAATGAATTATCAATGAATGGAAGGTCACTAAGTCATAGGCCAGGTAACTCCTATTTAGAACTAAACAAGAAATATTTACTAGGAGATTGATAACCCCGTAGTTTTCTTAGCCATTCCCCTATTTCTATGCTTATTTTGAAAACTTTAGGAAGTTCTATCAAATTTACTATCCGTTCTAGTAGAAAACTTGAACTTTATATTTCTCCAGAGGAGAGGATACTACAGGAAATTCAATTATGATCCTACACCTCTGCATTGATATATTCTCTATGTTTCTTTTGTTTCCTTTAAGATTAATTTTTTTGTTGTGATGTTTATTTTTTCCATCTTCCAATGGATCATCCTAGTTTGCATAATACCATACATGGAAATATGATAAATGTGAATAAATTTACATTCAAGAGTGCTAGTATATGTCGGGAGAAACAAGTTTGGAATAGATGTGTAATATATGCATTACAAGGAACAAGTTAGATGTCATATCCATTTAGTTACCTATCCCACATCTCATAAAAAGGGTAGTTCTATAATAAGAATTGTTGGTGAGAAAATTTGTCTCGTGGAAAAATGGGTGGGTTTAGGCCAATGCTATGGGAGTATAAGTCCCTCTACTTGAACAGTCTAGCTTTCGTATGTGGATGCATGAAAAATTGGATTTCAATGGTGTTCTTTTGACCAGAGATCCAGCAGGGGCACTCCACTGTCCCTATGACAAAGCTAGAAATTTCTCACTAGAGAAGAACTTTGTTTGAGAAGGGAAAAGGGAGTGAGAATGGAGGTAGGAAAAACTAATGTTGCGGGTAGAATATCATATGCCCACACACATCAATTAGAACTTCATTTACATGCATTTATAATGAGAAGAAAAACAAATCCATGAGAGAAGCAACAAGACCGAGTGAAACTCATTGGTCGCAAAGTACCAATTAATTCCTCAATCAAGGAGGTAAAAATTCCTTCTTTTCTTATTGAAGCTCGAGAAGATTTTTTACATAACTTTAGAATCAAAGAAATTTGAGGAAGAAGAGAAAATAGAAGAAGAATGGTATTTTCTGTATTTTTTAGGTACAGATAACTCTAGTTTTTAGTAAAATCAATCACCCACCTTGGAATGACGTCGAGAAGCCATTATATTCTTTGCAAGAAACCATTACAACTACATAAATCCTTAACACCTTTTTGAATCCCTCTGTTCTAAAGAAAACAATCATGGTGGGTTAAAACCAGATCTTATAAAGCAATCGTTACATATAATTCCCCAGTTTAAATACAGACCGTTAGATCTACTCCTCGAACTCTGAAATCGGGTCGTCCACGTGGCAGGAAGGGATTGGAGCGGTTATGGGGGAAGACCTTTGTATTTTGTGATTTTTTAGAGATTTGGAACTTTGGAACAAATTATCCCGCACCATCACTTTGAATTTTCAACTTAGGCATGTGACTGGTTCTGATTGGAAATGGGGTCATGGCCCTTTTCTCAACATTTTAATCTTTTTTTGAAAAAGGCTCAAAAACTCAATTTCCTCCGCCGGCTTGCTACTCTAATTTGACTAAAACACGTGGCACATTCTAGTTGGAGATAGGATCATGGATCTTTTCTAAACATTTTAATCTTTTTAGGAAAAAGGCTCAAAACCTCAATTTTCTCCGTCATCCTGCTGTCCCGCTTTGAGTTTTCAATGGCAGGCTTCACCTTGAATTTTTCCTTTATATCCTAATCGGGGTTGTAGATCATTTTTTAACTTTTCACCTTTTTTACAAAAAGGCTCAAAAACACAAATTCCTCCATCGGCCCGCTCTTCTGCTTTGACTTTTCAACTTCAGACCTAATACCTTGGTGGAGTAGCAGAGCATTTTAGAACTTTTACTTCACTTTTTTGAATTTGGTTAAATTTCCAAAAGTGCCCTGATGGCCCGCTCATCTGCTTTGACTTTTTAATAGCAGGCTTCAACTTTGACTTTTTCCTTTATAGCCTGATCGGGGCCGCAGGGAAAATTTACCATTTTTGCCAAAAGTGACCAAAAGTGTTAAGTTCACCAAAAATCTCATTCCTCCCCATCCAATAGGATCTGACCATGTACCTACATTCATTGGAGTCAAAATTTGACAGGTAAAAGACACCCATCATCCCGATTGTGGAAAATACGCAGAAGAAGAAAAATTCATCATTTTGAGTCCAATTTTTGAATTTCCTTCACAAACCAGAGGTATGGAGGCAAAACAATGATTTGGTGACCCAGGCCATAGAACAAGTGAACAATTTTGATCAAAAATGGAGGTTGTAAAGAGGATATTATGTGCACAGACTGGGAAATGGATAATTTCTCAAAATGTGCAAAACAGAGGTTTAAACAACTCTAGGGCATGACTTATGCTAATTTCTTAAATCTCTAATTTGTCTTAAACACCAATGAAGGGCATGATCTCAAAAAAAATTAATTTGGCTATGAAAACACAAAGTAGTTTTTGGTAGACAACAGGTGGCTCTAGCTCAGGGACATGGCATGAACTGGGCATTACTAGGGCATGACATGAGGATCCAGAATCTCATGTTTCAAAACGTATTACGTTGACCAGTGCCTTATCCATTGGGCGTTGCAGAGTCATGTACCATTCTAAGAAATAATGGAAAAATAAGGAAACACACAAACCAAACCACACACAACCAAAACCAAACAAAACTAAAACCAAAACCATGCAACAAAAAAGGGAAAAACACATCTATGAAAATCACCTATGGTATAGGACGGGGGACAACCCACTTTCACTAATGATACAGTTTCAATTATTACCCACTTTGAGGCAATTCCAATGGCATTCCATCCAAGAAAGAGAGGATAAAAACATTCTCACCACAAGCTCCATGAATTTGGAATGGGCCCAACCACAATGAATCAAAATTTACATGTCTCCCCTTTAGTTCTCTTCTCTTGTCCCATAGCAGGACCAAATCTCCAACTTTGAAGTTCCTTACTTTGGTCTTCTTGTCAAAAAAATTATTCACTTTCAACTTATGTTCTTTAATTCTATCCACCACTTGGCATCTTCTTTCCTCCAGATTCTCCAGGAAGAGGATCCTCTTGTTAATGGAGTCTTTGTACTGACCATCTTCTATTTATTGCAGCAGCTTGAGAGGTGGCATCTCAATTGTGAGAGGAATCTCTACCTCAATTCCATACAACATTTGGAAATTTGACATACCTATTGCCTTCTTAGGAGTGATCCTATCATCCCACAATGCATCATACAACTTCTTGTGCCAGTTCCTTTGATTCTCATCTACTAGCTTGCGAACAATGGTCACAATGTTCTCGTTGCTTAACTCAGCTTGACCATTTCCCTATGGATAGTAGTCATAAGAGTGAGATAAGGAGATTCTATAACCATAACAAAACTTTGTGAACTCCTTTGAAGAGAAATAGGTGGCATTGTCTACAAAAATCTTCTGCGGTACTCCAAAGCATACAATGATATTCTCCTTGATGAAGTTGCAGACTATTTTAGAGATGGATTTCTTGGTTGGAATGACATCCACCCATTTAGTGAATTAATTTGTTGTAGTGGGTAAATAAGTATGCCCTACACTATAATGAGGATTTAAAACACCAATAAAATCTATCCCCCATTGCTGAAATGCTTCCTCAATCACCCAGGACTGAGTGGTAATGTAGCTAGTTATGGCTTTCCGACAAATTGTTGGCATGCTTTGCATTTGGAAACCCAATCTTGAGTATCTACAAATATGGAGGGCCAATAATATCTCCCCCTCATAATCTTATGTGCAGTTAAAATTGTTGAGAAATGTCCACCACAAGCTTGATCATGATATTCCCTGAGTAACTTTTCTTGCTACTCCTTATCTACACACCTGAGGAAACAACCGTCTAGGCCTCTCTTGTAAAGTGCATGATTCCAAATCACAAACTTATCTACCTTTAGCTTGAGTTTCCTTCTTTTCTTGTAATCAAGATGAGGAGGAAATTCTCCATAAGTGAGGTAGCAAGCAATATCCGCATACCACTCATCAGTAGTGATGACAAAGAGCACTTTTGGACTGTCTTCTAAATAGGATGGGAAAACATGATCATATTCTCCCTGCCAAGCCTTAAGAGTTTCATTTTCAGTAGTCAAATTACACAAAACATTTCCTCTCCCCAGATTAGAGGACCTAATCTCTAAGTAATAATCTTGGGTCTTTACAATCCAACTTCCTCTCTTAGCCCCAGGATCTTGTTGAGTCAAAATGGACTTGATTGCACTTCTAAGGATCGTCACCACTGTAAGGGAATTGAGAATGTATATTTTTAAACTTTTAGCAGCTTTAACCACTACGTATGCATGCTTCTCCAGTTGGCTGTACTTTAGCTCATCATTTTTCAAAGGACAACTCATGAAAGCAATGGGTGCTTCCAAGCCTTCATCATTTTTCTACACAAGGACATCAGAGAGTGTATGTTCTGATGCATAGCAATACATGATGAACTCCTTGTTGAAATATAGAGATACAAGAGTTGGAGATTTGGCAATGGATTTCTTGATATTCTCAAATGTTATATTTCCCTCCTTATTCCACTTGAAATTTTATTGAGGCTTCAACATGGAAGTCATATGCTTAGTCAGTTCAGAAAACTCAGGCACAAAATGATGAAGGAAGTTTACCTTTCCAAGGAATGAATGAACTCCCTTTTTTCTAGTTGGTAAGGCTAATGCTTGGATAGCTCTGACCCTCTCAGGATCGATGTGTGCTCCATGTTTTTTCACAATGTGTCCCAGCAACTTACCTTTTGTTACTCTAAAAATGCACTTCTTTGGATTTAGAGAAATGCCATGTTTCCTACACCTTACAAGGACTTTCTCCAAATGACTGATATGGTCTCCTCTCCTCTTTGAGAAAATCATGAGGTCATCAAGGTAAATGACCATACAATATTTTAAATCTTTGAAATCCAAGTCCATTGCTATCTGGAAAGTGGCCCAAGCATTGATTAAGCAAAAAGGCATTTTGTTGTAGGAAAAAGTGCCCCAGGGTGTTGTGAAGGCTATTTTGTTGCAATACTCTTCTTCCACCTTGATTTGGTTATACCCTGAGAATCTATCAAGAAAAGAGCATTTCAGATCCAGTGACTGCTTGCAAAATATGATCCATGATTGGAAGAGGGTAGTTTTCCTTGAGAGATGCTGATTAAGATTTCAAAACACAAATCCTTATTTCCCCATTCTTCTTCCTTACTGACAATGTTAGCCACCCATGTTGAATGGTGGATGGGGAAGATGATTCTAGCATTGAGCATCTTTTTCACCTCTTCTTTGATAACATCAACAATCTTTTGATTATAGGGCCTTTGTTTTTTCCTAAAGGGCTTAGCTCCTTGCTTCAAAGGAATGGAATGATACATTTCCTTTGGATAAAAAGACTTGAGTTCATCATAGGAGTAGGCCAAGACATCTGAGTACTTTTTTAGCAGAGAAACAAAATTTCTCTTCTCTTCTGGTGAGCAACATTTACCAATGTTAACCATCCTTGGATTCTCTGAAGTGCCAATGTTTTCTTGATTCAAATCAGATGGGCATCAAGAAGACTATTTTTCTTTCACTTGGATGAACCTGTCATGCTTTTCAAAGAGATATTCCAAAGAAACTAGGCCTTTGGGGATTTTATTTCCTTTCAGTTTAATAACCCCCTCTTCATCAATTCCCTTAATTCCTTTCTTCTCTTCTTTGGGGACTGATTCACGGTGTGGGTTTTCACTTCCTTCAAAGAACATATTATTGAAGTTATCCCTTTGTTCTAAGAGGGCTAGGATCTGATTTTCATCATTGAAGACCTGCCAGTGATTTGCATTATCTGGTACACTAGGTCTGAAAACCATCTCAATGTTCACCTTATCTTTGCCAAAAGAAGGATGAGGTGTCACTAAGGAAGCTGACACTGCTAGAGAATCATCCTTTTCATTATTTTCCCTAGGGATAGCTTCAATGGAGAATGCATCAAAGGATTCAATGCAGTCCCACACTCTGTTTCTATAGTGCCTAAGCCTTGGACTTTTTACCTAATATTGTTGGAGGAACAACTTCACCACAATCTCAGCATCACCTTTGCATCTCAGCTTCTTGATCCCCATCTCCTCTATTGCATTCATGCATAATAAAAACACTTCGTACACTGTAGTATTGTTTGTATTATCAAATTGCAGATTATAGGAAAAAGGGTATATCTCATTGGAGGGAGAGTATAATACTACACCAAATATTGAACCTACTCTGGAATGACTGCCATCAAACTCCATTTTCCAAATTTGATCTTATTCTTCCTCCATGAGGAGTGGAAAGTTCTATTCCTTCGTGATGTAAGGAAGTAGTTTCCTAGCCCACAATCTTGAAAGACGGAGTTAGCTCTTGGATCATCAAATTTCCTTACTATGAATTTAATTTTCTTGACTGACAGCATCTTATTCATTTATCCTTTCACTAGGATAATTATAGATGACAAATCCATTTTTATTTCTCCACCTAGACCTCTGTAAAAACTTCTACTCAAAAGCATACCAAAATATGTTGGGATATCTACCACCAAAATGCTTAAGAGTATCTTCTTATTAGGGTAATCAGCTAGTGCAACCTAAGCATCCTTGATGCTTCCTGTTAATGAAACTTGTTTGGATTCCATTGAATATCATGTGCCATTTTCCTGGGTCAAAGTGAGGCCAAGAGCATTTGTAACTTTTGCTGGCATCGCATTATTTGAGGCTCCAGAGTCTCTGATGAGAAGTGAAAGGTAGAAAGGCTCAACTCTATTTGTGTTAGAAGAACTAAGGGGTAGCATGTTTTGAGAAGGTGTTATGGATGGTGTGGGAATTAATCCTTAAGAATTAGAGATTTGGGGTGTTACCATCCCGGACTTCCTTGATGAATCTTTCAAATTAGGTAGGATGTGTTCGTAGGTATTCAATCTTAGAGAGTTAAACTTTGGTTTTGCTTACATTCCCCACAAATTCAAATGGAGCTATGGTAGGTGAGGAAGAGGTTCCAGCAGTGGATGAGGACTTAAATTGCAGAGGTTTTATTACTTTTGGTGTTGGGTTATCCTTTTCAAATGTAGCAATTATCTTAGAAGGAGGTGAGGGTGTAGCCCTCGATTTAAATTTAGATGTTCTTACAGAACCAATATTAAGAAGAGAATTGATCTTAACTACTTTTGGGTTGAGAGGAGAATCAAATGACTTACTTAGCACAATAGTGTGATCCTTGAAAACTAGTGAATTTGGTTTCTCTTTGGCTAATTCCATGGAAGGTGGTAATGGTGATCCTCTGCTAATGATCTTGTTTTGTGGAGGCTTTAAAGAGATATCTTCTTTGTTCTTCCTACTCTGAGTTATAACTGCTGAGGCTGAAACACCATTCTTGGATTGTGTACGAGTGAAAATAGCACATGAAAAACTTGGAGCTTCTTCATCACCTTCCTCCTCATCATCAACATATTCAATCAATCCATTTTGCATGCCAACATCTTCAATTTCAAGATAGTTTTCATAGTCGTCCATTCTTTCTTCTTCAGTTTCATCAATGTTTGTTCCTTCTTCTAATTCTCTAGTGTCATGAGATAGCATTGATTGATGGTGATTCAAGAGCGAAATCCTACGAGGAGGTGGAGCAATTCTTGATCTGTCTGGAGGATTTGATCTCCTTGGAGCATTCCTCATTTTGATTTGTGACAGCTACTTCTTCAAAGACAACTAGGTCATTTTCCATTTTTTGGACTCACATTGGACTAGTGGTGACTGAATTTGATACTTTGACCTTTTTGACTTCCCATTTGGTCCTTTAACTTTTCTAGAAATAATTAGATCATCATCAGTCTCAATTGCAGAAGTGCTTTAGCTATCCCTCAATGTTCTTGGTTGAGCTCTTCTAGTGGAAGAAACCAAATTCTGTTGGCAAATGAACTGATGAAGAAATCTTTTCAAGTTAAGTTTCTCAAAGGGTAACACATCGTTTTTAGGATCCTTCTTGAATAACTCTATCATACCTTGCTACAAAATCTCTCATTGATTTGTTATGTATCCTTCTTCATCTAGGAACTTAATTGGGCCAGCAGGTCCTGAAAATATTTTGTGCTCTTAAACCTATGTTCAAACGCACTTCTTATATCTTCCCAGCATGTGAAAGATCTTACGGGCAACATGTCAAACCATTCAGCAACCTTTTCTTGGAGTGACTCTACAAAGATCCTAACTAAAACATCTTCATCTTCAAATCCCAACACTCCACAAGCAGTGATGAATGTTGTTACATGTTCTTCTGGTAGTTGAGAACCACCCCCTTTGAATTTTGGGAAGTTCTTTCTTGAACCTCTTGGTAGCTCATGGAGTTTGGTTGAGCCTACATGGTACAAGTGGACCTGGCCTATTTATCCCCCATGATTCTATTTTGGACCTTACTGTTCCTCATGCTCACAATCACCCATTCTATTCTTATTTCTATCCACCAGTCTTGCTAAGGTTTTTTCTACTACTTCTCTTTCTTCTACTTAGATTTGGAGTCTTTCTATTTCTTCATGTTGAGCCCTTATCTCCTCCTCAACAACTACCTCTCTTTCAAGGTCTTCAAATGTGGGATCAATTTGTACTCCTTGCCTTAGTTGTCAGGTGTATCTTCTATCAGCCAGCTTGAAAGTTTATGCTCTCCTCTGGGGTGTTGGAATTTGTCTCTGCCTTTCCAGTTCAACAACACGTTCCTCTTCTAGGTCTAGAATCTTTATGGCAATGAAGTATTGATTGACACTTTTTATCTTATGCAAAATAGCTTCTCTCAAATCAGAAGCAATGTCTTCTTGGATGTGAAAGAGTAAATCAAGTCTCTCAATAGGAGGATTTCCCAGAATAGCCATGATTTACATCCATGTAGTCTATGTGATTATTCAATCTCTAGAAACTTTTCTTCTAGAATCCTTTTTGTATTTTATGCCCTTGGGGTTGTTTTTAGGTGCAGATGTTGCAAAATATGCCCCACGGTGGGTGCACCAAAAACCTTTGGCCGAGAAAATTTTTCTTGTGGACAAATTGGTGGGTTTTAAGCCAATGCTATGGGAATCTAAGTCCCTCTACTTGAATGGTGCAACTTCCACATGTGCATGTGTGAAAAATTGGATTTCAATGGTGGTCTTTGGATGAAAGATCCAACAGGGGTGCTCCACTGTCCTTGTGCCAAAATTAGTAATTTCTCACTAGATAAGAACTTTTTCTGAGAAGGGAAAAGGGAGTGAAAATGAAGGCAGGAATAACTAATGTTGCAGGTAGAATATCATATGCCCACACACATCAATTAGAAACTTCATTTACATGCATTTATAATCAGAAGAAAAAACAAATCCGTGGGAGAAGCTAGAAGACCGAATGAAACTCATTGGTTACAAAGTACCAATTAATTCATCAATCAAGGAGGAAAAAATTCCTTATTTTCTTATTGAAGCTAAGAGCAGTGTTTGTACATAGCTTGAGAATGGAATAAAATTTGAGGAAGAAGAGAAAAATAGAAGAAGAATGGAATTTTCTATGTCTTTTCTAGGTAACAGAGCACTCTGTTCTTTTTTTGAAAGTCAATCACCAGCCTTGAGAATGATGTCGAGAAGCCCATTATATTCTTTACAAGAAACCATTACAACTTCATAAATCCTCAATGCCTTTTCAAATCCCTCTGTTGTGAAGAAAACACTCATGGTGGGTGAAAACCAGATCTTGCAAAGCAATTTTTACATTCGATTTACCAGTTTAAATACGGACTATTAGATTTTCTCCTCTAACTCTAAAATCATGCCATCCATGTGGTAGGAAGGTATTGGATCGGTTACGAGGGAACCCCTTTCAATTTTTTGATTTTTTAGAGATTTTGGCAAGTTTGCAAACAAATTGGACCACAGCCTCAGCTTTGACTTTTCAACTTAGACACATGGCTGGTTCGCTTGATTGGAAATGGGGTTGCAAACCTTTTCTAAACATTTTAACCATTTTTAGGAAAAGGTTCAAAAACTCAATTACCTCCACCAGCCCTCTCCTGCTTTGACTTTTCAATTTAGACTAGTGGCTGCTTCTGATTGGAAATTTTTTATGGGCTTCATTGAAAAAGGTTCAAAAAACTCAATTGCCTCTACTGGCTTAGGTCTCCTGAAATTTGACTTTTCAACTTAGAGGCCCGAGCTACTTCTTTGGAAATGGGGTCGCAAAGCGTTTTCTAAAATTTTATTCATTTTTGGAAACCAAAGGTTTAAAAATTCAAACAGTGCCTCCGATTGGCTCCACTCTCTGCTTTGACTTTTCAACAGTAGGCTTCAAATTTGACTTTTTCCTTTATAGCCTAATCAAGGCCGTGGGGCAAATTTACTTGTTAAAAGTGACCAAAAGTGTTAAGTTCATCAAAACTCATGTTCCTCCCCCATCCAATAGGATAATGAAACATGTGCAGATGCATGCATTGTAGTCAACACCCTCATAGTTGATTGGTAAAATATGCCCGACATCCTGTACTACGTAGTAGTTATTTAGAATAGAATAGTTTAAACTTCATAGAATTTTGTAAGTCCAATTTTGATGTGAATCCAGCTGCAAGAGGTTGAAATACCTCCAAAACACACATAAACAACTTTGCAAATAAAACCAGGAGTTTCAAAATAGATTTCTTCTCATTCTAGAATCACACTAATATATTACATCATTACAATCTCCTTTTATTTCCTGTCTACTCTAAAAAACCCTAAAATGCCAAAAACCTTAAAATGTCAAAAAAACCCTTAAATGCCAAAACAACCTACTAAGAAAAACAACTTGGATGGACCCCAAAATTTGTGTGCCAAATATGCCTTTATAAATTAGTTCTCACATGAAATTTTGGACTTATTATAACAAGCACAACAATAGTTATTAAAGTTCTAAGACCTAGTCAAAAGCAAAAAAAAACATTCAGAGCCAATTTTAGGCCACTAGATGAAGGAATTTGGCCCCTAAAATGTGCTGAAATGGCCACAACCTTGCAAGGAAAGTTGACCCCAGCATAGTACTAATGTATATCTACCACCCTGAAACATTTCAAGACGATCCAATGGTCGGATCAAAAGTTATGGTCTCCATAAGTTATGCTCCCGCATCATTCTCCCCTGGTTGAAAAGAATTCAGCTCCTGTGAATTCAGTTGATGGAATTCATCTAATTTTGCACTGTCAATCTTCTTCAACTCCCACTCAAGAATCCAAGTATTTTCTTCTTTCTGCAAACCTTCCCACTATACCAAATATCTGTTGTAGCTCCCATGTCTAGTAGTGACTGTCTTTTGGTCCAAGACACACATTACCCTCTCCTTTTTCTTCTTCGGCATCTGTTGCTCCCAGTTTATTTCTTCCTCCTCTGCAACATTTTCATCATGACCTAGAAACTTATATAATTCAGAAACATTAAAAACTGGTGAGATAGCAAATTTTTCAGGTAGCTCCACCTTGTAGGCATTATCACTCATTTTCTTCAGAATCCTACATGGCCCAATCTTCTTATACTTGAGTTTATTATATGTCCCCTTTGGAAACCTCTCTTTTCTAAGATGAACCATCACCATATCTCCTTCTTCAAATACAATTACTCTCCTACTGGCATCTGCAGCTGTGCTTTATATTGTGCATTACTCACTTTCAGCTTTTCCCTCACTTCATCCTGTAGCTGTAGAATGTGTTCTGCAAATGCTTTCTGCATCATCACTAGTTTTATCTTCACCATGGGTAGCACAATTAGATCTAGGACCCCCCTTGGATTCCTACCATATACAATCTAGAAAGGAGACCTCCCTGTTGACCTGTTTACCGAGCTATTATAGGAAAACTCAGCTTGAGGTAAAGCTAAGTCCCATTGTTTTGGCTTTTCTCCAACTATGTAACGTAGGAGATTTCCCAAGCTTTTGTTCACTACTTCTATCTGCCCATCAGTCTGGGGGTGATATGCACTACTGAACTATAGTTGTGTCCCCAGTTTCCTCCACAGAGTCTTCTAAAAGTGACTCAAAAAATTTCTGTCTGATCTGAAGTGATCATTCTTGGAACTCCATGCAATCTAACCACTTCTGAAAAAAAAAATCTGCAACTCTGGAAGCATCATTAGTCGTTTTACAAGAAATGAAATGTGCCATCTTAGAGAATCTATCAACCAAAACAAAGATAGAATCATTCCCTCGCTGTGTGTTAGGAATTCCTAACATGAAATCCATACTCAAATCAACCCATGGCCCTATAGGGATAGGTAATGACATATACAACCCAGTATTCTGTGCATGGCCCTTAGCCATTTGGCACACTCTACATCTTTCTACAATCCTACTTATGTCCCTCTTTACCTTTGGCCAATAATACTTTTCTACAACAAGAGTAATTGTCTTACTTATACCAAAGTGTCCAGCCAACCCCCCACTATGCAATTCTCTTATAATATTTTCTCTCATTGAACCAGCAGGGATGCACAATTGTTTCCCCCTAAACAAATAACCATCCTGCATCAAATAATCAGAAGAACCACTACCTACTGTAGGGTCCTTAAGTTGTCTCACAACATCACCAAAATCTGATCACCTTCATACAATTCCTTAACTGCCTCAAACCCTACTACTTCATTTTCCATTGTTGTCAAAAGTGCTAGACGCCGACTCAAGGCATCAACAACTTGATTCTACTTACCTGACTTATGTTTTGATAAAAAAAGTATATTTTTGCAAAAATGAAACCCATTTTGCATGCCTACTATTTAGTTTCTTTTGTGTGTTTACATACCTCAAGGCTTCATGGTTAGTGAAGAGTACAAATTCTTTTGCTACCAAGTAATGTCTCCAGTTCCTTAATGCCTGAACAATAGCATAAAATTCCACATCATAAGTAGAATATTTCCTCCTGACTTCATTTAAATTTTCACTGAAGAATGCCATAGGTCATCCTTCTTGACTCAACACAACTCCAATCCCGACATGTGAGGCATCACAGTCAACCTCGAAGACCTTGCTAAAATCTGGCAATACCAAAATAGGTGCTTCTAACACTTTCTTCTTCAACAATTCAAAACTATCTGTTGCTGCCTTGGTCCATACAAACTCCCTCCCTTTTGTACACTTTGTTATGGGTGCAACAATGCTACTGAAATTCCTGATGAACTTCCTATAAAAATTTTCCAATCCATGAAAACTACGAACCTCTGTCACATTCCTTGGAATAGGCCATTCCAAAATTGCCTTTACTTTTTCCTCATCCATCCTCACTCCATCCTCTGATATGACAAACCCCAAAAAAACAAGACTCTTCTGAAGAAATCTACACTTCTTTAAGGTTTCATATAGACTCTCTTTACGTAACAATTCTAACACCAATTTCATATGTAACAAGTGTTCTTCCACTGTCTTACTATATATCAAAATATCATCAAAATAGACAACAAAAAACTTACCATTGTATTCTTGGAGTACTCTGTTCATCAACCTCATGAATGTACTGGGTGCATTAGATAGCCCAAATGGCATCACCATCCACTCATATAATCCTTCTTTTGTTTTGAAAGTTGTTTTCCATTCATCCCCTTCACGGATCCAGATATGGTAGTACCCACTCCGCAGGTCAATCTTTCTAAAATATCAGGCTCCCGCTAGCACATCCATCATATCATCCAATCTTGGAATTGGGAACCGATACTTAATTGTGATCTTATTTATGGCCCTGTTGTCTACACACATTCTCCAGTCTCCATATTTTTTGGGAGTCAATAATGCTGGAGTTGCACATGGACTCATGCTTTCTCTCACTAACCCTTTCTGTATTAGATCTGTCACTTGTCTGTTCAACTCTTCACTCTGTGTCAGAACTCATCCGATAGGCTACCTGGTTGGAAGGGCCGATCCTGGGATCAAATCAATATTGTTTTGAATATCTTACTTTAGAGGTAACCCATATGGTAGCTCATCTGGTATGACATCTTTGTATTCTTTTAGTACCTTTTCTGCAGCAACAGGTATATTAAAATCCTCTATTTCCACCTTCTTTGACATCAGTGCATAACACCAGCCAACTTCTTCCATTTATGTAATAAACTCTTTTGTAGCCAACAAGCCCTCACTCTTCTCTTCTTCCTTGAAGGGTAACAAGACCACCTTTACACCATCCTTCCAAAAAGTATATGTATTTTTCCCTCCATCATGTGTAACCTTTCTATCATATTGCCAAGGCCTCCCAGTAATATATGGCATGCATCCATTGGGATAACATCACACCACACCTCATCCTTGTAGGTATTCCCAATTGAAAACTTTATAAGGCATCTTTTATCTATGGTTACCTCATTCCTATTTCTTGAACCATGATATACGATAGGGATATGGGTGCTTCTCACATTTCAAATTGAGTTTATCAACCATCACAGTTGAAACCATATTTTCACAACTACCACCATCAATAATAATTTTACATACCTTTCCTCTAGAGGTGCATCTTGTTCGAAATATATTTGTTCGCAGCCATGAATCAACACCAGCAACATCATGTTCTTTCTCCTTCCTTGGGACAATCATCATCCTCCTTATCATGAGGGTTTCACCCAAGTCTGCAGCAACCTCCATTTCTTCTTCCTCTTCAGCTTCAACCAAATTTACTCGTGGTTGTTCTCCTTACCATCTATCTTTTGTAGGATAATGCAAACACTCAAAAAAATTGTGCCCCTCTTCACCACATCTGTAACATGTATATTGCCTTTGGGGGATATTCCAGCCCCATCCTCCATTATAACCTCTTCCCCTCTGAAACCCCCTACCTCTTTGGTAGTTACCACAACTTTGACCAAAATCTTCATGCCCTTCTACATTAGAGGATTCACCTTTTGTAGATTCAAATCTACCCCTGCCTCTCATTGGAGATGATGATGGCCCTCTCTTTACGCCTCTTCTAAAATTATTACTCTTTTTTTTCTCTTCTTCTTTTAATGCAATTTGATAAGCATCATCCAAGCCATGGATCCGGAGCATACTCAATTCATCTTGTATGGTGTAACTCAACCCATTTATGTACCGTGTAGCCTTCTTGTTCTTCAGACTCTCCCTGTTCCACCATGATTGATAACTTGTAAAATTCATTTGTATACTCCTTGATGCTGAGATCCTTCTGTCTTAGGTTTTGGAACCTTCGAAAGAGTGTCTGAGCATAATCTACAGGAAGAAACTTTTCTTTCAACTTCTTCACCATTTTATTCCAGTTTTGGATCTTGTCCCTTTCCATTCCTTTGTCTTTCATTTTGTAGGTGATCCCACCAGATCAATGCATGTCTGGCCAACTTAGTGCATGCAAACTTAACCTTCTTCTTCTCTGAAAATTTTTTCCACTCAAAGAACTTTTCCATTGGATTTAACCAGTCAATCAACTCCTCTGATCGTAACCCTCCACCATAATAAGGAACATTAATCTTGATGCTGTCATTCTTTCCCTCCAAAGCCTTGATCAGTCTCTCCTCAAATGGTATCTCATTCACGATTTCTTCATCTCTCTCATTTTTTTCTTCATCTCCTCCTTCATTCCTTAATGGAGGTAATTCTTTAGTATCACTATCTGGGTCTGCATCCCCATTTGCATGTCTCCTTCTAAGGTGGGTAACTTCTCCTGTGAGCTCAACAACTTGTCTTTGTAGCTCCTGCATATGCCTATTCATCTGGGCATAACCTCCCCTCCCAGCATCTACCCATGATTATATAAAAGAGAGGTAAAAATGACACATAAAAATGTAATATATATTACCTTAACTATTTCTGCAAGATCAAAAACCTTGTTATGATACCAATTGATGTGAATCCAGTTGCAAGAGGTTGAAATACCTCCAAAACACACATAAACAATTTGCAAATAAAACCAGAAGCTTCAAAATAGTTTTACTTCTCATTCTGAATCCACACTAATCTATTTTACATCATTACAATCTTCCTTTTATTTCACACTACTCTAAAAAACCCTAAAATGCCAAGAAATTACCTAAAACTCAAAAGAATACCTACTAGGAAATCATCTTTGATGGGCCCCAAATTTTATGTGCTAAATATGCCTTCCTAAATTAATTCTAATGTAAAATTTCGACTTATTCTATAAAGCACAACAAAAATTATTAAAACTCTAAGACTTATTCAAAAGCAACAAAACTTTCAGAGCCAATTTTAGACCACTAGATGAATGAATCCATGGGCCCGAAAACGTGCCAAAATGGCACAACCTTGCAAGAAAATTTTGGCCCCCATACATAGTACTAATGTATATCTACCACCCTGTAAAATTTCAGGACGATCCAACGGTCGGATCAAAAGTTATGGCCTCTGCAAGTTATGCTCCCGCATCAAATAACTCCTTCCAATTTTATCTCATTCATCTGAAACCAGAGACATAACCAATCAAAAAATCATGACCTGACTCATATTCCCATAGAACCGGTGAATGAATTTTGATAATCTTTGGAATCAGTTGACTCGAGGATATTACTCGCACCTAGGGATACTAGGAAATGCCTAACTCACTTCTGAAAATGTACCATTTAAATTTTAAACTGCTTTAGGATCAAGACTTCTAAGCTAATTTCTTCAACCCAAGCTTTCAAGTTTGTCTTAAACACCAATGAAGGGCATGAGCTCAAAAAATTTGAATTTGGCTATGACAACTCATAGTAGTTTTTGGGAGATAACAAGACTCAATGATGGTTCTAGACACGAGACTAGGAAATATTAATGAAATATGGTTTGGGGATTAGGGTTTAGGTTTTAGAGCTCACGGTTCAGGGTTTAAGGTTCAAGGTTCAGGGTTCAGGGTTCAAGGTTCAAGGTTATGGGTTTAGGATTAGGTTTTAGGGTTTAGTGTTTATGGTTATGGTTTATGGATCGAGGTTAAGGATTAAGGGTTTAAGGTTTAGGGTTTAGGGTTTAAGCTTTTGTGTTAAGGATTTAGTGTTTAGGGATAAGAGTTTATGGTTTATGGTTCAGCTTTTAGGGTTTATGGTTTAGGACTCAGGGTTTAGGGTTTATGGTTTAGGGTTTAGGGCTTAGGATTTAGGGCTTAGGGTATATGGTTTAGCGTTTAGGGTTTAGGGTTTAGGGCTCAGGGATAAGGATGTAGGGTTCAAGGCTTAGGGTTTAGGGTTTAGGTTTTGGTGTTTAAGGTTTAGGATTTAGGGATCATGCTTTAGGGTTTAGGGTTTAGCATTTAGGTCTCATTGTTCATGGTTTAGGGTTTAGGGCTTATGGCTTATGGTTTAGGGCTTAAGGCTTAGGGTTTAGGGATCACATGTAAGGGTTGAATGTTTAAGTTTTAGGGTTTAGGTTTTATGGTCTAGGGATCATGGTTAAAGGTTTAGGGTTTAGGGTTTAGGGCTCAAGGTTTACAGTTTAGTGTTTAGGTTTATGGCCTATGGTTTAGGGTTTCGATTGTAGAATTTAAATGCTAAAATATTTAGGCTGAATGCTAAAATCCTGAAATATTACCTATGTACTGACTAGATTATACTTTAAAAGACTATCTCCTAAACCATGACTCATAGAGCTGTGAGACTAATTCCATAAGGTGCAGAGTGACCCTAATTTCTTATATTTACATAAATAAATTTAAAGTATAAGAAATAATAAAGTATAAATAATAATAAATGAAAAACTTATACATTTATTTATGTGAATAGAAGCATGTCAAAAGCATACATAATTTTTGTACTACACCGAACGCATACATGTTATAACATGTACTCGTTATGTTTATACTACACAGAACGCATACGCATTTTACATTTTCTCTTTTCCCAAGCCATGCCTCAAGGCTTGGGATCCGGTTTGGATCCCCAAGCCTGAGGCATGGACCTGCAAAAACACATTAAACAACATGTTTTTACAAGAAAACATAAAAATGCCACTTCCTTTATGATAAATCAAAATAAAACAATAGATCCATTTTTAAAAAATTATACCATGACATAGAGTAGAGTCTCTTCTTTCTAAAAATATAATTTTTCAATTTTTCTGACTAATATAAGGTTTCAATATTATTTATTTTCTAACTATGTCTTTGTATAGCTATTTTTTGAAGTGCAAATATGTCTATCTTTCATGGTGTATCTTTTTTTGGGTGATCGAAATTTAAAAAAAATTATACTAGCCCAAACTATGCATAATTCTATACATATTAAAAAATATATAATTTTGATATTTTTTGAGGTAGTTAGGGGGGGCATGGTTAGAACTCCGTTATTTTTCAAAACATAAACTTTCTGTACTAGAAAAATCATAAATAAAAAAATATTCGCTAAAAAGATCTTTTAAAAAATGGATCCCAAACTAGATGCTCCTAGCTATCTTTTTACCAAAGGGTTTTCAAAAATACTAAATGGTGCTAAAAAATGGTGTGGGGAAGGAAAGTCACTCTATTATGTTTTTTAACAAAAATAGGAGCATCTATTTGTATTTTAGTTGTTTGAACCACTTAAACTTATCTATTTTCAATAAAATTTATTAGCTTAGAAACTAGATTCAAAATTCTACAATTCATATTTCTACAACATCTTCCAATTTTGAGTGTAACTATTTTGAAAAACTCGTACAAGTTGAATTTTTTTTTTCATAAAAATGTGTCCACTTAAGACCCCCTTTTGGCCCCCCAACTTGGTGCACTTACCCTAAGTGTAAGGTTGTTCGATTCTATATGTTTCAAACAAAAGCTTGTGGGACTGAGCCAACTATTCACATGCATCAGGATGTCCTGGTAAATTCTTAGAGAGGTGTCATTTTGGTTCCCTACACTCTCAGTGCTTCCGAGATACTTTGTTTGAGCATATTCCCTTAAAATCCCTAAGACCGAAAAATGCTACAACTTCATCGAGTGATTTCTTGGACTTCCTAGAACTTATAAATCTTATGCAATATCCTACACATCCATGTTGTTACCCTCTATGAAAGAGAATATTAGGTTTCTCTATATCAATATAGTCCTCTCGATGTGTTATTATTTCCAAAAGTGTCGAATAGTCTAGTATGAGTCAGTGTAAGGTTGTCCGATGCTATATTTTTTAAACGAAAGCTCGTGGGACAAAACCAACTATGTACATGTGTCAAGATGGTCTAGTAAATGGTTACAGACGTATATTTTCAGTTCCCTATGCTCACGGTGCTTTCAGGATACTTCTTCCATGTGTAGTCCCTTAAGAGCTTTAAGACCAAAAAATGCTATAACTTGGCTGGGTGATTTCTCAGACTCCATGACACCTAGAAAGGTCCATTCAAATCCTGAATCTCCACATTAGTACCCTCTATGAAATATCATCTCAATTTTCTCCATCTTGATTCGGTCCTCTCGCTATCCTATTCTTTGCAAAAGCATCGAATAGTCCAGTCTGAGTCAATGTAAGGTTGTCGATTGCCAACCACGTGAAAAATATAGTTGGTTCATTTAATATAGGTGGTGAAATTATAATTTTTGTTTATTGTTCATTTCTAATATTTAATTTCCCTTAGCTTATTTTTCCTTTGAGAATAATAAATTCTCTGTACTAACAGTGCCAACCACGTGAAGGTGGAGGATTTTTTGGCACCACTAATTTACATAAACATATTAGTAAGTAATTAAATAGAATTTTAAATCATATAGAAATTTAAAAAATCATTAAAGTAAATATTTAAATTAAATTCATGAATAAAAAATGTTTGCAAATTCAATCCAATGAACCGCAAGGATCAACTCTACTCTTGAAAGTAACAAGAACTGCTTCATGATCTGATTCACGAAATTTCAACATATTTTTGTTTAATTGCCTACCTCAATATTTGATCAATTGAATATTTTTTGCAAGAACCAAATGTGAATAGTGAAGTATCTGTCGATGTACTTCATAGTCTTCAAAAAACCAAGTATTTGATTTTTTTATAGGATATCATCGAAGCCAAGTTCCATGTGACTACGACTGACCAAGTGGGATACTCAGGGCCTTCACCATAAATGATTATGGAAGTCAATTTTTTCCCCTCTACAAAATAAGACAAGAAGTAATATGTTCCCTCTTCATTAAATTTTGTCGCAATAACTAAAAAAATGTGCCCTACATCACAAAGTACAAGTCAAGTCAAATTTAAAATACATTAAGAGTTGATCATTTAATAATTTATAAATCTAAAACATGGCATACATATGTAACTTATTGAACTAAATCAGAGACTTGATCAAATTCAAGTGATGTTGTCATATGATCTTAAGAAACTTCAAGTTATAATGCTCATGGAACTTAATATGTGTCAAGTGGAATTAGAGGTCTGCAAGTCCATTCATCCACCCATTGATGTGACTCACATTCATTCCATGAAAACTCAATGCATGATATACAATGACATGTCATGCACCTAGTATAAATAATCCAAGAACTTGCATCTAAACTACATAATGAGTGCATATCAGTTGATCCTACAAATGTCATACAATCTTCATAGTTTTCTAAATGGTGTTCCTCTATCAACAAGAAATATGTATGAACTATTGAACTCTCTTGATATTGATGGACATGTTCTTGACACACTAATCAATAATGCTTTTTGCATCTGTAAATTTAACACCATACTTGAACTTTAACTCTTCTCTTGTAAGTTCTCTTTTCACACATTCTCTTACACTATCATGCTCTCCTTTCTCATGTCCTACCTTAGTAAAAATATAGATATGTTGTACCCCTTTTTCTTTCTGCATCTTTCTTAGCCAATAAAACATCCATGCATTCTTGAATTTTGATGTGCAGTTTTCTAACCAAATGTAATTTTGATTGAAAAAAATGTTCCTCTCATTCAAGTTCACATAAAACACCTTGAAAAACCCTTGTACATATTTTGTAGAATGTGTCCAATCATCACTGATGTAGAAATGATACTCTCTTAATATTTTTTTATCTTTCTCAATTCTTTCGAGAGAGTGCATGAATTCTATATACACAAAAATAGAAACTTTCACTGAGTTATAATATTGAGACTGAACCTCCATTTATGACTACAATGTGTAATTATATGCGAATTCAACTACTGAAATAATAGTACCAAGTGGGAATGTGTCCTTTCTTAAAATGAATTGTTCATCCAACCATCAAGCTCTATGTGTGTGCCTTGCATAGTCATAAAAAATTTCCTCTCTGAATTTTACCATATATTCTATACAAGTAATTATTTTGTAACAATCTCATACCTCTTAGATTCCTTTCCATCTTCTAATTGATATGCCACCAATTTATATTTGTTGAAACCAACTAATTCTTTTCCTATTGAATTTGTACTCTCCTCATGGATACAACTTTTCAATTTGGCAAGCCACTGCATACATTTCATGTTCCATCCAAAAATTCTTTGTTATAAAATAATTTTCCAATTAAATTTTTACAAAATATCATAGGAATAAATTTCCTTATAGATTTTAGTGGGAAATTCAATCCACACTCCTACAACATGATGTATGTATGCAAAATACAATGTATTTGACAAAAAAACATCATAATGCATTGAAAATTCAACATGATGCCTGCAACAACAAGTGGTACATGAGTGATTGATTTTCACATAAAAGGGTTTTCTCATTTCAAAGAATCTTTGGCTAATGTTAATTTTTGGATTTTCATTTTTAAACATTAGAGAATAAATTCTGTTTGAGTCATATCCAAGAAATGTTTTGCACACGATTCACGATTACGAAAACCTATTCTTCTTTTTACTATATCTCTTCTATTCGGTGACACCCTTGTGTTCTCATTCCAAAATTTTACAATTAATTCTTTTAGAATATTATATGTAGTCTTGTCTTTTTGTGGAAGTCTACTAGAGAAATCCCAATAGTCAGTTTTATTGACTGACTCAATACGTTTGTGTCTCCCTATTGCTTTCATTAGTGTTTTTTTGTTTAGCTTCAAAGAACTGCTTATTTTTCTAATCAAAGTGTTTATTAATTGTTTTATCACTTACTATATAATTACTTAGTGCCCATCGTGTAGCATTACTATCTTTGGTGCGTATTTTGCCACCTATAACTTGGTATGTTTTATGTATGTTTTCAATAATTGACACATTTTGATCAACAACATTAGATGTTCTTAACCCCAGGGTCTTCATTATAGGTCTCATATTAATTAATTTCATCAATGAAACAAATAATTGACATCTTTGTGTGTCATTTAAATTCTCAAAGTAATTATCCCAAATTCCACTATCTTTTCTTCTTGCATTTCTTTCAAACATTTTGTTAGGAATTGGTTTTATAATGTTTTCATCAATTTCAATTAAGTGAATTGGTTTTCTTCACAAAATGGAAGGATGTGTTCTCAGAGGTGAAGATTCGCTTACAAGGTTACTTTCTTCATTTAGTTTTTTCATACAAATTTCAGGGTTAACATTTGCATTCTCAAGTAAGGGTTCAACAATTGGATTCATATCAATTTCTTCATCCATACCAACATTATCATTTAATTCAATATTAGTATTCAAAAATATTCATTGAAAAATCATTATTCTCTATATTTTCATTATGTATTTTATCCCAATTTTCTAATACATTAGCTACATTTGATATAGCAGATGTACCTTGCCCTGCTGAAGTTTTTGCATTCTCTTCAATTTCTTTATTCTCATCTCTTCCAATTGCTCCGGTGTCTTATTCTCAACTTTCCTCTTGTCCTTAGCTTGACATTTTGTCAACCATGATTGATAAAAATATAACTAGTGGGGTAGGGGACAAAATGAAATACTAAAAAATCATGCAAGAATGTAGAGAATATTGTAGACAAAACAAAATGTTCGCATAAATTAATGAAAGAGATGAAAACGACATTGGGGGGCCAAAATATATAAACAAAGAGCATAACATGTACACATTATAATGTATACATGTTTTGTGTATTCCCTTTTCCCAAGCCATGCTCAAGGCTTGGATCCAGTTTGGATCCCCAAGCCTGAGGCATGGACCTACACAAACATAATAAATAACGAGTTTTTACAAGTAAATGTAAAAAAATGACACTTCCTCTATGATAAATCAAAATTAAAATGATTGATCCAGTTTTTAAAAATATACTCACAACATAGAGCAAAGTCTCTTCTTTCTAAAAATATCATTTTTCAATTTTTCTGACTAATATAAGGTTTCCATATTATTTATTTTCTAACTATGCCTTTTGTATCTATTTTTTGAATTTTAAACATGTCTATCTTTCATGGTGTATCTTTTTTTTGGGTGACCGAAATTAAAAAAAAAATATACTAGCCCAAACTAGGCATAATTCTATACATATTAAAAAAAATCTAATTTTCAATATTTTTTGAGGTAGTTTGGGGGGGGGCACAATCAGAGCTCCATTCTTTTTCAAAACATTTAAAATTTTGTACTAGAAAAATCATAAATACAAAAAATACTCACTAAAAAAATCTAAAAAAATGGAGCCCAAACTAGATGCTCCTAGCTATCTTTCTACCAAAGGGTTTTCAAAAATACTAAATGGTGCTCAAAAAATGGTAGGGGGCACGAAAGTCACTCTATTATGTTTTTTTAACAAAAACATGAGCATCATGTTGGTATTTTAGTTAAATTTGACTCACTTAAACTTATCACTTTTCAATAAAATTTAGTAATAGTTAAACTAAACTCAAAATGTTACAATTCATATTTCTACAACATCTTCCAATTTTGAGTGTAACTATTTCAAAAACTCATACAAGTTGAAGTTTATTATTTTTTAATAAACATGCATCCACTTAAGACCCCCTTTTGGCCCCCCAACTTGGTGCACTTACCCAGTTAGCCATGAGGGTTTTGTGGATCCTAGGGTAAGGAGTTCAAAGATAAGGATGTTCACCAAATGATTTAATTATGACCCTTTAAATGTAATTTCATGTCACTGCAAATGTAAAATAGATATTTTTTCAAATTCTAAGTACTTAAGTTAGATGCATTAGAAAACATTTGTCTCATTTGTTAATTATTGTTATTTAGCAAGTTTATCTCAAGAATATATGAACTAGAGAAACTACTGAACATGGTTTCAAGATATTGGAAATTCTTATAGTCAATCCTAAACCTACGGAAAAAGATGGACATGGTTCACCTAGACTGTGACAAGGATTTTTAGGCACCAAAGACCTTTTGTAGGTAGTTATGACTTTGCAGAGGGTCGAAATATAATTTTTCCTATGCATTAGTATTTTGCTATCACTTCCCATTGATTACCTGATATTCACACTTATATTTCCGATGTTGCTTTCACCTTTATTTGTCAACCCTATATACCTGTACAATCCCAAAAATTCATTCATAATTTATTTCTAAATAATGTAATATGTGAAGTCATACTGACACCAGTGGTAATCTGAAGGATGAAATTATGACCAAGTATTCCACTTGTCAAATAACCATTGACTAAAATGTGTTTGTGTGTGAAATAGTGTCCTTAGCTTTCCCTCATGTTAATGACACAAAGATAGTGGGATATAGCTAGATAAGATATAAATGTATGAAACATAATTCATAATTTCCCTTTCTTATGAAATGCATGTAGAGTAATCATCCAAGAATGTGAAGTTCATTTTTAAGTAAGTCAGAGGTACTTGCCCTTTAAGAATACTTTCTCTTATAGATGGTTACCTTATAATGGTATAATGTCTGTGTATGTATAGAAAGGATAAGGATGTCTGAATTATGTCATCACTAATTGATATGAAATTATCACGTAATGACCTCAGGTCTAGAAATAAAACAAAAAAGGCTAACCAAAAATGTTAAACAATTGAACAAGAAAAAAGAGGAAAGAAACACCTAGACACTAGTGTCCGAATTGGGTGCTAGTTTCATAGGATAACTGACAATAAACGTGAGAATACGGATAGACAAGGATCCTTATCCTTCCTCCAGATTTGAATGTGTACCAAGTGACAGATGTTTGAGATGAGAAATAAAATGGAAAGGCTTAAAATCATTTCCATACAATATTGATTATGTCACTAAAACATCTTTTCTTACTATGAGATGCCTCCTGCTTATAACAACTAATTGTAGTATAGTAAAATCGTAATATGTGTGTGATTTTGTGTCTACAGTTTGTGGATTGGTAGCATCTCTATAATGGAAACTTAATTTGGACATAAAAACTTTATTTCATTGAATGGTGACTTCAAAGAAAGGTATACATGAGGGCCATTAGAAGGATTTATCAACAAGCTTCACATCCTAAGAAAGCATGTCATTTTTATGTCTCTGTCTATAGACTAAAAAAATGCCTAGGGAATGTATATTAAAATGCATATGAAAGCAAAGGTAAAAAATGTATTCAAGATGTATCAGCCACTAATTCATGATTATCAAACTATAGGCACAAAGATTGAGGCAAAACATTGTTACTCTTTTCATGGGTGATCTCAAGATTAACAATGATTTAAGAAAATCTCATCAACAATGTTACGAATGATCTGAATAAATCCTTTAACATGATATATTTTGGGCTACTTGACTACTCTATTATCTTGGATATATGGTCAGAATTTCACCTCAATTTTTACTCTCAGAGAAATATGCTAATACAAGGGCCTGAGAAATATAGGAATTTAGTGATTGTAAACCTTTGTCTATCCAAGGATAAACATTTGAAACTATGAAAATTTTAAGATGGTCAACTCAAGTAGATGTTAAGGACTATATGATTCTCCTTGGAAGATGATCACATGTCTTGAGATATTCATACCGGACTAGACGTATGATGTGTTGGAAGAAATATTTCTAGATCCATATAGGAGCGAAAGCCATTTCATTGGGTAGCAATAAAGCATGTTTTAAGATATGTTTGAGGTACAATCAATTATGGTATGGAATATAAAAAAAATAGTTCTTCTTGCAAGGATATACCAAATCAAACTATGTTGGATCAGTTGACAGTAGGAAATAAACTACATGGTATGTTTATCATCTTATATATAGACCTATCTCATGGATTAATAAGAAAAAGATTTGTTATTTTATCCACTAATGTTGGATAACGTGCTAATGTTTTTATCATTGATGTTAAGTCACATTGATGTCAAAAGGTAGTCTTGAGTGCATGATGTTGTCTAGGTTTCATATCAATCAGTATGAGGTGTCATCCATCAAGAGATGAAGTTGTATAGTGTCTAGGTGTGTATGCATGGCCTAGTGCATGGTTGAAGAAAACAAGGTGTATTAAGTGTTTTTTAGAGGTGGTAAGAGGTTTTTAAGGAGTATAACATGTTCCAAGTGATGCAGAAAATGTTTTAATGAGTCTATAAGGTGGAAAATTGGATAGTTCACTTGAAACATGTGTTGAATAAGCCATTCTAGGCCTATTCCTAGACTTAGTGTATGCATGACATGAATTAAGGAGCATAGTAGGATAAGGTAGGTTATTAAAAACATATGTAAGGTTATATTAGGTTATATAATATGTGTGGAAGATTTCATAGGCTATAATTCAGGCTTTTAGTGCAAGTTTGTCATTTTAAAGAAAAAAATTGAAGAAAAGGATACAAGGCATGCGTAAGTCATGGTGTATGGAGAATTTCATATGTGTTTAGGCATGGAATAGAATGGGAGATCATCAACGAGGTTGTTGCAGAGTTCTGTGCTAAATTTGAGGCTAGTAATTTGGAAGGAATGCATGAAAAGTGGTTTTCAACTCTATCAAGATCTCATAATTCCATTCCCAACTCTATAGGCCAGTTTTAGATTCTTACCCACGTGTGTGTGCTTTGCATGTGTGTATAAAATATTAGGGGATATTAGGGCATGGAGATAAGATTTTTTTCTTAAATTATGGATTCATTTGGTTGTCGCATTTTTATGAACCATTTCTAACAAGATAAACGTGTCTGTAACCCTTGTAAAACCCTAGTCCTAGAGTGATAAGGTTTATTTGATTAGTATGACCATAAAATTGAATAGGAATGATAATATGATTACTTAGGTATGTAGAGGAATCTTGAGATCTTCTGTTGGTGATATTTTCATATTCTTGGTGTGTTGGTAAGCTAAAGGAAAGCACTTGTTTTGTGGAGATTTACAAGTACAGAGGTGAGTTGAAAGCTATATGATGAAATAAAAAATGAGGGAGAAAGGTTAGGATGTGTTTTAAGTTCTCACGAAGTTATTTGGATAGTTTATATGGAGAAAATTAGTGAAATAGGTCTCACAATGTGACCTACAACTAATGGTCTTACATGGATAAAACTAGTCATGGTGGTTTGAGATGAGTTTAATATAATAGCATGTTGTAGAAATGTTTTATGGGAATGGATAGTTTCTATAGGAATAATTTTAGGTGTTGAAGCTCATAGTTTTATCAAGTGTTTTGATTTCATATTGTATTCCTAATGGATTGATTAGTCCTATTAGGCTTTTTAATAAGGTGATTCGGTACAGGCATGCAAAGTGATTTTTTTTCATGTAACTTATGATTTTTTGTGTCAAAAAAGGTGAGTTAGGTTTTTAGTGAATTTTTCCAAGTGATTTCAATTCTTGGAAGTTTATTTTTAGGTGTTAGTGCTGGTTGAGCTCAAGATTAGTTCTTGAGACCTTATTGTCAGTTGGAGCAGTTTTAGAGATTGAAGTGTTTTATGGTCTTGTGCGATGAAGTGAAGGATTTCATGGGTTGTGAAAGTTTCATTAGATCGATATATTACTTTTTATGTTTCATATGTGCCATGGTGAGGTATTTTGTTTCATGCATTTATTCTCTTTTTTAGACTAGTTATTTAGGTGCCCTAGACCTAATTGAAGATGTTTGCTTCTTGGTGTGTTTCATGGTGAATATGGTTGGTGTAGAGTTATTTGAATAAATATATGAGTGAGAGATGATGTTTCTAACATGTATGGTGCTGACGGAATCATGATAGTGTTGTTTCATCCCTTGATAATAAAAAATGTGACCATTGGAGGTGAAAGCTTGTGTTTGAGGACTAGTTTAGAGGTTTATGTTGTTTTGTCCTATGCCAACCTATAAGATTGATTTGGGTTATTGATATGTAAGTTTAGAATGTAATTTTATATTGACATGATAGAACTTAATGGTCTTATCTGACTTGTGCTTGTTTATAGGGTTTGTCAAGTATAAAAGTGTGTTGTATTTGATCATTTCATCTAGGCTTGTTGATGGAGTTTGAGCAAGATAGAGGAGAGTATGAGAGTGTTATGAGGGGTCAAGAACATAGAAAGGATGAAGTATGATAACCTAAAAATGGTAGAGAATAAGGATTTATATGTAATTATACCTAATCAACATATGAAGATGCATATTTGAGAGAAGAAACAAAGAGAGTTGTTTGACAAGTTTTAAGTGAGATGACTTGACAAAGAGATGAAAATCATTTATTTAAGTAACAAGGACATTTGGTGATCATTAATTTCAGGTGGCTAGGTGGGTGGTTAGTCATCTTAGGGGGTTTTAGCATCCTTGTATGGTTGGTGCCTTACTAAATAGGGTTTGGTGTAAATTCTTAGGTTGGTACCTCACTAAATCAGGGGTTGGTGTTCCTTGTAGGGTTGGTGCCCTAATAAACTAGAGGTTAGTGCTCCTGGTGGGGCTAGTGGCTCATTAAATTTGAAAAATGGCTATGTAAAGTTCTATTTCATTTGGATTTCTTCCTATTGGTGAAATATTTTTTTGTACGGAAAATTAAGTGTTTCCACCAACACTAACGGGGATACGCCCCTTCTTCTTGTACATGGGGAGACTCTCATTATTAAATATAACTATCCTATTTCTATATAAATATTGTTGGTAGCCAAAAAGGTCAGAGATCATATAGGAACACTTTATTGATCCTGTGGTAAATCTTTAAGATGGGGTACAAGGGAGGAAATTTCAACAATGAGGGATAAAGGAGAGGAATTAGGAGAGAGGGTTATTGTTTTGGGTATGCAATAGAAGAATTCACATATAATAACTATATTAGTTCAACATTCAATTGGATAAAATAAAAAATGAAGTATCTAGGGATAGTAACAAACCCAGACACAACGTTCTTTAGATTCATTCATCAAGGATGCATAGTTCCTTCTTGGTCACTATTCTTGTAAAGTGTAGAAAATAGAAAAAGTTGAAGAACATGGGAAAATATAAATGGAAGAAATGTAGCTTTTATTTCTTATATTAGTGATGCAAAGATCAACAGCATAAACCAAAATCTGTAATTTCTACAAAGAACTAAATTTTCAATATTTTGGGATGCTTAGGAATAGAGAATCCATCCTAAATTATAACAATGTGAATTGACCTTTCACCTACCCCCCACATGACTCTTCATGATCTCATTCAACTTGTGACTTTACATCTTCCTAGGAAATGAGAAATAAGTTCCCTTTTTATAAATCAAAGGTACTTTTACAATTCAGCTTTATAAATTCACTTAAGTGAATGAGATAAAATATCATGATTGAGTACAATGAATAATTGTAAGAGGGAGAGAAGAAAGAGAGGGAAAGAGAGGAGAGGGAAGAAGTTTCAATATTTGATGAAGAAGATCCCTGCGATGAAGAACTTTGTTGATTCATGCTTCTTTCTCCTTCTCCTTGAATTCCTTGCTAAAATGAGCTATTGTAAGTGCCAACTTATCTAAATTTGGAGTGAAAATGCAACCAAATACCTTGGTCCATTACCGGGGAACATCATTGATCTTCTCTCATTAACTAAGCCACAAGGAAAAATTTAAGGGTCCCTCTGAAAAAATCCTTAGAAATTATTTGGTGAATCTGTGATAATTATCTTGCACATGAATGATGAATATCTAGACATCATGACAACACTATTAAATGTTACCAAACAATAGATTTATTCTATTCTACTAGTCGGTAGCATATTTGTATGCTACCGATTGATAACATATAGTATGATCTTGGTTGGTAGTATTAAAATATGCTACAGTCTGATAACATTTTTTATGATACCGGATGACAGCATAAATTTATGTTTTCGATTGGTATCATAAAAATGTTGTCAGATGGTAGCATATTTTTATGCTAATAAATGACATCATACTATATGTTATCAGATGGTAGCCTAAAAATATGCTACCAACTAACTATATTCAAGTGAATTTTTTGTATTTCTATTTCGTGGGAATGGAAAATTGACCTATATAATTAACTTGTACCCAGAACAAATATGTGAAATGGTCCTAACTTATACCCTTAAATTTATCTAATTTCGAATTTCAAAAATCAAAATATTTGTGAATTAACGAATATTCACCACTAAAATTATCCCTGACCCTTTGAAATTTCCAAAATATAACTTATGATGTTAGCCACGGACTCTAAGTTATCTTAATTAAAGGAAAAAGAGTCACTTGCCTCTTCATTGACCAGCTCTTGGAAGGAAACAATAAGTTATTCTAATGATTAATCTTTAGTGAGTGGAGGGAAATCAATATTTTGAACATAATTGTAGACATCATTCAAGATTCCAACTCAAATATTGCATTTTTGAGCATTCCATATCTCTCATCCATGATGCAGATCCAAACTTGAGACAAGTTCTCTACAGATGATGAAAACACTTTCTTATTAACAATGGTGTGAGAGTAGAAGGATATCATCTCGAACACCAGTGGGAACATATCATCCAATTGAATTACCTCTTTTGAAAAATCCTCCTTTTCTTTCTTTAATTTTGTGAAATTTGCAAGAACGTACTTGATGAGAGAGATTACATATGAAAACAATTCCATTCCTTTCTCAATGATTTTCTCAATCCACTTCTTGTTTTTATTTACTTGTATCACATATCCTTATACTTTCTTTATTTCTTTAGGATCAATACTATGGATCAGAATAATTTATTCTACCTGAAGATGAGATGTTGATTCAAGTTTCAAGATAGGTTGAATGTAATCACTGAGATATTTTACATGTTCCTCCAACTGACCAATAATTTTCTTGTATTCTTCATTCCAAGAAAGGAGGTGAGAAGAGGATTCTTTGATCAGATTAGAATAACCCTTATGTAAATCTTGAACCAATGAGATGCAGGTCAACTCATAATATAACACATTGATTTCCTAAATAATATTTTCATTATTAGGCCTAATAATTTCAACATACTTATTTCCTGAAGTGCCACTAAAGAAGTGGTATGTTGTCTATGTCTTCTTTCTTTTCGAGGAATTCAGTTATCCTAATATTTATTTGAGACTGAGCATGATCTAAAGTTCTTTTTTCCTTGGCTCATTCTGCAGTATTTCCTAAATCCATTGAAATTTCTCTTCAGGGGTCAACATGATGTTAGTTAATAGAGAAACTTAAGGAACTTGATACAATATCACTTCTTATTCATCATGAGTAAGCTCTTCCATTCAGGAAGACATACCTAGATTCCATTACAATCAATCATCCTTTATTGATAGATGTTACTCGTAATAATTTTACCTCAATCTTGAATCAACTCACTATACTGAGCTCACCTATCTCAACTTTAAACAGCTCACCGAGATCACCTAAAAAATAACTAGGTTCAAATCAGCTCATTGAGGTCAACTCAACCAGCTTTCGGTAGATATGTGAATGATCTTGATCTAAAGAGTTATTATGATCATTGAATCTCTTCAATCTTGATGGAACTTTGAATCTTTTGATTGAAAAACACCTTTGAATTTTACTTGATGTGCCTTATGATGTTTTGACTTACTCTAGGACACAAATTTGATGCCTTGGGATACTTGTGAATAATGAATTACATTTCTTAAGATATGATGCCACCTAAAAACCCTTTAAAGATGCTAAAAAGTAGCAAAATGATGTAAAACAGAGGCAATTGTAACTTTCTATACCCAAAACAGAGAATGTAAAGATCAAAAAAATGGTCAAAACCTTGTTAAGGAATAAATCTCCACTATAATATCATAGATTTGAAGGGGTGTACATATAGAGGGTGTTGAGTAACACCCAGTTCCATAATGATGACCTCTCAAGTGGAGATGGGGAGTTACATTCCTGGAATGGGAAGTAACTCCCAATGACAAAACTGATGTACTTACGCATAAGGGAGTCTCATGATGACCCTACAATGGCACACATACCTACGATCTCACCTAAGTGAGATGATTCTCCTGATGATGTGGAAAATGAATCATACCAACACCCCCCTTCGTCGTAATGTAGGATGAGGAAAATTTTAGAAAAGGGAAATGTGTCATGGCACAAAACCCTGATGAGGTGCCCATGCGCAACAAAGGATCCCAAGAAGAGAAGGAAAATCCAGTGGGAAAAAAACATTATTTAATATAAGAAATATACCAAATATGGGTTATGATCATTGAGGATCCTAATAAGGTACCCATATCTAAATTGTAAATCTCTCGAAAATAAGAAGAAGAGAGAAGAAGAGGGAGACTAGAGGAATGCAGAAGATTCCATGGATGGATTTGAACTCTGCAGCTCTAGGAATCATCCCAAAAGAGTATCGATTACTTGGTCCTCTTCCTCTATACTGAAGAAGAGCCACCCACACTAAACTGTGTGCCTAACCTTAGGAAGGAATAAAATGACATGTGGGAAGTATTCCAACTTTGTAAATTAAACCAAAGGAAACAACACAGAAATATGATTCTTGGCCACTAAAGTATGACATAGGTCTAGCAAGAAGGTTCCAATGAACTGAAGGTAATGTCACAAGTAAGGAACTACCATATTACAGAAGAGGAACACCCATAGAAGGGATGTCCAAGTGATGTGAAGGCAACACAACAACCACCACAATAGAAAGGGGATCCTAAAGAAAGGGAGGATTAATGATGGTCTCCTGAAAAGTGGAAGTGATAAGAGTCCCAAGAGGGAAACTCCTAAATAAAGAGATGAAGAACTCCTTCAAAGTACCTATAGAAGGATGAGGAACTTGTAGTGCATTACTAATATACTCTGCCAAAAGATGACACAAGTTCAAGAACATACTCATCCCAACAAGGGGCTCGATAAATAGAAGAGTAATGTCAGATAGGTATATGTCATCCATGCACAAAGTAGGAGGAATGGAAGGGAAATCATACACTTGAAGTGGAAAGGAGATGGATGAAATGACTATATGAGGATAAGTGGATACTTCTCAATGTTTGATGAGATGGGAGGGGTGAGAAAACTTTTTGGAAAGGTGAGAGAAGGAGGAGAGAAGTCCTCTATAGTACTCTTGGCATCAAAAATTGAAGAACAATCCTTGTCATCACAAGAAGAACCAAGTGAGTCTGTGTCAGTGGAATTTCCATCACATGAAGAACAAGAGGAGACAATTGGAGAAGACTACTATGGAGATTTACTAGAAGGCCAAGGTAAAGTAACCTGAACTCAACAGAAGAAAAAGTGTAGGGAGAGTGTCATCAAATGAGAAATCAATATGTGAGGGAGCATGAGGGGAAATGGTCACATATTTCTCAACTAAATTGTCTCTAATGGAACACGAGTGTGAAGAGTGAATTTAATCATGAACATGGTCAACAATGAGCTTTGTAGTGGTAGTAGTAGGTGAAGGGTCTCTAAATAAATACTAAAAGATGTTCTAGATGTAGTGGGGATGATATGATATTTCCACATGAATGCAAAGAGGTCTGGTGAAGAACAACATCAAGTGACCAAAAAAATGGTCACAATTGTTGAGAAAGTCCTCAAGATGACTAGGATCTCTGGGTACAATAATTTTCCCAAGCAAGAAGTGTGTAAGACCCTCATAGATGATGTAGCATTACATAGAAGCATGTCATGATGTATAACTATCTCTCCCAAATAAGAAGTGGCAGAGGCCACAATGTGGTCTTTTTACGCTCAAGTATGGAAAGATAATCCTCCATGATGCAGAAGTGGAAGCAATAAGTGCAAGATACACAAGAAGAAGGGTCCAATAATTTAAGACAACAAACTCAACTGATAATGCATCTGTAAGTAACATTATGCCTAAGAATAACAGTGATGACCCCCCATTCAATGAAACTTTATAAGATAGTGTGTGACTACAATAGGGTGTGTTAGTGTGATGTCAGATAGTTTACCACTCACCTCACAGTAGGTGAAAATTCCCGTGAGATTAGAGGCCACAATGAAGTCCTGTCTAGAAGTATAGTAACACATACAATCAAGTACTAAAGGTGAAAGCAAAAAAATATGGTACAATGATCAATATGATAGAAAAGGAATCTCACGTCATAAGAAAGAAGCCTCTCTTACCATAAGGTTATGGAAGACACGTCCACTAGCCACAAGAAAATAAGAGCACTACAATGCAGAGAGCCAGAAAAAATGGCCTAAAAAATCCCAATAACCCTATATGCGAATCCCGAAAGAAAAATACTCCCCTTTATAAAATGAATTTTTATTGTTTTTCCCCTATATTTCTTGTACAATTTGTAAGAGGCGGGGAAAATTTTGAAAAAATAGAAAAATGGGAAGAGAAAGAGGTCTAAAAGTGAAGAGTGAGTAGAGGGTTGTCTAGCTTAGAGGAATCTCAATGAGTAGCTTGATGAACTTCTTGGTGAGCTGGCTGAGTTGGTGAAGGGGCAAGATGATTAAGTGGTGGGGAAAGTCATCAAAATGGCATGGTGAGTAGGTGAGTTCTATTTATGGAGTGAGGGGAGTGGATATAAGTCACCGAGCAGATTAGGTTCGATAGAGGAGGGTGCTAACATGGAAGTCAATGAATGGAATTACGATTTGGACACAGGAACGTGGAAATAGGTTTGGGAACTTAGCTATAACTACTTGAAAATCAACATGGGTAGTGAGTAATTCTTGAGTAGTTTTTGAGTTAGGTCAATCAATGTGGCTGAGTCAGATATGAGGTGTTGACGGATGTCTTAGGTCCGAGTAGAGGTTGTCATTTGGAGCCAGATCGAAATTTTGACAAAGTGATGAGCTCCAGGTCCCAGAATTGGTCAAGTGGGTTTTGGGTCTATTGGAACAAGTGCAAGTTGGGAATGTTGAATGGTGAGCCGATGCAAGGATCAAGTGAAATAGGTCGGGGAAAAGTGAATAGATCCAAAAAAACACACAATGTTGGAAGAAGGATGCAAATAATGATCTCACACTTAGATAATTATGAGCTACACAACACAGAAAACCCAAGACAGTATGAGTGAATAATCCACAACAACAAACAAGGTAGGGATCCAGTAAAGTAGTATTACATGAGCAGGGAGGATCAAATGAGGCTGAGCTAGGTAAGTTACATACAAAAATAAAGGTCGAGTGGTTGAAGAAAAGCATGATTCAGACGTGCATACAAAAACCACATCAACCCATAATGCAAAGGAAGTCGACCCAAGCTAGAGAGAACTCAAGGCAGCAAAGTTACAGAAGGGATGGTGAGTTGGGGCCAAGTTGGGATCAAAGGCATCTGAAACCACTGAAAACCTTTAAACATTGAGCACTAAACCTTTAAATTGTCCTACAACCAAGAACCTGTAAAACACTCTGATACTGCATGCAAGGGGTTGGAAAATTTGTAAAACCCACGAACACTAAAAGAACGTGAAGAGAAACAAAAAATAAACCAAACAAGGTATAAAACCCCAAATCAATGTAATAAATGAACAATTGGAATAACCACTACGATGAACACAAACAAAATCTATATATCAAGATGGAAATCTGAAAAACACTGAAGAGTTGCATGGTTTCAAGTGAAGTTGTTCTTGGAATCTTCTATATGTTCTATTTTTCTAGTTTCTTGCGGTCGTGTGCTTGCACTGGTGCTGCAATGATGCTGCTTACTTTCTTCGTTTTGGTAGGATGCTCCCTTATTTTTATTTTCTCTTCTTATTTTTGTTTCTATGCCTTTTTTTCTCTAGGGTGTGGTCCCCACTTTTCAAAAAACCACTATTTTAACTATGTTTATCTGGTTTTTGAACCTTATTTTATTGGGGTATGGTCCATGTATGCATGATAAAGAAGCTAAGATAAGTAATATAAACTAACAAAAAATAGTTCCAATAACAAATTTAATCTAACATAAACATCATGATAAAGATATCCATGGATAATTTCTAATTAATGCATCCAAATTAAACTTGAAAACACTAAGCCATTCCTTGTTAATTTAGATATGCTTTCTAGATTATAGTTTCTCCTATGATTATGATGAGATCAAAAAATTGCTATCTCCAAGAAGAGGAAATGATCTCACCAATATAGCTTATTTTTCATGTATGGATCTTCCTTGACTACTCTTTTCAAAGACAAGATTAATGGGTGCAAGATCAATAATCTTCTTTAATGGTGGAAAATGATCTTATCATGTGCATATAATAACACTAAATAAAATTCTTGTGTAAGTTTGAGAGGGGGATACTAGGTTATATATATATCTTTCCAATTTGGGAGAAGCTATGATCCTAGTGAATGTGGGATAAAATATAAAGTGAAATTAGAATGGATAAGCATGATTAGAAATAATTAATTAGAATTAGCAACTCATGGGAGTTGGAGATGATTTAATTAATCAACTAGGATTAATTATTAGGCCAAAATAAGCTTAGAAAGATAGTTGGAGGTGGTTTTGGTAGAATTTGATAGGACTTGGAGGATTTGTGAGAGGTATTTAACCAATAAGAGGGTTTATTGATTATATAGAGGATTAAAAGGCTTGATTAACTAATGATATTAAATTAAAAGAGGATTATAACTAACAAAGTGTCATTAATTAACATCCAGAATGAAGGGAAATGCTAGTTAATTAATGAATTTTCTTTAATTGACCAAGATGGAAGGGAATGTTATCTAATTTTAGGGAAATCACTAATTAAAATGAAAATGATGGGAAATATGATAATAATTGCAATTTTAATAGAAAAATTGCACAGTTGGATTTAGGTTTTTCCATTTCCCCCTCTTTAGTATGATGTAGCGTGTGGGAAACCACTTAAAAGATAGTATAAAATTACAAAAAAATAATTTTTTTAAGGAAAATTAGTAGAATGAAGGATGCCTCCTCAAGTGTTGACGGGGTGATAGAAGAGGTCAATCGACAATTCAAAAGAAGGATGAAAAGCTAGCACAACAGAAGCATGCTGCAATAATTGAGAGTTGCATAGGACTCGGTTGGTCATTGTTCAAATGGATTGATTAGAAAATAAATTTTTTGTTTCAATAAATGGAAGAAATAATGGGGGTTAGGGGATAAATACAATCCCTATTTCCCTAGGTGATGTTGAAGAAAATGGTGATGAAGAAAGTGGAGATGAAGAAATATGGAGATAGATTTTAACCCAATTGGATTAAGAGTTGTTTTTATCATCATTTCACAATGTAATAAAAAAACCATCTATCTTAGGAGGAAATTTTATTTGATACAGGCATGCAACAAAAGCATAAAATGACATGAAAAGTCGTAAAACTACTTTTTTTTCAATACCCACAATACCGAATCAAACGAAAATGCATGAAGCAATTCAATATGAGAAAGTAAACAAGAAGACTAATAAGAAAACAAGCAAAAAAAATGTACTCACACAAATAATGTTCAAGAGAGGTGTACCAATGTTTTTTTTATCTAGCTGTAGTTCCCAAAAGTTCGAGTTCGATGACAAGGGTTAAAAATGGCACCCCAAGCAAGGATTCATGCAAGGTGAAGAAACAAAGGACATATAAGTCCTATGAAAAACAATCATGCTCTATGAAACTAACCCAAAGAACTACTTATACAAGGAAACCGTACATAACAAGAAAACTAACTTTGTTAACGAAGGTAGATCAAAACGACTTGCATGTCAAGCGTGAGAATAGGTGAGAACCAAGGAAATATGTTTTGTAGGATAATTTTCGATGTTTGAGGACATTGTGTCCTATGAAATATTTGTTTTGTAAATGTTGTATTTACCAATTTTTGGTTTTTTTTTGAAATTTTACCCATATTTTTTATTTTTTGAATTTTTTGAATTTTACCAATTGGATTTTGAGATTTTACTAATTTTTTGAATTTTTAATGGTGTTTCTGATATTTTGTTTTTTGAAATTTTGGGAAGAATGTGATATAGAAGAATGATGATGCATGTGGTACACCGGAAAAAATCATCGGGAAGTAAAAGTATGCCCCAGGGAGAAGAAAAGGTCATCGGGAACTAAAAATATGCCCCAAGGAGAAGAAAAGGTCATCGGGAAGGGAAAAAATGCCCCAGCAAGGAAAAAAACATTAGTAAAAATGACCATTTAATTAAAATAATCATCATGATAGAATGTAAGTACATGTCAAGAAGAAAATAGAGGAACAAGCTAGTAATCTGGCCTCTAGGAGGTAAGAAAATTGAAGAATTAGGGTTGGGAGGGTATAAATAGCCAGGTGGGAGGGGTAAAATCCATCGTGAACCATTCATGTTATTTGACCCTATTACTTTTTTGTGAGATTTTTCTCTGAATTTTAAGAGATATGGTGCAAATCGAGGACCGTACACATCACACTAATTGATTTTGAGAGTTCGGGAGGCTTCCTACCAATGGTGCCCGATAAGTAACATAGTTGTTTATAATTTTTAGTACATGTTATGCCCTTTTTAGTCATTAGAAGTTGGTGGGTTAACACTAGCACATGCCTTTAGGTGTGCTAGCATCTCTTTAGGTGCACTATCCTGAATTCCATGCACTAACATTATAATAGGATCATGCACGTTAAAGTTTTTTTGTTTTAGGTTATCTCATGTGTTAGAGTGAAAATATGAGCATGAGCGTGAAAACATGCACACTAATGTGACATGCGATAGCGTGAAAATGAGAGAATGAGCATGAAAATGCATGCGATTGAATCATATGAGATGAACTAATGTGAAAAGAGGTGTGCTAGTGCAGAATACATTCTTTAGAATATTTTAGAAGAATTTTGAAGATTTTGAGAAGTGGTTAGAGGAATGTAGGAGTGTTTTAAAAACTTTAGAAAATTTTGTAGAACAAATGATGTTAATTATTTTTGTTTCAGATGATCTATAGGAGAAACTACTATTGTTGGACATACACGAGGGTCAAAGACACTTGTGATCTTACGATATGACTTTCTCACGACGTGAGTAGATTTGGATGACTGTATTTCTAGAGGCTACAATCTTATCCTATATTGCACAACTTCTCCATATTCGACTGGAGCATAGCCTTTTGACTGTTTTATAAGAGAGATGACACAATGAGAGATGGACTTTCCAACTACCTATTAGAGAGATGATAGTGACCCTCAAGGATGTTTATCAAATTCTTTGAGTTTTGATCCAGGGTATTTTGGTAGTGTATGATGATGACCATGAGTGGATTTTAGGACACATATGGGATTTGTTCTTGTGACAAGATATACCCTAATGGGGTATTGCTGTGCATTTATATCTATTTTGAGGATAAGATGATTGCATGGATTCTAATATACATAATGGATCTTATCAGTGGCTACTTGCTACCTGACAAAACTAGTACTCAGTTTGATAGACATGGTTTCTCGACTAGTGTAGGGTAAGGTATTTTCTTTGGGTCTATGCATACTGGATCATTTGTAAAAATATTTTCATTTGATAGCTTATAGAGAGATCAGGAGCCTAAGTTCTGTGATGCTTTCATAGGTTTGGGCATACGACCACATTGCTATTAAATCCCCACTTGGAGTGTTGCGAATTACATGAGTTGGGATCCATATTACATGAGTTGGGATCCAGTAAGAGCTGATACTAGATCTCACATACGAGATATTATGTTTTATAGGCAATCTTTTGATGATTTATAGTTGCGAATGGTGACCTGGTGCCCATACCAGTTATATCAGTGATGCTGGAATGCATCGGAGCTAAGTATTAGAGAGGTCAAACATTTCTTCATAGGTATTCATAGACCTATTCTAGAGTGGTACCGAGTTGACAGATTTCACCATCGAAATGGATTTTTTGAGGGTATTCATGGGGATGAGAGATGGTACGTTGAGTAGCACTTAAGACATTTGATTTTAGGCCCCACATCAAACTATAGATAACTTTATAGATTTTTAATTTAGTCATGCCGCATGTATGGGATGGATGGGCTTAGATAATTGACCCTATGAATACTACAAATTATGGATCCTAGTATACGAAAATGATGCCTTGGTATATCACCATTCTAGCAGTAATGATAGTAGCTGATTTAGTGGTGGAAACAATAGGACTCAGGGGTTAGGAATTATAAGATGGGGCTCAATTAGGTCAGTTAAAGGCTAAGGAAAAGTTACAAGAAGCTCAGGGCTAGTGAAAAGGATAGGGAAAGGCACTGGAATAACTAAAACCAAAAGGGAAGGCATAACCACATGTATAGAAGGGTCTATATGGACCTCCCTAGATTTAGATATGAGTGTTACACCAAATGCTTGTTATTCAGAATATTCATGTATAAGTGGGTTTGTAGATTCCAATGTCACCTCCTATTAGCCATTTTCCCCCCTCCTAGAAAAATGGGGAATAGGGGTATTTGGATCCTTGACATCGAGAAGGAAACCTAACTATGAAATTTGGTTATAGGTGGCTTTCGAGGATTTGAGAGCTCATTCAAGGAATTCAGGTGGTAAAATCATATTGAGGAATGTTTTCCACTTATGGCTTTTGACCCTTAATATCAACTTAAAAGATGATGGAATGTGGGCTCTAGAGGCCCACATCTATCCAAAATGGACCAAGGCTGAAAAATAGCCCTTAACAACACTATGCTTTATCATGGCCCAGTTTTAAAAATTCCCAAAAAATTGCAGAATAAGAAAGATAGTTTGTTTTTGAGGTTGAATGCATGAAGGGTTTATTTAAGGGTCCACCTAGCTCGGTCGAGCCGGAAAAAAAGTTAAGAAAGAGCTTTGGTGAGTTATGAGCCATACATGGGATTTAATCCCACCGATTAATTCACAAAGCTACTCGGTGAGTTGGTCGAGTTAGAGGTACATTGAAGGTAGAGGGATATTTGTGGAGTAGCCAGCAAGTTACTTAGAGGGCTCGGTGACTTCGCTCTCTAAGCTAAGGTATTGTGGCGAGTTGGAGGGAGAGCTCCTCATGGAGCTTGCAAGGAAAATAGGTAGGCTATGGAAAGGATGTGGGTCAGGCCAAGTAAAATTGGTTGGGGTTTACCTCAGGGGAACTCGCCAAGGCAACTCATCATAAGTGTGATCACAACGCAAAAAAACTTGCGAGTTTACGGCTAGTTGAAGGAGTTGGGGACTGAGCTCCCTGAGCTCAGCCATTTAAGGCATCAGTGAGCGATGTGAATTGAAATCCCGATATAACTCGAGATATGTAGAAGGTAGATGAGATTGGAGAATAAGGAGATTGACTGTGTAATGGGGCAGATGAAAAAAAAAATGTGAGCCATGGTTGATCCATAGGGGTCCAAAACAACTCTACTTCATCATAAACAGTCAGCACAAAGAAGAAAAAAACAATAAACGAAGGTTCTATCTTATAAGTAACAAGACCGCTGCCTCGTGCAGGGTGGCGGTTATAGAACTACCACCCAACCAGGGTGGCACTCTTAGGACCGTCGGTCTACAAAAGGTGACAGCCCTGGTCATTACTTATAGAACTACCGCCCAACTAGGGTGGCACTCTTAGGACCGTCGGTCTACAAAAGGTGACAGTCCTGGTCATTACGGATAGAAAACAAACTTTGAAACAAACATCTTCTAAATTTGAAAGGATGTTCATTTCTCTTATCCTTCATGACCTTTCCCATTCTCCAGTGCACAGAAGGACATGAGAAAGGCTATAAATACATGATTGTAGAAGTGTAGAGGGACATTGAAGCATAAGAGCAAGTGAGAAAGAAGTCTTAGTGCTTGAAATTTTATTTTGTAGAAGAAAGGAGTGTTGAGACAGGGTAAACAAGTATAAGAAAGGAAATGTTGAGATATTATCTGCTTCCCTTTCTCACTTATTGCAAATTTTGTACTTTTTGATTTGAATTAGCCAATAGAAGTGGGAAGAAAGATCAATTTCCCTTCCCGACTAGTTTTTCCTCCATTGGAGGTTTTCGAAGACAAAATTGTTGGTGTTATGAGCTTATATTCTTTCCTTTACTACAATTGTTGATTCTAAGCACAATAATAATTCATTCACTAGCTATCTCTATTACTTTCTAATAAAAAGTAAACAACAATGATTAATTGTGATTTTGTGAATAATTCCAAAGTTGAAGAGTTTACAGATCACTTTGGTATCAGAGCTAGCAAGTATCTAGGACTATGGTATTTCATTCTTGAATTTGTATGACAGTGACAAGATCTAAAGGTGAAGAAATATTACCTTGCAATCCAGAGATTTCTACAAAGAAGTGGAAACAGAGAATTCAGGGAGAAATGGAGGAAGATAACTTGGTCTATAGAATCGATATGTTGGAGACAATGATGGATAGGATGTTTATAAGGAAAGAGGAACTTACAGATTTGTAGAAGATAGCTTCCGTCAAGCAAGACTCCATGGACTCAATGGTTCGAGGCTTAGCCAAAAATTTTGGTATAGGAAAGAGCCATAATGAGGAAGATTATGGGGAAGAGAATGAAGAAGAGACTTCTAACACAAGTTGAGAAGGTAAACTATGATCATACTCTTTTTAAAATTGAGACTAAGGTTGAAATTAATAGTTTTGTAGGACAAATAGATGCAAAGTTAATAGATAAATGGTTAAAGAAACTAAAAGTCTACTTTAGTGTATATAATGTCACGGAAGCACAAAGGATTACCTTTGCACGTCTCAAAATGGAAGGTCATGCTCTGGTTTGGTGGGAAACCCATCTAGCCACTTGTGAAAAGAAGAAATGTCCTATTGTCAGTACTCGACAAGGTTTTAAAGAATTGCGTAGAGCTAAGTTTTATCCTATTGGCCATAAGACTGACCAGATGATTAAATGTCAGTACTTTAGACAAGATAATGGTCAAAGTGTACAGGATTATACTACGGAGTTTCAAAGACAAGCCATGTTTCTTAATATGGAATTGGAGGATGAAGATATTCTAACCAAGTATTTGGAAGGAATTCACACTCACCTTCAAAGGAAAGTCATCTCCACAAAGCCCTATCTCAATGAATCCTATGTGCAAGCATACTACATAGATGATGAAAGGAAGCAAGGAGAGGCAGAGTCAAAGCCAAAAAAATCAACAAATCAAGCAAAGAAAGAGAAGGTACAGACAAGTAACAAAGGTAAACAGAAGGGGAAAGGTAAAAAAACTGCCACTACTTTGAATACTTGTAAAGATCCCAAGAATTTTTGTAAGAATTGTGATATCAATGGTCATACTGATGTTACATATTGGAAGTTACATCTAAGGATCCAAACGAAGGATTCAAAGAAATCCATGATAGCTATAAAGACATATGGTGAGGTGGAAATAGAGGATGATTCTGATGTAGATGAGAGACTTGGATGCACGACCACCAATATGAATAACCAAGAGGAGAAAGAAGAGATGAGTAAAATAATCTAGATCAAAATCCAAATCAAGAGAACTAAGGTAAATGCTTTGGTTGATGTTGGTTCTCAGTCTAATTTGATTTATGACGTGGTTGTGAAGAATCTTGGTCTTAAAATTTATGAGCATCCACATCCATATCCTTTGGGGTGGGTGAAGAAGGGTGTAAAGATTCAGGTAACAAGGAGATGTAGGTTCAAGTTTGGGATAAATTCTCAGTATATAGATGTATTGGAAGCTGATGTAATTCCACTTGATGCATTTGATGTTGTTTTCGGGAGTCCTTACATGTATATTAGGGATGCCATATCCATGAGAAGGGAGAACCTATGCAGATGGGTCAAGGATGGAATCAGTTACAACATCTGAGAAAACCAACGTAAGACAAAAATTTCTATGGTAAGTACTAACTAAGCAAAAATACTAAATCATGAAAATCATAATCAGTTTTTTTTACTTTTATTAAAGGATAAATACGATGGGGTGAAAATTTCAGATGTTTCTAACCAAGGGATGAAGGATTTGGATAGTATTATTCAGTCTTTTCAGTAAGTATTTCAGACTCCCAGCAGGTTACGGCCAAAACAAGAGGTAGAGCATGAGATTCAACTATTGTTGGAGTCCCCTCTACCAAACATCGGGTTGTATGGAAAATCCTTACTAGAGAGTACATAGGTAAAGAAACAACTTTAGGAGCTACTAGACTAAGGCGTGATACACCAAGCACCTCGCCATGTGGTTCGCCTATTGTGATGGTGTCAAAGAAGGATGGTTCTTGGATAATGTGCATTGACTACTGCACTTTGAAAAAGATTACCATAAAGAACAAATATCCACTCCCACACATAGATGAACTTTTGGACCATCTTCAACATGTAAATTTATTCACGAAGTTTGATCTCAAGTCGGGTTATCACCAGGTCAGGATGAAGGAGGAGGATATATGGAAGATTGCCTTCAAAACAAAACATGGTTTGTATGAGTGGTTAATACTTCCATTTGGTTTATGTAATGCACCTGCTACATTTATGAGATTGATGAATGATGTATTGTGGGAATTCATAGATTCATGTGTAATTGTATATCTGGATGATATTATGATTTTTAGTGCCACATGGGAGGAACATCTAACACATTTGTAATAAGTCTTGCAAGTTCTCAAGGAGAAACAACTGCTATGCAATATGAAGGAGTGTGAATTTTATAAATAGTCACTTGTCTATCTTGGGCACATGGTTAGAGGAGGAGAGCTACAAGTGGATCCGAAGAAGGTGGAAGCCATCAAAACCTAGCCAACACTAATAGGAGCCACAAAGACTAGAAGTTTTGTGGCAAAAATACAATACATGAGGAATTTCATTCTGGGGCTTCTTTGCTATTGCAACACCTCTACACACAGTGACAACAAGTAGTAAGGGTTTTGAATTGGGTAAGGAACACGATAAGGATTTTGAATTGTTAAAATAAAATATTAGTCATGCTCCAATACTTGATCTTCCTAATTTGCATCAGCCCTTTGAAGTAGAGACAAATTCCAGTAATTATGTTATGGGAGTAGTGTTCCTACAAGGAGGTAAACTAGTATGTTATCATTTATAAACTTTCACTTCAGCAGTTAGAGGATATTTTGTTTATGATAAAGAGATGCATGGACTAGTTCAGAAAATTAAAGAAATTGAAACATTATTTGTTGGGCAAACAAACTATTGTGCACACTGACCACAAACCTCTATAATATTTTCCAGCACAATCTAAATTGTAGTAGGAAATGCATTGTAAGTGGATGGGATTCCTTCAACATTTCCATTTGGTGATCAAGTATAAGAAAGGTAGCAAAAAATTGGTGGAAGACATGCTGTTTAGGCCCCCCACGTAAGAGAAAATATCTTTTTTGACCACCATCTCTTAGATTGAGCCCTTCATGAAGGAATCTTACAGAGAGGCATATGCTCAAGACAAAGACTTTGGGGGGACATATTCAGCAGTTGTAGTCTCAAGGGGCTAAAAGGATGGGTATTGAAGACTGTTATCTCAAATATGGGCTACTCTATCGATGTGGGAAGATTTGTGTGCCAGAGGAAGAACGATTTTTGTTGATGAGGGAAGCACATACCTCGAAAGTAGCAGGACATTTTGGTGTTGGTAAGACCTTATCCCACTTGCAAAGGTACATGTACTGGCCCAATATGCAAGAAGAAATATCTAAAGTCATAAGATAATGTAAACTTTGTTGTACATGCAAGCCTAAAATTAGGAAAGGAAGGTTTGTATATGCCTTTTTCAGTCCCTACTCTTCCGTGGGAGGATATTTATATGGATTTTTTAGGAGGACTAACTATGTCTAAACATGGCCATGATTATCTATATGTTGTTGTAGATAGATTTAGTAAGATGTATGTTTCTTATGACATGCAAAAATACAATAAAAGCATATGAGGCGGCTGGATTTTTCTTTACTAATGTATGGGCGCTTTTTGGCTTGCCAAAGTCTATTATTTTTGACAAAGATTCCAAGTTTTTGGGGAAGTTTTGGACTACTTTTTGTGACAAGATGGACACTAAGTTATAGAGAAGCACGACCTTCCATCCACAAATAGATGGGAAAAAAGGTAGTGAACATGACTTTGGTGCAACTGATCAGAGGGTATAATAGCAAGTATCCATGGACTTGGGATGATTCCTTAGCCCACATTCAACATTCCTACAACTGGGTAGTACACACATCCACTATGAAGTCACCATTTGAAGCATGCTTGGGATATCTACCTAAAAATCCAATGGACATAGCATTTGGGAAGCAAGAAGAAGGGGAGATACGTGATTCACAAAGGTGACTCAAGAAACAAAATTCATTGAGAGGATTCAAAAAATACATCTCAAGGTAAAAGAACAGTTGGAAAAATCTCAAGCCAAGTATAAGGATAGATATGATCAACATAAGAGGGAACACAAACTTCATGTTGGAGACCGAGTTTGGATTTACTTGAGCAAGGAGAGACTACAAGGCCAAACAAGGAAACTCAAACCACTATGGTATGAACCCTTCACCATATTGGAGCCGGTTAGAGAAAATGCCTTTAGGCTTGATTTGCCACCATTCATGTGGATTTACTCATTAGTAAATTGTGAGAACTTACACCTATATGAGCCATCCATGCTTAATGAAGACGAAAGATGTCAGTTGCTACCTTCCATAGAAGATTGCATCTTGGATTCATGAGGCGAATTAGAGGAGGATGTATTGCTGCAACAAAAGATTAGAGAGACAAGGAGAGGTCCACTGGAGTCTTGGTAGGTTGGAATGAAAGGGAAGACACCAAGGCAGGCTCGGTGGTACTTGAAGGAGCAAGTGAGGGAATTATTTCCTCATCTACTTCCCTACTAATATTTCCTGGGACCAAAATCCTCCTAAGCAGGGGATGTGTGATCCATAGAGATGAAAAAAACTCCACTTCATCAAATCAACTAGTACCAAAAGGAAAAGTTAAAAAAATGCAGAGAAGACTGTAGAGTTACAGAACCACCACTCTATGTAGAGAGGCAGTTGCATAGCCATCCCGATGGTTGCGCAACTACCCCTGCACAGAACGGTGGTTGCGTAACCACCAGTCTGCATACACCAGAGGTCATGTCACTTATGGACAAAAAATAAAATAACTCCATGAACAATCGCGGATTTAAAGCATCTAGATTGTGTCTCTTCTTCTATGCATCCTTTCTCACCCTCTAGTGCATGTGAGGACATGAGAAAAAATATAAATATAAGGGGGAGAAAGTGGAATGGATCATCGATTCATGAGAGAAGTAAGCTAGAAGAATTCAATTATGGAGTTGAATTTTAGGAAGCAAGGAGCGTGAGAACAAAGAAAACAAATATAGAGGGGAAGTGTTTACATTGTTTACTTTCCTTCATCTTATTGTAATATGTATATTTTGAATTGGCCAATACATACAAGTGGGAAGAAAGAGAAATTTCCCTTCCCGACTGGTTTTCCCTTAAACTAGGGGCTTCCAAGATAAAAATTTGGTTGTCTTGCTGGTTTAACTTCATTCCCTTCACTGCAAATAATTCTAAGCAAAAAGAAATTTTAACTAACTTCAAACAATCTGTCATGTGCAAAGTTGAAAGTAGAACAATAAAATTTGTGTGGTTTGTAAATATCTGTAAAGTTAGAAGTTTACAGATCACCAAGGCTAGTATTGAGGCACCCATAGGTGCCCTAGTCCCACCAAGGGTGCCCTGATTCTTTTCACACTTTCCTGCCACTTTTTGGGCTCTTTCTAGCTATTTTAGATCTTTATCTTTTTGGTGGTTGGCCATTTTGGGGTTAAATACAAAATCAGATCAAGAGAACCCTATAAATATAAAGTTATGAGACCATAATGAGGGACCAAGCACTAGTCACTACTATCATCCACCTAGAGTTGCATCCATCTATTGCATTAGAGATGACTTGCATCCACATAGCTATTGTCAATTTTTTATCCCCTGGTAAAAATAGACAACTTGAGAAAAATGAACTTGGGGGCACTTTACTGCAATCTTTCTAAGTCCCTTTGCTTGGAATAATTTTTACCATTTTTCCCACTTAACCCCATCAAAACTAGATTTTCATGATTTCAAAATGAAGAGAAGGTTGAGAGATTTCTAGAAATCCAAAGATCTTGAAAAACGGAGCATCTGGTCAAATGTTATGGCCCATTATTGTTTTCCTTAGTAAAGCGATGAATTAGAACTGCTTTTCTTAAAAGGAGTAGTAAGGGGTAAAATCAACACAGGTTCGGAAACAACAGTAGTAATGGGTTAAATCAACACATGTATGAAAACAATTTAGTAGTAAGGGGTAAAATAAACATAGGTATGGAAAAAGCAGCAGTAAGGGGTCAAATCAACGTAGGTATGGAAAAAATAGTAGTAAGTGGTCAAATCGATGCAATGAATAGGAAAAAGTTACAGAACTTCAAACGGCCATAAATTTGCACTTGGAGCTCCATTTGGCATGTTATTGGACTTTTCGGAAAGGAATTACATCCCTCTAGTCACCAAAATATTCAAATTCCAAATTTGGTGAAGGGAAGGTGGTAAAAAATGGTGTTTATTTTGCTACACACCTAGGCACAGTTACAGTCAACCATCGAGTTGCCAAAGGAGCTCGCTGACAAGTAAAGCATAGGTGATTCAATGCTTTGAAAGGGAAGGCGAGGTGAGTGTTTTGGTGAATAGGAGGGAGCTTGCTTCACGAGTTAACCAAGGCAGATTCAACGTAAATAAAGTAAAGCAAAAAAGTGAAACTGCTTTACTTCTCTTAAATTAAGAGAAGTAAAGTAATCCAGGATCACCCATTAAAAGCGAAAGAAAAATAGAGTTATGCGGTGAAAGTAAGTTGCTTTAATTCAAAAAATGAAAAAAAGTAAAGCAAATGGAGAATAACGACGACAAAGAGGCAGTAAAGCAACCTCAAAAACAACGCAATAAGATGAAAATGAAAAGTAGAGTCATGCCGTGAATGTGAAATACTTTAATTTTATAAAAATAAGAAAATTAAAGTAGGGTTGGAAAATTGCGATGGAAAAAGTGGTAATGGGGGGTTGGATTCCAGAAGGTAAGGAGAAGTTGCAGAACTTCAAACGACCATAACTTTTTGCTCGGAGCTTCGTTTGGCGCATTCTTGGACTTTTCAGAAAGGTCTTAGATCCCTCTACACACTAGCATCTTAAAATTACAAATTTGGTAAAGGAAAGGTAGTAACAAATTGCATTAATTTTTCTGCACTTCATTTCACATTTATAGTCAACTACCACCAATAATGATACAACACGACTCTCTTTCTTCTCTAGCAAGGTATGGTACATGAAGGGATGGACTTTGTAGGTCGCCCATGCTGCCTCCACATTAGTAATTGCATTTTTTGTAAAATGGGAGCATGTATTCAGGTTTCTCACATTCTCCCTCCTCTCTTCCAAATTTCTATAAATTGTAAAGGGGATGCATTGTAAAGGTTGTTGATCATTTTTCTCCCTCATGCTCTCCTCTTCTGGGGCTTTAAGCCTTTCTCTAAAATCTATAATGAAATTTCTTGCCTCCTCTTGCTAAATCAATGTACTGTGCATATCTATGGAGTAATATAATGGTGTTATGTGATTCTTTTGTCTATCCTTTGCATCATTTGTGTTACTTTCATTTGCCTCTCATTGTGCTTGCAGGATCTGTGCATACTTTCTTGTTCATTGCAGATTTGGTGTTTTGTGCTTATATAAGAATGGTGGATTGAATGCGATTTAGTCTATGGTGTAGGACTACCCTCTCTAGGTTCATTTCTTTCATTGTTTTGAATCCTGGGAAGTGATTATCACTCCTTTTTTTGGTGTATCACCGCTTCTAGTGTAGGATTTCCTTTCATGCATCTCTCTCCCCGTCTCTTTCAAATGTTAGAATAGGTGTAATTAGTTTCTTTACTTTCATTAGGAGTAGTTATGGTAGGTAGGATTAGGAAAGGAATTGACCTTCTCTAAAGGGTTATATCCATCACATGACAAGTCGGACCAAATACAGCGGAACCGGGAAACACACCATGAGTGGAAAGGGCCATTACATTCCAATTGAAAAATGGAACAAGTTGGCCATTATGAGGGGTGCTTTAATTTACAAAGTGGGGAAAAAATTAGCACAAACCAGAACGGAGTTAAGATAATTAAAGTCAAAAATAACAATGTATTGACAACCCAACCTCTGAAGTTTGAAGGTGACTATCTCATCAACCATGCTGAACTGTGGTGTGATTTGAAATTTTTTTTATAGTTTGAGAGCCAGACAGGATCCAAAACCAATATTTTATGCTTCATATTCGTGGACAAATGTACATGATTTCCTTCTCTTGTTCGCCTCATGAAAATCATTTGTTACCTTATTGGAATTATTGTAAATTACAGGTCAAAATGCTTTGTGAAAATGACAATCCAAGGGCGCGACTAGAGCTCTATTCTCAGGCTTTCGCAGAAATCAAAGTTTTCCGCCTAAGCATGTCCATCATCCTTGAATGTAACAAAGGTCAGAAAAGTTTTTTGGGAGAAGTTTTCGAGCACCTGAAGAAGTGCCCGAACCAATGAGGATGCGTGCCATGTGTTCCCATTTAAGGGCCCACGAGGAAATTCTCCAAGGAAATCCCACTTTTTTTTTTAGGAGAAATTTTTTCAAAATCAGAGCTTGCCATGTCAATGATACAACCAGGTGGCAGAAATCATCAGGAATATTTTGCAGCATGGGAACCCGATTTCAAGCCATGTTCCATCCCTAAAACTTCATATGCCATAAATGATTTCGATCCAGATCTCAGTTTTGTCACGTTCTTTATATCAATGGAAAGCTGGTGAAATTCTCTACAAGATTCTTGGGTCATTTTTTCATTTTGGTTGGAGTTTGGAGAGATAAAATCAAGAAAAAAACTCTTCTGGCACGTGGTGATGAAACAGAAATGACGTTTCAACCACCGTTGTTAATGAAGAATGGCTCGCATTCTCTCCCAGCATGGTTAAAAATGTCAATATTCGAATGGGTCTGTAAGGATGCCCATGTTGTTTTGAATGCATTTTGGTCAATGGTTGGGGAATACTTTCAACGTTTTCCCATGTTTCTCTCTCCTGGGCTCGAGATCCCTTGCACTATAAAAGCCAGAATTGGCTCATTTTCAAAGGAGTTGAACATTTTTTGTGTTTGCAACTCCCCTTTCTCACTGCTTGGAAGTGATTTTGGTGGAATTTTCAGACCTTTTCTATTGAGAAGATACAACTTTATTTTTCCTCTCAGGTGTTGTAATGCAATTGTTTGAATCGACCTTAAAATGACAATATAGCCCTGTGATTAATTTCTCATCCTCTCATGTGTTCATTGTTTCATTTCTGATCTTCATTACAGTTATCAGTTTGTGCATGAGGTTCTTTGTTGCATTTTCTATGGACTGTGTCAATCTTTAGCAGAAGTTGAAAAATGCTCACCACTCCTTTGGTGCATCACCTCATTAGCATTAGTTTTATCTCTTTTTTTGCATTTTCTCATCCCTGTCTCCTTTGGCAAGTTAGATTAGACATTAGGAAGTAAGACCTCTGCAAATGTGTAAGTGATATAATCTGAACAGAGGAGTTGAGGAACTAGCCTCTAATCTGGAGATTCCTTTCTCATTTTACAAGTCCCACACTTGGGGAAAGGATTCAATGTTGTGCAATCACACTGGATGCATAAGATGATCAACTCTAGGGATGCTGATTTGCATCCAGGGGTGTTGCTGATTTGCACAATAGTTTTGTGAATAGATTAGGTGGGACATAGAGGTCTCATTTTGCATTGCAACAAAGTTGATTGTGCTCTGTAGTGCAAGTTTCTTGTTGTAAAAGAGCTATGTTTAGCTTATATACAGTATCTAGATGACTCCAAGGAAGAAGAATCAACTTACTTTCAGCAGTATAAGACCTGAAAATACTAATATGATCCTTAAGAATCACTACAAACTGGTCAAGAGTTGGAGACTGAAGAAGTGCATGGTTTGAATATACTTCAATTATCTCCAAGAATGTATGGCAAAGTAGGGATCGAGAATCCAAAATGTCTCCATGAAGTCCACCAAATAGAACTTTGTCTCAACTTTTCCACCTGACAGTTCTGCAACTTTCTTTCAATCATATTGGTCGTTTCATAAGACCAATCAGAATGGTGCAAAAGAGAACCCCTATGTCAACATCACTGGCAGTAGCCCACTTGGTCTCAACGCACAAAATCTTCTAATCCCAGTTGTAGCATTACTAAGAACATTCCATACTTCACTGGAGAAAATCAGACCACTCCTGGTGATCATGTCATCAAAATGGACATTGCTAACATTTGTGCAATCCATGAGATCAATGAGAAGCAAGTTGTTGTCAAATTGTTGGCGTCTTCATTCAAAGGGAAAGCATTGCAATGGTTGAAACTGAGAAAATCTTCCTTGGTTCTATTCACAAATTAGAATCAACTATGTATTCCCTCCATGAGAAATTTGGGGAAAAGGGAGACAACTTGTCCCTTTTGGAGTAGCTGACAACTATCAAGCTAGAGCTCCCAATGAGCAGCTGACTGATTTTAACTTCATATTTCAAAGACTTGGGATAGAATTCCAGTGGCAGTCAGGCCAACAGCAAAAGGTGCTTTTCTATGATTACCTTAAGGTTTTAAATTCTGATATTTCTATGTTAATTCAGTCTATGGGAGGCACAACTATCCCCATGGTGCTTATAGCATTTCCATTAGAGCTGAAAATTGTTTGATTCAAGCTGGAAAGCTAGCTCCTAGGCCTCCAATGCCATTATTTCCAAGTTTAGAGAGCCCAAGTACTAGCCAAGTGCCTAATTTAGCTTCTATTCCCACTCCTAGAAATCAGAATTCAAGTGAAGCTTCCAATTCATCTTCTATTGCCTCAAATGAGCTTCAAGAAGTCATGAAGCAATTCTCCAAAATCTAGGTAATGAGCTGGTTACACTCAAAAGGCAGCAATCTCAAGGTTTTAGACCTTCCTTCCAGCCTCAAGTTCAGCCTAACAGGAAGCCATATCAATCCCAAAGACCACCCAATCCAGCTGCAAACCTAAATCAAGCAAGGCCTCCTATCAACAGACCATTTCAGCCCTATAATCCCAATGCTACATCTTCCTCTAAAGCATTAGTGCCAGTACAAAACAATATGGCTCACGAGTATGATTGGTGTTTCCCATGCAATGAACCTCATAATTAGTCCATGTGCTTTAACAGTGCCTTGAATCAAGCATTAATGGTGACAAAAACATGGTGTATTGGTGAAGGTAGTCAAAGAAATGACCAACAATTAAGAAACATTATAGCAGCAATCAGCTCCAAATGATACCACACTTGTAAACTGGTAGGCAGAAGATTTTTGTGGCATTAACCAACAATCTTTCCCAAAGTGTTGTAGCCAATACAAGGTCAAAGAGGAGAAATTTGGGTGAAGACTTGGCCAAGCCCCAAGTAATTCATGACCTTTTGTCACTCCACAAACTATTGGCAAGCAAAATGCAATCCCAAGCACACAAGGATTTGCCTAAAATAGTTCCTAGGCCAACTCAAATGCCAGTGTTGTTGCTGCCCATTACAAGGGATGAATGTGTAGGCCAAGGGACAGCAAAAGGATACTTCATCCCCTTTCAATATCATTGATCAGATGAAGAAGACAAATGTAAACATATGAATGTGGGAATCACTATCTATCCCAGGCCAAAGAGATTTGCTACAAGCTGCCATGAAGGATTGGTCAACTTCAAATAAATTTTACAAGTCCAAATGCAAGAGAAGGTGCTCACAAATGCCACCCAGCCTGAGGGGAATCATGGAGGACAGACAAGGTAAGATGTTGAAGCCCCCTCCATTCTATGTTTCATTGATCATTGGGAACTAATTGGTACACAATTGCATGATTGATTCCGAGGGCAAGTAGTTCAGTAATGCCCAAGAAAATAGCTGATCAGTTGGGAATTCAGTATGAAACCATATCCAAAGGGGTGGTACAATTGGATGGGACGGCAGTAAAATAGTTGGAGTGATTAAAAACTTGAGTCTTACTTTACATGCCTATCCCAACGTGGTTGTTTTGCAAGATGTCTCAGTAATAGACCTTCCACCACTCTTTGCCCTATGTTTGTCAAGGGATTTCATAGCTAAGATTGGATGTTACTTATCTGCTGATTGGTCACACATGCTATTTAGAACAAGATATGGAACCAAAGCCACAATCAGGTTTGAACCTATTACAAACTTTCACATTGAGCCTTACACTCCAAGTCAGATCAATACCAATTGTTCAGCATTTGATCAAGAAGATTATCCAAGCACTAATGAAGCTGACACCAAGGTAGGAAGCATCCCAGATTTGACTCTTGATGAATGGTCAAGCAAGGTGCATACTTTTGATCCTTATCAAGAAATAGAAGAATCTGAGTTAGGAGTCTATTGCATGCATGAAGAAAATTAGCCTATTCCTAGCATCACCAAGCCAGACCACAAGGATGACAATGAGGTATGACAGTTGTTTTTTGATGGATCAAGGAGTAGACAAGGTGTAGGAGGGGGAGCCATGCTGGTTTCACCTCAAGGAGTTAAGTATTATTCAGCTTTTAGATTTGAATTTGCATGCTCTAACAACACTGCTGAATATGAAGCCTTGGTGCAAGGACTGCATTGGACAATCAATAGCTGAATAAAGAACTTGCAAGTCTTTGGTGACAGTGAGTTGATTGTCAACCAAGTCAAGGGGCAGCATGCTGTCAAGAATGATCTACTAGAGTGCTACAAGAATAGGGTGTGGGACCTCATTGAAGATTTTGAGGGTTTTGGCATCAAATCCATTCCTAGGAAAAAGAACCAAGCTATTGATAGGCTTGCAGCAGTTGGGGTAGCCTTTGACGTTGTGGATAGCATTCAAAAGGATAAGGCACAACAAAACATCCATGTGATTGTGAGGCCTTCAGTGCTGGACAACAATGTAAGTTTGCAAGTATTTGAGAATGATCAGTAAATCATCCATTTCTTATAAGAAGAGGTTGAGTTCTCAGCCAAAAATCAAGAAAAGTTGGAGCAGTAGTATGGTGACCAAGTGGTACAGCTGAGAACCAATAAACCACCAAAGGGGCTTATTACTTTGGAGTCCATTTTCAATCCTAATGATCAGTTTAGGAAGGAGAAAGCAAACATCCAAGTGAAGAGAGAAGATTCAGTTTCCATCTTAGTGGAAGAAGGAAAATCACTCCAAGTTGGCAAGATGACAACTGAGCAAGAAAGGTATGAGTTTATACAACTTTGTCAAGAATTCCCTGATGTGTTTGCTTGGAGCTATGAAGATTTGAAAGGTTTCAATCTCGAGTTATCTCAACACACCATTGAGTTGGATCCAAATACTAAGCCCATCAGGTAGAAACAAAGGCCATTCAACCCCCACATGGAGCCTCTCATGAGAAAAAAATTGAATAAGTTGATAGAATCAAGAATCATATTCCCTATCAAGCATTCTAGTTGGGTTGCCAACTTGGTTCCAATCAGAAAGAAGAGTGGGGAAATCAGATTGTGTGTTGACTTTAGAGATTTGAATAGAGCATCTCTTAAGGATCATTACCCACTTCCTTCCATGGAGCAAATTTTACAAGTTGTTGCTAGTTCTGAGTGGTTTTCACTACTTGATGGATATTTAGGGTACAATCAAATTATGGTGAAGGAAGAAGATCAGTTCAAGACAACCTTTACAACTAAATGGGGAACTTATGCATACATGAAAATGCCATTTGGGTTATCCAACACTGGAGCTACCTTCCAAAGGGCAATGGACAAGGCATTCAAGGGTTTGATTAACAACATAGTGCTGATATATCTTGATGATATCACTGTTTTTTCAAAAAATATAGCAGACCACCTCTCTCATTTGAGACAAGTGTAAAAAGGTGCAGAAGATTTGGAGTCTCCTTGAAGCCTAAAAAATGTATTTTCTTAGCTCATGAAGGAAAGCTCCTTGGTCACATTGTCTCTAAAGAAGGATTAGTAATTGATCTAGAAAGAGTTGAAGCCATAAGAGCACTACCATTGCCAAGCCACAAGAAGGCCCTCTAGAGTTTCTTGGGGAGAATAAATTTTGTTCGGAGGTTTGTCCTAGATTTTTCAGCCCTTGTCAAGCTCGTCACTAAGATGTTAACGAAAAGCATGGCTTTCAAAAGGACAGTAAAAGGCAAGGAGAGTTTTGAAGTAATCAAAGAATCCATCTCTCAAGCCCTAGCTCTCATCAACCTGGATTTCTCCAAGGATTTCATCCTCTATTTATCCCGTAAAATTGGCAAGGGCAATTTTATAGATAACCCTACCAAAAGTTTTGTTCCGATCCCTCGTTAGGGATTTCTTGCGTTCGGAACGTTGCAAAATCCCTTCCCGGGAAATCTAGTTTTCCGAACTTAGCCGTTTTTGGTCTTTTTGGGCGGGCACATATAATGACTATGCAACATCAAATGTTCATGCACCCCCTTTAAAGCCTTTGGCGCATGTTTTCTTGTGTCAACAGGCGTTTTGGTGCGCCTCTCTATGTTGAGTCTTTCCTGCATGCGCCAAGGCGCGTGCGCCTTCCTGTCAACATATCTTTTGTTGCACCCCTTTTTGGTGCGCCAAGGGCGCACATATTCCTCTGTCGACACCACTTTCGGTGCGCCATAGGCGCACATATTATCGTGTTGACAAGTTTTTGGTGTGCCAAAGGGCGCATGTCTTCTCATGTCGACAGCTCCTTTGGTGCGCCACTTAAAAAGTTGGTGGCGCATTTATTACTGCCTCGCCTATAAATAGGCGCGTCTGCGCTGTCATTATCACCAACGCAAATCATTTGATTTTCTCTCTGTACCTGTCAGCGCACCAGCCCTGTCACTTTCGAATCACTTTGTGGACCCGTTTTGCACATTTCTTCGTTATAAATATCTGGGTAAGAGGTCCTCTTTCTTTTGTGCACTTTTGTTTTGTGGTTTTTGGCTGCTTGTGGGTATGAATTGGATTGGAAAAGAATGAAATCATGAACTTGCCCCCCCTTGTTGTCTTTCCATATGATCTTCCTCCTCTTTCCAGATCTGTTGGTAGAGGAAGCTCTATCTTGAAATATTAGCTTGGAACCCTTTGTTTAGAGCCATTTATATCACCCCAAATAACCCTGCAAAAGGAGGCTTAACCACATAGAAACCCCTCAGAGAGAGAATCTGATGCTTGAAAAGAAAACTATATTTTTCTTCTCCTTTGGCGCATTGGCACACCCTGCAACATGAAGAACAGTTGTGCCAATGGTGCATCTGTCATTACACAAAGAGCAGCCACGCCAATGGCGCACATTCCCTGCCTGCTGCATCATGAAAAGTTGCGCCCTCAAGGCGCACTGCCTTAGTTTGTTACAAACACTTTCCTCGTGCCCCCTCATGACGCACCAAATTCATTTGTTGCATCACTAAAACCTGCGCCCTATGGCGCACCCTGCATGTGTGCAACATAGAAATTATCCGCGCCAAGTGCAAAGCTTTAAACGGCGCAGGCGCATCCATCATTGCAACAACAGCATGTCATGCAGACCTTTCATGCGCCGCGCCAAGTTCCCTTAAGCGCACAAAAAGCATATGTTACACAAACCTTATATGCACCTTTGGCGCACCGAAAGTTCCATGCAACATGAAAATTATATGCGCCACGGGCGCATCCTGTTCCCGTGTAACATAAAGAATCCATGCGCCCTTTATAAAACGCATACATATGGCGCAGGCGCACTTGTGCTTACAACAACAAAGAATGCACCCTGCAGTGTCCATGCGCCATGCGCCCTTTGGCGCTGATTTATCCCCTGCAACATCCCTTTCCTATGTGCCTTACTATTTAGCCCTGTAACCTGCAGTATTCATGCGCCCTGCGCCCTGAGGCCTTTAAATTGCTAACTCTTTCTTCTGTCAACATTTCAATGAAAAATCAGACAGCTGACATGGCTTTCTTGCAATTGGGTTTCACTTCTTATTCTTGCAGATCAGCAACTAAGTTCAGAAGAACATATGTCAACATCAAGCAAGAAACCTATCAAATCTAAAGGCAAGGCCAAGCTCACAGAAGAAGAAATGAAGTATAAGTATCAGAGGGTCAGAATGCCCGAGTCCCAAGCAGAGTGTGACCTAGACATCAGAGACTCAGAGCTGGGTCATATTGATATGGAGGAATTCTGGGCCAGAACCCAGAGGGTCACAAGAAGTCCATGGATGGACAAGCTGATAGGCAGTGCCCTGCACTTTGCTGGTGGGATCCCAGTTAGTGCCGTAAACAATGAATTTATGATGGTGGTAGCCCGATGCTACAACAAAGACACAAGATGTGTCCATGGTGAGAAGGGCGAGGTTATAATTAACCTCACTGCCCGCCACTTTGAAATAATGCTCGGCATTCCTCATCACCGGCACTTTGTGGCCGTCAGCCAACAAGATTGCATCAAGGCCTGGGACGACAATGAAGATCAGTGCATGCAGCCGATGAATGAAGTTTATCTCAAGAACAAAAAAGTAGTGACTCGGTGGCCACAAGTCATTCATCGCAGTGACTTTTCAGAGGAACTCAGCGACACAATTACGTTCCTGAGCAGAGTCTTTGGGCTTCCTGACGCCCATTATTTTCACAAGTGGATGCTGTGGTACCTTGAGACAATGAACAAAAATGTGCCCGATCAACGCTTTGAATGGGCAGAAATTATAAGCAGCACAATCTCTGAGCAGCTACAACAACTCAACACAACGGGGAGGTTCTATATGAACTCCTACGTGGTCTATGTTGCAGCTTCAGAAAGGGACTATCCAGCTCTGATGCGGTGTGGGGTTTGGCCCCAAGTCAAAATCTATGAATACTATCCAGAGCTGAAGCTGGAAAATAGCATCCCCCAATTCACAAAGATCAATGATGCATTCTTCTACTTCATCATCTGCCTGTTGAGGTCGAATATGACTCACGGTCGCACGACCAAGAGCATAGTAGCAGCTACTGAGAAGTGGGGGGCCCTGTTCACTCAGTTCCCCACATTTACCTATCTGAGGGCAGTCAATTTCTTGGGGGAACCGACTAGACTGCCAAGGTATGCCGGGCCCAAATTGATCCTGTTGGAGCTGTCGAGGCAGCTTGTTACTTACCATGAAAAGTGCCTAAAGAGAAAGAAGGGTGGAACTCCTTTCCCCCTCACAGTGGGTAGATATACGTGTCTCACTCACCACAAGGCAAAAGATATGTTTGCAGAACTGGAGCTGCTGAATCTGAAACATGATTTCCCAGCAAGGCCCACCTTCGACCCGAGAAATTGTCTGCCAAGGGCTAAGCTCGATCCGATCCACATCCCTCAGATCGAGGATATCTACATCGACATATATCATGAGGTTGAGCTCAGGAGGAAGGATCATTCTCGCTTGGCCTTAGCAGAAATCATCCAGTACAGGGTGGCCATCATCCCCAAAGGCTACCAAACTACTGAGGAGGAAGTGGATCAAGTGTATCTTGACACAGGTGGGGACGATTGGCCTTTTGCGTTAATTGATAGAACTAAAGCACCTCAGACAATTGAGGAAAGGGTCAAGGAAACTCTACGTAGAACAGAGCATTGGTGCCGAATGAACGGGCTCATCTACCTCGGGGTCGATTTCACAACCTCTCCATTGGGCAACGCACCTCCTCAGGCTAAACAGTAGCCAAAGGGCAAAGGAAAAGGCAAAGAGGGTGAATCCAGCTCCACCCAAGAGGAAGCTCCTGAAAGTCCTCCTTCCGCTGCACCCGAACAAGTTGTAACTCTGGCTTCCCTAGAGAAAGAAACAGTGGAGGAAGATGTTCCAATAGGCCCATCCACTCAGGATGTCACCACTGCTGTAACAACTGAGGTCCCTTCTGTTCCTTCTCCTTCCCTCCTTCCCCTCCTCAGGTGACCCAGGCGACCATTCCTTTGGTCGTGTCCTCTCCCCCTTCTTCTACTGTCCCTCCTGCTTCTTCGTCCATCTTCTCTTCTCTCGCGGATCTGTCCCCCTCCATTTCTTCCCTCATCTCTGAGCTCCCTTCCCTTCCTATGTCTTCCTCTCCTGCAGTATCTCTTCCTCCCGTGAGCACTTCCTCGGCCTCCCTCTCGATGCCGCCTCCAAGTGTCTCCACGTTTTTCCCTTCTACTACTGCAGCTGCCCCCTTCTCTATTTCTGGTCCTTCTCCCATAAGTCCAGCTTGGATCTCCCAGCACCTAAGTCAGTAGAAAAGGAAAGTTCCCATCACACCGATGGACTTCTCCGTGATCCCGTCAAAAGGGGTAAAGAAGCAGAAGCCCATCACATGCTTCTCTCAGAGTGCTTCGGGAGAGAGGGTAATGGAGATCGCGTACCCCAATCCTCTGAAGGATAAAAAGGATCTGTCCTCGACAGATTACACAGTGACTCAAGTCACAATGGGGACGTCTTCTGAAAGCCTTCAGGGAGAGGCCCTATCTACAGTCGACGCCCTCTGTAAGAAGCTTCAAGAAGCAAAAGAATAGAAAAGGATACTGAAAGAGCAAAATAAACATCTCCTCCATGCCTTACAGAAGATGGGCAGTGCACCACCCACAACTGCCGCCGAAACTCCTGAGCCTCTGAGTCAGGATAAAATTAATGAATATGCAAAGATCGGCGAGCAGGGCCTGGCAGTTTCCACTTGGAGGAGCCAAATCCTCAAGGACAGTGAAAGAGTGATCGCCAAGTTCACCGATTTGTACCTGAACATCAACAAGGTGAACAAAGAACTCCAGGCGTTAGCAGGACCCATATCAGAAGAGCTGGACCATGCTAGGCTGCAGCGTGAGACCTTTCAAAGAATGTTCGACTGTTCAGTCGAAGATCTGGTCAAGTTCGGCGTTTTCGGTCATCCCAGGGCCCTCAATAAAATCCTTTCCACTCTGGATTACCGGATGGATCAACTGGAATTCGTCCTTGAAAATATCGATAAGGTAAAGGAAGAAGCCCTGGACGCGATGCACCAAATGGAACAAATCGTTCTCAACATGTCTCCAGGGTTACTTACTCCTTCTTTCGCCTTAAGGAAAGTTGATGAAACCATCCAGATCTTCAAGGAGATCATTTCACAAGGGCTGGGGCCAGAGGTCACTTTTGACGCAGAATCCATCAATAACCTGCTGGCCTGTCGGGACTTCATCGGGTTCCTAATAGAAGCAGAGAAAGAATATTCCAAACTCCCAGAGAAGCTCATAGACGAGCGGGAGACTTGCGAGGTGATCAGCGAGCGACACAAGGATCCTTCCCAGGATCAACTAGAGCCCATGATCAGCAAGTTCATGGAATACCGTGCCCAATTCCACATCTCGTCACCTGAGCAGCAGCAGAAGCAGGATACCCCCTTTCAGCCGCAGGATGACGACGATGAATGAATTCTTTCTCTTCTTCTCTCTCTCCTTCGACTTTCTTTTTGTAAAATGTCTAAAGTATGTTGGCACAAATGATGACATCATCCATGTTGCACCATGGGATGATGTCATCCATCAAGTTGTCAAAAGTCAACATGACTTTGAGATATTTTTGTAGATATTTTGTATATTTTATGTAAATAGGTGGTTGGTTCCTTTTTGCCTTCCTTCTTCTCCTTCTTCTATAAATACTCAAATACTTGTTGTATTTGGGGGTGGATATCTTTTAGATGAAAAATAGAAGTGAGAAGAAAAGACTTTGAGCTTTTTGTAACAGAAGGAAATATTAATACAATATTTAGACTTTGTGCTGAATACATGTGTTATTTGCATTAGATCTTTCTTATGTCAGATCTGTGTGTTTATTCTGTTGGATCTACTTCTGTTTTATTGTCATTTATTCATCAGTATTGCTTTGTTCGTTTATGCAAGTAGGTTTGGCTCTGTTTACTACCAATCCCAAAACATAAACCCTCTGACCTTTCTGCTTTGGAATTCATTTCTTTTCTTTCTTCGGATCTGATCTTTCTTCATCCTCTCTTTCATTCCTTTCTTTCCGCAGTCGGAAATAACCCTACTGGGATGAGATCCCAAACCCCCGAAGGCAGAATATTGTGAGACTTGCATAGATTCCTGCTGGTAGAATAGCAATAAACCAGTTTCGCTTTGCTGACTCAAAGAGGGGCTATGCCCTGCACACTGTTGACTCGTCTATCCATAAATCTGCCCAAGCGACAGATTTTTGAACCAACAGTTTTTGGTGACTCTACTGGGGAACGAACAGATCTATCAGATCTATGATAGTGGTATGATAGAAAATTAGTTAAAAATCAGAAAAATCACTATCTGTTTGCAAACTTTAACTTTTTGTCAAAAATCCAAAATTTTGCAAAAGTGCTCTAAATCAAAAATTTTCTTCTGAGATCCATAGATCTGGCCTAGTTGGAGATCTTTAGTTCGCTGAGTTTTTATAAAAATATGTATTTTTCCGTAGATTTGAGTTTTTGACTGTTTACCGAAAATTTTCAAACTCTTTGAAAAAGTCAACTGTAGATCTGAAAATCAGCTTACTAATCTTCACTGTCATTCTATCGTCATCGTTCTTTGTCATTAAACCGCAATCGGTTTTCAGAAGAGGATAATTTTAAATATTTAGAAAAGTACATGCTGCTGGTTTTTGTCAGAAAAACCAGAAAATCAGCAAGTACAACCAAAAAGAAATTTTAAATCTGCGCCACAACATCGCAGATCTGGAAGGTACGCTGGCGGGTGAGCCATTTACGCGTAGCAGGTGAGCTCGTGGAGAAGTCGATCCTACTTTCGATCTGCTTCAAAGGCACAATTTCAGTATAACACCGGTGTGCTTTTCATCACTAAGTTCAGCTGATCGGTCAGCCAGAAGCGCCTCACCTCCACGAAGGACCATTTTCACAAGGAGCCTCTACATCCCTTTGTAGTGCCTTGCTGCTCAGTGGAACTGTATTTCCAGCCCGTGTTCTTTTTCCAGCTGTCCAGATGGCGGTACCATGGGGAAATGCTATGGGTCCCCTGGCTTTACCACATCCAGTTCACGCGCTCCCACATGGAAACCGAAAGAATTTTCCCAAATTTGACGGGAGCGGGAACCAAAGCACGGATTCGCACATATCTGCATTCATCATGTCATGCAGTATCCTAGATGTAACCCATGAAGATGTGTCGGTTCACCTTTTTCTGGAAACTTTACAAGGGCCTGCAGCAGAATGGTTTCAGCATTTACCAGCCGGATCTATTACCAGTTGGGCCACCTTGCGGGATGCTTTTGAAGACAGGTACAAGCCTTCGGAAGATGCATTTGCATTGTTATCACAGATCACTCACCTGAAGAAGGAGGCCAATGAGACCATGCATGATTTTATCGCCAGGTTCAATGCATTAATCAACCGTGTCCCTGTTGCCATGCTTCCAACACCAGAAAATCAGAAGTGTTTCTTCGTGAACGCTATGAGTTCGAAAGTAAGTTTCTTGCTCTTACAAGAACAAGTGGCTACCTTGATTCTCGCCTAGGCTGCTGCCATCCGAATTGAAGATAATTTGATAATATCTGGTGAATTGAAAAGGGAATCATCCAAGCCTAAATCTTCGGGCCCTTCTCCCACTACTTCGTCTGATCCGGCATTTCAAAAGATGGCGAACGACTTGCTTGCATTGAAGAAGCAGTTAGCCCAAGCTTCCCCCAGTTCCTCATACCGGGATATTCCACGGAGGAATTTCATTTCCAACAATGTTCCACAAAGGCCGCGCTTACCTGCAACTACTCCACGGTTGGCGCTTGAGGCTCCTCCGGTTAACGCCTTAGCCAAAATTGAAGAAGAGGAACAAGATTACGAAGAACCTTCGTCTCAAGGTGAAGATGATCAAGATGTCGGTGAGCCGACTGGTGACTCTACTATCGGGTATATGGAATTTGAGGAGGAAGAATCTGATGAAGAGGAGGGTACACAAGGCTATGCAAGTGGACAATCATATGTTGTTTTTACCCACTCGTAAGGAAAAGAAGCAGAGGTCGCTGCCCATGTGCAGAAGGAGAAGGCCGTGTCAAACGCACCTCCAACCATTGCTAAAAGAGGTAATCCTCTTCCTACTCAACTCCCTGTTAAGTCTTTTACAAGGAAATCCTTTCCCCCCATCTCTCCTCCAAATCAGCCTTCTTCTATTCCCATAAAGACCAGTAATCCTACCCTACCATCACGAAGTGAGGGACTCATTCCTTCACCAACGCAACCCTTGGCCGCATTTGACATAATTGACCATGCTAAAAAGACCAAGATCCAAATGTCTGAAGCTGAGTATCTTCAGTCAAACCCCGAACAGCTGATAAGATTGACTAAGTATATTCAAAGTCAAGCTGTCATAACTCCCCAGGTTTCCCCGAAAGGAATCCTTTCCACTCCTCCTGCATCCCGCATAAATGTTGCCTCAACATCTACATCAGGCAAGATAGAACCTTTCTATCTCTCCCTCCTAATCAATGGCCACAAGTTAAGTAACTGCATAATTGATTCTGGGGCTTCTGACAACGTCATGCCGGAAAAAGTTTCTCATGCTCTGGGCCTCACCCTTACCAAGCCTTTTGGCAGATGTTATTCCTTGGAAACCAAACAGGTTCCGTTGATTGGTCAAATCAAAGACGCGCAGTTTGCATTTGTGGCATTCCCAGAGAAAAGGGTAAAAATGACCGTCCTCGTTGCCGACATTCCAGCAGCCTATGGAATACTGCTGGGAAGGAGTTTTTGTAGTGAGGTTGGAGGAGAAATTCATATGGACTGGTCTAAGGCTAGAATCCCCGTCAAAGGTGTAATGTAGACATTGGAGCCAGAATCACAAAAGAAGTACTTGGTTACTAACTCTGAGGACCCCAAAGCTCAAATTCTTTTCGAATCATCAGGAATGGGGAACTATTTCTTGTCTACCGAGTCTGACAAAATGGTTGTTCTCATCCAAGAAGAAGATCTTAACAAGGTCTGGACTTTGCAGTTTGATGGCAGCTGCGCAACCAGTGGATGTGGCGCCGGAGCCGTGCTAATATCTCCCGAAGGAAGAAATTATTCCTCTCTCTTTTAAGTTGCAGTTTTTCAACACAAATAATACTGCTGAGTATGAGTCTCTGCTACTTGGCATGCAAGCCGCAAGAGAGAGAGGGATCAAAAATCTGAAAGTACAAGGTGATGCAGAGCTAGTCGTGAATCAAGTTAAAAGGATATATCAAGTGAAGAATGAGAGGCTCAGGCACTACCGTAATGTAGTGTGGGACAACATTGAAGAATTTGATGCTTTTTCAATAGAATCCATTCCAAGAGCTCAAAATGACATGGCCGATTCATTGGCCGTTTCGGCATCCCTCATGCTCCCGCACCCAGGTTTGAAAACAGACAAATACACCATTGAGATGGTTTTCCACCCAAGTGTGCCAGACAATTCTCAGCATTGGCAAGTATTCAACGATGACAATCAACTCATTGCCTTTCTAGAAAAGGTGGAAAATTTCAAGGAATTGCATTTTGAAGGATCCACTTCTATGTGCCGTGAATCAGTCACCGATCAAAAGGATGAATCTGAAGGGAATGACGGCATATGTCAGCTCAAAGGAAATAAAATTCCGAAGGGCCTGGTTTCTCTAGAATGGTTGTTTGATAGGCATGACCATTTTGTAAAAAAGAAAAGGCGAGATGATGTTGGCTCATCCCCAGAAACCGAACCGGTTAATTTAGGTTCGGTAGAACATCCGCAATTCGTGAACATTGGAAAATGTTGCACGCCTGAAGAGAAGTGGAAGTTTGTCAAACTGCTGAAGAAATACATGGATGTATTGGCATGGTCCTATGCCGATCTAAAGTCTTTTAAGCCAAAGGACGTCCAACATGACATCCCGTTGAAAGAAGACGTCAAAGCCTTTCGCCAGAAGCAAAGGCATTATAACCCTAAGATCTCAGGTACTATCCAGGCTGAAATTCAGAAAATGCTGGATGTGAGAATCATTTTTCCTATCCATCACAGTACTTGGGTAGCAAACATTGTGCCAGTACGCAAGAAGAATGGGGAAATACGCATATGCGTAGATTTTCAAAATTTGAATCAGGCTTCCTTAAAAGACAACTACCCACTTCCTATAATGGATCAAGTTCTACAATCAGTAACTGGATCAGAAATGATGTCCATGCTTGATGGTTTTTCAGGCTACAATCAGATTGAAGTCTCACCTGAAGATCAATTTAAAACAACATTCACTACTCCCTGGGGTACGTTTTCCTACAGCAGGATGCCTTTTGGTCTGACCAATGCTGGTGCCACTTTTTAGTGGGCCATGGACCTTGCATTCAAAGGTATGATGGGGAAGGTCATTGTCATTTATCTAGATGACTTGACTGTGTTCTCTAAACAACGAAGTGATCATTGTGATCATCTGGAGCAAGTATTGGCCAGATGCCGAGAGCATGGGATTTCCCTGAACCTGAAAAAGTCTTGTTTTTGGAGTCACAGAAGGAAAGCTGCTAGGGCATGTTGTTAGCAAAGAAGGAACGAAGATAGATACCGAAAGAGTTAAGGCTATTCAGAGCCTTACTTTGCCTACAAGTAAGACTGGCATTCACTCTTTCTTTGGAAAGGTGAATTTTCTTAGGCGTTTTGTTCCCGACTTTGCTGAGAAGACTCGTCATATATTGGACATGATGAAAGGGTCACCAACTTTCCGGTGGAGCGAGGAAGGAAAAAGGTCGTTCGAAGAGATAAAAGCTTCTGTCGCTCACACACCAGTCCTGGTATGTCCTGATTTCTCCAAGGATTTTATCATGTATAGCTATGCATCTGAGCATACTGTGTCTACCATCTTGATGCAAAAGAATTCTGAGGATGTTGAATCTCCGATTGCGTTCATGAGCTCTCCCCTCAAGCCTCACGAATTAAAAATGTCTCAATTGGAAAAGCATGCCTTCGCCATTGTCAAAGCAGTCAAAAACTTCAGGTATTACATTTTAAATTCCCATACAGTGGTGCTGGTCCCTGACACGGCAGTCAAATCAATTCTAACTCAACAGGAGTTAGGAAGCTTGCGAGGAAATTGGATTGCAAAGGTCCAGGAGTATGACCTGGATATAAAACCAACCAAGCTGGTAAGAGGCAAGGGCCTATGTCAGCTTATGGCTGAAAACAAAGATTCAGAAAACCCTGAGGAAAAGGATGATTGTAACAATGAAGTACAAAGCCAGCTGGAGAAAGCCAATTCTCTACCCAAGGTTCTATTTGTCGCAACCAGCGATGAGTGGTATTCCGATATTGCTTTCTTCCTCACCTATGGCGAATGCCCAGCTCACCTAACTATGAAGGAGAAGCACACTATAAAGCTCAGAGCAGCCAAATATGTCATCTGGGATGACGGTTTATACAAACGCGGGATAGATGGTGTCTTCTTGCGGTGTGTCGACAAGCCACAGCAGGTGAAGTTACTTGAAAGTTTTCATAATTCAGCCTGTGGAGGCCATTTCTCCTCTTCTGTGACAGCACACAAGATCATCCGGGCCAGGTACTATTGGCCGACGCTTTTCCAAGATACAGCCACCTGGGTAGCAAAGTGTGAACCTTGCCAGCAGTTCATCGGCAAGCCCAAGTTGGCTGCTTTTCCCCTCAGGCCGGTCATTGTCAACGAACCATTCAGGCAGTGGGGAATTGATTTTATTGGTGCACTCAACCCCCAATCGAGTGCCGGACATAGTTATGTCCTAACAGCAACGGATTACTTCACCAAGTGGGTGGAAGCCATACCTGTCAAACATGCCACTTCCGAAGTTGTTTGCAGTTTCATCAAAGAAAATATCATTGTCAGATTTGGCGTTCCAAATAAGATTGTTGTTGATAATGCTTCTAACTTCTCTTCACGGGAAGTTATTAGTTTTTGCTATGAATATGGGATAACTTTGGCTCACGCCTCAGATTATTACCCTCAGGGAAATGGTCAGGCAGAATCCAGTAACAAAAACTTGGTGACCATCATACGAAAGCTGGTGGATGAGAATCAACGAATGTGGCACAAGTCCTTATACGACGCTTTGTGGGTGGATCGCATTACTCCCAAGAGGTCTCTCGGCATGTCACCTTTTCAAGTGTTATATGGCACTGATGCCGAGCTTCCCATTTCTACTGAACTTCCTGCTCTGCGCTTGGCACGAGCTATTGAAGATGAAACTTTCCAAAATTCTCTTGAAAAGAGGATCATGTATCTATTAGAGCTCGAAGAAAAGAGAGTAAGAGTGATCGACAAGATCACCGAGCATCAGCATCAAGTCAAGAGACTGTTCGATAAAAAAGCTAAGGAAAGAAATTTCCAGGTGGGAGACCTCGTCCTTCTGTGGGACAAGCAAAGAGAGCCAAAGGGCATGCACAGAAAATTTGATTCTCTATGGAGAGGGCCTTTCAAGATCAAGCAGCTCAATGGAGAGAATAGTTTCTATCTCTCATATCTGGATGGAACCGAGCTCCCGCTTCCCTATAGCGGGTAGCATCTGAAGATCTTCAGGAAGTAGAGCTTGCTCTCTTCTTTGTACAGTTTGCTTTAGTTGTGTGTTTGTTTTTGTCGTGTGTTTGCTTTTTGTTTGTTGTGTGTTCCCTTTGTTCACCCTCCAGTCGCCCTTGTTTTTGACTCTCTCCAACCCAATGGATAGGCACATGAGATCTGGGATTCTCTACCCCTGAGGTTTGCTCAGGGATAGTCCCCAGAAAGAGCCAGCTGTTATCCCGTAAAATTGGCAAGGGAAATTTTATAGATAACCATACCAAAATTTTGTTCCGATCCCTCGTCAGGGATTCCTTGCGTTCGGAACGTTGCAAAATCCCTTCCCGGGAAATCTAGTTTTCCAAACTTAGCCATTTTTGGTCTTTTTGGGTGGGCGCATATAATGACTGTGCAACATCAAATGTTCATGTGCCCCCTTTAAAGCCTTTGGTGCATGTTTTCTTGTGTCAACAGGCATTTTGGTGCGCCTCTCTATGTTGAGTCTTTCCTGCATGCGCCAAGGCGCGTGCGCCTTCCTGTCAACATATCTTTTGTTGCGCCCCTTTTTGGTGCGCAAAGGGCGCACATATTCCTCTGTCGACACCACTTTCGGTGTGCCATAGGCGCACATATTATCGTGTTGACAAGTGTTTTGGTGCGCCAAAGGGTGCATGTTTTCTTGTGTCGACAGCTCTTTTGGTGCGCCACTTAAAAAGTTGGTGGCACATTTATTGCTTCCTCGCCTATAAATAGGTGCATCTGCGCTGTCATTATCACCAACGCAAATCACGTGATTTTCTCTGTACCTGTCTGCGCACCAGCCTTGTCACTTTCGAGTTGCTTTGTGGACCCATTTGCACATTTCTTCGTTATAAATATCCAGGTAAGAGGTCCTCTTTCTTTTGTGCTTCGTGTTTGTGGTTTTTGGCTGCTTGTGGGTATGAATTGGATTGAAAAGAATGAAATCATGAACTTGCCCCCCCTGCTGTCTTTCCACATGATCTTCCCCCTCTTTCTAGATCTGCTGGTAGAGGAAGCTCTGTCCTGAAATATTAGCTTGGAACCCTTTGTTTAAAGCCATTTCTATCACCCCAAACGACCCTGCAAAAGGAGGCTTAACCACATAGAAACCCCTCAGAGAGAGAACTGATGCTTGAAAAGAAATCTGTATTTTTCTTCTCCTTTGGCACATTGGCACACCCTGCAACATGAAGAACAGTTGCACCAATGGCGCATCTGTCACCCCTGTTACACAAAGAGCAGCCGCGCCAATGGCACACATTCCCTGCCTGTTGCATCGTGAAAAGTTGCGCCCTCAAGGCACACTGCCTTAGTTTGTTACAAACACTTTCCTCATGCCCCCTCATGATGCACCAAATTCATTTGTTGCATCACTAAAACCTGCGCCCTATGGCACACCCTCCATGTGTGCAACATAGAAATTATCCGCGCCAAGTGCAAAGCTTTAAACGGCACAGGCACATCCATCATTGCAACAACAACATGTCATGCAGACCTTTCATGCGCCGTGCCAAGTTCCCTTAAGCGCACAAAAAGCATATGTTACACAAACCTTATATGTGCCTTTGGCGCACCAAAGTTCCATGCAACATGAAAATTATATGCGCTTCTGGCCCATCCTGTTCCCGTGTAACATAAAGAATCCAAGCACCCTTTACAAAACACATACATATGGCGCAGGCGCACCTGTGCTTACAACAACAAAGAATGCACCCTGCAGTGTCCATGCGCCATGCCCCTTTGGCACTGATTTATCCCCTGCAACATCCCTTTCCTGTGCACCTTACTATTTAGCCCTGTAACCTGCAGTATTCATGCGCCCTGCGCCCTGAAGGCCTTTAAATTGCTAACTCTTTCTTCTGTCAACATTTCAATGGAAAATCAGACAGCTGACATGGCTTTCTTCAATTGGGTTTCACTTCTTATTCTTGCAGATCAGCAACTAAGTTCAGAAGAACATATGTCAACATCAAGCAAGAAACCTATCAAATCTAAAGGCAAGGCCAAGCTCACAGAAGAAGAAATGAAGTATAAGTATCAGAGGGTCAGAATGCCCGAGTCCCAAGCAGAGTGTGACCTAGACATCAGAGACTCAGAGCTGGGTCATATTGATATGGAGGAATTCTGGGCCAGAACCCAGAGGGTCACGAGAAGTCCATGGATGGACAAGCTGATAGGCAGTGCCCTGCACTTTGCTGGTGGGATCCCAGTCAGTGCCGTAAACAATGAATTTATGATGGTGGTAGCCCGATGCTACAACAAAGACACAAGATGTGTCCATGGTGAGAAGGGCGAGGTTATAATTAACCTCACTGCCTGCCACTTTGAGATAATGCTCGGCATTCCTCATCACCGGCACTTTGTGGCCGTCAGCCAACAAGATTGCATCAAGGCCTGGGACGACAATGAAGATCAGTGCATGCAGCTGATGAATGAAGTTTATCTCAAGAACAAAAAAGTAGTGACTCGGTGGCCACAAGTCATTCATCGCAGTGACTTTTCAGAGGAACTCAGTGACACAATTACGTTCCTGAGCAGAGTCTTCAGGCTTCCTGACGCCCATTATTTTCACAAGTGGATGCTGCGGTACCTTGAAACAATGAACAAAAATGTGCCCGATCAACGCTTTGAATGGGCAGAAATCATAAGCAGCACAATCTCTGAGCAGCTACAACAACTCAACACAACGGGGAGGTTCTATATGAACTCCTACGTGGTCTATGCTGCAGCTTCAGAAAGGGACTATCCAGCTCTGATGCGGTGTGGGGTTTGGCCCCAAGTCAAAATCTATGAATACTATCCAGAGCTGAAGCTGGAAAATAGCATCCCCCAATTCACAAAGATCAACGATGCATTCTTCTACTTCATCATCTGCCTGTTGAGGTCGAATATGACTCACGGTCGAACGACCAAGAGCATAGTAGCAGCTACTGAGAAGTGGGGGGCCCTATTCACTCAGTTCCCCACGTTTACCTATCTGAGGGCAGTTAATTTCTTGGGGGAACCGACTAGACTGCCAAGATATGCCGGGCCCAAGTTGATCCTGTTGGAGCTGTCGAGGCAGCTTGTTACTTATCACGAAAAGTGCCTAAAGAGAAAGAAGGGTGGAACTCCTTTCCCCCTCATAATGGGTAGATATACATGTCTCACTCACCACAAGGCAAAAGATATGTTTACAGAACTGGAGCTGCTGAATCTGAAACATGACTTCCCAGCAAGGCCCACCTTCGACCCGAGAAATTGTTTGCCTAGGGCCAAGCTCGACCCGATCCACATCCCTCAGATCGAGGATATCTACATTGACCTATATCATGAGGTTGAGCTCAGGAGGAAGGATCATTCTCGCTTGGCCTTAGCAGAAATCATCCAGTACGGGGTAGCCATCGTCCCCAAAGGCTACCAAACTACTGAAGAGGAAGTGGATCAAGTGTATCTTGACACAGGTGGGGACGATTGGCCTTTTGCATTAATTGATAGAACCAAAGCACCTCAGACAATTGAGGAAAGGGTCAAAGAAACTCTGCAGAACAGAGCATTGGTGCCGAATGAACGGGCTCATCTACCTCGGGGTCGATTTCACAACCTCTCCGTTGGGTAACGCACCTCCTCGGGCTAAACAACAGCCAAAGGGCAAAGGAAAAGGCAAAGAGGGTGAATCCAGCTCCACCCAAGAGGAAGCTCCTGTAAGTCCTCCTTCCGCTGCACCCGAACAAGTTGTAACTCTGGCTTCCCCAGAGAAAGAAACAACAGAAGATGTCCCAATAGGCCCATCCACTCAGGATGTCGCCACTGCTGTAACAACTGAGGTCCCTTCTGTTCCTTCTCCTTCCCCTCCTTCCCCTCCTCAGGTGACCCAGGCGACCATTCCTTTGGTCGTGTCCTCTCCCCCTTCTTCTACTGTCCCTCCTGCTTCTTCATCCATCTTCTCTTCTCTCGCGGATCTGTCCCCCTCCATTTCTTCCCTCATCTCTGAGCTCCCTTCCCTTCCTATGTCTTCCTCTCCTGCAGTATCTCTTCCTCCCGTGAGCACTTCCTCGGCCTCCCTCTCGATACCACCTCCAAGTGTCTCCACGTTTTCCCCTTCTACTACTGCAGCTGCCCCCTTCTCTGTTTCTGGTCCTTCTCCCATAAGTCCAGCTTGGATCTCCCAGCACCTAAGTCAACAGAAAAGGAAAGTTCCCATCGCACCGATGGACTTCTCCGTGATCCCGTCAAAAGGGGTAAAGAAGCAGAAGCCCATCACACGCTTCTCTCAGAGTGCTTCGGGAGAGAGGGTAATGGAGATCGCGTACCCCAATCCTCTGAAGGATAAAAAGGATCTGTCCTCGACAGATTATACAGTGACTCAAGTCACAATGGGTACATCTTCTGAAAGCCTTCAGGGAGAGGCCCTATCTGCAGTCGACGCCCTCTGCAAGAAGCTTCAAGAAGTGAAAGAAGAGAAAAGGCTACTGAAAGAGAAAAATAAACATCTGCTCCAAGCCTTACAGAAGATGGGCAGTGCACCTCCCACAACTGCCGCCGAGACTCCTGAGCCTCTGAGCCAGGATAAAATTAATGAATATGCAAAGATCGGCGAGCAGGGTATGGCAGTTTCCACTTGGAGGAGCCAAATCCTCAAGGACAGTGAAAAAGTGATCGCCAAGTTCACCGATTTGTACCTGAACATCAACAAGGTGAACAAAGAACTCCAGGCGTTAGCAGGACCCATATCAGAAGAGCTGGACCATGCTAGGCTGCAACGTGAGACCTTTCAAAGAATGTTCGACTGTTCAGTCGAAGATCTGGTCAAGTTCGGGAATTTTCGGTCATCCCAGGGCCCTCAATAAAATCCTTTCCACTCTGGATTACCGGATGGATCAACTGGAATTCATCCTTGAAAAGATCGATAAGGTAAAGGAAGAAGCCCTGGACGCGATGCACCAAATGGAACAAATCGTTCTCAACATGTCTCCAGGGTTGCTTACTCCTTCCTTCGCCTTAAGGAAAGTTGATGAAACCATCCAGATCTTCAAGGAGATCGTTTCGCAAGGGCTGGGGCCAGAGGTCACTTTTGACGCAGAGTCCATCAATAACCTGCTGGCCTGTCGGGACTTCATCGGGTTCCTAATAGAAGTAGAGAAAGAATATTCCAAACTCCCAGAGAAGCTCATAGACGAGCGGGAGACTTGCGAGGTGATCAGCGAGCGACACAAGGATCCTTCCCAGGATCAACTAGAGCCCATGATCAGCAAGTTCATGGAATACCGTGCCCAATTCCACATCTCGTCACCTGAGCAGCAGCACAAGCAGGATACCCCCTTTCGGCCGCAGGATGACGATGACGAATGAATTCTTTCTCTTCTTCTCTCTCTCCTTCGACTTTCTTTTTGTAAAATGTCTAAAGTATGTTGGCACAAATGATGACATCATCCATGTTGCACCATGGGATGATGTCATCCATCAAGTTGTCAAAAGTCAACATGACTTTGAGATATTTTTGTAGATATTTTGTATATTTTATGTAAATAGGTGGTTGGTTCCTTTTTGCCTTCCTTCTTCTCCTTCTTCTATAAATACTCAAATACTTGTTGTATTTGGGAGTGGATATCTTTTAGATGAAAAATAGAAGTGAGAAGAAAAGACTTTGAGCTTTTTGTAACAGAAGGAAATATTAATACAATATTTAGACTTTGTGCTGAATACATGTGTTATTTGCATTAGATCTTTCTTATGTCAGATCTGTGTGTTTATTCTGTTGGATCTACTTCTGTTTTATTGTCATTTATTCATCAGTATTGCTTTGTTCATTTATGCAAGTAGGTTTGGCTCTATTTACTACCAATCCCAAAACATAAACCCTCTGACCTTTCTGCTTTGGAATTCATTTCTTTTCTTTCTTCGGATCTGATCTTTCTTCATCCTCTCTTCCATTCCTTTCTTTCCGCAGTCGAAAACCCCTACTGGGATGAGATCCCAAACCCCCGAAGGCAGAATATTGTGAGACTTGCACAGATTCTTGCTGGTAGAATAGCAATAAACCAGTTTCACTTTGCTAACTCAAAGAGGGGCAATGCCCTGCACACTGTTGACTCGTCTATCCATAAATCTTCCCAAGCGACAGATTTTCAAGCCAACAAAACAATAATGTCCAATTGCTGGTTTCTCATGCGGGAGTTAAAGACTTCCTCCTCAACAAAGACTTGAATGAAAAGAGAGCAGGTTGGATTACTCATGTCATGGAGTATGACATTCAGATCAAGAGTCACCAAGTTGGTAATAGGAAAAGGATTGTGTGAGCAGTTGGTTTTGAACAAACAAAAGGAAGCATGCAATGAGAAATAGGTTGTTTTGGTGTTGCAAGACAGCCATGAGCAAGGAAGCACTCAAGAAGAAAATGATGGTGTCCTCACTCCTTGCTGGACCTAAGACATAATGCACTTCCTACAGCACAAGCCTATGCCCTCCAGAGATGAACAAAACCAAAAGGAGAAACTTCAGATTGCAGGTTGTCCCATATTCCATTGTTGATGGTGTTTTATTCAAAAGGGATGTGAATGGAGTGCTGCTGAGATGCATTGGGACAAATCAGATTCACAGAGTGTTGGAAGAGTTCCACGGTGGACCAGCTGGTGGTCATTTTGCACCAAGAGTGATAGCTCTCAAGATCATGAGGGCTGGCTATTATTGGCCCAATATTTTCAGTGATTGCTATTGCATGGATCAAGAGGTGCAAGAATTGTGCATTCTTCACAGGTAAGGAGAGACTAGCTACCCTTCCATTGCATCCAATTTCAGTTGACCAGCCATTCATGTAATGGGGTTTGGACTTAATTAGAGTCACTAATCCAAATTCAAGCCAAGGACACAAGTGGATTCTAACAGCAACAGATTACTTCACCAAGTGGACTGAGGCAGTAGCACTCAAGGAAGCAAATGAATCTAGCATCCTAGACTTCTATGAAGGGATATCAACCAGATTTGGCATACCTGCTACAATAATATCAGATAATGCATTGGCATTCATTAGGTCTAAGGTAACTGAATGGGCTGTCAAGAATGGGATCTACCTAAGCACTTCATCAAACTATTACCCTTGGGGTAATGGCCAAGCGGAATCTACAAACAAGAAATTGTTGAGGATCATCAAGAGGACTCTTGATGAAAATCAGAGGTCTTGGCATACTAAATTGAAATCAGCCTTATGGGCTGATAGGATAACTCCTCAAGAGATCTACAGGTAACTCTCCATTCAAGCTCGTTTATGGAAGAGAGGCAATTTTTCCCATTTCACTTGAGTTGCCAACATTGGAACTCATGAAGCACAGTTGGAGTTGTTGGAGTTTGAAGACCCATGGAGGTTAGATATGCAGAATTGATGGAGCTCTAAGAAATCAAAAATCACGCATCCCAAGCAATGGAGAAAGATCAAGCTTTGATCAAGAAGACCTTTGATAGAAAGGCCAAGGATAAATATTTCCAAGTTGGAGATCTAGTGTTAAAATGGGATGCAAACAGAGAAAAACCAAGGAGGCATTCAAAATTTGATGCCATTTGGAGTGGCCCCTACATGAATCACAAAGTGTAAGGACAAACAATGCCTTCCAATTGTCTTCATTGGATGGTGAAGAATTACAGATTCCAGTTAATGGAATCTATCTCAAGCATTGCTACTAAAGGGAAATTCTCCACCTTGTACATATTAGCTTAGGTTTTCATTCCTCCAAGTGCTTGTGCACATTGTTTTGTTGTAGATTAGTTTTTGCTTTCCCTAAGTGCTTTGGCACAAGCTTGATTCCAGGAATGTATTTGTAGGCCTTGCTTGTATGAAGTGATATTCCATCTTCCTCCTTGCATGTTGTTCTAATACAGTTACTATCCAGTTGTAGAATATTTGATGACTTATGCCCAATGGATTGCTTCAGGCAACTGGTAACTTCATCCAGCAGGCAGATGACCCCTCTGAGTCACCAAAAATTGTTATCCAAAATGTGCCCCTTGCTCATTTTGTGGCTAACTCCCTTTCATTTTCAAAACCTCTCTTGTGCCTTGAAGTCTCAGTAATTTTTTGTGCTTTCAAGGACTCAAATTTTTGGAAATGGAACCATTGGATAGAGCTCTATTTCTCAACCCAATTTCCAGAAAGGTAAAGTTTTCCTCCTAATCTCCATGTATTTTTGAAGTTATGGCTCGGGTTCATAGAGTTTTTGGGAAAAAACTCCCCTGGAAGGCCCGTCGGCCAATCAAAGATGCGCCAGTATGGCATTGCTAACCTTTGGCAGAGTGCAGGGAAATTTTGGCACGTGAATTTTAAAGTGTTCCAAATGCACCAAAAACTACTTTCAAATATTATAAGTTTTTTCCTGCGACCATGGAAGCTATGTTTTTCCCTAAGGGAACTTCAAATGGCCATAATTTCGATCCAAGCTCAGTTTTTCACGTTTTTTATATCCCGCATGGAAAGATGGTGAAATTATCTACAAGATTCCATGGTAAAAATTTTGAATTTTTAAATCAAGTTTAGGGAGAAATTTTCAAAAAGCTATTTCTCCTAACTCGGGTTGGCTAAGTTATGATTCAAATGACATCTCAACTCGACCAATTTTAGCACACCACGTCAAAAAGAATTGGCGCATTCTTGATCCAGCATGGTTAAAAATGTTAGGGAATGGGTTTAAGGTGGGGAGATGGAGTTTTGAATGCATTTTGCCCAATGAGGAACCAAGGCCAATCAGTTTTAGGAAACGTTTGACAGTCTCTCCTGGGCTCGTCGGAGCATTGAAAAGCCTATTTGGAACTCATTTTCAAAGTGTTGAACATTTTTTGGTATTGCAAGTCCCCTTTCTCACCAATTGAAGTGATTTTAATGGTGGAATATCATTTTTGAGAGCATGAAGTTGGGTTTTTCCTCTCAAATGAAAATAATGCAAGTGAAAATGAACTTGAAAATCCCACCTTATGAAAGCCTCTGTGAACCAGTCAGATTCATCCTCTGCCAATGTTGTTTGGTTAAAATTATTGGGCATAAAGAAAAATTGACAAGACAGGCCCACGTAATGGAGGTTGTGACATGGCCTTCTAGTTGCATTTTTATGGACAACAGTCAATCTGCAAGAGGTTATAGCCCGCAGTAAAATTCTCACCACTCCTTAGGTGCATCACCTAATTAGAGAATTTAGGTTTTTTGCATTTTCTATCTCTATCTCCTTTGGAATTTGGGTAGGGTTAGATATAGACCTCTGTAATTGAAATGAAAAATAAGGTGATCTGAGTGGCAGAGGAGTTGAATGAACCGGCCTTAAGGGACTGGAAATTTTCTTTCTCATTTTGCAAAAGCCACAAGGATAAGGCTTTCGGCAACTGTTGTGCAATCACACTGTGATGCTAAATGATTTCAAATAGAAATCTAATTTCATCCAGGGGTGCTGATGATTTGCTAGGTGAAAGCTGGTGATTCTACTTGATTTGAGGGTCAATTCTGTAGACAAGGTTATGAAAGTTTGGAGAGAACCAATCGGAAGACACCTCTGGCAGAAACCCTTAAGATGACATTACCCACTTAAAATTCAACATTTTGCATGCAGTTTCTCTGCATTCAATTCTCCCAAATGAAAATTCAGATAATATTTTAAGCATTCCCATAAGTTTTACTACAAAAGTGGATTGAAGTATTTACATTTAATGTATTCTCTCAGAGTAAGCTAATGGGCATTGTCAAAAGAAAGATTTACTGGCTCATTCTAAAAGGAAGGTAAAATATTTGCTTATGTATTTGCAATCTACTTAATTCAAGCTTAGAAAGTGACTTAAAATAATGGACACCTCTTTCAAGACATGCAACTAATGTTCTGTCTTTCTTTGATGGTAACATGATCTTGATATCTGTTCTTTGAAATTGTTCTGGTGATATGAGTTTCAGTTCTTAGTGTTGTAATTGAGGTACATCCATGATCTTTATTACAATGTATAATGTTTGTGCATGATTTTTTTCTGCAATGTCTATTCAAGCATGTGAGCAATTTATAGAAGTAAAAATTATGATCAAAATGGCTCCTTTGATAAATTATGTTGCATGAATCCTTATTCTTTTAAAAGAGATATTTGATTTTTCTGGAATCAATTCTCTCAAATGATTTAGGTCTGTTTTCAAGTAAGACTACCAATGAAGTCTAGAATAGAGTTGTGAAGTAACCTTAGATGCCCAAAATCCATTTTTACAAGAGTTTCCCCAGTTGGGGAAAAATTCAATGTATGAATCAAGTGTAGTGTCCAAATGTCCAAAGAAATGTGGAAGTCAACATCCAATGAGCGTTGGTGACTGCATGATTTGCTTACCTATCAGACTTCATTCCCAAAGAAATATTGTCTTGTAAAAATGTCAAATGGTCATAATGATTCTTGCTTGTTCAAGACACCTTTATTTTACACTATAAAAGATCTTGATACAATTAATTTGTTGAAATTTTGTATGCATGCGGCCTTCCACATGAATTTTCTATGAATTTGAGCCATGAAAACTGTATTTCCAAAATCAGGAGTTGCAGATAAGAAAAAATATCTGGTTAGGAATCTAAACCTTGTTATGCTAGATGTTGAAACAAGGCTTGGAGATGATCAATTTGGATGTGGGAACTTGTGCCAAGATTAAGCATAATATTTTTGCATCAAAAATCAATTACATGGAAGGGATTCTGATAATCATGTTGGAAGTTTCTCATCCAAATTCTACAAGGATCATGTACTATAACCATCCTACAAAAAGAAGGTTTTAGTAACCCAATGCCTAATAAACCTTTCAAAAAATTAACCTGGTGTGAAAGAGTAACTAAATACAATATAACAAAGGGAAATTTGTGGAGCTGATTTATCTACATTTCCATAAATGGAATTGGTATTCTAATAGCACCAAGTCCATTGATGGAAATTACCACAAACTTAGATATGGGCTGGATTAGTGAAAGAGAAAATGATTTATGTAATTTTCTATATCAATGAACTTCAATTTTCATGAAACTAGATCCATGAGAAAAAATCCCCTTATTCTTGCTTTAAATACATCATAAAACCTCAAGATCATATTCAATCTTGAGGAATGGAAGATTTAGTGAAATGGGATATTTAGTAAGCCATTTGAAACTAGCCTCCTCTTATAATGGTCCACATTTTATTCCATGTTGAAGACAAAACTCATTTTTTACATAATATTAAAAATGTTTTCATAAGGATATGATGGAGATTGAGGAAAATTAAAGTTATTAAAATATAAATCGTTTGCTGTACAAGCCTTCAAAAGGTTATTTTTCTCCATTTTCAGTTGATTTGAGGTGTGCATTACTCCAGGACTTTTTAAAGGAGTCAATGTTTTAGATGGTATTGTCCCTCTTTTTTTTTATTATAGTTCTAACGTTTAAAAAAAATTAATTCCTTGGAACATAGTTTTTTGGAAAAATTTTGTAAGGTTTAGGGACAATCATTGGAAGAACAACGTGAATGGTCAGCATTTTTTCAGTAAGCATATAGTAAAACGGCTTACATCAAACTTCCAAAGACTTATTTCAAAGCTCCATAAGTAGTTACGAGCTCTATCATTAAGTTAGGATTTCAATGTGGTTGAACCCATCACTTATCATCTTGGTCATAATTTGATTAGTTGTGGAAAAGATTCAAGTCTGTATTAGATTCATCATTTTTGTATGACACGCATGATGTTTTCTCAAGTTGACTTATTTCTGGGTCATCTGGAACCAATGAGGATAATTTATTTATTCCAACAACATCTTAGTGATTTCTTCAATAGCAATAATTTGAGATCAGTAGAAATGTATAAGAATTATTCTTCATACTTGTAACCTCCTAACTATCATCCATTCATTTTTTTCCAATAATATTTCTCTCATGAGGTATGTTTCAAAACTGGTTTATCAGTTCTCTTTTTAGCTAACAACTATGGATGTAAATGAACCTTGTTGAACATAGAGATTCCCCTGGACATTGTAGATATTTCCAAGGATGGAGGAAGATAGAAGTAATAAAGATACCCTGTAAAATTTTCCCCACCCTAGAACATTTATTTCCTAATAGCTTCAATGACTAATGACAATAGCAATTCATGTTAGGGAGTATTTAATGTAATGCAAATTTCCCAATTTTAGGGCGGAACAATGAGAAGGACCCACTCTTCCATCAAACTAGAATATTCATTTTATTGAACATTAATCCCTCCTAAAATTCCAATAGTATAGATGAAAGAGTTGAATGAATCGTATCTAAAACTATGCACCATGATCAAGTTGCACTCTGGTTGAATCATAATGGCTCCAACGTAATCACAAGGAAGAATCGATCAATAACTGAATAACTTGCATAATAGAAAAAAAATTGCACATGTAGAGAAAAGACATAGTGGAGTGTCTTGGCATGCTCATAAATTTCAAATGAAAGGGATACATATAGGGTGTTGAGTAAACCTAGTGCATAACTCAATAGCAAACCCTAAACCTAACCCATGTGAGATGACCCTCCATATGTGAGTGGAGGACACATAGGATAACTCACACCAACACCCCCCTTCATCGAAGCTAGGGTAGCGGCTATGATGAGTCAGAAATAAAAGAAGACACTCCTAAACAACTAAGAAAGATGTGTCAATGGGGCCCGACAACTAAAGGCCTGATAAGGTGCCCATATACAAACAACATCTTCCTAGAAGAAGAAGAAGAAAAGGGACTACATAGCCCAAAGAAGATGAGAAGCTGCAAAGACCTCACCCCAAGAAGAGACCGTAAGTGAAGAAACTTCATCTTAGTGAAGGGCTTGGTAAATAAATTTGTAATCTGATCAGCTGTCTGAATGTATTGAATGTCGATGATGCCATCATGAATAAGCTCTCGTATGAAGTGCATATGGATCTCAATGTGCTTCGTCCGTTGATGTTGAACTGGATTTCTACAAATAGAGATAGTGCTTGTGTTATCACAGTAGATAATGGTAGGCCACCGAAAGTGGATGCCAAACTCTATCAGAATACCCTGTAGCCAAATAGCTTCTGTGGCAGCGTTAACTACTCCTCTGTATTCTACCTCTGTAGATGATATCACAATTACATTCTTCTTCTTGCTAGACCAACTAATAGGACCCAAACCAAGAGAGAAAATGTAGCCAGAAGTAGATTTCCAATGATCTAAGTCACCAACCCAATCATAATTTGTGAACCTGATCAAGTCAATATCCACCCCTCTATAACAGTGAATGCCATCAGTATAAGTGCCATGAACATAATGAAGGATCCACTTTTAGCTACTTTCCAATGTAGCTCATGTGGCTCCTGCATGAATCTGGACACAATCCCAACAACATATGATAAATCCAGTCAAGTGTGAGTCAAGTAAATCAAGCTCCCCACCAACTATAGATAAAGGGTACCATCAACCAAGGGAGTAGAGAAATCAAAAACCAACTTAACCCTGGAAAGAAAAGGAGTAGGAGAAGACTTACAATCAGACATCTGAAAATGAGCAAGTAAATCAAGAGCATACTTAGGTTGCGAAATCAAAATTCCTGAGTCAGATTGTGAAATCTGGATCCTAAGAAAGTAATGAAGCAAACCTAAGTTAGTCATGGAAAACTTGTTGGCCAAGGTGATCTTCACAGAATCAATGATAGAGGAAGAGCTTGCCTGTGATCAACAAGTCATCAACATAGAGAACAAGAATGAGTATGGAGTCATCTTTCCATAGAATATAAACATTTGGATTAGAGTGACACCTAGTAAACCCTGATGTAAGTAAAAATGAGTCCATCTTGGCATACCAAGCTTGAGGGGCTTGTTTAATGTCGTAAAGACACTTCTTTAACTTATAAAGGAGGGAGGGATCATGGACATAACTAAGAGGTTGTTCCATATAGATCTCTTCCTCTAAGTCCCCATGAAGGAAGGCACTCTTAACATCCATTTGATGGACTTTCCATTTTTTTGTTGTGGCAATGGCAAGGGTCAGTCGAATAGAAGTCATCTTCACAACCGGAGCAAAGGTTTTAGTATAATCAACCCTAGCTATCTAGGAGAAACCCTTAGCTAATAATCATACTTTAAAATTTTTGACGTTTCCATCTACTCCATACTTTGTTCGGAACACCCACTTATACCGAATGATTTTTCTTCCTTTCGGAATAGGGGTGAGATCCCAAGTATCATTCTTCATTAGAGAGGAATACTCCTCATCCATGGAAAAATCCCACTAAGGAATACCAAAAGCCTCCCAGAAATAATATGGATCAGAAGAAGAGGTGAAGAAAGAGTGGGGTCCAATGAAATATGGGCGAGTACGTCTCATATTCAAAGTATCTCCAACTAAATCTCCACCACTTTGCAAAGTTTTCCTAGCCCAAAGAGGACCAGGAGGATTAGGCTCATAGTCGGAAGATTCTTCACTTGAGTGAGAAGGGACATAGTCCTCATCATCATTACTATCAGAATCAATAGACTCAGAGGTCTTATGGTCAAGGAGGATCAGGAAGAGGAGCACACTCAACAGTATCATCATCTGATGAGTTAGAATCTGAATCAGCGAGCTGAAGAACCTCAATAGGTTGAGAAGTAGAAGTTGAAGAAGACTCATTGAACTTAACACTTCTCTCAATATAAAGCTCATGAGAAGTAGGATTCAATCAATCGATATCCCTTCACGCCATCAGGATACCCTACAAAGATACAAGGTTTGGATTGTGTTCCAAATGCCTTGCATTTCTTCTTGGGAATCCTATAGCCATAGCCTTGGATCCAAAGACTTGAAAGTGCTCAACATCAGGTTTACATCCAAACCAAGATTCAAAGGGTGTCATCCCTCTTACTTCCTTGTGTGGAACACAGTTCTGAATGTAATTAGCACAATTCATTACTTCGGCCCAATACTATGGAGGAAGAGACTTCAAGTGAATCATACAAGTGGCATATCCTTAAGAGTACAGTTCTTTCTTTCTACAACTCCATTCTACGAAGGGATATAAGCAATTGTATGCTGCAAAGAGATCCCTTTAGAAGTACAGAAATCCATGAACCTATTGTTTACATATTCACCTCCATTGTTGGTTCGAAGAACCTTGATAGACCATTCCACCTATTTCTCAGCAAGAGCCTTAAAGTCCTGAAAATGTTCAAAGACTTCAGACTTAATCTTAAGAAAATATACCCAAGTATATCGTGAATAGTCATCAATGAAGGTTAGCACATAAAGAGCTCTAGTAAATGAAGGAGATGGAAATGGACTAAAAATATCACTGTGAACAAGATCCAAGGGACGAGTAGCTCTCCAGGATTTTCCTTTGTCAAAGTTCTTTTTAGGATGCTTTCCAAGGGTACAACCCTCACAAAGACCCTTAGAAAACTTGACGCGGGGTAACCTATTGACCATTTCATTTTGGCTCAATTTTTCAAGGTAAGCGATAATTTAGATGTCCAAAATCACTCATGCCATAGCTTACTAACCTCATTTTTGTGAGTGAGCAAGGCATTGGGTGTAGAATCAGAACTAAAGTGGGAAAAGGTATACAATCGTGAATGGTGATCCGCCTTTCCCTCACCCACTGTAGTGTCATCGTTAAGCTCACGAATAATCACCGAGTTAGGACCAAATTCCACTCGCATTCCTTCACTAAGGTGAGTAATTTGGTAAAATGATAGGAGATTGGTAGAGAGATCAGGAATTCTCAACACTTGGTTGAATGTTCCCCCATCCATCTCTACCGATCCACTACTAGAAACTGACACTGTCGTGTCATTACCCATCGTGATTTGGGACATCCCACAAGGCTCGATGTTAGAAAACTCAACATGTAAAGAACCCATGTGGTGTGGAGGCACCAAAATCTATAATCCATGTCGATGAAGGAGAACTATTTGGCTACAAGGGCCTTTCCTTTCTTCTTATCAGATTTAGAACCTTTTGCAGTGGAAGACTCGGCATTCGGAGAATTTTGTTTGATAGACTCAGGAACACCTATTTTATTTTTCTCAAGTAAATGAGTAAGGTGATCAATTTGTTTTCTCATACATTATGCTCTTTATGACTAGGCTTCTTACAATAGGAACACAAATACTTATCTTTCTGTGATCTAGGCTCAGAAGTTGAAGCGTTCATGTTATTTTCAATTTTGGTCATGGTTGTTTCCTTCTTAGGTTGATCATTTTTTTCTTTCTTCTTTTTAGTCTTATTTTCCTTACTAGTACTTGCTACAGGGCATGTGACTTGGACTTGAGAGACCCCATTTGAATGATTTTGTCCTATTCTCGAATGAGTTGGGACAAATAACAGTCAAAGGAGGGCATATTCCAATCCTTGCCCAAGGTAACTTTTGTAGCGTAAAAATTTAACACAAAGACAAAATATTCAGGACCTAACTTAGAGAGAATCGACAAGAACATTTGAGAATCTTTCTTCTCTACTTGACATTTCTTTAACAATGATCTAGTGTGGGAAAACTTTGAGAAGAATTCTTGTAGGTTTTCAAAATCACTAGGATTTAACCCTAGTAGTTCGTTTTCCAAATCATGAGCTCTCATGTCGTCTTGTTTTCCAAAAATTTCATCTAATGTTTTCCATGTAGAATTAGGTGTTTCAGACGAATCAATGTGGAAGAGAAAGTCAAGAGAAACAGACATGCAAAGAAGACCTAAAGCTTCATCACTACGGTTTAACCACTTAGATTTTTCAGGTTCGTCATCTGGTTCAGTCTCAGTTCCCATGGTGATGTGGAATAACCCTTTACCCCTTAGTTTCATAATTATTTTAGATCTCCATTCAAAAAATTTGACATGGCGTAAGCAAAGGAATTGAAAGTACATCCATAGTGAAAGGAGAGAGAAGGAATGCAGTAAAAGAAACACAACCACCCAGAACAACATAATAACCCCCCTGCTTTTGGCACTTTATAGTTTAGTGCATTGAATACAATCAGGTCCAAGTTTGAGCGTGCATTTGGAAACACTTGGTAACTCACCTTGCAATCAATGTAATAATGCGCAAGAGAGGAGACCACAATCATGTTTCATGGAAGTGCAGTCAAAGTGACACTGTACACAAGCACAATGTGTAAAAAAACTAGGAAGGAGGTGAAATCAAATCCTAGTTGTGAGAAAAAATGTCTCACATCACAAATGATACCCCCTTGCTACAAACTATGGCGGATGTGCTCACTAGTCACAAGCAATAATAATGGTAAAAATACAATGGTTTAAATGAACTCAAGATGAGTCCTGATGATCTTCATAATGCCAAAAAAGTCACGTCAGAAGGCAAATAGGTGCTCAGAGTGTCACTGTACACTTGAGCGCATGATTTTAAAAAATCGACGCCTAAAGATTACCATTTTGAAATGTCCAGTTTGGCTAATTTAGAGCTATTGGATTTTTTGAAAAAACAACAAATAACATTAATTTAAAAGATGATTTTAATACTTTACTAATTAAAAAATAAGAGATCGTAATTAATAGAAATATATTTAATTACAATTAAATTAATTAATTACAAATAGAAATTAATTAAGATAATGAAATCCTAATTAAAATTCAAATATACTTCCCTTTTAAAAGAAATACCCACCCACAAGAAATGAATTCCCCCGAAAGAAATCCCACCAAAAATGAAATTTTAAAAAAACTTACTAATCAGCACATGGCTCGGTGGAAATCATTGGAGGTGGGACGATCCCAAGTTTGGTGCAGTCAGGCACGGGAAAGATGGGGAGCTCAGAGTGGGAGGTGGGAGGATCCCACATTGGGTGGATACCATTGGAGGTGGAGACCATTCGGGCATGGGAAATATGGGAAGATCAGAGTGGGGAATAGGGAGCTCAGCACATGGGGAGTGGGTGAAGCCATTGGAGATCTGGGTGGAGTAGGCTTAGGGAGCGGGATTAAGCACGAGGCAGGGAAGAAGCTTTCAAAGAAGAGAAACATAGGAATGAGATCGCAGGAATGGAAAACCAGGGCTAAGGTGAGGTAGTGGGAGCTCATGGCATATGGTGAGACATGGCCACAGGGAAGAGCCAAGGTGAGGTTCTAGGTGTAACAAGTGAGCCAGAGCTGAGGGCATGAGAAATTCAACTGAGGATGGGGGAAGACCATCTTGGCAGGCATGAACAAAGGATGACATAGGAAGAGAGAAATCTCAGGGCAGAGCCAAAACACCATGCAGTTTGAGCTAAAATAGGATAGAGGGATGCAACCTCACAGAGCGTCAAGAAAACGACTTGGCCATGACACGGCCATAGTGAAATAACCTATTTTCTACAAAATACATGCAAAACAAAACATAGAGAAACCAGAAACAGAGATCCAAAAATTTACTTCCAGTTTAATGAATTTGATTAAAAAACCGAAAAAAATAACCTCTTTTTTTAACTGATCTCCAAATTTATCTGTAGCTAACTAAATTTAGCTGCAAAACCCCTGAAAAACTCAAGGAGACCTGCACATGCATAAAGAACACAAAAAAATGACAACTTTCCAAGAACAACTTATTAAATATGTTAGTACTAAATTTCCATAATATAACGATTGAAAAAATTACACGAGGAGTAAAAAATGAGACCAAGAGTAATCGCAACTCAAATGATGAATGCACGTTTACCCGATCACAACTCTAATACCCTAAAAGATTTTGTGAGAATCAAATCAGAAATGATGCACCATGAAGTAGTTGCATTCCAATGGAATCGTAATAGCTCCAGTGTAGTCACAAGGATCAATCAACAATGGAAGAACTTGCACAACAGAAACAAATCTTGCTCATACAAGAAAGACAACGGAGTTTCTTGGCATACTCATAAATCAGGAATTAAAGGGTACATATAGGGTGTTGAGTAACCCTAGTACATGACACACAAGAAGACCATAAACCTAACCCATGTGAGATAACCCTCCATCTCAGAGTGGAGGACACATAGGATCCCACACATCAACAACACATTAATGAAATTCCACAAACTAATGAAATATTATGTTTAGAGTGTAGAATACATGTATATTTTTTTAAAAAAAATTGTTAAAAAAATTGGTCTTTTTAAAATTTTATAAATAAGTTGTTTCTTATGTTATAAAAGAGGAATGACTATCACCCGATGGTTTTTTAAATGAAAATTTATTTTTTCACCGTGAAATTTTAGATATATGTTCAAGATTTGAATTTTGAGGTCCTGTCAAATTTTCATATTTTTTTTACTAATATTTTTTTTAATTAATTATTTAGTAAAAATATATTCAAATAAATGGTGTACATATGTCTATGCCAATAAATGTTTAGAATTATATCGAAATTGATTTTTTTTTCACAGGTAAGAAGAAGACTTCAAAAAATAGTAATTTTATGTTTTTAATTTTTTTTGATATATTTTACTATTTTTCAAATTGTGTTGATTGTGTATGTTTGATTGTCCTAAATTACCATATGTTAGCAAAAAATAAAAAATAAATAGTAAAAGAAATTTTTAAAAAATGAAAATTATATTTTTAGAAAGCTAATAAAATTCTATATTTTATGTTAAAATTTTGTAATTTTACTAATTCGTTAACCCTAATTATGTGCAACATATGTGGCACATTTTGGCATAAAATCATCCTCCAAATGGATTTGGCACCAAAATGTGCCACATAGGGGATTCGCGTGAAGGGGGGTTCGCATGAACCCCCCTTTTCCCGAACCCCCCTAAACCCTAAATCTGCCACCCAAAACTATATAAATATCTATATATAACTCTTTACCGCCAATATTATTTGATCCCAAAGGGGTTCACGTGAACCAATTTTTTTGGCAAACGTGGCAGTTCAGGAGAAAGGGGTTCACGTGAACACCCTAATTTCTCATCCCGTTTAACCTCCTACTCACATTTTTGGGACATGAAATGGGACACAAAATTGTGCTTTGACCAAAAGTCACCCTTTCTAGGTATATTTTTGAAAAGAATTCTTTGCTAGATTATGAATTCAAGGTATCTGATAAATGTAACGGATCATACCTTTCCCAATCAAGTACTTGGCCTCATTAGAACCAAAGGAGGAGACACAACTAGTCATGCTTACTTCCAAGCATGAGGATGAGTTTCAAAGTGTCAAAGATCAATTGTAATACCTCTCACAGCCAAATGAAGAACAAATAGAAGATGTTTTCGTATTATTTCTAGTTTATACCTTGATGAGTAAAGTGGAGAATAAGCTTGTATCTAGTTTATCACTCTTAATTACAGCTCTGTCTAGTGCCAAATCATCTACATGGCTGCAGATTATTAGAAAGGGAAGCTAATTTTCCTTGCCAGTGTCAGGTTTTGTTTGAGTTTCTCTTTTTTCTAGTTAATGTAGGTTATGAGTAAGTTTGTTTTCAGAAAAATAATTTCTTATGCACACTCTGCATGTCTTACTTGAGGCATGCATGATTTGTCTTTTGTAAATAGCTTTTGTTGTTCATTATTGCTCCAAGCAGTGTAGTATATCATCCCTTCTCGTAATTTCTTGAAAAGAAGCTCATAGTTGCATGAAGAAGTTGCGAATCTACAAGAACAAAAAAATTCATAGCAACTAAAATCAAGTTAAGGGACAATTTTAAATGTTTTCATTATTTTGTTCCTTCGGATCAACAACTAAGCTTTCAGCAACTCTTGCAAAGAAATTGGGAATTGGCAGTGTCATGATAACCTTCCCCATGGACGAAGAAACAACTCTGGCCCTTCAGAAGCATCCACCAGCTGCATGCCGCAAACGGAACTTTCAGAAGAAAGAGAAAATTAAATTTTTAATAGAATTCTATGATTTAAAAAACTTGGGAATTGTCTTATTCAAAACTCTACAACATGCAAGACATGTCAAGCAATAATCAACTTTGTGTGCTTCATACTTGGCAGAATCAGGTTTCGTGATGGTGTATTTTAGTCTTACAGAGCAAGGTTGTAGAGAGGAGCAAGTAAAAACCCTGAGTTAAGACAATTTTCTACTCTCACAACCAATTTCAAGGATTTTTCTACATAATTGGGAAAAGCAATTAGCAACGGGTCAGATACAAGTTCAGTGGTGTGTAGGTTGTCTCTGGTTTCAAGTGAAATAGGTTCAAGATCAGTTCATGGTTGTTGAAAGGACTCCATGCCCAGTGGATGCTTCAAGGAAATTGGTCAATCGCATCTAGCAGGCAGATGGCCCCGCAAGTCACCGAAATTATTATCCATTTTTGTCCCCCCCGAGCAAAATGGACGACGGGTATGTGACTAGACCCGAGCACTGAGAAGGACACCTAATGTTGAAATTACATCACAAGTGGTTTTTGAGGCTTTGGGATCCAGTTCGGTGAATTCAACAGTGAAATCATATTTAAGGAATTTTTTCCTCTTCTAGGTTTTGACCCTTAAGATCAACTTAAAAGAAGTAAGAATGCAGGCCCAGCGGGCCCACATCTGATCAAAATGGGCCAAAGCTAAAAATAACCCTCTAATGACACTATGTTATTTCAATGACCCTCCCGGTCTAAAATTCTCCTAAACTTGTAGAATTAAGGAGACAGGGTGTTTAGGGGTCGAATGTGGTAAAATTTCATTGAAGGGCCTAACCAGCTCAGTCGAGCTGGCAGGTGAGTTGAGAAAGAGCTCCATCAAGCTATTGAGCGATGTGAAGGGTGAGCTCGCCGAGTAGCTCCATGAGCTTCTCGGCAAGCTAAGTCAAGGTTTACGTGTGGTGGGTAGAGTGCCGAGCTTGGCGAGTTAAGGTTCTCGTGAGATGCGAGCTAGGTGAGTTGTGCAAGGAGCTTGGAAATTCAGCAGGTAACTCACCAAGTTATGCGAGGTGGTTGAGGAAGAATCGGCCGAGTCACTTGGTGGCTCAGCGGGTAAGAATAAAATGCTAGTAAGCTCCTCGAGCTTGTGAATGGAGTGGCAAGTAAGTCAGAGGGGAGTGGCAAGTAAGTCAGAGGGGGCTTGCTGTTGTGAAGGAGAAGTGAGCTCGAGTGAGCTAGTACTAATGTCATGGTGAAGAAATGAGGAAAATAGCTCAGCCCATAAGATCAAAGAAAGCAACGTCGAACTGTGGGAGATTAGGAATGAGAAGTGATCGGCAACGGGCGGTTGGAGTTTTGCAAGCTCGTGAAATGGTGGATTGAGCCAATGCATTGACCAACTCAACCGAGGCAAATGCAACACGTAGGGCCAACTTAGACCGGAAATGACAATGGTGTGGGCTTAAGCCTGACAATGGAGCAACGAGCTCGTGCGCAAGAGCTGAGAGATGAGCTTAGCAATGAACCAAGCAGGAAGTAAGCCTTGGGAGAAGACCGAGCTAGGGCCAAGCTCCCTGTGAACTCGGAAAGTTAGAAGGAACAAAGAAAGTTGACCTATGTCAATACAATGAGGTGATTTGATGGGCTCAAACTTGCGTTGGGAAGTGAGTTGAGGTGAGTAGAAGCATACCAATTCGACGTATGCGGGAGGTAAAAATCATGTTGCGGCGAGTTGAAGGACGATTGCTAAAATAGAAATGTGAGCATGATTTGACACAAGTTAAGAAATTCCATTTTGCTGCAATGAACGAATGAGCAAACAGTGGTGTTGCTCAGCGAACTAACGAGCTACAACTCATGTTGGGACGCAAGCCAAAGCAAGTAGATCTGGCTCAGTTCAACGAAAAGGGAGAAGGAGAGTTGCGGCGATTAGAAGGGTCATTGCTAAAATATCAATTGGGGTCCAATTTGAAGCAAGTGAAGCTAGTTCATTTCGACGCAAACCATGGCGAGCCAGTAACTGTGTTAAGCAGCGAATTTGGGGGTGACAACTCGCATTGGGTGGCGAGTTAAACAAGTAGATTCGGTCAAGTTCAACACATGGCAAGTAAGTGCGTGTCAATTCGTCACATCGTTCAAGAGATATTTTGCTAAAGAAGTAAATAGGGGTGAATTCGACGCAAGTATAGCAAGGGGCCTTAAATTCAACGCAAAATAGAGGGGGGAGCGGCAAGGGTTGTGGTGATCTGATGAGCTATGACTTGCGCTGGAAGGCGAGTCAAAATAAGTAAAGTAAATACAATTTGCCACTCTACAAGTAAAGCATGGTCAAATTGACGCATATGGAAGACCAAACAATTGATCGAGTTAAAGAGGGAGTTATGAACCAAGCTAAATGGTGATTTAGGTGGTGTGCTGGCTCGCCACTCTAGGTAGGGAAGCACCCCCAAATTTACCACAATAAAGCAAATGCTAAATGGAGTCATGCGGGCGAAAATGGATTGCTTTACTTCACAAAAAGGGTGAAGTAAAGTAAATCAAAATCAATGATGCAAAGGCAGTAGTGCATGGTCAAATCAACGCAATGAACTAGGAAGTAGTAGTAATGGCCCGTGGCTCTCCTGACTGGTTTGCGATTTTCAAAATGTCATAACTTTTTCCCCATAGCTCCGTTTGAAGCAAAATTGGACTTTTCAGAAAGGTATCAGAGTCCTCTACGTGCCAAAAACTTCATATTTCAGTTTCAGTGAGCGGAAAAGGGTCAAAAATGGTGTTTATTCTCCATCACTCTAGAGCATTGTACAACTAGCTACCACCATTAATGAGGTTTGAATTCCAATTCCTTATTCTGTAAGCAAGGCTACACAATATATGGGCTATGCATGTCACCCATGTTGCCTTCACACCAGTAATTAAGTTTGGAGTGCCAAGAAAGGCATGATTTTGGGTCACACATGTTCTCTCACCTCTCTTCCAAATTGCTATAATTTTTAAAGGGGATGCATTTTGTAAGGTATTGTTAGCATTATTTCTCCCCATACTCCCCCCCTTCTTCTCAGACATGGGGCTTCAAGCCTTCCTCCTAGACATTGTAATGGAATTTGATTTCCTCCTATTACTATAGTGATGTACTGTGTATATTTATGGAGTAATGTAAATGGTGTTTTTTGATTCACTTGTCAATCATTTAGATTATTTTTGTTGCTTTCACTTGTGTCTCATCATGCTTGTAGGATCTGTGCATATTCTTGTGTCATTTCAAGATTTAGTTATTTTTTTCTTACTTGGGATGGTGAAGTGTATGTGATTTTATCTATTGTGCATGTCCACCTAGTTCATCCTTCTCCATTTGTAGGCTGGAAATATTTTCTAGAACACTCTTTTTCTTGGTGTATCACCACTTCTAGTGTAGATTTCATTTTATACATCACTTTCCTTTTCTCCTTGACATGTTAGAATAGATGTAGTTAGTTTTTTTTCTTTCATTAGGAGTAGTTATGGTAGGTAGAATTAGGAAAGGAACTGACCTTCTCCAGAGGGTTATCTCAAGCCCATAAGTCCCACAACTTAATAGATAACCCCATGTTATGCAGATTACACAGAATTTCCCATTCACATGTTATCCATTTGGAGGGTGTTGTAATTTCATGATAACACCTACTAGAGTAGATGGTCTACACATTATAGTAGGTTGGGGGGATGAAGATGGTGATGGAGTGAGGGTCGCATAGCGGCCTCCATAGATACATATACCTATCCCATAATATAGAGTGATACCATGAAAAGGTGGGCCATCACTGACCTCTTTACAGATATAGAGGGATATGTCTATGATGAGGGGTGATGTATCCTTTATTACAGTTTAGACCCTACATTGATAGGTTGAGTAGGGAATCACAAAGTAGGTTTTCCTTAGGCAGTAGTTATAACAAAATATGGTAGATATGAGTTCATCTCGTGATAGAGAAGACACAGTGGGAAGCTAAGAGGACTCTACCACATGTGGATGTAGCTCATATTATAGTAGAGAATGATGTGCTCCATCACGCAACAAGAGTAACGGGATCTTGTGATTTAGTGGATGATTTTATGGTAGCCATAGGTAAGGTTGGGTATTACAAAATTTTATATCATGTCATGGTTCCAGAGGAATAGATGGAACTCCCTTATGATGATGTATCATAGAATTTTATTAATGATTTGATGATATGAATGTGAACGATGAGATGAAATCACACAATGTACAGGTAAATAACACAAGTATAAATAATAGTTAACAAAACAATTATACATACACTGAAGAACATAACAATATAAAGAAAGAAATAATATAAACAACTAAAGAATAGAATAATCTAGAAAGAACGTAATACAACATACTATATGCACAAATAAACAAGAAAGATAACACAACCTTATTTTTGTGGAACATTTTCGAGATGTTTTATGTTATTTTTGTATTTTCATGAGACAATGTTATATTTTTATTTTGTTTTTTTTCGTGATTCCTATTTGAATGTTTTTGATGTTTTTGAAAGATATGGACATGAAAATGAAGATGTATTGATTCCCCCAGTGATAGATGGGAATATTTAAGGGAAAACTCCACGCATATAGAAAATATTAGGATCAATCAGATCAAGGCCATGAAGGGTAGGCTCAAAACTATCTCAGAAATAGGCGAAGAAATCACTTAGGAAGAAGCGATAATGCCCCCAAGTGTGAGATGCTTACAAACAATGAACCCTCCTGCTATTTTGGAAACTAGTTTTGATAAAATGACTTGTCGAAAATGCCAAAATTTCATGGTTTTCACACTTGGATGAATTTATTTCCCTTTACTTTTCTGTTTCTTTTTCTAATTTTTATACTTTTTTGATTTTTTAGGGGATCATCATGTTTCGGTGTAGAAGCACTTGAGATGTATGGCATTCATGGGTTCCAAAATTTTGTCACCATTAGGATAGAAAATTTTATATGCCCCTGAACCAAATTTAATGACCACAACATATGACCCTAACTAGTTAGATTCAAAATTTCCTTTCTTCTAACAATTTTTTTAAGTGTTGAACTGATTATCCTTAAGAACTATACCTCCTACCTCAAACTAGTGAGGTTTGATATGTTATTTTTATCTTTGAGGCACTCGATTCTGATACACTTTGAGGTGATCTAGTGTATGGAGGCATTTTTCATCAAGTAAATCTAGTTTATCTAGCCTAGCCACTCTATAGTATTCACATTTTTCCAAATAGTCTTGTTGACTATTATCTTTGCAGATGAATCACAAAAGTTGTGGGAAATTTTAGAGATTTGGGTCTTTTCCCCTAAGATAACCTCTAGATTTTACATAAGTTGACTCTTCTCTAATTTTTGGTGAGATAAGAGTTAGAGATAAAAAAAAGTAAAAAAATCCTATATAAGGCGATCCACTGAAACTTTACCAAAGAGCACAAAGATGTTATTGAAATAGCTATTAGATTAATTGAAGAGCTTTCATTATGATCAAATATTCTAGGGATATATAAAATTATCAAAGGCCAGATGAAAATAAAGCATAACCATGAGTGAATGCATATATTTATGTAAAAGATGTAAGGGTGTGTAGCACGATAGATATTTAAACATTCATCTAAAATAGATAAAGCAAACAGGAAGAGATCGAGGGCATGAAAGATTGTGAACGTTCAGTGCATAGAACAAGAACCCTTTTTAATAGAGAAAATAGTACATAAGGCCAAAATGGAATATATTACAATATTCCTTTACAATAGAGGCTTGCTAAGGCTAGTTAACACAATAGACTGAACCTAAATTACTCTTACGGAGCTTTGGAACTTCTTTTTATATCTTCCTACTCATCCTACTGGCACAAGAACATTCTTATATAGACCCCATGGATCTTGATTCAACGTTCCTCCATTAAGATTTCCACCATCCACATTTTGGTTTTACCTACAAGATCTTTAAACTGTGGATCAGATATCAACTCCATGTTTTGGGACCCAAGATCACATTCACTCTGCGAAACCTCGAGCCCTTTGCTTATTTAATTTATTCCTTAGATGGTGGAAATTTCCTTATATGATATGTGGTTAATTTTTGCTACTCGAAAGCTTCTCCTTTTCTTTCTCCTTTTAAAGTTGCACCTCGATGACAAGTGGAGGCCTATGTGCTCCTCCACTTTATCTTTTGACTTTTCAACTTGCTAGGGGCTACTTAGCCATGCTTTATCAATGTGGATGATTCTTGTTGCTTGAAGGTTCCCAATGCTTTATGTATTATCCAAAATGCACCGAAGGGACACTTAGATACCCTTTGTGTTCAGTTCCATACTTACGAAAAATTTAGTCCTGACAAAACACAAAAAACTTCTGAAAAGAAAAAGGGGAGAGGAGCAAAAAAAGAAAGTATTAAAGGAAAATACTTGAAATGATGTAGAAATTCTTATACAGTTATGGCGACTCACCAAGGGACTCTATGCCAGCCATGGAAGAATCTAGAAATCCTTCCAAAAAAATTCAAAATTTCAAAATGTTTCTCAAAGAGTCGCCGCTCAGAGATACTTCAAAGCATCTTGATACCTGACCCATTCAATCTCTGTCAAGTAACTCCTTCTTTCTAGAGCCTGAAAGGCTCTATCTAGGTTAATAATCTCCTTGTGATAGAATTTTTGGAGATCCTACGTGTAATTGCATACAAAAGGAACTCGAGATTTACAATTGGGTTTAGAATTTCCTCCACTTCAGCAACACTAGAATCATATTTTAAATACTGAAAGATAGTCTTATTTGGTTTCTTAACTATAAGTAGATTTTGAATTCGGTCCTTTGATAGGATAGTAGAGGCATTGGGAAAGGGAGAGGAAAAGCCTAATTGAACTAAGTATTCGATGCACTAATTCCTATCTTTGATCCCTAGCTAGAGCTAAGTCAGGAGATTCTGGTACTTGATAGCTACCTTATTACAACTCAGGATCTCGTTGATCTTTGATGTGACCATCTATCTATATGCAATTTTGGCCCCTTACAGGGTGGTGTATAAAGATTCATAAAGCTTCTAAACTAACATTTATTATTCAAGGACCCTGGTGGATACAAAATTGTTGATGGTTGAGACAGATGACTCTACGTTGGCACACAGGAACTGTGCATAAAATATGAATTTGAGTGCAGGCCCTAGGTCTATTTTCTTAGTGGTAATTCTCTTAGAGAAGGAGGTGTATAATACTTGCACCAACATGAAAATTCCCCCTTTCTAGGGTTTTTAAGTGAGCTTCCAGGTAAAATCTTTGGCCACTTCTTCCGATGCGTTGCACTTTGTTTTCAAGCTTCCCTTCTCAGCCTCTAAGGTGCATAGCTTCTCTTGGAATGAAGTGGCCTTTAATTTCTAGGAAGCAACCTCCTACTGACGAAGATTATTTTCCTGATCAAGAAAACTAGTTGCATCCTTAGATGCTGCAAGTTTGGATTCTAACATGGTGGTCCTTGTTTGAGAAGTTATAATAGTTTCTTAAGATGCCACCTCCTTTAGCTCCTTACAAATTTGTTCTATTTGTTTTCCCTTACCTTTTATTTTGGTATTGAGGTAGGATACGGTGCCTTGTGTCTGTAGGAGGAAAGGCTCCACTTTCTTCATCTTATTACTGAGCTTGAGATAATCCATGGTAACCATAGAAGTTGTTTCACTCATCAACTCAGCCTTATCTTGAGGCCAGAATTGAGTCACATCCATCGTAATAATATTGATGGAGTAATCATTTAGATGCATTTGCTCCGTAGGTTTTTTTACATTGATGACCAACTAGGCAATGGTCAGGGTGTTATGTTGATCATCATATAATGGATACATCTTCCTTGTTGCTCCCATCATCATCTAGATTTTTTCTTCTTCCTCTCCCTCTTTTTATCTCAGGATACTTTGGTCATCTCATCTTGATTCAAAAAATCAAAGGAGGAAGGGATTATCCCACCTATAAATGGGAATCCTGGTGACAGGCTATAAGGGATTGTAACTAATTATGGGAGTTGATAAGCCACCAGAGCTGAAGAAGGTTCCATCATAACTTGGGGAGAGAAAGTGGGAATGGTGGTGGGAAGTGGAGGAAGAAGAGAGGAGCCTAGAGGATGAAGAGGTTGGGTTGGAGTGACTAAAATTGGAGCACCCTTAGCTAGAGAAGTGATAGGCAGAGGATGTGGATGAATGGGAGGAGGTGAAAGGACAGAGGAAGAAGAGACAACAATTGATTTCAAATTATTCCTCAGAGGACTCTTTGAGCCAGCACTTTCATTGGAGGTCACTGGAGGTAGGAATTTTGGTTGGCTTGAAGTGAGCCCCTGGGTTGTACCCAAAATTAGTTAACTAAATAATTTCTCACCTTGAAGGCCTGACATTGTTTGAGTCATGGTTGTGTGGCTTGCAGGATCCTTCTAAAGAGTGGAAGGAGCGGGCTGAGGTGGAATTTTTTGTCCAGAGGGGTGCAAGGATATCAATGTATGCCATGCAAGCTACTCCTTAGGGATATCTACCACTTCCTCACTGTCTGTATTAGATTCATTTTCAGTGTCCCAATATTCTTCCCACTATTCATCAATGGGTATAACCTCAAAATTGAGGGTCGTTTGCCCAATTTCTTTCCTATATTTTCAATAGGCCTTATTTTTTTGTGCTCCATTTCCTACTACACAAGGATTCCCTTGGTCATAATTAGAGCAGGGTCATACTTGTGTAACATTGGATAAAAAGACTCCCATAGTGGGATCAAAATTTCTTTTAGTTCAACATAATTATAAGGGGTTCCTTCCTGAAGAAACCTCTTATCTTAAAAAAAAATTGTGTTCATGTTTCCAGGAGTTTGAGAATCTGTTTCGGGATAGGGTGCTCACCATCCCCCCATCCAAGTCATATATCCATGAGTCCCTTATCAAGGAAAAGTTATAAGAAGCCTGCTTCTGTGAGAGAATATTTTTTGTCCTGCTCTTAATGATGGTAATCCATCCCTTACTCAAAGGGAGGTCAAACAATTATTTCTTCTTCTGGACGGAGCAAAAATTTGTATGGAGAAGCAACAATTGACTGGTTATCTCTAAGGAAACCACTCTCTCCATGATAATTCTTAGAAGCATGAATTATTCATCTCAAAATCCATGCAACTAGATCATTGAATGCACTGTCTGGAAGAAATAGTCATAGGGATGTAGGGGATCCATCAAGATGGCTCAGACTGAGTTGTTCATTCTGTTATTGACCCCTTCTAGGTCAAATTATTCTAAAAGGGGTGCAACAAAGTAGTAATAAAATTCATATGTGTCTGAGGAGCAGGACAACACATGAGTCCATGAAGATACTAGAATGATCTTTTAGGGTGCCACCTCCAGGTCCCACAACTTTAGATTCATAAATTGGCTAATGAACTAGGAGTTTTGGTACAAAATGAGGGGAAAAAAATAGAAAGAGTAACTGAAGGTGGAATTAATAGGGAACATGTCCAAATGCTCACAAATGTAGTTAGAAATGACCTAGGTGAAGTTGAATTGATATTGCTAGTCTGTTTTCACATATCTCATTCAGAAAAGGGACACATCTTGCCATTCATGGACATTTCTATCCACGTCTTTACTGAAAATGAACTCCAACATGAAACAAGCACTTGAGAATATTATAGTAACATTTGAAGGGGGATTGGGAATCTCGGTGTCCAAGAGTTTTGTTGGGTCCCTGATATAGCCTTCAATTCTTTAGGGCATGTAAACACGTGCAGAACCATTAAAGTGCAAAAGTTAAGGCACACAGGGCAGTATTCAAAAGGCTTCTCGAAGAATCCAGGACACGTGCACCGTGCGAAGAACAATTCGGGACTTAGCCATTTTTGGCCTTTCAGGTAGGACACATGAAGAACATGTTCCGTATGGATAAGGTTACAGCCTGGCAATAAGGTGTCTTGGAAGGAATATACCTTGCGATAGAAAGATCCAAAAAGTTAATCATGACATGGAGAGGCATGTTCCTGGGGTGACCCACACCTTGACACCTAGGGCAAGATCTAAGGCTGCAGAGAAGTTTGTTAGAGCTCAGAGGCCTATTTATACACACTCCCTTGGCAAATAAAAGAGACAGAAGTGAGGTAGCGAAGCTCTGCAGAATTACTGCGAGAACTATGGGATGAAAATGGGTAAAGGATTCTAGTAAGGATGCAATGGGTAAATGGGGAATGCAATTTTTGTGTTGTGAGAATAAATGTATAGATCCACACTTGGTGCATGACTACGGTTTTCCTTCTGTAATCTTTTATAAGTAATACTATGAATGAATGTGATAAGGTTGCCATGACAAATATATTAAGACTCTTTCTCTGTATTACTTGCATATTTCTATTGTACTTCTGTTCTTGTATAATCATGATCCTACTTGAATGTTATTTATAATGGTGGATTTACAACTTCCTAGTTCTACTACTTTTTTTGTGCACTTTTCTTTTATTATTACTGAAAGGGTATAGATGTCATTATGAGCTCTATAGCTTTTTCATGTCTTTTAAATCACCAAGTCAAGATCATGAGCATGCCTCCCATTGAACTCACATAAAATAGACACTCGGCTCCCTCTCGTGCACCTCAGGTGAGTGCCCAATGCCCGTTGGGTGATAGGCTAGTGCACATGAGGTTCCCTTGTTCTTAGTGGGGTGCAAAAATGACTACATCTTGGTTCCGTTGCTAGGACCTATTTTCAAAGTTGTAGTGGAACATGGCATATATCATGATCTCTGTAAAAAGTGATGGCGGAGTGCTTAACAATTGAAGGTGTTGAAGATTGGTTTAAGAGCACAGAGGATGAATTCACTCAGGGATTTAGTACCAGATTTGGGTTTGACACACGAAGATGGGTGGAAGACACTCTTTATCATGAGTTGTATAAAACCTTATTCTATTGTTTCCCAGTAGAGTTATTCGAATGGCTCTCAGCTTATACATCTAGATCAGGGTGGCATTATAAATCACACCCTTGGACCCAAGAAACATATCAAAACCTACAAGATGTTGATCTTACGTGGACCCATGCTATAGATCATTGGTGGAAGGGAGTATTGACTAGCTAAACTCTGGAATACGCCATCTCCACATATTCCTGTCTAGAAGTTTCTAAGTTTGAGTTCTTATGAGAGCCCAGGGGATCATTTCTACATGTTATTCCCCTTGCGATCAAAATCTTGATGGTAACTATGGGTTTAGAGGCATTTATTATGGCCGGATAAACCACCCTGAGTGTTAGGTGAGGAAGCCAGGTTGGGGAAGGATGGCTGATATGACGATTGAACGGGAAAGGGAGGAGAAACGAATCAAGTATAATGAATCACGTGAAAAGGAGATTGATAGACAATGTGGGATTACAAGTGGGTTATGGAGCCAGACTTGGTGGAAAGGAGTTGAGTTTCATGTGGAGGATGTGGAACCCGAATAGTCTATGGTGCCCAATCTTGGTAAGCATGGGAGAGAAAACCTTATAGCTTCTTGTGAGAGTCCATCGCGTAGAGAAAGAAGATTCATTGGCACACTTCTGACCCTACCTAACGACTGAACCTCGGCACTTGGTTTGTTTGAACGAGGGAAAAGTACAGTTGATCCATTTGATTTCAATGAAAGCAACCGATCAACACCTAGAAGATACAACTTCTCATTTGGGGCTTCTATTACTTCACACACTATCCTGATATTTGGTGGAATGTTTGGACAAGGCACATATATAGCTAGTTTTAGAAGTGTGTTAGGAAGTGGTGGAGGAAATATGACTAGGAGTGGTACTAGTTCACAAAAATTCAGAATGTAATTCAGTGGGATGATGGGAGTGTTCGACATGACAAACACAGGAGGATCTGGAGGTGGAAGTGGTGGAGTTGGTGGCTCAGGATCTAGTCTATCCGGTGGAGGAGGAAACACTGGAGGAAACCAAGGGACTGGATTGAGAGGGTAGGGGCCTTAGCCACCTCCTCAAGTCTTTTTTGAGATGTCTCTATAGTTACCAGATTATAGTGGGATAGAAGATGCTGCTGAGCATGTGCATAAGTGTGAGCTACTATGGCGCGCAAAGGGAATCACGACCCATGATCGAAAGGCTAGTCAATTTGTGACGACCTTGCAAGGACATGCACATATTTGGTGTATAAATTATGACCCTCATCAGACTATTTTGGATTATATCACACTGAGAAATGCATTCTTGGTAGAATTCCACATACTTAAGTTTGAACAAAAGAGCATTATCTCTCTCAAAGAAATCCAACAGGGAATGGCAGAGAGCATGTGGGATTATGATGTGCATTTTAAAAATCTATTTTCTAAACTATCTTATGATATCCATCCTTCATAACATGCTCAGTGGTTTGTCAGAGGGTTGCCTTTAAGAGGGATTTATCTCATAAAACATTCACGGACCCACGCGAAGCGTTGGAAGCTTCTTTACACACTGAGGCAGTTGGAAGCTTCTTTACACACTGACCCATTTCTGGAGGTTTAGATTGTTGTCATGGCTAAGCAATTGGAGAAATTATCTGCCAACATAGTTCTAGAGGTTCGTGGAGGGATATGGTGCATGAACTCTAACGTAGAAGGGCACATAAAGGATAATGGTGGGATATGTCCTTGGAAGGCAGTGTGTGCCGCAACGGTAAATTGTGAAATATGTCAAGAGGACCATGATGCAAGTAAGTTCCCCTTGCTGCAGCACATGATCCCTAAAAACATATCTTTTTATTGTAAGATATGTACCTCAACCACACATGCCACCAAGGATTATAGATTGATTGACCAGATCCACGAGGTAATTGATCTTGGTGTGCGCCAGACTGGCATTACTAGTAGTTCTAAGGGAGATGACCATGGGTATGGAGAGTGCAGAGATGGAGATGCATGTGGAAGAGGGTTGCGTGGAGGATTTCATGGTCATGGTAACCCCAGAGGAAGAAGTGAGTTCCCGCATGGGACGTGTTTTAATTGTGGAGCCACAGACCACTATAAGCGCGAATGTCCAGATCTTCTACAATGCTCTTGGTGTGGAAAAAAACATAAGTACGAAGAGTGCCTAGAGTTATAAAAAAATATGAGTCAGCAGTACCAAAAGGATAAGGGTGCTGCCATGGTGAGTATTAAGAAGGCTGACATGTAATGGCTTTCGCGGGTAATACGTGAATTAGAATTAGAGCCTATTATGGTAACAACAAGGGCGGAGTCCATGCATGTAAAGGAAGCACCTAGGTAGAAACCTTTGGTTTTGAGGGAAGAAGTAGTACATGGGAAGTATCCAAATCTAGCTCACTAGAAAGAAGTCTACCAGGAAACCATGGACGTAATTCAGAGTTTACAAGGGGAGATCCAATGCTTAAAAGAGAAGACTAGAAAGGATGAGCAAAGAAGAACCGTAGAAGTGCCAAAGGGTTACCTGGACGAGGTTAAGGAGGTGTGTAAACTGCTGAGGTAGGATAATATTATTCCCCTTCTAGGAGCATGGTTGAGGGAAAAGGTACCACGCGCTGGGGAAGAACATGAAAGGCAGATCTTGCATGCAAACCTCCCACCTCATAGCCTTGATTATGACAAAGAGATTACCCTGAATGCAATATTGGATGGATGGTTTCTTAGAAAAATCCTCATTTACATAGGTGCATAGGTTAATTTTCTCACTCTAGATGCCTAGCATCAAATGGGAAGACCTGCATTATAGCCATCTTCAAATGTGTTGTATATGGCAAATAAGAAAAAGGCAATTGATGCGAGAGCATAACTTGCAGAGACAATAACTTTTGATCCGACCTTTGGATCGTCTTGAAATTTTACAGGGTGGTAGATATATATTAGTACTATGTTGGGGTCAACTTGATTGTAATACTGTGCCCATTTTGGAACAATTTTGAGCTTGGATTCCTTCATCTAGTGGCCTAAAATTGGCTCTAAATGTTTTTTCCGCTTTTGACTAGGTCTTAGAACTTTAATAACTTTTGTTGTACATATCAGAATAATTTGAAATTTTGCATGAGCCCTAATTTATGAATGCATATTTGGCACACAAATTTTGGGGTCAATCCGAGTTGTTTTGAATTTTAGGGTTTTTGAGTAGTCTTGAAATAAAAAGGAGGATTGTAATGATGTAAGGGATCAAGGTGAATTCCAGAATGAGAAGTAAGCTATTTTGAAACTCTTGGTTTTATTTACAAATCTATTTATGTGTGTTTTTGGAGGTATTTCAACCTCTTGCAGCTGGATTCACATCAATTGGTGTCAGAGTAGGATTTTGATCTTGCATAAATAGTTAAGGTAACATATTAAATTTTATGTTTATTTATTACCTCTATTTTATATAACCATGGCTAGATGTAGGAGGGGAGGTTATTCCCAGATGAATAGGCATATGCAGGAGCTACAAAGACAAGTTGCTAAGCTCACGGGAGAAGTTACCCGCCTTAGAAGGAGACATGCAAATGTGGATACAAACCCAGATAGTGATATTGAAGAATTACCTCCATTAATGAATGAAGGAGAAAATGAAGAATAAAATGAGAGAGATGAAGACACCTTTAATGATAGACCATTTGAGGAGAGATTGATCAATGGATTTAGAGGGAAAGAATGATGGCATTAAGATTTATGTTCCTGATTATGGTGGAGGGTTACGACCAGAGGAGTTGATTGACTGGTTAAATCATGTGGAAAAGTTCTTTGAGTGGAAAACCCTTTTAAAGGAGAAGTAGGTTAATTTTGCATGCACTAAGTTTTTCGAACATGCATTGATATGGTGGGATCACCTGTAAAATGAAAGACAAAGAAAAGGAAAGGGTAAGATCCGAAACTAGAATAAAATGGTGAAGAAGCTGAAAGAAAAGTTTCTTCCTATAGATTATGCTCAGACACTCTTTCGAAGGTTTCAAAACCTAAGACAGAAGGATATCAGCATTGAGTAATATACTAATGAATTTTACAAGCTATCAATCCAGAGTGGAACAAGGAGATTCTGAAGAATAAAAGGCTACATGGTACATAAATGGGTTGAGTTACACCATACAAGATAAGCTGAGTATGATCCAGATCCATATCCTGGATGATGCTTATCAACTCGCATTAAAGGAAGAGGAAAATAAAAAGAGGAATAATTTTAGAAGAGGTGTGAAGAGAGGTCCATCATCATCTCCAATGAGAGGGCAGGGGTAGATTTGAATCTACAAAAGGTGAATCCTCTAATACAGAAGGGCATGAAGATTCTAGTCAAAGGCCATGGTAACTACCAAAGAGGTAGGGGGTTTCAAAGGGGAAGAGGTTATAATGGAGGATGGGGTTGGAATAGCCCCCAAAGGAAATATACATGTTACAGATGTGGTGAAGAGGGGCACAGAGCTTTTGAGTTTCCACACTATCCTACACAAGATAGATGGTAAGGAGAAAAACCACAAGTAAATCTAGTTCAAGATGAAGAGGAAGAAGAAATGGAGGTTGTTGTAGACTTAGGTGAAACCCTCATGATAAGGAGGATGATGATTTTCCTAAGGAAGGAGAAAGAACAAGATGTTGTTGGTGGTGATTCTTGGCTGTGAAAAAATATATTTCAAACAAGATGCACCTCTGGAGGAAAGGTATGTAAAATTATTATTGATGGTGGTAGTTGTGAAAATATGGTTTCAACTGTGATGGTTGATAAAATCAATCTAAAATGTGAGAAGCACCCATATCCCTATCGTATATCATGGTTCAAGAAAGGGAATGAAGTAACCATAGATAAAATATGCCTTGTAAAGTTTTCAATTGGGAATACCTACAAGGATGAGGTGTGGTGTGATGTTATCCCAATGGATGCATGCCATATATTACTGGGGAGGCCTTGGAAATATGATAGAAAGGTTACACATGATGGAGGGAAAAATACATATACCTTTTGGAAGGATGGTGTAAAGGTGGTCTTTTTACCCTTCAAGGAAGAAGAAAAGAGTGAGGGCTTGTTGGCTACAAAGGAGTTTGTTACAGAAATGGAAGAAGTTGGATGTTGTTATGCATTGATGGTCAATAAAGATAGAAATAGAGGACTTTTAATATACCAGTTATGGTAGAAAAGATACTAAAAGAATACAAAGATGTCATACCAGATGACCTACTAGATGGGTTATCTCCAAAGCGAGATATTCAAAACCATATTTATTTGATCTCAGGATCAGCCCTTCCAAACCAAGTAGCCTATCAGATGAGTCCAACATAGAGTGAAGAGTTAAACAGACAAGTGAAAGATCTAATATAGAAAGGGTTAGTGAGAGAAATCATGAGTCCATGTGTGTAACTCCAACATTATTGATTCCCAAAAAAGATGGAGATTGGAGAATATGTGTAGACAGTAGGGCCATAAATAAGATCACAATTAAGTATCTGTTCCCAATTCCAAGATTGGATGATATGATGGATGTGCTAGTGGGAGCCCAATATTTTAGCAAGATTGACCTATGGAGTGGGTACTACCAGATCCGAATCTGTGAAGGGGATGAATGGAAAACTACTTTCAAAATAAAAGATGGATTATACGAGTGGATGGTGATGCCATTTGGGTTATCTAATGCACCTAGTACATTCATGAGGTTGATGAACAGAGTACTCCGAGAATACAATGGTAAGTTTTTCATTTTCTATTTTGATGATATTTTTATATTCAGTAAGACAGTGGAAGAACAATTGTTATATTTGAAATTGGTGTTAGACTTGTTACGTAAAGAGGGGTTATATGTAAACTTAAAGAAGTGTAGATTTCTTCAGAATATTATTGTTTTTTTGGGGTTTGTCATATTAAAGGATGGAGTGAGGATGGATGAGGAGAAAGTAAAGGCAATTTTGGAATGACCTATTCCAAGGAATGTGACAGAGGTTCATAGTTTTCATGGATTGGCAACTTTTTATAGGAAGTTCATCAGGAATTTCAGTAGCATTGCTGCACCCATAACAAAGTGTACAAAAGGGAGGGAGTTTGTATGGACCAAGGCAGCAACAAATAGTTTTAAATTGTTGAAGAAGAAAGTGTCAGAAGCACCTGTTTTGGTATTGCCATATTTTAGCGAGGTCTTTGAGGTTGACTGTGATGCCTCACATGTCGGAATTGGAGCTGTACTGAGTCAAGGAGGATGACCTGTGGCATTCTTCAATGAAAAGCTAAATGAAGTTAGGAGGAAATATTCTACTTATGATGTGGAATTTATGTTATTATTTAGGCATTAAGGCATTGGAGACATTACTTGGTAGCAAAGGAATTTGTACTCTTCACTGAAAATGAAGCCTTGAGGTATGTAAACACACAAAAGAAACTAAATAGTAGGCATGCAAAATGGGCTTCATTTTTGCAAGAATATACTTGGGTTTTAAAGCATAAGTTTGGTAAGAAGAATCAAGTTGTTGATGCCTTGAGTAGGCGTGTATCCCTTTTGACAACAATGGAAAATGAAGTACTAGGGTTTGATGCAGTTAAGGAATTGTATGAAGGTGATCCAGATTTTGGTGATGTTGTCAGAAAACTTAAGGAGCCTATAAGTAGGTAGTGGTTCTTCTGATTATTTGATACAGGATGGTTATTTGTTTAAGGGGAAATAATTGTGCATCCCTGTTGGTTCAATGAGAAAAAATATTATAAGAGAATTACATAGTGGGGGTTTTGCTAGACACTTTGGTATAAGTAAGACAATTTCTCTTGTGGTAAAGAAGTATTATTGGACATAGGTAAAGAGGGACATAAGTAGGGTTGTTGCAAGATGTAGAGTGTGTCAAATGGCTAAGGGCCATGCACATAATACTGGGTTGTATATGCCATTACATATCCCTACAGGGCCATGGGTTGATCTGAGTATGGATTTTTTTTAGGGCTTCCTAAAACACGGTGAGGGAATGATTCTATCTTTGTTTTGGTTGATAGATTCTATAAAATGGCACATTTCATTTCTTGTAAAAAAACTAATGATGCTTCTAGAATTGCAGATTTGTTTTTTTTCAGAAGTGGTTAGATTCCATGGAATTCCAAGAATGATCACTTCAGATCAAGACACGAAGTTTTTGAGTCACTTTTAGAGGACTCTGTGGAAGAAATTGGGGACAAAACTATAGTTCAGTAGTGCATATCACCCCCAGACTAATAGGTAGATGGAAGTAGTGAATAAAATCTTGGGAAATCTCCTACATTGTATAGTTGGAGAAAAGCCAAAACAACAGGACTTAGCTTTACCTCAAGCTGAGTTTGCATATAATAGCTTGATAAATAGGTCAACAGGGAGTTATCCTTTCCAAATTGTATATGGTAGGAATTCCAAGGGGGTCCTAGATCTAATTGTTCTACCAGGTGAATATTAAGCTAGTGATGATCCAGTAGCATTTGCAGAACACATTCTACAAGTGCAAGATGAAGTGAGGGAAAAGATGAAAGTGAGTAATCCACAATATAAAACAGTTGCAGATGCTAGTAGGAGAGTAAGTGTATTTGAAGAAGGAGATATGGTTATGGTTCATCTTAGAAAAGAGAGGTTTCCAAAGGGGACATATAATAAACTCAAGTATATGAAGATTGGGTCATGTGGGATTCTAAAGAAAATGAGTGATAATGCCTACAAGGTGGAGCTATCTGAAAACTTTGCTATCTCACTAGTTTTTAAAGTTTCTAACTTATATAAGTTTCCAGGTCATGATGAAAATGTTATAGAGGAGGAAGAAATAAACTGGAAGCAACAGATGCCGAAGAAGAAAAAGGAGAGGGTAATGCGTGTCTTGGACCAAAAGACAATCACTACTAGACATTGGAGCTACAACATATATTTGGTACAGTAGGAAGGTTTGAAGTATGAAGAAAATACTTGGATTCTTGAGTGGGAGTTGAGGAAAATTGACAGTGAAAAATTAGATGATTTTTGTCAATAGAATTCGCAGGAGCTGAATTCTTTTCAACCAGGGGAGAATGATGTGGGAGCATAACTTGCAGAGACCATAACTTTTGATCTGACTGTTGGATCATCCTGAAATTTTACAGGGTGGTATATATATATATATTAGTAATATGTTGGGGTCAACTTTGCATGCAAGATTGTGCCCATTTTGGCACATTTTCGGGCTTGGATTCCTTCATCTAGTGGCCTAAAATTGGCTTTGAATGTTTTTTCTGCTTTTGACTAGGTCTTAGAACTTTAATAACTTTTGTTGTGCATGTCAGAATAAGTCCAAATTTTGTGTGAGCCCTAATTTATGAATGCATATTTGGAACGTAAATTTTGGGGTCAATCTGAGTTGTTTTTCATTTTAGGGTTTTTTGGCATTTTAGGGTTTGTTAGCATTTTAGGGGTTTTGACTAGTCTTGAAACAAAAGGAGGATTGTAATGATGTAAGGGATCAGGGTGAATTCCAGAATGAGAATTAAGCTATTTTGAAACTCCTGGTTTTATTTGCAAAGCTATTTATGTGTGTTTTTGGAGGTATTTCAACCTCTTGCAGCTGGATTCACATCAACAATGCCCATAGGTGTATTGGGATATGACCATTACCATTCAAGGGACTAAGTTCATTGGAGATTTTGAATTCTTGGTGATAGACGAGGTAGATAACTTCCCAGTGTTACTTGGGTTCCCATGGTGCTATAAGAATAATGTAGATTTTTTGTTTAAAAAGGGGTACCTAAGCTTTGAAAATAAGGAAGAGTAGGTAGTTATACCGCTAGTTGATGGGAAGTCCACCCCCTATACTGAACCCCTTGGGGAGGAAGTCTTGGAAAGAATATATGTGTGCTCCATAAGAGATCTAGAGACCATCCAACCTATAGAAAGAGTCATCCAGTTTGATGATGCTCAATCTGTCAGTGATACTACCAGTATAGCATGCGATAATTGGGTGCGTGGGACTTATGAATTGATTGGGTGACATCTGAAAGGATCAGTAAACAAGGTAACTGTGGCACGTATAATTCGGTTATTGGGAGTAAAGGCAATAACCAAGTATTCTGAGGATGCATACTTTGAGGTATTTTTAAGAGAGATGGAAGTTCACTGGAGGGAGGATGAGTGATGAAGTATGCTAGGTTATGTTTTGATAGGCATAACAGCAAGGTGGTGGGCCACGCATAGTGAAAAATTGTTGGAATGGCATGAAGTTAGAATTGAACTCACTGTCTGATTCTCAAAAAACAACATACCCACCTCTATCAAGGATTACAATGGTAATGGACCCGCCTCTTGACACATCTAGGCATGTGAGAGGGTTTGGGTAGAAGGCACAAAAGCTTTACCACCCTCCCTTTGGGTTCACAAGCTGTATTCGACACTACAAGGTTGTTCGTGAACTTTGTATATCCATTCTGAAACATGCCACCAAACGGGAAGTTGGTAGGAATTAGCGGCTGACTTGGTTCACACATTTGAGTACTGAAGTACCAAGCAACCAGTTGATGAGGCATTGTAGACTATCAAGCACCTCACTCTAGGGGATTGCATCATGGCGGAAGATAGGTTAGTAAACTTACTTGGTGGTCCTAGCTTAGAAGCATGGTTCGAAGAGGAGGAACCAGAAGACATACAATTCAAGCGTGCGTGTGCTAAAAAGGAGAGAGGAAAGATGGTATATGTTGTTGATGGAGAGGAGATGGAAATCCTAAATTTCGACCATTCGGTTGCGGCACGTGAATTAGTTGACAGTGTGGATGCATGTGTGCATGTGTACCATGAACCACTCAAAACCAAGAAGGTTAACATTGGCTCGGAAGAGGAGCCCAAGGAGGCTATCATTCGGGACTACTAGTTAGAAAAGGAAGTATCAAAGATCATCGATCTCTTGCACAAATTTGAGGATTTATTACCATGTGGATACCATGAGTTGAAAGGTGTCCACCACTAATTGGGGGAAATGAGGATAAAGTTGAAACTTGGCGTGCTCCCAGTCAGGAAGAGGCCTTACAGGATGAATCCCAACATGCGCGCGAGGGTTAAGGAAGAACTAGACAAGATGATAGCATCTGGTATCATTGAGGCTATGGAGGAATCAGAGTGGATAATTCCAATGGTGATTAGCATAAAGAAGGATGGGTGGATTAGGATATGTGTGGATTACAGGGAATTAAATGTTGTTTGTATCATAGATCCTTTTCCCACCCCCTTTACTGAAGATATTTTTGGAAGGAGTTGCTGGGCGCAAAGTCTATTCCTTTACGGATGGATTCTTAGGATAGGATTGCCAAGGAATACCAAGAGAAGACAACTTTCACCACTGAGTGGGGAAGCTTTGCATACACGGTCATGCCCTTTTGGCTGAAGAATGTGCCCCCTGTATTTTCATGCATAGTGGTACGAGCATTTAAGGACTTCATCCACAAGTTCCTTCAGGTATATTTGGATGATTGGATAGTGTATGGATTGGTAAGGGACCATTTTGATAACTTGAGGTTGATGTTTGAAAGATTTCGGTAGTTGAGGATCTCCCTCAACATCAATAAATGTATCTTTTGGAATGTTTTTGGGACATATCATATGCAAAGAGGGCTTACTGGTGGATCATGTGAAAGTTTCAGTTATTGTAGGGTTAGGGGAGCCTACCAGCCAAAGTGCAGTGCGAGGATTTCTTGGACACATTGGGTACTACAGAAAGTTCATTAAGGGATACGCTAAGATCGCCGCACCTTTGGAAATATTACTCAGACATAAGAGTGCCTTTCAGTGGGGAGAGGCGTAGCAGAGGGAATTTGATACTCTAAAGGAAAGGCTTATAACCACACCTATTCTACGATTCCCATCATGGGATAAACCTTTCCATGTCTACGTGGATGCCTCTGGTACAGCAATGGGAGCCATCCTTGCTCAACCAAGAGAGGGGACTGTTGATCATCCCTTGTGTTTTGCAAGTAGAAAGCTGACACCAACAGATTAGAATTATACAACAACCAAATGTGAGGCATTGTCAATGATCTGCACGCTCCACAAATTTAGAAAATATCTACTGGTAACTCCCTTCATATTCTACACTGACCATATGGCCTTCAATTATCTAGTAAAGAAAGCAGTGTTGCAAGGGCGCATATGTCGTTGGGTAATTTTATTTCAAGAATTTGAATTCAAAGTGGTAGTAAAACTGGGAAAGAAAAATTATGGGCTGGATCATTTGTCCAAGATTGATTCAAGAGAGGATGCATAGAGTATCGAGGAAATCATGCCAAACGCACAACTATTGAGGTTATGGCACGCACCCTTATAATTAGAAGACATTGCCATTTTCTCAAGGAAGGTGTGGTGCTCGAAGAAATGAATGATCTGGAAAGGAAAAGGTTAGCCATACACACTAAACCCTTCATGTTGATCAATTGAGATTTGTATAAAATGGGCCACAACGAGGTTTTGCACCGGTATGTATTAGAACATGAACGTGTAGCTATAATAGAAGAAGCCCATGGTGGGATTTCTAGAGGACACTATGCAGGGAATGCAACCACACGTAAGATCCTAATTGTTGGACTCTGGTGGGAAATGATTCACCAGGATTGCATTGAGTTTTACAAGGCCTATGACCACTACCAGTGCCTTAGCAAACCTAGAAGAAGGGATGAGATGCCCTTGCACCCCATCGCTAGCACATAACCTTTTGATAAATGGGAAATAGATTTTGTTAGACCAATCTCACCAGCTACGCGAAGGACTAACTCGTAGTATATTATTACCTGTACTAATTATCTGACAAGGTGGGTAGAGGCCGTGCCCACCAAGGATTACACCATAGCCACGACTGCTAGATTTTTGTGGGAAAACATTATCAACAGGTATGGGTGCCCATTAAGTTTAATGAGTTATAGGGGAACTCACTTCTTAAATGAAACAATTACGATTCTATTGGTAGAATTCATGGTAGCCCATCACAAGACTACCCCTTATCACCCTCAGGTAAATGGGACTGCAGAGGCTTTTAACAAAATCCTTAGTCACACATTGATGAAGATATGTGATGTGGGTAGGCAAGATTGGGATGAAAAGGTGTCAACAGTCCTTTGGGCATATAGGACAACGTATAAAAGGTTGAACAAGGCCACACCATTTCAACTAGTGTTTGGTGTGGAGGCTGTTTTACCGGTTGAATTTATGCTATCATCACTGCGTATAGCGCACGTAGGAGGATTGGATGATAAAAAAGTTTTGGAAGAGAGAATATATGAGTTGATGAAGTTGGATGAAAGGCACTCGCTAGCAAGATGGAACCAAACAACTAAAAAAGATAAGCAAAAGGCATGACATGACTGCCACATTAAGAACAAACAGTTTGAGGTTGGCTAAATGGTATTTCTATATGATTCAAAATTTCTACGCCATCCTAGAAAGTTAAAGGTGCATTGGTTGGGTCCTTATATAATTTCATACATCCTTGATTTAGGCACGTGCCAGTTACAAGCGTTGGATGGAACAAAATTACCTAGACACTTCAATGGGAGTAGGCTGAAACCCTACTATAAATAATGCTTCTTGGTGTTTGTAAATAAGGTAGTTTTGCCAATTAGTTTAGCATTTCCTTTAATGCTTTTCCTTTCTTGTTTTTCCCTTCACGTTGTTGTCTTATTTTGTGCCTTGGGCGCCAGTAACCTTATTACTTTTTGAATTATGAATGCGCAGAGGACCACACATCATTTTAGTGTGTGGTGAGGTGATAAAAAGAGAAGCATGAAGTTATTCTGTAGGAGGATTGGGTTGGTAGACCATTCAAACTAGCCCCGTTGAAAAGATGCATCAGGAGAAAAGAAGGCAGATGGGTTGCAAAATAAAGTTACATTGGAAATCCACGTACATAGGAGAAAGTGCAAAAACATTAGGTAGGTGAAAGAAAGAATCATGAGGATGGAAGAGGTGCCTTTGGCACTAGTAACACACGTGCAAGAGTCTTCTATCAAGATGGATTGGTTGCACGCTAGAAGGTTGGAAAATTTTTCACACAAGGATTAGGTGCACAAGTAAAAGTGCTAAAGTCGGGTTTGTTTGAAAATTTCCACATTAAATATTGTTGTACGGTGGTAGGTAGCCTATCCTTTAATGCATAAAAGTAGGAAAAGCTATAAATACAAGGATGGGCAGTTCATTATTTTACTTTGCAAAAACAAGGAGAACGATTTTCTTTCAAGAGCTAGGGTTTCGAGAGCTAACTCGTGCGAAGGAAAATCTCAAAAACTCACGTGCAATCGGTCCACTAGATCTACAAACTTGAGTAGAAGTGATTCATGGGTGTGGGGAACATTGTGAAAGAACACTATGATTAAAGGAGGAAAATCAAAAATTAGGGTTTGTACTCTAGGGCACAGGGTGCATAAGGAAAAATCTCAAATAACTCAAAAGTAACTAGGGAATGAAAGTAAAGGGTAAAATTATGGCCACAAAATCAATTGATAAGCCTGCAATACGATCCAAGAAGGGAAAGGGTAAGGGAAAAGGAAAGAAGAAAGAAGAATAAATTCCCTTGGATACCAATGAGGAATGGTACGCAGAGATGCAATACCCAGATGGGGTTTTTCTAGGGCAAGAGTGGGTGTCCCATATCAGACAAATGACCGCAATCAATTACAATCATCAATTGAGTATAATTGTGAAGGAAATGGCACTGGAGCTGGTGTGCCCCACAAATAAATGAACACCTGATGGTATGCCAATCTACAGTAACATAGTCAAGGTGAAAATGGAGAGGGAAGGGCTTCTCTAGCTTTATGAATTACTACACTTCACAAAGCCCGAGTGCCTGTACCAATGGTTAATGATGCATGTGCACGAAGATTTATTCTGCTTCGTAGGGCACATAATGTGCATAACTCCCCAGTTAATCTCTCACTTTACAAGCCTAGGCTATAAAGGGGACGTGATCATAGATGGCCTCTAGGATGAGGAGGTAATTAAAGAAACCATTGCATCCTAGGATTATAGGAAAGGATTAATGTATTACGACGTCACGGATATCAGTGATCTGGTGATGAAAATGGCCGCACACCTCATTTCTAAGATGAATGGGCAAGAGAGGTGGACCCAGGTGAGCAAGCCCTGGTCGAATGTCTGTAGAAAGGTCACGGAGGGCACCATTTACAACATCTACCAGTACATAGTAGATGAGATCATAACCAGTAAAGAGAATGGGGGAAAGATATTATTTGGGAAAATTATATTAACCATTGTGTTCTCAGAGATCAGGGTGCCGGATGCATCTGACATGTTCGTATGGGAGTACCCCGATGAAGACCCTTCACTTGCGGATAGGTTCCAGAAGTATACTTGTGAGTCAATGATAGGGGTGCACAAGGCACGCTTGGATAAATGGTATACATGCCTCAGGAATGCATTCAGGGTGGAATGGTGAATTCTTGAACAACTCCCCACAGTGACTGAAGGTGAAGTAGATTTTGCGGTATACCAGCACTTCTGCAATGGCAGATTCATCTTGGTGGATGGTAGTTGGAGTCCCTGGTATAAACTCCCCTTCTCATTTATTGACCAATTCTTCCAAGCAGGGGTAAATAGATACAAGGAGTCGAAGAAATTAAGACTTGACCTATCCACCCTTGACAACAAACACAAAGAAATGAGAAATAAGCTAGTCTACCCAGGGAAGTTCATGTACATTGAAAGGTGCATGTTGCAAGATGTAAATATTGTAAGGCCCATGACCTTACCCATTACTGAGAGTTCTGCTACTAGGATCTACTTGCACATAAGGCAAAATTTTGAAAAGGGCATGTACTTAGAGAACATGATATCAATTCTAGGTGACCCCATGGGAAGAAAGAAGCCTGCGCCAAAGCATAAGGAGAGAGAAGAAGAAGAAGAAGAAGAAAGGGTGGTGGAGAGGTAGAACGTAGGTACCGCAGGGATGGGTACCTACATCAGAAAGAAGAGAAGAACGGTGGTCATGGAGAAGACCCTGGAGCCTGCGAAGCCACCATCCCCTAAAGGACCTTCAGATGAAGAGAGGATAGCATCCCCAACTCCAGATTTTTTTACAGAGGAAGAAGAAAAAGTAACGAAGGAACAAGGGTCTGAAGATGCAGACGACCCAAATTCCTATAGATGTGAAAAGGATTATTTTGAGGGGGAAGAGTTGGAGATGGATCAAGAGCCTATTGATGTCCATGACTTGGAGGGAGAGGAAGTAGAGGATACAAATGATGCCTTCATCTTTTGGAGGAAGGGCACCCAAAGGGAGGAAGGTGTGCGCAGTGAAGAGAGGAGTGAAGGAGCTAGTACTAAGGAGCTAGGTATGCCCAAGCTCACTCAGGAGGAGGTGAATGAGAAGGTGATAAGGGAGGCTGAGAAGATTACTGATGCCTTGGTCAATGACGAGTTGAGATGTAGCATGGAGCTCATGCTCGGTGAGTTCAAGAAAGAACAAAGGGAGAAGAGTGGAAGTAGCTCAAAAGGCCCAACTCTTTCAGTAACTGTTCCCAAGGGCATGCACATGGGAAGTAAACACGTAGAACGAGGAAGAACAACGATGGGTTACATTGATGACCCAAACAAAGTTTTGCACCCATGTTTCTAGAGTACCATGCCCACTAAGGAGATCACTGCCATGGAGTCCTTTGACCCAAAGGGTGGATACCTGTAAATGAGGAAGATGCTATCATGGGCATTCAACTCCCACCTCGATGAGCCTAAATTTGAGATTAACCAAGGAGCGGTATTGAAGTTGTCTGAAGGAAAGGGGAACAACCCCAATGTAAACACACAAAATATTAGATGAGAAAGTGTGCAACGTGCTCAAAAGTAGGAATGATAGGGTTAGAGTCTTGGAGGACCTATTGGAGAAGAGGAAGGGAGAAGTTGTGAAGCTAACGAAGGATCTCAGCCTTGATAAATTAATCAGTGCTCAACTACAAAGGGAGCTTTAGGAGAAAAATGCTAGGGTACGTGAAGTTTCCAAGAAGGTGGAGCTCATCTCCCAATCAATTATCATGAAGCACCCAAACCTTAACCCTCACGCGTAAAAGTATAGATCCTCCCTGGAATGTCTAGAGGACTTGACTCGGATCCTCATCATGGAAAGGTAGCCCTTGGCATTAGAGTCGGTAGAAGAGATAGCGGTGCACTTGGAGAAAGAAGACAAGTTGAAGGTCATCACACTCATGGCTAAATAAAAAAAAGTTCTCACCGATGTAAGAACAGTTGCAAAAACCGTGGGGGTCACTTACGACCATTGTGTAGATCAAGACAAAGTGATAAGCATACTGATTTCCAGTGATGAAGCTGAGCTGAAGGAATTCAGAGAAAAGAATAAGGGCAATAGAGCCGAGTGGGAAAGGATCATAGATGAAGTAGAAAATAAATCTGAAGCCATTGAGAACTGGCGAGTCTCAATCAAAACCCAACTAAAAGATTTGTACAAGGTCATCATAAGGAAAATGGAGATCATGCTAAAGAACTAGAGACTATGGTGGAAACCATTACCACACAAGGGGAAGGGTTAACCTTTGACAATGTGAGTATCTTGGTTGGTGACATCTACAACAAAGCGCAGGGGGAAGTCAGCGCTTGGAGTACACTGGAGGCCGAACTCCAGCAAAATTTTCCCCTTCTTCTTTAGGAAATTTTCCCCCTATTCTTTCTCTTCCCCATTCTTTATTCTTCCCCCCCCCCATTCTTTTCCAAGGCAAGGCCTTGCATTCTTTTTGTACTGCATTCTTTGAGAAGGTTCCTGAGGGTAGAGAATAGGTGAAGTGTGGGATAATGTTGGGCCCTTGATATAGCATCAAAATATTAAGGGTGCGTAAACGCATGTGGAGCCATTAAAGCATGGAAGTTAAGGCACGTAGGGTAGTATTCAAAAGGCTTCTTGAAGAACCTAGGACATGCGCACCGCACGAAGAACAATTTGGGACTTAGCCATTTTTGGCCTTTTGGGTAGGACACATGAAGAACGTGTTCCATTTGGATAAGGTTATAACTTGGTGATAAGGTGTCTTAGAAGGAATATATCTTGCGATAGAAAGATTCAAAAATTTAATCATGGCATGGAGAGGCATGCGCTTGGGGCGACCCACACCTTAACACTTGGGGCAAGATCTGAGGCTACAGAGAAGTTTGTTAGATCTCAGAGGCCTATTTATACATGCGCCCTTGGCAAAGAAAAGAGACAGAAGTGAGGTAGCGGAGCTCTGTAGAATTACTGCGAGAACTATGGGATGAAAATGGGTAAAGGATTCCAGTAAGAATGTAATGGGGAAATGGGGAATGCAATTTTTGTTTTGTGATAATACATGTATGGATCCACACTTGGCACATGACTATGGTTTGCCTTCTGTAATCTTTTATAAGTAATACTATGAATGAATGTGATAAGGTTTCCATGACAAATATATTAAGACTCTTTCTCTGTATTACTTGCATATTTATATTGTACTTCTATTCTTGTATAATCATGATCCTACTTGAATGTTATGTATAATGGTGGATTTACAACTTCCTAGTTCTACTACTTCTGTTGCGCACTTTTCTTTTATTATGAATGAAAGGGTATAGAAGTTGTTCTGAGCTCTATATATTTTTCATGTCTTTTAAATCACTAATTCAAGATCATGAGTATGCCTCCCATTGAACTCACATAAAATAGACACTCGGATCCCTCTAGCGCACCTGCTGAGTGATAGGCCGGCGCGCATGAGGTTCCCTCATTCTTAGTGGGGTGTAAAAATGAATACAAGTTTCTTAAATCATCCTGTCATAACTCCCTATTGATTAATGTGGTTTTATTTTGGCATTGAGCCTAGACATTTTTGAGTTTGGACATATTGTAGAAACTTGTTGTTTGATCATAGTATAGGGCCAACATATTCTTGATGGCATGTGGTGTAATCATCACCTGGATACTTATGCCTTAAATGATGTTGGAGGAAGGGTCAAACCAACACACACACACATCTATATAAGCTTAGGATATGGTTGTAGGATAGGAACCATATATTTTGTGAGTTTGGTTGTCTAAATCCTAGAGCCAAAAGACTCAGTATCCCCCAAATTTAGGAAATTGGCATGGGATGCCTTCTTTAGGGCCTTCAACTTCTTGGTGAGGATAGGATCTAAGACCTCATATGTGAAATCCACTACCATGGATGAGTCACTTAAATGTGTTCCCCAATTATGGAATCTCAGCCTTAGGTGGAGAGGGCGGTGTGGCATAGGTTTCCCTGCATAAGATTTTGGCTGCAGTAGGGAACCAAATGTTGCCATGATTGCTCGATATCTACTACAAGCTCTAGTTTATTTGAACTAGGGACCAAAGTACTTGAACAAAAGACTCTTAGTGCTTATAAAGATTCTTTTGTATACTCAAATATTTCCTTAAATATCCTCCTCAACTCCCGCGAAGTAAAGGATCGCACATACACCTTGGTTGAATGATCCTTAATGCCAAATTATATGATTCCGGAGAGATTTTTCATTAACACCCCGATCCTTTTCATTAAATATTCCAAAATCGGTTGGATCATTTACTTCGGGGAAACATAGGAAGGTACAACACCTTCCAAAATTTTAAAAGGGGTAGAAGGGTCTCCATCAGAGACACATGTCTAAAGACATATATTCAAAGGGGAGAGACCATGAAAATGAGGAAAAAGAAAAAGAAAGAGGGGACTATACATATGATACAAAATTTTACAATGTTAAAACTTTAATAGAAAGGATTAAGATGGATCTCGTTCATCAGAATTACCAAAGGCTCACCTTCCATAGTTTCAAGCTTGAAAGGCATTATGTTGCTGTCATGCAATGATTTTGAATGGGCCTATCCATAGGGGTTCAAATTTTCCATGATTTCTTGGCTTGGCGGCTCTTGCGTCCCACTTCAAAACTAAAGTGCCAACTCATAAATCAAGCTCTGAAGTCTTTTGGTCAAACAAAGTCTTGAAAACATACTGATGGACAGATCATGGATTCATGGGATGTCTCCCATTTTTCTTAAAGCTCCATCAATTCCATGAGTCTTACTTACATCGATCCATGTTCCTCAATATCAATTTTTTTTAATAATTACAATGTTGGGACTTCCATAGTGATGGGCATTATGGATGCTTTTACCATAGACCAATTCATATGGTGAGGCCTTCAGGATTTTCTTGGGCATGATTTGATCATCCCATAAGGTCATCTTGACATGCTCATGCCATGATCTCTTATGTTCATCCCCATCCTTTTATGAGTCTGATCAAATTTTTGTTGGTGGATTCTGCCAAACCGTTACCCTAAGGGTAGTAGTTGGAAGACATTTTTAGATAGATTCCATGCCTCATTATGAAGTTAGACACTTTGGCACCTAGAAAATCCTTTGCATTATCTTATATGATTGTGTGGGGGGTCCAAATCATGTAGTGATATCTCAGAGGAGCTCCAGGATCATATTCTTTGTGGCTTCCTTCAATGGAATTGTCTTCGTCCATTAGGTGAAGTAATCAGTGGCAGTGAGAATCCACTTGTGACCTGCACTTGAAATTGGTTAACCATTCTGATGAAGTCTAGACCCCATTGTGTGAATGGTTCTTCAACTAAGATAGGGTTAAGAGGTAAGTGTGACATTTCTCTAGAAGCCCATGTAGAATTGGAAAATTTTACACTTGTTCACCATTGCATATAACAATCAACAAACAAGTTGGGCCAAAATTATCCTACCTATAGGACCTTTATGCTGGTTATTTTGGCAGAGAAGTGGCCTCTTGAGCCTCCATGATGTAACTCATGTAAGACCCTTTCATCCTCCTCCTTTTCTAGGCATCTAAGAAGGATCCCATAAAAGTTCCTTTTGAAAAGGAAATTATCAATAATGATAAATTTGGATCTCTGGTGTTTGTAATATCTTTTCTTTTTAAGAGGAAGGTAGCTTGGATACTCACCTGTCTACATGAAGTTCATCATATCCGATACCCAATTTTTAGATTCATTTTCTTGTATACAGAACCATCTCAAATTCTTCATTCATTGGGACTATTGGATCTTGTGTGAGATACTGGCACAAACCTCTTCCTCATACCAACTTCGTGGGATTTATTTCAATGTCATACTCTAAGATCTTAGTGATCCAGTTAGCCCTTTTATCAGTTATCTCACCCTCTATGTGATGTATTCTTTGACACTGGAGTGTGCCATCATGACCATGATCTTGCTATTGGTAATGAGGTATATGAATTTCTTTAGACCTTTGACAATGGTGTAAGCCTGATTCTCCACAAAGTTGTACCTTGTCTCATAATCATGGAGATTTTTTGAAAAGAAATCAACTGGATGCTCCTCTTCTCATGACTCTCTTTTTGTGTTAGCACAGATGCTACACTATGCTTTCTCCCATATACATGCATGATGAAATCCTTGGAGAAATTTGGATTTTGTAGTACTAGTGTAGATGTAATTTCTTTTTTAACCTCCTCGAAGGCTTGATGACCTTCAGTGGTCCATTTGAAGTTTAGATTCTTTTTCAGCATCAGTGTGATCAGGCGAATCATTCTAGCAAAATTTGAAATGAGCATTTTGACAAAGTTAATATTTCCTAGGAAATATTGTACTGCCTTCTTGTTGACAGGTAGAGACAACTCTAGAATGTCCTTAATCTTTCTGGATCAATTGAGATTCCATCTTTTGAGACAATGTGTCCCAGGAGTTTGCCTTGTAGTACTCCAAAAACACACTTCTTCGAATTCAGAGAGATTCTAAATTCCTGACACTTCTTGAATACAACTTCTAGGGAATTGAAATGATATTCCACCATTTTGGTAAACACTGTGAGGTCATCCAAGTATATTAGGATTACCTTATTAATCATCTCTCCAAATGTGGCATCCATGGCTCTTTGAAAAGTAGACCCAACATTGGTGAGTCCGAATGACATCTTTGCATATGCAAAGGTTCCCCACTTTTTCATAAAAGTGGTTTTATGTTGGTCTTCCTCTGTGAGCCATATTTGGTTGTAGCCCAAAAAACCATCAAGAAAAGAGAACCTTTCTAAACCTACTACTATTTGTAGTATCTTCTCCATGGAAGGTAAGGGGTAGTGATCTTTAAGGGATACTTTATTCAGATCTCTGAAATCCACAAAGTCTGATTTCACCATTTTTCTTCCTTACTGGTACCAGATTGGACACCCATGTGGAGTGCTTGATTGGGAAGATTATCCTAGCCTCTAGGATTTTCCTAAGCTCTTCGGCCATGAGAGATTCTATTTTTGGATTCATAGGAATTTTCTTCTATTGCACATGTTTAGTCCCCTCTTCTAGGTCAATAGTATGTTGGATGATATCCTTATTATAACCATGTAGGTCATCATAAGTCCAAGCTATTACCTTATCATACTTATGGCATAGAGCCACAAGTATTTCTCTTTCTTTTTGGGTGACTAACTTTGTAACCTTTAAATTTTTCCCATTGGCCACTTCCAATTCTACATAATCTTCCTTGACCACCACAAACTTCCTCCTATATGTATTAGCATCATCGGAATCAAAAATAATTTCCAACGTTATTAGTCCCTTTGGAAGTTTGTTTGTTTTGAGCTGGATGACTTGATCTCCATATGCTTCTTCAATTTTGGGTTGGAGTTGGTCTAAAAACTCTTCAGATTGTTGTAAGAAGAGAAAAATTTGTTGGTCACTTTCAAAAACCTGCCAATGATCCACATTATCAGGTATAGATGGGTGAATGATCAATTTCACGGCTTCTTTGTTTATTATCAGATCCTAGGTTGGGTCAAATTGTGATCCGATCTGGGCCATTCTATCTGCTTCTATGTTTTGGTCCCTGAGGGATAACCTTAATGTTAAAGGCCTCAAAATCTTCAATAAGATCCCATACTCTGTGATGATAGGATCTCATCCTTGGATTTTTTGTTAGACAACTGTGTTTCTAACTTGTGTCACTACTAATTAGAGTCCCCAAAGACTCTCAATTGTTGTATGCCCTCTTTGCATGCCAATGTCAAACCATGAACTAAAGCCTCATATTCTTCTTCGTTTCTAGTGCAAGTGAAGTGGAAGTGAAATTCTGGAATATCTTCCTTCCACTTGGTGAAGATAGGCATATTCCAGCTCCTAAGTCATTCCTAATTCTAGCCCCATCAAAATGTAGAGTCCATATTTGGGAATCCTTTGTGAGATTCTTTTCACTTTTACTATCCTCCCTCATAATAATTTTGGAATGTTGGGATTCTCATCAAATATCACATAAGTACCTAACCCAGTGGAATCAAAGTTTCCGAAGGGGTCTCCGGGTGACAGGTCAACCAAATAGTTTCCACTTTAATGGTCACCTTCATCTATATATGACTCTTCTTCTCAGGTGATCATGGCATGTGAGGCTTCAAAACCTGAGGCCACTTGATCTGTTATATGTTCCTCAGTGAGGGGATCTGATAACACCTTCATTTTGGATCCATACTTAGTTTGCAGGATCATATGAGACCAATCCAGGGACATGTAACCTCTAATATTAGTAGTGAAATTATGGGATTGACACAGTCTTAAGACCGGTGGAACATCAATTACCACTATATCCTATGGAAAAGTTATGTTCAGGAAGGAATAGAGTTGTAATGGGAGACCTCTAATAACACCAATGGTTTGAACTTATTTCCCATCCAGTTACATGAATCCTCTCCTTAAGGGATCATATTTGATTCCCAAGGCATCCACAATTATTTGGGCATAAATCCTAGTGCTTGCACCAGAGTCTATCATGGAGTTATGTAACAATTTATTACCAATTATAAGAGTCATGAAGAAGGGTTGGGGTCTTGGTTTACTTACCCCTTCTTTCTGGTTCATTAGCACTGACTCTATTTGAGATTGAGTTGTTTTGAGTTTCTCCTTCCCTTTCCTAGTTATAGTCAGGCCACCACTAGATTTCAGTGCTTTTTGAAGAAATTCCTTTTGTTCCGGATTACCCAAGATATCCTATAATGATACATTGTCTGGCACCTTTTGAAGTTGTTTGACTACATTCATCAGCCTGAGTGGTTGTGCTTTAGAGATCTGTTGGTATTTCACCCTCTCAGCCACTGGATGGAAGGTACCTTGATTCTGAGTGGTTGTTGGAGTCTCTTGTCTGGCTATGAGTGGAGGGGTGGTGGATGTCAGAAATTCCTTCCTTGCTCCATTTGCTGCTAGTGGAATAGGGATCACAACTTCTGTCATCCACCTTTTGGAGTGAGTATTGTAATCCTATTGTACCAGAGCATTAATTAGATACTTCATTTGTGAATACAAATTCTTCTCCTTCAATCCAAGAGAAAAGTGCATGTTTAGGCGTAATCACCGCCTCTTGTTCTAGGGACATCCCTTGCATTTGTGCACAAAGGCCACATTTTGAATTCCGGGGACTGGTAAGGTCCAAAAGTGTTGACCTCATAGCCTTCCATCACTCTTTTCTCTACTACCTTTTGTTGTAGATTCCCTTGGGGGAAATCTCTTGGCATATGAGGGTATTGCAAGGAAAACACCAAGCATTGGGGTCTTCCACCAAATTATTTTCTTGGAATCATTTCTCTCCCATTATTGGGTGGGAGGGTCTAGAGTGGTGTTGGGACTGAGACAATTTTGTTAGATGGTTGTGCCAGTGGAGGTCTCTTTGAGCATTTTGATATTGCAGAGGGTAAGTTGGTTTACGCCCTTGATAGCTTTGATGATTTTTTCTTGTGTATTTTCCTTGACTCCTTTTAAGATTGACTATCTCATTAGAGAAATTCCTAAGGATATTTTTTACTTCCTCCATTTCTGAAGAAGATGATGATGATGTAATGAGGGGTAGGAGTGGTGGCTCCTTGAGAGGATGGGTAGCTATACATGGATGCAAAAGCTTAGGCAGAACTTGAGGTTTGTGCCTAAGGAAGGGGAGCTATCTTGGGATACACTGGAAAAGGGATCTTTGGGGGAAGCTTCCCAACATCTATCAAGTAATTCTCAGCCTAGACTGCAATATCATATGCTTGTGGAAAATAATCTCCTCCTAACAACTAAATAATCATAGAAATATCCAAGTTTAGGGACTTTAGATAAAATACAATAGCCATACCTATAGGTGGTCTGGCTAGAATTGGAATCCTTTGCCATGTCTTGTGGAATCTGGTATTGAAATCAGTCATAGGCTCTTGCACGGAGCTTTCTTGATATTGATAAGTTGTTGTAGAAGTGATGATCTATCTCCCTTTTCATTAAATCTTGCAAAAAATACATTTCCTAATTGATCCCAGGTACCAATAGAGTTAGGATTCAAGGATCTATACCAGTCAAGAGATTTTCCCTTAAAGGAGGTAGCTAGTAATCTTAAGGAAACATCTTGCTCTGTGATGTAATGTACCATGCATATCTCCATAACATCCTGAAGATGTTCCTCTGGGGTCTTGAAATATTCACCACTGAATTTAGGTAGTTCTTTAGCACATTTGTTGGAATGGGATTCCATGTTGTTGGAATGCCATTGGCAAGATGAGTGGACTTCCTTGATTCCATGAGACAAACTGTCTTGGAGGAGGTTTTGATGAGCCATTATGATAGGTCTGAGAACTCTAGTGGATTGTAAGAAGGGCCTACTAGGTGGAGGTGTTGAAAGAGTTCATTTTGGAGGAGATGGATATATTTGAATCTATCTACCTCTTCTGCCTCTACCTGGGGATAACTGTAGATATTCAAATTCACCTTCTTCTCTTATTCTCAACCTTGTTTGAATCCTTCTCATGAACTAGAGAGGATTAAACCACCAATACTACTGAAAATAGTAGATATTTGGAATGGAGTCACTAGATGTGTAGTTACAGAGCCTCCAAAGGCTAGAAATTTCTATGTCACACACCAAACCTAGAAATATTTGAAGTTTAAGCTTTCACCGCTTGTCCCACTAGGCATGCCAGGAAAATTGTTGATGATTATCTTTACAGATGAATCACCAAAGTTATGGGAAATCTTAGAGATGTGGGACTTGGCCCCTAAGATAACCTCCAAATTTTATAGAAGTTGGCTCTTCTCTACTTTGGGTTGAGATAAGGGGTTAGAGAGAAAATAAAATAGTAAATAAATCCTATCTAAGGTGATGTGCCAAGACTTTACTAAAGAGCACAAAGATATTATTGAAATAGCTACTAGATTAATTGAAGAGATTTCAACATGATCAACTACTCCGAGATATCTCAAATTATCAAAGGCCAGATGAAACTAAAACATAACCATGAGTGAATGAATAGATTTATGTAAAATATCTAAGGGCATGTAACACAATAGATATTTAAACATTCATCTAAAACTAAAAAAGTAAACAGGAAGAGATAGAGGACACAAAATATTGCGAATGTTTAGTGCACAGAACAAGAACTCTTATTAATAGAGAAAACAATACATAAGGCCAAAATGGCACAAATTACAATATTCCTTTACAACAGAGCCTTGCTAAGGCCAGTTAACACAATAGACTGAACCTAAATTACTCCTGTGGAGCTCTGGAACTTCTTTTCTATCTTCCTCCTTTTCTACTAGCACAAGAACATTCTTATATAGACCCCATGGCTCTTGCTTCAACATGCCTCCATTAATATTTCCACCACCCACATTTAGTTCTTACCTACGAGATCTTCAAACTTTGGCGAAAATATCAACTACATGTTTTGGGACCCGATATCCCATTCAATCCACTAAACATCAAGCCCTTTGCTTCTTTAGTTGGTCCTTAGATGGTGGAAGTTTCCTTATATGATACATGGAGACTCTGAACTTCCTAAAGGCTTATCCTTTCCTTTCTTATTTTGAAGTTGTACTTGGGTGACACATGGAGGCATGTGCACTCCTCCACTTTATCTTTTGACTTTTTAACCCACTTGGGGTTTCTTAGCTGTGCTTTAGCCATGTGAAGGATTATCACTTCTCGAAGGTTCCTGATGCTTTGTGACATTCTCCAAAATGCACTGAAGGGACACGTGGATACCCTCTACATTTAGTTCCATACTTAGGAAAAAAAAGTCCAAAAAAATACAAAAGAACTCTGAAAGGAAAAGGGCCAAGGAGACAAAAGGTAGAATTAATGGAAGAGCCCTAAAACAATGTAGAAATCCTTCTAGTTCTGTAATATGAGAGGGAGGGATGGATTTGAAGATGCCAGTTATAGCCACTTTTGCTGACCATTTTATCCATGATACAAACAAGAGTCTTATTCGAGGCTTCTACCTAATAGGGGTTTGACCATTTCTGGAAGATTTGGAAACATTGGCATAGTTACTTCACTTTCTTATTCTTGAAATAATTTCCATTGCCAGATACAATGGCAGAAGGGATGTCATAGTGGAAGATGATGTGATTCCTTCTAAACTTTGAAATTTGCACATCAGTAACATAAGTGAGAGGAAAAACCTTTACCCATTTAGTAAAATACTCGGTGGTAGTTATGATGTGATTTTGGCCATCTGAGGAATTTGGAGCGAGCTTCCCTAAAGTCCACATTTAGACAATAGCCATGGTGTCATAATTTGTTACAAATATTACGTTGGAGCATTTATTAAATTGCCATGTTTTTGGCACAATATCATTTTTGTGATATGCAATGAAAAATACTATATTACATACCCAAATTGATTCTCCTTCAAAGTCTGAGCAACATCACAGGTTTAGTAGGAAGCTTAGAGATAGATAGATCATGATGAGTCATTTTGTAGCCAGGGATGGGATCTAACTGGCCCTTAATCACTCAGATGTGGAGAAATGGATAGCACCCTCAAGAGGATTTGATCTATCCTCACTATTTTAGGTTGTGCCTTTCAACCAAGGTAAGAGAACCCTTTTGTAGCCTGTTGTTTATGGAGGAGATGGAGATATCCTTCCTAATGAAGTTGTTAAGGAGACCTTGAAGAAAATATGATCAATGCAACAAAATCTAACTCTCACGAGTTGTCACTCTAGATAGTGGAGATATTCTCTAAGCAAGGTTCAGGCTACTAAAGACATTTGGAATCCTGATTGTTTCTGCATGTTTTGGTAGTAAAATTTGTGCATTTGTATACACACATGACAAACAGGGGTAGTATGGGTAGGATGAGTTGTTTTTAGATGGATTTTGGTGGGAGGTGAAGCAGGATAAAGTTGATTATACCAAATCTTTGAGAACTTTTACAAAATGGAAGACTAAACCAACAGAATGCCACAGAGCAGCTAAAATGTTTCTTTAACCAGAACATGTGCTTCAATGGAGGCCCAGATTAGCACTTTTTCATACAATCTATGAGATTCTAACATGAAGGCTCGAGTTGGAAAACCCAACAAAACATCAAGATCTGAGCCCAATCACACCTGAGGTACACCCAGAGGCTTACAGACAATCTCTGTCAACAGATGAGAGAAAAGTGATTTTAAATCATTTATTTCACTCCCAGATGAAAGCTCTTCTGAGAAATGAAATTGTAGATGCCACTAAACTATCACAAGGATTGAGACCTATGTGATTGAGATAGATTTTGATACAAGATTGCAATAGGAACAAGAAAAACTATTTGCAGACATTCAGAAGTAAAGCCACACATTTTGCACAAGATCCACACAGAATAACTCAAGTTTGATTAAATTTATCAGTAGGGGAAAGTTTCTAGAACAATCTCAGAGCTTGTCAATGGCTGTACACTCGCAACCACCTTGACATGATCAAATTCAATACAAAAGAGATATACAGGCTTCTCAAATCAGCTTCTCAAAGGAGGATGGGCTCTATCAAGCCTTTTTTCTATTAGGAAAATTAGTTCTGACCCCTCACACTCTAATCATTTACACGATAAATTTATTCCATTTAAAACATTTACAATAGCCTCTTCCCCCAACATATCAAGACATTGAGTGCTACCAGTGCTTGCCATGATCACGATCGTGATTCCCAGAATCAGATCTACAAAAAGTTGTTAGGTGCTCATGGGGCAGATCTCTTTGAAAATCTCCCACATTCAACTCCTTCCTCTAGCAAATCACTCTTCCTTCTATTCACCAACCACTTCCACCCCTAATCTATCAAATCTTGGCTCCTTGCATGCTCAGGAGAAGAAAAATGGAAAATCAGATCGAGCCCAATAGTCAGACCATTTTAATGGCGAAAGACGTCTCCAGATCTTCTCCACCAAACTTAGATATCAAAATTAACTCTCCTCTCTATTTGGCATGTAGGAAATACCAAGAAATCATGAAGACTCGCACTTCCAGGAGTGTTTCAGTAAAAATGGGGGGAAAATCAGATTCAGACTCACAGCTTTCGTTGATCTTTACTTTGAATTTGGGCCGTCCACAATGAAGATTTAATTTTAAAATAGGCCCAGGGGTTCGATTTGACTTTTTACAAATTTTAAAACAATGTAAAATTTTCACATTTTTCTCTGTGCCTCTGCCCTTGAGAAATGAGCCTGACACGTGTCCTAAGGTGGGTCCCAAAGGAGCCATGGCCAAATTCTTTTCACCTCTTTTTTGGAAAAGGGAAAATTTTCAAAGTTTTCCCCACAGCTCCGCCCTTGAAAAATGGGCCTGACACATGTCCCAATGTGGGTCCCATCGGAACCACGCTTCCCTTTTTACTTTTAACTCTTTTTTCCCAAAAGGAAAATTTTCCAAGTTTCCCCCAAGAGTCCGCACCTCCACCATTGACTGGAGCAAGCTTTGACCCTTCCTTTATCAGGCTTGTGGGCCATTTTTGGTATTTTAACCCTTTTGAGAATAAGAGGCAAAAATTCCAAGTTGCCTCCGATGGTCCGCTTCCCCGTTCCTTTTGACTTTTCAAACTGCCACACGTCACAATGGTGCACCTTGAGATGGTCCCCAAAATTTGAGACCCTGAAAGAGCACGGGCTCGCCACATGTCCTGGCCTGAAAAAATTTGTTTGAAGGCTTAAAGCTCAGTGGAAGGTGCCATGTGTCAGAGTCCAAGGCAATCTCTTTTGGCCATTGAAAATTCCAAGAAAAATGCAAAGTGAGCGGAGGCCTCCAAGTGTCCTCTTGGCACTTCTTTAAAATGAAACTCAAGGGCCAGTCCCCAAACATGCATGGTTCCTCCATGTGTCCCAGACCTCCCAAAACCTTTTGAAAAATGACTAAGTATGGGAAGACCCGGTGGAAGCCTCCACGTGTCTTCATGGTGCAAATTTCAGAATGGTGCCCAAAGTGGAGACCCTGAATGAGCGCGGGCTCGCCACATGTCTCTGTTCTGCCAAACTATACCAGCTGCATAAAAATTTGTCTAAGTCTAGGAAAAGCAGTGGAAACCTCCACGTGTCCTCCCGGAGTAACTTCAAGGCCAAACCAGAAAGTGAACTTTCACGTTATTTCAAATGAGCGTCGTTCCTCCACGTAGGTTAGTTTTCAAGTTGAGGCAATTTATAAAATTATGAAGTACCCCACTGAGCCACATCCAACCAAAAGAGGCCACATTCCCTGTAGATGCAAGGATGCAAATTTGACTGGGAGAAATGCCCGTCAAACCGTAAAATGTAGAAAAATGACCATTTGAGCCCAGAGATGAAATTTTTTCCAAGGACAGAGGATTTAGAAATGTTACAAGGCTCAAATACGCTCCTTCAGAGCTACATCCATTCATTTTTTATCAAGTATTTGGGGAAAAAATGACAAGGGAAAAAAATCCTGACTGTGGAAAATGGAAAGAACAGGAAAGCCCAAGTTTTTGAATGAACAGAGAATGGGAGACCCAAATTACAGACCTTTTCAGAGGGACAGAGAAACAAGGAAACACAAATGGACCCATACGTGATCTTCGACCCAGGAACAAATTAATTATGGAAACAAAAGAAAGCAGAGACTTCTCAGGCACAACACGGGGGGAGAAAATATAGCAGAGGCCATAAATCGATAGATTTTAAAGGAAAAATGGGGTGAGACTATTTTGAGCACCAACATCAGCTCTGACTCGGGGATGGGCACTCCCTGTGAGTGCCACAAGAACAAAGGTAGACCAAGTGCCAAAAATATCCATTGGGTAACAGAGTCATCTCACAGAGTAGAGAAACAGAGCCATCTCCCAAAAACAAAACAGAGAAACCAACAAAAACAGGTCACCAAGGACCAGAACGAGTAGAAACACAAAAAATAGGAAACAAACAAGCAACTATACACTATACAAAAGATTTTTACCTTGATTCTAGGGAATCAATCCAAGAAATGCTTCAAATGCCTGCCATTAATAGGAATTCAAGAAATTCACCATCCAAATCCTTCAAGAAGAAGGTATGTTCACCAATCCTGATATCAATGGAGTAAGGGCCCATCCATAATGAGTCAAATTTGCCATGCTTTCCCTTATCTTCATGCCTGCTATCCCATAGTAGCACAAGATCTCTAACATTTAAATCTCTTGGGTGACCTTGTTGTCGAACAACTTCTTCAGCTTCTCTCTGAACTTTACATGCCTTTGGTGGGATGCCCTCCTTTCTTCATCAAGTTCAACAATTTGGTTAATGTGAGCATCATAAGGACTTACTTCTTGATCCTCCAGTTGTTGAATGAACTGATATGAGGATAGTTGCATATGAAGGGGAAGCAGGGCCTGAGTTCCATACACCAACTCAAATGGACTCTTTCTAGTGGCTCTTTTAACAGTGATTCTATCAGCCCAAACAACAAACTTCAACTGTTCACCCCATTTTCTCTTGTTCAGCTCCAAGGTTCTTCTGATAATCTTCAGTAGGTTTTTATTACTGGACTCAGCTTGTCCATTTCCTTGGGGATTGTAATTAGAGGCATATGTCAAGTTGATCCCATATTCTTTACACATTGCCACCAAAGGTTTAGCTCTAAAGCTCATGGCATTGTCAGCAACAATCTTGACTGGCACCCCAAACCTGCAAATGATGTGGTTTAACACAAAATCCATGACAATTTGGTGTGTTGCCTTCTTGGTGGGGATTGCCTCCACCCATTTAGTAAAGTAATCAGTGGCTACAAGAATCCACTTATGGCCAGCACTTGAAGGGTCTGAAATCTCACCAATGAAATCCATTCCCCATTGCTTGAATGGAGCTTCAATTGATACAGGATGCAAAGGAAGGGAGCTTGAAGCTTTCAGTCTTCCAGAGAAGCACTAGACAACTCTCACATCTTCTAACCAACAAGGTTGTATCCTTGAAGAGATTTGGCCACCAATAACTAGCCCTCAGGATCTTGTGTGTTGTGACTCTTGCAGCAAAATGCCCCCCACAAACTCCTCCATGGAGATCAACAATTATCTTGGGGGCTTCTTCTTCAGTAATGCACCTTAAGAGGACTCCCTCAGGGTTTTTCCAAGCTAACCCATAATCAGTAATGACATATTTCTGGGAAGCCAACTTAAGATCTCTTTTCTGGTTCTTACTTAAATACTCAGGGCAGTATAAGTGTCTGAGATAAAAAATCACATCCTTGTACCACTCAGAACTCATCAACCTTTCAAAAACACCTACCCTTTCTCCTTCTACCTCATTTACCTCAATAGTTTGCAAGTTTCTCTCAGCCATAAGCTTAGCCAAGCCCAAACCTCTCACCAACTTCATGGTTTGGATATCCATATCATATTCTTGCAACTTGTTCACCCACCTGCACCTTTTTCTTGAGACTTCCATCTCTGATAAAATGTCTTTTACCATGGTGTGGGGAACATAAGAAACAATCTTAGAACTCAAAATGTAAGGTCTGAAAACCTTTGTTTCTTTTACCAAGGAAAATTCTTGCTTTTCCATAATAGTGTACTTCAGCTCAGCCCCCTGCAAGGCCTTACTGAAAAAGGCAATTGACCTCTCAGCCCCTTCATCATCCTTCTTCAATAGGACAGAAGTAATAGTGTTCCCTGAAGCAAAAGAGAAATAGTTGGAAAGGGCTTCTTATAGTCTGGAGCTGCTAAAATGGGGGCATTATTTAATGCCTCCTTGATCCCATTGAAAGCTTGGATGGCAGTCTCTTCCCATTTGATGACCTGGTCCTTCTTTAGCATGGAAGTGATTGGAATGGTCAACTCAGCAAAGTTTGATATGAATCTCCTGATGAAGTTTATCTTCCCAAAGAAAGACTGAATTCCTTTCTTGGTTCTTGGAATTGGGACTTTGCTGATGGCCTCTACCCTTTCTGGATCAATCATCACCCCTTCTTGTGACACAATGTGACCAAGAAACTTTTCCTTCTGCACTCCAAAATGGCACTTCTTTGGATTGAGTGAGATGCCATATTCTCTACATCTTATCAGCATCTTCTCCAAGTGCAGCAAGTGATCACTTCTCTTCCTGGAAAATACAGTTACATCATCTTGATAAACTGTAATAAACTCATTGATGTAACCAGAAAAAGCAACATCCATTGCTCTTTGAAAGGTGGCTCCAACATTCATCAAACCGAAGGGCATCCTAACATACACATACGTCCCCCAAGGAGTAGTAAAGGTTGTCTTGATCCTTTCTGATTCCTTCACCACAACTTGGTTATAACCAGAGAAACCATCTAGGGTGGAGAGCAATTCAGAACCAGTCACTAATTGCAGCATGTTTTCCATATTTGGTAAAGGATAATTATCCTTCATTGATGCTCTGTTTAGATTCCTGAAATCTACACACAGCCTGATATCACCATTCTTCTTTCTTACTGGTACTAGGTTTGTAACCCAAGAAGAATACCTTGTGGGCTGAATAATCCCTCCATCTCTTAGCTTCTTCAGTTCCTCTTGCATTTTAAGAGATAAGAGTGGATTGATTGGCCTCTTATTTCTACCTGAATGGTTTTGCATTAGACTCCAAGGGAATCTCATGTTGAAACAGGTCCTCTCTGTATGCTTTTAGTTCAGAATAGGTCCATGCCATGCAATCCTGATACTTTTTCAACAATTGGATGTATGACTGCTTCTCCTCCCTGCTGAGATTGCTGCCTAACCAAATTTTCCTTGGTTTCTCCTTTGTGCCAAGGTCATGCTCCTCAATATCCCTTGAGGCTTCCATGCATCTGTTAACAATGCGATCAACATTATCAAAATTGGACTCAAGAGCAACCAGCCCTCTAGGAATGGTATTAGTCTTTAGTTGGATGATGCCCTTGCCAAACAAGGTTTCTTTCCCTTCTGCTATACACACCATTGGCTCCCAATCAATACTTTGATCAACAAACTCTCCCTTGTTCTACAGAAATCTTTTGATCTGAGCATCATTATCAAAAACCTACCAATGCTTAACATTGTCAGGTACAGATGGCCTTGTTAACACCTCAACATCATATTCACAATATGGGGATATTGCACAATTTTCAAAATGAGACCCCAACACTGCAAGCTTGTCTTCCAAATCATTGAACTTCCTATCATGATGCACAATGTTGAATGAATCAAACATCTCAATGAAATCCCAAACTACATGCTTGTATTGTTTCATTCACTGATTTTTTGTGGCATACATTTTCTGACTTGTTTTACAATTAATTTTGAGTCCCCTTTGACAATGATGTCTTTGACACCATATTTCCAAGCAATTCTTAAACCCAACAACAGTGCCTCATACTCAACAATGTTGTTAGTGCACTCAAAGTTGAGTTTGAAAGAAAAAACAAATTTTTCCTGACCTGGAGAAAGCAGAACAACACAAGCACCATTCCCAAACTTGGAGCAAGCTCCATCAAACAATAGAGTCCAAGGAGAGCCCATTTGTTCAAGACACTTGCATTCTTCAATCTTGTGCTCTTTTCCATCAACAAATCCTACAAGATTCTTAGCATCAACACTTGTATACAATACCTCATAGGATGCATTGTTGGGATCTTCAATAAGATGCAACATCTTCTTTTCCCCATACAACTTGACAAGGCTACCCTCAACTGGGATGGTGGCATAGGACATATCCATTTGAACACTCCCACCAACACTTGCATCCCACCTTCTAGATAACAACATACCCCACTTGGTTGGGTAGTCAATAATAACTACATCAAGCTTCAAATTCCTTCCTGGATAGGCTATAAGTTGCACCACTAGACCCTTCACACACCCCACCACTGGCACCTCTCTAGAATCCATAGCAGTGCACTTCCCATATGTAGCTGTTACTTTGATATTCAATTCATTCATAACTTCCAGAGGCATAACATTGCATGATGCCCCTGAATCAAACATACAGTTGTGTAGCAACAATCTATCCTTAATGATCAGGGTAGTGAAGAATGGGTCCACATTCAGTTGAGAATCTACCAAGGATGTTCCCAAATAAACCTCAGGTGGTTCATCTAGCTCTTCTGATGCTGGTGGTGCCTCTAATTCCTCTATGGCTGGTGGAGTCTCCACAATGTTTATATTTTTTCTTGGGGAAATCTTCCCTTCTTTCAATCCCAAGTATTCAAATGCTCTTTTCTTGTGCTCAGGAATCCTAAGCAACTCAACAATTGGAACAGAAAATTTGATTTGACTTAAAACTTGAGCAATGTCATATGGGACATTCTTTGGCAAGGTAGCATTAGATGGAAGAAAGTATTGGATGGCAAGCTCACACTCATTAGGTGGTACAGGATTTTTGAGAGCTTGGGCATGAGGAGGGGTATAATTTTTGTTTGGAACTGCAGGGACTTTGGAAAATACATCTTTCTTAGGAGCCTCTTTAGGAATGTTTGAAAGTAAGGGAGATTTTAGCTTGGTTTGAGGCCCTATCCATTTAACAACTTTACTTCTTGTGTTATATTCCCTCTCTTCAGCAACAATAACATTCATCAGTAAATGTATATCTTCCTCAAATGGGATTTATCCATTATACTTCTTTATCATTAAAGCCCTTAACTATTCAAATTCATTATTGGGAAATTCAAAAGCTTTTACAATATCTACTTATAAAGTATGAGAGGGAGGAAGCCCCGGGTAGATATAGAAAAGTAGAAGAATATGGAAATCAAAGAAACTCAGAGCCCGATATTTATTGCATCACCAAAAGTCACGCCAAGGTGCAGGTAAAAGGCGCATAGCAAGAGGTGTCGACATGCAAAAAGTCAAACCAAGGTGTAGGTAAAAGGAACACAGAAAAGAGTGTCAACATGTAAATGGATGTGCCAAGGCGTAGGTGAAAGGCACACTACAAGAGGTGTCGACATGCAAAAATTCGTGCCAAGGCGCAGGTAAAAGGCACACAGCAAAGACTGTCAACATGTAAATGGATGCGCCAAGGCGCAGGTAAAAGGTGCACAACAAAGAGTGTTAACATGTAAATGGATGTGCCAAGGTGTAGGTAAAAGGTGCACAACAAGAGGCTTCGACATGTGAAATGTCACACCAAGGCACAGGTAAAAGGCGCACAACAAAGAGTGTCAACATGTAAATGGATGTGCCAAGGTGCAGGTAAAAGGTGCACATCAAGAGGTGTCGACATGCAAAAAGTCACACCAAGGTGCAGGTAAAAGGAACAAAACAAAGAGTGTCAACATGTAAATGGATGCACCAAGGCACAGGTAAAAGGTGCAAAGCAAAGAGTGTCAACATGTAAATGGATGTGCCAAGGCGCAGGTAAAAGGTGCACAACAAGAGTGTCGACATGAAAAAAGTGGATGCGCCAAGCGCAGGTATAAGGGCACACATCAGAGGTGTCGACACACAAAAATGGATGTGCCCTAGTTCACTTAAGAGTATGATGACATGCACATGGATGCGCCAAGGTGCACCTTCAGGAGGCGCAACATTTTGAGTGCTGACAGGAAGCAAACCCTGACCCAGATATTCAGATGGCCATAACTTTTCACAGGGAGCTCGGATTCACGCAAGGTTGGACTTTTCGGAAAGCTTACGAGGTCCTCTATCCAACTACGACTGGATATCTTTAATTGGGTGGGAAAAAATTCTTAAAAATGCAAATACAGTTCGCCACTTTTTGGGTTTGCTAGGGTTCTCACCTACCACCATAATGAGATGAATTAAATGCAACCTGGAGGTGGTTGGGGTAGATTTGGAATTCCTCTCTCTTCCCTCTCTCATTCTTCCTATAAATTGTAAGGAGGGGCTTCTTTCTAAAGGTTGGACATTCTTGTTTTGCCCCTCCCTTCTTCTCTTTGGCAGGTGAATTTGTGGAGTTCAAACCTCCCATCTAAAACTGTAATGCAACTTTGCCTCTTGGCATTTTATAGTGTATTGTATCAGTCTTTGGAGCAAATAATGCATGTCTGTGGATGATTCTCAACCCTATCTGTGTTCATTTGCATCCTCTTGATCTTTCACTACAAATCTGGTTATCTGTGCATGATCTTGCATTGCATTTTAATGGTTTGTGTTTATTGGTAAGACAGGTGTTCTTCATTCCTCGGTGCATCACCTTTGTTAGTTTAGGTTTATTTTTATGCATCTTCTTACCCTGTCTCCTTGGAAAGTTAGATTAGGTTTTTTGAGTAAACCCTCTACATTTTTATGTGTGCATCTGAACAGAGGAATAGGAACCGGCCTTCATCCAGAGAGCTTTTCCGATTTCACAAGGTCCCACACTTGGGAAAAGCTCCATGTTATGCAATCACACTGAGAGTCTCAACCCATCGAGTTGCAGACATTCAGGGGTGCTGTGATTCACCATCAATAGTTTTGGCATGCCCGGTGGGACCAAGAGGTCATTCCACAAGATTTGAAGGAATTTTCAAGAAATTTGGACTAAAAATTGTAGGTTTTACAATTTCAGATTTTTCACCTTCCAGGCTGAACTTTGAAATCTATTTTCAAGGGCTTAACTTGCTCAAAACAAGTCAAAATTTCACCAGTTGATAGATCGGGGGATAATCTTCAAAAGGGTATTCTTAGATTTTTGAGATTTTGACTTTCAAAATTTCATGGTTTTTAGTATTTCAGGTTTTCCCAGTTCTGACACGCCTTGCATGACCTTGAGTTTCACCTGTACCTTTCGGGGATTAGTAGCTGAACAACAAAACCCAATAACTGAATTGAAGGATTAATAGCTGCACAACAAGACCTAACTATATCTTCTGGGTTCTTCAAGGTTTTAAATTATTTTTTAATATTGTCAGGTTTGGTGTGTAACTTGGCAGAATCTAGCCTTTTGAGGCTCATTATCTAACACATCTGGCGACTCCGAAGGGATAGAATTCAGTGGTATAGCAGCAATAGTTGCCCAGGCGCATGAGAAGAATTCGAACCAGGTCTGATACTCGAGAAGAGGGGTTATTTGTCCACTTGCAACTATCACCAGGTAGAGGAAGGAGAGGAAGAAGACCACAAAGATCACCATCTCCACCTAACAGGACTTTATCAACCCCTCCACCTGGTAGACCTTTCATCCAATCAACAAGGGTTCTTAGGCCAATCAGAATGGTGCAACCACTGAATCCCTTTGTCAATTTCACTGGTAGCAGCCCACTTGCCCTCAATACACAGAATCCAGTTCCAATTGCAGCATTGAATAACATTCCATTTTTCACTGGAGAAAATCATACCACTCCTGGTGATCATGTCAAAGACATTGCTAACGTTTGTGCAATCCATGAGATAAATGAAATGGATGTTGCTGTCAAATTGCTGGCATCTTCATTCAAAGGGAAGGCATTGCAATGGTTTAGGAGCCTTGGAGCTGGTTCTATCCAAAATTGGAATCAGTTATGCATAGTTCTCCATGAGCAGTTTGGAGAAAAGGGAGACAATTTGTCTCTACTAGAACAATTGACAACTATCAAGAGAGCTCCCAATGAGCAGCTGACTGACTTCAACTTCAGATTTCAAAGGTCTTGGGATAGGATTCCAGTGGCCGTTAGGCCAACAGCTGAAGGTGCTTTTCTATACTATCTTAAGGCTTTGAATTCTGATATTTCTATGTTAATTCAATCTATGGGAGGCACAACCTTACCTGCTGCTTATAGCATTGCCATTAGGGCTGAAAACTGTCTTATTCAAGCTGGTAAGCTGGCTCCTAGGCCTCCCATGCCCTTGTATCCAAACTTAGAAAATCCAAGCACTAGTCAAGCACCCACTTTGGCTCCTATTCCCACTCCTAGAAATCAAAGTTCAAATGAAACTTCTACTTCATCCTCTAGTGCTTCAAATGAACTCCAAGAGGTCATGAAACAATTGCAGAACCTTGGGAAATGAGCTGGTGACTATCAAAAGGCATAGCAAGCTCAAAGTGCTAGACCTTATCAGCCTCAAGCTCAACCAGGCTAGGCCACCATACCAGCCCAATAGGCCACCCAATCCAGCTGCAAATCAAAGCCAAGTAAGGCCTCCCACCAATAGACCATTTCAGCCCTATAACCCCAATGTTGCATCTGCTTCTAAAGCATTAGTGCCAGTGCAAAACAACATAGCTCAAGAGTATGATTGGTGTTTCCCATGCAATGAACCTCACAACCAATCTATGTGCTTCAATGGTGCTTTGAACCAAGCCTTGATGGTGACAACTACTGGCGTAGAGGGTGAAGTGAGTCAAGAAACAAATCAGCAACAAGGGACATCTCAGCAAAACACAGCTCCAAATGATACCGCACTTGTGAATTGGCAAGCTGAGGATTTTTGTGGCATGAATCAAACAATTTCTCAGAGTGTAGCAGCTAACACAAGATCAAAGAAGAGGAATATTGGTGAAGGGAAGTCATTGGCTCCAAGTGATCTACAACCTTCCATCACTCCACAAGGTGTTGGTAAGCAAAATACAGTTCCAAACATGCAAGGACAGCCCAAACCACCTTCTAAACCAACTCAAATGCCAGCTGTTGCTGCCCATGCACAAGAAAGGAATGTGCAGCCTAAAGGACAACAAAGAGATCTTTCATCCCCATTTAGCATCATTGATCAAATGAAGAAGACAAATGTGAATATATCAATGTGGGAATCTTTATCCATCCCAGGCCAAAGAGATCTTCTACAAGCTGCCATGAAGAATTGGTCAACTTCGAACCAGCAGGTCCATATGCAAGAGAATGTCCTCACAAATGCTGCTCAGCCTGAAGGGAATCATGGAGGACAACAAGGTAAAGTTTTGAAACCCCCTCCATTCTATGTTTCATTAATCATTGGGGATAAACTAGTACACAATTGCATGATTGATTCTGGGGCAAGTAGTTCTGTCATGCCCAAGCAAATAGCTGATCAGCTGGGTCTCCAATATGAAGTCATATCAAAGGGGGTAGTGCAATTGGATGGGACAGCAGTAGCAATGGTGGGAGTGATTAAAGGTTTGAATCTTACCTTGCATGCATGCCCCAACGTTACCATTTTGCAAGATGTGTCAGTGATAGATTTGCCACCACTCTTTGCCCTATGCTTATCAAGGGATTTCACAGCTAAAATTGGAGGCTACTTATCTGCTGACTGGTCACACATGTTGTTCAGAACAAGATATGGTACTAAGGTCACAATCAGATCTGAACCAATTGCAAACTTTCATATTGAGCCTCATACTCCAAGCCAAATCAATGCCAACTGTTCAGCATTTGATCAAGAAGATTATCCAAGCACAGATGAAGCTGACACCAAAGTTGGAAGCATCCCAGATTTGACTCTTGATGAATGGGCAAGCAAGGTACATGCTTTTGATCCCTACCAAGAAGTAGAAGAATCTGAGCTAGGAGTCTATTGCATACATGAAGAAAACCAGCCTATTCCTAGCATCACCAAACCAGACCATAAGGATGACAATGAGGTATGGCAGTTATTTTTCGATGGATCAAGGAGTAGGCAAGGTGCAGGAGGAGGAGTTATGCTTGTTTCACCTCAAGGAATCAAATATTATTCAGCTTTCCATTTCCAGTTTTCCTGTTCAAACAACACAGCTGAATATGAGGCCTTGATTCATGGACTTCATTGGGCCAGGAAAAAGGGCATAAAGAACTTGCAGGTGTTTGGGGATAGCGAGCTAATCATCAATCAAGTCAGGGGACAACATGCTACAAAGAATGACCTACTGAAGAACTACAAGAATAGGGTATGGGACCTCGTTGAGGATTTTGAAGCTTTCAACATCGTGTCCATACCCAGGAAGAAAAATGAAGCTGCGGATAGGCTCGCAGCAGTTGGAGCAATGTTTGATGTGGTTGACAACATCAGAAGGGAAAAAACACAACCACATATCCATGTGATTGTGAGGCCAGCAGTTCCAGATAATAACACAAGCTGGCAGGTGTTTGAGAACGATCAACAGATCGTCAATTTCTTACAAGAAGAGGCTGAATTCTCAGCTAGGAATCAGGACAGACTAGAGCAGCAGTACGGGGATCAAGTAGTGCAGCTGCGGACAAACAAGCTTCCCAAGGGTTTAGTAACATTGGAGTCTATCTTCAACCCTAACGACCAGTTCCGTAAGGAAAAGGCTAACATACAGGTCAAGAGAGAAGATTCAGAGCCAATTCTGGTTGGGGAAGGCAAAACACTTCAAATTGGTAAAGTGGCCACTGAGCAGGAGAAATCAGATTTCATACAACTTTGCCAAGAATTTCCAGATGTCTTCGCTTGGAGCTATGAAGACTTGAGAGGATTCAATCCGAAGTTGGCACAACATACCATAGAATTGGATCCAGATGCTAAGCCCATCAGGCAGAAGCAGAGACCAGTCAACCCTCACATTGAGCCTCTAATGAAGAAAGAGCTAAACAAGCTAATAGAGGCAAGCATTATATTCCCGATCAAGCACTCAAGCTGGGTTGCAAACTTGGTTCCGGTCAGGAAGAAGAGCGGAGAAATCAGGTTGTGTGTGGACTTCCGAGACCTCAACAGGGCATCTCTCAAAGACCATTACCCACTTCCTTCAATGGAACAAATATTGCAAGTAGTATCTGGTTCGGAGAGATTCTCTCTCCTAGATGGCTACTCAGGGTATAATCAGGTAATGGTGAAAGAAGATGACCAGTTCAAGATGGCTTTCACCACCAAATGGGGCACCTATGCCTACAAGAAGATGCCATTTGGGCTATCAAATGCTGGAGCCACTTTCCAAAGGGCAATGGATATGGCATTCAAGGGGTTGATCAATAAAATAGTTCTGATATATCTTGATGACATCACTGTATTCTCCAAAAATGTAGTGGATCACCTCTTTCATTTGAGGCAGGTATTTCAGAGGTGTAGAAGATTTGGGGTATCATTGAATCCCAAAAAATGCATATTCTTGGCTCACGAGGGAAAACTTCTAGGCCATATTGTTTCAAAGGAGGGATTGACGATTGACCCAGAAAGAGTTGAAGCAATTCGAGCGTTGCCATTGCCAAGTCACAAGAAGGCTCTTCAAAGCTTCTTGGGAAGGATCAATTTTGTCCGCAGGTTTGTTCCAAACTTTGCAGCTCTCGTAAAGCCAATAACGCTGATGTTGAAGAAGAGCATGGCATTTAAGTGGACATCTGAAGGCAAGGCAAGTTTTGAGGCAATAAAAGAGGCTATATCTCAAGCTCCGACTCTCGTCAATCCAGACTTCTCCAAGGACTTCATGCTATATGCCTTTGGTGGTGGAGACACAATTTCTGCAATCCTGGTACAACAAAACAAAGAAGGATTAGAACAACCAGTTGCTTTCTTCAGTCAAGGCTTGGAGGAATACAAAACTAGGTACTCTTTCATTGAAAAGCATGTCCTTGCAGTGATCAGGAGCTTAAAGAAATTCAAGCACCTAGTCTCAAACAACAAGATCCAATTGTTGGTCTCTCATGCGGGAGTCAAGGACTTCCTTCTAAACAAGGATCTGAATGAGAAACGTGCAGGATGGATAACTCGTGTCATGGAATATGACATCGAGATCAAGGTCACAAAACTAGTACGTGGAAAAGGACTATGTGAACAGCTAGCTTTGAGTCGGCAAGTTGAAGCAGGTGATGAAAAAGAGACTGTCTTGGTACTACAGGATGGTCAAGAACAGGAAAATGATGATGTGCCCACTCCTTGTTGGACTCAGAATATGATACACTTCCTACAGGCAGGCCTATGCCCTCCAGAAATGAGCAAAGCAAAGAGGAGATACTTCAGATTACAAGCCATTCCATATGTGCTTGTTGATGGTGTTTTGTTTAAAAAGACATCAATGGAGTTCTATTGAGGTGCATTGGGACAGGTCAAATTGAGAGGGTGTTACGAGATTTTCATGATGGAGATTCTGGAGGACATTTCACCCCACGAGTAACAGCTCTCAAGATAATGAAGGCAGGGTATTATTGGCCCACAGTGTTCAGTGACTGCTATACATGGATAAGAAAGTGCAAGAAATGTGCACTCTTCACAGGAAAAGAAAGACTAGCAGCACTTCCATTGCACCCAATTTTGGTTGACCAACCATTTATGCAATGGGGATTGGACTTCATCGGGGTCATCAACCCAAACTCAAGCCAAGGCCACAAGTGGATTCTCACGGCAACGGACTATTTCACCAAGTGGACCGAAGCAGTAGCGCTCAAAGAAGCAAATGAGTCTAACATACTAGACTTTTATGAAGGAATAGTGACCAGGTTCGGTGTGCCGGCCACTATCATATCAGACAATGCATTGGCATTCATAGGTTCCAAGATTACAGAATGGGCTGTCAAGAATGGAATCTATTTGAGCACCTCTTCAAATTATTACCCGCAGGGTAATGGACAGGCAGAGTCCACGAACAAGAATTTGCTAAGAATCATCAGAAGGACTCTGGATGAAAACCAAAGGACATGGCATACCAAGCTAAAATCAGCATTATGGGCTGACAGGATAACACCAAAGAGGTCTACAGGTAATTCTCCCTACAAGTTGGTCTATGGGAAAGAGGCAGTATTGCCTATATCATTAGAATTGCCAGCATTGGAGCTCATGAAGCAGTTGGAGTTGTCTGAGTTCGAACCAATGGAGGCCAGGTATGCAGAGTTGATGGAATTGGAAGAAATCAGAGAACATGCAGTTCAGATGATTGAAAAGGATCAGGCCTTAGTAAAAAGATGGTTTGATAAGAAGGCAAGAGCAAGGACCTTCCAGGAAGGGGACCTAGTTCTGAAATGGGATGCAGATCGGGCAAAACCAGGAAGGCATTCCAAGTTTGATGCCATTTGGAGTGGCCCCTACATGGTCACGGGATGTAAAAGTAGTAATGCCTTCCAATTGTCTACATTGGATGGAGAAGAACTCCCGATTCCGGTTAACGGAATCTATCTTAAACATTGCTACTAAAAGGAAAAGGTTTACCCTTGTAAATATTAGCCTAGATTTCAATTCCTCTAAGTGCGTATGCACATTGTCTTGTTGTAGTTAGGTTTCAATTTCCCTAAGTGCTTCGGCACAGGTTTTGTTGCTCTCAGGTTGAATTTCTACAGTTCAGCATGCTCTCGAGAGAAGGAGTTGCGGTATCAGGCTCGGGATCAGATATCAAGTTGGTTTCAGGTTATTGCTTATGACTCCATGCCCAATGGATTGCTAAAAGGCCACTGATCTTCTACCTAGCAGGCAGGTGATCCCGTTGAGTCACCAAATTGTTGTAAATATCTCCCCCCTGGGTAGATATAGACAAGAAGAAGAATATGGAAATCAAAGAAACTCAGGACATGTTTGATGGCACATGTAATAAGATGTCGACATGCCAAAATTCACTCCCATGGCACAGGTTAGAGGGTGCATGACAAAAGGTGTCGACATGTAAAATGTGCCATGCGCCCATGGCGCAGGTGCACAAATAAGGAATGTCGACATGAAAAAAGATGTGCAAGCCCATGGCATAGGTAAAGAGGTGCATGACAAAGGAATGTCAACATGAAAAGAATGCACCCAAAAGTGCATAGCCCAGGGTGCAGGTAAAGGTGCAAAGATGTTTCGACATGCCAAAATTCACATGCGCCAAGGCGCAGACTATTTTGAGGCACACAACATCAGCTGTCGACATGGGGATGGGATGCTCCCTGTGAGTGCCACAAGAACAAAGGTGTAGACCAAGTGCCAAAATATCCATTGGGCAATGAAGTTGACAGGGCACAAAGCTAAGGACATGTCTAACATGAAATGAATAGAGAAACCAAAGGGTGCAAAAACAGGTCACTGTCGACCAGAACTTGGATGAAAACATAAAAAACAGGCAATCTTCAGGAGGCGCAACTATACACTGTACAAAGACCCTGGTTTTCACCTTGATTCTTAGGGAATCAAGGTTGGACTTCTGAAGAAATTTTTCAAATTCACTGCCATTAACTAAGGTAATTCAAGAAATTCACCATCCAAATCCTGTCAAGAAGAAGGTATGTTCACCAATTTAATATCAATGGAGTAAGGGCCCATTCTTAAAAATCAAAATACATGCCATGCTTTTTGGACTTGCATGGTTCTCACCTCCAACCATAAAGAGAAGAATCTCCAACATTGAAAGCCTAGAGGTGACCATCTTAGATTTAACTTGAATTCCTCTTCTTTTCTCTCTGAACTTTACTTCCTCTAGGTAAGGATGCCCTCCTTTCTTTCATCAAGGTTCAACAATTCTGGTTAATTGCCCCATCCCTTACTTCTCCTTTCCAGTTGTTAAATGAATTTGAGGATAGAAATTTCATATCCCATTCGTAAAGTAGGGCCTGATAATGCATTTACCAAATCTTGAAATGGACTCTTTCTATCAACTCTTTGGACAAAATATCCTATCTGCCTAAACAACAAACTTCAACTGTTCACCCCATTTCCTCTTCTTCAGGTAATTTAATCCAAGGTTCTTGTTGATCATCTTCATTAAGATTTTATTACTAGAACTCAGCTTGTCCATTTCCTTGGGGGTTTGTAATTAGAGGCATATTCAAGTTGATCCCATATTCTTTGGCAATTGCCACCAAAGTTTTAGCTCTAAATTCCTCATGGCATTGTCAGCAACAATCTTGACTGGCACCCCAAACCTGAGATGATATGGTTTCAATAAAAGCCTCCATGATTAATTTGGTGTGTTTCCTTCTTGGTGGGGATTGCCTCCACCCAATTAGTTAAAGTAATCAGTGGCTACAAGAATCCACTTATGGCCAACACTTGAAGGGTTTGAAATCTCACCAATGAAATCCATGAAACCCATTGCTTGAATTGAGCTTCAATTGATACAGATGCTTGCAAAGGAATAGGAGCCTGAAGCTTTCAGTCTTCTAGAGAAGCACTGACAACTCTCACATCTTCTAACCAATAAGGTTGTATCCTTGAAGAGATTTGGCCACCAATAACCATCCCTTTGGATCTTGTGTGTTATGAATCTTGCAGCAAAATCCCCCCACAAACTCCTCCATGGAGATCAGCAATTATCTTGGGGGCTTCTTCTTCAGTAATGCACCTTAAGAGGACTCCATTGGGTTTCTTCCAAGCTAACCCATAATCAGTAATGATATATTTCTGAAAGCCAACTTAAGGGCTCTTTTCTGGTTCTTACTTAAATACTCAGGGTAGTTAGATGTCTGAGATAAAAAATCACATCTCTTGTACCACTCAGAACTCATCAATATTTTCAAAAACACCTGAGTTTCTCCTTCTACCTCATTTACCTCAATAGTTTGCAAGTTTCTCTCAGCCATAAGCTTAGCCAAGCCCAAACCTCTCACCAACTTTTGTGGTTTGGATATCCATATCATATTCTTGCAACTTGTTCACCCATACACCTTTTTCTTGAGACTTCCATCTCTGATAAAATGTCTTTACCATGGTGTGGGGAACATAAGAAACAAATCTTAGAACTCAAAATGTAAGGCCTGAAAACCTTTGTTTCTTTTACCAAGGAAAATGCTTGTTTCTCCATAATAGTGTATTTCAGCTCAGCCCCCTTCAAGGCCTTACTGAAAAAGGAAATTGGCCTCTCATGCCCCTTCATCATCCTTTTGCAGTAAAAAAAGCAACCCAAATTCTCTGAAGCAAAGGAAAATAACTTGGAAATGCATTCTTATAGTCTGGAGCTGCCAAAACAGGGGAATGCTTTAATGCCTCCTTGATCCCATTGAAAGCTTGGATGGAAGCCTCCTCCCATTTGATGACCTTATCCTTCTTTAACATGGAAGTGATTGGAATGGTCAACTCAGGAAAGTTTGATATGAATCTTCTGATGAAGTTTATCTTCCCAAAGAAGGACTGAATTCCTTCTTGGTTCTTGGAATTGGGACCTTGCTGATGGCCTCTACCCTTTCTTGATGGATCAATCATCACCCCTTCTTGTGACACAATGTGACCAAGAAATTTTCCTTTTTACTCCAAAATGGCACTTCTTTGGATTGAGTGAGATGCCATATTCTCTACATCTTATCAGCATCTTCTCCAAGTGCAGCAAGATGATCACTTCTCTTCCTAGAAAACATAGTTACATCATCTTGATAAACAATTTTAAACTCATTGATGTAACCAGAAAAATGAAACATCCATTTGTGTCTGTTGAAAATGAACCTCTCCAATTATTCATCAAACCAAAGGGCATCCTAACATATACATATGAGTCCCCCAAGGAGTATTAAAGGTATGTTTTATTCCTTTCTGATTCCTTCACCACAACTTGGTTATAACCAAAGAAACCATCTAGATGCTAAGTAATTCAAAACTAGTTTAACTAATTGTAGCATGTTTTCCATATTTGGTAAAGGATAATTATCCTTCAAATGCTCTGTATTTAGATTCCTGAAATCTACACAACTAACCTGATATCACCATTCTTCTTTCTTGACTGGTACTAGGTTTGCAACCCAAGAAGAATACCTTGTGGGCCAAATAATCCATCCATCTCTTAGCTTCTTCAGTTCTTCTTGCATTTTAAGAGATAAGAATGGATTGATTGGCCTCCATTTTTTCCTGAATGGATTTGCATTAGATTCCAAGGGAATCTCATGTTGAAACAGGTCCTCTCTGTATGCTTTTAGAAGGATAGAATAGGTCCAAGCCATGCAATCTTGATACTTTTTCAACAATTGGATGTATGACTCCTTCTCCTCCTTGACTGAGATTGGTCTTCCTAACCAAATTTTCCTTGGTTTCTCCTTTGTGCCAAAAATCATGCTCCTCAATATCCCTTGAGGATTGACCATAACATTTTTAATAATGCGATCAACATTATCAAAATTTGATTCAAGAGCCACCAATACCTCTAGGAATGGTATTGTCTTTAGTTGATGATGCCTTTGCCAAAAAAGGTTTCCTTCCCTTCTGCTATACACACCATTGGCTCCCAATCAATATTTGATCAAAAAACTCTCCCTTGGTTTTGTAGAAATCTTTTTATCTGAGCATCATCATCAAAAACTTGCCAATCTTTAATGTTGTTCAGGGACAGAGTGGCCTTTGTTAATACCTCAACATCATATTCACAAAATGGATGACATTGCACAATTTTGGAAACTGAGATCCCAACACTGCTAAGCTTTTCTGTAAGTCATTGAACTTTTATCATGATGCACAATATTGAATGAATCAAACATCTCAATGAAATCCCAAACTACATGCTTGTATTGTTTCATTCACTAATTTTTAGTGGCATACTAGTTTTCTAACTTGTTTTACAATTAATTTTGAATCCTCCTTTGACAATGATGTCTTTGACACCATATTTCCAAGCAATTCTCAAACCTAACAACAAGTGCCTCATATTCAGTGATGTTGTTAGTGCACTCAAAGTTGAGTTTGAAATAAAAAACAAACTCCTTCCTGGCCTGGAGAAAGTCAGAACAACACTCAAGCACCATTTCCAAACTTGGAGCAAGCTCCATCAAACAATAAAGTCCAAGGAGACCTATTGTTCAAGACACAACATTCTTCAATCTTGTTCTCTTTTCCATCAGAAAATCCTACAAAGTTATCAGCATCAACACTTGTGTACAATACTTCATAAGATGCATTATTGGGATCTTCAATAAGGTGCAACATCTTCTTTTCTCCATAAAACTTGACAAGGCTGCCCTCAATTTGGATGGTGGCATAGGAAGATATCCATTTGAACACTCCCACCAACACTTGCAAGATTTTCTAGATAACAACATACCCCACTTGGCTGGGTAGTCAACAATAACAACATCAAGATTCAAATTCCTTACCTGGATAAGCTGCAAGTTGTACCACCAAACCTTTCACACATCCCACCACTAGAACTTCTCTAAAATCCATGGCAGTGAAATTCCCATATGCTGTTGTTACTTTGATATTCAATTCATTCATGAATTCTAGAGGCATAACATTGCATGATGCCCCTGAAGTCAAACATACATTTGTGTAGCAATCTGTCCTTAATGATCAAGAGTGGTAAAGAATGGATCCACATTTAGCTGAGAATCCACCAAGGATGTTCCCAAATAAACCTCAGGTGGTTCACCTAGTTCCTCCAATGCTGGTGGTGTCTCTAATTCCTCAATGAATGGAGGAGTATCCACAATGTTTATATTTCTACCTTGGGGCACTCTTCTCTTCTTTCAATCCCAAGTACAAAAAGCCATTTTACTTGTGCTCAGGAATCCTAAGTAACTCAAAAATTGGAACAAAAATTTGATTTGACTTAAGACTTGGGCAATGTCATATGGGAATTTATTTGGGAAAGGCAGCATTTGGAAGGAAGGCACCTATTGATGGTTCGATAACTCATTAAAGATGACACAAGATTTTTCACAGCTTGGGCATGAGGAGGGGTATAATTTTTTTTGGAAATAAGGCCTTTTCCAAATGCATCTTTCTTAGGAGCCTCTTTGGGGATATTTGAAAGCAACTGGGGTTTTTTGAATGGCTTGAAGGCCCTTTCCCTTTGACAACTTTACTTCTTGTGTTATATTCCCTCTCTTCAGGGAATAAAAACATTCATCAGTAAATGTCTATCCTTTTCTGATGGGATTCCTCCATCATACTTCTTTATCATTAAAGGTTAAATATTCAAATTCATTATTGGGAAATTCAAAAGGATTTGTACAATATCTAAACTTATATTAGTATGAGAGGGAGGAAGAAGGGTCCCATGCCCCTAGAATGCTAGTCCCAATTTTTTTATTGCAGAAAATGTAGAGGACCTTGTAAATTTCTCTGGGGTGGAATGTTCCTGATCAACCTCATTAGAATTGAATACACCCTGGTTCAACAAGAGAGAAGGGGGAAAAATTGATTCAGATTAGTGTGTAAATATTCTCATAGTTCAAGGTGCATAGATATAAACGCATAGAAGATTATATGGAAATCAAAGAAACTCATCACCAAAATTTATTGCTTCATGGCGCATGACACAGAGTGTCAACATGGCAAAATGGAAGGTGTAGGTAAGAGGCACATTTAAGAAGGTGTCGACACAAAAATTTGATGCGCCCTGGCGCAAGTAAGAGGCGCATGATAGAAGGTGTTGACATGAAAATGGATGCGCCCTTGACAGCAGGTAAGAGGTGCACGAGCAAAAGAGTGTCAACACGAAAATGGATGCACCCTGGCACAGGTAAAAGGTGCACACATAGAATGCATTGACATGAAAATGGATGTGCCCTTGGCACAGGTAAGAGGTGCACAGCAAAGAAGATGTCGACACATGTAAATGGATGCGCCCTTAGCGCAAGTAAGAGGCGCACGACAGAAGGTGTCGATTGTGCCCTTGGCGTAGGTAAGAGGCACACGACAGAAGGTGTCAACATGAAAATGGATGTGCCCTTAGGCACAGGTAAAAGGTGCATGACAAAGGTGTCAACATGAAAATGGATGTGCCCTTGGCGCAGGTAAGAGGCGCATAACAGAAGGTGTCGACACGAAAATGGATTGCACCCTTGGCGCACAGTAAAGGAGGTGCATGACACCAACATGATAGTGCACACCTTGGCACATTAAGAGTATGTTGACATGAATATGGATGCGCCAAGGCACACCTTCAGGAGGCGCAACATTTTGAGTGCTGATAGGAAGCAAACCCTGACCCAGATATTCAGATGGCCATAACTTTTCACAGGGAGCTCCGATTCACACAAGGTTGGACTTTTCGGAAAGCCTACGAGGTCCTCTATCCAAGGTACGACTGGATATCTTTAATTGGGTGAGAAAAAAGTTCTTAAAAATGCAAAATACAGTTTTCCACTTTTGGGGTTTGCTAGGGTTCTCACCTACCACCATAATGAGATGAATTAAATGCAACCTGGAGGTGGTTGGGGTAGATTTGGATTTCCTCTCTCTTCCCTCTCTCATTCTTCCTATAAATTGTAAGGAGGGGCTTCTTTCTAAAGGTTGGACATTCTTGTTTTGCCCCTCCCTTCTTCTCTTTGGCAGGTGAATTTGTGGAGTTCAAACCTCCCATCTAAAACTGTAATGCAACTTTGCCTCTTGGAATTTTGTAGTGTATTGTATCAATCTTTGGAGAAAATAATGCATGTCTGTGGATGATTCTCAACCCTCTCTATGTTCATTTGCATCCTCCTGATCTTTCACTGCAAATCTGGTTATCTGTGCATGATCTTGCATTGCATTTTAATGGTCTGTGTTTATTGGCAAGACAGGTGTTCTTCATTCCTCGGTGCATCACCTTTGTTAGTTTAGGTTTATTTTTATGCATCTTCTTACCCTGTCTCCTTGGCAAGTTAGATTAGGTTTTTAGTAAACCCTCTGCATTTTTATGTGTGCATCTGAACAGAGGAATAGGAACCGGCCTTCATCCGGAGAGCTTTTCCGATTTCGCAAGGTCCCACACTTGGGAAAAGCTCCATGTTATGCAATCACACTGAGAGTCTCAACCCATCGAGTTGCAGACATTCAGGGGTGCTGTGATTCTGCCATCAACAGTTTTGGCATGCCCAGTGGGACCAAGAGGTCATTCCACAAGATTTGAAGGAATTTTCAAGAAATTTGGACTAAAAAATTGCAGGTTTTACAATTTCAGATTTTTCACCTTCCAGGCTGAACTTTGAAATCGATTTTCAAGGGCTTAACTTGCTCAAAACAAGTCAAAATTTCACCAGTTGATAGATCGGGGGATAATATTCAAAAGGGTATTCTTAGATTTTTGAGATTTTGACTTTCAAAATTTCATGGTTTTTTTGTATTTCAATTTCAGGTTTTGGGTTTTGCGAGACCTGTCATTCAAACCTCAAATTGCACAACAAGACCCTAATTGAACTGTATCAGGGTCCTTCAAAGTTAAAATTCTGAGTTTTATATATTGTCAGTTTGGTGTTAACTTGGTAGAATCTAGCCTTTTGAGTCATTATCTAACACATCTGGCGACTCCAAAGGGGTAGAATTCAGCGGTGTAGCATGGCAGAAAGAATTCGAACCAGGTCTGATACTCAAGAAGAGGGGCTATTTTTCCACTTGCAACTATCACCAGGAAGAGGAAGGAGAGGAAGAAGACCACAAAGATCACCATCTCCACCTAATAGGACTTTATCAACCCCTCCACCTGGTAGACCTTTCATCCAATCAACAAGGGTTCTCAGGCCAATCAGAATGGCGCAACCACCAAATCCCTTTGTCAATTTCACTGGCAGCAGTCCACTTGCCCTCAATGCACAGAATCCAGTTCCAATTGCAACATTGAAGAACATTCCATTTTTCACTGGAGAAAATCATACCACTCCTGGTGATCATGTCAAAGACATTGCTAACATTTGTGCAATCCATGAGATAAATGAAATGGATGTTGCTGTCAAATTGTTGGCATCTTCATTCAAAGGGAAGGCATTGCAATGGTTTAGGAGCCTTGGAGCTAGTTCTATCCAAAATTGGAATCAGTTATGCATAGCTCTCCATGAGCAGTTTGGAGAAAAGGGAGACAATTTGTCTCTACTAGAACAATTGACAACTATCAAGAGAGCTCCCAATGAGCAGCTGACTGACTTCAACTTCAGATTTCAAAGATCTTGGGATAGGATTCCAGTGTCCGTTAGGCCAACAGCTGAAGGTGCTTTTCTATACTATCTTAAGGCTTTAAATTCTGATATTTCTATGTTAATTCAATCTATGGGAGGCACAACCTTACCTGCTGCTTATAACATTGCCATTAGGGCTGAAAATTGTCTTATTCAAGCTGGTAAGCTTGCTCCTAGGCCTCCCATGCCCTTGTATCCAAACTTAGAAAATCCAAGCACTAGTCAAGCACCCACTTTGGCTCCTATTCCCACTCCTAGAAATCAAAGTTCAAATGAAACTTCTACTTCATCCTCTAGTGCTTCAAATGAACTCCAAGAGGTTATGAAACAATTGCAGAACCTTGGAAATGAGCTGGTGACTATCAAAAGACAACAAGCTCAAAGTGCTAGACCATATCAGCCTCAAGTGCAGTACCAGGCTAGGCCCCCATACCAACAAAATAGGCCCCAATCCAACTCAGGCTGCAAATCAAAATCAAAGCCAAGTAAGGCCTCTCGCCAATAGACCATTTCAGCCCTATAACCCCAATGTTGCATCTACTTCTAAAGCATTAGTGCCAGTGCAAAACAACATAGCTCAAGAGTATGATTGGTGTTTCCCATGCAATGAACCTCACAACCAATCTATGTGCTTCAATGGTGCTTTGAACCAAGCCTTGATGGTGACAACTACTGGCGTAGAGGGTGAAGTGAGTCAAGAAACAAATCAGCAACAAGGGACATCTCAGCAAAACACAGCTCCAAATGATACCGCACTTGTGAATTGGCAAGCTGAGGATTTTTGTGGCATGAATCAAACAATTTCTCAGAGTGTAGCAGCTAACACAAGATCAAAGAAGAGGAATATTGGTGAAGGGCAGTCATTGGCTCCAAGTGATCTACAACCTTTCATCACTCCACAAGGTGTTGGAAAGTAAAATACAGTTCCAAACATGCAAGGACAGCCCAAACCACCTTCTAAGCCAACTCAAATGCTAGCTGTTGCTGCCCATGCACAAGAAAGGAATGTGCAGGCTAAAGGACAACAAAGAGATATTTCATCCCCATTTATCATCATTGATCAAATGAAGAAGACAAATGTGAATATATCAATGTGGGAATCTTTATCCATCCCAGGCCAAAGAGATCTTCTACAAGCTGCCATGAAGAATTGGTCAACTTCGAACCAGCAGGCCCATATGCAAGAGAATGTCCTCACAAATGCTGCTCAGCCTAAAGGGAATCATGGAGGACAACAAGGTAAAGTTTTGAAACCCCCTCCATTCTATGTTTCATTAATCATTGGGGATAAACTAGTACACAATTGCATGATTGATTCTGGGGCAAGTAGTTCTGTCATGCCCAAGAAAATAGCTGATCAGCTGGGTCTCCAATATGAAGTCATATCAAAGGGGTAGTGCAATTGGATGGGACAACAGTAGCAATGGTGGGAGTGATTAAAGGTTTGAATCTTACCTTGCATGCATGCCCCAACGTTACCGTTTTGCAAGATGTGTCAGTGATAGATTTTCCACCACTCTTTGCCCTATGCTTATCAAGGGATTTCACAGCCAAAATTGGAGGCTACTTATCTGCTGATTGGTCACACATGTTGTTCAGAACAAGATATGGTACTAAGGTCACAATCAGATCTGAACCAATTGCAAACTTTCATATTGAGCCTCATACTCCAAGCCAAATCAATGCCAACTGTTCAGCATTTGATCAAGAAGATTATCCAAGCACAGATGAAGCTGACACCAAAGTTGGAAGCATTCCAGATTTGACTCTTGATGAATGGGAAAGCAAGGTACATGCTTTTGATCCCTACCAAGAAATAGAAGAATCTGAGCTAGGAGTCTATTGTATACATGAAGAAAACCAACTTCTATTCTTAGCATCACCAAACCAGACCATAAGGATGACAATGAGGTATGGCAATTATTTTTCGATGGATCAAGGAGTAGGCAAGGTGCAGGAGGAGGAGCTATGCTTGTTTCACCTCAAGGCATCAAATATTATTCAGCTTTCCATTTCCAGTTTTCCTGTTCAAACAACACAGCTGAATATGAGGCATTGATTCATGGACTTCATTGGGCCAGGAAAAAGGGCATAAAGAACTTGCAGGTGTTTGGAGATAGTGAGCTAATCGTCAACAAGTCAGGGGACAACATGCTACAAAGAATGACCTGCTAAAGAACTACAAGAACAGGGTATGGGACCTCATTGAGGATTTCAAAGCTTTCAACATTGTGTCCATACCCAGGAAGAAAAATGAAGCCGCGGATAGGCTCGCAGCAGTTGGAGCAACATTTGATGTGGTTGATAACATCAAAAGGGAAAAAACACAACCACATATCCATGTGATTGTGAGGCCAGCAGTTCCAGATAATAACACAAGCTGGCAGGTGTTTGAGAATGATCAACAGATCATCAATTTTTTACAAGAAGAGGCTGAATTCTCAGCTAGGAATCAAGACATAGATTAGAGCAGCAGTATGGGGATCAAGTAGTGCAGTTGCGGACAAACAAGCTTCCCAAGGGTTTAGTAACATTGGAGTCTATCTTCAACCCTAATGACCAGTTCCGTAAGGAAAAGGCTAACATACAGGTCAAGAGAGAAGATTCAGAGCCAATTCTCAGTTGGGGAAGGAAAAACACTTCAAATTGGTAAAGTGGCCACTGAGCAGGAGAAATCAGATTTCATACAACTTTGCCAAGAATTTCTAGATGTCTTCACTTAGAGCTATGAAGACTTGAGAGGATTCAATCCGAAGTTGGCACAACATACCATAGAATTGGATCTAGATGCTAAGCCCATCAGGCAGAAGCAGAGACCAGTCAACCCTCACATTGAGCCTCTAATGAAGAAAGAGCTAAACAAGCTAATAGAGGCAAGCATTATATTCCCGATCAAGCACTCAAGCTGGGTTGCAAACTTGGTTCCCGGTCAGGAAGAAGAGTGGAGAAATCAGGTTGTGTGTGGACTTCTGAGACCTCAACAGGGCATCTCTCAAAGACCATTACCCACTTCCTTCAATGGAACAAATATTGCAAGTGGTATCCAGTTCGGAGAGATTCTCTCTCCTAGATGGCTACTCAGGGTATAATCAGATAATGGTGAAAGAAGATGACTAGTTCAAGAAATATTTCACCACAAAATGGGGCACCTATGCCTACAAGAAGATGCCATTTGGGCTATCAAATGCTGGAGCCACTTTTCAAAGGGTGATGGATATGGCATTCAAGGGGTTGATCAAAAAAATAGTTCTGATATATCTTGATGATATCACTGTGTTCTCCAAAAATGTAGTAGATCACCTCTTTCATCTGAGACAGGTATTTCAAAGATGTAGAAGATTTGGGGTATCATTGAATCCCAAAAAATGCATATTCTTGGCTCACAAAGGCAAGATCCTAGGCCATATTGTGTCAAAGGAGGGATTGACGATTGACCCAGAAAGAGTTGAAGCAATTTGAGCATTGCCATTGCCAAGTCATAAGAAGGCTCTTCAAAGCTTCTTAGGAAGGATCAATTTTGTTCGCAGGTTTGTACCAAACTTTGCCACTCTTGTGAAGCCAATAACGTTGATGTTGAAGAAGAGCATGGCATTTAAGTGGATAGCTGAGGGAAAATCATGTTTTGAGGCAATCAAAAGAGGCTATATCACAAGCTCCAACTCTTGTGAATCCAGACTTCTCCAAGGACTTCATGTTATATGCCTTTGGTGGTGGGGACACAATTTCTGCAATCCTAGTACAACAAAACAAAGAAGGATTAGAACAACCAATTGCTTTCTTCAGTCAAGGCTTGGAGGACTACAAAGTAGATACTCTTTCATTGAAAAGCATGTCCTTGCAGTGATCAGGAGCTTAAAGAAATTCAAGCACCTAGTCTCAAACAATAAGATCCAATTGTTGGTCTCTCATGTGGGAGTCAAGGACTTCCTTCTGAACAAGGATCTAAATGAGAAACATGTAGGATGGATCACTCGTGTCATGGAATATGACATTGAGATCAAGGTCACTAAGCTGGTCCGTGGAAAGGGACTATGTGAACAACTAGCTTCGAGTCAACAAGTTGATGCAAAAATGAAAAAGAGACTGTTTTGGTACTACAAGATGGTCAAGAACAAGAAAATGATGATGTGCTTACTCCTTGTTGGACTCAAAATATGATACACTTCCTACAAACAGGCCTATGCCCTCTAGAAATGAGCAAAGCAAAGAGGAGATACTTTAGATTACAAGCCATTCCATATGTGCTTGTTGATGGTGTTTTGTTCAAGAAAGACATCAATGGTGTTCTATTGAGGTGCATTGGGACATGTCAAATTGAGAGGGTGTTACACGAGTTTCATGATGGAGAATCTGGAGGTCAGTTTGCTCCTCGGGTAACAACTCTAAAGATAATAAAGGTGGGTTGTTATTAGCCCACAGTGTTTAGTGACTGCTACATATGGATCAAGAAGTGTAAAAAGTGTGCATTTTTCATAGGAAAAGAAAGACTAGCAACATTCCATTACACCCAATTTTAGTTGACCAACCATTCATGCAATGGGGATTGGACTTCATTCGGGGTCATCAATCCAAACTCAAGCCAAGGCCACAAGTGGATTCTCATGGCAACGGACTATTTCACCAAGTGGACTGAGGCAGTAGGCACTCAAGGAAGAAAATGAGTCTAACATACTAGACTTTTATGAAGGGATAGTGACCAGGTTCGGAGTACCATCCACTATAATATTAGATAATGCATTGGAATTCATAGGTTCCAAGATCACAGAATGGGCTGTCAAGAATGGAATCTACTTGAGCACCTCTTCAAACTATTACCCACAGGGTAATGGAAAGGCAGAGTCCACAAACAAGAATTTTCTAAGAATCATCAGAAGGACTCTAGATGAAAACCAAAGGACATGGCATACCAAGCTAAAATCAGCATTATGGGCTGACAGGATAACACCAAAGAGGTCTACAGGTAATTCTCCCTACAAGTTGGTTCTATGGGAAAGAGGCAGTTTCCTATATCATTATAGTTACCTACATTGGAGCTCATGAAGAAGTTGGAGTTGTTTGAGTTTGAACCAATAGAGACTAGGCATGAAGAACTGATGGAATTGGAAGAAATTAGATAACATGTAGTTCAAACCATGGAAAAGGATCAGGCCTTAGTAAAAATATGGTTTGATAAGAAAGATAAGAGCAAGGACCTTCCAAGAAGGGGACCTAGTTCTGAAGTGGGATGCAGATCGGGCAAAACCAGGAAGGCATTCCAAGTTTGATGCCATTTGGAGTGGCCCCTACATGGTCACAGGATGTAAAAGTAGCAATGCCTTCCAATTGTCTACATTGGATGGAGAGGAACTTCCGATTCTGGTTAATGGAATCTATCTTAAACATTGCTACTAAAAGGAAAAGGTTTCACCCTTGTAAATATTAGCCTAGGATTTCAATTCCTCTAAGTGCGTATGCACATTGTCTTGTTGTAGTTTAGGTTTCAGTTTCCCTAAGTGCTTTGGCACAGGTTTTGTTGCTCTCAAGGTTGCATTTCTATGTAGTTCAGTATGCTTAACAAAGAATGCTGGAGTTCGTTTCAGGGATAGGTGATCCAGGCCGAGATTTTTCTACTCTTATGAAATCTCATCTTGCCCAATTTTGCTAAAAGGCCACTGATCTTCTACCTAGCAGGCAGGTGATCCCATTGCGTCACCAAATTGTTGTAAGCAGTCGGGTTCAGGTTTCAAGATACAAGATCAACATCAGAATATGGAATTCATGAAACTTCGCCCCAATGGATACTTCAAGGCAACTAATCTTTTCACCCAGTAGCATAGGTAATCCTATGGCACCAAATTCGACATCCAATTTTCCCCCTTGGGGAAAAGGATCAAACAAAGACCTTCCACAAGGAAAATGAAGAGGTTAGTCCGGTGTACGAGATCACATTTGATCCCAAAAAATCAAGTTACAGGTGTCTCAGACAATGGAGAAAAGATCAGAAAATGAATGGCAAGGTAATGTTGAAGAAAATCAGAGCTAGAGTGTCAACATCGAAAATGGATGGCCAAGGCACAGGTAAAGGTGCACTTTCAAAATGTCAAAAAATGGATGTGCCTAGGAACAGTGTTGTGACCCCCACATGGCGCATGGAGGTCGTGATGCAAAAAGTCACACCGTCACAACTTTAGGCGCTAGGTAAAAGTTCGCAACCCGAAAGAGTGTCAGTCATGTAATAGTGGATGCGTCCCCAAGGCATTGGGTAAGGCGTACATCAAAACAAGAAGTGTCTTTATGGGTAACATGCAAAAAATTTTTGGTTATTTTCATCGGTTAGTGGCGCACAGCAAGATGAGTGTCTTTTTCATGTAAAATGGATGCACCAAGGCAGCTTAAAATCAGGTGTCACATTGGTTTTTTTACATGGTTAGATATGTGTTACATATAAAACTGTGAACATGTTATGGATTGCACCACATCAGGTGGGGACAAATTCAGTAGGTAGGCTCTATTTAAATTACACATGGATGTGCCCTGAAACTTAAATATGTAGACATGCTCATGGATGCGCCAAAAGGTGCACCTTCTGTTGGAAGGTAACATTCTGATGCTGACAGGAAGCAAACAAAACCATGATATTCAGATGTTCCATAACTTTTCACAGGGAGCTTGAGATTCATGTCAAGGTTGGACTTTTTAGAAAGATTGCAAGGTCCTCTGTCCAACTACGACTTGATATATTTAATTGGGTGGGAAAAATTTCTTCAAAAATGCAAAATACAGTTCGCCATTTTTTGGGTTTGCTAGGGTTCTCACCTACTGCCATAATGAGATGAATTAAATACAACCTGGAGGTGGTTGGGGTAGATTTGGATTTCCTCTCTCTTCCCTCTCTCATTCTTCCTATAAATTGTAAGGAGGGGCTTCTTTCTAAAGGTTGGACATTCTTGTTTTGCCCCTCCCTTCTTCTCTTTGGCAGGTGAATTTGTGGAGTTCAAACCTCCCATCTAAAACTGTAATGCAACTTTTCCTCTTGGCATTTTGTAGTGTATTGTATCAATCTTTGGAGAAAATAATGCATGTCTGTGGATGATTCTCAACCCTCTCTGTGTTCATTTGCATCCTCCTGATCTTTCACTGCAAATTTGGTTATCTGTGCATGATCTTGCATTACATTTTAATGGTTTGTGTTTATTGGCAAGACAGGTGTTTCTTCATTCCTCGGTGCATCACCTTTGTTAGTTTAGGTTTATTTTTATGCATCTTCTTACCCTGTCTCCTTGGAAAGTTAGATTAGGTTTTTGAGTAAACCCTCTGCATTTTTATGTGTGCATCTGAACAGAGGAATAGGAACTGGCCTTCATCCGGAGAGCTTTCCCAATTTCGCAAGGTCCCACACTTGGGAAAAGCTCCATGTTATGCAATCACACTGAGAGTCTCAACCCATCGAGTTGCAGACATTCAGGGGTGCTGTGATTCGCCATCAACAACTATTTGTTTCTCTTTTTCCACTTATGAATTAAATACTTTGATAATCTATAAAGCATACAACTGATAATTGTCATCATGTCTAGACCTTTTTTCTGACTTCCACACTGATCTTACTTTCCATTGGACTATGGGGACCCTGAAACATTTTTACAACTTCCTTAATTTGAGGAATGTATGGACTGTCTCAGAGGATGAATAAGGTAAAAAAAGAAGTAGAGTTCTATTTGATATCCATTTTTGTCTCACAGCATGTTTAATACCTTGGCTCCATTTGGATTACTCTGTAAAACATCAGCCAATTTACTCATAATTAACCTTTGTAACTTTATTTTTGAATTTAACCCCACCTCGTGGGCCTTTGGTCAGTTGAAGGTAAAACCCTTCTTACCAATCCCTTATATAATGATGGTAAACTTTTGTAGTTCACTAAGGATGGTTGTGTAAGAACCCTTCAAAAGTAAAACTCGCTGCAAGGTTCAATTGGTTTCTTGAAGTCTTCATGTTTTCAACTATTTCATAAAAATCATTCTCTCCAATTATTTCTCAAGAGCTTATTAAATATTGAATTTCTTTTTTGTGTGTGCGAACTCGATTAAATTTTCTCCTGAGTTCAAATAAGTTGATCATTTCCTCATTTGAACTGCATTTGGTAATATTTGAAATCATGATTCACTTCATATCTTAAGATCCTATTCAATTATCAAGTGGCCACTATTGTTGTCACTTGTGCTTGAAATGCAGTGTACTATTTGGCATTAGGATTCTTTGCTTGGAACTGTTGAATGGTCAAACTTCTGAGGCTACTTACCCCCAAGGGTTTACATTCTATCACCATATTTCTAGGCAGATTTTTGCATTTCTTGGAGCATCTCATTGTCTAATTCGGTTAATCAATAATTAGCTTGGAATACACCCTTTTACTTACCATAGTCATGTTTATCCTCTTCTAAGTATGGCATTCGAAACACGTAAGAATAGATACAATGTTTTACATTTCCAATCTTTAGGCTATACAAAATAAATGTTGAAAGTATCCTGAGTATGATTCTTTATGACAAGTTAACCCTAGCTTAGCTTGTTGTTTTGAGCCTCGTTATTAGTGTTAATGAAATTTGTAATTTGATTGTACACAACTGGAAATAACCTGTCCCAAATTTAGGTTACATCCACAATATTTCAATGCATCTACCCAATGGGGGTCCAAGTTTTGGGACCTTGTGCACTTTAGAAAAACATTGAGAAGGCTAATCTAAGATACATTTATTGCTAAAAAAGTAATCCTAGGAATTTCCCAAATAAAGTTACCTACTAGTTTCTTGGAAATCCTCAAACCAAAAAATAGGAGGTAGAATGAGAAGGAAAACTTACTCCCATGGCCACTAAATGAAGGTTCCCCTCTACAAGAGAATTCAATAGACACAACAGCTTGAATTAAATTCATGAAATAACTTATATATGCTTCAGGGATAGGCTGAAGACATTCGAGCATACCACATAGTCTAAACACATGTACAGGTTGCCATTCCCATTTAATTTATGAAAAATAGAAAAGGGGCCTGTCCTAGTAGAGGGTACAACAAACCATCAACGCAAAGAAAAATCAAAATCATTCTTCAATTTGAAAAGCTATAAGAGAATATCCACAAAACAAATTTTACATTAAGGTTCTTAAGATGCAGAATCGATCCAACATGGCTATGCACTAAGGATATCCACATGTAGAACTTTAAAGGCATGCACTCAAAATAAGGAAATCTCTAAATAATGATCAATCATCGTCATCTAGAATACTAAATGGAAAGACAACCTTAGTACCATATCTTGATTATTTCATAATGAAAAGCAATATAATAGTGTAAAAGTTCTAAAAACTAAATAATTCAAACCACTTTTAGTATCATAATGAAATAGTGTTGCAATAAATATTAACTACTAATGTCCTCTAGTCATGGTGACAAAAGATCTTGGAGCTTAAGAACCTGTTGGTACCCAAATTGATTCTCCTTGTGGAAAGTCTGAGTAACATCACTAGGTTTAATAGGAAGCTTAGAGAAGATAGATCATGATGAGTCATTTTGTAGCTGGGGATGAAATCTAAATATTTCTTTGTTACTCAGATGTGGAGAAATGGATAGAACCTTAAATGGATTTGATCTATCCTCACTATTTTAGGTTGTGCCTTTCAACCAAGGTAAGAGAACCCTTTTGTAGCCTACTATTTTTATGAAGGAGATGGAGATATCCTTCTTTAAGGAAAGTTGTTAAGGAGACCTTGAAGAAAATATGATCAATGCAAAAAATCTAACTCTCACGAGTTGTCACTCTAGATAGTGGAGATATTCTCTAAGCAAGGTTCAGGTTACTAAAGACATTTGGAATCCTGATTGTTTCTACATGTTTTGGTAGTAGAAATTATGCATTTGTATACACACATGAAAAACAGGGGTAGTATGGGTATGATTAATTATTCTAAATGAATTTTGGTGGGAGGTGAAGCAGGATAAAGTTGATTATACCAAATTTTTGAGAATATTTTGAAAAATGGAAGGTTAAACCAAAATAAATGCCACAAAAAACTAAAATGTTTCTTTAACTAGAATATGTGCTTCAATGGAGGCCCAGATTAGCACTCTTTCACACAATCTATGAAGATTCTAAGATGAAGGCTCAAGTTAAAAACCCAACAAAACATCAAGATTTGAGCCAAATCACGCCTAAGGTACACCTAGAGGCTTACAAACAATTTGTGTCAACAGATGAAAGAAAAGTGATTTTAAATCAATTATTTCACTCCAAAATGAAAGCTCTTCTAAGAAATGAAATTGTAGATGCTACTAAACTATCACAAAGGATTGAGATCTATGTGATTGATATGCAGATTTTGATACAAGATTGTAATAGGAACAAGAAAAATTATTTGCAGACATTCAGAAATAAAGCCACACAATTTTGCTCAAGATCCATTTTGGACAATAGTTTTTCACAGAATAATTTGAGTTTTTAAATTTGATCAGCAGGGGAAATTTTCTAGAACAATATCAGAGCTTGTCAATGGATGTACACTTTCTTAACCACCTTGACATGATCAAATTCAACACAAAAGACATATACAGGAACTTCTCAGAGGAAAGATGGGCTCTATACAAACATTAGGAAAATCAGTGTGCAACCCTGTACACTTGGAACCATTTGCATGAAAATTTGATAATTTATAAAATTTACAACAGAAGACTTTCGAAGTGCCCCCAAAATAAATCCCATTGAGTGGACCAGTGCTTTCAATGATCAAAATCATGATTCCCAGAATCAGATTTGTAAAAAATTATCAGTGCTATGGGGCACTCTAAAATTAAGAATTCAATTCCTTCATCTAGTAGCCCACTTTCCTTGGCTATGTCAGCAACCATTTCATCCCCTAATCTGTCAAATCTGAAGTTCTTTAGCGTGCTCGGGAGAAGAAAAATTCTTGATCAATTAAGCCCATAGTTTTTCATTTTGAATGGTAAAGACATCTCTAGATGTTCATGTTACCAAACTTAGATATCAAAATTTATCTCTTATCCATGTCCTTCTAACTGTAGGAAATACCAAGAAATCATGGAAGATCAACTTCCAAAGGAAGTTTGGATTTTTCCAGTAAAATTGGGGAAAAGTGCCTATTCAGCCTTCATCAGCTGTAATTGATCTTCTCCTTTGAATTTGGGCCACCACATGGAAGATTCCTCTGTTTAATATTCATTGTTCGGCCCATGATTCTAATCATGTTCTTTTACAAGATTTTGAAAAAATGTTGAGTTAGTGGTTGGAAGATTTTTCTCTAAATCCACCCTTGAGAAATGAGCCTAATCACAAATCCTAAGGTGGGTCCCAAAGGAACCATGGATTTTTCATTTTACCTCTTTTTCGAAAAGAAAATTTTCAAAGTTTTCCCCACAGTCTTCCCTTGAAAAATGGGCCTGACATTCCCAATGTGACTTAGTTGATTCCATGCTTCCGCAATACTTTTAACTCCTTTTTCCCAAAATAGCAAATTTTCCAAGTTTCCCCCAATGAGTCCGGGCCTCTCAATGACTGTTTGACCCTTTTGTGAAAATTCAAAGGTGATTTTTAGAGGTGGGACCTTTTGAGAATAAGAGTAAAAAAATCTCCAAGTTGCCATGGGCCCAATGAAAGTTTCCTTTTTGCCTTTGAAAAAGTTTTAAAAGGAGCTAACGGAAGCCTCCATGTGTCTCACTAGCGCACCTTGAGATGGTGCCTAAAATTTGAAGACCCCAAACAAGCACGAGCTCACCACGTGTCTCAGCCCAGAAAAGCTTGTTTGAAGGCTTTAAGCTCAACGGAAGGTGCCATGTGCCAAGGTCCGAGAAAGTTTCTTCTGTCGTTGAAAAGTCTAAGTAAAATGGGCAAAGTCCATCGAAGGCTTCCACGTGTCCTCTTCCATGCTTCTTCAAAATGCAAAGTATAGGGACAAGTCCCCAAGTAGGTATGGGCCTTCCATGTGTCCCAGGGCTTAGAAATTTCTTTAAAAATTTAAGTATAGAGAGGAGCCAGTGGAAGCCTCCACATATCTCCTTGGTGAAACTGCTAAGGTAGGACTTAGAGTTTGATCCTCAAATGAGCACTGGCCCTCCACGTGTCCATGGTCTGAAAAAGTTGCACTAGCCGCATTAAAAAAATGTCTAAGTCCAGGAAAAGCAGTAGAAACCTCCACATGTCCTCCCAACGTGCTAACTTCAAGGCCAAACCCAAAAGTAAACTTTCAAATGAGCACTCGTTCCTCCACGTATATCAGTTTTTAAGTTGACAGTGACTTATAAAATTATGAAGTACCCAACCAAGCCAATCCAACCAAAAGAGGCCACGTTCCATGGATGCAAGGATGCAAATTTGACCGGGAGAAACACCTGTCAAACCGTAAAATGTAGAAAAATGACCATTTGAGTCCGGAGATGAAATTATTTCCAAGGACAAAGGATTTATCAAATGTTATAAGCACTCAAATACACTTTTCAGAGCTACATCAATTCATTTTTTTATCAAGTATTTGGGGAAAAAAATACAAGGGTAGCAAATCCTGACTATGGAAAATGGAAAGTATGGGAAATCCTAAGTTTTTTAATGAACAGAGAATGGGAGACCCAAATTATAGACCTTTTTAGAGGGAAAGAGAAACAAGGAAAGCCACAATGGACCCCATACATGATCTATCAACCCAGGAAAAAATTAATTATGGCAACCAAAAGAAGTGGAGACTTCTCAGGCACAACACTGGTGGAGGAAATATAGCGATTTAGGCTTATAAATCGATATTTATTTTCAAAGGAAAAATGGGGTGAAGTCCATTTTGAGCACCACCATAGCTAACTCACCTTGTGAGTTTGTCTAATGCTATGTAGATATGGACTTGTACCATTCTTTGTGACATTTCTATGTTAACCCACATGCGTAACAAAACTCATAGGATGTAACCTGAACACAATCCTATGTCCTGAGTAGAACATTTCTTTACTTTTTGGTTAATCTCATAGACTTGAATATTTCAGCTTGATATCATGGAAATTACTGGGCCTGTAGCATTGACCACGTTTTAAACTGGTGATGGCTATGTTGTAGCTCCATTTTTTTTAATTTGGTGGTTTTTTCACATATCCATAAGATGTATATTGATATGAAAAATGATATGCACTACTCTAATGATTTCTTCCTCTTCACAATGTCCTTGCACTATACTTGAGGTACTTAATTGGACAAGATCCTTTGTATCCTGTTATGGATGAACTCACAGCTGCAAAATATCCTGACATCAAACATTTTAAAAACAAAAACAAGTACAAATCTCTCCTTAGAAATGAAAAATATTTATGACATTTGTATGTAGAGCAATTCATTATCATGGATTGGTGGAGATATTGACCTAGTGGCCTTCAGTGATGGAAATCTACTATGCTTTTAATTTAATTGTTACTTTCTTAACATCCATACATGTGTAGATGGTCTCATATATGATTAAAACATTTTTGACACATATTTTGCTGCATACTTATGCATGTCATTTTGAATGAAACATGACCATTCATCCTCTTTCCATTATTAGATGATGAATTTTATTGTAGTAATTACCTTTTTCTTTTAAAAAATTTGAGGTGTTGGCTCACTTTAAAAAATCACTGGTCACATCTATGTGTCATTGTGCATTCTGTTCCGAAAGCTACTGTTAAAACCTCAAAGCTTGGAAACATCGTAAGTTCCTATGACTCTGGGTTTATACATTATCTTTACTTTTCTATTCTTGTGCTTCGTAGATCACATGGCTGTCCTTCTTGTATCCTCAAACATATATGGTTATAGAGGCACTATTTATTCTAGAAAAAAAATCTTTTCTAAAAATGTAGGACTAGCATTCGATATTGTGCTTGTTTATATTAGTAAGAACTGTTTCAAGATTATTTTTCTTTGTAATTAGCATTCGAGAATCTGCAAGATGCAAATGAAATACCACTCAATTGTGCAAAATCTTTACTTGGTGAGGTGATTGCTAGTTCTATTTTGAGATCTATTGGGTAGTGATTTTGACAAGTTGTATGGTTGTATCAAACTAGGAAATATATCTTAGCCGCTCCATTTGTATGTACGGGTGAATAATAAAATACGTGTGTAAATTATTATTATGGTAAATTAGTGAAAGTACATGGTCGACTATGTAAATGCTAGCATAGTAAATGTAAAATGTGGTTGAGTATGTGGTAAGTTAGTAAGTTGAATAATAAAACAATTAGTATTGTTTTATTATTATATTGGTGAGAGGTTGAAACCAGTATGGGTGTATGGTTGTACATGAAGACAAATGTTGTTGTAAGGATTGTTATTTTACATCTCCTACCAGGTCACATGTTCCAGTGTAATCCAAATAGTGAATAACATACAATAAAAATATAATAGGTTGTTGTTAGGAGCAGGTCGTGGGTATGAGATTAAGGTGCTGACAAAATAGATTGTAGGACTGCCAGAGGAAACCACCTAATATTTGTAGTATCTATCTCTAAGGCACCACTTTAAAACTTCATAGTAGGCCATAGTCATAACCATTTTAAATGCCTTGATTTTCTATCCAATGTGTTGGTTTGCAAGTCCAAAAAAATGACATTGGAATGAAATCGTTACTGTCAAGAAAACCCACAGGTCTGAGATATTCAAAGATCTGATACCAATGATGTGAAATGAATAATATTAAATTGCATTAGATACACATAATAAAATATTACATATGTATTTATACATGTATTAGAAGGAATGGAATCCCAATAGCCAGGTGGATATGGAAGTTCAAGTTTTAGTCTAAGTAAGAAGGTGAATAGACTAGTTTAATAATGTAATATGCCAAAATTTCACACATACTAATAAAAATCAGTTTCCATAATATGCCAGTAATAACCTAATCTAAAAAAATTCTTAGTGAGAGCCTTTCCACTTATATGTTCCCCATAAATTCCTTTGTGCACCTCTTTGACTGGGAGGAAAAACTCTTCAAAATTTAAATAGTACAACATATTCCTATCATAGCTTCTTTGATATAGGGTACCCTAGGTAGGGTATAATGGGAAATGCATTAGATCATATTCCATTATTTCATGGAATGTGTAATGTTTGGGAGGGAATATTCCATCTTAAAGGTAGTTAAATAATGTCAATGTACCATTAGGGGAAAATGGACCAAAACTTCACATACCAAACACGTTTTTGGTATGTCATACAAAGTGTATTATTAGAAGTTCCACAAAGAAAGGAATATCATTGTTCCCTATTGGTTGAATCTGCAGAAATATATCCAATAGGTTTCCATGGCATTTGCGGAGCGGTTCTATGATATGGGTACCTATTTTTAAGGTAATTTGCACAAAGTATTCATTTAGAGTTTCAAAACAGTCATTTAAATGGGATGACATTTCTCATCCTTGAACCTTATATTCATTTGTGACTTGATCCTGATGATAAAATATGAATCACTCTACGACCTTGAGTTTTGTGATATTCCATTTGATGGAAAACTTTTAGTCTTGAAATGAGGGCTTCATACTCGGCTATATTATTAGTACATGGGAATCCATCTAAAAACCTAAGGGATCAAATCACATGTACGGGTTATAAGAATATCACCCACTCTGGAGCCATTAAAAGTGAAATTCCCATTAAAATACATATTCCATAAAACATAGTCCTCAATATACATCATAGAAGCATACGACAGATCTAAACTTAATGGTTTAGTTCTAGGAAAATAAGCTTTAACTAGTTGATCCGCAAGCACATGTTCCTTAACTGATTTTTGGCTAACATATCCTATATAAAACTCACTTAATAAGATGATCTAATTGACCATCCTACTAGTCATCATTGGCTTAGATAGTAGATTCTTTAGTGGGTCAAATATTGATATTAACTTAGTTTTATTATTTAGAAGGTAATGATTAAGTTTTTGGAAAGAAAAAATAACAACCAAGCAAACCTTTTCAATTTGTGAATAGTTGAGATCATAAACGATCAATGTGCGACTAAGATAATAAAAAAATTATTTTCATTCAAATCATATTGAGCCAAAAACATGCCAAATGTAAATTAAGTGGCTGAAGTAAACACTTGCAGGGGTTTACCTAGGGTAGGTGGAATAAGAATAGGAGGTTTGGACAAATACTCCTTCAGTAAGGTGAACACTTTTTGTTGTTCATGACCCTAATGGAAATCAACATCTTTCTTGAGAAGAAGTGTGAAGGAATGAAATTTATCAACAAGTTGGGCTATAAATTTTCATGTAGCTTGAATCTTACCCTACAAGCTGCACAACTTCTTGAGGTTCTTGGGAGGAGGGATATCTGTGATAGTTTTTACCTTTTTTGGGTCCATTTTAATTCCTATTTTAGACACAATGAAGCCTTGTATTTTTCCTTAGGGAACTCCAAAGACACACTTATTTGGGTTGAGCCAGACCTTGTAATCTTCGAGACATTAAAATATACATTGTAGGATCTCTGAATGATCCTCTTTGGTCTTGGAATTACCCAATATTTCATCAACATAGTCTCCTATAATGTCATTTAGCATGTCATGGAAGATGATAGTAATGGCCCTTTAATAATTTGTTCCTATATTCTTGAGGCCAAAATGCATGACTTGATAACAGAATCCCCCCTAAGGGGTAGTGAAGAAATTTTTATATTGGTACTCTTTTGCAATTTTTATTTGATTATAACCTAGAAATATATATATAAGAGATAACATTTCGTAGCTTGAAATTGATTTGATAATCTTGTTGATGTTGGGAAGAGGAAAATCATATTTTGGACATGGTTTATTTATGTCTCTGAAATATGTATAAATATTGATATTAATGGGTTTATTTTATACATGTACTATGTTGGATATCCACTATGAGTATTCAATAGATCTAATGAACCCTACTACTAACACTTTTTCTAGCTCCTCCTTAACCAACAGGGCCAAGTGAGGATGCATTTTCCATAATGTTTTCTTAATTGGTTTAGCAGATTCATGCACAACAAAGTTATGCACTACTAGCGAAGGATCCAATCCAGGCATCTTAGCATATGACCAAGCAAAGACATAATAATTCATGAAGGATCGTGATAAAAGTCTTATGTTTTTGTGCTGAGAAGGAAGCTCCCAGTTTAACCAATTTGGTCTACTCCACCATTAGTTTAGATCCATATTCAACACATGTAGGATTGGGGGGGGGGGGGGGGGGGGGGGGGGGGGGGGGTTGAGATCATGTTTTAAGGGTGTATCGATGATATTTTCACCCTTAAAGTGGTCACTTTTGTATCCATTTTAGTTGTTTCAGTTTTTACATCTGATAGTGCCTCAAATAGATGCTCGTTATGAGACTTGGATTTTTTCTTTTGATGAGAATTTTTTGAAGTTATTTTTCCCTCATTCTCTTTCTAATTTCACTGACCATATAACTCGTCCTCCTCCCCAAAGTATGTGTATGTGTCAAGATCAATAGATAAGACTTTCTTTTGATCACCTATAGGAATATCATCTCGTAGACCCATAAATTAGCCAATTACTTCATCATTCTTGAATAATTCAATTGGTACATGTTTTTCTTTGTCCCAATTAACAAGGGATAGGTGAACAAGGTCAAATATGGTAGTAGTAAGGGTTATGGTAAAGATAGATGTATCATAAAATAGCTTAGTAGAGGAAAGGTCTTCATAAAGACTACAATGGGCATCTGTTTCATTGTCATAATTGGACGAACTATCATCACACTCTGAAGAAGTAGCTTCGATTTTCAAGAGGATGGGACCCATACATCAAAATACCAATACCATAATTTTCCACCTTTTTATGTGTTTTTCAGAAGAGGTTCCCACACACCCTACTCATGTATGTTGCATTTGTATCCTTGGTAACCCATGGCATACATCATATTATTAGGGATGACATATTTAGAAACTTTATAGAATGATGCCATATCATTATCAAGAGACTAGGATATAAGAGCATCAAGCAATTTCTCACCTGCCAAAAGGCCACTAGGAAGGAAATTTTTGATGTGACCATGTTCCCAGGACCGTTAATATTTATAACTAGGCCTACCACATGTATTGGGTGATAGGGTGATATTAGAAACTAGGGGGACTTATTCAAGGTTGTATTCTCTATAGCCTATTGCAAGGAACTTCATCTCCCATGAATAAAAATGAGATATAGATGTAGAATCACCATATTTTCATAGGCACAATGTATCAGGATCAATGCAGGAGGTGAGAGCCTCAAATTAAAATGTAAAACTATTTCAGTTAAAGGAAATTAATATGTATTGGGGAAATAACCCGACAACACTCTTTAATGGGAAAATGTTTGGGGATCTCTAAAAATGGTAGTAGTTTGTCCTTAATGTTATAATTTCATACATTGATGAAAATTTGAAGGTACGACCTACATGAAATCAATCCATGGATGATCGAAAAGAAAATTGTATGGTAGTTCCAAGTCTAAGAAATGTAACCATGTATCATGAATAGTAGGGCCAAATTCCATAGGCAAAGTTACTATACCAGTTGATTGTCACTATGCATTATCATAATGAATCAAGGAAAGACCCAAATGGTGTAAAGAATCAAATGAATCGAATAATTTTCCAAGGAGATAAACATGTACCAAGGAAAGAAAAAGGAACCAATTGCATAAAGAACCTACTCCCTATGTTAAATAATGTCTCAATGATCTATTTAGCTCAAGATGACAACCCAATTTCAATACTTAAATCAAGTTTGTAATAAACAAGACTTAAGTATTAAATGGGTTGAAGTGATTTTGATTCAAGGTATACTTAAATGAGTTTAATACAAAAAAAATCCAATTTTGTTTTTAAAAAGGGAAGGATTCAAATGCAAGCAACATAACAATAAAACTTGGATACTTTAATCAAGATTTTAGGAAACTAAAGATGTTAGTATCAAAATGGTATACAAACAAAGTCCAATTTTGTTTTTAAAATAGAAGGCTACAAATGTGAGCAACACAACAATAAAACTTAGATACTTTAATCAAAATTTTAGGAAAAGAAATATGTTAGTATCAAAATGGTATTAACACGATCCGAGCAGCGTAACTACAACACCTTCCAAAAATCAAGAAAAGGTTTCAACAAAAACAAGGTCTATGTATAACATGGAGTTGATACTACATGAGTAGCGTAATAATACAATTTGGAAACTTATGTCAAGTTTTATTAAAAAAATGCAAGTATCAAAAATTTATTGGTATAATTCAAGCAATGTAACAATTCAAGGGGAAATCAATGATGAGATAACCTCTAGAATGATATGTCTCAACATGATTATCAAGAAAAGGCTACCAAAACATGAGGACGTACCAACACACTTTCTACACTTATCATCTCTACCGAAATATGGCTATGTATGTGAATAAAAAAGTGGCAGACATGATTATTTTGGAAATACCTCAAGGTCGATCTCTTTTAACCAGAAAAATCAACAAGAAAACAAAGGAGATAGAACAAGTGATGATGAAAAATACATGGCTCAACTTTGGTAGAATTTTTCCTTTTTTTACAACAAGGTAAAAAATAGGATAGTTTTTTTTCGTAAGTTTCATGATAAATAACATGCGGCACAAAATTCAATGAACTCTCCCCTTGTTCAACTAACAAGGTTTTGACTTGAAAGAAGTTTTTTCTTTGTGAGATCTCTTTAGAACATGATTGTATATAGTAAATTTGGCCCCAATGCCAAATGGTTACCTAGGTTTTTTTTCACAACACTCACCAATACTTTTCTACGAGATATACACTTTGCTAGATAACTCATAGAAGAAGAACCATTACCCCACAATCAAATTAATGAACGAGGCCTCATACAAATAGCTTGAAGCATTCCTCATGGGTATTTCTAGTCAAATAGGTAGTGGGGAACTTCTCATTTTATCCACTAGTTCCCTCAAGGTACAAAATAATTTGGGGTTCTAATGGTAATCCTCATAATGCCTTTATGTCTTATGCCAAGATACTTCCCACAATTTAAAGTGGATGGGTTTAAACCCTTATACGAACTTGTAAATGCAATATTTTGAATGAAGTGGTCTATTTTTTATATTTTAAACTTAATATGGTTTAGCACACCATTGATAACTTGTACCACATTGTAGTTAGTATAGTTTTGATTAGATTACTTTACAATCATTAGGTCATGTGACAAAATATTTAGTATTCTCTCGTATAAAAAAGACAAAGGTTGTTTTTTTTTCTCAAGATCTTAAAAATATGCAAGAGAAGAGCATATACAAAAATTGATCCAGCCAGATAGAAATGAAAAAATTAAATCAAATGAATTTAAAAAATGCTTTGTAAAAAATGCATTCACTTAATAAAAATGAATGATGAAATTTCCAAGTTAATCTAAATGTTAGAAAAGAAGACTAAAGTTACTTTTGATTCTCAAGATCACCAAAAGGTGCAAGATAAGAGAATACAAAAAATTTAGCCTAAATTAAGAAAAAAATGGAAATACAACATTAATTAAAGCAATTGGACATGTTAGAAAATTAATTCAAATCAAAACCTACAAAATAGAAGTAAAAAAAACCTGTAACATAATAACAAACACCAAAAATTATATTTAAGAATTTTTTGAAATCCAAGGAATTGTTTTTACACAAAAATTCTAGCCCTTGGGTTTTAACGGTAGTGAACATACAACAATGCTAGTGTAGGGATATTAAAGGTAATATGGAGCAGAAACACTAATGCAGTGGTTCTAACACTAGCACATGAGATTCAATAGCAGCACAGGTGTTCCAATAGTAGCGTAAAAGAGTTCTCTATGTAGATAGAGAATAAAAATCATATAATGCTAACACATGGGTTTTAATGCATATGCAAGGATGATCAAAACTAGCGTGTGAAATCTTTCTATGTATGATAGAGGTGAAATTTCTCTAAATGATAGTACACAAGGAAGCAACGCTAGTGCAAAGGTTTTAACGCTATTGTATGAGAATTAGCTGTAGTGCACAAGTTTTAATGCAAATGCAGTAGCATTAATGCTAGCACAAGACACCTATGCAACTTCAAGAACATGAGAATTTGGTAAAAATCTCAAATCTTTCCCGATAACCTTAAAATATGAAAATACTTTACATCCTTCACACCTACAATAAAGACTCAACATATGCAAATGGAAAAAAGGAGTTAAAAACACAAGATTTATAAATATATGTGAAATAGAGGGTAGTATGTAAAAATTAAATTTAACTACAAAAACTTGAGAAAATTGTGCATGAGAGAAAACGATGTCCCATCAGGCATACCATATGTATGCATGATAAAGAAGCTAAGCTAATTAATAGAGACTAACATGGAACATATCTAATAACAAATATAATTTAACATAAACATCATGATAAATATATGCATGGATAAAAGCTAATTAATGCATCCAAATTAAACTTGAGAACATTAATCCATTCCTTACACATTTAAATATGCTTTCTATATTATTATTACTCATGTGATTATAATGAGATCAAAGGATGTATATCTCTAACAGGAGGAAAGGATCTCACCAATATGGCTTAATTTACATGTATGGATATTCCTTTATGTAATAATCTTTTCAAAGAGAGGATAAATGAGTGCAAGATCAATAAGCTTCTTCAAAGGTGGAGAATTCTCTTATCATGTGCATATAATAACACTAAATAAAGGTGTGGTGTGAGATTGAGAGGGGGATATTAGGTTCTATATATAAATTTCCAATTTGGGAGATGCTAAAATCCTAGTGAATGTGGGACAAAAGATAAATTAGAATTACAAAGCATAAAAATGATTAGAAATAATTAATTAGAATTAACAACTCATAGGAGTTGTCTAGATGATTTAATTAATCAACTAGGATTAATTAATAGGAAAAAATAATCTTATAAATCTATTTGGAGGAGATTTAGGAGGAATTTGGTAGGATTTGGAAGATTTGTAAGAGGGATTTAGCCAATAAGAGGGTTTATTGATTAAATAGAGGATTAAAATGGCTTGATTAACTAATGGTAGTGAATGAAAAGATAATTATAGCAAAACATGTGTCATTTATTGAAATCTAGAATAAATGGAAATGATAGTTAATTAACGAAGTGTCGGTAATTGACTAAGATTGAGGGGAATTTTATATAATTAGTGAGAAATCAATAATTATAATGAAAATGACGGGAAAGATGATAATCAGTGTAATTTTAATAATAAAATTGCACAGTCAGATTTAGGTGTCGAAAATCCCTCCAAAAAAACCATTTACTAATAATAAAAAACAATAGAGATAAGGGAAAAGGCTCAAAGTTTATAATAAGCATTATTTGGAAGGGTCAGATATTTTTAGGGATTTTTTAAGTAGGTGTGCTAGTCTAGAAGAATATAATAAAAGCACAATCCTCACTGTACATACAATGATGTTTTGAGATTTTGAGATCAATATTAACTAAGAAAAATAAAGGTTGTGATATTAATTTTTGAGATAGGGATGAAAATAGGCTTGAATATTGTTTTAGAAGACTTAGAAAGGGACTCAAAGGATTTTTGAGGTGGTAAAACTTAGAAACATAGTTCTCTCGGTATATTCTTTTTTAGATCAAAAGAAGCAAGTTAAATGCTAAATATAACTATTAAAGGAAAGATAACATAATAATAGGTGGGAGTTGAGGTATTATCTACAATCAAGAATTCACAAGACATTGTAGACTAAGAATTAGGTTAATTATGTGAAGAATTCAGGAAATACTGGTTGTGCACAATTTGAAGGGTCTGGGAGGATGTCATTTGGTATAAAGAATTTGTTCCATATTTAAATAACTCTCTAGAGTCATAATAGTTTAAATAGTATTTAATAGGTTTGAAGGAGGATTAAAGTGGGGAAAGAATCATGCAAACCAGTATCTAAGTTGAAGTTTAGAGTTAGTAGGAAAGGTAATGTACACTACTAGATAAAATATGTGACAATCCTAAATAATGATGGGGAATAATGAATGGTGAAGAAAACGTTAACAATATTGTTGGAAAACATGGTGAAGGAATGTGTCCAAGGTGTGGAGAAGTGTCAAAGAAGGAGAGAAGATTTGTTTAGGACTTTTTTAAAAATGGTATATCATATTGTCTTGTTTTAGGACTGTCAAATTGTTTTGTAAGACCTTGTAAAAGTAAGAGAGGAATTGGCTTGAAGGAGAATAGTTGAGGTTCTATGAGTTGATAATAATATAGTTTAGATTTAAAAGTAATGGTAAATTATAGAATGAAATAAATTTATAAATTCTAAGGTGAAAAGGATACCAAATAGAGTATATGTACTGAGTTGTGTGGAAATGAGACAAAAAGTTTAAGAGGCTCAACCTTGGAAACTTGGAAAACTATTGAAGTGAGGGTGTAAAAGCATTATGAATGGAATGAGTAATATGGAATAAAAAATAATAATGTGTTTTGTAGGTTGAAATTATCCAAAATTAATAAAACCCTAAACGGTGGCTTGAAACTCTAAGCTAGACCTATTTGCATTAACCTACATGAAGGAAAGTTGATTTGGGAGAGATGGGAAGAGAGTTAAGGTCTGAAATTTTGTTAAAAGTAAAATAAGGGAAAGGGGAATCCAGAAATTGTTCCACATTTCATTTAAATTTTGTGGATTTTCCCAAACACAGAGAATTATGTGGAAATAAAGCTAGAAAGTGACGTAGTTCAAAAATGGTAAAATGAGGATAAATAATTTGTTAATCATTGAGTGATAAAACTTCACAATCTCTTTAACAGTCTAAATGGGTATTGGAAAAAATTAGCAGTGAATATTGAATCTTGTTATTTTGTGTTTTCCATCAAAAAGTGTCATTTTGAAGGGCTAATAGCAAATTTGGGGTCTAGAGAGAGATTGGGTAAAATAAAGGTTTGAAACATTTTCATGCATTTTTGCATTATTGTATGGTGAAATCAAGTAGGTATAAATCATTTTTGTGATTTGAATAAATTGTTTATGGTATTTTGTGTTGAATTACAAGTTTTTTCTACTTTAGACAAAGGGAGAAAAAATGTATGATTTGGTTGATGATTGCAAGTATTTTCCTAACTTATTGATCTTGGTTCTAGTTGATTTATAGTCTCAGAATAATTTGGTATAAACGTGGGTTAATTCTATTGATATTTTGAAAGGAAGATAAAGAACAGAGTGAAAGAACTAGTGAGAAAGAAGCCTCTTCTAGAAGTCTTAAAGAAGAAAAGAAGAAGAAAGATAAATGAATTCCAAGGTGAAACAGACTGGGAGGGTGAAAAGAAGAGTGAAGAAGCACCTAAATACTAGGTAAGAGTCCTAGGAGAGGTTTGGAGATAAAAAATGTGGAAAATAATTTATTTAGAAGAAAATAAAAGAGTAAATTAAAAAAAGTAAAATGACAGGTGTCCTAACAAGTGATTACTACTAGAAGATGAAAAAGAGTAAAAGAAAGATGATAATGAATCTTTAAGAGATGATGACAGATATTGAAGAGTTAAAATCATATTTAGAGTGGCTAATAGAGAGAAGAAAGGAAGAAAACCAAGCTTTGGGAAGGAATATATGGCCTATATAATGGATAATGGAAAAAGGAAGGAAGAAAAAAAGGCATGGAAAACAGATGAAAGAAGGAAGAAAATATGCATAGAAGTCATCCTATGTTATGAGGAAGTGGGAGAGATGCTTGGTGAAGATAAAGAAGAAACAAGTGAAGAAGAAGATCAATTTAAAGAATATGGAAAAGATATCCTACAAAGAGATTCTTTAGATGTTAAATGGCCTCAAATTTTTAAATTTAAAAATGTATTTTTATGTGTGAACTCATGTACACAAGATTAAGAGATGAAGGAAAGAAACAATGCATTGGATGAAGCGCTAGAGATGAAAAATGAAGAAAATCAAGAGAATTTTTTTTGAACAATAACAAGTTCAATTTTAAATAGTCAAAGGTGAAAATGTAGTTGTTAGTGTGATGAAAGAATCATGGAAAGCTCTTAAAATCATGTGGATCTGGTTGAGTGGAGAAAATGAGGTCAAAATCAAATAAAAAACTAAAGAAATCTTGGAAAAGGAGGAATATAATGAAGATGAAAGTATGAGGAAGATTCAAGAGGAATAAACAAAGAAAAAATATGATAATCTACATCAGTATATATTACTATTAATAGCAGTTGATCAATAGAAATATGAAGAAATCAAGTTGATAAGGAAAGAAGGCAAGGTTGCGACTAGTTTTTCTCTATATTTGCAAACTAAGGTTACTTTTACCTTTTCTTGTGCAATTTTGGACCAAGAAATCAATGAGGAATATTATAAGAAACATGAGAATGTAAATAATGTATAAATGAATCAAGAAGAAAAAACTAAAGATGAAGATGAAGAAAGAGTGGAGAAAGAAAATTAGAAGAAAAGAAAGCTAGAAGCCAAGAAATAAAATAGAAGATAAAAGAAATATAAGAAGAAGGATGAAGGAGAGATAAAACATAACAGAAGAAGACTCATTTCAAAGAAGAAAATGAATTCAAAAAAGAGGAAGAATAAATACATTTTCATGGAAGAAAATATTCTCAGTTGGGGAGTATGATGCAGGAGCATCATCTTGTGCATAGTCAATTTTTCCTTTCATTATCATTTTTGGGTTATGAGGAGTATTGGCAGGTATATGATGCAAAGAAATGATTCCATATTTATCTTGTATTTAATCAATGAAGAGGGATCAATCATCAACTTAGTCAAACTCTGCAATGTGATGATCATTCCAATGCTTCGCACGATGCCTAAATAGGCTCAAAATACAATAAATTTATCAAAGATCATATTTATGATCCTAGGGATATTCAGCATGACGTTCACTACTCAAATATCACGTGCAAAGACAATTTCTATTAACTAGATACTCAAACAATAGGAAAAATTTGAATACCCTCACCTAATCTCACTTGTCTTAACTGTCCTCTTCACCCCAAATCAAGCCACTTTTTTTAATTTATCCCTCTTTTTTAACTTTCAAACATTTTTACCTATCTCAAATATCTAAAACAGTGCCATTCCAATCATAAAATTAATACAAAAAGAGTAAAAGATCTCACTTCTTCTATCTTTCTTAAGACTAGCCATCTTGTGTCCGTAAGACAACATTTTTTCCTTAGTGCATGGTTGTAGGGTTATAAGGCCACCAAAAAAATGTAATAAATCCTTCAGATACCCTTTATATTCAATAAAGTGTACCTTGAATTTTTTTAGGATAACTCATGTAAAGTTTCAAGAGGAATATAGTGGAGAAAAATCAGGTTTTTGGAGATTTTTCGCATGCTTGTGTGTATTGAATTAGTATTATACCATTCCTTGCACGATTTTGCATTTGTTGTTTTACATGCTTAATCTCATAGTTTAAGAAAAAATATATCTTAAGCTTGTTCATGAGCATTTGAGTTGTTTTGGTGTTTCTTATATGTTTCATTACTCTTAACTGTTGGGTATCTTGTACATAGTGTCTTTGTATCGGAAACCCTTATGTATGCATTAACAAGATGAAGATTAAGAATAATAAAGGATGTGGAATAAGCTTCTTGCTAGGTTTGTGAGACCTCGTTGTTTACTATGATAGTGCATATTAGTGCAACCGGGATATCTTGTATCAGTGGCACAAAGCCTTCTCAGGAGAGTAAATTCTATGTAAAGAGATCAATCTAGCATGAGCAGGGACTCTATAACTATTGTGATGTCATTGTGAGGAGTCCTAGGTAGATTCTCAAGTTGAGAAGACTGTGTACTTGGTGACAGAGAGGAACCTCTTTTGGAATCCCATCAAGATTTAGTGTAGAGAACCAAGTAATAGTTTATGTCTACTCTTACCAAAAATATTATTTGCATCCATTGAAAATGTCATGAAAAGAAGAAATGAATTAGGTGAAGGTTCATAGTTAAATGTTAATATTATAAGATTTAAGTCTTGATCACTGTATTTGAGAAACTCATATTGAAATTAGTGTAGTTGCAATAATCCTCAAGAGGCTGGCATGAACTCAACAAGAGACTCCTAGAAGAAGAAATTTAATGATGGTGAAATAATTGAATATGACTCTTTAATAGACATATCCTAAGGTCTCATCAAGAGCATACAATATGGATTAATATCCTGACTGAACAAGAGGACAACGTATGACAAAGTAAGATATATATAACCCTTGTTCCTTCCCAGCAGGACAGTAGATTAGAAAGGAATCATAGAGATTTGGAGTTCAATGAGAACCTATTGGTAAAATCATCATGGTAAGTCTGTCATGAACATGATTAGGTACACATATTGATTCTAACTTTTATTGACAACTTATAGTGTTTCTTCCTAATTCGGGTTTATAGAATATCCCTTAGATGCAAATGAGTTGGCTTTTGAAAAGTAGGGGCTTAATCTAAAGTTTAAGCCTAAAACAATAAAAATAATTTAAGAGGGTCCTTCATAAGATATTTTTTAAAGTATTTTGTCATTTTACTAAGTGTATAAATTCAAGTTATATATGACAATAACTTACAGTATTTTATGCACACTATACCTATTTGGAAGCTATAATTTTAAAATTATTACAAGAAAATAAATGACTTTATCCCAAGAGTTAACCCTTGTATCTTTTAAAGTAAGTAAAAATGGTCTATGGGTTCTTAAAAATTCCTTTCTTGGCATACATTGGAACCACATGAATTGAAATATCTTAACATGTACACATGAAAAATGAAGAAACCTAAATCTTTTATGGAGCTTATGAACACCCATGAAAGGTGACAAAAGGGAATATAGAAGGAATCTCTAGGATGCAAAGTTAAATCAATTTTGAGTACAAGTTAATTTGGGGATGACAACATCAAGGGTTACCAATGAGGTTGAGAAGAAATGTTTTGGGCATAATGTTAGATCATTCATGTATCCTTAATGTTGAAAAATTTTAAACATTGTTTAAGGGTAACTCAATATGTTAATCTTGGCCAAGGAATTAATTGATGATTTGGGGCATTTTAAATGGAAATTGATGGTTGATACTAAGTGTGTTTGAGGTGTTGAATCCTCTAAATGAAGAAAGTGAGAAGCATTAAAGGAGCAAGAAGCCAAAAAAGGTGATTAGGCATTTGAAGGCAGTAACTAATAAAGCAAGAAGTGATTATAGCTGAGTAAGAAAGTGCAAGGCAATGAGAAGAGAAACTGGGGAATGAAGGTAGAATAAAAGTGTGTTGACATAGGAGTCATACAAATATCTATAAATACAAAGTGTGGTGGAGGAGGACATTTTTCAATGAAATGTTTTTTCAATTTTGCAAACTTTTGAATTAAATTTTAGGCTAACAAATGATCCTTAAACCTCTAGAGTAGAATTCAATGTTATCTTGAGACCTTGTTGGGGTTGAATATATAATGTTCAATTTGATTATGCTCTGCATCATTGCAGGACACTTTAGATGTTACCTAAGAATTAATAGCCTTCATGTTTAGATTAGGATAATAATCCTCTTGAACTTATGTTTCCATAATGTTAGGATGAGGATTATCAAATGCTCTATAGTCAGGAGAAACAAAAAGGTTCATGAGAAGCATCATTATAATGTCTTTTCCTAAGACTTGAGCATTTCTGAGGAATCAAAATATGTCATGTTTGAAAGTTTGATCATAGACTCTTCATCATGGTAGTTCTAAACCATATCCAACAAAAATAAAAGAAAAGGAGGTTGGATCAAGGCTTCTTCCTTGTTGTGTTTTACAATGAAGAAAAAGTAGGACTACCAAATAGAGATGATTGGAGTAAGTGATAAATACATTGGTTTTTTCTTTGTCAGATACTTCATAAGGAGTAGCTTGATGAAGAGCCATTACCTAGGCACTCTATTCCTAATAATATATCCCTGCAATATTGATAGCTTCAACCCATAGAATCATTTAGTGCATATTAGACAGCAAAAGAGATGATAATCCTTCAAACCATATGTGAGAAATCCATTATTTCTTGGATCTGTAATGCCATTTTACTGGGGGGAATACAGTAGTGCTTAACTAAAAGGCTTTGAATTATTAACATGATAACACATGTAAAGGTGGATGCTAGTCATAAATTTTAAAATGCTAACTTATTCACCCCCATGACTATCAATGAAGAATTCTCTTAATTTTATGCTTGAATATTTTCAATTAAAGCTTTAAATTCTTGGAACTTAGACAAGATATCAAGACTTCATTCTTAATAAAATAATCACAAATCAATTATTCTAGAGAAATCATCAATAATTGAAAAACAACATACAAAGCTTTCCACCACTGAGTGAAGGAACCTCAAGTGGACTTGTTAACATCACTATGAATTAGTTCTACTATCTAAGAAGAATTGGGATGATAGAAGATAGAAATGGTTCATCATGTTGCTTACCACATAGGAAAATTTGACAGGTTTCATGATTCGATTTTATCACCTGGAAGACCAACAAAAAGATTCAGTCTAGACATTTCATACAGGATATATTGAAATTTACATGACTTGCAATTTTTTCAAGCTAAAGTTTAATATCATTCATAGAAGATGCTAGAAGAAAAAAACTCAGACCTAAACACAAAACCTATTGGCTAAGATATACAAGCCATTTTTCTGAATTAAAAAGCAATAATGGGTGCTAGCCAACTTACTCTTTTATATACCCTTATCTTATCATCAAAACAAGTTTAAATTTTCTTAAATAGAACAAGATAAAAGATTCTTCAACACTTCATTGAGGAACATAACAAGACATTCCTAATTACTCCATTTACAGCACCCCTGGACGCACATCAGGCTTCTAGGTTGATGTTCAGGCATCCAGTGTGATTGCACAACATGGAAACCTCTCTCCAAGCGTGGGACTTGTAAAACCGAGAGAGGAATCTCCAGAGAAGGCTGGTTCCTGCTCCTAAACTACCTGCCACAAGCTATTCCAGTGCAGGCAAGCTAATCTAATCCTAATCTAACCATGCCAAGGAGACAGAGAGAGAGAGAGAAGGGAAAAACAGCAAAAGCCTACACTAAAACGGTGATACACCAGAGAAGGAGAATGTTGAACATCTATCAAAACTGCCATGGGACAAAGAGAGGTGAGCAATGGGAAGGATGGACAGATGCATCACAGGCCCAAGGATAGATTTCACACAGAAAATGTCCCAAAACTCCATGAACACAGCTCCAGACCTGCAATGAACATTCAAACATGCACAAATACCTGCAATGAAGAGAGGCAAGAAGAAAACAAGCAAAAACGAGAAAGGATGGACAGATGCATCACAAAACACGTTTTGTTGCTTCAGAAGTTTGCACAGAACATCATTCCATTAGTAAAAGGCAAAAAACGCCATTACAGAGCAGGGAGGAGGTTCGAACTCCATTTTCAACCCTAGAGAAGAAAAGAAGGGAGGGAAGAGCAGAAAGAATGAACAACCCTTTTTTTTTGAGCCAAATCTGGCTTTTACATTGCATGGGTCGAGCCCAGGGGACAGAAAACGTGGGAAAACGTGCAAGCCCATTCCTCATTGACTGCAGATGCATTAAATCAGCATGGAGGATCTTACCAACCCATACCCTGTCATTTTTGACCGATTTGGAGGAGAATGCGACCCATTTGTATTAATTTGGCCGCTAAAATGTCACTTCTGGCCGTGCAGAAGAAGAATGCGACCCATTAGCATTAAAACGGGTTGTTGAAAGGTCGCTTCTGGCCATTACCACACGTCAGAGCCGTTTCTCGATTTTCTCTCTTCAGACTGCACCAAAACTCGAGATTGATCCCAGAATCATGTAGAGGATTTCACTAGCTTTCCGTTGATATAAGAACGTGCAAATCCGAGCTCTGGATCAAAAGATATGACGATCTGAAGATTTAGGGCACGGAACAGGCGAAAACGGATTTTGAAATATTTTCCCGCGCACTTCGCCACTGGATGACACGTGGCATGCTCTGATTGGACGCTGATTCTCTCTCCTCTACTTTTCGGCGGGCTGTCTCTTGAATTTTCCTTGTGGGCCCTAGCTGGGACACGTGGCACTATCCCATTGGTTCGGATCGGTGCTCGAAAACTCGCCCATTGACTTTTTGACTTCTCTTGTGAGGACACGTGGCAACTTCTGATTGGTCCTCGGCTGATTCGGCTCCTTCGCGTACTTCGCCTCCATTTGTCCCGGATGTCCCATTTGATTTTGGGCCCTTTGTGCTCATTTCGGCCGGTTCGGGCATTTCGCGGTCCCAGAAATTTGATTTTGGACCCTTTGGACTTCCCTTTCGGCCGATTTTCGTGGCACCTGGCCCGCTTGTCCCACTTTGCTTCGGACTGACTTGACTCTTTTCGGCCGGTTCGGCCGGTTCGGGTATTTTGGCCCGCGCGTCCCAATTGCTTTTGGGCTCCTTGTACTGATTTCGCCGATCCGGCCGGTTCGGGCATTTCGCGTCCATTTGTTCCACTCGTCCCAATGCTACCCTCTTCAGCAGTTAGCCAATTTTTCTCCTCGGCTGGATCGGCTTTTCGCGCCCGCCGCGTACTTCTGTCCCACTTGTCCCATTTGCTTAGTGGGCCGCCTGGACTCATTTCGGCCGGTTCGGGCGGTTCGCGTACCTTGTCCCATTTGTCCCACCTTGTGCTGGACCAGGACTTAGCCGATTTTCACAATTTTTTCTGGCCCAAACTACTTGCTTTCTGCAACCTTCTCCGCACTTTCTCAGAGCTTGCTCTTTTCCTCTCAGACAGGGGAGTTAGAAAATATTTGAGGGGACCCTAGCAACATGATTTTTGGCCCCGAATCAATCAATTTTCCTGGGACTTGAATATTCTGATGCATGTTATCAAAATTTACCCTGGGGGGGGGAATTTTGGATAACAATTTAGCGACTCAACGGGGTCATCTGCCTGCTAGATGAAAAGACCAGTAGCCTGAAGCAATCCATTGGGCATGGAGTCATAAGCAAGCCTGAAAACTGATCTGAACCTTGAAAATCTCCCTCTGAGCCACTTGGAAACCCATTGAACCTGGAGTGTCTTCACCAAGATGCCACTGAAACGAACTGTGCAAGAGCAAAACCAGCAACACCAAAACTATGTACAAAACTGAAAATCATACATGCCCCAAATGGAACATGCAGAGTGTGCACAAGCACTTCTTCTGCTGAAAGCAAACCTACCTACTCTACTCTAACTGGAAGCAAAGGCAAGCTAAACAAACCCTGCAACTGGTTGTGAGAAATAGCTTCCTTTCTTCAAAATTGGCAGCCATGCAATTGATTTGGCACTGATCATGGCTGTTTGGATGGATGGAAAATCAACAAGAAGCTGGTCTTCTATCCAAATCATCAAGGTATCAACTGAAAAATCCAATACCTCTTTTAGTTGCTCTGCATTTGGATTGGAGAGGTATGGCAGCTGATCCTTGGTACTTTGTAGCTCATCCTCATGCTCAGAAGCAAGCATGACTGGTTGTGGCTTCTCCTTTGGCTCCAATGAAGCCAAATACCTGATTGGGCAAGGTCTGATCCGTTTGATATGCCCATTGCTCTGATTTTCAACTCCAAGAATGGAGTCTTCTTGTAGACCCACTTGAATGGATGACGTGGAAGAAATGGTAGGACCCTTCTGCCCTTTCTCTTCCTCCAATGAAGAACATGGAAGATTTAAATCTTCCAATTTTGGTTCCAAAGGGCTGCTATAAGATGCAGGCTGCTGCAAATGAATGCTCTCCTTCATGACAGCAGGCTCTTGTGTTTGGAATGTGGATGATGAAAGAGAGAATGGTGAAAACTCAACCGGCTCTTCTCCATCAAAACAGTCCTCCAAATCTGACAGGTAAACTGCCTCATTGCTGTCCTGCTGCTCGTGTTCAACTTCCTCCATGGTGTCCTCTTGATCTGCAACTTGACCACCATGGTTTCCTTCACTCTCCAATATTGAGTTTGAGAGATCAAACTCCTTTTCAGTGCTAGAACTTGAGAGAGATGAAGTGGAAAGAAGAACTGAAGGTTCTTCTGTAACCTGCTTTGTGCTCAAAGCCCTTGGATCTGCGTTTTTCTCCTCCACAGCTAGATTGTGCTCCTCTTCTTTTGGATTTGGAGCAGCTTCTCCTTCCTCCAATGTTTGAAGGCAATCTTGCTCTTGATTGAACTCCTTCTCCAGCATGAAGTTTGTCAAGTCAAACTCTTCAATCTGCTGCTCTAGAGGACAAGTTGGGGCTGCAAGATCTTCTTCTTCTGCTGCAACAAAATCAGTCCTGACCACCATTTGTTCTCCAACCCTAGCTTCTTCTGTAGGCTTGACCATCAAGGGGATCTTTGTCATCCCAAATTTGGCAGCCCAAACCTTCAAGCTGTCTGTCATTTCTTTTCTGTTTGGCTCTTCCTCTTGCTGTCCTTGATGACTGATTTTTACAATTTCTTCTTTCCCACATGGAATTGGGAATGCAAGAGGAGGGATGGGTTGTAACTCAGCTGATTTTACAATTTTTTGTGGTGGTGGAGGCAGTGAAACCTCTTGTTTCTTTGGAGGAGGGGGTATTTCTTTTAGCTCTTGTGGAGGGGGTGACTGTTTGGAAGGGAAAAGGAAAGAAGAATCGAGATGGGGTGGAAGACTAGGGGGTGGAGAAATGGATTCAACATTTGGGACAGCAGATGAGGAGTTTAAATGAGATGATGCTGCTTGAGTAATGGAAAGAGAAAAACCAGATGATGGTGTAGAACTTACCCATTGACAAGGTTGTTCAACAACAAGTCTGTAGGCCTCTATTTCTGCTGTCCATTGTGCAAGCAAAGGCAGCATTGCAATCATGAAGTCAAGCTTCTCCTGAGGGCTGTAATGCCTTGGAAAAGGTCCCACCCATGGACAGGGTGCTCCATAACCGATTCCAAAAGCTCTCATTTGTGCTTGAGCCCTGGACTGCACCATCCCCTCCTCCATCTTTTGGATTTTCTCCAACAGACCAACATCTTGGATCTGATGGTCTTCATTGTATGCACACCCTTGCTCTTGGAAAGCTCCATAGCCAAACTGACTTTGGCACTGCTGCTCATATGGGTATGCATACTGATCTTGAATCTGCTCAAAATGCTGATTTGGAGGATTTGCAAAATGTGTTGGAGGTGTGATATACTGCTGTTGTTGATGTGAATACCATGATGGAAATGAAGTCATGATTGCACAACTTCATAGAATGAAAGAATGATGGAAGAGATGGAAGGAAGAATGGATGAAAATGGATGGAAAGGAAGGTCTGCAACTTGACAGAGATGGGTTGTTGACCAGATGGAGTCGCCAGATGTGTTTGCAAGTGCCTCCAAAGGCTGAAATCTTCACAGGAACACACCAACCTGCAAAAGATGAAGTGAAAGACCTCTAAGGTCCCACCGGGCGTGCCAAAACTGTTAGTGCAAAATCACAGCACCCCTGGACGCACATCAGGCTTCTAGGTTGATGTTCAGGCATCCAGTGTGATTGCACAACATGGAAACCTCTCTCCAAGCGTGGGACTTGTAAAACCGAGAGAGGAATCTCCAGAGAAGGCTGGTTCCTGCTCCTAAACTACCTGCCACAAGCTATTCCAGTGCAGGCAAGCTAATCTAATCCTAATCTAACCATGCCAAGGAGACAGAGAGAGAGAGAGAAAGGAAAAACAGCAAAAGCCTACACTAAAACGGTGATACACCAGAGAAGGAGAATGTTGAACATCTATCAAAACTGCCATGGGACAAAGAGAGGTAAGCAATGGGAAGGATGGACAGATGCATCACAGGCCCAAGGATAGATTTCACACAGAAAATGTCCCAAAACTCCATGAACACAGCTCCAGACCTGCAATGAACGTTCAAACATGCACAAATACCTGCAATGAAGAGAGGCAAGAAGAAAACAAGCAAAAACGAGAAAGGATGGACAGATGCATCACAAAACACGTTTTGTTGCTCCAGAAGTTTGCACAGAACATCATTCCATTAGTAAAAGGCAAAAAACGCCATTACAGAGCAGGGAGGAGGTTCGAACTCCATTTTCAACCCTAGAGAAGAAAAGAAGGGAGGGCAGAGCAGAAAGAATAAACAACCTTTTTTTAAATGAGCCAAATCTGGCTTTTACATTGCATGGGTCGAGCCCAGGGGACAGAAAACGTAGGAAAATGTGCAAGCCCATTCCTCATTGACTGCAGATGCATTAACTCAACATGGAGGATCTTACCAACCCATACCCTGCTTTGAGCGATTTTGAGGAGAATGCGACCCATTTGTATTAATTTGGCCGCTAAAATGTCACTTCTGGCCGTGCAGAAGAAGAATGCGACCCATTAGCATTAAAACGGGTTGTTGAAAGGTCGCTTCTGGCCATTACCACACGTCAGAGCCGTTTCTCTATTTTTTCTCTTCAGACTGCACCAAAACTCGAGATTGATCCCAGAATCATGTAGAGAATCTCACTAGCTTTCCGTTGATATAAAGAACGTGCAAATCCGAGCTCTGGATCAAAAGATATGACGATCTGAAGATTTAGGGCACGGAACAGGCGAAAACGGATTTTGAAATATTTTCCCGCGCATTGCCACTGGATGACACGTGGCATGCTCTGATTCGCTGAATTCTCTCTCCTCTACCTTTTCGGCGGGCTGTCTTTTGAATTTTCCTTGTGGGCCCTAGCTGGGACACGTGGCACTATCCCATTGGTTCGGATCGGTGCTCGAAAACTCGCCCATTTGACTTTTTGACTTTTCTCTTGTGAGGACACGTGGCAGGTTCTGGATTGGGCTCCTCGCGTACTTCGCCTCCATTTGTCTCCTCCCATTTGCGTACTCATTCGCCGGTTCGGGCATTTCGCGTCCATTTGTCCCAGACGTCCCATTTGATTTTGGACCCTTTGACATTTCGGCCGGTTCGGGCGGTTCGGGCATTTTTGGCCCGCTTGTCCCACTTTGCTTCGGACTGACTTGACATTTTCGGCCGGTTCGGCCGGTTCGGGTATTTTGGCCCGCGCGTCCCAATTGCTTTTGGGCTCCTTGTACTGATTTCGCCGATCCGGCCGGTTCGGGCATTTCGCGTCCATTTGTTCCACTCGTCCCGAATGCTACCCTCTTCAGCAGTTAGCCAATTTTTCTCCTCGGCTGGATCGGCTTTTCGCGCCCGCCGCGTACTTCTGTCCCACTTGTCCCATTTGCTTAGTGGGCCGCCTGGACTCATTTCGGCCGGTTCGGGCGGTTCGCGTACCTTGTCCCATTCGTCCCACCTTGTGCTGGACCAGGACTTAGCCGATTTTCACAATTTTTTCTGGCCCAAACTACTTGCTTTCTGCAACCTTCTCCGCACTTTCTCAGAGCTTGCTCTTTTCCTCTCAGACAGGGGAGTTAGAAAATATTTGAGGGGACCCTAGCAACATGATTTTTGGCCCCGAATCAATCAATTTTCCTGGGACTTGAATATTCTGATGCATGTTATCAAAATTACCCTGGGGGGGTGAATTTTGGATAACAGGTTTAGATGAGTTTGTAAGAGGAAATTATGGTCATTTCATGTGAAGTATGTGTTTTCTCACGAAATTCCAGGTCAATTACTAGACCTAGTGCATATGTTTTAGCATGGTGGCATGATACATGGACCAAGGAAGTCTAATATGATCATGATAATTGTGTTGTGACATGATATATCATGTGTAGGATGAGTATTATATCATATCTCAACTATTTAATGATGCTTCAAGGTCCACTGAAACAACTTGTGCGAAATCAATAGATTCCCATAGACATCTAGGTAAGTATTGGATGAAAGGTGACAGTTACCAAATGAATCCAAATATGGAAGTTACTTAGGACAATTAGAGGTGGTCATCAAGATGTTTTAGGTCAAATTTCAGGTCAAGGTTGTTAAGCGTTTGCAAAATATGATGTTTTAGAAGTATTCAGAAGGATCTAAGGGTGAAGATGGATCCCAACTCGATAGGTCATCTTGCAAATGGTCACCCACACATGGGGGTCCTCTGACTTTTGAAAGTCTGACACTTTGAAACATCTCCATTGAGATAATCCTCAACTTCAATCTCCCAAATATTTTATCTTGATCATTCCCTTGTTATATAGATTCATTAACAAGTTTTAAATCCCTCTTGAAGACATTCCTAATGAACCCTCATAGATAAGCGATAGGATAAAGATGAATTGTATGGGAAAAAAAGATGATCTACCAAAAAATAAATCCCAAAAACCTACGGATTGTAGAGGATCCTTTAGCTCTACAAATTTGGTGGTGGTTTTATGATCTAGTTGTTTCAGGAAGTGGGAGAAAACCCCTTATTTTGTGGACATTTACAGTTTTAGGGTTGAGATGGAAGCTTCATAATGAAAAGTGATTTTTTTTGGAATCCTTAGGATATTGTATAAGTGACCATGGAAATTTTTAGGAAGGTATATGTTATCCCGTAAAATTGATAAGGGCAATTTTACCGATAACCATACCGAAAATTTTGTTTCAATCCCTCGTTAGGGATCCCTCGCGTTCGAAACGTTGCAAAATCCCTCCCCGGGAAATCTAGTTTTTGAACTTAGTCTTTTTGAGCCTTTTTTGGCTGGGCGCATGGTTTTGCCTTGCAACATCAAGTTTTGATGCGCCCCCTTAAAAGCCTTTGGCGCATGGTTTTCCATGTTGTCACTCCTTTCGGTGCGCCAAAGGATGTTGAGTTAGTTTTTGGTGCGCCATAGGGTGCACGTAATCTATATGTTACACCAAGTTTTGGTGCGCCAAAGGGCGCACATAACTTCATGTCCGACAATGCATTGGTGCGCCAAAGGCGCACTCATTCTTCTGTTGTCAATACCTTCCATGCGCCAAAGGGCGCACGCTTTCCCTTGTCGACAGTTGTTTCCATGCGCCATTTCAAAAGGTTGGTGGCGCATTAATGACAAGTTTTTCTATAAATATCAGTGCGCGCCCATGTCATTTTCATTCCTTTTTTCGAAGCACGTGATTGCTCTGGATTTGTCAGCTCTGCTCTGTCGTTGTCATCCCTGTGGACCCGCTTTCCAAATTTTTCATATATATTTGAAGGTAAGAGGTTCTCCCTCTTCTCTGTTTTATGCTTTCGTTCTTTGAGCTTGTTTTCTGTTGGTTTGCATGGTGCTTGCTTGCTGGTCGGTTTTCAATAAGTATGTTTATGTTTAGCTTTTCCCCCCTGTGCTGTCCTGTTTTGTTTCCTCTTTTCTTCTTTTCTCCTTCCTCCCTCTTTCCAGATCTGCTGGGAAAGGGAGCTTTTTGTAATGGCTTGGTCTGCAAGTATCTTTTATGAAACCTTACTTGACCAAGCAACCTTTGAAGGGAGAAAGAATCAGTTATTTGAGTGAGTGAGCTTATTTCAAATGGCGCACTTGGCGCGCCTTGTAACAATAAAGACAGTCGCGCCCCTTGGCGCACCTACCCGCCATGCAACATGCTCAAGACCCGCGCCAAATGGCGCACCTTTCCATCCTGCTGCAGTTGAAATTCATGCGCCCTCGAAGCGCGCCCTTTTCGCATGCTACAAGTCTAAAACCTACGCCTCCTTAAAAAGTCTTTGGCGCACCCTTTGTCCATGTTGCATAATGTTTCCATGCGCCAAAGGGCACACTCAGCTTCAAAGTAACACAAGCCTTCTGCGCGCAAGTATAAAGATTAAAAAGGCGCGGGCGCACCCTCCATTGCAGTAACATGATGTTGTGTAAACCCTCCATGCGCCGCGCCATATCCCTTTGGCGCACCATTTGTTAATGTTACACAATCCATCCATGCACCAAAGGGCGCACCGAACCCCAATGTAACACGCATTTCCTGTGCGCCCTGCTATAAAATGCAACCTGCTTCATCCATGCGCCATGCGCCTTTGGCGCCAGTATAACCTCTGCAACATTCCTTTTCTGTGCGCCTTATCTATTTGGCCTGTCAGTTGCATTTTTCCCGCGCCCTGAGCCTTTAAATCTCTAACTCTTTCTTCTGCTAGCTTTCCAATGGAAGATCAAATGACTAATTCAACCTTTTTGGATTGGGTCTCACTTCTTCTTCATGCAGATCAGCAACTGAGTTCGAAAGAACACATGTCTACGTCAAGCAAGAAACCCACCAAACCAAGAGGAAAGGCTAAACTGACAGAAGAAGAGATGAAATACAAATATCAGAGGGTCAGGATGCCCGAATCACAGGCTGAGTGCAGTATGGATGTCAGAGACTCTGAATTGGGTCACATTGACATGGATGAGTTCTGGGTTAGAACTCAAAAAGTTACAAGAAGTCCATGGATGGACAAGTTAATAGGCAGTGCTCTGCATTTCGCCGGCGGAATCCCAGTCAGCGCTGTAAACAACGAATTCATGATGGTGGTTGCCCAATGTTACAACAAAGACACAAGATGTGTCGAGAACAGTAAGGGCGAGGTAGTCATAAACCTCACTGCCCGTCATTTTGAGTTAATGCTTGGCATCCCTCACCACCGGAACTACGTGGCTGTTAGCCAGCAAGAATGCATCAAGGCCTGGGAAGACAACGAGGACCAGTGCATGCAGTTGATGAATGAGGTCTACCTAAAGAACAAGAAGGTGGTGACCCGGTGGCCTCAAACTATCCACCGAAGTGATTTCTCAGAGGAACTCAGTGATACTATCACTTTCCTGAGCAGAGTCTTCGGGCTTTCAGATGCCCACTATTTCCATAAGTGGATGCTGCGGTACCTGGAGACAATGAATAAGAATTTACCCGATCAGCGCTTTTGCTGGGGGGAAATAATAAGCAGCACCATATCTGAGCAGCTACAACAGCTCGCCACAACAGGAGTATTCCATATGAACTCCTATGTAGTCTACGCTGCAGCGTCGGCAAGGGATTACCCAGGGCTGAACCGAAGTGGAGTATGGCCTCAGGCCAAGATATTTGATTACTACCCAGAGCTGAGGCTGGAGAATAGCATCCCTCAATTTGCTAAAATCAATGATGCATTCTTCTATCACGTCATCTGCCTGCTGAGGCCCAACATGACTCATAGCCGGACGACCAAGAACATAGTAGCAGTCACAGAGAAATGGGGAGCCTTGTTCACCCAATTTCCCACGTTCACCTATCTAAGGGCTGTCAACTTTTTGGGAGAGCCAACCAGGCTACCAAGGTATGCTGGACCAAAGTTGATTCTACTGGAGTTATCAAGGCAGCTGGTCACATACCATGAAAAGTGCCTCAAAAGAAAGAAGGGCGGAACTCCTTTCCCCCTCACAGTGGGCCGGTACACATGCTCCTCCTATCACAAAGCGAAGGAAATGTTCGCAGAGCTGGAGTTGCTGAATTTGAAACATGACTTCCCAGCCAGGCCTACCTTCGATCCTAGGGGCTGTCTACCAAGGGCTAAGCTGGATCCGATCCATGTCCCTCAAATTGAGGATATTTACATTGACGTTCTCCATGAGGTGGAACTCAGAAGAAAGGATCACTCGCGCTTGGCATTAACGGAAATCATCCAATACGGAGTGGCCATTGTCCCCAAAGGCTTCCAAACTACGGAAGACGAAACTGACAAGGTGTACAATGACACGGAAGGGGATGATTGGCCTTTCCCGGACATTGACAGAAGCAAAGCTCCTCAAACAATTGAGGAGAGGGTCAAAGAGACTATGCGGAGAACAGAACATTGGTGCCGCATGAACGGACTAATCTACCTCGGGGTAGATTTCACAACTTCCCCTTTGGGCAACGCACCTCCAAGGTCGAAGAAGCAGCTGAAAGGAAAAGGTGCAGAAGGTGAACCCAGCACCATTCAGGAGGAAGCCCCTCAAAGTCCTCTTCCTTCAGAGCCTGAACAAGTCATAACTCTTGATGAGGGATTGACAGAGGATAGTCCTATACGCCCATCCACCCAGGATGTCGGCGTCGCTACAACTTTAGAGGTCCCTTCTATCCCTTCTTCTTCTCTTCCTTCCCCTCCTCGAGTGACTCAAGCGACCATCCCTTTGGTCGCGTCCTCTGCCCCTTCTTCTACTCTTTCCCCCGCATCTTCGTCTATCTTTTCCTCCCTCGCTGATTTGTCTTCCTCTATTTCTTCCCTCATCTCCGAGCTCCCTTCCCTTCCTATCTCTTCTGCAGTTGCGGTTTCCCTCCCTCCCGTGGGCACTTCTTCGGCTATTCTTTCAATGCCGCCGCCGCGTGTCTCCACGTTTTTCCCCTCTTCTACCGTTGCTGCTTCCCCCTCTGTCTCTGGTCCTTCTTCTATAGGACCAGCTTGGATCTCTCAGCAGCTAAGCCAACAAAAGAGGAAAGTTCCCATCGCTCCGATGGACTTTTCGGTCATTCCGGCTAAAGGAGTGAAGAAGCACAAGCCGGTTACACGCTTCTCAAAGAGCGCTGCAGGTGAGAGAGTCATGGAAATAGCATACCCCAACCCCCTCAAAGAAAAAGAAGATCTGTCTCCAACAGATTTCACCGTGACCCAAGTCACAATGGGGACATCCTCAGAAAGTCTCCAGGGGGAAGCTCTTTCCGCAGTGGATGCACTCTGCAAGAAGCTTCAGGAAACGAAAGAGGAGAAAAGGCTACTGAAGGAGCAGAACAAATATCTGCTTCAGGCCTTACAGAAGATGGGAAGTGCACCTCCCACAACTGCCGCCGAGACTCCTGAGCTGCTCAGTCAGGAGAAGATCAATGAGTATTCTAAGATCGGCGAGCAAGGTATGGCTGTTTCTGCTTGGAGGAGCCAAATCCTCAAGGATAGTGAAAAAGTAATCGCCGAGTATATCAGTTTATACCTGAACATCGAGAAGGCGAACAAGGAACTCCAAGCATTAGCAGGTCCGATATCAGAAGAGTTAGAGCATGCTAGACTCTAGCATGAGGCCTTCCAACAAATGTTCGACTGTTCAGTCGAAGATCTGGTCAAGTTCGGAGTCTTCGGCCACCCAAGGGCCCTCAACAAAACTATGTCCACTCTGGACTATCGGATAGATCAGCTAGAATTCGTTCTGGAAAAGATAGACAAGGTAAAGGAAGAGGCCCTGGATGCAATGCATCAAATGGAGAAAATTGTTCTATCTATGACTCCAGGGTTGCTCACTCCTTCCCTTACCTTAAGATCAGCTGATGACACTATCCGGATTTTCAAGGAGATAGCCTCTCAAGGGACAGGGCCAGAGGTCACGTTCGATACTGAATCTATCAACAACCTACTGGCCTGTAGGGACTTCATCGGGTTCCTTATCGAGGCGGAGAAAGATTATTCCAAACTCCCGGAAAAGCTCATAGACGAGCGGGAGACTTGCGAAGCCATCAGTGAACGGCACAAGGATCCATCACAGGATCAATTTGGGCCAATGATCAGCAAGTTTTTGGAATACCGCGCTCAGTTCCACATATCATCACCTGAGCAGCATCAGAAACAGGCAACCCCTTTTCGGCCGCAGGATGATGATGATGAGTAGCTTCTTCTTCTTCTTCTTCTTCTTCTTCTCTATTCTCCGACTTTCTTTTCGAATATCTGAAGTAAGTTGATACAAATGATGACATCATCCATGTTGCATCATGGGATGATGTCATCTATCAAAGTTGTCAAAGTCAACATGACTTTTAGATATTTTGTAAATATCTTTGTAAATAAGTGGTTGGCTCCATTTTGCCTTCTCTCTCCCTCATCTTCTATAAATATGAGAATACTTGTTGTATTCAGAGGTGAACATTTTTTAGATAGAAATAGAAGTGAGGAGAGAAAGACTTTGAGCTTTCTTGTAACAGAAAAGAACAGTAATACAATTATTCAGACTTTGTGCTCAATAGCTGTGTTATACATTAGATCTTCCTTACGTTAGATCTATATGTGTTTAATCTGTTAGATTCATATCTACTTTTCCGTCATTTGTTTATCAGTATTGCTTTGTTTATTTATGCAAGTAGGTTTGGCTCTGTTTACTACCAAACTAAAAACATAAATCTTCTGACCTTTCTGCTTTGGAATTCATTTCTTTTCTCCCTTCGGATCTGTTCTTTCTCTTCTCCCTCTTTCATTCCTTTCTTTTCGCAGCCTGGAATACTCTACTGGGATGAGATCCCAACCCCGAAGGCAGAATCTGTGAGACTTGCATAGGTTCCTGCTAGTAGAAATAGCAATAAACCAGTTTCGCTTTGCTGTCTCAAAGAGGGGCTAAGCCCTGCACACTGTTGGCTCGTCTATCCATAGATCTGTCCGCGCGACAGATTTTCGGACCAACAGTTTTTGGCGACTCCGCTGGGGAACGGATAGATCTGACAGATCTGTGCTGGTGGTAAGATATTAAAAATCAGAAAAATCAAAAGATTGCTGCCTGTTTGCAAACCTGAATTTTTTATAAAAATCCAAAAATTTGCAAAAGTGCTCAAATCGAAAAATTTCCTTCTGAGAGTCATAGATCGGGCCTAGTTACAGATCTTTAGTTCGCTGAGTTTTTATCAAAATCATTATTTTTCCGTAGATCTGGATTTTTGACTATTTTCCAAAAAGTTTAAAACCCTTTGAAAAAGTAAAGATCAGATCTGAAAATCAGCCTACTATTCTTCCCTGCCATCTTATCCTCGCTGCTATTTGTCATTAACCGCAATCGGTTTTTCGAGGAGGATTTTTTTTAAATATTCAGAAAAGTATTTGCTGCTGGTTTTTGTCAGAAAAACCAGAAAATCAGCAAGTACACCCAAAAATAAGGTTTAAATCTGCGCCGTAATATTGCAGATCTGGAAGGTACACTGGCGAGTGAACCTTTTACGCGCAGCAGGAGAGCCCGTGGAGAAGCTGATCCTACTTTCGATCTGCTTCAAAGGCACAATTTCAGCGTAACACCGGCACGTTTTTCAGCGCTAAGCTCGGCTAGCCGGTCATCCAGGAGTGTCTCACCTTCACGAAGAAAAAGTCTTTTACAGGGAACATCCACGTCCCTCTGTAGTGCCTTGCTACTCAGCGGAACTACACTTCCAGCTCGTGTTCTCTTTCCGGCTTTTCAGATGGCGGTACCATGGGGAAACGCTATGGGCCCTCTCGCACTGCCACATCCAGTTCACGCGCTCCCTCACGGAAATCGAAAGAATTTTCCTAAATTTGACGGGAGCGGAAATCAAAGCACGGATTCCCACATATCTGCTTTCATTATGTCATGCAGTATTTTGGACGTGACTCATGAAGATGTGTCAGTCCGCCTTTTTCTGGAAACCCTACAGGGGCCTGCAGCTGAATGGTTTCAGCATTTGCCGGCCGGATCTATCACCAGTTGGGCTACCTTGCGGGAAGCTTTTGAAGACAGATACAAGCCTTCAGAGGATGCATTTGCGTTGCTATCGCGGATTACCCACCTGAAGAAGGAGGCCAATGAGACCATGCGCGATTTTGTCGCCCGGTTCAATGCATTAATCAACCGTGTCCCTACTGCCATGCTTCCAACACCGGAGAATCAGAAGTGTTTCTTCGTGAACGCCATGAGCTCAAAAGTCAGTTTCTTGCTCCTTCAAGAACGAGTAACTACTCTGCCTCTCGCTCAGGCTGCTGCCATTCGGATAGAAGACAATTTGATAATATCCGGCGAGTTGAAAAAGGAATCATCAAAGTCCAAATCTTCGGACCCCTCGCCTGCTACTTCGTCTGATCCAGCATTCCAAAAGATGGCGAACGATCTGCTCGCATTAAAAAAGCAGCTAGCCCAGGCCTCTCCCAGTTCCTCGTACCGGGATGTCCCGCGGAGGAATTTTGTTCCTAACAATGTTTCACAAAGACCGCGTCTACCTGCAACTGCTCCACGATTGGCACTCGAAGCTCCTCCGGTCAATGCTTTGGCCGAAATAGAAGAGGAAGAGCAGTACTATGAAGAACCTTCGTCTCAAGGCGAAGATGATCAAGATGTCGGTGAACCGACTGGCGACTCTACTATTGGATACATGGAATTTGATGAGGATGAATCTGATGAAGAAGAGAGTACTCAGGGATATGCAAGCGGACAATCCTACGTTGTTTTTACCCGCTCGCAAGGAAAGGAAGCAGAAGTTGCTGCCCATGTGCAGAAAGAGAAGGTCGTATCAAGCACACCTCCAACCATTGTTAAAAGAGGTAATCCTCTTCCTACTCAACTCCCTGTTAAATCTTTTGCAAAGAAGTCTTTTCCGCCCATCTCTCCTCCGAATCAGCCCCCTCATATTCCTATCAAGATCAGTAACCCTGTTCCGCAATCGCGAAGTGAAGGACTCATTCCTTTACCAACGCAACCCTTGGCCGCATTCGATATAATAGATCATGCAAAAAAGACCAAGATCCAGATGTCTGAAGCTGAGTATCTTCAGTCAAACCCCGAACAGCTTGTAAGATTGACTAAGTATATCCAAAGTCAAGCTGTTATATCTAATCAGGCTTCCCCAAAAGGAATCCTTTCCACTCCTCCTGAATCCCACATAAATGTTGCTTCAACATCCGCATCAGGCAAGATAGAACCTTTCTATCTCTCTCTCCTAATCAACGGCCATAAGTTGAGCAACTGTATAATTGATTCCGGAGCTTCCGATAACGTCATGCCGGCGAAAGTCGCCCATGCTTTGGGCCTCACTCTTACCAAACCTTTCGGCAGATGTTACTCATTGGAGACCAAGCAAGTACCATTGATTGGCCAAATCAAAGACGCGCAATTCGCGTTTGCAGCCTTCCCGGATAAAAGAGTAAAAATGACCGTCCTTGTCGCTGACATTCCGGCAGCCTATGGAATTCTGCTAGGAAGGAGCTTTTGCAGCGAAGTTGGTGGAGAAATTCACATGGACTGGTCTAAAGCTAGAATTCCAGTCAAAGGCGTAATGCAAACTTTGGAACCGGAATCCCAAAAGAAGTACTTGGTCACTAGCTCCGAAGATCCCAAAGCCCAAATCCTTTTTGAATCATCAGGGATGGGGAACTACTTTTTGTCTACTAAGGCGGATACAAAGGACATTTTTGTTCAAGAAAAGGATCTTAATAAGATCTGGACCTTGCAATTTGATGGCAGTTGCGCAACTAGTGGATGTGGCGCTGGGGTTGTGCTGATATCTCCTGAGGAAGAAGTCATTCCTCTTTCTTTCAAGTTGCAGTTTTTCAACACTAACAATACTGCTGAGTATGAGTCTCTGTTACTCGGTATGCAAGCTGCAAAGGAAAGAGGAATTAAAAATCTAAAAGTTCAAGGTGATGCCGAGCTGGTTGTAAATCAGGTCAAAAGGATTTACCAAGTAAAAAATGAAAGGCTCAGACACTACCGTAATGCAGTATGGGACAGCATTGAGGAATTTGATGCCTTTTCGATAGGGGCAATTCCAAGAGCTCAAAATGATATGGCCGATTCATTGGCCGTTTCAGCATCTCTCATGCTCCCGCACCCGGGTTTGAAAACGAACAAATACACCATTGAAGTGGTTTTCCGCCCGAGCGTGCCAGACAACTCTCAGCATTGGCAGGTATTCAACGATGATAATCACCTCATTGCCTTTCTAGAAAAATCAGAAAATTTTGATGAGTTGTACTTTGAAGGATCCACCTCAACATGCCGCGAATCAATCAACAGTCAAAACCATGAATCAGAGGAGAAAGACGGCATATGTCAGCTCAAAGGAAATAAAATTCCGAAGGGCCTGGTTTCTCTGGAACGCCTGTTTGACAGGCATGACCGTTTTGTTAAAAAGAAGAAGCGGGACGATCCTTGCTCATCCCCAGAGACAGAACCAGTCAATATAGGTTCTGAGGCACATCCGCAATTTGTGAACATCGGGAAATGTTGCACGCCAGAGGAAAAGCGGAAATTCGTCAAGTTGCTGAAGAGATATATGGATGTATTGGCATGGTCCTATGCCGATTTAAAGTCCTTCAAGCCAAAGGACGTTCAGCATGACATACCGCTAAGAGACGATGTCAAAGCCTTCCGTCAGAAGCAGAGGCACTATAATCCCAAGATTTCGGGCACCATTCAGGCCGAAATTCAGAAGATGCTGGATGCAAGAATCATCTTCCCTATTCATCACAGCACTTGGGTGGCAAACATTGTGCCAGTGCGCAAGAAAAACGGTGAAATACGCATATGCGTAGACTTCCGAAACTTGAACCAAGCTTCGCTGAAAGACAACTACCCTCTTCCAATAATGGATCAAGTTCTGCAAGCAGTAACTGGATCAGAAATGCTGTCTATGCTTGATGGTTTTTCAGGCTACAACCAGATTGAAGTCTCGCCTGAAGATCAATTCAAAACAGCATTCACTACTCCTTGGGGTACATTTGCCTATAGCAGGATGCCTTTCGGCCTAACTAACGCTGGTGCCACTTTTCAGCGGGCCATGGATTTCGCATTTAAAGGCATGATGGGAAAAGTCATTGTAGTTTATCTAGATGACTTGACCGTGTTCTCTAAACAACGAAGTGATCATTGTGATCATTTGGAGCAAGTATTGGCCAGGTGCCGAGAACATGGAATTTCCCTAAATCCCAAAAAGTCTGTTTTTGGGGTTACGGAAGGGAAATTGCTAGGCCATGTGGTTAGCAAAGAAGGAACCAAGATCGATGCCGAAAGAGTTAAGGCTATCCAAAGCCTTACTCTGCCTACAAGCAAGAATGGTGTTCATTCTTTCTTCGGGAAGGTGAACTTTCTTAGGCGTTTTGTTCCTGATTTTGCTGAGAAGACCCGCCACATACTGAACATGATGAAAGGGTCACCCACTTTCAGATGGAGTGAAGAAGGGGAAAAGATCATTTGAGGAAATAAAAACTTCTGTTGCTCATGCACCGGTCCTGGTATGTCCGGATTTCTCCAAGAACTTCATTATGTATAGTTACGCCTCCGAACATACTGTGTCTGCAATCCTAATGCAAAAGAACTCGGAGGATATTGAATCTCCAATCGCATTCATGAGTTCTCCTCTCAAGCCTCATGAACTGAAAATGACTCAGCTGGAAAAGCATGCCTTTGCCGTTGTCAAAGCAGTGAAGAATTTCAGGTATTACATTCTGAACTCGCATACGGTAGTGCTGGTCCCAGACACCGCGGTAAAATCAATTCTAACTCAGCAGGAGTTAGGAAGCTTGAGAGGGAATTGGATCGCAAAAGTTCAGGAATATGACCTGGATATTAAGCCCACCAAGCTGGTGAGGGGCAAGGGCCTGTGTCAGCTAATGGCTGAAAATGAAAATTCAGAAAATCCAAAAGGAAAAGAGGACTGTACCAAAGAAGAGCAAAGCCCTCTAAAGGAGCCTGATTCTCTGCCTCTGGTTTTATTTGTTGCAACCAGTGATGAGTGGTACTCCGATATCGCTTTCTTCCTTACCTACGGCGAATGCCCAATGCACCTAACTGCAAAGGAGAAGCGCACTATAAAGCTCAGGGCAGCTAAGTATGTCATCTGGGATGACGGTTTATATAAGCGCGGGATAGACGGTGTCTTTCTGCGATGTGTTGACAAACCCCAGCAAGTAAGATTGTTGGAAAGTTTTCACAATTCAGCCTGTGGGGGTCATTTTTCTTCTTCCGTGACAGCACACAAAATCATTCGAGCCAGGTACTATTGGCCAACGCTCTTTCAAGATGCGGCTACCTGGGTGGCAAAGTGTGAACCCTGTCAGCAATTCGTCGGCAAGCCCAAATTGGCTGCCCTTCCCCTTAGGCCGGTCATTATCAATGAACCATTCAGGCAATGGGGAATTGATTTTATTGGAGCACTCAATCCTCAATCGAGTGCCGGACATGGCTATGTCCTCACAGCAACGGATTACTTCACTAAGTGGGTGGAAGCCATACCTGTCAAGCACGCCACTTCTGAGGTGGTTTGCAGTTTTATCAAAGAGAATATCATTGTCAGGTTCGGTGTTCCAAACAAGATCGTTGCTGATAATGCTTCTAACTTCTCCTCGCGGGAAGTTATTAGTTTTTGCTATGAATACGGAATAACTTTAGCACATGCCTCAGATTATTACCCTCAGGGAAATGGTCAGGCAGAATCCAGTAATAAGAACTTGGTGACCATCATACGGAAATTAGTAGATGAAAATCAGCGCATGTGGCACAAGTCTTTGTACGATGCTTTGTGGGTGGACCGCATTACCCCCAAGAGATCTCTCGGCATGTCACCTTTTCAAGTGTTATATGGCACTGATGCCGAACTTCCCATTTCTGCGGAACTTCCTGCTCTACGCTTGGCACGAGCAATCGAAGATGAAACTTTTCAGAATTCTCTAGAAAAGAGAATTATGTATCTGGCGGAACTTGAAGAAAAGAGAGTAAGAGTGGTCGACAAGATCACTGAACATCAGAATCAAGTGAAGAGGCTTTTTGACAAGAAGGCCAAGCAGAGAGATTTTCTAGTGGGAGATCTCGTCCTTCTTTGGGACAAGCGAAGAGAACCGAAGGGCATGCACGGAAAATTTGATTCCCTATGGAGAGGGCCCTTCAAAATCAAGCAACTCAATGGAGAGAATAGTTTCTATCTCTCATATCTGGATGGAGCTGAGCTCCCGCTTCCCTATAGCGGGCAACATCTCAAGATCTTCAGGAAGTAGAGCTTGCTCTCTTCTTTGTACAGTTTATTTTAGTTGTGTGTTTGCTTTTGTCGTGTGTTTGCTTTCAGTTTGTTGTGTGTTTCCTTTGTTCTCCCTCCGGTCCCCCTTGTTTTTGACTCCGTACCCAATGGATAGGCACATGTGATCTGGGATTCTCTACCCCCGAGTTTGCTCAGGGATAGTCCCCAGAAAGAGCCAGCTGTTATCCCGTAAAATTGACAAGGGCAATTTTACCGATAACCATACCGAAAATTTTGTTTCGATCCCTCGTTAGGGATCCCTCGCGTTCGAAACGTTGCAAAATCCCTCCCCGGGAAATCTAGTTTTTGAACTTAGTCTTTTTGAGCCTTTTTGGCTGGGCGCATGGTTTTTGCCTTGCAACATCAAGTTTTGATGCGCCCCCTTAAAATCCTTTGGCGCATGGTTTTCCATGTTGTCACTCATTTCGGTGCGCCAAAGGATGTTGAATCACTTTTTGGTGCGCCAAAGGGCGCGCGTAATCTCCCTGTTACACCAAGTTTTGGTGCGCCAAAGGGCGCACATAAAATCATGCCGACAACGCATTTCATGCGCCAAAAGGCGCGCTCATTCTTCTGTCGTCAATTCCTTCCATGCGCCAAAGGGCGCACGCTTTCCCTTGTCGACAGTTGTTTCCATGCGCCATTTCAAAAGGTTGGTGGCGCATTAATGACAGGTTTTCCTATAAATATCAGTGCGCGCCCATGTCATTTTCATTCTATTTTCGAAGCACGTGATTGCTCTGGATTTGTCAGCTCTGCTCTGTCGCTTCTCGCCCTGTGGACCCGCTTTCCAAATCTTTTGCTATATTTTGAGGTAAGAGGTTCTCCCTCTTCTCTGTTTTTATGCTTTCGTATGTTTTGGTCTGCTTTTGGTTGGTATGCATGGTCGGTTTGGTCAATGGAAGATGTTTATGTTTTGGCTTTTCCCCCCTCTGTGCTGGTTCCATCGTTTTGTTTCTTCTTTTCTCCTTCTTCCTTCCTCCCTCTTTCCAGATCTGCTGGGAAAGGGAGCTTTCTTGAATGGCTTGGCCTGTTATCTTTTATGAAACCTTACTTGACCAAGTAACTATTTAAGGAGAGAAATGAATGAGAATGATTTGAGTTTGAGTGAGCTTATTTCAAATGGCGCACTGGCGCGCCTTGTAACAATAAAGACAGTCGCGCCCCACGGCGCACCTACCCGCCATGCAACATGCTCAAGACCCCGCGCCAAATGGCGCACCCTTCCATCCTGCTGCAGTTGAAATTCATGCGCCCCTAAGCGCACCCTTTTTTTCCTGCCAAGCTTAAAACCTGCGCCTCCTTTAAACCTTTGGCGCACCCTTTCTCCATGTTGCATAATGTTTCCATGCGCCAAAGGGCGCACTCAGCTTTAATGTAACACAAGTCTTCTGCGCGCAAGTATAAAGATTACAAAGGCGCGGGCGCACCCTCCATTGCAGTAACATGATGTTGTGTAAAACCCTCCATGCGCCGCGCCATATTCCTTTGGCGCATCATTTGTCCATGTTACACAATCCATCCATGCGCCAAAGGGCGCACCGAACCCCAATGTAACACGCATTTCCTGTGCGCCCTGCTATAAAATGCAACCTGCTTCATCCATGCGCCATGCGCCCTTTGGCGCCAGTATAACCTCTGCAACATTCCTTTTCTGTGCGCCTTATCTATTTGGCCTGTCCAGTTGCATTTTTCCCCGCGCCCTGAGCCTTTAAATCTCTAACTCTTTCTTCTGCTAGCTTTCCAATGGAAGATCAAATGACTAATTCAACCTTTTTGGATTGGGTCTCACTTCTTCTTCATGCAGATCAGCAACTGAGTTCGAAAGAACACATGTCTACGTCAAGCAAGAAACCCACCAAACCAAGAGGAAAGGCTAAACTGACAGAAGAAGAGATGAAATACAAATATCAGAGGGTCAGGATGCCCGAATCACAGGCTGAGTGCAGTATGGATGTCAGAGACTCTGAATTGGGTCACATCGACATGGATGAGTTCTGGGTTAGAACTCAAAAAGTTACAAGAAGTCCATGGATGGACAAGTTAATAGGCAGTGCTCTGCATTTCGCCGGCGGAATCCCAGTCAGCGCTGTAAACAACGAATTCATGATGGTGGTTGCCCAATGTTACAACAAAGACACAAGATGTGTCGAGAACAGTAAGGGCGAGGTAGTCATAAACCTCACTGCCCGTCATTTTGAGTTAATGCTTGGCATCCCTCACCACCGGAACTACGTGGCTGTTAGCCAGCAAGAATGCATCAAGGCCTGGGAAGACAACGAGGACCAGTGCATGCAGTTGATGAATGAGGTCTACCTAAAGAACAAGAAGGTGGTGACCCCGGTGGCCTCAAACTATCCACCGAAGTGATTTCTCAGAGGAACTCAGTGATACTATCACTTTCCTGAGCAGAGTCTTCGGGCTTTCAGATGCCCACTATTTCCATAAATGGATGCTGCGGTACCTGGAGACAATGAATAAGAATTTGCTCCGATCAGCGCTTCTGCTAGGGGGAAATAATAAGCAGCACCATATCTGAGCAGCTGCAACAGTTTGCCACGCCAGGAGTATTCCATATGAACTCCTATGTAGTCTACGCTGCAACATCGGCAAGGGATTACCCAGGGCTGAACCGAAGTGGAGTATGGGCCTCAGGCCAAGATATTTGATTACTATCCAGAGCTGAGGCTGGAGAATAGCATCCCTCAATTTGCTAAAATCAATGATGCATTCTTCTATCACGTCATCTGCCTGCTGAGGCCCAAACATGACTCATAGCCGGACGACCAAGAACATAGTAGCAGTCACAGAGAAATGGGGAGCCTTGTTCACCCAATTTCCCACGTTCACCTATCTAAGGGCTGTCAACTTTTTGGGGAGAGCCAACCAGGCTACGAAGGTATGCTGGACCAAAGTTGATTCTACTGGAGTTATCAAGGCAGCTGGTCACATAACCATGAAAAGTACCTCAAAAGAAAGAAGGGCGGAACTCCTTTCCCCCTCACGGTGGGCCGGTACACATGCTCCTCCTATCACAAAGCGAAGGAAATGTTTGCAGAGCTAGAGTTGCTGAATTTGAAACATGACTTCTCAGCTAGGCCTACCTTCGATCCTAGGGGCTGTCTACCAAGGGCTAAGCTGGATCCGATCCATGTCCCTCAAATTGAGGATATTTATATTGACGTTCTCCATGAGGTGGAACTCAGAAGAAAGGATCACTCGCGCTTGGCATTAACGGAAATCATCCAATACGGAGTGGCCATTGTCCCCAAAGGCTTCCAAACTACGGAAGACGAAAACTGACAAGGTGTACAATGACACGGAAGGGGATGATTGGCCTTTCCCGGACATTGACAGAAGCAAAGCTCCTCAAACAATTGAGGAGAGGGTCAAGGAGACTATGCGGAGAACAGAACATTGGTGCCGCATGAATGGACTAATCTACCTCGGGGTAGATTTCACAACTTCCCCTTTGGGCAACGCACCTCCAAGGTCAAAGAAGCAGCTGAAAGGCAAAGGTGCAGAAGGTGAACCTTAGCACCATTCAGGAGGAAGCTCCTCAAAGTCCTCTTCCTTCAGAGCCTGAACAAGTCATAACTCTTGATGAGGGATTGACAGAGGATAGTCCTATACGCCCATCCACCCAGGATGTCGGCGTCGCTACAACTTCAGAGGTCCCTTCTATCCCTTCTTCTTCTCTTCCTTCCCCTCCTCGAGTGACTCAAGCGACCATCCCTTTGGTCGCGTCCTCTGCCCCTTCTTCTACTCTTTCCCCCGCATCTTCGTCTATCTTTTCCTCCCTCGCTGATTTGTCTTCCTCCATTTCTTCCCTCATCTCCGAGCTCCCTTCCCTTCCTATCTCTTCTGCAGTTGCGGTTTCCCTCCCTCCCGTGGACATTTCTTCGGCTATTCTTTCAATGCCGCCGCCCGCGTGTCTCCATGTTTTTCCCCTCTTCTACCGTTGCTGCTTCCCCCTCTGTCTCTGGTCCTTCTTCCATAGGACCAGCTTGGATCTCTCAGCAGCTAAGCCAACAAAAGAGGAAAGTTCCCATCGCTCCGATGGACTTTTCGGTCATTCCGGCTAAAGGAGTGAAGAAGCACAAGCCGGTTACACGCTTCTCAAAGAGCGCTGCAGGTGAGAGAGTCATGGAAATAGCATACCCCAACCCCCTCAAAGAAAAAGAAGATCTGTCTCCAACAGATTTCACCGTGACCCAAGTCACAATGGGGACATCCTCAGAAAGTCTCCAGGGGGAAGCTCTTTCCGCAGTGGATGCACTCTGCAAGAAGCTTCAGGAAACGAAAGAGGAGAAAAGGCTACTGAAGGAGCAGAACAAATATCTGCTTCAGGCCTTACAGAAGATGGGAAGTGCACCTCCCACAACTGCCGCCGAGACTCCTGAGCTGCTCAGTCAGGAGAAGATCAATGAGTATTCTAAGATCGGCGAGCAAGGTATGGCTGTTTCTGCTTGAAGGAGCCAAATCCTCAAGGATAGTGAAAAAGTAATCGCCGAGTATATCAGTTTATACCTGAACATCGAGAAGGCGAACAAGGAACTCCAAGCATTAGCAGGTCCGATATCAGAAGAGTTAGAGCATGCTAGACTCCAGCATGAGACCTTCTAACAAATGTTCGACTGTTCAGTCGAAGATCTGGTCAAGTTCGGAGTCTTCGGCCACCCAAGGGCCCTCAACAAAACTATGTCCACTCTGGACTATCGGATAGATCAGCTAGAATTCGTTCTGGAAAAGATAGACAAGGTAAAGGAAGAGGCCCTGGATGCAATGCATCAAATGGAGAAAATTGTTCTATCTATGACTCCAGGGTTGCTCACTCCTTCCCTTACCTTAAGATCAGCTGATGACACTATCCGGATTTTCAAGGAGATAGCCTCTCAAGGGACAGGGCCAGAGGTCACGTTCGATACTGAATCTATCAACAACCTACTGGCCTGTAGGGACTTCATCGGGTTCCTTATCGAGGCGGAGAAAGATTATTCCAAACTCCCGGAAAAGCTCATAGACGAGCGGGAGACTTGCGAAGCCATCAGTGAACGGCACAAGGATCCATCACAGGATCAATTTGGGCCAATGATCAGCAAGTTTTTGGAATACCGCGCTCAGTTCCACATATCATCACCTGAGCAGCATCAGAAACAGGCAACCCCTTTTCGGCCGCAGGATGATGATGATGAGTAGCTTCTTCTTCTTCTTCTTCTTCTTCTTCTCTCTATTCTCCGACTTTCTTTTCGAAATATCTGAAGTAAGTTGATACAAACGATGACATCATCCATGTTGCATCATGGGATGATGTCATCTATCAAAGTTGTCAAAGTCAACATGACTTTTAGATATTTTGTAAATATTTTTGTAAATAAGTGGTTGGCTCCATTTTGCCTTCTCTCTCTCCCTCATCTTCTATAAATACTGAGAATACTTGTAGTATTCAAGGGTGGTGAACATTTTTTAGATAGAAATAGAAGTGAGGAGAGAAAGACTTTGAGCTTTCTTGTAACAGAAAAGAACAGTAATACAATTATTCAGACTTTGTGCTCAATAGCTGTGTTATACATTAGATCTTCCTTACGTTAGATCTATATGTGTTTAATCTGTTAGATTCATATCTACTTTTCCGTCATTTGTTTATCAGTATTGCTTTGTTTATTTATGCAAGTAGGTTTGGCTCTGTTTACTACCAAACTAAAAAACATAAATCTTCTGACCTTTCTGCTTTGGAATTCATTTCTTTTCTCCCTTCGGATCTGTTCTTTCTCTTCTCCCTCTTTCATTCCTTTCTTTTCGCAGCCTGGAATACTCTACTGGGATGAGATCCCAACCCCGAAGGCAGAATCTGTGAGACTTGCATAGGTTCCTGCTAGTAGAAATAGCAATAAACCAGTTTCGCTTTGCTGTCTCAAAGAGGGGCTAAGCCCTGCACACTGTTGGCTCGTCTATCCATAGATCTGTCCGCGCGACAGATTTTCGGACCAACAAGTATAATTTATAAAATTGAAGATATAGTTCCTCCAAGTCACCCTACCGCTTTTGGCTTAGTAGGACCTATTAGAAATTGATCTCTGTCCTCAAAACCCTAATGAGATGAGTTTGGTTGAAATGCATAGTTATGGGAATTTGTTTTGGTCATGGAGCATTTGTTGACACATAAATATAATATTTTTACTCCCTTTACTTTAACACTCCATGATGTGGTTTCATTTTTAAACCCTAATATTCTAATGTAACCCTATTAGTTCTCTCAAGAATCCTGTGATGGTTTAGTTGTGTAAGTGATTTTATCTCATGTGACATATGCATTCAGATGGATTGAGAAGATGTTTTCAGGTCTCCAATTAATTGTTCCAAGTTCCCAATTTAGTGCTTATAAGTTACATTTGAGAGTGTTATATCATGGTTTCTCAAAAGACTAGTTCTTGTGTCCCTAAGTTTGGTAGTTTTGACCTATTTCAAAGATTGGTTTGTTTGGAGGCCTTATACCCTTGATGTTATGATGTAATTGAAGTGAGTTGTTCTAGATATTAGACTCAGATACCTTTCCGATATACTACTTGATATTTGATGATGATTTTTATAGTGATGATAATTTCCTTACTTTCTAGGACTGATTTCTGGGTGCTTGAAGACCTTGTGTAAGATAGCTTGCATCTTGGTGTGCTTCATGGAGTTAGGTGGCTAGTTTCAGATGTTCCTGATCTTGTTGGTGATGTTGTTGAGGTTTTCCCTATGTTTTCTGGAATATTTTGCATCCTTGAAAAAATTTTATTGTGCCCTTAGAATAGAGGAAGGTCATTGATGCATTCGTTTGGCTTAAGAAGACCTTGTTTTAGGCCTATTTCGAGATGCTTTGGAGCTAATCCTTGATGTATGTGACCTACTTTCCGACCTACTTGGGTCTCTTGAGTTTTTTATATGATTATTTAGATGTTTTTAATGTTATGAATGACAAATCCTATAGTTTCTGTAGCTGACCTAGAGGTGTTTTATGAGGTGTGTCAATTATATAAAGTACATTGTATTAGCTCATTTGAGTTAGTTGAGATGAGGAGGATAATGAGCGAGCTAGAGGAATGAAGAAGAAGAGTAAAGGGAGTTCAAGGTAAATTCTGAGAAGAGTAATGAATATTTTGATAAGTTGAAGTATTTGAAAATTAGGTGTGTAAGGTCATATAGACCTATTCAACAAATTGAAGGACCAAATTTGAGCAAAGAAAGAGAGAGGGAAGTTTGAGAAGAATTCAAGAGAGTGTTTGGAGTTGAACTTGTGATCACAATCAGTTGTGGGAGAAACATATCTTTATTGATAATCCATTTAAAGTGGCTAGGTGGGTTTTTAGTCATCTTAGGGGGTTGTATCCTCCTTGTAGGATTGGTGTCCTACTAAACTAGGGGTTGGTGCCTCACTAAAAAATATTGTTTGATGTGTAATATTCATGTAAGTCATTTTTTATGAGTAATATTAGAAAGGTTTTTAGTGGGTTTTATTCCCCTTGAGGGTTTCCCACTTCACATCTTGTGTTATTGTGTTCTCTTATTTATTTCATGTACTTGTGAATGGATGTATACACTTAATAAGCTCATCATGCATGAATGTATTGTTAATGGTTGTTTTGGATGATGTTCTAAGTATATGGAAAATGAATTAAAATATTTAAGAATGATTCACCCCCATCTCAAGTCCATATATACTTCTAATAATTGGTATCATAAATAGGTCCTTGAAATGAAGACAAGTTTAATCACTTGGAGGAGATCCTTGAATCACAATGGGAAAATCATCTGATGTTGAAGACTTCATTTAGTGAATTTGAGAAGAGTATGAAATTACAGAGTCCTTAATCCATGGATTGCAAGAAAAATTAGTGGTATGGAGGTTGAGCATGGTTAAGTGCATCAAAGAGCTTAAAATCTCAAGGTAGGAGTGTGACAAAATCCCTAAAGGACAAAGAAGAATCTTGTCTCAATATGTAGATGAGTTGAGTTATTTGAAATCTGAGTTAGAATAAGACATCCAACAGAGTTGAAGATGTAAGACTAAGATTGGAGAAGAGCTCTGAATCTATAAATGGGATCTTGGAGAATCAAAGAGAAAGTAGTGACAAAGACAGGTTCAGGTTTCAAAGGAGATCAATGGAGAAGTGTGAAGATAACCAGGATTGGTCCAAGTATTCAAGAAAACATGAAGGATACCAATGAAGTAAAATTCAAATAATCTAACCATATTAGACAACCCAATTCAATGAGGTATGGTCCTTTTTTCAATGTTTATTTCCATACTTATCAATAATTAGGTCATAGAGCTAGAGATTACAAGAAAAGGTCCTTACGGAATGAGTACTCATGGAGTTATGAATGTTATTTCAATGAAAAATGTTATTAATGTTGTGAATATGGTTATAAGGTAGAAAATTGTGGTTGGAACCTCAATTCATATCAATCTAGAAGCATTAATGGTGTTGTGTGCTATAACTGTCATAAACAAGGTCATATTGCTATATTTTTCTATCAAAGTGAATCTTCAAGGTAAAAAAATAGGTTTCAAGATACTAAAAGGAAAAAACAAGAGTGCTCAAAAAGGTGTTTAGTCCTAAGAGTGGATCTAATAAAGTTATGGAGAACCAACTAACAGGTGCTGAACTAATCTAAAGAAAGCCAAGAAACCCTTAAATTTGAACATGTAGATAAAGAAAAATAGATATCAAGTAGTCATGCAAAGATGATATCATCTTCTAGATATGAAGTTATTTCAAGAAAATGAGAAGTAAAAAGATTAAATCTATTAAACATGAAGTATCAGAAAAATTTTTTAGGATCAATCATGATAATGAGGTCAGAATGTGTAGATGGTTTGTCTAGAAGATTGAAGAAGATGAAAATATTAAAGGAGAGTCATGTCACAATCTGAAATGTCATATATTAATGATGACAGGTTCAATGAGGAAATCAGTTTATCAAGCCTAATACAAGTCAAAAAGGATTATTAGATCTATTTGTGAATGTGCATGTGATCAGAAAGAACCATCCATGTTTATCAAGATTTCAATTAAGATTCAAGAAAGCAATAAAATAGAGTGATGTATTTTGGTCAAAAGAATATTGAAAGGACTTCAGTTAAGGTACTGATTTTATCCTTGTATTTAGCTATTGATGAGGTATGATGTATCTGTGTTGAAGGAAGTAATAAGGTGTCTTTTCTATGTTTGATTTTTTTTCTTGACCTGGTATGTTTGAGTCTTTTTTACCTAAGCTATGAAAGGTGTGTGTATATAGTCAAAATATTTATAAACTTGTGTTGTTACTATTTTTGCATATATGAGTCTTTCAAAAGAGATGCAAGTAACTTATGGGTATGTTCTTGGTCTGTAACATTGATGTAGTTTTAAGGTAATGCTTACTCTAGGGGGATTTAGCTAGTTTTTTTAATCAAAATGTCTTGTGAAGTATGACTTATGGTTCACCTTGATTCATGTCAAAAGAGTGATATAGATCTATGTTCTACATTATTTATATCATTAATTGAGTATTCTATGTGGAATAAGTTATGTATTTGAGTAAGAGGGTTGTCCCATATTAGTATGTGTGCTTTCCATCACTCAAGGTGTTAATTTTGGAATGGTACTTGAAGCTAGGCCTATTTAGTGTTTAACAATGAAATACAATGATATGAAAATGTTTCAAAGAGTAGTATCATAGGGGAGCATGAAGAGATATGAAAAATATATGAAGATTATGAATATTGTTTGAGACAATAGGATCATGCTATATAATTCTATCTCAAGTATTGCTGTCTTATAGCATGATAATTATTCTAAGATAGGTTAGGTTCTCTGAATCTCATGTGTGTGTGATTCCTATTATGCCTCTATGATTCCACATTGATCTAGAATGTTTGGAAAAATATTTTAAGGTCATATCACAACATGTTCATTTAAAGGTATAAAGGACTTTTTGAAGGTGTATTCTGAGATAACAATTTCTTATTCTTTAATTTAGATTATTATAAAGTCATTAGTTGCCTTAATGATTGATAACTAGTACATGAGCGTATGATTTTAGTGTCACAAAGGTATGTAAATAGTATTGTAGGGTTCAATTGTTAGTAAGATATGTAAAAAAGCATAAAGCTATGATGGTAAAAGCAATTTTCATTTGTTTGAATGGATATCATGGAAGCTAAGTTACAAGTCCCACAGTGCATGAAGAAGAGACGTATCTATTTTTTTTAATGATTCCATTCTACATATGATATGATATTGATTTCAAGGTGAAAATTAGTGTCTCAAAGAAGGATTTGTATCTTAAAATTGACATCTACCTTATGAGTATTCTAAGTGTGATTGTAAAGAAGTATGATTTTTTTTATCGTAATTATATCTTAAGATCATGAATCCAGAAGTATCTATCATTATGATGAGACTATGATCTATCTACCTTGATGGTCCTACTATTCACATGGTTAGTTTGTTGAAAAAAATATGAGACAAGGTTTAAGGTGTGAAGGTGAACTTATCTTGTTCCAAGAAAGGGTTCCATTGTTGTAAAAGTGTTAAGTGATTTGTTTCTAACATCAAAAATATTGGCAGTACTAATCTAGTTGAGAACAAGTAATCACATTTCATAGCTAACAGTAGAAGAATATTTTTATTAAATATGAAGACCAAGAAGAGAAGTACAATTGCAGGAAGATCATTAAAAGAGTGAAGATAATGTTTTTAAATGTCCGAAATAGGATACTGGTATATAGCACTAGGGGATCCATTAGTCTAAATACAAAGGAGGTGAATATTTATATAGTCAAATGAAGATAAAAGTGGTGCACTATTCATGGGGAGTTTTTTCATGTTCTCCAAGAGATGAATATTTCATGAAAGGAGGTAGAGTATATTGAACTAGTACTTCAGGACTGTGGAGTTAGTAAAGGTCCTTCTTCATGACCTTTTGTCAAGGTATGTACTCAAATGATTTCATAAACAACTAGAGGATGATGATATCTTATTAGGAGTTATAAGATGATGTTTTATGTGCTTAGCATGTTCCTGCAGCAAGGAGAAATTTGGAATTTTTTTTCTAAAGGAGGGCTTTAGGGCTCATGGTCCTAAATGATGATATGCTAGTGATTGGAGGTATAACTTATGGATTTAGAATAGTATAGGCCTAGAGGATGCTTTATATCAGGTATGAATCCAATATTTAGTAAATATAATCTCAAGGGGAGTTGTGTACATGATCATTTCACATCCGTGGATCTCTTATTTTAGTGCTGAAGTCAAGAAAATAAATTACAGTCTAAGGGGGAGATTCTAATAAAGTAAGTTTGTTTGTGTGGTGTTGAAATTTTGTTGTTATATTTTTTCATGTTGAGTTTTCATAATGAAAAGTGAATTGTTCCAGAATCCATGTGAGATGATATAAGTTGCCATGGAAAGTTTCTAGTAGTTAAAATGGAGAAAATTGAAGAAAACGTTCCTCCAAGTCACCTACTTACTTTTGGCCTACAAGGGCTAAATGCTAGTCTTGTGACTAGAGATGAGTTTTGTTGAAATGCATGTTGTAGTTATGGTTATTGGTAATGGATATATTTTTAAAACAGAAATTATGTTTTAGATCCTTTTATTTGATGATATGACATGGTTTAATGTTTAAACCCTAATGGCCTAAGTATCCCTATTATGTCTCTCAAGAAGGTTTGATGGAACATGTATGAAGGCATGGGTTTCTCCACATGATATATGCATTTTATTTCTCTAAGTGGTATTTGAGGTCCCTAATGAAGTTTTCCAAGTGTTTTTAATTCTTGGAAGATTCATTTAAGGTGTTTGTGCATGTTTCTATCAAAACAAGTTCTTGAGTCATTGGAACCTGAATGAGTTGTTTTAGAGATTGAGTTGGTTAGAGGTCTTGTGTTATGTTTTTATGGATGAAGTGATTTTTTCCAAAAAGGTATATGTATGTAATTTATTAGAGGTATAAATATAAATGATTTTTCCAGAAAGGTATAGGTATACATATAAGTGGTTGGAGGTTAGGTATTTGAGTTTCCTTGTGCTAGTTCTTGATGGTGTGACCCTTTCCAACCTACTTGAGTCTCTTGAAGTGTTTTAGATTTTTTTAATATGTTTTTTAATTGGAATGCCTGGCCTATATGGTCATGTCTGACTTAGAGGTGTCTAGGAGTTGAGTTGTGTATATAAGTGAGTTATAATGACTAATTTATACTAATTATGATGATGAGGATGTCAGTGAGCTAGAGAAGGAAGAAGAGTATAGAGGGGTCAAGGGAATATCTAATAATATTTATTAAGGGATGAGAAATATATAAGATTAGGTGTGCAAGGTCATATGACCTAATCATAAAATGCAGGACCAGAATTGAACGAGTAAGAAGAGAGGCCAATTTGAGAAGATTTTGAGAGAGAGGAGTTGAACTTGTGATCACAATCAATTGTACAAGAAAAATATATTTAGTGATCATCCATTTTAGGTGGCTGAGTTAGTGCTTTGCCTTCTTGGGGGTTGTATCCTTCTTATAGGATTGACGTCCTACTAAATTAAGGTTTGGTGCTCCTTGTGGGATTGGTGTCTCACTAAAACCAATATTATCGTGATGTGTAATATTCATACAATTTATTTTTATGAGTAATATTAATAGACGTTTCAGTGGGTTTTCTTCCCCTCAAGGTTTCCCATTTCATATCTAGTGTTATTATGTTCTCTCTTGTATTTTGTACTTGTGGATGGTTCTAACACACTTAATAATCTCTCATTTGGTTATGTATGAAGAATGGTTAATTTGGATGAAGAATGTATGACATGGTAAATGAAGTTAATTTTTTTTTCTATGAATAATTAACCCCCCTCTTAGTCACTATGCTTCTAACAACATGGGAAATATGTAATAATGAAAAGTAAGGTGTTTTAAAAGTTAAAATTATCCAAAAGTAATAAAGCCTTGAAATTGGCTTGAAAGCCTACATGAAGGAAATTTGAGTTGGGAGTGATAAGAAGAGAGTTAAGTTTTGAAATTTTTGATAAAGTACAAACATGAAAAAGGGTATCAAGAAATTATTCCACCTTTGATTGAAATTTGGTGGATTTTCCCAGACATAGAGGCTTGTGTGGAAATAGGGCTAGAAAGTGATGTAATTCAAAGCCGGTAAAGGGGGAATACCGAAATTGGTTGATCATTGAGTGATGAAACTTTGTAATCTATTTAATGCACTGAATTGGTATTTGAAACAATTACTAGTGAATCTTGACTCTTGTTGGTTTGTGTTTTTCATCAAAAAATGTCATTTTAAAGGGCTAATAACAAATTTGAGGTCTAGAGAGACATTGAGTGAAATTGAAGGTTTGAATTTTTTTCAAGCATTTGTGCATCATTGAATGGTGAAATAAATCAAGTATAAAGCATTATTGAGATTTGAATCAATTGTTGATGGTATTTTATGTTTAATTACAATTTTTGGCTACTTAAGAAAAAGTGAAAAAAATTTATGGTTTTGTTGACGATCTCAATTATTTTCCTAACTTATTGATCTTGGTTAGAAAGTATTGATAGTCTTTGCATCATCTTATAAATTATATTTAATGGCCAAAAAACGTTTCCTGAAATAAAAACCTACTATTCACACCTATAAAGTTCAGGCAATCAAAATTCTCTAAAAATTAGAGTAAAACCTTGTGGTGAAATTGCAAAACTTTTGAGACCACTTTCATTCCATTCTAACATTTGGAAGACCCAATTATAAATATAGTAAACATTCCTAGGACCAATTTTCTATAACTAGTATATGTTGCAAATAGTTAATAGTTATCACTGCCCCTTGCACAACAGGGAAACTCAAAAACCCCAAATCAAGCAGCTAGTAACTAAAATGAAATTATGAAGATAAGGATTAATAAAATAGTAAGTTTCAATATATTTTCCAAAAAATAAGGATGATTATCCTCTCATACTGAAGAAAAAGCATATAGACATGTTTTAAATAGTACGTTGAATAAAGGATTAATTCTTTGGTTTGGAGAAGAATACCGTTTCCAATGAGTAATAAATGATAAAGAAGGTTTTTGATAATCCTGAGGTTTATTCTATTAAAAAAGGAAACATATATGTCATGGAGGTGAATTTTGAAGCCAAGAAATGCAAGGTGATGATCTCCATGTTATAAATCCAACCTTACATTCAAAAGGGATCATCATGTTTCCATACCAATTCAAGTCTCACAATGATTTTTCTAAACACTTATTTAATTCGTTGGAGTGTTTATGTATCTCACAAGAGGAGGAAGTATAAATCATATTGTTCCAAATCAACAAGAGGTCAAAATACACAAAATTCAATCATGGAGCATTCACTCAAGATTCATCAAAACCAAGTTCTTCATCAGTAGAAGCTTCCATGTCTCCATATTTTCACTTCCCTCTCTTCTTCTCTCACCCATCCCTCTCTCTCTAACATTATATTCCTTCAATTTGGATCAGACTGCAAGCATTTTACAAAACAATTATAGATGATATTCTATTCAGCATACTGTATATTATATTTTCTGTCCCTCAAACCTATGCAATACATTAGGCTAATATATAGCCAATATAATAGACAAACCTCTTCCTATAAAATAGGAAGTGTATCAAACAACTTACCCGTTTATAAATTTACGGGTACAACAAAACTCCATGAATAATATATTGTTGAAACAATATATTCTTTCAAACCTAATATTTATAATGTAAACATTAATAATTAATTTCCTAACATTCCCCCCCTTAATGTTTACATGGTAACAAAAGAACTTTCACACTTCCTTTGCAGCCTGCCGCCTCTGCGCGCTCATGATCTTGGCACACACTCGAACTGAAGGTAGAAGAAGGAACACATCAACTTCTTATCGACCAAGCACTGTCGGGAACACATCTGACCGACAAGGATGGGAACACGCTCAGGAATCATCTGCTTATCAACCAGTCACTCTAGGGAACACATCTGACCTAGCAGTGTGGGAACTCAAGCAGGAACACATCTGAACAACCTTCAATGGTTTTCAAGAGGCTAACCACAAACCTAGGTATGAACAGGAACACATTTGACTGTTCTACCTCATCAAGCCTCATGATGCTGCATTTCACTGTGTTATTTGTTCTGTACTATGTTTTTTTTTGCATTTGGGGAAATAGGAAAAGCCACATACTCAACTGAAAAATTGAAAAACTGAAAAATGGAACATTAGATCATGTTGATCATGTTCCCCCCTCAATGTGAACATTTCACTTATTCAACACACAACATGAACTCTGTAAAAGAATCACACCAAGCTGAAATTCACACCACACAACTGAATCTGGAACACTGCAAAACTCAAAAACAAGTACTCACACTGCACACCTGTGCCACCAAATCATTCTGTGCGGCCCCGTCGTTGGTGACTGACGAGAGGTCGTTGTCTGACCTCCAGCCTCCTATGCCTCCATCCTCCATTTGCATGCTGCTAACTCAGTGGAATTTGGATATTTGAAGCTCATCAAGTTTCCACATTGTACTTTATTTTTTCTTCTCCCGCAATGTGAAACACTTTATTTTTCCGGACGTCGGGTAACACCGAAAATGCGTCCGTAAGGCAAAATTTTTTTTTAATTTTCAGACATAATTAGATGACTCTAACTCTTGACTTTGACAAGATGACTTTACGACATGACCAAATAAACAAGATATTTTTATTAAACAACTTTGACAATAAAAATTTCTTGTACTTTAATGGATAAAATAAAATTTGACTAATTATTGACACGACTCTTTTTATGAATTTCCTTTGGACACAATACTTCAATGATATGACTTATGGATTGGACACCAAACAATACTATAAACTTAATATTAAAAAAATGGAGACATTGGAAAAACTAATGACAAACAAAATATGAAATTGGACAATTCTAAATGACACTTTACATTTTATTTAAACACAAATACAAAATTTGATAAAATAGATCTAATACACCACAAAGAATAACAAATGAGTGGTATTTAATTCCCGAAAATATGAACATAATCTGACCCATAAATACTGCATGCTAATTATCAACTGGATAGAGATGTACGCCAGTATTTTATTGAATGTATTGACGTGGATAGAATTATGGCTCAGGAGGATTCTTCCGCACACAACTACCAGAATTCTCCTCTTTGATCAACACGCATGTATCATCATTGAATTAGGAGATTCTGCATGCACCAATTTTATATAGAAATCATCGTGAGAGGAAAAAAACAAAACCATCTAGTAAAATACTGTAGATGCAGAGGTTTTAAATGCGTGAGCTCTGAAGATTCACCAACCGACTGTGAATTTCAATGCAAACTCAAGATCTCTCGTCTCATACAGAAGATTATGTGGAACTTTTTCAAGATGGTAGCTCAACAAGCTTTGAATGAAGTAAAACACGAATAACCATGTTTTATCCAGTGGACGTAGAAATATAAGTGCAGATTTGATTAATCAATAGCCATCACTTCATCTTTCCTAAACTGTGCAAGGCAACAAATCTTGTCAGATCAGAACAAGGCTCCAAGAACATGACTGAATGAAAATGACAGCTGGCAGAGTTGGGACTATCAGATGCTCCAAATCTAAACTTATTAACCAAATACCTTCACATGGAATTGAATAGTCAATACAAATTTTAATTTCAAGAATCAACGGTAGTCAATCATGTACTACTTTGCATATTTGAGAGCACAACCCGTTGACTGATATTCTAATAGGGAGATTACATGTAGACACCATAAGCTTAACAAATCTATAAGATTTGGATCTCCAATCAAAGTTGAATCCATAGGATGTATAATATGATCCAATGACATACAAAATTAAATCACATGACGTTTCTCAACGCAGCATTAAGGATTAAGATGTAGGAATCATGAGATCCTTATCGAACAGAAAAGCGAAGACCCTGAGATCTAAAATTATTTTCTGAAAACATACTGAATCCCAAACTCCAGCATAAAACGCTGTGTGAATTGGACTGCAATGGATTCACAAACAGAGACAGGCAAAAATACCTATGCAAATCAATGCATGTTTCCAATCACCAGGTCTGCGGCCAACTGATGGACTGCATCTTTCAATGGGAAATGACTCTCATTCGGACACAATCAGACCTCTGATCGCTCTGATACCAAATATTAATTTGGATTCAGATCTATGCAAGCATTTTACAAAACAATTAATAGATGATATTCTAACAGCATACTGTATATTATATTTTCATCCCTCAATATCCTGTGCAATACATTAGGCTAATATATAGCCAATATAATAGACAAACCTCTTCCTATAAAATAGGAAGTGTATCAAACAACTTACCCATTTATAAACTTACGGGTACAACAAGACTCCATGAATAATATATTGTTGAAACAATATATTCTTTCAAACCTAATATTTATAATGTAAACATTAATAATTAATTTCCTAACATTTTAAAAATAAGAAAAGGACATAGTCTCATTCCTAAGGAATTTACACAGTCACATGTGGGGAGAGAAAGACAAAAATTGTAATCTATAAATTGGAGTGGATTCTCTATTCTAAAGGGTTAGTGATTATTGATTTTTGTAAGTTATTTCATTTCATTACTAATGTATGAAATAAAATCTACATTTATTCTATCTCCCTGAATATGTTCCTCCATTATATATACTTTCCAAATTTGTAAGAATTTTAATCTTGTATAACCAAGGAATAACTGTGTTTCTTTGATTAATTGATTCTTAGAAATTTGTGTCTCCAATTTTTTATTCTTACTTTTGATTGCATGGTTGAATTACTCTAATTGAATGTGGACCTACTTTGGTTAATGTGTTTGAAACATATAATTATACTCACAACATTAACCCTCTCTCTATTTATCCTAACCCCTTTACCTCTTCCCAAACTAATTCCTCCCTTGTACATTGTAAAAGAGTTTTGCCATATGTTTAGTGGATTATTCCTGTGTAATCTCCAACCTAATGATCACACAAAATTTTAGTTAGTTTACATTCAATAATGGGAGCCTTCCCATACCCAAGAAGGAGGTATCTATCCCCGTAGCCATTTGTGGAAACCAATAATCTACACCCTGAAATTTTATTTGAGAAACATTTTTTGGCACCTCTACTAGGGAATAGATGCCCTTGTGCACCATTTAAAGATCTATGAAAATATCAATATCTATATATTATCTTAAAACCTATAAAAATTGGAAAAAATGAAAATACCAAAAATATTATCTGAATCTGCTAGTCTTGTTGAATCTCATTGCAAAATATTCATTTTTCTAGTTGCATTGTTTTCTAAGACTTTGAGAAAAATAGAAAATAAGACATACACTCAAGATAATCATAAAAGTGGCATTGTTGATCCTACATTTGAAGAACTATTACAAGATAATTTCAAACTCCCTATCATCTAGGTAGCAGGAGAAGTTCCTAAAAATGAAATTGAAGATCGAATCAGAGAAAAAATTGTAGAACCACTTGATATCCTTACTATGGAAGAAGAATAAGATAAATTAATGGTTACGTATGTTCCATGGGGATAAAACACCATTCCACTAGCATTGGTTCATCCACTTCAAGAATTACAAAAAGGATCAATAAATAATTTTCACAAATTCTATGAAGATGGAAAGCCACAACCAAATGATCATATTATAACTTTTATCACAACATATGAAATTATTATAGTTGGACAAGAACATGTTACTATTTGAATATTCATGGAGTTATTACAAGATTCCACCATAGAATGGTTTTACTACTTTCCATCGCATTCAATTACTAAATCAGGTGATATGAATACCAAGTTTGAAGTAAGATTCAAGACTTAAAAATATGTACATGCCCTCCTTGCTCAATTGGCATAGATGAAGAAAAAAATGTGAGATCCCATCAGATATTTTTTATAAAAATTCAATAAGTTTATTAACAAGATTCCTACTGGTCTTCACCTTATTGTAGATAATTAGAATATATTGTTCATAAATTATCAATTTCTTGAAGTTGGGTTCATATTACAGAGATATCAACCAAAAAATTTCGATAACGCTCAAGAACTTTCCATTGAAGTAGAAGATGACCTTATCATGTAAGGGAAGATATAGAACTATTTATTGAAGAATGAGGTATAAAGTTTTATAGATGAAAGGGATAATTTTTTTTACAAAAATTGATAGGTTATGGAGATAAATAGCTTCACTGGAGCATTCTTTACAAGGTGACTGGGAAACACAATGACTAGCATCGGTCAGGAAGTGACCGAAAATGGTCAGAATTTGACCGAAATCAGTCAAGCAGTGACTGGCATCGGTTAGGCAATAACAAGAAAAGGTTACCTATGCGGATTTTTTAGTTATAAGTCACATGATTTAATATAGATTTTGTTTAAAGAAAGTATATTGGATCTAATTACATGGTTATTGTGCCCTAATATTTTCTAATATTATATAACCTAGAAAAATAGGGTTAGAATACAAGGAATGAGAAAATAGAAGAATTGAGCTATCCTTGGTTGAAAGGATGAAGAAGAAGAAGAAGAAGAAGAAATATTGCATAAAGATAGAAGCTTTCATGGAGAAACATTAAATAGAAGGAAAGTGCAGGTACACGATTGGTGAGAAGATGGTATTATCTTCTAGTGCATTTCCTTTGTATTATCTAGTCTTATGTAATGGCTTGGATAGTATGTAAAACACTTTTTGTTTCTTCTTGTAAGATCGACAGGTTGTTGTAAGATATTTTTATTTCTCATTCTTATAGATCAGCATGTTGTGAGATATTGTATTACAGATCTATGAGATCATGATGTATTATTGATCCATAGGAATGTAGTATTATAGAGGAAGTTGTCTTCATGTTTGCACAGGTTGATGCAGTGATGGAGGAGATGCGTACTTCTTGGTGCATGGTTATGGTTGCATATTGGTAGACACTTCTAGAGGTATTGTTTTTAGATTCAAAACACAGTGAGAGCTTGGTTGCACAATGGAAGATGCAAGGTAGCTTCAAGTATGTGATATTTGGTGGTGTTTCAGAGGCATGGTTTTAGTGCACTTGGGTATATATGGTTAGAGATATAGAGGAGACATATGTGGTGGTATAGAGGGATGGTTTAGTGTACTCAAGAAGATCTAGTTGGAGATCTAGGAGGAGATACTCTTGTATAGATACATGTACTCTTGTGCAAAAGAGCTGGTTTGTAATCTCTTGTTGCATTATATATATTATATCTCTATCTTTGATGGATGTAGCCCATATGGGTGAACCATGATTATTTAGATTATTGTGTGTGTACTTTTTTCTGATTTAGATTATTTTTTTTTATACTTCAACTACTGTATATTTTGTGGGGATTGTTAGATTTGTATTTGTATGTTTTTGATTTCATATTCTATAGTTGCAAATGTTTCTGCATAGACCCATCCCCAACAAAAATTGTTCAATGACTTGATTACATTGAAGAAGGAAAAATTTCAACATGCCTTGTATCAAAATAGCAACAAGAATAAAAATCTTGAAGCTCCCCAAAGGATTTCCTTCAAAGCTCCACAAATTAATGAAATGTGTGGAGATGAAGGAGAAAAAACATTATTTAAAAGAGAATAATAAGATCGATATACAACCATCGAGTATTTTTACTACTCACATGATGAATATTTTGAAGAATATATGGATAGCAACTCTTGTGCAGTGTTCACACACTCAAAAATGGAGATAGAAGTCTCCTCTTCCTTCACCCAAACAAAGAACTTAAATCTTCAAATGGTGAACATACTAAAAATAACAACAAAAGGATAATAATCCCTTCCCAATTCCATGGGTCAACCAAGAAGAAACCTGAGACTACCTCAGTTAAGAATTCAATTGCCTCTTTGAGTAATTTTCTTTCATATCCTCTTGATAATTAAGTTTCTAATTCTATTGATCCTGACAAAGAAAATCCTAATCATGTAATGGCTTTCATAGTTCTTAATGTGCTTACCACTTCTTTAGATTTTGACATCATTTCCCTGTTGATGCATAATCATAGCACCCCTGGAGTATGTAACTCGATGGGTTTAGACTCACAATGTGATTGCATAACATGGAGCATCTATCAAAGTGTAGAACTTTGCAAATCGAGATAGCTCTCCGGATGAAGGATGACTTTTATTCCTCGGTTCAAGTGCACATGTTCATATTATAGAGGATCTACTCCAAAACCTACTCTAACTTTCTAAGGAGACAAGGTTAAGAAGATGTAAGAAAATAAAACCTAAACTAACAAGGGTGATACACCAAAGGAATGCTGAAACACCTACTTTCCAATAAACACAAACCATAAAAAATGTAATAAAATCACCATGTACAAATAACCAAGACTGTAATGAGAGATCAGAAAGGTGACAATGAATGCAAGAGGGGGTTGAAAATCATCCACATACTTGTATTATTGCCCCAAAGATTGATACAGAACATTACAATGGCCAAGAGGCACAAAATTGCATTATAGTTTGAATCGACGGCTTGAAACTCCACAAAATAACTTGCAGATAAGGGAAGAAGGGAGGGTGCAAAGAAGAAATGTCCAAAATTTTGGAAAAATACACCTCTTTACAATATATAGGAAGAATGAGAGAAGGAGGTATAAGAAATTTGGACTCCTGTTTAACCACCCCAGAGATGCATTGAATCCACATGTGAAATTAACGGGTCTCATGACATAATCCACACCTTTATTGTCATTTCTTGTTGGGAAATAAATATCATTACGATGGTGGGTGAGAAGCATGAAAACCTCATAAATGGTAGCCTGTATTTAATCTAGTTGTAGTTGAGGTCATCTGCAGGTCAGGGTTAGGCGCTTAACGTGGGCTCTCACAATATTTTCAAGATCCAAGCATTTAAAAATATTGGTGAGCTACATGATTCACCAAATATTTTTCAAACTTCTTTGGGTTTTGAGTTAACCCATGTGAGATCTTCATGGATCCCCATGTGTTCTTAATATTTTACTACCCCCTTTTCACTCCTGGAGTTGCGACGGTTGGACACTTGGTCTCACCCACGGGCTTGCTCTGTTTCTTTATGTTTTGGCTAAGTCCCCCCTGACTGGTGGAGAAACTATTTATGACCCTAGAAACGTGGAGGGCTTGAGCATTTTTGGAACCTACCTCTGGATTTGATCTTTGAAGTTACACTAAGATGATGCATGGAGGATTTCACTAACTCTTAGACCTTTTCAACAACCAGTTCAACTTTTGGGGCTCTGACCACGTGGAGGCTTCACACTCATTTAGGACCTACCCTTTCGATTCTACCTTTCAAGTTATGCAGAAGAGGAATGTGGAGGATTCTATAGGATTTTGGACTTTTCAATGGTTGGTGTCCCCTTTTTCAGACCTGGGACACGTGGAGGGCTGGCGCTAGTTCAGGGTCTCTCTTTAGGATGTGCCTTTAAAGTTATGTCGATGAGGCACATGGAGGCTTCTGCTCACTCCTTTATACTTAGGTGATTTGGTCCTGCTCCCTTTCTCAATCCCTAACTACGTGGTAGGATGGCGCTCATTTGGGGACCGCCTTTGGATTCAATCCTTGAGGGTGTGCCGATGAGACATGTGGGGAACTCCGTAGAATTTTGGAATTTTCAATAGTCGGTTCTACCTTTTTGGGCTCTAGACATGTGGTGAGCCTGTGCTCATTTAGGGAATCCTCCTCTATCGAACCTTTGATGTTTCACCATTGACACACATGGAGGACTCCACTTAACTTTTTATACTTAGCCAATTCAGGCCTCGAGTGCAAAAATTATATGTGCTTCCTTGGCAGGTCCCTCATTGTTGAATCCATGTGGAAGTCCTGCGGGGTTTTGAATTTCACTGTTCCCTCTCACTCTTGGAATTTCGTCGAGCTGACACATATTGCCTTCCGTGAGTCTGTTGTTTTGCTAAACTTTTCAATAGTCGGTTCCACATTTTTGGGCTCTAACCATGTGGAGGGCTTCAACACTAATGGTTGAGTCTCCATTTTTCATTACGGCATTTGACCACCTCCCTAGGCCGATGAGACAAATAGAGAGCCTGTCGCTCACATCCTTTGGGGTTATCCGATTTTGTAGCGCCTTCGAGTAATTGCACTGATCTGACACGTCATTCCTTCCCTGATGCAGTTTCTGTTGCCCTTTATCATTAGGGTTGAGCCTCATTTTCTAACCTTTCTCATTGCCAAGCCTATTTGAGTTCACCTGACCCCTTTCTAGTTTTGGATCGAATGTGCGCTCGCATGAACTTAACCGACTCTTCAATTTTCTTCTCTGTAGGGTTTTTTTTGATTAATTTTTCCTAAGGGGTAAAATTGGTCAACATGATCATGTTAAGAGATGCAAAATTTATATATATGAGTGTGAGTACTTGAGAACACATCCCAAGTAATTTGATAGAATTATCTATTTTTTCAAAGGAAGTAGTTCAATTTCATGTCCCAAATATGTAGTTACCAAAGAACCAATCTTTTTCAAAATCATCTTTCCTTGACACCCTCCTCTTCTGGGAAAGCATATCCTTTATATCTTACTTTGATAGTCAATGGATATAAACTAAATAATTGCATTATCAACTTAAGTTCCTCTTATAATGGCATGCCTACAAAAATTTCTCAAGCTATTGGTTGTACTCTTACTCCTATTACTAGCCATTATTTTTCCGTGGAAACCAAATAAGTACCTCTTGTTAGACAGGTCAAGGATGCTCAACTAGCATCTGCATATTTTTCCAAAAAAATATCATGATGAAAATAGTGGTGGTATAAATTCCAGATTCGTATGTTGTGTTGTTGATTTGGAGTTTTTTAAAGATGTTGGTAGAGATATACATATGGATTGGTCATATGCCGCCAAACCTATAAATGGAAAGATGAAGAATATCCTTACAATAAGGAAAATGAAATAAATAATTCAAACACTAGATGATGCAATAGTAGATATCCTATTTCAAGATTCAAGGTATGGAAAATTATTCATAACTTCAGATGTTGAGTTTCCCACATCGATGGAGTATTACCCAAATGTAATGAAGATAGTTGGAAATCATAAAAATGATTTGATGGAGATTGAATTTGATAGTATGTAATTATCATTAGATGTGAATATAGATGCAATTTATTTATTTTTGGTGATGAAGGTTATGGAAATATTGACTTGCAATGAATAAATCGCAAGGTGATGAGAAGCAGAATACATGAAGATAAATATATATCAAATGAATTCTTAACATATGATCTCCAAGTTTCAAATCACCTTCTCAAGATCCGGCATGAATATTTGTTCAATAAAGAATATTGTAAATATGAAAATAATGCAGGAGCATCATCTAGAAGCCATTTAAGTAAAATATTTACTACCCATGAGGTTAATGAAGTTTTCTTTGGTATGTGGATTCATGAGAGAGTGAGAGTTAAGAGTGAGGGAATTTTAAAATTCAAATGGGATATTTTCCCTCCAAAATTATACTTCAATTATAAAGGCATAATAAAGAGTCTTGGGGGTTGATAAAAAGGTTAGTAAGTGTTTTCTTGAGTTATATATTATGTAGTGAGTCATCCTGTGAGGGTGAGAGTTATGAAATGTGTGAAATGATGTAAACATGCCAAAATAGTCATATGATTAGATAATGAGTCATCATACCTTTGGAAGGGCACTTACACTTTTGGTAGGAGTTACATGCAAGTAGTAATTCAAATATAGGAGAAAATGGGAGTGAGTTGGTAAGTTTTTAGATATCATTCCTTATGTAATATGATGAGAAGCAGATTAGAGAGAAGGAAAACTAATTTTTTTGAAAAGATAAAGTGATATACATAATGTAAGCTCATCTTTCGGTGTATTCATCTTGATTTTTAAGGATATTTCTAAGTTTTTATTTAAGAAATGATGGTTCTGTTATGTGATACATAGATGAATCCATTATATGAGTGTTAGTAAATCTTGACATGTATTCCCCTTAGGTTGTTGTGATAACTTATGTTCTTTTTTGATATATGAATGGATTCTTAACTAGTTTAGATAAGGAAGATGCCTATGACAATATATTTAGAGGTAAATTTGGATGAGTTACATGGAAATTATGTGTTTGAATTGGTTTCCTAGTAATTTGAAGGTTTTTGTTCTTTCAATAGTTTCAGGGATTAATGATAATTATTTGCATGTTGAACTAATTATTAAGACTGTTATGACTGTGTGCAAGTTTGATGATCGGATTTTGGGGAAAATTCATCATAAATTTTTTATTTCAACTCCAAATTACCTGAAATTTGGACCATAGAAGGATAATGACCTTTGCAGATGGGTTTTCAATATTTTACCTTAATTTTGAGTATTTTTTGAGTTATGAAATATTTTCCTACCTATACTGAGAATGCATGCAAACTATTTGACATAATGCCTTCCTGGTAAAATGAGCATAGCTCACGTGTTCTGAGGAGAGTTCAGGTTATGAAATTTGGATGGAATAATATTGAAAATATTTTTTAAGTGATTTTTAAGTAAATTTTGTGATTTGAAAATTGTACAATAAGATATGAATGTCTAATCTATTAGTAGATTGTTGAGCACAAAGAAAATTGTTTTGATAAGAGAAAAGGAGATGAGATTTGTTTTTTGAATTTTTTAGAGTTCATTTATTTGATATGGATATAATATTGGTTTGGAGGTGGTGAAGAAAGGAAAAAGAGGTATAAGCTAGTAATGTATGCTAAAAGATCAAAACATTGGCATTGTTTGAAGTTAAGAAGGCTAGTGAAACTAGAATGGCAATTTGAGTAAGTTAATTTTTCTTGTCTATGAAGGATAAGTGATGTTTTTGTGAAATGTGATCTATTTATTTGACATTTTAATGCAAGGTATAATGAATATTGAGTGTTTTTGTCCTATAATAGTCAGTTTGTACGATATTTGATCAAATATTGCAGTTGTTAAGACATTTTGGGCTTTGGTGGATCCTCAATTGCAGAGTACGGGTGAAATTTGTTGCATTAAAACCTCTTGAATGTTGAATTACATGAATACTTTTTTTTTGGGTATCATTTTTTATCAGATTTTGGATAAATAAGGTATTGAGTTTTTTTTGTTATTGCAAGAAGTCAATGTTGCATGCAAGTTTTGTCATATATGTGAGTTTTTAGTTGTTTGATGATTGGAAGTGATTGAGATGGAATAATTTTCCTTTTTTATGAGAGTGTGTAATGTGAGTTAGTGACAAGAATTGATCCTTTAAAAGGTGAATAAAATTGAATAGAATAATAAGATATGGTGAAGGAAGAAGAGAAGTTAAAAGACTAGGTAGAAAGCAAACCTAGGTGAGAGACTGGAATCAAGGTGAAAAAGACTTGTTGGAGAGAAAATGCAGGCTGAAATGGAAAAAGAGATGTTTAGGTTGATGAAGAATAGTGAGAAGAGAAATAAAGAAGAGAGAATGAGAGAATAAAAGAGGAAAATAAAGTTATGGGAAGAACATTTGATAAGAAATATAAGGAGAGGCTTGGAGCAGCTAGATGATTTGGAAATAAAGGTGAAAGAAATGTAAAGGAAGGCCATGAATGTAGTGAAAATATTTTGAGGAATTGAGTAAAGTGGCCATTAAGGTGACTCATGAAGATCACGAAGAGAGGACAAATATTACAGCTTGAAGAAGAAGATAAGAGAGGAAGAAGACAAGATAAAAATGATGGAAATGAGGGAAAATAAGAAAGAGAGAGAAGGAATCACATATGAGATAAAGAAGCATTCATTGTTGAATAAAAGTTTAGATGAGAGAAAACAAGCAGTGATTTTCAGTTTGTGAACATAAGTCAAGAGAAGTTAGATGAAGAAATAAAAGCACTTGAATATGATTTGAAACATGGATAAGTGATGTATGGTAAATAAAAAGTTGAACATATGGAAGAGAATAATGAAAAGGAAGAAGAAACTGAAGGAAAATAAGATGAAGAGACTCAAAAGTATCCTTTAAAGAAGAAGAAATCAAAATAATTGAAAGATAAGGTCACTTGAGAACTCAAATGAAGAGAATAATAATTGAAGACCTCATTCTAGAGGGAAAATACAAGAAGTAGAAAATAAAGCTAAAGAGTAAAGATTCAAAGAAGAGTGGAAGCATGAAGATGAAGATCACAAATGGAAGAAAAAAGAAAACTATGTGGGACCCAGGTGGATATGAGAAAGCAGAGGACATTTTAAATAACAAGGGAAGACTAAGGAACAACAATGAATACGTGAATGAGAAAGCAAAGTGTAGGAAAAAACCATTTCTCTACCATGGGAGTAGGATGCATGAGCATCATCTAGAAGCCATTCAAGTACAAGTGTTCCGAGCCATGGGGTTAATGAAGTTTTCTTTGGTATGTGGAGTCATGAGAGAGATAGAGATTTAAAAGTTAATAAATATTTCTAGGGGTTTATAAAATGTTAGTAAGGGATTTTTGGAGTCATTGAGTGTGTATTGAGTTATCATATGAGGGTGAGAGTTATTAAATGTTTGAAATGATGTATAAATTTCAAAAAGGTCATAAGAGCACATAATGAGTCATCATAGCTTTGGAAGGGTAGTTACATTTTAGGTAGGAGTTACATGCAAGTGGTAATTCAAATATAGGAGAAAATGGTAGTGAGATGGTCAGTTTTTAGAGATCATTACTCGTGTAAGAGGATGAGAAGTAGATTAGAGAAAAGGAAAACTTAAAATGTTGAAGAGATATAGTGATATATGGAATGTAAGCTCAATTTTTGATGTGTTCATCTTGCTTTTAAAGGATATTTCTAAGTTTTTCTTTAAGAAAAGATGTTCTTTTCTATGGTACTTAGATGAATCCATGATATGACTGCTATTAAATCTTGAAATGTATTCCCCTTTGGTTGTTGTGATAATTGATGATCTTTTTTGATATATGAATGGATTCTTTCTTGATTCAGATAAGGAAGATGACTGTGATAGTATATCTAGAGAAAAATGTGGATGAAAAACATGGGAACAAGGTTTGTTAATTTGTTTCCTAATGGTTTAAGGTATTTGTATGATTAATGAGTAAATATCTTCATGATAATGCCATGCATGTTGAACTAACTATTAAGGACTTTGATTGTGTGTGAAAGTATGACGATCTGTTTCGGGAAAGTCATCATAATTTTTTTAATTTCAACTCTAAATGACCTGAAACTAGTCCCATATAAGGATTGTAACCTTTTTCATATTTTTTTTTAATAATTTACCTTAATGATGATTATTTTTTGAGTTATGAAGTATTTTCCTATGTGGACTGAAAAATGCAAGGAAATTGTTTTACATAACACCTTTCTGGTAAAATGAGCATAACTCAAATTTTGTGAGGATATGGGTTATATAATTATGAGGGTGGAATATCAAAAATACATTTGAAATAATTTTTAAAGGATTTTGTTATTTGAAAACCGTACAATAATATATGAATGTCAGAAGGTTGTTGCAGACTGTTGGCACAAAAAATAGTAGTTTTGACAAAGGAAATGAAGAGTTGTGTTTTTATTGCTTAGATTTCATTTATTTTATGGATATAATAGTTCTTGTGATTGTTTGAATAGGGGAAAATAGGTACAAGAAGTGTTGTATTATAGAAGAGAAATTTTTCTCTTATTTGAAGTTAAGAACAAGGAAACTAGAGAAGAGTAGAGGAGTGTTAGAATGGAAAGTGAATTTTTTAATAAAGGTGATTAGTTGGTTGGTTGATTTGACATTTTACTACAAATTATAATGAATCTTGATCCTTTTTGGGTGATAATAGTCATTTTTTTCAATGTTTGATCAAATATAGCAGTTGTTAAGCCATTGTGGGCTTTGGTTGATCCTCAAATGCAGAGTAAGGGTTAAAGTTGTTGCATTGATATATCTCGAATGTTGAATTACATGAATGATTTTGTTTTTTTCTACATCAAAAACCTTGTCATTCCAATTGGAATGTTAATAACTTCTTAGTGAAAAATTGATTTATAGAACATTGTTTAATTCTCCCAAGGCTAATTTGATTCAATTTGAAGACCTTTTCAATGAGGAATAAATGAATAAGAAGATGTTTGGATATTTCAAAGTTGACTCTACTCAAGGAAAGGATGATTTAATCATGGAGATGGATTTTAAGGCTCAAAATGGTCAAGACAAAGAAAATGATGAACTTTATATTTCATGTTTGACCTTGTGCTCATTTTATTTTATAGATGATGAAGCAATGTGCACACCACACTATAGAGAGAATTGGACCAAAGGTGAGAAAAGTTGTGGAAAAGATAATTGTTTGAATAAATTGAATAACTGGACCACCAAGAGGATTGTGAGATTATTGAAAATCTCAAAATTCCTACCAATAAAATTCTCATGGGGATACTGCTCATGAAGTAGATAAAAAATAAAGGAGAAATTCGCATCAAAGATCATAATCTTTGGTGTAAAAATGGTAACCTCTGTGTGATGAAAAATCATTCTAGTAACTATTTTAGTTAATTTTAAATACACTCCTATTATATGAAATATATTGCCAAACTTTAGAAAACAAAATGGTTTAATGATACCTACGTTGACAATGTCAAAATGTACGGATCCAAATGGGTGTAAGACACTCTTCTTTAAAATAATGAGGAAAAATGCACAAAAATATATAGATTGACAAGAGAAATGTTGATAATAAGATGATGAGTTTCTTGGCAAAGGAAAATACTAGGAACCAAAGGGATTCCTTTGATGGGTATCAGGTTGTTTTAGACAATTAAGTTACAATCATTTCAATATTACAAATAATATAAAATGATTAGTTTAGGATGTACTGTTTGGATGGAAGGTCTCAATCAACATCCTCGATGATAGGATAGGGTGGGATGAAAACATCTTCCTAGTAATGGTTTTCTTTTTCTATTTTTTAGAGGAGAACTTCCAATTACTTGATGATATTGTTTGGATTGGGTGTGAAAGTGATGACACAGAGAATTAATCGTAGTCGAAATCTAACTATTCCCACATGAATGGTTGTTACATGATTGATAAGTCAAATATGGTGAATGGTTCATACCATTCACTTGGAACAATCATCTATAGATAGAGGACACCTAAATATAGAGAACAACAAAAAAGTAATTATACAATGGATTGATATCATTAAATATGTGACTAAATGATTTAGAAGTAGGAATTGTTGGCAATTCAGGGAGATTTATAGCGATTCAATGGAATTGCTAGAAATTTTTTGTAATAAAATTATTTGAATAAAATGTGAATTTGTATTTTTATGTTTTTATTGAATGATATAAGTTTTACTAAAAATGATGCATAGATAAAAGGGGGATGTAAAGAGAAAACAATACCTTTCCTATGAGTCAAAATAAAGATGATGAATGTTGTAGAGTAACCTTACAATGGTGTGGGATCCATAAGGGATTGGATTGGATCCAAGTGTTCTAATATTTCATGAATGACATTGTTTAAGTCTCTATAATATCAGATTTTTTCTATAGTGTTTAGGGATTCCCATTCAAGGAAATTGATGGGTTTATATAGTATCACCGACATTTTTTGGAGTTGTTGGTGATCGACGAAAAAGTGGGGAAAACTCAATTGAAAGTGGTTAAAACCACCTCCAAATGGGTTGATTTTGGTTTGCGGGAAAGAATAGATAGGTAAGAGTGTATTAGGGAGGTTGCGGGGTTATGAAGGTTTGTTCTTACTAGGTAAAAATGGGTGTATGAGGTTTATGATGTTTAAGAGTGGGTAAGTGAGTATTTATGAGAATAAATAGATATTACGAGGGTATAAATGAATTAGGGAGTGAAACTGACATAGGCATAGTGATTAAAATATTAAAATGAGATGCATGGGTAGGGAACCTAGGGGTCTCAGAAAATAGTGTCTATGTTTGACCCATTTTGTCAACTCGTGTGTAATGGAAAAGCCACTAGACAAAAATGAGTGAGATAGTTGGATATATGTTTGGTAAGATGCTAGATAGGTGACCCCCCTATAACTAGGGGCAATTACAATCGAGTGTGGTGGTAATCAGTTTGAATGGATGGATTGATATATAAACACAAGATATTATAGGATTGTGTAAGATTTCATTTATGAGTATATGTGTTTCAATTTAAGATTCCCTAACACAAGGCATGAAATATATTTCCAAAAAGGTGGGATTAAGCCTTATGCATATGATAAGTCAACAGATATAGGGACCTAATTGGTTCTCGAATGTTAGTGTGAGTGGTATTTTTCATATTTTAGTTATTAATTAGGTGGATTACCACCTCACTACGTGATTCATCTCACATAGGTGAGATCATAGGTCATTATGTTGCCAAGGATTTAGGACAAATTCTATCATAAAATCTATCATAGGTGTCAGTGTGTGTCATACATGAGTTTCATTCCTTTTTTGGAATGTAACTCCTCTTCTCCATTATGGAGGTATGAAGGGCCATGCATTGGGAATTACACAACACTCTTATTTATACCTTTTCATTTTGATTTATGAGTATGAGTAGATCTATTTTATTATCAATGTAAAATTTCTTGTGATTAAACTCTTTCTTTCATCTTGGATCTACTTCACGTCACAATTTGAGTGTAAATTCTTGATGTTCATGGATTCCTTCTTGATCTTCATGCTTCCTCAATCTCACATGGTATCAGAGATCTTGGTTAGGAATCGTGTCACTCACTATGTTTGTTTCTTATTACTATTCGTTTTGTGTTTTCTGTTAGTTTCATATACAAGTTATTTAATCTCTATATTTTACTTTCATTTTTTTAGGTCCTTTTTGTTTGAGTAGTGTGTTGGTTATGTGTTTTTTGTAGGTTCTTGTTATAGGTTCAAAAATAAAGGTTAAAGTGCATTTGTTTGATTTTTTTTAAGGTGGTGAAAGCTTGTTTTTTAGGTTGAGCCGGAAAATGCTCGCCAACACATGGAATCGACTCAACAAAGGTAGTTTTCCATCTTGAAATTTGTTCAAAACTCTCCCAACAATACAACCCTGTCAACCTTCTATCTCAATACGTAGAACCCATCCTAGTAGCTTTCGCTATAGCTTGATGGTGACTCACTTAAGTTAGTGTTTAGTAGCTCACCAAAGAAAACCACCCATCTCAGTCTACATCCACCAGCTAGCTCGCCAAGATGAGTTGTCTCTTCAACCCCACTAAAAGCTAATTTTTTCCTTTTTTTAAATTTAGATTAATTAATGTTAATTAATCTTATCCTAATTAAGAGAACATTAAATTTTAAAGGGAAAAATACTATCTTTTTTGGCATAAAAATAGGCTTATTGGGATTTTTTGTACCCTCTTTCGTAATTCATTATAAGTGCTCTTATTCTCTTACAGGTTAGTGATAATGTCCGCCACAACATGTACCACCAAAGAGAGCCTCTTTCTTATACCTTTCCCAACTTGTCGTTTCTTTGTGCACCGTCGTTTCCTTCACTTGATTTATTACGCATGACTGAGCTTATTGTGGTCTCCACGCTTGTGTGATATTTTTCTAATTACAAGATGGGTGCAATTACAAGGTGGGTGTAATAACACATTACTTATAAAGTGTTGCAATCATGGGCATGTTTATTTTGTGTGATTCTTTTCTTTATGCTATATTTTTTTATTTCTCTTATACGTAATGGATCTCAATGTATTTCCCTTTCTTACCCCATTTAACTATCATGGATGCAAATATGTTGTATATCTTTCCTTGAGAGAAAAAAACTCTACCTAATAACTATGGGATTGCAAGATCAATCTACCAATCATACATTGAAAGAGAAATGGTTTGAAAAATGTGATGAATATTTTGGGCTTTATGTATTTTTGTATCACTAGAATGATGATTTCCTATTAATCCAACCAAAACACCCAAGGAAGTTTGGGATACTTTATAAAAAAAATTTGGGAATCAAGATGAAATGATAGGGCATGAACTAGAAAATGAGTTGATTAGTCTCACCCCTAGTAGTTTTGAAACTCTCTAGGAATTCTTCACCAAATTAAAATCTCTTATATTTCAATATAAAGATTGTGGAATGGACAATAAGGACTCACAACTAATACTTTTCATTCTTTTCAAACTTGGTCTCGACTATTCTTTTTCTGTCTCTACATTCCATGCAAAAAAATCACACTTGGTGCAAGTTGGACTATGCCCTCCTTTGATGAGTTTATTACTGCTTTAAATAGGGAAAAATAAAAAACTAATTCATATGGGTACTTTACAATCCACAAAATTACATGCTCTCATTGCGGGACATGAAAAATTGAAGGATTCAAAAGAGAAAAAACTTAACAAAAATGATCATGAGAACAAAAAATAATAATTCATGACCAAATCCAAATCTTCTACTTCCTATTCTAATTTTAAATCTCCTAAAGAATGGGTAAAATTTGGTTATTGCACTGGTAGGAATGATGAAGAAAAATGTTTGAAGAATAAGATTGACCTCCTCACGATTCTTCTTGAGAAGAACAACATATGAGTTCTTAAATCTCTTAAAACATATTCAACATCAACTCATGAATTTTCTAAGGAAAAATAAAATGGAAAGGGGAAAATGGAAGAGAGAAAAATAATAAGAATCCATTTAGAAGTAAACAAACCGAAGAGATTTAATTACAGTTGTGTCACCTACTCCTATATGGGTTATTGATTCCAGTCCATCTCATCATATGCCCTCATCAGACATAGATTTTTCATCATTAAATCCATGTGATATGTCTTCTATTCAGCTTGGTGATGACACTTCTAAACTAGTTTTTGGGAGATGGTCTGTTGAAGTGAACGGTGCAACTTTCAACAATGTGCTTAGTATCCCTTCACTTAAAACTAAATGATAATTTCTTCAACAAATCCTTCTTAGGAAATATAGCTTCCTTTGGTTATCTCTGTATATTTTCAAAGATGTGATTCTAGAATAAATATTTTGTGTTAGTTTATAAATCAACCAAAGCATCATCCCATATATAAAATCCTCCACAAAAATCTTCTTTAATTTTTTGGGGAAGTTACAGGGGAAGAGAAGCTTTTGAGAAGCTTTCATTTCTTCCTATTCCTATGAGGAAAAATAGAAGATTTAATTTAGATCAATAATTTAGATAATATTTAATTGATTACTATAGATTTAATTACTCCATTGCACAGGTAAATAAGTACATCCAGTTATTTATCTGTATAGGATTTATTTGTTAGATTAGAATATTTACATTTCTTCATTTCTCTTTAATTATACAAAAGCACAATAATATTTCCTTTTGTTAGATTAGTTGCTTTGTATTGTTTTTATTCCATTATATTCCAAAAATATAAAAACACGATGTAGAATTTTCTTATTTAGATTAGATTGTTATTTACCTTTATTAGATTAAAATACTTTGAATACATACATGACCATAAATGAATGAAAACAAGAGAAAACGTATGCTAGTGATCCATTGGTACCATAAATGAATGGGCATGAACTGACTACACACATAGATACGGGACTATGTATACTTGTCCTTAGAACACCAACACAATACACTGAGAAAATTGAACAATTAATTTTTTTGAAAATCATAGATGACAAAGCCTACGAATAGTGGACTACTCTTGGAAATAGAGTTTAAACTTGTATGACCATATAAGGACCACAACCACCAAGAGTTTATAGTTGTGATCCGTAGGTTCCTCAACCGCAAGGGCCTGAAGACTAGTTAGACCTTGACACAAGATTAAGCTGCTTAGTCTTTAAATCATCCCTAGTTCCACCAGACATCATTAGACAATTGAATTTTCTAAATGAAGAATCTCATTGAGACGTCGTTATTTAGACTGCTCCAGATAACCACCCTTGAAGCTAGTGGAACCATTCCTCTCTCTCATTCATTCCATGATCTTTTTTGGAAATTCATACAAGGAAGCTACTGGTTTTCTGCATATACCACAACCATTGGATGGAAATTCAATGGAGCTCGATATTTATTGGATTATTCATGTGGCCATCCTTTTTTATCCATCCATTAGACCCATTTAGGTTAGAAGGGCCTTCTTTTCCCTTGACAAGAAGATCCCGATATTATGCATTGAGCAAATCATTTTTCCTTGATAGTTTTTTTATCCCATTCCCACATATTTTCATCCACATACCACATATTCACTATATTTCAATAACCACAGTCATCCACATCGGCTATCTTGGCATGACCTTGAGAGGTCGAGTGTGGTTGAAGGTTGCATTTTTATTTTCATCCATACAAATTGGTGAACCAAACGTGAAGAGCTAGTCTCTTTTCATTTCAATTTATTTCATATGTATTCCTTTAGTCCCATTATTCTATGGTTATTCATATACCCCCCCAGAATATGTCAAGAAAATATAGATATGGCCAGACTATTTTTGGTCTCAAGGCATATTACTATCCACATCGGTCGAAAATTACTGAACTAATATTCCTTCATCTAAAAATACTCCTCCTCATGGGACCAACAATGAATCCTTTGTCATGATTGAGGAGATTGATCAACTTACACATGGACAATAACCTGAACTTTAAAGTTCTAACAAGATGACATTCATCAGACAGCTAGGCTCATCTCCTTGAGTTTTTTTCAGACTGTAAATTAGTATGTAGTCTGATCAACTCCCACTATTAGATGAGGATTATTTAAAACGTTATTCTTGAAGCAAGAAACTCTTCTTGTGCTCGTATTTTATTAACTAAGCTATAAAAATATTGAAACTAAAAATCTACATAGCTTCAAAATCAAGTTAATCTGACAAGGAACCATCAAGATAAGAGAATTAAGGAAATGCTTCTTCAATGCATTAATTAAACTAACATGCTAAGTCATATCCTACTCTTTATGATTGCTAAATACAACTAGGAACCTACGAAGATCATAAGCAGTCAAAATGGAGTGGTGCAGACATCACAAATTGAGAATGGAATCTCACCATGAATGGTTATAAGGCCATTTTGCATCTTCCCATACTACTCAAATTTGAGTGGATGGATGCAAGATGAAAGAGCTAATCCAACAATAGAGAATTCTCAAAGCCAAATGCCTATAGTTTACCATAGGGAAAATGCATTGTGCTTGTAAATATGTAAGGAGATTGGTCCTTTATATATATCGAATGTTGGAGAGACATGGGCAACTTGGTGCATGTGGGATAAGGGTAAAGTAAGATTAGGAATGGATAAGGTTGCTTTAGATAAGTTTAATTTATCATTAGCAACCATGCAAATTGGGAAATGTTTTAATTAATCAAGGGTGGTTAATTAATAGAAAGAAGAAATATTATAGAAGATTATTAGAGGAAAGTTAGTGTGATTTGAGGGATATAAGAGGATTTTATCTAATAGATGAATATTTATGGATTTAGAGTTGTGATCATAATTAATTAACCCAAGTAGAAGCGAACACAAATTAATGAAATGTCATTAATTAGCATCCTAAATGATAGGAAGTCTAATTAATTAAAAAAATACTATTAATTAACGAATATGAAGAGGAATGTTATCTAATTAGTGGAAAAGTGCTAATTATTATGGAAACGATGGAAAAGAGGATATTTAGTGCAATTTTAGTAATAAAACTGTGTAAGAGGATTTTAGGTGTCTATATTTCCCCCTCTTTGGGGTGGCATAAGTGGTGCCACTTCAAAGATAGGAGACAAGTAGAGACGATTTTATTTTTTAAGAGATAGATGAAAATTTAGTAGAATGAAGGATTCCCCCTCGAGTGTCGATGGGGGGATGAAAGAGGTCGATCGATGATAAAAAAGATGAAAGAAAAGGATAGAAGAATGAATCCCTAGTGCTCCAAATTTCTTTGGAAGAATAATGTTGGTAGAAGAGAGTGAAGAAAAAATGAAGATGAAGGGAGATCGAAATAGCTATCATCATGTTGATATAAAAACCAACGTTAAATCATAATTTTTCTTATGATCAACATCATCAACCCTTATTGAAATATACGCATACAATTTTTTTTTATAATAACATGAAAAGATATAATATGGAAATTTGTTCATTTCCAAAAATTATGACTCCATGCATAATACATAATGTAACATACATAATGCAATGCAATATGAGAAATTACACAAGCTAACCTAACAGGGAAACAAGTACAAACACACATACTCAAACAAAAAACCTTCAAGATAATTACACAAATGTTGTTGTTATCAAGATTCAGTTCCCGAATGTTTGATGTAACAATAAGGGTTAATGATGGTGCCCCAAGTAAGGATACATGCGAGGGGAATGAATAGATGACGCTTAGGTCGTATGAAAAATCATTCACACACTATGAAACAATACCCAATAACTTGTTATGCCAAAGAGTAAAAAAATAGTAAGCAAACCATATTTGTTAATAGAGATATATCCGGATGATCCATGAGTCATTTGCGAGAACAATTGAGGACCAAAGAAAGATGTTTTGCAAGTTAAATTTCAATATTTAAGTACGATGCATTTGACACATGATTCAACTGCGTGCATGCTTGTTACCAATTTCTTTGATAGGATTTTTGATTTATGCCAATTTTTTGGATTTTGATTTTTTACCAATGTTTTGGGTTTTTTGAATGTTTACCAATGTTTGGATTTTTGATGTTTTACCATTTTTTTGGGTTTTCATTTTTTACCAATTTTTTTCGATTTTTGAATGTTTTACCAATGTTTTGGATATTTGATGTTTTACTAATTTTTAGTTTTTTCTTAATGTTTTACTATTTTTTTGGATTTTTGATTGTTTGTGAATTTTTAGGATTTTTTTGTTTAGTTTTCCAAAGCTGCTATAATAATGCAAAGATTCCCTCCTTGAGCAATACAAGGGAAAATCTTATTTCTATACATGAAGAAGATATGTTGGTCCAAGGCCATGATAAATAAGTTTCAACATGATGACTAGTTTACTAAAACCAATTGTAAAATGCAGGAAGGAGCAATGGTGATTTTTTTAGTGATAAGTATTTAGAAACATATGATAGAAAAGAACATGAAAAATACTTTATCAAATGTTTGTTTTTAGGTTCCCATAAATTATTAAAATAGGAAATATTACACCCATGGGGATTATGAACAAAAATAAGAAAGTCTAAATGTTATAGAAAATTATGATAGAAGTATGTAATTAGAAATTGATATGAAAACGTGATTAGCTAATGCATCAAACCATGAGAAAAATTACAAAAACAAAGAGTTTTGATAAGGTAAATGACATCTAATTAACATATTAATTTCTTGTTTTGCTCCATTTGAGATTTAATCATTACATTGGAAATATAATTACTCTGTATTGGAATATTTGTTAGAATGAAGATATTTTTAACACGGTTGGAAAGCTTGATGTGCTAAAGAATAAAAGATTATATTTAACCAATAGTTATTATTATTTTTTAAATGCAAAAAGGTAGGAGAGCTAATAAATTTCTTGGTCATAGGTGATTTAGGTATGCATATCTTTGATAGGAGCTTTAAATAAGGATTGTAAGTGCAACAATTGGTGCACTGTCAAAAATGCATTCCTAGAGCTTGATAGAGATATGGGCAGAAATACCCCATAGTCATATTGATTACATGACCACAAGATTTTATTTTGATGTATATGAGAGGAAAAGAGGTAGATCATATTACAATTTATTTCATAATCTCTATGATTGCATATGATAAATGGAATGCCTAGAAATTTATTGCCTTGATTGGATTGCTATGAAGTGCATTGTATAATCACAAGTGATATCTCTAGTGTCAACAAATACATCTAATCTAGTTCTTCATCTTAATTAATTATTAGATGTATCCTATGTTTAAATTATGTGGTTAGAATTTACATCCAAGAATTTTTCAAGGTGATGAAAGAAACTTTTTTATAAGTCAAATGGGAGCCTTCCAAATTTTATCCACCAAAGAGGTCAAGTGAAATTTTAATTGGTCAAGATGATCCTTGACATATTTTTACTGGTTAGAGTAATTGCTTTCAATGGATAGAAGGGAACTCAAATCAACATCTATGTGTATGATATTACCTTTTTGAAATTTTTTTTTTATTATTGGTAAATAGTTTTTTGAAAGGGACTATACCCTTGTATACAAAAGGGGGCCTAGAAGCCATAATAGGAATGAAAATCATAACAAAAAGGATCAAGATCCAGATGAGACATAGAAACCCAATGTAACCAAAGAGTAGTCACCCAAAAACATCAAACCAGTTCAAACACTGTAGAAGAACAGCTAAAAAACAACAAAAAAATAGCAAAAAACACGAAGGAAGACAACAAGAGTATCCATAATTACTTCTTGGTAGCTTTGTCGATTCTGGATTTGATAGTCTTTCAAGAGGTGAACATAGCCAAAGTCATCATATGAGTAGAGTCAATAACATCCAGTTATTGAATGGTCTTCTTGCTTTCCTTTTCCATACCCCAAAGAGTTGTTGGAATTCCACTAAGATTAGAGACGTTGCAGACATGCTGCTCAATAAATTCTTCGATAGCACTAAAAATAGCCATATTATGGTCATGGAAAGTCTTGGATTTCCCTAGATGGTTGTCCAAGGAGTTCTTTTTTTGTAGATGTATTCAACTTGTTTATTATCAATATCAACCTCCTCCTCCTTCCTCTTACCTTTTCGCTTTGCCAAGTTTTTAACTTCTTTTTTCAACAACAACATGTCAGCTTTTAAGGCTTCCAGCCTTTTTATGGATCTCTCAATGTGTGCCTCCTGTGAACCAGTACTACTAATATGCAGGAGGTTATGAGCAATTTCCAAGTCCTGAGGAACGCTCCCCGAAATAGGGGTATCAAGGTTCAGTCTTTTGGAAGACCTAGTTATAGGTCTAGTCGAAGTGGAGGTGAAGGGGGTGGGAGCAGAGGTGGGGGGGATGATAGAGGGAGCTGAGGAGGAAGGAAAAGGGGTGACAGAAGTGGTTATGGGGACAGATGGAGAAGAGATGGGGGGTAGCAAATCCGTGTGAGGAAGAGAGGGAACAGAGATGGGGGAGGTTGCGATGCCGGAAGACCTAAGGAGATAAAGCTTATGCAACAAGAAGATGAGACCCTGATGCAGAGGGACCACATGTGCATGCTTTTCGAACTCTAAAATGGAGTGCTCAAGAGAGTTAAGAAAATAATGAGGGAAGCATACCGTGAAACTTATACAGAAGTGATTGAGGAACACAAGATGCTTTGAGGTAACTATGACAAATCTCCCCTCAAAAGAGATGTAACGCAGCATCATACGGGTGACCTCGTCAAAAGGTGGAGATATAGAGCTGACCTATAGACCCGCCATGACGAAGACCAGTTTCTCATTAACCTCAACATATTTTCTCTCCTCAACACCCCTGTCAATCCTTTTATTAAAAAATTGGTACCCATCCATGCCAAGGCTTGTTGCTTCGACTATTAACTCTTCATTGATCAAATTTTTCTGTCTGCCATATTCCACTGTGCAATCCTTCCAATCCTTCACAAAATGCATGGAGATGCTTTAGTCATGAACCTAAATCTTCTCAATAAAATTAGTGATGCCTCCCTGTTTGAGAAGATTCCAAAGCTCTTCGTTACTTTTCCACTCCGGGTCCTTGCTGGGTTTTATCTAACAAGGGGCACCTCCCATTATCTTCATGCGTAAGTGTTTGCAAATAAAATTTTCAAAATACCTATGAGGAGTTCTATAGCAGACACAATTACTAGTCCGCCTTTCTTTATTTTTTTCCATGCGATGTGAAAGATGACTAGTGTAGCCATTGTTGTTCCCACGAATGCCTGTGTGACTGCTGCTATGTACCTGGGAAAACCTGCATGTGTGAACTTCAGTCCCCTTAGAAACCCACTCCATATCATCATCATCCTTATTACTGACTTGATAATCCATAAAACCCTGTTTTAAAGATGTTATATGCACAATATTTCCCACATGTGTGGCTTTAATCTTCATATAGATTCACTTTAAGTCATCATTATACTTTCTATAACCTTGATTGCCCTTCAAGATTTGCTTGAGTGTTGTTTTAATATCAGCAAGTGTGGGAGTCTTATTCTTAAAGTCCCACTCCAAATGCTCATTACTCTTACCCCGAATTTGTATGCCCATAAGTATCCGCTTGTATGTTGTTTTGAATCTGTTCAGGAATGTGATCTCTATTATCCCAAATAATGTGATTAAAATTTATGCCATAATTAGCCAATGCATCTGCCACCTTGTTACCCTCCCGGTAAGTATGCTTGATCCGAATATTATTGAAGGTTTGGAAAATACTTATGGATTCTAAGATGAAGTCCTTGATGTTCCAACTTGGAGGTGAACACTGATTAAGATGATTAATGATATTAAGCGAGTCTCCTTCCAGAATGAGATTTTGGATATTATGAGTCTGAGCAATTCTAAGGACCCATAAAGCGGATAATGCTTCAACAAAATGATTAGTTTGTATTCCCATTTTACTAGCATAAGAAGTAATCAAACTGCCTTTATGATCCCGGATCACTCCTCCCCCCGCTGCAATTCCAGGGTTACCCTTAGAGGCCCCATCAATGTTCAACTTATACCAGTTAAGATAAAGAGGATGCCAATGTATCAAAGATCTATCAATACTATTACCGGAATTATTTCAGATATTGTTAGCTCCAATCTGCCATTGGGACAAGATATGCTCTTCATTTTCTGGATAACTCTTGTTCTTGGGGGGTTTAAATCTAGCAATATTTTCTTTAATAGCATTAGAATTTTTCCCAATACTGAGCTTAAAATTCTGTTTATTATTTCTAAAGATAATATCATTTCTATCTTTCCATATCCTTCAAATAACATGAGGTATTACCAAATTCTAGAGCCTTCTAACAACAAAATGTTTATAGGGTGGGATCCATTGGGTCCAGAGCTGACTAAAATCCTTCGGAACCACCAAGAGAGCTTTAAAATTAGAGAGGGTGAAACTCCATATTCTGGTAGCATAATCATAATGGATAAACAAATGACTGATATCCCCAGAGTCTTTTTTACATAGATGACATCTATTAGGCATTATGAAACCTTTTCTTATCAGGTTGTCAGTGGTGAGAATTCTGCTCCTGAGATCAAGCCAAAAGAAAAAGTTAATTTTAGGTGTTAGCTCAGTCATCCAAATTCTACTCCATTTAAACTCAGTTTGACTATTGTCGAAGAAAGTATTATACCCAATTTTGATAGAGTAGTCCCCATCAATAGAATTGCTCCAGACCAATTCATCCCTAACATCCAGCTAACGTAAGGGAATGAGATCTAACTGATCTTGAAGGGAGGAAATATTTTGGATAAGAACATCTCTCTTAACAGAAAGTTTTTTCCATTTCTTATTGTTGTCCATTTCTCTCAATATAATCCTTAATTCTAGTGTCATACTTGTTTTCAATACTATCTTTGACCATCACCAAATCTATCCATAAGGCTGCCATTAAACCAGTTATCCTCCCAGAATTTTATATCACAGCCATCTCCCACTTTCCATTTACTGCCTTGTTCAATGAAATCTCTGCTCTTCACTAAATTATTCCAAAAAATGGAACCATAGGGAAGGTGCTCATCTTGAAGAAAAGAAAAGACTAGCTTATTGATTAAGGTATTTAGCCTTAATTAAATTCTATCCATGGTTTCTTCTCAAAAAGCATTCTCCAACCCATTTTTGCAATGAGAGCCTTATTCATTTTCTTGATGTCTTTTATGCCCAGTACTCCTATAGATTTAGGATTACAAACCTTATCCCAAGCAACTAAGTGAAATTTTAAACTTCTCCTCCATGCCCTGTCATAAGAAATTTTTCTGAATCGTCTCAATTCTTTCTCTGAAGGAAGAATGCATCTTATAAAGAGACATGATATAGATAGGCAGATTTTGAAGAGTTCTTTTTATGAGAAGGAACTTACCAACACTAGATAGAATGGCTCCTTTCCATCTAGCCATTTTTTTAAAAATCTCCATAGTCACCTTTATAGGATTTTCTAAGTCCTCTTTGATTCTGATTGGTGCTCCATGCAAAACTTCCGCTGGGGTTTTTAGACGCCAGACTAGGTGTTTCCTTATTGGAGTTCTAAACCCCCTTTTTTTTTCCTTTTATCGTAGTTTAACTTAGTCTAGTTAGGGGTTTTTTCTTCTCTCCGTATTTCAATGTCTAGAACCCTGTGTTCCTTTATCATTTCTAAATCACCATCAGGTTGTTATTTCTTTTTGTGTTTTTCCTCTTTTATAGAGATCTCCTTATTAGGACATTTTTTGGTGAAGTTTCTTATATGATGACATTGCAATGTTTGATCTTTATACCTTTGATTTGTTTTTTTAATGTTTTCTTAGTTTTTTGTATTTTTGAAATGTTTTGACTTTTTTTATATTTTGATGGTTTCGGGAAGTTGGGACTAACAAAGTCACTTTGCATGATAAGATCCAACAACAATTTTTGTGATTTATTTTATAAGGGATACTAGGATCTTGTGTTTATCAAGAGTGATATTATCTCCAATCTTGATGATGGTGGTAAGATCATATTTGATATGTGACTGTGACTTATCGTGAAACATGGATTTTGTATTCAAGAGCTTGAGTTCCCTATATATAGGTTTTTATACTTTGAACCATACTTGATGGGTACATTTGTGTGTAATCTTGAATCACATTTGAGTTTTAAATTTATGGTTGTTTAACTTGTTGGGATATTTTGATCTCTTTGGAGTTTTGATCGTAGCTTGATAAAGAAATTATTTGGGTTTTGTATAAGCTAATACATGATTTTCCTGATCCCTAGAAGTGGGAGAAGAAAGTGGATGTTTATGGTTAATTAGAGGAAAGTGAGGAATGATGATGGGGTTTCTCATAACATTGATAGAAGGATAATATTATGGATGAAAAGGATATGGTCCAAGAATTGAATAGGATGGGTTACCTAGAGGTGTCTCATAGATGGAAGATGAAGTGATACTAGGATGTGGCCCTAGGATCAAAGAAAATGGGCTATAGGAGGTGTCCCATAGATGGAATATAAAGGAATACTAAGGCATGCCCCAAGTATAGAAGATGATGGGATACCCAGAGGTGACCCACAAATAGAAGATGGAGGGATACTAGGAGGTGGCCCACATATAAAAGAAGATGATGGGATACTAGGAGGTAACCCCATGTGAGATTGTGATTGAGGAATTGTGATATGTAAATAATGATTCAGTGAGTAAAAGATATGCCAAGGATCAATGACATGAGTTTCTCCATGTAATGGGGAATGTGAAAATGAAAGAATAAGAAGAGGATCAAGTTTGATGGTCTTAGGATCTTCCATTTTATTCTGACAAAAGGAATTAAAAACTTCCCCAGAATACATGAATGCATCAAGGTCAAAATAGAATCCTTTCTCATGGTCCTCTAGAGGAATTTCATCATGTATCCTCATGAATTCTTTGATCACTTATTCGTTATGAAATAAATCAATTGGTATGGGTTGTTTTTATTCAATCGTTGTAAATTGATTAGAAGAAACTAGTCAAAATGGTGTGGAATATGTTTGGTGATGATTTATATAATAATATGACTCAAGAGATGAAGTGTAAGTTGATGGAGATGTCTCACAAATGGAAGTAGATGGGGATTTAGAAGGATTTGTTACAAATTTTCCTAGAAGATGACATAGTGCAGGTAGAAAAAGAGGGTCATGTAGCCATTCAGTAGATTGCGATGTCAGAGTCAACTTGGATGATTGATTAGAGGAAATTTGAGTTGCACAGATCTTCAATGGATGAATTCATTGTTGAGGTGACTGATAAAAGAGGTCATATGAAGAAACAGAGGACAGTGATATAGGATTCGCATTAGATTAATGATAAAGAGGCTCTTGAAAGGAAAGGGAGAACCATGAATCAAGATTTAAATTAGAATTATGATGGTGTTTCTATGAAGAAAGGGAGGACCATGACTCAAAATTATAATTAGAAGTATAATGGGGGTCCTGTGAATAAAGGGTGGACAACGACTCAAGAGTTGAATTATAAGTATGATGGGGGTCCTGTGAAGAAAGGGAGGAATGCGACTCAAGAGTTGAAGTATATGAATGATAGGTAAAAATTTTTATGACACAAACCCTTAGAGGAGGACAACATTGTTTAGGATAGTGGTTACTCCCTAGAGGAAAGTTAACTGAATGAAACTCAAATAAATGAGAGGAATATGAAATATAGTTTGGAGTACAATCCTCAAAATATTGAGAGGGATCAGAATAATAGTTTGGATTAGAATCCTAATAAGATCGAGTGGAATCAGAAGACTATTTTTTATTAGACTCATAATAAGAGTGGGGGGGGCCTAATAATAATTTGGATCAGAAGCATCCAAACAACAACATTGACTATGAGATGAAAGTGAGGAATGGGGCACCTGAATTATTTCTCCATCTCGAAGAACCAAATGGGGTATATTCATGATGGGTTTCAAGGTAAATTCCTAAACCTAGGTTCCCTATTATCGTAGGCATGAGGAACCTTGCGATAATTAGTCATTGTTGGAATTGTTAGGTCCAAATTCCTAGACCTAGTTTATATGATTGAACTCCTTTATATGGAAAGAATTTTTGTGTAATATGGTGCGGTATAATGGCAACCAACTAGACATTTTGTGAAAAAATAGGGGATGCTTATGTGATTTTCCAAAGTGGATCAAAGGAAAACATACATAGTGATGATTCAATTTTGATAATCCAAAATGTTTTGGAAAACAAGTCATGAGTACGAAGGATAAAAGGATCAAAAGGATTGTCCTTGGAAAAATAAATTCACAATATGAACGATCATAAGGAATAACCATGCAAGATCAAACCAAAAATCCAATCTACAAGGAAATAATCCTTATGAAAAAATGTGTCTCAATGATAATTCAACAGAAGATGATTAACTCAATGTCAAAAAATATATCAAGTTTAAAATAAAAAAGGCTTAAGTATCAACAAATGGTTAAAGTTATTTCTTATAAAGGTATACTATAACCCATCTAAATAAAAACAATTCCTAAATCTCAAAAATTTGAATTTATAAGTGTAAGCAATGCAACAATTCCACTTAGATATGTTTAATCAAAATTTGCGGAAAAGCAATATATTAATATCGATTTGATCTTGATATGATGCAAACAATTGTAACAAAACTTTACAAGGTTGAGGAAATGTTTGGAAGGAAACAAAGTCAAACTATACCAAGGAGTCACTAGTGTATGAGCAACGTAACTCTACAATCTCAAAAATTAAATCTAGTTTACGAGAAACAAGATATAAGGATTGAAATTATATTGATGTGATGCTAGAAAAGTAACACCTCAAAGGAAGATTGATTATGAGCAAGCCTAGCTAAAAATGAGACATCTTGTAATGGGTATAAAGACAAGGCTATCAAGATGTAAAGACATACTAACACACTTTCAACGTTTACCATCTAGTCTCAAACAAGGAAAAATGTAAACGGGTGCAATAGTGGTGGACATAATTGATCAATAGAACACACATGTTGCTTATGTTTTGATAAAAAGAATCAACAAGATAGAAATGGTGTAGATTGAATGAGGGTGAAAAATACCTGAAGTCACTTCGGCAGAGTTTCACCTCATCTTATGGTGAGTCAAAAACTAAGACAAAGTAACACTTCAAATTTTTTTTGACAAACGACGCTTGGATTGAATTTTAATGGACTCTCCCCTTGTTCGAAAAACAAGTTTTTGACTCTGAAAAATTTATTTCTTCGTGAAATATCTTTAAAACACGATTGGCTTTGAGTCGGTCAAGTTGGCTCCAATATGAAATGGCTTCCTAATTAGCTCTCTCAACTAGGTGTCAAAAATTATATTTCTGATCTTAGGTTTTCAAGGAAGTCACACTAACTAAACCTTGGAGTATCCCAACTATACTATAACCCCTTTGATATAATGATAATAAATGTGTTTAATTGTATTTTCACTGGGATCACATTACAAATAATTTTGATGCTAAATATTACAAGTGTATACTAGCCAAATAGGTAATCTAAGTTCTTTCCATTTTTTACACAAGGCTCCCTCTTGCATGGACTACTTTGGGGTGCTTGGGATCACCCCTCTTGTTATCTTAAGGCTTATGCCAAAGGTATTTTCTCCTAGTTCAAAGCGGATGAGTTGTACCTCTTAACCAAAACTTGCATATAAAGTATTTTGATTGTGGTGTTTTTTCTTATCTTTTAACTTAATGTGGTTTATTTGTACACCGTTTGGAAACCTGTAACACATGTTTAGTTAAAAGTGTGTTTATATCCCAAGTCTTTTGAAAACGATTAGGTCTTGCACTCAAACGTTAGTAGTTCTCCAAGAAAATCAAATAACTTGAAAGAGGATTAAGATTTTCTTTTGATTCTCAAGATCATCAAAGGATGCAAGAGAGTAAAATACACAACAAATCATCCAAGTAAAAATTAAATAAAATATTTACAATTAATGAACCATATAAAATACAAAATGTTCATTTCCTAAGCCAAAAATGAAAGATGAATTTTCCAATAAACCAAATGTTATAAAATGAAGACTAAAGTTGATTTTGATTCTCAAGATCACCCTAAAGTGCAAGAGAAGAGCATACAAAACTTTATCCCAACTAGATAATAATAGAAATATTCATATCAAAGTACAATAAAAATGCTTTGTAAAAAGTTCATTCCCTTAAGAAAAATGAATGATGAAATTTCCAAGTTAATCCAAATGTTAAAAAGATAGAGATCAAAGATTTTTTTATTCTTAAGATCACAAAAAAGGTAAAATATAAGAGCATACACAATCTTTGGTCTAAATCAAGTAAATAATGGAAATACAACATTCATCAATACATTAGACATGTTAGAAAATGAACAATTTTACAATAAAGAAAAAACCTACATTTTTGGTAAGTCTAAATCCCGAATTTATGTTTTCATTGCATAGTTCACTTGAATACCTTTCCAATGCAACAAAAAATGGAGTCATTTTGTGTTCAAAAGAAAAATTTATGGCCACTAGAAGATAGGTTACACATATGCGCTTATGGTCACGTGTGTGCACTTAACATGTAGCCAAATAATGTCAAAAACATTGTCCCTTAATCTGCAAAAAGGTCAATTTTTTCCAACCAAGATAAAATTTTGGCAATAACCAATCACATTAACATGTGCAAAGAAAAATCAATGCGATCAAATATTAACATTCATGATTAAAAAACTAAACATTTTCAATAATTTGAAAAAACTAGCATGTTGAAAGTTGAAAAACTAAGCTTTAAAAAAGAAAAGATGGATAAATGTTGAAATTTTCTCACCAAGATTCAATTTTGACAAAAACCCACCATATTAATATTTAAATAGAAGATTCAACACTATCAAACACTAACCTACATTCTAAAAAATTTAAGATTTTCAAGAAATTGTTAAAACTAGCATGTAGAATGTTGAAAAAGTAAGTTCTAAAAATGAAAACATGGAGAAATCTTAAAACTTTCTCACTGAGATTAAATTTTGATAGGAACCTATTATCCAATTTTTCCCCTTAGAAAAAATTAAATAAACACGACCTAACACGGGGGATCATTAATCAACATCCTAAATGATAGGAAGGATAATTAACAGAAGGTCATTAATTAACGAATATGAAGATGAATGTTAGATAATTAGTGGAAAAGTGCTAATTATTACAAAAATGATGGGGAAGAGGACAATTAGTGAAATTTTAGTATTAAAACTATGTAAGAGGATTTTAGGTGTCTACATTTTACCCTCTTTGGAGTGGTGTAAGTGATGCCACTTCAGAGATAGTAGACAAGTATAGAAAAACAATTTTTTGAAGATATAGAAGAAAAATTAGTAGAATGAAGGATACCCCCTTGAGTGTCGATGGGGTGATGAAAGGGGTTGATCAACAATCGAAGAGATGAAAGAAAAGGATAGAAGAATAAATACCTATTACCCCAAGTTTCTTTGGAAGAATAGTGTTGATAGAAGAGAGTGAAGAAAAAATTAAGATGAAGGGAGATGGAAATAGTTATCATCTTATTGATGTAAAAACCAATTTTATATCATCATTTTGCTTATGATCATGTCATCATCCCTTATTGAAGTATACACATATAACAAACGTGTACCATAATGTGAAAAGCTATGATACAAAAATTTGTTCATTGCAAAAAATGTTGACTCCATGAAAAATACATAATGCAATGCAATACGAGAAAGTACACAAGCTAACCTAATAGGGAAACAAGTACAAACACACATAATCAAATAAAAAATGTTTAAGACGGTTGTTCCCAAATGTTTGATGTAACGACAAGGGTTAATGATTGTGCCCCAAGCAAGGATACATGCGAGGGGAATAAATGGAGGACACTTGGGTCATACAAAAAAGCATTCATGCACTATGAAATAGTACCCAATAACTTGGTGTGTCAAAGAGTATAGACATAGTAGGAAAACCAAATTTTTTAATGGGGGTAGATCCAGATGATCCGTGATTCATTTGTGAGAACAATTGAGGACCAAAGAAAGATGTTTTGTAGGAAAATTGTTGATGTTTGGGTTCGATGTATTTGATATAGGTTTCAGCTACGTGCCTGTTTGTTACCAATTTTTTTGATAGGATTTTTTATTTTTACGTATAAATAGTTTCCAATGGATTTTTTTGAATTTTTACCATTGTTTTGGATTTTGATGTTTTACTAATTTTTAGGATTTTTTGGATGTTTTACCAATTTTTTGGATTTTTTGATTGTTTGAATTTTTAGGGTTTTTTGAAGGTTTTCCAAAGCTATGTATAGGAAAAATGAATATGCAAAGATGCCCCCAATGAGAGGTGAGAATGTACAAGGGAAAATATTGTGCATATATACAAGAAGAAGATATGTTGGATCAAGGCCAAGGCAGATAGGTTCAACATGATTATGAACTCAAACCAATGAAGTGCTAGGAAGGACCAAGTGTGCTCCTAGTGTAAGTTGGCCAAGAAACATATGATAGAAAATAAGGAGAAGAATTTTTTATTAAAAGGGGACAAAGGTTCTCGTAAACATGGTAAAAGGGAAATCTTACACCCATGGATGTTCTGAATGAAGTAGAAGAACATTCTGAATGCTATGGAAGATATGGAAAATGTAGCTAGAAGATTGGAAATGAAAATGTGATTAGCCAAATGCACAGACCATGAGACAATATATGAACTAAAGCAAGAGTTTGAACAAGGTCCAAAAAAAGACACTTGGTAACATATTAATCTTGTTTGATCATAGAGATCCAATGTGTGCACACGGAAATCAATTACTTCTTGAAGGGAAGATTTGATAGACAATAAGTGAAAATGCATTATCCAATGTGTAGGAATGATTTATTCTGAAAGGAAATTTGTGAATGGAGGGTGGAAGGAGATCTATACATTACTCCGCTGTCAGCTAAGCATCCATAGCCCCGATGGAGATGCATTTGATTCTAGTTGCAAACATTTCTCTATTGACATCCATATGTCAATAGCCCCAATAGAGATACTGGAAATACCCCAAGAGAGAGTTATATATCAATTTTCGTTTTCTTTTAAATTTTGCTTTTTGATTTGATTGATTGATTTTGATTGATTTTTTTCTTTTTGAAAACTAATTTCATCTCTCTTAATTTTGACAAGGGGTTAAGAACCAATGATGGCTATGATGTAAGGATGTGGAAGTGATTACGATGACGACATTGAATAGTTTCAACAAATATGTCTAAAATTTCTTCACACAATTTTATTATTATGTATGACAGTGATAAGATCTCTAAGAGGTCAGTCTTTCTTTAATTTACTAAGGTGATGAAATACCAAGGTTGAATGGATACCATAGAGATAAAAGTTGCACAAATGTGTGTGAATAGACTAACCAAAATATCATCGAAGGGATGAAAATGATGGGTGATTTGTAGAGGAATGAAAAGAAAGGTAAGTAAGAACATCCATGCATATGTAAAACTTGCTTGCAATGTTTAATATTTGTACCTTTTATTTTTTTGGTAATGTTTTAATGTTTTCTCATTTTTTGCATTTTTGAATTTTTTAATTTTTTTGATATTTTGATGGTTTTGGGAAGTTGGGAACAATAAATTCACTTTTCACGATAAGATCCAAAAACCATTTTTTTGATTTCTTTTATGAGGGGGACTAGGAGCTTTTGCTTATAAACAGTGATATTATCTCCAATCTCGATGACCATGGTAAGATAATATATTGGTAAGTGATTGTGAGCATTATCAGAGGATCTTGAAACATGAATTTTGTATGCAGGAGAGCTTGAGTTCCCTATCCATAGAGTTTGCACTTTACGCCATACTTGAAATGGGTACATTGATGTGCATGCTTGAATCACATTTGATTTTTAACTTTAAGGCTATTTAATTTGCTGGATTTTTGAGCTTTTGATTATGATATCTAGGAGTTGGATTTTTTGATCAGAGAAGTATATTGATAAATGAAATTATTGGTGGGTTTCATATAAGAATGGATGAATGAATGATTTTACTAATCCCTGTAAGTGGGAAAGAAACTAGGATGTTTATAGTTTATGAACTAGAGGAATGTGAGGAATGAGAATGTTGGGCTTGCCCCAGTCATGATGATAGAAGGATAATATGAAAGATGAAAAGGATACAAGATGAAGGGAACTAGATTGAAGAAGATGGGTTACCAAGAGGTGTCCCATAGTGATGACTAAATATTAAGGTTACTGATATGTGTCCCTATGATGGAAGATCAAATGGGCTACCATGAGGTGTCCTATAGATGTAAGATGAAGGAATGCTAGGAATGTGGCCCAATATAGAAGAATATGATGGGCTACTAGGAGGATGATAAACTACATGTAAATGGATTGAGATCAAGGTGACTAATAGGGTGTAAATATTAACAAAGTGTTGAAGTGATTTTCGATCAAGGTATACTATAACCCGTCTAAATACAAACAAGGCCTAAATCTATGGGTCATTGGAAGTTACAAGTGTGAGAAACACAACAATTCCACTTAGATACAAGTTAATCAAGCTTTAAAGAAAAGCAAGATATTAGTATCAATATGAGCTTGATATGATGCAAAAAATTGTAACAGTCAAAATTTCAAGGTTGAGGCAATGTTTGGAAGGAGACGAAGTCAAATTATACCAAGGAGTCACTAGTGTGCGAGCAACATAATGCTACAATCTTGAAACTTACACCAATTTTATGAGAAACAAGATATAAGGATCGAAATTGTATCGATGTGATGCTAGAAAAGTAAAACCTCAAAAGAAGATTGATGATGAGAAATCATAGCTACAAATGAAACATCTAGTAATGGGTATCAAGACAAGGCTATCAAGATACACAGACATACTAACACACTTTCAACATTTACCATCCATTCTTTAGCAAGGATGAATGTAAATGAGTGCAAAAGTGGTGGACATAATTAATCAATATCACACACATGTTTCTCCTCTTTTGATAAAAAATATCAACAAGATAGAAAAGGAGTAGATCTAATGGGGGTAAAAAATACTTGAGGTCACTTTTCTAGAGTTTCACCTCATCTTATGGCGAGTAAAAAACTAAGACAAACTAACACTTCACAAATTTTGTGATGAATGACGCTTGGACTCATTTTAATGGACTCTCCCCTTGTTCGAAAAACAAGGTTTTGACTCCGAAAATTTTCTTGCCTCTCGAAATCTCTTTGAAACATGATTGGCTTTGAGTTTGTTCAATTTGGCTTCAAGATGAAATGGCTTCCTAATTGGTTCTCTCAACTAGGTGTCACAAATTATCTTTATGATTTCAGTTTCCAAGGAATTTGCACTAACTAAACCTTGGAGAATCTTGGATTTACTTTACCCCTTCTATACAATGAGCATAAATGCATTCAGTTGTATTTTCACTAGGGTCACATTACGGATAATTTTGATGCTAAATCTCACAAGTGTATACTAGTCAAGTAGGTAAGTAGAATACTTCCCATTTCTTCCGCAAGGTTCCCTCTTACATGGACTAATTTGGGGTTCCTAGGAGCATCGATATTGTTATCTTAAGGCTTATGCGAGAGGGAGCTTCTCCTAGTTCAAGTGGTATGAGTTGTTAGCCCTTAACCGAAACCTGTAATATACAATGTTTTGAATGTGGTTTATTTTCTTATCTTTTGAGCTTAATGTGGTATAGTTGTACACCATTTTGACAACCTGCAACACATGTGTAGTTAAAAAAAAAATTAAATCCCAAGTCTTTGGCAAATGATTAGGTCCTGCACTCAAACGTTAGTATTTCTCCAAGAAAATCACATTGTTTGAAAGAGGATTAAGAGTTGATTTTGATTCTCAAGATCATTCAAGGATGCAAGAGAAGATAATACACAACAAATAATCCAACTAAAAAGTCAATGAAAGCTCTATAATTAATGAACAATATAAAAAGCTTGATAAATGTTCATTCCCTTAAGCCAAAAATGAAAGATGAAGTTTCTAATTAACCAAATGTTACAAAATGAAGACTAAAGTTGATTTTGATTCTCAAGATCATCCTAAGGTGAAAGAGAAGAACATACAAAAACTTTGAAGGGATCCCAACTAGATAGAAATGGAAAACTTCAAATCAAAGGACCATACAAATGATTTGTAAAAGGTTCATTCCCTTAAGAAAAATGAATAAGGAAATTTCCAAGTTAATCCAAATGTTAAAAAGATACCATGAGATCCTTAGCATCTAACAAACAAAGGATAGCTAGATATCAAAAATTTTAAAATTTGATTCTCAAGATCACCAAAATGTGCAAGAGAAGAGCATTCACAATGCTTTTGTCTAAATCAAGTAAAACATGGAAATACAACATTCATCAAAACATTAGACATGTTAGAAAATGACTAATTTTACAATTAAGGAAAAACTTATAATTTATGTAAGTCTAAATCCAGAATTTATGTTTTCATTGCATACTTCACTTCAATACCTTTCCAATGCAAAAAAATAGGAGTCATTTTGATTCAGGAGCAAATTTTATGGCCTCCAGAAATATGAGTTACGCATATGCTCTTATGCTCACGGGTATGCACTTAACATGCACCCAAAAAATGTCAAAAATTTCCCTTAATCTATAAAAAGGTCAAATTTTTCTAACTAATATTAAATTTTGACAATAACCCATCACATTGATATGTGTAAAGAAGACTCAACGCTATCAAATATTAACATTCATGATAAAAAAAAAAAAACTTAACATTTTCAATAAATTGACAAAACTAACATGTAGAATGTTGAAAACATAAGCTCTAAAAATGAAAACATGGAGAAATATTGAAATTTTCTCACCAAGATTCAATTTTGACAGCAACCCACCACATTAATATGTAAATAGAATACTCAACACTATCAAACACTAACCTACATGCTCAAAAATTTAATATTTTCAAGAAATTAACAAAACTAGCATGTAGAATGTTGAAAAAGTAAGCTCTAAAATGAAAACATGGAGAAATCTTGAATTTTTTTCACCAAGATTCAAGTTTGACAGTAACCCAACACATTAATATGTAAAAGATAAGACTCAACACAATCAAACACTAACCTACATGTTCAAAAATTTAAGATTTTCAAGAAATTTTGAATGTTTAATTTTTAGAATGTTGAAAAATGTTTTTGGATTTCTAAAAATGAAAACATGGAGAAATATTGAATTTTTCCCATAAAGATCTCAAGATAAGAGCTTAAAGGAAATGCTTCTTCAATGCATAAATGAAACTAACATGCTAAGTTATTTCCTACTCTCTATGATTGCTAAATACAACTATGAACCTATGAAGATCATAAGAAATCAAAATGGAGTGGTGGAGACCTCAAGAATTGAGAATGGAATCTCACCAAGAATGGCTACAAGGCCATTTTGGATCTTCCCATATTACTCAACTTTGAGTGGATGGATGCAAGATGAAAGAGCTAATCCAACAATGGAGAATTCTCAAAGCCAAATGCCTATAGTTTACCTTAGGGAAAATGCATTGTGCTTGTAAAGATGTGAGGATATTTGTCCTTTATATATATTGAATGTTGGAGAGAGATGTGCAACTTGGTGCATGTGGGATAAGGGTAAAGCAAGATTAGGAATGGATAAGGTTGTTTTAGATAAGTTTAATTTGTCATTAGCAACCATGGGAATTGGGAGATGTTTTAATTAATCAAGGGTGATTAATTAATAGATAGAAGAAAGCTTATAGAAGCTGATTAGAGGAAAGTTAGTGTGATTTGAGGGATATAAGAGGAATTTGATCCAATAGATGAAGATTTATGGATTTAGAGTTGTGAGCGTAATTAATTAATAATAATTAATTAACCCAAGTAGAAGTGAACACTAATTAATGAAAGGTCATTAATCAACATCCTGAATGATAGGAAGGCTAATTAATTAATGAAAGATCATTAATTAACGAATATGAAGAGGAATGTTAGCTAATTAGTGGAAAAGCACTAATTATTATGGAAATGACAGGAAAGAGGATAGTTAGTGCAATTTTAGTATTAAAACTGTGTAAGTGGATTTTAGGTGTCTACATTTTCCCCTCTTTGGGGTGGCGTAAGTGACACCACTTCAAAGATAGTAGACAAGTACAGAAAAATAATTTTTTTGAAGAGATAGAAGAAAAATTAGTAGAATGAAGGATTCCCCCTCGAGTGTCGATGGGGTGATGAAAGAGGTTGATCGATGATCGAAAAGATGAAAGAAAAGGATAGAAGAATGAATCCCTATTGCCCCAAGTTGCTTTGGAAGAATAGTGTTTGATAGAAGAGAGTGAAGAAAAAATGAAGATGAAGGGAGATGGAAATAGCTATCATCTTGTTGATGTAAAAACCAACGTTATATCATCATTTTACTTATGATCGACGTCATCAACCCTTATTGAAATATACACATACAAAAAAGTGTACCATAACATGAAAAGCTATGATACAAACATTTGTTCATTGCCAAAAATGATGACTCCATGCAACATACATAATGCAATGCAATACGAGAAAGTACACAAGCTAACCTGATAGGGAAACAAGTACAAACACACATACTCAAACAAACAACATTCAAGATGGTTACACAAATGTTTTTGTTATCAAGATTCAGTTCCCAAATGTTTGATGTAATGACAAGGGTTAATGATGGTGCCCCAAGAAAGGATACATGTGAGGGGAATAAATGGAGGACACTTGGGTCCTATGAAAAAGCATTTGTGCGCTATGAAACAATACCCAACAACTTGTTGTGCCAAAGAGTACAGACATAGTAAGCAAACCAACTTTGTTAATGGAGGTAGATCCAGATGATCTACGAGTCATTTGTGAGAACAATTGAGGACCAAAGAAATATGTTTTGTAGGACAATTTTTTATGTTTAAGTACAATGCATTTGATACAGGCTTCAGCTGTGTGCATGTTTTTGACCAATAGGTTTTTTTGATGGATTTTTGTTACCAATTTTTTTGAATAGGATTTTTTATTTTTATGGATTTTTTTAGATTTTGATGTTTTACCAATGTTTTTGGATTTTTGAATGTTTTACCAATGTTTTAGATTTTGATGTTTTACCAATTTTTAGGATTTTTTGAATGTTTTACCAATTTTTTGGATTTTTGATTATTTGTGAATTTTTAGGGTTTTTTTGAAAGTTTTCCAAAGCTATGTACAAGAAAAATGAAGATGCAAAGATGCCCCTAGTGAGAGGTGAGAATGTACAAGGGAAAATCTTGCGCATATATACAAGAAGAAGATATGTTGGATCAAGGCCAAGGTAGATAGGTTCAACATGATGATGAACTCAAACCAATGAAGTGTTAGGAAGGAGAAAGTGTGCCCCCAGTGTAAGTTGGCCAAGAAACATATGATAGAAAATAAGGAGAAGAATGTTTTATTAAAAGGGGACAAAGGTTCCCGTAAACATGGTAAAAAGGCAATCTTACACCCATGGATGTTCTGAACGAAGCAGAAGAACAATGTGAATGCTATGGAAAATATGGAAAATGTAGCTAGAAGATTGGCAATGAAAACGTGATTAGCCAAAGGCACAAACCATGAGACAAAATACAGACTAAAGAAAGAGTTTGAACAAGGTCCAAAAAAAGACACTTGGTAACATACTAATCTTGTTTTCTCATAGAGATCCAGTGTGTGCACATGGAAATTAATTACTTCTTGAAGGGAATATTTGATAGATAACAAGTGAAAACATGCTAGCCAATGTGTAGGAATGATTTATGCTAAAAGGTGATTCGTGAATGGAGGGTGGAAGGAGATCCGTACATTGCTCCGTTGTCAGCCAGGCGTCCATAGCCCTGATAGAGATGCATTTGATTCTAGTCGCAACATTTCTCTACTGCCATCCAGGCATCCATAGCCCTGATAGAGATATTGGAAATACCCCAAGAGAGAGTTATATATCAATTTTTTTTTTTAGCTTTTTCTTTTGATTTGATTGATTGATTTTGATTGATTCTTTTGTTTTTGAAAACTAATTTCATCTCTCTTAATTTGACAAGGGGTTAAGAACCACTGATGGTATGATGGAAGGATGTGGAAGTGATTGTGATGACGACATTGGCTAGTGTCAACAAATACATCCAAAAGTTATTCACAAAAAGTTTATTAGATGTATGATAGTGATAGGATCTCTAAGAGGTCAGTCATTCTTTAATTTACCAAGGTGATGAAAGACCAAGGTCAAACAGATACCATAGAGATAAATTCCACCAAATGCATGTGAATAGACTAACCAAAATATCATCGAAGGGATGAAAATGGTGGATGACTTGCAAAGGAATGGAAAGAAAGGGAAGAAAGAACATCCATGCATATGCAATACCTGATTGCAATGTTTGATCTTTATACCTTTGATTTGTTTTTGTAATGTTTTAATGTTTTCTCTTTTTTTTTTTTTCGATTTTTGAATTTTGATGTTTTGTGAATTTTTTTTTATTTTTTGAATTTTGGGAAGTTGGGACCAACAATGTCACTTTTCATGATAAGGTCCAACAATGATGTTTGTGATTTATTTTATAAGGGAGACTAGGAGTTTTTTTATCAAGAGTGATATTATCTCCAATCTCGATGACCGTGGTGAGCTCATATTCGATAAGTGACTGTGACTTATCATGAAACATGGATTTTGTATGCGGGAGCTTGAGTTCCCTATCCATATGTTTCTACACATTGTGCCATACTTGATGGGTACATTGGTGTGCAAACTTGAACCATGTTTAATTTTTAACGTTATGGTTATTTGACTTGTTGGGAGCTTTGGATCTCTTTAGAGTTTTGATCTTAGCTTGATAAATAAATTGTTTGGGTTTCGTATAAGCTAATGTGTGATTTTGTTGATCCCAAGAAGTGGGAGAAGAAAGTGGATGTTTATGATTGATTAGAGGAATGTGAGGAATGATGATCAGATTGCCCCAGTCATTGATAGAAGGATAATATGATGGATGAAAAGGATACAGTCCAAGAATTGAAGAGGATGGGTTACCAGGAGGTGTCCCATAGACTGAAGATGAAGGGCTACTAGGATGTGGCCCTAGGATGGAAGAAAATGGGCTACCAGGAGGTGTCCCATAGATGGAAGATGAAGGACTACTAGGATGTGGCCCAAGTATAGAAGATGATGGGCTACTAGGAGGTGTCCCATAGATGGAAGATGAAGGACTACTAGGGTGTGGCCCAAGTATAGAAGATGATGGGCTACCCAGAGGTGACCCACAAATAGAAGATGAAGGGCTACTAGGAGGTGGCCCACATATAGAAGAAGATGATGGGCTACTAGGAGGTGACCCAAGGTGAGATTGTGATTGAGGAATTGTGATATGTAAAGAATGATTGGGTGATGAGAAGATAGGCCAAGGATCAATGACAGACCCAAGAGTTTCTCCATGTAATGGGGAATGTGAAAATGGAAGAATAAGAAGAGGATCAAGTTTGATGGTCTTAGGATCTTCCATTTTATTCTGAAAAAAGGAATCAACCTCTTCCCCACAATACGTGAATGCATCAAGGTCAAAAGAGAATCCTTTCTCATGGTCCTCTAGAGGGATGTCATCATGTAGCCCCATGAATTCTCTGATCACTTCTTCATTTTGAAATAAATCAATTGGTATGGGTTGTTGTTCTTTGATCATGGTAGATTGATTAGAAGAAACTAGTCCAACTGGTGTGGAAGATGTAGAATATGTTTGGTGATGATTGATAGAAGAATATGACTCAAGAGATGAAGTAGATACTTGGATGGAGATGTCTCAAGTGGAAGAAGATGGGGACCTGGAAGAAGTCATTATTGGTTTCCCTAGAAGACGACATAGTGCAGGTAGACATAGAGGGTCACGTAACCAGTTAGTAGATCGCAATGTAGGAGTTGACTTAGATGATTGATTAGAGGAAATTTGAGTCGCACGGATCTTTGATGGAGGAAGAGGTTGTTGAGGTGATTGATAAAAGGGGTCCTGCAAAGAAAGGGAGGACCGTGATGTAGGAGTCACATTAGATGTTTGATAAAGGGGGTCTTGCGAAGAAAGGGAGGACCGCGACATAGGAGCCGAGTTAGAGGAATGATGGGGAGAATTTATGGTGACAAAAATCCTTAGAGGAGGAGAATTTTGTTTTAGGAGGAAAATGATTACTCCCTAGAAGTAAGTTGATTGAATGAATTTCAAAGAACTGCTTACTGAGAGGAATCTGAAAGATAGTTTAGATTATAATCCTCAGAAGATTGAGAGGAATCATAATAATAGAATTAGTTTAGAAGATTGGAATCAAAAAGAATAATAGTTTAGATTAGAAGAAGAAGAGTGGGGGGTACCCGAATAATAATTTAGATCAGAAGCATCCAAACCATACCACCGACTATGAGATGAAGGTGGGGAATGGGGTACCCAAATGAGTTCTCCAATGCGAAGAACCAAATGGGGTTTAGTCATGATGGGCATGTTTCGAGGTAAATGCCTAAACCTAGGTTCCCTATTATCATAAGCATGAGGAACCCTATGATAATCAGTCATTGTTGGCATTGTTGGGTCCAAATTCCTAGACCTAGTTTGTATGATTGAACTCCTTCATATGGAAGGAAGTTCCATGTGTTGATTTAGGAAGCATAACGGTGACCAACTAGACATTTTGTGAACAAATAGGGGATGTTTGTGTGATTTTCCAAAGGGGATCTAAGGAAAACATACATAGTGATGACTCAATTTTGATAATCCAACAAGGTTTGGACAATAAGTCGTGAGTGTGAAGGATCAAAGGATCAAAAGGATTTTCCTTAGAAAAATAAATTCACAAGATGAATGATCACAAGGAATAATCATGCAAGCTCAAAACAAAAATCCAATCTACAAGGAAATACTCCCTATGCAAAAATGTGTCTCAATGATAGTTCGACGCAAGATGATCAACTCAATGTCAACACTTACATCAAGTTTAAAATAAACAAGGTGTAAGTATTAACAAAGGGTTGAAGTGATTTCCAATCAAGGTATACTATAACCCATCTAAATACAAACAAGGCCTAAATCTCAAAAAGTGGAAGTTACAAGTGTGAGCAATGACAACAATTCCACTTAGATACATTTAATCAAGCTTTGTGGAAAAGTAAAATATTAGTATCGATATGATCTTGATACGATGCAAACAATTGTAACAACACTTTTCAAGGTTGAGGAAATGTTTGGAAGGAGACAAAGTCAAATTATACCAAGGAGTTGCTAGTGTGCGAGCAACGTAACGCTACAATCTCAAAACTTAAACCCAGTTTACGAGAAACAAGATATAAGGATTGAAATTGTATCGATGTGATGCTAGAAAAGTAACACCTCAAAGGAAGATCGATGATGAGAAATCCTAGATACAAATGATACGTCTTGATGTGGGTATCAAGACAAGGCTATCAAGATGTGAAGATGTACCAACACACTTTCAATGTTTACCATCCAGTCTCAAGCAAGGACAAATGTAAATGGGTGTAAAAGTGGTGGACACAATCAATCAATAGCACACATGCATGTTGCTCCTCTTTTGATCAAAAATATCAACAAGATAGCAAAGGAGTAGATCAAATGGGGGTGAAAAATACTTGGTGTCACTTTGGCAAGAGTTTCACCTCATCTTATGGCGAGTGAAAAACTAAGACAAAGTAACACTTCACAAATTTCATGATGAATGATGCTTGGCTTGAAATTTAATGGACTCTCCCCTTGTTCAAAAAACAAGGTTTTGACTCCAAAAATGTTTTTGCCTCATGAAAGCTGTTTGAAGCACGATTGGCTTTGATTCGGTCAAGTTGGCTCCAAGACGAAATGGATTCCTAATTGGTTCTCTCAACTAGGTGTCACAAATTATCTTTGTGAGCTCAGTTTTCCAAGGAAGTCACACTAACTAAACCTTGGAGTATCCCGAATTTACTTTACCCCCTTCAAATAAAATGAGCATAAATGCATTCAGTTGTATTTTCACTGGGGTCACATTACGGATAATTTTGATGCTAAATCTCACAAGTGTATACTAGTCAAGTAGGTAAGTAGAGCACTTCCCATTTTTTCCACAAGGTTCCCTCTTGCATGGACTACTTTGGGGTTCCTAGGAGCATCCCTCTTGTTATCTTAAGGCTTATGCCAAAGGGAGTTTCTCCTAGTTCAAAGTGGACACGTCATAGCTCTTAACCAAAACCTGCATATACAATGTTTTGAATGTGGTGTTTTTTCTTATCTTTGAACTTAATGTGGTTTAGTTGTACACCATTTGGCAACCTGCAACACACGTGTTTAGATCCCAAGTCTTTGGAAAGTGATTAGGTCATGCACTCAAACGTTAGTAGTTCTCCAAGAAAATCACATTATTTGAAAGAGGATTAAGAGTTTCTTTTGATTCTCAAGATCATCCAAGGATGCAAGAGAAAATAATACAAAACAAATAATCCAAGTATAAAGTAAAGGAAAGCTTTAACATTGATTAACCATATAAAAATATTGGTAAATGTTCATTCCCTTAATCCAAAAATGAAAGATGAAGTTTCCAATTAACCAAATGTTAGAAAATGAAGACTAAAGTTGTTTTTGATTCTCAAGATCACCCTAAGGTGCAAGAGAAGAGCATACACAAAACTTTAGCCCAACTAGATAGAAATGGAAATCTTCAAATCAAAGGACCATAAAAATACTTTGTAAAAGGTTCATTCCCTTAAGTAAAATGAATAATGAAATTTCCAAGTTAATCCAAATGTTAAAAAGATAGAGATAAAAGTTTTTTTAATTCTCAAGATCACCAAAAGGTGCAAGAGAAGAGCATACACAAGATTTGGTCTAAATCAAGTAAAATATGGAAATACAACATTCACGAAAACATTAGACATGTTAGAAAATGACCAGTTTTACAATAAAGGAAAAACCTATAATTTTTGTATGTCTAAATCCTAAATTTATGTTTTCATTTCATATTTCACTTCAATACCTTTCCAACGCAAAAAAAAAATGGAGTCATTTCAAGTTCGGGAGAAAAATTATGGCCTCCAGAAGATGGGTTACGCATATGCTCTTATGCTCACGGGTATGCACTTAACATGTACCCAAAAAATGTCAAAAAAAATCCCTTAATCTGTAAAAAGGTCAAATTTTTCCAACCAAGATTAAATTTTGACAATAACCCATCACATTAATATGTGCAAAGAAGACTCAACACTATCAAATATTAACATTCATGATAAAAAACTTAACATTTTCAAGAAATTGACAAAACTAGCATGTAGAATGTTGAAAAAGTAAGCTCTAAAAATGAAAACATGGAGAAATATTGAAATTTTCTCACCAAGATTCAATTTTGACAGTAACCCACCACATTAATATGTAAATAGAAGACTCAACACTATCAAACACTAACCTACATGCTCAAAAATTTAAGATTTTCAAGAAATTGACAAAACTAGCATGTAGAATGTTGAAAAAGTAAGCTCTAAAAATGAAAACATGGAGAAATCTTGAAATTTTCTCACCAAGATTCAATTTTGATAGAAAACCAACACATTAATATGTAAATAGAAGACTCAACACTATCAAACACTAACCTACATGCTCAAAAATTTAAGATTTTCAAGAAATTGACAAAACTAACATGTAGAATGTTGAAAAATGAAGCTCTAAACATGAAAACATGGAGAAATCTTGAATTTTTCCCATCAAGATCCAATTTTGATAGCACTTCACCTCCTTTATACCTACAAGGAAGACTCAACACATGAAAACTCAACAAAACATGGTTAGAAACATAGGTTATGTCAATATATTCAAAAAAAGGGTTAGTATGCAAAAACAAACTTAACCAAAATAAAGAATGCATGTGAGACAAAGGGGTGTCCCACCGGGTGTGCCAAATGTGCTCATGTTTTATTAACTAAGCTATAAAAAAATTGAAACTAATCATCTACATAGCTTCAAAAGTAAGTTAATCTAACAATGAACCATCAAGATAAGAGCTTAAAGGAAATGCTTCTTCAATGCATAAATGAAACTAACATGCTAAGCTATTTCCTACTCTCTATGATTGCTAAATACAACTATGAACCTATGAAGATCATAATCAATAAAAATGGAGTGGTGGAGACCTCAAGAATTGAGAATGGAATCTCACCAAGAATGGCTACAAGGCCATTTTGGATCTTCCCATATTACTCAACTTTGAGTGGATGGATGCAAGATGAAAGAGCTAATCCAACAATGGAGAATGCTCAAAGCCAAATGCCTATAGTTTACCTTAGGGAAAATGCATTGTGCTTGTAAAGATGTAAGGAAATTTGTACTTTATATAGATTGAATGTTGGAGAGACATGTGCAACTTGGTGCATGTGGGATAAGGGTAAAGTAATATTAGGAATGGATAAGGTTGCTTTATATAAGTTTAATTTTCATTAGCAACCAACCATGGGAATTGGGAGATGCTTTAATTATTCAAGGGTGATTAAATTAATAGATAAAATAAAGATTATAGAATTTTATTAGAGTAAATTTAGTTTGATTTGAGGGATATAACTGGAATTTAATCCAATAGATGAAGATTTATGGATTTAGAGTTGCGAACATAATTAATTAATAATAAGTAATTAACCCCAAGTATAAGTGAACACTAATTAATAAGCTAATTAGTGTAAAAGTGCTAATTATTACAGAAACAACGGGAAAGAGGATAATTTGTAGAATTTTAGTATAAAAAATGTGTAAGAGTATTTTATTTGTCTACACTTACAAAACATGAATCAATCTCTGGATAGGATACAAGGACATCCTGATGTATTACTTCAAAATAACACTTCTACCCCTACCACAATAGAAAATGTTCCTAATGAGGGGTGTTAAAACAATAATTTTTTCATAGAAGGATAGCATACTCCTTTGCAACCTACCAAGATTCAACAATGTGTTCTAAAACAAAACACCATGTCATCATCAGGTGATGTCATCTCAAAATTTTTGGATAGGGTTAGAGAGTTGGAAATTTCCCAAGCTAATCTTGCTCCATCTTTTGTTGGGCAAGGAAGGATTCTCCATCATCCACAAAAGTATGACCAAGAACCTACTGCGCTAAATCCTCTTCCGGTTTATACGGGAATTTGTATCCCCTAATATAATAATAATAACAATTATATTATAATATGACCAAGTAATAATGAGAGCATGTAATGTTTGAAATGAGGAAATTTAGAATTTTTAGACTCTATTTAGTCCCCTATTTCCATGCACATTCCCACTATATTCCTAAATTATCTAATTCTTTAGATGTGTATATAGATAATGAAAATTCCTGAAGCTATAAATAACCTATATATAAGTTGAATTTATTGAAAATTAAAGTGTGAGTGTACACTTTTTTATCTTTATGTGGCTCAACTTCAAGGTGTCCAATACATCGATATGTTCCTTGAAATAAAATGGGATAAAAAAGTTCCATTTATCATGGTGTAAATCATCCATGTGTCTTGAGAATTTTAGGATGTCCTTTATAAGAGCTAAGTTATGTGTCATTTTTGTGAGGTAAAATGAGTGTTATACACTATCTGGAGGTGTTCTGTAGTGCTGTGACATGCAATAAGATGTTATAACATATTATGCCTATGTAATTGTTTCAGAAATGGGGTATTCATGTGTGAAATGGAATTGTAGACATTTATTTTTGGAACACCCTCATGCCTTCACCTTATGTTCGCATCTCATCCTCACCTAACATGTTTATTTTCCCTCCTAGTTTTTAAATTACTCAATTTCCCTCCAAAAATCCTATTTCCCCTAACATTGCTTCTATTTTTCATTATTCCCATATTTTAATCCCCTTTAATCCTTATTATTTTCATAATCCTTAATCTACCGTAAAACCATTTAATTATCTTAATCTTATCCTAATTTCCTCCATTTAATACCCCCTATTGGATTCCCATAACCCTTAATCATTACCCTTCGTTAAACCCATTCTGAAGATTACCTCCACCCATTTACCCCTTCCTAAGATTCCCTTACCTATTAATCACCCCAACATGCATACATGCCTAAAAATAGTCTGATAGTCATTATTATCTTGTTTCCACCCACCCATCATGGCTTTAACATTTCTTGGAAGATTGTCTATCCGAGCCACTAGTGACTAACCTGACTCGTCATTGATCTTGTCATGTTTTATTTAAACACAATCACCCCTCCCCTAAAAGGGCTGGAAAATTTTGAATCTACTGTGTTCTTCATGTGTGTTGCTTCCTGCATCATGTTTAGATATTTTGGTATCAACGAAATCACCTTGTTGTCACTTTGCATACATTTTTTAGAGCTTGGAGTATTGTGAAGAATATTTACAGATATATTTCATGCATGTTTATCTTTTTCTTAAAGTTTTGTAGGTATTCTTAAAGTTCTACCTATTCTTTCATCCGTCCATTATCGTTCTCGAACCAAGTTATCTACTTAATCCTTTAACCAAAATCCAATATTTGTTTCATTCACCACCAACAAGATCTGGTCACCATTGATGTATATCCCAGATCTATCAAATCCACCTTATTTTACATCCTACCCACCTTGTATTGCATCGTATCTTTCATATTTTGGTTCATACCCACCTTATCAACATTTTGTCACTGTTGGGCTCTTGAAATATTGACTAAGTATGAAGGTGTGTGGGAACACGGGACCTCAGTTATAGGATGGCGTGCAAGAAAAAATAGCACAAGAGAAAAGGCTCAAGGAAGCATATAGCACGCAACACGCGAAAGGAGGTTCAGGACTTAGCCAATTCAAGCAACAAAGGTAGAACACGTGAAAAGCATGATCGGTTGCACGCAGATAACATGCCAGCCTGGCAACAGGTGGCCCAGGAAAGAGCATGCCAGCAAAGGAATCTTCTAGAAGACCATCATGAGATGGAGTGGAGAGCTCAGGCCTGAGGAAACATGCTCGCTGAAGGACCACATTCGACACTTGGTGATGGATCTAAGGGCGTGGCAAGGTGAGTTGGAAGCATGGGAAGGTGATAAATACAAGTTCCTGTGGACCAAGAAAGGTGTGTGGAGATAGAGATAGAGACCTAAGAGGAGAAGATAGGAGAGATACACAGAGAGAGAGATAACATGGGTAGAGCTCTGTAGGATTACTGTGAGTGGGGCTCTGATGTATTGAGCTCAACATTGTAATTTCTTTTCTATTTTTGCATAGTTATACAAGCCTAGTGATGTGCATGACTACAGTCTGCCATCTATGGCTCTTTGTAATGAACCAATGAATACAATGAGGTTACTTATTACAATTAGATATGAATATCAGTGGGTTTCATGTATATTTCATTCATAGAAGTTCTCTTTCTTTTCATGCTATGAATGAATGGTTGTAGCTTTCTTTCTGTTATATTATGTGTTATGGAGTCTTTTAAAACACACATGTCTGAAGAAACTACAAGGATCTGAAGGCCGTCCTGAGCCCTGTAATCTTTGTATGTCTAAACTTCTTTCCTGAATACTCCTATACTAATCATTGATGAATGCTTCCCACTAAAAACTCACATAAAAGAGAGACTCGGCACCCACGCGTGCCTCAGGTGAGCACTCAGCTTCTACTGGGTGATAGGCCAGCGTGCATGGGATTCCTTCCTCTTATAATGGGAGTAAAATTGACTACATCTTGGTTCCATTGTTGGGACCTCTTTTCAAAGTTGTAGTGGGATATAACATGCATCATGATCTGTGTAAAGAGTAATGACGGATCGGTTGACATTGGAAAATGTTGAATCATGGTTCAAGAGCATGGAGGATGAATTTTCCCAGAGATTCAGCACTGGACCTGAGTTTGATACACGTAGATGGGTAGAGGAGAATCTCTACCATGATCTATATGAGACTTTTTTCTGTTGCTTCCCAGTAGAGTTATTTGGGTGGCTTTCAGCCTATGCATCTAGATCAAGTTGGCATTATGGATCATGGATATGGACCAAAGAAGACTACCAAAGGTTGTAGGATGTAGATCTGATGTGGACCCATGTTGTAGATCACTGGTGGGGAGGAGTACTAGCTAGCTACACTCTGGAATACGCCATTTCCACGTATTCTTGTCCAGAGGTTGCTGAGTTTGAGTTTCTACGAGAACCTAGGGGATCATTTCTACGTGTTATCCCTCTAGCTATGAAGATATTGATGGTTACCATGAGTCTAGAAGCACTCCCAATGGCTGGCTAAACCATTCTGAGCATTGGGTAAGGAAGCTCGGGTGGAGGAAGATGGTAGATGATACGATAGAAAAGGAGAGGGAAGAAAGACGGATCAAGTATGGTGAAGTGTGTGAAAGGGAGATTACTAGATGACGTGAAGCTGCTAGTGTGATGGATCTATGGAGACAGACATTGTGGGAAGGAATTGAGGTTCACACGGAAGACATGGAGCCTAAGTAGTCTGTGTTACCCCATCTTGGCAAGCGCGTGAGGGAGACCCCTTCGGCTTCTAGTGAGATTTTGTCACATGGAGAAAGGAGAGTCATTGGCACATATCTGAACCCACCCAGTGACCGAGCCCTGGCGCTTGGTTTTCCCAAACCAGGAAGAAGTATTGATCCAGTTGAAACTAGTGGAAGAAACAGATCCGTGCCTAGGAGATACAATTTTACATTCCCTTCTTCTATGGCTGCACATATTCTAGTATTTGGAGGAGTTTTTGGACAAGGGGTAAGTGTACAAAATTTTGGTCTCACACCAGGGAGTGGCACGGGACAAAGTAGCGGTGGTGGGGCACCATCACAGACCATCGATGCACAGTTTAGTGGGACCATGGGGGCACTTGGCACAGCTCCTACAGGCCCTATTGGACCCAGTGGTCCTGGTGGATCTGGTGGCTCTAGAGGTACAGGACCGGTGGACCTGGTGGATCAGGTGGAGGAAACACCAGAGGGAACCAAGGCTCTGGTTCAGGACAAGGACCCCAACCACCACCTCAAGTTTTCTTTGAAATGTCTCTACACTTACCAGATTACAGGGGCATTGAGGATGTTGCGGAACATGTTCACAAGTGTGAATTGCTATGGCACATGAAAGGTATCACAACCCCAAAATGAAAGGCTAGTCAATTTGTAACCACATTGCAAGGACGTGCGCATAGCTGGTATAGAAAGTATGATCCTCATCAAACAGTGGTGGATTACACTACCTTAAAGAATGCATTCCTGGCAGAGTTCCACATTCCTGAGTTCGAGCAAAAAAGCATTAGCACTTTGAAGGAGATACAACAAGGAATGGTAGAGAGTGTGTGGGAGTATGATGTGCACTTTAAGACTCTCTTGTCTAAATTATCATATGATATACATCCTTCTCAGCATGCACAGTGGTTTGTTGGAGGATTGATCACCCCTTTTAGAAGGGCCCTATCTCATAAGACTTTCACAGACCCGCGCAAAGCATTGGAGGCTGCCTTGCGCACTGAAGCCGTTGGTAGTATTGATACTGGCGTTAGCCCATTCTTGGAGGCTCAGATTGCTGCTATGGCTAAACAGTTGGAAAATATATCTGCGAACTCAGTCCATGAGACTCACAGTGGTTTGTGGTGCACAGATTGTGAGATAGAGGGGCACGTTAAGGATAATTTCCCCCGGAGGGTGGTACGCGCTGTAACATTAGATTGTGAAATCTGTCATGGGGACCATGATGCCAGTAGATGTCCCTTGCTACAGTGCACGTGATCAGAAAGAATGTATCCTATTATTGCAAGATTTACACCTCCATGACCCATGATACTAAAGATTGTAGGCTCATTGATCAGATACATGAGGCCATTGATCATGGGGTGCACCAAACCAGCATTGCCAATAGTTCTAAGAATGATGATCACCATTATGAGGATCATGCAGATGGAGGCGCACGAGGAAAAGGTTTTCGAGGAGGATTCCATGGATGAGGTAACCGCGGAGGAAGGAGTGAGTTCCCGCAAGGGACATGTTTCAACTGTGGATCTACAGAACATTACAAGCATGAGTGCCCAGACTTGTTGTAGTGCTCATGGTGTGGAAAGAAGCATAAGTATGAGGAGTGCCCAGAGTTATATGAGCATATGAATCAGCAGCACCGGAAGGACAAAGGCACTGTGATGGTCAGCATCAAGAAGGTAGACATACAATGGATGCCTCAGGTAACACGGGATGAAGGTTTGGAGCCTGTTTTGGTAACAACAAGGGTAGAAGCCACATGTGCAAGAGAGATACCAAGACAGAAGAGCCTCATTTCAAGAGAAGAGGTCATTCATGGAAAGTACCCAGACCCCACGCATCAGAAGGAGATATATCAGGACACCATGGATGTTATTCAAAGCTTGCAAGGGGAGATCCAGTGTCTAAAGGAGAAATCTAGGAGGGAGGAACAAGGAAGGAGGATCGAGGCATAGAAAGATGACCTGGATGAGGTCAAGGAGGTGTGTAAAATGCTAAGGTAGGAGAACATCATTCCTTTGCTAGGATCCTTGTTGAGAGAGAAGGTACCACGCACCGGAGAAGAGTGTGAGAGGCAGGTCTTGCACGCAAACCTTCCCCCTCATAGCCTCGACTATGACAAGGAGATTACATTGAATGCAGTTGTGGATGGATGGCTCCTCAGCAATATACTCATTGACACTGGCACGGAGGTTAATGTTTTGACTTTGGATGCATGGCATAAGATGGGGAGACCTGCGTTACAGCCATCTTCAAATGTGTTGTATATGGAAAACAAGACTAAGGAAATGCCCATCAGTGTCTTGAAAGATGCAGCTATTACTATCCAGGGAGCCAAGTTTACTGGGGACTTTGAAGTCTTGGTGCTCGCCGAGGTGGACAATTTCCCAGCACTACTTGGGCACCCTTGGTGTTACAAGAACAATGCGGACCTCTGGTTCAACAAAGGGTACATCAGTTTTGAGAACAAAGAGGAGTGGGTCATTATACCCCTGGTTGATGGGAAGTCAGTGCCCTACATTGAACCGTTGGGAGAAGAGGTTTTGGACAAGATTTATGTGTGCTCAATCAGAGACCCTGAGATGGTACACCCTATTAACGGGGTTATCCAGTTTGAGGATGCTCAGTCAGTGAGTGATACCACCAGCCTGGCATGTGATAATTGGGTGCATGGGACTTACAAATTAATGGGATGGTAGTTGAGAGGATCGGTGACCAAGGTAACTAAGGCACACACGGTTCGGTGCCTTGGGGGGAAAGAACTGCCCAAGTACTCCGGAGGAGCCTTCCCTGAGGTCTTTCTGCAGGAGATAGAAGCTCAGTGGAAAAATGAAAAGGAATGAAGGGAGATGTTGAGTTACGTCTTGCTCAGCACAGCAGCTCATTGGTGGGCCACGCATCAGGAGAGCCTTTTAGAATGGCGCGAGGTAAGAATTGCTCTCTCTGTCAGATTTTCTAGAAGTAATATACCCACCATCATCAAGGAGTACCATGGGAAGGAGCCCACCTCTTTCCATATCCAGGAGTGTGAACGGGTCTGGAGAGAAGGCGCGGAAGCCTTGCCACCATCCCTCTGGGTGCACAAGTTGTATTCTACACTGCAGGGTTGTGCACGCATGGTACATTCATTCAGAGACACGCCGCCAAACAAGGAATTGGCAAGAGCTTGCGGCTGATCTTATTCAAGCCTTTGAGTATCAGAGTACCAAACCATCAATTGATAAGGCCTTGTAAGGTATCAAGCACCTTACAATGGGGGATAGTGCCAGAATGGAAGATAGGCTATTGGAACTACTAGGTGAACCAGGATTGGAGGCGCGCTTCGAAGAGATTGAAGAAACAGAAGAATCCTAGCTTGAGTGCACGTGTTTGGAAAAGGAAAAGGGAAAGTTAGTATATGTGATTGATGGAGAGGAGTTGGAGAGTTTAAATGTTAGCCATTTTGTGGGGACACGCAAAGTGGTGGGTAGTGCAGATGCTCATGTGCATGCCTACCATGAGCCTTTAAAGACAAAGAAGGTTAACATCGGTTTAGGAGAAGAACCTAAGGAAGCTATTATTGGGGACTATTGGATGGAGAAGGAAGTATCAAAGATCATTGATCTATTGCATGAATTCGAGGATTTATTTCCATGTGGGTACCATGAGTTAAAAGGCATCCACCATTCCTTGGGGGAGATGAGGATAAAACTGAAGGAAGGTGCACACCCAGTTAGAAAAAGGCCCTACCAGATGAATCCCAACTTACGTGTGAAGGTTAAGGAGGAGATAGATAAGATGATAGCTTCTGGGATCATTGAGGTAGTAGAAGAATTAGAATGGATAAGTCCGATGGTAATTAGCATCAAGAAGGATGGGCAGATTAGAATTTGTGTGGATTATAGGGAATTGAATGCAGTTTGTGTCATTGATCCATTTCTGACCCCTTCACTGAAGAAATTTTGGAAGGAGTCATTGGGCGCGAAATCTATTCCTTTACGGATGGATTTTCAGGGTACCACCAAGTCTGGATTACAAAGGAAGACTAGGAGAAGACAACTTTTGCCACCGAGTGGGGAAGTTTTGCATATACGGTCATGCCCTTTGGGTTGAAAAATGGGCCTGCTGTCTTTTCACGCATAGTGGTGCAAGCATTCTAGGACTTCATTCATAAGTTTCTTCAGGTTTACTTGGATGATTGGATAGTATATGGTCTGGTTAAGGACCATTGTGACAACTTGAGATTAATGTTTGAAAGGTGTAGGTAGTTGAGGATATCCCTCAACATTAAGAAGTGTGTGTTTGCTACACCCTTTGGGACTTTATTGGGGCATATCATATGTAAGGAGGGCTTGCTGGTAGATCCCACTAAGGTTGCAGTTATTGTGGGGTTAAGGGAACCTACTAGCCAGAGCACAGTGTGCAGGATTCCTTGGGCATACGGGATATTACAGAAAATTCATTAAGGGGTATGCCAAGATCACCACACCTTTAGAGGAGCTACTTAGACACAAAAGTACCTTCCATTGGGGAAAGGCGCAATAGAGGGCATTTTGATATATTAAAATATAGGCTTATTACCATGCCTATTTTGTGATTTCCCTCTTGGGACAAGCCTTTCCATGTCCATGTAGATGCCTCAGGAACCGCCATTGGAGCAATACATGCACAACCAGGTGAGGGGATTTTTTATCATCCTCTCTATTTCGTAAGTAGAAAGTTAACACCAGCAGAGAAGAATTATACCACAACTGAGCACGAGGCATTGTCAATGATCTATGCACTTTTCAAATTTTGACAGTATCTGTTGGCAACACCCTTTGTATTCTACACCGACCACATGGCATTAAAGTATTTAGTAAACAAGCTCATTCTTGAAGGGCGCATATGTCGATGGGTGTTGTTGTTTCAAGAGTTTGAGTTCACCATTGTAGTGAAACCCAAAAAAAGAAATTATGGACCTAATCATCTGTCAAGAATTGATTCAAGAGAGGACATGTAAAGTATTGAGGAAACAATGCCAGATGCGTAACTGTTTAGATTGCGGCGTGCACCCTCGGATTTGGAAGAGATTGTTGTATTTTTGAAAGAAGGTGTGGCACCGGATGGAATGAAGGCATTGGAGAAAAAGTAGTTGGCCATACGTGTCGTGCCCTACATATTGATTTTTGGAGATTTATACAAATTGGGACATGATGAAGCTTTATGCAGGTATGTGTTAGAACATGAGCACTTGGCCATAATAGAGGAAGCACATGGAGGAAGTGCAGGTGGGCATTACGCAGGTGATGCCACCACGCATAAGATTTTAATGGCAGGTTTATTGGTGGGAAACCTTGTACACGGATTGTAGAGATTATTGTAAAGCATGTGACCATTGTCAACGCATTGGTAGACTAGGAAGGATAGATGAAATACCTTTGCATCCTTTTCCTAGAGTAGAGCCTTTTGAAAAGTGGGCGATAGACTTTGTAGGACCTATTGCACTGGTAGTGCATAGGACTAGGTCATGGTATGTCATCACTTGTACCAATTATCTCACAAGGTTGGTGTAAGTAGCCCCAACTAAAGATTACACGACAACAATCGTGGAAAGGTTCATATGGGAGAACATTATCACAAGGTATGGATGCCCATTAAGTTTGACCAGTGATAGGGGTACACATTTTCTAAATGAAACCGTAAGGATCCTACTATCTGAGTTCATTGTGGCTCATCATAAGACTATGCCCTATCACCTTCAAGTAAATAGAACCTTGGAAGCATTCAAAAAAATACTAAATCATACCTTTACCAAGATATTTAATGTTGGAAGAGAGGATTGGGATGACAAGGTATCATCAATTTTATGGGCTTATAGGACTATATATAAAAGACTAAATAAAGCCACACCTTTTTAATTGGTGTTTGGCATGGAAGATGTTTTAGTGGTCAAATTTATGTTACCTTCTCTACGAATAGCGCACGCAAGAGGATTAGTCAACGAAAAAGTTCTAGAAGAAAGAATTGATGAACTAATGAAACTAGATGAGATATGATCACTTTCCCGTTGGAGCCAAACAATGGAGAAGGCAAAGAAAAAGTATTGGCATGATCGCCATATTAAAAACAAGAAGTTTGAGGTTAGGCATATGGTGTTACTGTATGATTCTAAATTTCTATGCCATCCTGGGAAGTTGAAAGTCCATTGGTTAGGTCCCTACACAATCTCATACATCCTTGAGTTAGGTGCATGCCAGTTACAAGCGCTGGATGGAACGAAGTTTCCTGGACACTTCAATGGTAGTAGGCTGAAGCCCTACTATAAATAAGTCTTCTTGGTTTTTGTAAATAAGGTAGTTTTTCCAGTTAATCTAGAATTTTCCCTTACGCATTTTATTTTTCTTGTGTTTCCCTTTCATGTTGTTTTTTTGTTTTGCACCTCAGGCGCCGGTAACCTTATTACTATTTTTGGAGAATTTATGAGTGCGCAGAGGACTGCGCATTATTTAAGTGTGGGGTGGAGAAAAGTGACGAAGCGTGTGATTGAAAGTACCAAGGAAGTTGTGTTAAAGAGACTTGTTGAGTAGCTCAGTTAAAAGAGAGATGAAGAGAAAAGATAGAATGGTTGGTGCCAGAGTAAAGATACTTATAGATCCCATGTATAAAGGAAAATGAAGTGAATTTAAAGCAACACGAGGTAGGCGAAAGAAAGAATATAGACAAAAGAAGTGCCTTCGGTGTAGGCTAAGCACGCGTAAGAGTCTCTTATCAGGTTGGTTTGGTTACGCGCCAGAAGGTTGGAGGAGTTTTTGCGCAGGAAGGGCGTGTGAGTAAAGGTAGGTATTGAAGATGGGTTTTGTTTTAAAAAGTAGTATTAAATGAACAAAGTATGGGGTAGGTGTTGGTATCCAAATTTTTTCTCCTTTTCAGTCTGAGCAGCACCATAGATATGTCATGGAGCTTAAAGACAGATCAGACCATGTTGTATGTCGTTGGTAGCTGAGATATGGTCTAGCTAGCACTCAGGTTTGTGGAGAAATGGATAACACTCCAATAGGACTTGATCTTGTCCTAGCTGTTTTAGGTTGTGCCTTGCAACCAAGGTAAGAGGACCTATTTTGTAACCTTGTAATGGTGAAGGAGATGAAGATGTCCTTCTCTTTGCTTGAAATTCTATGATGGAGACCTTGATGAAAACATGATCAACACCCCATATCTAAACTCTCACAAGTTGTCACTTCTCAAAACATGGGTATGTTCTCAAAACAAGGCAAAGGTTACTAGAGACATTGGAAATCCTGATCTATTATGCATACTTTTGCAAATAGATTTTGATCTTCTGTGGGTATACACATGCAAATCAGGGATAGTACATGATAGGATCTTTGTTTTTTAGGTGATTTTTTGTGGGGGATTGATAAGAAAAACTGGGATAGATCAGATCTTTGACAATCTATACAATACTTGAACAACTATCAGATGAAATGCCTAAAATAATTAGGATGTTCTTTCAACCAGAAGAGGCACAAATGGAAGCCTAGGTTGCACTCTTCACACAATCTTTGAGAACTCACCACAAAATCTTGAAGTAAAGAACTCAATTAAACACAAAAATCCATGATCAAACCACGCCTAAGTTACCCCCAAAGGCTTACAAGAAATCTCTGCAGTCAAGGAAGGTAAAGTGATTTTAAATTTGTTTATCTCCTTATCAGATGAAGGCTCTTCTGAGTATGAGATTGCAAATGCCACTAAACTATCAACCAGAAATGGAGATCCTGTGTGATTCTAAAGATTTTCAATGCAAGATTGCAATAAGAACAATAAAATTTATTTGCAGGCATTTAAAATTGATAACAGACATCATATTGCCCAAAGAAAAACAAAGATTAAATTCAAAACTTGTTAGATTCAACAACAGGGGAGAGTTACATGAACAATCTTGTAGCTGTGTGGTGGCTATACACTTGTAACCAACCAGCATACATGAATTTTCCAACACATGAGAAATTAACCTGGTTCTTTGGCAGATTTTCTCAGAAAATGAGCTTTTTCTCAAAATTTGCTCGTGATTTTCAACTCCTGACCCTTTACAATTTCTCCAAAATGCATTATATACCTCATGCCACATTGGAGTCTTCCTTCCCAAGCAAAGAATATGCTATGGGATCAAATTTGTCACAAAAAACCTCATGATTTAATGACAGTGACACCAAACAAAAAAACAACTCACAGGTTTCCAGGTATGCACAAAAATTAAATCATTACACAAATTCAGATCATTATCCACCCCAGGGCACATGTTTTTATCATTCAAGCATGCAAGCATCTTTCATTCATCATTTTTTACCTTTTCCCCTTTTTAATTTTACCTCTGTAACTTTTGATGTTGACAAATCACATTTTTTCTCAGGCCTGAGCCAAACTTACATCAAAAACACCATAGATCAAAGAATTAGGTCATGAAAATGATGCCAATGTTCTCAGAAGGTCAAGATGACACAAAATCATATAAGATTTGATGAAGAAATCATGATTCCAAGTTTCCTGGAGCTCCCATGGTGGCCAAAATAGATGGATGCACAGTAACCATTGATCTTGTATCAACTTTAAATGTCTTCCCTCCACGTGGAAGATGAGATCTAGAAATAAGCTCAAAATTACCTTTTTAAACTTTGGATAAGGCGGGACACGTGTCAAAATGTGATTGGATAGGGCCCATGCTTCCAAAAATGCTTTTATGACCTTTTTAAAGTTTTGGAAAATTTTGCAAAATTTCCCAGCTTCTCCCCTGGACTGCCACGTGTCCATATGTGTGCCCCATTGAAAACCATAGACCGATTCTATCATTTTTACCACTTTCTTAAAAAAGGAAATTTTTTCACAAAACCTTCGTGGGCCCGGAAGCCTGATCTCTTCCCTGTCACGTGGCCCTCTCTGATTTTCCATGGAGGCATGCTTCCATTTACACTTTAGCTCCTTTTGCCAAAAAGGCAAAATTTTACTCTGTCCCCCAAGGTCTGAACCTCTGCGTCCATTTTTCTTTCTTGGACACGTGTCACTTCTTGACTTGTTGCAGAGCTTCAACCCAAAATTTTATTTTTTACCATTTGAAGTCAAAAACTTCCAAGTCATTGCAAAACCCACCACCCCACCCTATCCTTTCTTGGACACGTGTCCACCAATGATTTTCCAAGGGCTTTCAAGCCAAAAATTCACTTCATCATTTTGAGCCAAATAACATCAAAATTCTCCAAGTCCCTCCACCATCCGCACGCCCTCTGTGCCACGTGTCCTCTCCCTATTCACTGTGGGCCTTCGGGCCAAAATTTGATTTTGAAAATTTTGCATAATGAAAGCAAAATTTCCTAAGGAAAGCCTGCCACCTGCCAATCCCCTAGCCAATCAAAATGTGCCACGTAGGCACTTCATTGCAGAAGGCGGAGCCATGGATCCAAAATTTTCCTTTTGCTGAAATTTCAAAAAATGATAAGTTAGAGAAATTTCCCAACAACCCCCAACTAATAGGAACGTCCCATGTTGCCATTACCTTGCAATGATAAATTTGATGGGCAAACGACACCCGTATGACCGTCAAATCGTGAAAAATTTAAAGGATGCCCTAGAAATCAAATTTTTCAACAAGGATTGCAAATTTTTGATTTTGAATCAACTGAATCATGTTTTGACATTATTTTCAACCTTAGGATTGGGAAATTAACCCATACAATTTAGATTTGATCAATTTTGATTTTTACACGATCTGGTAAAGGTAAAATGACACAGCCCGTGAATTGGAAAAACCTAGGGCACAAATAAGAGAACACATGGATTTATCTTTTAAACCAAGGTATAACAACAAGTTTATGGGCATTTTTGAAACATTCAACCAGGGGGGAGAAAATGCAGATCACCAATTTGAGAAATAAAACATTTCTGAGAAAAATCAGACATGAAAAATTAGGGCACACAATGCAAGCTCAGAAATGGCACTAACATTGGCTCTTGCTTGGGGATGGGCACTCCCAGTGAGTGCCACAAGGAAAAAATGTAGACCAAGTGCCAAAATACCATTGGGAAAAGGAGTCAAAACACAAGGCAGCCCCAAAAACCAGAACCACCCAACAAAAATGAGCCAAGAAAACAACCAGAATGGCTGCCAAGAACAAAGGGCAAACCACACACCACAAACAACAAAAAATAAAGCCAAAACAAAGACTATATAACTGTATAATTTGTGCTTACCTCAATTTGGGGATTAATCCAAGAAATGTTTTAAATGTTTTCCATTAACAGGCAGCTCCAGCAATTCCCCATCTAGATCTTTGAGAAAAAAGGTATGTTCACCAATTTTGATATCAATGGCATAAGGGCCCATCCATAATGCATCAAACTTTCCATGCTTTCCCTTGTCTTCATGCCTACTATCCCACAGCAAAACCAGATCTCCAACATTGAAGGCTCTAGGAGTGACCTTCTTGTCAAACAATCTCTTCAATTTCTCTCTAAATCTGATATGCCTTTGATGGGATGCTCTTCTCTCCTCATCAAGCTCAATAATCTGATTGATCCTTGATTCATATGGGCCATGCTCTTGATCTTCCAACTATTGGGAAAACTGAAATGAAGATAATTGCAGGTGTAAGGGCAGCAAAGCTTGAGTTCCATACACCAATTCAAATGGGCTTTTACCAGTAGCTCTTTTAGGAGTTATTCTATCCGCCCAAACTATAAACTTCAATTGTTCTCCCCACTTCTTCTTGTTCATGTTCCAATGTTCTTCTAATGATCTTTAACAAATTCTTATTATTGGACTTAGCTTGTCCATTCCCTTGGGGGTTATAGTTTGAAGAATAAGTCAGATTGATTCCATATTCATTACACATTGCCATTAAAGGTTTGGCTCTAAAGCACATGGCATTATCAGATACAATCTTAATTGGAACTCTAAATCTGCATATGCTATGATTCAATAAGAAGTCCACTACCACTTGGTGTGTTGCCTTTTTAGATGGGATTGCTTCAACCCATTTTGTAAAATAATCAGTGGCTACAAGAATCCACTTATGACCAGCACTAGAAGGATCTGAAATCTCACCAATGAAGTCCATTCCCCATTGTTTGAAAGGGGCTTCAATTGATATAGGCTGCAAAGGAAGGGAGCCTAAAGCTTTCAGTCTTCCAGAGAAACATTGGCAACTATCACATCTTATAACCAGCTGGGTTGCATCTTTAAAAAGAGTAGGCCACCAATAACCAGCCCTCAAAATCTTATGTGTTGTTACTCTTCCAGCAAAGTGTCCTCCACAAACTCCCCCATGGAAATCAGCAACTATCTTGGGAGCTTCATCTTCAGCTATGCATTTCAAGAGGACACCTTCAGGGTTCTTCCAAGCCAGCCCAAGGTCTGTAATGATATATTTTTGAGAAGCCAACTTGAGGGCTCTTTTCTGATTTTTATTTAAATGATCAAGACAACAAAGGTGTATAAGGTAAAGGATTACATCCTTGTACCACTCAGAATTTACCAACTTTTCACGCACATCTACCCTTTCTTCCTCTAGCTGATTCACTTCCACATTCTGCAAGTTGCTCTCAGCCATGAGCTTAGCAAGACCCAAACCTCTTACCAACTTTGTGGTTTGGATGTCCATATCATACTCCTACAGTTTTTCACCCATCTACATCTTTTACTTGAGATCTCCATCTCTGATAAGATGTCTTTCACCATGGTGTGGGGAACATAGGCAACAACTTTTGAACTCAATATATAAGGCCTGAAAACTTTTGTTGCTTTCACCAAGGCAAATGCTTGTTTCTCCATGATTGTATACTTTAACTCAGCAGCTTGTAAAGCCTTGCTAAAGAAGGAAATAGGCCTCTCAGCCTCATTCTCATCCTTTTGTAGCAAAATAGAAGCAATGGTATACTCAGAAGCAAAGGAAAAGATTTGGAAAGGCCTCTTATAGTTTGGGGCTGCTAAAATAGGTGCATGTTTAAGTGCATCCTTAATTCCTTCAAAAGCTTGAATGGAAGCCTCCTCCCATTTGATAACTTGGTCCTTCTTTAGCATGCTTGTGATTGGAAGAGTCAACTCAGCAAAGTTGGAAACAAACCTTCTAATAAAATTAATCTGACCAAAGAAAGACTGGATGCCTTTCTTGGTTCTTGGGATAGGTACCTTGCTGATTGCTTCCACTCTCTCAGGGTCTATCATAACACCATATTTTGACACAATGTGACCAAGCAGCTTGGCCTTTTACATGCCAAAATGACACTTCTTTGGATTAAGAGAAATGCCATACTCCCTACATCTGATCAGCATCTTCTCCAAGTGCTGCAAATGATCACCTCTCTACCTTGAAAATACAGTCACATCATCTTGGTAAACTGCAATGAACTCATTGATGTAACCAGCAAAAGCAACATCCATTGCTCTTTGAAAAGTGGCACCAACATTCATCAAACCAAAGGGCATCCTAACAAAAACATATGTCCCCCAAGGAGTAGTGAATGTTGTCTTAAGTCTTTCTGATTCTTTAACTACCACTTGATTATATCCGGAGAAACCATCCAATGTAGAAAGCAATTCAGACCCTGTCACAAGCTGCAACATATTTTCCATATTTGGCAAGGGATAGTTGTCCTTCATGGATGCTTTATTTAGATTTCTAAAATCCACACAAAGTCTGATGTCTCCGTTCTTCTTTCTAACTGGCACAAGGTTTGCAACCCAAGATGAATATCTAGTGGGCTGAATAATACCTCCATCTCTCAACTTCCTTAACTCCTCTTGCATTTTCATGGAGAGAAGTGGATTAATTGGCCTTTGCCTCTATCTGAATGGTTTGGAATTTGTTTCAAGAGGGATCTCATGCTGAAATAAATCTTCTCCTGTATGCTTTCAGCTCTGAATAGGACCAAGCAAGGCAGTCTTGATATTTTTTCAAGAGTTGGGCATAGGACTATTTTTCTTCTTTACTTAAATTTCTGCCCAACCAAACCTTCCTTGGTTTGTCCTTTGTTCCCAAGTCATGCTCTTCCACATCCCTTGAAGTAGACATGTTTCTATTTATGATGCAATCAACATTGTTAAAATTTGACTCAAGTGCAACAAGACCTCTAGGAATGGTGTTTGTTTTCAATTGGATGATATCTTTTCCAAACAAAGTTTCTCTTCCTTCAGTCATGCATACCATTGGCTCCCAATCAATATTCTGATTTGCAAACTCACCTTGGTTTTGCAAGAACCTTAGCACTTGAGCATCATTGTTAAAAACTTGCCAATGTTTCACATTATCAAGGACAGCTGGCCTAGTCAGCACTTCAATGTTGTATTCACAATAAGGTGAAATGGTGCAATTTTCAAATCTAGAACCCAACACTACCAACTTATCAGCAGCAGCATTAAGACCTCTATCATGGTAAACAATGTTAAAGGAATCAAACATTTCAATTAGATCCCAAACTGCATGCTTATACTATTTCATACGCTGATTTTTTGTAGCATATAGTTTTCTTATTTGTTTGACAACCAGCTCTGAGTCTCCTTTTGCAACAATATATTTCACTCCATACTTCCATGCAATCCTTAACCCCAACAACAATGCCTCATACTCAGCAACATTGTTAGTGCATTCAAAATTAAGTTTGAAGGAAAAAGCAAACTCTTCCAAACTAGGAGAAAGCAGAACTATACCAGCACCATTTCCAAATTTGGAGCAAGCTCCATCAAATAGCAAGGTCCAAGGAGAACCTACCATATCAAGGCACTTTGATCTGTCCATCTTGTGTTCTTTTCCATCAGCAAAACCAATGAAATTCTCAGCATCTACATCAGCAAACAACACTTCATAGGAAGCATTGTTGGGATCTTCAATTAGGTGCAACATCTTCTTTTCACCATAAAGTTTGACCAGGCTGCCTTCAATGGGAATGGTGGAAAAATACATATCCATCTGAACACTACCACCAACACTTGCAGCCCATTTTCTTGACAAAAGCATACCCCATTTGGTAGGGCAGTCAACAATTACAACATCCAGTTTCAAATTCTTACCCAGATAGGCTGCAAGTTGCACTACCAAACCCTTCACACAACCAACCACCAGCACTTCCCTTGAATCCATGGTAGTACACTTCCCATAGGCAGCTGTCACCTTGATATCCAACTCATTCATGACTTCTAGAGGCATGACATTACATGATGCACCAGAATCAAACATACAATTGTGAAGTAGCCTATCTTTTATGAGAAAAGTTGTAAAGAATGGATCAACATTCAATTGGGAATCAACCAAGGATGTCCCCAAATATACCTCAGGTGTCTCTCCAAGATCTTCCACTACTGGTGGTGTTTCAAGGTCAGCAATGATTTGAAGAGGAGTCTCAACAACATTTACATTTCTGCTTGGGGTGATCTTCTCTTCTTTCAATCCCAAGTACTCAAATGCTCTCTTCTTATGCTCAGGAATTCTAAGCAACTCAATGATTGGAACACTCACTTTAATTTGGCTCAATACCTGGGCTATGTCATAGGGGACACTCTTTGGAAAAATAACATTGGAAGGGATACAAGAAGATTCATCAGATGGCAAAGGATTCTTGGCAGCTTGGGCATGATGAGGACTGTAATTTTTGCTCGGGACAGTAGAGCTTCTAGCAAGTGTTTCTTTCCTAGGAGCTTCTTTTGGAATGCTTGTGAGCAAGGGTGTTTTAGGTTTGGCTTGAGGCCCAACTCCCTTAACAACTTTTCTTCTAGTGTTATAGTCCTTCTCTTGAGCTACAACAACATTCATCAACAATTGTCTATCTTCCTCCAAAGGGATACCACCATCATACTTCTTAATCATCAAAGCTCTCAAGTATTCAAAGTCATTGTTAGGAATTTCAAAAGCTTGCACTACATCAACTTCAAGAGCATGAGGGGGGAGAAAGACTTGTACCCACTTGATGCAATCCCAAAAGGTAGCAGCAGTCCTAGCACTTATTACTTCAGTAGATGTTGCTCCTCCTTGTGAGCTTGAAGAAAAACCCACCATGCAAATATCATCATCAGTTCCATCCTCATTATCAGCTTCATCAACTTGTTGGTCCACTTCACATGGAGGATGAGGAAGAAAACATCTATCACACCAATCCATATCAGCAACTTCATCAACAGCAGCAACCCTGGCAGTTAGAGGGTCAGGAACCAATCTATTTTCACGTGTTTGGGGTTGTCTATTTGCAGATCCAACAGGCCCTTTACCCTTGTCATCAAACCTCTGCTCATTCCTATGGTGATTGCCAAATCTATCTTGTGCCTGCTGCCTAGGCTGACCTTGTGAAGTCTACCCAATTCCCTTCTCAGCTCTTGCCAACTTGTATGAGATTTCCTTGACAGCCCCTGCCAAAGTCTTCACAACCTCTTCTAAATCGGCACCTTTGCTAGCTTGAGGTTTTTCAGGGTTTATCAATTTTACACCATCTCTCTTAAGAGGTTTCCCAACAGCCTTGATATTGTTCTCAATTTGAAGTGCCATGGTGAAAGCTTGTCTTATATTGGTTGGGTTCTTGTCTCTTAGGTAATAGGCTACCTTTTTATCAAATGCATCTGCATATTTGATTAAACAAGATTCATCACAAGGCCTCAAACCAACAGGCAGCCTTCTCAAAGTTTTGTTGAACCTTGTGTTGAAGTCATGGACTGATTCATTAGGGTTCTTCTTGATATTCTCAAACTCAGATAAAATAAATCTAGGATCAGTCCTGTCACCATATTGCAACCTAAATGCATTTTTCATTTCAGTCCATGAATCAATAGAGTTATCAGGTAGAGCCTTGTACCAATCCCTAACATCTTCTTCTAGTGTATGAATAAATAACTTAATATACACATCTTCAAACTCTATCTCAAAATATTCCATCATATTATCAAAAAGTTTGAGATGCTGATCACCAGTAATAGCATTGTTACCCTGGAATTTTGGCAACCTATTTCTGACATCTTGTGGGACAACATTTGGGTAACCATCCATTCCTCTAAAATTTATAGGACCAAAGGTGTTAACAACAAATGGAGGTCTAGGCTGAGCCATATTGTTTGGTGGGGGTGATCTTGGAGGTGAGACAAGCTGATGAGGAGTGCTATATCTTTGGGGCTCAAGAATGTGATTCACAAGACTGGTATCCTCTAAGTGCTGATTTTCTTGGAAAGTTTTACTTGAATTAAAACACAGAGGTGCAGATTGGAGAAGGAACTTACCAGGTACAGTAGAAGGACCTTCACTAGCTGAGGAAAACAAGTTTATGAGAGGATTACTTGAATCAGAATCACTTGAAGAAGAGTGATAGTCCTCTACCAAAGGCTGATCTCTCTCACCAATGGCTATATCTTTGCTTGATGTCTGACCTTTAACCACTTTCCAAACTCTTCTCCCTTCCAACTCTGAATTTCTTGAATCTGAGAACAATTTCTTAGCAGAGTCTTTAAGGAAGAGAGATCTTCTTCCCTCCAATTTTGCAGAGATCAACAACACAAAAATAAATGACAGAAAGCTTAAGACACTTGGTATTTCCAAATTCAAATCAGCATGGAGTCGCCACTAAGGAATTTCACCTTAGTTGTGCAAGAATGCACTAAAATAATTTTTTCAAATGTTTTCTAGTACTGAAACCCTTGCAAAGCCTTATAAATCAGACCTTCTTCTTCTTAAATCAATCAATCACAATGCACCCAAAGTGTATGAACTGCTAGTAAATGGAAAAAGGGAAGACAAAACTTGAAACCCTTATTTTAAAAATTACAGATCTGAAGCATAGGATGATATTTTAACAATGTAGCAGCTTAAGTACTTGAATACACAAATGATCAAACTCCTCGAACACTTCAAAACACCAAGAAATTCCAAAAAGTCCCCGGCAATGGCACCACTCGTGTTGGTATCCAAATTTGTTCTCCTTTTCAGTCTGAGCAGCACCACAGTTATGTCATGGAGCTTAAAGACAGATTAGACCATGTTGTATGTCATTGGTAGCCGGGGATATGGTCTAGCTAGCACTCAGGTTTGTGGAGAAATGGATAGCACTCCAATAGGACTTGATCTTGTCCTAGCTGTTTTAGGTTGTGCCTTGCAACCAAGGTAAGAGGACCTATTTTGTAACCTTGTAATGGTGAAGGAGATTAAGATGTCCTTCTCTTTGCTTGAAATTCATATGATGGAGGCCTTGATGAAAACATGATCAACACCCCATAATCTGAACTCTCACAAGTTGTCACTTCTCAAAACATGGGTATGTTCTCAAAACAAGGCAAAGGTTACTAGAGACATTGGAAATCCTGATCTGTTATGCATACTTTTGCAAATAGATTTTGATCTTCTGTGGGTATACAAATGCAAATCAGGGATAGTACATGATAGGATCTTTGTTTTTAGATGATTTTTGGTGGGGATTGATAAGACAAACTAGGATAGATAAATCTTTGACAATCTGTACAATACTTGAACAACTATCAGATGAAATGCCTAAAATAATCAGGATGTTCTTTCAACCAGAAGAGGCACAAATGGAAGCCCAAGTTGCACTCTTCACACAATCTTTGAGAACTCACCACAAAATCTTGAAGTAAAGAACTCAATTAAACACAAAAATCCATGATCAAACCATGCCTAAGGTACCCCCAAAGGCTTACAAGAAATCTCTGCAGTCAAGGAAGGTAAAGTGATTTTAAATTTGTTTATCTCCTTATCAGATGAAGGCTCTTCTGAGTATGAGATTGCAAATGCCACTAAACTATCAACTAGAAATGGAGATCCTGTGTGACTTCTAAAGATTTTCAATGCAAGATTGCAACAAGAACAATAAAATTTATTTGCAGGCATTTAAAATTGATAACAGACATCATATTGCCCAAAGAAAAACATAGATTTAATTCAAAACTTGTTAGATTCAACAGCAGGGGAGAGTTACATGAACAATCTCAGAGCTGTGTGGTGGCTATACACTTGTAACCAACCCACATACATGAATTTTCCAACACATGAGACATTAACCTGGTTCTTTGGTGGATTTTCTCAGAAAATGAGCTTTTTCTCAAAAATTTTCTCATCATTTTCAACTTCCCGACCCTTTACAATTCTCCAAAATGCATTATATACCTCATGCCACATTGGAGTCTTCCTTCCCAAGTAAATAATATGCTATGGGATCAATTTTGTTGTAAAAAACCTCATGATTTAATGAAAATGACATCGAACAGAAAAACAACTCGTAGGTTGCCAGGTGTGCCCATAAAGTTAAATCATTACAAAATTTGGATCATTATCCACCCCAGGGTCATGTTTTTATCATTCAGGCATGCAAGCATCTTTCATTCATCATTTTTTACCTTTTCCCCTTTTCAATTTTACCTCTGTAACTTTCCTGATGTTGACATTTCATGTTTTTTCTCGGGCCTGAGCCAAAATTACATCAAAAACACCATAGATCAAGAATTAGGTCATGAAAATGATGCCAATGTTCTCATAAGGCCAAGACGATGCAAAATCATATAAGGTTTGATGAAATTTGATGAAGAAATCATGATTCCAAGCTTCTTGGAGCTCCCATGGCGGGCCAAACAAGGAAGAATGCACAGTAACCATCGATTTTGTATCAACCTTTAAATGTCTACCCTCCACGTGGAAGATGAGATCTAGAAATAAGCTCAAAATTACCTTTTTTGACCTTTGGATAAGGTGGGACACGTGTCAAAACATGATTGGATCGGGCCCATGCTTTAAAAATGCATTTGCAACCTTTTTAAAGTTTTGGAAAATTTTGCAAAATTTCCCCGCTTCTCCCCTGGACCTGCCACGTGTCCATATGTGGGCCCCATTGAAAACTCGTGGACCATTTCTATCAATTTTGCCTCACTTTTTTGAAAAAAGGGCCCGGAAGCGCTGATTTTTCCTTTGCCAAATGGGCTCTCTCTATTTGCCACGGGCTAAGCCTCCCTATTCCACCTTCAAACCTTCCAAAATTTGAAAAAATTAAAGCTTATCAACATTGGGCCCGCGCTCACCCTTTCACATTCTTAGAATGTGCCACGTGTCCATCATGGATTGGTATGCGGAGGCATGCCTCTCCATTCTACACTTTAGCTCCCTTTTCCAAAAAGGCAAAATTTTCACTCGTTTCCCCGAAGGTCCTGAACCTCCTCCTCTTTAATTTGATCGAAAATTTTTATTTGACCCCTGAATTTTGGACATGTGTCCCCATCGGATTAGAGTGGGGCTATAATCCAATTTTCACCTTTAGAAAAAAAAAAAATTCACCAAAGACTTCCCTCAGCCCCCTCCTCCATTTTTGCAAATTTTGGACATGTGTCCGCTCTTGATTGGTTCCAGAAATTTGGTCCAATTTTTCACTTTTACCACTTGAAGTTAAAAAACTTAAAATTCATCACGAAACCTCTACTTCTCCCATGCTGAGCTTTTCCTGGACACTGTGTCCACCGACTGATTGGCTGAGGGCCCTCGTGTCAAAAATTTTCCCTTGATCACTTTGAGTCAAAAAACATCAAAATTTCACTAATTCCTTCTGCCACTTGCATGTCCCTACGTGCCACGTGTCCTCTTCCCTATTCGCTGCGGGATTTCGGGCCAAGAATTTGAATTTTAGAATTTTGCACAAATGAAAGCCAACATTTCTTATGGTAAACCCCACCACCCGTCACTCCCTTCGACCAATTAGAACACGCCACATAGGCACTTCATTTGTAAGAGAGGTTGGAGCCATGGATCCACAAATTTTCCATTTAGCCAAAATTTCAAAAAATGACAAGTTAGAAATATTTTCCTTACCACTCCTCAGCCAATAGGAACCCACCACATTTCCCTTGTCATTGCAGAGGATGAATTTGATAGGCAAATGAGACGCCTGTCTGACTGTCAAAACATCAAAAATTCATAGGATGCCCTATAAATTGAAAATTTTGAACAGGGAAGGCAGAATTTCTTAATTTTAAACTCAATTGAAGCATGATTTGACATTATTTTCAACCTTAGGATTGGGAAATTAACCCATATAATTTAGATTTGAGCAATTTCTATTTTTGCACGATCTAGTAAAGGGAAAATGACACAGCCCACAAATTGGAAAAACTTAGGGCACAAATAATAGCACACATGGATTTATCTTTTAAACCAGGGAAGAACAACAAGTTTATGGGCATTTTTGGAACATTCAACCAGGGGGAGAAAATGTAGATCACTAATTTGAGAAATAAATTTTTTTTGAGAAAAATCAGACATAAAAAATTAGGGCACACAATGCAATCTCTGAAATGGAACTAATAGTAGGTAATTGTAGCATTTAATGACCGAAAAAAGGAAAAACTATAAATAGAGGGTCAGGGCACACTCATTTTACTTTTTGAAAACAAAGAGTTAGAGATATAAGCTAGAACTTCTTCAGATTCGGTCAGAGAGAAGATCTCTGTGATCAAACAAGTAAAGAGCCAGTTTGAGATTACGAACAGGAAGGAAGGAATTACACGGTCTTAAAACAAAGTGAAAAGATGTTTTGTGAAGAATTTATCAAAGTTAGGGTTTTGCAAACTAGGGCATGGGTTTAGGGGATTTATATCACGGATCAAAGATTAAAGGTTGGGAGAAGGAAAGTAGAGTAACAAGGAGAGGACTGGAGTAATATAACTACCTTGACCATGGCACCAAAGAAAGGGAAGGGCAAAGCGAAGGCTAAACAACCAGAACCCGAGATGGAAACAAACAAAGAATGGTATACAGAAATCCAGTACCCTAACAGAGTGATGATGGGAAAGGAATGGGAATCCCATTTGAGGAACATACCAGTCAGTGACTATAATCACCGTACCAGCACTATAGAGAAATAAATGACATTAGAATTGGTACGCCCTACCAACAAGCAAACACCTAAAGGGTTGCCTATCTACAATGATGACATTAAGGTCAAGCTGGCGAAGGTAGGGTTGTTGTAACTCTATGAGTTGCCTTATTTTGGGAAGCTAGATCACTTGTACCAATGGTTGATGTCTCGGGTGCACAAGGAATACTTCCACTTTGCTGGGCGGAAGATGCACGTAACTCCCCAGTTGATTACACAGTTTACAGGCCTCATATGTGAGGGAGATAGCCTGGAAGATGACCTTAATGACAAGGAAGATATTGACGAGACCATCACATAGTATGCCTACAAGAAACAGTCGTAGTATTATGACATCTTAGACACCAAGGACCCAATTATGAAGGTGGTCATGCACACCTGGTAATGAAACTGAATGGCCAAGAAAGGTGGACACAAGTAAACAAGCCATGGCTACATGTCTACAGGAAGATCGTAGAAGGGACTATTTACAACTTTTCCACATACATTGCCGAGGAAATTGTAAAGTGTGCAAAGGAAGGGGACAAGATCCTCTTTGCAATGTCCTGCTCACCATAGTGTTTGCAAAAGTTGGAGTGTCAGATACATCAGATAAGTTGGTTTGGGAGTACCTAGCCGAAGACCCTTCACTTGCAAAGAGGTTTGAAAAGTATGCATGTGATACAATGATTTCTCCCCATAAAGCGTGGCTCAAAAATGGTATACGCGCTTGAGAAATGCATTTGGGGCAAAGTGGAGGATCCTTGAAAAACTCCTAGCAGCCACACAAGGAGAAGCTGAGTTCACATTGTACCAACACTTTTGCTTGGGAAGGTTCAAACTTGTTGATGAATCATGGATCCCTTGGTGTAAGCTCCCTTTCACATTCATTGCCTAGTACTTCTAAGTGGGAGTGAACAAATTTAAAGAGTTGAAAAAGATAAGGCTAGAGATAGGTAAATTGGACCAGGAACACATGGATATGAGGAAAAAACTGAACTATCCCGGAGGTAAGCGCATGTACGTGGAAAAGTACATGTCGCACGAGATCCACATGACTAGGCCAATAACACTTCCTATTGCTGGAGGATCTGTGGTGACGTGCGTATACGTGCGCATAAGGCCAAAATTTGAAAACATCACGTACTTGGTGGATGAGATCTCCATACTTGAAGACCCCCTGGGAATGAAGAAGCCAGTGTCTAAGAAGAGAGGTAGAGGAGAGGAAGGAGCAGCAAGTGTACCAATTGCTCAGACAGTGAGCATGCCTTCTACGAGCGTAAAGCTAAGAACTTGTGTTTGGAGGAAGAAGTCCCCAGTAAAGGAGAAGACACCAGAAGTAGAGGCACCCAAACAACCCACCACCTTGGAGGAGTCCCAAGAGGAAGAAGAGAAGGAAAAATCTCCTGACTTGAAGAAACCTCTCAGGAAGAGGCAAAAGGTGGATGAAGAAGCTGAATCGGAGGTGACTGACAACATGGAGAGATATCTGGGAGAAGGAGAGGATGAGAGTGAAGAGGGTGGCGATGAGAAGAAAGAGCCAAAAAAAGACAAGGAACATTTGGAACCTTGCATAGTTAGTGTATATGACTCGGAGGAGGAGAGTGGAGAAGAGAAGCAAGAGTTCATATTCAAGTGGCAGAAAGGCACACAAGGAGGTGAGGGAAATGAAGATACAAGGGTAGAAGAGAAGGACACCGAGGGGCAGAAAGCCACAGATTTTACCAAGGAGCAGATAACCAAAGTGGAAAAGTGAGAAGTGAAGAAGATGCTCGAGATCCTTGTAGACCAGGAATTAGAGAAGAGCGTAGACATAGTGCTAAAGGAAGGAAGGGAAGAGAGTAGTGAAAAGGGACATGACAGCCTAGGAGGCCCTGCTCTGACAGTCAGCTTCCCCAAAGGCATGTGCTTGGGTAGAAGACCTCTGGATGTAGAACAGAGGCAGATGATGGGCTACGTGGATTACTCAAGGAAGGTGCTACGTGCATAGTTCTAGAGCACGGTACCCACCGAAAGACTTATAGCCATGGGATCATTCGAGAAGGAGGGCGCATACCCCAGGACCAAGAAGATGCTTTCTTAGGAATTTGAATCCCACGTTGACAAGCCAAACTTTGAAGTCTACTAGAAGGATCTTATCATGCTACCAGATTCTAAGAGAGACAACCCCTTAGTAAATTCCTAGGAGCTCACAGATGAGTAAGTATGTAATGCTCTAAACAAGGTCGAGGGTGGAAACGGAGGCGAGACTATTCCCGTGGAATGACAACATAATGGATTTAGAGGGAAACTTGGCCAAAAGGAGGGAGAGTTGGCTAAGGTGGCTAGAAATTTAAAACATGAGGAATTAATTAGTGCGTAGCTAAGGCGCGAGCTCAAGGAGGAAAATTCAAAGGTGCAAGAGGTCTATAAGAAAGTAGACTCGATAAAAAGTTCCATCATCTTGAAACACCCAGATCTAACGCCTATCCCCGAGAGGTATGCATCGATGCTAAATGCCTAGAAGAATTAAACATGCCTCACCATGGAGAGGTGATCCTTGGCATTGGAATTGTAGAGCAAGTAGCCACGTGCCTGAAGGAGGAGGACCGGTTAAAGGTGATAGCACTGGTTGCCGAAGTAAAGCAAGTTGCTCAGGCGATGTGAAGCACAGTTGTTTCCCAATCTCTTGAGGCCACATATGACACATGCGCAGATAGAGATAAGCTGGCGAGATCCTTAGTCGACAGGACTTGAAGAAGAGTTGAAAGAGTTCTAAGGAATAATAAAGGAAACAGGAACGAGAACCGGATAGAGTCCTGGCAAAAGTAGAAAGATTTGATCCAGACAGATTGAGGCACTAAGTGGGACAAAGACATGACTAAAGGAACTATAACCAGCCGGTTCCAGGCCGAATGGGGAAGCTCGTTCAGACACTAGGAAAGATATGGGCCAAATGTGGAATAATGAAGCGGAGGAATTAAGAACCGGCCAGATTGCTGCAAATATTATGAAACCAGAAGAAATTAGATCTCCTTCTTTGACATCAAATAATGAATTACAATGTTTCCTAAATCGGAAAACAACTCCCAACTCGAGTTTCCAAGTAAACTCTAGCTAACTCTGACTAAATCTACTCTAGGTGGCAGAAATTACTATTTTTAGCATTCTATTACTAGAATACTGCTATTCTTAGTAAGTTCGCATGCTTATTCCTACGGGTACAAGCCGGCATTGCCACGCATCTTCTACATCCCTAAATTAGAGGAATTGCCAACTTTCACAACTCATAATGCAATTAATAGACTAAAATTAACTAATGCTCATAAATAGGAAAAAAGTGAACTAATAACTCAAATCCTAATTTTTGGCCTCAAGATGGCAGAATTAGGGCCCTAAAACATGTCAAAAACTTGCCCCAATCAGTGGGCGGGTTGCCACGTGTCATCGAAACACAGGTTTAAAAAAAAACATTTCTCAAACGGAAAACGTTCAAGTTATGACCTTGTTTTGTTCCCTAAATCTGACGCATCATTCTCCCCTATCTTGAATAAAACGCAGCTCCTGCAAGTTGTCTTCTTCAAACTGCTTAAGAACAAACCTGATATGCTGTAAATATTATGAACTCCAAATGAAAATAGATCTCCTTCTTTGTTATCAAATAATGAATTACAATGTTTCCTAAATAGGAAAAAAACTCCCAACTCGAGTTTCCAAGTAAACTCTAGCTAACTCTGACTAAATCTACTCTAGGTGGCGGAAATTACTATTTTTAAAAGTTTAAAGAACCTGCTATTCTTAGTAAGTTCGCCATGCCATTATTCCTATGGGACAGAAATTGCCACGCATCTTCTACATCCCTAAATTAGAGGAATTGCCAACTTTCTAACTCATAATGCAATTAATAGACTAAAATTAACTAATTTCTCAAAAATAGGAAAAAACTGAACTATAACTTAAATCCTAATTTTCGGCCTCAAGATGGAGGATTTAGGGCCCGAAAATGTGTCAAAACTTGCCCCAACCGGTAGGGCGGGTTTTTGTTGCGTTCTTCTCATCAAAACACGTGGTTTCAAAAAAAAAAAGGACTAAAATGGACACCTTTGGAATCAAGTTATGACCTTGTCAAGTTCCTGCTAATTTTGGCGCATCATTCTCCCCTAAATTAATAGTTGAATAAAACTTAGCATCCTGTGTATGTCTTCTGTTGCAAACTGCATAAGAACAAACCAGATATGTGCATTTATTTGATGAACTTTCCAAAAATCCTTTTAGATCTCCTTCTTTGTTATCAAATAATGAATTACAATGTTTCCTAAAAAGGAAAACAACTCCCAACTTGAGTTCCAAGTAAACTCTAGCTAACTCTAATTAAATCTACTCTAGGTGGCGAAATTACTATTTTTAGCAGTTTACTAGAACCTGCCTTCTTAGTAAGTTTGCATGCTTATTCCTACGGGCACAGAAATTGCCACACATCTTCTACATCCCTAAATTAGAGGAATTTCCAACTTTCTAACTCATAATGCAATTAATAGACTAAAATTAACTAATGCTCAAAAATAGGAAAAAACTGAACTATAACTTAAATCCTAATTTTCGGCCTCAAGAAGACGGACTTAGGGCCCGAAAACATGTTGAAAACTTGCCCCAACTGGTAGGAAGTGGGTTTTCGCTGCGTTCGTCTCATTGAAACATTGCTTCATAGCTGGTTTCAAAAAAAATACAGACTCAAACGGACACCAAAGGAACTCAAGTTATGACCTTGTCAAGTTCCTGCTAAAAAGTTCTGGCGCATCATTCTCCCCTGCTTGAATAAAATGCAGCTCTAAGTTGTCTTCTTCAAACTGCTTAAGAGGATATGCTGCAAATATTATGAACTGCCAAAGAGAAAATAGATCATCCTTATTTGTTATCAAATGGATGAATTACAATTTTCCTAAATAGAAAAACAACTCGCAACTGGAGTTTCCAAGTAAACTCTAGCTAACTCTGACTAGGAATCTACTCTAGGTGGCGGTGATTAGCTATTGGTTGCTGTAGTTTACTAGAAAGGTGCTCATTCTTATGTAAAGACTTCGCATCCTTATTCTGCTACGGCCACAGAAATTGCCACGCATCTTCTACATCCCTAAATTAGAGGAATTTCCAACTTTCTAACTCATAATGCAATTAATAGACTAAAATTAACTAATGCTCAAGAATAGGAAAAAATTAAACTATAACTTAAATCAAGGTGGATGGTGGATTTAGGGTCCTGGTAGACGTGTCGAAAACTTGCCCAGGTACGGCAGGCACTAAGCTTAGTTCAACCATCGAAACACGTGACTTCAAAGGAACTATATCCTCAAATTACACAAGAGAATGGACAAGCTCATGACCTAGGTAAAGATATGCTAACAAATTGTCATGGACACTTTGGGTTCCCAGGGAGCTGGCCTAAGTTTTGATGAGGTAAACCTCCTAGTTGGCGACCTCTGTCAGAAGGCGCTAGAACGAGGTCAATACATGGAATAAATTGGAGGCAGTCTTGCGGAAGGACTTCCCCAGCCTTTTGGTTTAATGTTCCCCCCACATTCTTCATTCTACCCCTATTATTTCATTCCTTATTCATCTTTATAATATTTATCTACGTCTTGGTTCCATTTGAACTAACTTGTACCTTGGTCAAGTATAATGTTTCCAAGGGAGGAGAACATGCGTAGTGTGGGGTGATGTTGGGCTCCTGAAATATTAACTAAGAATGAAGGCACGTGAGCACGTGGGACCTCAGTTACAGGATGGTGTGCAAGGCAAAAGCACGTAAGAGAAAAGGCTCAAGGAAGCATATAGCATGTGGTACACGAAAGGAGGTTCAGGACTTAGCCGATTCAAGCAACAAAGGTAGACCAAGTGAAAAGTGTGATTAGTTGCGCATGTATAACATGCCATCCTGGCAACAGGTGGCCCAGGAAAGAGCATGCCAACAAAGGAATCTTCTAGAAGACCATCATGAGATGGAGTGGAGAGCTCAGACTTGAGGAAACATGCTCGCTAAAGGACCACATTTGACACTTGGTGATAGATATGAGGGCGTGGCAAGGAAAGTTTGCAGCATGGGAAGGTGATAAATAAAAGTGCATGTGGACCAAGAAAGGTGTGTGGAGATAGAGATAGAGACCACAGAGGAGAAGATAGGAGAGATACACATAGAGAGAGATAACATGGGTAGAGCTCTACAGGATTACTGCGAGTGGGGCTCTGATGTAGTAAGCTCATAATTGTAATTTCTTTTTTGTTTTTGTGTAGTTATACAAGCCTAGTAATGTGCATGACTGCATTCTACCATCTATGGCTCTTTATAAGGAACCAATGAATACAATGAGGTTACTTATAACAATTAGATATGAATATCAGTGGGTTTCATGTATATTTTGTTCATAGAAGTTCTCTTTCTTTTCATGCTATGAATGAATGGTTGTATCTTTCTTTCTATTATATTATGTGTTATGGAGTCTTTTAAAACACACAGTCTGAAGAAACTACAAGGATCTGAAGGTTGTCCTGAGCCCTGTAATCTTTGTATGTCTAAACTTCTTTCCTGAATACTCCTATACTAATCATTGATGAATACTTCCCACTAAAAAATCACATAAAAGAGAGACTCGGCACCCGCGCGTGCCTCGGGTGAGCGCTCAGTTTCTTCTTGGTGATAGGATGGCGCGCATGGGATTCCTTCCTCTTATAATGGGAGTAAAATTTACTACAGTCAGCCATCCTATCATTTTAGAACCAACATTTGTCTATGTTTCTACATACTTTTATCAGCCATGCACATGTCTCCATTGATTATGTTTGTTTTCCTCATGTCATTTTCAACCCTCTCCTTACTCCCTCTAAATATACCCTTTCAATTATCCTTTTACTTCATGTGTGTTTTGCTATCATTTTCTGCAGATCTCCATCAGTATTCCATATCTGTTCCTACACATTTTTAGACTATCTCTGCTATGGTCACTGTCAACCATACCATTTCTACTTAGGAATCCATCAACCTGATCTGGTTTTTTCTTATTTTAGCATTTTCACTATCAGGTTTTCATTTCCCTATCTTTCAGTTTATAAAATATTTATCTCAGATTTAATATTTTTTTATATTAATCCATCATCAATTATCCTTTCTGTCATCAAAACGTGGCCTTAAATCCTTTCTCTGAAGCTTTCGATTCTTAAAACCGAATTCTTTGGGCAGCCCAACATATCTATCACTAATCCTTTTCATCTTTATTTCTCATTTCTGTGTAGGTTATCAACTCTCAGTGAGGAGGATTTGTTCTTGTACACTCCTACCATCTTCATCACCATTGAGATTAGGAGGTCCCTTAAACCCTCCCGTATGTCGAGGTTTTCTTGAATTCTCTTTTAGTTTTCACTTATGTTAAATAGGAATCACATAAATCTTGACAAACATTCTGACATGCCTAGCGGGACCTTCCCTTCTTTGGTAAGGTCTCTTTCATTTTCAGTTGTCATTTTCATAATATCTTCCATATCCAATTTCTATTAACCTTGTAGGTAGGAGTTTTACTTTTTCTCTATTGCATTAGAGTGTGGATTGCATGGATTTACTTATTTCTCACTTGATTTCTTTGCATATTCCAGTTATTCCTTGTTTTTGTTCCCCATCCTTTTATTTTATCACATTGCATATCTTTTCTGCTTGTCCTCATCAAATCTCCACACTTTGTTTTCAGATCTTAAAAAGAACACCTTTATTGTTTTCTTGCTCACATAGTATAACTAGGGGGTTAATCCTTTGCATCCACTCTTTATCACCCACATCCAAACCCACACATTAATCTACACATCTAAAACAATCCTACCAAGTGGAACTATTGGGATTTCATCACCCAATAGGAAACTCTCCACGGTGTTTTGGCAGCGTTATAAATTTTATCATAGAATAAGGCCTCACGTACCTTCAGGTATATTGAGGACTCCATCCTTAAACATCTTAAACAAACATTAGATCAAAAATTTCCTAGGTTCCTTTTGATTCTTCTTATTTTATTTTTATCACTCCTAATAATCAAGATAAATAATATTGTGTTGTGTGATTTTCTTGGTATATTAATTATTAACATAGGATTTTTAGGTTTATTTTTTCATGCCCATTCTTAGTTTGTCACAAAATAGAAAAATGGAACAAGCCTCTTCATCTAACATTCCTATTTCTACCACTCTTCCTATGAAAACATCAGCCATGGCTATTGTCTCTTCCTCTATGGTTACTTTTCCTATTACTTCTACCATCCCTTCTAGTGATCCACCCATAGTTAATGGCCATTCTCATGTTGATACCAACACATTCCTCTATCAGCATTCTATCCCTTTAAGACCAGCTACTCCCCCATCAACCGCTTTCGTTGAAGCTTTTGGTCCCATTGTTATCCCCCGCAAATGTGTGGAGTTCCAAGAACTCCTAGATGCTAATCTTGTCACCCTCCATGACTACCTCATCCGTAAATCTACTCACCTTCCCATTGAGGGACCTCCTCTTCAACATATCTATGCCTACCATTCCCATCTAAGTCCACTCAAGGTTCTCACCTCCCAACTTGCCATCTTTTTCCCTTAAGAAATTAAAGAGTTAGCCATGGCCTAGCGTGACAGTACCTCCTTTGACTCTTCCTCTCACCAATCTACTCAATTGGTGGTCCCCATCCCATTTGGTTTACCTCATATCAATACCATCCCTTCATCCTCTATGCCCATCACATCCTCATCCATTGTAATCATTGATGCCCTTACTCAGCCTCTTCCTTGAATCCACTTTACTTCTCCTACATCTAAGCATACACTCTTCAGAACTCGGTCCCCATTGTTCCAACATCCCAGATGCTAATGTCATTTCTTCACAACCACTCCCTTTAGAATCTACCTAGACACATCAGCCCCATATTCATACTAATCTTCAACATATGTTTCATCATCAACCCATCCACACATCTCAACCTCCTTATCATACTCATCCTCAATCTAACCCCATTTTCATACATCAAATCCCTCAATCTTGTCCCCCTATACTTACATTCCTTTTCAAATATTCCATCTCCCAACCCATCCAATCCCAACCTATCACTTATCCTCCTCCTTATCAACCACCTCCTCAAACTCCTACCCATCCTCAACATTATCAGCCTCATCCTCAATCTAACCCATCCACTTCTTACGTCCAACAACCTCATCCATCGACCTCTCTTCCACCTACTTCTAATGACCCCATGCAAACATTATTGAGTAGATTGGCTAACTTGGAATCCACTACTTTGGGTTCCAAAAGATCATTCATGCAAAAATATTTTTGTAATGAGCCCATTCATCCTTTTCTCCCCGTCAAACCTTATCCTCCTCATTAGGAACTCCCTAATTTCTCTAAATTTAATAGCAAAGAAGATCCTTAACAACATCTCTGAGCTATTAGACATGCATACTACCTTATATCCCATGATCAATACCTCATGTTTAGGACCTTGCCCGTGTCATTATTTGGCCCCACATTGGACTGGTATAATGACATCCCCAGCACTCCCTCTTCTCCTTCACACAACTTGCCCTACTCTTCATAGAACATTTCTCCATCAACATTTCTCACAAAATCACTATCACTGATAAATACACCATTAAAATTTTGAAGATGAATCCATTATGAATTTCATTCACAAGATGGCATGGTATCATCAACCAAATATCCTTTTCCCTTCCTCATAGACCAAGCTCATTGAAGATATTTTCTCGATCTTGTACTAAGCACATTTATTCCACCCTTAAAATTCAATCCTTTCAAATCTTTGAATATGCTTTTACCATGGATTGTAAATTATAAATCCATTCCCTTGAGAAATTCCACATTAAAATCAAATCTAACAAACCTAAGATGGAGTTCACCAAATCCTCCTCTTCTCATCATGATAAATCCAAGAGTGCGACAAGTGTTATTGTCGTCAAGTATTCTTCTTCTTCTACCTCCCATACCAAGCCTTCACAAAAATGAGCTCCTCACCCTACCCTGAAACTATACCCCCCTCAGGGAGTCTTATAGTTCCATCTTTGATAAGCTTATGGCTGTCCAATCTCATCCAACTCCCTCCAATTCAACCCTTAGATGAATCACACCCAAGCCCATTTGGTATTGAGAGGACTCCTATTGAAAACATCATCGAGTCCATGGGCACGACATTGAAAAGTGTTATACCTTTAAGGACCTTGTTCAATGAATCATCAACCAAGGGGACCTCCAAGTGAGTAATCATAATGCCCCTCCTAACCAACCACTTGACATCTTTAAACAACCTTTTCCCAATCATCCACCCACTAGCCAAGCTTCCCCTTCTACATCCCAAAAACCTGATACTCATACAATTAGTACCATAAGTCAGGTCCCTACATGATCATCCTTAGCCACCCCATCTATCACATCCACATCTACCCCTATGCCCATCATATCTACATCTATTATCCCTAAATATACCTTACCTAAGCCTACTTCTCTCATATCCATCATACCTCCTTCTCTTTTTCCTATACCTACTTCCATTTTAGATTCCTCATCCACCTCATACCATACCTACTACATCTACCCATATCTTGATAATCCCATCAGCATCCGCGCCTATACCTACATCTGATTCTATGTTGTCTTCTATCTCCACACCTTCCATAGACACTCATCCAAGTAATTTTCCTATTTCATCCCCCTCCTCCACATCTAAATCCTCTCCTATCAAATCAACATCCCCATCATCCTCTTGTGAACCCAATTTACCTCCAATCTTAAACTCCAAATCATCCACCTCTCAAAACATCCCCCTATTAAGATTATTATCATCCCCACCAAGAGTAAACCCACACAACATAAATCTAGAAACCTTGGCACACCTATCCAGAAATCACTTACCCATCCACATAAGAAACTGGAGTTGCCCCATTCTAAACCTCCTCAATCTCAACCACCTAGTATCCAAACATCCATCTTGGGACTCCCTCCTTTGATTTTGGGACTGGGCCCTTCATCCAAAGCACCCATCATTACTCAATCAAAATCCAAATCCACCACCCATCCCTCTAAAACTATATCCAAATCATCTACCCCTCCTTCATCCAAATCACCCATTCCTTCTTCTTCTAAATCATCACCCAAACCATCATCCACCCCTTCATCCCAATATCAATTAACATACACCCTTCCTTCCACATCAATATTTGAATCCAAGGCTCCTATCAAGCCTCATAAGAACAAGACCCCTCTTCTACCTTCATCCACTTCTTCTAATCAAACCCATCCCAAGTCCCCAAGAATTCATCCTCCAAAATGCTCATTAGATCTTATACCAAGGTCTTTCAGGGTCTTCTCCATGCATCCGTGGTCACCCTTCCACCTATTAAACCCTTTGACCCACGTGGGACAAAACCCACATGGTTTGATCCTAATGTTATTTGTGCCTACCATCGTGTTCCTGGCCATACTACCGAACAATGTAAATCCCTCCACACCCTTGTCGATAGTATTATGGAAGAGGATGATCTTCTCGTTGAATAAGAAGACACCCTTCCATCCCTTATCCCATCTTCATAGAAATTATATCTTCCAACTAATCCCAAGACTTCTAAATCCACCTTCATTGTTATCCCACCTCTAACTTCTCTTTCTTCTAAAGATAGCCCTCCTCTTTACATAGATGCCATCTGTATTACCACCCAATCTCACCCTTACAAGGCCCAACCTTCCACCTCATCCAAGTCTAAATTCATCATCACTTTTCCTCCCAGCGATCCTTCTCTACTCCCTTCATCCTCTAAGGACAATGTGTTTATCCTAGCCACTCCCAATCCTACCTCCATCAAATAGACCATCGTAAAGTAGTTGCATCAAGATCCTATTAAGATGTCCCTTTATGAGCTTATCCAAAGCTCCCCTAACCACAAATAGGCTCTTATTGAAGCTTTACAATGCATTCCCATATCATCTGATGAGCCTCATCCCCTTGCGGCCCTTGTTGGAGCTCTCACAACTTCCACCACCATATCCTTTGAGGATTCTGAAATCCCCGAAATTCTTCCTGAAGACCATGATCTTCCTCTCTTCATCATAGTTCATATCAATGACACTTTTATTTGTGGATCCATGATTTACAATGATGATAGTATCAACATCATTTCTTCCCATACCTTCAATCAGCTTAAACTTCCTAACACCATTGTCACTCAGTCACCTATCATCCTTCATGCTTTTAATGATTATGTTGCCCCTACTTTGGGAACAATTATCCTTCCCATCCATGTTGGCCATAAACTCCTTCATGAGATCTTCTACATTGTAGAAGGGGAGTTTCAATATAATGTCTTGCTTAGGACTCCCTTGGATTCATGTCATGCTTTGTGTCCCATCTACCCTCCACCATTGTATTAAATATGAACATGATGGAAAGACACATACTCTCCTTGTTGACCTCCCTCCCTTCAAAGCATGTCACATTACTTATCGACCAAACAACATGCTTTTCCCTAAGCAAGACTCTTCTTCTAAAGCATCCACCAGTTCTTCTGTGCCTGCATCTAAATTACCCCATGATGGATATTTCGATGATGTGATGCAACACTTTTCTCTGGGGGAGTATCAACTCCTTGCTCTTAATTCCCTTCCTTCTCTTAACCACCTTGGTCACCCTGACAAGGCCCCTATGTATCAATCCAATGTCAGGGATATCATCTCTTTTGGTCCCCCTTCCTCAAAACCAATCTTGTCTACGAACGGATTTGATCACCCTTCTTCTCATGCTAATGACCACCCTCACACAAAACCATATACCAATGGTTTTGATTTCCTCTCTAACAAATATTTTTCCTATACTTACCTTTATTGTTGTGTGTGGAAGGGATATGGTCTAGAAGTTATGAAGAAGGTATCCATGATCTTGTCCTTAACCAATCCCATGAACCATGTGAGAAGTTTGGTTGGGATACAAATATCCTTCCACTCCTCCTCCATGCACTTCTTCCCCCTCTCACATCAACATTGAGCCACCACCTTCTTCTTCATCAAACTATCCCACGGATGTAGATGACACTGTGTCTATCCCCCCTAAATTTTTTTAGTCTCCACCATTTCCCTCAGACTGGTCACCTATAAGGTTGAAAATGAGACTTATTCCTTACCTCTTAAGTACCCTAAGATGATAGGGGAGGATTCCCATACCATTGATATCCTCCAATGCAGTGATGATGATTCCATTCTTTCTTACATGGGGGCCGAGGATTCTCATATCCATAAGTCCCTTCCTCATGATACTTCTACCCTTCTTAATGAATAGCCTCTTATCACTAAATCATAACACCCCCTAAATTATAAGTATGTGACTCAGGAATTCTATGTGATTGGGTATCATCGGTACCATCTCTCAAGATGTGGGCTTGTAGGTTTGAGATGGACCTCCGGAGAAGGTCAAATTCCTCTTTCTAATAATAATGATAAAATACCCCTAATGTAAAAATAATAACAAAATAAACCTATTATAACACTTCCAAGGAGATAGGGATAGAGAAAATACATGAAATTAAGGAAATCCTACACTAGAAATGGTGATAGAACTAGAAAAGAGGGTGTTAGACATTCCACAATGCATGAAGAACAAAGGAGGATGAATCGGGAGAGGGTGGCCCTACACCACAGACCAAAGTTACATCCAAAATCACCTTCACATAAACACAACATATTCTAAAAACTGGAATTAACCTTAAAATGTTCACGAAATTCTTGAATAATCATGAGAGGAAACAAAGATCAATTGAAACTATAAAAGGATGGAACAATTATCACAAAACATAATTTTAATTGCTCATAGATTTACATAGTTCAATTTGGTATAAAGAAGTCAAGAAGCCATTACATATTTTAGGGAGAGAAAGCTCAAGTCCTTACAAATTCACAACTCTGCTAAGAGAAGAGAGGGGGCAGCATGGAGAAAATGTCCAAAATTTTAAAATATGCACCCCTTTTACAATTTATAGAATAATTTTGAGAAAAAGAGGAGGAATTTTGTATTTTTAGAGTGCATGGCACTCCATCCCTACTTTAATCATGATATGGTGTTTCTTGATGTTACCCATGCTTCTAGTATTTCACCCCATGTTGAAAAAATGGTTTCACATGCTCTATTAATGACCCCATCACCTATCCTATCACTATTTATTTGGGAAATTCTATAATTTTGTTTCTGAAAAACCTCCAAATCCTTTTGATTTTCCATTATGAAGGTCTTAAATTTCCAGCGATTCCTTTGACTGTAATTTTTCCGAAAAGTGGACAATCTAGGCAAAAAGATATGGCATTCTGAGAGTTTTGGTGTTTTGGAATTCCATTGGTTATTTGTGCTGGAAAACCAACTTGGTGAGGTCATTGTTCTCGGTGATTCTGTAAACTTTCTAGAGGGAAATATTCCTTAAATTGCATTGAATATTCTAGTCACTTTGAAATTTCCCAATTTGGTGGAATTTTTAGGGTACAAGTTAGTACTAATTAGACAATTTTTTTTGGGTACAAGTTAATTTTAGGGGTTGTTTCACCATTCCTACGAAATAGAAATTCAAAAAAATTGCTTGAATATAGTTAGTCGGTAGCATATTTTTATGTTACCAACTGAAAGCATATGGTATGATGTCATAGTAACTATAATTTCACCATCTCACCTAAACTTTTTATGCCCTACTGCTGGGAAACATATAGTTATGCATGTCAGCCGGTAGCATAAAAATGTTATCGGCTGCATAGCTGGATTATGAATTGCTATGCAATCATGCTATCAATAGCATATAAAAATATGATACCGTGAGCTGGTAGCATTTAATAGTGATGTCGTGATGTCTTGATATTTTTCCATTCATGCTCGAAAGCTAATTTTCACAGATTCGCCAAATATTTTCAAGGCTTTTCTTTGGAGGGACCCTTAAAATTTTCCCTTTGTCCGTTGATGTGATGCTTAATAACCTTCAATCCTCAACACATAACTTTGATTAGTATAAAATTTTCCCCTGTGCTGATGGAGTTTGTCATTATTCAACTCTGCACTGCATTCATGTTGCTTCCCACTAGCCCATCATAAGACTTCAATTTTGGCCTTCACTTTCCTGATAAAAACACATTGTATTCATTGAAATTACTTCGTCCAATTTTGCTTTTTACCTCATGTCGGTGAAACTGACCACTTCCACCTTGAACTCATTAAAGGCATCAAGTCCCTGAAATTTACCACAATGATAGTGTCCACCTTCCAAATTTACTCTCTAAAACACTGCTAACATGTCACCTATGATCCAAAATACACATGCCAATTGACTTGGTTCGAAACATGTGGAACTTCGAAATTCAAAGCTTCTCTGACCCCCACAATTTGCATGCAACTAAGATTCAAAAAACTCACTATGCACAATGATTGGTGAACCCCTAAAATCTCCTCTACATTGGAATTCAAGTGCACTAGATTACCTCAGGCTCTGTAATGTCTAGTTCATTTTGTCTCAACATCACCATAAAAATTTGTAAGCCGTATCCACCCTGAACCTGACATGAAAAACCTTGCCCACGAGGGACCTTATACATTGTCTGTATGACTTCTAAAATCATGCTTGGCAAGCCCTCTCTACATGGGTTCCTCAATTCGACCTTATCCCCAATTGGTTCATTGCAAAATGGTTTCCCACTCAAGCATGATCCATACTCCTTGCACTGTCAAGCTCAACACGACCTAACCATCCAATTTCCCCACAAATCGACATTTCAACCATGCTCAGTCTGATTCTGCATACTTGTTGTTGGAAAGCTTTCCCTAAGTGTTAGGGTTCAGCTCATGATTTTATGTAAATCACTCCCCAAATCCATCTAAATGTGAGCACGCCTCTTTTCCAAAGTTCAACCGAGTTACCAAACTCTCTCTGATCCTATTGGCCACAAGTCCAATCTCGTATCCAAAAACAATTCAAGCTAGCTCGATTGGCGAGCCCCCGACCTCCTCCGCACTGAGCCCTTGAATCACCATGATACCATTTGCAACCCGACCCTCATTTGGCCTCGGTAGCTCCTGTCCTATAGACAATCACAATGTTTCCCTTGATATCTCTTTTTCACAAATGAGCCCTTGAGCACGACATGACTTGGCTTGATTTTTCACCTATCGACAAACTTTGACTACGGTTTTGACCCAAAATGGAAACCCACTGAAACTTCATCCTTCGCCCTATTCCAACTTTCCACTACCGAGGCGAGATGGATGAAAATGATGAAAAATGTCACCCAATGTAAGCCATGACTTAAAAAATTCCTAATGCACCCAGGAATCTTGGGTCACCATGCGAGCTCACTGAGGCTTCTCTGAGCTATTTTTCAAACTGAGCTTTAAGGTTTTTTACAAATGGACAACAATTTCTTCAATGACCTCAACACTCCCCAAAATCTTGAATTTTCTAGAATTAATGGACCAATAGGGATAAACGTACAATTGGGTCAAATGAAGCATGTACTTGACCATTTCTTCATTTCAAACTACAAGGCCTCCTTGTCATTGAAAGTGGGCCTGTGAAAATGGATAACAATTTTAGGAATCATAGGTTGAATCTGAGATTATTACAAAATGGAGTGAGGATCTCAATTCCTCTGCATAATTAGTGAGCTCCTCTTAAAAATCATTCCAAATCTCCCAAAACATGCATTTGATTCATGTAAACCCGATTTTCCAACCTGTAGGACCTGGTTGAGTGTGGGTTTGATTCACTTGGCATTTCTCCAAATTTTCCCAGGGGAAAATGGATACAATTTGCGTGACTCACGGGGACATTTTCGATACAAGATCTTGAACATTTAAAATTGCAATCTATTAGGCATGGATTCACTATCTAGCTTGAAACCTGATCCAAAACTTTGAATTTATGTCTTGATAAGCTTCTTCCATGTTACTACACTTCAATCGGAATTGACTATCTTAAATAACAATGGATCATAATCTTTCATAAACAAGATAAAGACATGATTTAAAGTCATTACCATGAGGAGGAAAATTATTCTTTAACTGAATAAACTTACATTGCTCTTTCTTTTCTCTCTGTAATCCTAAAGGGATCACTCGAATGGATTGATTTGGACTTCTCCAAACCTGTCCCAAAAGCTCATATTTTGTTCTGAAGGAATATGAGCAACTGAAACAACTGATTCTCTTCACACCTATAACCACTTTCATTACAGTTGCTGAGTGCATTTTTTCTTGAACTTGGAACTATTCATGTAACTAAGCTTCTTTTTACTTTCTTCTGAATGTGTTCACCTCATGATTACACTGTGCAATTGTAAAAATGCAACAAACAAAACTATATACAAAAGAGAAAATCATACATCCCTCAAGTGAAACATGTAGAGTGTGCATAGTACTTGTTCTGCTAAAACTAAACCTACTCCTACCCTACCCTAATCAGAGAAATGTAAACTTCAACTAAAACCCTGACAAATGGTGAAGTAATTCCCTTTCTCAAATTATAATCATGAAATGATTTGGCAATGAACATGGTCATGAATGAGAGTGAAAAAATGAAAAAAGCCCAATTCTTCACTTGGTTCACGCAAGGTATCAACTGGAAAAATAATTCATGCCTCAAGACTAAGCTTTCATTTTTTGTTCTTAGAGGCATTGGAGCTGATCCCTTGGTGCTTTGAAACTCATCCTCATGCTTATGAAGTAAGTGATTGGTTGTGGCTTCTCCTTTTTCAGATCTAATGAAGCCAAATACATGATTGGGAAAGGTTTGATCTATGGATGTTTTCCACTTCTCTGAGTTCCAACTTCAATAAGGAAGTCTTCTTGTAGACAATCCTTGAAAAAGGTGACTATTTGTAAGTTGATTTTCTCTTGTTTCTCATCTATAGAACAACTGATGTTCTGCAATTTGATGGATGGTATGAAAAGAGGTGTCATCCTTGTTCCTTTTATTCTTCCTTGCTACCACATGAGAACTCCTCCACAACATGCAGCTCTTAAGGATTTTTGTAACCTCTAATGGGAAACATTGATGACTCAAATGCAATAGCTGAATTTTTTTGCTCACTTAGGAGTTCCTCCATTCCTTCTTTGAAGAAAAATATGACCTTGCAATGATCTAAACTCCTCATCCAACATGAAATTTTAAAGGTAAAAATCCTCAATTGTTTCTCTTGAGGACTTGTGTGGACTTAAGGTCCTTCAAGGATTTTTCCACAATGGATTTATTAGGTCAAGAAATTCTCAACAAAAGGGAGTCAGTAAATCTCCAAAAAAAATTCTCCACAAGAAAGAAAAAATCCTCTATGATCTCCTCCTCTTATAATAGGCCTCCAAATTTGACTTGTTCTCCTCCATGTGCTCCATGCTTCTTCTTTTGACTTTTATCTAACTCCCTCCTCCTTGTTGATTTTGTAGCTAGTGTGGATCAACAACGTTCTGAGAAAATAGTGCCCTCATGAACACTTGCATTTGAGTGGCAAATGATGGAGTTTGATCATCATTCATGGTTGTTCTTGATTTTCTAATTCCATAAAAACTCAGTTTTAGCCACTTGTTCTGAGAACCTTAACCTCTTTAAAGGCTTAACCAGTGAAAGGGAATTTTATCTATTTCGAATGCTTAAATCCCAATTCCAATTAAATTCCTTATCATTTCTTCTATGTTGGGATCCTTCTTTTGTTGACCCTCTTGACTAGTTTCCTAAGTATCTTCCCAACATGGTTTTGGGAATGTTATATAAGGGGTGGGTTGGGATTCAGCTAATGTTTTCATTATTTGAGTGATGGTGGGAAGGCTTTAAATTCTAGTCTTAGTGGAGGGGCACTTGGGTTTAGAAGGGAAATTGGTAGAAACCAAGATGAGGTGGTAGAGTAGGAAGATGGAGAAATGGATTCCACAATGGGGGAAGGATGTAAGAAGCTTGAAATCATGACTCAGGTCGCATGAAATGATGTTTTTGGGGAAGGAAAATAGGATTGTGATAAAGGTTTGGTTGACTTTCCCATTGAAAAGGTTTTCTTACATCTAATTGGTTATAAGCCTTGGTATCTCCTTGAACCAGATTTCACAAGTAGGGGCAATATTTCAACCATGAAGTAAAGCTTCTTTAAGGGTTATAGTGTCTTGAATAGGGCCAACCCATGCAACAAGGTATCCTTAAACCAATCTGGATGAATACCTTCATCTAAGTGCTCTAGTCCTTAACTACGCCAATTAGCCTTGCTGCTTTGAATTTTCAGGTTTGCAAACCCATTTACTCCATAGTGACTACCTCACCATATCGTACATAACCTCGATTCTTGATATTTTCACAATCTTTGCATTTAACCAAATTGATTTTACTTCTTTACATAGGGATAAGCATAATCATATTGTAGTTTCATCAAACCCCAATCATGCAAACTGATCTTAGGATGAGTTTTATAAATTCATTAGAGGTGGATTGCATTATTATCTGCAAGTGTGAATTCCATGCAGGGAATGAATTCATGATTGCACAATTCATGGAATGGAAGAAAATGAAAGATATGTTGAAAGAAAACAGATGGATGGATGTTAAATGGATGGAAAATAAGTAAAGTAGGTCTGAAACTTAAAGGGAGGGGTTGTTGGGATCAATGGAGTTTCCAAATGTCGATTGAGTCTTTACCTTGTCTTCTTAAGCGCTTCCAATTGTTGTAGCTTTAAGTAATCACTTGACTTATTTTTCTTGTTAAAGAGAGTAAATGCATTTGACCAACATTACTCCGATAACTTAACAATGTTCTGAATTCATTAATCTCTGTTGGGGTTAGCATATACGCTTGTTGTACATATATATAATCAAAATAAACATTCAAGCAATAAAACACAAAAATATACCAGAAGATAAATACACAAGATATAACGTGGTTCACCCAGTGTGGGCTATGTCCACCAAGAAACAACCAATCTATTAATATTTTCAAAACTTCACAGAGGAAATACCATGAAGATTTGCAATCTTCCAAACCTTCTTTCGATGTACAGTAATTTCTTCCTCACAAGCTTCTCTTTTCTCTCTCCAAAGGAATTCCTTCTTACAAATCTTATAATCTCTTATTCTCAATGAATTCACCCTAACCCTAGCTTTTTTTAGCTTATATAGGCATATACAAACTTAGGGCACTTTAGCTATGCAATTACAATCATTAGATCACTTTTAATCAAAGGTTAGATATAATTCCCATGACTTAAATAAAAGAAATCACACACAAGAAACCGATGTCGTCTACCCTAACGGATATCATTTTCTACTTGCTTGACTGATGTCGGTCCTAGGTGACCGACGTAGGTTACTATGTATTCCAGCAAGTTCATAAAAGCATGATATTGTGAAGCAATTAAGCTCCACAATCTCAACAATCTCCGACTTGGAGATAAATTTTTGTACTGTAATGTACAACTCCATCCTTGGATCCTTACCTTGGCTTGTTTCTTCCTCTTCAAGTCTCAAACTCAAAGACCAACAGAAGTGGAGTATAGCTCCAACTTCTCCTTTTCTAATGACTTTATTAGCATATCCACAGGGTTCTTATTTGTATGAATTTTCTCCAGTTTCAGCTTTCCATTCTCCAACACATGTCATATGAAGTGATATCTCAACTAAATGTGTTTCATTCTTGAATGAAATGTTGAGTTCTTTTCCATATGAATCACACTTTGACTATCACTGTACAACATGCAATCCTCTTTCTCCTTTACCAACTCTTCCATGAACCTGCTCATCCATATCATCTCTTTGCTAGCCTCTGTAGTTGCAACATAATTGGCCTCTGTAGTAGATAAGGCCACAAACTTCTGTAATCCTGAAATCCAGCTAACTTTCACGTCCACATACTGTGAATACATATCCAGTGGTGTTTCTCCTACCATACAAATCTCCATCCATATCTGAATTAACATAGCCACACAAAGAAGTATCTAACCCTCCATAACATAACTACATGTTGGATGTCCCTCTCAAATACCCAGGAATCCATTGGACTACTTTCCAATGCTCTTTACCTGGATTGGCCATAAATATGCTCGCTACTCCCACTACATGTGCAATGTCCGGTTCTGGTACAAACCATAGCATACATAAGACTTCCAACTGTTGAAGCATATGGAACTCATGCCATGTACTCTACCTCATCATGTGATGTAGGACACTGATCGTTTCTCAATTTGAAGTGTCCAACCATAGGTGTACTTACATGTTTTGAATTATGCATATTAAACATTTCCAACACCTTATTGATATAATTTTCTTGAGACAAATACAACTTTTTTTTCTTCTTGTCTCTATGGATTTGCATGCCAAGGATTTTCTTTGCAAATCCTAAATCCTTCATTGCAAATGTATGAGATAAATTTTACTTAAGCTCAACAATGTCATACATACTAGATCCTGCAATAAGTATATCATCCACATACTAGTAACAAAATAATATAGTTTCCATTTTCAAGCCTTCTTGAAATAAACACAATGGTTAGATTCACATCTCATATAACCATGCTCATGCATAAACTGTTCAAACCTCATATACTATTGACTTGGGGCTTGCTTGAGCCTATACAAGATCTCTTTTCAACCTTCACACAAGTTTCTCCTTACCCGTGACTTCATAACCAAGTGGCTGTTGCATATATATCTCTTCCTCCAAATCACCGTGAAGAAAATCGTGTATTGACATCAAGTTGTTCTAAGTTCAAATATTCTACTACAACTAAACTCAATACAGTACATATGGAAGTCATTTTTACTACAGGAGAAAAAATCTCACCAAAGTAAATACCTTCTTTCTGTGCAAATCCTTTTACCACAAGCCTTGCCTTATACCTTTTTTGTCCACCCTTTTCTTCCTTGATCCTATTAACCCATTTTTCTACAATGTTCTTTTACCTATTTTTCGCTTAACCAAATCCCATGTTTGGTTATGTTCCAAAGATTCCATCTCCTCATCCATGTCCTGCTCCCACTACTTTTGGGTTTTATCCTGCATTACTTCTTCAAAAATTTCTAGTTCACCACTATGAATGAATAATAAATAAGATAAGGAAGGTGAAAATCTTTCTGGAGGTCTACTTACCCTTTGTGATCTTATCACTGAGATTTGGGGTGTTGGAGGCTCATCTTACTCATTATGCAAGTTTGTATCTGTTTCTGATAGTGACTGACATTGGTCACCTATTGTCGACATTGATTCTTCTAACCAATGTCGGTCGTGCTCTTCTGTAGCCAACGTTAGTTCTGACAACAGATGTCAGTTATGTTCAACCGATACTCATTTAGGCTAACTAACACCGATACCTGTAGATGTCTTTTCTAAATCTGAGAATGAGTTTTCTTCCATAAACTTTTCACTTGATTCATCTTTTGGTATATAAACTTGATCCATGTACATTATATTTTCATTCCATTCAATATCACGACTCCTAACAATTGTAGAATCTTCTAAATCCCAAAAATGGAATCCGAAATCACCAGAGCCATAACCAATCAAAGTACATATCTTGGATTTAGCATCCAACTTCTTTCTATTTTCTTTATTAACATGTAAAAAAGCTTATGAACCAAATACTCTAAGAAAAGAAAGATCTACCTCTTTTTTAGTCTAATCTTCTTCTGGTATTCCACCATCTAGTGCACTTGAAGGCCCATGGTTTATTAATAAACCGTCATGTCTACTGCTTCTACCCAAAACTGCAAGGGTAATACAACATGTATCTACATCCTTCTTACACGTTCCATGATTGTCTTGTTCATTCTTTCAGCAACACCATTCTCCTATGGTGTTCTAGGAACCGTTCTTTCTCTACGTATTCCATTCACTGAACAATCATCATTGAAAGCATTGTTATAGTACTCACCACCATTATCAGATCTAAGGCTTTTTAACTTTGAATTTGATTCATTTTACACAACGGGGTTTCATCTTTTAAAAGTCTCAAAAACATCATATTTACGTTTAATACGATAAACTCATACCGTTCTTGTAGCATCTTTAATGAAAGTAACATTATATTAGGATCCTCCATGAGAAGCTACCTGGGCTGGTCCCCACACATCTGAGTGTACAAGCTCTAATTTTTTATCCTTCTTTGTTGCCCCAACTTTGAGAAATATCACTCTCTTTTTCTTTCCAAATATACAATGCTCACAGAAATCAAGATCTACATCTTTCAAATCTGATAACTTAACCTTAGCCTTTAAGATTTGCATTCCTTTTTGACTCATATGGCCTAGCTGATTATGCCATATGCTTGCATCTGAATCTAAAGTAGATAACACAGAAAAGGAATCAGTAATACAGGTAGACAAATATAATGTTCCTACCTTCTTGCCTCTTGCTGTAACAAGATATCCCTTGGAAACCTTCCAAGATTCGGTTATGAATGTAACCATTCAACCAAATTCACATAGTTTTCTTTCAGAAATTAGATTTATCTTGAGGCTTGGCACATGCCTCACATCTTTCAATATCCATATATTTCCATTTTGTAATTTTAGATGAACTTATCCTTTACCAATAATATCGCATGGTTCATCATATCCTAAATAAACATGCCCAAAATTACCCTGGACATAATTTCTGAAATAACCCTTAGTAGGGGTAGCATGGAAAGAAGCCCCCGAATCTAAAACCCATGATTCAATTTTATTATCCAAGGAGGGAATAAGGGAATATTTCATTACCTTATAAGATTCAACATTTTCCTCTTTACCTTTCTCTGGTACATTCTCTTTGTTTTCCTTGAACCAACAATCCTTCTTTGCGTGTCATTTCTTTCCACAATTCCAGCAAGTTATTCATTTATCTCTAGATTTAGATATTGCATTCTTAGAATTTATTTTCGCATTATTCTTTCTCTTGGATATCTCCTTCTACCTTCCTCTGCTTTCTACATTCAAAGCATTACTAGATTATGATTCTCCTGTACTTTTCTTGCGTATTTCTTCATTCAGGATTATATTAACCACATCATCAAACTTTAAAATATTAGTAGTAGACGTTGTATTACTAACAACCATTACCAAGTTATCCCAACTATCTGGTAAAGATCATAAGAATAAAATTGATTTCACTTCATCATTAAATGAAATATTAACCCATTTTAATTGATTTTCAATAGAACGGAAATCATTCAAATGACTTGATGCAGATTCATCTTCTTGCATCTTTGAGTTAAATAATTTCTTCATAAAATAAAATTTATTTGAAGCACTAGGTTTTTCATATAAATTAGCTAAATATTTCATCAACTCTACTATGGTTGTTGCTTCGGTAATATTCAAAGCTACAGATTCTGCCAGGCTCAATCTTATAGATCCCAGAGCCTTTCTGTCAAGAATTTTCCATTCTTCATCAGTTATCTCTATAGGTCTTGCCTTCTCATCCAACGGTAAGTATAGATATTTCTGATACAGATAATATTCCACCTACATCTTCCATAATTGATAATTATTGTCATCAAATTTGTCAACTTTGTATTTTCCATCTTCTGTCATTGTTGTGGCTCTCACTCAATCAGAAATACCTCTGTGAGTAACTTTGTCAACACACAAAACCATAAAAAAGATCTGATACCAATTTGGGGTTAGCACACAATTTTTGTACGGATCTATAATCATAAATAATCATTCAAGTAATAAAACACAGAATATACCAGAAGATAAATACAAACAATATAACGGGTTTCACCCAGTGTGGGCCACGTCCACCAAGAAACAACCAATCTATTATTCAAAGCTTTACAAAGGATATGCAATGAAGATCTATAATATTCCACACCTTCTTTCGATGTACAATACTTTCTTCCTCACAAGCTTCTCTTTTCTCTCTCCAAGATTTCCTTCTTACAATTATGATCAATCTTTCTTCTAACCCTAGCTTTCTAGCTTATATAGGCATATACAAACTTAGGGCACTTTAGAAATACATTTACAACCTTTATATCACCTTTTATTAAAAGGTTAGATCTAATCCCATGACTTAAATAAAAACATTTCATGCACAGGAGACCAATGCCGATTACCCCAACCGATGTCGGTTCCTACTAGCTGAAAAACGTCAGTCATCTAACCAATGTTGGTTACTATGTAAAACTGAAAGTTGTAAAACATGTTATTTGTGAATCAATTAAGCTCCACAACTCAACAATATCTGAAATCCAAAATTCGGAACCTAACTCTGTAATGTAACCTTTGAATTCCGAAATGCAAAGTGTAGTTAAATCTCCAAACTCCAAAACCCGAAACCTTCGAACTACAAACTCTGAAATCTCCAAAGTGTGAAGTCTGAAATGCAAGGGGACTTATGAAATCCAAAATCCAAAATTAATCTATGAAGTATGAAATACAAAATACAAAGGGACCTCCAAAATCTAAAATTTGAAATGCAAAATGGCCCCAAAAGTCTGAAATTCTGAAATTGGAACTTAAAGACACCTTTACAACCTTATAAACTTGATCTATCCTTGGCAGAAATAACACTTTTTTTCCACATATGAAACCCTGATAAAATAATTTTTAAGCTTGGACCCTACACTGCAACCTCTGAAGTCTAACTTTTTTTGAATGATCTAAATTGAATTTTTTCCCACCGGGCTTTCCAAAACTATTTTCACCAAATCACAACACCTCTCAAATTTCTTTCATGTGACTGAGGCATTCAGTGTGATTGTGTAACATGGGTACCATCTCTCAAGATGTGGTAGTTGCAGGATTGAGATGGACCTTTGGAGAAGGGCAACTTCATATTCCTAATCCTAATGCTAAACTACCCCTAATACAAGAAGAAAAACTAACTATACCTATTCTAACACTTCCAGGGAGACAAGGTCCGATAAAATACATGAAATGAAGGAAATCCTACACTAGAAAAAATGATAGCACTAGAAAAGGGGGTGTTAGACATTCCACAATGCATGAAGAATGGAGGAGGATGAATATAGAGAGGGTGGACCTACATCACATACAAGAGTTACACCAAATACCACCTTCACATAAACACAACAACTCCAAAAACCTATAATTAACCACCAAATATGCACAACATTCCTAGATAATAATGAGAGGAAAGAAAGAACAATCAAAACTAAAGATAAAACAATTATCACAAAACATAATTTCCACTGCTCATATATTTACACAGTACATTTTGGTAGAAATAAGGCATGAATCCATTATAGATTTTAATGAGAGAAGGATTGAATCCCTAAAAATTCACAACTCATCTGAGATAAGAGAGGGGGCAGCATGTAGAAAATGTCCAACCTTTTACAATAAACACCCCTTTTGTAATTTATAGAATAATTTTCGTCAAAGGAGTAATAATTACAGATTTCTAAAGTACATAGAACTCCATCACTACTTACATCATGATATGGGGTCTCTTGGTGTTGCCCATGCTTCCAATACTTGGAGCCATGTTGAAAAAATAGTTTCCCATGCTCCACCATTGACCCCTTCACCTACCCTGTCAATGTTAACTTCTTGGGGAGTTCCTATAATTTTTGGGTCTCAAAACCCTTTGAAATAATCTTCTGATGATTCTATTGCAAAGGTATCATTTCCACAATTTAGTTGACTATAATGTCATGAGAAACAGACAATCTGGGCCAAAGATATGACCTTATGAACGAAATTCAATTTTTTGGCATTTTAGACATTGTGCATTATACTGGCAAGATCATTCCTGCACTAAATGTTTAATCACCCATCAAGCCCTTAAATAGCTTGTTGACCTAAAAAATTTCCCCCTGCAAGGATCTCCTTCATTAAATTCTATGCTGCATCATGTTTGTTGGGTGAGCCCCCCAAAATCCCTTCTGCCCAACATACATTGTATCGACCCCTTCGAAATTGCTTTGGCCAATCCGTTAACTCACCCTACCTCGTGCATTACACTGGTCACCATCTCAGCACCTCAAAATGATTAAAAAACCCCCAAGATATCTCCTCGTGGTACCACCTACTGTATTGACTCCCTGAATGGGTCGTTTCACCCACCCTCAAAAATTTCTGAAGTAACTAAGTTTTAGATATGGGCCACTTCAAAATTCAGAGTTTGACCTCCACGCTAAATGCAATATTCATTGATATCAATAGAAATTTTAAACCCCTGATATCCTAAATTCCTAAATTTGGACTTTGTATTTTCAGGCTTGAAGTTTACCATTTTCCTCAACTCGCTACAAAAGTCCGAAGTTCCACCCCAAATTTGACTTGCGAAAAACCATTGACCCCGAACCCTGAAACTACTTCGAGCTCCCAAAATTGGCTTGATGAGCCCTTGAATCTACTGTACATTCCTCCATTTGGATTAGTTGACTTGGCCTTACCAACCTGAACTCCCATTGAGCCTCATTTTGACTCAACTCCACTTGCAACCAAACTCCATCTCCTACTCACCGAGTAACTCAGCGAGTTTCTCGGTGTTGGTTTGCCTACTCCCTAATTGTTCATCCAATCAATTTTATGGGAAAATCACTCCCCAAAGTTCCATGAGATACCTCCCCAACTCCTTCACATCATTTAGCTTCTATATTATTTGGCAAACCTACTCGCGAGCTTGTTTCTTCACCATTTAAGCTAGCTCGACAATTAATCCTCCGACCTTCTTCTCAAACTCCCATCTAGTTACATCACCTAGCCAAAAGGGATCAATCATATCTCAATCCCATTAAGTTCCCTAGAGCTCAATCCTTGTCACTAGTGATCACCCTAAAATGACCAACCTGGCTCAGTTTACGTTACACCTAGGTTGACATCTTCATGGAAAGACGACCCTAACTCAGTGCACATTCATTATCCTTCATCCTACGCCAACTCAAACACCATAGTTTCCAATAGCTTAGCCACTCAAGCACCGAGATTTTTTCTGATGCACCTAACATCTCCAATTTTGACCTTGAGCTTTCTGAGTTACTCAGTTAGCTACTTTTAGCTCAATGTCTCTATAAGGAAATTTATGCTAATTCTTTCCATTTTTGGGAAATTTTATGGGTTTTCTCAAATTTTATAACATTAACGGACCAAGAGGGAATGGATAAAATATCAAAGATCCCATACTTGAATTTTTGAATTTTTTTTCTCATTTCATCAAATTTGGGCCTTTTAGAGCCCATTTTCACCTATCAGAGTTTTTGAGTTCCTCAAAACCCAGAATAATAAAAAATTCCTTTGAATGATTTTAAGCTACTAAAACTTTTCTAAATGCTCTCAAAATATGATTTTTGTCTTGTAAACCCCAGATCCATTTGTGAGGGCCATGTTCAGTGTCTAGGTTTAGTCTCACCCTATTTTCCATTTTCCCCAGGGGAAAAATGGATAATAGAGGCTCATATCCTCAGGGTTGGTCAATCTCTTGATCCTCAAGAACTTGAACCCTTTACCTCCTTATCCAAGTATAGCCAAGTCTTTGCATGTTCGTAAGCTGAAATGTCGGGTATAGATCCTTCCATTTTCATCTATAACATTGTCACCATCTCCGATGCAAAACCTATAAAATAATAGGTATCTCATATGTATCCCTACATTGCCCTTTTTGTTAAAGAAAATATACAAAGTCTTATTTCTACTAAGTTCATCCAAACCATCGACTATCCATAATTGGTTTGAAATATCATTCCTATTGCTAAATATTTTGGAAAGCTCCACATATGCACTGATTTCTGAGATTTAAATCTCATTTTCCCTAAGAATGACTTTCCCCTTCCCAACATTGACCATCTCGTCAACCTCATGGTTGGCCATGATATGATATTTCTTATGGATGGTTTTTCTAGTTACAATGAGATCCTTATCACCATAGAGGACCAACATTAGAATTAATTCATCACCGTTTGGGGTACCTTCTTCTATCATGTCATGCCTTTCAGATTCAAAAAAAATGGGGCCACTTACCAGCATGTTATGACCTACATCTTCCATAACCTTATCCACAAAATAGTAGAAGATTATGTCAATGACCTCTTAGGTAAATCCAAATGTCGGCGTGACCATTTTTCTATCCTCAAAATCCTCTTTGAGCACTTTATCTGCTTCCTCCTTCATGTTAATCTAGGTTAAGTGGATAGAAATGGGGGCCCAAAAGGGGGTAAAAAAGGGACACATTTTTTCTGAAATCAGCGAAACTTGAACTTCATCAAATAATTCAGCATGCGTATACTATAAATTTGAATGAGTGATAAGAACAAGTAATGTAGATCTCAGAATGTAGTTTCTAAACTACTAATATTTATCAAAAATGGTTGATATTAAGAGGGTAAAATGTTGTGCGCACACAAAGTATGTCTATTTTTTTGTCAAAAAGATAAGAACCTATTGTGTGTGCGCCCCCCTCCCCCCCATTTTTTGAGTTTCATAAATTACTTTCCAAATCCCTTTAGTAAAAAACTTAGGTAATTCCATGTAAAATGTCCCACTATTTTTTTTATAATTTTTGGATGAACATATAATTATTTATTAATTTTCAAAGTGCACATATCCCAAAAAATTAAATATTAGTGTGTATAACCTCGTAACTTTGAGAAAAAAATTGGGTTTTTTATTTATTTTTAATACGTGTAGAACAGAATTTTGAAGAGTAGTTTTTTTTTAAATTTGGATGAAAAATCATAATTGTGCACCAAAATGTATGTATAAGTTTTCGTAAGAAAATAAGGAACTAGTAAAAGAAATTATGCATGAAAGCTTTAAATTAATAGTATTTTAGAAAGAAGCATATCATCACTAAGGTAAAACCGATCTTGATGTCATAGAAATTTTTATTGGAATTGTTGGTAAGAAAATTTGTCGGGTAGACAAACTTGTGGATTTCTTGCCAATGCTCTGGGAATCTAAGTCCCTCTACTTAACCAGTGCAGTTGTTGTATATGCATACACATGAAAATGTGGATTTTTGTTGTGGCCTTTCGACCGGGGATCCAACAGGGGTAATCCACTGACCTTGCGACAAAGCTAGGAATATCTTGCTAGGGAATAATTTGTCTGAAAAGTGGGAAAGGGGAGTGAGAAATGAGATAGGGGAACTAATGTTACAGGTAGGAAATCAGATTCCTACGCACACTAGTTAAAAACTTCAACACATGCATTTATGAGAAGAAACAACTCTGCAAATGGAAACAAGACGAGATAAGATTGCAAACTCATAGTTTCTAAAATATCCTCATCAAAAAGGCTACAAAATCCTTCTTCTTATATTGATGCTTAAACAAAAGTTGTACATAGGTTGGGAATAGAAGAAATTTGAGAGTGGAGGAAAGCAGAAGAAAATGGCTATCTCCTTTGCTTTCTCTAGGTACAATGCACTCTTGAGTTTATAAGATCAATCACCAACCCTTTGAAATGGGAATGAATTTACAATTTATAGAAAATAATTGACTCCTCTTCTTCCTCATGACCCTCCATATGCCTTATTTCTAACTTTAGACTATTTATATTCCTACCAAAATATTTAAGTCCCTTCTATAAAATCAATGTGACTTAATTTACATTATGGTTCTAAAGTCACTTTTGGGTGACTTAAAGGCATATCAAAAAGTACAAACCCCAACTAAGAATTAGAACATTTGAAGAGAGAGAAATTTGGGGAGAGGGAAGAGTGAGAAGAGGAGAAGATGTTTCCCTTGATGAAGTTCAATGATCCCTGTTGATTGAAAGCTTTGATGCGATGAAAATCTGAATCTTTAAACTTGTTGCACACTATGAAACTTCTTCAAATCAACTCGTGAATGCTTGCCAAGTTGAGTGAATTGTTCCGCTGATGACCGCAACTCCTAGCCTGCGTATGATATACCTGTGACCCGAACTATGTGGTGAGTGTCTAGAAACATTGTCTAATTCCCTAAGATGATCGTCCCTCTATGCCTCATTATGCCAAACTGGCCCTTTGAGAACAACTTGCTATTAATGATAAGTGTTCGGATGGAAAGCTTACTATTTGTAGTGAGAGGTGATTTCTGCCTCTTCTCGACCATCGTGATGTGATGAACTCCCTCATTTGATCTTGCACACACTGCCTTTGCTTTGACCGCTTCTTGGGGTGACTTACTATTTTTAGTAAGTGGTCATTTTCACCGTTTTCTTCTCTGAACACTCATTCTGGCTTCCTCATGATCTTCAATGCCCGGTGCCTTTGTCTCAGCTATGATGAATTTCCAGACATAGCAAGTCTGTATAGGAAAAATTACTATTTTTAGAAAGTGTGTTTCTAGTACTTGATTTGCGACAGAACATAATTTTCGGGACTTGTCTTTTCATTACGATCACACCCTCTAAATTTCACATAGTGTTTCCCACTAAAATGCCTAGAAATAAATTTTGAAAATTTCACCTGGTAGTAGCTTTGGGCACAGAGCTACCATGGTGGCCATTAATGGAACTTGAAATTTGTAGGTCTGGTTTTTGTATCCATTCACAACGAAAAAAACTCTATTGTGATAGGTTTTTCATTTGGAGCTCGTGTGCAAGGTTTTAGCTCTTTTCCATTACCAGAATGATGGGAAATTTGACGAATGTGACCCGGTGCACAAAGTGGGATTTTTGTTGGAGAAAATGATTCAGAGCACCATTTGACCTCCCATTTTTTGCATCATATTTTTCTTAAAAAATTTGGAAGTCTGCAGAAGATAGCACCTCGATCCGATGTGTATCTTGTGAGATATGAAGATTTCACAATCGGGTGACTTCACGGTTATCTAGAAAAAAACCATCATTTTCTTCCCGTTCTTCATCTTTTCAACACTTTTGATCATTCCTTCCCCTAAAATATGTGTATTTTCATGGACTAGGTGTTTATGTGGCCATGGTGGAGCTGGTTCGGAGCAACAATTGTGGACAGTGTGTTTGGACAATCATGCACGGAGCCATGACAAGGTATGAAGTTGTGAAGGAGAAATGAGGGGGAAGAAACGAATAAGTTTCGGATTTAAATTTTCAAAGAAATGCACATGAAGGGTTTGGGTGGATTTTTGTGTCCCTGACCTCAGGGACGTGAGGGACATCAATTTCCACGGTGGCCAAGGTGATGCCATGTGACCTTGATCTGACGATAGGGGATTTTCTTGAAAAATGCACATGGGGGATGAAAGTCGGTCATATGGGTGTCCAAAAGAATCCCCATATGGGCTGGGTGCATTTTTCTATGTCTAATGTCCCTCACCTCAGGGACATAAGGAACATCAGTTTCCACGGTGGTCTTGGTGCTGATACATGGCACTTGATCCGACGATAGGGAATTGATGCTCCAAAAATGCACCTGGGGGCTGAATTGTCAAGTATGGAGGTCACATGGGGGCTGGGAACATTTTTCAAGGGACTTCAGGGACATGAAATCCCACCTGGCTCTTGGTGCTGACATGTGTCCTCCCAAAAAATGACTAAGTCCTGAACTGCCTTTGAGAGGGCAACTTAGAAAGAAGATAACTTGAGCTTTCGGTGGAATTTCTTGGTGAAATTTTATATGATCTTGACTAGAAATGGAATTTTTGATGCAATGGAGGGTTCTCATGTCTTTATTCATCCATATTATCCCTAAAAAAGTGGATTTGTGATTTGAGACTCCACATGTGCCTGATAAAAACTACCTGAAAATCCTATGCGCCAAGTTATTGTGAAAAATAATAATTCACCATCATCTAGGTATTGGAATCCTCTTTCTGGTGATGTTTTTTATTACTTCTAACTCCATATGGAGCTCCCGGAATCTTCTCCTGAAGCCCAGCAATTTTTTTAGGTCCGTGAACTGCCTAGGCTTGTGAACCCTGTTTTCACTCAGACTGCTCCAAGTCTTTAAAAAATTCCCCAAACCTTCAAAAATAATTTCCATGATGTTCTAAGGTATTCAATTCACCTCCATGTTGAGTTTTTCCCTTGCATTTTGCTTTAGGGGGGTTGATCCAGTTGTGGGAAGGCCAGTGATAGCCCTTCCCACAACTACCTGTAGATAACATCTTTTTTGAACTCCCTAAAATCACATAGGGGGAATGAATAAACTTTCCTAAATCACCTAAAGGACCAATTTGACATCAAATAGGGGGTGACCAGACTGACGGATTTGACTTGGGGTGCTTGGGAATGATAAAACATGAAAATTTTGGCACATGGGTATAGTTGTGCTAGGAAATTATCAATTTCCATCGAATGTTGAACATTTGAAAGACAATCCGGAGGATTTAGCCTGTCAACTTGGAATGGATCTCAGGACAGAAAAGACAGTGACTTTGGACTCCAGATTCTAATATTTTTTTACCATATAATTCATTTTCTAGTGTATTATCCATTAAACACTACGCAGTCGGGTACAACATATAACAAGAGAGAAAGAGTCCTGAAGAAGCTTACACACACACATAGACAAAACAATTCCAATGAAACACACGTTTACACAACATTTCTGGGTAACACATGAAAAAAAAAAGGGCATCAGCATTGTCTGCCAATAATCACCTACTGGTATAGGGTGGGGGATCAATCTAGCTTTCTCCAGAAGCAAAAAGAATTTCTCAAATTCTACCTGTGAGTGGCCAAGACTGATTGACTGATTTTCTACGAAGTTGATGGGTTCGACAAGCAAAAAAAAAGCCCCATCCTCAGTTGATTATGCAAATCAGGTGACGTCAAAATGAAGGATAAATTTAGCTCTGTGACAGACAAATGGACTTCAGATGTAAGGTTGAAAATAAAAGTGCACAATTCACACTATTACAGTACTTGGCTGCCACTGTAGGAACTGCCTCTCAACGTAAAAATCAAGGTTGAGGTTGAAAATGCCATGTTAAAAACTTCACATGTATTATCGACTACTTGGCTGATTCACCATGGAGCACACCATCTCAGCCCCAAAGCTGACTAAAGGGACCCCAAACCCTACCAGATGTATAAGATACTTACTATCTCGGGTCTATGCTCATTGACATATTCTCCAATCAAGAAACTTTTCATTTATCCTGATATCTCTACTCCATTGTGAGGTCAAATTTAACAAAGAAATTGCTCTGTGACAGATTGGATAGTGACTTCAAACTTGTAAGGTATGAAAATGACATGAGTGAACAGATCAAGGATCACTACTACACTATCTTCCATAACTGCCACTGCAGGAAAGCCTCTCTTGCACGAAAAAATGATTAAGTCATTGTCATGTAGCTTATCTTTGTGTGCCTTTGAAGAATCTTTATTTTTCAGTTCAAGGAAACTATCTTTGAGGGATAACCTGATAGGAAGATATGACAATCACTGCACTCTACCGATCCTTCATGAAAGGAAGAGCTTCATCTTCAAAAGGCCTCGAAACTGTCTTGCTTCCAATTCTTCAGGGTCAGTTGCAAGTACTCTTCTATTTGCATTTTAATGGGAAATAACAAAAAATGCATTCTTTAGTTGTATGTATCCAACACCGCAATCGGGATGCATATAAGTAAATTCAGTCGTGTCAAAGCTTACTTTGAATTCAACATAGCCAACTTTCACACTCGTTTAGAACTATTTCGCAGGGCATCAGCGTTGCTGTTTACCTCGTGCTGTCAGTATATCATGGCTTAAAAAACGGCAGATTCTATTATTTCCATCGACAGCGAGGGCTTATGATTTTTTCCGTGGCTCTTAACAGTCCTTAGTATAGGAGATTCAAAAAAGAAGCACAGACTTGCAAATGCTCATCGCAAAGACTAAACCTGTCTCTGCATAGGGGATGGCCTAGTGTGAGGGCCAACGATCATCTTCTCTCCAGTACTAAATGCGCCCTGAGAATAACTCAGCAGTTTTCGGCACGACATCGCTGTATAAGCTGATTTTTCTCCTTGAAAATCATCAAGCGCCATTTCCTCTTCCTCATGGTCTGCAGGTAACATTTGGAAATTTGGGGCATTGCCGCAGACTCCAAGCTCCGACCAGCCTCAACCATGATTAAGATGACAAAAAACCAAATCTCCTCGGGAAGGAATTTCTGGACCTATGTATTTATTCGGATATCCGTTCGACGCCTTCTCGGCTCTGCCATTATTAAGTTATTTATCCACTTACTACGCTCGTACAAAATGTTAGCTGAGAGGCTTCAGAGAGCGACGCATGCTTATGGATGGGAAGCAGTTTATCAAATGTCTCCCTTAACTAGTATGGTCGGGGGGACCAATTCATCTGAACTCTACCGGTGCCGGGAAGTTGCTGACGGCCGACGGATTTGTGCCCAGCAACATTCCAAATGCGGCGGGTGACATTTCACGGTCACCGCTGTCAGTGTGCACGAAAACTTGGATCTATGTCTAGAAATGGGGTGTACGAGACACCTGGGCAGGGGGCATGGGATGCTGCCACGTGGCAAGTGGGGTCGCGTGTGTTGCTTCCAAAGAGTAACAAGCCGCCTACTGATGTTGGCATGTCATGGCGATTGTGTGGGACTTTGGGTTACCTAATTATTTTAAGGCATTATTATTTTTTTGACTGAGAAAAGGAGGGCCTAAATGGATGACGCAATGGTCTGGCTTTTTACAGATTCTCCAACACGTTAGGAGGCCCCATAGACAGTGTTCAGTTTTTTTTAAGGTTGCTTCGATTTAATAAAATATAAAAAGTTTAATATGCGCTAGGGTTAGGTTCTCACATCAACGCGGTAGGGTAGGGTTAGGGTTAGGGTTAGGGTTCGGGTTAAAACGAGGTACTGCATAAAGTGGGTGTATATAAATTGTAATTCTAGATTAAATAGTTGCAAATGAACATTTCAAATAATATTCAGAAATTTAAAGAATTGCATAAGAAGTGAGTTTAAGAAATCTGCACTTTGGCTTCGTTTTTCATAATCTATGGAGACGCTTGTAAGAAGGAGAATATGTGGACAAGGGGGGTGAAGGGAATGATTTCAGAAATGTAAAGATATCGATTGGGAGCAATATTTGATGTTTGAGGGGATGGATGGTATTTTGAATTCGCACACTAGGAGATATCAAGGTATTACATTTTGCAAGAGCAGATTTAGAATATAAAGAGTTGATAAGAGGTTATTTAAGAAAGGTATTTGATTCATTATAATTGCGGGGAGCTTTCTTACTTGCTACGGGATCAGGATGTTGTAATGCAGGTTTCATGACAATAATGGACAGAGAAGATCCACAACTGGTTATTTGGAGTGACGAAGATAACACTTGACCAAAATTCAGTTTTCTTCCTTCATTAGTAGCACAGTGGATATGAGATTTTGGTAATTGTCAGACTAAGTACGAGTGAATACCACACATGAGAAACTGGGTGCAACCATGTTTGTCTTGCTTCATGAGCATCTCAGAATACCTCACAGAATTTGATTTCTAGTATCATTCTGGGCAGAAATCTTTCAAATACTAGGAAATCTTTACCTTACAACTTTCTTGTTCATATGGCTCTTCTTCACCTTCTTGTAAAACTGCACAATTATGTTCACGAAAGTGGGGCCTCCATTTTTAGGTGAGCCTTGTGTCGTCCTTCATGCAATTTACTTCTCATGTTGTTTCTTAATGAAGAAGAACTTGTTCAAATAATTCCCTCTTCAAAGAGGCCATCTCATTCACTAAGTATTACGTGTAAGTGGATAGGTAGTCTCAATGTCTAGGAAGTTGGGCCCAACCTTTATCACTTTCAATGGATTATTGATCGATTTAATAGTAAATGTTAGGTACCCTCATAAATTTCTTTAATTGCTCAAATGTTGTGCTTCTACAATGCTCCTGTGGCTGGTACTACTGGCACAGAAGGAATCCTACTTCTGTATCACTTGAGAATCGATGAATCCATTCGTTTCTTGACATTGTCTCTCTGAGATGGTTAATCCTCTTCAGATGTGCCTTATGTATTTAGAAGACCATCTTGAATTCAAATTATGAAGTCTATTAACGTGTCATTTTGACACATTCCTCATGTGGGGAAAGCTGCACAAAGACGGGACATGACAGTCTTTAGTTGATTTAAATATTTCCTCGTAAGGTAGACTTGATGCCAAAAACCCCACTAGGGACAAATAAGGGTCAGGTAGGAGGCCCACCAAAAAACCATTCTATAGCTTGTGTGATTATGAGTTGAATCTACGAACAATACTTACAGCAAGGTCTTCATAGTTGGACAACCCAGAATATTGGTAAAACATGATGAAGGGAGAGAAAATGATGGGTTCTTCAAGAGAAAATACATTTGGGAAAAGAAGGCCATATGGGACCTGGTTCAAAGGACAAGTTCAATGCAATGAAATTTTAATACTAAGATCCTGAAGAGGAGGTTCAATATTTAACAAACACAAGAATTCATTCCCCATGGAATAATGTAAATCGAGGTCTTTCTTAATCATCTTTCAGTTGTCATTTCTCGTTTCTTCTACAAATTTTTCTTCATCTAGGAACAAAATGCACCACTGGTGGTTGAAAAATGGGAGAACTGTGAAGGTGTGCACATATCAACAGTATTATTGACAGGATTTCCATGTGAACTATTTGAAGAGCTGGATGGAGAGGAGGCTTGAGATAAGAAGTATGGATTATCTCTAATTCATTCTTTCTGATTTTGCAAAGCCACGAAATTGGAATCAACAACACCTCTCGACCTGTTCAACTTGGTGTATCTTCCTTTAGCCAGCTTTTGGAAACTTTTGCAATGGGAACATGAAAGGACACTTTGGAATGTGAAAAGTTAAACATGCAGAGAGATTAGCAGTGATATCGATCGGTAGACAGACTTTCATGAAATTTTTTATTTTAACTTTTTTCAATATTTGATTTGACCTTGTGGTCGTATCATGGTGCATATGCTGCTAACCTCTGTGTCCCCATAAAAATGTGCACCAGAATAAGTTGTTGGCGAGAAAATTTTTCGGGTGGAAAAACTTTTAGATTTCTTGCCAACACTTTGGGAATCTAAGTCCCTCTACTTAACCGGTGTAGCTGTCGTATGTGCATGCGCGAGAAAATGTGGATTTCTATGGTGGCCTTTCGACTAAGGATCCAACAGGGGTACTCCATTGACCCTGCGGAAAAGCTAGCAATCTCTTGCTAGGGAAGACTTTGTCTAAAAAATATGGAAAGGGGAGTCAAAAATGAGATTGGAGAACTAATGTTGCAGGTAGAAAATCATATTCTTGCGCACACTAGTTAGAAATTTCAGCACATGCATTTATGAGAAGAAACAACTTTGAAAATGGACAACAAGATGAGATTAGAATTTATGAGCACTCATAGTATCAATAAATATCCTCAGTAAAAAAAGGTTACAAAACTCCTTCTTCTTGTATTGATTTCTTAAACAAAATTTGTGCATAGTTTGGGAATGGAGGAAAACTTGTGAGTGGAGGAAAGTGGAAGAAACTGGCAATCTCCTTTGCTTCTCTCAAAGTACAATACACTATTGAGTTTACAAGATCAATCGCCAACCTTTTGAAATGGGAATGGATTTACAATTTATAGAAAAGAATCAAGAGGTTGTCTTCATTCATCTACCACCCATATGCCTTTTCATATGTCCTTGCACACTGTTAGACTATTCATACTTCCTACCAAGCTATTTGAGTCCCTTTTTATAAAATCAAGGTGATTTAATTTACATTAGGTTTCTAAAGTCACTTTTGGGTGACTTAAAGGCATATCAAAAAGTGCAAACCCAAATGCAAGAATTATAACATTGAGAAGAGAGAGAAAGTTGGGGAGAGGGAAGAGCGAGAAGAGGAGAAGATGTTGCCCCTGATGAAGTCTAATGATCCCTGTTGATTGAAAGCTCTGATGCGATAAAAATCTAAATCTTCAAACTCATTACACACTATGAAACTTCTTCAAATCAGCTCGTGAATGCTTGCCAAGTTGAGTGAATTGTTTCGCTGATGACCACAACTCCTAGCATGTGTATGATATAAATGTGAACTGAACTATGTATTGAGTGTCAAAAAAATTATCTAGTTCCCTGAGATGATAATCCCTCTATGCCTCATTATGCCAAACTAGCCCTTTGAGAACAACTTGCTATTAATGGTAAGTGTTCGGATAGAAAGCTTACTATTTGTAGTGAGAGGTGATTTTTGCCTCTTCTCAACCATCGTGATGTGATGAACTCCCTCATTCGATCATGTGCTCACTGCCTTTGCTTTGACCACTTCTTGGGATGACTTACTATTTTTAGTAAGCACACATTTAAGGGACTTAATATTTTTAGTAAGTGGTCATTTTCACTGTTTTCTTCTCTGAACACTTATTCTAGCTTCCTCGCGATCTTCAATGCCTGGTGCCTTTGTCTCAGTTGCTTTTGATGATGACTTTCCAGACATAGCAAATATGTATAGAAAAACTTGCTATTTTTAGAAAGTGTGTTTCTAGTGCTTGATTTGTGACGAAACATAATTTTTGGGACTTGTATTGTTGTTATGATCACACCCTCCGAATTTCACATAGTTTTACCCACTAGAATGCTTGGAAATAAATTTTGAAAATTTCACCTGGTAATGGCTTCGGGCACAAAGCTACCATGGCGGCCATTAATGGAGCTTGAAATTTGCAGTTCTATTGTTTGTCTCTATTTGATATGAAAACAAATCTATTGTGATATTTTTTTCATTGGGATATCCGTAAAGAGTTAGGTGGAATGAAAATAGGAACAAGAAAGATATGTGAATCCTATACATGTTGGTAATATCTATTTTTGTCTAAGACTTGAAGGTTTCATTAATAATTTCAAGATAGTGTAGCTACCCCTTTTGGTTCTAGATAAAAATGGCCCTAAATTTGTAATAAATAGAGAGATGATCACCACATGGTAATAGATTAAAATTTATAAACATTGATAAGTACCTCTTGGAATGGGTACGATCATAAATAGACTATTTTTTACCATGGATAAGGATCTCATTAGGATGGGGCCAAATTTTTTGAGTTGAAAACATCTTATTGGGGTTAAACCATATAACAATGTTACACAAATCTATAACTAGATAAAGCATAAAAACAATGAATGTGGAAATAACCAGAAGATAAAATTAACAAGAGAAAGATAACACCAGATTTAACGTGGTTCACCTAGTGTGGGCTACGTCCACTAAGAAATGACCAATCTTATTATTCAATGTTTTATAGAGTAAATACAATGAAGATTTGTTTTCTTCCAACACTTCACAAGATGTTCAATGTTTTTCCCTTACTCAGCTACTCTTTCTTTCTCACCAAAAAAACTAACATGTAAACAATTATTAATTTTTTCTTTCATACCCCCATATAATGCATACATGCATATATATCTATTATGGGCAAATAACTATGCTTTTACAATCAATAAATCATCTTTAAAGCAAGAGATTTATTCTAATTCTCATTAAATAACAAAAGCACCATCGTATACGTGATCAATATCGGTCCCTACTTGACCAATGCCAGTCATTTCCTAACTAATGTTGGTTATCCCCTTACTGATGTCAGTCACTGTCAAAACCAGTAACATCTTAAAGAAAGTTTCTTGTGAATTAATTAAGATCCATACTCAACACACCCTCCAAACATCCCAATTTTTGATTTTGAGTGAAGAAAATTCTAACATGAAATTTAAACCCTAAGCCCTAAACCATAAAATGTAAACTTAAACCCTAAACCTTGAACCCTAAACCCTAAACCATAAACTACGAACACTAAAACCTAGGACCTAAACCCTAAATCCTAAACCATAAACCCTCAAACATGAGCCCTAAAACCTAAACCCTGAGTTTTTAACCCTAAACCCTAAACCTTATACATTTAACCCATAATCCTAAGCCCTATTCCTTGAACCCTGAACCATGAGCCCTAAATTATAAACCATAAACCGTAAACCCTCAAAACTAAATCCTAAATCATAAACCCTAAATCCTACAAAATAAACCTTGAACCCTAAAAATAAACCCTAAACACTAAACCCTAAACCCTAAACCTTAAACCTTAAACACTAAACAATAAACCCCAATCCTTGAACCCTAAGCCCTAAACCTTAAAACCTAAACCCTGGAACTTGAGTCCTAATCCCTACAACCTAGACCCTCAACCCTAAGCCCTAAACCCTAAACCCTAAACCCTTAACCATAAACCCTAAATCATAAACCACAAAACCTAAAACCTAAACACTAAACCCTAATTTCAAAAATCTGAGCCCTAAAAATTATACCATAAACTTTGAACCTTGAGGCCTAAACCCTAAAAACTCAACCCTAAGCCCTAAGCTCTAAACCTTAAACCCTAAACCTTGAACCCTGAACTTGAGCCCTAAACCCTAAACCTTGAGCCTTAAACCGCATACCATAAACCCTCAACCTCAAATCCTAAACCATAAACTATAAATTCTAAACCTTGAACCCTAAAAATTGATCATTGATCCCTAGACACTAGACCTTAAAACTTCATCCTAGAGCATTGATCCCTAAACCCTACACCTAAAATGCTAAATTGATAACCACAAAAATCTAATACTCAGCCATAAACCCTAAACCTTAATCCCTAAACCATAAAACATAAAAGTTAAAACCAAAACCCTAACATTTAAACCCTAAACCCTAAACCATGAGCCCTAAACCCTAAACCCCCAACCCTAAGACCTTAACCCTAAACCCTAAAACCTTAAACCCTAAATCCTAAACCATAAATTATGATCCCTAAACCATGAGCCCTAATCCCTCCCTAAACCCTAAATCTTAAACCATGAACCCTCAACCCCGAGCCCTAAACCCTAAACCCTAAACATTTAGTCTTTAACCATGATCCTTAAACCCTAAAACCTAAACCCTAAACCCTAAAATTTAAACCCTAAAACATAAACCATAAACCATAAACCATAAACCCTAAAGCTTGAGCCCTAATCCCTATACCCTAAACCATGAACCATGAGCCCTAAATGGTAAACCATAAAACCTAAATTGAGAATGAAAAGTATAGTGGTATTTTTGGATATGAAAAATTAGGATACCAAGAAAATTTGATCATTTTTTATGCTCTTTTGAATAATTATTTTAGTTGTAACCTGCCTGGAATGAATATTTCATTCAAATAACATAGCTTGATATGTTTATTTATTGTGTAATATGGAAATTTGAGAGGATTTTTTAGGTTCAATTTTATTTTCCAAGATGCATTACTCCCATGTTTTAAATGTTTCTCTAGATGCAATGACATTTTGATTCAGACACTTGATGATTCTTGAATGTATAACCCTACCACAGACCGTAGTAGTCATCGATACTTGGATACAGGGAGACACCATTATTGAGATAAACCATGAAATTTCAAGGAAGAAGAGGTTCTTGTGAATAGGAACATGTATCAAAGTATATCATGAATTTGAATATGAGCATGTGACTATTTTTTATAGCTTCCAATGGGTCATCTAAGATTGCACAATACCATACATGGAAATAATGAGAAATGTAAAATTTGTTTTAGAGTGTGAAGAAATTGCCATTCAAGAGTGCAAGCATATGTCGGGAGAAACATGTTTGGCATAGATGTTTAGTATGCATTGCAAGACACAAGGTAGATGTCATATCCATTTAGTTAGTTTTCCTACCCCTCATAAACAAGATAGTTGTAAAAGCAAACTCAGTAATGGTTCTAGACACAAGACTAAGAAATATGGTCCTAATATTGATATTCCAAAAGATGAACTCACTCATGAGACCTACTGGAAATATATAATTCTTTTCGATCCTTATAGTCCAGAAGATCAAGACCAGTTTTCTATTTGTAATAACTACTGTAGACGAGGGATTTTAAACAATCTCCAGGTTTCCTTTTGATTTTCATGCCCTTATAGTCGATTTGTTAATAAAATTGAAGTTTGTTTGACTAAAAATAAATAAAGAGTTATTGAGAGTGTGAGAGGAAAAGAGAGTGAGACTGATATTCAGATAGCGAGAGAGAGAGAGAGAGAAATAAAACATGAGACAAAGAGTGAGTGAGAGTGACAGAATGATAAGGAGAGAATGAGAGTGAGAGAGAATGTGAGAGAGTGAGTGAGACCAAAAGAGAGGTAATGAGAAAGTGAGAGAGAGAGAGAGAGGTAAAACATTCAATAAGCCACTGAAATTAATCCTCTAAGCACCAAAACATAGTCTCTAAGTAAACAGACTCTAACAATATAAAGATTTGAATGGTTTCATGTTATTTTGAGCATGGTGAAATAATATAAATAGTTGAAAGGATAAAATGGAAGTAAAAAAGTCCTAATTTGTGCTTGATTTGGAATTAAGACACTTAAAGCTAGTGAGATGAATAAAGTAGAAGTTTTAGCAAATGAATTTTTACAAGAAACTCAGTCATTTTAATAGTTGATTGAGATTGTGTACAACATGTGAGAGTAGGATATGGGGGTTGGAAGTGTAATTTTTAGGTTGATTGTGCCATTTTTACATATTTGAGCCTATTGAGCTTGTTAGAAAAACTTCTAAAAATAGGATACTAATGAGGATGGTTGAAATTGGTTGTTATGAGTTGATGAATAGATGAAAATGTGTTGGATCTCTTCATCACCTCATGATGTTTCAAATCCTTCACGTACCTCATGATGACCATTCCATTGATTATTTGAATTGATAAAAACTTACATATGTGTTATGATTTATTATGTGTTATAAGGAATTGCATGAGTCCATATATTCGAGTAATTTTTTCTACCTTTGGGAGTTATAAGGTTTATAAATATATAGATTTGACACATCTAAAAATCCTACAAATTTTCAATAACCAATCCAAGAAGACCCCAAAACCTAAACAACGACTATATTATTTCACAGAACATAGATACCAATTATATAATTTAAACCCTAAAAGCTTTAAGGCTGAATGTTGAAATCCCAAAAAATACCTATATACTGACCAGATTAGAATATGAAAAACTATCTTCTAAACCGTGACTAGATAGGTTAGCAATGTGAGACTAGTTCCATAAGGTGCAGAGTGACTGCTAAATCTTCTTATATTTACTAAAATAAATTTAAAGTATGATTTAGGGAGCTATTATACTAATTCCATAAGGTGCAAAGTAAAAATCTTAAATTTATAAAAGAAATTTAAATTGTACTTAAACCATTTATTTTAGTAAATATATCACTCCCATAAAACATATACTTAAACATTTATTTTTGTACAACTAGGAAGCTTGTCACAAACACATATACCACATGCTCACATTGAAACGTGAGTGTTACAACGCAGAGCGCATTATAACGTGCACTCACGTTATGGCTTGGACTTACAAACCATAACACGCTCGCATTATAATGCGAACGCTGATTTTTCTTCTGCGCGTTTAACGCATGACCGAGCTATAACATGCTTGCGTTATGACCAAAATGGCCAAAAAAATGGATTTGTGTTTTCCGCTTTTTTGGTCCCCCATCTCCGTGCACTTGTCCCATTATAAAACATGTTATTTGTGTGGATCACAGGATGTGGTAAAATCCTTGTGATTATATGAAATATCCTCAATCCATAAAAATGTGAAGTTGACCCCACCAAAATTAAGGTTGATTGGTTGAGTTAAAGTATCCCCCTTCTAACCTTATGGATAACTTTGTAGTACTTTAAGACTAACTTCAATCAGCCCGTCATTTCTTCATTTCGTAACTCTGCAGATATATATACCAATGAACTTTTGTCAATCACATTCTATTAGTAAAGACACCCAATTCAATTTGGATTTACCAACTATCAAAAGGAATTCCATGATCTTAAGTTAGTATCTTCATGAAATTCTCCACTTGTGCTCACACCTCCATATGAGGGGGAGCCTTTATATCTGTTATATCTCTATCCTTTGATATGATCTAAGTTCATGTTGTGCACACCCATTATGAGCAAGGTAAGGGATTCCTAGGATTGTCCTATTGTATATCATTTGTACCCTTACACCACTTAGACTATACAAATTAAAATCCCTAAATAAATCTAAAATGTTATGTTGCAGCCCTCTTATTGCATAGACTTTTCCAAAAGTTCATCATTACCTTCTTGGACCATAAAACCTTCATCATTACCAATTTCCACATTATTAAGACTGATGCATTTGAAACCTTATCATAGTGACCATATCACTTGATGGCTCATGCTCATGATAAAGTTTGACCTATAATTTATCTCCCAAAAATCCATTAAGTTGATAGGCTATTTTCGATTAACTCGCACTAATGATGTACCCCTTTAACTTGATAATCAACTCCCTAATGAAAAATTTCCTGATGAATCTATCTTCACCCTTGATCATGAGTTATCTCCTCTTAAGATGACCCTTTTATTTTATGGATCTAAGTTTCAATAAGGGGGAGGTGCTTACATCATTATCAATCCTCCTTGGGATACTCCCATCCCCATTCCTCAAAGCTTAATTTCGAAATACCACTAACAATATGGTTTAGTATGAATATACCTCATCTTGGGCCTTGAAACTTTACTGTCATGCTCAACATCCAAAACATAGTTGATATATACAAATATGGTATATGTGGGGATTCCCATCTCATATTAAATCAAGTCATAGGCACATATCAATGTAAAAATGACATCCTTCAAAAATAGGGATATTGTCATCTTGCTCCTTGAAGTTCTTCAACTAGTATACCATCCAAGCTATTCTCATGGATAATCCAACCATTTTTCTTACAATTCGAAGGCTTCCCTCACATCCCTTATCCCATGGAAAATGGAAGAATCTAAGCTCTTTTGTTGTTTGAGTTCATCAATCCCTAACCATATCTGATGTCCATGAGCTTCCCCGCATCAATCATGTCACTTGATCAATCAATACTAATCATTGGTATTCTCACGATATTCCACTACCTATCCCAATCTAAAGTCCCCTCTGATCTATCTAAGAATTAGTAGGATTATCCTTCCTTCAAGGCATGCAACCCGCTATGTTATCCTTGGTGGTATCCATTATAGCTGTGGGTTTGATAAGAATTCTCATTACATTACCTTAAGTATTTTTAATCTACCTGCTATTCAATAAGTTTCACGATGACATTATGTGGTGGACACTTTAGTGGCTTGGTTATTTTAAGTGTATGTCCTTTACCTGGGCTATTATTGGCCTACCCTCAACCAAGACTACTTTGAGTATATTAAAAGTGTGTTAAATTCCAACAACTATTCCAATCTTATCTGCATTCACATCTAACCAGGCTTATTGAGCCGATCTCAGGAACTTTTGTCCCTTCTCACAATGGGGCTCTACCTCATTGGAACTATCAATCCACACTCTTCTCAGCACTATCATTATATCACCACTGCTACTGAATATTTCACCAAATGGGTGGAATCCATTCCAATCACATCTACCAAAGATTTAAAAAATCATTAATTTCATCTATTCATATTATCTTCCATTTTGGAATCCTCACAAGCTCATCATGGACAAAAGAAAATTCCTTCAAAAACAAATCTGTAAGAAACTTTGTGACTCATTCAATATTAATCTTAGGCTTCTCTTCTCCTTATTATCCCTAGGAAATGGTTAGGTTGAATAATTTAACAAGACCCTTTGCAACATTCTTGCTAAGACTATTAATAGGTTCTGGGTTATGATTGGAATCTTCATATTCCTTTTTCTCTTTGGGCTTACAAGACTAGCATTCTACCCTTTCTATGTGTGTTACTCTATCTCTCTCATCTACAGTTTTGAATCCATCCTTCCTCTTGAATTTAAAATACCTTCCTTGCATGTTTCCCTTCGCAAATTTATCTCTGATGAGGAGTATTGTTAGGAATGTCTAGCACAACTTGAGTTGTTAGATGAATGTCTTCTTTATCTCCCTTATAACATCATCAAGTCTATCAAGATTGCAATTAAATTTGCTTACAACAAGCATCTTAATCCTCAACGACTTTAACATCAGAGTGACCTTGTCCTTTAAATGAAAATTCAAAATGTCATTACTCTAGAAAGGAACCAACGTGGAAAGTACACTCCCAATTGGATTGGACCATACATTATCATGCATAAGTATGGGTTTGGTGCTTATCATTTAGTGTCTCTTGATGGTAAACCTGAACCGGAACCTCTCATGCCTTGCACTTGTAACCTTTATATTGTTACCATATCTACCAATGTGACCTTATTCACCTTAGAGATCCCCTCTTTCCACCAATTACCTCTTCCATCTATCACTATGATGATATAAAATTATGTGGTCTACTATCACTATCCTGTCTATGACCTTAAATATGGGCACCACGGCTCTGCTCATAGCATATTCCTTATGGATAGGTTCTTCCTTCTTGGCGAGAGATCTGTGATCATTACTTCCATTTTACTCTTATCTACCTTCTGGAACCATGATAAGGTTCCTCAAGTTTAGTTTCCACATCTTTATTATCCCCTCCCCAAGTATTCTACTTGAATAGCCTCAACTCTTGTGTAAAAATTCAATATTCAAAATAAAGGATGCTCCTATAAAGTTATCTTATCCAAGAAATCACCAAACTCATTACTCACGAAGGACAACTTTTCATGTAAATCACCTATAATGTAAAAAATATAGACTGATCCCTTGAAGAGAAAACTATCATGTATCCTATCATCTAAAAAAAATCAGAAATGAGAACACTCCGAAAATCCTAAAAATTAAAATGGCATAGAAGGCTGCAAAACAAGGATAACTACCTATGTTAAATCATGTCAGTAAAAGGCTTCCCGTATTGATCAAATATTTCCATACCCCTAAAAAATTCTGACCTGATAGGAAATCTTCCCACAATAGGAGCAAGTTCGATTTCCCATCAAAAGAAAACTTCCAGCATCGATCAATTTTCATAATTCCTAACCTAAAGCTAGGGTCATAGTCCTAGGAACACCACCTAAGGAGATAACCTGTTCACATCCCGCGTGTAAATGTTATATCTTGACCCCTTTTCATGTCGATAGTAAAGGTATATAAGACTTCCACTACTTCCATATTTCCTCTCCATTGATCATGAATTGTATGATAAAACTATCAAGGGTTCTATGTTAACACATGCCTTTGGAGACGCAAAACATTTTGTTTGTTTGATTCCCACTTTTCTCACTTTACCTCTAATCTAGTTTGGATCGCTCCTTCCACCTAGTGCTCTTCCCTATACCTATGTAACTTTCATTCATACCCATTGGTCACCACCCATAAAATCATATTCCTTCCTTTCATTTACTCTATCTATTATCCTATCATCACACTATTTATATTCTCTGTCCTACTCATCACATCCCATAACTACCATATTTCTAAATCCATCAAATCTATTCATTTATCATATTCATTTCTAATATTCATCTATTATCTATAACATCAAATCCAAATCCAATCCATAATCATCTCATCATCGAATCCATAATCATCATAATAAAACTCATACATCTACATCTAATCCATAACATCATAATCATAATCCCACATCTAATAATATATACACCATCAAAACCATGAATCATATACATGACATGATGAATCAAGACAAAAATCAAGATCATATATATACATATATATCTCATCATAATTCCATATATATAAATACATATACATTAAGTCACAAAACACTAAGGGTCCTGTGTCAAAGCAGATACATCATCAAGATCAGTAAACTCTATATCTGAGAGTCTCGAATCTTGCCCACAGGGGCATGTGCCTGAATATGTATCTAGGCCTCATCTCCTCCATCACAGAACTCATCTCGTGGTGGTTGTGCCACACTTTCTCCACTCCCAAATGGTGTTACACCACCTACTCCCCATTGACTAGCCAAATATGCTATCTCAGTATCTTAGTATATTGTCGGTGCATCGTATAAACTGGGACACAATACGTCATATGAATTCAGGTCATAGTATCCTCACCATCGTTGGTTCCTAGTCGCCTTAATTTTTAGTTCCCTTTTGACCATCTACACCATTATTCATCATTATCATATTTCTCCCACTCTATTTATGGTGTGTCACCCATAACACAACTATTCCTTGTCATATCTGACTTATTGTTATCACTAATTAACCTTTCTATGCCATATTCTATGTCCTTTACTGGGGAACCATTATTATCTTCATCCTCATCTTCCCCAAGATGCATTTTCTTACTTGATTCCTCATGTATGAAGGATTTCACATTATTATACCTCACATTTGTTTGTGCATGATGTGCCTTTGACCCATTGGTCCCATGGCTTTTCACATCCATTTGAGTGGACTTCCCATTGGATTCCCTCCATCTTGCAGTGGTTTTTCATTCGACTCACAAGTCTGTAGGACATTTTCCATCATCTCCATTGAGGCCGTAATGTCCTCTCCCGACCAAAGTGACTCCTTAAAATCACCGCCATGTTTAATCCTTAATTTTTTTGAATCCTTCTTTCTTGGGGCATCATGCCTCATCTTCATCTTTTTCCCATCCTTTCCCACCCTGACCCTTCTCATCCATCTCTTTCAAACTAGTGATCGATTCCCCTTTGTGTCATCAATCCCTAGTTTGAGGGGGAACACATTATCAATTATCACTCTCCTTCAATTACCTTTCCCATCTCTTCTTATTTTTGTCTCACAGTTTTGTATCACAAACCACTCAACAAAAGGGGCAAAATGTAGACACTTATTTTTGGCACCCCTCATGCCTTCACCATTGCGTTCACCTCTCATCCTTCCTAGTGCGCATCATGTTTCCTCATCTTTTTTGAAATTACCCACTTTCCCTCCTAAAATATCCTATTTCCCCCCACATCCCATCTATTTTTCATATACTCCCATTATCCCCATTATTTCCATATTTAAATCCTTTAATCCTTATCATTTTCATAATCCTTAATTTACCCTAAACCCATTAATTATCCTAATCCTATCCTAATCACTCCCATTTAATACCCCTATTGGATTCTCATACCCCTTAGTCATTACCCTTCATTAAACCCCTTCCTAAGATTCTTTCCACCCATTTACCCCTTCCTAAGATTCACTTACCCATTAAACACCCCCAACATGTGTGCAGGCCTAAAAATAGCCCGCTAGCTGTTATTATCCCATTTCCAGCCATCCATTATTGTTTAAACGTCTCTTGGCAGACTCTCCATCCTAGTTTATGGTGACTGACCCAGGTCATCATTGACCATATCCTAATTTATTTAAACACACTCACCCCTCCTCTCGAAAGGATGGAAATTTTCCAATCTCTTGTGTTCTTCATGGGCACTACTTCTTGCTTCATCTTTGGAGATCTTGTTATCATCTAAATAATTTTTTGTCCATTTGCATTCCATTATCTAGAGCTTGACAGTATTGTGAAGAATATTTGGAGACATATCACCTGATCCATGCTTTCTCTTTTTCTCGCAGGTTTCTAGGTCTTCTTGGATTTCTACCTAGTCTTTCATCCATCCATTATCATCCAAAAATTGAGTTATCTACTCCATTCTTTAGCCAATATCCCACATTTGTTTCAGTCTCCACTGATTGGATATGATCATTTTCGACCTATATCTCATATTTGTTAAATCTACCTTATTTTGTATCCTATATACCCTATATTGTATCATATGTGTCATATTTTACATCATACCAACCGTATCAACATTATTTCACCCATCCTAACATTTCAAGAACTTGTATTTTTCCCTGTTTTTTGCATACTTTTATCAACCTTTCATAGGTCTTCGTCGAATGTGTCTATTTTCCTTAGGTTTTTATTGACCTAATCCTTACTACCTTCATATCTACCCTTTGCTTTATCCTTTTACCTCATTTGTGTTTTGGTATCAGTTTCTATAGCTCTGTTCGTGCACATTTTTAGACTATGTCTACTCTAGTTGCAGTCAACCATACCATTTTTTCTCGGCTCATCACCAAACCATTCTGGTTTGTTATTATTTTTAGCATTTTTACTATCATGTTATCATTTCACTATCTTTCATTTTATTAGATTTTTATCCCAATTTTTTCTATCTGTATATCTTTATCCATCATCTATTATCCTTTATATTATCAAAATGTGGGATGACATCCTTTCTACAAAGCTTTCAATTCTCAGAATCTGACTTCTTTCAAGCAGTCCCACCATCTCTATCACTAATCCTTCTCATGTTTAGTTCTCGTTGTTGTGCATGTTATCTAACTCATGAGTGAGGAAGGATCTGTACTTGTGTGCCCATACCATCTTCATCACCATCCACATCAGGAGGTCCCTTAAACCCTCCCGTATTTTGAGTTTTCTTGATTTCTCATTTAGTTTTCACTAATTTCAAACAAGAATTATGGAAATATTTATAAACATTCATATTTCCTATCAACCCTACAACAGATAATGCTTTGAAAAATATGTTTTCTACGTTTATCATGAAATTTTTGCATTATTATATTTTGGGTTATGTTACATGTGTTCTTAAAAATGCACAAAAGGTGAATGGTGCAAAGGGTTGAATAGTGATGCTTGAACCATGGATGGTGTGAAACAAGATTCTAAGTTTTATGCATGATTTATGTGATGCAAAATGATTCAAGGTGGTAAATAAAAGACCATTGAACTCAATAATAGATTTTTATGTTTTAAATAGTTGTGCACATTACATCCACTAATTCACATATGAGATCATGTGTAAATTAGGAAAGCTATAAGACTTGAAACTAAACACCTAAGAGTTTCAAAGCTTTAAACTAATCTAACAAAAACCATCAAGATAAGAGCTTAGGGAGACTAACTTCTTTAACATGCATATAACATTGAAAAATAATCAAACTAAAATGCCTAAATCAATCTCTACTATTTGAATGCTAACTTTGAAATGAACCTAAGAAGATTCTTAGCAATCAAATGTGATTTTTAGTATGATCTCAAGGTTTGAGAATGGAGTCTCACCAATAATGGATTCAAGACTATATGGTTCTCTCCATATTACTCTAGCTTAAGTTAATGTATGCACTATAAAGATGCTAGCTTAATATCAATGGATAAATGCTCAAGATCCTAAATGTTTATAGTTTATGGTAAGGGAGGAAAAGTGTTCTAAGAAATGGTAAGGAGGAGGGTTCTATTTATAGGTTTCTCATTCCAAGAATGGTATGAATTTGGTGCATGTGGGATAAAAGGTAAGTCCAAAAAGCACTTTTTGCAAGTCAAAAGCACTTTTTGAATAGGATTAGAAGCTAATTAATCTTTTAAGATTAATTAAGAATCCCAAGTACGCTGAAGAATCTTTCTGGGAGCACCTGGAAGAGGTTTTGATAGATTTTGGATGTTTTGGAAGTGGGAGTTATCCAATAAGAAGGTATATTGGTCAAATGCATGGTAAGAGGCTTAATCAATGTATAATAGTTAATTAAGAGGAGTTGAGGGGAAAAAAATCCTAATTGATGAAGTTTCGTCAATTTACGAGGAATAGAATAGTTAGTGCAATGTTAGTAATAAAATTTCTTTGATCAAATTACATGTGTCTACATTTTCCCCTCTTTGGGGTGGCGTAAACTATGCCACTTCAAAGATAGTAGACAAACATAGACAAATACATAAGGGGTGGAAGAAAAATTATTTTTTGATGAAAGAGGTCGATCGAGAAGAAAAATTAACCAAAGTAGGGGGAATTTTCCATGGCAATGGGAGACCCTTACCGAGTATCAATATAGATGAAGGGTGATGGTGTTAAGACAAGGTGCCTTTGTTAATCATATCTTGATAAAAATAAGCGCCCCCCCGAGAAAGGGAAGTCGAGAAGATGAAGGAAGTGATTAGAAGAAATGAAGGGGGGAAGATCTTCCTAGTAAAGGAGGAGAGTAGTGTGAAGAAAAGAAAGGATTCCATATTAGTCTTGTTGATACTTAAATCTAAGTACCCATGAAATCTAATTTTCTAGATTTCATTTGATTTGCTCATCTTCCACATCATACTAAATAACTAAGTTGATAGGGGAGTTTTCCTCTTTGACAACGATGCACCAAATATTTTATATTTATATTGAGAGGAGTGTGCGTGGATGTAGAGGAAGAATGACAAAGTCAAGTGTGATAGAGAGAGAAAGGGGATATAGAATAAAATAAGTATGAGGAAGGGGGTTGAGCTAAAATTCATCCAGTGCCTTGTAAACAACTTAATTTTCATCATATTGCTAGTGATCTTCATCATCAGGTCCTTATTAAAAATGTAAGCATATGAAAGAAGTGTAGAATGACATGAAAAGCCATAGTACAAACAAATGTCCATTACTAAAATACCAACTCCATGCAACATACAAAATGCAATGCAATACAAGAAAGTAAACAAGCCAACCTAATAGGGAAACAAGTACAAACACACATACTTAAACCAACAACGTCTAAGATAGTTACACAAATGTTTTGTTATCGAGCTTAGTTCCCAAATGTTTGTGTAATGAAAAGGGTTAAAAGTGGTGCCCCAAGAAAGGATGTATGCAAGGGGAAATATGGTGGATGTAGGGGTCCAATGAAAAAGCATTCGTGTGCTATGAAACAGTACCAGGCAACTCGTTGTGCCAAGATAGTACAGATGGAGCAAGCAGACCAACTTTGTTAATGGGGTAGATCCAAATGATCCGAGTCATTGTTACAAAAACAAGTGAAAATGTAAGCAAGATATAATTTGAATACAATGCAGTTGACACAGGCTTCAGCTGCGTACTAGCGTTTTACCAATTTTTGCAAATTTTTGATTTTTTACAATTTTTTGGATTTTTAATGATTTTAAACAATTTTTTGAAAATATTGATTTTTTATATATTTTTTGATTTTTTGATTTTTTAGAAGAAATTTTAGATGAGGGAAGATCACCTGAAAGAAAAAAAATTCCCTAGGGAGAAGAAATGGGTGCCAAGTAGAAAAAATATGCTCTAGTGGGACAAAAATGGGTGAAAAACGATCATTTATTAAAAATAAATATCACAACAGGTGATAGAAGAAGTTAGAATGATCATAGACGGTCAAATCATGCCTCTCAACCATCACGGTGGGTGAAAACGCATCATGGAGGGGTCAAAATGACCACATATACCCCTCCCAGGGGGGGGTAAATCATCACGAGTAATTCATTTGTTACCGAGCCCTTGCCGATTTTACCATGAAATTTGCTCTGACCCTTGAGAGATATGGCATGAGTTCAGAGGCATACAAGGTGAGAAGACATAGTCTGGGAGTACGTGGGGATGCACCAAATGGACCCTACATGAGTACCCTATCCATTATCTTGTTTTGATTAGCATTTAATGTCATTTATTAGGGTGAAAAAGGGGGGAGGCGATAATGTATGCACATGCCTTAGGGGCATGCATATCATTATTTGGCACACGTGCAAGCGTTGGTAGGGAATATGTGTGGGTGCATATGTTGATAGGGGCACATGAGGCTAAGGGTTAGGTCAAGTGCATGTGGCGTAAGTGTTTGTCAAATGCATGGGTGCGTCGTTAGGGGCACGTATGCATTAGGGAAGGGGGGAAAAATATGCCATGTGTGAAACCATGAAAGGGCGTGCATGTGTTGGATGGGTGCATAAGTGCTAAAGGTGGGTAGGTAAGGGGTTGCACATACATGTGATAAGAGTGCATGTAATGCACTAGAAAGGGGGGATATGCATGTATCACATATGCTGATAAAGGGGTGTGCATGCGTTGCTTAGGGGTGCACATGCATGGAAGATGGGTTTTGGGAACACTTAGAATAAAAAGGGAAATTATAGAAGAATATAGGGATGAATAGGTCAAGTTTTAGATGATGTTAGATAGAAGAAAGTCTAATAAGTAGGTTTCGTTTGATCTTGCAGATGCAGCTACCTGCCTTGCAGACGTGGAGTGACATGGCTGATTGGCCAACTTTGAGGCTGACCTTTCACGATGTGAGAGGCCTATTTGGAGATATCACCCTATATGTTACAGGGCTTAGCTTTGTGGCATATGCCACATATCACCCTTGACCACAACCTCCTTATAGCCTTAGCTGAGAGGTGGCATAGTGAGAGCCAGTGCTTTAGGCTCTCGACTAGTGAGATGACCATTACACTTGAGGATGTTTGGAGGATTTTACGAGTGTCGATTCAGGGCCACTTGATAGAGTATGAGGATGATGAGGCACATATTATAGATAGCTTGATTGATCTCTTTAGTGTAGATGAGATACCTCGATGAGGTATGACAGTATGGATGCATCAGTGTTTCACAGATCCGAGGTTATCACATGTACTAGTGTATCTCATGGCATTTGTCAGTGGAATTCTACTTACTGACAAGATGGGTACATCATTTCCCTTAGGTTTGATTGGTGTGATTTGAGGCTTGATCAGAGGAGAGCATTACTACTAGGGATAGTGTGTGCTTGCGCATCTATACTGGGACTTGCATTTGATTACCTACTATGGTCAGAAGACCGTGGGTCCAATGACCTTACTAGAAATATAGGCCTAGGATCATATAGCTATTGGCCACCCTGTAGGAGCATTACAAGGATCGGGCTCCTTGATGAGCCTTCAGTCATTTGGATGGGCCCCTATTGGTGATGTGCATGGACACATATGGGGGATACTTATTTTATCATCATGCATTTGATGATATTCAGTTGCAGATGATTGTATGGAGACCTTATAGACACTATCAGTGGCCAGAGGATCCAGTGGAGCTTAGCCTTGCCTTAGTGGAGAATTTTCTCATTGGGAGCCATGGGTATATTATGGAGTATTACAGAGTGGATTGGGCACAATGATAATTTGGTGCCATTCAAGATGTTCTTGGGGCCAGAGATGTGGTATGCATGCCACGCCCGAGAGAATTTTGACATTGGGCCTCTGATCAAGACATAATGAGCTCAAGACAGCTTTGAGTAGATGGTGCCACTGGTATGGGCACCATTGTGGCAGATTATGGATCTAGGGACCACATTGGCCTAGGCTATTTGGTATGCTATAGTTCTGCCAAGGTTTTTGACTATCCCTTAGGCTATATGGGATGCAGGAGTGTGGCCACCACCAGAGCATCAACCTCATAGAGGGAGAGGACAATGGAGGGGCCAACATGGTAGTGATAGTGATGATGGGAGTGATGATGATGGATCTGATGGAGATGGTGGGGATGGACAGGGACAGGGACATCCACAAGTTTAGATGCCCTAGGTGGGTATACAGGTTGGGATTCATGTTCCCTTACAGCAAGTTCCTCCACAGGGACATGTACAACAGCCTCCATCGCAAGATCCTATTGTTAGCCCGCCACACAGCCTTGTGGGAGGCGGAGGAGATCAGGATCCGTAGGGTGCTGAGTTAGCTTGTGTTGTGGCAATAGTTACAGCAGGTGGTAGCTCTTCAGCTCCAGGTCGTCACAGAGAGAGATCAGGTTATTACAGAGAGGGATCAGGTGGTGGAATAGAGGGCACAACTACAGGCTGAGAGAGATCAGTTGGCTCACACAACACATGGCATAGAGAGAGCAGTTATAGTGGAGTGAGATCAGCTCCAGACAAGAGTGAGTACATGGTCAGGCCGTGGTGTGGTCAGGCTTTCAGAGGAGGTTACATCTTTGTGTCAATTATCGACATGCTTCTGTACACCCAGGTTGACAAGGATATGGCTGAAACCATTAGAGAGGATGCATACTATAGATATTTGTATTATGATGTTGTCCTAGAGGGACAAAGAGCCCCTGCATTTAGTCAGCATGCCATGAGTAGGAGTGCCTTGCAGTTACACATGGTAGCTACATCAGCCAGGTTAGTAGAGCAACCACCAGTAGGTTAGCAGGGGTCACATGGTGATGGGACCACCACCTGATTAGAGGCTAGATTATGTTCCCCATGATGGAGAGAGTTTTTATGTCATGACTCACATTTTATTTGATGTACTTATAGAGATGTATGTATTTTTTTGATGTACGCCTCGATATGAAGGCAATTTTTTTAGCGATGTATATGTATTATTTTTGGCTATGCCTCTCTATGAAGGCATACTTTTTATCCATGCCCATGATGGCATACCATGTATCTTAGTATTATGTATAGAGACGCATTTTATATGGACAATGATATTTTGACATATATATATATGATATATATATATGATATGATGATGATTATGGACTTTATTTATGATGTTTATGATTATATCACATGTTTTGATTTATGAGATAACATTTAGATGATATCACATGTTTTGATGATCACTTCATGTTCTACTTATCACATTTTGTATGAGATACCAGTAGATGATATCGTAGCGTTTTTCATGTGATATTGTGATTTTCCACGTTTTTATTATGGTCTATGTTTGAGGGGGGACAGAAGGCGGTCTCTCTTGCCCTTCATGGCAATATTATATGATGCTAGCTTAGCATACATGTTTGTTTTTCATGTGCATGATGATGTAGCTTAGATTTTTATTGATATATGATGTATAGATGTGATGATAGATGATAGATGATATGACAGATGACAACATTGTACAAGATGAACAACTAATCAAATCAAATCAAATACAACACAACTATCTACAAGTATGCAAGATAAAATGAACTCATTTGTAATGTACAATAGATTAAAGTAACATTTATTCTAATTAAGAAAATGAATGCAATTTAAAGCACACAACATGAAAAATTAATGTAATCAAAACTATACAAACCAACAACTAAAATTAAACAAACTACTACTTTTTTTTTCTGGGACAGTTTTGAAAATGTTTTTTTTACTTGTTTTTGGTGTCATCTTGAGACAATTTTCAAGGCTACTATTCACATTGTTTTCAGGATTTTTGTAAGACAATGTTATATTGTTTTTGTAGTTTCATCCATAAAGATTTTTCTCCAATGTTTAGGGTTTTTCTAACATATTTTTGAATGTTTTTGTGATTTTTGAAGTTATACGATTTTTTTTGAATTTTCTGAAAGTTTTCTAAGCTATGTATAGAAAACAAAGAGCATGGATTCCCCAAGCGTTAGATGGTAATATAAAAAGGAAGAATGCCACACATGTATGTGAAATAAGGTGAAGATGTGAAGGTGTCCCCAGTGCTAGATGGGAATGTACAAAGGTGATCCCTTCACATATATATTCAAGAGTATATTACCCCGGATCAAGGCCACGAGGATAAGGTTCAACAAGGATCTCAAACTCAGGAAAACCTAGCCCTAAAATTAAAGCAAGTGTACCCTTTCTAGATATGAGATATGCTTGTGAACAATGAATCCTCCCAAGGCACTAGAAAAAATGGTTTTCACCAAGGGACCTATGTCCAATGTGCCACAATTGCGTGGTTTTCACACTTGGATGACCTGTTTTCTTTTACTTTTTCTTGATTTTTTATTTTTTGTTTGTTTTTTCTTTGATTTTTAGGAAACCTCATACTCAAGCATAGAACCACTTGAGATGCATTGTGTTCATGGGTTCCTTTGAGTTCCTCACCATCTGAGGAGCAAGTTTTATATGCCCTTGAACCATATTTAGTGATCACCACATATGGTCCTAACCAATTTGGCTCAAACTTTCCTTTCTTTTCCTGATCCTTGGTGGTGTTGAACTGATTTTCCTTGAGTAGTAGATATCCTACTTAAAAGTGGCAAGGTATTATCCATTTGTTGTAAACTCATGACACTTGATTCTGATATACCTTTAAGTGATTAAGTGCCCACATGTGTTTCTCATCTAGTAGCTCCAACTCTGCTAGTCGAGCCACTCAGTAATCTTCATCCTTGTCTAGATAGTCCCGAAGAGATATTCTCAGGGAAGGAAGCTCAATCTCCAATGGTATGATGGCCTTAGTGCCAAAGACTAGTGAGTAGGGTGTAACACCAGTAGGAGTGTGGATGGAGGTTCTATAAGCCTAGAGGGCGGGATGGATTTGTAAGTTCCAATTACGACTAGTTTTACTTGCCATATTTTCCATGGTGTGAACAAGTGTCTTGTTAGTGGCCTCTGCCTGTACATTACCTTGAGGGTAATAGGGAGTGGACCACTTTAAATGATTTTGAAGCGTTGACATAATTTTTTAAACTATCTTGTTCTTGAAATACTTACCATTGTCTGCTACAATGGTGGAGGAATATCGTAACGACAGATGAGGTGGTTCATAATGAATTTTGAATTTTTCCCACCGGTAACATATGTAAGAGGCACAATCTCTAACCATTTTTTGAAATACTCGGTGGTAGTTATGATATGTGTATGGCCATCTAAGGATGTAGGAATGAGCTTCCCTATGAGATCTAATCCCCATTTTGAAAATGGACATGGTGTTGTAATTGGCTGTAAAGCTTGTGTCGGTGCATGAATCAGGTTTCCATACTTCTAACAAATTTCACACTTCTTGACGTAGTTGCAGCAATTTGCTTCCATGGTAGGCCAATAGTAACCTACTATTAGCAATTTTTAGCAAACACCATTCCACTTGTGTGTGCTCCACAAAATCCTTCATGTACCTCTTTGATTGCTTGGACTGACTCAGCCAAATCAAGACAACACAGTAGATTCCCATCATAGCCTCGACGATAAAGGGTGCCTCCTAGGAGGGTATATCAGGCTATACGGTGGATAAGGGCTCTTTTCTCAGTGTGGGAAATATTTGAAGGAAAGGTATTATCTTGTACATAATTGAATATGGGTTCATACCAGGGGAGAAAGGACCAACAACTTCACATACTAGACATGATTCTGGTAGGTCATATGCAGGCTATCACAGATGTTCCAAAAAGAAAGGCATTTTCTTTTCTTGATGTCGAATGCAAAGAAAATCTCAGATTGTGGCCATGATGTCTGTTGATCAATTTTTCATTTGTGGCATCTGTTCAAAATCAATACGTACAAAATATTCCTTGAGGGTCTCAACCATATTCTTGTATGGGATGAGCTTGTCATCCTTGACCTTATATTCATCATTTACTTGTTTGATGATTAATTATGAATCACCAATGACCCTTAGTTATCAGATATTCCATCTGATAGTAGTTTTCAAACCAGCAATGAGTGCCTCATACTCTGCTATGTTATTAGTACATGGAAAACTCATCGAAAAGCATGCGGGATGAAGTCTCATGTTGGAGTGATAAGTACCACACCAGCTCCTGAACCATGGTAATTGAATGATCCATCAAAGTGCATCTACCATAAAATGGATTCTTCAATGTACATCATAGAGGCATCTGATAGATCCAAACACAATGGTTCTATTCCTAATAGGGGATTTTTAGCTAGTTGATCTGTAAGCACCTGTCCTTTGATTTATTTATGGTTGAAAAAATTCAATATCAAACTCACTTAGGAGGATGATCCAATTAGCCATCCATCTGGTGAGTGCTGGTTTAGATAGAAGGTATTTCAAAGGGTCAAATTTGGAAATGAGCTTGGTTTTGTTATTGAGCAGATAGTCACAAAGCTTTTGAAATGCAAAGACCACAGCTAAGCACACTTTTTCAATTTGTGGGTAATTCAGCTCATAGGTGATCAAAGTGCGGCTAAGGTAATAAACCACCCTCTCTTTTTGGCTAAGGTCGTATTGGGCAAGCAGTGCACCAATAGTGTATTGGGTAGCTAAAATGTATAACAACAGGGGTTCACCTAGGGTAGGCGGCATGAGAACAAGAGGACTAGTTAGGTATTGTTTAAGCAATTCAAAGGAATTTTGACATTCAGGACCCCAATTGAAGGTAACATCTTTCTTGAGTAGATGTGTGAAAGGATGGCACTTATCTGCAAGATGTGAAATGAATCAGTTGATTACATGTATTTTACCTTGTAAGCTACGCAGTTGATTAAGGTTATTTGGTGGAGGAATCTCATTGATAGCTACAACTTTAGTGGGATCTACCTCAATCCCTCTTCTTGAAATGATGAAACCCAATAGATTTCATGATTATATGTCGAAGACACATTTCTTATGGTTCAATCAGACCTTGTAGTCTCAGAGGAGTTGGAGATACACCTCAACACTTATGGGTGCTCTTCTCTGGTTCTATACTTTCCCAAGATATCGTCCACATAGTCCTCCATGATGTCATTCATCATGTTAGGAAAGATGACTGTCATTGCTCTTTGATAAGTGGCTCCGACATTCTTGAGACCGAAAGGAATCACTTGGTAGAAAAATTTCCCCCAAGGGGTGGTAAAAGTAGTTTTATGTTGATCTTCCTCTGCGATCTTAATTTAGTTATAGCCCAAAAATCTGTCCATGAGGGACAACATTTCATAACCCGCAGTTGAATCAAAAATCATGTCAATGTTAGGAAAAGGAAAATCATCTTTAGGACATACTTTATTAATATCCCTGAAGTCTATGCAGATTTGGATACCCACTGGTTTCTTTTGTACTAGAACTATGTTTGATATCCATTCTGAATAGTCAATTAGTCTGATAAAACCTATTGCTAATAGCTTTTCTAGTTCTTCTTTAACCAGAAGTGCAACATGTGGGTGCATCTTTCTCAGTTTCTGCTTGATAGGTTTGGCATCTGGATGCAAAACAAGGTTATGTATGAATAAGGTCAGGTCAAAACCTGGCATATCTGCGTAAGACCATGCAAATATGTCCACAAATTCTCTTAAGTAGCAGCACCACAAATTTTTTCTGCTCCTGTGCCGAGAGTGAAGTTCCCAACTTTACTATTTTTGGATCCTCTTCTGACCTGATGTTGACATCTATGGTATCCTCTATCAAAATTTTATATGTATGTTCCATACATGTAGGATCAAAGGGGAGATTAAAATCCGCTTCTACAGGTAGCTCAAAAATATTATCATCTTCACATGGGTCAACTATCTTTTCCATTGATTTTTCTATTTTTTTGTCCACAAATGCCTCAAAGAGGTTTTCACTATGGGACTTAGACTTATTATTTTTGCAAGGCTTTTTGGTATAGGAATTTTTTCCCTTGCTTATTTTTTTCTTAAATGACCACACAACTTTGCCTCTTCCCCAAAGTACGTGCATGCGTCTAAATCGATGGAGAAACCCTTTTTATGGTCACTGATCGGAATGGCATCCTGAATACCCATGAACTTTGTTATTGCCTCATCATTTTCAAAGAAATAAACTGGCACATGAAGTTTTTGGCCCCAATCAATGAGGCTAGGATATACAAGGGTAATTTGGAAATCAGCTTGGGAATTAGACTGGGAAAGGGTAAAGATGGCGGAATCCAGGAAAATTAGGTAGAGGCAAGGTCCTCGTATATGCTACAATAGGAATCTACATCATTGTCTGAATGAGGTGAATCATCCTCACATTCTGAAGAGGTGTCATCAATTTATGAGGGTGGAGCCTTATGAGGCTTAATGCCAAGGCCATGTTTATTTGATTTCTAAGGGGGGATTGGGATAGGCTCTAGTCTTCCTTGTGCATTTGTGTCACACCCAAATCCCTGATAGCCCATGGCGTACATCATTCTGTGTGCTTTGGTGTATTCCAGAGCTTGGTGACATGAATATTTCATTCCTTCGGGGATCCAACTTGTAGGTGTATCCAACATTTTCTCATCTGACAAAAGGGCCACGGGGAAAAAATTTCTCAAAGGGACTAGGACAACTATCTTGAGAGCTCTTGAACTGGAAATCAGGCCTACCACATGTTTTAGGTGATAGCGAGAGGTCAGAGACCAAAAGGTCCTGTTGAAGATTGAAATATTCAATTGGGCCATATGATCCAACCTTTATCTCCCATGAGGCAAAGGGAGAGAGTGATGAGGAAGGATCTTTATTATCACCCTGCAATGTATCAGGATCAACTCGAGATTTTAGAGCTTCTATTTGTAATGGTACAACAAAATCCACTGAAGGACATTCATACACTACTCGAGAAAAATTATGTAGCGCTCTACAATGCACAAATGGATCAGGATCTCCTAGGATGGTGATCATCTGCCCCTCATGATACAACTTAATGCATTGATGAAATGTGGAAGGTACAACCTGCATGGCATGGATCCATGGGCGGCCTAAGAGCATGTTATAAGGAATATCCATATCAAGGACATGGAACTTTGTGTCATGATTTGTTGGCCCTATTTCCATAGGTAACACAATGGTACTAACGGATTCATGCTCAACATTATCATAATCTGTAATTGTGATTATGTGAGAATCCAGATCTGCTTCTGTGTGCCCTAGTTGTTTGAACTAGCTTCAAGGTGTAAATATTTAAACATGACCAGTTATCCACAAGCACTCTTTTAATCTTTCTATGAGTGACAAATACCTCAATGTACAGGGGTGAATTGTGTGTGTGATTATTAAGTGAGACTTTGATCTGGTCAATGAAAATGCAGTCACTAAGAACAAGGTTTGTGACCATGGCTTAGAGGTGTGAAGGATCAACATCTGTTGACACTCCTGACCCTTGGAGGGTCTTATAAAGGATATCCTTATGAGGGATTGATATTTTGAGGAGGTCTAAGATCAAAATCTTAGCCATGGTTTTCTCAAGTTGATCCAACAAATCATACTGATTTTTCTTAGGGGTATGAGAAGGAGGTTCTGGAATCACTAGGTGAGCACATCGTGTTGCCATGGCACAATCGTTGTTAATGATTCTGATGGTGTTTACTTGCTCATTGGATGAATGAACACAACCTATGAGTGAATCAAAGGGATTATCATCTGAGGTATACATGTAATTTGTAGCTCTATAGTCATCAGATGACTGACCTTGATCCAGATTTTTTGGTCCTTATCTATCATGCTTAGGAAAGGGTTGTTTAAAGATTCCCATTTTTCCATTAGGCCCTTGTCCTGATTCAAGGGATTCCACTTCAATCTTGCCATCCTCTATGGGGTCTTGGATTAAGTGTCTCAGTTTTAAACATTTATCTATTTTGTGTCCCTTGACACGATGAAAATCATAATAGTCATGATCTCTATACCATCCTGGTTTGGGCGCATCATCTGCATAAGGCACCATGGTCAGATATTGAACCATGTTCACCACCTCTAATTATCTCAAAATCATGGATAATGAATCTGTAAGGGGAGTAAACACCCTTCGTTTGATCGTATTTTGACTAGGTCCTTTGGTAAGTTTTAAAAGGGGACTGCTTTGAACTGTTTGAACTCGTTTAGAGTTAGTGATGTCATCTCCTATGACATTCTTGTTTTTGTTAAATAATTTAATATTTTCTGTAGGTTTTAACTCTTGTCTATCCTTTGAAAAGGGTTTTATTGTTCCCTTTGCTATTAAAGCCTTCTCAATTTGGCTTCCTTTCTTAATAACTTCCTCGAAGTTAGTGACATGGTGCATTTGTAAGTGAAACACAATGTCTAGATTTAAATTGGGCATGAAGATACTAACCAATTGTTTCTCAGGAACTACACAAGGGAAGTGGCTAGCTAACCCTCGTCCATCATTGTAAGAAACTAGTGAAAGTTTCATTTGGTCTTTGTATTAGCGTTACATAAATCTAACATGGTTACGTCATTCTCCATATTGAATGAGAAGTGACACACAAATTTCTCTGCTAGCACGGGCCATGTGATTATTGACCCCTTTGGTAAATGAAGGAACCATTCCAACGCTTGTCCTCCTAAACTATGAGGGAACAAATGTATGAGGTAATTGTCACTATAAGCTACTTCTTGGAAAGCCATGTAAAATTATTTGATGTGATCACAAGGATCACCCTTGCCTTTATATGTATCAAATTTTGGACAATCAAAATTTTTTGGAAATGGTGTTTGCAACATGTCTCTTTCAAAAGGATAAGGACATAGATCCTCATACTGATACTTTTTGCTATGGCCTACGTTAATTTCTTGAAGGGTCATAAGCATGTTCTTCATTGATTGTAACTCTTGTGTAAAGAGTTTCTCTTTTGTAGGAGAAGATGGTCTAAGCACTCAACTTTTCTTAAAGGATTCATCTTCTTGAGGTTCAAAATAAAGTTCACTAACTTTAGTCCTAGGTTTCTCTTGACGTGTACCCTTACTTGGGTTCTTACTTATAGAAGAAGCTAAGTTCGCTAGTTGTTGGCTAAGGCTTTGTACTTCATTTTGTATAGTGACTTCCTCGTTTTTAGGGTCCTCTTTGTCTTCATTTTGAGGAGGAGGTAACTCCTCATGTTCACGTTCTACCCTAACCCTGCAATGGATTTTAATGGGTGGGCACTCGAGAACCACCTTTTTGTCTTGATGTTTCACCTTCAATGTTGGTACCAGAGGTAGAAGTGTGTCTTCCCTCAATGCTATCATACATGTTAGTGAGGGGAGTTCTTTGTGTTTCTTCTTCTTCCTTATTTATATCTTGGCTAGGGGCTTCTCGTTCTTGTGGAACTGTGGGACCTAACTCTAAAACTTGTGTGAGAACTTGATCTCTATTTCGAAATAGTAAGTCGTCAAAGTGAGTGACATCAACGTTGTCAATATCTTGAAATGAATCACTCTCGTCTCCACTATGATCAACCAACCCATATATTTCCTTTACTTCAGAAAAGAGGGGACCTAAATTTTGACCTGGAAAGGGATTTAACTCTCATTTCTTGGATTCCATTTTCGTGATATAGGCATGTTATGAGTTTTTTTTACACAAGGTTTTGTCTAATGTAATAAAGGGTATAACAAACCTAAGTGTAACATGTAACTATTTGTTTTATGATCTCAAAGTACGCCAATAAATGGACCAAAGAATAATGAATCAATCAATTCTATGAGTTTGATAACACATAAGGAATAATCATGCAAGTTTCTAGTAAACCAATTAATCAACAAGAAACTATACCCTATGTTAATGTTTTTCAAATATAGTTTAATGTTATATGATCAACACAATGTCAATACTTAAGTCAAGTTTGAAATGAACAAGGCGTAAGTATTAGAAAGGGGTTGATGTGATCTCCAATCAAAGGATACTTATGATGAGTTTAGAGACAAGTAAGACCCAAACCCTAAAACAAATGGAGGTTACGTACGTGAGCCACGCAACAATACTACTAGAATACGTTACCCAAGCTTTGCAAGAAAGCAAGGTATTAGCATCCAAAATAATATTGATATGACGCAAACAAAGTAACCAACACTCTTTCAAGATTGAGGTAATGTTTGAAATAAAACAATGTCAAAGTATGCTAAGGATTTGTTAAGATGTGGGCAGTGTAACGTTACAATATAGATACTTAGACCACGTTTACTAGAAATAAGATGTAAGTATCGTAATTGTGACGAGGTGATGTGAACAACATAACACTTATAAGGAAGATCAATGATGACTCAAGCCTAAATATGATGATAATGTGTCTCAATATGGGTTTGAGACAAAGGGCCTACTAGAACATGAAGACATACCATTCACACTTTCAACACTTGCATTCTGGCATTGCAACCTAGTCATGCAAGTAGACTAAAAAAGTGGTGGACACGATTATTTCTAGTGGTATCTGTGCGTGTTGTTCTCTTTTGTCCCAAAATGGACAACAAGATAGCAAAGGTGTAGATCAAGTGAGGTTGAAATATACTTGGCATCACTTTGGTAGAGTTTCACCTCACCTTAGGGTGAGTGAGAAACTAAGACAAAGTAAGGCTTTGTAAATTTCATGATGAATGACGCTTAGTGAAAACTTGAATGGACTCTCTCCTTGTTCAATAAACAAGGTTTTCAACTCTGAACAAGTTCTTACTTTGTGAAATCTCTATAAAACACGATTGGTTTTATATGTTAAAGTTGACTCCAAGACGATATAGCTTCCTATTGGTTCTCTCAACTAGGTGTCACAAACTATCTCTGCAAAATCTTTTGCCAAGAAAGTTCACATTGACTAATCCTTGGAGTATCTCACTTTACTTTACCCCCTTTGATACAATGAGCATAAAATGCGTTCAGTTTTGTTTTCATTGGGGTTGCAATGGAGATATTTTTTGACTCTAAACTCACAAGTGTATAACTAGTCAAGTAGGTAAGTGGAGTGCTTCCCGTTTCATCCACAAGGTTCCCTCTTGCATGGACTACTTTGGGGTTCCTAGGAGCATCCCTCTTGTTATCTTAAGGCTTATGCCAAAGGGATTTTCTCCTATTTTAAATCGGATGGGTTTACTCTTATCCGAACCTGAAAATCAAGTGTTTTGAATATGGTGTGTTTTTTAATCTCTTATCTTAATGAGGTTTTCCACACCATTGACAACCTACAAAAAACATGTTAGATAATTGTATACATTCTGGATCTAAGTTATTCATTAGTGTGTTGTGCACGCATAAGATCACTTGACACATTCCCTTGGTTGTAGTTTCCCCTTGGTGCCCCTTCTTTTTCCTCAAGCGCCCTTACATGCTTTTTGTTATATCCTTCCATTTTCCTCTTCCTCTTTGTTTCACACCTCCTTTGCACCCACCTTCTGTGCTTTCTCCTTCTTCCTAAGAAACTTCTTCGCCCTACACATGTATCAGAATTGCTTCAATTAGATAATTCCCTATCCCTACTCACATGCCATGCCCATCACTTTGTAATAGTTGTGCCTTCACCATGCATTCTCTGCTCACCAATTTTCTTCCTCTTTTTCCCCACGTGCACCCTTACGCACCTTCCCTTCTGTGCTTCTTCCTCCACCTCAGTCCTCTGCATGCATGCACACATCCTCCTTTGTGCTCCTTCTATGCTAAGGTCATCTTCCGACATGCTTGAATATGTTATGCACATAACTAGTCAACATCACACCAACAGGGCACCGAATCCTTACAACAAATCAGTAAGTGAAACGTGGTAGAAATGATACACATATTTTTACAAAATTGGCCATCATTTTAGCCAATCCACATGCATGCCACATGTTTGCATTGTGCACGAATGACTCTGACATTATTCTGACATCCATATATTTTGCTACATATCTTAGATCGGCGTGCATGCCTAGAATTTTTAGAAAGCTGTTGACATCAGCTACAGTGCTAGAAATTCAAATTCAAATTTTCTTGATAGATATGGCAGGTGGTGAATGGAAAAACATCTCTCTAAGCATTAATGAGGAGATCTGATTTCTCCAACCATCTGATTTGATGTGTTCATCCGCTCCTTTCTTCTTCAACACTTCAAAACAGGCTTGGGGAAGCATATTTTACATATCTCTAGGTGGATTTTTTAGGCATTGAATGCTTCTTATTGGTGGTTGTAATTCAAATTCAAGTTTTTTCCCCTTTCTTCCCTTCTTCCTCCATGGATTCATCTATAAATGTAAGAAATAGAATTATTTGTTAGGCTGGATGCTTTGAATCCTTACACATTTTGCTAAGGACTTCATACTTTCTATATTTTGAGTTACAGACCTCTAGATTTGGCTCTTGCACGTGGATATCATCTTCCTTCATCATTGTAACAGTCTCTGTGCATTTCTGGAAGTAACAGAACCATCATTTTGTGACTATTCTTTGTCCTAACATGTTTTCATTCCTTCTTCTTTCCTTTTCTTTTGCATTTTGTTTTGGTTGTGCTATTTCATGGTCCCTTACAATTCCTTGTATTTAGTTGTGTTCCATGAGAATGATCTGGTGAATACGTGTTTAGCTCTGTGCTACTCATGCCTAGCCTCCTTTCATGCATTTTCCTTTCATTCTCGCTCTGAATAAATAGTTTTCATCCCTCTTTTCTATGGTGACTATCACCTTTTAGTGTAGTTTCTTTTCATGTCATCCTTTTATCCCTGGTCCCTTGGCATTATTATCTTAGTTTCCCCTTTTAGCACTAGGAGTAGCTGTAGCAGTAGAAATAGATAGAGGAACTAGCCTTCTCTGAGAGATCCGTCCCAAGCTTGCAAGATCCCATAACTTGGGGACAGTTCCATTGTGGTCTCAAACACCTCAGCCCTTCTAAGATCTGAGATGCGGGTGCACATTTGAGTAACCAATAGTTTCTGGCACACCCCGTGGGACTAGCATTGAAAGCTCAAATTTCATATCTCTAAGTTCTGTGTGTGGACTTAGTGTTTTTAGCCTTTGGAGGCTCATTTCAACACATCTAGTGACTCCCAATATTTTAAGATCTCTGTTTCAGTAGTCTTGAGTTCCTTTCATGAGAAGAGTGCATACAAGAAGAAGTGAAATAGTTGAAGATTATTTTGAGTACCTTCAGCTATCCCCAAGAAGATTTCATTCCCAGAAAGCTAGGCGCATGCATCTCTATCTCCCGTGCACGATGCACTGCCCATTCAACTCCTCCCCAAAACAAACAACATGTGTGCCCTATAGTGGCACATTAGCCACCTCCTCCACTAAGAAACTTTACAAACTTTATTGGAGGAAGTCCTTTGCTGCTAGTTGTGCAACACGATATGTCAAATGCCACATTCAAGATTATTCTGTACTTTACTTGTGAGAATCAATTCACCCCTCAGGAGCATATAAAGGATATAGAAAACGTGTGTTCACTCTATTTGATCACACATGACGATGTAGCAGTCAGGCTACTTACAACCTCTTTCAAAGGTAAAGTCACTTCAATGGTACCGAGGCTTGAGACTTGGATCTATCACCACCTGGGATGAGCTGGGAAAAAATCTTTGCAATTACTTTGAAGATAAGTCAGATCACCTATCTCTAGTGGAGAAACTGACAACAACAAGGAGGGAACCCAATGAGTAGATGACTAATTTCAACATCAGATTTCAGAAGACTTGGGATAGAATCCATCTTGTGGTAAGACCTACAGCCCAACATGCTTTCCTGTATTATCTAAAGGTGCTCAATAGTGATATTTCAGTTATGATCCAATCCATGGGAGGTAGGACTTTACTGGTTGCTTATAGTATTGTAGTAAGGGCAAAAAATAGTCTTATTCAGATGGGAAAGATAGCTCCTAGACCTCCTATGTCGTTGTTCCCAGAAATGTCACAAGAACCCCAACCTTCTATGGCCCCTATTCCTGTTCCTAAGATAAATCATGCAACTAGTTGCCTCCACATCCTACTCCCAAGTGCAACGGAAGATGAATAATTTTAGGCCCTGATTAGAAATTTATCAAACAAGGTTATACTATTAGAAAAGAAACAAGTGCAAGCCTATAGAGGTACTTCTAATCAGGTGCATGGCCAAAACAATCAGCCTTGGAGGAATCAGTATGGAAATAAAAAATACATGCCCAACCAGAAGAATGATAGATGAATACCCAATACACATAAGCCATTGCAAGTTGTTCCTCCCGTGCATGTTCTTCCAACACCTAGTGTGAGTCGGTGCATGTTCCAGTTCTAAACAATTTTGCATAAGAGTTAGAATGGTATCTTCCCTTTGCAACATGCCTCACATTCAATATCATTGTGCCAATATCGTGTGCGCACCCAAGCCTTCATGATCTAGAATGCATTAATTTGTGAGACCTTAACAAGTTCCCTTAAAGTAGATAACCAAGGAAGAGAAGAAGATCCTCCAGAAAAAAATTTGATGTTCTTTGGTGTGGAGGACTTCTGTGTAATCAGCCAAGTTGTAGAAGATACAAATAGATACCATGTGCACCCAAGTTTTGGACAACACGAGATACAAGAAGAGGATGTTAGAGTCAAGTGCACAGGTCACAATCCTAGCAACAAAAGTATATCCTCAAAAGAAGAAAGATGTAGACAATGCATCCTGTAGTAAAAGAACTCAAGTCCCTATGCAAGAGGTCCCACATAAAGCTCCTTCTGAAGTAGCACACGCCCCTCTTTTGGTAGGTCAAGCCTCTGCTCTAGCTAAATTCTAGACTTCTGCACTTGAACAGTCAAGAAGGGATGTTGTTCCCTAAATGCATAAGACAGGGGGCCTTCCATTTATCATTGTGGACCAGATGAAGAGAACAAACATAAATTTCATAATGTGGGATGCCCTGACCATTCCATCTCAGCAAGGATATGTTGCATGAAGGCTCTGGTGCAACTCCCACGTGTTGATCTAGTTGTACAGAAGCCACATGTGCTTCTATCAATGATCTACCAAGAAGAAGAGAAACAAGTAAGTAAAGTTGTTAAAAACCCCACCCTTCTATATTTCCTTGATCATAGGTAAATACCTAGTGCATAATTGCATGATTGACTCAGGTGCTAGTACTTCTGTTATGCCTAAGAAAATAGCCAATGTCTTAGGTCTAAAATATAGCCCTTTGTCTAAAGGAGTCCTACAACTTGATGGTTCAACTATCACCACCTTAGGAGTCATCAAGGATCTTGAGTTAACCCTCCATGCATGTCCAAGCCTAACCATTACTCAAGATGTGTCAATCATTGACCTACCTCCTTTGTTTTCCCTATGCTTATCAAGAGACTTTACTGCTAAAGTGGGTGGTTACTTGTCTTCTAATTGGTCTCATATGTTACTCAAGACAAGGTATGGTACCTAGTTTACCATACAAGCTATGAGCCTATATTTTCCTATCATGTAGAGTCATATGTCCTATCCCCTCTCCAAGCCAACTATTTAATCCAAGAAGAAAAAGCTTCAGTTCCTGAAGAGCAATCTCTTCCACCCTCTATTCCTGACCTAGTGCTTGATGAATGGGTAGGTGAGGCACCATAAATTTGATCCATATGTTGAAGAACTAGAAGCTTATGAAACTGGGCTTGGTACTTACTACATTCTTAAAGAAGAAGAACTATGTTGCCACGCACTTAAGAAAAATAAAGTTGAACAGGGTCTATGGAAGTTGTACTTTGATGGATCCAGAAGCAGAAATGGCACGGGAGCAGGAGTGGTTCTCATTTCCCCAAAGGATGAGAAATTATTCTTCATGCATAAGCTGCAGTTTGCATGTTCTAACAATGTGGTAGAGTATGAAGCGTTGGTGCATGGCTTGCTCATTGCTGAGAAGAAGAAAATTAAGGTGCTGCAGATCTTTGGGGACACAAAATTGGTTATCCACCAGGTTACCAACAAATTCCAGACAAAGAATAAGCTTCTCAAAGCTTATAAACATAGATTTTGGGACCTCCTTGAGATATTTGATGCTCTAAATATGCAGGTGGTGCCATGCAAAATGAACAAAGAAGCTGACCAGATGGCTACGTTGGTTCACAATTCTCTCCTGCTGAGGACTTTGTCAAAGGAAACACTCAGCACATCAAGATGGTGATTAGACCATCCATTCTAGACAACAACACCAAATGGAAAGTGTTTGACAGTGATGCATAAATTGTCTAGTTTATCCAGAATGAAGCTGAGTTCTCATCAAGCATGCAAGCTGACTTGCATGACAACTATGGTGACCAAGTGATACAGCTGAAGACAAACAAGTTTCCTAAAGGGTTGGTCACCTTAGAGAAAATGTTTAGCCCTGATGATGAGTTCAAGGGTGAAGAAAGGTACATGCATGCGTCACAAGAAGACTACTCCCAAGTCACTATTACATGTGGAAAGGAGTTGATGCTCAAAAAGACTTGTGCGCATGAAGAGAAACATGCCTTCATCTCTCTCTGTCAAAAATATAGTGATATATTCTCATGGGAGTATGAAGACCTCAAAGGTTTTGATCCAAGTGTTTCTCAACACTCCATTGACCTTGATCCTGGTATCAAGCCCGTCAGATAGAAGCAACGACCAATCAATCCAAAGATAGAGCCCCTCATGAGAAAGGAATTATCCAAACTCATTGAGGCAAAAATTATTTTTCCTATCAAGTACTCTACTTGGGTCACAAATCTGGTTCTAGTGTAAGAAGAATGGTGAAATTAGACTCTTGTGTTGATTTCAGAGATTTGAATAAGGCATCTCTAAAGGATCATTATCCTTTTCCTTCAATGGAGCAGATTTTGTAGACTGTGGCTAGACGTGCAAAGATTCTCCATGCTAGATGGATATTCAAGTTTTAATTAGATCCTAGTCAAGGAAGAGGATCAATTCAAAAAGGTGTTTACAACCAAGTGGGGAACATATGCATATCAAAAAATGCCCTTTGGTCTGTCAAATGCGGGTGCCACATTTCAGCGCACCATGGATATTTCCTTCAAAGGATACATCAATGAGTTCATCTTGGTTTACCTTGATGACATAACAATATTCTCAAAGCAAGAGTATGGATCATATGGCACACCTAGAAAAGTATTTGAGAGATGTAGAGAGTTTGGGGTGTCTCTTAACCCCAAGAAGTGCAATTTTGCAGTGGCGCAAGGCAAGCTCTTGGGCCATGTGGTTTCAAAGGATGGCATCACAATTGATCCTGAGTGTTTCAGCCATCCTAGCTCTTTCCCTACCGATGCACAAAAAGGCCCTACAGTCCTTCCTTGGCAAGATCAATTTTGTTAGGTGTTTTATCCCTAACTTTACAGGACTGGTTCAGCCCATCACCTTGATGCTCAAAAAAGGACATAGCCTTCAGATGGACAACAAAAGGAAGAGAAATATTCAACAAAATCAAGCAAGAAATTGCTTTGCATGCCAACACTCATCAACCATGGATTACTCAAAGGATTTCATCCTTTATGCTTATGGCGCTGATGCGAGTGTTGTTGTTATCCTAACACAAGAAAATGAACAAGGGCTGGAACAACCAGTGGCTTTCTTCAGCCAAACACTGAAGGATTATGAACTAAAGTACAGTCACATGGAGAAGTAGGTCTTCGCCATCATGCATGCGCTCAAGAAATTCAAGAGTATGCTCACCACCAATCATATCAAGGTGTTAGTCTCCCACTCTTCTGTCAGAGACTTCATCATGGGAGAAGAAATTAGTGAGAAAAGAGCATGATGGGTGACCAAAATCATGGAGTATGATGTGACTATCAAGGCCACAAAGCTGGTAAGAGGTAGTGTGCTCTATAGGTAGATTGTTGAGGATATGCATAATGAACCTGAGGCTTCATTATTTTTGGATGAAGGCCTCCCGCGTGCAGAACTTGAGCAGAATACAGACCCTAGCATGCGTGATTAGATGAAGGACATGATCACATTCCTTTCCAAGGGTGTATACCCTCATGGTTTAAACAAAGCAAAGAGAAGACATCTGAGGTTACAATCTATCCCTTATGTGTTGATTGATGGACTTCTCTTCAAAAGAAATCTTGATGGTGTGTTGTTAAGATGTATCAATGGCGCACAGACTGAAAAAGTGTTAGCAGAATTTCACGATGGATTCTCTGGTGGACACTTCTCTGCCAAAACTACAATGATGAAAATCATAATGGCAGGTATCTTTTGGCCTACCATGTTTGTAGATGCACACAGGTGGGTCACAAAATGCAAGGAATGCACTTTCTTTGTAGGAAAGAAAATATTGGCAGTGCTTCCCCTCCGACCAATCCAAGCAGATCAGCCTTTTGCGCAATGGGGTCTTGACTTCATAGGCATGATCAATCCACCTTCAAGCACTAGGACATAAATGGGTGTTGACAACTACAGATTACTTCACCAGATGGACAGAAGCTGTCACACTTAAGGAATCAACCGAGTCAGTCATCCTTGAATTTCTCAAAGGTATAGTCACAAGGTTTGGCGTTCCTCAAACCATTATCTCTGATAATGCAAAAGCCTTCCTTGGTACTAAAATCACTGATTGGGCTCTAAGTCTAGGCATTTACCTGAAGAATTCTTCCAACTATTACCCTCAGGGTAATGGTCTGGTAGAGTCAACAAACAAGAACCTGATCAGAATCATGAAGTGCACAATGAACATCAGCCAAAGAGAGTGGCATACAAAGGTCTCGCACGCGCTCTGGGCAGATAGAATCACAGTAAAAAAGGCAATAGGAACTTCACCTTACAATATTGTCTATGGTAAGGAGGCTACCCTTCCTTTGACACTAGAGCTGAATTCATTAGCGCTCACCCAACAGCTAGAATTTGAAGGCAGAGACCAGAGAGAAATAAGAATGGGATAGAGCTTGGTTAATCTTGAAGAATCAAGGAACTCTACCATGATCAAGCTAGAACAACATCAATAAGCAACAAAGAAATGGTTCGACAAGAAAGGCTAGGCCTCAAGCTTTCAAAGTTGGGGACTTGGTTTTAAAATGGGATGCTGACAGAGCTAAACCAGGGCACCATTCAAAGTTTGATGCACTTTGGAGTGGCCCATACATCATCAGTTCCTGCAAGGAGGCTAACTCTTTCAAGTTAACTCATCTTGATGGAGGCATGCTGTAAATCCCAGTAAATGGGATCTATCTCAAACCCTTCCATTAAGTTTTTTGCATCATGTTGTATATATTAGAGTAGTTTCAATTCCTCCAAGTGCGTTGTGTGCACATTGTTTTTTTGTACATAGTTCTTTCTTCTTGCATGCTTCCTACATGTGCTCTTTTGTTGCTTCCAAAATGTAGAGCTTCTCTCAGCAGTTGCAAGATTCAGAACAGAGTCAAGAAATGATCTTCAAGTGACTACAAGGGAAGTTTCATGATTACATAAGTAGACTCCATGCCCAATGGATGCTTTAGGCTACTGATCTTCTTCATCTAGTAGGCAGATGGCCCCAAAAGTCACCAAAACTGTTATCCAAATAACTCTCCTAGTTATTTGGGTAACTTATATATACATTCTGGCTCTTAAGTTCCTCATTGCAGGTTATGCACACTCAAGTTCAATTGGCACAACTCCTTGGTTGCAGTTTACCCTTGGCACACCTTCTTTTCCTCAAGTGCCCTTGTGTGCTTTCTGTTCTCTCCTTCCATTTTCCTTTTCCTCTTTGTTCCACTCCTCCCTTGCACCCACCTTCTGTGCTTTCACCTTCTTCCTAAGCAGCTTCTTCACCCTCACACATTGCTTTTTCAATCAGCTAAGTCCCTTGGACCCTCTCACGCCACATCCATTACTTTGTAATAGTTGTGCCTTCACCATGTGTTCTCTACTCACCAGTTTGCCTCATTTTCCCAGTGCATTTATGCCCTTGCACATTTCCTTCTGTCTTCCTCCCATGCCTCATTCTTCCACGCATGTCCCCCTGTGCACCCTCCTTTGCACCCTTCTATGCCAGGTCATCTTCTAACATGCTTGAGTGTGTCATGTGCAACCATTTAAAGCGCGCCAATAGGGCATTGAATCCTTGCAACAAATCAGCAAGAGTGACACATGGTAGAAATGACAAATATTTGCACATTTGGCCATCATTTCAGCCAATCCGTGCATACGCCACATGTTTTACATGCACCGACAACTCTGACATCTTCTGACAGTCCATATCTTTTGCTACAGAGCTTAGATCGGTGTGCACCTGGACTTGTCAGAAAATTGTTGACATCAGCTATAGTGCCATAAATTCAAATTCAAATTCTTGGTGGATCTGGTAGGTGAGAAATGGGAAAATGTCTCTCTAAGCATTAATGAGTAGATCTGATTCCTCCAACCACCCAATTTGATATGATCCACCCTCCTTCTTCTTCAACATGCCAAATAGGATTTGGGAAGCGTATTTTATAGATTTCTAGGTGGATTTGCAAGCATTGAATGCTCCTTGTTGGTGGTTGTGTTTCAAATTTACGTTTTCCCTCCTTTTTCCCTTCTTCCTCCATGGATTCATCTATAAATGTAAGAGATAGACTCATTTGTTATGTTGGACACTCTGGATCCTTACACATTTTTCTAAGGACTCCATACTTTCTGTATTTTGAGTTACAGACCTCTAGATCTGGCTCGCAGCCTCCTTCATCATTGTAACAATTATGTGCATTTCTAGAAGTAATAGAAGCATCATTTTGTGACTATTCTTTTTCCTAACGTGTTTTCTTTCCTTCTTGCCTTTTCTTTTGTGTTGTGTGTTGGTTGTGCCATTTCATGTCCCTTGCAGTTCCATATTTAGTTGTGTTCCATGAGAACAATCTGGTGAATACGTGTTTAGCTGTGCTACTCGTGCCTAGCCTCCTTTCACGCATTTCCTTTCATTCTCTGCTCAGAACAGATAGTGTTCATCCCTCTTTTCTAGTGCTATCACCTTTTAGTGTAGTTTCCTTTCATGTCATCCTTCTATCCCTGGTCCCTTGGCATTATTAGCTTAGTTTTCCCTTTTAGCACTAGGAGTAGCAGTAGTAGTAGAAATAGATAGAGGAACCAACCTTCTCTGGAGATCCATCCCAAGTGCGCAAGGTCCCACAACTTAGGGATGGTTCCATTGTGGTCTCAAACACCTCGTTCCTTCCGAAATCTAAGACGCGGGTGCACGTTTGAGCAACCAACAGGTGCTTCATGAAAATATTAGTAGTTCAAGGCATCATAAAAAGAGCATTAAGCATTTTTTTAATCCCTAAGATCATCCTAAGATGCAAATGAAGAACATACGCAACGTAAAACCAAACTAGTTAGTAAATTTAATGAAAAGCTTACAAATCAAATACACAACTCATTATTTTTACACAAATTGAAGTTTATTCCTTTAGAAATAGTTTAGATGAAGCGTTTTTGAAAGCATGAAAGAGGTTTTGAACCATTTATGATTCCTAGGATATCCTAAAAGGTGTGAGGGAAGATTATACGATATCCTAGCCTTAAAAATGACAATCCAACTACGGAAAGCATTAATGTAGTTTGAAAATACCCTGCAAACTGTTAGAAAATTCAAAGAAACAAACTATTGTAAGTTTAACACAATTTTCAACTTTATACTGCAACACCTGTGTGCCCTTAGGAATTATGTATTCCCTTAGAAATGTATACATGTGTCTTATAGCGTATGCATGCCTCTGTAAAAAATTAGTTAGTATTTAACATATACTCGGGATGAGAAGCACCTGTACATCCTTCTTGGCATATGTACACCCTTGTGAACGTATGCGAGTATCTATCAAAAGGGAAAGAAAACACAGAGTGGAGGAAAGTGCATGTGTGTCTGGAGAGATGTATGCACGTCCCTGCAAGTGTATGTGCATGCCTAACAATGTATGTGTGGGTTTTGTAAATTTTATCATAGAGGGCTAAAAATACAAGCTAGCATGTGTGTGGGTAGAGAAGCATATGTGTGCCCCTACATGCATATGCGTGCCACTGCATGTGATTTTGAGCATATACGCACCTCTTTCTAATGCCTGTGCACGTGCCTAGAACAACATAGAAAAAAGATTGGAAAATAACTTTTGGAATTGCATAAAGATCAAAACTTTTCTTTTTAAATCAATTTCTAACACAAACCCATTAACTTTACATGTCAAAGGAATATTAAACACATATAAGGTTAGCAAAATCTATTCAATCCTTAAAATGCATTATATGGTTAGAAAAAATGATGTAAATCACAAAGCTTGAAATCAACTTCTATGGACTATGGAGTAAGTCCCACTGGGCATGCCATATGTGTTCATGTGTAAATTAGGAAGTGTATAAGACTTTAAACCAAACACTTGCGATTTTCAAATATTTAAACTAATCTAACAAAAACCATCAAGATAAGAGCTTAGGGAGACTAACATTTTTAAAATGCATATAACTTTGACAAACAATCAAACTAACATGCGTAAAACAATCTCTACTATTTGAATGCTAACTTTGAAATGAACCTAAGAAGATCCTTAGCAATCAAATTTTATTGTTAGTATGATCTGAAGGTTTGAGAATGGAGTCTCATGAATAATGTCCTAAATACCATATGGTTATCTACATATTACTCAAGCTTGAGTTAATGAATGCAATATGAAGATGATAGCTCAATATCAATGGAGAAATTCTCAATATCCTAAATGCCTATAGTTTATGCTAAGGGAGGAATTTTTTTCTAAGAAATGGTAAGGAGGAGGGATCTATTTATCAGTTTCTCATTCCAAGAATGGTGTGAATTTGATGCATGTGGGACAAAAGGTAAGTCCAAAAAGAACTTTTTGTAAGTCAAAGAACTTTTTGACGAGGATTAAAAGCTAATTAATCTTTTATGATTAATTAAGAATCCCAAGTAGGCTTAGGAATCTTTTTGGGAGCACCTGGAGGAGGTTTTGATAGATTTTGGATGTTTTGGAAGTGGGTGTTAGCCAATAAGATCATTTATTAGTAAAATGCATGGTAGGAGGCTTAATCAACATGTAGTAGTTAATTAAGATGAGTTGAGGAGAAAACAATCCTAATTGACGAATTGTCTTAAAGTTACGGGGAATAGAGTAGTTAGTGCAATGTTAGTAATAAATTTTCTTTAATCAAATTACTGTTGTCTACACTATTGTGTAGGGATAATTATCTTTAGGTACTATTCCCCCCACTTATGAAAATGAATCACCTTCAAGAATCTATGGTCAAACATGTGAAAGAATGTTATTCTTAATATGAAACTCTACTTTGGAGTGGATTCTAATATTTGGTTTGTTGTATATTTTTCTACCTAAGGAAATTGATTCTTGTCTAAAATATGTATCTTTATTGGTGAAGATGATATGTCATGTTTCCCTTTATTTTTTTACTCTTCATTAATGATCACTAAATAGTTATAGTATTTTCCTAACATATTTACCTTGGTAAACATTGGTTTGAAGTAACCGAGGGGTTATATGCCACTATGGTACATGATAGTTCTATGCATGTTTTAGATGAATGAATCAAACATCAAATCTCATTCTTGGAAGGAATTAAAGTGAACTTGGACATACTAATTATGTCCTTTTCAAAAATAAATTCCATTTAATGTAAAAATATTCATAAATATCTCTAAAAATAATATTCATCCTTGAAGGATTCCATATCCTATGTTGGCTTGGACTTTCTGATATGTATTAATCCTCCCACAGAGTGTGTTTTCCAACACTTCCTTGTACCTGTAGAGACTTTTTAAAGTACAATACTCAAATTCTCTTCTTTAGACAAGGTAATCATATAAATTAAACCCTCGAATTGAATTTTTAAGGGCCACTCTATCATGTGGGCAAGGTATGTGGCGGGCCAACTATTCAAACATGTACCTTCCATCCATCTCAACCCTTTCTGTAATGAAAAAGTTTCTTTCTTGGAAATACCAGAATCTCTAGCCTATTAGGTTCGGTCTTCAATGTGTAATACTATTATTTCCAATATTCCTGGTAGCAGACCCAATATTGAAGAATTCAAGAAATGGGCTAATAGGAAATAGATGCCTAAGGGGGCAATGGATGTTGTGGCTTATGCACATTATTTTTTATCCATATATCCTTGGAGGAGAATTTTTTAAGGGTTCTTGTAGGGGGACCTTGGTTCATGGGTCATGTTGTGGTTCTAGTTCAAAAGTGGGTATCAGGATTCAATCCTTTGGAGACTTTTATAAAATAATACCATGTCTGCGTCTGGCTACCTAGACTTCTGTTTGAATATTGGGACCTGGATATCCTTCATGGGATAGCTGAGGCCATTGGTGTCTTAGTCATTATTGATCTGGTCACATGTGCAAGAATGAGGCTTCTTTTTGCACATTTCTGTGTAAATGTAGTTCATGAAACACCTTTACCAAGAAGCATTGAGATCAAAGAACCATAGGGTATTCACACCCAGAATATTGAATTTGATTTTTCTCCATTATATGTTTTTTCTTTCTTTAAAGCAGGACATAATATCAAATATTTTCCCGAAGATAAAGAGGAGGCTTCTCATAAAGCCCTACTTATGAATACTAAAGTAAGGAAGATCTAAAGGGAAAGGTCCAAATGTAGTCAAATGGAAGTGGACCATTAGAGGTCAATCCTGAATGGAAACAGATAGAAAATTCCAAGGATCATGTTGTAGAAGTTCTAGAAAGCTAATGATGAAGGGCAGGATAAGGACAACAAAAGTGAGGAGACCCAAGAACCTAATAAAAATGAGGATATAGTGATCTTTTAGGATTTTCAGGAGGATAGTATAGTGGATTCAATAGTCCCAAAATATTTGGAAGAAAGTTTCTTTTCTCAGAGACCAGAGGAATCTCTACTGGTAAGAAATATGTATCAAATGTTAGATGTAAATTTGGAGGATATCTCTGCTGCTGTGGAGGATTCCCAATGGGAACATGAGGTTTCTGAGAAATTGTCAAAATAATATCCAGATGGAAATAAGAAGACGGATGTAGTTGTAAAAGAGAGCGCACTTATGATGAGCTCAAATTTTCTCATCCTCAAAACTAGGCCATCCCCAAACAAAATTTCATTACCATAAACCACATCTAAGGTGGATGTAGGAGAAAGAAAGGCATCCCTGGGACATCCTTGTAAAAGGAAAAAATAGATAAAGTGACAAAGAAAGATATAATGGTAGGTCACCAAAAACCATTAGTTTTGGGTAAGAAATCCTCTTATCATAAATGATTTGCATTTCTTGGAATATTAGGGTCCTTAATAAGCCCAGTAAGCATAGGATTTTGTGGGATTTAAAACAGAAAGATAAACCCTATGTGTTAATGTTATAAGAGACTAGGATGTATGACACGAGGATGATGGATTTTTAGGATTGTTTTTGGAAAGATTTTGCATTCCACTGTCTCAAGAGGATTTTTGTGCATGTGGAAAAAGGATAAAATGGAGGGTTTTCCCCTTATCAATAGTCAACATCATATTTCTATTTGTTTCATTGAAGTTAGAACTAGAAATAAATTTATTGTATCTAATGTCTATAATCGTAACACCTCTGTGGGAAGAAGGGATCTATGGGAGCAACTCACCACTTTCAGAAGAATGTTTAATGACTTATATTGGATTATTGGTGGAGACTTTACTACCCCCCTCATTCCTTCTGAGAAGAAAGGTGGTATTAATGTTTTCATGGAAAGTATGGAGGACTTGGGTAATTTTATGGGTTAGAATTCCTTAATAGATCTAAATCTCAGTGGCTCCAAATTCACTTGGTCCAATAGGAGAGAGGGGAACATATAATCCAAATAAGATTACATCATTTTCTTGTTAATAATCAGTGGTTTAAGTAACAACATTACGCTCTTTCATCCCTTCCTAGGATTGGGTCAGACCATAACCCAATAATCCTCAAAATGGGTGTCAAGGCACAGAATGTGGGATGACCCTTCAGGTTTGAAAATATGTGCACTGCTCACCCATATTTAGAATAGAGAATTTAGGACTGATGGGACATTGAAGTGAGAGGTAACAATATCTTCGAAGTGACCACCAAACTTAAAAATATCAAATTTAATCTGAAATTTTGGAATAAGGAAATTTTTGGAAAAAAATTTCTCCAAAAAATTAGAATAGCAGAGGATCTTAGGAATCTTGAAGAAAATATGGAATAAGGAGGGTGGAGACCTGAGAAAAAAGCTAAATAAAATACCCTTCTATCTAATTACCACAATATTATAATTTGGGAAGAGGTATACTCGAAGTAACAATTGAGAATCATGTGGCTTAAGGAGGGGGGTCATAACACTAAAGTTTTTCATATCTATGCTAGTATTAAAGCCAATAAACTATGCATTCAAGAGATCAAGAAAGGGAATGGGCATGTGGTCACTGATGATAAAGATATTGCTTCTACCATTGTTGCCTTATAAAAACATTTTTGTTGAGGACCTTCTCAATGATAAAGTTATTAGGGAAGAAATCCTTGACCTCTTTGAACTAACTATCAGTCCAAATGAAAATCAGATTCTCATTGCTATCTATGCTGAAGAGGAAATCAAAGATATTGTGGATGCTATAAAAGGTGATAAAAGCCCTAGCCCAGATGGGTTACCGACATTTTTATTCCAACTTTATTAGGACATTGATAAGAATGATGTGGTTTCTGTTGTTCAATAATTATTTAAATCATGTTTCTTACTTAAACAAATTAATCATAATTTTATTTCCCTCATACCCAAAAAACCTAGTGCTAAGGATCTGGGTGACTTTAGACCAATTACTTTGTGTAACACCATGTACAATCTCATCTCTAAAATATTGGCCTCTAGACTTAGGGAGACCCTTGGTAACTTCATTTCCCCCAACCAAGGGGCCTTTGTGCCTGGAAGACAAATTCTGGATAATATTATTACAATTCATGAAACTATTCATACTATGGAACTTTCAGGAAGGGAAGCTATGATTCTTATATTTGACATGGGAAAATCCTATGACATAATTTCTTTGGAATTTTTTTACTCTCTTATCTCTAAGCTGGGTTATAACTCTCATTTTATTAAAATGGTTCAAAATTGTACTAAATATCCGAGATTCTTTGTTATCATAAATGGAAAACCCAATGGGTTTTTCAAAGCTGAAAGGGGGCTGAGACAAGGGGATCCTTTGTCCCCATTTTTGTATATAATAGTTTCTGAAACTTTGTGCACATTATACCTTAAAGCCCAAAGAGAAGGAAACATGGAGGGGATTAAGGTGGCCAATGGTATTGAAAATCAATGTCTGTAGTAGTTTGCTGATGAAATGGTCCTTTTGGGTCATGCAGTTGTGTAAGAAGTCAGGACTATCAAAGGTATCACTAAGAAGTATGAGAGAGATACCTAGTAGAAAATTAACTTTAGGAAAATCTCTTGTTTCTTTATAAATGTTGTATAGGAACAACAGAAAAGATTAGCTACCATCCTGGATTGTAATATAAAAAATCTCGTTGTATATCATGTCCATTTTTATTCCTATAAGCAGAGTCAAGAAGACCATTAAAGGAATTCAGAAAGTTCCTATGGAATGGATCTGAGGACATAAATAGATTACCTTTGGTTGCTTGGGAAAAGGTTACTCAACCCAAGGACAAGCGTGGTTTGGGTTTATAGAACATTCAGATTATGAACCACGACCTCATTGCTAAGGTGAGGTCGAGACTACATAAAGAGGATGGTATCTGGGTGACTATTTTGAAAGTGAAATATTTGCTACCCTTTGGCGGAATGATGGATTTCTTTAGTGACATGGTGCTCTCAATAGACTCTATATTATGGAACAACCTATGTCAAACTAGAAAATTGTTAATCAAGGGGTGCAAATGGAACCTTAGGGATGGTTCTAAAATAAAATTCTAGGAGGATCCTTGGAAGGAGGATACTGCCGTCAATTTGAATAGCCCATGGAGTGAGCTTTGGCATTTCTACTCTAATGAGAAGGGAGATCTTGTGTGTAATTATTGGGATGATGAACGTTGATGGTATCATATCCTTCCACTTCTTTACTTTCATGGGGATATTCAACCTTTTCATGAGTTAAATAGGAAACTCATGGATCTTCATATCCCACCAGACAACATTAAGGATGAGCTAATTGAGAGACTCACTGACATAGGCATTTACGAGGTAAAATCAAGATATTTGAAAAACTTTGATCATTTAGAATCAAATATCATTTGGAGGAAGGTTTGGAATAAGGATATTACCCCTAAGATCAACATTTGTTTCTGGGAAGTCATCAAAGGTAAGGTCCTTACTATGGATTGACTCAGAAGGATGGGAATGATCATTATTAAAAGATGTGGGTTGTGTAAGGATAATGAAGAAACCTTCAAACACTTAATTCTTAAATTTCCCTTCTCTTTTCAAGTTTTCGTTGAGATCCTATGTATATTTAATGTGCAGTGGGTCCTTCCATGAAATTTGGCCCTCCTACCTAAGTAGTGGAACTTCAATTTTTAGAATGACATGGTAAAAAAAATGTGGAATCTAGCCCTGCCTCACATTTTGTGGGGAATCTAGATTGAATGTAATAATAGGATCTTCAGGAACAAATTGGTCAGCTCAAGCAGGGTGTCTAATAAAGTGAAACATCCTCTTAAGGATAAATTCAAGATCCTTAAACCCAAATAGGTCAGAGTTTTTCCAGAAAGGGAAATGGATGTTCTTAGAAACTCATAGGTTGAATCCACCACCACCATTATGGAAAAATTGAAAATTAATGCCAAATATATAAAACCGTCAGATGGCAGCCACAAGGAACGACAAAATGGCTAGCGGAGAGGGTCTTGTTCATGACCATAGTGGAAATTTCATTAGTGCCTATGCGGGGCCCATAGGAAAACATTCAAATAATGTTGCTGAGGCTAGAGATATGCTTTGGGGTGTTATATTTTATGACGATTTAGGGATAAAAAATATGATTATTGAGGGTGATTCGGGGTGTGTCATAAATGACCTCAAGGATAGAATAAAATGTCACTGGAAGCTTAATAATTTGATCATGGAGGCACATGTCATTCTTGCTTCATTTGAATAAGTGGTCATTCAACACACTTATCAGGCGGGGAAAAAAATGGGAGACGCGTTGGGAGAAAAAGGTACTACTGCCATGGTGGATCTAGAGACATGGATTGGGACTTATACTCCTTTGGGTTAGGTGAAAAATATCATTAATGATGAAAAAATTTAGGAGGGATGGTTATGATGACACCTGTAGTCCGCATGCTTGTGTTTTCGAAAGGAATTCACGTTTTTTTAAAACTAGCTTTGTCAATTTCACTTGATTTTTCCCCAATTTTGCTCAGTTTATCTCTCAGGTCTGCAGAGGTGTTTATCTTGCAAGTTTCATGGGGGTGATAGGGTGAGAATGGAGCCCTCTACTTTTCTTCACCTCAAAAATGACACGAGTCTATGGAAATTGCTGCATAAAGGTGGATTTACCAAGTTCATTTGATGGATCAAAGGTAATGACCCTATCCTATATGTTGATTTCATTTTTTCCTGGAAGGATGGTGGTTTTGTATTTTTTGGGGTTCATATTGATGTTTTTAAGAATGCAATCTCTAAGGTTATTGGGATGAAAATGAAGGGCCTCAAAAATTTTAAAGACAACACCAAGAAACAACACAAAATTGCTACTTTCTTTGAAGCTAGGGAAAAATCATAGCTTTTTATGAGGGTATTCTTGCACCTGTCTGCTAAATAGGTGGGCTGATGTCTTCCTAGTTATTATGAAGTATTTTACCCTCAAAGGAAAATTTTGAAAATGTTTTACTCATCATTTGTCTATCCTCAATTTTTTTTATTGGGACCAGACTATGAGTCTTGCTTATTTTCTCTATCGGTCGTTTCTCTCATCCATTAAGGATTTTAAGAAAGAGAAGACAAATATCCCCCTCCACCAGGGTCTCATTCTTCTCATGTTTCAAAGAGGTAAAACGATAATTCCCTTCCTTTTCAATGACCATGATTTTGATCAAGAAACCCTTGCTTCCCGCATTAACAAAATTAAGAAACAAAATGTTATTGATCCGGATAAGGGTATCACAGATTCCTTATGTAATATTAAAAAATGGAATCAAAAAATTGGATGACAATTCCAATAAAAGGGCCCATGAAGTTTCTGAATGGGAGGCCATATCGACGAGGTTTGAGACCACTACTAATATCATTCTCACCGTCAACATAAACCTCATACATGATCTGAAAGATTTCCATCAAAGAATTGAAACATAGAACAAAACCATCATGGGTATCCAAGCCGATTATGTTATGCAAGAGCAATGGATTTATATTCTCTATGATCATGTTGCTACTGAGGAGGGAGAAAACAAGATGAAGTTGGTGCTGAGTTCTTTTGTCAGTGAGGATTCAAATATTGGTGACAACTCAGGTATGGTTTCTAAGTCCAATCATAACAAGGATAAGAGGGAAGAATAGGTTGAGGCCTAGACTGAGAATGAGGTAGTCAACCATTTGAAAAGGGTTATTATCAAGGTGGCTGGCATGAGAAATGGTGGTTCAAGTACCAGATCTCATAGGTGTTAGGAATATTTTAATATTGTGAACATTATTATTGTGCAAATAATGAGTTGGTGACAACTCGTAGAGATCTCTTAGAGAGATTCTAGGTTTGTTGAGTGAGAATAGGTATTGGGAGAGATAAGTGGGATGCTGAATGATCATGAGAGAGATATGAGGGATAGAAGTTGACTCCTTACTTTAAGGATGTCATTTACCTATATATGTGTACCTCATATTATTGAATGTAATGTTGAATTGATTGATTAATCGAGCCTTTGGCTCTTCTCAAATATGGGGGTTTCCCCACATTTGGTATCAGAGCAGGTCATCCAGGCCTCTCTGAGCATTTTTTGTTTCTCCATTCATTGTTTTTTCACTAAAGACTATGGCTATGCTATGCACACCATGAGAAAATGCCATTATTGTGATTGTCCAACCTGCTTGCATGCTGTCCACAAAGTGCAGTGAAGACCACGTGCATCTTTGTTGATATTCATCACCCATTTGCATTCACCTCTCTGCTTCCATCCTATTCACTCCTTCCGTTGTCTACATTCCATTTTGTTCACCGTTTTTCATTCAAAAAAAAAAATTGTTCTGCATTGGAATATGTATTTTGAAGTTTTTTTTGAGTTTGTAGCTTGTTTCTACAACAAACTGGTGATTTAAGATTTGAGATTCACATCAGGAGACTACCACGGGCCATTGCATCTCAGAATTTGTTTCAATACTAATCTGCATGATGAGTAATCCTGCAATTCATTGCATCGTGACCAGCAAATATGTGGATCCAATCACAAAGCCGTACACTATTCACTTCAGGCGATACGTGAGGGTTTATTTCATTTGACCTCATTGAAATCCTGGTGATCTCTTCTTTGGTTCGGACTTGGCATCTTAGATCTTTCATCAACTCCTGGATCTGCATTGATCCTTGAAGCTAGCTTTCACTTGCTTCTGTCTAAGTTGGTCTCCCACATAACATTCCTCAACATCAAGCATTCTACATTTGGATCTTTCTTTGAAATAGTATGTGTCGAATCTACCTCACCTTACTGATTGGTTGTTTGCAAAGCTCTATTCAGAGCTACATGTTTGTTGTACGTTGGAATGTTTTATTAGACCTCCTGAATGGCCACAACTCGACAGAGATCTGTTTTTCAATGATTCGCTGACTGTGCATCGAATCCCTCGACCTATGGCTCTGCATCCTGTAAAAACAATCTCTCATTGTCTCAGGCGACTTCAAGATGACTGATGTTTTGCCCACAGAGGGCCACTTCTTGAAGGTCCAAGTGGACTTATGCTGCAACATATTTCAGCAACAAATCACGCATCTCGAGTCTCAGATACAGAGTGAGCTCAATGGATTTGAATTGGTAGTGACACATCTGTACATTGACCTCCATGGAAGCCTTTACTTTCGGCGTACATAACTCAGGGTGGTATCTCCTCCAAATCGTGGTAAATAGAAAACAGTAAAGGTATAACGGCTCAACATGCAGATCACTAAAATACATTGCGACAGAAAGAATTCGGTGTTGGTTGCTTCATCTCAGTCAATCCACTCGGCACTCTATTCGGCGTCAAATTTCTATCCTTTTCACAACGGCATATGAGGGAGTGGTTTAAGGTTTTGTATTGGTATTTTTCGAAAAGGGGGGAAGAAATATGCTTTAGTTTCGAAAAATCATAATGAGGATGAGATTGTATTTGGATGCATTTTCGGTTGTAACCGACATCCAAGTGTTATATATCTTGGGGGGGCACTTATGAAACGATTCCAAGGATGCGTAATGTTCCTCTCCCCATGTTAGCTTTAGGGGAGTGTATATTTGGAAATAATAATGTTAACAATAGGGGAGTGAATGTTAGGAATATTTTAATATTGTGAACATTATTATTGTGCAAATAATGAGTTGGTGACAACTCGTAGAGATCTCTTAGAGAGATTCTAGGTTTGTTGAGTGAGAATAGGTATTGGGAGAGATAAGTGGGATGCTGAATGATCATGAGAGAGATATGAGGGATAGAAGTTGACTCCTTACTTTAAGGATGTCATTTACCTATATATGTGTACCTCATATTATTGAATGTAATGTTGAATTGATTGATTAATCGAGCCTTTGGCTCTTCTCAAATATGGGGGTTTCCCCACAATAGGAGGGCTACGGTGAACTAATTGTGTACCTGTTGCTGCCCTTTTATTTTTGTTTACTTTCCTTTGTCTTCGTCCCTTTGGGACTTCAAAAAACTCTGTATTAATTTGCAAACTCTGGTAGTTTTGCCTGTTTGTGTGGGGGCCTATTGTCAAGTGTTTTTGACTCTACCTCCATGGCTTTGTTTTAGTTTTTGTCTTTGGAAAACTTGATCCTCTTTATATGGGGTTTTTTTGGTCCCCAGTTTAAAACCAAACCTTTTTTATCTTATCTACAAAAACTTAATATCTACCATGGCTAAAATTTATTTCCCTTAAAATAAAAGAATATCCAAGTTTACTTGAAACATGGGAGGAATATTCCATGAAGTGAATTAACCAAAGATTTGGAAAATAGATTTTTTTTACTAATGTTTGTGAACTAGTTGAAGAAACATTTTCATTCTTTCATGATTCTTTTTGTGATTTTATTCAACATCTTAATTTGTATCTCATCAACTACGTTAGGTGTATTTCATAATCTAATTATTTTTAAAATAAAAAAGTAGATGGTATAAGTGATGTAGACATTTTCTACTCCAACCTTGTTGAATGAGACATTGAAGATGAACCACTATGATACAACTAATTCAATTCCTGGTGGGTTTGGGTGACAACTCTCTAGACAAGTATCTAGATGGGTTATAGGTGTATGCAAAATAAATTTTTAGTGATATGAGGAATAGAGAAAATAATATAACTAAAATACAATGTTATATATATATATATATATATATATATATATATATATATATATATATATATATATATATATATATATATATATATATATATATATATATATATATATATATATATATGGTATAATTATACACATGTTTTAGTAATATACTTGACATATGTATACAATATACACTACAATTGTGTAAGGGAAAAAGAAACTTAATGGTGGATGTTTACCACTTGGTATTCCATTTGTGAGTCTTCACCTTTTGACCATTATGTGGCTTGAATGCCATTGTGCACAACAAGATTTATAGAATCTTTGATATAGCACGGGATCTAGGGGTTCTACATGGCATAACACAAATTATCCTTGAGGAAAGAAGAGTTTTTGAAGTCTTTTATAGGTGTTAGAAGGCATGACATGTTTACAAGGTGACGCAAAGAGGACGTATGAGGTTCTACAAATTCTACAAAATGATGAATGTGGAATGAGCATTGTGAGGTGCGATATACAAAATGTTGTGTGATATTGTGAGGTGTTATGATTCATACATGACACTATAAGATATGACGAAATGTTGTGAAAAAATGTAAGGTTACAAAATATTGAGATGAATTAGCGCATGAAAGAAAATGTTTCTTGTCAATCTTGCATTAACTATTACTTTACAAAAAATATGCACTCCATGCCTATTAAGGAGTATATGTAGTGTTTCCTTTTGAGTTGTGTTCAATCATTTCAAACATAATTCAAGCGGCTATGTGGTGATTGTTGAAGCACGAGTATATATATGATATGTTCTTCTTCTTTTTTGCATTTGGCACACATGATGCAAGGTGTTGGAATGTAATACACAAGTTACCAATGCACTCAAGGCATCTAGTGTAAGATCACATGGTTATGCGGAAAAAAGAACATAGTGCAAATGTGTCGAACTACACTAAAAACTTTTTATGACCAATGAGGTGATATTCTATATCTTTTACAAATTCTAGAGAGTAGCAAATGGCTAACAGTTAAATAGTTAAACCTCTATGTAATTTACCAATAATCCTTTTGTATTTATCGTAATTTAGTTTATAGCGAAGATATGATTTGGCACACCTGCCAGAAAGCATAGTAAGAATCAAAGCTTGGTTATGTAAGGTTTAGTATACCTTCGCTAATATAAAAACACAAAACTTGTTTATTGTTATATCTTCGGTACATCTAAGCGTCAAATATCAAGTAATCTACACAAGGATAAATTCATATATACAACACAATGATATGTATGGTGTTAGTAAGTGAGTCGTGCTTGACGTTAATTTTGCAACATAAATAAATAAGGACATAAACATTATAAAACTAACAATAATACCTTATATGTTGTATAATAGCACATAATTTATTGGCTTACCTAACAAGGATTAAGTGGTTTCCATTCTACCAAATTGACCTCGGGTATTATTGTGACCTCATCCCTTATTACTTGATATCTTTTGAAGTTTATATCTTGATGGATGGCTAAATAATCCCTTTTAGACCATCATATACACCATTAATCTACAACTCATTTGATGAATAAATTACTTTAAGATAGAGGAGGATTAAGTCCTAGGAAAACAAGGCAACTTCCTAGGGCGCTAACATTTACGAGGCGTTAATTTATTGTATTTTAATATGTTTTTTAATCAAAAGTAGATTGATTTATTAGTTCCATATATGCTAGTAGCAATTAGTGTCAAACCTTACATACCAATTTAATTCACTTCATTCAAAATAAAATTAAAATTACATAAATGTATTAAGAATATGATATTTTGGTGGCCTCGAATATTTATGCAAGTGTTTTTGTTGTAGGATTCTTAAATTTAATTCATACTCATATATTATTCATACATTGTATTGTTTTGACGTCTTGGAAATTTTTTTGAGGAGAGGTCAAGAAAGGTGAATATGTAAAGAACGCGGGAAAAAGTAGTTGGGAAATATATGAGAATAGGAATATTATAATAGACTATATGTTACAGAAATAATCGGGGATTTTAGGTAGTAGTAATTATGAAAAAAATTATTTGGAAATTTTTCTCAATTGGTAGAGGCATAACATATCAATAATTCGATATTTGGTCATGGTTAATTATTTTATCTACTGTAAAATTTATTTATTTATAGAAGGCGTTAACTTTAATATGACCTAAGACATTAGCTTTAAGATCAATTACATAACAACTAGGGTTAATAGATCAGGTACTGAGATCCGGTTATGGATCAGCAAAGGCTTGCTTGGCCTATTTATCTACTCCCGCTTTAACCTACGATTATATAGAGTATGGAAACCCGCGTGTAGTCCTGTGGATCTAAGAAAATTAGATTATTCGATCCCGTCGTACTCAGTTATTTTAAGTCAGCAAGATTGACTGCTTGACAAAAGTTCATTGAAGTTTAATTGGTGGTCCGGTTGACAATAATGGCTAAAATCTTTCTATTGTTCACTTTATTGAGTAAGTTTCCGACAGACATTAATGTCAAGCTGACCGAGGAAGGAAAGTTTTTTTCCTGTTGAGAAAGGTGGAAACTTACGTTTTGTAATGACCTCCAATGGAAAGAAACAACCACGGCCCCCACCTTTATACGTGTACGTCCCCCTTTAATCATCTAGACGGAAGTCTTATTTTAATTTCCTAAACTTGTTTGTTAATCGAATTTGGTACTCACAAAACTCTTATTCAATAGTCTCGAATATTTATGTTTTGAATACAAATATAATTCTATTTCGGAAATTAATCTGGTTGGTAAAACATGTAGTTAGAGACATTTGAGTACATTGAACCCAAATGTACTTGACCAGTTAATCCTAATAATCGGAAAATAATTGCCTAAAGAAACAGCTTGTCCTTTACGTAAATGCCATTATTTCTTCTGCCCTGACTAGTTTCCTTTTTCACAAATTCTCCTTCCCTTCCAATATTCCTGTAGAAATGATGGACGGCCACCACTCAAAGTCACCACTACACATTCCGGGAATTACAAGAACACCTTCTTCACTCTGTATAATACATTAGCGGGGATGACAGAAAAGGCAACCAAGAAATTAGCAGGGATGGCAGAAAAGGCTACCGGAAAATTAGATTCATCACGGGGAACGTCCTGCAAGTCCAGAGCTAAACCAGTGAAGGTAGTTCACATTGGAAACCCTACCATGATTAAAGCAAGCGTATCAGAATTCCGTGGCGTTGTTCAATCCCTCACTGGAAAAAAGAGACCATCGTCTGCATTTGCTTCTTGTGATTCATCATATTCTACTTGCAAAGAAATGAATTGGACTTGTGATGAACGTCTTCGAGTCAAGGTACCCAGACTTGATGAACGCCGTACGATTCCAAAGAGTATCCCACAGCCAGATATTACTCACCACATACCTATAATTAGCACAGATGGTGTTTGTAAATCGGATTTTCAGCACAAGGAGAAGATGTCTGATATATTTGCCCATCAAATGTTTGAGACACCGGAAAACCTTGAAGATTACGTGTAGGCTTTATTTCAGATTGACCCCCCATATACATTATGATGAGCGAATTTGATGTAGCGTGTGTCTAATCCTGGAAAGATGTTGCAATTATAGTTATGTATAAGATACCATATAACTAATGTTTACTTTGCTTGGAATTATATTATGTCCGCATCATGATATATGACGAAATTGGGAGATTAATGACATTTTATGGTTATGATCTTCTGTATATTTTGAAGTTAGTTAAGCTTTAATGTAATTAGCGAAGCCGATAAGCTAAATTTGAAGGGCTTATGTGATCCATTATTTATTTGAAATTGTCTTCTTAGTCATGCCAAATATTGCCTAAAGAAACAGCTTGTCCTTTACGTAAATGCCATTATTTCTTCTGCCCTGACTAGTTTCCTTTTTCACAAATTCTCCTTCCCTTCCAATATTCCTGTAGAAATGATGGACGGCCACTACTCAAAGTCACCACATATGGATCTCAATCTCACTATGAGGAGTTCTAGAGTTCTTAAGATATTGATAATTGAAATGAGTCTTTGTGGAGAAGAATTTGAATCGATAAAGTGAGGCAATAAGATAACATTATTTCCCCAACAAATCGTGAATTGTTTTCTGTTAGTCAAAGGGTACAAATTGTAATAAGATAGGTAGGGAGCAAAATCCATAACAATTCCACCAAACCATTTTTCTCGGTGTCAATTAAATTTCCAGATTTTGAGATACAAATACAACCTGTACTCCTCTTTAACTTCAAACTGTTTCCTTTCTTATATACAATACACACGGCTTCTGTCAATATGCCCACTAGGGCTGTATATGCTTTGCAATTCTATTTTTGTGCTTGTTACAAGCAATGGAAACCACATTCATTTGCATTTCTTTTTATTTTATTATGGGGAGAGGTATCTACAATGGCAGGCAATGTTGTAATGGAGTGTGTTGTTTCATTTAATTCTGAACATTAAATTTGACTTTCATTTGACCGTCATGTGCCATTTTGTTTCTTTTTTATTGGAGTAATCAATAAAAAATAGTAATATCTTGGTCATATACTAATGTTTGGGTCTTTTTTTCTTGAATATATATATTTGAGATTGACACAATCCTATAGCAAAATTATTCCATTTGCCACAAATCAATAAGAAATTGATATAGAATTTAATGAAATTGTTGATTAAAGAGGTATGTCAAAAATTAAACCTAATAACCTTGAAATTAATATCTATTGAGGTATATCATATAGATACCTTTATTATAATACATTTATTATATTATATTATGTTTAATTGTTATTTTTAAAAATATTTTTATGTAAGCTTATGTTTAATTGTTATTTTTATAAATATTTTTATTACACTTACATAGTTAAATACGTGTCTTGTGATTGATCTCTCAACATATTTAAGAGATGTAATTAAGATATCTATACTAATTTTATTTTGTATTAACAATCATTAGAAAACCTCAATCTTTTAATAATTAATATACAAATAAGCCAAATATTTTTCTCAATCTTTCATATGTTTTTTCTTTATATTTTACCTAATTTTCAATAGATATTGTTGTTGCATATGCTAATAAAACTTTTCTGGCGGCCCATGTTTTATCATACATGATGCACTTTTGACGGGTGTATGTTTTAGAATATATGATTCACAGTTTCAGTGATGAAGTGCCACACAATCCTTATCCCTCGTATTGTAATCTCCATTTTCCTTTGCTATTTGTTCATTTTAATGGGATGGTTAAATGATTAACTCTTTGAATCCAAAAAAAATCTCTGTAAGACTTAACAAATATGAAAGAAAAAAACCGCAGCTACTAGAGGACTTTAGTTATTGATCACAAATCGGCTTCATTGTGTAGAAATGCCTAAATGGGTCAGTGGACTCTGGAGTTACTGAATAAAAATTCCTCACTTGTATTGAAAAATAAATATATTAGGGCGGTCTCATGTAAGGGAGCAACCCTAACTATTGTAGTGTTGCATATGGTTCCATGCAACGGCAAATTCTAGTAGAAGATAACAAATAGAATCCTTACCTGAATAATCAGGAGAATGTTTTCGTAGAATTATGAAGGTTAGCTCTAGTTCTCTTTTGGAATTTTTCTGTACAGGTAGAATAATATGGAGCTTTAAAATCTATGGATTAATTTGACACAATTTGTTTTGGGCGTCAATTGATCTTAGAATGTTTAACAGCTGATGCAATATTCCTCTTAATGTGGTAGAGGATGAATGAATGGCCAACAAGTAATCTGTTTTTTTAAATTAAAATAAGGGGAAAACAAATTATCAAGCCATTTGGAGGCTAAATTTCGACGTTTATTTAATTACGAGAGATTTAAATATCTAGGCATAGCTTTGATTTTCTTTAACCAATAGGATTAGTGTATTGTACCCTATTTCCAATCAGCTTTCAGATGAGCCTTAGGGTGCTACGATAGTCAGATGGTTGTCATGATTATGAGACTTGAGTAAAATAATAACACCTAGCACGAACTGCAAAATGGTCACCAATACAACTTAGTAGTACTCAAAACGTGGCATTCTTTTAATTATTAGTCCATAAAACACAAATTTGGAATACCGGATTGAAATATATATATATAAATAAAGTCATGTAATTATCTCATTTCATATCACATATCATCCATGTATTATATTCTCTTTATGGTGTCACAAATCAGATCATTACAAAACATTCTATTTACCAACTTATTTGTTCAGTGTACACTTGAGGCTTGCATTAAAAATATTCCACTAAGCAACTCTCGATTGAGTTCCAAATACATGAACCACTTTCCTAAGGCAATTAAGCACTATGTACATAGTCATTAATGCAACCTCAACTTAAGACTAGTAAACTTGTAGAGATAAAATGCAAAGACATAATGATCCATAAACTAAGTGGTTAGAACATACTAAGTTTCACCAACATGGACCCTATGCATTCCTCACAATTGCCATCTTTCTACCATGCACTATTTGTTTTCAATTTGCACAAATAGTTATTAAACGTGCTTTAGACATGAATTAAGAGTGTTGCATAATCAAATAATTATTGCGGAATGTGTAGTCACAAAATCACGTACTTACTATTACATTTATACCGCCAAGTATGTTATTTTATATATGGATCTCGCGTAAGAAAAGTATTCACTAATGACCTCTCCCCTAGTCGTGTCGTCAATTAGTTGGTCATTATTGTCATTTGTCTTGCATAGTCATCAGTTGTTTACAAAGTTCTGGTCATCTCTCAGGGATTATTTGGTGTCATTATTTAGTTATTTGTCATCTCTAGTCCTTGACTAGGGTGCCTAGGGTAGTACTCGAGTACCCATGAGTGCCCCGGTCCTTAATTTTAGGCACTGTAGTCCCCGTAACACTTGGGTATAATTTTCTTATTCAAGGTCAGTCTTTATCATTTTCTTTATCATTCCCCTAGGTTCTAGTAGGCAAGTTACAACCGCTTAATACATTGTTTTCATCATTCACTATTCCTTCACAGGATATCATATCTCTCATGCATGTTGTAGGTCAGTTACAATATTAGGTTCAATCCCTTAGTTTAGAAATTAGGGCTTACTATGCTTCTATTGATAAACATTTGTTACATGGTACCCTTGTCCCTAAGAAGGTTCATAACTATGCATTTGCTCAGGAATATATCATGCCTACTTTCACATGTTTTGATGGTATTAGTGACCCTCATGCTCATATTTTACATTACCGTATGACTATGGCATCTCATTCTAATGATAGATTATTACTTAAGGCCTTTCATTATAGTCTTATTGACAAAACTTTACAATGGTACACTCATATCCCCTTTGGGCCTATTAGTACTTTCTATGACATGGAGGACACTTTCCTCCATCGGTTTATAATCAACAATGGCCCTAAAGTTACTAATGACCTCTTACCTACCCTACATTAGGGATCCTCTGAACCTATCAAGGATTATATTTTACGATTCAATGTTTGTATGCATCGGCTAGTATTCCAACCTATAGATATTGAGAAGCAATTCAATTTATGTTGTGATCTAATTCCATCACTCAAGCAACAATTACAATATGATACATGCGATTCATTCATTCTTCTATGCTATAAAGTTATGAACTTAGAACATGACCATATTTTAACACACATCATAGATCCTCCACACTCCTCTACGGCTATTGCATATTCTACTCCTCCGACATTTCCTTTGGTTAAGAATCCTACACAGTCTCCATATTTTCCTCACAAGAAAAACAAGCAAGCTCAACCCACTTCACCACAAAAGCATACTCATTCTGCAGCTCTGTGACACGCTACTCCTCCTACCACTCCACCTAGGTCACATGAACCTTTACACTTCTATCATCATGCTTGACCACACGATGTGCTGCGTGTCTTACTTACTGAGTGATTAATTCACCTACCTTACAATAAAAATCATATGCAACATCGATTACAATGTGAGCATGACCAACCTTATTGTAATTATCATCACATAAATGGCCACAAGGAAAATGATTATCTTTCCCTTCAGGATAGATTGCAACAACTACAGGATAAGGGCATCTTATCCTTAGGCTCTCGCTCATGTGAGTGATCCATCTCTTCTCTCCCTCGATATAGAGTTTCTGCTACAGCTAAGTCATCTCCTACATGTGGTGCTCAGGATATGGTACATCCAATGTAGTTCATTACTCATGCACGCTCTCAATTGAGTCCATACACCGCTGCATCATTTCATCCATCACATTCACTTCATCCATCTCATCCATCGCATTCACACTATCCACCACATCACACTATTACTGCACATTTGTTTCTACAACACTCCACTCTCGTACATCCCATCACAACTCCATATGACATTCAGTTCAGTTCATACACTCATGCTTCTTCCATTCCACATGATTCCACTACTTCGCACAACCTTGGTATTTAGTAGGTGATTATTATCACCTTACCCCCAATGATGCACTTGTGTTCTTATGGTTCTTACATAACTGTTGAGGGTTTTAATATAATAACATTTCATCATGCACTTCATCGTTCATCTAGTGCACTCAATAATTTCCTGATAACACACTCTTACGTTTCGAGGTTCATTCTTGACTGCTGAGGGGTCTTAATTAAATGAACCCCATATGTTGGGGGGCATCGTTCATATTCCCCATATTCATCACTCTAACATGTTATGATCATAGCACATTGTCATATCAATATGCATTCACCATGATATGCCATTTTACAAATCACACATCATTTACATTACACACTTTCCTACATCATCATCATACTAACTACGCATTACACATTACATTTAATAAACATTAACAATATACAAACATATCACATTCATTACGACAATAATCATCACTGAAACATACGTCATCAATCACATTACAATATCACACACTGCAAAATAATCTCATCATATATAAATCACATGTATCCATACACATATATTTCGAGTATAATTATCATTGGGGGAAGCTCCCCTACATCGTATCCAAATTATACTAATCAAACCTCGTCATCACTATCGCTCTCAGGTACTATGAGAGCCCTAGAGGTAGATGCCCCACCACTCACTTTGTGCCACTATTCACGGCCTCGATATCTCTCCACTTGCTTACACAATAAGGCGTTCTTCGTAGAATGCTCCGTAAACTGATGCTGTAAATCCACGTATCGTACAAACACATCATACACTAAAGGACCACCACACAACATCTTGCAGGCTTGTCGAGTCTCCTTACGTGCCTTGTCCCTCTTGGCTATAAATACAGTACATGTTGCTGCTGCTACAACCACTAACTCAAATAAATGGGCATGCTCTCCCGCGATCTCACCCACACTCTCAAATATCCCTCCACCGAGTATATCGGTTGACACATTCTTCGTTAATATATAGATGGATGTGTTGACTATCAATGACCAATACGTGTTAGCTACATCTCAAGTAACACAATGCGTTAGACAAATGTTACTAAAATATACTCCAACAACAAAATACACAACATAGTTACATATAAATGCTCACATTCAGCTATAGCCGCTTCTACATTGTCAGGGGCATGGGCTTCCCCCTATCCTCCTCCATGTGGTAAACCTACTGGACTTAGAAATAATAGGAATGAAAATACCCATCGATGTGTCACCCACCATGTGTGGTACTCCTATGTGTAACCCATATTTTCTATGTCTACTGACTCTATCACCGCGTCTACCTCATACTAGAATAGGGGTGCAAGTTGTTCTGTTGTGGGCCCTAGTTTATCACTGACCCTCCTAGGTGCTTTTATAGCTCTCATCCATATATATGGCTCTGGGGGCACATCCCGAGCCATGCTGAATTGTCGTGATACTCTCTCCACATGGAAAATCTCGGCCACACCTAGGAATCCATCCTCTAACCACATAGTCCTTTGAATATAACTCAACTCTACAACATCCTTAGGCCATCCTCCATAGTTCCGGTATGGCCTCCATGTAATGACCTCGGGCACCATCCTATTTATTAGTGCCCTATAGGTATCTTTGTCCATCCTTCGACCAAAAATATTGACCCCTCCTCACATATATATCGTGTCTATCCCACTCTTCTTATGGACCCCCAACTAGCTTCAACACTGTTATGTGCTCATACGCCCACACGTGTAATAGCGTAGTAGCTCCTATCCCCCCTTCGTGATCATCATGAGTAAATAGGTACAAATCTATGTATAGGCGGGCCAACACACATTGGGCCCACATGTTTCTAGTACTCTCCTCCTCTGTATGCCGAAATATATCATGAATCTTACAGAAGGATGCGTAATAGCGTAGTAGCTCCTATCCCCCCTTCGTGATCATCATGAGTAAATAGGTACAAATCTATGTATAGGCGGGCCAACACACATTGGGCCCACATGTTTCTAGTACTCTCCTCCTCTGTATGCCGAAATATATCATGAATCTTACAGAAGATGCCCTGCATCACCTCCCTCCACTGTTATAGATAAAGTAATGACCACTGCTATAAAATTTCGTAAGTGTGGAAACTCAAACCTCAGAATAACTTCCAAACTGATATGAGCATCAACATGTAATCGAAGTCCCCACAAAATACCATCTCACCACTCGCATCTGCCTCTCCATATCCTCCAATGGCATCACCTTTACTCTCTCTCTGACAACTGACAACCAAAATATACGATACACATCCTCTAACATAACAAGTATTTCTCCTATATGCAACCAAAATGTACATGTCTATTGCATAATACCGTCAATGTTAGCATATTTTGGAGCACATCCCCCATCCGTGCTATGTGGAGTAGGCCGACACGGTCCATAACATTCCAATCATCATCTCACAGGCCCAATCTAAGCAATGTACACATGTGACACCCACCGTGGAACTCCCTCGAGTGAATATTCCTCTATACAACACAAAAAAATAACAAACTTAGCATTAAAACACCTTACAAGTACAAACACACTCACTTATCACATTCATATACATGACAAACCTCATTTTTCATCATTCTAGACCAAATTCACACATTTTGGACCTGGGTTCCTAGATACAAGACTAGGGCGCCCAGGACTAGGACACTAGTGCCCTCGCCGCTATTGTCTAGGTCTAAAACACTAAGAAAATTTAAATTATCAAATTTTCAAAAATTCAAAAAAGCTGACTATTACACCATACATCTTTTGAAAAATAATGCACTTACCAATTCCGCGGTCATGCGCGATGCTACGACGCTTGCCACCCTCTTGATCCAACTAGGATGTGCTACTCTCACTTGCGGAATTTTAGCTCACTTCATGTTCCATCTCACAATCACGCAAACAAAAAATGAACTGACTAAACACTTTTTCACTTTAGTACTTATAGTTACTTTTTCACCTCCTTTACTATAGTCATTATCTCGAGCTTATTCATGCTACTACACACCACACCATTTTTGTCGTATCTTGAGCATGTATACTCTGATTTACACCCCGTTTACGGATTTCTTTTTAGAATTCTGCCTACCATCGTAACATATGCATTATATGCGCATTATCAATCCTTAAATTTTTCTTCCATTCACTCTAATTGAATTTTTTACGATTTCTATCTATTTCGTGCTTACTTTTGGCTTAACATTTATTCATATCATCACTTCCCCTTTTTCTGAAAGGGGGGCATATTGTCGAGGTCATCCTATAATTCCCCCTATATCACCACGCATTTAAAAAAAACACTAGCAATTTGACAATTTCAAATTTTTACTAACATAATATGCAACATTTCACCATCGATTCCCTCTAATGACCTAACTTGGGGGTAAAAAATGAACCAATTTTCTATACAACATTTCATTGCTTCCCCCCTAATGACCTAACTTGGGGGGAAACAAGCAAGTAAAAATATTTCTATGTGATCATTCACTAGTTTCTATTGATCTCCCATGATGACCTAACCTAGGGGCAAGTAACATAAAATCTCTCTACGAGTAATAAATCGAATCAATCAAGTAATCAATCAATCAACACGTTGACATTTCTAACAATTGAAATAATATCATCACTATAAATTTAACACAATTGGCCTCCCAGATGACCTAACTTGGGAGTTACGTGTGGTCTCTTAGATGACCTAAATTAGGAGATTACATTCATTGCTTTCTCAGATGATCTAACTTGGGAAGCTTTTCATACATTTCACATTTTCTTCTAGATGACCTAACTTGAAATCCATATCACATTGCGGTGACACCCATGGAGTGCAGGAAAGAGTGAATTTCCTATACCACTCCTATATGGGTCAACTATTTGATCAAAATTGTCTGGATCTAGAAACCAATTTTTTTTTATTTGAGTTTGTCTACAGTGTCTAGATCTTGAGGATGTAGTTAAAGATTGGAGAATATATTTTTTTTCTCCCTAAACTCTTCCTCTGTCAGCAAGACACCCAAATCCTCCAGTTGATTATTTGTATACATGCATCTGGGTCAGGAATTGATCACTCCCTACTTCATCTCATCGTCATTATACACATTCGAAGTCATCATACATTCTAATCATCATTCTCATTTAGTGCACTTCATTATGCCAGTATGATTTTTCGTTATGTCACATGGATCAACCATTGATCCATGGTTCGACACACTTTATGATTCTTTCGGCATGCTCTTTCTACCACATCTACATTTTATACTACAACATGGGATTCTCTGGATTTCTCTCAGGTGCACTTATTTATCTGATTTATGTTACCAAGCTTTCCACTCACCAACATAAAGTAGGGGCAAATGTAGTCATAAAATCATGCACTTACTATTAAATTTATACTGTTAAGTATGTTGTTTTATATATGGATCTTGTGTAAGAAAATTATTCACCAATGACTCATCCATTAGTCCCGTCATCAGTTATTCGATCATTTTTTTCATTTTTCTTGCATGGTTGTCAGTTGTTTGCGTATTTTTGGTCATCTCCCAGGGTGTCTCAGGTGTCATCATTTGTCGTCTCTATTGTTTGACTAGGGTTCATAGAAAGGTACCGGGGTTCTCATTGGCACCCCGGTCCTTGTTTTAGGCACCCTGGTCCTGGTTACACTTTATTCTCATTTAGAGGTTTAAGGTTGGTCTTTATTGTTTATTGTTTCATTCCCCTAGGTAATAATCAGCATGTTAGGTCATTAGTGTCAAAATTTGAGCAAGAGATCCCTATATAAACATATCTTGCTCACTATTTTATGGGAAGGACTACCTACTATCAAGAGCTAGCTATCTAATAAGGAAAAGGACTGCATTTGGGAATCATTTACATCTACATCACACAAGTATAGGGGGAAAGGGTTGTATTCATTCTATTCCATCCATCATTTGAATTTTACATCTAGTTATTTCCCCCTACTTTTGTGTCATTGACGCTAGGGCACCCTAGGAAAAAAATTACATACACAAGTACTGAAAACTATATTGGGTATAGAATGTAGTGCAACGCTTATTTATAAGTCCACCATTGTGGCTGCTAAGGTCACTCCATCCCCTTCATTTAAATATTTCTTTTTTTAGGGATTTGATGCTTTATATGTGGTTTTGTAAGTAGATCTTCATATTAGATTTATGACGACATAAGCGAGCTTACTACGAAAAATACGTGAAAAAGACTAATATATTGTGAAGATCTAACAACACTATTATATTTAGATCCTAAGCTTTCCTGTAGACTAGAGCACCCACAGGCACCCTAGTCCTCTCCCAAGTGCCCAATTCAATCGGATCTTCACCTTCTACAATTCCCTGGGTCATGCCATCACATTCTACTCTATCTGTACATCATCCTGTTCAGTCCAGAATCATAACGAGGTAAGTTATCTTTAGGTTAGTACCCTATCATTTCTTTTTACATTATTTCATTTCATTTTGACCAGAGCTATGAACAGAAGGGTTGATGAGACCCCACCCATTACTTCAATTGTCCTAAGACCTAATATTACAATTAATCCAACACAAATTGTGACCACCGAGTCTGCACCGATGATACAATTTTTTGCCACCTCCGTGAACACCAATGTCAGCGATGAAAATTCCACCACCACCGAGAATAATCACCAGTCGTAACCACCAGTGGTGCAACACACGCCACCACTGATAAACCACCTCGAAGGGATTGTTCCCAGTGAGATTTAACCTGGATGGATATCGACACAATTGTCTGTCTTAAATGATCCACCCAAACTCCATTGGAAATTTTTTGATGGTAAACACTTTTACTATACCAGAGCTATGAACTGGAGTGGGGGGTGGTCTTGGGTCCTTAATGTCTGTTGAGCCATCTACATATATATACAAGTTTGACACCAAAGAGGGCTTGAAATAAAATCCCAAAAGACTCAGAAGTCGAAGATGTACTGTCTGTATCCGTTTACCCTTCTATAATTTCTCGCATGACAGAGCTGCCACTTTCTCCGGACTGACGGTTGCGTAACCACCAATGACACTTGTGTAACCTCTAGGGTGGTTACAAAAGCACCATTGAAGGTTACAAAATTGGTGAAGCGGTCGTGTAACCACCACTCTGACTTGAGGGGATGTTCTGTCACCATACAAAGTTTGTAACGTTCTGAAGATCATAACTTTTACATATAAAGTTGAAATCGAGTGCCATTTTTTTTAAGTTGCATAAATTTTTGAGAGAAACACAAATATGTAATAAAGTTTAGATTTTTTTAACATAGTTATAGTTTTAAGCCTTTGTACCAAAACTTGTCTTTTTTGAGGTCTCACAATTTTGTAACTTCATCTTGAACCCTGATCAGTGGTTATATCCAACAAGAGATATCAAATGATAGTGAGGGGGGCTTAGGCTTCGAAATATGTAGTGGTGGATCTGAATGTTTCTTGAAGATAAGTCCATATTTCTCGTGAGGTTTTCTTAAATTCTCAAATGGAAACTCGTGTGGACCTTTCTCGTGATCTACAGGAAAACTAACCATTCCATGCTCCATAATGATCTCCTTCAAAGATTCAATTATTCCAAGTTCATGGCTTATACAATATTTCTTAGAGAATGTTGTGCACTAGATTATTATGGAAGAAACAAAACAATGCACAATAAAGTACACACTCTATAAACATTTTGTAATGGAATTTTGCACTTGACAAGAAGGTAACATTTTACTACATGGATTAAAAGCAATACAATACTTTAGTGTGTGATCCAAAAAAATATACACAAAATAAAAACAAAATGAACTCAAACTATTAAACTATTTTTGGTTGATATAGCATTATGTGTGAACCTAGATGCTCCTGTGTCATACACTTCGTGGTAGTTTTGAAAACATTATCTTTTTCTCAAGGAACTTATATTCCATTTTGTGTGGCATCTGCAAAACTTAAATAAGTCACATATGTCATCTATTTTCCTTTCAACTCGATCAAATACTATGTATACTCCTTGTGGTGTGTTTTCTCGATCCTTGAATCTACTATCCTATATCCTATATCATGTTGTTTTTTAGCATGAGTTGTCTCCACTCCACTCCACCATATTTACAATTAGGTTCCTGTATTGCATGGTATGGATACAAATTTGCCACATTACCTATGTTAGAGATATTGACGCCTTTAGGAAACTCAACCTCATAAGAATTTTGTGTAAACTCCCTGATGATTTTGAATGCCTGTATCTTCTTCTACTTAAGCTCAATGTATGTCCATTTAGGAATCTTTTCTTTCTGTAAGTATGCTACTTGACCATGTATCGAGTTTGATAATGGACTTATTTCTATTAGTAATGTATGTGCTATTTGTATTGCACATTCATCCTTTACAATTGATTGTGCACTTGGTGCACATCCCTCACGTGCTATACAAAATTTCCTACCGAAGCATTAATTTAAATGGGAAGTCTCTCAATGAAAAAACTCCTCTTAGGCTCTTTCCATATATAATTTAGAATGGTATTTTTCATTTATTCTTATTTACTAAATTTTTATAACAAAATTTTGACCGCAGGAAAGCCAACTGCCAAGTCTCTAGCTTATCTTTGACAAAGAATAATAACAAAAATCCACGGATCTTGTTTAAAACTTTTGTTTGTCTATTAATTATTTAGTTTATTGGTGGTATGTTGATCTGAATTATTGAATAATATTTAATCTATTTGACAACATATGTTAGAAATGACCAACAAATTATGTATTGTTCCTAGACAATGTACTGCCAGTAGTACTTGCACTCTCACAATCTCCCTAAAGAAAAGTCATAATATGCACTGCATCATTGGTATTCTAGCAATCAATAAAATATTTCGTCTTTGAAAATATATCCGCCACCACAAAAAATTGAATCAACTCCCCATTCGGTCATGGGAAAACTGAATCTAAATACATACTTATGTGTCCCTACGGTATCTTTGGAATGGGAAAAAGTTGTTATAACCATGCAATCTGAGATCTTCCTTTCAACAAGTAATATACATGATCTGTTTTAACAAATTTATGTACATACACACTCATCAATGGTCAAGAGTAATTCTCTCCTAGCTGCGTCAAGTTTTCATCCAAACCACTGTTCCCTATTAATTAGACATTTTTACGTGTTAAAAAGAATAAGGATTGTCCTTGGTGAGATCAAAATTTAAGAAAACAAAAGATATATATGAATCCAAATAAAATTTCTTGATGTGGAAATGTTGAATGGATTCAAAAAGATGGTTTGAACTATATTAATTATGATAGGGAAATAAGATACTGTGATCAAAGAATGTTTGTGGGAACATGTGCCTTTAATCTAAATCTCCCTTAATTCCTAAGATTTCTTTCTCAGCATCATGCCAAATTCACTTGTGTAGCAAGGGTAAAAGTTAACCATTGAATAAACATTTGCAAAGCATATTGTTAACATAAGAAAAAAAGAATTAAGTACTTTGTATGCAATTTGAAATATGCAAAATAATAATGTAAGTTATGGAAATTTTTGTAAAGGATAAAGATCCAACTTGAAATGGTTGAATTGTAAATTAAATGTGGAATGAACTTAAGAATCTGTAGGTGGAAAAATGAGAATATTATCCTTGCACAATAATTTTCTTGGAATGTTAATCCTAACTAAGATGCAATTAAGGAAATGATGTGTTGTGGGTTTGCCAGTATTTGAGTCCTTTTCTTGTGGTTGGCTCATTGCTAGTATTCGTTCTCTGGGGAAAGTGTACCATCGACATGTATATGGTGTTGTCATGTGTCTATGTGATTCGATGACCTATGTAAGTGTCATATGAATTGTTGAGTTTCTCTTCTTAGAGCACTTGTGGTGTTGTATAATGAGCAATGTAAGTTAAAAAAAAAATCCTTGTATTTAACTGTTGTTTTGTGTGTAAAATGTGGGTGTTACACCATCCCTCTTCCTTTAGAGTGTGATCAATAAGCTCTTCATGATTTTCAAAACCAAAGGTTTTAAAGATGTAATTATTATAGTGTGATCCTTCCTAGAAATCCAACACTTTGAGTTTATTGGGGTCAAATGGAGCTATTTCCCCAAAAATTTCTTCCTTATAATCCAAATCAGACCCTAGTTCTTCAATGTTAAGAATGGTTTCGATATTCCCAGCTGTTGGGATTTCAATCGGGTCTTGAATGAATTCATCTTCATCTGTCGAGCAACCTCCATCATAATTTTCATCTTCAATCATGCTTTCCTCACTAGTATTATCATTATTTGACACCAGATCCAAATGAAATTGGTTCACCTCTGCACACTTCAAAATTTGCAACATGGCATAGTCAATGGGAATAGTTAGTGTGCTTTGAGTACTCATCTATGAGGAAGGGAATGGCTATAAGGTAGGACAGGTCACAGAACCAGGTCTAATATTTGCCATCGACAACTACAAGGGACCTTCCAAGTTATTTTCCATCTAATTGTTAAACTTTTCCTTATAGATGTCGTTTTGGGCAAGGTTCGATTCACCAATAACATCCATTTTTAATTCCTCCCTAGAGTGAGTTGTTCAAACCTAGGCTTGAGAACCAGATCCATTAATATTTCCATCAAGCCTTGTACACTTACTCGCCACATGTCCCACCCCCTTACATTTAAAAAAATGACATGGGATTTTTTGTATTCCAAATCCTGATCTATAGTTATTTGAGAAGAAATGAGTCAAATGGTAGAAGGAAAATGCTTACCCAGGATACCATTGACACATATCTTGACAACAACCATTCTAGTCTGTGTAATGGTTATAGGATTTATTGAAATCATATCTCCCAAAGCTTTAGAAATCCATACTAATACATATTTTTCCTATAACTCAAAATCCAGAGTAGGGAGTTTTACCCAAATAGGATAAGCACATGGCTCAAATCTTCCCAAATCCAAACTTGGTCTCCATTTAGAAATACGTAACACAAATTTTCCAAAGAACAAAGGGCCACCATTAATGACTTTTCGGAAATCATTTTAATCTCTAAAATGAAATAGGAAGAATCTATGAGAGATGGAAATCACCTCAATGCACTTAAGAGGAGCCCATTTACTTTTTTCCAAATCTCTTACATAGTTTATATTGGGTATGTTTCTAGAAAATACCCATATTAGGGAAAAACTATATCTAAATTTGGCTATGTTCATCAAAGCGTAAAGGATGAATAGAGATGGCCCATTATTGTCCCATGTAGGGGTTAGTGAATGGAAAGTACAAGATTCTGGTGCACATCCTTTTACCCTATCCACCCATGATGTTGAATTTTTTCCCTCAGAGGTTACAGAGCCCCCTACAACATTTTCCCTCTCATTCAAATTTTAAATTTTCCCATCCCTGTTTCCTTCATCCCCATCAATCCCGTCCCCAATGACCTTAAAATTATTAACAATTTCCCAAATTTAGAACTTAGAACCGTAACTTCCATATGTTTCTATCTATATTGGGTGGTGGAATGAAACCATCTAACACACCACTAAATTCATTACTAATTTGTCAAGAAGGTGTCATGGGTTGGTACAAGTGACATGAAAATTCTCTCTAACTTGAACTTTAAAGAGTTTTAGATTGCCTAAAAAAGGATGCATTAAATATTTGAATGCAATTTGAAGCATAATTTTAAGGCACATGCTCAAGCTCATTGACATTTACTCATCCAAAGATTCTCAAATTCAAGCTAAAATTCATTAGCTCAAAGTTGGAGATAACATGTTTAAATATTTTTAAATATCCATTTGCGTCGTAAATAATATATAAAAAATCCATCAAAACTACTCAAGATTGGCTCATCACCTTTCCCAACATTTCCAATGCCTTTTTGTAGCACTATAATTTAGTGATTCAAGATAAATATTTCACTCAAGTGTTGGGGTTAGCACAAGGTTGTGCAGATAATATATCAGATCTAAGCATACATGCAATAAAAATGAAAATTCTACATAAAGAAACATACAAAACAAGAGATATAAATCAAATCTAGATTTAATGTGGTTCACTTAGTGTGGGCTACATCCACCAAGAAACAAGTCAATCTATTATCCAAAGATTTCAGAAGGTATACAATGAATATTCACAATCTTGCACACCTCTCATGATGTACAATACTTTCTTTATCTCAAGATTTTCCTTCTCTCCAAGAATTCTCTCTTTCACATTTATTTTCATAATAAGCATTAACTCTCTTAATCCCCTCTTTCTAAACCCTAACTTTCATGCTTATATAGGTGTATACAAACTTAGGGAGCTTATCCTTTTAATTACAATCAATACATCATCTTTAATAATAAAATTATATCTAATTCCCATGATTTAAATAAAACACTCACACACAGGTAATCGACAACGGTTAGCCCTAACTAATGTCGGTTCCTTCATAATCGATACCGCTTACTATAACAAGTTTAATATAATGTGCTAAATTGAAGTAATTGAGCTCCACAACTCAATAATCTCCCACTTGGAGATAAATTATTACATTATACCTGTACAACGTCACTCTTGGATCCTTTCTTTAGATCCAAATCACCATGAAAGAAATATGTTTTCACATCTAGTTTCTCTAAATGAAAATAATGTACTGCAAGTATACTCAATACAATATGTATGGAAGCCATTTTAAAAATAGGAGTAAATATTTCACCAAAATCAATACCTTCTTTCTGTGCAAATCCTTTTATTACAATCCTTGTGTTGTACCTTTTATATCCACCCTCTTCTTCCTTGATCCTGTAAACCCATTTGTTTTGAAATTTCCTCTTACCTACTAACAACTTAACCAAATCCCAAGTCTGGTTTTATTCCAAGGAGTCCATCTCCTCATCCATGCCATGCTCCCACTGAATGTGGCTCTCAACCTACATTGCTTCTTCATAACTTTCTGGTTCACCATTATCACACAATAATAACTAAGGCAGAGAAGGTGTAAATCTTTCTGGAGGCTTACTTACCCTTTGTTACCTTCTCACATATGTTTGGGGTACCGGAGGCTCATTTTGGATCTTGTGGACATTTGTTTCCAATTCTGACAGTGACTGACGCCAGTCACATGTAATGAATGATGGTTTTGCTAAGCGATGCTGGTTTGGATCTGTAATCGATACCGGTTTAGCTGACTGATGTCAGTTAGGGGTCAACTGATACCAATTACTATGTAACCCTGTAGGTATGAATTTTAAATTTGAGAGTTCATTTACATTCACAAACTTCTCAACTGGTTCATTCTTGGGTACCAAAATTTGATCCCTATACATTATCTTTTCATTCCATTCAATGTCATGAATCCTAATAATTTTAGAATGATCTAAATCCCAAAAATGGAATTCAAAATCACTAGATCCATAACCAATAAAAGTGCATCTCATAGATTTTGCATCTCACTTTTTTCTATTTTCCTTATCAATATGCACAAAATATTCTAAAGTAAAAAATTTAAGAAAAGAAACATCTACCTCTTTTCTGGTCCAAGGTTCCTCTGGTATTCCTCCATCTAGTGAACTTGAAGGCCCACGGTTAATCAAATAAACCATTGTATCAACTTCTTCAGTCCAAAACTGGAAGAGAAATCCAACATGTATCCTCATACTTCTATCATGTTCTATGATTTTCCTATTCATTCTTTTTGCAACACCATTCTCTTTTGGTGTTCTTTGAACCGTCCTTTCTCTACATATTCCATTCACTAAAACATAATCATTCAAAGCCTTGCTACAATATTCACCACCATTTTTAGATCTAAGGTACTTTAACTTTGAATTTGATTCATTCTCAACAAGGGCTTTCAATATTTTCAAAGTTTCAAAAACATCATATTTATGTTTAATACAATAAACCCATACCTTTCTTATAACATCATCAATGAAAGTAACATAATACTAGGATCCTCCATGAGAAGCTACCTGGGCTATTCCCCACACATCTGAATGTACAAGCTCCAATTTATACTTGTTAGTCGCCCCAACTTTGAGAAATCTCACTCTCTTTTTCTTTCCAAAGACACAATGCTCACAGAAATCAATATCTAAATCTTTAAAATATGATAACTTACCATTAGCCTTTAAGATATGCATTCCTTTTTGACTCATATGGCCTAACTGATTATGCCATATGCATGCATCTAAATTTGGATTAGATAATACAGAAAAGGAATCAGTAACACAGGTAGATAAATATAACGTTCCTACCTTATTTCATCTTGCCACAACAAAGACACCCTTGGTGAGTTTCCAAGAGTCTGTTGTGAATGTAACCATGTAGCCATGCAACCAACTCCACCTAGTTTCCCTACAGAAATAAGATTTCTTTTGAGGCTTGGCACATGCCTCACATCTTTCAATACCCATGTATTTCTATTCTACAATTTTAGATGAATTTCCCCTTTATCAGTAATACTACATGGTTCATCATCACTCAAATAAACATGCCCAAAATTTCCCTCGACATAATTTCTGAAATAACCCTTATTAGTGGTTGCATGGAAAGAAGATCCTGAATCTAAAACCCATGATTCTATTCTATCATCCAAAGAAGGAATAACAACATCTTGTATTACCTCTGCTCCAATATTTTCCTCTTTACCTTTATTTGGTTGTTTTTTCTCTTTATCCTTTGACCAACAATATTTCTTTGCATGTCCTTTCTTTCCACAATTCCAACAGGTAATTCCCTTACCTTTGCATTTAGATTTTCCATTCCTCAAGTTTGATTTCCCATTATTCTTACTCTTGGATCTCTCCTTCTGTCTGCCTCTGCTTTCTACATTTAAAACATTCCCACATGATGATTCTTGAGTACTTTTCCTGCGAATTTCTTCATTCACGATTATACTAACCACATCATCAAAATTTAAAATATTATTAGCATATGTTATATTACTAAAAACCATTAGCATGTTATCCCGACTATAAGGAAATGAACATAAGAGCTTTAAAAAGATATACATTGAATATTTAGAATCTTCCACACCTCTCACGATGTACAATACTTTATTTATCTCAATATTTTCCTTCTTCTCGAAAAATTCTATCTCACAATTATTTTCATAATAATCATTAACTCTCTCAATCCCCTCCTTCTAAACCCTATCCTTCATGCTTATATAGGCATAAAGAAAGTTAGGGAAATTAGCCATGCAATTATAATAAATAGATCTATTTTAATACTAAAATTAGAACTAATTCCCATGAGTTAAATAAAATAATCACACACAGGTAACCGACGCCAGTTAGCCTAACCGATGTCGGTTCCTACTTGCCTGACCGATGTCAATCATTGATGACTGATGTCGGTCCCTTAATAACCAATGTTGATTCCTTCATAACTGATGCCAGTTACTGTGTTTTAAAGGAATTTTAATATAACATGCTAAATTTAGGTAATTTAGCTCCACAACTCAACATAAAAATTGTTAACATGTGATCCAACAATCCTTGGAAGTTCTTCGTTGCATGATTTCTTAGGTGGGTAAAGTACAATGATATCCCCTACAAATTTAAGAATTATATTCTGGCGTACAATACATAGCAAATGAGTATGGCCCGTGTATTCATGGGAATGCTTTTTAATTTTATAAATCGACCTGGTACTTTACTAGCCTAGATATCCTTTAAGTGTATAAAGAAGCGTTATCTAATTATTCCCTTGCTGAAATTATTAACAAAGAAAATATTAAATTCCTACCTAAGATGGGTGATCTAGACTTATCACTAATTGAGGAATAGTCCCTAAGGTGGTACCATAATAATAATAAAATAAATTTATTTTGAGTCATATTTTGGTGATTGCGAGCCCTAAGTTCCCTTATGCAAACCCTAAGACAACACCTGTGAATCCTAATACTTTGTCCCCTACTCGCGGTGGTGATGAAAATGTTCTTGGTGACATAGGTGTAAGCTTTACCTAGATGGGGTCTTTACTGAAGGATGGTCATTTATACATGCATAGTGGTATAGGTGCCAGTGGTAGGGGTGCTAAGGTGAGGATCCCTCAACCTATGATTTCAAGGTCTCATGTCGCTATTAATGACCTCCACTTTTGCTGCCATGATTTTGTCGATGCTTCAATATTTAGAGATGCTCCCTCAACACCTCTTCTCTCAGCCTCGTCAGATCTGCAACATCCTGTGAAAATTTCCTATGTTGGATCTGGTAGCCATGAATACTGGGTGGATTGAAATTATTTTACTAAAACTGGTGGTAAAGGCTTTGAACCCCCATAGTTTTCCCCTATTTGAACTCTGCACTCTTCCCTTGTTTTTATGACTGAGGTGGTTTAATCTGAGGTCACCCTTGAGATGATAATATCCACCAATATAAAAAGACACACATTAAGATATTCTTTACATGGAATGAGGTCCCCCAAACCCATGGTCCCTTCCACAATTACCCCCTTCATCACATTTGGGGACCAGGTTATCAAATTTGAAAACTACTACTAGGTGTATGCCTTAATCTGAAAATTCAATAGATTCAGATCAAACTTACCTGTCCTTCTTGGAGGGATCTCTATGTTTTCGATCTCACTCCTTGATAAAAGGTTAGACCTTAATCCTTGTGGTAAAGTAAATTTTATTGTAGTTTTGTCTTTTTTAGTTGACAAAGAAACCATAGCGGGTAAACTCTGTGTTTTCCAGTAACACTACCTTGTTCTAAAACTATGGTTCCCGTCTTTTAACCCAATCACGGAATATTTCTCTTGGAAACCTGTTTGTATTAAGCTGCCTCATCTACCTCTAAAATTTTGGGACTATGACTATATGATATCCATTGGCAATGTTTCAGGTAATATTCTCTATATTGAATCTCAAACCACCGATTTCACCCATACAACATTTTCTAGAATCCTTGTGGAGCTCAATACATCTAAGAACCTTTCTTCCAACTCTAAGGTAAAAGTGTAAAATAGAACATGGACTCAACCATTGCATTATGATTTTTTTCCCTTTAGATGTATAAGGTGTTTCACCCTAGGACATATTGTTGTTGAATGTAGGATGGAAAAGAGTAACATGAGAGAAACAATTGGTGGAAGAATGCCCTCCTTGAACACTTGATCTTCGATGCTAAGAAAGAATTAGATTCAAATAATGAAACATAAGGGGTTTCTAAAGAGGTCCTTGAAATCCCTTTTCAGAAATTCCAGCTGTATAAAACAAGAAGAATGTACAAGATGAATTTTAGAAAAACAAAATTGTTGTCCCAATAGCTTGTAATATGGATGATGAAAATATTCCCCCTCGCTATCCTGTTGAAAAAAGAGCATATGTTTTGATAAAATTCATTGAAGTCTTTCTTCCTATTGAGGAGGTTGCAAATGGTTGGAAAATAGTACATAAAAAGAAAAAATATCTTCTCAAGTAAACTATTTCTCCTACCTAGTTGTATCTTTGTTTTTGGGTAGGATTTTCTTTCATGTTATTGGTGTGTCATTATTTTATCTGGGCTTTTAGGCCTTTTTGTACCTGGGTAGGGTCTCCAATAAAAAAACCTTTATCCTCAATAAAAAATGTATCTTATTGAATCCTTTCTAAATCCTTGTCATTATGGATCCGCCATATTCTTCTGGTGATCATTAGTTAGCGTTGAGAAAGCTATCTTCATTAAATGAATATATATTCCGAACAACATCATTTTGAGTTGGGAATGTAAGAAGTGGGCTTGGGATTCTTTCCAGAAAAATGTTTTCTTAAATTTTTGTTCTCATAAGGCCTATGATTGTATAGAATGGCCTCTCATATTACCTATATTACAAGCTCTTGGATTAAACAATTATTCCTCTATTTTTTGAAAACCTTATTCTCTGATGCTTTCTCTTACATTACCATTACTGGAATTTTTTTTTTCAAATTTTACCTATTTCATTTAATTCGGAAGGGTTTCCCTCTCGTTTCTACTCTCTTTATGTTAGGTGCAGATAATATTAGATATTTACTTGCGCAATAAGATTCCTTAGGGTTGGTTATACAAATTTATCTTCAAGATCATAGTAATAAACTTATGAATGGGAAATTTGCAGACGATTATTTCCTAATGATTTATAAATATGAAGGTTTATTCACTGAAGATTTAGAATACGTTGACATCTTCTTTCGAGAAATTGGGTCTCATAAAAAATGGAGAAAAATCATTTTTGATACGAAAAACAATTTCCCCATGCTGGATTGGATTATTTAGTATTCTTGGAAGTACAGTAACACAATGAAGAATTCATGTTTTTGGAATTCTCTTTTCCTTTTATTTCACTCCTCGATTTATTTTGAAATATGTTCTCGATCATGTTGAAAAAATATCTCATATTTGATTAATGAAACATTTTCTTATAGGAAAATAAAAGGTTTACACAGATATTCTTTCTGCCGCCGATGTTTATTACTATTCCTATTGGGCGCCTTCCAACGATGCTTATTAAAAAATGGTGAAACTGATTTGTGATTTCTTATTGGCTAATTTACCAAACACACCATGAGGTTTCATCATGTGGGATGGGAAGTGTGATGTACCACTAGGTAGAATGGTGGTATTGGAATTATTGATTTTTTTTAGAATAAGTATTTCTCTTTGTTGTAAATGGATTGTTAAAGGTGTCAGAATGTAGGAAATGTGGAAATATATTTTATGAAATTATATCTCAAATAGTTTTCGTTATGGAAATAATTTTTGGAAGAATATAGTTATATACACCATCTTGCTTACTTCATCTCCTATCCTAGTATAAGTAAGTTTTGATGCTAAAATCCAATTGATATCCGATCAAGCCATAATGCCATACTTGAGTTGGTTCAGAGAAGAATTCAGAAGTCATAACTGTTTAAAAGAACATAAAATCAAGTGGTCTCCTATCATGGCTGCAAAATGAATTTCTTTATCAAAAACACCAAAATGCAAAATTATAAATCATTTTAGGAAGGTAACTTAATCAATTCAATTATTTGTGCATTCTATATTTTTGATTCCCTAGAAAAACTCAGATTCATGTCTGATTTGGTTAACTTAGACCTCCCTACTAATATCAAAGTACATGGACTTCTCCTTGATGTGATGATTTATAAGTTAGTTATATTGCCACCAGCTTCTTGGTGGAAATATTGGTGATGGAATATGGATACCTCTTTTAAGCATTGCATTCCTATATTTCTCTACCAGATTATGAGTCCTTTCACTATTTCCATCTACAAGTTCAATTCTATATGTAACTTCAATTCCTCACCTTGAACATGTATTTCTTGAATCAAGCAGAGCATTATCAAAATGCACCCAACAACATGCATTTTTTAGTCCTTGCTTATTACGGAATCCCACTTGGTGAAGGGACTAGACACCTTGGTTTTATCAAACAAAATTAGTTTTTGTAGCAGCCATGAAACCTTCAATCATTGTTTTTATTTTTCCCACATGTAAAAGCTTCATAGACTTGGCTAGACCCATTATTTAAGAAAAGTCATTGTGATTATTTCACTTGGAGGATGGATATTCTTGGAGATTCTTCTGAATGGATTTCTTGCATTTCTTTCATGTTGTAACACCCTGAACTGTTGTTACTTCCTCCTGAGCTCTCAAGTGTTGATATATGATTTCTTCTGTATAAGGACATGTTACTTTGATTTGTGAAGTCATGCTTGATATGGATTGTATCTTCTTTACTCTTGAAGATCTTTGACTGAGTCAGAATATGCTTGGACTCTTTTATTTCATTCATTTTTAGCACTTGAGTTCAATTTGATTTCGGGATGAATTGTGGATTTATCCATCTTTATGACTCAGCCTTGGATCAGTTGCATTGATCCAAGAGATGTTTTAAGCTTATTCAGGATGAACAAAATTTATTGACCTTACGAAAGTTGCAAGGTCTGAATGAGTTGAATGAGCAATTCCGGAGTTTAACTCAGGCTGATCATGTTAAATGAAATTTGGTTCCAAATACCGTAACATCGGGAAGGCCTAGACCTTAAGCCAGGTAAGATGTTCATGTTTATACCGTAAGCTTAATTTAGCTATTCCCGATAGAATCCTTTACAGGAATGTTTTACCCTGTTTGGCTCTAACGCTGATTGGTCCTACTTTGGAGACCTAGACTGGATTTGTTAAGGTTAATAATCCTAACCTAAACTATAACCTATTGGTTAAAATAATTACAAATCTAACCTAGCCCTAAACTATAAGCTTAATGCTCCTAGAGTTAACTTCTTCTAGTGCTATGGATGTAAGACTAATGTCTTAACCCTATGATCTACCCTATGATCTAACCTATCTTAACTAATGATAAGAATGGAGGGGGACCTATGAAGGGGCGCGAGTCATGAGTGGTGGTTTCCATGGCATTTATGAGGTGGATAAGGTTGAAGGACTTGGGATGCTGTCAGATTTGGCGGAGGTTGCAAACGGCTAATGTGACCTGACATGGAAATATCACCAAGTATGGGAATGGTTGTTTGTTTTCTTTTGGCGATCACCAATTTGGGCGGTCGGTGGTAGTGGAGAATAGGCGGGAGGATGGCAGTTAATACAATTAATGAACTTTGGTTCCCAAGCGCGGATTGCTTGGGAAGGCATGCAGATGGAATATTGTTTGGTTGTTTGGTTTTTCATGCACTCCGTTTTTCGCTCTGCTTGAGCACTGGTTCTTCGAACCAGTCATCTACTCTATGTTGCATGGCAACTTTGAGAATTTCTAGCTCCTTTCTCTGTCGGGGAAATTTTATAAGGCATGAAGGTAACAATTTATTGTTGTTTAATCTATCGTGGAAGAAGAAGAGAAGGAGCGAGCACATTCGGAGGTCTTCTTCGAATTTTTAAGCGACACTATCAGGCATGATAGGCCCTAACTTTTAAAAATCTTACTTTCCTTCAAATGCTTTCATTAGAACAACTCTGTTCAGATGATTTCTTTGTACAGTTGGTTTGTCTGGAAGCATTGTAATGGTTTTCTTCCTCTCTTGTTGAATTGGGACTCCCTGGTTATGCGTAGACTCTGTTGAAATGTTTGCTGGATTATTTATGAACACGACTTCTGTTGAAGTCCTTACTGTGTTTACATTTTGATTTGACTTATGTTGAAGTCCTTGTTGTGAATACTTGTTGGATACGACTTCTGTTGAAGTCCTTGCAATGTTTTCATATGATTTCGACTTCTGTTGAAGTCTTTGTTGTGAATACTTGTTGGATACGACTTCTGTTGAAGTCCTTGCAATGTTTTCGTATGATTTCGACTTCTGTTGAAGCCTTTGTTGTGAATACTTGTTGGATACGACTTCTGTAGAAGTCCTTGCAGTGTTCTCATGTGAATCCGACTTCTGTTGAAGTCCTTGATGTGTTTGCGTGTTGGCTCGACTTCTGTTGAAGTCCTTGCTGTATATTCGTATGGATTCAATTCAGTTGAAATGTTTGATGTATATTCATATAGATCTGACTCAGTTGAAATGTTTGCTATGTATACATATGGATTCGAATTAGTTGAAATGTTTGTTGTGTTTGTATATGGGTTTGACTTTTGTTTATGATGTTACCTAGTCTCTTGTTCGACTGAGGTAATGAGTTCCTAACTGTGCCATGTCAGGCGATGGCGTTGGGTAATTTCATGTTTGAAGAATGACATGGAAAGAATTGTTGGGTCTAATTTGGTTGGTTTATTGATTATTGCTTGGTCGCGAGAGCTCTTTTATTGCTTGATAGCTTCAGGTGATTATATAATTGAATTGGGATGAAACTGTAGTTCCTTCTTTTGAGCTCGACTGATTTAGTCGCATGCGTATGATGTATGTTATATTTAAACCTGCATCTCTGTGAAAAGGATTTGGATGGTCTATGATTATAGATTATGTATGTGATGAAATATTAATGTAATTATTGTTTTCTTTATGACCTTGCTTGGTTAATGGGAACACAACTTGACCAAGAGAAATCTTGCTTTGAGGAACTCTGATGTTTATTAACATATGGGTAATCCTGGGTCTGGATGGATGGAAATCAGGTTTGTATTTGGAAGGGATGGGTGTTTATTTTCTTGCTCTCTCTTCTTCCTTATTGAATTCAAGATTGGATGTATATGCGTTACTCTTGGGAAGTTGGTACAGTCTTGAACATGATTGGAATGGAGATCTGAATGCCTATGTTTCTTTCTCCTAAGCTGTGAAGTATATGTTGATATATAACTGTTGGATTAAGAAAATATTCTCTCCTTGTCTAGAAACTATGAGTCCTCTCTTCTTTTGTACCTTTATGTGAATTCTACGGTACGGGCATAAGAAGAATAGATTGTTAAAAATTGTAAGGAGAAACTGGTAAGTACTGACTCTTGACTGGAGTCTTCTTCTTTATTAACGGTTATATTACTATCCTGTTTGAGTTGTACGGTTATCCACTTTTATAAAAATAGTATTGCAGTAGAAGTTGGTATACTTGTCAATATCATTGAAATAAGGCTATGAATATAAAGGAATCCCGTCAGTTGAGCTTGCTGGATGTTATAATCTGCCTTTGCTTGAATTGTTAAATACTCACCTGTTGGATACACGTACTGATAGGAATTCATTCTTGAATGGAGTAATTTGTTGAATTATTGTTGTCCTTGATTTTCAGATGGATGAATGTTTGGATTCATTTTGTTCTTCTTAGTCTCTAATATATACCATGAATTATCTGAAATATATTTAGGTTTAACTGGCAGCTATAATATGAGTCATGCGTTAAAGTCATATTAGAATTGTAGAAAAATGATTAGCCTGATTCAAGTTTAAGGATTTAAAGAAATGATTTCATTCAAACAGGTTTTCTAATGGAAACAGTTGGTAGAATGCAATTGTTTTAAGAATTAGTGCTTATCATGCTCAGTTCACTGAACTGACCTGTGCTAGCAATTTTTGTAGATGGACATCGTAAGTGGTAAAAGCACACAGATCTGATATGATGCTCAGATTGTTTAAACTGGTTTAATGATGAATTTCAATTTGATTGTCTCAAATTGTATTATAGGAAGAAAGATATTCTTTCGATGTTGATCATTGTATCAAATGTGCTGAAGTGCATAAGTTGTAAATGTATGGTCTGGAAATGAATGAAATGAAGAGATTGTTACTTATGTGGCTGCATTTTCATTTGATGGATTGAACTTCTTAGGTCTGATTGAATGTAAGTGCATTTTAATATGGTATACCTTGGGAGTTATTTGGATTTTCTAAGTAGGTCTTGTAAAAATTATGTGACCAAATACTTCGTGAATGAATAGTAATTCTTTTATGTCATGAATAAGGCTGAATTGGAAATTAGTCCACTGCCTTTCAAGAAGTTAAGATTAAACTACCACCCTAATAGGTAGCTGAAAACGGGAAGAGTAATCTATTACTCCCTACCCATGATCTAAGTCAAGGCAATGTAATTGATGGATTTAAATCAATATATCTTATACCAATAAGTAAGATATATTTCAGTCTAGGGAGCTGATATAAACCCATATGGGTTTAGTTAGCATCCTTATGAGAAGACTTAGGGCCATTGCCCAATTATGTAGAATAAGGTTATTGGGAACCAATGGTCTCCTTGGCGAGATATCAAATCTTATTAAACTTCTCTTTGTGAAATTGAACTTAATTGCGTAAAGCAACTCAAAGGTGTGGAACCCAGGGGTTGGGAAAAGACTACCCAGTTAGGAGAGTCTTAAATATAATTTTAACTCAAATTAAGTAACACCTTGAAGTTAAGTAAATCTTTCCGAGGCGGTTTTGTAGGATGTCGGCACATGTCAACTGCAGGGTTGTACCTTCGAGAAGATTAGGATCTTCTCGAGGATACAACAATGCAGGTGACTTATGGCGACACCCTTTGCATTGATCGTTAAGATTTACACCTTAAACTCGAACAAGTTTTTACTCTGGAACCGGTTAGGACCATGGTCATGTTATGAGGCTGCCCTTGGAGATTTGGGGTACCTTGACACACAGGGTTAACTGTGGTTGACCCAGTATGTCAGCTTATCCTAGTCCTCAAGAGCATCCTTATAATGTGTGTCATGTTATTAATCCATTCCTGAGTGAATGACTTGGGACAGGGGAGACTGACAGAAGTCAGTATAAGACATTCTATCTAACATCGGAGTGGGGTGAAGGAAGTATTCCAGATTGACGAGTATGCCGTCAAGGAATACGAGACATGAACATTATGTTTCAAATCTTTGGCCAAAGTATCGCAAGCTGCTGATTGCGTTATCCTATGTCACCTAGTCTGAGGGACGAGATGCCGATGAATAATGGTAACAATTATTTAGATAGGTTCCTTGGACAGAGCATTCTAAAATCCCAGATTAGGGAAGAGAACCGCAAGAGTGTAGTGTTAAAATAAAAATGCCAACTCTATGATACTCATGAATAGATCGGTAGATCACCGAGTCATGGAATGAATAGATCGGTGGTACACCGAGTCATTACAGCTGCATATGGTTATCTGTTATAAGAATGATTGTTTGATCTGTGAGTTCTAAATTATGTATTTAGAACTAGATAGCACTTATAAAAATAAAAATAAAAAAAATAAAAAAATTCTTGTTCTAATATGCTAAAATGGGAATGTTACATCTTGGTCTCAGAGCTGAAGGTTGTAGCTCTTGGATCTATTGTGTCCATAATCTGATAAAAACCTGAATTTTCTTGTAACAAAAAATGGTTAGAACGAGAGGGAACGTTGCGAATAATGCTCCACCAGAAGGAGGGACGACAACAACCCAAAAACTTGATGAGATCCTTGCTGCCCTATTGGACACAAGAGATCGTTTGGCTATAATTGAACAACAAGTAATGGGAAATGAGGAGGATGATGAAGCTGGTAACAACAATCAGCTACCTCCTGAGGACAACCCCGATATGGGTGTTAATAATAACACTGGAAATGCACCTGCCCAACCAAAAAACAAAAAGGCCAGGTTGGCAGCGAAACTCACTAACGATATAAAAGGGATAAGTCCACCTAAATATGATGGCACCACATTAAGAGATGGAGCTGAGAACTTGCTCAGCGAAATGGAGAAGTACTTTGCAATAAGAAACTTCTCAGAGGAAACCAAAGCTATTTGGGGAGCCTATCAGCTTTCCCACGACGCATCTTCATGGTGGGATAGCTGTAAAGCTGAGCTAAATATTGATGAGACCAATATCACTTGGGATCAATTTAAAGGCTATTTTAGACAATGTTGGCTGCCACAACTTTTCTATGATCAGAAAATGACAGAATTCCAGAACTTAGCTCAAGGAAAGCTACGGTAACTGAATACTGGGAGTGGTTTACAAAACTCCTCAAGTATGTACCGCAGTATCAAACTGACGAGAAGTTCAGAATATAGAAATTCATCATGGGACTAAATCCCATGATAGGAGGAGAGGTCGATGTTCACAGCCCAACCACTATGGAAGGGGTTGTTGAAAAATCCATAAGGCAAGAACAAAAATTAAAGGCTATTTCTACTCATAAAGAGGAAGTGCGGAAGAAGATTGCAAACCCTTCTTCAACTTCACTGGCACCCAAGAAGGGGCCATGGAAAAAGTTTGGAAACAGAATTAAGTTTCCGGTGGATAATAATAAGAAAACGAAAACGAATAAGCCTGCTGGAAATGTAAGGGATAGTTTTGCCAAAAATTATAACAATGGGCAGAATCCCTATGGAGGACAACGTGATAATTTTAAGGCTGGAAGTAATTTTGAGCCTAAAAAGGGACCTGTAGGAGGCTGCTATAATTTTGGAAAAGACCACTACACAAATCAGTGCCCTTTGAAGAGGGATGATCATAATCAACAGCATAAGATACATGCTGCAGTAGCAGGCAAGCAAGCTGAAAAGCAAGTGACACCTATAGAAGTTTCGGGTAAGTTATTTGGCATACCTGTCACTATTATTTTTGATACAGGAGCTACTGAATGTTTTATTTCTAGTAAACTTGCTTCTAAACTTAAAAGAAAAGCTAGAAAAATGGATAAATCTTAGACTGTACTGTATGGTAATAACTCTGTTCATACAGTGAGTATGTGTCTTTTTGGGGCAGTCCTTGACATACCTAACTTTTCCACGGAAGTTGACCTCTATGTTACACCTTTGGGATCCTATGACATTGTCATCGGTGTCAATTGGTTAGCTGACCATAAAGCAAAAGTAGACTACTTTGAAAATAATATAAGATGTTTAGATGATCGGCTAGAAGCAACAGAGATTCAAGGTGTGAAACGGGAAATTTCAGTTAGAAAACTGTCAGCTATGCAACTTAAAATGGCTAAAAACAAAGGATGTACCTTATGTGTAGTAAAGATATCTGAATTTTCAGAAGAAGATGGTGATTCCATGAAACGATTCCCACTGTTGCAAGGTTTCAGGGATGTATTTCCAGAGGAATTACCAGGTTTACCACCCAAAATGGAATTTGACTTCACCAGTGAAATCAAACCAGGAACTGAACCTATTTCCAAGGCACCTTATCAGATGACTACTACAGAGTTAGTCGAGCTTAAGGCACAATTGCAAGAAATTTTGTCTAAGGGTTTGATTAGACCAAGTGTTTCACCTTGGGGAGCGCCAGTAATATTTGTAAAAAAGAAAGATGGGACACTTAGGCTGTGTATTGATTATTGAATGTTAAACAAAGCAACAATTAAGAACAGATACCCACTTCCAAGGATTGACAATCTATTTGATCAAATGCACGGGGCAGCGGTTTATTCCAAGATAGATATTCGATCTGGTTATCATCAATTAAGGATTAGAGAAGAAGATATTCATAAAACAGCATTCCGAACTAGGTACGGACATTATGAATTCATGGTTCTAACCTTTGGATTAACTAATGCACCCGCAGCTTTTATGAACTTAATGAATAATATCTTTCAAGAATATTTGGACAAGTTTGTGCTTGTATTCTTGGACGATATCCTCATATATTCTAAAAGTGTCGAAGAGCACAATGAGCATTTGAAGATAGTTTTGGAAATTTTGAGAAAAAGAAAGTTATATGGTAAGTTATCCAAATGTTCTTTCTTTGATACTGAAGTTCACTATTTGGGTCATGTCATTAGTAAAGAAGGAATTGCTGTGGATCCTTCAAAAATAGTGGCAATAACCGAGTGGCCTACACCCAAGAATGTACAGGAAGTAAGAAGCTTCATGGGTCTTGCTGGTTATTATAGAAAATTTGTTAAGGATTTTTCGAAAGTGGCTGCACCGATAACTTCATTGCAGAAGAAGGATAAGAAATTTATTTGGAATGATAAGTGTGAAACTACTTTTAAAAGTTTGAAAATCCAGTTGACTTCAGCACCTATTTTAGTTGTACCGAACCCTAATGGGAACTTTACTGTTGTAACGGATGCTTCTGGGGAAGGCCTTGGAGGTGTTTTGTTACAAAATGATCAAGTCATAGCTTATGAAAGTAGAAAACTTAAGTTACATGAGCTGAATTATGCCCCTCATGATTTAGAGCTTGTTGCCATTGTTCATGCGCTTCAAGTCTGGAGACACTATTTACTTGGGAAACCTTTTGAGTTAAAAACTGATCATTTAGGGCTGAAATATATTTTCACTCAGCCTAACCTAAATGCAAGATAGCGAAGGTGGTTAGAGTTTTTATCTCAATATGATTTTTATATTAGTTACATCAAAGGAAAAGAGAATAGAGTAGCAGATGCTCGAAGTCGTAGGAAGCACATTTCTACTCTTATAACATTAAGAACTCAGTTTAAGGATGAGTTAAAAAGTGCCTCAGAATCTGATATATACTTTCAGCAAGTAAAAGCGGCACTTACTGTAGAATCAAAAGATGAAAGGTATAAAGGTTTTCATTTTGATAATGAAGGAATCTTACGTTATGAAGATAGAGTATATGTACCTGTGCTAAATGATTTGAGAAAGAAGTTTTTACTTGAATTTCATAATTCACCCTTCTTTGGACACTCGGGTATCATAAAAATGCTTGCTGATCTAAAAGAATAATACTTTTGGAAAGGTATGAAAAAGGATGTTATTGATTTTGTGACTCATTGTCTGGAATGTCAGCGGGTTAAGGCAGAACACATGCACCCTGCTGGACTATTATATCCCCATAGCATACCGCAGTATAAATGGCAAGTAATAAGCATGGACTTTGTACAAGGGTTTCCTATGTCAAGGAATAAACATGATGTTATCTTGGTAGTTGTAGATAAACTAACTAAGGTAGCTCATTTCATCGTTGGAAATCTAAAGGATGATTCACCAGTGTTAGCCAAAAGGTTTGTACATGAAATTTTCAGGTTGTATAGAGTACCTGAATTAATTATATCTGACAGGGATCCTAGAATGACGTCAAGATTTTGGCAAACGCTTAATGCAGCTCTTGGAATAAAACTAAACTTCAGTTCTGCATATCATCCAGAAACAAATGGAAAAACTGAGAGAGTTAATCAGGTGTTGGAAGATATGTTACGAATGTATTGCATGGATCAACAGTATAAATGGGAAGAGTATCTCCCATTAGTTGAATTTGCATACAACAACACATATCACTCTTCTCTTAAAATGGCACCTTTTGAGGCACTTTATGGAAGAAAGTGCAGAACCCCTGTTAGTTGGGATAGTATTGAGGATAGAGTGGTAATTGGGCCAGAAATCCTCACTGAAATGGTACAACAAGTTAAGATGATTCATGAGTGATTGAAAGAAGCAGCAAATAGGCAGAAGAGTTATGCTGACCTAAAGTGGGTGGATCAAAAGTTTGAACTTGGTGAAAAGTTTTCCTGCGTGTTAAACCTAGAAAGAGTTCTATAACTTTTGGCAAGGCTGCCAAGCTATCACCTCATCATGTGGGACCTTTCAAGATTGTCGAAATAATCAATCTTGTAGCTTACAATTAACAATACCACCTGCTTTATCTCACATGCATGATGTTTTCCATATTTCTTTGCTTAAGAAATACGTTTCAGATTTTTCACATGTTTTAAATTGGAATTCCTTGCAGGTCCAAGACCTAGGAATAATCATGGTTAAGCCCACACGAGTGCTGGAAACTCACCAATTGCATTTGAGAAACCGTGAAATACAACAATGTAAGGTCCAGTGGGACCAGTTTAACGAAGAAAGTGCAACTTGGGAAAATCTGGAAGAGATGAAAATTGCTTTTCCCTTTCTTTTTGAACAGAATAGAATCTGTTGACAAAATTTTTTTTATTATAAACTTATCTTTTTCATGTCTTTATGTAAGCCAGCTTTGACGTAAACATTATCCAGGTTGAATAAATTGTACCATGATATTGATTTCTAGAATTATTCAAGTTGGAAATAATCTTTTGTATTGTGAACTAATAAATTGACTACATGAAGGTAAATCAAAACATGTAATCATCGGGACGATGAATCTTTTAGGAGGGAAGCATGTAACACCCTAAACTGTTGTTACTTCCTCCTGAGCACTCAAGTGTTGATATGATTTCTTCTGTATAAGGACGTGTTCCTTTGATTTGTGGAGTCATGCTTGATGTGGATTTTATCTTCTTTACTCTTGAAGATCTTTGACTGAGTCAGAATATGCTTGGACTCTTTTATTTCTTTCATTTTTAGTACCTGAGTTCAATTTTATTTCGAGATGAATTGCGGATTTATCCATCTTTATGACTCAGCCTTGGATCAGTTGCATTGATCCAAGAGATGTTTTAAGCTTATTCAGGATGAACAAAATTTATTGACCTTACGAAAGTTGCAAGGTCTGAATGAGTTGAATGAGCAATTCCAGAGTTTAACTCAGACTGATCATGTTACATGAAATGTGGTTCCAAATACCATAACATTGGGAAGTCCTAGACCTTAAGCCAGGTAAGATGTTCATGTTTATACCGTAAGCTTAATTTAGCTATTCCCGATAGAATCCTTTATAGGAATGTTTTACCATATTTGGCTCTAACGCTGATTGGTCCTACTTTGGAGACCTAGACTGGATATGTTAAGGTTAATAATCCTAACCTAAACTATAACCTATTGGTTAAAATAATTGCAAATCTAACCTAACCCTAAACTATAAGTTTAATGCTCCTAGAGTTAACTTCTTCTAGCGTTATGGATGTAAGACTAATGTCTTAACCCTATGATCTACCCTATGATCTAACCTATCTTAACTAATGATAAGAATGGAGGGGGACCTATGAAGGGGCACGAGTCATGGGCAGTGGTTTTCATGGCATTAATGAGGGGGATAAGGTTGAAGGACTTGGGATGCTACCAGGTTTGGCGGAGGTTGCAAATGGCTAATGTAATCTGACGTGGCAATATCACCAAGTATGGGAATGGTTGTTTGTTTTCTTTTGGCGATCACCAATTTTGGTGGTCGGTGACAGTGGAGAATAGGTAGGAGGATGGCAGTTAATACAATTAATGAACTTTGGTTCCCGAGCGCGGATTACTTGGGAAGGCATGCAAATGGAATATTGTTTGGTTGTTTGGTTTTTCATGAACTCCATTTTTCGCTCTGCTTGAGCACTAGTTCTTCGAACCATTTGTCTACTCTGTGTTGCATGGCAACTTTGAGAATTTCTAGCTCCTTTCTCTGTCGGGGAAATTTTATAAGGCATGAAGGTAACAATTTATTGTTGTTTAATCTATCGTGGAAGAAGAAGAGAAGGAGCGAGCACATTCGGAGGTCTTCTTCGAATTTTTAAGTGACACTATCAGGCATGATAGGCCCTAACTTTTAAAAATCTTGCTTTCCTTCAAATGATTTCATTAGAACAAATCTGTTTAGATGATTTCTTTGTACAGTTGGTTTTTCTGGAAGCATTGTGATGGTTTTCTTCCTCTCTTGTTGAATTGGGACTCACTGGTTATGTGTAGACTCTGTTGAAATGTTTACATTTTGATTCAACTTCTATTGAAATCCTTGTTGTGAATACTTGTTGGATACGACTTCTGTTGAAGTCCTTGCAATGTTTTCATATGATTTCGACTTCTGTTGAAGTCTTTGTTGTGAATACTTGTTGGATACAACTTCTGTTGAAGTCCTTGCAATGTTTTCGTATGATTTCAACTTCTGTTGAAGCTTTTGTTGTGAATACTTGTTGGATACGACTTCTGTAGAAGTCCTTGCAGTTTTCTCATGTGAATCCGACTTTTGTTGAAGTCCTTGATGTGTTTGCGTGTTGGCTTGACTTCTGTTGAAGTCCTTGCTGTATATTCATATGGATTCGATTTAGTTGAAATGTTTGCTGTATATTCATATGCATCTGACTCAGTTGAAATTTTTGCTGTGTATACATATGGATTCGACTCAGTTGAAATGTTTTATGTGTTTGTATATGGGTTCGACTTCTCTTTATGATGTTACCTAGTCTCTTGTTTGACTGAGGTAATGAGTTCCTAACTGTGCCATGTCAGGCGATGGCGTTGGGTAATTTCATGTTTGAAGAATGACATGGAAAGAATTGTTGGGTCTAATTTGGTTGGTTTATTGATTATTACTTGGTCGCGAGAGCTCTTTTATTGCTTGATAGCTTCAGGTGATTATATAATTGAATTGGGATGAAACTGTAGTTCCTTCTTTTGAGCTCGACATATTTAGTCGCATGCGTATGATGTGTGTTATATTTAAACCTGCATCTCTGTGAAAAGGATTTGGATGGTCTATGATTATAGATTATGTATGTGATGAAATATTAATGTAATTATTGTTTTCTTTACGACATTGCTTGGTTAATGGGAACACAACTTGACCAAGAGAAATCTTGCTTTGAGGAACTCTGATGTTTATTAACATATGGGTAATCATGGGTCTGCATGGATGGAAATCAGGTTTGTATTTGGAAGGGATGGGTGTTGATTTTCTTGCTTTGTCTTCTTCCTTATTGAATTCAAGATTGGATGTATATGCATTACTCTTGGGAAGTTGGTACAGTCTTAAACATGATTGGAATGGAGATCTGAATGCCTATGTTTCTTTCTCCTAAGCTGTGAAGTATATGTTGATATATAACTGTTGGATTAAGAAAATATTCTCTCCTTTTCTAGAAACTATGAGTCATCTCTTCTTTTGTACCTTTATGTGAATTCTACGGTACAGGCATAAGAAGAATAGATTGTTAAAAATTGTAAGGAGAAACTGGTAAGTACTGACTCTTGACTGGAGTCTTCTTCTTTATTAACGGTTATATTACTATCCTTTGTGAGTTGTACGGTTATCCACTTTTATAAAGATAGTATTGCAGTAGAAGTTGGTATACTTGTCAATATCATTGAAATAAGGCTATGAATATAAAGGAATTCCGTCAGTTGAGCTTGCTGGATGTTATAATCTGCCTTTGCTTGAATTGTTAAATACTCACCTGTTGGATACACGTACTAATAGGAATTCATTCTTGAATGGAGTAATTTGTTGAATTATTGTTGTCCTTGATTTTCAGATGGATGGATGTTTGGATTCATTTTGTTCTTCTTAGTCTCTAATATATACCATGAATTATCTGAAATATATTTAAGTTTAATTGGCAGCTATAATATGAGTCATGCATTAAAGTCATATTAGAATTGTAGAAAAATGATTAGCCTGATTCAAGTTTAAGGATTTAAAGAAATGATTTCATTTGAACAGGTTGTCTAATGGAAACATTTGGTAGAATGTAATTTTTTTAAGAATTAGTGCTTATCATGCTCAGTTCACTGAACTAACCTGTGCTAGCAATTTTTGTAGATGGACATCCTAAGTGGTAAAAGCACGCAGATCTGATATGATGCTCAGATTGTTTAAACTGGTTTAATGATGAATTTCAATAAGTTTGATCTTAAATTTAAACATCTCTAGGATATTCTCTGATATTGGGGGTATGGACCTTTCATAATGAGTCGAGTGCCATCAAATACGGTCTACTTGCATTTACAAGAATCGATCATTAAATGTCAATGAAGGCTCTCTCAAAATTTTATTATGTCCCCTGGATGTAGTATATTCCATACCATGAATTCTCAGTTAGAAGGGGGATGGAGTTTGTAAGGCCCATAATTTTCTACACTACAAAAAAAATATAACTAATAAATAAATAGTTAAATTTACGGTAGTAATTTTTTTTGTTTAAAAGTGTTTGCAAGGTTACACATTTCCACAATTAATAAATTTTTGGGTTAAAGTCTTTCTACACAAGCTTGTGAAAGTTAGAATTTAATTAATAATTAATAATTATTAAATTACTTCCTAAGAAATAATAACGGTTTAAAGCATCTACTAAGATGCATTAGTTTAATTAGTTATCAAGCACCAAGGCTACCTTATTTTCTAACTCAAAGGTTTAATTGTTTTGCCTAGCCACTAAGTGGCCCCATTCACTGCATTACCCATGTTCCTTTTTTTAAATTACATTCCCAAAAGTTACCTTCCACTTAAGTGGGGTAGGGTTTCGTTTGGACCATTCGATTGAATCTATCACAACCCTTAGATTTGGGTTACCCTGAATATCCTTATGGGTTTACTTATATTCCTTTTTTCCATAAAAAAATCTCATTTTTTCTTTTCTTGTTTACAATTTTTGGAAGAGGAGAAGGAGGAGGAGCCATGAGAGCAAGAAGAGAAACCATGGATTTTTTTAGTTTTAGTCCTAGAGATTTTACTATTTTAATATTGCTCATATTTTTAATATAGAGATCCCACCATGGATCTGTTTTGTTATTTAATAAAAACATTTTTTTCTTTTTGAGTTTAACAATTGGGGAAACCCCCATTTCATTAAAAATATGGATAGTACACATATGGGTGCCATATAGAAATTGGAGAGCTTAAAACACTTAAATTCTATTCATTTATAGTTGTTGGACGTTTCCTTTTAATGGTTTTAAGATTATATTTTAATTAAATGTCAATTTGGGTTTTCACAGTCTCGGTAGAATTTTTCCATCAAAAATGATGAAACCACTACCCTACCTGGGGGCCAGTGTTGGTGCTCAAACTAGTCTCGCCTTGTTTTTCATTGAATTTCCTCAGTTTACGACCTCTGTGATATATTCTGTCTCTCCGTTTTGGTGCTCTGTCCTTCATTTGATTGCCATGATCAGTCCCTTCCATTAGTCGAGGATCATTTAAAGGTTCAAAATTTGTTTTTTTGTTTCTCTGTCCATCTGAGGGAGTCTGTAAATTGGGCATAAAACTCGAGTTGCTCCTTTCTTTCCATTTTCTGCAGTCACATGTTATTGTCTCTATCCTTTTTTTCCCAAATACCTGAGGAAACGTGATTGGATATAGCTCAGAGGATCATGTTTGAACCTTATAACATTTCCAAATTCTTTTTCCTTGAAGAAAAATTCATCTTCAGGGTCAAATGGTGGTTTTCCTACATTTTTACGTTTTGATGCATGTGTTTTTCATGTAAAATTTACATCTCTGCATCAGTGGAAATGTGTCTCTTTTTGGTTGGATGTGGCTCAGCAGGGCACTCTAAAAAACTCTATGGCTCGCCTCAACCCAAAAATTTTCCATGTGGAGGTACGACGCTCGTTTGAAAATTCACCTTTTGGTTTGGCCTTGGAGTTGCGACGGGGGGACACGTGGAGGATTCCGCTACTTTTCCTGGAATTAGACAAATTTTTCATGCATCCGGTATAGTTTTTGGTAGCCCATGGACATGTGGTGGGATGACACTCATTTGAGGATCTGCCTTAGGGTCTCACCTTAACAATTTTGATAGGGGGACAGGTGGAGGCTTCCATCCGCTCGAATTTGTACTTAAAATTTTCAAAGTTATTTTCTAAAGCTTGGGACACATGGTGAGATGGCACTCATTCAAGGACTCCTCTCTTGGGCACCATCTTGAAGTTGTGCCATAAAGACACGTGGAGGTTTCCGCTAGGCCTTCCCTTCCCTTAGACTTTTCAAGCAACTTCCTAAAGGGCTTGGGACATGTGGAGGGATTGCGCATGTTTGGGGACTGGCCCCTGATTTTTATTTTGAAGAAGCACCAGGAGGACACTTGGAGGATTTCACTCACTCTACTCTTATGCTTGGACTTTTCAACAGTTGAAGGAGACTAGCTCAGACCTTAGACACATGGCACCTTTTGCTAAACCTTCAACCTTTTAACAGACTTTGCCAGACTAAATCCTGTGTTAAGCCCACACTTGTTTGGGGTTTCTAATTTTGGGGAGCATCTCAAAATGTGCCATTGAGACATGTGGAGGCTCCCGCGGGCTCCTTTTTTCACTGAGACTTTTAAAGGGCAAAAAGGTATTTTTCTTAGGCCTAGGTTACGTGAAAGGCTCACGCTTGTTTGAGACTTTCCTCTGTGCTTCTCCTTTGCAGTTGCACTAAGGAAATGCATGGACGACTATGATATAAAGTGGAAAAGGGGCATGATCAACGGTTGTTGTGCATTTCACTTTTTTTTTCTACCATTTTTGCTCCAAGACTCTTGGAGGTGCAAATACACATGGTTTTTCATCGTTCTTTGATGAAATTCTTTGTCATTTATGTCGGTAAGGTGTCATTGAATGGATTTGAAACTTAGATTGTGAGTACAAGGATCATTGAGGTTGATATTTTGAAGAGGGAATTACTCATGCACTTGATAAAATGGAAATTACAAGAGGAGATAGATGTGGGGTAGGATTAAATAATGAAAGTGCAAGTGCAAAAGGTGCAAAAGGCATTGCCTCGAGAGCAAAAATGGATAACCTGTCAAGTCCATCTATGCAGAAGCTTTGAAAAATGATTAAAAAAGGGATTTCTCACATGATAGAATCATAATGATTAAAGGGACTCCCACAAAGATATGGCATGGCATCCTAGTCATTAGTCGAGGGCCCAAAAAACATGATCAGTTAACAAGTGGTCCACCTGGCAGATTTCAGATCGAATTTGTTAAATGTCACTGTATGAAAAAATTGGTAACAAGGAAAGGCCTCTCGAATATTATTCTCTTTTGGGGGGGAAATTGAGGCGGAAAAAATTTATAAATGCAATGAGAATACTCTTGCAAATGGTCAGATTTTGAATTCTTGAGAATTTTTTTGAGAAATTCGTCTTCCCGAGAGACCATAGCCAAGATAACCTATTATTTTCTTCAGTGTTAGATTTTATGTCATGCAAGTTGGTTACAGATGTATAGCCATTGACAAGCACTAAGATTTCTTTGGAAGCTTTCCCTTGCTAATGAATATAAGAAATTTTGGAATTAATTTGTGGCTAATCTCTAGCAATTTTGTGTCTACTTTGTTTGAGAATGTCTACAAATAGTTTCTTTCATTCCTATTGCAATCGTACATTGATTTTTTTGTGAAATCACACAGGACCTCATCCCTGTGATAGTCTCATGGTATTTGCAATTTCATTTCAAGAAGAGCCTTCATCTGGGATGAGATAAACAAATTTAAAATCAATTCATTGTCATTTGTTGATAAAGATTGTCTATAAGTCTTTGGGTGTACCTTAGGCGTGATTAATCAGAATATTTAGTGTTTAATTGAGTCTTTCAATTCAAGCCTTTGTGTTGGAGTCTCAAATATTATGTGAAAACGTGCTGACTTGGGCCTCCATTACAACACACCTTCTAGTTGAAGGAACACCTTAAATATTCTAAAACTTTATGTTGTTGAAGTTGTTCATTGTTCTAATGTCCCTCCAAAGCTCTAGTATAATCAACTTTATCCTGCTTAATCTCCCACCAAAATCATTTAAAAACCATTAATCCACCCTAAAACTACCCCTGTTTGCCCTGTGTATCAACAAAGGAGCAAAATCTACTTGCAAAAATATATAGAACAATCAGGAATTCTTAATGTCTTCAGTAACCTTAGCCTTGTGTTGAAAATATCTCCATTGTTTAGAAGTGACAACTCTTAAGAGTTAAATCATGGAGCATTGACCATATTTTCCCAAGGTTCCCTTTATAGAATTTGTACAAAGGAAGGATATATCTATCTACTTCATCAAATAGAGGTTACACTAAGGGTCCTCTCACCCTGGTCGAAGAGGCACAACCTAAAGCAGTGAGGACAAGTCAAATCCTCTCAAAAGTGCTATCCATCTCTCGACAAATCTAAGTAACAAAGGGTCAGTTATATCTCATCCCCGGCTACAAAATGACACACACTATGATCTATCTGCCTTTAAGCTCCCTGTCGAATTTGTGTTGCTACTCGGCTTGAAAAGGAGAACGAATTTGGATACCAAAACTCATGGCACCATTGCTGGGGAATCTTTGAAGTATTTGAACAAAGATGTATGCGTACAGACCCTAGTAATGCTTTTTACAAATTTTAAAGTGCAAATACATTGCTGAAACACCATTATTTGTTCAGATCTGTAAAAATTATTCAAAGTTGTAAGTTCTGAGTGCAATATTTCCAACTTATATAGTTATTGCACTTAGATTTGTATCATCATCGATAATTTTGGGTTAAGAAGAGTAGATTTGGTAAGATTTTCATGAATCTAGAATTGACAGACATTTGATAGGTCTTTCATAGTGAATTTGTAAAAACTAAGGTGAAAATCCTTAGTGGTGACTCCATGCTATTTAAATTCTTTATAAATACTAGTGTCTTAACATATATTAAGTAATATTTGTCACTAATATCTACAAAGCTAGAAGGAAGGAGATCTTTCTTAACCAAGGAACATAGTAGAAGATTGTTTCAAGAGTTGGGAAATTCAAATTTAGAAGGTAAAAGAATTTGGAAGGATGTTAGAGATCAAGCATTAAGAAAAGAGATCTCCATTGGTGAAATTGATTACCCTGTGATTGAAGATTGCAGTACTTCCTTAAGTGCTTCTGAATCAGTTAGCCTCTTTGTTGAATTAAATTCTCCATCTAGAGAGGGTCCATCCCTTGTATTTGAAACATTTTCTTCTCAATCTGCCCTTTTATTTTCAAAGTCTAATAGATTTTTCCAAGAGATAGAACCTTTAGAGGGCAGTCATTCTGAAAATTGTATCCCTGTACCACACAAACCCCTCACTCCTCATCACTCTATTTCTCCTGTAATATATCACCTCCTACAAATAATATGGCTCAACCTCCACCCAGACCTCCATTTTTCATTAATAATTTTGGTCCCATCAGTTTTAGAGGTATGGCTGGCTATCCAAATGTTGTGCCACAGGATGTAAGAAATAGATTGCCTAAGTTTCAAGGAAATAATGCAATAACTAGTGATCAACACTTGAAACTCTTTGTCAATATGATGGAGGATTTCGAAATAGAGTTTGAATATGTATACATTAAATTATTTACTCATACTCTAGAAGAGGATGCAGACTTTTATAAATCTCTTCCAGATAATTCCATTGATTCCTGAGTAGAGATGAAGAATGCCTTTAGAATGTAGTATGGTGATAAAACTGACCCTATGTTTCTTTTAGCAGAGTTTCAAAATATAAAAAAGAATCCTAATGAATCAGTGCATGATTTCAACACTAGATTTAACAAAAAAATGAGAAGAATTCCTATTAATTTGAGGCCATGTGATGAATCATGTCTGATAAAGTATTCAGATGCATTTGATAATAAATTTTCTTACTATTTGAGGGATAAGAACCCTAGGATTTTGAGGCAGGCCTTTACCATGGCTCTACAAATTGAGAACAACATCAAAGCAGTTGGAAAATCTCCTAAGAGAGAGGGTGTTAAACTGATCAACCCTGAGAAGCCTCAATCAAGTAAGGCTGTGGATCTTGAGGAAGTTGTAAGGAATTTGGTTGGGGCTGTCAAAGAAATCTCTTACAAGCTGGCCAGGGTAGAAAAAGGAATTGGACAAGGTCCTCAGGGTCAACATAGGAAACAAGGATGAGAAAGACTTGTGAATCATCCTAGAAATGATCAGAGGTCTGATGACAGAGGTAAAGGGCCCATGGGAGCTAGAAAACCCCAAGCTAGGGAGAATAGAGTAGTGCCTGATCCTCTAAATGCTAGAGTTGTTGTTGTTGAAGAGACAAATCAAATGGATTGGTGTGACAAATGCTTCTTACCCCACCTGCCATGTGAAGTAGATCAAAAGTTGAAGAAGTTGATGATGATGACAACATTGATGATGCATGCATGCATGGTAGACTACTTTACAAGCTCAAAGCAAGGAGAAACTTCAACTCAGGTAATAAGTGCAAGAACTTCTATAAGTATATGGGACTGCATTCACTAGGTACCTCTTCTTCCTCCCTCTCATGCTTTAGAAATAGATATGGTACAAACCTTTGAAATTCCTAATAATTATTTTGAGTACTTAAGAGCTCTAATGATTAATAAGTATGATGGATAAATCCCATCAGAAGAGGATACACTAATGCTAATGAATGTTGTTGTGGCCCAAGAAAGGGAGTATAACACAAGAAGTAAAGTTATCAAAGGGTTAGGGCCTCAAGCCAAAACAAAGACCCCAGTTCTCACCAATGTCCCAAAAGAGACTCCAAAGAAAGATGCACCTGGAAAAGACCTTTTTGTCTCAAGTAGAATTGGTGTGCCCACCCATGCTAAAAATGTAAAAAAACCTTTTGCCATCTGATGATTCTGTCAACCTTTCTCCAAATGTTGCTTTTCCCAAGTACATTTCCTATGACATTGCCCAAGTCTTGAGTCAGATCAAGATTTCTGTCCCAATTATGGAATTACTTAGGATTATGGAGCATAAGAAGAAGGATTTTGAGTATTTGGGATTGGGGGAAGGTGGGAGTGCCTGAGGCAGAAATACAAATAATGTAAACACTCCTTTAACCATCGCAGATCTAGAAATGCCAAAAACATTAGAGGAGATAGGTGAACCACCTGAAGTCTACTTGGGAACATCTTTAGTTGAGTCTTAGTTAAATGTTGATCCGTTTTTTACAACACTGATTATTAAAGACTGATTATTGCACAATTGTATGTGTGACTCCGGAGCATCATGTAATGTTACACCTCTAGAAGTCATGAATGAATTAAACATTAAAGTGAGAGAAAATTATGGCAAGTGTACTGCAATAGATTCTAGAGAGGTCCCAGTTTTAGGGTGTGTGAAGGGCCTGGTGGTAAAACTTGTAGCTTATTCAGGTAAGAACCTGAAACTTGATGTTGTCATTGTTGATTTCCCTGCTAAATGGGGCATGTTGTTATCAAGGAAGTGGGCTACAAGTGTTGGTGGAAATGTTCAAATGGACATGTCTTATGCCACCATACCAATTGAGGGCAACATTTTGAAGTTACTTTGTGAAAATAAAATGTTATATCTTATTTAGGACCCCAATAATGCTTCTTATGAAGTATTGCATGCAGATATTGATATTGATAACTCTGTGAGTTATGTTGCTTTTAAGGAATATGAAATTGATCAATGCAGGTATCATGAGTAGGATGATTTTCCCGAGACTTTGATGTTTGATGTAACCTCGAAAGATGTTAGAAAACTTGACCCACGCACAAAGGATAAGCCTAAATAAATGTGGTCAGATAGCAACTTGGATGGAAAAGAGAGGAAATCATATGACTAACTATTAAAAACATATCATAACTGCTTAGCATGGTCATATCTAGAGTGGCAAGCACTTGAAGTTTTTCCTTGATTGTTTTCTTTGAATCAGGATGCTCTCCATTGTATAGTGTATAGAACTCTTTGTTTTTGTTCTGCTTTTGTGTTTTTGTCTGTTCTGGTCCTGGGTGTCCTACTCTCGCTGGTTTCTTGGTTCGTATTTGGAGGATGGTTATGGTTGTTCTACTTTGTAAGCTTATTCTTTGACTACGTGGCCCAATGGTCTATTTTTGGCACTTGGTCTACTATTTTTTCTTGTGACACTCACAGGGAGTGCCCATCCCCGATTTGGAGCTGATGTTGGTGCTCAAATTAGTCTCACCTTGTTTGTCCTTGAAGTTATTTGGTTTGCAGGCTCTATCATTTTCTCTATCTCCCCGTATTGATGCATAAAAATTTGTACTCCATTTGGTTTCCATGATCAGTCCCTTCCTTGGTTGAGGATCACTTACAAGTCCATTTTTTTTTCATTCCTCTGTCCATGAAAAAGATCCGTAACTTGGACGTACAACTCGGGTTTTTCCTTTCCTTCTGTTTTCCACAGTGACGTTTTGTTGTCCCTATCTTTTTTATCCAAAATATATGTGGAAATGTGATTGGATGCAGCTCAGAGGATCATATTTGGACCTCATAACATTTCCAAATTCTCCGTCCTTGAAAAAAGATTCATTTCCGGGCTCAAATGGTGTTTTTCCTGCATTTTATGGTTTGACGGGTGTATTTTTCCCGGTCCAGTTTACTTCTCAGCATCAATGGAAACATGGCCTTTTCTAGTTGGATGAGGCTCACCGGGACACTTTAAAAACTCTAAGGCTCACTTCAACCCAAAAATTTTCCACGTGGAGGAACGATGCTCATTTAAAATATCACCTTTTCAGTTTGGCCATGGAGTTACGCCAAGGAGGACACGTGGATGTTTCCACTGCGTTGCCTCCAAATTTATTCTCCCTCAGAAGATGAGAAACATCACAGTTTTGACAGGAAGCTTAGAGGCAAGCAGAGCACGTTCTGTGTCATTTTGTAGCCTGGGGAAGAAATGTGGCTTCTCTTTGTCACTCAGATGTGGAGAAATGGGTAGCACCCTTAAGAGGATTTGATCTATCCTCACTACTTTATGGTTGTGTCTTTCAACCAGGGTGAGAGGACCCTTTTTTAGCCTGCTGTTTGTGGAGGAGATGGAAATGTCCTTCTTTGCATAGTTATTGAGAAGACCTTGAAGAAAACATGATCAATACAACAAAAATCTAACTCTCACGAGTTGTCACCCTAGATAATGGAGATATTTTCTAAGCAAGGTTCAGGCTACTAAAGACAATGAAAACCTGATTGCTTCTGCATGTTTTGGTAACAGAAATTATGCATTTGTGCACACACAGGACAAACAGGGGTAGTATGGGTATGATTGGTTGTTTTTAAATGAATTTTGGTGGGAGGTGAGGCAGAGTAGAATTTGATTCACCAGATCTTTGAGAAATTTTACAAAAAATGGAAGGCTTGATCAACAGAATGCTTCAAAACAGCTAGAATGTTCCTTTAACTAGAATGGTGTGCTTTCAGTGGAGGCCCAGATCAACACGTTTTCACACAAACTTTAAGGATCCAAAATGAAGGCTCAAATTGAAAAACTTAATTAAACACTATCAACCTCTATTTTATCATGCCTAAGATACCCTCAAAGGCTAACAAACAATCTTAATCATCATGCTAGGAGTAAAGTGATTTTAAACTTGTTTATTTCACTATCAAATGAAAGCTCTTCTGATAAATGAAATTGCAAGTGCCACCAAACTATCACAAAGCTAATATCTTGTGTGATTCACAGAGATTTCAATGTAAGATTGCAATGGGAACAAGAAACTATTTGTAGACATTCAGAAATGAAGCAGACACAATTTTTCTCAAAATCAAACACAGATTTACTCAAATTTGATTAAATTTATCAGTAGGGGAAAGTTTCTAGAACAATCTCAGAGCTTGTCAATGGTTGTACACTCGCAACCACCTTGACATGATCAAATTTAACACAAAATAAATAAACATAGTTCCTCAGATAGTCTCTCAGAAAAGATGGGCTCTGTCAAAATTTTTCTCTCAGGAATTAGCTCCCGACCTCTAACACTCCAACCATTTGCATGAAAAATTCATGCAATTTATAACATTTCATTTACAACAGAGTTTTCCCCCCAAAACCAGAAACATTCAAAGCACCATTGCATGTTACGACCTTGATCGTGACTCCCAGAATCAGATTTGTAAAAAAGTTGTCAGGTGTGCAGAGGGAAAATCTCTCCAAATATTTCCAGCATTCAATTCTTCACCTGGTAAGTCATTCTTCATCTCGCGCGCCAACTACTTCCTCCTCCAATCTGTCAAATCTGGTTCTTTGCGTGCCAAGGAAGGAAAAACTGGAAAATCAGATCGAGGCCAATAGTCAGATCACATCTTAATGGTAAAAGATGTTTTCAGATTTTTTCCCACCAAACCAAGATATCAACAGGTCTCTTGCGTGCCAAGGAAAGAAAGATCAGGTCAAATCTGACAGTCAGATTACATCTTTAATGGTGAAAGACATTTTCAGACCTTCCCCACCAAACCAGGATATCAAATTAATGTTCCTCTTCATTTGGCATGCAGGAGACTCCAAGAAATGATAAAAAACCAAAAAATTGCATCCCCAGGAGCTTTGGAGTAGAAATAGTGGAAAATCAGATATACAATGCACAGTTGCCATTGATCTTCTCTTTTGAATTTGGACCATCCACATGGGAGATCCGAGTTAAGATGGGCCTGGGGGTTCCTTTTTACTTTTTACACCTTTTGGAAAAAATGCAAAATTTCTCAATTTTCTCCACCCCTCCACCTTTGAAAAATGGGCTTGACACGTGTCCCAATGTGGGTCCCAAAGGAACCACGGCTAAATTCTGCTATTTTACCTCTTTTTTGGAAAAAGGAAAATTTTCCAAATTTTCCCCATAGCTCTGCCCTTCCACCTTTAGTTTCTGATGTGGGTTCTAGTGGAACCACGCTTCCTTTTTACACTTTTAACCCCTTTCTCACAAAAGGAAAATCTTGAAATTTCCCCCCAAAAGTAGAGACCCCAAAAATGTCAACCTCCGGGCTTGAACTGAAGAAAATGTTCACTATTCTCTTTGTAGGCTTGCAGGTCATTTTGATGATTTTAGAGTTTTAAACAATAAGGGGCCAAAAATCCAAGTTGTCTGAGGCCCGCCTCCCCACCTTTTGACTTTTCAAACCCCACGCAAAAATGGCGCATCTTGAGATGGTCCCCAAAAGTAGAGACCTGAATGAGTGTCTCACCACTGTCTTCCGGTAAAGTAAAAAATATTGAGAGTTCAGTGGAAACATGCATGTGTCCAAGGTCCACGTCTTCTTAGGCCTTTTCTAGGAAAAAGTTGAGTTGAAAAAGCCTCCAAGTAAGTGGCGCTTCTTCAAAGACCCAAGGGCAGGAAACCTCCACATGTCTTCCCTCCACATGGCACAACTTCAAGATGGTCCCCAAAAGTGGAGACCCTGAATGAGCATGGGCTCACCACATGTCCCAGGCCTTAGGAACTTTTTCTAAAAAGTTTAAGTCCCCAGGATCCAGCGGAAACCTCCACATGTCCCTCTATCATATTTTTTAAGGTGGGACCCTGAGACAGATCTTCAAATGAGCACCTATCGCTACCATTTTGGTCCAATAACCAATTAGAGCCCACCACATGTCCATGGCCCGCCAAAACTATATCAGCTGCATGAAAAAAATTTTCTAAGTCTGGAAAAGTAGCAAAATCCTCCACGTGTCCTCCTGGCGCAACTTCAAGGCCAAACAAAAAGGTGAGTCTTCAAATGAGCGTCGTTCCTCCACGTGGACAATTTTTGGGTTAAAAATGATCCACAAAGTTTTAGAGTTCCCCGCCGAGCCACATCCAACCAAAAAGGGCCACATTTCCACTGATGCAGAGATTTAAAATTGACGGGAGAAACACACCCGTCAAGCCATAAAAATGCAGGGAAACCACTGTTTGATCCCAGAGATGAAATTTTCTTCAAGGACAGAGAATTTGGAAATGTTAAAGGTTCACACATGACCCTTGAGCTATATCCATTCACATTTCTTCAAGTACCTGGGACAAAATGGTAGGGACAACAACACACGACTGCAGAAAATGGAAGAGAAGGAACAACCCGAGTTTTATGCCCAATTGACAGACACCTTCAGATGGACAGAGGAACAAATCAAAAATTCTGGGCTTTTAAGTGACCTTCGACCAAGGAGGAACTAATCATGGCAACCAAATGGAGGACAAAGTTTTTCAAGTACCAACACGGGGAGACAAAAAATGTGACAGAGGCCGCAAACTGAGGGATTTTAATGGAAAATGGGGTGAGACTAATTCGAGCACCAACATCAGCTCTGACTCAGGGATGGGCACTCCCTGTGAGTGCCACAAGAACCAAATAACAGACCAAGTGCCAAAAAACATCCATTGGGAAAAGGAGTCAGCTTGCAGAGTAGAAAACTAGAACCATCTCCTAAAAATGAACCGAGGAACCAGAAAAACTAGGTCACCAGGACCAGAATGAGTAAAAACAAAAAATAAAGAAAGCATCCAACAAACTATACACTATACAAATGATGCTCACCTTGATTCTGGGGAATCAATCCAGGAAATGTTTCAAGTGCCTACCATTAACAGGAAATTCAAGCAATTCACCATCCAAGTCTTTCAAGAAGAAGGTATGTTCACTAATCCGAATGTCAATGGAGTAAGGGCCCATCCATAGTGCATCAAATTTACCATGCTTTCCCTTGTCTTCATGTCTGCTATCCCACAACAACACAAGATCTCCAATGCTGAAAGCTCTGGGAGTGACCTTCTTTTCAAATAACTTCTTCAATTTTTCTCTGAACTTCACATGCCTTTGGTGAGATGCTCTCCTTTCTTCATCAAGTTCAACAATCTGGTTAATGCGAGCCTCATATGGACTAACTTCTTGATCTTCCAGTTGTTGAATGAACTGATATGAGGATAATTGCATATGCAGGGGCAGCAGAGCTTGAGTGCCATATACCAATTCAAATGGAATTTTTCCAGTGGCTCTTTTAACAGTAATTCTATCAACCCAAACAACAAACTTCAACTGCTCACCCCATTTCCTTTTGTTCAGCTCCAAGGTTCTCCTGATGATTTTTAATAAATTTTTATTGCTGGACTCTTCTTGTCCATTGCCTTGGGGTTTGTAGTTGGAGGCATATGTCAAATTGATCCCATATTCTTTACACATTGCCACCAAAGGTTTAGCTCTGAAGCTCATGGCATTGTCAGCAACAATTTTAACTGGCACTCCAAACCTGTAGATGATATGGTTCAGCATGAAGTCCATGACAATTTGGTGTGTTTCTCTCTTGGTGGGGATTTCCTCCACCCACTTAGTGAAGTAATCAGTGGCTACAAGAATCCACTTATGGCCAGCACTTGAAGGGTCTGAAATCTCACCAATGAAATCCATTCCCCATTGCTTGAATGGGGCTTCAATTGATACAGGCTGCAAAGGAAGGGAGCCTGAAGCTTTCAGTCTTCCAGAAAAATGCTGGCAACTCTCACATCTTCTAACCGAAAAAGTTGTATCCTTGAAAAGAGTTGGCCACCAATAACCAGCCCTCAAGATCTTGTGTGTTGTGACTCTTCCAGCAAAATTCCCCCCACAAACTCCTCCATGGAGATCAGCAATTATCTTGGGGGCTTCATCTTCAGTAATGCACCTTAAGAGGACTCCCTCAGGGTTCTTCCAAGCTAACCCAAAATCAGTAATGACATATTTTTGGGAAGCCAACTTAAGAGCTCTTTTCTGATTTTTACTCAAATACTCAGGGAAGTATAGATATCTGAGATAAAAAATTATATCTTTGTACCATTCAGAACTCACCAAATTTTCAAGGAAATCCACCCTTCCTTCTTCTACCTCATTCACCTCAATAGTTTGCAGGTTGCTCTCAGCCATAAGTTTAGCTAAGCCCAAACCTCTTACCAATTTTTTGGTTTGGATATCCATGTCATATTCCTGCAACTTGTTCACCCATCTGCATCTTTTTCTTGAGACCTCCATATCTGATAAGACATCTTTCACCATGGTGTGGGGAACATAAGCAACAACTTTAGAGCTCAAAATGTAAGGTCTGAAAACCTTTGTTGCTTTTACCAAGGAAAATGCTTGCTTCTCCATAATGGTGTACTTCAACTCAGCCCCTTGCAGTGCCTTACTGAAAAAGGCAATTGGCCTCTCAGCCCCTTCATCATCCTTCTGTAACAAGACAGATGCAATAGTGTTCTCTGAAGCAAAAGAAAATATTTGAAAAGGCTTCTTATAATCTGGAGCTGCTAAAACAGGGGCATGCTTTAATGCTTCCTTGATCCCATTGAAATCCTGAATGGCAGCCTCTTCCCATTTGATTACTTGGTCCTTCTTTAGCATGCAAGTAATTGGAATGGTCAACTCAGCAAAGTTTGATATGAATCTTCTGATAAAATTTATTTTCCCAAAGAAGGACTGAATTCCTTTCTTGGTTCTTGGAATTGGGACCTTGCTGATGGCCTCTACCCTCTCAGGATCAATCATGACACCATCCTTTGATACAATGTGACCAAGAAACTTGGCCTTTTGCACTCCGAAATGGCACTTCTTTGGATTGAGTGAAATGCCATACTCTCTGCATCTTATCAACATCTTTTCTAAATGTTGCAGGTGATCACTTATCTTCCTGGAGAAAACTGTCACATCATCCTGATACACAACAATGAAGTCATTTATATATCCTGAGAATGCTACATCCATTGCTCTCTGAAAAGTAGCTCCAACATTCATCAGGCCAAACGACATCCTCACATACACATAGGTACCCCATGGAGTAGTGAAAGTAGTTTTGATTCTCTCTTATTGCTTCACAACTACCTGGTTATACCCAGAGAAACCATCCAAAGTAGAAACAACTCAGAACCAGTCACTAATTGCAACATGTTATCCATGTTTGGTAAAGGATAATTATCCTTCATTGATGCTCTGTTCAGATTTCTAAAATCCACGCACAACCTGATATCACCATTCTTTTTTCTAACTGGCACTAAGTTCGCAACCCAAGAAGAATACCTTGTTGGCTGAATGATCCCTCCATCTCTTAGCTTTTTTAACTCATCTTGCATCTTCACAGAGAGGAGTGGATTAATCAGCCTCTACTTTTGTCTGAATGGTTTTGCATTAGGCTCCAAAGGAATTTCATGCTGAAACAGATCCTCTCTGTATGCCTTCAACTCTGAATAAGACCAAGCCAAGCAAGTCCTGATACTTCTTCAACAACTGGACATAGGACTATTTTTCCTCCTTGTTAAGATTACTTCCCAACCAGATCTTCCTTGGTTTCTCCTCTGTACCCAGGTCATGCTCTTCAACATCCCTTGAGGCTGTTATATGCCTGTTAATAATGCAATCAACATTATCAAAGTTTGATTCAAGAGCAACCAGTCCTCTAGGGATGGTATTAGTTTTCAGTTGGATGATATCCTTGCCAAACAAAGTTTCTTTACCCTCTACTGTGCACACTATTGGATCCAAATCGATACACTAATCAGAAAACTCCCCTTTGTTCTGTAGAAATATTTTGACCTGAGCATCATCATCACAAAATTTCCAATGTTTAATGTTGTCAGGGACAGATGGCCTTGTTAACACTTCAACATCATATTCACAATATGGGGACATTGCATAATTATCAAACCGAGATCCCAACACTGCAAGCTTGTCTACTATAACATTGAACTTCCTATCATGATGCACAATGTTAAATGAATCAAACATCTCAATCAAGTCCCAGACTGATGCTTGTACTGTTTCATTCTTTGATTCTTTGTGGCATAAAGTTTTCTGATTTGTTTAACAATTAGTTCTGAATCTCCCTTAACAATGATGTCTTTAACATAGTATTTCCAAGCAATTCTCAAACCTAACAACAATGCTTCATACTCAGCAATGTTGTTGGTACACTCAAAGTTAAGTTTGAAAGAAAAAACAAACTCTTCCAAGCTTGGAGAAATCAGAACTACACCAGCACCATTTCCAAATTTGGAGCAAGCTCCATCAAACAACAGAGTCCATGGAGAGCCTACTTGTTCAAGATTCTTACATTGATCCATTTTGTTCTCTTTCCCATCAGCAAACCCAATAAAGTTATCAGCATCAACACTTGTGTACAACACTTCATAAGATGCATTGTTGGGGTCTTCAATGAGGTGCAACATCTTCTTTTCCCCATACAACTTGACAAGGCTGCCCTCAATTGGGATGGTGGCATAGGACATATCCATTTGAACACTCCCACCAACACTTGCAGCCCATTTTCTAGACAACAACATACCCCACTTGGCTGGGCAATCAACAATAACAACATCAAGTTTCAAGTTCCTACCCGGATAAGCTACAAGTTGTACCACCAGACCTTTCACACATCCCACCACTGGCACCTCTCTGGAATCCATGGTAGTACACTTCCCATATGTTGTTGTTACTTTGATATCCAGTTCATTCATGACTTCCAGAGGCATAACATTGCATGATGCCCCCGAATCAAACATACAGTTGTGCAACAATCTATCCTTAATGATCAGAGTGGTGAAGAATGGATCCACATTTAGCTGAGAATCTACCAAGGATGTTCCCAAATAAACCTCAGGTGGTTCATCTAGCTCTTCCAATGCTGGTGGTGCTTCTAGTTCTTCAATGATTGGAGGAGTCTCCACAATGTTTACATTTCTTCCTGGGGTACTCTTCTCTTCTTTCAATCCCAAATACTCCAATGCCCTCTTCTTGTGCTCAGGAATCCTAAGCAGCTCAAAAATTGGAACACTAACTTTGATTTGACTCAAAACTTGGGCAATGTCATATGGAGCAGACTTTGGCAAGGCATCATTGGAAGGGAGATTGACAGACTCATCAGATAGCACGGGGTTTTTGACAGTTTGAGCATGAGGAGAAGTATGAATTTTTTTTGGGACAGCAAGGCCTTTGGAAGGTGTATCTTTCTTAGGAACCTCTTTAGGAATATTTGAAAGCAATGGAGTTTTAGGTTTGGCTTGAGGCCCTGCTCCTTTGACAACTCTACTCCTAGTATTATAATCCTTTTCTTGAGCAACAACAACGTTCATCAATAACTGCCTATCCTCCTCAGATGGGATTCCTCCATCATACTTCTTTATCATTAAAGCTCTTAAATATTCAAATTCATTATTGGGAAATTCAAAAGCTTGTACAATATCTATTTCTAAAGTATGAGAGGGAGGAAGAAGAGGTACCCGGTGAATGCAATCCCAAAAATCAGCAGCAGTTCTAGCACTTATTACCTCAGTTGAAGTTGCTCCTTGTTGTGAGCTTGTAGAGCACTCCATCATGCATGCATCATCATCAGTGTTATCATCATCAACTTCCTCTTCTTCTTGCTGATCTACTTCACATGGAGCATGGGGCATGAAACACCTGTCACACCAATCAATTACATTTGTTTCTTCAACAACAACAACTCTGGCAGCCAAAGGATCAGGCACCATTCTATTTTCCCTAGCTTGGGGATGTCTATTTGCAGATCCCATGGGTCCCTTGCCTCTGTCATCAGATCTCTACTCATTTCTAGGATGATTGGTAAATTTGTCTTGGCCTTGTTGCTTATGCTGACCTTGTGAACTCTGCCCAATTCCTTTCTCTGCCTGGGCTAATTTGTATGAGATTTCTTTGACAGCCCCTGCCAGAGTTTTAACAACCTCCTCAAGATCCACACTCTTGCTTGCTTGAGGTTTTTCTGGGTTTATCAGTTTAACACCCTCCCTCTTAGGAGGTTTTCCAATGGCCTTAATGTTGTTCTCAATTTGTAGAGCCATAGTAAAGGCCTGCCTCAAATTGGTAGGGTTTTTATCCCTCAAGTAGTAAACCACTTTCTTATCAAATGCATCAGAATACTTTATAAGACAAGATTCATCACATGGCCTTAAACTTACAGGAAATCTCCTCAATGTCTTATTAAATCTAGTGTTGAAGTCATGCACTGACTCATTAGGATTCTTTTTATATTCTCAAATTCTGACAGAAGAAACCTAGGATCTGTTCTGTCACCATACTGCAATCTAAATGCATTATTCATCTTCAGTCCAAGAATCAATGGAATTATCTGGAAAAGCTTTATACCAGTCCCTTGCATCTTCCTCCAAAGTATGGATAAACAATTTGATATATACATCTTCAAATTCAATCTCAAAGTCTTCCATCATGTTGATAAAGAGCTTTAGATGTTGATCACCAGTTATAGCATTATTTCCTTGGAACTTTGGTAGTCTATTTCTTACATCTTGGGGAACTGCATTTGGATAACCAGCCATCCCTCTAAAATTTATAGGACCAAAAGTATTTACAACAAATGGAGGTCTGGGTGGGGGATGGGCCATGTTGTTTTGAGGAGGTGACCTTGGAGGAGAATCAAACTGATAAGGGACAAGGGGTCTTTGAAACACAGGAGTATAACTTCCAAAATGGATATCCCCTAAAGGCTCTATCTCTTGGAAAACCCTATCAACTTCAGAAAACACAGGAGCAGAATGAGAAGAAAACTTTTCAAATTCAAATGAAGGCCCCTCTCCAGATGGAGAATTTAATTCCACAAAAAGACTACCTGATTCAGAATCACTTGAATGGAAATCTTCAATGATAGGCTGATCACCTTCATCAACGGAGATCTCTTTTCTTGACTGCTGATCTCCAACAACTCTCCAGGATCTTCTTCCTTCTGACTTTGTTTTTCCTAGCTCTGGAAATAATGTCCTAGTAGGATCCCTAGCGAAGAAAGATCTTCTTCCTTCCAGCTTTGCAAAGATTAGTAACAAATCTCACTTGACAGAGGTTAAGACACTGGTATTTATAAAAAAATCAGATCAACACGGAGTCGCCACTAAGGATTTCCACCTTAGTTGTGCAAATGCACTAAAAATATGATCTGTCAAATGTTTGTCAACACTAGAAACTGGAAATGGAAATGTCTGACCTTCCTTTACCTAGATTTATCAATGAAACTTAGTGCAATAACTGTAGAAACTTGGAAATATTACACACAACACTTGTAACTTTGAACACTTCTTACAGGCATGAACACAAGATGATGTTGAAATAATGTACTAGCACTTAGAGCATATAAGAAGTGTTTACCAGGGCCTGAGTATGAACTGAAATCACAATGTCCCCGAAAACGGTGCCAGAAATGGTGTTGGTACCCAAATTGATTCTCCCTCAGAAGCTGAGCAACATCACAGTTTTGACAGGAAGCTTAGAGGCAAGCAGAGCACATTGTGTGTCATTTTGTAGCCGGGGAGAAATGCAGCTGGCTCTTTGTCACTCAGATGTGGAGAAATGGGTAGCACCCTTAAGAGGATTTGATCTATCCTCACTACTTTATGGTTATGCCTTTCAACCAAGGTGAGAGGACCCTTTTGTAGCCTACTTTTTGTGGAGAAGATGGAGATATCCTTCTTTGCAAAGTTATTAAGAAGACCTTGAAGAAAACATGATCAATACAACAAAAATCTAACTCTCACGAGTTGTCACCCTAGATAATGGAGATATTTTCTAAGCAAGGTTCAGGCTACTAAAGACAATGAAAACCTGATTTCTTCTGCATGTTTTGGTAACAAAAATTATGCATTTGTGCACACACAGACAAACAGGGGTAGTATGGGTATGATTGGTTGTTTTTAAATGAATTTTGGTGGGAGGTGAGGCAGAGTGGATTTTGACTCACCAATCTTTGAGAGATTTTACAAAAATGGAAGGCTTGACCAACAGAATGCTTCAGAATAGCTAGAATGTTCCTTTAACCAGAAGGTGTGCTTTAATGGAGGCCCAGATCAACACATTTTCACACAAACTTTAAGGATCCAAAATGAAGGCTCAAATTGAAAAACTTAATTAAACACTATCAACCTCTGTTTTATCATGCCTAAGATACCCTCAAAGGCTAACAAACAATCTTAATCATCATGCTAGGAGTAAAGTGATTTTAAACTTGTTTATTTCACTATCAAATGAAATCTCTTCTGATAAATGAAATTGCAAGTGCCACCAAACTATCACAAAGCTAAGATCTTGTGTGATTCATAGAGATTTCAATGTAAGATTGCAATGGGAACAAGAAACTATTTGCAGACATTCAGAAATGAAGCAGACACAATTTTTCTCAAAATCAAACACGGATTTACTCAAATTTGATTAAATTTATCAGCAGGGGAAAGTTTCTAGAACAATCTCAGAGCTTGTCAATGGTTGTACATGATCAAATTTAACACAAAAGAAATAAACAGGTTCCTCAAGTATTCTCTCAAAAAAGATGGGCTCTGTCAAACTTTTCTCTCGGGAATTAGCTCCCGACCTCTAACACTCTAACCATTTACATGAAAAATTCATGCAATTTATAATATTTCATTTACAACAGAGTTTTCCCCCCAAAACCAGAAACATTCAAAGCACCATTGCGTGTTACGACCTTGATCATGACTCCCAGAATCAGATTTGCAAAAAAGTTGTCAGGTGTGCAGAGGGAAAATCTCTCCAAATATTTCCAGCATTCAATTCTTCACCTGGTAAGTCATTCTTCATCTCGCACGCCAACTACTTCCTCCTCCAATCTGTCAAATCTGGTTCTTTGCATGCCAAGGAAGGAAAAACTAGAAAATCAGATCGAGGCCAATAGTCAGATCACATCTTAATGGTAAAAGACATTTTCATATTTTTTCCCACCAAACCAAGATATCAACAGGTCTCTTGCATGCCAAGGAAAGAAAAATCAGGTCAAATCCGACAGTCAGATTACATATTTAATGGTGAAAGACATTTTTAGACCTTCCCCACCAAAACCAGGATATCAAATTAATGTTCCTCTTCATTTGGCATGCAGGAGACTCCAAGAAATGATAAAAAACCATAAAAATTCACATCCCCAGGAGCTTTGGAGAAAAATGGTGGAAAATCAGATACAGATGCACAGTTGTCCATTGATCTCTCTTTTGAATTTGGACCATCCACGTGGGAGATCCGAGTTAAGATGGGCCTGGGGGTTCCTTTTTACTTTTTACACCTTTTGGAAAAAATGCAAAATTTCTCAATTTTCTCCACCCCTCCACCTTTGAAAAATGGGCTTGACACATGTCCCAATGTGGGTCCCAAAGGAACCATGACTAAATTCTACTATTTCACCTCTTTTTTGGAAAAAAGAAATTTTTCCAAATTTTCCCCAGCTCCGCCCTTCCGCTTTTAGTTTCTGATGTGGGTCCCAACGGAACCACGCTTCCTTTTACACTTTTAACTCCTTTCTCCACAAAAGGAAAATTTTCCAAATTTCCCCCAAAAGTCCACACCTCCGCCGTTGACTGAGCATATTTTGATTATTCTTTGTCAGGCTTGCGGGTCATTTTGATGATTTTAGTCTTTTAAACATTAAGGGGAAAAAAATCAAAGTTTCCCCCGATGGCCCGCCTCCCCACCTCTTGACTTTTCAAACTGCCACACGTCTCAATGGCACATCTTGAGATGGTCCCCAAAAGTAGAGACCCTGAATGAGCGCGGGGTCACCACGTGTCCAGTCCTGGCAAAGTCTGCTAAAAGGCTTGAGATTCCAGTGGAAAGTGCCATGTGTCCAAGGTCCGAGACAGTCTTCTCTGGCCATTGAAAAGTCTAAGCAAAAAGCAGAGTGAGCGGAAGCCTCCAAGTGTCCTCCTGGCTTCTTTAAAATAAAATTCAAGGGCTTCTCCACGTGTCTCAAAAAGTTGCTGAAAAGTCTAAGGAAGGAAGACATGAGCAGAAACCTCCATGTGCCTTTATGGCGCAACATCAAGATGGTCCCCAAAAGTGGAGACCCTGAATGAGCATGGGGTCACCACATGTCTAGAGCCTTAGAAAATTTCTTTAAAAAGTTTAAGTCCCCAGCAGAGCCGGCGGAAACCTCCACCTGTCCCTCTGTCACAATTGTTAAGGTGGGACCCTGAGACAGATCTTCAAATGAGCGCCAGCCCACCACGTGTCCATGGCCCACCAAAACTATATCAGCTGCATGAAAAAAAATTCTAAGTCTGGGCAAAGTAGTGGAATCCTCCACGTGTCCTCCCAGCACAACTCCAAGGCCAAACAAAAAGGTGAGTCTTCAAACGAGCTCCATTCCTCCACGTGGACAAGTTTTGGGTTAAAACTTTCCACAAAGTTTTAGAGTGCCCCGCCGAGCCGCATCCAACCAAAAAGGGCCACATTTCCACTGATGCAGAGATTTAAAATTTGATGGGAGAAACACACCCGTCAAGCCGTAAAAATGCAAGGAAACCACTGTTTGAGCTCAAAGATGAAATTTTCTTTAAGGACAGAGCATTTGGAAATGTTGTAAGGTTCACATATGACCCTCCGAGCTATATCTATCCATATTTATTCAAGTACCTAGGATAAAATGGCATGGACAACAACACATGACTGTGGAAAATGGAAGGGAAGGAACAACCCGAGTTTTACGCCCAATTGACAGACACCTTCAGATGGACAGAGGAACAAATCAACAAATTCAGGGCTTTTAAGTGACCTTCGACCAAGGAGGAACCAATCATGGCAACCAAATGGAGGACAGAGTTTTCAAGTACCAACACGGGGAGACAAAAAATGTTACAGAGGCCAAACTGAGGGATTTCATAAATAACTTTATCTCTAGAAGGCTGAGTGATGAAAGAGTCAGTCTAAGATCCTAAACACACACAAGGTTCTGTCCTCCCAAAACCATAAGTTGAAGTACCTAAATAGACAATCAAAGAACCTAGGGTGTACCCCCATATGACGAAAGATCACAATACAAATAGTGTAAAACCATCTCATCAACTGATAAGGAGTTACATAACATTTTTTACAATATTTAGCCAAGTGGCTAACAATATAAATGATCTTTGATTCACTGATCAAAATTAAAATCCTATAAATATCGGCAATAAAAGAAAATGGCTAAGTAGCCACATTGCAATCCCTAAAATATGGAAAAAAATATAAATAGCGAAAGGAGCCTTAGAGCTTCTCAATCAAATTATAAAATAAAATGTTGGTCCTTGATAAAATAACGTAAGTTTATAGATATAAAATATAGAAAAGTCTATATCACGTTACTTTCATAGCCCTTCATGGACCCCCATTAGGTGTACTATATAATGAGCTTTGATCTAAGGATGCATACACAAAACTAGATCAAATGCAACACCAAGACCTAATATCCACTCACCCATACAAGGATTAACTTGACAAAACAATGGCCAACACCAAATCACCTAACCACCGAAGGAAGGGGAGATTAAAACAACTAACAACTTCTAATTTCCTCCAACTGACCCCTGAATGCAACCTCTAGCACTAATCCACAAGGGTCACACTACACTAATAGCATTTTAAACAAGGAGGAGTCTTAATGGGCTCAACACATCACACAACCAAAAGCAAGAGTTGGGACTCATCAAACAACATCTTTGTGAGGGGAAATCAAGTTCCTGATACACCACAAGTTCTCAAGAATATCAATCTAATTCCACATTTTCCGTTAATCCAAGTCGAACAAAATGCCACTAGGCGAGTACAACAATCCAAAAAACTTTATTATTTTATTGTTATTTAAATCATAGAGGTTCAAGTTTTGCTAACTAGTTTTCGGGTTACCATGTTGGCACATGGTCCAAGCGTTGAACCCATGACTCTGATACCAAGTGTAATACCCATATTTTCCCCGCTTAACCGTTGTTAGAACCCAAAATTTAATTGACGAAAATTGTGAAATATTTTTTGTAAGGATAAAACATTAGCAAAGATTTAATTAAATCCAGATTATAAAATTTTAAACTATTACATTTAAAATTTACCCCCAATCCCCAGTTAGAATTATAGTTTAATTTCTCTCACAAAGAATCAATTTTTTATTTATTTAAATAATCCTCATCTTTCTTTTCTTTACTTAGCCCCATTAATTTCCTTTAAATCTATTTATATAATTAATGACCCCTAATTAAATTCTAAATTTAATCATGTAAGGATAATAATCTTCTAGTTTAGATTTATGTACAATAATATTTTGTTTATTTCATAAGAAGGGGATCAAGGTTACACATCTAGGACTAACCCCTTAGGCCCCAGTAAAACATTTACCATACTATTAATTTAAATAATTTCCACCAAAATCCCTCTCACTTAAGTGATGTAAGGTTCATCTTACACCATTGGGTCTAATTTATCGAAGCCAAGGAAGGAGGAGAAGGAGATGAAGCCCTAGAGGCCATTAGAGAGGGTTGGAAGCTCTTATTTCACTAAAATCTTGTGTTTAAGACAAAGATCTACCCATTTCTTTTGTGAGTATTGATCTCCTTTCTTTATTTGTTTTAAACAATATTTTTCTTGTAGGAAAATAGTATAAACAATATATATATACACCCATTTATGTAATATTTAAAAACCCTAGATATTCGTTTTATACAAAAATTATATATTAGTTACAATGCATTAAAATTATATATAGAACCCCCCCCCCCCACACACACACATATATATATATATAATTTTAATTCATTGTAACTAACCCGAAATTCTTGATTGAAGCAAGTATATAAATACAACCATTTTATGTACACATACGCATATATACACTTATATATACGAGTGGCCACGAGAATGCAAAAATAACATAGGCCGTGTAAAAGTGAAAAAGGACGCTTGAATTATTAAGGGGGTATAACTTTTAAATAATTGAAGGGGGGGTTAATAGTGTTGGGGGGGAGGGGCGCCGAACCCATCCCCAACCCATATATAACATGGGTTGGACGTGGGGTCGGCGCCCCTCCCCCTAACCTTATATCTAATACCAATAAAATAGTGGCCGCAACCGAAACGTAATTAAAACTCTTTTTTTTAAAGCCATTCTTTATAGAATCAAGCCGCATAATGATTGTTTTTCATTTTAATATTAATCTTAATTACAAGAAAAGGTGTGTGTGTATATATATATATTATACCAACAATTATTATTGAAATTTAAATAATGATTTGATCAATTTGAAATTAATAATGTATATTATTAATATATATCTATTATATATTAATAATATTTTTTTTATTGAAATAAGTTTTCCCATAGAAATAGGGGATTCAATAATGAATAGACTAATGGGTTAGTGAGTATAGATTTAAATTTTTAATGCACATTAATTTTAATGAGGGTGTCTTCCATTCATTGGTTGTATGAGTGATAACATATCTAGTTTGATAACCAAAATACAAATGCATATCATTTTTATTCCAACTCATTTAGAAACATCTAACAGGGTATAATTAAATTTTATTTTATTTACATACTTTGAAATTTATCCTTTCAACAATGGGAAATTAATATGATAACTATTAATTACAATAACTTCCTTCTTGCAATCACAAGAAGGAGGTTATAAGACATACTTGAATAACTTTAATTTTTTCTTTTCCAAATATACATATCTCAATATTGTAACTTTAAGAATTAAAATTTTAGGAGAGTTTCATTTCAAGTCTATACAACTTAAGCTTTCTCCTTTCACTATAACATTACAAACAAATGAATAAATGAAATATACAATAGCTTCAAATCCATTTCATTCCTTTCCAACAAGGTCAACCAAAAGTCACATTCACTAATGGAACAATACAACTTGGAATAAATGAAATATTACAAAACTTTCCAAACATACAAAAGTGGACAATCAATTCCACTCTAAGTGGGAATAATAAATGATCAAGTTACAACATAGAGATTTTCAACAAGGTTCAAAACACAAGTCTTCATTTCAATGTCTTCTCCCAACTTCATAGCTTCAATCTTACATTCTTCAATTCTTCAAAAAATTAGATGACATTACAAAGAAAGGGGGATATGAGACACTCTTCACCCATCCTTTAATCCAATAAAAAGATAATCCTTCCCCTTATTGGACCCCAAGCCCCAACCAAAGAATAATGAGGGATCTCGAGCAACATTTGAAAATTTTTTACAAGTAATGGCTCCACAAAAACATACAATCCATACAAACATTTCAACACATTCAAATGCACATACTAAAACATATTTACAACTCCCTCAAAAACACATAGACTTGACATCAAGCCAAAAGGAGTAAGGAATATGAGAAACACCTCCTTTTTCCTCCCAAGTGAAGTAGGAGTTTCACCCAAAGCCTCCATGTGCACAATACAAACAACAAAACATCCTTATCTCTCCCTTGCAAGTATGCAAAAAAATGTCCATGTTTTCCTTTTCACTCCCCATAGGTGAAACTCCCAATCACACTCCCTCAAAATTGCATTCCTCACAAACCCTTTTCCCTCCCCAATGGTCCCATACTTCCATCTCCCACACCCTTCTTAAGGAAAACTACCCAACCACAAAAAACACATTCACAACACTCATACAATATTCAACAAGCACAATTTTTACATCTACAAATGCATAAATAAGAAGATAAAACAAGTGGAGATCCTACCTATCCATCAAGATTCTAAGATTCTTCACTCCAAAAAACATTTTGACACCTTCAAGCCAAGCACAATCCCAATGCAACTCCAACAAGCTCCCAATTCCAAAAGTGCAAAAGAAGAAAAATAAACAAGTAACCCAAAATCCTTCAAATTCAATCAATAAATAGAAATGGGATGTGAGGATGATGAGGTGGCTCCATGTAGGATGCCACTTCATCATTCCTCCATTCCCACACACAAGTCAAACACCATGCCCAAGACAATAAATGAACATGTAAGACTTATGACATGCCCACATGACACTCCAACTTGCACACCATGCCTACCAAGGACAAATTAATTGTGGTAAGTAGGAAAGTGTAATTATTTTCACTTTTTACACTCCAAAATGCATAAATAAGTCTAAAATTAACTCCCCATACCATAGGTATGGTTGTTGGGTGAATTTAAGATGCATGGGACAAGCTTAACTTGTCCCACAAGCCTCCAGAAAAGCCTCCCAAGTCAAAATCCGAATTTTGAAGTTGGGGAAGAGTACACAACACAAAATCCAACACAAATCCAACTTACATCCACAAGATTTTCAAGGACCATCTACCCTCATAATTATCCAATTGTCACATCCTTATTTTAGTTAACAAATTAAGTTGGATTAGCTAATTAAGACACATTAATAATTGCTAATAAAGTGACTAAAATTTCCCAATAATTAAATACATATAACACAAAATAAAACACACAAAAAATTAAAAGAAAGGAAAAACATTACAACCCATGGCCACACATGTGAGGTCACCCCCCATGGGAAATCTCCTAACTCGACATGGAATAAAACAACATAAACATTAGACACAAGTTGTCAAATTTGGCCATGTTGCAAAACACCCGACATCCTTCCATGGTTGGTCCCCTATCCCCTTTCAATGTATGTGATAAAATATCCATGCAACACAAACAAAATACCTCTCTGGCCTCATGGCCGCATCAAAAACATTGAGAAATAATATATACATAGAAATCAATAATCGTCATCCAAAATTAAGTAATTCTATCATCTATCAACATATCAAATAATTCAATTCTAACATCCATGAGATCATAATTCTACTCATAACATCCAGAGTATAACATGTCAGTATAAAATCCAAATAATGCAAATCAACATATATCAAACTATCTACCAATGTCATCTAGTGTATCATAATCAAAATGTGAATCACAACATGTCAATAGTCCAAATATCTGCATAGTCTATCATCTACTGATCAATATATAATAATCAAAATGTCTAAGTATCAATCCAAAAGTAATATCAACATAATGAAAATAGTGTCAAAGAGGAGTGGGCACTACATCCCCCTCCCCTTAGACTCAACTTCCTCCTAGAAGTCACTGAAATAGGTGTGGAAACTGGGTCCGTAACAAAGTAGCATCCTCCCATGTGGTTGTAGTCTCATCATACCTATCCCACTGGACTCACACCTGGTCAATCTTGCGGCCTCAAAGGCCCAGGGTTCTGCACTCTATGATGTGCATGGGATCCACAGTCACCTGCCCCTACTCCTTGCACCTATAATGTGGTCAATCCAATACATGAGAGGGATATGGAATGTATCTCCTAAGAACAAAAACATGAAATACATCGTGCACATGAGACAAGCTGGGTGGAAAGGCTAGACGATAAGATAAGGGACCGATCTACTCCAAGATCTCAAATGGACCCATGAATCTAGGAGCTAACTTAGAGCCTTTTCCATAATGGATAGGGCTCTTATGAGGTCTGACATGAAGAAACACCTTTGTGCCCACCTCATAGCTATGGTCAACTCTCCTCTGATCTACATATTTCTTTTGTCTATCATGTGCCTCCTGAAGTCTCTGTCTGATCAAAACAACTTCTTGCTCCATGTCCTGTAACAAAGCTAGCCCAAGAGATACTTTTTCCTCAAATCTGTCCCAACTCAAAGGTGTCATGCACTCCCTACCATAAAGTTCCTGAAAAAGAGCCATACCAATAGAACTCTGAAAGTGTTATTATAAGCAAACTCCACCAAGTATAAATACTCCTCCCACCTCGAGTGATGGTCCATGACATACATCTAAAGCATGTCCTCTAAAATTTGATTCACCCACTCCGTCTTTCCATCTGTCTCTAGGATGATATGTTGTATTGAAATTAATACTTGTCCCAAGGGCATGCTGCATAGTACTCCAAAAATGAGAGGTGTATAAGGGATCACAGTCACAAATAATCTTCCACAGGAATCCCATGCAGTCTGAAATATCATCTAAGTATACTCACACCACTGCACTAGCTGTATAGGTGGTCTTCACTGGAGAAAAATGAGCCACTTTCATTAATCTATCCACTGTGACCATGATGGCATCATGGTGGTATCTCGATGTTGGTAGCCCTACTATGAAATCCATGGAAATGGTGTCCCATTTCCACTCCAGTATAACATGTGGGTAGAGAAGGCCAGTTGGATGTTGATGTTTGGCCTTCACCCTCTGAAACTCTAAACAACGTGACAAAAACTGAGCTACATCTCTCTGAAGACCTCTCCAATGGTATAAACTTCTCAAGGTGGCATGCATCTTCTTCACCGTAGGATGGGATAAATAAGGTGCATGATGAGCTTCTGCCAAGATATCCTGTCTCAAACCTCCATCCCTAGGTACATAGATCTAACCTCTGTGTCTGAGAATTCCATCTGAATCTAATTCAAAACCATCAAACTTCCCCTCAAGGGTCTCTGAGACTCAATCTATGATCTAGCTGCAAGGTAGAAGTTGTCATGTGGAAGCTGTCATAAAATCCTGCTCCACAAATATGTACCCACTAAAGTAGCCATAACCAAATGTCTCTGTCTACTCAAAGTATCTACAACCACATTCTCCTTCCCCTTCACATGCTCTATCTCCATGTCATACTCACATAGCAACTCCATCCAACACCATTGACAAGCATTGAGATTGGGCTGTGTGAAGAGGTGACGTAAGCTCAAATGGTCTGTCCTGAGAATGAACCTCCTGCCAAGAAGGAAATGATGCCAATGCACCAAAGCATGCACCACTACCAAAGCTCAAGATCATGAGTCAGATAATTGAGCTCATAATCCTTGAGTTTGCGAGACTCAAATGCAACTACATGGTCCTATTACATCAAAACACCTCCTAATCCTACCAAAGAAGCATCTGTACACACAAAGAAATCCCTCTGAGGATCTAGCACTGCAAGAATCAGTGTTTTTGTAAGGCATTCCTTCAGTGTACTGAAGGCATTCTCACATCCATCAGACCAAACAAATTTCTTCCCTTTCCATTGAAGGGAAGTGATGGGGTGCGTAATCTGAGAGAAGTCCTAAACAAATCTCCTATAGTAACCTGCCAACCCATGAAACTTTTCCCCTCAGTAAAATTGGTTGGCACAGGCCAATCCATAATAGCTCTAATCTTGGAAGGATCAACTGTGATACCTTCCCCAGAAATGATGTGACCCAAGTACTTGAACCTCTGACTAGAAAAAGGCACACTTCTCTAGGTTCCCATATAGTTGTTGCTCATGAAGACACTGCAAGAACCTATCAAGGTGTTCCTCATGCTCCTCATGCATACATGAGTATATAAGAATGTCATCAAGAAACAAGCATGAAGTGATCCAAGAACATCCTGAACACCCCATTCATCAAACTCATGAATACTGCAAGGGCATTCGTCAGACCAAATGGTACCACTGTGAACTCATAGTGGCCATATCTCATGTGGAAAGTTGTCTTGTGGATATCTGCCTCCGTAATCCTCAGCTGATGGTAGCCTGACTTAAGATCAATCTTAGAAAATATAGTGGCCCCCTTCATTTGATCAAATAAATCATCTATCCATGGAAGGGGGTAACGATTCTTGATCGTTACTTTGTTCAGTTTTCTGTAGTCCACACACAAATGCAGAGATCTATCATTTTTCTTCACAAAGATCACTGGTGCACCCCAAGGAGATACACTAGGATGGATTAGGCCTTTCTCAAGAAGGCCCTCCAACTACAACTTGAGCTCACATAGCTCAGGTGTGGTCATCCTATATGGTGCGCGTGAGATAGGCTCCACTCCTGGAACCAAATCAATATGAAATTCTATCTCACATGGGGGAGGTAACCCTAACAACTCACTAGGAAAAACATCAAAAAAATCCTACAAAATGGGGTGGTCATCAAGTGATGGTCCATGAGTCTCATCCTCTGATTGGTCACTAACAGTGATGGAAAATAACTGAACAACCCTTGCACACACCACTTCAGCTGCATAGTGGATATGGTGTGAATAGAGATGGGTCTCCTAACTCCAACAATCACTGACTCCACTCCCAAATCATCTACACAAGATATAACCTTGTTGTAACAATCAACTCTAGCTCTATGTGCAAGACAACCAATCCATGCCCAAGATAACTCCATATGAACCCAAGGGAAGGATACGAAGATCCAAAGTCATGGTGAAGGGTCCTAGGTCCACTACACACTCCTTAACTAAGGATTCCACTGAGAGGTTGGCTCCAAAAGCCATCTCAACATCCCAACTAAGGCCCTGCCTAACTGCCACCAGCCTACATCACTCTACTAAAGATGGAGAAATGAAAGAATCTGATGAGCCTGAATCAAATAAGATAGGGGTAGAAATACCACCAATGCTACCTGTGGTCTCAATCACCATGCCCTAGTGCTCTTCCTAGCGGTTCTCAACCGCATGACATAAATCTTGTGGCTCCTGGCCATGTCACCAACCATAGGCAAAGAAATAGGTGCCTTACCCTGATTAGTAGGGTTCTGAGGGCACTCTCTCCAATGATGACCATGTACACCACACCCATAGCAACTACCTGGTCCTCTCCACTGAGTAGATACTCCTCTAGGTGGCCTGGTAGTCCATGTTGTAGAACCTGATGATCCTGTCATAGATCTTTGTGGGTGTTGTGGTGGATGTACTCCTTGCTTGACTGTGCTTGAGGTGGAGCCTAAGTCCTATTGGCCCCCCAGCTGGAGGTCCCATACTACACCCTCTCTTGAGATCATGGCACTGTGGAGGTCAAAAGGGTGGTCGAGTTCTTGATACTGCTGAGGAGGAGGAAGCCTAAAGGAAGACTGTGCTAAAGTGTGTCTGCCATGAGGAGGAGGAGGATCTGATCCACTTGAACTACTATCCTATAACTGTTGTATGCAGCTCCTCACTCTATCACAATCCTGTTGAGTCTTCCCCCTAGTTTCCTCTGTAATATAGGCCTTCTCCATGACCTCTGATAGAGTCTGCGGGAAATGAATGCACACTGCCCCACCCAAGTCTAAGTTCAAGCCCCTGATGAACCTGTGAACCCTAACCTACTCATCCTACATGTAGTCCACATACTGAAGTAGATCCAAAAACTGACCCTCATACTCTGCTACCATCATGGAAGCCTATCGCAGATCATGAAACTCATTGATCCACTGTTAGATGAATCTCCTGGATATGTATCTACTCCTGAAGCACTCCTCGAAGAGATCCCAAGTAACTGTCTTAGAATCTACATGGAGCTTTTGCTCCTCAGTCCTCCACCAAACTCTGGCTCCATCTCTTAGAAGGTGGATAACAACACGAGCTTTCATGTTGCTAGTACAAGGACATAGCTTGAAGCATCTGCTCAAGCTAACCAACCATGCCTCAGCCTGAAATCCTCCTGTGTCTCCAGTAAAATGTGGCGGGTGTAAATTCAAGTATCTCTCTGATGTGATCTGCCATTGTCAACTGTCAGCCCCTAGGTCTCTCTACATGAACATCCCTCAGCCTAGGGCTCCTAGATCTGTCTTTGTGTCCCAAAGCTCTATCTTTGTGCTCTCTAGGTGGTGACTCATGTCCAACTGACTCCACATGGGAGTGCTCTACCCTATCCTCGGCACTATGACGTGTGTGCACGAGCCTCCACTGATGGCTCTTCATCTTGTCTATTAGGTCATCCCTCCTAAAGATCCTCCGCATAAAGTGACATTAACATCATGTAGTTTCTGAAGTATCTGAGGTAATATAGTTGTTACTACCTGATCTGGGGGTGGTAGATCTAGGCTCACATGAAAGGACCCCTCATCTAGTCCATGCCTCCTACACAGACCAAGATGAGAGTTAATTTATCATCATCTAGGCTTTTGTTTCAGTTTTCTAAGTTTTCTACATTTTAAAACATCATGCAATGTTGTGTGTTCTAGGTTTAGAGTTGTGCTAGGTTTTCTTGTTGTGTTTCATGTTTCTAAGTGTGCCCAGGGTCCAAGCATTGAACCCATGGCTCTGATACCAAGTGTAACACCCAAAATTTTATACACTCAAAACATAATAGAACTAATAAATTAATAGTCAAGTTTACGGTAATAATTTTTTTTTTGTTTTAAAAGTGTTTGCAATGTTAGACATTTCCACAATTAATAAATTTCTTGGTTAAAGTCTTTCTACACAAGCTTGTGAAAAAATGAATTAATTAATAATTAAATATTATTAATTTACTTCCTAAGCTATATTTATGGTTTAAAGCATCTACTAAGCTCCATTAGTTTAATTATTTATCAAGCACCAAGATTACATTATTTTCTAACTCAAAGGTTTAATTGTTTTTCCTAGCCACTAAGTGGCCCCATTCACCCCATTACCCATGTTCTTTTTTTTTTTAAATTACATTCCCACAAAATACCTTCCACTTAAGTGAGGTAGGGTTTAATTTGGGCCATTGGATTGAATCTATCCTAGCCCTTAGATTTAGGTTGCCCTAAATATCCTTATGGTTCTCTTTTTATTTCTATTTTCCCCAAAACAACCTCATTTGCTCTTTTCTTGTTTGTAGGTTTTGGAAGAGGAGAAGGAGGAGGAGCCATGAGAGAAAGAAGTGCAACCATGGAAATTTCTCTTGGTTTTAGTTGTAAAGATTTTACTATTGTAATATTACTCCTTTGTTTAATATAGAGATCCCACCATGGATCTATTTTGTTATTTAATGTAAAAAATTTCTTTTTTCTGAGTTCAATAATTGGGGAAAAACCCCATTTCATTAAATCTATGGATTTTACACATATGGGTGCCATAAAGAGATTGGAGAGCTTAAAAACTTAAATTTAATTCATTTCTAGTTGCTGGAAGTTTCCTTTTAATGGTTTTAAGCTTAGATTTCACTTAAATTTCAAAATCTGGGTTTTGTATAGTCAGAAATTTATTTTTCCATAAAAAGTGACGAAACCACCGCCCTACGCAGGTTGGCAGGTCATGTGACCGCCACCCTTCCTAGGGGGGTGGTTCATCAACCACTCTCTATGCTTGGGTGGTGGTTCTGAAACCACCACTCTGCACAGGGCGGTGTTATGTTCCCCGAAAACAGAACCTTCAAATAATGCATTTTTTTTAAAAATAATTTTCAACTTAATTTGATTTTTAATGCAACATTAATTTTAATGAGGGTGTCTTCCATTCATTGGTTGCTAGATTGATAATATATCTAGTTTCATAGCTCAAAATTACAAATGCATAGTTTCTATTCTTTTTTTGCATTCAATCATACAACCTTCAATAACATCAACTAAATGTAAATTTTCTTTCAATTTTTTCATACTTTGAAATTCCTTTCAATCCTTTCAACCATAAATAAAAATATATAACTAAGTTATACAACACCCTTGTAACAATACATAGAACTTCTATCCATTTCATTTCAAGCAAAACTAGTTAAGCTTTCTTTTCACTATACATATGTATCTAATTGCAACTTTGAGTATGACAAATTTAGGAGAGTTTCATTTCAAGACAACTTTAAAACTCCATTTCTCCTTTCACTATAACATTACAACTTTCCAATAAATGAAATATACAAGCCTTCTTTATTCACTCAATCACTTCAACTTGGAATAAATGAAATATTATAAAAATTTCTGTCAAGAATACAAAAGTTACAATTTCCACTCTAAGTGGGAATAATAGAATGATCAAGTTACAACATAGAGATTCTTCAACAAGGCCAAAACACAAGTCTTCATTTCAATGTCTTCTCCCAACTTTATAGCTTCAATCTTGCATTCTTCAATCTTTCAAAAACTTGGATCACAATACAAAGAAAGGGGGAATAGGTGACGCTCTCCACCCAACCTTTAATCCAATAAGAGGAGAATCCATCCCCTTATTGGCCCCCGAGCCCCAACCAAAGAACAATGAGGGATCTTGAGCAACATTTGACAACTTTTTACAAGAATGGCTTCCACAAAAACATACAATCCAAAAACATGCAACACATTCAAATGGACATACTCAACAATATTTACAACTTTCTCAAAAACACATAGGCTTGATATCAAACCAAAAGGAGAAAGGAATATGGGAACCACCTCCTTTTCCTGACCAAGTGAAGTAGGATTTTCACCCAAAGCCTCTATGTGCACAATATAAACAACAAACATCTTTATCTCTCCCATTGCAAGTATGCAAAAATATGTCCATGTTTTCCTTTTCACTCCCCATAGGTGAAACTCCCAATCACACTCCCTCCAAAATGCATGCCTCACAACTCCCTTTTCCCTCCCCAATGGTCCCATACTTCCATCTCCCACTCCCTTCTTAAGGAAAACTACCCAACCACACAAAAACACATTCACAACACTCATACAATATCCAACAAGAACAATTTTCACATCTACAAACATAAATAAGAAGATAACAAAGGTGGAGATCCTACCTCTCCATCAAGCTTCCAAGATTCTTCACTCCAACAAGATTTTTTACACCTTCAAGCCAAGCACACTCCAAAAAAACTCCAACAAGCTCCCTAATTCGAAAAGTGCAAAAGAAGAAAAATAAACAAGTAACCCAAAATCCTTCAAATTCAATCAATAAATAGAAATGGGATGTGAGGATGATGAGGTGGCTCCATGTAGGATGCCACTTCATCATTCCTCCATTCCAACACACAAGTCAAACACCATTCCCAAGAATAAATGAACATGTAAGACTTATGACATGCCCACATGACACTCCAACTTGCACACCATGCCTACCAAGGAATAATTAATTGTGGTAATTAGGAAAGTACAATTATTTTAACTTTTTACACTCCAAAATGCATAAATAAGCCTAAAATTAACTCCCCATACCATAGGTATGGTTTTTGGGTGAATTTAAGAGGCATGAGACAAGCTTAGCTTGTCCCACAAGCCTCCAAAAAAGTCTCCCAAGTCAAAATCCGAATTTTGAAGTTGGGGAAGAGTACACAACACAAAATCCAACACAAATCCAACTTACATCCACAATATTTCAAGGACCATCTACCCTCATAATTATCCAATTGTCACATCTTTATTTTAGTTAACAAATTAAGTTGGATTAGCTAATTAAGACACATTAATAATTACTAATAAAGTGACTAAAATTTCCCAAGAATTAAATACACATAACACAAAATAAAACACACAAAATTAAAAGAAAGGGAAAAACATTACACCCCATGGCCACACATGTGAGGTCACCCCCCATGGGAAACCTCCTAACTAGACATGCAATAACACAACATAAACATTAGACACAAGTTGTCAAATTTGGCCATGTTGCAAAACACCCGACATCCTTATGTAGTTGGTCCCCTATCCTCTTTCAATTTATATTATAAAATATCCCTGCAATACAAACATGATACCTATCTAGCCTCACGACCGCACTAACTTATGGGTGTCGTTATTCCCTTCATTTAATCAACTCATGTTTGATGTCATATTCAAAAAAGGGGTGTGTCTGAAGCTATATGCAACGAGAAGAATCTTAGTGAACTAGTAATTGATTGTAGATATTTATTATTTTTATTTTCTGGGGGGTTTTAAAGTGTCTTTAAGATTTCCTGGCCAAAGCCTTATTAAAGCTAAACTATAAGAAACTTGCTGAAATAAACACACATTGCTGAAATAAATAAATCTTTGCAAAAATGAACACACTACTGGAAATAAATATACGTTGCAGAATTAAACACACTACTTAGAAATAAACACACGTTGTAAAATTAAACACACTTCTTGGAAATAAACACACGTTAGAAAATGTTGTTAAAAATTCTTGAAAGATTGCTTAAAATAAGAGTTTAATCTACAACACCTGTAGGGACAATTACGTAACAAATTTCAATTGAAGAACCAAAAGTACTTACAGAACTGCTAGATAATAGATTTATACAAATTTCTTGAAGATATAAATACCAATAAAATAAAGGATCTTGTTTCTTGGAGGAGTGGGCCCTTGCTCCACCTTGAATCAAGAGTTGAAAAAGTATGATACTCTCAAAATGAAATGGCTATCTTATTATTGAATTGTTCTGTCTTACAAAACTTAACTGTGTATATGTATGTATATCTATATCCCTTTTTATCTATCTTCAGGTCTTTATAAATATTTCATCATCCAAAAATGAATTTACAATCATGAGTGTTCAATAGTTTTCTATCCACCTATAGGTTCTAGTGAAACAAAATAGTTATCAAAGTAGATATGAAATTTAGAAACCTAGATGGACATATAGTTGTTGGTATTACATTAGTATTTCTGGAGTGTGAAGAATCAGAAATTCATTTATCTGTTTCTAATTATATGGCCCATTAATTACTTTATCACTAGATTCTGATAGAATAAAAATATTCCCATCGATTCTAAAACTTTGGAGAAGTTCCAGAATCAAAGGGAAACCTTTTGGAACTAACTGTGAAAGTTCTGGAGCTAAGTGCAGGAGTTCCAAAAAGTGTTGGAGTTACAGAACTAAGAAAGGTTCTAGAGCTAAGTGATAGAGTTCTAGAGCTGAGTGATGGACATCCAAAACTAAGTCTGAAGGTTCCAGAGCTAAGCCGTATTGAATCCAATTTCCTCAAAAAGGTGTTGGTTGCTTCATACTTTGCTTATCTGACCAAATGTGACCTATTTTATTCCAAAAACTGAATTTCCACACATTTTGTTAGGAATTACAGAGTTTTTAGACGTTAGAACTAAATCAAACAAAATATGGACAATTACATCCTAACTTATACTAGATCAAACAAAAGCCATGAAATGCAATCAAACTTGATTAAAAGGAGAGTAAAATGAGATCATTCATTGCACATTGATGAGGCATATTTTGGCCTTATCATCTCCCCCACACTTACTTGTTTGTAAGTCCTCTTACAAACTCTATTCTTCAAAACTAGGATTGTGAATTCTACATTCCAATTGATTGCTAAGGTCAAATGGTTGAAACTGAATGTCCCAGTGCTTCTGTTTAGAAGTGTTGTATCCTGATCCTTCCTCTATCTTTTTCTACCAATCCTCAAAGTGAGTGGGATCCTGAGGTTCTCTATTCTTCCATGGAGACATGGGTGTAAGAAGGAGAGGATGCCTTGTTCTCATACCCATCCACATGCCCCTACATTTTTTACCAACTTGAGGAATGAGTGTACACAAAGTTCTGGCCCTTTCTAGACTCCATATTAAATTTGTGGGAGATATCACTTCTCTTCTTCTTAATGCTATAGTGAGGAATTCCCATCTCTTCAGGCATCCATCATAAATGTCCTCAATTTTTTTCTCTTCATAAGAGGTTAAGGCATCAATAATTTTCTATAGACTAGCAATATAATGTGCCTTAAATCGGCTATCAAAGGCATGGGATCTAAAATGTATAGCAAAGGAAGATGGTTTTCCATAATGAGCTCTCATGTAGAGGCCAGATGAACTAGCCTTTAATAAGTGTTCAGTATCCCTCTCTTTCCAAGCTATATGATTTTGAAGTATACAAACAAATGCATTAAGTTGTTTTTCTCCATACATATAGATTAATCATGAAGTCTACATTTTTTCTAACATAAAGTTGCAGAGATAAAATTCACAAAGAATATGTTTTTTATCTACAATGGCTAAGGAATATACTGTCACAAATTTTGATTCATCCTTTACTTAATGTGGAAGGCCACATGAAATCCTTGATAGTTTCCAATAGATAAATTGATCTTCTAGAAAGACACTGTATGCAGGAGAAGGTCTTCTACATGTGAGTAATATTTCACTCATTATACAGACCATCTGTATCTTTTCCAGACATTTAAATTTTTATTCCTCCATTTTATAGAATTTTTCTTCCAACTCTTTCCTTGCCATCTTCTCCTCTTCCATATTGCTTCTTAGTTCCTGATTTTATATTTCGAACTCATTAAGCTTTCTTCAGGTATCATCCCATAACTACTTGAGTGGATAGTAAGTTATCTCTATTTTTATAATTTGATCCACTGAAGATATTTTGTCATAGCACTTTGTTCACTAGCCAATTGACATTCTTTTAATTTTTCCACCACTTTTTGTTTTACTAATGTCAATTATTCATTCTTATATGTGAGATGAGTTTTCAGTTGTTCAATGATCATTTCTCTATGCTCCAATTTGTGTTTGAGGAAGTTTAATTCCTCATCTTTCTCCCTAATGATAAGTTTTGCTCTAGACAAGAATAGGGCCTACCTAAATTGTTGTTTTTCTTCTTTTTCTAGGAGTTCCTTAAGGAACAAGCATTATTCTTACACTAAAGGGGATTTACCTTTTAGTTTCCAAGATGTCAATTCTTCTTCCTCATGTGACAGCATTGTTGAGTCACCCATTTCCTAAAAATTCTACTCTTCCAATCTTTTATCTTCTTTCTCCTACTCCTTAGTTTGACTTGGTAGAGGAGGAGACATTGTCATGATGTCCAGAATATCAGTAGCTTCTTTCTCTAAACCCTCCTAAACTTCAATATCCACTAGAGTTTCCCTAGACTTCTTATGAATTCTTTTCCTTTTAGGAGCTTTAAAATTTTCTTAAGTGAACTTTCTCCTTGAACTTCTTATGATTTTTACTTCATGGTCCAACTTGGGTGAACTATCACTGTTAGAGATACATATTAGTTCTTTTGGTATTGCTATAGGACAAGGATTTTATTTTAAAGAAATGGTATATTTTGCAGCTTTGATCATCCTTTCATACCTCCTCCTATTTTGTACTTTAACCTCACTTATTTCCTTCTTTTTCTCATCAAGGGGATTAATTTCTAAGTTAATTTTAGGAGAGAAAGGGGTTGGTATTCCCCTTCTGATAATATCAGGGATTTGTCTGAAATTATTGAGGAATTTTTCCCATGCTTCCTCCCCATTTTTCTTAGAGAGAAAATGGTGTTGAAAAACCAGATGGATTAATCCATGGTGCCTAATTATCCCTACACCCCAAGAATATCTCTAAGCCATTGTTTGGATGGAATCAAAGAGGAAACCAGGAAGGTTTACTATATACTCCTATTTTGTTGCCCCATACCTAAGATATATCATCATTTTAAGGACCTCCCTTCCAACAGTCCCATATTGGTCATTGCATGTTAGGTACTTTACTACCTAAAATGCTACTCTATCGAAGGGTTTGGGTAGGCTAGCTCTTCTGACCCCCTTTATGAATCTTCTTAGCATTATAAATGTACTGGGGTTCAGATTCACCCTCTTGCCTTAAGGTTTCCACCATTTCTTTTAGGGTTCCCTTTATAGAGTTTGGAACATGTACAATTGGTACCCCAGATACATTTCTCATTGTATTAATAGTAAAGGGAATTACAATGCTTTTAACCTTAGTTCTGGACTGCTCTAAATTTACAACAAATTATCTTACTAGTTCATCATTGTATTTTGATAATTTCTTCAGAAAATCCAACCAACCTTCTTGTTCATAAATGGATGTTACTTATTCATGTACAAGAATTTTCGTATCATCTTCTAGTTCTAACTAATTTTTGATACCCATGGCAAAGAGGATGATTCAAATTCTTTCTTCTTTCAAATCCTTACTCTTTTAGGAGATAGCTGCGGAACTACTGGATTTGGCTACGGAACTATTAGATTTGGCTACGGAACTACTAGATTTAGCTGCAGAATTTCAAATATGATTCCATTGTTTCCTCCTTGAACTTCTCTGCAACTATTCTCAATTTTATTTTATTCTTCCTAAATGACAGTTCGTTATTAACATGCCACCACTTTTATTTATTTAGTCAGAATCACCTTCATGATTATTCCCCTTTAATCATGATGTGCAATAAATGACTCATTATACTGTTGACTTAAATCAAGTCTAATCACACATGCAGACTTTTAATTTAACCTTTAATAAGATCAAGACATAATTACCATCCTTGCTGATGTAATCCATCTGCCTTGATGACTCATCATTCCTAAAAAAAGTGAAAAAGAAAAACAGTTAGAAAATATAGTTGAAATTCCAAAGAAGTTCTTTTTATTTGAATTTGCCACTTATAGATGAGACCAACCACCATTTCTAGTTTTCAATTGGCCTTTTGAGAGATTTTTTTTTGGGCAAGAGAACGTCATTTACTGGTTTTCATTCCCTTCCCTTTTTATTTTTTTTAAATTTTTTTTTATTTTTTTAATTTTTTTTGGGGAAGAGAACACCATTTGCTGGTTTTCACTCCCTTCCCTTTATTTTAGATCCTTGCATCTAATTACTTGATCATTTTGGAAGAACTAGGTTCTTCCATATGATCAAATTCCTTGTTTGCTTCAATTTTCTTCAAGAATTCATCCTTGGTAGGAGGCTTCCTATAGATTTTTAGCCTTTGTCCATTGACCAAAAGTGTCCTTCTACTGCCATCAATGGGAAGTAGCTGAATAAAGCCATTTTCATATATCTTCTCAATCTGATAAGGTCCTAACCACCTGGTTATAAACTTGGCTTTGGATTGCTAGTAATTGGAATCAAACAATAATGCTCAATATTCTATCTTGAATTTCCTTTCCTTGATATGTGTATCATGCCACTTATTCCTTTGTTCTTGGATTATCTCTGTCCATTAAAGTGCTTCCAATCTCAGCTCATCCAACTCATAGAGTTGTAGAATTACTTCTTTTTGTACTATATCCAATTCAATACCCAATTTAGTTGTTGTCCTATATGTTTGTAGTTCAAATTCAATGGGTAACAAGGGATTCTTCCCATAGACTAACTCATATGGTGAGAACCCTGTTGTAGTCTTCCAAGTTGTGTTATAAGCCCAAACAGCCTCAAGTAGTCTTTTCACCCAATCTCTTCTACTTGCTTCAACTATTTTGGTGAGAATGTTTTCTAATTCCCTGTTTGTCACTTCTGCTTGTCCATTTGATTGTGGGTGATAGGGAGATGACTTCCTATGATTGATCTGATAGTACATTGTGAAGGCCTGGATCATATTAGACATGAACTGTGGGCCTTGGTTTGAAACTATACTTCTTGGTGCACCAAACTTCATCATAATTTTGTGTCAAAGGAAATCAGTAACTACATCTTCATTAGCATTTGTTAAAGCATGAACATATCCCACTTTGTTACATAATCAGTACATAGAAGAATGTTTTGTTTAATTTGTGAATGAGGACTAAAAGGGACAAAAAAATCCATCCCCCACCTTTCAAATGGTTCAATCACTACTTGAGATTGCAGAGGCATATCACTAGTGGAATTTGTTTGTTTCATCCTTTGACAGGGATCACACTACTTGATGTATTTCTTCACATCTTTATACAAATATGACTAATAATAGCCAGTGCCAATTATTTTGTGGGTTGTTCATTTTATTGAAAAGTTTCCTCCAGTTGGTTCATCATGACATGCCCTAAGTATGTCAAAGATTTCATCTTGTCTCACACACCTGCATAAAACCAAATTAGGACCACATTTAAATAACATTCCATTTACCCATTTAAATTGGGCACTAATTTTTATTAATCTTTTCATTTGTTTCTTAGTAAAATCAGGAAACTTCCATGTTGTAATATTATTTGTCATATCAACAAACTATGGTGTGTCAACTGAAATATTAAATAATTGTTCATCTGGAAAGTTTTCCTTAGCTTGATCTTGCTCCCCTATAGTGGTTAATATTGACAAGAAATCAGCTACCACATTAGATTTTCTTAGATTATCCACAATGGTAATATCAAATTCTTGTAAAAGTAATAACCATTGAATTATCCTACCTACAACAACTGGTTTGTTCATTAAGTATCTAATTGTTGAGTGATATGTATGTATAAATATTTTGTATCTTTTAATATAATGTATGAACTTATTAATTGCATGAATCACAAGAAGAAATTCTTTTTCAGTGGTGGTGTAATTCTTTCAGTGGGAGTAATATTTTTACTAAGGTAGTAAATAACATACATTTTCCCTTCTTCATATTTTTGTACCAAAAATACATCAATTGAGTTATTCGAGGAATCTGTTTAGATGTGAAATTTTTTCTTTTAATTAGGTCCTCCTAATATTAGGGTATTGATTAATCTTTCTTTAATCAATTCAAAAGCATGTTGACACTTTTCATCCCAAATAAATTCACAATCCTTGGTAAGCAAACCAAAAATGGGGGTAGTAATTTTACTAAAATCTTTGATAAAACACATATAATATCCAACATGTCTTAAGAATGACTTGATATCTGTGGGGGTTTGAGGAATAGGTAAGTTTGAAATAATTCTAATTTTGTCTTGGTCAACTTGAATTCCTCTTTTTCAAATGTGGTTTCCTAACACAATTCCCTCATCAACCATCAAAAAAAAAATTTCATGACTAAGAGACAAATGGTGTTGCTCATATCTTGTTAATATTCTATCTAAATTTTTCAATGAATCATCAAATTTTTCTCCATGCACAGTAAAATCATCCATGCATACCTCCACAAAATCATAGGTTAGAACTACAAATATTTATAGTACAACACTTTGGAAGGTTGCTAGAGCATTACATAGTCCAAATGACAATACCTTGTAAGAAAAAGTACCCCATGGCCAAGTAAAGGTAGTTTTGTTCTGATTCTTAGCAGCCACCTTGATTTTATTATATCCACTAAAGCCATTCATGAAGGAAAAATATTGTTTACCTGAAAGGTTATTTAAAACTTGATCTACGAATGGTAAGGGAAAATAATCTCTAAGTGTAGCTTTGTTCAATTCCCTATAATCAATACAAATAATCCATTTTCCATTATTTTTAGGAACTTTCACAAGAGGAGACACCCAATGACTATCTGAGATGGGGTAGATAAAGCCTACTTGCAATAGCTTTTCAATTTCCTACTTGACTATGTCCCTCAAGGCTAGGTTGATCCTTCTCTGAGGTTTCTTAATTGGTTTTACATTTTAAGTATAAATGTGATGGGTATAAATACTTGGATGGATTCCTTTCATGTCTTTATAGTCCCAAGTAAAATCTCTAGTATGACCTTTCAAGACATCAAATAATTTATCTTCTTAATCATTTTCTAACTAGCTATTAATATTCAAAATTTTACCTAGTTGAATCTCAATTTATTTGGTTCCAATGCATGGTGAACTGATTTGTTGAAAAGGTTCCATTAGGGTGTTTAGTGGACAAAATTTTGGTAACAACATATGATATACAATGATGTCTCTAATGTTCCCTTGAGAAAGAATACTAGATAAAGGACAATAGACAGAATTATGATACTTATCTTGTTGTTTTTAAAAATCCTCATCACTGTTGTTTTCCAAACATTCCTTACTATTCCTTGATATCTTTGAGTTTAAAGCTACTGATTATGTAGCTATTCCTTCCTGTCCCAAAGAGAAATCACGTTCCTCTGGAGTGAAATTATTTACATTTTCATGTAATTGCTATGGTTCTGGAGATAAGTATGAATGTTCCAGAAATAAGCTTGAAGGTTCTGGAACTAAGTCAAAGGTTTTGGAACTGTCCTTGATTTTTCCAAAGATAATTGGTGATCATTCAGTGGATGATTAATCATATTCTCTACCTCCAGTACATGTTCCTGCAATGTTATCATATCTAAAGAAGAAATTTTTTTTTTATTAGTATCATGATCATCAACCCATAATTGTTCTTGATTATCAATAAAAGGTCGTGTAGAAGGATATAGGGAAATTTTATTAGAATTATTACCATTTGAGATAGTCATATCACCTCATTTGTAATAAATTAATCCATGAATTAACACTTTGTATTCTTCTACATTACAAGTGCATGAAAATTAGAGACTCAAATCTGAAAAATACCTTTCTTTTGTAGGGGAAGTGAGAATCAAACTTGATCCTTCTCCTTTCTTGTTCTTAGCTCCATCAAAATGAAGCTTTCAAATCCCTTCTGCTGCATTTTCTATTTTAGATAGCAAGGGAATTGGTGTGATTTCCTCATGTAGGAAATACACGCCAAATTTTTGTTCTTCAACTTCTTTAAAAGGATCATGAGCATGTTCTTCATGTGTCTTTTCATCCATAAATAGATTAGAAACACCATCTAGTGCTGAAACATGAGATGTATTATCAAAATCAGACTGGTCTAAGGCTGCATAATTAGTTAATGCATTAGAAGTGTGAGGCTCAATGTGAAATCTGGAAATTTTTTTATAATTGATAGTAACTTTGGTTCCATAACGTGTAGTGAAGAACAAGAAGGACCAATATGAAGAAAGATAACCTCATATTTTTTCCATGAAATCTCTAGATAAACATATAGCGAAATAAGGAGGTAAATCCACAATAGTAACATCTTGCAAAATGGAAACATTTGGGCAAGCATGCAATGTTATTTTTAGATTTCTGATGACACCAACTATATTCGTTGCATTCTCATTCAACTATAGCACTCTTCTCTATAGGTTCATAATGCAAACCCAATTTTTCTGCAATTACTTTTGGCATAACTGTGTTACTTGCACCATTGTCAACCATACAATTATGAACAAGATGTTCTCCAATAATCAGTGAAAAATAAAATGGTGGTGGTTTCTTGATGTCTTGAGCATTTAAAACCTTTTGAACCATCAATTTAACCTCTTTAATGTGGTTATGTTCCATTGTTCCAAGGACCATATCTGTTTTCTGAACTTCCTTTTCTGTTGTTTTTGAAGAAATCTACAGCTTAGCAAGTTCATGAGAAAGTAACTCTTGTTGTCTTGGAATACTTAGAGCATCCCACATTGAGATGTTAACATTATGCTTTTTCATTACATCAACAATGTTAAAAGAAGCGACAGTTTTCAAAATAGATTCTACTGTCTTAGCATAGGCTTTAGCAAAAACTGACTTTGCTTCAGCTACCTTTGATATTTGAGGTATAAATAATCTTCTTAGATCAAATTGTAGCTATTTTTTCTACTCTTTACCAGTTGAAACATGTTCTATTTTTTGAATAACAATAGAACTGTTAGCTGATATTTTACCCGTAGTTGTTTTATCAATGACTATGGGTAGAACAATCCTATTTTGTTGTTTTTAACTTTCCTGGGCATTTTCTTGAGCCCTAGTAGTAATTGCAATGAAATCATCCTCACTAAAACTAACTAAGTTCTGTTCAGGTGCTTTTTGAACATGATTTTCTTCTACCCACCCTCCATTTGAGGCATGAACAATGTCTCAGGTTGAGGTTGTGCAACAAGACTTATGTTCAGAAAATATTTGGGTAACTTGCAGCTGAATGAGGTTGATTACAAGGTTGACACCATTCTTCTGTAGCCATATTAACTGGGACTAAAGTGTTAGATGGAGTAGGAGCCTTTGGATCAAACTACCTTTTTAGATAAGGTTGTCCATAATTTTGATTTTGTTGGTAAGGTTGCTTATTTTATTGGTTTTGTTGATAAGCCCTGCTAGGTAATGCAAGTCTATTTTCAATTGAATTCAACTTGTTTCCCATAGTCTACAAATATTTAAACATGTCATCTGATGGGGCTGTAATAGTAGGTTCTATAATGGTGATAGGTTGTGGGATGGTGCCAAATCTACTAAAAAGGCATTGAAGGCCTTGGTGCTAACTTGTCGGCTTGAATAAGACTATTTTCAGCTCAGATAGCGATATCATAGGCTGTTGGGAGAGTCTCTCCTCCCATAGACTGAATCATAGTTGAAATATCATTGTTTAAGGCTCTAAGATAATAAAAAAAAGCATGATCAGCTTGAGGCTTAACACTTGCTAGAATTCTTTCCCAAGTTCTAGAAAAATGAATGTTGAAACTAGCCATAAATTCATGAGGGTCTCTTTTAATTATAGACAACTTATCTATGAGAGATAAATGATCTGAATTATCTTGAATTTGTTTCAGTAATTTACCACGTAAATCATCCAAGTTCTTATGCTTCCAATCTCTAAATTTCTATACCATTGCAAGGCTTTCCCTTTAAAGGATGAAACTAAAAGTCTCAAGGCCACATCTTCATGAGTAATATTATGGACTGCACATAAGGCTACAACATATTTGATGTGCTCTGTAGGTGTAACCTGATTTTCACCAATGAATGTAGGCAAGCTTTTCATGGCAGCATTAGGGATATCATGATAAACTGGGATTACTAATGGGATGCCATTAGTAAAGGTCACAAAATTCCTAGGTGGTTGAATAGCCATTTGAAAAACTAGGATCTAAATAAAGAAATTGATACGGTGGTGAAGGAAGATTAGGAGGAGGGTTGTCAAAACCAGGCCTATTATAAGGTAAATGTATTACCAACTCTTCTCCTTCTTGCAGAATTCAAAGGTAAAGAAATAAAATCAGAAGGAATTCCTCTTACCAATGATCTTGTAGTCACTTTAGACATGGAACATGCTGCAAAACTGGTCTGAAATCAGCTTTACAGAGTCTCCAAATAAATATTTAAATCTTTAGAATAAATTGTTGCAGCTTGCTGATCCAAAAGTAACTTTTGCTTGTTGTAAATCTGTTGTAAATTGTTGTAATTTGCTGCAGATCTAATTCTGTTGTCCCACCAGGCATGCCAAAAATTGTTATCTCTCAAAAGTGCACCCTGTAGAGAGATGGTTGCAGGTGTTCTAAGCTTGCAAAATTGATCTCTCTCTTTCATAGATACAATGGAAACACCTCAGGTCTATGGGTATACCTATTTTGAGGTGAGTCTCTAGTATCAAGGCCAGTTCCTTATTGATGTATCCTAAACTAATTTTCTGGGTTTGAGGGTAAAAGATGACTGTAAATGGATTCAAAAATAGGGTGATACACCAAAATTGTATGAGGTCTTTGACTGAGTACATACACAATTGATATGAGAATGAATTCTTGATGCACAAGCCAATAGCTTTCTGTAGAATATTAAGGCAAACACTTTGATGTATTGAGGGAAAGTATCACAACAATACTATTAAGTTACACATGCACATTAATATCATGCAGAAATTACTAAATTTGCAATAGGGTAAGATGATTAATCAAGGAATTCAACATTCACAAGATTAATAAAACATACACAAGACTGTAAATAATTCGAAAGGCAGAATATACTTCTCATTCAGAGGGAAAAACTAGCAAAATCTGCTTCAATGCTCTTGTGTCTAAAATTCCTCCATGTGCTTTGCCAATGCACACAATATATAGCAAAAATTATTCATCCCACCCTTCCTAAAAATAGACTAAAATTGTACTCACCCATGCATCCTATTTTTACCCTTTATTTATTAATAAATAAAGGAATAAAATAATCATGCTAATATAAAGAGGCATTAATAGCCTTGATTATAACTCAGTCAAACTACAGTTGACTATTCTATTTTTTAATAAAATCATGGGTGAATAATTTTCTAATAATAAACCTTGCTTGATGAGCAAGTCTTCTCCAATGCATGCAATCTTTGTCTTCTTGTTATGTAGACTGATGATTAAATAATAATTGTATTTGTATATCTTTGATGTGACACTTGGATGCACATGTAAAATAATATCTCACTTGCTAATTCATTTTATGTCTTCTTATACTTAGAAAATTCCAAACATTCACTGTGGGGACCACTAGTAGGCATAGCATGTTGAAATTGACCTCTTTGCTTCTAGTATGAAAATTTTAAGCCTCTGATTTTCAAATACTTAGCAAATGTAATCTTTCCAATTACCTTTTGTGATAATGTCCATGTGCAAATAATTAGTCTGATGGTTTTGACATAACAAGGTCTCATTGGCACATTTGGCACAATACATGGGTCTTTATTATTGGACTTGAAACATGCATTATAAGTTTTAGGAACCCCTTTTGATTTTCATGCATTTAATGGCATACCATGTACCAACGCACTTTTGGTTATCTTTTTGAAAATGTGTTTAAGACCTTGGTTACACATAGACTATGGTTAATGTCAAATATCACCCTTTTTTTTTTGATCATCATAATACATGTTCCCTTTTGATTTGGTTGGCACATTAGAATATTTGTTTAACATTGACCTTAAAATTCAATTTGCAAATGATTTCAATGATAATGGGGTTGGACCCCTTCACCATGATGACTCACCCCTTTAACATTTTCGGTGGCTTTTTATTTAACCCTAGTTGGCATGGAGTTTACTTTAAAAGTTGGTGATCAATTTTTAACTGTCGATCCTTGTCCTTCTGATCTATAGCTATTGATTTTTTGACCCTCGGTTAGGGTTTCTGACCTATCATTTAATGTGGTACTGTGTGTTGGGATCACTTTTGTCTCTCAAATGTCAATCCTGGTACTGTCTGAATTTTTATCATCGATGCTCGAACCATTTGTAGCTTCATAGTTGATCTGGTTTAGATCTACATCATTGATATTTTGTACTTTCAGTTGATCTCAATCTGAACTCGATGTGATATTAGGCTTAATGGTGGTTTTGAGATTTATGTTGAGTAAAAACAATCAACCCTAAATGATCATTTCATTTTTGGTTTTTAAAGTGGTGAAGCCCTGGAATTGTTTTGAAACCAATCCATTGTTGAAGCTTCTGAGCTTTCATTTCTTGTCAATTTTTAGTCACTGCGAATGCTCTGCAAGGTCACACATTTATATTTCTAGCCATTTTTTTTTAGTCTTAATTTGAGCTCTATGAATTTTTGATTGGCTTGAACCATTGTCTTATTTAAGCTCAAGCTTTGGATTGATGTGCGACTCTCGTTCTTTAATTCTTTGATGAAAGACTAGTAAAATTTCTTTATGGCTGAGCATATTCTTGTTCTTTTAAGTTTTGAAATTTTTGAACTCATTATCTTTGCATTCGTGTGTTTCGAACTGGGATAGTTCAAAATCTTATGTGGTCTTCCATTCATTTTAGTCTTCACCATTTCTTGAGGGTTTTAATAGTTGGCTTAAGCACTGGTGTTATTTTCTCTTTGATCTATGAATTTTTTACAAAAGTTTATTTGAACCATGATGAAAATGAGAGACTTCCATTTTAAAATCATGAACTTATTCCTAGCTTCTGTATTTAAATATCTGTTAATGATTTTTTGAGGTTTTCCTTGTAAGTTTCATCTCCTATAATAAAATTATGTTATTTTGTCATTTCACTTTGATTCAGACTGATTTTTTGAGTTTCTTTTGATTTCTGAAGATGGTTTTCTATTTTATCTCTTAGTTTTGTGAAACATTTTGAGTTCTTTTGAAAAATTTAAAATTTATTTTGGTCCTTGTAAAATGTTATTATTCTTTGTATTTGATAAGATTTTTCTGATACCTTTGAAAGCTCCAATCTAAAGATTTTGGTAGTTCTTTGCTTTGGTCTTTTGATTTCATGATGAGGTTATTTGGAATTTTTTGTATGAAAGTTCTTTGTTTATGCATGAAACTCTAAAATTGTTGCTCATGATTTTTAAATTTGTGTTCTGTAAATATGAATCTTGCATTTGTTTTGAAGCTCTTGAAATGCTATACTTGAAATTCTACATTGATATTTTCATTCTGAAAACTTTGTTTCTTTAGTCTCACTTTTAATTTAAGCCTCATTTTGAAATCCATTTTTTATTCAGTTGTCGCTATTGATGAGTGTCTTGCTTTTACATTCTCTCTTGAGTCTCTGTGAGAAATGTAATTTGAAACTACTTTTGATTGTTTTGAACTTTACTTAAAAAGATTCTGATATTAGTTTTCTCTTTTCATTTTGATGATCATGATTTAATCAATTGATTATTTTTGATTTCATTGTTGAATTTACTATTTGATGAACAGGTGGTTAATTTTGGTGACTAATAAAATAAACTTTTCATTTCTTTACTTTTTCGATTTTTGATATAGGGACTTGGAAAAATTTTACATGGTTATGTGATCTTGGAGTATTGTGGATGTCTGAACCTTTTTCACTGCTTTAATGAGTTTTGCAAGATTTGAAACTTTTTTGTACATGCTTTTTTATAATTTTTGAATCATTATGCTTATGTAAATTCATTTTTCTTTGAAGCTTTTGACTTGAAATTTTATCATTTTGAAATTATTCTTGTTATGAGAGGATCTTATTAGTTCTAAAACCTTGAAAACTTGATGTGTAGATTTGTTTATTTATTGAATCCTTGGCATGATTTAATGGCATTTGTATCTTTATTGGCTTGAGTGAACACTTTTTAATTTTGCTTGATTCAGCCTGTAAAATTTGATACAATTTTTAGAAGGTGAGAATTCAATTCTTTTTATGTTGTAATTGAACCTTATTGGTGAATCAATGTTGATTGAAATTATTAAGACAAATTCTTGTACTTATTTATGTTAGTGCATCCTTGATATATTAAGCTTAAACTTCATCTTGGTCTTGATTATCTACTTTGCATTTAATTTCTTGCTCTATGAATTCTTTCAATGTTGAATGTGAAACTCTAGTTGTTGAAAAATTTTTATCACAGTTGTATATTCATCTTGTTCTTTGGATTCATTTCATTTTTATATCTTTGTTACTTAAAATTTAAAATATACTTCTTTGAAATCATTGGTAAAGTCTTATTTTCTTGTATAGTTGTTCTCCATATTTCTGTAGCATTATTTATGTTCTGATGTAATTTGAAAGTGTGCACTTGTTACTTGATCTAACACTGTAACAGTTCATTTAGATACTTCATGGTGTGTTGTTAGGGCTAAAATATGATAATTGTTATCTTTGATCATTTCCATGCATTATCTGCTTTCTGCATTACTATTTTATTTACATACAACTTTTAAAGCATGTATTAGTTTCCAACAACATGATGGAAAGATGTAAAATGTCCATTTTACATGGTGAAGCCCTGTCAAAATTTTCTCAGATTTCTTTTTTTCATCTTGTTTCAGCTGTAATCTTATCTTTCCAGTTAACTTCAGCCTTTATATTCTGATTCTTCTGCTTCACCTATTTGAAAATTTGAAATATGTACTGTTATCTTTGAATGGAAGTAAGCATGCAAGTTTATCCTCTGATCTGCACTGTAACTCCTTCTATTTCTAGAATAGCTACTGAAATTTGAGTTACATTCTTCTTTCATACCATTATGTACTTGTGATTTATTCCAACTTGATATACCATAGGATGGAAGTCATTGAACTCTGTTTTTATGCAATCTTTATCTAACAGTGAGGACTGTAAGACATGATTTTATTTTCTTCTTTACTGCAACCTGTACCTGCACACTTAAGAAAATAGTTAGAAAATATTTAGGCTTTTTGGCCTCTCTTATGTTCCATAGTTTTTTCTTTTCTTCTCTCTCCTTATTTCTGAGTGAATAAATCATGTATGTTGTTACAGAAAAGTACTTTTATCAGTTGTGCCTTTGATCCTCATGTAATTTATACCTCCTATTGTTAAGAGATCCACCTGCATGAATTTGGATAGTATAGGAATATGGATTAACCCTGAGCTCAATTTTGACAGTCTTTTTCTTTTCTATTTTCAGGTACAGTGCCATTTTCCAAGCAGCGAAGATGATGATGGAAAAAAGCTGGAGCTGGAGATGCATCAACCAAAACGAAAGAAACCTCAAGGAAATGATGGGTTCATTCATACTCTTCTATTTTATTTTCATGCATATGTACCTCTTACTTCAGTAGTTGTAATTTACTCTTCAGTTACATCCCACGGCTTGTGTGGGAACATTTGAAATTCCTTATGAATAAAACATTGAATTCTGAAATTGAGTTGTGTATTTCTTTCTGCATTTCAGCTTTCTAAATGGATTGTATGATGAATTAAACAACTCAATAATATAATTGAATGTCTTAATCATGAAGGAAAGAACCTTAAAGATACCTATAACATTTAGCAATGAACTCTGACTACTGCAATATGTAATTATGATTGTTGTTCCAAAACTTAACACTTCATCTATTCTACACTTTGATGTCTTCATCAAGATAACACATCTATCCTTCAAGGATTTGTGTTCTTTTACTGAAGATAAATATAAAATTGCAAACTATGTGATCTGTTACGTTTTGTAACAAGACACATAACTGCATATTTCATGTAATCATTAATTAATTCAACAGAAACAATATTGAACTAAAAAAAAAAAATCCCCTAGCTTAGGTTCACTTCACCAATGCTATCCATCATAATGAAGTTTCGAGTTTCCCATTTTTGCAAAAGTGCAAAAATTGTCAACATTTCTGGCGATCCTGCAGGGAAAGCTACCTGCTAGCTTGTAAACCAGTGCCTTGCTCTTGTCCATTGGGCATGGAGTCCAAAGCATGTAACCAAAATCTACCTTTCTGAAGGTCCAACCCTTCCAAAACAAATTAAAATTGGAAAGGATTTGGTAAACCAGATCACATGCACAAATGCACTTATTGAATTGAAGACATTGCAATGTGTAGGAACTGCACTTATTGAAGGGAAATCCTACTCTAAACAGACATTGTAGGATTTTCAATAACAGTTGTTTGAGAAACATACCATTCACAAGAATGGGAAGTTCCTCTCCATTCAACCTTGAAATCTAAAAAGCATTGTGTTCTTTGCAAGTTGAAATCATGTAAGGACCACTCTAGATTGTATCAAACTTTGTGTGTTTTCCTGGCTTTGCACGATCAACATCCCACTTCAACACAATATCTCCTTCATTGAAGATTCTGAACTTAGCCTTCTTATCAAAAGTTTTCTTCATCTGTTTCTGATTCTTTTCCATGTTCACATGAGCTTGATCTCTTAGCTCTTGTAATTCCATTAATTCTGCATAACGAACCTACAATGGTTCATTCTCAAGCATATCCATTTGATGTAGCAAATCTAGTGTAGGTAACTCAACTAAAATAGGCATTCTTGCTTCTCTTCCATAAACAAGCTTGTATGGTGAATTACCAACTGATCTTTTAGGAGTCACTCTATCAGCCCAAAGTGTTGAATTCAACATTAGATGCCAAGCTCTCTGGTTATCTTTGAGTGTTCTTCTGATGATCCTTAAAATATTCTTGTTAGTACTTTCAGCTAACCCATTACCTTGTGGGTAATAATTAGATGACGAACTTAAATAAATTCCATGTGGTTGACATAGCCCAATCCATTACCTTTGCACCAAGAAATGCTAAAGCATTATCTGAAATGATAGTTGCTGGAACACCAAATCTACAAACTATACCTTCATAAAAGGATAGTATCGAAGTTTCATTAGCATCTTTCAAGGCTATTGCTTCAGTCCAATGTGTAAAGTAATCTGTAGTAGTCAAAATCCACTTGTGTCCTTATGACGAAGGTGGATTTATCATGCCAATAAAGTCAAGACCCCACTGCATAAAAGGTTGATCAACTGAAATAGGTTGTAAGGGAAGCAAAGCTAAACATTCTTTTCCAACAAAGAAAGCACATTTCTTACACTTTTTGATCCATTCGAAACAGTCTTTGAATATGTTGGGCCAATAGTAACCAGATTTCATAATTTTTAAGGCTGTGGTACATGCTAAAAAATGACCTCCTGCAGGTCCTTCATGGAATTTGATAATAATTGTTGAATTCTATCATAATCAACACATCACAGCAAGATTCCATTTATATCTTTTTTGAATAACACACCATCAATAAAAACATAAGGTACAACTTGTAACCTGAAATACCTTCATTTATTCTTGTCCATACCTTCCAAAAAAGTGTCCATGTTGTAGATAGTTAACTAAATCAGTCATCCATCTTGATTCCTGAACTTCTTGAACAAGCTCAGGTTGCTGATTTTCTGGCTGCACCATGACATCTGATTGCTGATACGTAACTTCAGCATGTTGTTTTGGATCTTCTGATTCTACAGCCTGCTGTTTTTCCATATCAGCAATTAGATGCTCACACAAACCTTTACCTCAAACTGTCTTCACAACATGGATATCAACATCATATTCCATGACTTTCATTATCCAGCCTGCTCTTTTCTCATTCAATTCTTTATTTAACAAGAAATATTTTACACTTGGATGAGAAACAAGAACATGAATTTTGTTGTTTGAAAGCATGTACTTAAAATTCTTTAGTCCTCTGACTACTGAAAGTACTTGTTTTTCAAGAAATGTGTACCTTGTTTCGTAATCATGCAAACTTTGTCCAAAGAAAGCAATTGGCTGCTCAATATTTTCATCATTAACCTGAGTTAATATGGTTGAGATTGTTTCAGCTCCTGCAAGTGCATACATTGTAAAATCTTTATCAAAATTTGGATTTGCAAGAGTAGGAGCTTGAGAGATGGTTTTAAAATTGCTTCAAACCCTTCTCTCCCTTCATTGGTCCAAGAGAAATTTTCTCTTTCTTTAACATAGTTGTCAATGGTTTAACCAATGCTGTAAAATCGAGAACAAATCTTCTAACAAAGTTGATTTTTTCCCAAAAAATCTGTAATGCCTTCTTGTGATGAGGCAATGATAGCTGTGATATGGCTTCAATTCTGAAAGGGTCAATTGCTAAACCTTGTTTAGAAACAATATGACCAAGTAATTTACCTTGATGTATTGAAAAGATAGACTTTTTGGGATTCAAAGATATTCCAAACTGTCTGCATAACTGAAAAGTCTGCCTTAGATGTATTAGATGTTCATCTAATTTTTTTGAAAATATAGTAACATCATCCAAATAAACCAAGATGCATTTATTTAACAAGCTACGAAAATCCATGTCCATTACACGTTGAAATGTTGCACCAGCATTTGAAAGGCCAAAAGACATTCTTTTGTAAGCATAAGTACCCCACTTGGTGGTAAAAGTTGTTTTGTACCTATCTTCTTCTCAGACTAGAATATGATTGTATCCACTATAACCATCCAGAAGAGATAGTCTGTCAGAACTAGAAACTGTTCTTAAAATATGATCCATATTAGGCAGTGGGTAATGATCTTTTAATGAAGCTTTATTAAGATCTCTGAAATCCACACATAATTTGATTTCTCCATTCTTTTTCCGAACTAGAACAAGATTGGCTACCCAACTTGAATGCTTAACTAGAAAGATAATACCTGATTCAATCAACTTAGATAATTCTTTCCTCATTAGAGGCTCTATTTTGGGATTTACAGGCCTCTTGTTTTTGCCTAACTGGCTTGGAATTTGGTTGTAATTCAATAGTATGTTGTGCCAAACTGGGATCAAACCCTTTCAGATCTTGGTATTTCCAAGCAAAAAAATCCTTAAATTCCTTGCAAAGATTAATAAAGGAATGTTTTTCAGCTAAGGACATACCTTTCCGAGAAATAAATTCTTTCCCTCATCTACTGAGATCTCTTCATAATTATCAGCATGTGTTGACATCTTAGTTTTGTCTTTCCTTAACTGATCATCAGTGCTGAAGATGTCTTCTAATGTGACCAAGCCTCAAGGTAGTTTATTCATCTTTAATTGAACAATCTGGTCACCATATAAGTGTTGTAATTTCTCTTGATTTACTGTAGAAAATTCAGCTTCTTGCTGCAAAAACCTGTAAATATGTTCATCATTTTCAAAAACCTGCCAATTTAAATCATTATCAGGTATGGAAGGCCTGACAATCAGCTTTATGTGAGGTTGAATCTCATTATTTTTAATCTGTTCCAGCACTTCAAAACTTGCACCAATCGTTGCAAGTCTATCTGCATGTTTGTTTTCTATTCTAGGAATGGACTAGATATTAATAGATTTGAAATCTTCCATTAAGTTTGAAACTCTATGTCTATAAGACTTCATTAATGGATTCTTACAAACATTGAAATTTCTTACTTGATTGATAACCAACTCAGAATCACCAAAAATATGTAACATGCTAATACCTCTCTTTCTGGCCCAAAGTAAGCCATGAATTAACGCTTCGTATTCAGCTACATTACAAGTGCATGAAAATTGGAGACTCAAAGCTGAAAAATACCTTTCATTTGTGGGGGAAGTGAGCATCAAACCTACTCCTTGTCCTTTCTTGTTCTTAGCTCCATCAAAATGAAGCTTCCAAATCCCTTCTGCTGCATTTTCTATTTTGGACAACAAGGGAATTGGTGTGTTTTCCTCATGCAGGAAATACACACCAAACAAATGTTCTTCAACTTATTTGAAAGGATCATGAGCATGTTCTTCATGTGTCTTTTCATCCATAAATAGATTAGAAACACCATCTAGTGCTGAAACATGAGTTGTATTATCGAAATCAGACTGGTCTAAGGCTGCATAATTAGTTAATGCATTAGAAGCATGAGGCCCAATGTGAAATCTGGCCAATGGTTTAGAATTGATAGTAACTTTGGTTCCATAACATGTAGTGAAGAAACAAGAAGGACCAATCTGAAGAAAGATAACCTCCTATTTTTGTCGTGAAATCTCTAGATAAATATATAGCGAAATAAGGAGGTAAATCCACAATAGTAACATCTTGCAAAATGGAAACATTTGGGCAAGCATGCAATGTTACCTCTAGATTTATGATGACACCAACTGTATTCATTGCAGTCCCATCCAACTGTAGCACACTCTTCTCTGTAGGTTCATAATGCAAACCCAATTTTTCTGCAATTACTTTTGGCATAACTGTGCTACTTGCACCGCTATCAACCATACAGTTATGAACAAGGTGCTCTCCAATAATCAGTGAAAAATAAAATGGTGGTGGTTTCTTGATGTCTTGAGCATTTAAAACCTTTTGAACCATCCATTTAACCTCCTTAATGTGGTCCTGTTCCATTGTTCCAAGGACCATATCTGTTTTCTGAACTTCCTTTTCTATTGTTTTTGAAGAAATCTGTAGCTTAGCAAGTTCATGAGAAAGTAAATCTTGTTGTCCTGGAATACTTAGAGCATCCCACATTGAGATGTTAACATTATGCTTTTTCATTACATCAACAATGTTAAAAGAAGCAACGGTTTTCGAAATAGACTCTACTGTCTTAGCATAGGATTTAGCAAAAACTGACTTTTATTCAGTTGCCTTTGATATCTGAGGTATAAATAATCTTCTTGGATCATGATGTAGTTGTTTTTTCTGCTCTTTACCAGTTGAAACACTTGTTTTTTTTGGAACAACAAAACTATTAGCTAATTTTTGACCTGTAGTTGTTGTTTTATCAGTGACTATGGGTAGAACAGGCCTATTTTGTTGTTTTTGACTTTCCTAGGCCTTTTCTTGAGCCCTAGTAGTAACTGCAATGAAATCATCCTCACTAAAACTGACTAAGTTCTTTTCAGGTGCTTTCTGAACATGAGTTTCTTGTTGCCCACCCTCCATTTGAGGCATGAACAATGTCTCAGGTTGAGGTTGTGCAACAAGACTTATGTTCAGAAAAGCATTTGGGCAACTTGTAGCTGAATGAGGTTGATTACAAGGTTGACACCATTCTTCTGTAGCCATATTAACTGGGACTAAAGTGTTAGATGGAGTAGGATCCTTTGGATCAAACTACCTTTGCAGATAAGGCTACCTATAATTTTGATTCTATTGGTAAGGCTACCTATTTTGCTGGTTTTGCTGATAAGGGGCTTGATAAGGCCTGCTAGGTAATGCAAGTCTATTTTCAATTGAATTCAGCTTGTTTCCCATAGTCTGCAAAGCTTTAAACATGTCATCTGATGGGGTTGCAATAACAGGTTCTATAATGGTGATAGGTTGTGGGATAGGTGCCAAATCTACTAAGAAAGGCATTAAAGGCCTTGGTGCTAACTTGCCAGCTTGAATAAGACTATTTTCAGCTTGGATAATGATATCATAGGCTGTTGGGAGAGTCTCTCCTCCCATAGACTGAATCATAGTTGAAATATCGTTGTTTAGGGCTCTAAGATAATAAAGAAAAGCATGATCATCTTGAGGCTTGACACTTGCTGGAATTCTTTCCCAAGTTCCGGAAAAATGAATATTAAAACTAGCCATAAATTCATAAGGGGCTCTTTCAATCATAGACAGTTGTTCTATAAGAGATAAATGATCTGAATTATCTTGAAATTGTTTCAGCAATTTACCACCTAACTCATCCCAAGTTCTTATGCTTCCAATCTCTAAATTTCTATACCATTGCAAGGCTTTCCCTTTAAAGGATGTAGCTAAAAGTCTCAAGGCCACATCTTCATGGGTTATGTTATGAACTACACATAGGGCTGCAACATCTTTGATATGCTCTTGTTGGTGTAACCTGATTTTCACCAGTGAATGTAGGAAATTTTCATGGCAGCATTAGGGATATCATGATAAACTGGGATTACTAATGGGCTTCCATTAGTAAAGGTCACAAAATTCCTAGGTGGTTGAATAGCCATTTGAAAAACTGGGATCTGAATAGAGAAATTGATACGTGGTGAAGGAATATTAGGAGGAGGGTTGTCAAAACCAGGCCTATTATAAGGTAAAGTATTACCAACTCTTCTCCTTCTTGTAGAATTCAAAGGTAAAGAAATAAACTCAGAAGGAATTCCTCTTACCGATGATCTTGTAGTCACTTTAGGCATGGAACATGCTAAAAACTGGTCTGAAGTCAACTTTACAAAGTTGCCAAATAAATCTTTAAATCTTTAGAATAAATTGTTGCAGCTTGTTGATCCAAAGTAACTTTTGCTTACTGTGATTTTGCTGTAAATTGTTATAATTAGATCACAGATCTGATTCGTTGTCCCACCAGGTGTGCCAAAAATTGTTATCTCTCGAAAGTGCACCCTGTAGAGAGATGGCTGCAGGTGTTCTAAGCTTGCAAAATTGATCTCTCTCTTTCGTAGATACAATGGAAACACCTCAGGTCTGTGGGTATACCTATTTTGAGGTGAGTCTCTGGTATCAAGGTTGGTTCCTTATTGATGTATCCTAAACTAATTTTCTGGGGTTTGAGGGTAAAAAATGATTGTAAATGGATTCAAAACTGGGGTGATACACCAAAATTGTATGAGGTCTTTGACTGAGCACATGCACAATTGATATGAGAATGAATTCTTGATGCACAAGCCAATAATTTTCTGCAGAATATTAAGGAAAACACTTTGATGTATTGAGGGAAAGTATCACAACAATACTGTTAAGTTACACATGCACATTAATATCATGCAGAAATTACTGAATTTGCAATAGGGTAAGATGATTAATCAGGGAATTCAACATTCACAAGGATTAATAAAACATACACAAGACTGCAAATAATTGGAAAGGTAGAATATACTTCTCATTTAGAGGGAAAAACTGGCAAAATCTGCTTCAGCACTCCTGTGTCCAAAAATTCCTATGTTTGTGCTTGCCAATGCACACAATATATAGCAAAAGGATTCATCCCACCCTTCCTAAAAATAGACTAAAACTATACTCACCCATGTGGCCTATTTTTATCCTTTATTTATTAATAAATAAAGGAATAAAATAAACATGCTAATACAAAGAGGCATTAATAGCCTTGATTACATCTCAGTCAAACTAAGTTGACTGTTCTAATTTTAATAAAGCATGGGTGAATAATTTTGCTAATAATAAACCTTGCATGATGAGCAAGAATTCTTCAATGCATGCAATCTTTGTCCTTGTTTTGTAGCTGATGATTAAATAATAATATTTAATCCTCTGATGTGACACTTCCATATTCATCCACTTGCAAGGGAATTTATGTCTTCTTCTTAGTTTTGTCCTCTAGTGATAGCATGTAAAATTGACCTCTGTGCAAGTAAAAATAATGCCTCTGATTTTCAATACTTAGCAAAGTAATTCAATGTTACCTTGTTGGGACCACCTGTCCATGTGCATACTTGGTCTTCATTGGATTTTGACTCACATTAGGCCCATCATTGCACATATAGTTTATTGGGGTTTTCTGAAATAAACATTGCATTATAAGTTTTCACCCCCTTTGATGATTCTTCAGCATTTGACCATGGCATATGTGTATGTACCAACTCACCTTGTATTGCCATCATTGATTTAAAAGGTGTTCTCCTTGGTTATTCTTTCCTAGAATATGGTCTTGTCACCATATCATGAGCCTCATTGGTTTTGATCAGCATGTTGGAATGATTTGGTTGGCACATTAGAATATTCGTTTAAACATAGACTTTATAAGGTCAATTTGTAATTATATTCAATGGGGCTGGTCCCCTTCACCATGATGACTCACCCCTTGGATACATATCAGTGGCATTTGATTTAACCCTGATTGGCATGGAGAGTTTGCATTGAAAGTTGGTGATTTTTAACCATCAATTGATTTGTCCTTTTGATCTTAAGCTATTGATTTTTGACCCTCAGTTAGGGTTTCTGACCTGACATTTAATGTGGTTCTATGTGTTGGGATCACTGTTGTCTCTGGATCATCAATCCTAGTAATGTCTGAATGTTGATCGTCGATGCTCGAACCATGGTAAGCTCGATAAATGGACTATGGTTTAGATCTACGCCGTTAATCTTTTGTACTTTCAATCTACAAATTTCAATATCAACTCATTGAGTGAGTTAGGATTAATGGCGGTTGAGCTTGGGTGAGTAAAACAACTCAAACCCTAAATGATCATTTCATTTTCATTTTTAATCCTATGCGGTGGAGCCCTAGAAATTGATTTTAAAAGAACCATTGCTGAAGCTTTTAAAGCTCGATTTCAATTCATTTTAATTCACTCTATTCTCAGTGTCATACTTTGAAAATGGTACATTTTCTGACATTCTTTTCTTAATTTGAGCTCTATGTAAGATTTGATATCATGGCCACCATTATCCATTTCCTCACAGCTTCAACTTTCAAGTCTGAACTGACTATGAATTTATCTTATTTGATCAAAAAATTGTAAGCTTCATTTTATCCTAGATTATAACTACTTCAGATTTTACTTCCTGCTTCATTAGAACTCTTTGCATTATTTTCAAAGGATTTATTTAAAACCTTATTTGGGCCTTGTATTTTTTTTCTTTGGTTTTTAATTAAAACTCAATAATGGTTGAAACTCTTGACTCAAGATTTTAGATCTATTTTGTATAGAAGATACTTGTATTATCCTTGTTGTTTATCTAAAGTAATTCCTTATAGTTTTTCCCCTCTGTAAAAATGAAAAATCCATGACTCCTTTCCAAATCTTACAATATCCCATTGCTTCCTTCCTTTTTGATGCTCAATACAAGTATATTCATGCTCTCAAAAAACCCTTATAAATTTCTATTGTTATTTCTTGGCCATGTACAAGGCTTAGAATGAATTTTTGTCTTCATACTCGTCCTTTTTGATTTTTGAAGAGTTTTGAGTATTTCACATTTATCACGGTTTTCTACCAAACTCTTTGGGTTCACTTTTTTCAAATGGGAACTTTGATCTTACAAGGGTTCTCTTTCTTTCCTAGAGTCTATTAATTATTTAATCTATAAGGTTCGAAAATCCCTTCCAACTTCTAAAAATTTCCTCATTTAAATAGAGGCTTGAAACAAAGGATCACTATGTCTTAGAGGATTTTGGATTTTGTAATGGTTTTTGTTCACCATTCCTAAATTTGGAGCTGGGTTTTCTTTTTTTCTTCTAAAAATTATGAATTTTGCATCTATGTATTTTGAACCAATTTTGAAAGGATGTTATCATTCTACTTGATACTTGGCTTGTAAAAACTCTTGAGACATCAACATGTAAAAAAAGGAGATTAATCCTCAAAACATTTGATTTTACTTTTTGAAAACTAGAATGAGTGGTTGTAACTTTTCATGTTGCATTTAAACTCTTGTGACACCATGTAACTATGAATATTGTTTCTTTTCTTTTTTATTTTTTTTATGGAATCCTTTTGAAAAATGGAAATTTTGTACTACATGTGCATTGAAGCTTTGAAGTCTAAATATTGTTTCAAATTGCTTTGGATTGGGGTTATATTTTAATGTCTTTAAGATGGAATTGTTGAGCTAAGCCAAATTCATACTGAAATATTTGAAACTCATTTTGTATATGGCTTGATCATTGAAGTTCATTTCTTTTGCATTCTCCATATGATTAATTTAATAAATTCTAAATCTCCATTGGAGTATTTGTTTCAAATTTTAAGCTCCATGAGTTAGATTTATCTGGCTTCTTTTTGCAATCATGGATAGTTGGATATTTTAGAGAACAAATGCAGTTCTGACTGTATTCATTTTCCTTAGAATGTTGAACATTAAAGTGCCAAATGTCCTGACATTAAGTTTTAGAAAATTGAGATGCTTTTGGTCATTTACCTAGGATATTTAAATTCTTCATTTTATTTGTATGCCAATACTATTGAAACTAAGTTCCACTCTCTTTATGATTTAAATATTTTGTAACTCTTGATTGGGATCCTAGACCATGATTGTTGTAATGGCATTACTTGGTCTTTTTGGCTAAAAAGTGAAGATATTTCTCCCAACCAATTGATTGTTTTCTTTAATAGTTGAATTCTTACAATTTTGATTTTGATAATTTTTAGAAGGTGTATTTAATTTTGATCAAGTTCTTGTGTTATACTTGATTTCCTTTTGGAATGAGATGTATGGTTGAACTTTTGAGATAGTGGTACATGGGACTTTGCATTGTTACAACATCCTTTTGATCATTTTAAAAAAAAATAAATGGTAGATTATCATTAGATATGATCAATTCTTGATGCTGATTCTTTAAATTTTACTTGGTCTAAACTCAGTTGTAAATATGAAGTTTCAATGTTAAGATTGTTGGAATTCATTTTTTTTCTTATGACAAATCATTGTTTCTAAATTTACAAGATTTAGTTTTTGAAATACCAATTGTTGTAGCTTCATCTTCAATTTTCTTAGCATAGCTTGTCTTGGCATTATTTTTAGATTTTTATTTAGTTCTGTTGCAATCTAAAAGTGTGTACTTGTCTTGATCTAGCAAATGTATCCTGTTCATTTAGATGAATCATGGCTTGTTGTTGGGGCTGAAATATGATAACTGTTATCTTTGATCATGCCATGCATTATCTTGCTTTCTACTTACTATTTGATTTACATACAACTTCTAAAGCATGTATTAGTTTGAAAAATCAACATGATGGAAAGATGTAAAATGTCCATTTTACATGGCAAAGCCCTGTCAAAATTTTCTCAGATTTCCCACTTTTTTCATTTTGTTTCAGCTGTAATCTTATCTTTCCAGTTAACTTCAGCCTTTATATTCTGATTCTTCTACTTCACCTATTTGAAAATTTGAAACATGTACTATTATCTTTGAATGGAAGTAAGCATGCAAGTTTCTCCTCTTATCTGCACTGTAACTCCTTCTATTTCTAGAATAGCTACTGAAATCTGAGTTACATTCTTCTTTCATACCATTATGTACTTGTGATTTATTCCAACTTGATGTACCATAGGATGGAAGTCATTGAACTATGTTTTTATGCAATTTTTATCTAACAGTGAGGACTGTAAGACATGATTTTATTTTCTTCTTCACTGTAACATGTACCTGCACACTTAAGAAAATAGTTAAAAATATTTAGGCTTTTTGGCCTCTCTTATGTTCCATAGTTTTTATTTTCTTCTCTCTCTCCTTATTTCTGAGTGAATAAATCATGTATGTTGTTATAGAAAAGTACTTTTATCAGTTGTGTCCTTTGATCCTCATGTAATTTATATCTCCTGTTGTTAAGAGATCCACCTACATGAATTTGGATAGTATAGGAATATGGATAAACCCCGATCTCAATATTGACAGTTTTTCTTTTCTGTTTTTAGGTACAATGCCTTTTGCCAAGCAAGGGATGATGATGGAACAAAGATGGAGTTGGAGATGTATCAACCGAAATGAAAAGAAACCTCAAGGAAATGATGCACTCATTCATAATGCTCTATTTTCTTTTTCATGCATATGTACCTCTTACTTTAGTAGTTGTAATTTACTTTTCAGTTACATCCCACGGCTTGTGTGGGAACATTTGAAATTCCTTATGAATAAAACATTGAATTCTGAAACTGAGTTGTGTATTTCTTTCTGCATTTCATCTTTCTAAATGGATTGTATGATGAATTAAACAACTCAATAATATAATTGAATGTCTTAATCATGAAGGAAAGAACCTTAAAGAATACTTGTAACATTTAGAAATGAACTCTGACTACTACAATCTGCAATTATGATTGGTTGTTCCAAAACTTAACACTTCATAATTTTGGAATTCTGTCTTCATCAAGATAACACATTTTCCTTTGGGGCTTTGTGTTCTTTTGCTGAAGATAGTCATGAAATTACAGTGCTATGTGATCTGTTACATTTTGTAACAGGCACACATAGCTGTATTTCATGTAATCATTAATTAATTCAATAGAAACAATATTGAACTTGTGGTTATCCCCTAGCTTAGGTTCACTTCACCAATGCTATCCATCGTACTACTAAGTTTTGTGTTGCATTTTTGTCACAAGTGCAAAATTATCTATGTTTTTCATTAAAAATGGAAGGTTAAATGTTGTTTTGGGTTGTGGCACTAATGTCTACCCTATCCTTGCCTATTTTCTCCCATTCTTCTCTCATAGAAAGTGTGTTTCCTACATTTTATTAGTACTATTTACCCTTGTTTAGCTTAATATTTCAATATTAATGCATATCCCTCTCTCCATGGTCCATATGAATTCTTAGATTAGGATTATATAGTTACATTTCCAGATGTAGAAGTAATTTTAGCATTAGGAATAGGTAGATGAAGCTGGCTTTCTTCAGAGTTTTGTATCAATTTATAAGGTCCCACATTTAGATACATTCCCATGTTACTGAAAGATTTTGTTGATATTTTATGACCATTCAGAGGGTGAAATTTTTTATTATTATTTTTTATTAAGGGCAAATAGTTTTGAAGGGACTATACCCTGTATACAAAAGGGCTCAAAAGCCAGATAGTAAAGGTGAGAGAAACAACCTAGAAATTTTGGTTTGTTAACATGAAGTGAATGCATGAATAATGATCAATGGAAAGTTAGTGTAAATAGAAATTTTTTTTCTTTGAAACATGATGCTCTCTTTTGAACCATGAAGGGAAGGGTGCTGACCAAAAGTGGGTAGAAAAAGAATGTTCATAGAAAATAGTGAAAATATAAGGAACTCATGATTTTGAGGTGAGAATTAAATGAGATCCAAGAAAAATATTTTACTAGAGATGTGAGAATGTTCTACAAGAGGGTCCTGTTGATGCAAAATCACAACACCCCTGGACGCACATCAGGCTTCTAGGTTGATGTTCAGGCATCCAGTGTGATTGCACAACATGGAAACCTCTCTCCAAGCGTGGGACTTGTAAAACCGAGAGAGGAATCTCCAGAGAAGGCTGGTTCCTGCTCCTAAACTACCTGCCACAAGCTATTCCAGTGTAGGCAAGCTAATCTAATCCTAATCTAACCATGCCAAGGAGACATAGAGAGAGAGAGAGAAGGGAAAAAAAACAGCAAAAGCCTACACTAAAACGGTGATACACCAGAGAAGGAGGATGTTGAACATCTATCAAAACTGCCATGGGACAAAGAGAGGTGAGCAATGGGAAGGATGGACAGATGCATCACAGGCCCAAGGATAGATTTCACACAGAAAGTGTCCCAAAACTCCATGAACACAGCTCCAAATCTGCAATGAACATTTAGACATGCACAGATACCTGCAAATGAAGAGAGGCAAGGAGAAAACAAGCAAAAACGAGAAAGGATGGACAGATGCATCACAAAACACGTTTTGTTGCTTCAGAAGTTTGCACAGAACATCATTCCATTAGTAAAAGGCAAAAAAAATGCCATTACAGAGTAGGGAGGAGGTTCGAACTCCATTTTCAACCCTAGAGAAGAAAAGAAGGGAGGGCCGAGCAGAAAGAATGAACAACCTTTTTTATTTTTGCCAAATCCTTACATTATATAGGGGAAGAATGTAGGAGAAGGAAGAAATTGAGGAAAGTCAGATCTTACCAACCATACCCTGTCGTATTTTAAAATCATTTCATTTGTATTAAGCGGCGGAAAATCCTGGCAAAACGGAATGCTGTCTGCTTAGCATTAAAACTGGTTGTTGAAAGGTCACTTCTGTCCATTACCACACGTCAGAGCCGTTTCTCAATTTTCTCTCTTCAGACTACACCAAAACTCGAGATTGATCCCAGAATCATGTAGAGTATCTCAACAGCGTTCCGTTGATATAAAGAACGTGGAAATCCGAGCTCTGGATCAAAAGATATGGCAATTTGAAGATTTAGGGCACGGAGCAGACCAAGACAAATTTTAAAATGTTTTCCCGCTCTTCACACTCTGGATGACACGTGGCACATGCTGATTGGACGAGTGATTCTCTGTCCTCCGTACCTTTCGGCGGGCTTTCCTTTTGAAATTTCTTTGGGCCCCTAAACTTGGACACGTGGCGCCATTTCATTGGTTCGGTTCAGCGCTCGATAACTCACCCCTTGACTTTTTGACTTTTCTCTTGTGAGGACACGTGGCAGCTTCTGATTGGTCCTCGGCTGATTTGGCTCCTTCGCGTACTTCGCCTCCATTTGTCCCGGATGTCCCATTTGATTTTGGGCCCTTTGTGCTCATTTCGGCCGGTTCGGGCATTTCGCGTCCATTTGTCCCAGACGTCCCATTTGATTTTGGACCCTTTGTGACTCATTTCGGCCGGTTCGGGCAGTTCGGGCATTTTTGGCCCACTTGTCCCACTTTGCTTCGGACTGACTTGACTCTTTTCGGCCGGTTCCAGCCGCCCAGTTCAATCGCTTTTTTGGCCCTGATTGTCCCACAGGCATTCTCTCAAACTCCCGTTAGCCAATTTTTTCCTCTCGGTCGAATCGGCATTTCGCGTCCACCGCGTACTTTTGGCCCAGATGTCCCTGTTGCAATTTGGGCCACCTGGAGGCTTTTCGGCCGATCCAGCCGGTTCCTTGACGTCCCAAATGTCCCAATTGCTCCCTTGAGTAGGACTTAGTCATTTTTATGACTTTTTCCTGGGTCAACCTACTTGCCTTTCTGCAACCTTTTTGCATTTTCTCAGAGCTTGCTCTTTTCTTCAGACAGGGGAGTTAGAAAAATATTTGAAGGGACCCTGCAAGCATGATTTTTGGCTCCGAATCAATCAATTTACTGGGACTTGAATACTCTGATGCATGTTATCAAAATTTACCCTGGGGGGGGGAATTTTGGATAACAATTTGGCGACTCAACGGGGGCATCTGCCTGCTAGATGAAAAGACCAGTAGCCTGAAGCAATCCATTGGGCATGGAGTCATAAGTAATAGCCTGAAAACTGATCTGAACTTTGAAAATCTCTCCTCTGAAGCCACTTGAAACCCACCGGACATGGAGTTGTTCTCACCAAAAACCACTGAAAAGAACTGTGCAAGAGCAAAACCAACAACACCAAAAACTATGTACAAAACTGAAAATCATACATGCCCCAAATGGAACATGCAGAGTGTGCACAAGCACTTCTTCTGCTGAAAGCAAACCTACCTACTCTACTCTAACTGGAAGCAAAGGCAAGCTAAACAAACCCTGCAACTGGTTGTGCAAAATAGCTTCCTTTCTTCAAAATTGGCAGCCATGCAATTGATTTGGCACTGATCATGGCTGTTTGGATGGATGGAAAATCAACAAGAAGCTGGTCTTCTATCCAAATCATCAAGGTATCAACTAAAAAATCCAATACCTCTTTTAGTTGCTCTACATTTGGATTGGAGAGGTATGGCAGCTGATCCTTGGTACTTTGTAGCTCATCCTCATGCTCAGAAGCAAGCATGACTGGTTGTGGCTTCTCCTTTGGCTCCAATGAAGCCAAATACCTGATTGGGCAAGGTCTGATCCATTGAGTATGCCCATTTCTCTGATTTTCAACTCCAGGAATGGAGTTCTCTTGCAGACCTTGAATGGATGGTGTGGAAGAAATGGTGGAATCCTTCTGTCCTTTCTCTTCCTCCAATGAAGAACAGGGAAGATTTAAATCTTCCAATTTTGGTTCCAAAGGGCTGCTATAAGATGCAGGCTGCTGCAAATGAATGCTCTCCTTCATGACAGCAGACTCTTGTGTTTGGAATGTGGATGATGAAAGAGAGAATGGTGAAAACTCAACCGGCTCTTCTCCATCAAAACAGTCCTCCAAATCTGACAGGTAAACTACCTCATTGCTGTCCTGCTGCTCGTGTTCAACTTCCTCCATGGTGTCCTCTTGATCTGCAACTTGACCACCATGGTTTCCTTCACTCTCCAATATTGAGTTTGAGAGATCAAACTCCTTTTCAGTGCTAGAACTTGAGAGAGATGAAGTGGAAAGAAGAACTGAAGGTTCTTCTGTAACCTGCTTTGTGCTCAAAGCCCTTGGATCTGCACTTTTCTCCTCCACAGCTAGAATGTGCTCCTCTTCTTTTGGATTTGGAGCAGCTTCTCCTTCCTCCAATGTTTGAAGGCAATCTTGCCTCTTGATTGAACTCCTCCTCCAGCATGAAGTTTGTCAAGTCGAACTCTTCAATTTGTTGCTCTAGAGGACAAGTTGGGACTCTGCAAGATCTTCTTCTCCAACAAAATCAGTCCTCACCACCATTTGTTTCAACCTCAACCTCTTCTGTAGGCTTAACCATCAAGGGGATCTTCTGTCATCCCAAATCTAAGAGCCCAACTCTTCAGACTGTCTGTCAAACTTCTTTTCTTTTTGGCTCTTCCTCTTGTTGTCCTTGATGACTGATTTTTTCAATTTCTTCTTTCCCACATGGAATTGGGAATGCAAAAGGAGGAATGGGTTGAAACTCGATTGATTTTACATTTTTTTGTGGTGGTGGAGGAGGTAGAAACTCTTGTTTCTTTGGAGGAGGGGGTATTTCTGTTAGCTCTTGTGGAGGGGATGACTGTTTGGAAGGGAAAAGGAAAGAAGAATCGAGATGGGGTGGAAGACTAGGGGATGGAGAAATGGATTCAACATTTGGGACAGCAGATGGAGAGTTTGAAACTTGACACTGCTGAACTGAAACAGATTGGGAAAGAGGAAAAGAAAAGGCATGAGATGGTGTGTTTACCTGTTGACAAGGTTGCTGAATACTTCTCTCATACACTTCTATTTCTTCAATCCACTTTGCAAGCAAAGGCAGCGTTGCAATCATGAAGTCAAGCTTCTCCTGAGGGCTGTAATGACTTGGAAAAGGTCCCACCCATGGACAGGGTGCTTCACAACCGATTCCAAATGCTCTCATCTGTGCCTGAGCCCTGGACTGCACCATCCCCTCCTCCATCTTTTGGATTTTCTCCAACAGACCAGCATCTTGGATCTGATGGTCTTCATTGTATGCACACCCTTGCTCTTGGAAAGCTCCATAGCCAAACTGACTTTGGCACTGCTGTTCATATGAGTATGCATGCTGATCTGGAGGATTTGTAAAAAATGTGTTGGAGGTGGAATATACTGCTGTTGTTGATGTGAAATCCATGATGGAAATGAAGTCATGATTGCACAACTTCATGGAATGGAAAAGAATGAAAGGGATGGAAAGATGGAAGGAAGAATGGATGAAAATGGATGGAAAGGAAGGTCTGCAACTTCAGAGATGGGTTGTTGACCAGATGGAGTCGCCAGATGTGTTTGCAAGTGCCTCCAAAGGCTGAAATCTTCACAGGAACACATCAACCTGCAAAAGATGAAGTGAAAGACCTCTAAGGTCCCACCGGGCGTGCCAAAACTGTTAGTGCAAAATCACAGCACCCCTGGACGCACATCAGGCTTCTAGGTTGATGTTCAGGCATCCAGTGTGATTGCACAACATGGAAACCTCTCTCCAAGCGTGGGACTTGTGAAACCGAGAGAGGAATCTCCAGAGAAGGCTGGTTCCTGCTCCTAAACTACCTGCCACAAGCTATTCCAGTGCAGGCAAGCTAATCTAATCCTAATCTAACCATGCCAAGGAGACAGAGAGAGAGAGAGAAGGGAAAAACAGCAAAAGCCTACACTAAAACGGTGATACACCAGAGAAGGAGAATGTTGAACATCTATCAAAACTGCCATGGGACAAAGAGAGGTGAGCAATGGGAAGGATGGACAGATGCATCACAGGCCCAAGGATAGATTTCACACAGAAAGTGTCCCAAAACTCCATGAACACAGCTCCAGATCTGCAGTGAACGTTCAAACATGCACAGATACCTGCAATGAAGAGAGGCAAGAAGAAAACAAGCAAAAACGAGAAAGGATGGACAGATGCATCACAAAACACGTTTTGTTGCTTCAGAAGTTTGCACAGAACATCATTCCATTAGTAAAAGGCAAAAAAACGCCATTACAGAGTAGGGAGGAGGTTCGAACTCCATTTTCAACCCTAGAGAAGAAAAGAAGGGAGGGCAGAGCAGAAAGAATGAACAACCTTTTTTATATTTTGCCACTCCTTACAATATATAGGAAGAATGAGAGAAGGAAGAAAGAGGAAAGTCAGATCTCCTCCAGGTCGTATTTTAAATCATTTCATCATGGTAGAAGCGACGGATCCTGGCAAAACGGCGGGCTGTCTGCTGCATTAAAACTGGTCGCTGAAATGTCACTTCTGTCATTACCACGCGTCAGAGCCGTTTCTCGATTTTCTCTCTCCAGACTGCACCAAAACTCGAGATTGATCCCAGAATCATGTAGAGCATCTCAACAGCTTTCCGTTGATATAAAGAACGTGGAAATCCGAGCTCTGGATCAAAAGATATGGCGATCTGAAGATTTAGGGCACGGAGCAGACCAAGACAGATTTTAAAATGTTTTCCCGCTCTTCACCGTCTGGACGACACGTGGCACGTGCTGATTGGACGAGCAATTCTCTGTCCTCCGTCTTTCGCGGGCTTTCCTTTTGAAATTTCTTGTGGGCCCCCTAAACTTGGACACGTGGCGCCATTTCATTGGTTCGGTTCAGCGCTCGATAACTCGCCCCTTTGACCTTTTGACTTTTTCTCCTGTGAGGACACGTGGCGGTTTCTCGGCTTGGTCCTCGGCTCCCATTTGGCTTTGTGCCTTCGCGTACTTCGCCTCCATTTGTCCCGGATGTCCCATTTGATTTTGGGCCCTTTGTGCTCATTTCGGCCGGTTCGGGCATTTCGCGTCCATTTGTCCCAGATGTCCCATTTGATTTTGGGCCCTTTGTGCTCATTTCGGCCGATTCGGCCGGTTCGGGCATTTTTGGCCCGCTTGTCTCACTTTGCTTCGGACTGACTTGACTCTTTTCGGCCGGTTCGGCCGGTTCGCGCCTTTGCGGCCCAGATGTCCCAATCGCTTTTTTTGACTGCCTGTGCTCATTTCGGCCGATCCGGCCGGTTCGGGTCTTTTTGTCCCAAACGTCCCGAGCAACACTTAGCCAATTTTTCTTCCTCCTTCGGCCGGATCGGCTTTTCGCGTCCTCCGCGTACTTCTGGCCCAATTGTCCCAAATGCAATTTGGGCCGCCTGGAGGCTTTTCGGCCGATCCGCGCCTTGACGTCCCAAATGTCCCAATTGCTCCCTTGAGTAGGACTTAGCCAATTTTCACACTTTTTCCTGGATCAACCTACTTGCCTTTCTGCAACCTTTTTTGCATTTTCTCAGAGCTTGCTCCTTGTTTCTTCGGCCAGGGGAGTTAGAAAAATACCTGAAGGGACCCTGCAAGCCTGATTTTTGCTCTGAATCAATCAATTTTCTTGGGATTTGAATATTCTGATGCATGTTATCGAAATTACCCTAGGGGGGGGGGAATTTTGGATAACAGTTACCAATCTTCAAGTTGTTCCCAATTCTGAGGATTCTCATGAAGGTTGAGGATCTTTATGATCCCTTGTCATACCTGTTTTATTGAGCTAACTCAGTTCGGAGCTATGCTGAGTTGACATATCTAGGGATTAGGAACATAAGCTTGGCATGAATTGACTCCTACGAGTTCGGAATTTAGCATCATCTCTAAAGGCTGTAGTTTAAGCTCTCCTCTTTGAAGTGGCAATATAAGTGTTCATTTGTTTCCCAATTTTCTGATTGAATGGAAGCTAATTTGGAAAGCATTAAGTTGAGATGTTCTCAAGATTCAGGTCAACATAAGGAGGGTATCTTATTATTCTGGAGATTTTATCTCGGATGTGGGACCAGCCCTTCTGGTATGCTTCTTTGGCTAGGATCCCAATTATTAGTGATCCTTTTGCATTGGCTAGTGAAATGCCATCAAGGAAGGTATAACCTTATTAAATTAGAGCCCCTCTTTGATGTTTTTGAATGACTTTCTAGTTCATCCAGATGGAAAGTGTTGTACCCTTATGTCTTGATTCATTCCATTAATATTGAAGTTCCTTAGATAGGTCCACCCCTTGTGCTTATGAGTAGGACTTCCATCATGGCCTTTAATGATTATTCATTACTCCAATAGAATGAAGTGAAAGTCAACGGTTCCAAGAACTCCACATGAAATGAAAGTTGCTTAAAGTAATTCAACAGCACAATCATAAATGTGTTAATAGACATTATACATTTCGGCTTTGGCTCTTTGAAGTACAAATACAGATGGATTTACTTACAAAGAGTCTACGTCTTAATGCAATCTTGGGCTTTTCATCCACATACCCTCTTTGATCTTGTGCAATATTACATCTTCTTTCTTCCTCTGACAGTAGAGGGATGATATTTCTAGGAAGGTACTTGTAGCATTTTTTGGCTCAAGAGCTTTTGTGCATATTTATAGAGATCCCATAGGAGGACCACTTCATTGCTAAATCTTTCAGAGAGATGAGACTTTACATTGACGTGGCTTGGTACATTTTGGATTTGACTTTTGCTCATTCAAAGGGTCTAACTCAATATTTTAAGAGTCGCGATGTTGATTCAATGAAAGAACTAATTACAGGGATGAGGGTCCTTAGATGACTATCCCTCTGAATGTGTTGAGGAGTTGTTGGTCAGGTTGAAATATATCTTCATAGAGCTCTAAAGAAAACATCCAAAGACACCGACTCAGATTCCCCACAAGTAAAGATGTCCTTTCAGTTTCTCTTTCAATCTTCATCGAGCCCTTTCATGTATCTTCTAGGTTTTTTCAGACAACCAATGTGGAACCGTGATCCATTATGATTCATGAAGGTGATAAGTCAAGAGTAAAGCAGACTCACTGTTCCATCGGTGATAATGAACCACGGTCGATTCTAGTGACTCTTCGGATACTAATAGCTATTGAAAAATCCTCTCCTAGGCTTCTGAATGAGCCCAAACATTCCAAAGTATCTCGACAGTTCTCCCTTCTCATCAACAGGGTACAGTAGTGCTTCCAGAAGATCTTTCACCTTGCATCTTCCTTATTTATTACTGACTAGAGTGATGACTGAAATTTCCAATCCTCCTTTGATTGATGATATATTTGGGACAGATATAACCATTGAGTCCTCTCTGGTCTACTCATGACATTTTGAGGATGATACTCCTAACAAAATCAAACATTTTTCAAGTTATTCAGCAGGTATGATCTTTTTTCTTATAGAAAAAATGGGTTATACAGAATTATAAGAAGAGGGTCCCTGACTAAGGTACCAAAAATGATGGGTGTCTTTCATCTCTGTTCATTTGGGATTTAACTCATGAAAGTTGGTCTTAATACTTCAACTCTTTTGGAGATCATAATTGATCTACCTGTATGCTTAAGATGAATCTTCTATTCGTACTATTGTAAGTTGGTTGCAACAAATTTCCTTCATTCAACTTGGGCATCCTTTCTGGATGGCTTTTCCCCTTCAGTTTCTTTGATAGTTCTTGCTTGAGGCAAGAGCCTTAGTAAAGCAGTACTCACTTAGTTATACGAAGCTAAAGGGTAAACAGAAACGTTGTGTGAAATTGATAAAGATTTACATATGTGCTACACTATTGGTTTCCTTCCATAGGCGTTGGTAGAGATTCCAGTACACTATTTCTATGCTTGAGCATAAGGGCTAATGACACATTGTAGAATTTGACAATTGTTGGTTATTCTTAAGAAGCTTTGAGGAATGAGGACCACTATGTTATCAAACACACTTATGTGGATGATTGCTAAAATGATTATAGAGATCTAATATGTAGGTCATTGTTAAACGTTAAAGAAACCTCTAGCTCACACTTTACAGTGAAGTATTTGGGAGCTACAAATAATTAATTTGGCATGCAAATCACCGAAAAGATTTCCCTTACAAGAACTGTTGTATTAACAAGGATTATACTCAATAAGGTGTTGGAAAGGTATAACATGCCAATAAATAAAGGATCCTATTTCTTAGATTAGTCAGAGCACCTTTGGCTTCCACCTTTGAAATTGGAGTTGACAAAGTATGATCCTTCATCAACAATGGGTTTTCCTAATTGCTTGACATGTTCCTATATTCAGTTCATAGGATTGTCTCATCGTTGGTTAGTAGGTATCTATATGATCCTTTATTTAATCTATTTACGTGTTATTTCCGCCTCATCCTATGTTAGTCATCTGAAGGGGGGGTGTTGGTGTGAGTCATATTCCCATCACGTAATTAGGTGAGTCATCTCACTTAGGTGAGGTCATAGGTCCATAGGTGTCACTTAGGAGTCATGATGAGATTCTCTTACGTGTCATCTGTCAGCATGTTAGCATGTGTGTCATATGGTCAGTTACACTTCCCATTTGGGAATGTAACTCCCCTTTTCCATTCAGGGAGGAATGATTCTCTTAGCACTGAGGAGTTACACATTTACCTCCCTTATTTGTACTCCTTTTTTTGATCCATGGCAATCCAGGAGAGCATTGTGGCTTATTGAGGTTCTTCCCATTTTTTTAATCTTTGCATGCACATTCGGTATGCATGCACATTGCTTCTTAAAAGTTCTACTTCACGCTTATCGTTGCAACTCCTTTCTTGGTGATAGTGCAGTTCGTCCCTTGATGCATCGTGTATTCCTTCCAAACCCTCATCCTACACTCCTTACATGGTATCAGAGTAGATCTTGGGGACTGGAATGCACGCTACTCGCCTTTGTTGCATCCATTTTCTGGCTTTCGGCTTGATATCTAGTTCTCATTGCATGTGTCATTATGGATATTCCGTTAGTGCTCTACTTGCATTGATTCGGGTTTCATACCTCTTGTAGAGTTGTGCATGGTTTGTGGTTTGATCATTTCAACATTGGAAAAAATGTTGGTTCATGTCTTTTGGCTTACTGGGACATGTTTTTGCATTGCTTTGGTGTGTTTTCACTATTTCCCTCTACTACTCATTGTTGCATTTCTTTGGACTGCTAGCAATGGGTTTACCTCTGGATGGACGTATTAACATCTACATTTGTGACTCGTACAGTGGTTTGAATGAACTGATGGTGTTTCATGTACATTCCTTGCATTATGCCTTACACTCAGCCTTGGTCTTGACACTCTGACTAGCCTAGGCTCTCTTCATGGCCTTCCTTCCTTGCTTTGGATCACTTATTGTTAACTTGAGCATTGTTTGTGGTAAAAACTTCTACATGATTTTCTTTTTGCTAATTCTGTACGTGCCTCAGACTAGCCACTACAATCCCCAGTCTAATTCCACTCACGTAGGAAGGGAATTCAACTAGACATTGAAGCTTCATTGACCAGCTTGGGTTTGTTTGTTGGTTATTTTTTGTATTGATCCAACCTTGGCTCGAAGAATTTCAGTCTTGTACCACGCGTTCTTTCTCTTCAACTATTTTTGAATCGTGAGGCTCATGCTTTAGCTGCTGGCTTGTGGTCTAACTTTTTCTTTGTTCAAGGTTCCCAGCCTGCATTTGGATTAGTTTCCTCCTGCTCTGTGTTAGAAGACTCCACCCTATGTATTTAGCTTCGACCGTTACAATGCGTGTCACTCTGTCTAGTCCAAGCTTCCTTTCACATGGAATCACCTTGATATGCTAAGTGTGCTCGCTGCTCGCTACTACATGTTGAGTCTGACATGTCAAAAATCCACTCAGACCCTGAAAACACACACCGTGACCTCCACTTGGCACCTTGACTGTTGTAACCACCCTTCCTGCAATCCTTGTGTTATGACCCAACATGTTGGTCCAGCAACTCCATGACTTGATAGTCAATGTGGGCCCCCTCGTTCCCTTTTAGACACTGTTTAGAGGTTAAAATAATCCAATTTTTGATGTTTGATGATAAAAACACTATGGCATTGTAATATTCTTAGGGCCTTTATTTTCTTGTTATTATGTCCTTCATTCGCATGTCGAAGATGGAGGGCGAGGTCCGGGGTTGGCAGGAGGCTAATCCCCCCTCATAAGAAAAATAAACCCTACCTAAAATTTGATGCCATTTCCAACAAGCAGTAACACAATACCCTTTGCACTCATTGTCAGCACTTTTTTAATCCATTTGCAGCATTTATTGACATTTTCCATCAGTTGTGGGAATCGTATTTATGCTATAACTTTTGACTTGCTACTCATTTTTGAGTGCTTCCTTGGTCAAAGTTGCATGCGTCCATTGTTCACTCCAGGCAGGCGGCCTGTCCCCACAGCACGGGGCTCCAAAATAAGATAAAATAAAATTTTTTGGCTTGGTTAGCTGGCTGTTAGGTGGCGAATCATGTTTCTCTGTTTGGCGTGGGACAGTGGGAGTCGGTGGAGTGTGGGGCCGCACCTTCCTTTTATTAATTTTTTGACTTACCTTCTCCTGTCACGTGGTCTGCCCCTTTGCAAATCTTCTGTTGACTCCATCAGATTCTGTCACAAATGGTCAGCGCCTGTGGTTTCTGCCCAAAACCAGTGGATGCTTGAAGCTCTGGTTGCTCCATCAAATGCTGAAACAAATGAATTTCCTACGTGTTCTGGGTGTGACCAGTTTCTCGCAAAATCGTGTTGTAGAGGACGAGATAAAGTTTTAGTGGAAGCGAGTGCTTCCTGAGAAGGTTCTGTTGTTATCTGTTCAGTGCGAATTCTTCCTCAAATTCGAGTCGTGAAGTTTTGATGCAAACCTCTTGCAGCTGTAGTGTTGAAGAACGAATCTAAAGTTTTAGTTGAGTTGTCTTGCCTTTTCATTTTGGAAGTCGCTGCTGTCCAGGTGGTGAATCTAACATGGAAGAAGCTCGATCAAATCTGGAGGCGCAATTCTGCCTCCTGTTTAGGCCGCAGGAGGCTCAGATCATTTTTTTTTAACTCCTGTGCATGCGTTTGCTTCTTCACTCATCTGCTACTGTTTGGATTTCTTGCTAACCAAATCTGTCAGTTTTCTTACTGGAGATTTCAGATCTGCCAGATTTCCTTCACAAATTCGCGCAGGGCAGAAAGTAGGATACCCATTTTGTGAGGATGGGTAAGGGATCAGTAAAGGGCGAGTCTGTCAGTGACAATGTTCTGAAGAAGGTTTTATTGAGCTACACCTATGTGGCCGTCTGGATCTTCCTGAGCTTCACTGTGATTGTGTTCAACAAGTATATTTTGGATAAAAAGATGTACAACTGTCCCTTTCCTATTACTCTAACTATGATCCACATGGCATTTTGTTCTGCCCTGGCTGTTCTGTTGGTCAGGGTCTTGAAACTTGTGGAGCCAATTGGGATGACTAAGGAGGTCTATTTGTCCTCCATTGTGCCCATTGGAGCCTTGTATTCAATGAGCCTCTGGTTCTCAAATTCTGCCTACATTTATCTGTCTGTGTCATTTATCCAGATGCTTAAAGCCCTCATGCCCGTGGCTGTGTATTCCATTGGAGTTGGGTTGAAAAAGGAGAACTTTAAGTCTAATACTATGGCAAACATGATTGGGATTTCAGTTGAGGTGGCCATTGCAGCATATGGAGAGGCCAAGTTTAATACATGGGGTGTGATGCTTCAGTTGGGTGCAGTCGGTTTTGAGGCCACAAGGTTGGTTTTGATCCAGATCCTGCTTACTTCAAAGGGAATCACCTTGAATCCCATCACCTCATTGTACTATGTTGCACCCTGTTGTCTTGTGTTCTTGACTGTACCCTGGTTGTTTGTTGAATTCCCTTTGCTCAAGGATAACTCTACATTCCACTTGGACTACTGTCGTGTTTGGCACAAATTCTGTCTGTGCCTTTGCCCTTAACCTTGCAGTTTTTCTCCTGATCGGAAAGACTTCAGCTTTGACAATGAATGTTGATAACAGTGCTTTGAAGCAAAGAATTGCTGCTCTTGCACAAGACAAGATTTTTTTTAAGAATGCACACTGTGAAGCATTGAAAAAGGAGGTGTCAAGGCTAAGACAACTATATCACGAGCAGCAGCAACATTTGCAAAAAGAAATGCATGCATCCTCAACAGGGGCATATGACTTACAACAGCAGCAGTTGGTAAGCTAGAGCAGGGTTCATAGGATGCTTCACAGATGATGGATCAAAAACAAAGAAAGGAAGAGATCTCTGATCCTTCTCCAAGTCATCCGAAGACTTCATCAGGGATTCCAGACCATAGAGAAAACAATGCTTCCCAAGCATGGCCATTACAGCCCCTGGTTTTCAGATGTTGAAAAGCATGATGCCTTCAAGCTGCCCTATGGGAAAGAGCAACAAGAGCTTGGAAGAAAGAACTATAATCAGGCATGTTAAATCTACTCCTTGTAATAGTTTTCTACCTTCTTTCAGTATCTTGAAATGAATTTTCTTTCCTACTGAATAGCGCCTAGACAAATGTTTTCGTGGTTGTTTATATCGCTGCCTGATTGTGTTGGTTGTTCCTTTAAATCTCGATCCAATTTTGCTGGTTTTGCTTGGAATGTTCTTTCCTCCCTTATAGCTTACTCTATTTCATATTTGTCTAAATGGGTTACTGCAAATTTTGAGTGATGCAATCTAGTTCGTAGGGAAGGAAACATTATTGAGTTTTGTTTGCTTATATGACTCTCTTTTAAAAGAATTCTGTGATGGTAGTTATAATTGAAGGTTACTAAATGGAAGGTTAAGCCTTCATATCTCTGTTTGGTTGAATAAATACGTATTTCCTGTTTAGGGCCCTCCTGTTTTGCTAAAAGGTACATTAATAGTGACGTTGTGTTCTAAAACTTGTTTAAGCCTGTGGGCATTCCTTACTTTTTGTTTGATTAGAAAATGGCATTTGGGTTTTGCTTTAGAACTGTACATGGTTGACTGTTGTACCTAGTCTAGAGGAGGGATAACCTGGCATCTATTTTGGCCTCTACGTGTTGAGAGAATTACTATACCTACTTCTTGATGTAAACTCTTGTTTGATTAAAGCAAGGGGAAACATTGTAAGTTTAATTGAATGAAATCTCTACCATTTTTTTTTATTAAGGGTCGCAAGCAAGCTATTACTAGCTAGACTGAAACAAAAGTTGTAGGTGAACCCATGGTATTGGACTCGTGAACTCGTTTCCTGTTAGATGACAGCTGATTTCAGTGATATTATCATAGGTGGCTGTTATATTTATCTGTTGATATTTGCTAGACTTTTCCTCGATAAGCCCACATGGATCGGGTAAAATTTCCTTCTTCTATACCTTTGGCAAGGAGTTCATAGAACTTCTAGGCCTGACTGCACTGCGTAACCTTCCTGATGGATATGTGCGTTGGTTCTTGTTTTGTGCTTGTACTCGTGGTAAGGTCTTTTGAGTCTGGGGCATCGTTGGTGTTTTACCCTCTGCGTATCGAATCCCTTTGTTTTCGAACTCGAATACCTTATACTTCAAACTTGGTTACTAAAAGGTCCCATTTTGTGGCCTTGTTAAGGAAATCAAATTTTATTTTAATGTTTATTGACATTGTCTGAATTATATAAAAATTATTAACGACTTTTGGGTTTAGTCTTCCCTTATATTATGTAGAGAAGTTGACGATTAGGATAGGGTTTGTTGGTAGAATAATGGCCCTTTCTGTGTCTCTTTTGTACGCTTTTGGAAAAGTGGATTTGTTTTGGTTAACTAGTACTACGTTTAAGAAATCCTATAAGGAGGTAGTGGTAAACTCCTTGGTTAAAACTGAAACTATAGTTGTGTTCTTTTAAGGGCGTCGAACCCATATTACTATGAAGCCCCCCCCTGGGAGAATTGGATAACGTCGTTTTGCTTCGCGCCTACGATCATAATTAGTACGTTTTGTCTTCTCTTGGACCCCTTTAGTTGGATGGAGTAAGTTTTGGATTCCAATCACGTAATCCATAGGATTACATGAAGGAGATATCAACACTCTTGACTTTCTTGTTCCTAACCCATAGGGTCTTGCCTTGATTTATGTAATTTTGTTCTTACTGGTATTTTGACTTTCTCCTTGTTGGATGGTTTAGATTTCTCTCTCATGTGATTAATCTTGGAGTTGTGAGTTGTGTTTTAATCCATTTTTGAATTAGAACATTCCTTTCTTGATATTGTTAAATGTTAGCTTACTGTTGCAATGTGTAGCCTTAACATGCTCAGTTCTTGCGAACTGACTTTAGTTAATATTTGTGCAGATGGATTATGCGAGTAGACTAGAGGAAAAGAGTGTTAAAGGTTCATCTGTACAATTTATGAAGTACCTTGTAAAAATGTCGAATGTATTGTAGAGTATTGTTGTTGTAACTGTTGAAACTTTGGTTTGTTTGGATAACATGTGAAAGATGAAATTTGATTACCGCTTGGTTATGGGATATTCTAGTGTATTTTTAAATCCTTAGAATAGTAGTGTGGCATATTCCATGTTATTACTCTCTTGCTCCCTAGTCATGGTTCAATAGAGATGGTATGACCCTTTTGATTTGTGCATCGTGTTGGAATGAATTGATATAACCTTGTTTTGTTTCCGCAAACGAGTACTGTTAAACTTTGCTCTTGAGTTAAAATGTTGAGTTGTAAATCCTCCTAAGGCTTAGTAGCAATGAGTTTGTGAGCACTATAAAGTGAGCTGGATAATCCTGATAAAAGTTAAACTAAAAATTTATATATATGAATATATTATGTAGATGTGATCTACTTGATAACCTTTGAGACCTGGAACAATCAAGAGGAAACTATCTTTTGTAACGAAATATGATAACTTATTATTTATTTTTTTTATTTGAGCCAAGCTAATAAACATTATCCTTTTACAGTGAAACCTTAAATGATCTCATGGTGAAATCAATGGTTAGATTTTAGAAAATGATAGGATTTAATAAGTAGGAGTGAAATTGATTAATAAAACCTTAAATCTCTCTCTATCGTTTGGAATGTTTTCCTTTGTCAAACTTAATTAAGTAAAGTCTAGATGGAACATTTAACCAATCTTGATAAACTCTTAACCTCAATAAAAGACGGATAGTAAACAATGTGACCCTGAAGCTAAATTCTATTGTCCTGTTCTGTTAACCCTTGCCTTGATTCATGGTGATATTTCTTAAGCAAGGTCAAAATTTAATCCTTAAACAAGAAGGCTATTGTTATGAACCCTAAGCGGTACTTTCCACTCAATCGGAGCTTATGCCTTCACCTGTGCAATAGAGTTGTGGAACATGTGTTAGTGGCTTAAGTAAGATTAATTAACCTTGTAAGAAATGGAAAATGTTCTAAAATCAAATGAATAAGAAAGATTTGGACATCAAATTGATGATCCTAGTTTAGAAAGCTTGGCCTTAAGCTATTTAGTCAACTGTTGAAAAGAAAGAAGTTCTCCCTTGTGAAAAGAATTGTGTGAATCATTACATGAAATTTTATAAGAACGTAAGTTAAGAATTAAGAGACACTTTAGTAAACAAGAAAATTTAACAAGAAATTCCTCATGGGATGCCCTAGCTGTGAGTGTGTCATGTGGTTGGACTTCCATGTTGTCTTGTCAAAAGAAGAGTACATTGTCCTTGATAGGTGTGAATGTTTCCGTGCTGACCTTGTGGTCTCCCCCGTAACAAGTGGTTCCTAGTGTTGGTTGTAACCTTGTGACGACATGTTGTGTCGTGTTGTGTCAAAGCAAGTCAAAAAAAAAAAAAGTTATCCTGTATTTCACTGTGTTGTCCTTGTGTTGGTATTTTTGGTGTGTTACATTTTGGTATCAGAGCGAGGGTTCATGCTCTCGAACCTATGGGCCGGATTGGTGTTGTATGGTGATGTTACATGGTGGTGGTGGTGTTACATGATGATACTGATGATGATGATGATGTTGCATGATGATGATTTATATTGGAAGAGTAATGTGCTTTAAGCGTGATGTGATTATTGTCGTAATTGTGATATTGTGAATGCACGTGATGTGTATGTCACTCAGTGCGTATTTGTCATCATGTTGATGTGTTGGGGATGAGAGTTTTCTCTCTCCTTCTTGTGGATTCTAGGAAGAGTTCACGTGTGAATTATTGTTTGTGATGTGTGAAAAGAATTCTAATGTGGATGACGTAGTGTTGGAGCATTGTGGCATATTGTGATATGTGAGTGTATCAATGTGTTGTATGACTAGTTGATGTTAAAAGAAACGAGTTGTATCATGATGTTTTTACCATGTTCTGAAGAAATGTGTGTACCACCTTGTTATGTTGCAATGGATGTTATGTTGTGATGTACTATGTTCATCGTATATATGAGTTGTGCAATATGTAATGCTTCATGTTGTGATTTTGGGTCATACGGTGAGTGTATGAACCCTATCGTATGGTGATTGCACTTTGGGTGCAGAATGTGGTAAAGTGATGTATTACGCCCTGTGAATGTATGATTGTGATCTACCCCGTATACATACCATACGTGAGACGTTATGGTAGCTATGTGTGTACCACCATGGTGTTAGTGATGTAGTTACATGTTATGTTGTGAGCCTTACACTAACCGACCCTGAGGGAGATCGGTAGAAGTGTATGTTGAGAGTGAGGAATGGTGTACCATGGGTCAATAACTCGAGTCAAAACTCGGTTTAGTAGATTACATGTGACTCTTTCCTCTCTCCCTATGTGGTTGTATGTATGCAACCTTAGTGTATCTATGACTATGTTTAGCCTTGTCGAAGGGTGGCGGGATTGATATATATTTTTACGAGCTGAGGGTCGATGTTCCGAGTGCCAGCAACTCGTTGAGTACCCCTTTGGTGGCTAGATAAGGCCACACAGTTATCGTAATGTGACATTATTATAAGTTGATTTTATTCGTAAATTGAGCTTTTACTTTATTTTGCAAGGACCAGCATCTTTTCTTGATTGCAATGCTTTACAATTTTGGGCATTTCCTTGGTTTGTGGCACTAACATGGGGATTTTGATACTAACTTTGGCTATTTGGCCATTTATTTTAGCTTGATTTGGGGTCTTCTTTTAAATTTGGAATTTTTACCGCCTTGCCCAAGGCTTGTACTTTGCCACTTGGCACTTTGACTGGATTGTTGTGCTGGTTCTAATGTCGTGATGTGTGGAATAGGGTCATGGGATGCACCATGGATTGGTTGGACCTATGGACCCGCTTCGTTGTATGGGGGTACGCCCCAAGGGGTACATATAACTAGCGGGTTGTTGAACCACGCGTTATTATGTCACTTGGGTTAGGAGTGTCCAAACTCTATGTGTCTTGGACCACAACCGGCCTCCTTGAGGGACAACCGAGTTTGAGGGAGGCATAAGAGTTTGAGGGAGGCATAAGAGACTTGAGGGAGGCATAAGAGTTTGAGGGAGGCATAAGAGACTTGAGGGAGGCATAAGAGTTTGAGGGAGGCATAAGAGACTTGAGGGAGGCATGATATTTGTCTGTATGGTTGATGTTTATGGTTGAGGATATATGTTGAGTTATTGTGATGTTTGGTAGTGGTCTTTTGATGTATGTGTTACTCATGTCAGATGGATATGTGTTGTGATGTTGTGGACATGTCATTGATTCCCTTGTGGACACTATGTACCTATAGCATGGTTTGTTGTTATGTGAGTCTTTCATTGATGAAAATTGAGGAAATGTCTGGTGGATTGTAGTACTCTTTTGTTTGAGTATTTGGTATGTCAGTCATTGATGTGTGATGAGTACTATGTTATGTGGAGTGTGCCTATTCTATTCCGTATTTGTGTAACCTTTTGTGGTGTAATACAATCTTGAAGTATATACTTGTGTGCTTGTGAATCTGTAGTGTCTTGTGAACCTGATAGGGTGTTATGTTAGCAGTTGATGTTGGGCACCCACAATAAGGAATGAACCAAAATGCTTCAATGATGATATTTTAAAAAGAAATTAAACTAAGAATAATGCTAATGGAAAGAGACTAATGAAATGATGAACAAGAGAGAACTGCCAATCTTCACAGAACATTGAAAGTTAAAAAAAAAAAATTTCTACCAAATGTTCCTAAGGCTACCCTGTGGTCGTGCTTTAATCAGCTAAATTTTAAACCATAGGGTGTAATGTCTCCTCTACCTGTCCTTGGTTGCGAACCATTTCCTTTCCTCTGTGTAATGTCGCATCGAGGACGATGCTTTCTTAAGGGGAGGAGAATGTAATGCCCGTCCATTGTTCACTCCAGGCAGGCGGCCTGTCCCCACAGCACGGGGCTCCAAAAATGATAAAATAAAATTTTTTGGCCTTGGTTAGCTGGCAGTTAGGTGGCGAATCATGTTTTTGTTTGGCGTGTTACTTCCTAGTTGGTGGCCGCACCTGCCCCAGTCTTTAATTCTTTTGACTTACCTTCTCCTGTCACGTGGTCTGCCCCTTCTGCCCAAAACCACGAATGCTTGTTTTGCACTCCATCAGATGTTGCAACAAATGAATTGCTACAGCGCGTTCTGGACAGTGGATTCTCAAAAATTGCTGTACAGGCAGTTCAGTGGAGTCGCAGCCTGTGGTTGCTGCCTTGGCCGCGAGGCTGGAAATGTGTTGCTGGTTGCACGTCCATCAAATGCTGAAACAGAGTAGAATTTTCTTCCTGACGCAGGGGTGAAAGTAAAGTGTTCAGGTGTTTTTCTTCCAATCTGTTGTCCACAGGCTGTTTTCTGCAACGAATTCTTCCTGTGTTCTGGTTGCACGTGACCAAGTCGTGATCAGTTGTGCAAAATCTTGCAGCTGTAGTTTTTCTTTCGAGATAAATTTTAGTTGAGCTGTCTTGCCTTTTCATTTTGGAAGTCACTTCTGTCCAGGTGGTGAATCTAACATGGAAGAAGCTCGATCAAATTTGGAGGCGCAATTCTGCCTCCTGTTTAGGCCACAGGAGGCTCAGATTGTTTTTGTTAACTCCTGTGCATTCATTTGCTTCTTCACTCATCTGCTACTGTTTGGATTTCTTGCTAACCAAATCTGTCAGTTTTCTTACTGAAGATTTTAGATCTGCCAGATTTCCTTCACAAATTCGCGCAGGGCAGAAAGTAGGATACCCATTTTGTGAGGATGGGTAAGGGATCAGTAAAGGGCGAGTCTGTCAGTGACAATGTTCTGAAGAAGGTTTTATTGAGCTACACCTATGTGGCCGTCTGGATCTTCCTGAGCTTCACTGTGATTGTGTTCAACAAGTATATTTTGGATAAAAAGATGTACAACTGTCCCTTTCCTATTACTCTAACTATGATCCACATGGCATTTTGTTCTGCCCTGGCTGTTCTGTTGGTCAGGGTCTTGAAACTTTTGGAGCCAATTGGGATGACTAAGGAGGTCTATTTTTCCTCCATTGTGCCCATTGGAGCCTTGTATTCAATGAGCCTCTGGTTCTCAAATTCTGCCTACATTTATCTGTCTGTGTCATTTATCCAGATGCTTAAAGCCCTCATGCCCGTGGCTGTGTATTCCATTGGAGTTGGGTTGAAAAAGGAGAACTTTAAGTCTAATACTATGGCAAACATGATTGGGATTTCAGTTGAGGTGGCCATTGCAGCATATGGAGAGGCCAAGTTTAATACATGGGGTGTGATGCTTCAGTTGGGTGCAGTCGGTTTTGAGGCCACATTGGTTAATCAAACAAGGTTGGTTTTGATCCAGATCCTGCTTACTTCAAAGGGAATCACCTTGAATCCCATCACCTCATTGTACTATGTTGCACCCTGTTGTCTTGTGTTCTTGACTGTACCCTGGTTGTTTGTTGAATTCCCTTTGCTCAAGGATAACTCTACATTCCACTTGGACTATGTCGTGTTTGGCACAAATTCTGTCTGTGCCTTTGCCCTTAACCTTGCAGTTTTTCTCCTGATCGGAAAGACTTCAGCTTTGACAATGAATGTTGATAACAGTGCTTTGAAGCAAAGAATTGCTGCTTGTTGCACAAGACAAGAGTCTTTTTTTAAGAATGCACACTGTGAAGCATTGAAAAAGGAGGTGTCAAGGCTAAGACAACTTGTATTTTGACGAGCAGCAGCAACATTGCTAGCAAAAAGAAATGCATGCATTTTCAACTTGGAAGTTAATTCACTCGAGACTTACAACAGGCCAGGGCATAACTTACAACAGTTAGCAGTTGGTAAGCTAGAAGCAGGGTTCATTTCACAGATGATGGATCAAATAAAGAAAAAACCCGAGATCTCTGATCCTTCTCCAAGTCATCCGAAGACTTCATCAGGGATTGCCAGACCATAGAGAAAACAATGCTTCCCAAATCATGGGGTTGGCAGCCCCTGGTTTTCAGATGTTGAAAAGCATGATGCCACTTTGGGTTCAAGCTGCCCTATGGGAAAGAGCAACAAGAGCTTGGAAGGCGAACTATAATCAGGCATGTTAAATCTACTCCTTGTAATAGTTTTCTACCTTCTTTCAGTATCTTGAAATGAATTTTCTTTCCTCTTGAATGGCGCCTAGACAAGATGTTTTCGTGGTTGTTTATATCACTGCCTGATTGTGTTGGTTGTTCCTTTAAATCTCGATTCCAATTTTGCTGGTTTTGCTTGGAATGTTCCTTCCTCTCTTATAGCTTACTCTATTTCATATTTGTCTAAATGGGTTACTGCAATTTGAGTGATGCAATCTAGTTCGTAGGGAAGGAAACATTATTGAGTTTTGTTTGCTTATATGACTCTCTTTTAAAAGAATTCTGTGATGGTAGTTATAATTGAAGGTTACTAAATGGAAGGTTAAGCCTTCATATCTCTTTTGGTTGAATAAATACGTATTTCCTGTTTAGGGCTCTCCTGTTTTGCTAAAAGGTACATTAATAGTGACGTTGTGTTCTAAAACTTGTTTAAGCCTGTGGGCATTCCTTACTTTTTGTTTGATTAGAAAATGGCATTTGGGTTTTGCTTTAGAACTGTACATGGTTGACTGTTGTACCTAGTCTAGAGGAGGGATAACCTGGCATCTATTTTGGCCTCTACGTGTTGAGAGAATTACTATACCTACTTCTTGATGTAAACTCTTGTTTGATTAAAGCAAGGGGAAACATTGTAAGTTTAATTGAATGAAATCTCTACCATTTTTTATTAAGGGTCGCAAGCAAGCTATTACTAGCTGGACTGAAACAAAAGTTGTAGGTGAATCCATGGTATTGGACTCGTGAACTCGTTTCCTGTTAGATGACAGCTGATTTCAGTGATAATATCATAGGTGGCTGTTATATTTATCTGTTTGATATTTGCTAGACTTTTCCTCGATAAGCCCACATGGATCGGGTAAAATTTCCATCTTCTATACCTTTGGCAAGGAGTTCATAGAACTTCTAGGCCTGACTGCACTGCGTAACCTTCCTGATGGATATGTGCGTTGGTTCTTGTTTTGTGCTTGTACTCGTGGTAAGGTCTTTTGAGTCTGGGGCATCGTTGGTGTTTTACCCTCTGCGTATCGAATCCCTTTGTTTTCGAACTCGAATACCTTATACTTCAAACTTGGTTACTAAAAGGTCCCATTTTGTGGCCTTGTTAAGGAAATCAAATTTTATTTTAATGTTTATTGACATTGTCTGAATTATATAAAAATTATTAACGACTTTTGGGTTTAGTCTTCCCTTATATTATGTAGAGAAGTTGACGATTAGGATAGGGTTTGTTGGTAGAATAATGGCCCTTTCTGTGTCTCTTTTGTACGCTTTTGGAAAAGTGGATTTGTTTTGGTTAACTAGTACTACGTTTAAGAAATCCTATAAGGAGGTAGTGGTAAACTCCTTGGTTAAAACCGAAACTATAGTTGTGTTCTTTTAAGGGCGTCGAACCCATATTACTATGAAGCCCCCCCCCCTGGAAGAATTGGATAACGTCATTTTTGCTTCGCGCCTACGATCATAATTAGTACGCTTTGTCTTCTCTTGGACCCCTTTAGTTGGATGGAGTAAGTTTTGGATTCCAATCACGTAATCCATAGGATTACATGAAGGAGATATCAACACTCTTGACTTTCTTGTTCCTAACCCATAAGGTCTTGCCTTGATTTATGTAATTTTGTTCTTACTGGTATTTTGACTTTCTCCTTGTTGGATGGTTTAGATTTCTCTCTCATGTGATTAATCTTGGAGTGGTGAGTTGTGTTTTAATCCATTTTTGAATTAGAACATTCCTTTCTTGATATTGTTAAATGTTAGCTTACTATTGCAATGTGTAGCCTTAACATGCTCAGTTCTTGCGAACTGACTTTAGTTAATATTTGTGCAGATGGATTATGCGAGTAGACTAGAGGAAAAGAGTGTTAAAGGTTCATCTGTACAATTTTTGAAGTACCTTGTAAAAATGTCGAATGTATTGTAGAGTATTGTTGTTGTAACTGTTGAAACTTTGGCTTGTTTGGATAACATGTGGAAGATGAAATTTGATTACCACTTGGTTATGGGATATTCTAGTGTATTTTTAAATCCTTAGAATAGTAGTGTGGCATGTTCCATGTTATTACTCTCTTGCTCCCTAGTCATGGTTCAATAGAGATGGTATGTCCCTTTTGTTTGTGCATCGTGTTGGAATGAATTGATATAGCCTTGTTTTGTTTCCGCAAACGAGTACTGTTAAACTTTGCTCTTGAGTTAAAATGTTGAGTTGTAAATCCTCCTAAGGCTTAGTAGCAATGAGTTTGTAAGCACTATAAAGTGAGCTGGATAATCCTGATAAAAGTTAAACTAAAAATTTATATATATGAATATATTATGTAGATGTGATCTACTTGATAACCTTTGAGACCTGGAACAATCAAGAGGAAACTATCTTTTGTAACGGAATATGATAACTTATTAATTTATTTTATTTTATTTGAGCCAAGCTAATAAACACTATCCTTTTACAGTGAAACCTTAAATGATCTCATGGTGAAATCAATGGTTAGATTATAGAAAATGATAGGGTTTAATAAGTAGGAGTGAAAGTGATTAATAAAACCTTAAATCTCTCTCTATCGTTTGGAATGTTTTCCTTTGTCAAACTTAATTAAGTAAAGTCTAGATGGAACATTTAACCAATCTTGATAAACCCTTAACCTCAATAAAAGACGGATAGTAAACCATGTGACCCTGAAGCTAAATTCTGTTGTCCTGTTCTGTTAACCCATGCCTTAATTCATGGTGATATTCTTAAGCAAGGTCAAAATTCAATCTTTAAACAAGAAGGCTATTGTTATGAACCCTAAGCGGTACTTTCCACTCAATCGGAGCTTATGCCTTCACCTGTGCAATAGAGGTGTGGAACATGTGTTAGTGGCTTGAATAAGATTAATTAACCTTGTAAGAAATGGAAAATGTTCTAAAATCAAATGAATAAGAAAGATTTGGACATCAAATTGATGATCCCAGTTTAGAAAGCTTGACCTTAAGCTATTTAGTCAACTGTTGAAAATAAAGAAGTTCTCCCTTGTGAAAAGAATTGTGTGAATCATTACATGAAATTTTATAAGAACGTAAGTTAAGAATTAAGAGACACTTTAGTAAACAAGAAAATTTAACAAGAAATTCCTCATGGGATGCCCTAGCTGTGAGTGTGTCATGTGGTTGGACTTCCATGTTGTCTTGTCAAAAGAAGAGTACATTGTCCTTGATAGGTGTGAACGTTTCCGTGCTGACCTTGTGGTCTCCCCCGTAACAAGTGGTTCCTAGTGTTGGTTGTAACCTTGTGACGACATGTTGTGTCGTGTTGAGTCAAAGCAAGTCAAAAAAAAAAAAGTTATCCTGTATTTCACTGTGTTCCACTAACATAGACTTGTTTGGTTCTACTTTTGATGATGAGGATTTTGCACCCAATTCTGATGCAGAGAGTACTACAGAGGAATCTTCTCCTCTTTCTCTCACTATTCTAGAGAGTGTTGCCACATCCCACATCTCATCAGATATCGTGCAGTCTCATACTCAGTCTCACATCGTTATTACACCAGCCTCCTTTCCACTTCCAATGTGCAAGGCGCACTTCACTCTTCTACCTTCATTGGATGACTCATACCTATCTGACATCACTCTCTTTCTGTCCTTCCTAAGGGCAAGCACACTGTTCGGTGCAGGTGGCTCTTCTTCAGTCCAGAGGCAGAGGATCTCATCATCAACATTCTTTTGGGAGACTTCTTAGAGCTGCAGAGTTTAGATCCATCCATGGCATCTTTTGTATTCCTCTCATCTCCCTCTTCTTCTCTCTTCTTCTTCTTTTCGAGATATTACCTCTTTGCACATGGGTACCCTTTCAGGCTCGTCTATGGTCAAGACCCATATTTGGCATCTTTCTTAGATTAGAGAGTGTGTTGTTCTCTTGTGGTGGATTTTTTTCCCACTGAGTTTTCCTTCACTGCTTGGGATCTTTTTATTGTACATGGGTACCTCATCAGGATTTGTGCCGGGACCCATTTCTTGTTTCTGACTTACTACCTCATCCTAAGTTATGATGAAGGGGGGTGTTGGTGTGTGTTATTTTCCACATCATTAGGTGAGTCATATCAGTTAGGTCATATCATAGGTCCATGTGTCATTTAGGGGTCATTATGAGATTCTCTTACGCGTCAGTGCATCATCATGTCAGTGTGTCAGTGCATCAGTGCATTATATGTGTCATTGGGAGTTACACTTCTATTCTGGGAATGTAACTCCCCCTCTCTACTCAAGTTGTCATGATTGCAACACTGAGGGTTACTCAACACCTCCTATATCTACACCCCATTTGATCTATGAGATAGAGGAGAGTTTTGTGGCTTATCGAGGTTTTGCCCATTCGTCGAATCTTTACATGCACATTCAGTTGATGCTCGCTACTCCTGAGATCTCTTCATGATGTCATTCACACATCCATTGATGTGCACGCCATCCCTCATGATCCTCGCTTGCAGGTTTTCGTACCCTCTTATAGAAGATGCATTTACAGTCATGAGTGTTCAATAGCTATCTATCCACCTGTAGGTTCTAGTGAAACAAAATAGTGCTCAAAGTAGATATGGAATTTAGAAACCTAGTTGGAAATATAGTTGTTGGTCTTACATAACTGTTGTTGGAGTGTGAAGAATCAACAATTCGTTGATCTATTCCTGATTAGAGGGCCCATTAATTTATCTATCACTAGATTTTCACAAAATAAAAATATTCCCATTGATTCCGAAACTTTGGAGAAGTTCAGGAACCAAAGGGAAACCTTCCAGAACTAACTTCAAAAGTTCTGGAGCTAAGTGTAGGAGTTCCAGAAGTAAGTTTGATGGTTCCAGAGCTAAGTGATAGAGTTCTAGTGTTGAGTGATGGAGTTCCCAAACTAAGTCTGAAGGTTCCAGACCTAAGCCGCATTGAAGCCAATTTCCTCAAAAAGGTGTTGGTTGCTTCATACTTTGCTTATTTGACCAAATGTGACCTGTTTTATTCCAAAAACTAAATTTCCACACATTTTATTAGGAATTATAGAGTTTTTAGACGTTAGAACTAAATAAAACAAAAGATGGACAATTACATCCTAACTTATACTAGATCAAATGAAAGACATGAAATGCAGTCAAACTTGATTAAAATGAGAGTAAAATGAGATCATTCATTACACATTGATGAGGCATATTTTGGATTTATCACTAACAACATCGATAAATAATATATATACATAGAAATCAATAATCATCATCCAAAATTAAGTAATTATATCATCTATCAACATATCAAATAGTTCAATTCTAACATCCATGAGACCATAATTCTACTTAGCACATCTAGAGTATATTATGTCAATATATGAAAAGAGGTGTCTTAGAGCTGTGAGAAAATTTTGGATTCATTATGAAGAGGATTTTGCAAGATAAGTTGTTTTTGGTAAAACAAGGTCATTTCCAGCTCAAATTGGATCTTTTGATGCTCAACCTGAATTTTGTAATTTTCATGGGACCTTGTGGATTTTTGGGATGTTTATAAATTGATTTTAGAAGGTTTCACAAAATAAATGAGGTCATTTCATCATCACATTTTAAAGAAATGAATGTTAAGCAAGGTAAACAACTTTTTGTGTGCTTGAGATCCTCTAGCATCTGAAAGTGGTATGAGATATTTTCTTTCCTTGGATTTTATATAATGTAGATTTGATATTGATAGTATGATAATTGGATTATGCTAAGAGTGATCATCTAGGTTTGTAAAAAGGTCAAAAGATAGAGCATGTGGTGATGAGTGGACCCCACTCAAACAGGTTTATTTCTAAAGAGAATCCTATTTGGGACAAGGAATTGTCCATGAAGGCAGTTGAAAAATAATTGGACATAGTTTATAACATTTGGAAGTCAATAACATGTTCTTTATGTATTCAGTGGTGTCTTTGGAGGAAATAAACAAAGAATATTTGTTGCAGTGGAACAACATGGTAAGAATGTACCCTATTTTTTAAGAGTATATCAAAGGGCAGTTTTAGGGCGGGTTCCAGGTAGTTTGATGCAAGAGCATGGTCTTGGTCTTGAAAAGTCCTGTCCACTTGGAGTTGGAAGGAGTTACAATATGTTATGGAAACGTAAGGATTCTAAGATATATTTAATCATCCTGGATAAGGGATTTGGAAGCATGATGATGAGATTTTGTGGGTCATCCAATGTCAGTTTAGTGTAGGAAGCACATATTAGTTTGAAGTTTTTCAGAGGACATGATTTCTCAGGGTCTCCCTTCAATGAAGTAAATGATGCATGAATATGGAGAGTTATACGATGCCTTATATTAGTTGGAAAGTTAAGACGTGGTAACTAGTAACTAGTTAGTTTTCCTATTAAAGGACCTTGGATAGTCCTGTAAGTGGTAGCAAGGGTGAAAACTAGTTTGGAAGTTTGCAAGACATGTTGTTTGGGATAGTCTTTGACGTGGTCAAAGAGGAAAACAGTTACAGTTTGCATGTACACATGGAATTTAATCTCATGATCTAAGAACATGCATGGATGTCCATCTTTGTAACAGGTCCGACAGGATACTATTTATTTTTTAAATTCCATAGTTGATTTTTTTTGGTGTGTTCTTTATGCCATCAAGAGGATGAAGTGACAGGGTAGCTCAAAACATTTAGCAATTTAGAGGAAGATATGAGCCTTTTAAGTATGTGTTATCATTTTTTTGATTAAGGTCCAGATGATAAATAAATACCATGGCTGATTTTTTTGATATCAATATTACATATGTATGGTTTCAAGAATTTTTTATCTTTAATAATACAACTGTCCTTGTATGTAAGTTGATCCCTTGTTATATTTTGATCAGTGTGTGTGTGTGCATTTTAGTTAGCTTCTTCTTGGACATGCTAATACTCTGGTGTACCTTGTTTTTTTTCACGGAACAACCTATATGGGTCATATATGAACATATTAATGAAATTTTTGGTATTTTTTCAAGATAAATTGAGTTAAAACCAAAATGAGATGTATGAAGACTAAATTTTTTTCATGTTTGATAATTGAGATGGTTTTAAAGTGCAAAATTTGAATTTGAAATTTATACTAGTTGATCAAGAGGGATATATTAATTGTGATCCTCTGTCGAGTTTGTGTTATGAGGTATGAAGGAAATTTTTTAGAGATAATAGGGCAGTGACTAGTGAAAGGTTTAATAATTTTTTTAAGTGTGTAACCAATGCATGTGTTCTGAGGAAAATATGGACAGTGAAGAAGGAATCTAGAAAATAATTGATCTAGGTGAAAGAGGGTTTGAAGTAGTTTGGAGCTGAATTTTGTGATCTATACCATCAGCTTCATTTTTGCCAGCATATAGGTCAGTGATCTTTTCTACAATATATATATTATGGATGATTCATGGATTCATAATTAGTCTCTTGAAATAGACCAGATTAATAAATCCTAAAAGTAGAAAATAGGGTTAGTGCTCCTTGTGGGGTTGGTCCCTCACTAAATGAAATCTGGTTGTGATGTATAATATTCACTTGAGTCTTTGTTGTGTGTAAAGTTATGGCCAAAATATTTTTAGTGGGTTTTCTTCCCCTAAAATGCAGTTTCCCACTCATATATTGTGTTATGGTTTTGTCTCTAAGTTTTTATGAGTTGATTGAGATGCATGTTATCTGATGAGTTGTGCACACATGAATTGAGATGAATTATGTTAGCTAATGTTGATAAAGATTTGTGCTACCATTTAAGAACAACATGAATGGAATTTCTTAGGTAAATATAACCCAATCTTAATAAGGCTTATTACACAAATCCATAATTTAGTGTGAATTTGAGTTTAGCTGAGTAAAGGGCTTTTTTAAAAATTATGCTGACATTTTATTTTCTATGAGACCGATCATGGGTTATGTGTGTGTGTGTATGTTAGAGAGAGAGAGAGAGACAGGATGTTTGAGATTTTGTGATGTGAGAATAAAACAATAAATTCCAAGTGATCGGTTTGCAGGTAAAAGGAAGAGGTGAGGATATAAGAGGGGAATTTTTATCAAACAACATGTTAAGGTAAAGGGTATATGAAGAAGACCAAGTTTCTATTAAACTTATACTAGAATTTTTTAACAATTATCTTTGTGAAGATCCTCATTTGCACCTTAAAGGAGTTGGGTATGATTGATGTTTCAAAGTATGAATACTTGAGAGATTGATTTAGATTTGTAATTCAATGATCATACTAGTATTGAGTGAAAAACTGAAAGGTGCATCATTTTTGGTATCAAAGGTAGATAGGGCATCACCTGAGAAGGCTCGCAGAAAGAAAATTGGTAAAATACCTTCATGACATTGTGTATACAACTGACCTGGATACTGCTAGACTCCCAATGGTTCCAAATCCATCATTGAATGAAGGATTCCAAGGGAATACAACCACAAAAGTAATCTATTAGACCATTTATACTATAATACTTAATCACAGGATCAATAAACTCGATAGCTATACAAACATCAAGAGGGGATTCAGAGTCATTACCTCGTCGTAAAATTTCGGAACAAACTTCCTTGCGCGCTTTAGGGCCATCATCACCACCACTAGCAATAGTAGTTGCTACAGATGGTTGAGAGACCATTATATAAGCAATTGGCCACTGCCCGAAAAGGGTAGGTTAAATACCCAAAGATGTGACCTAAAAACTCTAACAAAGTTTAGAATGGTGTGAGATGTATTGTCAACATGCGAAAAACCTAGCAAATGCAAAGCTTTGTTATATAATTATATTAAAAGGCATAATTTCATTAATCAAATATCAATAATAGATATGATTAAACAATTATAATAATAGTTTTATTTACATTGAGTCCCTCCATTATTACTGTTTTCTTAGTTATATTATATATTATATATTATATATTATTATTTATAACAAAGAAAAAGAAGAATATAATTTCAATGGACTATACTTACATATCACGCCAATCAATCATTAACTATAAAATCAATATTTTCTACAGATATTTCAAATACATTTTATTGAATGGTTCGCTGTTTCGTTGAAGTACAGCACAGCGGCCTGCGGTTGATATTTTCGCCAGTATAGACCATCAGACGGGCTGTCACATCACATATAACACCAAGGACGAGATCATCAACCGTTCATTTATAGAACCCAAGGATGAGGAGATCAACCAAAATCAAGAATACAATAGACAATAGGCAGGCTCTTACGTCAGTTACACGACAATAGGGGGAGTCAGATCATTTGCGTCACTTATAAAACCTAAGTATGAAATCAAGCATTTGAATCAGGGATGGACAAAGGCTTTCACGTCATTTATAAGACCTGACTGCCATACAAAATTACACAAATACTACATCTATAGGTACTTGATAGATTCTATTCTATATTTTGATTCGCATGCGAGCACAAGCAGCCATCGGAACATGGCCCGTCTCTACAGTAGCAATAATATCCCATCTCCTCAATTATTGAAGTTGCAACTTGTATAACTTCTACGTCATGATGTCACTGCAAACTTATATGCATCATTCACACTCCAAAATCACGGACTAAATCTACTGTTTTTTATACGGAGACAAAATGCACGGGCTGAAAGAAGCACGTCCAAGAGGGCCTATGGCGGTACGATGCAACCACTGAATATAATCTCATCGGAATGCACTACTCTGGCTGATGGCTCAGCTTGTATGAATTATTGCATGTATTGTCCAAAATATGTACTTCTCACGAGTTTCTATTAAACGTGTTGCCAGTTTTAGTGATAATTGGAACATGCCATAACGTTCTATAACAGGGTAGAAAATCTAGCATTCTACATTTTCATAACCACAGTGAGCAAAGATTCGGTGTAATATGTGGATTGAACGTCACCATTAAAAAATCTTCGGGATAGATGCCATTGAAACATCAGCGAACACTATCATAATATCAAACAATATTCCTTATTCTTCTGTATTGCAAAAACATACAATAGGAGAACCCTTTAAACATGTTTGAATAATTCATATCTAAGTTAAAGAAAGCATTATCAAATGTTTAAGGGCCAAATTCAAGCTGCATACATGTCTAGACAAAAAAGAACACAATTGCAGTTCTAGAAGGTAGGAAACGATGTGGGTTTTAAGCCTCTTCGTAATAGTGTTATGTAGATGATGTAGGGGTGCCACAACCGAAAGTACTAATTGTTTTGTATATCACATTCAAGAAAGCTAGGGTTTCAAGGAGAAAGGATTGGCTTTTGAAATAAATGTTCATCATTCAAAACTCAAATCGCACATAGAGTAGCACATTCAACACATGTAAATGACCATGTAATTACAGATTATTTTTATAGAGTAAGACTAGTATGGATGAAACTCTATTACAATAATTTTGTCAATCACATCCCTCTTGAATAATTTTTTGTAAAGGTAAAGATAGACCTTATTTTGAAGACTAACAAAGCACATTAGTTTTCCATCGCATTCCTTCCAAATTCGTGTCCAAATTAGTCTTCGAAGTAGAGATAGAGATAACAGCATCATCCTATTTTGTTTTTATTGTATCTAAAATATCCCCTAATTAATCAGATATCTTTATGATTTATTAAATGCTGCAAGGAGATAAGTTAGGGTATGTGGAGTGAACATTAAATAGAGATGGGTGTGTTGGTGCTCAAAATAGTTTTGCCCCATTTTGCCATTGAAAATCTATCAATTTACGGCCTCTGCCATATTTTATCTCCCTGTGTTGTGCCTGAGAAGTCTCTGCCTTCCTTTTGTTGTCGTAATCAATCCATTCATGAGCCAAGGATCACGTATGGATCCATAGTTGTTTCCTTGTTTCTTTATTTATCTGAAAAGGGTTTGTAATTTGGGTCTCCCATTCTCTGTTTGTCTAAAAACTTAGGCTCTCCCATCCTTCTCATTTTCCACAATCGAGATTTGCTGTCCATGTCGTTATTTCCCTGAATACTTGAAGAAAAATGAATGGATGTAGCTCGAAGGAATGTATTTGAGCCTTGTAACATTTCTAAATTCTCTGTTCTTGGAGAAAACTTCATCCCTGGGCTCAAATGGTCATTTTTCTGCATTTTACGGTTTGACAGGCATTTCTCCTAGTCAAATTTACATCCTTGCATCATAAGGAAATGTGGCCTCTTTTGGTTGGATGCAGCTCGACAGGGTACTTCAAAATTTTTATGAATCGCCTCAACTTAAAAACCTGTCTACGTGGAAGAACGACACTCATTTGAAGATTTTCTTTTTGGTTTGGCCTTAGAGTAGCACCAGGAGGACACGTGGAGGTTTCTGTTACTTTGTCTGGACTTAGAAAAACTTTTATGCAGCTAATACAGTTTGGCAGGACAAGGACATGTGGTGAACATGCACTCATTCAGGGTCTCCGCTTTGGGCACCATTTTGAAATTGTGCCATGAAGACACGTGGAGGCTTCTGCCAGGTCTTCCCACACTTAGTCTTTTTTCAAAATATTTTGAGACGCCTGGGACACGTGGAGGGACCGCTCATGTTTGAGGACTGGTCCTTGAGTTTTATTTTAAAGAAGCGCCAAGAGGACACTTGGAGGCCTCCGCTCACTTTACTTTTTTCTTGGACTTTTCAACGGCCAAAGGAGATTACCTTGGAGCCTGACACATGGCACCTTCCACTGAGCTTTAAGCCTTCAAACAAATTTTGTCGGGTCGGGACACGTGGTGAGCCCGGGCTCATTAAAGGTCTCAATTATTGGGGACCATTTCAAAATAGAGATAGAGATAACAACATCATCCTATTTTGTTTTTATTGTATCTAAAATATCCCCTAATTAAGAACATATCTTTACAATTTATTAAATGCTGCAAGGAGATAAGTTAGGGTATGTGGAGTGAACATTAAATAGAGATGGGTTTGTTGGTGCTCAAAATAGTTTTGCCCCATTTTTCCATTGAAAATCTATCAATTTACAGCCTCTGCCATATTTTATCTCCACATTTTGTTCCTGAGAAGTCTCTGCCTTCCTTTTGTTTTCGTAATCAATCCGTTCCTGGGCCGAGGATCACATATGGATCCATAGTTGTTTCCTTGTTTCCCTGTTTATCTGGAAAGGGTTTGTAATTTGGGTCTCCCATTCTCAGTTCATCTAAAAACTTAGGCTATCCCATTCTTTCCATTTTCCACAGTTGAGATTTGTTGTCCTTGTCATTTGCCCCCTAAATACTTGAAGAAAAATGAATGGATGTAGCTCGAAGGAATGTATTTGAGCCTTGTAACATTTCTAAATTCATTTTCCTTGGAGAAAATTTCATCCCTAGGCTCAAATGGTCATTTTTCTACATTTTACGGTTTGACGGGAATTTCTCCCAACAAATTTACATCCTTGCATCAACAGGAAACATGGCGTCTTTTGGCTAGACATGGCTCGGTAGGGTACTTCAAAATTATTATGAATCGCCTCAACTTAAAAGCTTATCTACATGGAAGAACAGTGCTCATTTGAATATTTTATTTTTGATTTGGCCTTAGACTAGCGCTGGGAGGACACATGGAGGTTTCTACTGCTTTTCCTAGACTTGGAAAAATTTTTATGCAGCTAATACATTTTGGCGGGACAAGGACACATGGTGATCCCACGCTCATTCAGGGTCTCCGGTTTGGGCACCATTTTGAAATTGTGCCTTGAAGACAGATGGAGGCTTCCACTGGGTCTTCCCATACTTAGTATTTTTTCAAAAGATTTTGAGAATCCTGGGACACGTGGAGGTACCACGCATGTTTGAGGATTGGCCCTTGAGTTTTATTTTAAAGAAGTGCCAAGAGGACACTTGGAGGCCTCCGCTCACTTTGCTTTTTTCTTGGACTTTTCAATGGCCAAAGGAGATTACCTTAGATCTTGACACATGGCACCTTTCGCTGAGCTTTAAGCCTTCAAACAAATTTTTTTGGGCCGGGACACATTGTGAGCCCATACTCATTAAAGGTCTCAACTTTTGGGGAACATCTCAAGATGTGCCATTGTGACACATGGCAGTTTGAAAAGTCAAGAGGCGGGGGAGTAGACCCTTGGGGGAAACTTGGATTTTTACCTCTTAAAGATTAAAATATCAAAATGGCCTACAAGCCTGACAAAAGGGAGGTCAAGGTTGGATTTGAAAAGTCAAAGGGGTGGGGAAGCGAACCATCGGAGGTAACTTGGATTTTTTCCTCTTGTCATCAAAAGGATTAAAACATCAAAATGGCCTACAGACCCGATAGAGAATAGTCAAATTTTTTCCCCGGTCAATGGCGGAAGAGCAGAGCTGTGGGGGGACTTGGAAAATTTTTCCTTTTCCAAAAAAGAGGTGAAATAGTAGAATTTGGCCGTAGTTCCTTTGGGACCAACCTTAGAAAGTGTGTCAGGATCATTTTTCAAGGGTGGAGGTGCGGAGGAAAATGTGAAAATTTTACATTTTTCCAAAAAGTTGCAAAAGGAAAAAGAGAACCCGCATGCCCATTTTAATATGGATCTCCCATGTGGACAATCCAAATTCAAAATAGAAATCAACAGCAGTTGTGCATCTGTATCTAGTTTTTCAGCCATTTTCATTCCAGAGCTCCTTGGGATGCGTATTGCTATGGTTTTTATTATTTATTGGAGTCTCTTGCATGCCAAATGAAGAAGAACATTAATCTGGTAGCTTGGTTTGGTGGGGAAGGTCTGTAAACGTCTCTCACCATTAAATATGCAATCTGACTATTAGATTTGACTCGATTTTTCTTTTCTAGGAATGTGAAAGACTTGTTGATATCTTGGTTTGGTGAGGAAAATCCAGGGATGCCTTTTACCATTAAGATGAGATATGATCTCTGGGCTCGATCTGATCTTCCTTTTTTCTTTCCCGGGCACACAAGGTACTAGATTGGATAGATTAGGGGTGGAAGTGGTTGGAAATTAAACGGAAGAGTGATCTACCAGAAGAAGGAGTTTAATGTAGGAGATGTTCGAAGAGATCTACTCCATGAGCACCTGATAACGTTTTATAGATCTAATTTTTGGAATCGCGACCAGGAGCATGGAGAGTAGTGTTGCACTCAATGTTTTTATTTTTGGGGGGAAAACTCAGTTGTACAATGTTATAAATTGCATGAATTTACCATGTAAATGGTTGGAGTGTAAGAGTTTAGAACTAATTTTCTAAGAGAAAAGATTGATAGATCCCGTCTCTTTCGACACATCTTGATATTGATCATGATACTGGTGACTATATTATGGACATTATTATATTTTTGATTTAGTATGGTGTTAGATGTTAGATCATGGATTATTGTTGACTCTGATTCATATATGATGCATGATGATTGTTAGAGACATTTTATATAGATGTTGACATGTTGTTGGACATGGTTATATATATATTATTTATGGATGTTGTTAGGACATATGATATTTGGCTATATTGAGTAGATCGAGAAAATTGAATTTTAAAATTTATGATTATATAGTTGATGAAATTGTAAGTGATATTGTTGATTGTCTGGATGTTGTTGTGATTCATATATATATTGATGATTTTGAAACTATATTATATTCATTTGGATGTTCTAATATGGCCACGAGGCCGAAGGGGTATTTGTATTGTGCAGGTTAAAAATATCACAACAAACATTGGGGGATTGGAGACCAACCACATTGGAATTCTAGATGAATTCAACAAGGTCACCATGGCAACTTGTATTGTTCGTGTGTGTGTGTGTTTGATTGTTAGGGATTCCCATGGGGGGGTCACCTTTAAATGTGACCAAGGGTTATGTGTATTTATTTATTTGGTTCCTTTTTATTGGTGTTTGTATGTGTTTGTTAAGTGATGTGTTCACCCCTTTTTATTTAAATAAATTGTGGTACTTAATGTGAGTAATCATATTGTTAAAATAAATTAACCAACTTGGGTCATAAGAAAGTAATTATTGGAGTGGTTGACTCTTGTATTAAATGTTGTAAGATATGTGTAAGCAATGTGTAAGTGATGTGTAAGAGATATGTAAGTAAAATTTGGAGTATGAAACACTTCATCTTCTTTGGAATTCGAATTTGTCCTTGGAGGCTGATTTTGGAGGCTTGTGGGACAAGTTAAACTTGTCCCATACCTCTTAAATTTGCATGCCAACCTTACCTATGGTTGGAGGGTTTAAATCTAGCCTTCATTATGCATTTTTGTAAGTCAAGTTGTATTCTTTAATTGCACTTTTCTTACATGGTTTAATTTCAGTCCTTTGGGGTGTGGACTTGTTTTGGAGTGTGTAAGTAATCTTTCATATTATTCACCTACTTATTTATTGTGCTTTGGAGATTGAAGTTGACTTATGAGTTGGAGTTGAGGATGTGTGATGGGGCATTCCACTTGGATCCACCTCATCCTCTTCTCTTCCCTCTCTATATATTCGAATTCATTTTATTGTTTGGGGGTTACACTCTTTTGGTTGCTGTACTTTTGCATACTTCTTTTGGGGTGAATTCTTTTGCTATTTGGAGCTCTTGCTTTTGGAGAAAGTTGAAGAATTTTTACAGACCTATGTTTTGTTGATCTTGGGCTATTTTGCATTGGAAAGCTTGCTGGTTGGAACTTGAAACAAACTCCATTATGGAGAGGTAAGAGCTTAGCTCTTGGAAATTATCTCCTTTTATTTGTATGCATATGTGAATGGTTGAATGTTTGAATGTGTTGTTTTATTTGTTGGTTGGTTGGGTAGATGGCCTAGGGACGGTGTAGGAGAAGACTATGGGGCATTTTGTGGGAGGCATAAGTGTTTTGGGGAGGTATAAGTGTGGAGGGAGTTGGGATTTGGGTTCCACCTTACAAATAAATAGCTTGCATTTCTTTACTCGTTATGGGGTGCCATAAGAGGTTGGGGAGGCATAAGGAAATGTGAGGAATAAGGGGTACTTGGGGGAGGCATAAGGGCATGTCAGGGATTTGAAATGATATATATTTTGGTGGTTTGTTCTCAGGTGGTGATACCCATTTCCCCTTTGGGAGGCATAAGAAGCATCCCCCATAGTTTCTTGCTCCTTTGGCTTGCATGATGAAGCCTTAGTATTGTTTGTTGTTTTGTTTTTATGTGGTTGCAAACTACAGTTTTGTTTGGACTGTGTTTTGAATGAGAAATCTATCTTTGTGTTGTGGAAGCCTATTGTTGCCATGTGTTGAAAATATTTCTAATTGCAATATGGTTGGGGCTCGGGGGCCAATGAAGAAGGACGGATTCTCCTTTTCATTGGATGTCTTGGTTGGGTGGAGAGCGTTGCCTTTCCCCCTGTTCTGTTGTGATAAAATTGAAATAAAGAAAAATGGAGGATATTCATGTTGTTGTTCTGGAGCAGAGGAAAAAGAAAATTTTGACAGTCCTTGTTGAGATTATTACTTATTGTAACCCTTCCCACTTTGAAGTGGATGAACTTGTACATTATCTGTGATGGAAAGATGGTCTGTATGGGCTATGAAAGTTGTAAATTGAATTGTGAAAGAGATATACTTTGTTCTCTATTTTTGAATAAATGTGGAAGAAATTGTATTTTGTATATTGTAATTGAGGAAGAAGACAAAGTTCTGACAGTCCCTTGCGAAACTAATTTTGTAAACCATTTCCCCACTTGATGTGGATGACAATTTAATACACATTTTGTGCTGAAGAGTTACTATGTTTTGGAAATAAAATCCCTTTTGAATGTGAAAGAAATTTACTCTGTATTATGTTTGTAAAAAGGAATGTAATGAGAAAGAGTTGTGATTGTAAAGTTGTATTTGATCTATATAAATAGAAGTGGTTACTTTGTTCAAATGATATTTCTTTCATTGGAAATCTGATTGTTGAATGTAATTTGAAATCTCTGTTGGAAAGATGAAAAAGTGAATACGTATGAAGAAATGTCATAATGCTCTGTTCTTTAGAAATGAAAGTTTTGAAAATCAGAATTGTAATTTGGCATTTGAATACATTGATTCGAATCAACTTAATGAGTTAGATTGGATCCAGAATGATTTCTAATACTTAGAAGATGATAAATGGAAAATAGATCCTTTCGAATTAGATCTCTGTTAGATGTTTTCAAAACTGGAAAATGTTTTATCAAAATGCACAGATCGACCCTGCAACATCAAAAAGACAAAATGAAATATCAAATTTTATTTGTAAGGTCAAAATGACCCCAAACATACCAAAATACTTATGAAAATTTTATAGAACCTTTCAAATCGGGAAAAGGCAAAATTGTAGACTTCTTGTTGTATAAAATTGATAAATTTTGAATGCAAATCAATCAAGTAAACTTAACCTTGCAATCTATCCTAAAATATTCCAAGTAAAATCCTCCATGCCTGTTTGGCAAATAGAAAAAGAATTAACGAAAAATTTGAACAAAATTGGTAAGTTAAAAATACCAGTTCACTTTCTAAGTGACAGAAATACGTTTTCTCAAAACTGACCCTTTAAAATTTATCAAAATCAAATTCCTAAGGTTTTTTGTGCAAAGAGGACATCGAGAGATTTCCAGAAAGTCCTCGTTTTCCAAAAACTGAGTTCCCAATCAAAAGTTATGGCCTTCTGAAGTTTTTACTTCATTTCAGGCTCAAAATAATCTAACTGTCAAATTTTAAATGAATAAAATATTCTTGGGTGGACCCACGGGCTAAAACTTTCTTTTTTTTGCTTTTTTCCCAAAAGGTGCAAAGTCATGAAGTTTCCCGCCACTCCACTAATCCGCAAGCCTTCATTTTTTCTAAAAATGATCTAAGTCCAAAAAGTTAATTTGGAAATTTTTCCTCCGTGGCCCCGCCTCCCCGCAACCAATCATTGATCGACACATGGCTTCATTGGGCATCGGTGGAGGCTCGGATTGGTTTTAACCTTAAGCACTTTCAAAAATAAATTTGGAAAAAAAATTTAGTTTTCCCCGTAACCCCGCTGACCCACAGCTAATCAAGTGCTGCCATGTGGCTTCACGAGGCATCGGCAGAGGAGCATGATCTTTTTAAGCCTTAACGCTTCAAAAAAAAAACTTTTGCTGGCCCGTTGACACAAAAACCATCCAAATTATCCCCGTTGAGCCCAGATCGTTTTGATCCCTTAGTACTTTTTGAAAAAAAAATTTTTCTTTCCACCAGAAATTGGGAAATTCCACATGGTTTCCTAGGCTTTTCTCCTCCAGGTGAAAAAGCGCTTTCTCTCCGATGTTCTCCAGGCCCGAAGTCCCCAGTGAGTTGGGGAAAATTTTCCTCCCCAGGCCTGCAGGCCCTCTCTTGGGAAAATTTTCACCGCAAGTTCCACCGGTCCATAACTTGAAAAATATGAGGAGTTAGGAGGACTTATTTATATCACTAGAAAGGTGAGGAAATTCCCTATCTAATGGGAATGTTTTCAGGAAGTTTTTAATTGTGTTAATTATGGAAAAAATCAAATTGAATCTTTAACTGAGTTCTGGGAGTGGGTAAGTAAGAATTTACTCTGATGATTTTAAATATGTATTCTTTTCCCCCACTGTAATTAAACCTTGCTCTTGTCTTAGATCTTGTGGAATTAAATACCTTGGGTATTTAATTGTTTTGGTCCCTTAACCCTAAAATTTTAATCAGGGAATATTTAGCTAAAATGTCAATGTAATCAGTGATTAAATTAATCCCTAAGGAGATTTGAGCTAGGTGTGGACTTATTACACTTGTTGCTTTATAATGTGGAATTAGTAATTATTATAATGGGAAAATTTATCAGTTGAATTTAATTGTCCTTGAGACTTTGGTTGTTAACACTTTAAAAAAAAATTATTCCATAATTTTGTAACTAAACCTAGGTTGTTCATGGGTCTCAAGTGGGAGATTTTAGCGGGCATTACACTTGGTATCAGAGCCGTGGGTTCAAATCTTGGACCCTTGGGAACACTAGAAAACTTGAGACATGAACTGTAAACCTAGCACACTTTTAAATCTAGAAAACAACCTTGTTTGAAAATTTAAAAAAAGAAACACGTATAAAAAAATTACATCACTCCGTTCATTTGAACTACCATAATTAAAATAATAGTAAAATAATAAGTTGTTTGAGTTGTTGTGCTTACTTAGTGGCATTTTGTCTAAACCCGAGTAACTCAAAATGTTAAATTAAATTGATTTTTGTGAACTTTTAGTGTAGTGGAAACTTGGTTCTCCTTTGAAAATGTGTTGTTTTACAAGTCCTAAATCTTGATTTAATTGTATGATGCGTTGAGCCATTTTGAGACCCTTCCTTATTGGAGTTGTTGGAATGATAAACTGTATGGTGTGATTCTTGTGGTTGGACAATAGTGGTTGTGTTTGGGGGTCAGGAAGAGTTAATTAGAAGTTGTTTAGAGCTTCCTTCCTTCAGTGGTTAGGAAGGATGGTTTGGTTGTCAGTTTTTCATTTCGTTACCCACATGGGAGAGTGGACATTAAGTCTGGGTGTCGTTTATGACCCAATCCTGCGTATGTGTCCTTGGAACTGACCTCGAGGTAGAGTACCCCTATTGGCAGCCATGAAGGGCTGCGGAGTGAATGTGGTGTTAACTTTTTTGTTTTACATTCGTAATCTTGTGTTATTTTATCAGGGACCAACATCTTATTTTATGATTGATTTGAGAAGCTCTGAGGCTCTTTTTATTTATATTTATTTTTGTGAGAATTTTCTGACTTTGCAATGTGGCTACTTAGCCACTTTCCTTGATTGCCGATATTTCTTGGAATTTATTTTGATTGATGACTCGAAGCTCATTGATATTGTTGGCTACTTAGCTAAACGTTACGTGATTCCTTCTTTCTTAATGGTGAGCTAGTTCTACATGTATGTATTGTGACATTTCATCATATGGGGGTACACCCTGGGTGTCTTGAATGTCTTCTTAGGTGTTCTAAGTTGTTTACCTTGGTTTTGGATGCATGGAACCTTGAGTTTGTCTATGATCTTAGAGTGAATTTTCATTGCTTGACCTTGCTAGATAGAAAGTTCATTGTGTTGTGCATTCTAGTTGGTAGTTTGTTAGTGGTGGTGGTGATTCTCTTACAATCTGGTAAGAGCTTGATCCTTGTCAGAGTAGAAGTGTTTAATTATGGGCTTTTGGATTGTGTTAGGATCGGATTGCTTTTTGACTATAGATGTTAGTGGAGAAGTGGTTGTTTGGTAGTGACCTTTCATTGATGGCATGCTAAGTTTTATCATGGTTTCCGTGTTTCATTATAAAAAGTATTGACTTGTGGATTGTATGCATCTTGGTAATTATGATTAGATTTAAGCCCATTTGGGTAGTGTGTTTAATTAAGTGTGTTTGTTTTGCTCACATTGACCTATCAATCTTGGGGTTACGTGGAGACACTTATGGATGTTTTGAGACTTTTGGATCATGCCACTGGTGATGTTAGTGTAATTAGACCTTGATGATTTAATCTCGGTGGTATTTTATAATGTGATTCTTCTTGCGAAGCTGTAACTCTTGGTCGTAAAGCCATGTTAAATAGATAGTTGATTGGCTGCTTACATTTGATGCTTTCTAATGAGTATGTGGTGTTCTTATAGTTAAAATATTTCCTTGTCATTTTGATTGATTGGTTTGTGGTATCCTGTGGTAATATGGGTGTAGATTTGAAAACTTTCCTTGTCTTATCATGTGAGTAAAATGTTTTTTCACTAAAACAACAAACATTGTTAAACCCTAACAGAAGACAATGGAAATCAAGGAATAAAATCAAACGGTGGTAAAGGGAACGTGAAAAGAGCGCCATCAGAGTTCAAGCAAACATTTATGGAGTTCCAAGGCTCTAGAAAATTCAAAGTTTTGACATTCGCTATTTGCGCCAAGGCACAAGTTAGGGGCGCACAGCAAAGGATGTTGACATGAAAATTTGTGCACTAGGCAGAGTTAGGGGCACAAGGATGTCAACATGTAAAAATTTTGCGCCCTGGACTTCAGGTCTTCGGGTGCACAAAAAAGGATGTCGACAAGCGAAAAATGTCTAAAAACCTGAAGTTTGAAAGTTAGGGGCGCACAGCATTTTCAAGGTGTCAGACATTCTGAAAAAATTGGGGTTCAAGGCGTTTTGGTTTTGGGCCCACAAAACAAAAATCAAAATTTAAAGTCTGAAGGCCCATGGCCAAAAGAGTCCATGTTCATTTTTCGAGTTGCAGCTGAGGCGCATCTTCAGGAGGTGCAGTTTTGAGCATTCTCAATCCACCATTTTTACATAATGACACATCAACTTTAAGAAAGCAAACCCTGACTAGATATTCAATTGGCCATAAATTTTCACAGGGAGCTTTTTGGATTCATGCAAGGTCTGGACTTTTAAAAAGCTTACGAGGTCCTCTATCCATAGTCTACTTTGAGGGTGGACTTTTTACCAAAATTGAAATGATGAACAAATTCTTTTCCCAAAATGAAAATACACATTTGCCAGGCATTGGGTTTGCTAAATTCTTACCTACCACCATAATGAGATGAATTAAATGCATTTGTTGCAGTGGTTGGGGTAGATTTAAAATTCCTCTCTCTTACCTCTCTCATTCTTCTTATAAATTGTAAGGAGGGGCATTTTTCTAAAGGTTGGACATTCTTGTTTTGCCCCTCCCTTCTTCTCTTTGGCAGGTGAATTTGCGGAGTTCAAACCTCCCATCTAAACTGTAATGCAACTTTGCCTCTTGGCATTTTGTAGTGTATTGTATCAATATTTGGAGCAAATAAATGCATGTCTGTGGATGATTTCAACCCTCTCTGTGTTCATTTGCATCCTCCTAATCTTTCACTGCAAATCTTGGTTATCTGTGCATGATCTTGCATTGCATTTTAATGGTTTGTGTTTATTGGCAAGACAGGTGTTCTTCATTCCTCGGTGCATCACCTTTATTAGTTTAGGTTTATTTTTATGCATCTTCTTACCTTGTCTCCTTGGTAAGTTAGATTAGGTTTTTGAGTAAACCCTCTGCAATTTGAATGTGTGCATCTGAACAGAGGAATAGGAACCGGCCTTCATGTCAGAGATCTTTCCCGATTCACAAGGTCGCACACTTGGGAAAAACTCCATGTTATGCAATCACACTGAGAGTCTCAACCCATTGAGTTGCAGACATTCAGGGGTGCTGTGATTCGCCACCAACATGGCCTTCCTTGTAACTTATTTTGAGACTTGTAGAGACCCACTAGAAATATTTGATGATGCTTGTAATTATTTGGAAAACCCTTGAAATATTGTTGTGATCCATGTTGGTTGATAGATTCCTAGTTCTTACAAAATTAATAATGTGTTTGCTATGTTGAATGTCCCTTGTTTCCTTAAAATTTAAAAAATGTGATATGTTGTTTTCCCATAAAACTAATAGTGTGATATGTTTACCCTTCCTTCTCATTAAATTTTTAATTGACAAGTTGACTCACCCAAACATCATAAAATTATAATTGAGGAGATTTGGCCTTGAAGCTTAACAAATAAACTGGAACATAGAAAGAGAAAATGGTCCTTGCTTTAACCTTGGTAGATTAATAGAAAAAAAAAACTTTGTCCATCTACCTCCCCTAGGAGTAAAGTAAATGTTTTTTTCTCTTTTCCACCTTTATAGAATGACGAGATATCATGCCCCCTTAGTGGTCCTTATAACACAAACTTGTGATGTCATAATAGGAGGAAGTTTAATTAAGAAAACTCATAAAGGAGTGTGTTTAGCAAATGAAACTACAACTTTTGACTTAATTAGTTGAGTTATAAAATAAGTAAGATTTATATGTATTGAGTGCAATGTATAGTTGAACCTGTAGTTCTGTCGCCTACCTGAAATTGTGAAACACCTGGTGGATAGTAATGTGTTGTAGTTGCTTAGTACCTTCTTGTTCATAGATGTATGTGCCTTTCTTTGTGGAAGTTTTGGGTCATCATACCCTTATCGTCCCATAGCTTGATGAGTGTGAGTTGTGGTCTTTTGGATTGAGACTTATCTCTGTTTAAGAAGCAACCTCCTTGCATGTTGTCTCGTCCTTGGAGACCTAATTTATTGTAATTTTAAGGAAACATATGTTAAGGATATAAAATAACTTTGGGAAGTCTTCTTTTCTTCATATTTTCTTGTGTCACCTTGTTATTGTTGCCCCTTTTCCATTAGGATGGAAAGTGCAAGATGATGATATTTTATTTTGTCACGATGCACCTTGGATTGTAGTTGGACCCTTTGTTACTTGTTCTTCTCCCTAGCTATCTTGAGTGCTCCTTGGTGTTTCTTGTGCTCTCTTTATGGTTATTCTGAGCTTGAGCAGGAAATAAGATAAATAAATCCCATTGTGTTATAGTGTATGGTGCTTCTTGCATTATTATGTTAGCTGCTAGTGGATTTGTTTACTAAATGTTTGACGTCTCTAGATTTGGTTGGTGTGGTGTGTTCGATTCTTAAAACAAAAGTGTAAAACAAATCAGACTATAGGAAACCTTGTGGTCATAAATTTTCTTAGTATTACCATGAAAATTTAATTGTACCCTCTCTAGTTATGGAAGTGCTTCGTTTGAATAGTTCCTTGATTGTAAATGTGTTGCTGATTTAGGTTTCCTTCCTTGTTGATTAACCTCATCTTGTGTGACCTCAAATTGTGGGACCTTGAGTAAACATGTCTTTCGTACAAAATTTTGGCCATGGTTGATTCTGCTAGCCTTGTCTAAACAAACGAACTATGAAAGCATAATTTAACCTTAGTGGAAACCTTAATTTTGGTTACTGTAGTGTGTTGTATTCCTTTGGAAACTATGTGGTCTTTCTCAAACTCATGGAATTCATTCCTCTACTTGGTGGTTACTCTTAAGAATCTTTTGAACTCTTCATGTTATATTGTTATGTGTTGTATCTTGGTTGATAGCGTAAAGTTACTCTCTAGATTTAAATATTCGTAGCCTTGCATGCAGAAAGTTTAGAACTCATCCCTTACAATCTCCCTTCTTCTTGCTAAATTGCATTGGACCAAACTTGGGTTCTGTGGACCCACACTTGTTTGAAGCAAGCAATCCCATAATGGTAGTAATCCTTTTTCTGTTGCATTTGTTCCTATCTCTCTTTCAGATGACTTACAAGAGGAAGTTGAGTATAATGGGAGGGGGATGTAGTGCCCACTTCCCTTCGACACATCTTGATATTGATCATGATACTGGTGACTATATTATGGACATTATTATAGTTTTTATTTAGTATGGTGTTAGATGTTAGATCATGGATTATTGTTGAATTTGATTCATATATGATGCATGATGATTGTTAGAGACATTTTATATAGATGTTGACATGTTGTTGGACATGGTTATACTATGGATGTATGTTCGGATGTGTGTGATATTTATATTGTGAGTAGACCTATGATAATTGGATATATTGAGTAGACCGATGAAAATTGAATTAAAATTGATGATGAAATAGTTGGTGATGAAATTGTAAGTGATATTGTTGATTGTCTGGATGTTGTTGTGATTCATATATATATTGATGATTTTGAAACTATATTTATATTCATTTGGATGTTCTGATATGGCCACAAGGCCGAAGGAGGTATTGTGTTTTGTAGGTTAAAATATCACAACAAACATCGGGGGATTGGAGACCAACCACATTGGAATTCTAGATGAATTCAACAAGGTCACCATGGCAACTTGTATTGTTCATGTGTGTGCATGTTTGATTGTTGTTAGGGATTCCCATGGGGGGATCACCTTTAAATGTGACCAAGGGTTATGTGTATTTATTTATTTGGTTCCTTTTTATTGGTGTTTGTATGTGTTTATTAAGTGATGTGTTCACCCCTTTTTATTTAAATAAATTGTGGTACATAATGTGAGTAATCATATTGTTAAAATAAATTAACCAACTTGGGTCATAAGAAAGTAATTATTGGAGTGGTTGAATCTTGTATTAAATGTTGTAAGATATGTGTAAGAAATGTGTAAGTGATGTGTAAGAGATATGTAAGTAAAATTTGGAGTATGAAACACTTCATCTTCTTTGGAATTTGAATTTTTCCTTGGAGGCTGATTTTGGAGGCTTGTGGGACAAGTTAAACTTGTCCCATACCTCTTAAATTTGCATGCCAACCTTACCTATGGTTGGAGGGTTTAAATCTAGCCTTCATTATGCATTTTTATAAGTCAAGTTGTATGCTTTAATTGCACTTTTCTTACATGGTTTAATTTCAGTCCTTTGGGGTGTGGGATTATTTTGGAGTGTGTAAGTAATCTATCATATTATTCACCTACTTATTTATTGTGCTTTGGAGATTGAAGTTGACTTATGAGTTGGAGTTGAGGATGTGTGATGGGGCATTCCACTTGGATCCACCTCATCCTCTTCTCTTCCCTCTCTATATATTCAAATTCATTTTATTGTTTGGGGGTTACACTCTTTTGGTTGTTGTACTTTTGCATACTTCTTTTGCTATTTGGAGCTCTTAATTTTGGAGAAAGTTACAGACTTTTTACAGACTTGTGTTTTGTTGATCTTGGGCTATTTTTGCATTGGAAATCTTGTTGGTTGGAACTTGAAACAAACTCCATTATGGAGAGGTAAGAGCTTAGCTCTTGGAAATTCTCTCCTTTTATTTGTATGCATATGTGAATGGTTGAATGTTTGAATGTGTTGTTTTATTTGTTGGTTGGTTGGGTAGATGGCCTAGGGATGGTGTAGGAGAAGACTATGGGGATTTTTGTGGGAGGCATAAGTGTTTTGGGGAGGTATAAGTGTGGAGGGAGTTGGGATTTGGGTTCCAACTTACAAATAAATAGCTTGCATTTCTTTACTCGTTATGGGGTGCCATAAGAGGTTGGGGAGGCATAAGGAAATGTGAGGAATAAGGGGTACTTGGGGGAGGCATAAGGGCATGTCAGGGATTTGAAATGATATATATTTTGGCAGTTTGTTCTCAGGTGGTGATACCCATTTCCCCCTTGGGAGGCATAAGCAGCATCACCCATAGTTTCTTGATCCTTTGGCTTGCATGATGAAGCATGAGTATTGTTTTTTGTTTTGTTTCTATGATTACAAACTACAGTTTTGTTTAGACTATGTTTTGAATGAGAAATATGTATTTTTGTTGTGGAAGCTTGTTGTTTCCATGTGTTGAAAATTATTTCTAATTACAATATGGTTGGGTCTCAGGGGCCAATGCAGAAGGATGGATTATCCTTTTCATTGGATGTCTTGGTTGGGTGGAGAGTGTTGCCTTTCCCCCTGTTCTGTTGTGATAAAATTGAAATAAAGAAAAATGGAGGATATTCATGTTGCTGTTCTGGAGTAGAGGAAAAAGAAAATTTTGACAGTCCTTGTTGAGATTATTACTTATTGTAACCCTTCCCACTTTGAAGTGGATGAACTTGTACATTATCTGTGATGGAAAGATGGTCTGTATGGGCTATGAAAGTTGTAAATTGAATTGTGAAAGAGATATACTTTGTTCTCTGTTTTTGAATAAATGTGGAAGAAATTGTATTCTGTATATTGTAATTGAGGAAGAAGACAAAGTTATGACAGTCCCTTGCGAAACTACTTTTGTAAACCATTTCCCCACTTGATGTGGATGACAATTTAATACACATTTTGTGCTGAAGAGTTACTATGTTTTGGAAATAAAATCCCTTTTGAATGTGAAAGAAATTTACTCTGTATTCTGTTTGTAAAAAGGAATGTAATGAGAAAGAGTTGTGATTGTAAAGTTGTATTTGATCTATATAAATAGAAGTGGTTACTTTGTTCAAATGATATTTCTTTCATTGGAAATCTGATTGTTGAATGTAATTTGAAATCTCTGTTGGAAAGATGAAAAAGTGAATACGTATGAAGAAATGTCATAATGCTCTGTTCTTTATGAAATGAAAGTTTTGAAAATCAGAAATTGTAATTTGGCATTTGAATACGTTGATTCGAATCAACTTAATGAGTTAGATTGGATCCAGAATGATTTCTAATACTTAAAAGATGATAAATGGAAAATAGATCCTTTCGAATTAGATCTCTGTTAGATGTTTCAAAACTGGAAAATGTTTTATCAAAATGCACAGATCGACCCTGCAACATCAAAAAGACAAAATGAAATATCAAATTTTATTTGTAAGGTCAAAATGACCCCAAACATACCAAAATACTTATGAAAATTTTATAGAACCTTTCAAATCGGGCAAAGGCAAAATTGCAGACTTCTTGTTGTATAAAATTGACAAATTTCGAATGCAAATCAATCAAGTAAAATTAACCTTGCAATCTATCCTAAAATATTCCAAGTAAAATCCTCCATGCCTGTTTAACAAATGGAAAAAATAATTAACGACAAATTTGAACAAAATTGGTAAGTTAAAAATACCAATTCACTTTCTAAGTGACAGAAAGACGTTTTCTCAAAACTGACCATTTAAACTTTATTAAAATCAAATTCCTAAGGTTGTTGTGTAAAGATGACATCGATAGATTTCTAGAAAGTCCTCGTTTGCCAAAAACTGAGTTCCCAATCGAAAGTTATGGCCTTCACAAATTTTTACTTCATTTCGGGCTCAAAATAATCTAATTGTCAAATTTTAAATGAATAAAATATTCTTGGGTGGACCCATGGGCTAAAACTTTCTTTTTTTTTACTTTTTTTCAAAAAGGTGCATAGTCATGAAGTTTCCCGCCGCTCCGCTAATCCACAAGCCTTCATTTTGTCTAAAAATGATCTAAGTCCAAAATGTTAATTTGGAAATTTTTCCTCCGCGGCCCCATGGCCCCGCAACCAATCATTGATCAACACGTGGCTTCATTAGGCATCGGCAGAGGCTCAGATCAGTTTTAACCTTAAGTGCTTTCAAAAATCAATTTGGAAATATTTATAAGTATTCCCCACAGCTCCACCAACCTGCAGCTAATCAGGTGTTGCCATGTGGCTTCATGAGGCATTGACGAAGGAGCGGATATTTTTAAGCCTTAATGCTTCAGAAAATTTTTGGCAAAAATTCCAAATTATCCCCGCCAGCCTGCCAAACCGCAGCCAATGGTTGGCTGACACATGGCATATTCTCATGTCGGTGGAGGCATAGGTTCCCCTCGACATTTTTTCCCTTCCTTTGCAATAGTAAAATTTTCCAAATGTTCCTCACTAACCTGCTAAACTGCAACCAATAAGGATCTGCCATGTGGCCTCCCTGGGTGTCGGCGGAGGTGCGGGTGTAAAATTCACTTTGTCCCGAAAAGGAAAAAGTGCTAAATGCCTTCCCCGCTCCGCCAGCCCGCATCTGGGAAAAGTTTTCTTCCCCGCTCCACCGGTATGCTTTTCTCCTCCAGGTGAATTTTCTCTCCGAAGTCTGCAGGCCCGTGTTGGGGAAAATTTTCCTCCCCAGGCCCGCAGGGTCGCTCTTGGGAAAATTTTCACCGCAAGTTCCGCCGGTCCATAACTTGAGAAATATGAGGAGTTAGGAGGACTTATTTATATCACCGGAAAGGTGAGAACATTCCCTATCTAATGGGAATGTTTTTAGGAAGTTTTTATTGCATTAATTATGAGAAAAATCATATTGAATCCTTAACTGAGTTCTGGGAGTGGGTAAGTAAGAATTTACTCTGATGATTTTAAAACATGTATTCTTTCTCCCCCCTATAATTAAACCTTGCTCTTGTCTTGGACCTTGTGGAATTAAACACCTTGGGTATTAATTATTTTGGTCCCTTAACCCTAAAATTTTAATCAGGGAATATTTAGCTAAAATGTCAATGTAATCAGTGATTAAATTAATCCCTAAGGAGATTTGAGCTAGGTGTGGACTTATCACACTTGTTGCTTTATAATGTGGAATTAGTAATTATTATAATGGGAAAAGTTATCAGTTGAATTTAATTGTCCTTGAGACTTTGGTTGTTATCACTTTTTAAAAATAGTGATGTTTCTTGGCCTTTGAAGGAGATTAAATTTGGGTACCAAAACGCTTTTAGCACCACTACTGGGGACTTAATTTGGGTTGCTAAGATGGATTTGTTGACCTGTTTCCCATTCATATCTATTTGGCCCGTCAAAACGCTTTTGGCATTGTTGTTGGAGACATAGTGATTACACTTCATATTCAGAACCAGGTAAACACTTCTTATATGCTCTAAGTGTTAATACATTGTTTCAAGTAACATCTTGTGTTCGGAATTGTAGAAAGGTTTCAAAATTATAAGTGTTGTGTGCAATTCTTTCAGTTTCCACACCTAATGCGCTAGCTTTCATTTATAAATTAGGGTAGAGAAAAGTTAGATCATCCCATTTCTAGTTTTTAGTATTGACAGGTATTTGACAGATCATATTTTAGTGCATTTTGCACAACTAAGGTGAAAATCCTTAGTGGCGAATCCTTCTTGATCTGATTCTTGATGAGTACCAATGTCTTAACCTCTGTCAAGTGAGTTTTGTTACTAATATTTCCAAAGATGGAAGGAAGAAGATCTTTCTTTTCTATAAATCCTGTGAGGACACTATTTCCAGAGCTAGGAAAAACAAAGTCATAAGGAAGAAAATCCTGGAGAGTTGTTGGAGATCAGCAGACAATAAAAGGGATCTCCATTGATGAAAGTTATAGGCCTATCATTGAAGACTACTATTCAATTACTTTTGAATCTGGTAGCCTCTTTGTGGAATTGAATTCTCCAACTAGAGATGGGCCTTCATTTGATTTTGAAAAGTTTTCTTCTCATTCTTCCCTTGTCTTTTCAAAAGTTGATAGGGTTTTCCAAGAAACAAGGCCTTTAGAGGATATCCATTTTCGAAGTCATACTCCTTTTTTTCAAATACCCTCTACCCCTTATCAATTTGCCTCCTCTCCAGGGTCACCTCCTTTTGTTGTAAACACATTTGGTCCTATAAAATTTATAGGGATGGATGGTTATCCCCTTGGATGTAAGAAATAGAAATTACCAAAGTTTCATGGAAACAATGCTATAACTGGTGATCAACATTAAAATATTTTTATCAAAATGATGGAAGACTTTGAGATTGAACATGAAGATGTATATATCAAATTGTTTATCCATACTTTGGAAGAGGATGCAAGGGACTGGTATAAAGCTTTGCCAGATAATTCCATTGATTCTTTGACAGAGATGAACAATGCATTTAGATTGCAGTATGGTGATAGAACTGACCCTAGGTTTCTTCTATCAGAATTTGAAAACATCAGGAAGAATCCTAATGAGTCAATACATGATTTCAACACAAGGATTAACAATACCTTTCTGAGATCCCCTGTTAGCTTAAGGCCATGTGATGAATCATGTTTGATCAAATATTTAGATGCATTTGATAAAAAATTTGCTTACTACTTGAGGGAAAAAAACCCTACTAATTTGAGGCAGGCCTTCACCATGGCTCTGCAAATTGCGAATAACATCAAGGCGATTGGAAAACCTCCAAAAAGTGAGTGTGTGAAACTAATTAACCAAGAAAATCCTTAGAAAAGTAAGGCTGCTGATTTCGAGGAAGTTGTGAAAACTTTGGCAGGGGCTTTTAAAGAAATTTCATACAAATTAGCCCAGGCAGAAAAAGGGATTAGGCAGAGTTCACAAGGTCAGCACAAGTAACAAGGTGAAGACAAGTGTACAAATCATCATAGAAATGATCAAAGATCTGATGAAAGAGGCAAGGGACCTATTGGATTTGGAAATAAATAGTCCTAGGCCAGGGATAATAGAATGGTTCTTCACCCTTTGGATGCTAGAGTTGTTGTTGTGGAGGATACAGATGGCATTGATTGGTGCAACAAATGATTCATGCCCCATGCTCCATGTGAGGAAGATCAGAAATAAGAAGAAGAAGAAGAAGGATATGATGATGATAATGATGATGATGTTTGCATGATGGGTTTCTCCACGAGCTCACAACAAGGGGCAACTTTAACTTAGGTAATAAGTGCTAGAACTACTGCTAACTTTTGGGATTGCATCTACTAGGTACCCATTCCTCCTCCCTCTCATATTTTAGAGTAAATACTATACAATATTTTGAATTTCCCAATAATGACTTTGAATATTTAAGAGCTTTGATGATAAAGATGCATTATGGAGGAATCCCATCTAAGGAGGATAGGCAGTTGTTGATGAATCTTGTTGTGGCTCAAGAAAGGAGTATAACACAAAACTTAGGGTTATCAAAGGGACAGTGCCTCAGGCCAAGCCAAAGACTCCGTCACTTTCAAATATTCCTAAAGAGGTTCCTAAGATAGATGCATCTGCCAAGGGCCTTATTGTCCCAAACAAAAATCATACCCCTCCTCATGTCCAAGCTGTAAAAAGTATTGTGACATCTAATGAGTGTGTTAACCTTCCTTCCAATGTTTCCTTGCTAAAGTCTATCTATTATGATATCATCCAAGTCTTGAGTCAGATCAAGATCTCAGTTCCAATTGTTGAGTTGCTTATGATTCCTGAGCACAAGAAAAGGGATTTTGAGTATTTGAGCCTGAAAGAGGAGAAGACTATCCTTGGTATAAATATAAACATTGTGGTGACTCCACCAGTCATTGAAGAGTTAGAGACACCTCTAGTGTTGGAGGAACTAGGTGAACAACTTGAGGTTTATTTGGGGACATCATTGGTGGAGTCTCAGCTAAATGTGGATCCATTCTTCACCACTCTGATTATTAAAGATAGATTGCTACATAACTGTATGTTTGACTCAGGGGCATCATGCAATGTTATGCCTCTAGAATTCATGAATGAGCTGGATATCAAAGTAACAACAACATATGGGAAGTGTACTGCTATGGAATCTAGAGAAGTGTCAGTGGTGGGATGTGTGAAAGGTATGGTTGTGTAACTTGCAGCTTACCCAGGTAAAAACGTGATGCTTGATGTTGTTATTATTGATTTCCCAGCCAAGTGGGGTATGTTGTTATCTATAAAATGGGCTACGAGTGTTGGTGGGAGTGTTCAAATGGAAATTTCCTATGCTACCATCCTAGTTGAGGGCAGCCTTGTTAGGTTGTATGGAGAAAAGAAGATTTTGCACCTTATTGAAGATCCCAACAATGCATCTTATGAGGTTTTGTACATAAGTGTTGATGCTGATAACTTTGTAGGATTTTCTGATGGAAAAGAGCACAAGATTGAAGAATGCAAGTGTCTTGAACAGGAAAGCTCTCCTTGGACTTTATTATTTGATGGAGCTTGCTCCAAGTTTGGAAATGGTGTTGGTGTTGTTCTGATCTCTCCAGGCCAGGAAAAGTTTGTCTTTTCCTTCAAGCTCAAATTTGAATGTAATAATAACATTATTGAGTATGAGGAATTTTTGTTAGGTATAAGGATTATTTGTAAATATGGTGTTAAAGACATCATTGGCAAAGGAGATTCAGATTTAATTGTCAAGCAAGTTAGAAAACTATATGCCACAAAAAATCAGCGAATGAAACAATACAAGCATGCAGTTTTGGATATTTTTGAGATGTTTGGTTCATTCAACATTGTGCATCATGATAGGAAGTTTAATGATTTGGAAGACAAAAATTGCAGTATTGGGATCTCGGTTTGATAATTGTGCAATGTCCCCATATTGTGAATATGATGTTGAAGTATTGACAAGACCATCTGTCCTTGACAACATTAAGCATTGGCAAGTTTTTGATGATGATACTTAGGTCAGAAGATTTCTACAGAACAAAGGGGAGTTTGTTGATCAAAATATTGATTAGGATCCAATGGTGTGTGTAGCAGAGGGTAAAGAAACCTTGTTTGGAAAAGGCATCATCCAACTAAAGACTAATACCATTCCTAGAGGGCTGGTTTCGATTGAGTCCAGCTTTGATAATGCTGATTGCATTATTAACAGATGCATAACAGCGTCAAGGGATATTGAGGAGCATGACCTTGGAACAAAGCATAAACCAAGGAAGATCCTGTTAGGAAGCAATCTCACAAGGAGGAAAAATAGTCTTATGTCCAATTGCTAAAAAATATCAAGATTGCATGGCTTGGACTTATTCTGAACTAAAGGCATATAGAGAGGATCTATTTCAACATGAGATTCCCTTGGAATCTAATGCAAAACCATTCAGGAAGAAACAGAGGCCAATCAATCCACTCCTATCTCTTAAAATGCAAGAGGAACTGAAGAAACTGAGGGATGGAGGGATTATTCAGCCCACAAGGTATTCTTCTTGGGTTGTGAACCTAGTACCAGTCAGAAAGAAGAATGGTGACATTAGGCTATGTGTGGATTTCAGAAATTTGAACAGAGCATCAATGAAGGATAATTATCCTTTACCAAACATGGAAAACATGCTGCAGCTAGTGACTGGTTTTGAGCTACTTTCTACCCTAGATGGTTTCTCTGGTTATAACCAAGTTTTGGTGAAGGAATAAAAAAGAATTAAAACATCCTTTACCACTCCTTGGGGGACTTATGTGTATGTCAGGATGCCCTTTGGTCTGATGAATGTTGGAGAAAACTTTCAAAGAGAAATGTATGTTGCTTTTGCCGGTTACATCAATGATTTTATTTTTGTTTACCAGGATGATGTGACTGTGTTCTCCAGAAAGTGAGGTGATCACTTGTTGCACTTGGAAAAGATGATGATAAGATGTAGAGAGTATGGAATTTCCCTCAATCCAAATAAGTGTCACTTTGGAGTGCAGAAGGAAAATTTTCTTGGTCACATTATGTCACAAGAGGGTGTAATGAATGATCTAGAAAGGGTAGAGGCCGTCAAAAAGGTCCCAATTCAAAGAACCAATAAAGGAATTCAATCCTTCTTCAGGCAGATAAACTTCATCAAAAGGTTCATATCAAACTTTTTTGAGTTGACCATTCCAATTACATCCATGCTAAAGAAGGACTAGGTTATTAAATGGGAGGAGGATGCCATTCAAGCTTTCAATGGGATCAAGGAGGCATTAAAGCATGCCCCTGTTTTGGTAGCTCTAGATTATAAGAATCCTTTCCAACTATTTTATTTTGCTTCAGAGAACACTATTGCATTTGTCTTGTTGTAGAAGGATGATGAAGGGGTTGAGAGGCCAATTTCCTTTTTTAGTAAGGCATTGCAGGGGGTTGAGCTGAAATACACTATTATGGAGAAACAAGCATTTGCCTTGGTGAAAGCAACAAAGGTTTTCAGGCCTTACATTCTGAGTTCCAAAATTGTTGCTTATGTTCCCCACACCATGGTCAAAGACATCTTATCAGAGATGGAGGTCTCAAGCAAAAGATGCATATGGGTGAACAAGTTGCAAGAATATGACATGGATATCCAAACCACGAAGTTGGTGAGAGGTTTGGGCTTGGCTAAGCTTATGGCTGAGAGAAACTTGCAAAATATTGAGGTGAATGATGTAGAAGAAGGAAGGGTAGATGTTTTTGAAAAACTGATGAATTATGAGTGGTACAAGGATGTGATTTTTTATCTCAGACATTTATAATGGCCTGAGTATTTGAGTAAGAACCAGAAAATGGCCCTTAAGTTGGATTCCCAAAAGTATGTCATTACTGATTATGGGTTAGCTTGGAAGAACCCTGAGGGAGTCCTCTTAAGCTACATTACTGAAGATGAAGCCCCCAAGATAATTTTTGATCTCCATGGAGGAGTTTGTGGGGGGAATTTTACTGGAAAATTCATAGCACACAAGATCATGAGGGCTAGTTATTTGTGGCAAACTCTCTTCAAGGATGTAACTCTTTTTGTTAGAAGATGTGAGAGTTGCTAGCACTTCTTGGGAAAACTAAAAGCTTCAGGTTCCCTTCCTTTGCATCTTGTGTCAATTGAAGCCCCATTCAAGAAATGGGGAATTGATTTCATTGGTGAGATTTCAGATCCTTCAAGTGTTGGCCATAAGTGGATTCTTGTAGCCACTGATTACTTCACCAAGTGGGTGGAGGCAATCCCCACCAAGAGAGAGACACACCAAATTGTCATGGACTTCATGTTGAACCATATCATCTGCAGGTTTGAGGTGCCAGTCAAAATTGTTGCTGACAATGCCATGAGCTTCAGAGCTAAACCCTTGGTGGAAATGTGCAAAGAATATGGGATCAATTTGACATATGCTTCTAATTATAATCCCCAAGGAAATGGACAAGCTAAGTCCAGTAATAAAAAATTGTTGAAGATTATTAGAAGAACCTTGGAGCTGAACAAGAGAAAATGGGGTGAGCAGTTGAAGTTTGCTATCTAGGCTGACCGAATTACTGTTAAAAGAGCCACTGGAAAGAGTCCATTTGAGTTGGTGTATGGAACTCAAGCCCTACTTCCCCTGTATATGCAATTATCCTCATATCAGTTCATTCAACAACTGGAAGATCAAGAAGTAAGTCCATATGATGCCCGCATCAACCAGATTGTTGAACTTGATGAAGAAAGGAGGGCATCCCACCAAAGGCATGTAAAGTTCAGAGAAAAGCTGAAGAAGTTGTTTGACAAAGAAGGTCACCCCAAAGCTTTCAATGTTGGAGATCTTGTGCTGTTATGGGATAACAGGCATGAAGATAAGGGAAAGCATGGAAAATTTGACGCATTATGGATGGGCCCTTACTCCATTGATATTAGGATTGGTGAACATACCTTGTTCTTGAAGGATTTGGATGGGGAATTTCTCCAACTTCCTATTAATGGCGGGTATCTGAAATATTTCCTGGACTGATTCCTCAGAATCAAGGTAAAACATCTTTTGTACAGTGTATAACTTGTTGTTTGTTTCTTGTCTTTTGTGTTTTTTCTCATTCTAGTCCTTGGTGACCTGTTTTTGCTAGTTTCTCTATTCATTTTTGGGAGATGGCTTTGTTTCTCTGCTCTGCAAGCTGAATCCTTTTCCCAATGGATATTTTTGGCACTTGGTCTACCTTTGTTCTTGTGGCACTCACAGGGAGTGCCCATCCCCGAGTCGGAGCCGATGTTGGTGCTCAAAATAGTCTCGCCCCATTTTTCCATTAAAAATCTATCAATTTACGGTCTCTGTCACATTTTATCTCCCCGTGTTGTGCCTGAGAAGTCCCTACCTTCCTTTTGTTTCCATAATCAATCCGTTCCTAGGCCGAGGATCACGTATGGATCCATAGTAGTTTCCTTGTTTCTTTTTTATCTGGAAAGGGTATGTAATTTGGGTCTCCTATTCTCTGTTCATCTAAAAACTTGGGCTCTCTCATTTTTTCCATTTTCCATAGTTGGGATTTGTTGTCCTTGTCATTTTTTCCCTAAATACTTGAAGAAAAATGAATGGATGTAGCTCGGAGGGATGTATTTGAGCCTTTTAACATTTCTAAATTCTCCGTCCTTGGAGAAAATTTCATCTCCAGGCTCAAATGGTTGTTTTATTGCATTTTACGGTTTGACGGGTGTTTCTCCCGGTCAAATTTACATCCTTGCATCAACAGGAAATGTGGCCTCTTTTGGTTGGATGTGGCTCAGCAAGGTACTTCAAAAATTTTATGAATCGCCTCAACTTAAAAACCTGTCTACGTGGAAGAACGATGCTCATTTGAATATTTTCTTTTTGGTTTGGCCTTGGAGTAACACCGAGAGGACACTTGGAGATTTCCATTACTTTTCCCAGACTTAAACAAATTTTTATGTAGCTAATACAGTTTGGTGGGATAGGGACACATGGTGAGCCCACGCTCATTCAGGGTCTCGACGTTGGGCACCATTTTAAAATTGCGCCATGAAGACACGTGGAGGCTTCCGCCAGGTCTTCCCATACTTAGTATTTTTTCAAAATATTTTGAGAAGCTTGGGACACGTGGAGGGACCACGCATGTTTGAGGATCGGCCCTTGAATTTTATTTTAAAGAAGCGCTAGTAGGACACTTGGAGGCCTCTGCTCACTTTTCTTTTTTCTTGGACTTTTCAACGGCCAAAGGAGATTGCCTCGGATTTTGACACATGGCACCTTCCATTGAGCTTTAAGCCTTCAAACAATTTTTTTCGGGACGAGACACATGGTGAGCCCACGGTCATTCAAGGTCTCAACTTTTGGGGACCATTTGAAGATGTGCCATTGTGACACGTGGAAGTTTGAAAATTCAAAAGGTGGGGAAGCGGACCATTGGGGGATACTTGGATTTTTTCCTCTTAAGCATTAAAAGGATTAAAAATATCAAAATGGCTAACAAAAGGGAGGTGAAATAGTCAAAATGGGTTTGAAAAGTCAAAGGGAGGTGAAACGAACTTTCAGGGGAAACTTGGAAAATTTTCCTTTCATGTTGTGATCAAAAGGATTAAAACATCAAAATGGCCCCCAAACCCGACAGAGAATAGTCAAAAAATTTCCTTGGTCAATAGCGGAAGGGTGGAGATGAGGGGGGAACTTGGAAAATTTTTCCTTTTCTAAAAAAGAGGTGAAATAGATGAATTTGGCCATGGTTCCTTTGGGACCCACCTTAGAACACATTTCAGGCTCATTTCTCAAGGGAAAAGGTGTGGAGAAAAATTTGAAAATTTTACATTTTTCCAAAAACTTGCAAAAGGAAAAATGGAACCCGCAGGCCCATTTTAAAATGGATCTCCCACATGGATGGTCCAAATTACAAATATGAATCAATAACAATTGTGCATCTGTATCTAATTTTTCCACCATTTTCACTCCAGAGCTCCTGGGAATGCGTATTCCTATGGTTTTTATCATTTCTTGGAGTCTTCTTACATGCCAAATGAAGAGGAACATTAATCTGGTAGCCTGGTTTGGTGGGGAAGGTCTGTAAACATCTCTCACCATTAAATATGAAATCTAACTATTGGGTTTGACCCGATTTTTCTTTCTTTGGCACGCAAAATACCTGTTGTTATCTTGGTTTGGTGAGGAAAATATGGGCACATCTTTTACCATTAAGATGAGATCTAATCTATGGGCTTGATTTTATCTTCCATTTTTTCCTTCCCGGGCACGCAAGGAGCCAGATTGGACACATTAGGGGTGGAATTGGTTGGCGAGTAAAAGGAAGAGTGATCTACTAGAAGAAGAAGTTGAATGCGGGAGATGTTCGAAGAGATCTACCCCTTGAGCACCTGACAACTTTTTATAGATCTGATTATGGGAATCACGATCGGGATCATGGCGAGCACTGGTACACTCAATGTTTTGATTTTTGGGGGGAAAAATCTGTTGTAAAATGTTATAAATTACACGAATTTATCGTGTAAATGGTTGGAGTGTAAGGGGTCAGAACTGATTTTCTAAGAGAAAAGCTTGATAGAGCCCATCTCTCTGAGGGACTGTTTGAGAAACTTGTATGCCTCTTTTGTGTTAAACTTGATTGTGTCAAGGTGGTTGTGAGTGTACAACCATTGACAAGCTCTAAGATTGTTCTAGAAACTTTCCCCTACTGATAAGTTTAATCAAATTTGAGTTATTTTGTGTTAACTCTGGGAAAAATTGTGTCTGCTTTGTTTATGAATGTCTACAAATGTTTTTTCTTATTCCCATTGTAATCATGTATCAAAATCCCTGTCAATCACACAGATATCAATCCTTGTGATAGTTTAGTGGCATCTGCAATTTCATTTTTAGAAGATATTTCATCTGGGAATGAAATAAATGATTTAAAATCACTTTTCTTTCATCTGTTGACAGAGATTGATCTTGGATTTTGATGTTTTATTGAGTCTTCTAACTCGAGCCTTCATGCTAGAATCTCATAGTTTGTGTGAAAAAGTGTTGATTTGGGCCTCCATTGAAGCACACATTCTGGTTAAAGGAACATTTCAGCTATCTTGAAGCATTCTGTTGTGTAAGCTCCCCATTTTGTAAAAAAATCTCAAAGATCTGGCAAATCAAGTTCATTTTGCCTCACCTCCCACCAAAAATTCATTTAAAAACAACCAATCCTACCTGTACTACCCTTGTTTGTCATGTGTGTGTACAAATGCATAATTTTTACCACCAAAACATGCAGAAACAATCAGGATTCCCAATGTCTTTAGTAACCTTTGCCTTGTTTTGAAAATATCTCCATAATATGGAAGTGACAACTCGTGAGAGTCATATTTGGTGTGTTGATCATATTTTCCCAAGGTCTTCTCTATAAAATTTGTGCAAAAGAAGGATTTACCAACATTCTTCAATAACAGAGGTTACAAAATAGGTTCTCTTACCTTGGTTGAAAGGCACAACCTAAAATAGTTAGGATAAGATCACATCCTTTTAAGGTGCTACCCACTCCTTCCAAATCCTGAGTGCTAAAAGGTCAGATAGACTACTTCCCTGACTACAAAAAGACATACATAATCATCTATCTGCCTCTGAGTGTCCTATCAAATCCGTGATGCTACTTGGCCTTTGAAGGAGATTAAATTTGGGTACCAATAGGGTGGAATATGGTTTATTCCAAAAATCATACTTGTTGTATTACTCAGAGATGTTCTCAAATGATTTCTTGTGTTTTTATTCAGGTTTTTTTATTTGATTTGGACTTGTTTGGAGTCAATTTATTTTTGAATTCCACCTTTGGTTTCTATTTTTTTTTTTATCTGTGAGCATTCATGAAAATCTTATGAGCCTTTTCCAACAATTATCAATACAAAAAATTATATGTTTAAATTTGTATATTGAAAGTCAATTTAAGAATCTTAATGTATAACCCTTCTATATTCCAATGCTAAATTTGAGTACGTCCTAAGATTATGGTTAAATCAATGAGATAGAAGAAGTATCGAAATTAGAAAGGAAAATTAACCTTATCATCTAATATCCTCAAGTACAGGCTAGCTATAATTCTTTAGTAATAATACATTTTCAAGGAGGACATAGTTTCTGATTTATAGTCATACACAAAAATTTGAAATATAAGACAAAATTTAGGTAGTACAATAATGTTTTTAAACAGACCATATAAATTTGTATGGTCATGTGAGTGCTTCATTTCAATCCCATATATAATTATCAAATGGGTTCAAATAAATGCAGTTATGAATTGATTGATTTGTTCTATTACTTAAAGAAAACTAATAAGTTTACAAAAACTTACAAAATAATAATTTAAAATAAAAGCCAATATTGTCACACCCCGCAAATTCAGTTTGTGTTTACAAAGGGATAAGTCATTAACTAGTGATTTCAATGCTTCATGATCTATGAGATTACTTTAACTTGAATAAACTTGTTATATTACTAGATAGTCAATATCAATGTCCACCCTATTATGATATGAGTTTTTTACCACACAAGAAGGGACAATTTTGAAGCTTGGATACTTGCAGGGTTACTATATCAGTTATTGATATTAATACTTTACCTAATTTTCTGAAATTATTATTTGTAACAAGGAAGCTAGAATGATCAAGGTATTATTTAAAATTACATTTTGAAATATATATTTAATTGATTTCATATCACATTATGAATGACTATTATGAGGTCTTACTATAATTACATTTTATTTGCTAAGGTTTATAGAATTTGACCATGTGGCAAGATTAATATAATATGTTGTTTGAAATACGATTGTTTCTTTGAACGATCATAGAAAGGTTAACATGGTCGTCTTCCAATGAATTGGGTTGACTAATTCGGTTCCATACCCCAACGACAAACTAAAGATTATTAGTCATTTCTTAGACTACATTGGTTGTGTTATGCACATTTGTTATGATTATTTACTTGATATAAAATATAGGCCATAGACCTTCATTTACAAGTGGTTAGTATTGTTGTTGATCACCTCTATGATATTATTTTACATCATAGCCTTCAATCTTATGTTATTGTAGACACGAAAATTTTGTATCCTTACCCTTGTTGCCCACATCTATTTTACCTCAAATTAGCTTTAATTTCTCCTCCCTAGGTTTTTTATTATCCCTAACTACCTAATTCCATATCCCTATAATTTTTCTATCTTTTGATTCATCTTTATCTCCCACCTACCCATGACACCTCCCTAGGAAACCCTAACCTACCTATATGTTTTAAAACACTCATCCTAAAAAACAAATCCCTGTATCTTGAATAAATCACCATTCCACCACTCAGAGGGATAGTTCCCCGTAGTTGGCTGTGACCCACACAGGTTGTCATCAACTTTAAAAAGTTAGTTTCACCCCCTTCAAAATGAGGCATAGTCAGATTTTTCTTGTGTTGTGTGAACTTATCTTTGAGCTTAAGAATCCTTGCAATGGTTTCCACTTTCTTGGAGTCCATTTGAGATTGTCTTGCATCACTTGTGTAGACTTTGCAAGGTTTAATTTGATTTTGTGTTAAGTTATGCTATCATTGCTATTAGATTTGAGAAACTAATGTTTTGCAAGTTTAGCTGCCACCAGGGCTTCATCTTCATCTTGTTCTTTTAATTCATTCTATTTACATGTTCTCCATACAATCATTCTACCTCTGGCTTTGTCTTGCAGTGCTCAGATCATCTTTGCTCCACCAAGGTCATCATCAACCCATCCTTGTTTCATCACTTGTTATGTTTTCTAGATCTTTCTCACTATGTTTCTTGGTTTTGTTATCATACCCAAGTCTCAAATATGTCATCCTACCTCTATCTCAGTATAAATTTGTTCTATCTATTTCTAGTCACCGCCAACTCAACCTAGTCACCATCGACCCCTGATTTCATCCAATCCATCCAAATCTTTTTTTTCTTGCATCCTCTCTATTTATCTTTCTTGGATCTCCCTCTATAGGTTACTGTCAGTGTTCTCAAGCCCCTTTAATCATCATATTTGCATTCAGATCTGCATTTAAATCTTGTTGTCTAGATTCATCTGTTTAGGTTTTCGTCGCAATGCCTTCTATAACTTGGGTCGCTGTCGACCTAACCAACTATGCTCTATTCTACATTATCAGATTTATATGTGCCCTACATATTTGCATTTTTATTTTTTGGGTGCCTCATATTATGCATATTATCTTGTTCTTATTATTTCTTTTATTATCTTTTATCAAATATGGGGGTTGACTTCTGCATAAGGAAGTTAATGCTTCTTGGAACCGAATTTTCTGTCATCCCTTCATCTACCATCTAATCCATTTCCTTTCTAGCTACCTTTGTTGTGCAGGTTCATCAAGTTTACAACGATGTCATCTACTTTGTGCATGTCTATTTGCATTGATCATACATCAAGGTACCTTAAACCATTACATTTTGGATTTTTTTCTTTTTCTTTAGTATTTACTTCACTAATCTAACAAGGAAAGAGAAAATTTGATCAACATTCTCACACACCTGGTAGGACCACTATTTTAGGTGAGCATTTTGCATTTCTTGTCATTTTATATATTTCTTCCATCTTTCACTAACATTGGAGGTAAATAATTTTTCATTTTCTTGTTCGATTTGGGCTTCTAGATTGCTCATATTTCTCTTCACTTGCATTAAAGATCAAATAAAAAGGAAAATCGTTCTCATGGTATTCTTCTTTTTGTCTTGTTTTCTCCTTTTCTTATGGTATTTTCCCTTTCTTGTGTGTTTTTCATCATTGAACTTTCACATTTGGATTTGGATTAGAATGAACCTTTTACATCCTTTCTTGTTTATCTAGTGTAATTCTGGGTTTAATTGGTTGCATATCAAATTTCTTCAGACAAATCTAAAGACACTCATCAAATTTACACATCAAAACAATCCCATACCAGGTGGACCAAATTCGGATTTGATTACCCAATAGGGAACCCTTTGTGATGTTATGGCCACGTTAAAAATATTATATAGACTTGGGCCTCACATACCTATAAGCATACTGAGGATTCCCCGTCCAAAACTACCAGAAAGAATCCTTAGATTGTCGTTTCATAAGTACCTTTATTATCCACCTTTTCCTTTTCACATCTTCAAATTAATCATGATGTTTAAAAACTTGTTTCATGATTTTTTTGTAAAACATATCTTTTCCCATTTTATGTTTGTTAATACCCCTTCTCAACACAAAAAAATGCAACAATCCAATCCTTATGATGATAATCCTTCCTCTGGATAAATTTCTCAACAAAGTTATAAACGTGAGGCCTTACAAACTTTGTGCTTCCATGGCCTCTCAACCTTGTAAAGACCATGTCATCCAAAGTAATCCCCCTTTTGAAACTAATTCTCCTATCTCTCATCAATATATTTCCCCTCAACTAGTCAAACCACCATCTCCTACTCTTTTATAAACTCTTAGGTCTCCTTCTAGCCCTATTTATAAATTCCAATTACGTAGATTTCCCATGATCGCTCAATCTTATCAATCCAATCAATTGGTGGATCCTATTTACCCCCCATCACCTCATATCAAGACTGTCCCTAATTCCTCTGAGATTATCATGACAATGAATATCCAACCATCCCAATCTACTATCATTCCTACTTATCATGTGCCTCAAAATCCAGATATTTCCATCCAATCCCACCCATCCTATCAGGCTCCTAATTTCCAAAGTCACACGTTCCCCCAACAAAATCAATCTCCACCCATTAATTATATCCTCTCTTATCAAATATTCCCTTCAAATTTAACACACTTCCAAGCTTCTTTACATCCTTATCCATCCACTTCCCATGTTGTGCAACCATAACCATCTACCTCTTATGCAGTGCCTTCATCTGAAAATTTTATACCATATCCTAATTATACCCCCTTCCAGGAATCTTATAGTTCAATGTTCGATAAGTTGATGACAATTCACATCATCACACTTCCTCCCATCAGACCTATTGAGAACTCACACCTAAAAATTTCTCTATATCATGAGGGTAACTATTGAAAATATCACCGAGTCATGGGCCATGACATCAAAAAGGGTCATTCTTTTAAAGATCATGTTCAACAACTTATAAATCAAGGGGATTTCCAAATAGACAATTTTGTCTCATCTCTTAGCCAAGCCCTTGACATCTTCAAACATCCCTCCCCTAATCCACCATCTACACATCAATTTACACCTTCCACATCTTAGAAATTTAACCCTTATGCAACCAATACTTTACATTAAACACCTCCATCCTTACCTATCTCATCTACCTCAACATTTACCCCTGCCTTAGATATTGTGCCTATGAATTTTTAAATATCTACCCCCACATCTACATTAACCATATATACAACTACCACACCTATCACATTATCTTCTATAAATTGTTTTATATCTATATCTATTCCTACCTTTACCACATTCACATCAATTTGAGTATACTTACCACTTCATCCACATTTATCATGCCCCAACCTATCATATTGAATCCATCATCTACAACTACATCAAACACACACATCACTACATCACTTATATCCCTAAATGTAACAATTTTTCCCACCTCTCTATTGATCCCAACTACTTCTATATAGAACCACACCAAAAAATTAACTTATGTCTACCTTGACACCTCCATTGCATATACCTACATCATTTCCCATGGCCACATCATTTATTTCATCCAAATATTATACAACATCTACAATTTCCACATCTATACCTACTGCCACACCAATCACATCTTCTTGATTTTCAAAAAAATCAAAGATACCCCTTGAAAATTTTATGAAACAACCATCATCACCTAAAACAAATACAAATAAATTCCATGCCCTATCTACAAAATCAATCATCCCTACTCTAATTAATCCACAACTTATGTAACCTTCAAATCATTTAGATCTCATCAATCACATCATTCAAACACCTCTTCCTTCACCCATATCAACCTCAACAACATCATCTACAAATCCTCCAGCTGAAATTTTTTCATCCCTACCAAGGGTAAATATTATTGATCAAAACCTAACACTCTTGGTGAGTATCCCCAATGGTCTCTAATGCATCCTCGTAAGAAGTTAGATCTTACCTCTCCTTAGCAATCCAATGTCATAACAACCATCCTAGGAGTATCCCCATCTATTTTAGGTCTATGATCTTCATCGAAGACATCTCCCATTAATCAATCCAAATAAAACATTCTAACCATCCTCTCATATCTGGCAATTTTTCTAAGACATATAACTTACCCCTCCAATCTATATCTACTCCTTCTCCTAAGTGCAAGTACAAACCTCCCATTCACTACTTCTATTGGGTCTTACATAGATATCCTTAGGCATTTAAACCAAAAATTTATGGTCACACTCCCTCCCGTTAAGTCCTGTGATCGTCATAGTAAGAAACCATAGTGGTTTGAATCGAACCATATTTTTTCTTACCATCACACCCCAGGTCATGACACTAACAATTCTAAGGCCTTTTAAACTATTTTTCACGATCTGATTGAGAGAGATGATTTTCTCATACATGGGGATCATCCTTATCCATCCACGGTTTTATCTACAACCAATCCACTTCCTATATTTACATCCTCATCCAACTAGTTATCTAAGTATCCTCACTCAAAAAATATCATCATTCCTCCTTCACATGTCACTCCTCCTAAAGAGAAACCTCCCTTATTCATCAGTATTGTTTTTCTATGAATAAACCCCATGATTTTTAATCACCTATCCAATTAAATCCTAAAGTTTTCATCAACACTCCTAAAAATCTTTTCTAGTCATCTGCATCTACCAATCCATCTAAGCTACCTAAATAAATGTAGCATCTCTCGTTGGGGGAGTACCTATCCCTTGCTTCTAGTTCTCTTGCACCTTTCTCCTTATCCACATATTCTAATGACAATTCATCCTCCTATCCATCAAATAACTCCATGGATGGTGGGGGACTTCACTTTAGGATCAATGAGCTATTAGATTAGTTCCTTTCCTTCCCATTATATTATCTAACTCATTTTTCGTCCAATCTTATGCAACTCATCTAATCTACCTTGTATATTCAATCAATTCATCTATGACCTCATCACATCCAAGATCTGCCTTTGTGGCCATATTTCTTCCTCTCATAGGCTGCCATATTTTTCATCCGAAGTCCACTATTTTGGTCATCTTTATCTCACCAAGATGCATATTCTCTTCACCTTTGCACTTTTGTGAGAGTGAAACATACGTGTTATGATCATCCAATATTATATATCACCTCATAAAAATTCCACCTTTTTGGCCATATTTTTGCTTCTCTTGGGGCACAATGGTTTTATATAAAGTCCACCTTTGTGGCCATAATTTTTCCACTCTTAGGAAACCATATTTCATCATTCAAGTCCAATTTTGTGGCCATTTCTTCTTCTCATTAGGGAACCTTTTTTTTTCTTCTCCCCTAAATGTAGTGCATCATTTTTGCTTTCTCCCACCTATCTTGTCCTATACATTATTTTGCAAGTTATCATCCTATCTTAGCGCGATCTTTAATATCGATGACCTCGTCCTTAAAATCAAAATGTTACTAGTATAGAAAGGAGCCATCGTGGAAAGTTTTCCACCAATTGGATTGGACAATACATTATAAAACATAGGTATGGGTTGGGAGCCTATTGTTTGGCCTCCTTTGATGGTATACCAGAAGTGGAACCCCTTACCTCATTTCACTTGAGATCATTATACTGTTAGCATACTTACCAATGATCACTTAGTCATACCCCCATATCATCCCCCTATCATAACCTCTTACATTTACCATTGTAATGATTTAGAATTATGTGGTCTACTGTTATTTTCCTAGGCATGAACTTAAATATGGGCACAACTACTTTATCCATAGCATTTCAATAATGGATATATTCTCCCTTATTATTGATAACTTCATGATAATTATATCCATCACCATATTGTTTATCTATTGGAATCATGCTAAGTGTCTATAGGTGTCTCTTACACATTCATCATCCCCTTCTGAGTGGTTTATCTAGATATTCCAACTCTTCCCCATTTGAAAACTTGAAATTCATGGATGCTTCTATGAAAAATGAAAGTTATAAAAATAGACCACTCCCTTGAGGGAAAACAGTTCATTTCAAAAAAAAAAAAACAAGAAGAAAAGAAGAAAAGAAAATCAAAATCAATAGATTGATCCCTCAAACAATGGCTATCATGTGTATCATTCTTTCCATCTATATCATATATGTATAAAGTATACCATAACCTCAAAGGATGGATACTCTTATGTATCATGACATTAAAGGATTCATGTATTGATCAACTTTCTATTTTATCAGCATCCTAAGAAAGTTTTCTGCATTGATCAACTTTCTCCTAGTAAACTACCTGCTTTGAAAATTTTTCTCTTTACCCTATCCAAAGTTGGATCATAGATTTAGGGAACACCGCTTATGGGGAACCCACTTCACACATATAAGTTACATCACAAATAAATTTATCACGTTGAAATTAGGTTTATGAGTTCATTCCATTTATGTTTCTTTATAATCTTTGAGTGCTTATTCCAGTCTGAGAAATAAAACAATATAGCCAATATTGGAATCTAAAACTACCTATTTTGGATTCCAAAATGTTAAATATTGGAATTATCTAGACTCCAAAATCACACATATTGGATTCCAATATTCCATATATTGGAATCCAGAATCACATATTTTGTAATCCAAAATCACATATATTGGAATCCAAAATCTCATATATTGGAATTTATTGCACTCCAAAGTCCCATATATTATAATGCAAAAAGTCAAATATTAGAATCCATTATACAGACTAGCATCTACTAGGAATTATCTGTGCTTTAGACTAAATAGAACATGTATCTAATTTATAAGGACTAGTAGCCGCTAGGTATTATTTATGATTTGTTATGTACAAAAATTGTTTTTATTTTATAAGGGCTATCAGATGCCATCCATTATTTATGTTATGCTACTGTTGATGCATAATCACAACACCCCTTATTTTTGTAACTCAAATGAGTGAAACTATTAGTTTAATTGCATAACATGGAGCTTTTCCCAAAGTGTGGGAATTTGCAATTGGGAAAGATATTCAGATTAAGGTCGTTTCCTATTCCTCTATTATGATACACACACTTAAATTGTAGATGATCTATCCTAAAATATATCCTAACTTGCAAATGAGACAGGGTTAAAAGGATTGCAATACATTAAACCTAATCTACAGGAGGTGATGCACCAAGAGGAATGTTGAATAACTTACCTTCCAAGGGAATAAAATTGAACAAGATCAAATAGGATGAGCATCAATACAGATCAATTTCTTGTCACAAATTTATTAACCATTAAACACAAAACACCAAAACATGTCACAACCTAAATTTCATAGTTAACCAAAGTTATAATGAGAGATCGAAAAGATGCAGTGAAAACAAGAGAGGATTGAAATTAATCCATAGAATTATATTATTGCTCCACATATTTGATACAGTGCATTACAATGGCTAAGAGGTAAAAACTACATTTACGATTTTAATGGGAGGTTCGAACTCCACAAGATCACTTACAAATAAGAGAATAAGGGAGGGTGCAAAGCAAGATTATCCTACATTTTGAAATGAGCACCTCCTTACAATATATAGGAAGAATGAGATAAAAGGTAAAGAGAGAGGGAAAGTCAGATTCAAATCCTTAACCACTAATAGAAACCATTGAATGCCTGTAGGGTTTTCGGATGCACCTCCCCATGCCTATTTGGCATGTAGAAGAAGGATAGAAAATATTGAATAAATCTTGTGGTTGAGTCGATTAGATCTATGTATTGATGAATAGAAAGATATTTCCCTACTTTTTACCTACCAAATTCTGCCAAAATCTAATTTTGAATAGCCTAACATGTAGTTTATGGCATCAGATTTCAAATGAGACAAGACGCATGGAAATCTTAGCACTACATTAGAAGTTATGGCTGTCAGAAGTCTACGAGTCACTCTGACATGCAATGACATGTGGCACATGCTAATTGAATGAGGAAATTGGCCAACTATTAATTTGTTTTATCTTTTCTGTCATGTGTCATGCACCGATTGGTTATCCAAATTTGGCACCCTGTTGGTGAATTTTGATAGGTTATATGTACCACAATCAAGTTTTGAAAGATGATGTGGCAATATGACTGGTGCGGAAAAAGGTGTAAGGTACAGAAGTAAGAGCTAGGCACGTGAAAGTGAAACAGAGGGAAGGTGTGAGCGGAGGTACATGCGTAGGAGTAATAGGAAAATATTTTTAGGGGATACGTATGGATAAGAGGTGTGAGAATTCAACCGAGGGAGGGCATGTGACAGTAGAAAGAAAAGCAGTGCGTGAGGGAGCTAAATTTATGCAAGCACGCAGAAGAAATGATAGGGACTTAGCCAGTTAGAAGGTAAGTTTGCAGAGGTGCACATAAGGAGTGTGTGAGAGAATAATAATGAACATTGATGCGTAGAGGGGGAATTGTAAAAAGAGAAAATTAGAGGAGATAAAAGAATACAAAGGGAAGAAGAAGTAGGAAGGTGCGTCAAGGTGCGCACAGGAACTGTAACTGTGCAAAGGTGTCCAAAGAACAATCTTGAGTTCGCGTAACCAAAAAAGTGAAACATCATAGTTAGAATCAAAATTTAAGTTATCTAGGTAACTATGAGAGTTATTTGGATAACAATTTTGGTCACTTTTGGGGTCATCTATCTGTTAGATGAAGAGACTAGTAGCCTTAGAAGCCCATTGGGCATGGAGTCAAGTGCTAGACATGAAGATCTGACTTTCAACTTGAAGAACATGCATGAAGTCACTTAAAGATTTTTATGAACTCTAAACTGAATTGTTTCTCTCATATGAAGATATTTTGAATTATACAGATGAGAGTTAAAGCTATGCAATGACATTTGGAAATGCCTCTTCCAAAATTAAACTTTCATTCCATGAAGCAACAAAAAGGGGTTCAAGGGCACAACGTGAAATGAAAGGTGCCAAAGGGAGTGCATTGAAACAAAAGCACAACACTAGGTACAAAAGTTAAAAATCATACATGTCCCAAAGGGAACATGCATACTATGCGTGAGCACTTGTGTTACTCAAAGAAAACCTAACCTAGCCTAAACTAACTAGAGGAAGATGGTGCCCAAGTAAAACCTACAATGGAGAGGGAGAAATACCTTCCCTTCCTCACAAATTACGACCACAGAGAAGTATTACATGGTCATAATTTGTGAGGAAGGGGAGCTACTTCTCCCAACCTATTGCAAGTTTTACTTGAGCACCCTCTACCTCTAGTTATTGTATTCTAGGTTATGTTTTTTTTAGTAGTTCATAAGTTCTCACAAACACTCTAAATGTTCCCTTTGGGACATGTATGATTTTAATATTTTGTAAATAGTGTTGTGCTTCTCTTTTAGTGCACTCCCTCTAACACCTTTCCTTTGTTGTTGTGCCTGTGTGGACATTTTTTTCTTCCTAGGATGATAGTTTAATGTTGGTAGAGGCAATTCCAACGGTCAGTGTATAGATTTCACTCTCATCAATCCAATTTAGAATATCTTCATCTCAGAGAAACAATTTAGTTTAGATTTTAGACAGAGCTTTAAGTGACTTCAAGGATGTTCTTTAAGTTGTAGATTAGATATTCAAGTTTATATATTGACTCCATTTCAATGAACTTCTAAGGCTATTGGTCTCTTCATCTACTAGGGAAGATGGCCCTGGAAGTTGCCAAAATTGTTATCCAAATAACTTTCCTAGTTACTTGGATAGCTTATATTTTCATTTTGACTCTCATGTTTCACATTTTAGGTTGTGTGCACTCAATATTGTTCTTTACAAACCTTGACATAGTTGAAGTTCCTCTACGCACCCTTAGTCTACTTCATGCTTCCGTTTTCTTCTGTATTCTTCTATCTCCTCCCATTTTCCCTTTTTTGCTTCCCACTATGCATATACACACTTTTTCATATTCTCTCATGCACTTCTTGCGTGCACCTCTGCATACTTACCTTCTAATTGGCTAAGTCAATGTCATTCATTCTACGCACTTTGATACACTAGGTTGCCTTGCACACCATTTTCATGCACGTGCCTTCCCTCTATTTTCCTTTTATGCACCTATCTTTTGCTTCCGCGCCTTACGCCAATCATTGTGCCATGATATCTATCAGACTTGAGTGTGCTACATGCAACCTATCAAAGTGTGCCAATAGCGAAACAAATATGGACAACCAACTTATGCATGACACATGGTAGAAAAGATTAAAAAAATCAACAGTTGGATGATTTTCTTAGTTCATCAGCACATGTCACGTGTCATTGCATGTCAAAGCAACTTGTAGAATTCATACAACCATAACTTCTATTGTAGTGATAATATTCTTGCGCACCCAGTCTTATTCGAAAGTTGTTGACATCAGCTGCATGTTGGACTATTCAAAATTGGATTTTCAAAGGATTTTTTAGGTGAAAAATAGGGAAACGTCATTCAGGTCATCAATCCATAGATCTAATTGACTCAACCACCAAATTTCTTCAAGATCTACTCTCCTTCCTTCTTCTATATGCAAAACAGACATGGAGAGGTGCATTTGATAACCCCGCAGGTGGATTTTCAGGCATTCAATGCATTCTATTGGTGGTTAAGGATTTGAATTCAATTTTCCCTCTCTTTCTCCTTCTCTTCTCTCCTTCTTCTATAAATATTAGAGTTCTTCTTTGTAAAAAGGATCTCTCTCTATTGTAATGAAACCATGCAAAAATTGTCACCAAATTGCCATGGGTTTAAGACCTTGGCATGGTCTCTGTAATTTATTCTTACCTCCTGTCTTGAATGTAAATGACTGTGCATCCCTTAATTAATAAAATCATGTTTTGTGGAACTCTTGTCTTCCGTTTCAGGTTTTTTTTTCATCTCACCTCTCTGTTTGTGTTTTTTGGCATGTTGTGTGTATTTTTGTTTGTATTCCCCTTTTTCATGTGTTACGCGTGTTGGAAGATTGATCCCATGTGTTGATCTATGGCTTGCATTTTCTTCCCTCTTCTCCCATACCCTCTTTTTTTCCTTCACCACTCATGGAGAGAGATTGACCGTTTCCCTGCAACTATCACCTTCCTTAGCTTAGGATTTCCCCTTTTTGCACATCCTTCTATCCCCATTCCCTTGGCATATTTATTCTGGGATTTTCTTTCAGCATTAGGATTAGTAATAACGTTAAAGGTAGGTAGAGGAACCAACCTTCTCTGAAGATCCATCACAAGCACGTAATGTCACACAACTTTGTGAAGGTTCCATTGTGGTCTCAAATATCTTGGTTCTTCTGGATCCGAGATGCGGATGCACGTTTGAACAAAAAATTAGTTATATAAAGAAAAAATTTCTATTTTAAATGGGCTAGCAACCACTAAGCATTATTTATGATTTGTTATATGGACACTAGACATTATTTATGACATGTTATGTATAGAACATGTTTCTATTTTATACAGTATAGCAAATGCTAGGTATTATTTATGCTTTGTTATAAACATAAAATGTCTCTCTTTTATATGGGGTATCCAATGTTAGGCATTATCAATGTTCTGTAATAAGCTTCTTATCAGTTTTTAAATGTATTTAAGATTAAACTATGAATATTTGAATAATTAAAACACCTTGTGGCCCATTGGCCTCTAGGCTAATGAAATTTAAGAGATCTGAGAATCTTCAAGGTTCATGCAATATGAATTGATTGAACCTCAATGTAAGTCGGGAATTACTAAAGATACTATGAAGAAACTAGAAGAGGATGATTATTTAGAGTAGGAGAATATAATTAACTGTAAATCAAATCTAGATATATTTGCATATTCAATTATCGATTTGAAATAAATTTAAATTTCTTTAGTAAAGATAGAAATGGAGAAAAACATTTTAAGAACTGTTTGAATTTTATTATAACATTATTCCCGAAGATATGGGATCCCAAATTAACAAAATAAATCATAGTGAAGCTAAAAAACATAAGCTCACTCGAATTCGGTTTTTGATCAAATATCATCCCGAACATATTCGTTTGTCCTTCAATGGTTGTAATAAAGGCCACAACTTGGTGTTAAATTTGATGTTGGTTTACACGTTTTTTGATGTTTGTTATCCAATAAATAGGTGAAAATATTTGAAAAAATAGTCACATATGACTTGCATATTTTAGATATGACCGTCAATTTTTATAGAGATTTATTTATATATTAATTATATTAAAACATATTTTTAAAAATTAAGTACATATAGTATAATTTTATATTTATTTTATTAACAGCATGTAAGAAAACTATTTTACAAATTTTCAAGGTAAAGTTTTTTTATAATTCACCACAGAAGTTATTCAATCATAATTTCATCTTAGAATCAGTGAAAATATAAATCCTCCTAACTTATATTTCGACAATCTTGGTATAATATAATAGACTTACACAATACTTTCATAATAACATATGAATGTATATATTATTGACAATGTTAAACACTACCATCATAACAATATTTTGAAAAGATAAATAGTTATTTAGAATTTTCATGCTCCAAATATTTGATGCCCTCTACCACATTACATCCCTGAGACACTATTTGTGATACTTTTTTGTACAAATCGGTCATCAACCATTTACCTTTTGTATAATATTTGCGTCTTATTTTCATACCCACCATAAAATTTTCAGGAATGTTCCCCTTTGCACCTAATGTAATATGTAAAGTGTTTTTAGAATTGTATGAAAAATTGTTTCTACTCCAAACCTTTCCTAGGTCTCTTATTGTTATTCCCTCGACTATATTGCAATGTTCCTTACCCCAAGTGAGTCTTAAATACAATAAATTTGATATTTTTTATTGAAGAACACTGATATCTTTTTTAACATCAACATAAGTGATATTTTCATACCATAATCCCAGTTCACAGTATAGTGATAATAATTTTATAAATTATGATAAGACACCTTGAAGTTTGACAGTTTTCATGCCAAACTTGAATGAAAACTTCCTATTGTATGTTTTGTTTATCCCATATAGGAGGTCCTTCATATCTGAAATAAGTAAATAACTCTTATCACTACCTGTATGGAAGTAAGAAAATTTAATTTTCATTGGCTGCATATCAGTTACAACCAATTTAAATAAACAACATTTTAGCTTATGGCTAACAGTTACCTATTGAGATTTAAGCTTCGATTACACCACCTTTACATGTTACTAGATCCATTAATGCAAGAACCATTTAAAATAAAAAATCATAATTTCATAATATATTTCTCGCTATTGAAAATGTGACCATAAGGTATTTGCAATAAAATTTAATCAATTCATAATAAATTTCATGTTGTGGCAAAGGAAAGATTAAATGGATAAACATAGTGGTTTTTGTGGTGATATCATAAGTAAAATATCAATTATTCTTTGTCTTATAATTTATATTTAGAGGTTGCTAGGCTACGGTTATATTCGTCGAACTAGCCTTTGGCGGAAAATAGTCCCCAGCTATTGATGAGGATTTGTGACTGCTAGGCTATGCCATCATTGGCCGAACTACGATTAGATGGAAAACCTTTATTGAGGCTAGACAATTTCTTCTTTACATACGTACGAGATGGATCAAGCCATATGTAGTTCTATTTATGATGATGTTGAAGCAAAAACAATGTTATATAAAAATTTGGAAAAAAATCTTACGAATAGCTTATTCAACTCTGTTCTAGATGTACTTAAATCTTCACCTTCCTCTCCATTACCTTCATCTACATCCTGCAATATCCAAATATAAATATAACTACTCAATCATAATATCAATAAACTAATCACTGTCATTCTACTTATAAATTGGTAAGAAAGAAAATTGATATGAAACAAAATCCAATAAATATTTCTCTAGTATGCATGGTTTTAGGACTAAATATCAGTCTCACTAGATTTTGTAATAATAAATTTACCAAATAAAACTAAACCTACAAAATGAGAATATGATTATTTTCCAGTTTATTCCTTTCACTCTCAATTTCTTTGTAACTTTTGAAAAATTAATCCCCTAGTTGTTGATTTATTATTTGGATGAATTTTCTCAAAATCGAACTCAAATGACTATCAAATCAATTCCTCTAGAAGACTCATATTTTTCACCATCCCCCAAAAAATAAAAATACATAGGTAAAATAATTGAATAAATTAATACAATCAATTCCACATATACAAATAGAATGCATAACACTGATAGTAAAAATCATGGCATATATTTTTTTATAACATATGAAAAATAAATTAATATATGACCAAAATTTATTCATTTCAAAGTATAAGGAAGATTCTAAAATCATCAATAAAGCTCCAACACCTCTCAAACCCAAGTGAAGATCAAGAAGAGGTATTTTTACTCTTTTTAGTTGATAATGTGAAGGGAAAGGATTTGCAGACTAGTTTTCCACTCTCATTAATATACATGGTATTTACAGAGATGATTTCATGACCAATAAGAAATCGGAAAAACATCTTACTAATTATCTTAAATTACAAATTCAATTTCAGTGATCTTATTTCGTTGAAAAAAGGTAGAAAATTTTCATTCAAAATTTGAGTAAGAAAAGTTAGACTCGGTTATATTTATGTATTTGAAGGAATTATATCTTTCAAATTTGTAAGTAATAAGTTCAAGAACAAGAACAGTAATGGAAATAATTAGAGCTATAAATATGTAATACTTTCTAGCTTATAAATAAGTCTTATATAGTTTCCAGATTGCAAGAAGTAAGATAAGGAACATCTCAAGCTTCTAAGGAAAACTCAAAATTGCATAACTGAAAAGAGAAGATCAAATTCAGAGCTTGAATATAAGACTAAATGAAGAGTTGTACAATATCAAATCTAATTTATAGGATTTTCAAGTCTAATTTTCAACAGTAATCAAAGTAGATTGGGGAATATCAACCATGAGTTTCTGTTCCTACATTTGTTTCAAGATAATGATAAGTTCCAAAATGGTTTTCATTAGTACATAGAATCAATTTCCAAGCTAAGTAAAAGACCTTATATAAAGAAATCATCAAAATGCAAGACCAGTTTTTGAAATAATATCAAGGCACTGTTCATTCAAAGAGAAGAACAAGATAATACCCAAGTGCAGAGCTTTGAAAGTAACACTAAGAATAAAGGAAAATAATTTTCAAGCTTAGAAAATTCAAAGTACAGAATTAGAGAAGCCAAGTTCAAGATTACAGATTTAATACACTCATAGCTACATCTGAAAGATAGAATGCATGAGATATAAAATAGAGTGCCATGTTCAAATGAAATGCCAACCAAAGTCAAATACAAGTACAATTACTCAATTAAGCTCAAAATTGATCTTAGAAGAACTATTAATGGCATCCAAAAGATCCTCATAGAATTCAAACAACAAATAAATTCAAGGTTGAACTTCACTTTTCTTATGGATACATGTAAATAGAGCTTCCAATAGAACTCAAAACAAGCAGGAAATTTTTAAGAAAATGAGCCTAAGGAACAAAAAGACAACAAATCTAGTAGATGAACATATTTCTCATGAAAAGAAAGACTTATAAATCATTAAACGAAAGCTATAATAAAAGACAGAGGTTCTTTTTAGTAAGCTAGAGAATGCAGAGCTTGAATGAAAGATTCTAGAGCCCAAATTTGAGTCTATAGGTAATAGAATGCACAATATTCACTTATATTTCTAGTCAGAAAAAGAAATGACATTCATAAACATATACAGAGTTCAAGCTGAGTTGCAAGAAATGGTAGATTCATGAGCTAAAAAGTTCAGAGCAAGGAAAATGACAACATGTAAAACCCAGTTCTAGGTCAAGGAACAAGTAAATTAATGTGACAACATCTATTGTCCAGATTGAGGATTTTGAGACCAAGATGAATCAAAACAAGAGTCTAAACATGGAGCTCAAAACCCTTGCAGTGTGTAACCATTTTCTTTAAGTATATAAAGCTTATAAAAGAACAATAATGGTGTCTATCAAGATATAGAGATCCATTTATGAAATCCACTCATGTTTTGCATTAAAAAATACAGGTACAAAGAGAGAAAATAGTCTACTCTTCACGATCATTTTAGGATTTAAAAATTTTGCAAAAGGTTTTAAAAGGCAGAAAACTTACTAGTTGAACTGATTTCTTAAAACCCTAGGAGTGTAGAATTAACAATGATGACCCAGAATGAGTCTCCAACTCAAAGGTACTGCCATTCACAAGAAAACAAAATGGAAATACAAAGGATTCAAAGTATCAGTGCTATGTATAAAAAAAAATGCCAATCAAGAAGTGCTTGCAGAGTTTGGTAACTGAGACCTCACTTTTCTTCAAAACAATAGTGGACATCCTTGAAGTGAAAAATCTCACAGATTTCCAGTTTAAGATTTGAAACAAAATCTCAAGAGATAAAAAATGGAGACCACGGGAAAAACTTTTCCATGGCTTCATCTGCAGAGAAAAAATGCAAAATGAATAAAGGATAGGGTTTTGTGTTCTTTTACTCAACCTAAACTCAAACCTTTTTCCTAAATCCAATAGGGTAATCCATCAACAGTTAAGATCAAGATATAATAAAGATCAATGATCGACAATGCAAATTGATCTCAACAACCCAGGTCACTGTAACTTTAAAAATCAATGCTCTAGATTAAAAATGACGGAGATGAATGGTTAGAGATCAATCTCCAATTTCCATACAAACTCCACGACCTAACTACATTCACTGCTAACTCCACTAGAGTCAAGGTATAAAATTCAATGGTGAGGATGATCATAATATATAATCCAACGACGAACATTGCAAACCACTGCTAATTACCTCGTCTGCCAAGGTTCAGAATATCAACGATTCAGATCGAATGCGTACTCAAATCAACGATCGGGATCAAACATCAAATTCGATGCAAACTCAAAGTTATATCAACACTTCATAGATAATCATCAAAAGGTTCGGGCCATTATGGGGAGGGGTTAAACCCCAATAGCTCAAATAATTATTGCATTAATCTTTCTAAGGTCTAAAACCATAATGTCACAAAATAATCAAATGTCGATAACCTTGTAATGTATGTGATCAAAGAATCAAAGGGGCCTAATAATTACATCATCGACCATATTGGGAATCATAGGTTTATTCAAAAATCTGCTCATTAAACAATGATATTGTTTTGACTTTAAGGAAGTTATATGCCATGTAAATTGTAAAGGGGTACCAATGATCATGGAAAGGGGACTTATTAACCACCTCGATTATTATAATACAAGTATATACCCAAAGTCAAAGAAGGAGGTTACCTTAAATTTTGCAAAAATAACTTGGAACTTTCTAAAAGACCTCGTACCCTCTAAGTGGAATTGAGGTGATAGACCATATTTAGCATGTGAACAAGAAAGCCAAAGTGCATAAAAAATAAAAAGATAATATTATTTTTGCATGTGCACATGCAAATAGGTGTCCCCATAGGTCAAGTTGAAGACTTTTTCTAAGGATGAAGATAAATGCATTATTTTTCTTGCACAGGAGTATTATGATATGCATGTGAAGTGCACATATGTCAACATAATAGGCTTAAATGATTAAAGTGATGTCTTAATTACCTTATTTTCAACAAAAAAAGGTATTGTTTTCTTGCACAAGCCAACATGTGGCCCCCACATAGAGTTGAATAATTTTTCCTAAGTATTGAAGATTAAAGGAACTATTTTTGGATAGAATGTATTTTTGCATGCCTTCACAAGAGGAAAAAACAGAGATGGAGACATAATAGCATGCAAGAGGATAAAGAAAATAGGTGTCACATCATGTACAAAAAGGCAAAGATCAAAGCAAGTGGCTAATATTAGTCAAAATGTTCACCCAAGCATATTAATTGTTTTAAAAAGAGAACAGTCAACTACACTTTGACTAAGTGTATTTTTGTAAACTAATTCTATTATTGCCTCATTGTAATCAACATGTCTATTTTTATTCCTTCATTTATTCATTATAAAGGGGTAAAGTTAGTATGCATGGATGAGTACAGACTGTAGTATATTTTTAGGATGGGTTGTGTGAATTATTTTTCTATATATTGTGTGCACTAGAAAGGCACAAGGGAGGATTTGTGAACATAGGAGTGCTGAATCATATTTCTGCCATTTTTTCCTTGAATGAGAACTAGTTTTGGCCTTTCCAATTATTTGCAATGGTATGTATCTTTCCATTAATTCTTGTGAATTTTAATCCCCTGATTCATCATCTTACCTTACTGCAAATATGATATTTTCTGCTTAGTCCTAGTGTAAATGTTTATCTTGTTGTGTTGTTATGATTTATCCCTCAATACAAAACTATTTTTCCTTAGTATTCTACTGAAAACCATAGGTTTGTGCATCTAAAATTCATTCACAATTTTACTGTGCATATACTCACTCAAATCCCTCAACAATTTTGGTGTACCTACCATTTTAATTCTAGTTATAGTCATCTTTTTACCCTCGAAACCCTAAATAATAATTACGGTACATCAATAAGGAACTGGCCTTGATACCGAAGACTCACCTCAACAATAGGTATACCCACAGACCTGAGATGTTTCCATTGTATCTACGAAAGTGAGAGATCAAGCAATCTTAGGACCCCTTATTTCATCTCTCAACCAGGGTACACTTTTGAGAGATAACAATTATTTTGCAATAATTAGAAATGGTCTCGTCTCTTTGACGAGGTTCAACTAATGTCCTCAACTAAACATATCCTTCATATATATCATCAACAAGACAATCTAATTCATTTTCATCAAGCCCATGTATGGACTTAAAAAAATTAGCATTGAATTGTTTTATTGAATTTATTGTGAATTCATCTTGGTTTTTTTTTTGGGTGAACATGCTAATCCACCCAATCTATATAGCTCAAAAAAAATTCCCCACTTTTCCCAAAAATAGAATTAGGAAAGTACACAAATGTAAACTTATCACACAAACATTCTTCTTTTTCTATTTCAAATATATCTAAGCAGCTTTTAATCAACCCCTACATTTAAATTTATTACAAGCATGAGTATTAATTTCTATTTAACTATAAATATCCAATAAATATAAATTTGAAATAAATTTATAATACACACCTTCCACTTTGTTGATTGTTCATTTCCCCTTCTTGAACATTTGGGTGTTCCACATCTTTTCAATATCTCTCATGTTTTTGATATCATATCAATAAACTGTGTCTCAACCCACACTCTATTTTCCCAATTTTGTTGCTTGCAAATAGAAGATATTATACTCAATAGAACATTATGGGACATGATTCTAGCATTTCTCATTCTATAACGATTTTGCACATAAAAATATTTGGGATTGTAAAGTATTTTATTTTGGGAACTAATGGTGCGTTGCCCATCTAATTTATAAAAATTGATTTTCTCATCCATGATATCCTCCTCTATTATAATTTCAGCAAGTTCCTTTGTTATATTATTGAAAGGAAGAAGTATTGCATCACCAGGAGTTGTAAGTATATTTTTTATTAGTGAGGAAACTATTTTTGAAACTTCATCTTAATCTAGCTTCCTGAAATGGAAATCTTTAGGTGGAATTTCACACCTCTAAACATCAATAGAAAACACTTTTTCATCAAACAAGAAATGTTTTACCTCTTCACTAAGTTTTGGAGATGGTTTTAAAAAAAGAGTCTCTACTTTATTTTCAGCTTCTTTATTTGGATCTTTTTTCATCTCCTTGCAATATGAAGGAGATATATCTACCTCTTATGAAGGTAAATATGAATGCTTGTGATATGTCACTTTTATTACAAGTACAAGATTAGTTCCAAGGCGTGAAGAGTTTCTATTAAGAAGATGAAAAATTGAAGATGTTGTATGTTTTCCATATATCCTTTTAAGAATTTGTAACATACCTCCATATATTTCTTGTGATGTAGCCACACCTTCCTTATTATTTCTATCAATTGGGAATGGTAAATTCCAACCAAATTCAACACAAGAATATTTAGAATTTTGTATTGATTTCTCCATTAAATCTTTATGATAATTGGCCATATAGAGATCCATTTCCAAAAGATAGAATTTTCTTCTGATGTTATCAATTCTCTCAACATGAACCTTGATCACATCCTTATTTATTGGTTTTTCTACTATAACGATACCAATTTCTATTACATCATTAACTATAATCTGAAACATCCATAGGTCATCATGAAATTTATTTGGCTTATGCACTTCAACAAACCATTCTTCATCCAAAATATCTCTTTCAAACTCTCTATCAACTTTTTGTAGTGGTTACCATATTGTTCCTATTAATGAGAAACTTGAACAAAGTTATCTCAATATCAATAATAATGAAAATAAAATAGAAGTGTTTCCATAATTTTCATACAAATGAGACATTCAAACAAATTTATCTCAATATCAACAATAATGAAAATAAACTATAAACAATTCTTGATCACATCTAATTATTTTTTCACTACCAAAATATTAGGGATAATTGATTTAGATTATCATCAATATTAAGTATTAATACAATATAAAGAGGCCTACCACTTTCCCTAAAATTATCAAAAACAATTCATGGTATGTGAGTCCTACCATTCTCTCCCACTAATATATTTCATGGAATGGGAGGAGTACCATTCTCCTTCGAGAATATTATTCAACATCAAAGTAAGAAACATAATCAAGAGGGAGAATGGGAGGTCTCGCATTCTCACTAATATTAAACAATAATTATAAAGTAGAAAAGGAGATCTTTCTTTTTCCTTAGAGTGGAAAAAATATTTATCTTCCTCAAAAAGTAAACTTACAATGAAGAGGGTAATTGAGAGGATTTTGAATCTCCCTAAAATTATAAATCAAATTTCAATTCCATATGAGGCATACCATTCTCTTCCAATAATACCCTTTATTGGAGGAGAGACGTAAAATTCTTAGCCAATAATCGTTTTCATCCTTAGAATAAAAAAATAAAAAAGGTAGACTGGGATGTCTCCCATTCTCCTTCATATTGAAATATAATTAAGAGGTATAAAGGGAGCTCTCCCTTAAGTGAATATTTTTCTCCTTAAAGTAAAATTACAATTAAAATAAATGGGAATCCTCCTAATCGCTCTAAAACTATAAATCAATGTTTCATAGAATGATAGGCCTACCATTCTCTTCCAATAATAGTGTTCAACCTTATATTTAAAAAATCAACAGGGAAAATGAGATGTCTCCCAGTCTCCTTCATATTGAAAACTAATTAAGAGGAAGAAAGGAATATCTCCCTTTCTCCCTCAAACTAAAATTACAATAAAAGTAAACGGAAAGTCTCCTAATATCTGTAAAACTATAAATCAATGTTTTATAGAATGGGAGGTCTACCATTCTCTTCCAATAATTATTTTCAACCTTTGATTTAGAAAACATCAAAAGGGATAATGGGGGGTCTCCCATTCTCTTTCATATTGATAAATAGTTGTAAGGTAAAAAGGATGGTGTCTCTTTTTCTCTCAAAGTGTAGAGAATAATTTTTTGCTATCAAAATAAAATTAGATTGAAAAGGGGAAAACAGAGACATCCCAATCTCAATAAAATAAAAATTTGACATGGGATTCCTCCACTCCATTCTACCATTGTAAAATTACTTTTAATATAACTAATTTTTCTTTCATAAAAACCACATGAAACTTCTCCCATCCATGTTATTTTTTGTAGATGCCCTCTGTGTATAATTAAATTGAATTGTTCAATAGTAATTTGTACATAATTTTAAAGTGTTGTTGCATAATTATTCCGAGAGGAATTTACAATTGTATATATGTATTGAAGGAGTCTGATGTCATGGGCATGAAAATAGAAACTAGGATTGAACATAAAACTATATATAAATTCCTTTCTGCAGCTTAAATAATTATATCATAAAAACTAGGTCCCATACTTTAAAAGATTACATAAGAAAAATAGAAATGGGTGACTTTGTTTTGATGATAAATAATTATAATACTAAATTGTAAATTATAATTACAAATGTATTTTTCCTTGGTGTACTTATAAATATAATATAAAATTCGAGCCCACACTTTTAAATAAGTTATATAATATAATAAATTTCTACTTTATAATTTACATATTATTTATAATTTATAATATAATAAGTTATAAATAAATTATAAATTTTATCTAAATTATATTATTATAAATTATAATACAATATAAAAAATTACCTCACTTTTAAATATTGACATAAGAAAAATACATATAGATAAATTTGTTTTGATAATAAATAATTACACTATTAAATAATTAATTTAAATTACAAATGTACTTTTCCTTTATGCATTTAAATATTAATTTCAATAAACTACAATATAATAAATTTATTGTAATTAATATTAGAATATAAATTTTAACATTTTAATATTAATTTATAAATTATATTATTATCTATAAATTATAGAATTATACATAAATAATGATTATAGTGTATTAATATTAATTTATAATAATAGTATTCATAATTTTTATTAATAAAAATTGATTATTTACAATATTATATTTTTATTAGAATTTTATTAACAATTATAGTAACATCGTCGTTGTCAACATCATTGTTATCATCATGCTTATTGTCATCTTAATCATCACCATCATCATCATTGTTGGCCTTAACATCATCGTCACAATTGTCTTTGTCAGCCTCTTCTTCATCATTTTCATTTTCACCTTCATCATAGTCATTGTCATGATTATCATCGTCTATATAATCATCATCTGATCATGATCATGATTGTCATCTTATCAGTCATGGTCATTATCATCTTCCATAATCATCATTATCATCATTGTCATTGTCGTACATGATCATGGTTTAAGGTTTACAAATTTTGGATATTTTCATCATCGTTATCTTGATGGTTATTGTAAGTAAATCATCACCATAATCCTCATTGTCCTTGTAATCATGCTCACAAATGTATTCATCATCATCTTAGTTGACGTATTCATTTTCATTGTTATCATAGTCATTGACATGATTGCTAGCATCGATATAATCATCATCAAATCATGATTGTTATTTTATTTATCACAGTCATGGTATTTTTAATCTACGATCATCATCATTATTGTCACCATCATTATCTTACATGTTTAGAAATTATGATTTGCAAAGTTTTTCATAGTTTTCATCTTTTTCATCATCATCGTCATCACCATCATTGTCTTCATTGTCATCGTAGACCTCATCATCATTATCACCACCATCAACACCAAAACAATGAACATATTCTTCATCATCATCATCATCATTGTGAATATTAATATTAATAGTAGTATTGATATTATTATGTGAATTTGTAAATAAACCAAATATTATAATCATCATCATATCATGATTGTGATCGTCATATTATAATCATGATTTGATTTTTATTGCCACAACTATGGGAGCTAGGACATGTGATATGAAATTATTCAGAGATGCACATAGAGAACCAATCAAGATCTTTCCATCCAAGAAATGTGTTGAGCTGAAGTTGGATATTCCAAAACTGATCATTGATAAATTAAAAGAAAGATTTAGATTCATGCTTGTTGGCAGATTTGCAGGTCCAAGACCGAACATTGACTTTGTGAGAGATTGGTGTAGAAGAAAATGGGCCAACGGGCTTGATGTCTAGGAATTGATAGGAGAACATTTTTTTTTTTTTTTAAAAATGATTTGGAGATGTAAAATTTTTATTTTGGGGCTCCTTGGTTCTATGGTAATGTTTCTCTTAGCCTCCATCGGTGGGAGCTAGGTATGCCTCGTGATTTTTCTTTTTAGGCCCTTTTTGTTTGGATTTTCCTCCCTACTCTAGCTTTGGAGTTCTAGGATTTGGAAGTTTTTCTAGGGATAGCTACAGATATCGGAGTGTTGATAGCAGTGGATCATTTAACTAAATCACATGCCACACTGGTCTCTTCTCAGTTATGTATTAATGTTCATGTGGGATCCAAACTACCTAATATAATCTTCCTAAACTTCCCAAAGGGAAGATGGGAATAAAAAATTGATGTGGAAAGCTCCCAAATATTTTGTAACAAATGTAGACATGTAAGGTACTATCAGAAAATGTGTTGTTTAGATGTGGTGCCTTTATGGGAGTTGGCGATCATCCAAATGGATGATGTCTCATCAGAAGAATGGGTTTCTGTTGATACAAAGAATGATCAGGATTCTTCTCCTCTGTTTATGTGATTATTTTTTTAGCGCTTGACAAGGCAGAGCTGGTTACTCACGTGGCGAAGGATCTTGAAGGTGGATCATGAGGATGTGGTGGTGAAGGGCCTATGAACATAGATTTCACTTATGATGTGGATCCAGGTGTGTATATGCCTCTTTCTTTTGTGATGATGGAGGGGCACATCTAACAGATGATGGAGTTTAGAGTGGTTGGTTTTGTGAATGGGTTGTGGTGTGAATATTCGAACTCAGCTGGGGGTATGACTTGTTAGAGGAGATTAAAGGTTTTCTGGGCGGTGGGATTTATCATTTCAATGGGAAGGAGAGTATGTTTAATTTTGAAAAGTGTTTCTCTATGATGGGATACATGTGTGGGCAATTGGAGGAAGTGGACGAACTTGTGGTGAATTGTGTGGGGGGGTTAGTAGGCTTGTCATGGATATAGGGAATGGAGACGTGGGAACAATGGTCTTTTTTGTGAAGCCTTTACACCCCACATTGGAGGAGGGTGGGTGGACTTCACTCCATCCCAAACATACTATTTGGAAGGTCACTAGGAGTAGCTCCTGGGTAAACTCTTGAGATGATCCTTTTTGCGATATTTGAATTGGCTATCCCGTGTATGCTCTTTGGTCTTGGTAAATATTTTTTCACCTTCCCCTTTATATTATTATCATGTAGCCTTGTTTTTGGGTGGTCTTTTCATTTTTTTGGTTTTGGGTCTTTTGACCTAGCTTCTCTTTGTTTTTGTTGGTTCTTTCATGCCTATATTTTCAATGTATAGGGTTCTTGATCCCTTCAAAATGACTTCTTATTACCTTATGTAATAAAAAAATATCATGATCATGATTGTCATCTTCATAGTCATGGTCATTTTCATCTGTTATCATCATAATTATCGTCACCATCATTATAGTACATGTTTAGAGTTTAAGGTTTTAAAATTTTTGTTTTGTACAAGTTTTTGCGTTTCTTAGGATGAGTACTGATATTGTTGTTTTTAAATCTATTGAGGAACGTGAAATAACACATCAACAATAATGGGTTTGGGGGAAAAGTATGGCCTTATGAATAAATCCTTGTACCCTCTATTTGATCCTTTAAAATACACATTTGGCACATTTCCCCTATTAGTTAGAATCCCAGGTCTCCCCCTACAACTTTGGGACAATTCTTTCCTCCAAGCCATTGGAATTATGTTGGGGGGATATGAAAAATATGATAATAATACTACATGGTAGCTTCGTACTACTTATACCATGATTCTTGTTAATTTGAACATTTCACAAGACCTTCCCGAGAGGATTAATCTCTTTATTGGTGATATAACCTAGATTCGAAGATTATACTATGAAATTTTTTGTTTTCATTGTCATAGGTGTTTTTGAATGGGACATGTGGTATATGATTGTGGACGTAAGAAAAAAAGTGGTCAAATCCTGCATGGTGGGTGGATTCTCTACTCTCAATTTACCAACAATCCCTCTCATGTCCCTGATTATGTTTTGAGCCCCTATAGGGTGGTCCCTTCCCTTGTTTATAACCCCTATAAGATGCCTCCTTTGTCAATTAATCATTTACCCCAGGCCTCTACTAATATGGTTTTTGAGAAGGACCCTTCTTCTCTTTATAGGTTTCCTCTTTGACCTATTTCTTTTCATTTGAAAATAATTGTCGATCCAAATTCTTGTAAAGCGGAAAAGTAAAATTTCCATCTTCTCTTTCCTTTTGAAAAAGGCACATACATGTTGAAATATGAACTTGAATTTATTCTTCCTATTGAGAAGGTTTATAAATGGTTGAAAATGGTACTCACCAATAAAAAATCCATTCACATGAAAACAAGTTCTCCTACAAATTTTTCTCATTCGTTGGTGGGAAGCTATTTCTTTTGTTTGTTGGTTTGTTACCGTCCCTATCTATGAGTTTAGGCCTTTCTGTACATGGGTAGGGACCCAATCAAAACACATTTATCCTTAATAAAAATAAATATTTGGATTGTCACAACAGTTTGTTAGGGATCCAATGAGATCTTAAGGATTGACATTATCAATTATGGTCTATCATTTTCATCATTCTCAATTTTTTTCATCATCATCATCACCATCACCATGATCGTCATCATTGTAATGATAATCGTCACCATCAATCGCGTTGTTTTCCTTTTCATCATCATCACAATTTTATTTGTTAGTGTCTTCTTTTTCATGTTCATCATCGTCATAGTCATCTTCATGATTGTCATATTTGATCTAATTATCGGCCAATTGTGATTGTGATTGTTATCTTCACAACCATGGTCATTGACATCTTCCATCATCATCATTATCGTAAATGATTAGCATCATGTTAACAACGAATATTTTGATAGAAGAAGGTCTTGTAAATGGAGTTCTAGAATATATTCGAAGCATAATATACACACCTAGTACTAGTCCACCAAAACCACCAATATATGTAATGGTTTAATTTGATAATTAATTTAGAGTACAATTTGAAGATTGAACTCCAAGTGTCATCCTAATTACACCAATATAAAGGGGATACAGACATGATTTACCCTTATAGTTGGCGTGGGCATTTACAATACATAAATTGTAAGGTTTGACTCTTTCCAAGGCTACAAGTTATATTGAACAAAGGGAAACGATGGGGTTAACATTTGTGGCTATGTCTCAAATAAATTTATTGCAAAGTCTAAGAACATTTTCACCATTTACAAATCACCTCTACGAAAAGATTAAGAAAGGAAAATTACTTCCAAAATGGAAGGCAGAGGAAGAAAGATTGAAGTCCTTAAAATATAAATAATGCCCCCTATGTAATACAAAAATTTCATTATATGTTTTTTTCATTTCATGTTAGGTACATTTCACATTTTGATTCATATTAAATCATGCTTTATTTTTTGAACATGATAATATGGTTACTAATAAAATCTATAAGAACTTTGTGTAATATAGACCTAGAAATTTCATTACCTGTACTTATTCTCTAAGAAAGATCATTCCCTCTATAAATTACTCGATGATGTCCCTTGTAAGATATTTGAGTCTAAAAGGATTAATTGTTAAATTTTACTCATTTTAGATTATGTTGATGACATTTTGATCCAAATGAATATTAGAAAAGATTATTAAATGTTTATCTTTTCGTGAAATTTTCAATATATTATCTTAGATATTGTTGGTTTTGATTTGTATAAATATACCTTAGAGTAGTTTTGTAACATCCCCATTTAAGATACCAGAACAAGGGAATTTTTTTTTTTTTGATAACGTTCTCTGTTATGAATTATAAAATTCAAACACACGTTCAAGTTTTAATAATTGTTCTCTGCCCAAACAACGCAGTTTGGATCACACAATTTCTTTTTAAAACTAATGTTCCCTGTTCGCATATTTACAATATGGAACACACATTCAATGCCATTCAATCTTATAACAGATTCTATATGCTGCTGTAAATGACTCGAGGAACTGCCGATCTTCCATTTTCATGGCTCGGAGTTTCAACGATCCTTCATTTCATGACTCGGCAACAACCGATCCTTCATGTTCGTTTATGCATAGTATATTATATATACCAGTTCTCATAACCGTTTCCGGTTATCGAAGTGATCCATTTAAGAAGCCTATCTGAATATCTGTTACTGATATTCATCTGACATCCTGCATCTTAAATTAAGTGATAAGGACAACGCAACCAGCACTTGCGATACTTTGGCCAAAGATTTTCACATGCTTTGCATGATCATATTCCTGGATGTGATACACATCAATGGAATACGTCCTTCACTTCACTTCACCTGTTATCTAGAATGGTCTTTCCTGGTTCCTACCAGTCCTCTCAGTTTAAGGTCAGATTTAAACTTCCAATTTCCAACTAGTAATATGAACGAATATAGGAAGGCACTCCTAGTAACTAAAGATACGCAGACATATGGTGTCGTTCCCCACGACTCCGTGTGTCTAGTTATCTTTAGTATTCCGGAGTCACTCCGTATACCTGATCATACTCCTATCCCCTGCCAAGAACTTCACATTCAGCCTATGTATTCTTGATGTTTTAATTCGGGAGGGCATTGCAATATGTCAGCTGCAACATTGTGTCGTCATGAAGACCCCGTCTTCATGAAGACACCTTGCTGTAGCTGGCGTATGCATATGTCCTACAGAATCCTCCCATCGAGAATACACATCCTGCTCAAATGATTTGGATACGATCTTAATAATTAAGAATCAACTTTCAGCAACCATGCTGATCCCTTTATCCTCGTTTCCGTTACAGTTGTATATAGCTAAGAGGGACTAAATCCGTCCTTTAGCTTGCTATGCATCTTCTCCTTCGTGTCGAAGGGCTGCATTTCTCTACTTGGTTCTCTTCTTAATCATTGGATTAAGCAGTCCGTTACCGACGGACGTGATAAGTTTAACCTATTAAACTTAGCCAAGATTTTCCCAACTGTAACTAAATTCAGAATTCTAGCTTATTAGACGTCATTTAAACGAGGTCTAATTCCCAAGAAATGTATTCATTTGTTCTCCTTAACATTACATAGTTAAGGTCCATTAGTTATGGATATACTTATCCTATATCCTTTATTCTGAATTTAACATACGAGATCATTAATGGAGTTCGAAAGCGAAGTTCGATTACTCCGAAGTTAATTGATATTCCTTAGCTCCTAAGCTAATCCTGAATACCTATCAGTTATGGAATCATATTCTTCCTAATCCTTTTTAATGTCAATTAAAAATTCATCTTTACCCAAGTATGAACTAATTGCATATTTCAACTTAAAAGTTGTATTTAGGTAAGAATAGATATCAGTTCCCATTTAGCATCCATCCAAGGACAATTAAACAATCCAAATCAAGAAATAACATTATATTTCCAATTTAGTCAACAATATCAAACTGATATAATTATTAAAATATCACACTTGTAATTGTATTCATCAATTCATGTCATAATCCATACATTTGCCAATCCAACTGAATGGACATTGTTTACATAAAACATCATTACAACTCATAGATAGAAGAATATACTTTCTTCTTTTCACAATTCCTCGAAGAGGAATAAAAGCAACAATTACAATTCATCTTCAACCAATCAAGAAGCATCAGAAAACAGCCATGTCTTCATTCTAATCAAATTCCATCTGCAAAATGATTTGCACGGGTCAGTTCAATGAACTGAGCATATTAAGCACTTATCATTAAAATGAGGTGCTTCAACTAACTGTCTCAATAAAAGAACCCTGCTTTTATGAAACGACAGTAAGACATCAATCACGAAATAGGCACAAAAGAAAGATCAGCATAACAACTGAACTATCAAAATATCATCACAATCAGCCAAAGAACTGCTGTCCCATTTTCCACATAACCGTTACAAGTCTCAATTTACAATATTTGTAAAGTTAGGAATACAAGTAGCTTACTGCTGATATAACATACTGTTATCCTTTCCACACCTTTCATTAATAATAAATGCAAAGGATAAAACTAACTGAAACGTAAACCCATTACTTTCCTTTCAGTTCATGCATCATATTAGATTCCAAGCAATCAAGCACAGACAAGAATGCGAATAGCAATGCAGATAGTTGCTCCTATCTAAGCACTCCAAAATTCATTATTAACGAATTATAGATTTCCAACTGAATCAAAGAAGAAAAGATCATTTTTCCAAGTCATTCATCCATATCCCTATTTCTTTCCACATGACTGTCCTAAAAATGGAATCCAAACGAGACACAAATCAAGATAACAGTTCAGAGTGAAACTTACAAAATCCATTCGGAATTCACTTTCCGGCAGCAAGAATAATTTCATTCATAATCAGCTTTAAATGAAAACAAGGAAGAATTTATCATCCATATCCATACTTCATTTGAATCAGGCTCATATGAAAATCCAAAACAGGTTAGTACAACATTGTGTTTATCATAGATCAAATAGTATAAGGATGCATACCATATATTTACCGTACTAGAAGAAACCATATTTCTTTCACTGTATGTCAAACAGATAAACAGTTATACAATCATGCAATCAATTAATCACATGATTTCCTAATCCTATGAACGCATTCCGTTCAAAATAACATTTTATTCATTGCTGTTACCTACAGCAAGTCCAATAATCATGCTACTACGGATTTTACCAAAGAGAAGAATTCAGTTCCTTTAGATTCAGAAGAAACAATTTTTCTTCCAACTCAACAAGATTACTCATGCCGATCCATTTTTCCTTAAATGTTGCAAAGATCAGAAGACCACACGAAACATTCAAAATTTCCTTTTGTACAGAAAAATAATCAGCACTCAGAAACCATCTAAATGTCACTGTAATCTTTGTCAAACTGAACTTATAACGTTCATCAAAACCAATTTACTGTTTCCTTTGAATCGAAAACAGCATAAAGAAGAATTCATGTCCCTAAAGTTTCATTAAGAAATGATTCATTTTGCTCAGCAATGAACTAAAAACACCCAAGTCGTGTTTATCCAAATGACAGCTCAACTTAAAAGATAACAGAACAAATTCAATTGAAAAGCACAACCTAATGTGCATCAATACCTTCTTACCGCAAGAAAAATGAATATTCACTATAATACCAACAAGGAAATAACTATTTCGAGTTCTTCTCAGATCAACAATTAGTTCTCAAAAACAACATTCTCCCAATTCTTAAAAGATACAAACTCAATATATATATATATATATATATATATATATATATATATACCCATCATATATTCCTCTAAAGAAAAGTCAAGGCAAACCCGCCTAGGGTATTAAATATATAAGCTTGATGCAGTTAAGACAAACTCAAGCAATAACCCAAATTTCTATATTTTTCCATCAACTTGTATAGAAAACAAGCCAAGACAGTGATCGTGACAACAGTCCAAATAGGAAGACCGAACAACATTCACAACGAAATCATCCTATCCTCACAGCAAGGAGAAACAATTCATTAATAAGTTCAGAAGAAAGAACAGCCGCATTTCCTACTTTCACGAATACCAAAACGTATTCGTTCATTTCTTAAAAGCAAGAAAAAGGAACAACAATTCAAAATATTACTTATTACTTCCTTTGAATCAATTCATATGCTCACGGAAAACCCAAATGCCATTTCCATCAAAAACCAACAACAGCAGAAGGAAAAGGATCTATTTCCTTAAAAATTTCAATAAGAAACAACTTCAAAAACTCGTACATTTCTGTACAGTTTTCATCACTGAAATTCATATAGCAAAAGAACAAATGTTCAACACCGAAAGACAACTCCAACTGCCTTTATTGCAAAGATCATTCCAAATTCAAACAAGTAAGAACGATTGCACAGTAAGGAGAACAACTCATATTGCCTGTTCCATTTCATATAAACATGAACAGAGAAAGAAAATACCTATTTCTAATTCTCCAAACTGTCAAACAACCAATACAGCAATTCATAATTCCAACTCGATTCATGCAAAGACAGATCAAAGCACAACCAGAAGCGATTCTTCTTATCATTTCCAAAAAAAGAAAGCAAGAATCAACGAAATCCAAATCATATCGACTTGACAACAATCACATAAACCCAAAACCCAAGAGCAGGGTTGTTTTAATGAGACACTTAAACAAAGCAAGAATTTTTAAAGAGAAGGGCTTAACATGCCTGTGATCTCTTTTCCAAAACTTGAAGAAAGTTGCGTTTGCCGAAGTTATTTCCTTCCACGGCAACAGCAAGAACTTCCAACACTCCTTTCCTCTTCAGGCTCAGCAACAGCCTCAAAATCTCCAAGAACAGTGACAAATCCCAAGAGCTGGTTCGACTGAACCAGACCAGAAAAACCAAATGCAGAGCAACTTTGCAAAAGCCCGAATCGACAAAATGAAAAATCAAAATTCCCTCATACACTTTCCAAGGCGAGCTGGTCGCGAGGACCAAGAATAATTAATGCATTAAAGGCTCTGCCTTTTCCCAACTTCCCACGCCACCGCTAACTTGAGTTGGCGAACTCAAATTTCAAATTTCACATGCAAAACCAAATTTGGCTCCATCTCCAAATAGATACCTCCGCCTCTTACCTGCCCCGCCAAACTGGCGCTGTCCACGTATGGACTTTCCATTAAATGCTAATGAATACCCCCTCATCCTTATCCTCTCCCTCCAAGGGTCTGCGCGCCCCTTTAGATTAGGATTAGTTTAGGTTGCATATTAGTGTTCAACCTAGGTCATAGTTTAGCCTTAGGTTATTAGGACTTAGGTTTATTTCCCTTTTTTTTGTAATTTAAAAATCCACTTAGGATAGTAGTTTAGGATGCATGTTAGGACTTAGGATTAGCTTAGGGTTTAATTCCTACTAACCACTAACACTAATCAACCCCTAACCCAATCTCTCAACTAACTCTCAACTATGCTGTGCAGGACGTTCCAGTCCTTTGTATCACATGCCAAGGCCACCCGTGTCCAGGCATTTCTTGCCTCACGAGGTCTTAAGTTCGACAGTACAGGGTTCAAGAATCGAACCTTTGTCGTTGGCATTTACGTGCCAGCTGCTCATACCTGCAATCAGGCGCTGCACATTCATATCAACCTCTGGTTCGGTTCAAGAGTAAATCGACACAGAAATCACAAGAAGACCACAGCATACTTTGGATCAATGAAATTGATTCAAGGTGTGCTGTCAATCAGCAACGAGAGTTTAGCAAGTATACGACAATTTGTCGTCACATCAGCAAACACGCAAGTACAATAACTGCAGTCCTATGCAATAAATCACAGCATGCAAGAATCCAAGTTAGCAACACATTCCTTTAAGATCAGAACATATCTTAACATGTTTGCCTTCATTTCAGCAGTTATAACAGTATGAAAAACATTCACCAAGATAACTTACAAAATCAGAGTGTTACATTCTTCCCTCCTTAAAGAATCATCGTCCCGATGATCAGATTAAACAAATCAAGGATCTCCTAGGACAAAGTTCAGTTATTGTCCTTTCATTCATAAGTTCATACCAAAAACAGATTCACTCTTAAAAACAACGTTTTAAGACAACTGTACAATAGACTAATAATTGTCTAAATTTGGTAGAATTATCAGTTCCTTGAATTTCAAATTCGATTAAACAGGTGTGGAAAAGTAGATCTCATTTCTTCGAGATTTTCCCAAGTTGCACTTTCTTCGCTGAACTGGTCCCACTGGACCTTACATTGGTTCACTTCGCGATTTCTCAAGTACAACTGGCGAGTTCCCAGCACTCGAATGGGCTTAACCACGATTATTCCTGGGTCTTGGACCTGCAAGGAATTCCAATTTAGCACATGTGATAAATCTGTCACGTATTTCTTAAGCAAAGAAATATGAAAAACATCATGCATTTGAGACAAAGCAGGAGGTAATGCTAGACGATAAGCTACAGGGTTGATTATTTCAACAATTTCAAAAGGTCCCACGTAACGTGGCGACAACTTGGCAGCCTTGCCAAAAGTTATTGAGCTCTTTTTCGGCTTCACCCGAAGAAAGACCTTCTCTCCCAGTTTATAATGCCTGTCAACCCGCTTCAAGTCTGCATAGCTCTTTTGCCTATTGGCAGCCTCCTTTAGATGTTCCCGAATCATTTTGATTTGCTGTTCCATTTCCATAAGGATTTCTGGCCCAATTACCTCTCTGTCCTCAACGCTGTCCCAGCTGACAGGGGTTCTGCATTTTCTTCCATACAATGCTTCAAAGGGCGCCATTTTTAAAGAGGCATGATAGGTGTTATTGTAAGCAAATTCTACCAGCGGAAGGTATTCCTCCCATTTATACTGCTGGTCCATGCAATACATCCTTAACATGTCCTCTAAAACCTGATTAACTCTCTCAGTCTGTCCATCCGTTTCCGGATGATATGCAGAACTGAAGTTCAATTTAGTCCCCAAGGCCGCATTAAGCGTTTGCCAAAACCTTGATGTCATCCTCGGATCTCTGTCCGATATGATTAATTCCGGTATTCCATGCAATCTGAAGATTTCATGTACAAATCTTCTTGCTAGCACTGGTGCATCGTCCTTCAAATTACCAGCAATGAAGTGTGCCACTTTGGTCAATTTGTCGACTACAACCAGGATAATGTCATGCTTATTTCTTGACATAGGCAATCCTTGAACGAAATCCATCGTTATCACTTGCCATTTATACTGCGGAATACTGTGGGGATACAATAATCCAGCGGGGTGCATATGTTCCGCCTTAACACGCTGACATTCCAAGCAGTGTGTTACAAACTCTGCCACATCCTTTTTCATTCCCTTCCAGAAATATTGCTGCTTAAGATCAGCGAGCATTTTTGTAATGCCAGGGTGTCCAGAAAAAGGTGAATTATGGAATTCAGTTAACAATTTCCCTCTTAAGTCATTTGCCAAGGGTATATATACCCTGTTTTCGAACCTCAGAATTCCTTCATTATCAAAACGGAATCCCTTATACCTGACATCCCTCGGGTCTGCAGCAAGTGCTGATTTGACTTGCTGGAAATAAGGATCTGATTCCAAGGCATCTTTCACCTCATCCTTAAACTGAGTTCTTAACGTTATAAGAGCAGAGATATGCTTCCTTCGACTCAGAGCATCTGCTACTCTATTTTCCTTGCCCTTAATGTAGCTTATATCGAAATCATACTGAGACAGAAATTCTAACCATCTTCGCTGCCTTGCATTCAGATTTGGCTGAGTAAAAATATACTTCAGCCCTAGATGGTCTGTTTTTAACTCGAAGGGCTTGCCTAAAAGGTAATGCCTCCACATTTGAAGTGCATGAACAATGGCAGCGAGCTCAAGATCGTGTGGAGCATAGTTCTGTTCATGTAACTTAAGCTTTCTGCTTTCATAAGCGATGACATGGTTATTCTGTAATAGAATACCTCCAAGGCCTTCTCCTGAGGCGTCCGTTACAACCATAAAATCTCCATTTGGATCAGGTACAGTCAAAATAGGTGCTGTAGTTAACTGTTCCTTTAAATTCTTAAAGGCAGATTCACATTTGTCTGTCCAGACAAATTTCTTTTCTTTCTTTTGCAGCGAAGTGATTGGGGCAGCAATTTTTGAAAAGTCCTTAACAAACTTTCGATAATATCCAGCCAAGCCCATGAAGCTCCTCACTTCGTGCACGTTCTTAGGCGCAGGCCACTCAGTTATAGCTGTGATCTTTGAAGGGTCAACAGCTATCCCATTTTTGCTTATAACGTGTCCCAAATAATGCACCTCTGCATCATAAAAGGAACATTTGGACAGTTTGCCATACAACTTCCTCTTTCTTAAGATTTCCAGCACTATCCTGAGATGTTCTTGGTGCTCTTCGACATTTTTAGAGTATATAAGAATGTCGTCTAAGAATACAAGCACAAACTTGTCTAAGTATTCTTGAAAAATATTGTTCATTAGATTCATGAAGGCGGCAGGTGCATTAGTCAACCCAAAAGGTAACACCGTGAACTCATAATGCCCGTACCTCGTTCTAAAAGTTGTTTTATGAATATCTTCTTCCTTTATTCTCAGCTGATGATACCCTGATCGAAGATCTATTTTTGAATAAACTGATGCTCCTCGCATCTGATCGAACAGATCATCAATCCTAGGAAGTGGGTATCGATTTTTAATAGTTGCTTTGTTCAGCATTCTGTAATCAATGCACAGCCTCAATGTGCCATCCTTTTTCTTTACAAAAATTACCGGCGCTCCCCAAGGTGAGACGCTCGGTCTTATCAGCCCCTTAGTCAGAAGTTCTTGTAACTGAGCCTTCAGCTCTACCAACTCAATGGTAGTCATTCTATAAGGTGCCTTAGATATGGGTTCAGTTCCTGGTTTGATTTCTATTGCGAAGTCAAACTCACGTTTGGGCGGAAGACCTGGCAATTCCTCCGGAAACACATCACGGAAATCCCTCAGCAATGGATATCTTTCCATGAAATCATTATCTTCTTCCGCATTTTCTGTCACTTTTACTGCATACAAAGTGCAGCCTCTATTTTTAGCCCTTTTTAGTTGCATAGCCGTCAGTTTCCTAACTGCAACTTCCCGTTTTACACCTTGAATGACTGTTGCTTTCTGCAGGTCATCAAAGCAACAGATTTGTTTTTCATAACAGTCGACCTTTGCCTTATGTTCAGCCAACCAGTTAACTCCAATAATGATATCATATGATCCTAGAGGAGTGACATACAAGTCAACTTCGGTGGAGAAACTAGGCAGATCAAGAATTGCCCCAAAAAGGCACATTTCGACTGTATGGACAACATTATTCCCATAATGCACTGTCCATGTTTTATCCATTCTTGCAGCCTTTCTTTTTAATTTCATAGCAAGTTTAGCAGAAATAAAACATTCTGTAGCTCCAGTATCAAAAAGTATAACTACAGGTGTACCGAATAACTTACCCGTAACTTCTATGGGCGTCACTTGCTTTTCAGCTTGTCTGTTAGCCACTGCAGCGTGTATCCTATGCTGCTGTCCGCGATCATCCTTCTTCAGAGGACAGTGATTCGCATAGTGGTCCTTTCCACAGTTGAAGCATCCTCCAACTGGCCCTTTTCTAGGCTCAAATTTGTTACCAGCCTTGAAGTTATCATTCTGGCTTCCATAGGACTTCTGTCCAATGCCATTAACTTTTGTGAAGCTGTTCCGCACGCTATTTACAGGTCTGTTCATCACAGGTTTCTTGTTGTTATCTACAACAATTTTGTTTTTCACACCAAACCTTTTCCAAGGTCCCCTTTTTGGTGCAAGAGACGAAGAAGGATTGGGAATCTTCTTCCTTATCTCTTCCCTGTGAGCAGATATTGCCCTCAATTTCTGTTCCTGTCTGATTGCCTTTTCGACAACTCCATCCATGGTGGTTGGGCCGTGGACATCCACTTCGCCACCAATGATGGGATTCAGTCCCATTATGAATTTCCGTATTCTGAACTTCTCATCAGCTTGGTACTGCGGCACATACTTAAGGAGTTTAGTAAACCCTTCCCAGTATTCCGTCACCGACAGCCTTCCTTGCGACCAGTTCTGAAATTCAGTCATTTTCCTATCAAAATAGAGTTGAGGCAGCCATCGTTGCCTAAAATAACCCTTAAATTGATCCCAAGTTATGTCTGATTCGACAATATTCAGCTCAACCTTACGGTTGTCCCACCATGATGATGCTTCATGAGAAAGCTGATATGCTCCCCATATCGCTTTAGTCTCTTCGGAGAAGTTTCTTATTGCAAAGTATTTCTCCATTTCACTGAGCCAGTTCTCAGCTCCGTCCCCAAGAGTTGTTCCATCAAACTTTGGAGGACTTATTCTCTTTATATCATTTGTAAGTTCAGCTGCTAATCTTGCCCTTTTATTTTCAGGGGGATTAGGAGCAATTACATTATTATCATCAACACCCGGATTCCCTCCGTTGATGTTGTCCACAGGAGGCAGCTGATCATTTATTTCAGCTTCATTCTCCTCCTCTTCATTGCCCATTGACTGCTGTTCCAGAACAGTCAAACGATCCCTCGTATCAAGTAGGGCAGCAAGGATTTCATCCAGCTTTTGGGCAGTCGCTGCTTCTCCACCCTGTAACGGGTTATTCGCAGCATTCCCTCTTGTCCTGACCATTTTCTGTTCAATAAGAAAATGTAAACCTTATTAATATCGTGGACTCATTAGGTCCAAGAGCTGCAACCTTCAGCTCTGATACCAAGATGTAACATCCCCATTTTAAGATACTAGAACAAGGGAATTTTTTTTTTTTTTTTTTTTTGATAACGTTCTCTGTTATGAATTATAAAATTCAAACACACGTTCAAGTTTTAATAATTGTTCTCTGCCCAAACAACACAGTTTGGAACACAATTTCTTTTTAAAACTAATGTTCCCTGTTCGCATATTTACAATATGGAACACACATTCAATGCCATTCAATCTTATAACAGATTCTATATGCTGCTGTAAATGACTCGAGGAACTGCCGATCTTCCATTTTCATGGCTCGGAGTTTCATCGATCCTTCATTTCATGACTCGGCAACAACCGATCCTTCATGTTCGTTTATGCATAGTATATTATATATACCAGTTCTCATAACCGTTTCCGGTTATCGAAGTGATCCATTTAAGAAGCCTATCTGAATATCTGTTACTGATATTCATCTGACATCCTGCATCTTAAATTAAGTGATAAGGACAACGCAACCAGCACTTGCGATACTTTGGCCAAAGATTTTCACATGCTTTGCATGATCATATTCCTGGATGTGATACACATCAATGGAATACGTCCTTCACTTCACTTCACCTGTTATCTAGAATGGTCTTTCCTGGTTCCTACCAGTCCTCTCAGTTTAAGGTCAGATTTAAACTTCCAATTTCCAACTAGTAATATGAACGAATATAGGAAGGCACTCCTGGTAACTAAAGATACGCAGACATACGGTGTCGTTCCCCACGACTCCGTGTGTCTAGTTATCTTTAGTATCCCGGAGTCACTCCGTATACCTGATCATACTCCTATCCCCTGCCAAGAACTTCACATTCAGCCTATGTATTCTTGATGTTTTAATTCGGGAGGGCATTGCAATATGTCAGCTGCAACATTGTGTCGTCATGAAGACCCCGTCTTCATGAAGACACCTTGCTGTAGCTGGCATATGCCAATGTCCTACAGAATCCTCCCATCGAGAATACACATCCTGCTCAAGTGATTTGGATACGATCTTAATAATTAAGAATCAACTTTCAGCAACCATGTTGATCCCTTTATCCTCGTTTCCGTTACAGTTGTATATAGCTAAGAGGGACTAAATCCATCCTTTAGCTTGCTATGCATCTTCTCCTTCGTGTCGAAGGGCTGCATTTCTCTACTTGGTTCTCTTCTTAATCATTGGATTAAGCAGTCCGTTACCGACGGACGTGATAAGTTTAACCTATTAAACTTAACCAAGATTTTCCCAACTGTAACTAAATTCAGAATTCTAGCTTATTAGACGTCATTTAAACGAGGTCTAATTCCCAAGAAATGTATTCATTTGTTCTCCTTAACATTACATAGTTAAGGTCCATTAGTTATGGATATACTTATCCTATATCCTTTATTCTGAATTTAACATACGAGATCATTAATGGAGTTCGAAAGCGAAGTTCGATTACTCCGAAGTTAATTGATATTCCTTAGCTCCTAAGCTAATCCTGAATACCTATCAGTTATGGAATCATATTCTTCCTAATCCTTTTTAATGTCAATTAAAAATTCATCTTTACCCAAGTATGAACTAATTGCATATTTCAACTTAAAAGTTGCATTTAGGTAAGAATAGATATCAGTTCCCATTTAGCATCCATCCAAGGACAATTAAACAAATCCAAATCAAGAAATAACATTATATTTCCAATTTAGTCAACAATATCAAACTGATATAATTATTAAAATATCACACTTGTAATTGTATTCATCAATTCATGTCATAATCCATACATTTGCCAATCCAACTGAATGGACATTGTTTACATAAAACATCATTACAACTCATAGATAGAAGAATATACTTTCTTCTTTTCACAATTCCTCGAAGAGGAATAAAAGTAAACAATTACAATTCATCTTCAACCAATCAAGAAGCATCAGAAAACAGCCATGTCTTCATTCTAATCAAATTCCATCTGCAAAATGATTTGCACGGGTCAGTTCAATGAACTGAGCATATTAAGCACTTATCATTAAAATGAGGTGCTTCAACTAACTGTCTCAATAAAAGAACCCTGCTTTTATGAAACGACAGTAAGACATCAATCACGAAATAGGCACAAAAGAAAGATCAGCATAACAACTGAACCATCAAAATATCATCACAATCAGCCAAAGAACTGCTGTCCCATTTCCACATAACCGTTACAAGTCTCAATTTACAATATTTGTAAAGTTAGGAATACAAGTAACATACTGCTGATATAACATACTGTTATCCTTTCCACACCTTTCATTAATAATAAATGCAAAGGATGAAACTAACTGAAATGTAAACCCATTACCTTCCTTTCAGTTCATGCATCATATTAGATTCCAAGCAATCAAGCACAGACAAGAAAGCGAACAGCAATGCAGATAGTTGCTCCTATCTAAGCACTACAAAATTCATTATTAACGAATTACAGATTTCCAACTGAATGAAAGAAGAAAAGATCATTTTTCCAAGTCATTCATCCATATCCCTATTTCTTTCCACATGACTGTCCTAAAAATGGAATCCAAACGAGACACAAATCAAGATAACAGTTCAGAGTGAAACTTACAAAATCCATTCGGAATTCACTTTCCGGCATGAAGAGTAATTTCATTCATAATCAGCTTTAAATGAAAACAAGGAAGAATTCATCATCCTTATCCATACTTCATTTAAATCAGGCTCATATGCATATCCAAGACAGGTTAGTACAACATCGTATTTATCATAGATCAAATAGTATAAGGATGCATACTATATATTTACCGTACTAGAAGAAACCATATTTCTTTCACTGTATGTTAAACAGATAAACAGTTATACAATCATGCAATCAATTAATCACATGATTTCCTAATTCTATGAACGCATTCCGTTCAAAATAAAATTTTATTCATTGCTGTTACCTACAGCAAGACCAATCATAATGCTATTTCCAAAATTCAAACAGCCCAAAGAGAAGAATTCCCTTCCTTTAATTATTCAAATAAGAAACAATCATTTTCTTCAACTCAACAAGAATTACTCATGCCGATTTCATTTTTCCTTAAATGCCAGTGCAAAGATCAGAAGACCACACGAAACATTCAAAATTTCCTTTTGTACAGAAAAATAATCAGCACTCAGAAACCATCTAAATGTCACTGTAATCTTTGTCAAACTGAACTTATAACGTTCATCAAAACCAATTTACTGTTTCCTTTGAATCGAAAACAGCATAAAGAAGAATTCATGTCCCTAAAGTTTCATTAAGAAATGATCATTTTGCTCAGGATGAACTAAAAACACCCAAGCCGTGTTTATCCAAGCATGACAGCTCAACTTTTAAAGATAACAGAACAATCGTTCATATTGAAAAGCAACTCACCTAACCTGTGCAGTTCCAATCCATTATACCACAAACAATGAATATCCAAAATATTTCTTCTTTGCAAACAATGAAATAACCAATTCGAGTTCTATCTCGATCAACAATTAGTTCCATAAAACAACAAATTCTCCTTTTTCTTAATGAGATACGGAACATCAAAAATAATTTCATAATATATATATCTTTTCAATATCAATATCTCTGTCAAGGCAAACCCGCCTAGGGTATTAAATATATAAGCTTGATGCAGTTAAGACAAACTCAAGCAATAACCCAAATTTCTATATTTTTCCATCAACTTGTACAGAAAACAAGCCAAGACAGTGATCGTGACAACAGTCCGAACAGGAAGACCGAACAACATCAATTAAAACACAACGAAATCATCCTATCCTCACAGCAAGGAGAAACACCATTCATTAATAAGTTCAGAAGAAAGAACAGCCGCATTCTCCTACTTTCACGAATACCCCAAAACGTATTCGTTCAGTTCTTTTGCAAGAAAAAGGAACAGCAATTAAAATAACCATTACTTCCTTTGAATCGAGTTCATATGCTCACGGAAAACCCAAATGCCATTTCCATCAAAAACCAAAACAGCAGAAGGAAAAGGATCTATTTCCTTAAAAAATTTCAATAAGAAACAACTTCAAAAACTCGTACATCCTGTAGTTTTCATCACTGAAATTCATATAGCAAAAGAACAAATGTTCAACACTGAAAGACAACTCCAACTGCCTGTACTGCTTTGATCATTCAAATTCATTTAACAAAAGAACGATTGCACAGTAAGGAGAACAACTCATATTGCCTGTTCCATTTCATATAAACATGAACAGAGAAAGAAAATACTTATTTCAAATTCTCCAAACTGTCAAACAACCAACACAGCAATTTCGTATATTCCTACTCAATTCATGCAAAGACAGATCAACAGAAGCGATTCAACAGCAAGAAAGCGAATCCACTCAATCCATTCAAACAACTACAACAATCACATAAACCCAAAACCCAAGAGCAGGGTTGTTTTAATGAGACACTTTAAACAAAGCAAGAATTTTTAAAGAGAAGGGCTTAACATGCCTGTGATCTCTTTTCCAAAACTCGAAGAAAACTACGTTTGCCGAAGTTATTTCCTTCCACGGCGATAGCAAGAACTTCCCAAAAACCATTTCCTCTTCAGGCTCAGCAACAACCTCAAAATCTCCAAGAACAGTGACAAATCCAAAGAACTGGTTCGACTGAACCAGACCAGAAAAACCAAATGCAGAGCAACTTTGCAAAAGCCCGAATCGACAAAATGAAAAATCAAAATTCCCTCATACACTTTCCAAGGCGAGCTGGTCGCGAGGACCAAGAATAATTAATGCATTAAAGGCTCTGCCTTTTCCCAACTTCCCACGCCACTGCCAACTTGAGTTGGCGAACTCAAATTTTTAAATTTCACATGCAAAAACTAAATTTGGCTCCATCTCCAAATAGATACCTCCGCCACTTACCTGCCCCGCCAAACTGGCGCTGTCCACGTATGGACTTTCCATTAAATGCTAATGAATACCCCCCTTCATCCTTATCCTCTCCCTCCAAGGGTCTGCGCGCCCCTTTAGATTAGGATTAGTTTAGGTTGCATATTAGTGTTCAACCTAGGTCATAGTTTAGCCTTAGGTTATTAGGACTTAGGTTTATTTCTCCTCTTTTTTTTTTGTAATTTAAAAATCCACTTAGGATAGTAGTTTAGGATGCATGTTAGGACTTAGGATTAGCTTAGGATTTAATTCCTACTAACCACTAACACTAATCAACCTCCATCCCAGTCTTCCAACTGACACTCACGTAAATGTTGTGCAGGACGTTCAGTCCTTTGTTTCACATGCCAAGGCCACACGTGTCCAGGCATTTCTTGCCTCACGAGGTCTCAAGTTCGACAGTACAGGGTTCAAGAATCGAACCTTTGTCGTTGGCATTTACGTGCCAGCTGCTCATACCTGCAATCAGGCGCTGCACATTCATATCAACCTCTGGTTCGGTTAAAGAGTAAATCGACACAGAAATCACAAGAAGACCACAGCATACTTTGGATCAATGAAATTGATTCAAGGTGTGCTGTCAATCAGCAACGAGAGTTTAGCAAGTATACGACAATTTGTCGTCACATCAGCAAACACGCAAGTACAATAACTGCTGTCCTATGCAATAAATTACAGCATGCAAGAATCCAAGTTAGCAACACATTCTCTTAAGATCAGAACATATCTTAACATGTTTGCCTTCATTTCAGCAGTTATAACAGTATGAAAAACATTCACCAAGATAACTTACAAAATCAGAGTGTTATAAGGTTTGACTCTTTCCAAGGCTACAAATGATATTGAACAAAGGGAAACAATGGGGTTAACATTTGTGGCTATCTCTCAAGTAAATTCGTTGTAAAGTCTAAAAATATTTCTTCCATTTACATATGAGCACCATGAAAAGATTAAGAAGGGAAAATTACTTATGAAATAGAAGGAAGTGGAAGAAAGACTTAAGTCCTTGGAATATAAATAATGTCCCCTATGTAACACACATTTCATTGTATGATTTTTTCATTTCATGTGATGTACATTTCACATTTCGATTCATATGAAATAATGCTTTATTTTTTGAACATGATAATATGGTTACTAATAAAATCCATAAGAACTTTGTGTATTATAGACCTTAAAAAATTTATTATTGGTAAATGGTTCTCTGAAGAGGATGGTTCCCCTTTAAATATAAGATGATGTTCCTTGTAAGATATTTGAGTGTAGTAGCAAAATTCCCGTTTTTTTACTAATTTTAGATTATGCCCCATAGAGACTATCCTAGAATCTAAATAGGAATATAGAAACATATTATATAAATCCTGCCAGAACAGTGAAAAAAGTAGCATTCAACATATTATTGCAGCCATACAATACTCGAAGACTAGTAAAATATAGCCTGAGAGAAGTGGAAACCTTCACTTGAGCATTTTATATATGAAGCATATTAAATATTGAAGGTAATGCTTTTAACCTCCTCCATAACATATAAAAAATATTGAGGGAAAAATGAATTGAGAGAGTTTTCCTTATTAAATAGAGATAGCATGTTTCTTTTTTTCCACCCTTCCATGAACCCAGGATGGATGTTCTAAGATTGAAAATTTTTTGAACTTGAATTTCAATGGAAGTCTTCAGAAGAGCCTTGTGCATAAAAAGGTGATCAATTATGCTTTTTAACAATATTTTAATGGATACTCCTCCAAATCTTGTATTATTTCTTATAAATCTCTTCAATCCTGGCCTCAAATGTGGGGTTACTGTCAGAATATTTTCCCATAGTATCTTCCTTGAGTTGAGAAAGTTATTTTGATCAGAATTGTACAAATCTTATCAAGATGATTCTTTACCCAAATCATTTAGATTCAGATTAGAGTGGGTCAATAGATGTAGTTACAAGAGGCTAATTTAGAAGACATCCGGGATTTCAACACCAGCAAAAATATCCCCTTTTCGTTTTCGTAAACACACTTGTATAGAGGAGGAGAAGGGGGTTAAGGTTTTTTGCCATTACCTTCACCATTCTTGTCCAATTGGGGTTCATTGGGGGGAATGAGGTGGGCAGGGATGTTAAAATTAAATGTAGCATTATTGATGGAGGAGGATAACAGAATTTTTATTACTATATGTTATTCTCTTAAGAGAGATAGTTCCCTCTTTAAATGATCTATGATAAAATAACTTGTAAGATATTTGCGTCTAAAAGGTTTACATGTTAATATTTTCAATCTTGTATTTTTGTTTGTGACATTTTTAAGTGATATGATATATTCGAGAAAATATTATCAAATAAATGTTTGTCTTTCCATGACAAATTTCAATATATCCATCAATCGTATGATTGGAAGTTAATTGGTAGAACAAGATACCAATGTAGTTCAATCAGAATTCATAGGAATAATTTGACTCATAGGAAATTCATTTGTTTTATAAAAGGTCTAATGCTATCAATTCTTGAAAAAAAATATGTATATACTTAAATAATCGTTTGTTTCACATATGAACTATGTGGGTAGGGATCCTTATTATTAATAAATGAGTCTCAAAATGACTGATTTGATGATTCTTAACAACATTGCATGCATGAACTAAATTCCCATTTAACCTCTAGAATTTATTTTTGGTATGATTTTAGTATATTGCAACTCTCATGGATGCTACTAGCATACCTATATTATATAAATATATGTAAAATCGATAATTTCTCATTATAATATACAAACCTAGAAGTTTTGTTATAATTTTATAGTTAATCTAGAATACCATTTGAAGAAAAAAAGTCCACATACATTTCTAATTACTCTAATAAAAATGGGACACACACAACAACTACCCTTATGGTTGGCTTGGGCATTAACAATAAATAAATCACAAGTTGTGACTCTTTCAAAGGCTACAATTGATACAGGGAAACAAGAAATAACAGGGTTAACATTCATTGCAATATCTCATGTAAAGTCTTTGGAAGGCTGAAGAATATTTCCACCATTTACTTATGACCACTCTGAAAGGATGAAAAAAGGAAAACATGTTTCCAAAAGGAAGCTAAGGAAGAAACATTGATTTTGAAAATATATAAAGTCATGTACATACAGGGCCGAATTAAGGTTTCAAAGCGCCCTAGGCAGTACTCGGAGAGTACGCCCCCCTCCCACCCCCCCCTCCGGGACCAGGCATCCACCTGTGCATGTTGATCCCAATAAGGCACAAAATATAGCGTATAAAATAATATGAAACACCACAACACCCTCCGGGACCAGGCATTTTATTACCACAAAAGGCCCAAAATTAAAACAACATGTAACAGGAAAATTTCAGGTCATTAGTTCAATTTCTGTTTCAACTTTCCATGGAGTACACACACGCTCAATAATAATGTCAAAATATCTATTCTTGATTTTTTCTAAGAGTTTTAGAGTTCTGAATAATTTATTAATTTACCAAAACCGCTGCACGATAGTCACACAATGTCACCTAAAAACGTGTTACATAATTAAACAAATAAGACTAGGAGAATTTCAATTTCTGCATATAAACATGTACCATACTACCAGATCATACCTATTCTACTTCTATTCAAGTTCACTTGCAACAAATTTTTCTTCCTTTGGTGAATGAATTGTGCAGCGCAACATCCTGGCAAAGCCGCAAAGTAAATTAGAATTTAGTGATTCCGGAACTTTGAAGGTTGATTAGACATTCGTTCGTGAATCGTGATTCCTATGATCAATCTATGTGTTCTACTCCTTCCACCCCCTCTTTGGTTTCTTCCTTTTCCTTAAGATTTCAACTTTTCTCTTCCTTTATGAACTATGTATTGAGATTTAAAGGAAATATCTAAGGAATGATTTGACCTATTCAATATATACTCATGCGATAACAAAGATCCCATTTGCTCATCAATTTTCAACTAGGTGAGATCGTTTAAATCCTGTAGTTCCCCATCTTGTCATACCCCTTCAGCAAGCATTCTATAAGGCCTTTAGTTCATAATGAGATCATTTCGGATGTTTCTTTTGTTAAATTGATAGTTCAATCATCATGGATCCTTTGCATTGAATGTCAGTTGAAATGTTATGGGCTATCATCACACTCTTCTCTATGGTTGATGCTTTTCCAGGTATCAGTCACTACCATGGGTGTTATCTTCACATCATACGGTTATGGTTCACAATCGTTATCAGACTTGAATCAAAAATACGAGTTGATAATGATATTAGCTAAAGTTTTACGTTTAACTAAATAGGGTGATGTTTTGAATCTTGTGCCTTGATGAATGTGGTGTCATTGCCATTATACCTGGTTAGAGATGGTGTGAGTTTCATTTGGTAAAATGACATTTCATGGAACTTGAATTCAATGTGTTAACTCAGATTTACTTACAATGATTAATGAACCTGAGATTAAGCTCCATTTAAAAAATTAATAGTCCTTGCCAAACAAGTTTAGCCTTTGCCAGGATAGAGCACTTTGATTTTCTTCATTACATCGTGCTTTAGTCAGATTTTGAGATGGATAAATAGAGACATTTAACGAACAGAGGTTTTTTACAATATAATGGTTATAGTAATAAAATTACATATATAAAAAAATTACATTTTATTTTATTTAAAATAAGTAATCGTAAACGAAAATATGTTGTGCAAGTAAATAAAAAATGAAAAAAATTGAACATAAATTAAAATCAAGATAAAAAAATAATAATAATAAGATAGAATAAAATGAAAGAGCCAAAGAGCCGGTGAAATACGACAGTTGGAAAAAATTTAGGGTTCCTTATTATCTTGTGTTGTTTAGTTTTTTTGATTTAAGATCAAGTTGTGCCACCTTAATAGAAAGGGGATTTCATCAGAATTTGTTGTTGTAAGTGCTTGGGAATATTTTTATGTAGGAATGGGTGAGTTGTCACAAAATTAAATGAATGCTGCAATGCAGTCTACAGAGTGAGACTGAGACTGAGAACTGAGAGAGTTTAAGTTAAGAACAAGATTGAGTCGGTCTAGCCTCCAAAGTTAAGAACAGTCGCTGAGAGCTCCAATAATCAATTCTAAATTTCCAAAGTTCAGAACAAGTCCACAGGAGTCCAGGACGTGTTACAGTTATGGTGTTACCGTGTTCTAAGTTCACACTTCACAATCACAGACTACAGTTCTACTAGACTACTGAAAAATAGACTAACATTAAACAGTCACTCCAAAATTTGCAGCCGCAGGGGTAGGGCTAGGGGATTTGAGAATCAGAGAACAAATTACAATTCAAAAAATGAATTTGAAACTGGCTAACAGCGACGCCCTCCTTTTATATCAATTTTTTTTGTAAAATTTTAATTTGACTCCTTAGCCGACTGCCTCAGTGACTAGCCGACCTACCACCTAGATTTTTTTTTGGAAAATGAGGCGCCCTCCCTTTTGTGTGCCCTAGGCAACTGCCTAGGTTGCCTAGGGTAAGACACGCCCCTGGGTCTATTGAATTCAATCTAGGTGAAGTTATGCCTACAAACTAGTTTCGCTTCGTGCCACATTCCTCTTATGAGAAAAAGAAGACCTGTTCAACAAAATAATAGTGATCAACAAATTTGAAATATTAAATGTCTTTAAAAACACACCTATTTTTGAAATAGGTTTTAAATATTGCATAAGAAAATTATCATCTCTTTATTTCAAGATGGAAAAATGCATGCAATTCACGCTAAAGGTGGTAGAGAGGTGGAAAGGAATTTTGGACACTAAATAGTAATATAGAATAAGTGAAGGTAGATCTTCAAAAGAACGAGCAAATGGTTGACATAGGACTAAGTCACTAAAACATTAGACTATTACTTTTGATTAGGATTCTTCAAAGGATCTTGTTTAAATTAACCATGTATTAGATTTAGGCATCCAAAAAGTCTATATTGGATAGAGAGGATTAAGGCTTATGTAAATTAAGCAATTACGTATGGTGTAATGTCCATAATTTTCAACGTTCTAAAATCAAATCAAACCTTAAATAATCATTTAGAAAGTTGCAAACAATTTTTTTTGTTTAAGATTGTAAGCGTCTCAAACCCTATAATACGTTTAATTAATTCCTACCAACAATTTACTAGATTAAAATGGATGGATCAGGTCTCGATTAATAATCAATATTCTTAATCCATTTATAATGTCAATTTAACTACAACCCGCTATGCCCATTAATTCTCTTACTTGATTAAATAGTTTCCCTTCTCACATTAGCATTCAAACCCACATTTATTAAACCCATATCCTTAGTTACCTTAGTTCTCTTAAACTATTATCATTAATTTCCATATAATCATTTACGAAAAATTAAATTCGATAGTTAATTAAAATATTTTAATTGCAAAAGTTGTTAAATAATTTATCAAAAATTGTTAGCCAAAGATTAATTAATGCCCACCAAATAACTATTAATAATGATTCAACAAATTAATTTAGTAAAGTTATTACCATAAGGTGTTTTAACCCATAATAACTATTAACTAGCGAGGCGCTACTAAACATTAATAAATTATGATCATTGTGCAGCCACGCAGAGGTGTGCACTTCCTTCTTTGCACATCTCCTACGTGACTTCATAGCTTGAATGGAATTTAAGGAAGGCTCTAAAGTGTTTTTGAAGCTCAAAACATCTCATTACAAGGGTTAGGATTGTGAACCTCTAGATCATGATATGGGCATCCAAAAACACATTATAGTCCACTATTTGAGCATGCCCAAAAAAGTTATGCTCGCTTAAAATTGGCTCGTGCCATCCAAAAGGCTCACCCAGCATTGGTAGCATCATGATCAACTTTACTTGGATGATGTTCCACTTGTTTGGTACACCCTGAGGTAGCGCACGACACCAAGGACTTCGTACGCATCACTCAACTTGATTGGTTCACCCTAGATTGAGGTGAAGCACTAAGGACGCATCATGCCTTCCACACAATGCCACACACGCTCATGCAGCTTGTGTATTACCGCATCGCAATATCTCGCATACTCGTAATACTGTGGAGCATGGCATGCATCTCACAACATTCATGCCTTCTACAATGCCACAAACTTGCTTCACAACTTCTGCAGTTTCGAGCAGGCGTGTCGCGTCTCTCGCAACTCCTGCAGTCTTGTGCCAAGCAGCATTTGCGGCTCCTGCAATGTTGAGCACGGCCTTGCATCCTTCGCATCTTCTTGTAGCATTGGGTAACACTACTCTTCAACGCACGTCTTAAGCCTTGTAGAACCAATACAACATCTCACAGAACATACAAAGCTTACCTCACTTAACACCTACGCATCACCTTTGCGCCACACCGTTGCACAAGAATTGTATTGCTATCAGCAACCACGTGGCAGCTTCATTCCGCATGACTTGCCAAGTGGGACTGCTAGTTCTATGACACAATAGAGAATCTCTCAGACTGATCGTCTAAGAGAGGATCAACCGGTAAACACTTGAAAGAAGCTCAATTGTCACGCGGTTTGGAAAATGAAACGACTTGTAATTTATCTTTTTCCATTATAACTTATTATTGTTAATTTGTTTCCAAAATGACATGACAACTAGGTTATCCCCTTGACATTTTGGAATCTATTCACTTGGAATCCTTCGAAAACTCTATTTACCTTACTTGAAAAATCGGTATTGTCTCCTATATAGTAAGAGCAAGTATATAAAGGATGTAGTTCTCTTACATGGCAAATCAGTTAATATCTCCCCCTTCCTAACTTGTATCATTTACACATTGTAACGTACCAAAATGCAAGTATCCATTTGTTTTGATATGAACTATCATTAGCCTTAGCCCTTAGAAAGTTTGTCCTTTCACTTGAATAGAATTTGTCAAATGCTTGTACCTACCTCACTTAGCAATAAAAAATAATTTCAAAAGTTGCTCCAATTGTTATCTCATATATCATTATAGATTTGTTTTCAAAATGAACTAACACTACATTAGCCCCAAAAAATTAATTCCCCTTCACTTAGAATCCTCAATAACCCTATCTACCTTACCTGCTAAAAAATCATTTCCAAAGTAGCTCTAGCCATGGTTCAAACCCATAAAGAAAGAGCATCTTTGTTCAAATCTTTATGAGCTCTATCCTTATTTGAGACATAATTTCATGCTAAAATTGGAGATATCTTCCAAGTTTTTACCACAAGGACATATGTTCAAGAAAAGGAGCCCCCAATCTGTGCCAATAATCTTATTTCTTCTCATATATCGGATTATAGGGCTACCTAATAATCACTCTAAAAGGGTTTTAGCTAAGAATTGCATTTGTCCCTGAATATCTTTTGTCGGGGCATCCGACATTCAATCCAAGGTTGGCAAGTCGGAGAAATCATAAAATTTGAACATGGTTAACTGAATCGCTACCTTGCAACTAGTTTTCAATATTGTGAAAACGGAAACCGGGTATACTTCGAACACCTCCAAAGAAAGGTATTACCGAGACATTTAAGGTCAGAGGGAGACTAAATGAACAATGTATCCATTCGTGACATAATGTGGTGTTAACCTTTTCACAACATTTAAGGAAATACCAGCATGCAGATACATTAGTAATATAAAACTATATTTTAAATAACATAAGTAACGAATTTAGGGAAACTAAGAGCATTTTAAAATGGACATCGCTCCAGATCCTATTATCCTGTTGTACATGGCCCCATGCTGATTCATTTTCAAAAATTTATGTGTAAAGGAAAAAATCAAATCTTGACCTGGAAATCAAGTAGCCGTCCCAAAATTTTTGGCCCGTTAAACTTAGGAGGTGGCTAGAGTAACATTGGTTTCCCCCTAGTAGTGATCCCCCTACTGTTTAGGCCAACACCTCTGTTTCTTCATGTGGCAAAAAATGCTTTCCAACCACTAATTTTTGGTCATTTTGAGGGAAAATTGGAATGGGTTCCTGAAATATCTCAACAAAAATTGTAGAGACTAGTAATGGTAAAAACATGAGACCTTAAATTGAGCTAAAATGTTCCTAAATTTTCTTAGCAGCACTTTCTGATATATTTATGGAGCCCCCAACCATGGGACCATGCCCTAAAAGTTGAATTTACTTTCTAGCAAAGGTATTTTCCTTTCCTTTTAGCAACATGGCCCTAATTGATGGTTTTCACTTAAATTTCTATCATCTTGCCTTTCCGCTCTTAGTACGTGTTTATGTGATAAGAGTCCCCAATTATAGCTACAATCTCAAGCTAAATGTGCTAATCAAAGGTGTATTCAAGTCACTGTTATTTTGTGCACTAATCCGTACATTTTACAGAAATAATGGGAGTCTGTGGTCTCTAAAGGTGCTTTGGAAGGGACATTACATGTCTGTAAATGGCCAGAGGGGGTTTCAATGCATCGTTTCATTGGCTAGCATGTTTATGACCTACAGCTTTTTTTTCAAATTTTATTGTTGGTCTAACTCTGAGCATGGATTTTTCTTTTAATTGAGCTATAAGGTTAATTCTTTGGGCTCATTCAAGTTTTCTTTTAACTCAAGAACACATTCAATAAGCTATATGAAGTGTTTGGTAAAACTTTCCATTGAAAATTGTCTTCTTGGCTGATGAGAATCCGTGCATTGAACACAAAATAAGAATCTAAATAATTTAAAAGTCACTAAAATATGTGATCAGGGGCATCCATTTCAATGTCAAATGTTCACTAAACTGGCTAAACCATGTCAGTGTAGTAGACCTAAAGATCTTTTCGATGACTGTAAGAACGTGAAAAACAGACACTCTAAGTCAACTTATGTTCGGTCAAAATTCAGTCAATGGGAAAGTCAACTCTGGTCAACAAGTCAATAATGCTTTTTAACACTGTGAAGCGTGGCAAAAAGAGAAAAAGGTTTAAGGTTGTTTGAGTATTTTCAACCTAGGATCTACACCATGATTTTAAATGTAGGACTTGTCATCAAGAGGAACAACGAAAGGTGTAAGAAAGCAGGTAAACGAGGTAATGAAATTCCACCTCTTGCTCCCACTTACACTAAAAATAACACTAAGGAAAAATTAAATTTAAATAAGACTTCTAAAAAACTCTTAAAGTTTAAACAATATATCTTTGCAGTAGAACAAAAGTATGGTTTTCCTTGCACATTTTGTGAAGGTTGTAATCATTATGCAACATACATATTGGAAGAGAAAAACAATGATTAAGAAGTTAATGCCTTTTGTGAATGATAAAAAGGTGCTAAAGACTAATCTCACTCTGGTAAGGTGAGAAATGGCAAAAATGTTATTCTCCTAAACTAGAGGAATCATTATCCTAACAAATGTTCAGGGAATAGAACTAAAACTAAGACTCCTACATAAAACAATGGAAGTTAGATATTTGTTCCCATTGTAAAAGGAATGGTCATGATGTTGGATGTGTTGGTAAAAAAATAAAAAAATAAAATATGTAAGTAAACCTATTAGTGCAATCATTGGACTAAGTAGTTTTAAAAGGAAAATAATGTCAAACCTAAAATTGTTGATCTAACTCATGTATAATGCTCAGTCTAGTACTGGGGAAGTAATTAACCACCTAAACGAAGAAATCCAAGTAATTAGATGGGTAAAACATTCATCAACTTTATGTTCCACATTGCAATAATTGGTGATAGTATACAAACATTTTCAAAGCTATATTTTAGGGATTTGATCATATGTTTATATTTAGCTTTGAAATAATTTATAAGCAGCACGTAGGAAGATAACAGAGTGATAGGTTCACATACTCATATTCAGACCCTTCTCTACATTTTGGTGTTATTCCATTTCTGACAACAATATGTAGGGATATGGGCATCATCAGAATGTCTATTTTGAAATAACCATGCAGTTTTATCTGCGGTGTTGTCATTTGTGCAAATATTAGTGGATGCTTATAAGATCCATTCGGGCACCTGTTTGATATTTAATAAATAGACAAACTTGTTGTATCCACATGTGCTATTTATACTAAGATCACAGAGTTTATTTTGGGAAAAAAATATTACTTGTAACTATCAGATGTGGTTGCAAGTAATAGGGTGTAAATTTATTTGTAATATCCCCTTCCCATTTGAAGACCTTTGGCCTATTTTGTCAACCCGACGGCCAAAGGGTAAATATAAGGGTGGCTTAAGTTATATTTAATTATTATAAAGTGCCATTAATAAAAGAAAAAAAATATATAGAGCACTTATAATAATTTATATGACTTAATAATTATTAAATCAAGGATGGAAAAAGCCCAAATATAAATTGTTATCCATCCTAGATGAAAATGCGACTTGCCTTAGAAGGGGGAATGGGAACATAGAAAGGATAAATGCCCATTTTACTATGTATTTCCCCTAGAAAAATGCAACTTGCATTTAGGAGGGAAAAAGTTGTTGGGAAAAGCATTTAATATGGGAAAATATTAAATGCTTTCATAGGGAAAATCCTTGGGAACTAATTGGATATTGTAGAGGTTGTTTTGGGTCTCTTATTCCTTTATAAGGAGAAGTCGACTTGAAGAGAAACATATTCCATACCATTTAATATTTTCTAATTTATGCCTTAAGCTTGTAGCTTATGTATATTCTTTCATGTGCAACTGTTGTTTGCAAATATCCAACTTGTGGAGTAAGATCCCATGGGAACCCTAGCTTCGGTGGTGAGAGATCCATCCCTAGCTAGCAAGGCATTCTTCGGTAGTGAGAGATCTACCCTAGCTTGTCATTTTTGGAGCTGAATTGATGGCCTAAATGTGCTGGGTGACCTACTTTTTAGGGGCAAATTAGGGTTTCGTGTTTGTTGTGCAAAAACTATTTTTGGAATATTATTCTTCATATTTTTGTGGCCCAAGATCCAAAGTTTCAGCTCATTTGAACTTTTCTAGCAAAAGATATTAATTTTAGAAGTTTTCAGTTGTTTAGGGCACGCTGTAAATTTCTGGTAGCATTCTGTTATTCGAAAAATTCTGAAAAATAGTTCTATAATATTTGTTATTGTATTAGCAAGCTCCATTTAAAATTTCAAGAGATTTGAGCAAGTATTTTTGGAGTTATCCATTATTTTCTGTTTGCTACCCTAAATTTAATTTTATGCAAAAATCATTTTTCAGTTTGGCTGCAATTTATCTGTATTTTGCATATTTAAAGTTGGGATTGCCTAAAATCCGTTTAGGGGTAAAATAATGTCCATTGGGGATATCATTAAAAATGTTATCAGAGTTGTTGTTCCTTTAGCCTGTGTGGGTTAAATATGGTAGTTTGGAAAGATCTCAATGTGGGTTTTATGAAGGAAATGTTCACCAACATTGTGAAACAACAGGAAGCCACTAACCTTTATTTGAGCTTATTCACTCAGCACCTCCCACAAGAAAATCATCGGCCTAGTAATGCCGACTTTTTGAACAATAATAGAGGGCATGCTCAATAGATTTTGATGAGGATTCTTGTTAGAGGAAATATCAATCTTTGAGTAAGGGTTTCAAAGATAATATGCCATTTCTTGATTATTGCATGATGAAGATTGGTAGCAAGCCCAAGCAAGATCATCATATGCCTTGAATTTATCCTTGAGTTATTTTCCTCGGACTCATCTTGAAGAAGAAGATTCTAAGAGAAAAAGGTATGATTTCCATTGAGCAAAATAATTACATTAGTGAAACATTGTTTGTTAGAGAAATTATTCCATCTCAGGAGAAGGAATTTGTATATGACAAGCAAAGAGGATGTAATGGAAACTCCCTAAAATGGTGTGAGGAATGGAATAACAGAGTTAGAGCTGCTAGATTGATAGCTTACTCAAACAAGACAACACTCCCCACAAGAGTTCAAGGAAAATATGTGGGCAAATGATGTAAGGAAGTGCTAAACCCACGAAAGAAGTCTCTATGGAGCATTACACTAGCACATGAGGTAGGAGCCTCACATGGACACTTGTGTAAAATTGCATGCATGTTATAATTTCCAAACCAACAAATTATTGATAGAGATTTTCAGATACTTTCAACAGGCACTCGGGCAACAATGTTGAGGGTAGCTCAACATATGTCTATCTTGAACACACGGAGGACATTGATGGCATTGAAAGGTATGAACGAAGCATTTATAATGTGTTTTATTTATTGCTCACCTATTCCAATTGGAGGGATTTCTATCATGAGATGCATGGTATGGTAGATGATCCAAGTCTTCCATGTTTAAAGTTTGTTGCACCATTGGGCTCTCCAGATACGTGGTGTATGATTAATCTCGTGAATCATTTGCATGGTAGGCTAGTGTTTAGCTCACTTAAGAGGTACGTGGGATCGGATGGTAGAACACTTCAGGATATTTTATCCCCCGTGCTTGGCTCATGGACAATAAAAAGATGCCCAACTGCTCCAGGGAACTCTTCTTTCCTTCTTGCCAGGATTGGTAATATCCTGCGTTTCCTTCATCTGAAGACCTTTGTGCCTATTTTGTCAACCTAGCAACCCCATGAAAAATGTAAGGGTGACTCTATTTTCTGTAATGTCGACTTCTTGGGAAAGTGTCACTAATAAAATGGAAGATATATGATAGACCACTCATACCCATTTATCTGACTTAATACATGGGTTCGATATAGGGAGCTTGAAGATGGCTCCTAAGGTGTAAATTGTTGTCTACATTGTAGCCCTGAAAATGTATGCCTCGCGCTTACAAAGGAGTCTTTAGTTGGTTTTAAACAATAAAGTGCACATAGGCTAGTTACTTCTTTATTATTTAATTAGAAAATAATAAAGTTGCACTTACGAGTGGAAAAAGTCTTTTGGTAAAATCATTTAATATGGGAAAATATTAAGTGCTTGCATAGTGGTTTTCCCTCCCAACTAATTGGAAATTGTCGAGGTCATTTTGAATGTTGCACCCCTTAATTCCTATAAAAGGAGAAGTTGCATGACCTTTAGGCGAAGGTATTGCATAACCATTTGATATATTTATGATCTCTCCATACTTGGAGAAATGGGATGTATGCCCTAGCATCTTCACTTGTGCTCTCTCTCTCTCTCATTCGATTTGGAGTTGAAGTAAATCTGATCTTGATAAGGATCCATTAGCTTCGTTGGTGTGAGATTTATTCATAGCTAGTAGGCGAACTATGCACTAGTGAGAGCTTCCTTGCCCTAGCACATTTATTTATGGTGCAAATCTGATTGGATTGTTGCATGATTTGGGAGCTATATTTGTTTGGTTTTCAGATCTAGCTGTGTTTTGCAATTAATTTCATAATTTTTGGAGATGATTTTATGCCCTAAATGTGGTGGGGCGACCTACTTTTTAGGGCAAGAATTAGGGTTTCGTGTTAATGTTAATGTGCAAAAAATAATTTAGGAATATTATTCTTCATATTTTTTTGGCCCAAGATCCAAATTTTCAGGTCATTTGGACTTCTCTAGCAAAAGATATGAATTTTTGAAGTTATGTTGCAGACAGGGATTTTAAATAATTTATTGCATCCTTTTTTACATCTAAAATCTGTAATTTTATACATATTTGTTTTTGGTATTTTAAATTTTTGAATCGGATGTGAGTTGTTAAACAAAACAAAAAAATAAGGGAAGGTTGGATCAAGTCGTGGTAGGGCCGCGACATGCCCCCAACCTCCCCCGTTTCCTATGTGTAAGCCTTAAGGTTTGTTGTGTGGCCAATGTACACCAAAACAATGTGGTGTGGCTCACCCATACCACAGCCATACCCCCAAACATACACCCCCGCATTCACGAAAATCCTCCCCGCCGTCACCTTTTTAACATAGGCCACCCACTAATTTCCTCTTCTTTGCCAGAGCGTCAGGTCCCCTTTTTGGCTATGTCATGGATGGAATAAGTGACATTTGTGGAGTATACAAAAAAACTAAAATAATACATATATAGATTGATATTACCATATCTAGAGAAATCTCTGGTAAATCGGCAGAATAATAATAACAAAAGACATATTAAGGAGGGAATGGTTTTCCTCAAACAAATATTTCATGGAATCTATGTTGAAACCATATTGCATCCTCTCCATCCTCTTCCCAAAAGTACCCGCAGAAAACGAAAAAAACAAAGGAGAATGAGTACGAGGGGAAACTTTCATAAACTTCAGATAATTTTGAAACATATAATTACTTTTTAGGGTTTCATAGGTTAGTTTAGATCAACGTCTGATAAGACAAAGATCTATAGGCTTAGATGCATCCCGCCTTTCCTCCACTTGCTTATAGCGGGCGCATAAGTCGACCCTTTCCTTTTGTAATTTCGTGGGTAGGATTATTTTTAGATGTGTGGCACTTATTTTTACTTACATGGGTGAAAGAAAGCCCATTATAATTAAAATTAAATGATAAGGTGGGGTAGGGTCCATTCCATGTTCTTCATAAAAAAAGAGATTTACTTTCCCCTGAATATATATATTTTACCCTTTAAAAAAAAGATTTGAAAGTGGGTTTAATTTTTCCTCTATTTGTTGGAGTAAATATTTTTAAATTAAAATTACATGGTATTTGATGCTAAGTAAATAAGGGAGAGAAATTATACAAGTAGTTCTCATTGACGAATTATTTATCTTTCAAAGACACATTAGAACGTGAAAAACATGCTCCTAAAATTAGAATATCATGAGGTAAATTTATAAATGTCATCAAAAACATATGAGCAGAAGTCTGGATGCAGTAAAATTTCTGGAATACCCCATAAATTTTATCATGAATATTGTGTTGTGGGCATTTAAGGCATACTTAAATGGCACTCATTGTGAACTAAAAGTGGACATATGCGTGGTAATCATACATGGCTTGGGAAAATCCTAATATTAAACAAACTTCACTTTATGAAAGAGGACATAAATGGATATCCATGTATCTGTATTTCTGAATGTTATGAAAGATACTTGTAATTGTTTCAAAGAAATGCCATATTTTAGGCGATTGAGGTTGTTTTTTAAGTTTCGTAAATATGGGGCATTACATTTTGTATTAGAGATCATGTTCCAACACCAGGAGTACTAGAAATTTCTAGGTGTTTAACACTAAGCTTGCCCATATAGCAATAACATTTCAACTATATTGTTTCATTTCCTCCATATGGCATTCGTGAGATGGTTCGAATTCACCGAGTCTGCAATAAGGCATAGGTCAAAATCAATGTCAAAAAATATCGAATTCGTGTTCGAATTCAACGAGTATTAAATTCGTTGCTAAAAAAAAAAAATCGTGATTAAATATCGGCTAATAGATCAATTATAAAACTATAAATAAACTATAATTTATAAAGTACTAACTATGATAACAAAAATGGAAACCTCATCATGCACCATTTTAAGCTTCATAAAAAATATGGTATAATATAGGTGGGTTATAATATTTAACTATATTAAAAAAACTAATAATATGAACTATATGAAAAAAACCTAAAATACTATAAAATAACTAAACGTAAACTATTGTGCATCAAAATATATAATTTATAATCTCGTATATACCCATAAAAGCATAGCACGACTGTCAACGATGATGAACAATGGAAAAGAAATACGACACTCCTTGACTAAGGAGGGAAATATGAGCGAGGCTTGGAAGCCATCTCCACGAATCCTAACTATGGCTCTACCTAACTGCCACTTTGAGCCTACACCCGCAGATTACCACATTTTTGCAAGATCTACTAAAAATACAAGAAATAAAAGAATAAGCAGGAACAGACCTACAAAGAAATTCGTATAAATTGAATCAATGTTACATGTAGGGTCTCAATCATTTGCCCTATTCGCTCTTTCAATTTTTCTCAACCATTACATATACCGAATGCGGTGACTAAGGGTCATAACACCTACTCGAATAACCTGTTAGAAATACCTCTGCCTTACATTGTTATTAGGGTTATAAGGGAACTTTCTATGATGCCCAAATACACTACACCCATAGAGCCACTACCTGGTCCCTTGGAAATAAGAATTTTGACTCACTTAATTACTTTAGTGGTCTGTGTCATGGATCCTAAGATGATTCTCTATAAAATAACATGCAAAATTTCTTCGAGACTCCTATAGCAGAATTGAGTCTAGGTTGACCATGAGTCTCTAGTGACCTAGGAGGAGGCTCAAAACTGCGTAAACCCTCTTTATAAATCTTTGTAGAGGCCTAAATGGAGGATGAATCTGCTACTGATGTTGTTACTACTAAGGTGGTAGATGTTGTGGTGTGAATGAAGAGTGTGCATAACCATGTCCACCATGAGGAATCTAGGAGCTAACCCCCTCATTTCAATTATCCTGACCTGTAGATACGACTCTGAACTCTATCTCTAGCCTGAAATGGAAATCTTCCCCTTGGTCTCCATCTTATATGTAGGCATTCTCTAATTGGTCTGCAGTAATTATTTTTTAGAAAATGAATGGGAGTGATTTTCCTAAGCATCTAGGTTCATCTAGTCGATCTGATGAAAATAAGGATCAATCACATAAATTCAGTCCAAAAATAAGGTCATAACTAGTTATGATTACTGAAGTAGGTCCATATAAGTTACTCTCATTACTCTATACTATCATGGATAATATGATGTAGAGTTGATAGAACTCATGATATTTCTGTTAGGATTGAACCTGTTGGAAAAGTATCCAATCCTAAAAAATTGTTGAAATGCAATCCCAAGTAACTTTCGAAATCCACATGGAGGTGCTTCCAGTCCTTGATCCTCCACCATTTTTGGCTCCGTCTGTCTCTTAGAAGGTGGATGGATAACATAGAACCTTGATGTATTTGGTACATTTTTTGACATAACTTGAAGCATTGGTAAAGCTGACCAACCATGTCCTCTTGGCTAGAAATAGGACAGTGAACTCAGTAAATGAGATGGATGGAGTTTCAGAATCTCTCTGATGTGATCTGCCACTATATATTTTCTACCTCTAGGTCTCTTAAAATGATCATCATATTGCCTAGGGCTCTTAGATCTGTCTTTATGTCATGTATACCTGTCTCCATGACCTCTCTGTGGTGACTCTTGTCTGGCTGACTCCACGTGGGAGTTCTCTGCCTTATACTACTCAATGTGTCAGGAATTGTCTCACAAGCCTCTACCGATGGCTCTCTATCATGTCTGCTATATCTCCCTCCTAAAGATCCTTTGCGTATAGAAGCATTAACATGCTATAGTGTCTGAAGTATCTGAGGTAATATGGCTTCTACTACCTTCCTTGATATGGGGGTAAAATAGTAATTAGGTCCATGTGTAAGAACCCCTCATCTAGTCCGTGCCTCTTACATAGACCAAGACAAGAGTTAGTTTATCATTCTAGGTTTTGTTTAAGTTTTCTAGGTTTTGTACATTTTTAAAATATCATGGAAAGTTGTATGGTCTAGGTTTAGAGTTTTGCTAGCATTTTTTTTTATGTCTTATGTTTCCAAGTGTGTCAAGGATCAAAGTGTTGAATCCATGGCTCTAATACCAATGTAACTCCCACAATTTTTGACATTCTAAAACCAAATCAAACCTTAAATAATTATCTAGAAATTTGCGGCAATTTTTTTTTTTTTTAAATATTGCAAGCATGTCAACCCTATAATATGTTTAATTAATTCCTACCAACAATTTGCTATATTACAATGGGTGGATTAGGTCTATATTAATAATTAAATATTCTTAATCCATTTCTAATGTCAATTTAACTACAATCCGCTAGAAAAGTGTTCATTAATTCTTTTACTTGGTTAAATAGTTTTCCCCCTCTTAAATTAACATTCAAACCCACATTTATTAAACCCTTATCCTTAGTTACCTTAGTTCCCTTAAATTATTAGCCTTAATGTCCATTGAATCATTTACTAAAACATACTAGGAGAGTTACATTTTTAACTTAATACACTAGGGCACTAAGTGGCCCCATTCACCCATTTTCACATACACTTAAATTATTTAAAATCCCATGATATATATTCTCACCTAACAATTGTAGGATTGATTCCTAACCCTTGGATTAAATCAATTGTGGCCACTAGATCCTAGGGTTCCAAACTAACCCTAACTATCCTTATGAAATTTTATTAAACCTTTCTCTTTTCCCTAGCCTCCTCATTTGGTCTCTTTTCTTTTCTTTGATTTGCAGGTTGGAGGAGTGGAAGCCATGAAAGCAAGGAGGGAAGCCATGGAGGGATTCATTTGGATCTAGCTTAGTTTAGTTTAGTTTAGTTTATGGATTTATCATAGCAATGTCTTCTATTTGTTGATTGTAGAGATTCTACCCTAAATCTAGAGTAGTTATTTAGTTATTTCCATTTTTGAGTTCTCTATTTGGGAAAAACCCTATTTCCATTTAATCTATGAGATTTAATACATTTAAATGCCCATTCAAGGATTTACATGCTTAAAACAATGAGTTTATTCCCTTATGGTTTGCTGGTGGTTTCCTTTTTACATTTTATAGGCTCAGATTTTAATTAAATCAAGTTCAAAATTGCATAGTCACGAATTTTACCTTTCCACTGAAAGTGATGAAACCACCCTGAGAAGTTTGGTGGTCCTGTGACCGCCACCCTACCTGGGTGATGATTCGTAAACTTCCGCCACTTGCCTGGGTGGTAGTTCAAAGACCTTCACTTTGATCAGGTGGGTGGTCCAGAGACTGCCACTCTGCACAGGGAGGTGATCATGTTCTTCGAAAATAGAACCATCAATTCCATAATTTTTCCAAAAAAAATTTTACTAGGGTGATTTATATTTTATACTTAGCTTGAATTTATATGCCTAAAGACACTAGTTGAAAGGTTAAAACATTTATTCATTCCATGACTTAAATCACTAATTACATGGATTTTCTATTTCAATAGTACATAAGAAAACAACTACAAGAATACTTTTCCAATAAAATTGTTTTCAAGCTCAAATGAAGAAATGAAATTCCATCTATTTCTAAGTATCATTGCTTTCTTTTCCACAACAAGAATGTAATTCCTTCAACAAGTTAATTCACTATAACTTAGTGCATTTTTCCATTACAACTACAATCACTTATTCAAAGAAAGCACAAGAAACTATATTACATTCCAAATTTGCTAAGAATACATTCTTAATGATTTACAACTTCTAAGTTCTTCCTTCATTCTTACAATAATGCAAACTCCTACAAGTAACAATGAAATTTCTTTTTCTTTTGAGCATAACTCATTTTCTTACAATGCAAAAATTTTCTTTCCAACAATACATTACAACTTGATAAATAAACATACAATACAACTTTTCTTTTAAATGCAAGACTACTAGCCTTCCACCTTAAGTGGGAACTACAAGAAAAGTTTCTACAATGAAGGATTTCCTTTTGTCTTCTATAAATGCTCCAAGTCCCAAATCTTCAACAAGAGCTCCACCATTTCTTCACTTCAATCACAACAACAAAAATGGGGGAGAGGAAACACTCTCCACCCAACCAATAATCCAATGAGGAGAAGAAGCTATCCTCCTCATTGGCCCCTGAGCCCCAACCAAAGTGCAATAAGGAATGGATACAACTCATCGCAACTAACACAATGCTTCCACATCACAATACACACTTTCACAACCATTTAACACACATTCAAACACAAGGATAAAAATCACAAAAATGCAACTTTCAAAATACACAAGGCTTGGAAACTCAAAGCCAATGGAGCAAGGAATCTATGGGGAGATCACTTATGCCTCCCAATGGGATTAGGTGCCCACCTTAAAACCCTCCAAAACACAACTCAAACCCCTACAAAACCCTTATTCCTCCCTCAAGATCCTCTTATGCCTCCCACATTCTCTTATGCCTCCCTACAATCTCTTATGTCTCCCTCAAAAGAACCAAGTAAGAAAAGAAAGAATTTTTCTTATCAAAGGTGGGGCACCCAACCCAACTCCCTCCCAAAACATGAAACAAGAACTCTTATGCCTCCCTACAATAGAAAATCCCCATAGCCTTCTCCTACACCATACTTAGGCATTCTACCCATGATCCCAACAAGCACACAAACCATTCACTTTCATGCAATACACAAATATAAAAGAAAACAAGTAAAATAAGGGTGTAGGTCCTAACTTTCCATAGTAATAACTTGATCAAAGATCACACTCCAAGATCCTTCAAGCTCAATCCAACTCCAAAAAGCTCCAAGACTTCAACAAGCACTCCAAAAACTCTCTAACTCCAAAAATACAAGAGTACAATAAAATGAAGTAACCCCCAAACAAACAAATAAACTTGCATATATAGAAAAAGAGAAGAGGAGGGTGAGGTGGCTCCATGTAGGATGCCACATCACTTATCCTCAACTCCACCTCACAAGTCAAACCTCAACCCCAAGGCACAATAAATTGGTGGTTGAGAGAAATGACAAGCCTCTTACACACTCAACACAAACCCACACCCCCTAAGGACATAATTTAAAACCCATGTAAGAAAAGTGCAATAAATGTCACATTTTTCCTTACAAAACACATAATGGGGTCTATTTTTGACCCCCCAACCCATAGGTATAGTTGGTAGAAGAAATTAAGAGGTGTGGGACAAGCTTAACTTGTCCCACAAGCCTCCAAAAATGGCCCTTAAGCCCAAATCCGAATTTCCCAAGTAAGGTAGGGTGTACAACACTCAAAGTCAAATACACTCAACTTAAAACACAAGACCCAAAGGACCAACTACTCTAATAAATGGCCCCTTTTTGTCACATCCCCAAATAACTTAATAAACATGATTAATCCACTTAATTAAGGCACATTAATCAACAATGATTAAATGAATTACATCACAAAATAAATCACATACTCCACAATAAATAAAAGAAAAGGGAAAGAATTACACACATAGCCCATGGTCACATTTGGAGGTCATCCCCCCATGGGGACCCCCTAACAACTAATAACAAAACATCAAACATTACACAAGTTTCCATGGTGACCGTCATTGTATCCATCCAGTATTCCACTGTGGTTGGTCTCCTAACCCCCTTTTGATTGTTGTGATACAATTACCTGTAAAATCACACAATACCTCCTTCAGCCTCGTGGCCGCATCAAATACATAAAAGATAAAATATATGCACATCCATCAATAAACATCCTCATATAACTAAATCATCATCTAAACTAAACAATGTTATCATTTGTTTATAATTTCAACAACATCTCAATTCTACCATTTCATCGATATCAGTAAGATCACGAGATTAGTTCAAATGCTAAATCATAGTCAATGTGACAGAATTCTGAATGTCAGTAAATATATATGCTAACAACACATCATCATCATCAATATAAAATGTCTCTCTATGTCTCTAAGAATCCACACAAATCATACTATGAATCACAATCCATCAATAGTCAGAATATCTCTATCATCTAACATCATGCTAAACCAAAATGATATGATAATATCCATGTCTATAGTCAACAGTAATCAAAATCAAAATATAATAAGCACCAATATTTAAGAGGTGTTATAAATTTATTTTATTTTATTATGGTTTATGTGAATAGTAAATCAATTAATTAATAATATATGCTAGTAGCAGTTAGTGGAAAGCCTTACATACAAATTAAATTCATTTGATTAATTTTTTTTTACATAATTCTATTAAGATTAGGCTATTTAAGAGGCCTCAAATATTTATGCAAGTGTCTTTGTTGCAGAGTTCTTAAATTTAATTCATATATATGTATCTTTCATACCTTGTATTGTTTTGAAGCGTTAAAAGTTTTGTTAGGAGGAGAAACTGAGAAACTTGAATATGTAAAAAATAAAGAGAGAATATAGTTGGGAAATATATGAGATAAGGAGGATTATGATAAACTCTATGTTAGAAAATTAGTTTATACAATAGTACCTACACACGAATTTATTATCACTTTTTTCTTGGATGATATAGGCATAACATATCAAATAATATTATAATTGCTTATAGTTAGTTATTTTGTCTATTATGTAATATTAATTTTTAATTTATAGAATATTTTAGCTCTAATATTGCGTTGGTAGCTCATAGCCCTTAATCCGACCATGTGTTGAAATATGATTTGAGAAAAACTTTGTTGCAAAACCTGCTCAGCGAAAATCCCCACGAAGAAGAATGATCTTAGCGAATCATACATTCAATTTTTTTAAAAAAGGAGATCATGATTTTTATGTTTAGTTTTAGTAACGTATTTTCTTTGTTTGAATTGTGGAAATTTTTTACCATCCACATATTTTATTTTCTTTTATATCTACCATATATTCATTAACAAACATAAATTGAATTTAGATTCTATTAAACTTGACAAAAAAACATTTTATGACTTATATCTCTAAGGAAACTGATATATTATAATAATATGAGAACATAACTAATTTTCTAGTTATTCAATGAATAACATAAATTATGAATGATTAACATAATTAGGAATTCAATGTACACATAAATTAAGAATGATTTTGTATTCTACAAAGATAATTGAGCTAAAGATATTAATTTTTACTTTTCATTCACTTTTATATTTCTATTTAGATAGTTGTTATTAATTATAAATATAATTTCAAATTTTAAATTATGAATGGTTGTTCAGTGAAAATATTTGGTTCACATAAAACTCACTAAAGATCAATTCTTGTTAAATATAAATGGTCCTAAATACCTTAACACATAGAATCAAATAGTTAAGGTTAATATTGTGCCTTACCCCTAGAGAAATGCCAACATTCTATATAATTTATTGGTCGATAATTCCATATGTAATGCTTCGTACAGTTTGCAAACTCAATCTAAAATTTTGAAGTTGGGAAAGTTGTGTAGCGAGGAAATAGATAAAAAGTATGCTTGACTAGGTTTCAAGTCAATAATATCTAGATTCTGGATTCTGTACTCATTTGATATATCTATATTCAAAGTCTTTTAAGTCAAATTCTATGTCCAAAATCAGTGACCACAAGTGGACATTGTTGGAAACAGTGTTCAAAATTGTGCCCTTCACAGCGCGTCAAAAGGCTTCTAGCACGTCAAAAAAGTGCAAGCAAAAATTTACCTGTAAAAAAAAATTCAAAATCTCAAAACTGTTTGAAAATAAATAAGGGCCACGTTTATTTAAAATTTTCATCTGAAGGGAAACATATAATAAGTTCCAATCAGCCGACTCAGCAAAAAAGTTACCGAAAAACTTGCATTACATTTAAAATTAAATATTCTTCGGCACCTTATCTGGTAGTGGGCATTTATTTATTTGTTTGTGTCACTAGTGGGTGAAATAGGGGCTAGCACAGTGGCAGTGGTACTGGAGTCTGGTGATTCGATGAGTAATCAAAGTGGAGCCCGTAAGTTGTAATAGTCATATTAGGATATTGGGCCATGTCTTAAATTATTTGCAAAAGATGGGAAAATTGGAATTTTTAAAAGATGGGTCATCAAGATTGAAGAGTGGGATGAGGAAAAACCAAATAATATTCCTGCATTCATAGCCTCTGAGAGATGAAGTGCAGGGTGTAGATTAAATTCTGGTAATGGAGTTAATCACTCACATGTGCCTTCTTTCTGCACTTTCTTTCACTCAGACTTTAGAAAAAATCTGGTATGTTTTCTTTTAGTTTCTAATTATGACACGCACATGCATGCATACCATATTGTTGATACTATTGTTTTCTTTTGTTTTATTCTCTGTTTTGATTTCCCAATTGCCATGTTTTTTGTATTTTAGTTTTAGTGATGCGATTTTTACTTTCTTGGAGTCTTGGTAGAGGCAAAAAAAATTGCATATTTCATTATGTCACAAGGTTTCCAACAAGTTATTTAGTAGGAACTTCAATATTTTAAAAATTCAAAAAAGTGCATGTAGTCCAGATCAATAAAATCTTGCAGCAAAAACAAACTGGTTGTAGCTTATGGTCATTGCTATGTGAAATGAATCACTAAAATGAGCCAAAAAAAACTCCTAGAATTCTAAAAAAAGGGTTATTCAATGATGATCCGACTGCTGTAATTCAAAAAAAAACTATTCAAGGATGGCCCAACTGTTATATTTGGGAAAAAATGAAAAATAAATAAATAAACTGATAGCTTAAGAAGAATTGAAAAGACCATACAACTAAACATGGGAATTACATAGATAACAGTAGAACTTGTTTAATTGAGTACAAAGCAAATTTAGAGTTTAGAGTTGCCTTGGTTTATTGTTATGAAAATTTTAAGATCAAATTCCATGGATATTACAAAACATTGGTTTCTAAGATTTGGGTGTTTAGCACTTGATCGGAGTTTTATGAGGGATGGTTGATCTTGTTAAAGGAAAAATTCCTGTCTAGATCAGCTATTTTGAATTTCATTAAATAAATCCCGGTTGTTGGAATGCTTTTAGAATTTTTTTTATTTATTGGTAATGGAGTTAATCACAGAATAACATAACTCAACAAAAATGTTAAGAAAAACTTACATTGCATCTAAAATTGTTGTTTTTATTTTTGTGAAAGCAGTTTATTTTTATTTGTTTATTATAAGTCCTGCTCAACTGTGCTTTCATAATATATTGTCTAAAAATGGACAGAAAACTTATTTGGTGTTGAACATTGATCTTTGAGGGAGTGGATGCTTTAACAAGGAGTAGTTCAACAAGCGTGAAGAGGTAAGGAATATGAATTCATGAACCTTTGTTAGTGCAATCTTATATTTGAGATTTTAGTGTTGCATGATTATACAAATATTTCTAAATTATTTCTTAAATATTCTCTAATCTTTAATTCTAAATTGTCAAAATAATACACAGAAATTCATGTGAAAACACTATTTTGATATTTTTATAATTATTTCATTGGAATAGGTGACAAGTGCCATGTAAGTTGTGTGAGAAAATGGCTTTCATTGGTCGTCCAAAGAAGGATAAAAAAAAATGTCACTTGCTGATGAGTTTGGCATCTCTCAGCATTCTAGTCAACCATGTGATTCTCAAAATGAATAATTTGATATTCTTGCACAATAAGAACATGAGTTAGATGGAGAAAAATTTGTGGAAGAGGAACACCCATCAAAGAAACCTAAATGGATATTCAAGGCCAAATGGAAAGCAAGATTTCCATGGGCTTATGCTATAAAAGACTGCAATGGTGTAGAAAGGATAAAATGTTCTTTGTGTTATGAGAGATACTCCATTTGTTAAAGATGGAAGCACCAGCCTTCAAGTTAGTGGCCTTCTTACGCATGCAGAATCAAAGCCTCATAAATTTGCATCACAACGTTTGGAGGGAGAAAACAAACAAAGTAGCATTCCAATCACTAAACACATAAAGCTCATGGTAGATGTTAATAACGAGAGAATCATATCAGTGATGGAAAATATGTAATTTGTTGCCATACATGATTTATCTTTGGAGCTCTATAAGCTGATTTGTGACTTGAACAGGTATAAAAGAACTCCACACATGCCTCTCACATATGAATATTCTGCATATACAAATACAACATCTGGAAAAGAGTTTTTACAAGCTGCTAAGAAGGTTTACTAGAAAATGTTGAAAGATGAGATATTTCATAGTCCATTTTACTCTATTTTAGTTGATGAAAGCACTGATCGTACTATGGAACAACATTTGATTGTTTATATTACATACTTGAAAAATGGAGGCAGAGGTCAATGTGTAACAAAATTTATATGGCTCATTGAAATAAAGGATGGAACAACTCAAGCTATGTATGATGTTGTGGTCACTCTTTTGACAGAGATGAATTTATCCTTAATGAAGTTAGTTGGATTTGGATCTGATGGGGCATCTTCCATGAGGGGAATTCGTGAAGATTTCTCTACAAAGATTCATCAAGATGCTGCTCATTTATTAGATATTCATTGCATATCTCATCGAGAAGCATTAGTAGAAAATGATGCTTCATCTTATTTTCTAGAGTAGAAGTTTATTAATAAATTTGCAAATAAAATATATTCATGGCTTGGAAAATCTGTGAAAAGACATTGAGCATTGAGAGAGTTGATGGAGTCATTTCAAATCAGCAGGTTGGAGGTGTTACAAATTCATCAAATTAGGTGGCTTTCTAGAGGAAAGGTCATGGAAAGACTTGTCAAACTCATGCCTGCTTTGTTGAAAGAATGGGAATTATAGGAGAAAAAAAGGTATGATTTGGCAACAATATTTCAGGTACAATTTTGCATCCATTTACTTGTAGATGTAGTTACTGAGTTAAATAAGTTGAATAAAAATATTCAAGAGGATCATATTGACATTACTTCCATTGGGACTACATTAGATATCACAATTGACATGCTTCGTAGGAGATTTCAAAGAGGAATATTTGGGTTAGGTACTCTACATACATGATCTTTTCTAACCAGGGCACAAGGAGGATCTCTTGAGTTTGCAGACGAAATAGGTACATTACATGTACATGCATAGAAATTTGAGAGCTTGCCTAAGTCACAAAGATTAGGGACGCTAGATGATTGAATTGAATTGGGAAAAAACTTTATAGTTAAGGTAATTGATTCTCTTGATACAAGCATGACAGATTTACCTATATTTAATGCTGCTAAAATTTTTAGTCCTCATAATTACTATGAGGAGACAGAAGATAGACATTGTCAAACAAAAAGATGGTTAACATCTTTATGTGAGAAATTTAGTGTTGGAAACTTGCCTATTGTGGACAATGTTAAATGTTTGGGTGAGATGGATGAATTTATTTGTACTATTTATAGATCATACCACAAAAAACATATCTTTGGAGCATGGGATCTATGTGGCGGTGAGCCTAAATGGTTTGAAGGGTTTCTATGTTTGATGCAACTTTGGCAAGCTATTCTTGTAATTCTAGCAAGCACATACATATGTGAAAGAGGGTTTTCAAAGTTAAATAGGATAAAGAATGATGATAGATCTAGGCTTTCTTTGAGCACATTGGATATGCTAATGTTTCTGTCTCTTTGTGCACCGCATGCTCTAAATGAGGTAGATTGGAATGTTATTTATGATTCATGGAAGAATAAAAAGGCTCGAAAACTGCTTCCACTAGACAAATAGATGGTGAGTTTTTTTAAGTTCTTTATATAAAATATGTTATTCATTATTTTTTATTTATAAAAATATTTTCTTTGGAAGTTTAGATAAGTGTTTTCAATATTTTATTACCAATTTAATAAGACTTTTTTTTTCAAAATAATTAATGAATACTTGTCAAAAACATTTGACTCGGTCTAAATAAAGGTTTGAATGTTTGTCTTGTAATGACTTGTATCTCATTTTTTGTTTAGGGAGCCTAAAAAATGTGTTGGTGATATGTTTTGCTCACATTGAGGTGAACACGAGAAAATTTTCTATTTAGATCACATAAACTTTTTGGTAGTTTGTATTTTTCTTAATACTATTTATTACATGAAATGTGACTTTTTTTTATACAACTAATTATTTTTTCTCCTATATTTAGCAAATTAAATTTGAGTAAAAGAACCTTGTGTTGTCATTAATTTTTAGGCTCATCATGAGTGTTAAAATTTTAGTTTGTCACTTTGTAATTCCAATGTAGATTAGAGAGTTTAATTTTAATTTTTTTATTGGATCTCACAATATAACTTATTCATTACATTATTTATGAAATGAAATTTTGACATTTTTAATTTGTAAAATCACCCATTTAAAAAAATAAAATCTCTCTTTGTAAAAAGTGTTCAATTTTTGTGACATGTATGATTTATTTACTCTTTTCATATAAATTGTGAAATGATTATACTACTTTTCATTGTTGAAGGGTTGATCCAATATTTTCCCTTCACAATAAAATTGAGACTTGCCCTTCAAATTTGATCACTGGTTGGCAGGCATTAACATTTCTTTAATGGCAAATGCTTCACATGTTTTCAATAACTATGAGCTACAACTTTCATAATTATTGAGTTATTAGTGATTCTATTTTACTCTTACTTAAAATTTTAAGGACCTTAGAAATTCACTAATATTCCAAAATTTTGGTGTGAGGCTTATAAATTTGTTTGCAAAACCCAACATAAAATTTAGGACCTTCGTTGCACTAGAAGATTTAGTGTTTCTAGTGGACATCTCCTTTTGGTTAGAGAGTGGGAGTTCCCAGTGATTTTTGTTGGATGCGGTTTTGTCGAGTTATAGTTGATGTATATTGTTTCCTTTTGTTGGTTAAGAAGGGAGTTTTTATATTTTTCTCCTTTTCATTTTGCATGTAGGTTTTTTATGATCTCTATTTTAAAAATTGACGCTTCCTGTTTGTTATGTATAGGTGTGATGGTGTTTTTGATTGATCTCGTTGTCTTCGTGATTTACATGGAATGGACTACTTATTATGCCCTATTTTCTGTTCATAACTCTAGATAAAAATATTTATCGGTAATAAAAAAATATTTTGAACTCTCCCTTCATATTATAGATATTTGAATTTTAAAAAAGACAAACTAAATAAAATATAAATAAGTTATGGCATTGAAGGTGGCTTCAAATTTTTCTTTAACTGATGTTAGGGTATAGTGTTAAAAGGCTTTGTATAAAATATTGTTTTTTAGTTTTAAAAAATATATCTAATTATTAATTATAAGTATTAACAACAGATTTGTTTTTCAATAAAATGTTTCAATTCGCATTTGACAAAATTAAACAAAGGTACTACCCCTTTTCCACCACTCAAACTTTCCAGCTAAAAACACTTATCCGAACCTTACTTCAAAGGAATTATAAAACCGCCTCTAAGCCCGAACAGCTTTTAAATCGATAGCGAAGGCACGTAGTTAATTTGGATGGGTAAGGGTAAAAGTAGGCCTCCATATAAACTCACCGTCGATTGGTATCATATACAGTAAAATACCCTTCATTCCTCATATGGTAGACTCAAAAAAGGAAACTGCGCCCATTTCCATTGGTATTGTTTACATCAATTAATTAGTCGAGGATATAGATGAAAGACTATATTTAATTTTTGTTGTGATTCGATAGATAGGAGTGTATTTTGAGTGGAGATTCCTAGATCTTAGAGAAGACATGATGGCAGATATGGTACATGGATCGGGATACGGTAAGACCAGAGAAAGGAGATCAGATGAAGCAGTAAAGTTGGTTTATATCTCAAACCCTGTAATGGTTAAAGCAACCCCAACAGAATTCTCTGCTGTTGTACAGTCCCTCACTGGAAGAAAGAGGTCATCATCTTCTACATCGGCTAATCCATTTAAAGGAGTGAATAGGGATTGTGAAGAGAGCCCTCAATTGAAGCTTCCCAAACGTGAACATCAAAAGAAATCCTGTTCAATTCCGGAAATCTCAGTCCTTACAGAAAGTTGCGAGTCGAACGAAAACAACAATAGCGGAGACAATATTTATGTTCAATCCGGTGTTAAAGATGAGGAAACGTCTGCAAGTGATATGTTCGATGCACTGGAAAACATTGGAGATGATATGTTTTTTACAGAATTTCTCACCATAGATTTTACGGCATCATAAGGGTTTAATGAATGAAGCCCACAAGTTGCTAAGCTTAAATACCAGTAAGTTTATTTTATCTTTTCGTTTAATGAGGTTATTACATACGAAAAGTGGTATGTTTATGTGGTAGATGAAATATGACCTTTGCTCACAATCTATTGAGGTTAATATATATGGCCACATAATATTAGTATAGATAAAGACTGGTATATTTCGCATTTTATGAGGTTAATTTCAGTTAGTTCGCGAAGAAATAATAATATGCCTTCTTTCATGATTGTTATCTGATAGTTGATATTATGGTATATTTTAATATGAACTTATTTCAATATTTTATATGATATATTTTAAAATTTGTGTATGGTCATTTACTTTCTTATTTATTTTATAATTAATTTTTTGCTTAAACAATAAGGTCATAAATTTTTAGAAAACATAAAAGTTAAAGATTTTTAAAAATAGATTTGAATGTTATATGTGGACATATATGATATATGTAAGATATGTTAAATACATGTATATTTGTTAAACAATAAAAAATGTGAATTTGAAAGCTTTCATATATTGAGTATGTATTATAGAGAATTTATTGCACGCATATGTTTAGTTTAGAAAAAAACTAATTAAATTTTCATGGAAACTAGGTTCCACATATTTAGGTTAAAAGGAAATTGTATTTTATGAATCTTTTGATAACCAAATCGTAAGGTTTTTCTTTATGAATCTGTTAGATGATGAATTCCTTATATATTGTAAAAATAAAGTCATAGATACATGTTTTTAGCGCTAGGTTGCTTTTACATATCTTATAATTGTTCTGGTTTTAACTATATTTGTCTTCTAAACCACATTTTTATTGAAGTGTCTTTCGCCACTTAAATTGTTTATTGGATGAATCAAGTTGTTTACATTCTATTAACATCCAATAAATTGTTCAGATTCTAAGATATGTGCAAAAAAAGTTAAATTTTGGATCCCTATGTGGCATGGTTTGTACCTCACTTCTTAAAGGGAGTGTATGGGGGGGATTTCCCCCTCACTCATGTCACAGGGGATCCAGGGGGGATGACACCCCCAAAGCAAAAATTAAGGAGTAAATCCCCTATTTCCAGAAAGATGAATTCTATTTTTAGGAAAGAAAATCCTAATGGAGTTTTTTCACTCCTTTTTTAGGATGAGGAATCCTAAGTGTACTTCACCAATTAGGTGTATCTATATTTGTGGAGATATAAAATTTCTCACAACGAGTTCACATGTATTTTATTCATCTTGAGTTAATAAAAGCTTGATATCTTGCAACACGGATGTTCCCCTAAACACACAGCTGGGGTTTTACCACTTCAATCTAGTGTAAGTTTCTTGCATGTTTGGTATTTTGTATATTTCATTTATTTCTATCTCGGTAAACTGTTATTTTTTATTCACCTTTCTGCATATTTATTGTTGCATAGTCTGTGGTTTCCTAACAAGTGGTGTCAGAGTGTCATTTTTTAGATTTGCAGTATTTGTTTTCTACTAGGTGTTGTTATTACATCAAATGTCAAAAGTGTCAAGTGCAAAGTTTGAGGTGGAGAAGTTTAATGGAAAGAATAACTTTGAGCTATGGAAACACAAACCATGTGATGTACTAGTGCGACAAGGGTTACACAAATCCCTAAATGGAAAGGTGAAGAAACCTTTAGGGATGCATGAAGATGAATGTAAAGTTTTTGATATGAAATAACTCAGTGCAATATGGTTATGTTTAGTACATGTGGTTTTCTTCAATATAGTTGGATAAAAGACAACAGGTTTATGGATATATTAGAAAGTCTCTACAGGTTGATATTTGTAACAAATCATATTTACCTGAAAAAGGGTGTTATATACATTACAGATGAAATAAGGTATTTAAATTGTTGATAATTTATATATTTTCAATACTCTATTATGTTAGTTGACTAGTATTGATGTGAAAGCGGAGGATGAAGAGAAGGCAATCACCTTGTTATGTACTTTACTATATTATTGGGATCATATATTAAATTCTATTATTTATACTACTGCTGATGAACTTAACTATGATTATGTTGTGGGAGCATTGTCAGCTGAGGAAATGAGAAGAAAATATACTACAGTGACCTCTACACCACAAGCCATATTTTCTAGCAGTAGATCTAAAGAAAGAGGTCGAAGATCAAGAGGTACATCTAGATCTAAATCACAAGGTAGGAAGAGTAAGGCAAGGTGATGGCACTACAAAAATGCAGGACATCCTAAAAATAATTTCAGAAAGAGGAAAGAATCAGAAAAGAAGGAAGGTGTCACCAAGAAAGAAAATCAAGTAGAAACAAGTGAATGTATGAATGATAAAATTTTATCTATTTGTAATGTTTCCTCTTATCATCGTGAATGGTTGTTGGGTTCTTGTGCTACATATCATATGTGTTCACATAGAGGTTGGTTGTATTCTTACAAACTCCTTGACGGTAGATTCATTATTTTGGGAAATAATGTTTCTTGTAAAAATGAAGGGATTGGTAGCATCAAGATAAAAATGTGTGATGGTATAGCAAGGACTCTTATAGAAGTAAGACGTGTACTAGAACTACAAATAAATTTAATTTCCTTAAGTGAATTAGAATCTAGTGGTTATAAGTTCATAGGTAAAGGTGGAGCTCTACAGGTGTCTAAAGGTGGCATAGTTGTAATGAAGGCGGTAAAAGTAGGGAGCCTTTACATATTACAAGTGAGTAGAAATTGTTAGCTTAATTAATACATTGTTGTTAGTACTTGTTAGTGAATAGTTATGTAACTGTTCCTCCTATCCTCCCTCTCCTGCAACCTATATAATGGTGTGCTCACTGTATGAACAAATATAACAATCAATTAATATTCTTCTAGCGCCATCATTGGTATCAGAGCCGGTTTGCTATGCATGGACGAGTAGCGACCAAGGAAACGGCCTGTGTGAAGACTGTAAAGTCCTAGAGAGCCTAAAACTGTTCTATTTCTGCGTGGAAGGTTAGAAAACAATTTGTGGCATTTCATTTGGCATTGGAGGAGCCCCGCGTGGTTTATGGCATGCAATTCATGACCTATACGCTAGAAGAGGTGACCAAGGAATTGTGTGAACATTGTTGTGCATGGAGGAACAGTTCTATGCGTGGAGGAATAGTGCGTGGTTGTGATGTGCGTGGAAGAAGAGTGCGTGGCTGTGCTGTGCATGGAGGAATAGTACCATGGGTATTAACTCTCTGTCCCTGTCTGTCCTTTTCCTTGCAGGTATTAGTTTGTAGTTTGGTTGCTGTGAGTGTGCGTGGAAGACAAGAAGAATTTTTTGTGCGTGGTGACCAACTTCTATAGCAATCGATTCAAACTTTCATTGTTGAGTGAGAGTCGTGCTTCTATGTTGTGACTGCCATACTGCCTGTAGAACCATGTGAAAGACCATCCAAACCCCTGTACGTGTAAGCAAAGATGGAAAATTGCAAAAGTAAATAAATAAAATACATTTTTGAGTTTTTGAAAATGTCTGCTCCAAAAATATAGCTATCCGATGCCCAACTCTTGAAAGGGCCAAATTTCACTGCATGGAAAACCAAGATGCGGACGATTCTTCAGTTCAAAGATCTTTGGGGGATCATTTCTTGCAAGGACGCCCCTCTCATAGATGTTGATCTGTTGCTAAAATATGAAAAGGCTGATGCGAAAGCACTAATGCTTATCACCCTGAGGCTTTCTGATGAGGTGTAACCATACATTCGGGAAGCAACTGCTTCTTCTCAGGCATGGACCACGTTGTGTAACATCTACGTAGCCAAGAATCTGATGACAAAGTTGCATCTTCAGACAAAGCTTCACACGATGAGTATGCATGATGGAGAATCAGTAGAAGCCTTCTTGCGGCGTGTGGCTGAGTTACGTGCAGAACTCTCTGCTCTCGGTGAACCGGTGGATGACAAGTTGCTAGTCTCGCTCACCTTGCGGGCTCTTCCTTCCTGGTTTCAGAAAAAGCTTCACACGATGAGTATGCATGATGGTGAATCAGTAGAAGCCTTCTTGCATTGTGTGGCTGAGTTACGTGCAGAAATCTCTGCTCTCGGTGAACCGGTGGACGACAAGTTGCTAGTCTCGCTCACCTTGCGGGCTCTTCCTTCCTGGTTTCAGACACTGATCACCATGTTGACCATCACTCAACAAGAGGTGAGTTTTGCCACCCTCGTGAATTATCTCCAGCAGGAAGAAGCCATGTAAAATGTTCAAGAAGCCTTCGAAGACAAGGCTCTCATCACGAGGCAAAAGCATAAGCCTCGGAAAGGGAAGCCACCCCCCCAGAATCAGAAGCAACATCCTCAGCAGCAATCTTCTCAGCGGCCACCACAACGGCCACCCTAGAAGTAGCAGAACCAAAAGGTGGATCGATGGTGCCACATTTTCTCCACAGATTCGCACACGACTGCGAACTATTATTACAACGGTCACAAGTATGGCAACTCTTGCTAAGAGAGCACTCTTGGCCAAGGATATTCCAAGAAATCTCGATGGCGTGCTCGTAATCAGAGGCAGAAGGGCCACATTGCTGCTCAAGTAGGATGCCACCTCCGATGAAGAGGTACCAAACACGACTCATTCTGACATTGTTCTAGTCTCACAGACTTCGCAGCCGTCAGAAGATATCTGGTTGATTGATTCAGGTGCCAGAAAACACATGACTGGCAATAAGAAGTTGTTCCATACTCTGAGTGACCGGCCCATTGGAGATCGGATCACCATCGCAGACAGTCAGGAGTATATTGCAGCGAGGATTGGTGATGTTATCATTCCTCTTGTAACACGAAGATGTACACTCACGACGGTGCTATATGTTCTAGGTTTGACCTCAAATCTTTTGTCTGTGAGTCAACTTCTTAACCATCAGATGCAGGTTGAATTATTTGTTGAGAAAGGGGTCAAGTCCTGCATCATTTCCCAGGGATATTCAGTCATTGCTCAAACATTTTTGAAGGGATGTCTATTTGCACTGGATGCAATCACTTCATCTAGCATTGATTTGTCTGCTTCAACGGTAGAGTCCACTACACTATGGCACTTTCGATATGGTCATCTTTCTGCCGGGGCTCTGCATCATCTTAGTGCTAAGGAAATGGTAAGAGGGATTCCTCCACTCTTCCATTCCTTACCTGTTTACTCGGGATGTCTTGCGGGCAAACAACATAGAGGTCCGTTCAAACAGAGCTCTTATCATTCTACAGAGCATCTTCAGGTTGTTCACATCAATCTGTGCAGACCCCTGCCAGCTAGCTTCCAAGGTTTTGCATACTTTCAGCTCATCATTGATGATTACTCATGGAAAATGTGGGTATATTTCCTTTGGAAGAAGAGTGAGGCACTTGCAAATTTCCAAACCTTCTACCAGCAAGCCACCAGGCAGTCTGGGAAGCCTCTTCCTCTCCTCTGCTTAGATTGAAGGGGGGGAATTTGTGTCAAAGAAGTTCTTAGCATACCTGAAGCAGCATGGCATTCAGCAACATTTGACTGCACCCTACATGCCCCAACAGAACGGGATTTCCGAGCGCCACAACAAGACTGTCATGGAGATGGCTCGTTGTATGCTCTCGATCGCCAAGTTAGAGGATCAGTTTTAGGCAGAAGCAGTCCAGACAACAGTGTATCTACTCAACCGGGCACCCACGAAGATCTTGCAGAACAAGACACCAAAAGAGGTATGGACTGGTTGTAAACCTTCTATTCATCATTTCAGAGTTTCTGGTTGTACTGCATATATGCATGTTCCAGATAAGAGAAGGAAGAATATCGATCCAGAGACACTACCATGTCTTTTCTTGGGGTATAGTACTACCTCAAAGGCATATCGTCTCATGGATCCTGACATGAAGAAGATCTACGAGAGTCGAGATGTGGTATGTGATGAGTCTTCCTTTAACTCCCTTCCACACAATGGAGATCTAGTACCAACCTCATCACATATATTTCTCACACATCTAGATGATGGGCAAGATGATTCTTCTCAGAGAGAAGAAGAGCTAAGTGGAGACTTGTTCGTTGATCTTGGCACACTGGAAAACACATCTTCACATCAGCAGCAGCATCAACATCTGAAATGGGTCCAGAATACTATTAGGGATGCACACCTGAACTCACTTACAGGTACTTCTATGGGAGTCAGAACACGAAGTCAAGCTAGACATGAGGTAAATTTTGCACTCATGAGTTTAGTTGTTGAGAGCACCGAACCTGACACTGTTCGTGAGGCATTAGACCAACCACAGTGGAAACAGGCTATGGATGCTGAATATGATTCCCTTATTCAGAATCAGACATGGGAACTTGTCGATCTGCCTCCAGGTAAGAAATCCATTAGCTACAAATGGATTTTCAAAACAAAATATAAGGTAGATGGTTCAATTGACAAACACAAAGCATGACTTGTTGCAAAGGGTTATGCTCAACAAGAAGGAATTGACTATGACGAGACCTTTGCACCCACTGCAAAGATCAAAACCATCAGATTTTTTTATGCACTGTCAGCACAAAATGGATGGAAACTTCAGCAGATGGATGTCAAGAGTGCTTTTCTAAACGGTGATCTAGAAGAAGAAGTGTACATGGCCCAACCTGAAGGGTTTGTAGATGAACATCAACCACATAAGGTATGCCGTCTGATAAAGTCTCTCTATGGATTCAAACAAGCACCTAGGGCATGGTATATAAAAATTAATGATCAACTATTACAACATGGATTCACTCGTAGCCCCTCAGATACAAATTTGTATATCAAGAAGGTAGGAATGGAGATTGTCATTCTGGTTTTGTACGTAGATGATCTTGTGATCACAGGAAGTTCTGACAATCTTGTAGATGAGGTAAAGAATGATCTGAAGAAATCCTTCGACATGACCGATTTGGGGCTACTTCACTACTGTCTTGGCTTAGAGATATGGCAGAAGAAGAATCATATCTTTGTCTCCCAAATGAAATATGCCAAGACACTCCTGGAAAAGTATGGAATGTTAGATTGTAAACCAATGTCCACTCCTATGGAGAAAGGTTTGCAATTATCTAGATTCCAGGATTCACTGCAGGTAGATGGCACTCACTACAGGCAGCTTGTGGGGAGTCTCATTTACTTGACTTATACCAGACCAGATCTTTGCTTTGCAGTGAGCTATCTCGCCAGATTTATGTAGGAGCCGAAGAAATGTCATTGGATAGCAGCAAAGCATGTGTTGAGATATGTCTGAGGTACAGTTGACTTTGGTCTAGAGTATCAGAAGAACACTCAGTTCTTCTTATAGGGATATACAGACTCGGACTATGCAGGATCCGTTGATGACAGGAAATCCACTTCAGGATATGTTTTTCATCTCAGATCTGGACCTATCTCGTGGATCACCAAGAAGAAAACTATTTTTTCTCTCTCATCCACTGATCTTGAATACCGTGCCGCATGAGGATCTGTGTGCGAAGTAATTTGGTTACATCGCATTCTTGCAGATATAGGGATTCCTGAAGAGAAACCTCCCATCATTCACTGCGACAATCAAGGTGTGTTGAAGCTTGTGAAGAATCCTGTTTTTCATGAACATACAAAGCATATTGAGGTGGAATGTCACTACATTCGTGAACAGGTCTTGAACCACCAAATTCAGCTCCAGTACTGCCCTACTGATTTTCAGGTTGCAGATATTCTCACCAAGCCTCTCGGCAAGGTGAAGTTTGATTTGTTTAGGGGGTACATTTGTAAGAGCAATGTATTAAGGGGGGGAATGTTAGTTTAATTAATACATTTTTGTTAGTAGTTGTTAGTGAACAGTTATGTAACTATTTCTCCTATCCTCCCTCTCCCGTAGCCTATATAATGGCGTGCTCTCTGTATGAACAAATATAGAAATCAATTAATCTTCTTCCAACGCCATCAGAAATATCAATAAAGCAGTTGTGGTGTGGAAAAAAATAGAAGATTATACTCGTTTATGGAATCTACGTTTGGGCCTCAAAAGTGAGAAAGGATTAAAGGTTTTGAAAGATCGTAAGTTAGTCCTTGATTTAATGTTTCTAGACTTGAATTTCTGCAAGCACTGTGTTTTTTGAAAATAATGTAGATTAAAGTTTAAATCTAGAACTCATGTAAGTAATGGTATTCCTGATTATATTCATTCTTATCTTTGGGGTCCAACACATTTAATTTCATATGGTGCAACATTTTATTTTGTTACTTTTATAGATTATGACTCGAGGAAAGTATGGGTCTACTTTCTTTAGAGAAAATGTAATGTTTTTAGTGCATTTAAACAATTTATAGATTTAGTTGAAAAGTGCAAGCTGACAGGTTTATCAAATGTTTAAGAATAGATAATGGAGGAGAATTCACATCATTGGAGTTTCAGAACTATTGCAAGGAAGATGGGACTGAAAGGCATAAAACCACCAGTTATACTCCACAGCAAAATGGGGTTATTGAATGCATGAATAAGACTCTTTTAGAGAGATAAGACAATATGCTAAGTAGTGTAAATTTGGAACAATGTTTATGGGAAGAAGCTATTTGTACAACTTTTTATCTAATTAATTGCTCACCATCAGTTGTAATAAACTACAATATTCTTAAAGAGGTAGGGACATGTCATCCATGTGATTATTCAAACTTTAAATTTTTTTTTGTAATGATAATGCTCTTATTAAGAAAAAAATATCTTTCAAAGTTAAACCCAAGATTGAAGAATTACATCCTTTTTGGGTATGGTGAAGTATATGGTATTAAGGGATACATAGTGTGGGATCCTAATACCCACAAAATAATCATTAGTAGATTTGGAAGAGGATGTTATAATATAAATGGAGATTTGGAAGAGGATATAAATATGGAACAACCTGAAGGATTTATAAAAAATATAAAAAAGGATTTATTTACAAGCTCAGAAAATCATTGTAAGGCCTAAAAACATCATTCGAGCAATGGTAGAAGAATTTGCATTCTTTTATGATGAGCCATAATTTTCTAAGGAGCAAGTATGACCATTGTGTTTATTTCAAGTTTTTGGAAAAGGGATTATTCCTTATATTAGTATTACTTGTTGATGATATGACTTTTGGAACAAATAGCATGGAAGAAATACAAACTTTAAAGGCCCATTTGGCTAGGACTTTTGATATGAAATATCTAGGAGCTGCAAAACAAAAAGTAGGCATGGAGATACATAGAGACAAAATAAATGCTAAAATGTATTTATCATAGCATAGGCATCTATACAAGATCCTAACTAGATTCTTTATGAAATATGTTGTAATGCCCGTCCTTTGTTCACTCCAGGCAGGCGGCCTGTCCCCACAGCACAGGGCTCCAAAAATGATAAAATACAATTTTTTTTTGGCCTTGGTAGCTGGCAGTGGTTGAAGCGTCTCTTCCTTTTATTAAATTTTTGGATTTGCAAATCTCCTGTTGACTCCTTTCTGTCACGTGGTCTGCCTGTGGTTTTTGTCCAAAACCACGGATGCTTGCTGTGCTCCATCAATGCTGAAACAGATGTATTTGCTACGTGTTCTGGGTGCGGTTTCTCAAATCGTGCTCTAATCTGTTCTCCTCTTCACGTCGTTTATCATTGTTTTGCCTCGGCATGTCAGCAATGGCGCTGCTTGTGGAGAAGACTGTGGCAGGGAGGGAATAAAAGGTGAAGGACTTGTCGCAGGCTGACTTCGGTTGCATGGAACTGGATCTGGCAGAGGTGGAAATGCCGAGGCTCATCGCTTGCAGGACCTATGGCCCCTCGCAGCCCTGTCAAGGGTGCCCGCATCACCGACTCCCTCCATATGACCATACAGACCGCTGTGCTTATCAAAACCCTTACTGCCCTCGGAGCTGCAGTCATATGGTGCTCTTGCAACATTTTCTCTACTCATGATCATGCAGCTACGGCTATTGCCCGTGACAGTGCTGCTGTCTTTGCATGGAAAGGAGAAACCCTTCAGGAGTACTGGTGGTGCACTGAAAGGTCTCTGGATTGGGGTCCCGGTGGTGGCCGGATCTGATTGTTGATGATGGTGGAGACGCCACACTGCTCATTCATGAGGGGTTTTTAAACTTCGTTTTTCCTGCTCTTTATCTTTTATTTCGAGGAGTTGTCATATTGATTAAGACATTGAAAGTGCTTGTTTCCGCTATTTCACTTATGTCTTTGCAAGATCTTGCCGCTGTAGCAGAAAAACGAGGTAAAGTTTTAGTTGGGCTGTCTTGCCTTTTCATTTTGGAAAGCCGCTTCCCGCCAGGCTGCAGGCCAATGTCTTTACTTATTGGTGACAGTTATGTTGCTTTAAGTTGGGTTTGATATAGTGGTTACAGTTGAAGCCGCAAGCTGGTGAAGTAGGCGCGTTTCCTCCACGTCCATTGATGTGCTATATGGTGTGATCTTGTTGGGGGATCCACAGCAACTACCTGCAACAGTAATTAGCTAGGTAGCAGACATGTTGCAGTAGTAGAAACTTGTTTGAGCGCTCCAGCATGCAGGTGGTCCAACTTTGTTGTTATCTATTCAGCATCGATTCACCCTCAAATTCGGGATTCTCCTTCAAGGTGACAGATCACAACCACGAGCACAGGAGATCTATGCAATGTTGGAGAAAATGTCTTGGGAGATGAAGGTAGCAGGATTTTTCTCAAACCCAGAGCTTGCACTGAGTCGTTTCTCCAAAACCGATTCGTGATAGTGAGGGTGTTACCAACAGGCCTGATGAAATTTATTTGCAAAGAGTCTCTATTGAGATCTTACTTGTTGTAGGATGTAACTCATGGAAGAGAATCTGTTAGGGGCGGATCTGTTTCATATCAGAGTATTCATGAAGCACAATTTGCCTTGCAACTATATGAGCATCTTCTACGAGTCACTATGTTGGCAGGCATAAGGGGTGCTGATGGAATTATCACTTTTTCAAGCTACAGCTGAAATGTTTGCACCGAGAGTTTGATGCTGTCCTCTGATCTGATGAAGGAAAAGGTTTATTTATCATTATGGTAGATGCCTTCAGAGCCAGGAGCGTGATGTAATCAATATATCTTGTGTCCAAGCTTCAAATCATGGGGTTGGCTTTGTAGATGTTATTCGCTGCCTGAATGTGGCACTGGCACGAGCTCGCAAAGCAGCTGCATTGAAGCAATCTAGTGACTGGTCAGCCTTAATTGAGGATTGCTAAGTCTAGGGACTGTTTTATGGATATGGAGTCTATACCAAGAGATTGTTCTTGGTTGTAAAGCCATCTTCTTTTGCTTTGTCTCAGACTAGGGCTGCTCCTAACATGAGAGCACCAAGGTTAGGAGGTCCAATTAGAAGCAATCAGATGCATATGGAGATGGTGGAGGTGTTTGGATGTATGACGAAGGATTAAGTTCATTTGCCAAAAATGGGGCCTACAGAAGTTCTAGGGCTGATCTTGGAGCGGTGTTGGGAAAATGATGGCTTGTATTTTAGACCACCCACCCTGGCTGTGAACTCCTACCTGTGCCAACATGAAGATGTTCGATGTTTGTGCGCCCAACGAGCTTGAAGAAAATGGATTTAGGCTTCGGTTGCTGTTGCAGGCCCCGTCCATCTTGTCATCGACTGCAGGAGCTTAATCAGGCACGATATTCTCTATACCATTAATTCTTATGCTGTTATTTAATTGAATCACTAAATAACTCTACTCTTCATATTAATGTCTCGTGTGATGGTATACTGTTTGGTTTCCACTTTCCTGGCTCGTTTGTATTTGTTTTGGCGTTAGAGATGATTGCGTTGGTTGAAGCCCTTATATTGTTTTCTGGGTTTTAATAAATATTATTAGTTGGGTAAACTCGTTCTTAAGGCTAATAAAACAAAAGAGGTGGGGGTCCTGTAATGAACACCCCCTAGTTCCTTATGTTGGTCTCATGATTTGAATGTTTTATCAAACATTGTTGTTGGACTCAACCTTATAGTTCATGTTTTGTTCTTATTCTTGTTTCGGTTCGAGATCTGTAGTCCTGGGTTATGTCGGGTATTTGCGAATTAGGGATTGAGTACTGCAAGTGCATTGTGTATAGGTGAACGATGCTTTTCCTGTCTCTATTCTTTTCTTTTAGTTTCTAGTAACCCTTCCCAGTTGACTTGGTGTGTGCTTAGCTTGACTGATTATCGATTTGAGCCAAGTTGATATTACTTTCAACTAGGTTAGTTGTTTTTGTTATTTTGTTTTGAATCGCTCGAAGAAATACTTTTATTCTTCAAGTGTCATGTTTGATTTTCATAATTGATATCAATTCAAGTTCACCGTTTGGAGATTGTTGTCTTTGGAACCACCTTCTCTCCCTTGGTGACTGTTGTATGTCTTGAGGAATGTAGCTGAACCTATGGAATGTTTTCTTTTGACGACTCTCACATTTCTTTTGGGTAGCTTAAAATGTTAGAGGAAATACTCTTTTTCGTACCTTGTTTTTGTTTCACACATGTTGGAGGATATGAGATCTACTGGATCATTATTGAGGAAGTTTTCAAATCTTAAAATTGGGATGTTGGTTTTATGCGTAAGAAATTACCCTACGTTTTGCTCCGTAAAGATGCTTAAATTTCATTCTCCTGTGACTCATAGGTTGGTGTGTTTGGAAACTCTTTGTTTGACTGGTTTTTGTGATGATCGTTGTGATACGACCTCCTTGCTGTCATTGTAGTAGAATGGTTATGTATTGACCAGAAAGGTTTAAGTCAACTTGTTGTTGACGACAGATCCTTTGGAAGCTATGTATCTTGTGTTGTGTTCTTGTGAATGATTGAGTAACCCTCCTGTAAGATTTATAATGGATATGTTTGGTCTTGTCAAGTTTGTCCTTTTTCTTAAGACATTCTCTTGATTAGAAGAAAGTCTAATAGAAGGATTGTTAGGATAGGATGTGACCCATGCGAGGTCATTTGTGCGTTTCATCCCTTTTCTGTCCAATTTATTTATTCGGTACTGACACAAAATTAACTGTTAAAGGCACATCATCTTGATATTAATAAGTCATGTTGGTTTAGATATTCTCATGTTGATTGATTGTTTGGGATCTTCCAGTGGCATAGTGAATCCTTGGCTTGGTGAACCAACTTAAACAAATAGGGATAGATCACGTTTGAAACTAATTCTCTTCTTGTAATTGTTTTTGTTTCGAAATGTTATCTTGTTAATGACGGTCATTATTGTGATATGGGTGAAATTCACTATGATGTTTATTAACTGCTCCTATGTGATAATGATAATTGAATAGAGTTAGTGCCATCCCTTTTATTTAGACATTTTATGCTTTTGGATAGCTCTTTAATTGTTCTTGTTTAGACTCTTGAATTATTGTTGTCTTCTTCAACGGTACTTTTCTTCCTTGAAACAGTTAGATAACAACATAATGTCTTAATGTTATAGCTTTTATCGTGCTCAGTTCTTGCGAACTGACATGTGCTAACAAATGTGCAGGAGGATTTCTTGAGTAGAAAAGAAAAAAAAAAGAGAGAGAGAAAAAGAAACACGTGTAGAAAGTGGATTCCAGCCTTCTTAGGAACTGTTGTTGTACGAATGTTTTTCTTTTACTTTACAGCATTGGTATGGAAATTGTGGAGGCTATCTAGAAGGCATTGTGTTATAATTTTGTATTGTTCTCTTGTAGGTTGTTGTTATCGTTTGAAAGTCAATTGAGAAATATTAGTGTCAATAAGATTAAATGAACTTGTTTTGACATGCGTATTCTTTGTTGAATTTTCACTTTTCAGAATATGATTTATCCTTGAATTGTCAAACCTAATTATAATTATCTAAAACTTGAATCTTCTTGCATCGCTCTAGTTACCTTGGTCTTGTGTCGATTGGTAAAGGACTATGTTTTGGAACCTAGCAAAAAGAAAACAAGAGAAACAAATATACCTTGTGATCCCGCGTAAACAAATCAACAATCTCTTATTGTGGTGAGTCCTTAGAACGGTCTTAAGGTGAAATCAATGATTCAATTCTTGGAAGATAACGAGATTACAATAAATAGAAGGAACTTGCCTAAGAAACTCTTCGACCTGTCTTACCCGTTGAAAATGTAAACAGTATACTTATTTCTATCTCTTCAAGTGAAGCCCAAGTGAAACCTTTAATTTTTCTGATTAGACTCTTGACCCCAATGAAATATTATTAACAACTAATAAGATCTTAATGATGAATCCAAGATTTAGACAGTCATGTACTGGAATAAAATAAAATAAAATAAAATTGACCGCTTGAAAAGGTAAAACGTATATGTCCAAAAGCACAACGTTGAAAACAGAATGATAAAGTTAAGAGCCTTGAGGAATTAACTGCCTCCTCACAAATGAATAAGTTAATCAAGTAAATGAAGTAACCTCTTGCTATTCTATAATTGGTTTACACTGTATATTAACATTATCAAGGTAGGGGAAAATTCTTCAAAGGAGACATGACTTTCAGATTCTCCTATCATGATTCCTCTGCGAAAAGTAAAGAATGTAAAACACTTACAGCTAAAACATGAATCTAAAGAAACCTTCTGTGGGAAGACCTTGTTGTAAGACTGCATACTTTAGATGAACCAGTGTGTCCTTAGTGTGTGCCTCAAGTTTATCTGTAACCAGTGTGGGTCCGTGTTGTGGAAAGCATGTCTTTGGTTGGTTGTATTCCCTAGAGAACTTGTGTAGTGTCGTATTATCTTCAAGCAAGTCAAAAAAAAAAGTTATCCTGTATTTCACTGTGTTGTCCTTGTGTTGGTATTTTTGGTGATCAAGTGATTATTGCATCACCTATAATAATACTAGGGATTCTATTTTTAGATATGTTGATTCATATTTTGTAGGTGATTTTGACAAAATAAGATCAAATTGTGGCTATGTTTTTAATCTTCCTTGTGGACCTATTAGTATGATTTGAAAGCTTCAAATAATTATTGTTGTGTGAACAACTGAGGTAGAATATTTAGTTTCCTATAATTCTTGTTAAGAGGAAATTTGGCTAAAAGGCCTATTGGATGAGTTTGGAAGATATAAATATAAGATGAAGGTATTGTGTGACAATTAATGTGATACTTATTTATCCAGGAGTCTGGCTTATCATAGTAAGACAAAGCATATTGTAGTTAAGTATAAGTTTGTTAGACATGTTATTGATTAAGCGATGGTAGCACTAGAAAAGGTCCACACCAAAGAAAATTTTGGTTATATGTTCACAAAATAACTACTATTAGTGAAGATAAAATGGTGTTTATCTTCTCTTGGCTTGCAAAAAAGGTAATGAGTTGGTCGTGTAAGATATCAAGAGTACTTGTTGTTAAGGTAGAGATTGTTAGATATGTTCCAATGAAGTTAAATTTAGGATCCCTTTGTAGCATGATTTCTACCTCACTTCTTAAAGGGGGGTGTGGTTGGGGGGGCTTGCCACCACACTCATGTTGTAGGGGCTCAAGGGGGACAACACCTCCGAAGCAAAAAATAATTAATAAATCCCTTGTTTCTAGAAACACGAATTCAACCAAATTCTATTTTTAGGAAGAAAAATCCTAATGGCATTTTTCCACTCTATTTTAGGAGGAGGAATCCTAAGTATAATTTTCCAATTAGGTGTATATTATTTTGTGGACATCTAAAGTTTCTCATAACGAGTTTGCATGTAATTTTTTCATCTTCAATTAATTAAAGCTTGCTATCTTGCACTGTATATGTTTCCCTAAGCACTCAGTTTGGGTTTTAGAGCATAAATCTCTATCTCTATCTTTATAAATTGTGGTATTTTGTATATTTTGTTTATCTCTATCTCTATAAATTGTCATTATGGTATTCAACTTTCAGCATATTCATTGTTGCATAATCTGTTGTTTTCTAAAATCTTTAGCCACTCAAATTGTTTATTAGATGAATCAGATTGTATAGATTGTAATAACATCCCATAAGCATGGACTGAGTGGGATCATTTTTGTTCCATTATTATATATTTTGATAACTAGATATATTGAAGAACAACTCTTTATAAGTATAGATTGTACTTACAAGAAAAATAAATGAAATGCATAAAAAAATTAGTATGAAAAGAATAAATATTTATGATATTGGCTCCAAGGTCGACATTACTGATCGTGGTGTCTCCCCTGGTGAAGGCTTTGCTTTAATACTCGGCGGAATCTTTGCTTCCTCTAGCGGCGGTTTTCCTATGGCTTCTCAGTGCAATGTTAAGACTGCTTTGGGTGACCCTGCACTGACTCTGCCTCTACAACATTCATCATCGCCACACCTGAATCTGCCGGTGGGTGACTGCGACGACTCTCCTCCTTCGAAATCCTTAACCTTTAATGTGAATGAGGGACCGATACATGACAACTCATTCAAAGATGTACTGAAAGGAAGTCATTTAATCTAAAAGATTTTATCAGGAGCATGCATTGATTTTTAGATTGTGTGGTCTATGGCCCAGCCTACCACTCCTCCATGCATAGATCTCCAAATAGTGGATCCGGAAATGTAGTGCCTGAAAAATCAGAGAAGAAAATTAAAAAAGTAAAATAAAACGAAGACAAAAAAAGAGAAAACTTAGGGATGCGTGGAGTGAGGATGACAAGAGTTGCGTGTGGTTTAGGATGTTAGTTGGATGGCATTGGGAAAACATGGGCCTCCCTGACAAGGCACGAGGGTAGCCTTAACGGTGTTCATACTAGTCATTTCCCCTTGCATGTATCCTTGCTTGGGGCATCATTTTTAACCCTTGTCATCAATCACAAAGGCCATGTGGATCTCTTCAGCACTGATAAAAAAACATTTGTATTCTAACTGTCTTGTACCGTTGTTGGGTTAGATATGTGCGTTCATACGGAAGTTTTCCCTGTTATATGAGCTTGGATTTCCTTCTCGTATTGACATTCACATTATTGTCATGTATGCATGGAGTTGGTACTTTCAGCAACCGGATCAATTTACATCTCCCTGCGTACTGGCTTTTCATGTGCCCAAATCTGACCTTTGAAACAAGGTATGGACTTCCATCATTTTTCTTAAGGACCGATAGATGTAGTTCCTATGGCAGATATGTATGAAAAATGTGGAACCTTCCACAACAAGTGAACTGTTTGAAGCATGCCTTAAGTTATGTAGGTCTTCTGATGAACACACCTCAATGACTATATGATATGTTCTGAACGTGACTTCCCTAGATCACTCCATCTAGCTTTCCGATTTCTTCGGGGCATCCTGTAATCGTCCCCAATTCTGCCTAGAATTATTCTTTTTCGTTCAATCGGCTTCCTTCATCAAGTCGATTACTGCAAGGGCTCATCTCTCCCAGAAGCTAATAATTTTATTCTATCCCTTCAAATCTATTCTATCTACTATCTTTGAATGGCAACTTACGCCACCCCAAAGACATGTGAAAATATTGAAATTATTGATTGTAGTCGAATTATGCTCCCTAAGCAATTATACACATACTTAAATAATGTTTTACATGGTGGATTATTACATGATTTCATCGCAAATCTCCTCAAAAACAAGGTCAAATGCAGACATGATTTTACAGAATATATCATCATTAATTCTACCTTCAACTAGAGCTACATTAATGTATTGTTCTATCTTCAAAAAATTCCCTAATTGGAATGACCTTCCCATATTTTAACAATGTACCATTGCATCTCTGTCCTATACATAATGCAAGTATTAAGTTTGAAGAAAACTGCTAGTTTCATGAAGACCTAAATCCTATTACAATCCTAATATGAAATGAATATTTAATTGGGTTAACTTTTGTATCCCTGCTTGACAAAGTAGTTGGCCTGGCCTTCAATTGTACTAATATTCCTATTAATTGGAAGCTGTATAAGCTTACAACTACATAGCATGTAATCACCTGGATTAATTTACACAACTCCCATGGACTATTAGACAAACATGTATTAAACCAAATCTAGTTTAATTGTCAAGGCAACCATTTTCATTCTTAGCAACCTAGGACATTATGTTCTGGTATGAAAAAGTTTTAGAAATTATCCCAATTCAAATGAAATCAGCTTTTTGAAAGGAAATATTTATCCTTTGGGCTATCATAAGAGCCCTCACCTACCTGTTTATTCCACCTATTCCTTGAGAGCAAATGGAAAGCATTTGGAGCAATTCAGACTGAAGAGCTTGCACCATATGTCCCATCTTTTGTTCATCATCTTGAAGAGTAAGCCTTTTGACTTAAAGGCTTGCCAAGGTCATAAAAGGATTCTTGAATGGTGTCAAAATGTGTAACAACTATAGCCCAAGGTTTGATTTTAGCCCTCATTCCATAGGTTTAGTGTAAGTCATCAAGCTAGCGGAGACAATTTTTCTTATGATGTTTATTTCCTTGTAGCATTGACTTCAAACCATCTGGTCCAATCATTTATAAGAATTGTTGCACTTTAAGACTATTTGATCAGACATGTAGATAATTTCAGCATTGGTAACATTTCAATTTTCCACTTCATTGAAATGCTAGCATTATAACCCATTAGTTTAATTCTTAAGCATGGGAAAATGGTGTTTATGCCTTAATCTTTAGCTAATTTTGTAGTTAACTATTTTATTTGGTTTCTTCTTTATTTGATATAGCATTAATGCAGAAGTATTATGCACACTAGGTTTGATGGGTTTAAACAATGGAATTTTTAAGAGGGAGATTTTCCAATCAACTAAACAACATGTTTTGCCTCCATAAGTATTTGATTCTAATTACTTCCTTTGCACTCCTTCTACATTGGTTTGAGGAGGGAATATATTTTGAATAATTCTGCAGAAATTTAGCCCGGGTGGAACAAAAAACATAGTTTCGTGTCTTTGAATTGGCAATAAGCTCCAGAATCAAGAGTTGGGACTAGAAAAACCTATTTTGCATCTATGGTTGCCAGCTGACCTAGATTCACTTTGAGGTATCTCATCTCAACTTCCCCATTTGTGAGGAAAATGGTTTGTGGGCCTCCTTAAGATATGATGATGTTAGAGTCAATTTTTAACATGTGTTCCCATATTTAGTGCCAATGGAAAGTAAGATCAAGAAGGGTCTTTATATTGACCCCAATCGTAGTTGAGATCAATTCGTTGTCCACTAACTAGTTTGTGTAGAAAATTTGTGATTTAGTAGGTCAGATGCTAAATAGGGCTTGAACCTGGGTTTCCTTTCAGATAGTCGTTTTTTCCTTTAGAACAATGAATGATGCTATAGATTGTTCACTAACCACCTAATATTTTTCATCTATGGAAGTAAAGAACCCCCCTGAAATTTGCACTATAAACAAGGATAAAGGTATGGCTAATGCCCATTGGAGTTTCATATAATAATCAGGGTATCCATTACATTGTGATCATTAATCATGTGCATAGGTACTACAACACATTACTCACAACACACTGCTAAAACTCATACACATCAGAGTTATTTTGATCCTAGTTCTAAGTTATCAGCTTAAAGTTTCACTCCATTGCAAATGTAGACATTGGGCATCATTTGAAAACTAGTGTACATTCGTTTGTAATTTCCCCTTCAATCCTTCCTAAAGATAGATTTTGTAGTCCCTCTGTAAGTTTTTGCAGTATTTGCTAAGTACTGTTATGAAAATGGTATCATTGTGAGATTAGGCTCCTTTATAAACTAATGGTGTGCTTATAATAGTGAAACTAATTCCATTCCTAATATAAATATGGAACTCATTTGCAAATGACAAGTTGGTTCGAAGCTTTGAAAATGTGTATGTGTATGTGTAAATTTGTGTATGTTAAAATGTAACTCATGAAGTATTGTATGTGTATGTGTATCCTTTATAGCATGTGTGTGTGTGCCATGTAATATGTGTAATGTAAGATATCAAAATTTGTATCTTGTACCTGTGTGTGTGTCAACTCTTTTTAAACAGTGCACAGTAACACGATATAACTTTTAAAACCCTATAGATTCCAAAATTCAAATGTGAATGTTATTACAATAAAAGAAAATGATGAAGGTTTCCTTTGGATCAATATTCCTTCTTGAAGGAAAATTGACACTTACAATATTATATTAGTTATTACAATCTGAGGCAAAACATAGCACTGTTACTTGTCAGAGCTTGAATCTTAGTTTTAATGGATGTATTATGCATTCCACAATATAATAGTTCCTCTTTCAAATTTTTTTGGATAGAATAAGTTTACAATGAATACTTCCCTTAAATGCACGTTACAATTTCTCATGCATTTTACATACATATGTAGCATAACACTTACAATAACATGCATTTTGGCTCCAACATAGAATAAATCCTGTGATTAAAATCCTCTTTCACTAAGCTTTACATTTTTAGCTTCAAATCATACTTCAAAATATGGATATGGTCTATAGCATACTGAACCTTGATTATAATGAGTTGAAGATAGCCCATTTTATCTTAAACATAATTCTATTTTGGTTGAAACATTATTTTCATTGAATTCTACAGTATAAATGCCTAAAGTGTGGTATCTAATTTATTTCTACATGTATTTGAAATAAAAAAATTTTATATTAGTGAGATGAAATAGATCTCAATCAAACTATTAATGACAAAGGGTTTAAATGCCACTTGTATTATCTAACTCAGAACATTTTACATTTACATATCATATACCTCATTATTAAGATATTTATTTACGTTATATAATAATACAATTTTTGTATTAAAAAAGTATTTGAAGCATGAAAGAATAAAAGTAAATTATCATGGGGAAATTATAGTATTTAAACCATACTTGCATTGAATTTACTAAATAAAGGCAGAACATATTTAGGGAACTATGCTAATAGGGTTCCTAACCCGGTAGCCCCATCCATAGATGAAATGGAAACTTTTTGCAACCACTGGGTACTATATGTTTGGATATGTTTCTGTCCACATCCTACAAACCCCACTGCCAACCTTATCCAACGCATATAAATACACTCACAAAGTATATATAACACAAATAAAAAAATCCAACCCATATGCGAGTCTCGATAACCTATTTCACCGATTAACTCCCCCAATTAAGGTTATATGTGGTTATACTATCTAAAATACTGCGCATTTTTTTGACTAAATACAAAACGATCAACAAATCAATTTTTCTTTTTCCATCTAATGCCAAACTACTAAAAGTACCAATGCAAATGTGTTGTCCACTTGTTGTGTGTGTGCACAAGGAAAGTGTGTGTGGAGAAGAGAGAGACTAATAGTTTCCACAGAGTTGTTTAGAATTGGCCTTATTCAACAGAAGAATGACCCATTTGGGTATTCACGTACCCAACAACCATTTCTTAAGGTAAAAATGATTCTCATCCTCCAAATATATTCTATATATAGGAATATACAAGCATTTATGACCATTGTATACATATCTAAACTAAGTAATGAGGAAGCTTTTAGAATCCATTAAGATCTGTCCATTCCATCCAAGCTTCCAAAATATTGCTACAAGTAATGACAATTTTTAACTCTTCCCAAAACCAAGGAAAGAACATCCTAAAATAAATCTCCAAAATCACCACATCACTTTTCCTTGTGCGTACATTCTAATCATGCAAATTTCCATTTCCCATAAAATTTGTGAAACATTTAAATTCTTAAATGACCCCATATGACAAACCATATTTCTTATAATTAATGCAAAATTAGTGTCCACTTCCCTTTGACACATTTTGATACTGATCATGAAACTACTGACTATATTATGGACATTATTATAGTTTTGATTTAGTATGATGTTAGATGTTTGATCATGGATTATTGTTGACTTTGATTCTTATATGATGCATGATGATTATTAGAGACATTTTATATATTGATGTTGATATACTGTTTGACATGGTTATATTATAGATGTTGTTCGGACTTGTGATATTTGGATATTTTGAGTAGACCTAGAAAATGAGAATTGAATTAAAATTGATGATGATATAGTTGTTGATGAAATTGTAAGTGATATTGTTGATTGTCTTGATGATTGTTGTGATTCACATATATATTGATGATCTTGAAATTATATTTATATTCATTTGGATGTTCTGATATGGCCACAAGGCCAAAGGAGGTATTTTTATTTTACAGGTTTAAAATATCACAACAAACATCAGGGGATTGGAGACCAACCACATTGGAATTCTAGATGAATTCAACAAGGTCACCATGGCAACTGTATTTTTTGTGTGTGTGTTTGTTTGTGTTAGGGATTCCCATGGGGGGATCACCTTTAAATGTGACCAAGGGACTTGTGTTTTTATTTTATTTGGTTCCTTTGTTAATGTTTGCATGTGTTTATTTTATGGTGCATTGACCCCTTTCATTATTTACTAAGTGACGTATTAATATTGTGAGTAATCATGTTGTTAATTTAATTAATTAAAACATTTCATAAGAAATTAATTAATAGAGTTGTTGGCCTTGAATTAAAATGTTGTAAGAAATGTGTAAGTAATGTGTAAGAGATATGTAAGTTGATTTTGGAGTAAGAAACACTTCATCTTCTTTGAAATTCGAATTTGTCCTTGGAGGCTGATTTTGGAGGCTTGTGGGACAAGTTAAACTTGTCCCATACCTCTTAAATTTATATACCAACCTTACCTATGGTTGGAGAGTTAAATTTAGACCTTCTTTATGCATTTTTGTATTCATGTTGAATGTTTTAATTGCACTTTTCCTACATGTTTTAATTTCAGTCCTTATGGGGTGTGGGCTTGATTTGAGTGTGTAAGTAAAACTGTCATATTATTCACCCACCTATTTATTATGCATTGGAGAATGAAGTTGACTTTTGTGTTAGGGTTGAGGATGTGTGATGTGGCATCCTACATGGATCCACCTCATCCTCTTCTCTTCCCTCTTCTATAAATTGAAATTCCTTAGCTTGTTTTTGGGTTGCTTCACTTTTATCACTTCATTTTGGGTGACTTCTTTTGGGTTTTGAGAGCTCTTGCTTTTGGAGAAGATTGGAGATTGTTGCATCCTTATGGATTATTGATCTTGGACTATTTTACATTGGAAAGCTTGTTTTTTGGAACCTTGGAACAAACTCCATCATGGAGAGGTAGGAGCTCGGCTCTTGAAATGTTCTCCTTCTATTTTATGCTTATGTGAATGGTTGAATGTTTGATGTGTTGTTTTATTTGTTGGCTGGTTGGGTAGATGGCTTAGGGATGGTGTAGGAGAAGACTATGGGGTATTCTTGTGGGAGGCATAAGTGTTTTGGGGAGGTATAAGTGTGGAGGGAGTTGGGATTTGGGTTCCACCTTGTAAAAAGAAATAGCTTGCATTTCTTTACTCGTTATGGGGTGCCATAAGAGGTTGGGAAGGCATAAGGAAATGTGAGGAATAAGGGGTACTTGGGGGAGGCATAAGGGCATGTCAGGGATTTTAAATGATATATATTTTGGTGGTTTGTTTTCAGGTGGTGATACCCATTTCCCCTTTGGGAGGCATAAGTAGCATCCCCCATAGTTTCTTGCTCCTTTGGCTTGCATGAAGAAGCCTGAATTTTGTTTGTTGTCTTTCATGTGGTTGTAAAACTATTGTTTTGTTTTGGACTATGTTTTAATATGAATGTGCATGTGAAAGATTTCCTTTGTGATGTGGAAGCCTGTTGTTGCCATGAGTTGAGATATCACATTTCTTATTGCATTTTGGTTGGGACTCGAGGGCCAATGAAGAAGGATGGATTCTCTTTTCATTGGATTTCTTGGTTGGGTGGAGAGAGTTTCCTTTCCCCCTGCCTTTGTTGTGATCAAAATTGGAGAATGATGGATTTGCATGTTGCTGTTCTAGAGCAAAGGAAAAGATAGTTTTGACAGTCCTTTCAGAGTTATTTTTGTGAACCATTTCCCACTTCAAGTGGATCACAATGTAATATTATTTCGTGTTGAAAAGTTATTATGTTTGGAAATGAAATTCCCTTTTGAATGTGAAAGAGATTACACTTTGTATTTCTGTTTTGAATGAATGTGAAAGAAATGTATATTTGTATATTGAAATTGAAAGAGAATGTGAAAGAATTTGTAAAGATATCATTTTTGAATCAATAAAGGATTGTATTACCTTTTCAAATGTGATTATTAGGTTTCATTGGAAATCTGATTGTTGAATGTATTTTGAAATCTTTGTTTGGAAAATGAAAAAAGAATATGTATGAAGAAATTACATTACTCTGTTTTTGAAGAAATGTATGATTTGAAAAAAAAGATATGAAGCTGCATTCTTGTTTTTACATTTGATTGAAGGAAAATTAACTATTTAAAACTAGCATGGAATGAATTCAATGTTTTTATAGTGTAGTAAAAGAAATAGATTAATCTTTGTTTTGAAATGTATAAACTTATTTTTATGTCACTGTAAACTCTGCAAATTTTTATCAAAAATGTAAGAATGACCCCTAAAACAATGAAAATAGAAAATGAAATATTTAGTGAACTTAGTATATGTTTAAAATGAAAAACAAACTAAAACACTTAAGAAATTTTTATAGAACCTTTCAAATCGATTAAAATTTTTACAATCAAATGTGCTGTCAAATTGAGAAATTTCAAATGGGATTTTGGATCAACAATTTAACCTTGAAATCCATCCTAAATCTTCTAAGATTCGAATTCCATGTCTATTTGGTATGTTGAGAAAGGGGGGAGGTTGAATTGAACAAAATTTTATAAGTCAAGTGTTACCAATTTTCATTTTATAAGCCTTATTAAAGCTTTTTCAAAATTGACCCTTAAAATTTATGGAAATTAAATTTTTAAGGTTTTGTGCAAAGAGGACATTGAGATTTCTGAAAAGTTACCTCATTTTCCAAAAACAGTTCCCTATCAAAATTATGGCCTTCTGAAGTTCATAGAAGATGAGGTTCAACTTAATTTCTTGCCACCAGTTTGTAATGATCAAAATGCCTAATTATTTGACTTTGGTCATTGGCGTTGACCTATCTTACTTGTGCACGGGAGATGTAAAATTAATGACCTTTAGTGCTTCTTGCCAAAAATCTTCCACGCGCCCCGCAAAGCTCCTCCTATCTTCGCTGGGATAATTTATCTCTCTTTTTTTTGTGGGAAAATTTGAAACTTCTTGGTATGAAGGGAAAATTTTGGAAAAATTTAAAAATATCATTATTCCTTAATCACTTCTGGAAACCTAGGTTGATCTTGGGTTTTTGCATGGGGTAATCCTTAGGTGGCGTTAACCTTGGTACAAGAATCCATGGAAAGGTTGGACCCTTGTTCCTCTATGAAATGAGAGGTGCATTATTTTTCCCTATAAAATTGGAATGGTTCTTTTGAAATGTAAAAATTTTATTTTTTCAAACTTACACGATCTTAGGAAATTTAGGAAAATTTGGCAAGCATGGGTAAATTTTCTCTACCAGAACTTTACCTCCTACAATGTTGCATTGGTTGGTTTTGAGGTATGTGGAAGTGGGGAGATTAGCGATGTTTTCTGGCTTGCATTTGAACTTAACGTTTTCCAAGGCCATGGGTTCAAAAAATTTTGAAGTTTCTTCCACCCTTGGTGTAGTAGATTCACTAATGGTAGCTGCACAGGTTTGTTCTTTCAGAGGATTATAAGGAGTTAGTTGAATCAGAGGCATGAGGAAAGAAGAAGGATCCCTTTAAGGTTGAATTTGTAATGAATTACATAGAATTCAAAAGAAAGAGAACTCCAATTCCGACCCCACTGACCTGCAAATCTGAAGAATGGAACCTTTCATGTGGCAAATATTTTTCTTAGGGGAAAAAGTGTCCAACTAGACCTTCATGAAGAAGAATAGAATTTTTAAAGTCTAAGACTTAAGTAAGGTATGTTCCCCTAAGTAAGTTATGGAGTCAATATTCTGGGTGAATACTACAAGAATGACATGTTGGTAAGAGGCATGCAGGCAAGACCATTTTAAATTTCTTAGAGGCACTTCTAAGAATCTAAAAAGGTGAGAAATATCAAAGTTTCCTCTGGCAGAGACCCTTTCTACAATTGTGGAAAAAGAAGAGAAGTCATAGGATATATCTTGGTAGATATAGACAAGCAGTAAGATTTGGAAATAAAAAACTCAAAGGATGTTTATTGGTGCACAGAAGAATAGGCGAAGGTAAAGAGCCATGACAGGGCAAATAAGTGTCGACCTTGTAAAAGGAGTTCTTTGTAGTATGCAGAAGTTCACAGACAATGAATGTCGACAGGTGAAAAACATGTGCCAAGGCGCAGGTTCTAAGTGGCAACAAACCAATGAGTGTCGACATGAGAAATGATTAGCACATAAGGTGCACAGGTCATGTTTGCACATCGATTGAAAGAGTGTCGACATTTCTGCGCCAAGGTGCAGGTTGGCTTGATTTAACAAGTTAGTGTTGACACGAAAATAAGATGCATTGAAAGGTCTAAACAAATTTTGTTCGTTTCACTTGGATGACAAAGGTTAAAATGAATTTTGACATGGAAAAGAATGCACCATTTAGTATGTGTTTTGCTGCATTAGGCACACAGAAGATGTTGACACACAAGGATGGATGCCCATCACACCTTAGGTAGGCACAACATTTTGAGCGTTGACTGACGGGAAGCAACCCTTGCGCAGATATTCAGATGGCCATAACTTTTCACAGGGAGCTCGGATTCATGCAAGGTTGGACTTTTTGGAAAGCTTACGAGGTCCTCTATCCAACTATGAATATTTAATTGGGTGAGAAAAATTTCTTAAAAATGCAAAATATAGGACACTTAATGCAAGCATTTTTGGGTTTGCTGTTTTCTCACCTACCACCATAATGAGATGAATTAAATGCAACCTGGAGGTGGTTGGGGTAGATTTGGAATTCCTCTCTCTTCCCTCTCTCATTCTTCCTATAAATTGTAAGGAGGGGATTCTTTCTAAAGGTTGGACATTCTTGTTTTGCCCCTCCCTTCTTCTCTTTGGCAGGTGAATTTGTGGAGTTCAAACCTCCCATTTAAAACTGTAATGCAACTTTTCCTCTTGGCATTTTGTAGTGTATTGTATCAATATTTGGAGAAAATAATGCATGTCTGTGGATGATTCTCAACCCTCTCTGTGTTCATTTGCATCCTCCTGATCTTTCACTAAAATTTGGTTATCTGTGCATGATCTTGCATTGCATTTTAATGGTTTGTGTTTATTGGCAAGACAGGTGTTCTTCATTCCTCGGTGCATCACCTTTGTTAGTTTAGGTTTATTTTTATGCATCTTCTTACCCTGTCTCCTTGGAAAGTTAGATTAGGTTTTTGAGTAAACCCTCTACATTTTTATGTGTGCATCTGAACAGAGGAATAGGAACCGGCCTTCATCGAGAGAGCTTTTCCAATTCACAAAGGTCCCACACTTGGGAAAAGCTCCATGTTATGCAATCACACTGAGAGTCTCAACCCATCGAGTTGCAGATAATTCAGGGGTGCTGTGATTGATCCAATGAGTTTTCCATTTGGGATTCTGAGTCCTTAAATTGTAAGCTTTGATTCTAATAGTGAGCAAGTGAATCTAGATACAAATGGGTCACTTTCTTTAATGAATATATTAAAGGATAATGAGTTAGCACTTGTCATGTCTAATATAACATTTCACACATTTGGATGATCCGTGAATTTCAAATACTTCTATAATGTTAAAATAGTAATTACAACTCTAATCACAAGGTACATCTATAGGTTATTGGACAAAAGTACAATTCAACATTCAAAATGATTGATGATAGCTTTTGTCGCAAAATATCCTTCTTGCACTTATGCAAGTGAGATGCATATTGAAATTTTGTTCTACTTTGGGTCAATTATTTCACATTGTTATCACTACGTAGTGTTGATAAAGGAACTGATTCATTTGGAACAAAAATTCTTCAAAACATGTTCGTTTTACATTTAATTTCAAGTTATTTGATAATTATAATAAGTCAAGGAAAATCGGTACATTTACGAATTCAATAAACACTTTGGAGATAAATCAGCTATGCATTGTAGGTTAGCCCATGATAGGAAGTTGTGGTGCACTCGAAATCAGGGTACCAAATAACTAAACATGGATTTGTCAAATTTTCTCATTTTCTAAGTAACTTTCAAATATCTCTTAGGTCTTTGACAATGTTAGATTTTAAAAGTGCGATAACATTTTATTATGTCTATTGATATATTTGTACATGTTTTTAACATAGATGATTTATAGGACATGTGAACAAGAAATTGTTCAAGAGAGGACTACATCAAATAAAATGAACCATGTAACATATGGTAATCCAATGGCTCTGTGAACAATGATGACAATATGAAATCTTAGAATTGAATGTATATCTGCTAGAAAAATAAAACAATGTAAATTATGGTGATAATAACAACTTAAAATTTTTATTTTGGATTATGTTGATAATGATACTTTTCACGATTATGGTTTGCAAAACATAGATTTTTAACAGTGCATACTATGTAATGATATTTTTCTTAATCTGAGTTTAAATCTAAAATATGTTTATCTTTTAAGAGATGTAGAATGCCCATTATTTGGGTGTTAGATGGATCTTGGGACCTTAAGGCACTGAAAAATAAGTCGATCACTTCTGTTAAGATTTCTAATGATTTGATGTTAAGTATTCACATATTGTATTGAAAGATTGATTACCATGAAGATTGGCATTATCACTTAAGTGATGATATACGAGAAATGTTCCTGGATGATTATATTTCATACTATTTAAATATAACTCCAAAAAGGGTGGCAATTTAAGAGATTCCAATTTACCAATCTAATGTTGGTATGGTGTCTGACTAAATCTTTAAAAGGTCACTTATGCAATTTGATAACTACATACTTTTCATAAGAACTATTATGAATTCCATATTTCCTAACATAGTGATTCATGCATTGATAAAGTAGTTGCAATTGTAGTGCCCACTTCCCTTTGACACCTTTTGATATACCGATCCTGATACTGTAACTATATTATGGACATTATTATAGTTTTGATTTAGTATGGTGTTAGATATTAGATCATGGATTATGGTTGAATTTGATTCGTATATGATGCATGATGATTATTAGAGACACTTTATATAATGATTATGATATATTGTTTGACATGGTTATATTATGGATGTTGTTCGGATGTGATATTTAGATATTTTGAGTAGACCTAGAAAATGAAAATTTGAATTTGATTAATCGATGATATAGTTGTTGATGAAATTGTAAATGATATTGTTGATTACATCATTGATGTTGTTGTGATTTATATATGATATTGATGATTTTGAATTATGTGATTATATTATATATTCATTTTAGATGTTCTGATATGGCCACGAGGCCGAAGGAGGTATTTTTATTTTGCAGGTTTAAAATATCACAACAAACATCGGGGGATTGGAGACCAACCACATTGGAATTCTAGATGAATTCAACAAGGTCACCATGGCAACTGTATTTGTTTGTGTGTGTTTGATTGTGTTAGGGATTCCCATGGGGGGATCACCTTTAAATGTGACCAAGGGGTTGTATATTTTTCTTTTATGTGGTCCTTTGTTATGTTTGTATGTGTTTTTTTAGTGATGTGCTTTCCCCTTTCATTATTTAATTATGGTGTGTAATATTAATGTGAGTAATCATATTGTTAAAAGTTAAATAAATAAAATTGGGATCATAAGAAAGTAATTATAGAAGTTGTTGGCCTTGTAATTAAATGTTGTAAGAAATGTGTAAGTGTGTAAGAGCTTGTGTAAGTTGATTTTGGAGTATGAAACACTCCACCTTCTTTGAAATTCGAATTTGTCCTTGGAGGTTGATTTTGGAGGCTTGTGGGACAAGTTAAACTTGTCCCATACCTCTTAAATTTAATTTACCAACCTTACCTATGGTTGGAGACTTGAATTTAGACTTTCATTATGCATTTTTGTTAATCAAGTTGTAATGTTTTAATTGCACTTTTCTTACATATTTTTAATTTCAGTCCTTTGGGGTGTGGGCTTGTTTGGAGTGTGCAAGTAAATTGTCATATTATTCACCCACCTCTTTATTGTGCATTGGAGAATGAATTTGAATTTTGTGTTGGAGTTGAGGATGTGTGATGTGGCATCCTACATGGATCCACCTCATCCTCTTCTCTTCCCTCTTCTATATAAATTTGAATTATTTACATTGTTTTTTGGGGCACATTTTTTTCTTTTTTGGAGCTCACTTTGGAGTAGCATGGGTTTTGGGGTTTTCGAATTTCTTTTGTTGTTTTGGGAGCTCTTGCTTAGTTTGGAGAAAGTTTTGGAGAATTATTTGCATACTTGTTTGTTGATCTTTGGATGTTTTGCATTGGAAAGCTTGTTGTTTTGGAACTCTTGGAACAAACTCCATCATGGAGAGGTAAGAGCTTGGCTCTTGAAATGTTCTTCTTTTATTTTGTCATTTCATATGTGAATGTTGTTGTGAATTTGAATGTTTTGTTTTATGTTGTGGGATGTTTGGGTAGATGGCCTAGGAATGGTGTAGGAGAAGACTATGGGGTATTTTGTGGGAGGCATAAGTGTTTTGGGGAGGTATAAGTGTGGAGGGAGTTGGGATTTGGGTTCCACCTTATAAAGAAATAGCTTGCATTTCTTTACTCATTATGGGGTGCCATAAGAGGTTGGGGAGGCATAAGGAAATGTGAGGAATAAGGGGTACTTGGGGGAGGCATAAGGAGTATGTTGGGAGAATATTTGATATGATATGTATATTGGTGGTAGTTGTTCTCAGGTGGTGATACCCATTTCCCAATTGGGAGGCATAAGTAGCATCCCCCATAGTTTCTTGCTCCTTTGGCTTGCATGATATCAAGCATGAGTTCTGTTTTAAAATGTCATTTTAAATGAAGTTGTGAACTGTTGTTATTTGTGTACTATTGTTTTTCTTTAATATGAAATGTGTATGTTGAATAGAATGTATTTGTGTGTGGAAGCCAGTTGTTTGCCATGAGTTGAATTGCATTTCTTATTAATGTTGGTTGGGGCTCGGGGGCCAATGAAGAAGGAAGGATTCTCCTTTCATTGGATAATCTTGGTTGGGTACAGAGCGTTTCCTTTCCCCGAACCATTTCCCACTTCAAGTGGATGATCAATGTATTGATTTCAGGTTACAAAGAGTGTGTCTATGTTTGGAAATGAAATTACCTTTTGGGAAAGAGTTACACTCTATTTTTCTGTCTTTGCTGAATGTGAAATTAGTACATGATGTATTCTTGTATATTGTTTTGAAAAGTGAAAGAATCTCAAGCCATAAAGGTAAATTTTTGAACAATAAAGGATTGTATTAAATTTCTCAAATGGAATTATTAGGTTTTGAAATAAGATTGTTGAATGTATTTTGAAATTTTGTTGGAAAGATTGTGAAAAGTGAATACGTATGCAGAAAGCAAGGGAGTCTGTTTTTTAAGAAATCAGATGATTTGGGAAAAACCTAAGCTACCTGTATTTATTCAGGTTTCTTGCTTCTACTTTTATTAAGGAAAGAAACTATGATTTTCTATAATCTATAATGGAATGAATTCAAATTTTTATGTAGTTGGAAAAATGAATGCTAGATTAATCTAATTTTGAAATGTATAGGCTCATTTATTTTTTATATCACTGTCCACTCAACAAATATTTATCAAAAATTTACATAATATACAACAATGTATAATACCTAATGAATATCATATTTAGTGAACTTAGTATGGTCAAAACGTCCCAAACAAACTAAAATACTTGGGTCAATTTTTATAGAACCTTTCAGAATTTTACCTTATAAAATTCATCATGAGTCAATGGCCGTCAAATTGAACTCAAATTTTGAATTTCTTTAATGGTAAAAAAATTATGTGTTGTAATCCGCACCCGTCAATAAAATATTCTTGTAGAAACCCTCCAATGTTTATTTGGCAACCTGTTGAGAAATGAGGGAACGTCATATTGAACAAAATTTTATAAGTTTAGTGTTACCAGTTTTCATTTTATAAGTGCACATTCAATAGCGTTTTCTCAAAATTTTATCCTGTTAAAAATTTATCCAAATCCTATTCTTACCATGTTGTCTGTGGTAAAGAGAGATGTTCAGAGATTTCCTGTAAAGTATCTCATTTTGGCCTTCCAAAAACTGATCTTATTAGCTTCAAACTATTAATGCCTTTGGCAATTTATGCCCAGAGCTTTATTTACTTAAAAAAATGATAATTTCTTGTTTGGATCTTTCCACCTCTTCAAGCTCTTCCTGATGCCTCTTTGAAAAATTTCTTCCAAGCATTCATTGGAAAGAAGCAAAAATAAAAATATATGCGCTAATGAACCCTCTAACTAAAAGGATAGCTTTGATAACTGTTGAAATAACTCTGACTTAATTGGGGAAGCTACTTCTCAAATAAATAAATAAAAAATTATTCCTTAATTTTTCTAACTACACCTAGGTTGTTCTTGGGTCTTGAGTGGGGAGATTTTAGGTGGCATTACAAATCCTCACTCCACACCTCTTAAAGACAATTAAAATATCATGTAAGAAAAGTGCAATAATTTCACCTTTTAATATCCAAATCACATAATGGGGTCTAAATTTGACCCCTCGCCCCATATTTATAGTTGGTGGGTGAATTTACAAGGTGTGGGACAAGCCTAACTTGTCCCAAAAGCCTCCAAAATTGGTGTGAAAGTCAAATTTCGAATTTAGAGAGATGGGTTGAGTACACTCTGAGTAAATTAATTGAAATCCAACTTCAAATCACAAGATCAAAAGGACTATTTGCCAAAATAAATGCCCCCCTTTGGTCACATCTCAAAATCAAATTAATTAACATACTTTATTACTAAACAAGGGTACATTTAATCAAGAATAAAAAATTGAAATACAATACAATAATAAAATACATACTCACAAATTAATCAAAATAAAAATGAAAAGAACAACATATATCCCATGGTCACAATTTGAGGTAATCCATCCTCATGGGGACCTCCTAAAATCCTAACCTCATACAATAATAGCATAACATAAAGCTTTCACAGATACTATCATTGCAACCATCAAATATTCCACTACAGTTGGTCTCCTACCCTTTGTTTTTTGTGATGCAATCTCCTCTAAAATCAAACAATACCTCCTTTGGTCTCATGGTGGCATTAAATATATCAAAAATAAAATACATGGAAATCCATCAAGAACATAATCCTAACACAAAATAATCATCAAAGCTAAGCAATGTTATCATTCATTTACAATTTAATAAACATTTCAATTCTACCATTTCATCAATATCAATGAGATCACAAGATTAGTTTGAACACCGAAACATGGTCAATACGACACGATTTCAGAATGTCAGTATACATATAAGATAAAAAAACATCATCATCATCATCAATATTGGATGTCGATCCATGTCTCTACAAACCCATACAAACCATAATACGAATCACAACATGTCACTAATCAGAATATCTCTACCATCTAACATCATGCTAATCCAAAATAACATAATAAGGTCCATGTCTATAGCTCAAGATAAATCAAAATAATAGTATATTAAGTATAGAAGACGAGTGTGCACTATAAACCTATTATGGTGCATAGTTGTTGAAAATCCAAAAAGATGGGACTTAACATTACCACAAGATTAGTTTGCTTAAAATAACTTGGTATAGATCCACAAGAAATCATCCATTTTTTGTTGTGTATGGGAGTAATCCAAAATGGGTGTTGGATTTGGTTTAGCTACAAGTTGATGACTGAGCTAGTGATGATGCAGAACACATACAACAATTGAAGGAAAAAGTGTAGAAGAAGTTGCAGGATAGTAATGACAAGTATAAGGAAATAACAAAAGTGCACAGAAGGAGAAAGGTGTTTACACTAGGTAAAGTGGTTATGGTATACTTTCAAAAGAAAAGGTTTCCCAAAGGAACCTATAACAATTTTAAGTACAAGAATATTGGTGCCTATAAGATCGTGAAAAAGATAAATGATAATTCTTAGGAGGTAGAATTTCCAAGAAAATTTTATATTTCTCTAGTATTTAATTTTTCAGATTTATATAATTTTCATGGAGAAGAGGATGTTATTAAATAAGTAGTAGACTGGAGGGAGCAGGTTCTAGTGAAAAATAAAGAAGAAGTAGATCGTGTTTTAGATAGAAAAAATGTGAACACGCGACATGGAAAATACAGTAAACATTTGGTACATTGGAAAGGAATGGAGAAAGAGGATAACACATAGGTCACAAAGTGGGAGATAAAGAAGATGGATAAAGATGAATGGAAAAAATTTGAAGAATAGAACTTGTAAGAGCTGCATTTTTTTTAAGAAGGGGAGAATGATGCACTTTTTCTAATAAAAAATTTGAAATGGTCATAACTTTTAATCCCAGTGTCTACTTCAGTCTCTTTTTTAAAACCATTTATTTCGAAAAGATGAATGCATAGGTCAACCCGACATACTGGTTGGAGACATTTTTGTGCCTGAAATGCACCATATGGGGGCCAAAACTTAGGCTTTAAGTTTAAATTTGTTTTTTTTTTTTAGGGCATTAGTTATTTTTAGTCTCTTGTATGCATAGTAGGTTGGAAAGTTGGCAATTCCTTTAGTTTAGGCATGTAGAAGATGCGTAGAATTTTTTTTTTCCGTACGAATAAGCATGCGAACTTACTAAGAATAGAAGGTTCAACTAAACTCCTAAAAATAATAAATTTCACCACCTAAAGTAGATTCAGTAAAAGTTAGTAATAATTTTCTTGGAAACTCAAGCTGGGAGTTGTTTTGTTATAAAAGAAGCATTGTAATTCATGATTGAATAACGAAGAAGTATATTTATTTCCTTTGAGTATGAGATATTTGTAGTATATTGAGTGTGTGTTTAAAGGTGGTTACATTAAAGAATTAATTCAATAGAATTTAATAACAAATATGCGGTATTTTCCTCAGGCTAAGGAGGAGCGATATTTTTCATTAGCTGCATTGCTTTAAGTTGAAAAAACAATTTTATTTGTTTGAATTAAATCTATTGTATTCTCCTTGTTCCCAACTACTAGAGTTTCATAAAGAAGAGTTCTTGGGACTAACTTGGATCCAATTTCCTAATCATCATTTGAGTCTAAATCATCTTGGCATAAAAAAATGATATATTCTAGGAGGGCATCTTTCGAAAAATGTTTTTTCTCAGTTTGGCGCTTTTCCATCCCACATTTAGCAACTTGGTTTGACCTAAACAAAAATATCTTCTACATCTAAAAGGTAAAACTTCATAGTCTAATGGCTAAGACCATGTCATTTCTTTCACTTTAAGATCAGTGCTTGCACAAAGGTTTTTATAAGTGTCCAATTCAACTAGGATCTTGGCTTATGTAGTATGGGTGAAGTTAGTAGTTTGAGATTCAATATAAAGTATATGTCCCAAAACATTGCCAATGGAGATTAGACGATCATGACTCCATACTTACAGGGGTAGATGGGACAACCTAATCCAAACATGTTTGTAAGAGAAGGATTCAGTGAGCAAATTAAATGAGGAAAACCAGGGTTTTCAGACTGGGTATCATGATTGACAAACCAAAAGCTTAGACGCTATCGTATCTTTGTCAAATAATGAAGATAAGACCGTAATAAAAAATCATTTTACACAAGGGTAAATATCTAACCTTCTAACAAGGAGCGGTGTAACGCCTAGATTTTACACACAAAAATACAACACTAAAAATACCGTAATAACTTTAATTATTTTCGCTTACATTGTAGTATACCCTACTCTACAAGCGATCACTTAGAACAACACAAAAGACAAGATATGTTTTCATAAACAATAACCCACATAGATAACATGAAAACATGTGATGCACAACAAGGCCTCTTTTCCTTCTTCAAATGATAAGGCACAATTGAATGATTGAACTATAGTACAAACTTATAGCCAGGGTCTTCCCAAGAGACAATATTTTGAGGACTACACATTTATTACAATCATGATTAAACTTTCAACTTAATGATATTGAAAGGTTTATAATATGTGAATCATATATTTATTTTCCTCTTTGCTAGATTTCATCTATATTCTTCAACATTTAACCTACAATATATTTGATTAAATAAGGATCATCTACATTATTTCAATTACTTGTTTAATTTCTTCATTCGTTAGGAGCATATTTATTTAATCACAAGGATATTTACATATACACAAGGATACTAGGTATTATCCCTAGGATTCACTCCTAATGGCATGCATCTAGAGCTTGTAACGCCCACAAATTTGACTTTCAGAACCATAACAAAGTATATTAATTTATTAGGGAAAAATTTACGATTTTTTAATTTTTTTGTGTTTAAAAGTGTGCAAGAGTTAAAATAATTAACTATGATTAATTAATTCCCGTTAATAATTTTTACATATTCATAAGGTAATTGTATCTAAATTAACAATTAAATATTGTTATTTAATCTCTGAAATCATTCTAAACTTTAATTCTCTTCTAAGGGTTACATTAATCTTGATTTTATAACATTGGCTAATTAATCCCTTTTTTAAAAAATATACATTTCCATGCACAAATCGTTTATTTAAATAAACCACTATAGTCAAATCTCGTTTAATTATTTTAACTGTTCATAATAAAAAGAGTATAAAGTTCCAACATTTCCAAACCCATTAGGTGGCCCCATTCACCTAATACCCATACCCTTTTTTTATTTAAATCTCATTTCCATGAAAATTCCACCAACTTTAAATGTTATAGGATTTATTTTCAACCCTAGGATTATATCTATTAGAGCCCTTGGATAAAGGTTTCCCTAAAAATCATTATAGGGTTCTTATATTCACATTTTCCCCCAATTTTCATTTCATTTGTCTTGTAGGTTTTGAAGGAGGACAGGATGCCATGGAGTCAAGGGAAGGACTATGGAGGATTCTTGTTTTTTAAAATTCAATCTCAGTGAATAAAGGAGAAATTCTTCCTCCATTTGTTCATATTCTCATCTTATTTTCCTCTTAGGGTTTGTAGTTCATTTAAAATGCATATTTATTTTGACATCCCGAATGTGGGTTGTGGGTATCTATTTACCCTTGGTTTATTTTTCCATAGATTGAATATTTGCAGTTTGAGAGTATACACATATTCATATCTATATAAAGAAATAAAAATATAAATACAAATATCCATGACATGTACAATGTTGCAGCCAGGATAATTTGATTTAATAATGTGTGTGTGTGTGTGTGTGTGTGTGTGTGTGTATCCCCCCCCCCCCCCCCCCCCACACACACACACACACATTAAGAAATGTGTATTTGTTCAGCCTATAGTAAAAAGAACCATAGAGCAATTAATAGAATGGTCATGATTTTTTCTTCTTGTTGTTGGGGTTTATAATGTCTTGGGTTGGGTCGGCCATACCCACCCACACCTTTTCACTTTTATTTAAACAAAACACTATACCCAGATGGGGGAGGGGAGCGGATTCAGCCCCTCCACAAAAAAAATATTATGATTTTTTTTATTATTTAAATCTTACTATAGAAATATGGGGGATGCCCAAACCATGTGAAATCAAAATAAATTTATGATTTTACTTTATTTTATATACTTGCTTTATATATATATATATATATATATATATATATAAACTCTACCAAGCCAATTAGAGTCATTTTCTTATATTTTATTTATTTATTTATTTATAAGTATATAAATACAAAAATTTATATATTCACATTTCCCTTCACAATTGTTGAATATAGTCATTGAAAATATTATAGTATCGGTGCATCTAGTTCTGTAAATAACACCGCGACAAAGACCCATAAAAATCGATAGCCGGTAATGTTTTTAGGAACATTGCATTAAAACTATAGCACTTCTTAAACTGGCATGACCATAAGTGTACTAGAACCTATTATTATGGAAAATATTTTTTTTGAATAAGGGAAAAAAATATATTGTACGACCAAATGTATTCATCTACTTTAGGGCTCAAAAACCCTCATTTAAGGCTTTTCTAAGTATTTCAATGTGGATCTTTGAGAAGCTTCTCCCATTCCTTGGACACACATAATTACCTAATAGATAATGCCTTGCAAATTTTAGCTATATTAAAAAATATCCTAATGCCTTCACTGTGTTATTCTGCTATAGTTATTATCATGCAATATGAAAAGGTATTTCACATATATTGAGTTCATGGAAGAACAACACAACATGTATAAGTGAATACATAATACAACAATTGAGTCCAATGTAATGCTAAGTTTGAAATAAACCTTACCACTTTTAATCTGATTCTAAATTTATGTCTTCAAGTAAATACAAGATATTTTTTTCGCTAAATACTTATAAGAACTCTGACTTTTAGAAGGCAATATTTACGATCCTTCCACCCTAAGTGGAAATAAAATGGCTTACATTTCTAACTTTAATGAGTGATTCTCTTATTGTGTCTGAAATACAATAATATACAGATGTCATTTCAATAGAATTTTTGAAGTGAAAATAGGATTTTACCTTGGTACTGGCGTTGACATGCATAATGGATTATAATTTTAAAAAAAACACTCAGAAACTTAGAGGTAGTATGTGATGCTCTAAGTCAAACCTTTATTGGGATAAACAAAGAGCTAGAATCCATGCTTAGTATGGAATGCAAAAGATATCAAGAATATTGTACAATACAGTTGCGTTTGCACATTTTAGGAGTATCATGTGTCAAATACATGGGTTAAACAAAATACACACATAAATGTTTTCATAGTTTTTTTGGGATGTTTTGAGTTTCAGTAGTGATATTTTAAAGAGATCCAGGATAAGTCAACAAGAGTGAGATTTTCATTCATATAACCAAAACAAACAAGAGAGAGGGTGAAATATGAAATAAAAGTGATCAAACACAAAGGATAAATTAATGTGCAAAAAATAAAATCACAATAAACATGTATCTAATTCTAAATCAATGCCTCACATGTGGCAATAGGGTCTAAAACAATAAAAAATCCAAGTAGTCCCTTACTCAACATTACAGTATAAGCACCCAAAACGATAGAAATCAAATTAGGAAATTGTGGTAAAATTTAACCATTTTACCTTGATAATTAGGTCGCAGAAAGCAAATCTGAAAATGAAACTCAATCCACATTTTCCTGAAGAAATTAAAGTGATCGTTAACAAAAAATAAACTCTATTTTCACTTGACTCCCACACCTTTGATTTTTTCAAAATGAAATCCACACTTGTACCAAAATAATACACTCTACAGACATTCATAATAGACATTCAACAATCAAAACATTTAAGTTCACGTTTCTAAACATTATATATCATATCAAGATTGAGACATATCCTACATATCCTACCCGATCCATGAATGTTACATGTAAATTCAAGCAACTTAATCTTGTACACTTTTTCAACCTTCAAACATTCATCCCCTAGTTACATTGAAACAGTTTGATCATTTGTTTGGTCTGAAATTAATAGATCGATCTATATTTAACCCAACCGTAAATTTTGTGATTCTATGAAAAGAGAGTCGGAGGTTGCATTAGGATCAATTTTGCAATTGGCCTCCTCTATTCCATTCTCAATAATCACTATGGTATCATATGCACGTGTATGGATAGGCCTCAAGTTGCTTAGTGATATCATAAATATAACATTTGAGTCAGTGAAATTTATTGGAGTGTTCTACGACATCATGCACATGTGCTCGATGGTTGTAAGACAAACTAGGGGGATATCCTGCCAACTTAAAATTGAAATTACCTACCTAGAGGATGGACAATGGTATGATCCCACTCGTGAACTAATTAGATAATGCCAAATGTAATTTCAATAAAATGGAGGCATTACATCCCCTCCCTTTACAATTTATGAGCTTTCATTTATTTATTTGGTAAGTATGCTCGGGATAGAGGTTGTGGCGGGTAGGGGCCATATCAGGGAATCAATGCAACTCAAAAACATGATATCACTTTATTTGTTAAAAAAACTAGACGTGTGTGATGATCCCTTGTGGCAATTCATTACTACTAAATTTATTGAGTTGCTATTCCTAGGAAGTTTAATGTCACCTATTCTCCAATAGGATATTGTTAGATCGTCCTCTAAGATGGACATTTGAGAGTACATGAAAATAAAGGAGCTAATACATGTCACTTCATTAGCTTAAATTGTCACTAAAAACCACTTACCCTATCAAAATATGTCATATCAAGAATCAAACCATATTATGACCAATTAAATAATTAAATAGGTAAAGTGAAAATGTATCCTTATCTCCACTAATGGTCGTACATAAGGAATTTTGATAACTTCTCAAGTAGGACACAATTTGGAAAATAATTATAGGTTTCCAGTCATAACTCATTTCCTCAATGGTATTCTAATTCTCAATTATTTAAATGGGGATAACTATAAACTTTTATAGAGCATGTGAGAGGTAGTTTAACATAAGGCATGGTCACCGTAAGTTTGTTTGCGATTGTTTGGAAGAATAAGGAATGTGATATTAAAAATCCAGGTACATATGCATTTGTGATACATAAATTCATTGGATCTTCATGCCTAAGACTGAATCTTTTTTTATCATACCACTTATGCCACCATTTTGCTAGATATGAATATGACTATTGATTTACCAGCCACCATGGATCTTAAAGTCATGGGTACAGTATGGACACAAAATATAGATTATGAAGGCCTCTCTTTTAGATGAAGAACATGTTTTTCCCTAGGTCACCTTGCTTCTGATTTCCATATCGTCAAGAAGCAAATTAAGGAGTGAGTATCATGGTGGAAGGATTTTAATCTTGATAATCTGATAGTATATATGGATGAGGACAATGATAGTATTAAAGTTTTAGACAGTCATACAGGGAATCATGAATAGAAGGATGTAGAGAAGAAGGGTGGTCCTCTACCAAATAAATCCGATAATGATCAGCAAGTTGTAGGTAAAGGGATGGCTTCTCCTATGCTCTCCTCAGTTTATTTACATTCTCAAGGTAAAAAAAATAATGAGTCTCTTGAAATTAGCCTTCTTACCCATAAGCATGATAATGCAAACCCCAATGGGGCGGCAGGAAGGTGGTGAATAATAAGAAGAGGGGTAAATTAGGTAATTTTCCTCTCAAGATGAGCCTTAGATATCATAAAGGGAAATACTATGGTAGTTAGTTCTCCCTAGTTTGCGGGTCAAGTTTCTTTGACCACCCTACCTTGTTGCACCCTTTCTTCTTTTTGTTTCTTTCTTGTTTTCTGTGTTTTGACTTTACTGGTTTGTTTCTCTTTTGGCCTTCGGTGCCTTGCTTGTTCTTATTTCTTCTTTACCCCTTGATTATTATTTTTCAGTTGTACGTGGTTCCCGATCCCTTCAAAATTTTATTTTTACCCAATCTAATAAAAAATATCTTCAAGTACCTTCCATCATAGAAAAATCCTAAAATGCAACTACAAAAGCTCCATGTAGGCAATCCCAAGAAAAAAAATTCTATAATCCAAGTGTATAAATGAGACAAGTAACCCCTATTACTTTGAATTCACATAAATAAATATAAATGGAGGTGAGGATGATTAGGTGGCTCTATATACGATACCACTTCATCATTCCTCAATTCTAACTCAACAAGTTAACACAATAAAAACAATGCTAATAAATGAATAAGTAAGGCTATGACATATACAAGTGTATACTCCATACCTTTCAAGAAAATAATAAATGACGTAAGTAGAAAAGTAACTTTATTTACTCTTTTTCACTCAACAAATGCATTACAAATGCTAAAACTAACTCCATACTTTATAACTATGTTTGGTGGATGACTTTGAGAAGCAAGGGACAAGACTAACTTGTCCCACAAGTCTCAAAAAGTGGCCTCTAAGGAAAAAATCGAGATTGGGAAAGGAGGAAGAGTACACACTTCAAATTGCCATTAATTCCAAACTACATCAAGAAAATATAATGGACCATCTACCCTAATTAATTCCCAATTGTATGCTTAATTATCTGGAGTGCTCTATTTTGGAGTTTCAAAAGCATACACGTGCGGTCCTTTTGCATTAGGGTCTCATCTTCTTGTTGCATAAGATTTGTCTTCTTAGATCTCCTGACATCCTCTCCTCCCCCGTATCTATTCCTCCTCTTCCCAGCACCACTGCTACTATCTCCATCTATTCTCCTTTTGTCCCCATCACCGCTGCTATCACCCCTCTGCCCTCTGTCTCGGCTCCCTTAATCACCCCCCCCACCTCTGCTCCCACCCACTTAGCTTCCACTTCAACCAGACCTGTTACTAGGTCTTCTAAAAGATTGAACCTCGATACCCATGTTTCGGGGATGCACCTCAGGACTTGGAAATTACTCATAACCTCCTACATATTAGAAGTACTGGTTCTCATGAGGCACACATTGAGAACTCCACAAAAAGGCTAGAAGCCTTAGAAGCTGACATGTTGCTGTTGAAAGAAGAGGTTAAAAAATTGACAAAGCAAAAAGGTAAGAGGAAGAAGGAAGAGGAGATTGATATTGATAATAAATAGGTTGAAGACATCTATAAAAAATTAAAGTCCTTGGACAACTGTCTAGGGAAATCCAAGACTTGCCATGACCATAATATTGCTATTTTTAGTGCAATTCAAGAGTTTATTGAGCAACATGTCCGTAGCGTCTCTAATCTCAGTGGAATTCTAGCAACTCTTTGGGGCATGGAAAAGGAAAGAAAAAAAACCATTGAACAGCTAGATGTTATTGACTCTACTCATAAGACGACATTGGCTATGTTCACCTCTTGGTAGAATATCAAATCCAAAATCGACAAAGCCACCAAGAAGTAATTGTGTATGTTCGTGCTATTCTCCTTCGTAATTTTTGTTTTCTATTTGATTTTTTTTGGCTGCTCTTCTGTAGTGTTCGAATTGGTTTGTTGTTTTGGGGTTACCGCTCTTTTGTTACTTTGGGTTTCTATAGCTCATATGGATCTTGATCCTTTTTGTAATGATTCTCATTCCTATTCTGGCTTCTAGGCCTTCTTTTGTTCACAAGGGTATAGTCCCTTTCAAAAAACTATTTACCAATAATAAAAAAATAAATTAATGCCCAATTGTAACATATTTATTTTAGTTTACAATTAAGTTAAATTAACTAATTAAAAGCATATTAACATGTACTAATAAAGTGACTAGATTTTATAAATAATTAGATACATGCACCAAAAAATACATACCCAAAATTTAAATATGGAAACATCACAACCCATGGCCACAAACATGAGGTCACTCCACCATGGGAAGCCTCCTAGCCAAGAATAACAATTAATTAACACACACACACACACACACACACACACGCACACACGCACGCACGCACGCACGCACGCACACACACATGCACACACACACACACAGAGAACATAAGTTATCAAATAGGCCTTATTGCAAGTACCCAGAATTCTTCTAGGGTTGGTCCCCTATCCCCTTTCGATATATAGTGATATCATTTTCTTAAAATAAAAAAAAATGCATCTCTATCCTCAAGGCCACATCAATATCATTAAGAATTAACTCATACATATCAATCAATAATCATCATCAGAATTAAGCAACTCTATCAACTATCAAAAATTTATAAATAATTTGATTATACCATTTTATTAACATCAATGAGATCACAAGACTAATCCGAACATCCAATCATAGGGAATGCATCATGAATATAATGTGTCAGTATAAATTCAGAACAATGTAAATCAATATGTATACAACTATCCACCAGTTTCATCTAGCATATCATAACCCAAAATATGAGTCACATCATATTGATAATCCAAGTGTCTATATAGCCTATAACCCACTAATCAAAATGTAATAATCATAATATCAATTTCTCTATTATCACCGAATCACAACACCCTTATGTTTACACAAGTGCATATACTTGAACTCACGGTGTGATTGGATAACATGGGTACTATCTCAAAGTTGTGGGACTTGCTACTTGAGATAGACCTCCAGAGAAAGTCGGTTCTTGCTCCTAAACCACCTGCCACGATCTATTCTAATGCAGGGTAAACTAACTATTCTAATCTAAATTTTCAAGGGACCAAGGAGAGAGAATGCATAAAATGAAAGCCTACACTAAAGTGGTTATACACTAGAAAAGGAGGGTATGAGATTAGTCTTCCAATGTGTGAAAACTAGGAGTAAAGTGCATACTAGAAGGGGTGATAACAGTTCTCCACAATCTGAAAATGCATTCACAACAATGTTTCATACATGGACAATAATAATAGATCCTTTCAAGAGCATAAAGATAGACACGATACACTTTCAATCAAGGTTGAAGGGGCAAGAATAATGTAAGGATACATAGTAGGGGAAGATGCATTCAAAAACTTATATTTTGTTGCTTCATGATATGCACAGTTCAATCTGTTACAAGATAAGGGCCTGGATCACCATGAAAGGAGTCCACATCAAGGGTCTACAACACATTAGCTTCACAAAGTGATTTTGGAAGAGATTTTCTACAAAAACTACCTCCTCTTACAATGAGTCCAACACTCCAATTTATGAAAAAATGAGAAGAGAGAGAGAAGGGGAAAATGGAAATCCTTAAATTTGTCCTTTAACCACTTATAAAATGCACTAAATGGATTGAAATGATTGTATGTTACTTGCAAAAGGCTCCCCATACTATCTAAGGTGTTGCAGCAGAGAAAGAATGATGACCATGTGCCTCTTAATTGCACTCCTAACTACCAAATAAAACACTGTCATGAACCTGGCCACGTTTTACAAAAAATCCCCATCAATTTCTCATAAAATTAGGAATTTCTTGAATCTTATTCATTGGAATCAGAGCCACAATTCCAATGGTATAAATTTTGTGTGATTTCGTTGAGAAATGCAAAAGTTATGGCCTTCTGAGTGTGAGCAGCTATTTTAGGTCTGACAGGCATTTTCTGTTATTTGACGGGAATGAGAATTAACTGACTGGAGCTGAATATATTTCATTTATTTAAATATATCTATCATCATTAAAGGATGTCGTGCTCATTCCAAAAAGTCCAATTTTGTGAAAATTGGAGCTCAGAGTAAAAAATTATGTCCATTTCATGTTTGGGAGGTCAAACTTTGACTTTTCCTCTTTGCTGCGGCTATTTCGGCAAAATCAGGTCTACGTGTCGAGGCTATCCTAGACACATTCTTCCACATCGACTGATTTAGGCTTCCTTGGCTCCTTTTGTGGTCTTTTCACCTTTTCGCGTCCCACGCGTACTTTTGTCCTGGATGTCCCAGACAAAAATCTCTGCACCACCCGCAATTGACTAACTTGTGGCAAATCGGTCGATTCACGTCTCCTACGTACCGATGTCCCAACAGTCCCATGGACCACCTGGGACAAATTTTTTAAAATTTTATGACTCCTTTGTATTTTGGCCACAAAATTGGTACGATGAACCTTAGTACGATCCGCACTGGTATGACCCGCGGCCTTCAGACCTACAATGCATTAAAACAAGCCTGTGACTTCATTTTTTGCAGTTTTTCAATTTTTTCTAACTCATTGGGATATTTCCTTGGATGGGAGAGTTAGAGAGAATCCAAAGGGGCCCCAAAAACATGATTTTGGGCATTGAATCAATCTCCTTGCTCAGGACTAAAGAATTTGATGCATGTTATCAAAATTTACCTCGAGGGGTGAATTTTGGATAACAATTTTGGCAAATTAGCGGGGTTATCTACCTGCTAGAAGAAGAATGGCTAGCTGCCTATAATAGTCCATTGGGCATGGAGTCTGTCTGATAATCTTTCTCCTGATCTGAAATTTGATAGGCCTATAATCTGTCGAAGCCAAAGAACCTCTTTCCCTAATATCACAGCACCTCGATACTTGGCCTTAGTGGATGATAATGCAATGGTATTATGAATTTTACAAAACCAAGCAACTGGACCAAAACCAAGATGAAAAAAGAATCCAGATGTGGATTTGTGAGTATTGTGACACCCACCTCAATTAGAATCTATAAATCCGTCAATACCGAGAATAGTTTGAGGTGTGTAATGAATACCAAAACTCAAATTCCCCCGAAGATATATCAAGATCCACTTAGCTGCTTCTGAATGACTCTCATGAGGTTCATGTGAAAAATGAGAGACAAGATTAACAACAAAGGTGATATCTGGATGAGTATGTGGGAAATTGCTTGCAATCAGCCATATGAAATCTCTGAAGCATATATGTAGCATACTTCTTCTAACAAGTAGAGATGCCCTTAGCAGAACAGTAAACCTATAGGCTAAGAAAGTAGTGCAATAACCTCATATATGTCATACTAAATGTAGCTTTCAATTTTCATTTAATGTCCTATGTTAGAGAATTTGAACTACTAGTAATGAGGAGATCATGAACATGTAATACCAATAGCGAAAATTCATCATTACTCTTCAGGACATAAACCATATGATCAGTTTTACAATGATGAAAGCCAATAGACAATAAGAAAGAATCCATCCTCTCATACCAAGACCGAGGGGCTTTTTTGAGACCATAGAGTGAATGTCAAAGTATACAAACTAGTGAAGAGTCATGCATGAACCCCTGAGGTTGATCCATATAAATCTCCTCATGGAGATCACCATTCAAAAAAAAACTCGTCACGTCCATCTGATGTACTAACCATCAATGAGAAGTAGCAAGGAAGAGAATAAGGTGAACATAATCCATATTTTTTACTCAAGCAAAAGTTTCAAAGTAATAGATAATCCTTCAACTTGAGAATACTCAATGGCGAAAAGACATGCCTTGTATTTTTCTATCCATCCATCAGTTGCATATTTGGTCTTATAGACTCATTTACATCTTACAATCTTTTTTCCCTTAGGAATAGGAACTAACTCCCAAGTATTATTCTTCACAAGCAAAGAATATTCATCCTTCATTTTTTAATCCCATTTTGGTTGTCTAGATACTAATGAAAAAATAAAATGATCATTAGAAATATCTTGGCTCATAAGAGCCATACTAGAATAACGACAATAATCAATAACACTAGAAGTCTCAGCTTTAGTGCATTGTAGATCTTGTGAATCACCTACCAGATCACCTACTGCTGCTAATGTAGATCTCAACCCTTTTAGAGTAGGAGGAGTAGGAGCAACATGAGTGGGAGAAGGAGCAGGAGCAAAAGAAATATAACGTGGCCCATCGTAAACATCATTAGTGGCAGGAGCAGGAGAAAACAATGGAAAAGGAAGAACTGTATGATCCAAAGGAGCCTCAGTCACATCAACATGGACATCCCACCTAAACACAACATCTTTATTAGTGGGATAGAAAAAATGATATGCCTTCACATGCTCACAATGACCAACAAGAATAAGTTCTTTGCTTTTCTTCTCCATGGTATTCCAAGTGTCATCAGGGATAAAGGCCCAAGCCTTGCATCTGAAAAACCTAGAATTTCGATACGTTGGGATTGTCACCTTACCATGCCTCCTCGGGAGTAACCCCTTACACTGCTTTATGGGGCATTATTTTTTTAATGTAGTTTGCATAGTTAACAGTTTCCACCCAGAACTGAGGTGCCATGTTCTTGGACTGGACTATGCAATTTTCCATTTCCTTGAGTTTTTTGTTCTTTTGTTCAGCAAGTCCATTTTGCTGAGGGGTGTAAGGAACAATATATTGGTGCATAATTCCATGATTATCACAAAAGGCTATAAATTCATTACTTTCATATTTCCCCCCATTGTCTGTGCAGAGTATTTTAATACAATATCCATATTTTTTTTTACAATAAATTTAAAAACTTTGAAATGCTCTAGGACATCACTTTAAATTTAAGAAAGTACACCCAAGTTTTCCTAGTAAAATGATCGATGAATGTGAGTACATATTTAGCACAAGAAAATGATCTATGAGGAAAAAAAGTAAGATCACTATGTACTGATTCAAGACAATCCTTAGCTCTTTTTGCTTGGCCTTTTGGAAAAGGATCCAAGTGTTTCTTACCCAACATACAACCGGGGTAGGCACCATCATGTGATTTTACCTTCGGAAGTCCTATTACCATATTCAGTGAAGCGAGTTGCTGAAGATATCTGTAATTGAGGTGACCACACCTCTCATACCATAATTTTCTCAAATAATTATCATGAACAATTAGTGAATATCCTTTAGAGTTATCAAAACTCTCAAATACATACAAACATGAACATGGATCCACATATCATGTAGCTACAATATCATCATGATCATGAAGTTTCCTTATTACAACCCTATATGGTGAGAATTCAACAGTTCTACTGCCACCAGAATTATAGATTTGATATATGGAAAGAAAATTGTTAGACATATGGGGAACATAAAGAACATCATTTAGATGCCCATTTGGCATATTTATAGTACTAGAACCCAATACATCTATAGAAGAAGAATTTCCCAATGAAATATGTGAATTTATACAAGTAGAAACATAAGTCAACAAATCCCTACAATGTGTAATATGACGAGAAGCCCCTGAGTCAATAATCCACTGGTCTTGCAAAGGAGAAGAATCTCTAGCAGAAAGAGCCTTACCCTTTCTAGTATTTGAAGTAGATGAAGGTGATGGAACTGTGATCTTGTGTTGTTTTAAAGACTTTACTAAGGCTTCCAATTTTAAAACACATCTAGATTCAGGATGATTTTTCCCCCCCAAAAAGGCACAAGGTTCAAACACATCCATTTGAAATGGTTTCTTTGATTTTCCATTATGTTGTGGTTTTATCAATAGAAGGAAATGAAGGGATAGAAACCGCATTGTGAGAAGACACAGACTTATCATAACTTTTCTTGGATTTGTTTTTCCAATTTTTCTTAGGAGAATTGGCCACAAGAACATGATTGGAAGTAGGCATAGCATCTAGAGAGATAAATTTTGATTTTTCTCATGAGAGACATTCACAAAACTGTTCAAATGAAGGCATTTTAAACTAAGTGTCTACTGCATCCATAGTAGAAAAGAAGGTTGACGTAAATACAGAAAAGGGACCTTTTAGTTTATTTAAGATCGTATAGATGCATTCATCATCCTTTTTAGTCTTACCACTAGCTTTCAACTGACTACGAATCTCTTTAAAGTTTTGACAGAAATTCTTTTATGGAAGGAAAATTTGAAGGTGACAAAGAGTTTAACTTGTGATCTAGCTATATTAATTTGAAATCATTTATCTTGCTAAACAATGTTTCAAAGTTTTCCCATACCTCTTTCAGAGTTGTTGCCAAGGAAATTTGGATCTAGAGATTATCCACTACATTCAAAGCGATCAATCCAAGAGCTTCGTCTTGTTCGCATGCATACATATATTTATCCTTCTCCATGGTGAATGTAGGAACGATATTGTCAAATACTTTCCATAAGCCATGAGATTGCAAGATTTTATGCATTTTCAGTTTTCATGCATGATAGTGGGTATATTTTAGTGCCTTAAATAGTCATAGATTTCCGGTGTGAGTAGAAAAAGATGATAAAAAAGATATCGACATGGTTATAAATAATTGTTTCATTCAATTGGTGATAAACATCCCAGTCGATGAATTTATTCTGACTTCTTCTGGGTACTATGACACAACATGGTTTCCTTCTTCATCTAGGTAGCACCATCCTAGTGTAGGTCAGAATGTTTATGGAGGCTTCAAAAATTCCCAAGGAAGCATGTGGGAGCCTACCAAGTCCACAACAATCAACAACAAACAGAATGTGATATGGATGTGGCACCATTGTAGACTTGTGCCTCTTCCTCTATATGCCCAAGGATTGAGCTCTTAAAAGAGCTTCAATATTATCCTTATAATAGCTCACATACACAGGCAAGCCCTTGAAGCATTCCAAGTCTTTAGGTACTCTGATGAACCTTTTAGCACCTAGAGAAAAAACCCGTGAATGACACAAGTAGGTAGATGTGGGTGGCACACTGGATTGGCTACGTAGACTCTGCCACTAATTAGTCAACAAAACTAACAACTCCTTAGCGGGCTCCTCTTATGCACGTAGTCCAAAAATAGACATTTCTAAGAGGCCAAGCATCACAAGTTGTTCACCACCAAACATGAACAGACCATCACCAAACAGAGAGAAATGTGAGGAACAACTTGAGTATGTAGGGAAGGTTGAAGAAGTTGTACCACCAATAAAATGTCAATAGTGCGTTGGCTAGTCCAGTCCCAAACAAAAAATGTAGACATAAGCTAGATCTACTCCCAAAACCATGTGAACTCCTGCAAATAGGTAGAGAGGTTGATCCTCAAACAATCAACGCATATTTATAATTCCTAATCCCCCAAATGCATAATTTTATCCACCAAGACTCACTCCAACGCCGAATAGAAGAGGATTGAGCCACCACGGAGAAAAAAATAATAAATAGGTCATGATATTTGTGTGTCAATGAAGAGGTAACTGAGCCTTGAGAGATAAAACGTGTCACCAAAAAAAAAAGGTCAAGTCAATGTGAAGGAAGGCCGCATTACCAAGGAGGTATAGCAATTTGTAGAGGGGACAAAATAAGATGTAGAGGGGGCAAACACACCCAAAATACCCACGAGCTAGTAAAGAAGACACACACCAACAACATAATGCAAGAGCATTCATCTGAGTGGATAGTGGCTGGTTCAACTCTCCTACAACAACAAAAGCTTTAATACCATGAAAATTTGAGCAAGGGGATCTAGTACATGAAGAGTGAGCACAGAAAAATGATTTAGAGGAGAAAAATAATCAAGAACATAATAATTAGGAACAGAGAAAATATTTTAATTTCTAATATTGTCACCATCAGGGAGAAACAATTAAATAGGAATAATAGGTAGTTTGACATTCCTAAATAATAGGAATGTCAAGCTAAAATAGGAGATAACTAATTCCATACAAGGAGTGGAGAGAATCTCAACAAGCTCTGGAAGTTAGAACAATCTCTCCTATTAAAAAAAAATATAAAAAATTTCTATTATGAGATTATTTGGTGTAATTAATATAACAACCTACACAATTCTCTTCTCCCACAACATGGGGAACTACATCCTAGTTTCCTAAATGGAAAGAGGATTCAAAAATTTCTCCATATTCTTAACATATGTTTCCTAAGCTTATCAGTAAGCCTTGGTTACCAATGGCCTATTCCAACATAAGTAGGGTGCCTCTCTTAAAATTGACATATAGATTCACTCACAAGATACCACCAATCATACATTTTTCAAGCTAAGAGGAAAAAGGAAATGACAACATGAAAGGTTCCGAAAAGGGAAAATTATGCACATTTATGTCCAAAGAAGAACAAAAAAACGTGACTAAAGCACATCACTATGAATACAATACTCCATTATCCATGGTAGGAGAACAAATTAGAGGGTTCTAATCATCGCCACCTTTGACAAGATGGAATTAGGGTTCACCCATATGAACATAACAATTGATCCATTCTAAAAGGTGGTAAAAATCATTATGTATACTTCCAAGAAAAACTTCATACTAACCAGTGACAAGTCCAAAAATCACCTAGCATGTGACTTGTGTTATAAACACTATACATGTGTTTGTTTTTTTATATAACAAGGGAGGTATAATCATTTTATTATAATGGTTTCCACCTTGGAGTTCATTACAATATTCACACAAATTGAATTTTTTTATACTAATAAAGCATTGAAACAACTAATTCTTTCATGATTTATGGTGTTTGTATTATATCACATACTAATTTTCGTAATAGATCATGATAAATTTACAATGATAACATAATACACACACACACAGATATATATATATATATTCGATACATTTTTATTAAATTTCAATCTTATTTGTAACACCCAAAATCTTAGGGTGCAAATTGAGTTTAGATACTCACATAGTATCTCAAGAGAAAATTTTCAATTAGTTCAACCATTTAGATTGTGTCCTCTATAAGTTTTAGGGATGAAAAGAGAAATGTTGTACAACCCGAGTTCTTTATTTATACATTTTACTTGGGTTTCATCTTGTAAATTTATTAGTTCCATATTCCAAAAATAGAATACACTAGTTATAATTACATTTTCCAATTATATTTCTTATTAGTTTTCTAATAAATGCATTTGTTATATTACAATAGCCCACATCTTAAGTCATTAGGCTCATTATCAATGTTGGCAAATTATCTCGCCATTCTATATTGGAGGTAATGTTATTCATTCTTCTTATATGGGATGTAAAAGAGGTTTCTTGCTATTTTTCACATATTTTTATTTCTTTCATTAAACTACTAGGCTAGATTAAGGGGTCATCTTCCTAATTTCCCAATTTACTTATTAATTTTCGAAAGTCCAAGCCTCCAAATTAGAGATCTAAGATGCTTAGATTTGTCACATTACCAATTTAATTTTTCATGAGTAAGAAGAGCCAAGCTAATCAAATTATTAAGTTCATAGAAACAAGAGGTCATTAACCAAAATGGAACACACTAGGTGTACAAGAATCTTCCCAAAAATTATGTGCATCACCGATGCATTCCTTGTGAGTCTCCATAGTACCAATGGAAGATACGATGAAGGTGTACATTAAGAAGTTATAATTTTTATTTTATGAGTTTGGGGTGTTTAGATCAGTGTGAGGGAGATTACAATGTTTATGGTTTATACTCAAAATAGGTTCGCTATATAAGAGAGAGTTTCAAAAACAAAAATTATACCTCCACAAGATATATGTTTAATCTCAAAAATAAATGTGATAAAATGAATAAGTGGGTGACAGACGTAGGAGGAATAGCTATGTTATGTGGACAGTAAAAGGAATTTTGTGCACTGTATAATTTTGATCCAAGTTGATTATGTGAGCTTCCCTTTGGCTAGGAGGAGCGACCTGTATAAGAAACACAACAAGACTAATAAATAGTACTATTAAATAAAAGAGTGAGAGGACTACCTAGGAAGGATAGATCTGGGAAGCGTGATGCTTCCTCCAATGGCTGTTAATCCTCTTTTTAATAAAATTTAATGTAAGAAATAACATTTCCTATTATAGTTGATAAGATTTATATAGCTCCTATTAACATACAACAAGTGAATTTAACTCAACATGCAATTGTTAGAATTAAATCCAGATGATTAATGGGCTAGTTTTGGTTTGTAGGTGTAGCAGAGGGTGTAGGTGAGGTCTGGATGAAATAAGGCAAGGTATTGAGTTGTGTTAGAGATTTTTTTAACTCGTTGTTATAGAATACATTTTGAGTCTCAGAAACCGGTATCATTTGTTTGAACGATTCCGATATAGCTGATAGACCGACACTGGTATCCTAAACCTTGTTAGTAGGGGAAATTTGGTTCAAATTTTAAAAACAAGAGTTTGGACCTCTCAGTGATTTCACAGAGAGTGAAGGTGGTTTTGATAACATCGTGATATTGTTAAGAAGACTCAAGTATGCTAGAAAGGAGGTTGGAAAGGGTGTAAAGGCTTGGGATGGTTGAATAGTGGGTTGGTGGGAAGAAGGTTATGCATGGGTAATGGAAAGAATGAAATATAGAAAGAAAGGAAAGATCTATACTTGAATAAGAACAAATGATAAAATGACAGTACTTACTTGGTATACTGTAGATCTTGTGAATGGAGGTGATTGGTGGTTGATCAAGGAAGAGATGTCTGGGTCGGGTTCCGTGATAGTATAACTTGTGTGCTCCTGTGACTATTCCAATGCTCTAGAAGGAGAATCGACTACTTTTCTTGCACTGTGGTTATGTGTGTTCATCATCTTGGTGCAAGAGGTCTTGAAAATTTACATTTGAATGTAATCATCCTCCAATAACTAAAAGACCAAGTCAGGTAAAGGGTTGTAAAATTCTATATAAAGGAACTAATGGCAGTTTAGTTGAATGACATCGGCCTAGGATAAGCTGTCATTGGTTAGGGTGAAAAAGTCTTATTTACCAAAACTAGGTAGGTCTTCCAAGATATGGCATGTTTTCCTTGTTGGGTTTTCTTAGGGAAGTATAGTTATCATTAGAGAAGGTAGAAATATCTTAAAAGAAGTCAAGTTAGGTTTAGGAATAATTCTTAGTTAGTTAGGTAAAGTAGTGACTCAACACTGGGAGTGATGACTCAGTGTTGAGACTAATGACTTGGTCAGTGTGACTTAAATGCCCCTAGAATGGGTCCAGGATGAGGTGTCATGATAAGGTGGAGGTGTGAGGATGAAATTATCTTAAATAAAATAATTAATTTCATTAATAATGTGAGGATGAATATTAATATGGGATTAAGGGGTCATGATTAGTTAAATGTGTTACGTTAATTAATTGAAGAGGACCAAGGGGATTATGACCCAAATTTGGTGTATACATTTTCCCCTTTTTTTCAAGTAGCTGGTATTGATAAGCGACACTGACTAAATTAGGAATTTTAGGGCTCCATGTATGAGTGAGGGTTAGGTTGCCCCAAGTGTGGGTGGAGGTGATCCCCCTCAAACCAGGAACTGGATGAGGTGTTAAACAAGTTGGTGAGTGGATTGATAAATGGGTAAGTGATGAAAATGAGGGTAGTTTGGTTGTAGGTAAAGTTGTTTTCGTTCAAGTAATAGGTAGTGGTAGTCTAACACACACATATGTATAGATTACGATAAGGGACCAGGCCGAAGAGATTGCAAAATCTATATCATCAAAGGTCGAAAGATTTATCCAAACAAGGTTAAAGTGGTTTAGGTATCCAAGGTATAGGATATGGTCCTTAAACACAGCTAGGAAAGGTGTTAGAATGGGAAATAGGTTACTTCTAGGGCACCAAAGGTTAGGTCAGGATAAACAACACAACATTAGGCAAGGTAAGGTTAGTAGGCTGAACAACACAAGTAGCAATATTAAAAGGTATAATAAGTAAATGAATTGGAGCATTGCCACGATTGAGGTTGGGTGGGGTGATTTAGGTAAGGCCATAGGTAAGGCCTGGTAGGGGAAAAAGCATGCTCCAACTAATTCTGAGGTTGGGTGATAGGTAATAAGACCATGAGGGTGAGGTGTAAGGTCAAAGTCAACTTCGGGTTAGGCAGAAAAAGGTTTTGGGTAGATAGAGTTGGTGTTATATGGTGCAATGAGGTAAAAATGTCTAACCAACCGTAGTCATGTCTAATCGATGTGGGTTAAGAGAAACTGAGTGCGGTACAGTAGGGCATATGATCGATGTCGGTTTAGGGAAACTCATTTTGGTCAGGTTAGATTTGGGATAAAAAGGTAAAATCCATGAATTACAGATTCATTTTTGCCTTTCCATTTGTGAAAACGACAAATAGAGAGTCGATTTCATGCCATTGATGAGAGTGATCATCATTGGGCTAGTTTCTAGGTTGACTTTGAGAGAGGTGAGTGGTTGGAGAGGTGTATAGGTGGGCCTACAAGATATTTTGGTGTGATTCAATTGGTGGAAAACTAGGAGTGTGATTCATACATGGTGGCAGCAGCACGATGTGCAATAGGAGCACTAGCTCAAAGACAAGAGATCCCAACGAGGCAACATCATTGTGTAGAGGTAGGATTCAATCCTTTATGGCTGTTTTTTATTTAATTTGTAGGAAAAAATGAAATAAAATATGGGGGAAATTAAAATTTAAAATGTAGTTAAAACTTGAAGAATTTGGGTATGGGGTAGGTGTAATGTAGATTAATTAGGGTGTAAAATGGAAATGGGTAGGGTTGAGCTATTTTTGGGTCACTTTTAGGCTTGTTTTGTTAAATTTTTAAAATATTAGGGGCATGGCGGTTCGGCTGTGGAGTCAAACCAGACACCGACCTTGGTCAGGTTGCGGCCAACATCTATCTATCTTGTTGGCATCGGTTGGAAAATACTGATGTTGGTTCAAGGTGAACGGTATTAGTTTAGGTGACGACATCGGTCATATGAAAAGTGACTTAATATGAATAGGTTAAGTTGAAAAGGCCAAAATAGGCTAACAAAATAAATTAGAGGGTAGATAGGTAGCGCATAAGGGAAACAAAGAGGGATGAGGGAGAGAAACAGTTGGGTTTATTGTAATTATAGGTAAACATATGTGGGCAATAGAGGAAGATTAGGTCATAGTGATGGAATGAGTATGAGAACTTGGTAAGATAAATTAGAAGAAATGATAGGCTAGGGAAGTATTTAGGAAATAGATAGGTGGGGTAACTAGGTTTGTAAAGAAATGGGAAAAGTAGTTTTAGTCTTTGACATTGTTGAGTGGTATGGATGCAGGCACGGCATCAGTTGAAGATGTGGGACAAGGTCCCACCATTATTAGGTCAGATGCATCCTAGCATTACTGAGGATGAGTGGACACATATGCAAGATGTCAGATTGGTGGGCATTAGGCACTACAAGTGGATCAATGGGATCATGAGTCTCATGGTTGCACTCATCGATAGATGGGATGCCATGACCAACACCTTTCATCTACACACGGACACCGAGATGACCATTACGTTGGAGGACGTATACAGGATTTTGTGGCTACCTATTGTTTGGTGAAAACCAATATATTTGGTATCTAGTAAAAGAATGGAGCCTTTGAGGTAAATGATTGAGGTATTTGGGGAGATGGCAGGTGACCTGACAGAGCATAGCATCAGATCTTGTTTATGGGGACTTTGTATGTTACACACCCAAAGAGACATGGTTAGTAGTGCTTGATGATGGTGGCTTTTATGAGGGTGGATATACACTTCCTGATTTCAAGGGTGATCGGTTTCCCAGAGGGATGATGGGTGTATTATGAGATATGATCTAGAGGACTAAAAGTTTGATATGCATCTGGGAACCTACATATTTAGTGCAACTATATAGGGATTTGTGGGCTTACACAGAGGATACAGACACTATGACATCCATTGTATGTTCCTACTAGATTGCATGGGTGTAACTGAAATATCCAAAGTGGTAAAATAATGCATATGAAAGGTATATGTTTTTATCTAATGGATAAAATAATGCACCCCATAGGGTATAGATCTACATCCAATGGATTAATTAGGGTGTAAAATAGAAATGGGTGGGGTTGGGTAGTTTTTAGGTAGGTTTTAGGTGTTTTTGTTAAATTTGTAGAAAATTGGAGAAATGGGGGTTTAGTTTTGGAGCCAAACAAAATAACGACATTTGTCAGGTTACAACTGACATTGGTCTGTCATGCCGGTATCAGTGGGAAAATAGTTGACTGACATCAAGTCAGGGTGACTGGTATCGATCCATGTGACTAACGTCGGTCACTGTGAAAAGTGACTTAGTCTTAATAGGTTAAGTTGAGAAGGCCAAAATGAGGTAAAAAAATTTAATAGGAGGGTAGATAGGTAGCGAATAAGGGAAATAGAGAGGGATAAGGGAGAGAAGTAGGTGGGTGAGGGTAAATATAGGGAAACATAGGCGAGTAATAGAATAATATTAGGTCACAGTCATGGAATGGGTTATGGGAACTTGATAAGATAAATTAGAAGAAATGACAGGCCATGGAAGTGGGTAGGAAATAGACAGGTGGGGGTAATGAGGTTGTAAAGAAATGGGAAAAGTAGTTTAGTTTTTGACATTATTGAGTTGTATAGATGTAAGCACAACATCATTTGATGATGCAGGACCATGTCCCACCATTTTTAGTGAAGATGTGTCCCAGTGTTACTAAGGATGAGTGAACACATATGTAACATGTCGGACTGGTTGGCATTAGATGTGATAGGTGGATTCGATGGGATGACAGTATCATGGTCATGTTCATCGATAGATGGGATACTACAACTAACACATTTCATGTACCAACTAACGAGATGACCATTACATTAGAGGATGTTTACAGGTTTTATAGCTGGTGATTTTTGGTGAGTCAGTATATTCGGTATCATCAGATGGATCCTTCAAGGAAATGATTGAGGTATTTGGGGAGATGTCGAGTGACTTGACAAAGGAAAACACTAGTCTTGTTTATTGGGCTTTGTATGTTGCACATCCACAGGATACACAGTTAGCAGTGCTAATGATGATGGCGTTGGGGTGCTATGCACTTCCTGACTTAAAGGGTGGTCAGTTTCTCAGAGGGGTGATATGAGTATTGTGATATATGATTGAGGATTGGGTTTTCTTTGCATGGTAACCTACATATTTAGTACAAATATACATGGAGTTATTGGATTAAAAAATGATGTGATACTACATCATCTATTGTACATTCCTACTAAATTGTTGGGCATACAAGCATATTGTGGTAGTGCATCTGTGAGGACTGCCTATATGAGATTAGCACCATGGAGGATATATGGTAGGTTAGAGGAGGTGGGTGGTCATAGGTGGTCATCCTCAAGTGGAGGAGGTAGTGCATGACATAGTATACTATAGGTGGGAGCTAGAGGGCATGTATGTAATGGACATAGTCTCACAACCATATATTGGTTTTCCAACTTTTATAGGGATGGATGAGGAGCTACATGAGTTACAGTTAGTGTGGTGGATATAGGGCAGACATGTCCGTGATCATGAGCTCATCTTGATTGACAGATTCCTACATCAGTTTGAATTATAACAAGATGTGTCACCACCCTTCCCATAGTACTGTAGGGATGATGTTGAGAGACATTTGTATCCACCTTGGCCCATAGAACTTATAGGATAGGAGGAGTGGTACCAGTGGATATGAGACTAGACAATGAAGAGATCACTATGACATACAGACAGTGGTGGGCAGTGGAGTTACAGGTAGCACCACCATGGCTAGGTTAGTCAGACTTAGCCATACTGATGTTTCAAAGGGATTCCCTATAGGGACAAGTGACCACCCTGGGAGTTCAGTTGACAGTGGCACAGGAACAAGTAATTAATTTGATAGGGAAGGTGGCTACATTACAAAGTCAATTGATTGTTACCCAGGCTCATGCACATGTACAAGTACAGGCTCTTACAGGGGGATGGTGCATAGGTGGCAGTGTTATAGGTGTAGGTCAATGGTTTACAGGGACAATTAGTAGTTGTGTAGGAACAAGTTACATCCTTATAGGCCCAGGTAGATATACAGGTACCAGCACAAGCACTGGAATAATGTCACTTAGTATAGGCACCAGCATGCGGACAAGGTCCTCTATTGATAGGGCAGAGTTGACAGGTAGCAGTTAAGTCGATGGAACATCCCCAAACCATATCCATGGCAAGGTTCAAGGATGCCTTGAATGATTCTTGTTATTACCAGGATCATCTAGGCATTACAAGTATTGATGTTCCCTTATATGCCAAATATAGGGCCCAATAGGTAGTTAGTGAGAGGAGCAGGTTAAGGACTCATAGCTCAAGTAGCATAGGGGGTCTTCAGCCCCAGATATAGGGTCAGGGTGAGGCCTCTAGTTATTGCAGTTGGGGGCCCAGCTGAGGGCCAAGAGGAGGAGATGGGTGAGAGTGGAGAGAAGGGCCTCATGTGGGGTTGATTGATCATGACAGGGATATTTATATGATGATTTTTTATTTTTATATATCGGCTTGTGTGCCAAATATTTTGCAAGATTATATATGAGATTTTTTGAGATAATTTTATTCTTTATCATTTTGTATATATGTATTAATACACAGACATTACTCTTTATATAGTTGATGATTATTATTGGATGGATGATGTACTCTTTTTAATTCTCATTGTTATTGTGTACCATGGGCACTAGGCGAGTTAGCCATGATTGAGTCTAGGTCATTTAGGCATGATGGAGTAAGGTGTAGGCCTGATTTTGTCAGGTATAGGCTTGGTGGAGTTAGGTATAGGCATGATGTAGTTTAGGTATAGGCATGATGGAGTCATGTATAGGCATAGTGGGGTAATTTCCAAGTTACTGATCTTATGGAAATAATGTGTTGTATGTATGTTATGTTTAAATTTCAAAGTAATTAATACCATATAAATATGAAATGATTCAATGATAATTTGGTTGTTGTGATAAAATGGTAGGTATGTATGTTTTTACGATATATTAATTTCCATGTTTTTGTGTAAGTTGAAACTAACTAGGGTAGAATGTGAATGTAAAGGGAGGAAATTGGTTAGGGGAAAAATTGATTGAGTTAACCTCAAAGGGTGCCATGCCCTTAGATTTATTCCTATATATCCCCAACAAAAGGGGCCTTAGGCCAATGCAGTTCTCCCATAAGATAGGGAAGAATATGATAAGGGAGATGAATGGGTCGGTATGTTTTAGGCATGGTTGAGTCTAGGTTATTTAGAGATGGTTGAGTATAGGTTTGAATAGGCATGGATGAGTATAGGGCTGAATAGGAGTGAGTGATTTTGGTTAAAGAGGAATTCCTAGAATGTAAGTGTCGAAGGTCTGGTCCTATGAAGGAGGATCAATAAGTAAGAAAAGAGGTGAATGGAAAGAGGAGACAAAAGGGTGCCTAATTGGTAAGAAGCATTATGAGTCTATCATATCAAAGATTGGATTATGAACTTAAGACCCTAAATACGTTACAAAATTGACTATTCTAAGGTTGAAGAAAGTCACATGACCATGAAATGTCACATTTTTGGCACATCCATTGAGTAGGTGGTAGATGAGAAAGAAAATATGGTGAGATGAAATGGTTGTTTTAGCGTAAACTTGGTGTGAGACAACATGTCTCTTCTATAAGATATCCAAGACCAGAATAGGAAAGTCCATGACAAAAAGTTATCTTTTTCTTTTTTCTTTTTTTTTTTTATAGACTGATTAATGTAGAAATACTATGAGGGATGAATAGAATATCTCCTTGAGGTTTTCATGAAGCAGATCAATGTGGGAAGCTTTCGAATATTTTTATTATAATTTTTGTAGAAATAGTTTTCTTTTTGTGATAAAATATGTACAATAGGGATTGTTTTTTATAGTTTTCCTTCAAGGGAGGAGTCTATTCACAGCATAAAGATAGAAAGATAGATGTACTTTTTGAGGGATTTGTTTATTTATAATAATTTTGAATCAAGGAGTTTGAATTTGAAAATCCTGTATATTACTTTTGAATTTTTTTTGTTTTGGACTTTTAGGTCATGGACAAGACTAAGAGAAGTATAGGATTATTTTATGAAGACAAAACCATATCACACATAGGTTAGCTATGAAAGAGTGGTTATAAGTGGTGAATGACCATGGGATTCCATCTTGACAAGGACGTAAAGTATACATGAGTAGATTCATGGTACTCATATTAAAGATAAGGCTGAAAGGTGATGGGTAATCACATGATTCTTGTTTAGTCATTGATCCTTAAAATAGGGAAGTGGGTACGCCGGAAAAGCGACAGGCGAGCGTGAGAATCAACAAGTAACTCTTCCGCGTACCCGACCTCCCGAGGTCGTGCCGAGACAGCCGGTGGGGGGTAGAATATGCAGACAAACTAGTTAGGCAGTCTAATGTCTTCGACACGCACTAGCGGAATTTGCGAATCTAAGGCAAAGAAGGCCCTTCTAACTTGGACTAGTGTGATAGATCGATCAGCAAGGATGACTGCTCGAAGGCTCCAATCAATATCGAGCTCTGGCGTGATTCGATCTATGGGTTGCGGAATACGTGGAAAATGACCTGGGATTGTTTCGTGTATATCTCCTGATAAGGTCATATGGTGGATGATGAATATAATTGGCTCTACGGATGATTTTCTGGCCTAGTCCAGAATTCCCTAGCTTCGTTAGCCGCTATATCTAGTAAGGACAGTTGTTCGATGATGATAGGTGGAAGTGGAGTGGACCTGAATACCAAGGTACGTAGGTTAGCGTCTATATCTAATTGACCTGTGGACTCGTTGGGCTGTGGGATCTGTGGATCACAACCATAGACTCTTGGTTGTTGCGGTCCTGTTATGGTCATACGCGAGATCAAGTTCTAATCCCTAGTATCCAGTAATCGTATGCTTTCTCAGCTTCTATGTTTAGAACCAATAGTTGTGCAATCTTCTCAGAATACCTTACAGGCGTTCTCGCAACCTGGATTCTTAAGCTGGTATCTATATCTACGAGGGTGTCTCCAGCGTCTGGCTGTGGAACTAGAGGATCGCACCCGAATGTTTGTTCTCTTTCGAGCCCTTCTACAGTCATGTGGATGTTTTCTAGGGTAATCTGTAGTTTGGCTGACTTGACCAAAACGCATGTGCTTGGTCGTCTTCTATGTTTAATCCTCTTAACTGAGAACTGATCAGTTGTAAATCTGTGGTTGTTCGGAATACTTGTATCCTGAGATTTTGGTCTATGTCAACTATTGCTGTGACTAGTTTTGGTTGAGGCACAATTGGCTCAAATATATATTCCCTGGGCTCTTGAGGTCCTGTGATTGTCATACGAAACAAAATGCAAATCTAACTGTAATGAAGCAAATTCTAACTACGTGAAATAAATCTAACTGCATATAACTTTTATTCTTCTCTAAGAAATATTTAACAATTTTAAGGAAAGCAAACTATTTTAAGCATATCTAGAAATAATAACTAAACAATAATTTAAAACAGACAAGATAACCGAGTGTGGTTATTTGCCTGTGCGATTTGTAGAATTATTCTAAATAAATAAAATAGCCTTGTCTAATCTACCTGCAAGATTCTCGATCCTACCTCAGAAGTGAGGAGTGAATCATAGTTTCTCAGAAACTATCAATCCCCACAGCTTCCCTGGCAATATCGAGAATAGAATGAAATGAAATAAAGTGATTAACTACTCTATTTGATATGATTCTGACTAGAACTTTGAAATTTAAAACCTGGATTCCGCAGATCAGTGGCGAATCCGATGGTGTGTGTGATCTCGTCCCCTCAGTATGATCTTCTCGTTCTTTCGTGTTCACTTGGATCCAGAAAAGCGTGTAATGCTAGCACCGATAGGAGTAGATTTTGGGACAAGGACAGCTCAGAATGCAGACCGAGAATGCGAGTAGGAGAGGGATAGCGCAAGAGTACAGAGCTTGGCTTATGCGATTCCTAGCGGGATTTTACTGCGAGTCATGCAACATGAAGCGACCAGAACCTGTAACTATCCTATACGAAGAGCAAAACCTGCAACTTTAATGGCTTCCTAAGCTATTCTGTTCCAATGGATTGGATAAAATACAGACTGCTTGCACAAGTTGGATATGTGGCTTACCAACAGCTGAATAAAGCTAACCAGGTATATAATGAATTGAACTAAGAACTCCAAGACACAGTAAAAACAAATCTACAGCAAAGAGGAATTCAGAGGCAAGCTTCTAACTGGATTGGATGAAACAACAGCACTGCCTGCACAAGATGGGTCTGTGGCTTACCAACAGCTGAACAATACTAACCAAAACACGCAATGAAGAAAACTATGTATTCTAAGCAAATAAAAGACTAAAAATTGCAAAGAGGAATCAGAAAATGAAACTTGAGAGAGGAAGACCTTTTGCTTGAGCACAAACCATGCATTTATAGGAATTCAAACATCCAAGAACCAAAACCAAATTGAACTCCTAAACAATAAACAAAGGAAAAACACTATTCCAGGGGACCAAAAACATAAATGCATGCTCAAGTCGGCAAAGAAAAGCTGGTGAATCGTGATATTTCACGTGCGGTCGCGTCAAAAGAGCGTTCTGGAAAACGCGCACAGGACCGCCACTCTGAGCAGGGCGGCGGTTACAGGACCGCTGCCCTGATCAGGGCGGCGGTCACGAGACCGTTGCCCTGTCAGGGCGGCGGTTTCGTCACTGAAGGTCAAGAGGCCAAGGAAAGAGGGAAAAAGGGGAAAACAAAGGGCGCGGGGGCTAAGCGGGGCATGCAGGATGTTAACGCATACTCCGAGGGCTTTTCCGGATCCCGAACACCTTGCGAGGAGACCTGTATCATCATCGGGGCACTTGTTACACTGTTCTGGCAGTACAGTACCTTACAATTTTGGGTACGTACATATTGCCCCCTCGGAGAAGCATTTTAGCCATGAAGAGGCATAAAACGGTGGGTCCGAGTATGGCAGTCCCGAAATGGGGAGTTAGAAGCTATACCTTACTCGTCCGTGTGTTGAGATGACGCCATCCGAAATTCCCGCTACCTGCAAAATGAAAAGAGAACTCAAGTGCAGATAGATGCAATAACTTGGAAGATAAACACTAAAATAATAGGGAAGGAGAACGTACCATTCGTGCGGGGATAGAAACTTACCTCCAACAGCGCTCCAAACCTGCGAAAAAGTCATTTTAAAACGAAACAGAACGATATATATATGAAAGTGGGCCCATTTTCCTATTCATTTGCGCGAGTTGATTTGATTGATTTTGAGCTCTGGGACCCACGGTGACGGTTTCTCACGCGAGTAGAGTCGAAACGTTCGCAGCGAGATCGTGATCATGCCTCCACGTGCGGAACACTGACCTCAGCGATCACAGGTTGGTTTTCTTCCATTTTGTGTTTTTCCCCCTTCAAATTTGAAATGGCAAATTCTTTGCAATGGGGGGGTTATTTTTGAAAATGTTAGGTTCAAAAGGTCCACCTAGGGGGGGCGCCTACTGGGTAGGCTTTGTTTTTAGTTTAAATGGTCCATTTTAGCTCATTTTGGGCTTTTTGGGGTTAACAACCCGCGCGGGTTTTCGGACCGCGACCGCCGCCCTGGCCCGGGCGGCGGTTACATGACCGCCACCTTGTTTAGGGCGGCGGTTACACGACCGCCGCCCTTAAGGCGGCAGTTACAAAACCGCCCCCTGCTCAGGGCGGCGGTTTTGCACAGAATGCAAAAGAACTTAACTTTTGAGATTGCACTTGTATTTTTATCATTTCTATATGCTTTTATGACTCCCTCGGCATTGATTAGATACTAACTTGCTCTGTTTTGTGTGTCTTTGGGTGTATGCAGGCGAGAGAGGAGTATATCAGATGGAGCCGAGAGAGAGAGAGTGTGATTGGCTTTCGGGGGTATTGGATGCCCTTTCTCAGGATGAGGAGGATACATTACAGAGGGCCGGCATATTGCGTATATCACGCGTGCCCCATGTCACACCATCTAGTCACATACTTTGTGACTTATTTTCATATTGGGATGCAGATCGGAACACTTTCCGATCTTGCCAGGGGTCCGCGGTGAGTGGACCATCACTTTGGAGGATGTCTACCGTATCCTGGGGGTCCCGATCATCGGGAGGAGACTCACACTGGAGACGGCAGGGTCCCGAGCACAGATTGCACAGTGGGCAGGCTACATGGGGGATGCAGCCATCTCCACGGGGTCGAAGAAGGGAGTGAGAGTTCGATCCATTCCTTCTTTGCCCATCCCCGTATTTTGACAGGCTATCATGGGGATCCTTGCCTCGAGGCTGATCGGGGACAAGGGAGGGGATACTTTACTATACTGCTGGGCCCCCATCATTGCACAGATAGAGGGGCATGGCCGGATATATGCCTGGGGCGCAGATATTCTGGGGACCACCTACCATGACTTATACAGGGTGGTCCGTCTACAGGGACAGTCTTTGAGCCACCCTACTCTAGTCATGAGTTGGGTGTACGAGCGTTTTATTCCTTATGGCAGAGGCGTGGAGGTGGCAGATCCCAGGGGCTGTGAGGGCAGCCAGATGGTCAGATATGTCGGTGCTTAGAGCACCTCACCAGCCAGTTGCCTCCCTTACTACAGCAGATATGGAGGTGACACCGTACCAGCTTATGGCCGGTATATGGGGAGAGGAGACCCTTACATTGATCTCTTGCTCCACCACAGGGCAGCTTATCGACCGCGTGGGACGGGTGGAGGTACATCCTTTTGGCAGAGTTCCTCAGCAGTTCGGCCTTCCATATGCGGGCATGCTTCCCCCAGTGGCACCAGTTTATAGATCAGTCCGCGAGGCCAGAGGGGGGCCTAGAGGCCGTGGTTGGACAGTGATCACTCCTGGCACTCCCATTGCAGCCAGGAGGATAGTTCGGGCTAGAGGGAGAGCTGGTGCGCCTCGGGCACCTTTGCCTCAGATTGCTGCGGGTCCTGCTCACAGCAGCGATGACCCTATAGATATTGACTCCGATTCTGAGGATTTTACAGAGGGAGGGTCGGAGGAGCAGACGGATGATAGCGATCCTGAGTGGCATGACACTCAGGATATTTTGCAGGCAGAGAGGGCCGAGCAGAGTGCAGAGAGAGAGACTCTAGTTTCAGAGGAGCCACTCTCCCAGGGCCATGGTGGAGAGGATGAGTCAGTTGCGGGGCGTCATGTTGCTCCTACTACAGGAGCAGCCCCTCAGTCGGCAGCGGCATCTGCGGCGGGTGCTGGCCCCAGCGACCCATCTTGGAGGCCCGGTGATCCGAGTAAGTTATCCTCTCATCTTTTCAATGTTTGTTTAATTTAGGATTTTTAATTGCTATCTCTCCTTATGTTTTGACATTGTATCTTTTAGTCTCTTGCCTAGTTTCTAATTCATTTTTTTCTTCTTTGTTTTGCAGAGACTGTTGACGAGTGGCGGGATCTAATCCGTAGGGTATGCACTGATTCTCTGATGATCCCTATGGATAAGACCCATGCGGAGCTATCTGTAGATGTCGGGGAGCCCTCAGCAGCCGGTAGGCATACTGACGTCTTCGCTCCCGTTTGGCATGTGGCCAGGATGGTGTCGACTCTCCGTACAGAGTTGGCAGGCTATAGGACAGCCGAGCATCTTATGAGGAGCCATTCTCGTGGCGAGACCGCGGCTGCCCCTCGGGACCCTGAGCCCTCCGTGCATTCAGAGCGCCGGCGTAGCCGGAGTCCTAGGCGAGGGCGCGCACCTTCAGAGGGGTCGCGTAGGGGTTGAGAGACTACTTGGCTCCTATGTATGCTTGTACTATAGATTCTTTTGTATATCACGGGCTCTTTGAGCGTTTTGACCATGCCTAGAGCATGATGGCATTGTATATAAACATTGATTATTTATATATATGCATTCGTTTTTGGATCAAAACTTGTCACTCATGTTTTCCCTTTCTGTTTCCAACTGCTTTGTGTATACTACGATGTATGTTTTATATGCTTTCTAGAATGTATGCAATGGAGAACAGATGATGCAAATGCTTGCTTTCTTTTTGTGTTTCATGATGCTGATACATGATATTGTAGATATATTGTGATCTTAAATCTTAGCTTCTGTGAGCAATTTGGATACCTCATGTTTGTTTTGGCAAAGTGATGAAAATAACCAGTATGATGAACAGATTAACTTGCCCCACTCCTAACTCCACGCAACTAGTAAGATGCGAGGGCTCATCACCAAGAGCCAAGAAGGGCGCAAGTTATGAAATATGGTGAAACGATAGTGATGAAAGACAGACGAAGCTTTGGTGGAACCAAATTGAAAACTACAAGCTTACTCCACCCGAATGACTTCATAGTTTTGGGTGCAACTTGCTTTGCGGTTTATCCAGACTTAGACCCATAGATGGCCACATAGTAGACAAAATCTGGTTTTTAGGATTTTTAACTCTCTTTTTGGAATTTTGAATATCTGATTCATTCATTTTTGACTCAAAGTTTGAATAGTTTGTTTATGACCTTTTAACGTTTGCATTGTCAGAGGACCCCCTACACTTTGCCCCATGCTACTAGTAAGAAGCATGGGTTTATCACCGTGGGCAAGGCATAGGCGAGTAAGGGCATTTCCATCCTTTCCCAACCCTACGTCACTAGTAAGAGACGCAAGCTCATCACCGAAGGTTGGTAGGGCAAGGAAATGTGTAAAAATAAAATTTTCTGTTTAATCACTTTTTGACTTGTCTTTTTGAGTAAAATGTCAGTATATGCTTATTTCCAAAGAGATGTGTATATGGGATAGATGTGACACCATGAAGCTTCTAGAACAGACCATAGGCAAGACACCTATCCTAAGAAGAAATCAAAGCGAGAACAAACTTGCAGATCTTGGTATGGTTACCGTTAAGACTTCGTCATGTTTGATTTTATTTGATAAAAGATTCTGAAGTGATTGATGATATCGCGAAAATGGAGAGATATGATTAGAAAGTTTTGTGCCAACAACATCATGAGTTTGTAATGAATTACTTTGAGAATAGATTCCTTGATCACAATTTGTGTAAGAATAAGTGGACAAAATGATCTAAAGCTATATGAAGATGCAATGTAGATAGTTATAGGTAGTGCTAGCTGCTTATGCGTAGAAACGCTTGAGGTGCAGAATTGACTGTTTCACCAAATTCCTCACCTTCTAGCGTGCATAAGAGGTATGCACCATTTCCATAGTCCTTCGTGACTCGGTATGGGCCCAACCATTTGGGCCGGAATTTCCTTCCTTTGCCGGTCTTCTTGTCGATCCGGCTGTCTAGTCTTAGAACTAGTGATCCTTTGCCGGTAATTTATATGAAGATCCGGCTGTCAATGTAGATAGCTAGATATTAGCGTTATGATATGCGTTCATAAACCTTCTTGTTATACTGCCGGCACATTCGGTCAATAAGCTCTATGCCGTTGTTCAGCATCTAACCTAGTTTCATCTAGGCTTTCTAGAAAGACGTGGTTCTCTGTAAGCGTCTTCATCCAGAATCCCTTGTAGTGAAATGCGGAGACTGGGTATTTCGACCTCAAGCGGGAGAACTCTTCTGCCCCATGTACTAGCGAGAAAGGAGTTTCTCCTGTTGGTGTTCTTATTGAGGTTCGGTGGGCCCACAAGGCCGGATATAACTTCAAATGCCAATCTCGCTTGTTTTCTTTCATCGTTTTAAGGAGAATGGCTTTCAGCGTTTTGTTTGTGCATTCAAAGTTTAACTTAAATGAGAATGGGAGGACCTTCTCCTCGGGCGAAGTAAGAATTATACCTGCCCCTGCTCCATAACGGCATTTAGCTCCATCGAAATGGATAGTCCAATACTTAGCTTGGATTGTAGATGTTGGGGCATCTGTTGCGTTTGCGCACTCTACTTCTACCATACAAAGATCCTCTGCTGGTAAGGAACCAACACCTAGGGAAAATCCTATGCCTACTGAATCGAATGGTAAGAACATTGGTGAATCTTGTTCTATCAATTCAACGATTTTCGCAGTAGTCCCTAATGATACTGTTTCTTTAGTTTTACCTTTAGGGGTTGGAATTGTTTTGGCTATGCTGGTAGTTTCAAGATCCGTCGTAGGTATCAACTTTTCCTCTGGCTTTGGGTCAGAGGGTTTATTAAGTTGGTTTGTTGGAAGTTCAAATTCTGAGTGCACCCCTGGTCTTTTCTTTAAATCAGCTAGGTGCAAATCGAAAGGTTTTGGATCGCCTTTGGCTATAAATACCTTTCCTAGATGCAAGAATCTTACTTCTTGAAATAGCGTGGAAGGGATTTCCTTCATTCGATGTATCCAAGGTCGGCCGAGGATCATATTATAGTTAGTTTCCCGATCTATAATATAAAACTCAGTCAAGATGGTTTTGGGCCCTAAGGTGACCGGCAGTATTATAGTTCCTATCGAAGTGGCTTTAAGGCTATCATAGCCTCTCAAGGTATTTCGTGTAGTGGAACAGTTTGTTTCTCCATATCCAAGTTTTTGGAGGAAAGAGAAAGGGACTATGTTAACTGCGGCCCCATCGTCAACCATTGCCCATTTTACATAGTTATTATAAACCCACACTTGCAAGTGTAAGGCTGGGTCACCTCGGCGTGCGATCTCAGCATCTGTGGGCATTTTACTTATTTCGAAGATGAATTCGACATCCTTGTCCGGCTGCCCCGGAGGGTGGATATCAAAATCTACGTGATTTACTTGTGTTTCGGGAGGTGGAGTGATGTTAATTAGATGGCCTAGACCTAATGCTTCTAAAAGAGCAGCTCTGTGAGGGGGAGAGTTCTTTAGTAAGTCCAAAAATGAAATGTGTGAGAAGGTATTTGTTAGGTCACTAATTAAATCATAGGCACCGATGGGTTTTTCAACTATTTGCTGACTCTTATCTGTCTCTGGCAGATGACTTGGGCTCAGTTGAGAGAAATACTCTCGTGTTCTTGTTATAGCTTCGATAGGTAGTTCAGCGTCTAATTCTACCAAACTGACTATCTTAGGTCTCGGTTGAGCTCCCAACTGTGGCGCAACTGACGGATTTAATGAAGTCGAGGCTTCATGATCATTGTTTCCCGTCACTGCACCTTTGTTTGTTCCGGTTGGATTCAGCCTATTGCTATCATGATTTGGGAGCGGATCATTAAAGATCTTGAGGGGAGAATTCTGAGGAGAAACTGCCCCTGCGAGAGTATTTGGTGATGATGAGACGGGATCTGCCAAAAATAGGTCTGTGAAGAACTGTCTTTGTTCTTCTGGCAAATGTTGCATAAATTTATTGTAGTCACGGCACGTTCTAGTGTCGTGACCCCCTGAATTTTATGGAAACCACAATAAGAATTGGGATTGTAATTCCCGTTTTGTTGGTTTGGTGTGTATTGTGGCCTAAAATTCCGATCAAACTGTTGCCTATTAGGACCAAAGTTTTGGAATTGTTGTTTTTGGTTTTGACTTTGGTTTTGGTAACCAAATGAGTTTTGGCTTGGCCCTTGTATGGGATTTCGCCGTTGTTGTTGTTGTTGTTGTGGATGGTTAAAATCCACTGTATTGACCGTTGGGGTAAAGTTGTTGTTTCGTTGGTTGTTTGTTTGTGACGGAGTATTAACAACATTTACCCTCTTGGGCTGGTCGGTTACCCCATCCGTTGTTACCCCACGATTTTTGTTAAGGATTTTGGGTCCTTGATTGACATTTGTGGTAGTTGTAGTATTTTGAGTGGAGGTGATTAACCTCCCGTTTGTTCCATATGTCTTACGACCACTATCTATTGCTGTTTGGTCTATTCAAAGAGTGCTCTCAAGTACTTCATCATAAGTCCTTAGTGGGAACTTCTGGACTTCTTCCTTCACTTCTCTGCTGAGAGAATGAAGGAATAAATCACATAGTTCCATCTGATCCATGTTTGGAGCACTTGCTGATGAATAAAGAACTGTACGCCACCTCTGGATGAAATGAGCGACAGATTCATTGTGTTCTTGTTTGATATGCAAGAATTCCCTGATTCCTGTTCTCAATAGTTTGTTCATGTCGAAGGCCTTGATGAACTCTGACACGAGTTGTTTGAATGAATGTATGGAAGCCTCAGGTATTCTATAATACCAATCGAGAGCAATGCCTTCCAGTGTTTTGGGAAATATTTTAGCAACAACCCCATCCCAAGGGAGTAATTCTCGTATGGCTGTAGCGTAAGCTTTGATATGTGCATTTGGATCTCCCTCACCCTTGAATTTGGGCAAATCAGGGAGAGGTCTTGGAAGCATGACGCTTCGTATGGTGAAATCTAAGGGTTCCTTTAGATATTCTGAATAAGTCCCTATCGCATAGCTTTCGACCATTGATGGTGGTTGCTGAGGGAGTGGTGGTGGGATGGGTTGTTGATATGGCGCAGCATATGCATTGGCAGGGGCATAAGGAGGTCCCTGTGTTTGAGAAAACATGCCGGGAGAGGAGAACATATCTCCTTGTGGTGATTTAGAGTACATGTTTAAATAGGACGGGGTATTGTCCAGGAACAGACTGTTCGACACTAGACCGGGAGGAATAGTGTTAGAGATGATAGGCCTTGTTGGCGTTTGTTGTGGATATTGAGGAGGCATGCCTAACGTGCCTACTCCCATAAGGAGATCTACCTGGCCAGAGTGGTATGGAGGATTGGAACTTCCTGTTTGTATGAACGGAGAATTGTTTACTTGCTTGAGCCAGTTCTAACCCTCTCACTCTTTCTACTAACGTTGAAATGACTTCATTTGGTGAAGTCACGGTACTTTGCCTGAAGCGGTGTTTGTTGTATACCTTGGTGTTGTAAAGGTACGTGATATCCTGTCATAAACTGATCGCTATCTTGCCAAGTTTCTCCAAGAATATTTCCTGTATGCAGTGGCATAGAGGTATTTTCTTGAAAAGAGATTTCGGGTTGTATTTGTAAACCTCCTATAGGTGGGTACATTCCCCGGGAGCATTGTTGTTCACTCCTAGGATAACGTGTTGACTGTCCATCATTTAAGACCAGGTATGGATCTGATTGCCCACTAATTTATGGTCTAAGTAGCATTTGAGGAGATGAACCAGATTCTCCTGTAAACGTCATATTGTTTGAACCTGAAGGCTATGTTTGTTGTGTTCGAGGGGGTTGATCTAACTCCTCAGTTTGAAAAGACGAACTATATCTGATTCTTGGGGTTTGTGTTGACAACTGATTAGTTGAATAGTTGTCACCCCATACTGAGAGCGAGGGTGATGATTCCCTATTCTGTTGGGCGTAGTATGCCTCAAGACCTAGGAGGGGTCTGCCATATGCATCGAATCCCGACATATTCGGGGGGTATATGAATACCCGCAGAATAATGGGAAGGAGCGAAGGTGGATGAAGACAGGTGAAACTTCTAAGAGGTGAAGAGTGTTTGTTTCAACCAATTTTGTTGGTGAAGCTGATGTGAAGGCTAATGAGGTAGAAGGTGAAACAGTTGTTTGTTTCACGTTGGGTTCACCAATTTTGTAAACTGATGTGAAGGCTAATGAGGTAAGAGGTGAAACAGTTGTTTGTTTCAGTCGGGTTCACCAATTTTGTACGAGAAAAGTGACACAAGCATGGAATCTCAAGTAACTCTTCTGTGTACCCGACCTCCCGAGGTCGTGCCAAGACAGCCGGTGGGGATGGAATATGTGTATGCAGACAAACTAGTTAGGCAGTCTAATGTCTTCGACACGCACTAGTGGAATTTGTGAATCTAAGGCAAAGAAGGCCCTTCTAACTTGGACTGGTGTGATAGATCGATCAGCAAGGATGACTGCTCGAAGGCTCCAATCAATATCGAGCTCTGGCGTGATTCGATCTATGGGTTGCGGAATACGTGGAAAATGACCTGGGATTGTTTCGTGTATATCTCCTGATAAGGTCATATGAGTGGATGATGAATATAATTGTCTTTATGGACGATTTTCTGGCCTAGTCCAGAATTCCCTAGCTTCGTTAGCCGCTATATCTAGTAAGGACAGTTGTTCGATGATGATAGGTGGAAGTGGAGTGGACTGAATACTAGTGTGCGTAGGCCAGTGTCTATATCTAATTGACCTGTGGACTCGTTGGGCTGTGGGATTTGTGGATCACAACCGTAGATTCTTGGTTGTTGCAGTCCTGTTATGGTCATACGCGAGATCAAGTTCTAATCCCTAGTATCCAGTAATCGTATGCTTTCTCAGCTTCTATATTTAGAACCAATAGTTGTGCAATCTTCTCAGAATACCTCACAGGTGTTCTCGCAACTTGGATTCTTAAGCTAGTATCTATATCTACGAGGGTGTCTCCAGCGTCTGGCTGTGGAACTAAAGGATCACACCCGAATGTTTGTTCTCTTTCGAGCCCTTCTACAGTCATGTAGATGTTTTCTAGGGTAATCTGTAGTTTGGCTGACTTGACCAAAATGTGTGCTTGGTCGTCTTCTATGTTTAATCCTCTTAACTGTGAACTGATCAGTTGTAAATCTGTGGTTGTTTGGAATACTTGTATCCTGAGATTTTGGTCTATGTCAACTATTGCTGTGACTAGATTTGGTTGAGGCACGATTGGCTCAAATATATATTCCCTGGGCTCTTGAGGTCCCGTGATTGTCATACAAAAGCAAAATGTAAATCTAACTGCAGTGAAGGTGAAATTCTAACTATGTGAAATAAATCTAACTATATAATTTCCCTATTTGTTTTTATTTTTCTATGAAATATTTAACAATTTTAAGGAAAGCAAACTATTTTAAGCATATCTAGAAATAATAACTAATGACAATAATTTAAAACAGACAAAGATAACCGAGTGTAGTTATTTGCCTGTGCAATTTGTAGAATTATTCTAAATAAATAAAATAGCTGTCTAATCTACCTGCAAGATTCTCGATCCTACCTCAGAAGTGAGGAGTGAATCATAGTTTCTCAGAAACTATCAATCCCCACAGCTTCCCTGGCAATATCGAAATAGAATGATTAACTGAAATAAAGATGATTAACTACTCTATTTGATATGATTCTGACTAGAACTTTGAAATTTAAAACCTGGATTCCGCAGAACAGTGGCAAATCCGATGGTGTGTGTGGCTCTCGTCCCCTCAGTATGATCTCCTCGTTCTTTCGTGTTCACGTGGATCCAGAAAAGCGTGTAATGCTAGCACCGATAGGAGTAGATTTTGGGACAAGGACAACTTTAGAATGCAGACTGAATAAATGCGAGTAGGAGAGGGATAGCGCAAGAGTACAGAGCTTGGCTTATGCGATTCCTAGCGGGATTTTACTGCGAGTCATGCAACATGAAGCGACCAGAACCTTTGAAGCTATCCTATACGAAGAGCAAAACCTACAACTTTAATGGCTTCCTAAGCTATTTTGTTCCAAAATAAAGACATTTCTTGCACAAGTTGGATATGTGGCTTACCAACAGCTGAATAACTAACCAGGTATATAATGAAGAACTGAACTCTAAGTCCAAGACAGTAAAAACAAATCTAACAGCAAAAGGAATTCAGAGGCAAGCTTCTAACTATTGGCATGGAACAACAGCACTGCCTGCACAAGATGGGTCTATGGCTTACCAATCTGAACAATGCTAACCAAGTATGAAAAAACTATGCTATCAATCCTAAGCTAACCAAAACACTGAAAATGAGAAGATCTAACAAGGAAAAATGGTGAGGGCTCAAATTCTTCATCCAAACTCAGCCAAATTTTGAGGGGGCATTTGCATGTGCACAAGCCATGCTATTTATAGCAATTCATTCACCCAAAGGTACCAAAACCAAATTGAACTCCTAAACAATAAACAAAGGCAAAACACTATTCTAGGGAACCAGAATCATTAATGCAAGCTCAAGTCGGCGGTGAAAAAAGCTGGTAAACGTTGAAATTTCATGTGAGTCACGTTAAAAGAGAGCATTCTGGAAAATGCGTGAAGGACCGCCGCCCTGAGCAGGGCGGTGGTTACAGGACCGCCGCCCTGCTTCAGGCAGTCACGAGACGGTGGTTTCGTCACTGAAGAGCAGAAGGCCAAGAAAAGAGGGAAAAAGAGAAAACAAAGGACATAGGGGTTAAGTGGGGCATGCGGGATGTTAACGCATATTTAGAGAGATTTTCCAGATCCCGAACACCTTGCGAGGAGACCTGTATCATCATTGGGGCACATGTTACACTGTTCTGGCGATGTAGTACCCTCCAATTTTGGGTACGTACAAGTCACCATTTCCGAAACCACTCACCATTGAAGTGGTTGAAACTCCTCCTTCTAACCCCAATGAATGGGAGTAGGTTGATCAAGAATGATTGAAGCTTCTAAGTCATACTCCATGTTTGGTAGAGAAGAAAACTACAACATGATTTTAGGGAAGAGCATTATTACATGTGAATTTGGTGTCATGACTAATCGCATAGGGCATATATCCCCGATGTTAATGAGTCAAGAGTGAATTCCAAATGTTCCACTTCCATGTGGAATTTCTCTGTGTAAATCTTGATCTTGAGTAACACATTTGATATTGAATGGTAAGAGGAATATTAATACAGTCTATTTTTTATTTTTAAGAACCATGTGTTTAAGTTAGCATAACTATAGTTTAATTTCTTATAAATTATAAGAATACCTAATATTGATCCAATTCTAAATAAGGATAATAACAATTTATGATGTTCTTAGTAGCTACACGAATTGAAAGAAAAGATTTTTAATGATTAATATATGGATTGTTTTAATGTAACCATAATCACCTAAAATTCAACATGATCCTATTACAAACAGGATACACAAGTCTAATATAACACTAGAAAGGTTTTGGAAAAAAGTTTCATATTTTCCTTTTTACTTATGTATATGTATATACTAATATGTATATGTATATACAATTTTAAATAAATATTGTATCTCATTGAGGTATTTTTTAATTTATCGACTAAGATTCAATAATATTATTAATTAATTAAGAATGTAATGAAATTTTGATCAATATGTACATCATGGATAAAAAATTTAAAATTTTAAATCTCAAGGGAATATTTTTATATTTATTTTTATCAAAAAATATAATATAGATATTATGTTTTTTAAGGAGTCATAATTACTAAATATTGTACTCACATGATATTTGAAAAATCATATAGCTTTGATATTAATTTATGGATATTAGAACACTAATCAAGATTAAAAATAATTTAATTTAATTTTTTATTTTTTTAAAACATACTACAGGGCCTTTTAATTTAAATCTAGGTTTGCGCTGATAATGCACCATAAATTTATACCTAAAAAGGAAAAAAAATTGCGGAGAATCTTCTGATTTGTGTTCGTATGAAACTCTGATTGGGTTTTCTGAAAGGTGATTTCTAATAACATACATTCTTGTTTATGTTGAGCAATTAGGTTGGAGGTGTAATTTTTCTCAAAAATCAATTAGTGTTTATTTTTATTATTGTTGCCATCCTCGGGTTATTTATTTATCAATAACAAACCATAAACATATAATAACTTGCACTTTTGGTTTACCTAATTTATCTGAAGATAACTATAAACATATAATAACATATACATGATTCTTGAAGGCCACTACTAATTACTGAACTCCATTTCTTTTATCTAATATTTGCAACAATAGCATTCTGTTTGAATTGCATTATTGTATTATTGTATCTCATTCCAGAAGGTCCATTCATTTGAAAAGTTGTGAATAAAGAAAAGCACACAAAATAACATTTTTTGTAGATTGAGGTCATCGACAGCATTTAACAACATTCATCTTATGGTAGGACTACAGTTGTACAATGAAAGTAATAATTCACTTCATTGTCCTCTACGGAATCTCTTCACTAAAATATCAAGAAGTGGACTTCGAGATACAAGATAACCTCATGTCACTGAATGAGCAAAGTAGAAATTTCACAATCTTTTTAAGGATTTAAATACTAGTGTCATGGCAAGCCCAAAGATGAGGTTATAATTGTGAGAAGCCAATATTTACCAGTATCATTCACCAGAAGAAAATAATTTTATTTGAGAAAGAATATTTCTAGAATATTGCCCATCACAACATTTGTTTGAATATAAGGTGAAAAAAAATTGTGTGAATGTCAAACACATGAGCCTCCGTGGGTGTTGTGGGATTGTAACTTTTTCTGGTAAGTTCTAGGGTAGCCCTTTGGAACACCTATATAATGTGTCCTTTGACCTCAAGCTCAGTTATTTGTCTTGGATAGAGCTTGTAAAGATTATAATAATGGTATAGCAAATACCCCCAGTATTTTGTTTCAGAAGCAGTAATCCCCAGAATTTTGTTTCGAAGGTCTCCATTAATGACTTGGGAATCCTGATGTTGATTTTTTCTATTATTTAATTTAATGAGAGCATACCAATGGTTAGAACAGCTTCCTAACTTATTGGGTATTTTGAAGATTAGGATGTTGCATGAAACTTAAAAGCAATGCTAAATTCTTGGGTCAAATCGACCTTTAGGGATGCTCATGGTATCCGACTGAAAAGAGTGTTAGAACATGACCTAAGGGTTTTCACTTTTCCAAAAAAATCTGACTCGTCGTATGCCCCAACCATATTGATGGTGTTAAACCACTTAATATGTGCATAATCACATCTAAGGTTCTTTCCCTTCAACCAGAATATTTTTATAGATTTCTAAGCATGTTGCCATTATGAAGTTCCTGTGTGGGTGATTGTTGTCCAAATGGTCTACAGTCATTGTCTGAGGAAGAATCTCTGAAGCACCAAATCGTCTAAAAACTGCTATAGGGTCAGTGGATATGCATGAATGTTTCCTACAACGGTTTTATAGTCTCGGGTTAGAAAAAAAGGTGATTGAAATGGGTTTTACTATGAAAAATAGTTTTGATTTGGAGGTTGCGAAGTTCAGGATTCCAAATGGGAGATACTCGACATTCCTATGGTGTGTTTATGAAATTTACCTAAAACTTCTTTTCGTGATTTGAAACATAAGGTCAAAGGTAAAAAAATTCCTCTACATGTTCCATGCAATCGTTAAAGTATCTAAGGCGGCCTCTGTGATTCCAAACATACCCAAGAGGATTAGGGTGTAACCATTGTCGAGGTCGAAAATAATAAGAGTAAATCAACTCTTTGGCAAGGCAACTGAAGAATATTGGCTCGACCGAGCTTTTAAGGAACATATCAGCAATCACTTATTATTGCTCCAATTAAAATCAGTTTCCAATGGATTAGTCTCCTTGCATAATGAGGATCTACTCTAGCCCAAGGCTGGCCCATCGGTTCTTTTAGAACCATCAAAGAATAAGGTCATCTAGGGAGAGGGTAGCGATGAATTCATTAGGAAATTCAAAGTAAGAAGATTGGTTTTTGGAGAGAGGTGCATCTATGATTTGGTCAGTAATGGTTTGTCCTTTGACAGATTTTTGATGGATGAATTTGACATCTAGGTCTACAAGAAGCATGAGCCAACGTGCAACACGTTGATGTTGGTATGGCTTAGCATACATGTAATGTAAGGGGTCAATATTGGTGACAAAAAAGATTTCATGGTTGAGTAGGTAATGGCGAAGTTTAGTGGCAACAAAAACTAAGGCTAAGCAGAGTTTTTCAGTGTGAGTATATTTAGTTTCATAATCTAAAATTGTAGAAATAAAGAAAAGAATAGATTACAACTTGCATTGCAAACTACAAAGCCGACAAAGGTTAGTAGGTGGAGGAATCTTGAGAATAACCTTTATTTTAGTGGGATCAACTTCAATGCGATGTTAAAAATTTATGAAACCAAGGATATTACTAGAGAGAACAATGAAGACACTTTTTAGGTTGAAGGAAAATGTAGTATTTGATGAGATGGTCAAATAAAAATTTAAGGAAAATAAGGTGCCTGGCTCGATGTTTATATTTGAAAAGAATATTGTAAACGTAATCTTCCAATATGCTATGCATGATGTCATGAAAAATATAAGTCATAGCCCGCTGATATGTAGCACCTATTAGGTTGTAGAGCCTATTTTCATGTGAGAAAGTGTTGAAAACTATACACTAAGAGTACTGTACACTTTCCACAGTTTCCACAGCAATTTTATGGCCTTAAAATGTGCCCAATATATCAGGAAACGTACTTTTCTCATATGGATAGGATTTTGACCCATAGGTATATGGGACAGTTTTGGCCCATCGTTTTGATACCCAAGGTTTTGTAAAACTGCTTAATCAGTTGTCTACTTATATGGTTTTATGCATATGGTAGGTATAATGTAACATTGCAGATGTGTTTTGAATTCGGGTGTGAATTTTGTAGAGTTTGTTGTGCATAGCTCTAAATAGATCTGGGTATTGTATTGAGAGAGCAGTGGCTTGTAATAAAATCTGAGCAAGTGATTCTTAGTGGACATAGCCCAAATTAGGTGAACCATGTTAAATACTGTCTCTTTGTGTTGTGTTATTTTACTATGTACTTTTATTTGATATCTGTAATATTCTTTGCATATTCATTTCTACTGTTGCGATTCTATAAGGGATTATTTGACATATTTATCCCTTATTTACTAATAACACCAGCATTTTTGAAGCCATAGAGCATGACACCAGAGTAGAAGGTCCCCGAAGGAGTGATGAAGGTGGTTTTTTGTTTATCTTTCAGGGTGAGTAATATTTGGTTATAACCCCAAAAACTGTCCATGAGTGATAACATCCCATGGCTAGATGTGAGATCAACTAGTTACTCAATACTAGAGAGAGGAAAGTCATCTTTGGGGCAAGGTAATTTAAGGTCATGGAAATCCATGCAAATGTGGAGTCCCCATGTCACTTTTTTGACAAGAACGATGTTAGAGACTCGTAGGCTTAGACTGATGTCGGTTATTGTGAAAAATAAGAGATTAAAAGATCTGGGAATGAAAGCTGAAAATGTGTCAACTTGGACTCTAAAGATGATATCAGAGACCCAATAGTGTGATAAAATGGCAGAACCAGACATGAAAAGAATTGAAAGGTGAAGAATACTATTTTGGTAAAAAATAAAAAATTGTAAAACTAATGTCAGTCAGTTAATCGGTGGTGGTGAGATGGTGTAATTGATGGCGGTCATTAAACCGATATTGATTAATGTGAAATCTAGGAAGAGAAGTAAAAATGAATTTTTTTGTTCATTTAGATCAAAGAGAAGGGAAAACCCAAAGACTGAGTATAGCTATGAGGAGTCCTAATAAAACCAGAATAAAACTGGAATACACCAGTCATGATGTGGGGCTTAAAAGGATGAAAAAAAATGAATAAATGCAACTCACACCTCAAAACGAAAGTAGGCATAAAGATAAAAAATGAAAAATACTAACTTATAGATTTTATGTTGTGGCGTATGCCATATAGGACTGACCGTAAGTAGGATAATTTCTTTTACAAAGGTGCCCTATAAAAAACCAACAAAATATAGCAGCTTTTGGGTAATTTTTAGAGTGAGATATTCTTCTTTGAGATGATGACTGGATAGAGAAACTAGCTCGAGCCCATTGTCAATTCTCCGATCATGTGATTGTTGACAGATTCTTTTGGAAAAGATGTTGTTCAAGAAATGTGTATTTTTTTTAGTGATTTGGTATAGAGAGTGTGAAGCATGTGTGCTACGGTTCAATTTGTCAACCATTAGCTGGGCATGACTTCCAACATATAAGTTTCCCACAATTTAGATAACCTATAATGCAACAAAATCAAAAATGCAAGTGCATAAGTTTTAAAACCCAAATACACAAATTATATTTGATGGGAAAAAGTTATGAAGAGGCTAAGGGCATGAATTTCATTAAGTGCAATGCAAGAAAATAAAGAAGAGTTATTTTTAATCTTGCAAAACAAGTGTCAATGAGACAATCAGAAGAAAAAATATTTCCAAAGAACAAGCTTAATGTGAACTTGTTTTGAATGAAAATAGACACACAAGTTTTTTTCGTAGGCACAAACAATGCAAAGAACCATAGATTGGTCCCACTGGGTGTGACAAAATGTTTCACCTCAAAATTAAATGTGATAAAATAAATAATTTGGTAATGAGTGTAGGAGGAATAATTTCGTTATGTGGACAGTAGAAGGAATTTCACACGCTATAGAATTTTGATCCAAGTTGATTTTGTGAGCTTCCCTTTGGCTAGGAGGAATGACCTGTATAAGAAACATGACAAGACAACCAAATAGTATTAAATAGCTAGAGTTAGAGGACTTCCTAGCAAGGCTAGATCCGGGAAGCATTATGCTTCCTTGAATAACTGTCAATCCTCTATTTAATAAAATTTAATGTAAGAAATAATAGTTCCTATTATAGTTGATAAGATTTACGTATCTTCTATTAATAAACAACAAGTGAATTTAACTCAATAGGAAATGGTTATAATTAAATCCAGATGATTAATGGGCTAGTTTGGGTCTGTAGGTGTAACAGAGGTTGTAGGTGAGGTCTTGGTGAAATTAGGAAAGGTTTTGAACTATTTTTGGGAAGTTGTTAAATCACTATTATAGGTAAAATTTCTAGTCTCAAAGACCAGTATTGTTTGGTCGACTGATGTTAGTATAGGTGATAGATCGACGCCGGTTGGGTAACTTGTGTCGAGAGTGGCAATTTAGTTCACATGTTAAAAATGGGAGTTTGGACCTCTCTGTTATTGCACATAGAGTGAAGGTGGTGTTGATAAGGTCATGATATTGTTGAAAAGACTTAGGCATGCTGAAAAGGAGGTTAGAAAGGGTGTACAGGATTGGGATGGTTGAATAGTAGGTTGGTGGGAAGAATGTGATATATGGGTAATGGAAAGACTGAAATACAGTAAGAAATGAAAGATCTCTACTTGAATAAGCACAAATGATAAAATCACAATATGTACTTGGTATTTTATAGATCTTGGGAGTTGACGTGGTTGGTGGTTGCTCGAAGAAGAGATGTATAGGTCAAGTATCATGAAAGTACAACCTGTGTGCTCCAGTGAGTATTACCACGCTCTGGAAGGAGAACCAAATGTTTGTCTTAAGTTGTGGTTGTGTGTGTTTTTCATATGGATATAGGAGGGCTTGAATATTTGCACTTGAATGCAATAAGGATTCAATAACTGAATGAACCCTAGGTAAAGAGTTGTAAAATTCTATATAATGGAATTGATGGTGGTTTAGATGACCGATCTCGGCCGAGGATAAACTAGTGTTGGCTAGGGTGAAATAGTATTATTTACCAAAAATAGGTATATCTTCCCATATTTGGCATATTTTCCTTTTTGGTTTTTCTTAGGGAAGTAGAGTTCTCATGAGAGAAGGCATGAAGATCTTAGAATAAGTCCAGTTAAGTTTAGGAATAATTCTTAGTTAATTAGGTCAAGTAGTGACTCAACACTTGGAGTGATGACTCAATGCTGAGAGTAATGACTTGGTCACTATGAGTTAAATGCCCCAAGAATGGGTTTATGATGAGGTGTTATGATGAGGTGGAGGTGTGAGGATGAAATTATCTTAATTAAAATAACTAATTTAATTAATAATGTGATGATGAATATTAATCAGGTATGAAGGGGTGATGATTAGTTAAATGTGTTACTTTAATTAATTAAAGGGGACTAAGAGGAGTATGACCCAAATTTGGTGTCTACAATACCATCAACCAATTAATCAAGTGAAAAGGGTAAATTAATCCATAAACTCCAAACTTCCTCACCAAGGGCAAAATATCAAGTGCGTAATCAAATGATTTTCCCAAAACACGGCCTCAGGGTCTAGAGTTATAGCCTTGGATGAAAGAGCATGACTTTAAAATAGCCAAGCTCAAAAAATTAAGACATATCGAACCCAAAATCTCAAATCAAAAGGTCCAAAGGATCCCAAGGCATCCATATCAATATAAACCTAACTCAATACTAAATTGATCATAGTGTGGTGTATGAAAAACAAGTCAAGAGATTTGGGTAAGGGTATATCTACCAATGGTCCTCAAGATCAACAAAATTATACTTATTTAAGCATAAACTTCAAATGAGCTTGTGTATCACTAATTTATCCAGGGCATTCATAATCTAATAGCTGATATTTTCTAACATAAAGTAACCAAGTTAGGACTCCAGTGCACCTATTGGTGGACCCTCATCTCCCAATGGTACACTATCCACTAGAAACCTATAACTATCCAAGAGTTGATACATCCCTAACAAAATCCGAAAATTCATATTGAGTAATACATTTATCCTAATGAAGGAAAAAACTCGTACTAGGGTGCAAGAAGATACATAATCACTATACGAACTATTAAGTATAGTGCACAACAATGAAATCCCTCCATCTCAGAAAAGATAAGTAAAAAAAAGGGAACTCTAGGGTCCAAGACAAACAAATTTATGTCATTCCAAACAAAAGATATGATCCGAAGCACTTAAGTTGACAATCAAGACACCTAGGGTGTACCCCCATACAACAATAGAACATAGCACACACACACAATAAAAATAGCTTGCTAAAAAATGAGAAGAAACCCATGTAACATCCTGGATGACATTTAGCCAAGTTTCCTTCAAGGAAAATAAGCTCTGAGTCACCAAACAAAGGTAAAATCGAAGAAATCTCAGCAATCAAAACAAATACTTAAGTAGACACATTTTAAACCCCGAAAAATCTCATAGTTAGAATTTAAAATAAATTGTTTGTCCTTGATAAAATAATTGAAATTTAAAAATAATAACACATGAAATATCCACATCACAATCACTCTAAAATGCTTTGTGGGATTCAAGTAGGGGTACTCTATACCATGGTCTAACCTACAAATATACATGTAACACTAGATATAATTTGACATCATGTTTTGTGTGGATTCTCCCATTGTAGATTAACTTATAAAAGAGTCAAGGAACACTATCGTTTGCAAAAAGAAACCAAGTGGGGTGAAATTACGTATTCCACTACAAGAAAAGTAAAGTCATCTGAGGAATGTAATCAACTCTAAATATGTTCAAAAATGACCCCTAAGTTATCACTGTAACACTAACCCACAAGTTTTCTTATGAAACTAAGAAGTCTAAGGTTGTAGATATTTCAATGAGTATTCATGGGGTAAACATCAGACACGACCATAACTCAGAGCTAACAACCCATTAATATGACATATTTGTAGGGTAATGAAGACCCTATCAAAAATGTTTATAACACAAGAACAAATAAGATGATTTTGAGTAGACAATGTATGGAAGCCTTATAAAATATATTAATAATATTCACATCAAAAGAGAATAGATCATTCTCAAATCTGTACAGGATTGGAAACCTGAATCACTTGTGGAGGACAGAGACAGTTCGGGACTTAGTCATTTTCAAACTATGACTACATTAGCTTCCAAAATGGCATCCGTGGAAGCACAAAATGAATAAAGATATAATTGTTATGATACAACATCGGCTATTATTGGAAGAACGGATATAACATTGACTTTATATGGATTGGGCTAAAACCATATAATTGTATGGAACTAATTAATATTATGAAATCTATTATTAGCGCATAGAATAGTGTAAATGTTAATTATACAATGGACATAATTAATTTTGACATGTGACCTATTTTGGGCATTGTCTCAAGGGATGAGGAGAGGAACTCTCCAACCTTATAAAATGTATTTAACTTATCAAATATAAGTGACTTCGTATGTAAGATATGGATTACTTTGAGAGCTATTGGAAAGAACTGTTACTGTATATTGAGCTTCAACACATGCTATGCGTATTGAAATGAACCTTCTACCTCGTATGTGCTTGTGTTATTTATGATAAAATTGTATTTTCTAAATAGAGTATTGACATCACTATCATTGGCAACTTGCATGGTGGTCATTTTCCTAATGGTTATTTCAGTATGTTCTTCGAGTATGAAACGTAGCCTAAATGCATTTACAATGATGTATTAGCTTGGATCTTGCATTAACGTCTACATCATGATTCAACCTATAAACAAGGAACCCTAAAGTGGGGCCTGTACCTTTACTTGCTTCAAGTGATTATCTTAGTCTAGATCTGATGAAGAATACAAATGGGCTAAAGTGGTGAATTCTATGTTACATCAATGATTGCATACATGATTTGAATCCGAATCATCCAAACAAGAAGATCGGTATCATTTTACCGAGTATTATATTTACAAATGGTTTTCTAATCCTATGTGAGATTATCTCAAGAATGTGCTGTGCTTCATTCGAATGTAAATTTAGAATTTGAGAACATTCTTGCATGAACCTAGATAAATAGCTCACTACAAAGCTGATATCTAAGTCATAAATGAGGATGTTACAGGTAATGAGACTCCTAATCAGCTCCCAACTAGAGTAGTGGCGCTTACGGTCGGGGCATGGATCTATGGACCTATAGGGATATATCTACTCTATCTTATCTCTGTCCCTATCTCATTGGAGGATCCTGTATAACATCATCATGGCCCTGTCCAATCCATCATCACCTGAGTAATTTTCATCACTGACACTCAATTTCTATCTTGGTATACCCCTCATCCCATGAAACAAAGATGTGATTCTCTGTGTTGTCCACTCAAAATTCCCCGCTCTGATAAGAGTAAAATTTTCAAAATTTTGAGTTTAAGTGTTTTTCTCTGAAGTGCCTAAGTCGTGAAATTGAAAAAATCTGTGTTTTGGGTCATTTTGTGTGATTTTCGGGCCTGTCGGAACTTTTTGTCCCATCTGTCCCAAGTACGAAAGTGCATTCTGTTACCCGACCGGCCGAAATCCCCGAAGCTGTCCCATTTTCGGGCCCGTCGGAGAGTTTTGTCCCAAGTGTCCCAAAACTTATTTTGCATGTTGTTCCAATTTCGGCCGAATCATCCTTCCCGCGTACTTCGCACTTTCCTGTCCCAAATGTCCCAAAGTTAAAAAGTGCGAGCTTTCCCATTTTCGGCCGATTTGCCCGAACCGCGTCCTTCGCGCAATTTTGTCCCAACTGCCCCATTTTAAAAAGTGCGAGCTTTCCCAATTTCGGCCGAGCCGGTCAAGTCGCGTACTTCGGAACTTTTTGTCCCGAATGTCCCAAGTCCAAACGGGCCCTTTGTTCCAATTTCGGCCGAAACACCCGAATCGCGTACTTCGCACATTTTCGTCCCATTTGTCCCAAATGCATTTGTGCGTCCTCTCCCTGTTTCGCCCGAACCGGCCGAGCCGCGTGTTTCGCGCATTCGCGTCTCACATGTCCCAAGCGTACCAAGTGTCATTCACACTTAGTTTTTCCCGCTCACTCCGAGTATGATGCTTTTCAAATTGGTGGTTGTGTATTCAATGCGCATTAAAGTCATTCCTCTCTCCAAACGGCTATATAACGAGCATTCCCCTTTGCATTTTTCGCATTGCTTCCATGCTATCTTTTGCTCGAACCCTTGCAATTTGAAAACCTGCGCAATCCCCCCTCCATTTGCAAATTCCTTCCAGAAGTCTAGGTTGCAGCTCCGAGACTATCAATATGAAGATCAAGTTCCAGGGACAGGAGCAAATTTCTCCGCTTGAGTCTGCTGTTAGCAATATAGGGGACAGCGAAGCTCGTCATCTCGACTTCGGTGATTTTTGGGCAAGAATGACAGATGCAAACCCTACACCAATGGCACAGATGATTAATGATAGTGGTTTAGCTTTTGCCGGAGGATTCCCAATCTCAGTACAGTGTGCTGATACAGTGCTTTCATGTGGAGCTCACTTCGACCCCGCTTCGAGCGAATTGACAAATGTACATGGGGAACTCATTGCCAAGCTGGACGCTGCCGCCATTGGCGCTGCTCTGAGGATTCCGGAGATGGACAATGCTATAGTCGTCTCCCGGGATCAAGCACAGGCTATGTTCGACCAAGACAGTGACAAATATAAGACGCGAGTGGCGAAGTCTTGGTTGAAGAACCCTAAGAAAGGTGCTTCTCGCCTAACCAAAACCCTCTTCCGAGCAGATTTCAATGAAGAACTGTCAGACTTCATAATCCTGCTGGCTCGGGTTATGGGTTTGCCCTCCACCAATGAGTTTCATTTCTGGATGTGCCCGCTCATCAGCATGGTGTGCGAGGGAACACAAAATATCAACTGGGCAGAGATCATCAGTATGAATTTGGCGGAGCAGCTATCCAACGTTCAGCAAACAAAGAAGTTCTATATGACTTCATATCTGATGTATACCCTAGCAGCATCAAGGCAGTGGTTTGGTTTCTCCTATATAGATGCACACAAAGATGATCCAGTGTATGCCTATTGCCCGCAGTTCACCTTGGAGACCAGCAACCGCAATTTCAGAAGGGTCAATGATGCTTTCACCATGTACGTGGTCAGATTGCTCGAAGGTGATACTGCAAGAAGGTTTTCAGATGAAGCCATGAACCTGATATCGCAGTATGGAGCCTATTTCATTCAATTCAGGAAATTTTCCTATATCAGGCTTGCTGGCTATGAGAAGCACTCCTCTACGGCTTCCCATGTTCTGCAATGACAAAATGGCTTTGATAGAAATATGCAGGCAACTAGACAAGTTGCACAGAACTTGCAGAGACAAGAAGATTTCTGGCTTGCACTTTCCCATCTCTCTGGGAAACTACACATGCAAAACAGCTCTGGATGCTCAGAACATAGAAAGAGCCCTGGTCCCTATCACTGTTCATTTCTTCAAGCCAAGAACCTGTTTTGACTTGAAGAAGTTCATTGAACAGAACATCAAGATAGTCTATCATCATAGGGCAGATACAGAAGACTACTGGGCTGACTGTGCAGATGATTTTGAAGCCAGAAGAAGGCATTGTGGCAGGTTCTCCCTGCAATTGATCCAAGAACTCAGTCTGTACCAAGTTCCTGAAGGTCTCCAGGATGACAATTCTGATCTATACTCTTATGAGTATGAAAATGTGATTAAGCACACCCCTCTGGAGGACCTGGATTGGAACAGGAAAGAGAGAGATGATCTGGCTGAGATTCTTGCTCCAGTCTTAATCAGGACTAGGGTCTGGTTCAGTAAGAAGATCCGAGAATTCAAGAGGCACTCAGGAGAATCTAGCTCCAAGGATGATTCGACACCCATAAGAGAGGCATCAGTTCCAGAGTCTGGAACACCAGTGAAAACCCCTCCTGCCTCAACAGCTCAGGGACCTGTAGAATCTACTCCTTCTCCATCTACCCAGGTATACAAGAAGAAACTCAAAGAGGTAAAGAAGGAACCTGCAGAGAATGATCCTCCAAGAAAACAGGTAGAGTTGCCTATAGGGCCAGAGAACATCATTGTTCTCAGTGAAAGTGAAGAAAGTGAGATGCCAACTCCTGCAAATGTTCCTGAAGATCCAGCAGATAAGGACAAAGAGGTCCAGAGCACTGAACTTCCGGGTGCTATTGATTCTTCTACTGCCATTGCCTCCAGTGCTCTACTCACGTCTCAGCTTGAGTCAACAGCTGCGCAGACCCTGAGTGTCATGAGCTCCCTGTCTCTTGGTCCCCTTGCCCCTCCTGCAGATTCTTCTTCCTCTTTTGCTTGGGTGCAACCTCTGGTTGACAAAAGGAAGAGGAAATCCTCCTCTCAAAGCTTGGGACCAAATTTTGATGCTGTAGCAGCCTTGTTGGGCACCACTCCTTCTCGTGCCAAGAAAGCCAGAACCACCTCCAGAATTGTGTCTGATGCCCAAGGTCAGCAATTCTTGGAGATTGCTAAGCCTACAGTAGACAAATCAGAATCAGACTTGCTGACATCTGACTTAGAGCTTTCAAGGATCCCTATGGGAGAGTCTACTCCTGAAGGTGAAATTCACAACCTCCAGGAAACAGTCACAAGAGTCATTGGAAGGGTAGAGAAAGGGCAGCAGACTATTGAACAGCTGGAAGAACAAGCCCAAGTTCTCACAAGTTTTATCAAGTCACTTTTGTCTAAGGACAAAGTTTTGGACCCTACCCCCTTGACTGCTCTACCGCCTCCTGTAATTCTAAGCCAAGATGAAGTGCAAAGTATTAAAGATATGCACAAGTATTCTGTCTATGGCAGAGCTATTGAAGCCATGGTGGATGACATGCTTGTTGCTGGGCTAAACTTCATCGATGAAGCTTTTAAACTACATGGAAAGGTAGACAATTTGCAACAGAAGCTATCCTCTACTATTGGGGTTATGGATAAAGAGCTTAAACTCTGGAGCAGTTGCATTGTAGACCTTCGCCTCATGGGACAGACAGATGAGAACATCTTACTGGCGAATAAGATTTTCGATGATGCCAAAGACAATCTATCAAAATCCTGGGTCTACAGCGTAGAGTGGAAAATCAAAGTCCTGGAGGAAGCTGTGGGAGAAATGAAGAACAGCTGGCAGAAGGGAGAAGCTTTCAAGACACTGGCAGCTGCTGCTTTCAAAGATATACATTGTCATCTTCAAGATGAAAACTCTGGTGTTTCCTTGTCCTTGCAAGAAATCAAAGCTCAGTTCAGAGCTTTTGTCAAAGATCATCTATTCAAGGAAAGCTCCATCTCTAAGGAAAAGATGAAGGAAATTTGTTCTCTTCAGTCTGCCATTGAAGAAGCAAACAAAGATTATCATACTCACGTCGAGTTTGATAAAGAGATGGAGAAATGTCTGGGATTTTGGACTCAGTCTGCAGCCAACACGTCAGTCCCTCGTGGCAGAGATATAGCTGAGTCATTGAAGAAATTCAGGCAGCGGATTCTGAAGACAGTGGGTCCCTCCCAGTAGCTGGCCACCTGTCTCCTTCTCCTTTCTTTTCTCTTCTTCCCATTCTTTTCGTATTCCTTGTAATTAGTTAAGGTATCGCAATGGGCGATCTTTAACTATTATTTAATTAAAAGAAACGGTTACGAAGAGTAACTGACTTGTAAGCTATATAATGGCCTTTCCACGCCATTTTGAAGGAGGAGGAAGAACTTGGAATATTTGCTGAAAGTGTAAATAGATCTTAAAGAAATCAATACAAAAGGGCTTTTCATTCTCTGTCTATCTAATTCTTGTTATCTCTGTGTTTTCCTTTAATATTGTGGAGATCATTTTGTTCCTAACTCGTTAGTCTCTCTGATTGCATACTGTTCAGTTTTGCAAATACAGTGATCTTGTACAACCAAGAAGGAACTTTGTGTCCTTGATTAATAAATCTGAAGAAGGTTATTTATGGAACTTTGTGTCTTTAAATTTAATCTCATTCAGCCATCGCAAATGATCTTGTCTTAAATTCTTTGAAGCTTCGCATACACGAGGAATTATTCTGCTATCTATAATTCTGAATGTTGCTATTCTGCTCATCTTCTTATTCCCTTTCCTCAGTCCTTGTGTAATTGATGATCCTTGTGGAAAACACTTTCGTAAAATCCAAGTTTGACCATAAAACAATGTTCTGTACATTTGTAAATAAGTTCGTTTCTGAATAAGGGAACCTCTCCCATTAAAGAGGAGGGACTTCTTGTCCCCTGACTGTTGCTCTTCTAAAAAGTCCTATTTGACGACCAACAGTTTTTGGCGACTCCGCTGGGGAAAATCGCATTCCAGTACTGCAATTTTTCGATCATCCTTTGATCTGGCGACTCCGCGTTTCACTCGAGGGAGAAGGACCCTTGGTATCGAAGATTCTCAGTTTCAGCTTTTGGAGCAACAGGGTTTTCCTTTCCCTTCAAATAGAAGAACTCGTTCGACGAGCACTCCGCCTGTTCAAGATAGAAGTCCTACGGGTGTTATTCCTTCAGAGCCTGCTAGTCCCAATCTACGAGCTTTGATCCTTGCTGGTGTTACAGTTCCCCTCCAAGCCGTATTTCCAAGAATGGCGGCACAATTGCCATGGGGTCAACGTGTCGGGCCCCTGGCCCTTACTCAGCCTTTGCATGAGTTACCTAGAGGTAACCGAAAGAACTTCCCCAAGTTTAGAGGAGATGGCAAAGTACACCCTGATGAACACATTGCAGCCTTCATAGTTGCATGTGGAGTCTTGGGAGTTGAACATGAAGACGTCTCAGTAAGGCTGTTCGTTGAGACGTTACAGGATAATGCTGCTGACTGGTTCTATCACCTTCCGGCTGGTGCCATCACCGACTGGAATACAATGAGAACTCAGTTCGAAAGCCGTTTCAAGCCGGCAGAAGATGTGCATGCCCTGCTTGCCCAAATTTCTCAGATAAAGAAAGATCCATCAGAACCCATGAGAGAATTTGTGGCTCGGTTCAACAGACTGATCAACAAAATTCCTGTAAATACTCGACCGGTTGATCAAATTCAAAAATGTTTCTTTCTAAATGCTCAAACGCCCAAAGTCAGTTATGCTCTAAGAAGGGCTAATCTTGGAACGTTAATTCTGGATCAAGAACTGGCTGTTAGTGTCGAGGATGACCTGATCATGTCAGGGAAGTTGAAGAGAGATCCTCCCAAATCTAAATCTGCTGCTTCTTCCTCTTCCACCTCTGGACCCAATACTGATCCATTAGTCCAGAAACTTGCAAATGATCTAGTAGCTATAAAGAAACAATTGGCTCAGCATGCCCCGTATGCAGATGTTCCAAGAAGAAATTTTCAGCCCAGAAATCGTTTGCCTGCTCCTCACACAAGACTAGCACTTGAAGGACCTCCTGTCAAAGTTCCTGTGAATGCAACCTGTGAAGTTGAAGAGCCAGATGATGATGTGGACGATGAAGCTCGTGAGGAGTTCCTGGAGGAATTTGATGATGAGGCGGAAGAACTCGAAGGATCTCGGGTTAATTTCTTTACCACCGAAGGCACTGATGATGGAGATGACTATGATGAAGTGGTAGCAGATATGAACAGTGAATCATTTGCTGTCATGACTCGAGAACAGACAAGGCAGAAGGAGAAAGTAACACAGCCCATGAAGAAATCTAAGGAGCAGCCAGCAACTATTCCTGTAATTGCCAGAAGAGGATCTCCTATCCCTACCTCATCTGCACCAAAGGTAAGTACTGTCAATCCTGCTCCCAAAGTTGCTTCTTCTTCTTTTTCTCCTAAAGTTGATAAGCCTAGAATTCCAAGTGATGATGGCCCATCCACCTCTGGATCCTTTGATATTGTTGATCATCTAAAAAGGACTAAGGTTCAAATTTCAGAAGCTGAATACTACCAAACCCATCCCAAAGCTTTTGCCAAGATGATCCAATTTGTTAATTCCCATTCCAAGACCACCTCTAAAGGCCTTTTGCCCACTCCTCCTTCTACACCACAGCCTAGTCTGGTAGCTGCTGTCACCTCGCCTGGTGACAAAATCAAGCCTTTTTATGTAACACTTCTTATAGCTGGCCATAGGCTCAGTAACTGTGTCATAGATTCCGGAGCCTCAGATAATGTGATGCCTGCTAAAGTAGCTCATGCTTTAGGCTTGACCCTTACTCGTACTTATGGATCTTGCTACTCCATGGAAAGTAAGGAAGTGCCTTTGGTTGGAAGGATTAAAGATGCACAAGTGGCTTTTGCTGCTTTACCTGAAAAGAAAGTCTTGGCTACCATCCTAGTAGCAGACATTCCTCCTTCTTATGGAATGTTGCTAAGTAGGAACTTCTGTAAAGATGTGGGTGGAGAGATTCAAATGGATTGGTCACACGCACTCATACCTGTCAATGGACAAATGAAGAAGTTACTCCCTGAGAAACAGTCTGAGTATATTGTGCAGAAAACAGATGATCCTAAGGCACAAATACTCTATGAAGACATAGGTCATGGTAATTACATGATTCTGTCCCCTGATGAAATCCAACCCTCCAAAGTATCACCCAAAGATCCCAATGGTGTTTGGATTTTAGAATTTGATGGAAGTTGTTCCTCGGCTGGTTCTGGAGCTGGTGTCCTGCTAGTGTCACCTGAAGGCTGCCTACACCCTTTTTCATTTAAGTTGCAGTTCGAAAACACTAACAATACAGCAGAGTATGAGGCTCTCATTCTTGGACTGCAAGTGGCCAAAGAACGAGGTGTAAAAAATCTTCTGGCTCGTGGTGATGCAGAGCTGATTGTGAAGCAAGTCAGAAGCCTTTTTCAGGTAAAAAATGGGAGGCTGAAGCATTACCGGAATCAGGTTTGGGATTCAATTGAATTCCTTGATGCTTTCTCCATTGAAGCAATACCCAGAGAAAAGAACAGCAGGGCTGATTCACTGGCTGTCTCAGGGTCATTACTGATTCCCCATCCTGAATTCTCTCAGGATAAGTTCACTATTGAAATGGTCCACCGGCCTAGTGTTCCTGACAATACTAATAACTGGCAAGTTTTCAACGATGACCAGCATTTGCTTTCCTTCCTGGAACTCAAGGGGAATTTCGAACAACTATATTTTGAGGGAAGTGACAACCTGCCTCGTGAGAGTGTGTCCTCTGACCAAGCTGTCACCCAAGGAGAAGAAACAGATCAGGAAGGGTGCATTAAACTCAAAGGAAACAAGATTCCCAAAGGTTTGGTGAGTTTGGAGGAGTTGTTTGATAAACATGACAGATATGTAAAATCTAAAGCTTCTACTGGACCTCAGCAATCAGCTGAGTATGATAAGATTGATATAGGGAGTTCTACTGATCCCAAGCTGGTAAATATTGGGAAATGTTGCACAACCGATGAGAGGAGAAGAGCAATTGATCTTCTAAGGAAGTATAAGGATGTTCTTGCATATTCTTATGAGGATCTAAAAGCCTTCAAGCCAAAAGACATGCAGCACTCTATCCCTCTCAAACCAGGAATCAAGCCTTTCAAGCAGAAACAAAGGCAGTATAATCCCAAAATAGCTGACACTATATTTCAGGAGATTCAGAAATTGTTGAAGGCTAAAATCATTTTTCCCATTCACCATTCAACATGGATTGCAAACATTGTGCCTGTTAGGAAGAAGAATGGTGAGATCCGCATCTGTGTTGATTTCAGGAACCTGAATCAGGCTTCTCTGAAAGATAACTACCCTCTGCCTATGATGGATCAAATATTGCAAGCAGTAACAGGATCTGAAATGTTATCTATGCTTGATGGATTCTCGGGATACAATCAGGTAGAGGTTGATACTGCAGATCAACACAAGACAGCCTTCACCACTCCTTGGGGTACCTTTGCCTACAAGAGAATGCCTTTTGGGCTGATTAATGCTGGTGCCACTTTCCAGAGAGCTATGGATTTGGCTTTTGGAAGCTTGAAAGGGAAATGTATTGTCATATACCTTGATGACCTGACAGTGTTTTCAAAGACAAGAGCAGATCACTTTGACCACCTGGAAACAGTTCTGCAAAGATGCCGAGAGCATGGGATTTCTTTAAATCCTAAAAAATCTGTCTTCTGTGTTACAGAAGGAAAACTATTAGGGCACATTGTCTCCAAGGATGGTATTAAGATTGATCCTGAACGAGTTCAAGCCATCCAGCAAATTCCTCTCCCAACCAGTAAAAAAGGCGTGCATTCCTTCTTCGGTAAGATCAATTTTTTAAGAAGATTCATCCCTGATTTTGCTGAATTAACTTTGAACATTTCTCAGATGATGAAAGGGAAGCAAACATTTGGTTGGTCTTCTGAAGGAAAGGAATCCTTTGAGGGTATCAAGAAAGCTATTGCTAAAACTCCAGTTTTGGCCTGTCCTGACTTCAGCAAAGATTTCATCATCTATTGCTATGCTACAGATAATACCCTGGCTGCTGTCTTAACCCAAGAAGACTCTGATGGACATGAGCTACCAATTGCCTTCATGAGCTATATCCTGAAGAATCATGAGCTGAAATACACCATGATGGAGAAGCATGCTTTTGCAGTAGTCAAAGCTGTCAAGCAGTTCCGTTTCTATATCCTCAACTCTCACTCTATGGTGCTGGTTCCAGATACGACTGTTAAGTCAATTCTTACACAGCAAGAATTTGGGTCCAAGAGAGGAAACTGGGTGGCTAAAGTCCAGGAGTATGACATTGATATCAAACCAACCAAGCTGGTTCGTGGAAAAGGTCTTTGTGAGCTCATTGCTGAAGGAGCCAAACATGAGTTGCTGGAGGAGAAAGCTGACATTCCTACTGTTCTATTCCTTAGTTCAGTCGATGAATGGTATTCTGACATTGCCCATTTTCTCACCTATGGGGAATGCCCCTCTCATTTAACTGCCAAGGAAAAGAGGACTGTTAAATTGAGATCAGCACAATATGTACTGTGGGAAAATGCCTTGTTCAAGCGTGGTTTAGATGGGAGATTTCTGAAGTGTGTGGACAAGGAGCAGCAGAGAAAGTTGCTCTCAGCTTTCCATGATCAGGCATGTGGAGGGCACTATTCATCAACAGTCACAGCTCACAAGATACTCCGGGGAGGATATTACTGGCCTTCCTTGTTCAGAGATGCATCCAAGTGGGTGGATAAATGTGAAGCTTGTCAGACCTTTGTGGGAAGACCTAAATTGGCATCTTTACCTCTCAAGCCAGTTGTGATTGAGGAACCATTTCAACAGTGGGGTCTAGACTTCATTGGTACACTGAATCCTATTTCTAGTGCTGGTCACACGCATGTGCTAACTGCCACTGACTACTTCACCAAATGGGTGGAAGCTATTCCAGTCAAGATCACTACTTCTGAAGTTGTATGCAACTTCATCAAGGAGAACATCTTGGTAAGGTATGGTGTACCTAACAAGATTGTAACAGATAATGCTTCGAACTTCTCCTCAACTGAGATAATGGATTTCTGCTACGGGTATGGCATCTCTCTGGCTCATTCTTCAGATTATTACCCCCAGGGAAATGGACAAGCAGAATCCACCAACAAAAATCTGGTGACTATCATAAGGAAGTTGGTCAATGAGTCTCAGCGAAACTGGCATAAGAAGCTTTATGATGCTCTTTGGGCAGACAGGATCACACCTAAAAGAGCCATTGGAATGTCTCCTTTTCAAGTGGTGTATGGAGTGGAAGCTCAATTGCCAGTGACAGTGGAACTGCCAGCCTTGCACCTGATGAAGGCCATTGAAGATACTAGTTTCAGTGATGCTCTGGATAAAAGAATCATGTACCTGCACAAACTGAACGAGGATAGATTGGAGGTTGCTGACAGGATATCTGCTCACCAGCAGAAGGTAAAGGTTCTGTTTGACAAGAAAGCTAGGTTCAGAGAGTTCCAAGTTGGAGATACCGTGCTGTTATGGGACAAAAGACATGAACCTCGTGGCAGCCATGGAAAATTTGATTCCCTGTGGCTCGGACCATTCAAGATAAGACACTTTGCTGGTAAGAACTCTTTCTATCTTGATTACATGGATGGTTCCCCCCTCCCACTTCCTTATAGTGGGCAGTATTTGAAGTTGTTCAAGTCGTAGGTGACTAGGGAGTCCCTTTGTATATTCTGTACAGTGTTTTTGCTTTTCTGCTTTCGGTGTGTTTCCCTTCTGTTGTTGTGTGTGTTGCCCTCTGTATTGGTTTGTTTTTGACTCCTTTGCCCAATGGATAAGGCACTGGTCTGCTTCACCGAGTTTGTCTAAGTTCTTGCCTTGTCTCATTCCATGAATTTATACCAAGTCATCCCCAGAAGGAGCCAGCTGTTGTCTACTCAAAATTCCCCGCTCTGATAAGAGTAAAATTTTCAAAATTTTGAGTTTAAGTGTTTTTCTCTGAAATGCCTAAGTCGTGAAATTGAAAAAATCTGTGTTTTGGGTCATTTTGTGTGATTTTCGGGCCTGTCGGAACTTTTTGTCCCATCTGTCCCAAGTACGAAAGTGCATTCTGTTACCCGACCGGCCGAAATCCCCGAAGCTGTCCCATTTTCGGGCCCGTCGGAGAGTTTTGTCCCAAGTGTCCCAAAACTTATTTTGCATGTTGTTCCAATTTCGGCCGAATCATCCTTCCCGCGTACTTCGCACTTTCCTGTCCCAAATGTCCCAAAGTTAAAAAGTGCGAGCTTTCCCATTTTCGGCCGATTTGCCCGAACCGCGTCCTTCGCGCAATTTTGTCCCAACTGCCCCATTTTAAAAAGTGCGAGCTTTCCCAATTTCGGCCGAGCCGGTCAAGTCGCGTACTTCGGAACTTTTTGTCCCGAATGTCCCAAGTCCAAACGGGCCCTTTGTTCCAATTTCGGCCGAAACACCCGAATCGCGTACTTCGCACATTTTCGTCCCATTTGTCCCAAATGCATTTGTGCGTCCTCTCCCTGTTTCGCCCGAACCGGCCGAGCCGCGTGTTTCGCGCATTCGCGTCTCACATGTCCCAAGCGTACCAAGTGTCATTCACACTTAGTTTTTCCCGCTCACTCCGAGTATGATGCTTTTCAAATTGGTGGTTGTGTATTCAATGCGCATTAAAGTCATTCCTCTCTCCAAACGGCTATATAACGAGCATTCCCCTTTGCATTTTTCGCATTGCTTCCATGCTATCTTTTGCTCGAACCCTTGCAATTTGAAAACCTGCGCAATCCCCCCTCCATTTGCAAATTCCTTCCAGAAGTCTAGGTTGCAGCTCCGAGACTATCAATATGAAGATCAAGTTCCAGGGACAGGAGCAAATTTCTCCGCTTGAGTCTGCTGTTAGCAATATAGGGGACAGCGAAGCTCGTCATCTCGACTTCGGTGATTTTTGGGCAAGAATGACAGATGCAAACCCTACACCAATGGCACAGATGATTAATGATAGTGGTTTAGCTTTTGCCGGAGGATTCCCAATCTCAGTACAGTGTGCTGATACAGTGCTTTCATGTGGAGCTCACTTCGACCCCGCTTCGAGCGAATTGACAAATGTACATGGGGAACTCATTGCCAAGCTGGACGCTGCCGCCATTGGCGCTGCTCTGAGGATTCCGGAGATGGACAATGCTATAGTCGTCTCCCGGGATCAAGCACAGGCTATGTTCGACCAAGACAGTGACAAATATAAGGCGCGAGTGGCGAAGTCTTGGTTGAAGAACCCTAAGAAAGGTGCTTCTCGCCTAACCAAAACCCTCTTCCGAGCAGATTTCAATGAAGAACTGTCAGACTTCATAATCCTGCTGGCTCGGGTTATGGGTTTGCCCTCCACCAATGAGTTTCATTTCTGGATGTGCCCGCTCATCAGCATGGTGTGCGAGGGAACACAAAATATCAACTGGGCAGAGATCATCAGTATGAATTTGGCGGAGCAGCTATCCAACGTCCAGCAAACAAAGAAGTTCTATATGACTTCATACCTGATGTATACCCTAGCAGCATCCAGGCAGTGGTTTGGTTTCTCCTATATAGATGCACACAAAGATGATCCAGTGTATGCCTATTGCCCGCAGTTCACCTTGGAGACCAGCAACCGCAATTTCAGAAGGGTCAATGATGCTTTCACCATGTACGTGGTCAGATTGCTCGAAGGTGATACTGCAAGAAGGTTTTCAGATGAAGCCATGAACCTGATATCGCAGTATGGAGCCTATTTCATTCAATTCAGGAAATTTTCCTATATCAGGCTTGCTGGCTATGAAAGCACTCCTCTACGGCTTCCCATGTTCTGCAATGATAAAATGGCTTTGATTGAAATATGCAGGCAACTAGACAAGTTGCACAGAACTTGCAGAGACAAGAAGATTTCTGGCTTGCACTTTCCCATCTCTCTGGGAAACTACACATGCAAAACAGCTCTGGATGCTCAGAACATAGAAAGAGCCCTGGTCCCTATCACTGTTCATTTCTTCAAGCCAAGAACCTGTTTTGACTTGAAGAAGTTCATTGAACAGAACATCAAGATAGTCTATCATCATAGGGCAGATACAGAAGACTACTGGGCTGACTGTGCAGATGATTTTGAAGCCAGAAGAAGGCATTGTGGCAGGTTCTCCCTGCAATTGATCCAAGAACTCAGTCTGTACCAAGTTCCTGAAGGTCTCCAGGATGACAATTCTGATCTATACTCTTATGAGTATGAAAATGTGATTAAGCACACCCCTCTGGAGGACCTGGATTGGAACAGGAAAGAGAGAGATGATCTGGCTGAGATTCTTGCTCCAGTCTTAATCAGGACTAGGGTCTGGTTCAGTAAGAAGATCCGAGAATTCAAGAGGCACTCAGGAGAATCTAGCTCCAAGGATGATTCGACACCCATAAGAGAGGCATCAGTTCCAGAGTCTGGAACACCAGTGAAAACCCCTCCTGCCTCAACAGCTCAGGGACCTGTAGAATCTACTCCTTCTCCATCTACCCAGGTATACAGGAAGAAACTCAAAGAGGTAAAGAAGGAACCTGCAGAGAATGATCCTCCAAGAAAACAGGTAGAGTTGCCTATAGGGCCAGAGAACATCATTGTTCTCAGTGAAAGTGAAGAAAGTGAGATGCCCACTCCTGCAAATGTTCCTGAAGATCCAGCAGATAAGGACAAAGAGGTCCAGAGCACTGAACTTCCAGGTGCTATTGATTCTTCTACTGCCATTGCCTCCAGTGCTCTACTCACGTCTCAGCTTGAGTCAACAGCTGCGCAGACCCTGAGTGTCATGAGCTCCCTGTCTCTTGGTCCCCTTGCCCCTCCTGCAGATTCTTCTTCCTCTTTTGCTTGGGTGCAACCTCTGGTTGACAAAAGGAAGAGGAAATCCTCCTCTCAAAGCTTGGGACCAAATTTTGATGCTGTAGCAGCCTTGTTGGGCACCACTCCTTCTCGTGCCAAGAAAGCCAGAACCACCTCCAGAATTGTGTCTGATGCCCAAGGTCAGCAATTCTTGGAGATTGCTAAGCCTACAGTAGACAAATCAGAATCAGACTTGCTGACATCTGACTTAGAGCTTTCAAGGATCCCTATGGGAGAGTCTACTCCTGAAGGTGAAATTCACAACCTCCAGGAAACAGTCACAAGAGTCATTGGAAGGGTAGAGAAAGGGCAGCAGACTATTGAACAGCTGGAAGAACAAGCCCAAGTTCTCACAAGTTTTATCAAGTCACTTTTGTCTAAGGACAAAGTTTTGGACCCTACCCCCTTGACTGCTCTACCGCCTCCTGTAATTCTAAGCCAAGATGAAGTGCAAAGTATTAAAGATATGCACAAGTATTCTGTCTATGGCAGAGCTATTGAAGCCATGGTGGATGACATGCTTGTTGCTGGGCTAAACTTCATCGATGAAGCTTTTAAACTACATGGAAAGGTAGACAATTTGCAACAGAAGCTATCCTCTGCTATTGGGGTTATGGATAAAGAGCTTAAACTCTGGAGCAGTTGCATTGTAGACCTTCGCCTCATGGGACAGACAGATGAGAACATCTTACTGGCGAATAAGATTTTCGATGATGCCAAAGACAATCTATCAAAATCCTGGGTCTACAGCGTAGAGTGGAAAATCAAAGTCCTGGAGGAAGCTGTGGGAGAAATGAAGAACAGCTGGCAGAAGGGAGAAGCTTTCAAGACACTGGCAGCTGCTGCTTTCAAAGATATACATTGTCATCTTCAAGATGAAAACTCTGGTGTTTCCTTGTCCTTGCAAGAAATCAAAGCTCAGTTCAGAGCTTTTGTCAAAGATCATCTATTCAAGGAAAGCTCCATCTCTAAGGAAAAGATGAAGGAAATTTGTTCTCTTCAGTCTGCCATTGAAGAAGCAAACAAAGATTATCATACTCACGTCGAGTTTGATAAAGAGATGGAGAAATGTCTGGGATTTTGGACTCAGTCTGCAGCCAACACGTCAGTCCCTCGTGGCAGAGATATAGCTGAGTCATTGAAGAAATTCAGGCAGCGGATTCTGAAGACAGTGGGTCCCTCCCAGTAGCTGGCCACCTGTCTCCTTCTCCTTTCTTTTCTCTTCTTCCCTTTCTTTTCGTATTCTTTGTAATTAGTTAAGGTATTGCAATGGGCGATCTTTAACTATTCTTTAGTTAAAAGAAACGGTTACGAAGAGTAACTGACTTGTAAGCTATATAATGGCCTTTCCACGCCATTTTGAAGGGAGGAAGAACTTGGATATTTGCTGAAAGTGTAAATAGATCTTAAAGAAATCAATACAAAAGGGCTTTCCATTCTTTGTCTATCTAATTCTTGTTATCTCTGTGTTTTCCTTTAATATTGTGGAGATCATTTTGTTCCTAACTCGTTAGTCTCTCTGATTGCATACTGTTCAGTTTTGCAAATACAGTGATCTTGTACAACCAAGAAGGAACTTTGTGTCCTTGATTAATAAATCTGAAGAAGGTTATTTATGGAACTTTGTGTCTTTAAATTTAATCTCATTCAGCCAACGCAAATGATCTTGTCTTAAATTCTTTGAAGCTTCGCATACACGAGGAATTATTCTGCTATCTATAATTCTGAATGTTGCTATTCTGCTCATCTTCTTATTCCCTTTCCTCAGTCCTTGTGTAATTGATGATCCTTGTGGAAAACACTTTCGTAAAATCCAAGTTTGACCATAAAACAATGTTCTGTACATTTGTAAATAAGTTCGTTTCTGAATAAGGGAACCTCTCCCATTAAAGAGGAGGGACTTCTTGTCCCCTGACTGTTGCTCTTCTAAAAACTCCTATTTGACGACCAACAAATCTCCCCCCCTTTATTTTTGAGGTAAACATCTATGTTGTATGAGATGCTCATCAATTTTGATGTACCATACCTTTGATTCTTGAGTACATACAAATATTTCTTGAGTTTGCATACCTTTGATTCTTGACCAGGTAGTACATATCCATCAGGTTGAGTCATGTAGACTTGTTCTTATGAATCTTTGTTTAGAAAGGCACCTTTTATGTCCATCTGATGGAATTTCCATCCAAATTGTGTAGCTAGAGCAAATATCATCCTGATCATCTTGATCTTAGCTATGGGATCAAATGTATCCTTGTAGTCAATGCCTTATTTTTGTGCATACCCCTTTGCTACTAGTGTCACTTTATACTTGTCCAATTTCCCATTTGCTTTGTACTTAGTTTTGAATATCCATATTCATCCAATGCATTTCTTCCCTAGTGGAAGATTAAAAAGCTACCAAGTGTTGTTTTTCATTACTAAATGATATTCAGAGTCCATGGCATCTTTCCAATATTTTGACTATAGGGCTTCCTAGACTGTAGAGGGCTCATCAGACTCAATAAATTTTCTCATAAAAGAAAAGTTAACTTATTCTCTTTCTTTAATATAATTCCATGGTCGAGAGGTGGCTGCATCCAATGGAGCATCCATTCTTACATCTCATAATGTGCTAGTACACAGCTTGGGCATACGCTGAACTGTTCCCATGGCTCATGGTTCTATCATATCAACACCATCATCCCCATCATCACTTTCATCATCTACAGGAACATCAGCTTCAATTTTTACAACTGGTGAAGAATCTACATAAGGTGAGTTTGGAGGAGGAGACTCTTCTTCCTTCTTCTCAAAAAACTCAACATCTATGTAGATGTAGACTTTTTTGGTCTTTAGATTCATCAATTTGTACCGAAGAGTCTCTTCACTGTACCAAATGAAGATGATTTCCTATGACTTCATGTCCAATTTCATTATGTTTTTCTTGGGTATGTACATACTTGCTTTGCACCTGAGTATTCTAAGGTGTGCAATATATTGTTTCCCCTTCAACCATGCTTCTTGTGGTGTTACTCCATCAAGATCAACTTTGGGAACTCTATTCAAAAAATACATTGTTGTCTTTGTTGCTTCTTCCCAAAATGTATTTGCAAGTCTAGATTTATCGATCATGCATCGCACCATTTCCATGATAGTACGTTTTCTTCTCTCAACAACACCATTTTACTATGCGGTGTGTGTAGAGGAGGCATTTGATGAATGAATCCCTTCAGCTTGTAGGTAGGATTTGAACTCATTACATGTGAATTCCCCCCTTCGATCTGAGCGGAGAAATTCTGATATGACGACCAATCTTCATTCTCTACAGCCACTTTGAACTTTTGTGAAGGTTCTCAAAAGCTTCACTTTTCTTACGAAGACAAAATATCCACATTTTTCTTGAATAGTCATCAATACAAAACATGAAGTATTGAAATTCTAGAATAACTAGGTTGTATCAGGACCGCAAAGATTGATATGGACCATAGATCAAACATACCATGAGCTCGATAATGCATTCTTCTGGAATGAAGCTTTGTGTTGTTTTCTTGCTAGGCAGTGAGGACACTTATTTGTATTTTTATGGAGAGATGGAAAACCATCTCACCATGTTGTACCAGCTAAAGTGTTTCGAGATATTTGAAACTGATGTGACCAAGTCTTTGATGCCACAATTGTGCTGAGGAATAATTCTTAGCCACAAGTGCCTGATCATCTCTTGTGGACAAAATCAAGTTGGAACATCCATCTCACATTGGAGGCTTTTGCACATAATTTCCGAGCCTCGTGATTTGTCTCTAATTAAACACACTTTCTTATTAGAATGACTATCAAATTCAATCTTCAGATTGTGATCTAGAAGTCTAACTTACATGATAGCAAATTCTTTGTTAATCCAAAGACATATAATAGTATATGATAATCTACAAGTCACGCGAACCAAGAGGTAGAGAAATGTTACCTAATCTCATGTACCTATGTATGAAGAATCATCTCCTAATGAAACACATGATTTTTTGAAGGTGTGACCCTCATTGTAGTAAACCAATCTCTATGCCTGATCATGTGTCGAGTGGCTCTTGATATCAACATACCAAACATCACTAGCTGACGTTGATGGTTCACTGTGAACGAGTCCAAGGTATACTTGATGAAGTCCTCTTTTTGTAATGTTCTTCTTGCTCAACTATATCTTCCTTAATTGATGGGGTTTTCTTACGCTAGTTCCCCATTGCTTCTGCCCTTGATTGTAGTGTGATTGTTCCTTATGAGATTGTTGATTTTGAGGTCTAGAATTAGTTGATGAACCTTTCTTATATGTATTGTACCAACAATCTTTTACATCATGTCCTCTGTTGCAGATAGGACACTTCTTCTTGTTCTTGTCCCCATGCTGATGCTAATGTTGTTTTTGGGGCTTTTGAGAAGAATTATATTTTCCTTTTCCTTTTCCTCTCTGATGAGAAGACAATGTTTGCTCCTCTTAATTGTAGATTACTTCTTCTTGTTGTAGTAGATCCACTAACTTGTTGAAAAACTAACTGTTTGCATCGGACAAGTTGAGTAGTTGTCACAAAAATATAGATATGAAGGAAGGGAGTGCTCTCAGAACAATGGGAACAAGAGTTGTATCATTTGTGACCTCCTCTTCCCAGGGCTAGAAGTGAAGCCCTCAACTCTATGTAACTCTCCTTACGAAAGCTTCTACTTTCTCATTCTATTTGAATTTCATTGTGTGTAACTGACTATGCAAATTCAGTAATTGAAATTCTTGCTTTTGGCCTCATATACTGTGTGTCAACTCATCCCATGCATTTTTTTAGGTTGTTGTGGCATCTCGAAATGTGGGGTTACACTTCATCAGGACATTGTGAACAAGATTATGAATTTGGCCTTCCAATCTGGCTTTATGTTAAACTGCCTCTGTTGATGTTGCATCATCTGGTTGATCTGGTTGTGAGAACCATTCAAAACAAGCCACATTTCCTCAAACTCATGTTGTGTTTTGATCTTAGTCTTTCAATGCATCATAATTTGTTTCCTCTCAGGAGCTGTGAATTTAGACGAAAGACACTTAGGGGTCATTGGTGCCCATTTTTTAGAATTCACTAACAAAGGTGCAAGGCTCTTATCACTCTAGGTATAAGGTATCCCAGTCTATATACCGTCAGTCTGATATACCGAACTTTTCTATATATGTGCCCTTCCGATATACCCAGTCAGTACGTGGAAGAAGCTTTAACCCTTTCAATATACCTGGCGGTACGTGAAAGAGGCTTTAACATACATGAAAGAATTCGATATGTGGTACCGAAGACAATACTGAAAGGGGTTTGTGCAATTATTGACATTGGCTCAAAGAAATATCCTCATACATGCGCATGTAAATTTGCTATATAATTGGATAATTTCATTAGTCTAGTATTTACGTCGTGCAATCATTCACAGATGGATGGGATGGTCTGAAAGTGTGAGTAATGTGTCCTTATTACTCCCTGTCGATTTATAGGGATTTCCGATGCCCAAACGACATTGTTGCAACTATATTAGGCAGTTAAGTGCAGTAGTAGTTGCGGCGAACTTTACCTGCATAATGCACTTCCCATAGGACACTGTATATATTGAATGTTGCGAAATGAGATCCGAAGATCTCGTGACTACTACATAACCAATATTTGTTTACTAATTTTGTTACTACAAATTTATGCCAGTTTCTAATAAGTTACAATAGTTTGTGGTTGAATATGGCAACCTATGGAAATTAGTACAATCCACTGAAAATATATAATTACATCCAATAATGCAGAAAAATTGAATGACAGACATTTTTAGATGGTCTTCCTTTGCGAAAATGCCCTGGTGGCAAATCCGGAGGTCAATACGACTGCTTAGAGCTAAAAACCGCAAAAAAAATTAGCCTGAAATTAGTGCAGTTTTAGCCACCCCTCGCTTTGGAAAAAAATATTCAGAATGAAAGTTTAAGTTCTAATAGTTTTTTTACCCAAAAATAGGGGTTTCTACACTCTATTTTTAGTCCAGGTGGTTTAGTGCAATGGTTAGCGGGTTTGGCAAATGGTTTCTGCCGCTATTTTGAAATGCTAAGATCTTGTGTTGCGGGACTGGGGTTATAGACGCCGCCAACCTCATTCTCAAAAAAGCTTTAAAAACTGTATCGGACTGATCTGCCCACATGCACGATGCTTTCACAATCTCCCACCAAATGATATTTAGCACCAGACCTTCGACTGTAACTCACCTGTATTCAACAATATTTAATTTAAACATTAAGTCAAAATGTGCTAACCTGGTGAAAAGCATGACGTGAAGCAGGTTTTAGGATCCACGTGGCAATCTAGTGGGATCTCCAATCTATTGATCTCCTAGGTTGCATCCAGTTAAATATTTTGATCGGTCATCTCCTTGTTGATACCAAAGATTCGCTGTTGGTATTCACTCATGTTTTGCTTCCTTACTTTAACCGCTGTTTGGTTTGCTTGTGTAATTCATGGTCATGGAACAACCACTGTCTCATTGATTTGTATTGCAGGGTGCCGATTATGCTCGGTATGAGCTTGGATGTAGGATCCTGGACTCGCCATTTGATATCGGTAGAGGACTCGCTGTTTATAAAAGCCGTTGGCTTTGCAAGGTTCACCACGTGTGTTAGGTGACAGGTATTGGATATGGTCGGCTCGATGCAAGATCAGCTCGGCCGTGAAGCTATTTCGAGCAGGGCTTGTCTGGGTTGCTCGAGGATGGCTCGGTTCTACGCCAAAACTTAGCAGAAGCGGTGAAAATCCTTTGCAAAAGCCAATATTTGTGAAGAGATGCAACTCGATGTCGACCTCACTGCCCAACACGATCAATACTCGGTTTGAGCTCGGTGGTAGAATTTGTTCTGTAAATATGTTCGACTCATCCTTTGTAATAGCTCGACCTTTGGCACACAGACTGCCAAGAGGGGTGAGTTTGTAGGCTGACCTCCAGTTTTGAGCAGACAACTACTAGTAGCTCCTAGTTAATACTATTAGAGGGAAAACCATCTCTAATTTTAGAGGTAACAAATGATTTTTTTAATTTTATTTTGTTTTTTTAAAATAGCGGAATTGCTCTAACATGCTGCAAATTTTTCCTGATGTCCAGGAGGCACCAAGGAATTGAACAGGAGGTAAAGCTCCTTACTATCTCTTAGAGAATGGCAGGAGGCTTTGTGCCACCTTCAGGGGTGGGCCCAGGACCTCCTTTAGGATACTAAATATGGAATCTCTTGACGGCAAGCTGCTTCACCAATATCCTCTATCTATTCTGATGTCTAAATCAACATCTGGTACAATTGAGATGGTTGCAAATTTTGAAGCTCTGGTACAACAACATGAAAATAGGGACAATATCCTGTAATAATATGTTAATCAACTGAATCAAAATACAATAAACCTGGAAACAATATTTATACATATTGGATAGCCTGGATAGAAACTACATATGAAGTACCAACAATACAATGCTAAATTAACCTAGGTAATACGATAGTTTTACCTAACACTGAGTACATGCGGGAAGCACAACTGAATACAATACATAGTGGTTACCAAAGATAGTATGCAATTACTTTGGTTGGAATAATTTGAGCCATGAAATAAGTGTGGTTACATGCAATTATTTAAGGTTATACAACTGGAATGCATAGTAAATTGACCCCTTAAGCATGGATCATCATAGTCCCTTAGCTAATCGAGTAGGCAAAGATGCCCAGCTTGGTTGTGGAATCCAACTATCCGACATTTCTTAGGTGTGGCCTCTATCTATCTATGCTTAAATGCATTTCACACACTATTTGTGCAAGTGTCCTAGGTTTAATTTGTTGCTAGATGCCCATTTCATATTAGCTCGTGGAATGGTTGGTCCATTGCTTTTTACTTCCTGACTCTACTACACTAAAGGGTAACATTTATGTGAAATAATTTGACTTTCATAGCCTCCAGTGCAAAGTCTATTAATATATTAGGGATTATTTTTCACCTATCGACGTTTCCATTGCAACTTGGTGTGATTAAAAGGTGTACATAGTATTTTAGCATGATTTACAATTAATTACAAGGACGTTAGTAATTTGCCCTTCAAATTGAGCATAAGAGTTTTATTTGTATCTAATTCTAATAAAAAAAAATGCAATTATTTAATACATCCGAACCATCATTCTAGATTTTAATTCTATTATAATGGTTCCAAACAAATCTTAGGTATTATGACATGTTTTCTAATTAGTGCCATATGTTTTGAATTAGATTTAATTATCTATGCATTCTTGAAATTAATTGTCAGTTAAAACCCTATAGTTTTTATGATTTAAGGTTATTTCTCGTTTTCCATGATAGCAATGGGTACAAAGTTCCAATATTTTCAAATGCCATTAGGTGGCCCACAATTTGGAGGGGCTTATACCCATACTTGTTTTATTTAAATCCCATTCCCATGAAAATGCCACCAACTTACAAAGTTGTAGGATTTATTATCAACCCTAGGATTAGATCTATTAGAGCCCTTGGATCTAGGTTTGACTCAACAAAGCCCTAAAAATCCTTATGGGATTATTTTATGCAATGTTTGTCTAATTTTCATTTCATTTGTCTTTTGCACATTTGGGAAGAAGAGGGATGGAATCCATGGAGCTTGCAAGGAAGAAAAATATGGATAAATTTTTGCTTATGTTTTATTCCTAGATACACGATATTCATTGGAATGATCTATCTTTGAGGGTCATCCCTCATCCTAGGGTTTCCCTTGCATATTTATTTTTAAAGAGTTTGTATATTATTTTTTTGCAACCCTATTGGGGATATGGGCATTATTTTCCCCATTGGTATATATATATTTCATAGCATTTGTTTTTGTATTTTTGTAAGGCTTTAGAATAATGACTTATTTACTATATACATCACTGAGGATAATGTTTACGAGAATACGGAAATTTACATAATATATATAATATTATTATTGTACTTAAATGCTGGTTTGAAATCTCATAAAAAACATTGCATTGCCCTAAAGAGTATGGCCTTTTTTATTAAGGGATCATTGGTGTTTCAATAAATATATGGGTGGTGGGTGATGCCCCATCCGTATTCATAGTTTATATTATGGATTAGGTTGGATGCCGCCCCCATTATAGTTTTTAATATATATAAAACACAATATCTACACACTAATAGCGACATAAATGGGTTTCAATTTTCTTTTATTTTTTAAAATTTTGATGGGTGACCATGGCCAACCACCCATTTGGTTTTAGGGGTGGGTTGCCATAGCCCCCCATTTTTTTTATATTAAATGATATATATATATATATATATATATAGGGTATATATATATATATATATATATATATATATATATATATATAATATATGTTAGATATATAATTTTTATTTACATATATATGTCTCAAATTAATATATAGATCAAACCATTTATAATATAAAATAACTTGGTCTAATTTATGCACTTCTATTAGTGTAAATATATATATATATTTATATGTAGATTAGGGTTTTTCTTATCTTTATTAAAGTTCACATCATAAGTAACATAGGTTGTTCAATCTTCAATAAAGATATATATAAGTAAGTGTGTGTGTGTGTGTGTGTCCCTGTGTGTGTGTGTGTGTGTGTGTGTGTGTGTGTGTGTGTAGTGTAAGCTTATTTATATAACAAAATATAAGGCATATGTAGTTTATATATATTTATAGTATATGTTAATTAGATGAGATAATTGAAGTTATATATTTTCCATTCATACTAAATGCAAGATATGGGAGAGCATTTTTTTTCTGGATTAAAATTACTGAATTTAAACATTTTTCCTTGCAACATCTACTAAAAATTTGACAACCACAAAGTTCAAATCCATTTCTTTTTACATATTCATTTGAAAAGAATGAGACTATAACATACTTAAATGAAACTTCTTGTTACTTCTTAAATCAAGTTTGAAAACAATACTAAAAGGGAAATCACATACATTATTCATACTAGAAAACTATTTTTTTTATAAAAATGAATACATAATACAAATTTTGAGTTAAAATATAAAATTGAAATGAACATTTCCATTTCAATACAATTCCAAAGTTATTTCTTTCAAAATACAAGATTTGATAAATAAATATTTACAAGGACTCTCTGTTTTAAAATACAAGATTTAAAAGCCTTTCACCCTAAGTGGAAACAACATGGCCAACTCTATAAAAATAGGATTCTTCCATTGGGCTCAAATACAAAAGTTTTCTTTTCAATATCACCTTCTCTTCATAGCTTCAACTTTGCACTCTTTTATCTCTTCAAATTTCGAATCACAATATAAGGAATGGGAGGTAGGTGATGCTCTCTGACCAAACTTTAATCCAATAAAAGGAGAATCCATCCTTATTATTGGCCCCAGAGCCCCAAACCATAGAACAATAGGTGAATGTTTGAAACTTTTACAACTTCAAAATTATAATGGCTTCCACAATAACACACATACATATTTTCAATGCTCATGCAATATATTTAACACTCAATCAATCTTTCAAGAAAGTTCAACAATTGTAGTTTTGCATTATTTTCCAAAACAACACAAGAAAGATTCACATTTTCCTCACAATAAAAAGTCTTAATAGTAATCCAAAATGGAGACAAGAACATGGAGTCTTCTCCTTATGCCTCCCATGTGGGAAGAGGTTCCACCCAATACCTCCAAGTGCACTATCAGCATCACACATAACACCTTATCTATCCCTTTGTAAATGTAAAAATAACATATTACCCTTTTACCTCCACATAGGTGGAGCACCTTATTATCTCGAAATCACAACACCCTTATATTTTCACAAGTGTGTGTGCTTAAGCTCATGGTATGACTGGGTAACATGGGTGTTATGTCCAAGTTGTGGGATTTCCTACTTGAGATAGACCTAAAGAGAAACCTGGTTCTTGCACCTAAACTACCTACCACAATCTACTCTAATGTAGGAAAAACTATCTTATCCTAATCTAAATTTCTAAGGGACCAGGGAGACAATGCATGAAAAAAAACCTACACTAAAGCGGTGATACACCAAAGAATGAGGGAATGAGAATATCTTTCCAATGTTTGAAAAATGGAAGCAAAGTGCATACTAGAGGGGGTGAAAACAATTCTCCACATTCTAGCAACTACATTCACGACAATATTTCATGCACACATAATGATAATAAATCCATGTAGGATCACAATATGGACAAAATATATTTTAAATGAAGTTGAAGAGACAAAAAAATGCAAACAAACAAAACAAGGGTTCAAGATACATCCACAAACTTGCATCTATTTGTTCATGATATGCACATTTCAATCTATTACAAAATAAAGGCTTTGAACACCATACAAGGACTCATCTACAAAGTCCTAAAACACATTAGCATCACAAAATTAAAATGACATAGTTTTGCTACTCAAAGTTATCCCCTTCTAGAATGAGCCCACACTTCAATTTATAGAATTTGGAAGAGAGAGGATTGAAATCCCGAAATCGATCTTTCAACAACTTACAAATGGTAATAAATTAAGTGAAATGATGATATTTTTCTTGAAAAAGGATCCGTATTCTGTCGCATGACTTGTAACAGTAAAAAATGTCTGCCCATGTTTCATTAAATGCATCTCCAACCACTAATAAAATCCTTGTTCAAAACCTGGCACATTTTCATTAAAATCATCATCAAGACTTCATTCATTTCTATATTTCTTTATTTTTGTACATTTTTCTCAAAGTCACGATTCAAATCAAACCAATTTTGTGAAAATCTATTGAGAATTACAAAAGTTATGTTCTTATGAGTGTGAATAGCTATTTTTAGTTTGCCATGGATTTCTTACATTTTACGGGAATGAGATTTTCATTTTTTGGAGCTAGAAATTTTTATTTTATTTTCACCACCCTACCCTTTTTGGATGTTGTAGAGGATGTCATGCCCTTTCTGGAAAGTCTAGTCTTGTGAAAATCAGAGTTCTGAGTCAAACAGTTATGACCTGTTTGAAGTTTGAGGTGTCAGGTGTTCCACTTTCCCTTTCTAGGTTGCATAGTTATTGCTGGTTTTGAGGGATTTTCCATGTTTCCAGTGGATATTTGGACCAAGCATTCCTCCTTTCTATGTGTCTCCCAACTCGAGCTCTTGTGTCCTCACGCATCCATCGTTGATTGGGCAAGGTGGGTCGTTGATCGTTGACTTCTCTAGACCACTTGCCTGCGGGTATTTTAGCTATTTCAGGTCCGTGTGTCCCAGCTCATCTGACAAGGCCATTGACTTCTCTGCCTTGCTCCACACTCCACTAGTTGAGTGCATAAATTTCAGGATTTTTGGGTCTTGTGCATGTACTTTCATTCCAAATGTCTCGTGGACTACATGGGATAAAATCTTCTATTTTTTCCACATTTCTATGGCTACGACTATTTCGGCTTTTCGAGGGCCATTTTCAGACTTTTTTTCCTAGTTGTCCCGACTGTCCACGTAGGACACATTCTTTCCATCTTTTAACTCCCTTGCATCTGGTTGTGGCTATTTTGGTTTTTCGGGGCCTGCATGTACTTGGTCATCCGAAAAACCCTGTGTACAATCGCAAGACATTTTTATCCACTTTTGCCGCATTTTTGTTGATTTTTCTAAGTATTTCCTGATTTGCATCTAAAATAGGCCCTTGATCTTCCTATTATATCTTAAATTTTTGGTAAAGTGTGCATTTTGCTAACTCCTTCATGATTTTTCAATTTGCACTAGGGAAGTTAGAGAAATTAGCCAAGCGACACCTCTCAAACACTCCCTCCACATTATGGGCCTCACTAACTCATTTCTACTTGCTCAAGCATGAAGAAATTACTGCAAATCCTTCTCAAAATGCCACTCTTAGGGGGTGAATTTACCCATAACACCAACATAATAAAATCACAACACACATAACATACACTCAAAAATTACAAATTTTACTACTACATATATAATATAAAAGAAGAAACAATAAGTGAAGATCCTACCTTTCCATTTAGCTTCCAAAATCTTCACACAACAAGCTTCAAACACCTTCAATCCAAGAAAAAATCCCAAAATGCAACTCCAAAAGCTCCAAGACATGCAATCCTAAGCCAAAAAATTCAAAAAGAACAAATGTAGAAATGAGACAAGTAACCTCTAATTACTCCAAACTCACATCAATAAATAGATAAGGAGGTGAGGATGATGAGGTGGCTCCATGTAGGATGTGAACTTCATCATTCCTCAATTCTAACTCAACATGTCAACACACAACAGATCAATGCTAATAAATAAATAAGGTTATGACATGCACAAGTGTACAGTCCATCATGTACTCCATACCTTCTAAGGGCATATTAAATTAGGTAATTAGAAAAGTTACTTTATTTACTCTTTTTCACTCAACAAATGCATGAAAAATGTTAAAATTAACTCCATATTTCATGAGTATTGTTGTTGGGTGACTTTTAGAAGAAAGGGACAAGGTTAACTTGTCCCACAAGTCTCAAATAGTGGCCTCTAAGGATAAAACTCGAGATTGGAAAAATAGGAATATTACACTCTTCAAAATGCAATTAACTCCATTCAACATCAAGAAAATATCAAGGACCACCTACCCTACTTAATGCCCAAATTGTCACATCTTCTTTTTAGTTTACAATTAAAGTTAAATTAATTAATTAAAAACATATTAACAAGTACTAATAAAGTGATTAGATTTTAAAAATAATTAGATACATGAAACTACAAAATATAATAACCAGAATTAAAAGAGGGAAACATCACAACCCATGGCCACACACATGAGGTCTAAACTCCCTCATGGTAAAACTCCTAACCAAGCATAACAATTAAACAACACACACACACACACACACACACACACACACACACACACATAGAATGCAATTTGTCAAATTGGCCTTGTTGAAAACACCCAACATTCTTCTAAGGTTGGTCCCCTATCCCCTTTCGGTGTAAAGTGATATCATTTTCCTATAATCACAAACAAACAACTGCCTATCTTGAATCAAGGGCCGTATCAATAATATCGAGAAATAACTCATACATATCAATCAATAATCATCATCAAAAGTAAGAAATTCTATCAACTGTCTAAATTTTCTAAATAATTCGATTCTATCAATTTTACTAACATCAATGAGATCACAAGACTAATCTGAACATCCAAACATAGGAAATGCATCACGAATATAATAGTTCGATATAAATTCAAAACAATGCAAATCAACATGTATAAAATTGTCCACCAGTGTCAGCTAGCATATCATAATCGAAAATATGAATCACAACATATTGATAATCCAAACGTTTATATAGTCTATAACTCGCTAATAAAAATATAATAACCATAATGTCAATGTCTCTAATCATCAATAATAGAAATCATAGTGGATAAGTTTTGAAGAGGAGCGGGCATTATAGATCTTATATCATATCTCTGTTACAAAATAGAACAAGTGTGAGTCCAAAGGAGTAGAGCTTCACATATGTTCTCAAGGATTTAGGGTCAATTTTTTTTCCCTTCATTTATAAATTGATGATTTAGTTAGTACATAATAAGTATTGTAGGAAATCATTTCTTTATTCATAGCAAGAGGGTTTAATCACATTACAAGGAAGATCATGTTTTACTTTTCTTATGGAATAAAATCACACTGATTACGCTTCCCAAGGCTAAACATCAATTATAATTATATTATAGTTCTAATCCAACAATTAGTCAAGGATTTGAAGGATCTTAATGTGGCAACATACTTCCTTATTTTTTGTTTCTATATTAGGTACTTCCACAGAGTCTTATGCCCAAATTAAGGGATTTTTTCCTAACTAGGTTCGTATGCCTTTGTAATGTATCGTGTAACCTATTTGTTAATAAGGGCATTTGTATATTCATGAGACCACTAGTGTCTAACTTAGGATATTTGTTTCTAAGAACATGATCACCTAGTTTCACATCAGACATCCATTACACAATAGGACTAGTGGGAGAGCAAGATGGAATAGTTCATCTTCTTAAGGGGTTAAGGTTTACATTAGAGTTTACAGAATGTGGGTCTCATTTCTCACTAGAAAATGGTTTAACACACGATATCACAGACGAACTAAAATTCACCTTTCTTCAAGCAGATCAGCTTATGGTTACGTTTTTACAAACTAATCATAAATTAAAATGTTGCTAAGTTTCACAATTAACTCTTAGAACTTGCACCATAAAACCCAAACAATAATTGAGCTTGGGTATCAATTTCATTTAAGATCCCAACTCTTAAAGGTGACTTCACAAGTTATTTGGCAATCTTCACCACTAAACATGTGTGTTGGCCCAAGAGGATTTTACAATATGTTTAATGTTGGTTTCCCATAGGATAACTACGTTAAGAGAAAACACTATCCTTACTAACACACATGATTTACAGTCCTAGGACGGAACCACATATTCCAGATAATTATGTTTTACCATGTCATTCCTAACTATTGGGTTCATGACAATCCCACCAAGCATACAAGATATGATGATAAATAGAAACTTGGGTTCTTATTTACCTAAGCTATAAGTTGTCATCGACTATAAATATTTAAGTTCATCCTAAGGTTTTAGTTTTCTATGCTAAAAAGAATCACACAGGAAGAATAGTTATGCACTGAATTTTAAATTCGGGTTGACTTGTTTCGTTTAGATTTCTTTATTACATTTTTAAGATAAAGAACATAACACACCAGACATTTAATTATCAATTACACACTAGAAATTCACTATAAGATATTGATTTCAATTTCATTTAACATATACATCCAACCCCCTCTTTTTTTCTTTTCCATACAGTAAATTTGAATCAAAATGACACCTATGGTTAAATGGGCATTTCCCAAAGCACCTCTAATACTAGTATCTCATACATATTACCAAATTTAAATAATAAACTTTATTGTAACATAAAAATACATTTTTTTATTTCATTTACATATATAAATTAAAATAATACACAGTGAATTACAACCATGTCATTTTTCCATCTTACTTGTATCCTCCAAGACCATGTGAGCATGAAATTTGGTGATAAATCGCTGGCATGGCATCCTTCTAAATCTAGCATAATCCACTTTTTTAGTTTTCCATTTACATACTAATAATGATTAAACTCGAAAGAGAGAGGGTTAGAAACATATATTAATTTCATTTTATTTCACTTCGTTTCATAACTAAGGAAAGAGAGAAAGAGATAGGGAAGAGAGAGAAACACTATTTTTCTAAAAGTCACATTTCACACCACAAGCCACATGGGATAATTTCATACAAGTTAATTATACTTTCCAATAAGTTTTCATGGTGATTTTATCATCTTGGTTAGAGTCTTGCGACCTTATTTTACATTTTTCTACTAGTTGTAAAAAAGTCTCAAACTTGCTCGAAATCTAAGAAACCATATTCAAAAGATTCCTTTTCTTGGGCAATGATCAATGGGTAAAATTCTATGTGTTCTCCTATATACTAGAGATTCACAAGAACTGATAGAATTCAAAACTAGTGAATGGTTTTCAGTTGGCGACTACATTTCCAGAGCCACCGGTTATAATTGGGCTAGTCGTAATAGCTCCCAATTTTAGCTCGAGGGATAAAAACCCTATCTAAAAAATGACTTTCAATGGATGGGATTTCCACGGGAACATTCCTATGTCCGCTCTTACATATGGATAATATGTCATATTTTATGGAACTGGGAAATGGAAAACAAGTTTCAAATGACTCCGAGTTTTGTAGAGCCACCGGTCACAATTGATCCAGTTTGACCTAGTCAACCTATGACTAAAGGCCTACAAAACCCCATTTCCAAACTATCTATAAATGTGTTTTAACCCAAACTAAATGTTGTCAGAAATGTTTTAGTTGACATACTAGAGGTTTGTGAAGGTAGAAAATCATTTCATTGTTCAGGGTTCAAACGGTGGATCAAAATGAAAGTCAACTTTTCATTTTTAACAGCTTTCTAAATTGTAAAACGGAGTAAAATGGCTCCTAGAGTAGTGACAAAGAGAGTATAAATGGTCAATTGGGTTCAATATACAACTTGATGCGAATTTCTTCATAACAAGGAAAGCATGTGACAATTGATATCTCTTTTATGGGGCACTCTATGTTGTTTTGTATGTCTCTTGAAATTGTGTTTTTCTAACTTTGCAAGGTAGACAGAAATGGTTGTTTAGTTAACTCATCTATCTCTCCCCAATACCAATGGACACAAGCACTAAGTTTGACACCCTAGGTTTAGCAGTGCATGAGGTTGTGGTCCTGACACGATTGAGGGTCAAATTATATTTTGGTACCATAAGTTACGGGGTGTTGTTTTCTATTACACTATCTGTTTGATTAAAATATTCAATTGTTTAAGTTTCTAATGGTTTAAAATTTCTATTATATTACAAATGAAGAAACAAATCATACTAAAATTATAAAATATGCATGTAAGGATACCATGCCTGTCCATACTAGTGTTCATAGTGCAAGTGGTGCTCCAAGTGGGTTTACTCACATTCTATAAGGCTCCAACTCTCTTTTGGAATTCTATCAAACAATTCACGTGCACTCATAACCCTTCCATCTGTACCATTTAGGAAAACATTCAAGGAAGTGTATTCACTATCCCACTAAGCATGATGAATTCAACTAAACCAACAAAATTTCCATAAAATCAACCAACTCGCTATAAAATACACATTTGCCAACAAAATAATCCACCATGACCGCAACCACTCAACAAGCTATTACTCTTGCCAAAAACGACAGGGTCATATGGGTATGTGGTTCATTAAATTACTCCAATTTCCCCATTTGACATAGAATACGGAGGATACAGGTGACAAATGTGGAAAAAGAATACTTCCCTTCACTAATTTCATTTTCTTAGAAATTTCTAAAACTTTTTCATAAAACCCAAGTCATGCATAATCAACAATGGTTGCATTCCATGAAACTACATATGGTTGAATCATTTTGTCTAATAGTCCATCTACGTTGTAAATCTCCCACGTCTTACACATGCTATGAGTTGTATCACAGATCTAAATAATAGGATTATACAATTGAAGGCCAGGCCAACTCCTTTCAAGTAGGGCCTCAAAAGTCCATCTAGCATTTCAAACCACTCAATAACATGATTTCTAAAACTGCAGTTCTCCTTTTTCCTTTCTTGTATGGATGTATATGACACTGATGAGGTACGTTGTTAAGCTGCCCATTAGACCATAGAATTTTTTGAAGAGGATACCATACACCGGGCCACCCCAACCCCTATTCTCTAATATATGGGGTGGGTTGGATACCACACCGCACCATTAATATCACATGATGCACATACTTAAGGGTCATGGCCATTAGAAACTGTGCACTATGTAATCCCTTAGGGCTAAACCCCATATTGAATATTTGTGTTATAAATGATTTAAGGATTTTTTTTTAAAGCATTTATAACACAAATATTCAACATACATACATACATACATACATACATACATACATACATACATACATACATACATACATATATATATATATATATATGTATGTATGTATGTATGTATGTATGTATGTATGTATGTTGAATATTTGTGTTATATATATTCCCAAACCAAAAACCATATATATACCTCATTTCTAACCAAATGAAATAGGGAAAATATTACCCATAACCCGAACATGGTAACTCTCCACAAATGCAAACTAAAAATTGAAACAGAAGAAAACCCTAGGAGAGGGTTGAAAAAAAACCCTCCAAAATGTGTGTATCCATCCAAGAACAATGAGCAACCTTCCGTGGCCTCCATGGCCTCCATGCTCCCAAATACCTACAAAACAAAATTGAGATAAAATTAGGGCAAAAAGAGACTAAGAAATAAGTCTTAAGGATTTTACGACATCTTTAATCTAAGTGCCTGAAATGACTTAATGGATGAGATTACTCGCTACAACTTTCAGTGATAGGGATTTTGTGGGAATGGAATTAATTAAAATGGTATGGGTAATTGGTTGAATGAGACCACTTAGTGGTTAGGTCAAGTTATGACCTTAGGTGATAAGGATTAATTTAACAATTACTGCATGGTATTTAAATAATGAAGTAAGGGGGTTCTTGAATAACTAATAATAAAGCATAGTTAAATAAATTAAAGAGAGCATAGTTACTAAACATTTGGAAAATATTCTAATTAAATAATTGTGCATGGGTTAAAACTATAGGGTATTTAGTCTTGTCCAATTATATTTTAATTTGATTATGGAGACTTTTAAGTAGGTAATTTTAAATTAAACTAATGGGGATAAGTAATAGAAATCAAGATTGAAATATTTAAATGAAGTAATGGAACTTAGCAAGAATATTTAAAATGTAATATTAATTGGGAAATGAATCAATAATAATTAGTTATTAATTTATTTCCAACTTCCATATAATTGTGTAGAGATTGTAATAGGGAATTAATTAAATCGTGACTAAAATTTTACCCTTACAACCCTTTAAACAAAAAAATATAGGTGTAAAATTTTCCCCAATTAAATTGATAACTTGTTTTTGTTTTTGAATGTTGAATTCATGGTTACACTTAGTATCAAATCCATGGGTTAAATGCTTGGAATCTTGGCACACAAGAAACAAAACATATAAATGGTTCTATATGTGTTCATCAATTTCATGTTTTCTGTCACCAATGGATTTTTTGGTGTTATTGTTTTACAGCGAAGTGATTGGAACATTCGGTTTATCACTATCAGATCTCTCAACTAAGATCACTAAATTGATTCTTGCAACCCTGGGTTTGGATGCGGAGACATTCTACGAGTCTGATTTCGAAAAATGCAAACCCACTCTGTGTATAAGTGGGTATTCATCTCATGGAAAATGTGAAGGGGAGGAAGCTTTGCCTTCTCACGCAGATGCGGGTTGCGTGACCATCCTCTACAATGATGAAACCCAAGGACTTGAGGTTCGATCCAAACAAGGAAAGTGGTTCAGTGTCGAGCATGCACCAGATTCTTTCGCTGTTATGTTGGGGGATTCCCTCAAGGTGTTAAACAAATTATTACTAATTCTTCTAACCTACATATATTTTATTTGTTATGAATAATTCTTTATATATCTACCATTTGATTGCAGGCATGGAGCAATGGTAGATATCGCAGTGCAGATCACCGTGTTGTTTATAAAGGATGGAAGAATCGTATATCTTTTCCCTTTTTAATAGAATTCCCGCCTGAAACTCGAGTTTGGGCACCTGAGGAGCTTGTGGACGAGGATAATCCAAGACGCTACAAACCTTTTATAGTCTCCGAATTTGTGAATCGACTTCTAGATAACCAAGCTGATGATGAATTTCCTAAGGCAATCGAACGATTTGCAGGAATATAGTTTCTTTTGACTGTCACCAAAAAAGTGGTAAATATATAATACCACCCGTGAGTTATTCAGTTTCCTTGGCTAAGAGAGAATATAGCACATTTGTGTTGGTATTAGCTATCTCAAATATTTTCAATAAAAGTTGTAATTCAAGTAAGCATAAATCTTTCTCTTGGTAAAGTGTCTACAATTGCTTTTTTTGTTTTTGTTTCTTTAAAGGTATGTTAATTTGTTTTATACATTTGTAATAGGTTGGGTCTTTCTAAGCTAGATTATGGAGGAAAAAAATTCTTAAAATGCATTAAAATTTAATTTGTTGTAAAATTATTAGAACTGATAGAAATATAAAACAATGAGATCATTGGGAATTTTGATTAAACAAAATGTCTCTCATTTAATCAATGTTAAATGTGTTACAACTTACAACTGACATTCTAATGTGACGACTTTAAAAGCTAAAAGAAAGAAAGACAAAAGGGGGTGAATGTACCTATCCAATTGAAGGGGGAGAGAAGAGGGAAACAAATAGCAATTGGTAGCACAATAAAAAAATGGTCATCACATGCTTCCAAGAATGTAGAAATGGGTCATGACAACAAGATTGAAAGCACAAAAAGATTATGTTTAGGTTCTTTGAGAGCTGAGAAAATGAATTCATGCTTTGAAAGTTGGCTGTGTTACAAAATCAATATAGTTTGATTTGAATAGATTTATGTATACATAGTTAAATATGTAAAACATGTATAAAATAAAATGGAATAAAATCCATGTGGTCGTTTTTGGAATTTCATTTTTTTTCCTTAGCTTGAGGTGTGTGCTTAGGCATGAAGTCAATTGTGTACAAATGTACTTCAAATTAGAACAATAAATGATACTTAAAAGGATATTTTTTAAATGGATATTTATGATTACAATATAGTACATATTAGAGCATGTAAAATCACTTTCTTATAAAGATACAAGTGAGTGGAGAATAATAAATGTTAGACATGAACATTAATACTTACAAGATAACTCATTCATTCCCAATATGCATTGATAACTCTTTCACGCTCAAATACCCTTGAGTTCATTTGGATTTATCTAAATCTAAAAGTTCCGCTATGATGTACATTTTGAGGGAGGTATTGATGGTGAAGGTTCAAGTCCCATTACCACTCCAAAATTTAAAATTAATTTAAAGAAGGGACTATCATATAGTGTGAGGAAGAGGTTCGTTTGGTTTAGTAAGTGCCATGAGAAATAAATAGTGAATCTTTCTCTTTCTCTTGATGAAATCAACCTTTTTTTATTATCAACGTCTATAAAAAAATTGTTGATGGAGTTCATTTATAGTGTATTGCATTCTACATTTTGAGTGTTACACCCCTTTGATTGTTCATTAGGTAGGATCTATATTGATCAAATGTTTGTTCCTACATACTTTTTAGATGCAACAATACTTATTCATACTGAGTGTTTTCATTGATGTCAAATTGATGATAGAGATTGTTGAGATTTTTCATTGATGTCAAGTTGTTGGTGTATCTTGTTGATGTCAAACTGAAGGAGCTACTAGAAGCAACAAATCAGATTGTTGAGTTGTGTTTTCTTTGATGTCAAAAGGTTGATGTCATAGGTTATTGATGTCAAAGAAAGCTCAAGGAGCTGGCAGAAAAAAAAAGTTTTGGAGTCATTGATAGCTGATGCAGATATCTAATGAGAAACCATTTCAAGCCGCAAACTACCCAAGATCATTCACCAACTCACCGTTATAACTCTGCTTAGAGGATCTTTGTCTTAGTAGCCTAAATGACTCAATCTAGCAAAAAATGAACTTTTAAAGCATTATCTTGCTTACACAATCAATGTACCCTACTTCATACACCCAAAACATTGCCAATTTAAATTTATAGATGATCAAATTGCAAGGAAACTTCAATTGAACTTACCTTCCTCATTCTCTCCTTCACTGTTAGCCTCTTAAGAACTTAGCACACATGAAGCAAATTTTAGACTTTTTAGCCTTTACTCGCACTTTCAAATCTTTTATCCTATTATACAAACTCCATCCAATGTGTAAATATCCTTCTAAGTGATTGGAAACAAGAAAACCATCAAATTCTTCCACTATTCACTCAAACTACCCTTTTGGCTCTTAAGAGCAATGTCCTTAGTAGGTTCATGGTTGGGACAATCTAAGCATACCCAGAACAAAAAAATACATTTCCAAGTACCCTTTTAGGCCCGTAAGAAGTGTATTAAATCTTATGGCTCAAATATTTTAAGTATTCTCTCAATAACCTCTTTCTCTTTTCAAGTTCCCTAGCCTCTAGTAGTCATGCAATCACTCATTTATTGACATAACTTTTGATTTAAGGGTTTCCAAAACTAAATGTATGGTTTTTTAGATACCCATTTTCATGTTTCATCATACCAAAAAGTTTCATGAACTATAACAAAAAACCCTTTTTCTAGCAATTTTGACCTTCTAATTAGGTCTCCAATATTGTAACAGTCCTCTGTGTAGCAACTGGCAGAGATAACATATTGTTGAAGGAATTTATTCACACAACTCTCAAAATATGGAAATATTCTTTTTCTAGTATGAATTTTCAAACCCTAATTCGAATTGTAGAGGTTTTTAATCTCAAAATTTGGAATAAAACCCTAGGTAAACACCAATCCTAGCCAAGAGGGTTACAAAGCTTGTAAAATGAAATGTACTCAGTTTCAATTCTTCAAACTCCTATTGTAAGTCTACATTCACCTCTTGAACGTGTCCAATTTGATAGTGAAGGGAAACAATCATTAAATCACAAATATGAGACTTTTCTTAACTGTGTAAATGGTAGATAACAGAGTATGCCTTCAAGAATCAAAGTCTTCAAACCTATTTATCATTTATTCCTTCATGCATAAAATAATTATAACAATATCTCTCTTCTTGATGGGGTCTTCAAACATACATTTTATATTGAACTAATGATCATTTATAGACCAATCTCTTAGCAACACAATTATAATCAATTTGAATGTATTTTGTTAAAATAAGCACAAAAATGTAGTATTCCATACAATTCCTTGAAATATCACATTAACAACATCATACCACGTGATTATCATCAAATTCACTTCATCAAAAGATCACAAGTCTAATATATATCAAGGAATCCTTGAAAAATCACCAATTTATAGTTATAACAGTTTTGTGCAAATCTTTGAATGGATATTAAACTAGTAAACACCTCTCTCTCTCTCTCTCTCAAACTATTACGAAACATAAGGGTATTTCTCTTTTATCTCAATACTACTCACCTCAAACATGCATGGACTATGTCTCACATACAACACATTTGGAACCTGGTCCCTCGACCCTTGGATTCCTCTAGCTGGATTCAGTGGTGGAATGATGACATCAAGTGCACCAGTATTTTTTTGTTCACTTATGGTAAGCAGGATTCCATCTTCAAAAAAAATGATCATGCATCTTCCTATCATGAGTTTGAAAGAATCTCCCATGAACTTGAGGCTTCTTCCTTCAACAAAAGGTTACAGTCTCAGATTGCTATTTGGAGGCATAATCTTAAGGTTCATGATGCTTACAATGCCTGGGGAGCTCAACTATGTGCTATACTAAATTGGCTCAAGATTGGTGATAGAGCGTCTAAAGAATTCTTCGCCATGCTACATTCCAAGCACTCTTCATATAGAATCAAAGCCATTTTCCATGATACTGTCATATTAACTACCTTGATATCCTTCAATATTTTGTCCAGCACTATCATGGAGTTTTTATAGCTCAACCTTCCACTCCTGCTAGAAAGGAATCTCTTTTCAAATGTCTTTAGTTTTTGGCACGCCTAATGGGAGCACGAATTAGATATGTATGCAAGTTACAAATTATAAAGCAGATCAAAAGCATATTAATAGCAGTTACAAAGTAACTTTCTATAGCAAGTTGCAGCAATTTATTTTAAAGATTTGAAGATCTTTTGGCGATTCCACAGAGCTAATTTCAGACTATTATTGCAACATGTTCCATGCCTAAAGTGACTACAAGATCATTGGTAAGAGGAATTCCTCTTGAGTTTGTTTCTTTACCCTTGAATTCTGCTAGAAGGAGAAGAGTTGGTAATACTTTACCTTATAATAGACTTGGTTTTGATAACCCTCCTCCTGATATTCCTTCACCATGTATCAATTTCTCTATTAACATCCCAGTTTTTCAAATGGCTATTCAACCTCCAAGGAATTTTGTGACCTTTACTAATGGCAGTCCATTAGTAATCCCAGTTTACCATGACATTCCTAATGCTGCCATGAAAAGTTTGCCATCATTCATGGGTGAAAATCAGGTTACACCTGCTGAACATATCAAAGATGTTACAGCCCTATGTGCAGTCCATAATATCACTCATGAAGACGTAGCTTTAAGACTTTTAGCTGCATCTTTTAAAGGGCAAGCCTTGCAATGGTATAGAAACCTAGAAATTGGAAGCATAAGAACTTGGGATGACTTAGGTGAAAAATTGCTGAAACAGTTCCAGGATAATTCAGATCATTTGTCTCTCATTGAACAATTGTCTACTATTAAAAGAGCTCCCAATGAGTTTATGTCCAGTTTCAATATCCATTTTTCAGAAATTGGGAAAGAATTCCAGCAAGTGTCAAGCCTCAAGTTGATCATGCTTTTCTTTATTATCTTAGAGCATTAAACAGTGATATCTCAACTATGATTCAATCAATGGGGGGAGAGACACTCCCAACAACCTATGATATTGCTATCTGAGCTGAAAATAGTCTTATTCAAGCTGGAAAATTAGCACCAAGGCCTTCAATGCCATTTTTTGCAGATTTAGCACCTATTCCTCAGCCTATTACAATCATAGAACCTACTGTTGTAGCTCCATCAGATGATGTATTTAAAGCTTTGCAAACTATGGGAAATAAATTGACTTCAATTGAGAACAGAATTGCATTACCTAGCAGACCCTATCAGGCTCCTTATCAGCAAAATCAACAGAATCAACAAAACAGGTAGCCTTATCAACAAAATCAAAATTATAGGAAGCCTTACCAGCAAAGGCAGTTTGACCCAAAGGCTCCTAGTTCATCTAATGCTTTAGTCCCAGTTAATATGGCTACAGAAGAGTGGTGTCAACCTTGCAATCAACCTCATTCAGCTGCAACTTGCCCAAATGCTTTTCTGAATCTGAATCTTGTTGCACAACCTCAATCTGAAACATTGTTCATGCCTCAAATGGAGGGTGGGTAGCAAGAAACTCATGTTCAGAAAGCACCTGAACATAATTTAGTCAGTTTTAATGAGGAGGATTTCATTGCAGTCACTACTAGGGCTCAAGGGAAAGCTGTTGAAAGTCAAAAACAACAAAATAGGCCTATCCTACCTACTGTCACTGATAAGACAACATCTACAGTCCTAAAGTCAACTAAACCCCTGTTGTTCCTAAAAAAAAGTGTTCTAGTTGATAGAGGCCATCAAAAATAGCTACAGCCTGATCCAAGAAGACTGTTTATACCTCAGATATCCAAGGCAGCTGAAGCAGAATCAGTTTTCGCTAAGGCCTACTCTAAGACAGTTGAATCTGTCTCTAAAATTGTTGCTTCTTTTAACATTGTTGATGTAATGAAAAAGCATAATGTTAACATCTCAATGTGGGATGCTCTAAGTATTCTTGGACAACAAGATTTACTTTCTCATGAACTAGCTAAGCTGCAGATTTCTTCAAATACAACAGAAAAGGAAGTTTAGAAGGTAGACATGGTCCTTGGAACGTTTGAACAAGACCACATTAAAGAAGTTAAGTGGATGGTTTAGAAGGTTCTGAATGCTCATGACATCAAGAAACCACCACCATTTTATTTATCACTGATTATTGGAGAACATCTAGTTCATAATTGCATGGTGGACAGTGGTGCAAGTAGCACAGTTATGCCAAAAGCAATTGCAGAAAAATTGGGTCTGCAGTATGAGCCTACAGAAAGGAGTGTCTTACAGCTTGATGGAACTACAACTAATACAGTTGGTATAATCAAAAATTTAGAAGTGACATTACATGCTTGCCCAAATGTTTCTATTCTGCAAGATGTTACTGTTGTAGATTTACCTCCATACTTTGCTTATGCTTATCTAGAGACTTCACAGACAAAAATAGGAGGTTATCTCTCTTCAGATTGGTCTTCTTATTTTTCACTACTCGTTATGATACCAAAGTTACTATCAATTCAGAGCCATTGGCCAGATTTCACATTGAGCCTCACTCTTCAAATGCAGTGGCTAATTATTCAGCCCTAGATCAGTCTGATTTTGATGAGGTAGCTCATGTTTCAGCATTAGATGGTGTTTCTAACATGTTTATGGATGAAAAGATAGTGGAAGAACATGCTCATGATCCTTTTAAGGAAGTTTAAGAACACCTGTTTGGTGTGTATTGTATGCATGAAGAAAATACACCACTTCCCTTGCTGTCCAAAATAGAAGATTCAACAGAAGGGATTTGGAAGCTTCATTTTGATGGAGCTAAGAACAAGAAAGGACAGGGAGCAGGTTTGATGCTCACTTCCCCAATGAATGAAAGGTATTTCTCAGCTTTGAGTCTCCAATTTTCATGTACTTGTAATGTAGCTGAATACGAAGCTTTAATTCATGGCTTACTTTGGGCCATAAAGAAAGGTATCAACATGCTACAGATTTTTGGTGACTCTGAGTTGGTTATTAATCAAGTAAGAAATTTCAATGTTTGTAAGAATCCATTAATGAAGTCTTACAGACATAGAGTTTCAGACTTAATGGAAGATTTCGATGCTATTAACATTCAGTCTATTCCTAGAGCTGAAAATAAGCATGCAGATAGACTTGCAGTAGTTGGGGCTAGTTTTGAAGTGCTAGAACAGATTGAAAATAGCAAAATCAGCCTCATATAAAGTTAATTTCAAGGCCCTCAGTACCTGATAATGATTCAAATTGGCAAGTTTTTGAAAGTGATGATCAAATCTGTAGGTTTTTGCAGCAAGAAGCTGAGTTTTCTGCAGTTAATCAAGATAAATTACAACACTTATATGGTGACCAGATTGTTCAGTTAAAGACAAATAAACTGCCTCGAGGTCTGGTCACATTAGAAGACATCTTCAGCACTGACGATCAGTTAAGAAAGGTCAAGACTAAAATGTCAACCCATGCTGATAATTATGAAGAGATCTTGATTCATGAAGGGAAAAATATATTTCTTGGAAAGGTATGTTCCTTAACTGAAAAACAGTCATTTATTAATCTTTGCAAAGAATTTAAGGATGTTTTTGCTTGGAAATACCAAGATCTGAAAGGATTTGATCCCAGTTTAGCACAACATACAATTGAGTTGCAGCCAAATTCTAAACCTGTTAGACAGAAACAGAGGCCTGTAAATCCCAAAATAGAGCCTCTGATGAGGAAAGAATTATCTAAGTTGATTGAATCAGGTATTATCTTTCCAGTTAAGCATTCAAGTTGGGTAGCCAATCTTGTTCCTGTTAGGAAGAAGAATGGTGAAATCAGACTATGTGTAGATTTCAGAGATCTTAATAAGGCTTCATTAAAAGATCATTACCCACTCCCAAATATGGATCAGATTTTGAGAACAGTCTCAGGTTCAGATAGACTATCTCTTCTAGATGGTTACAGTGGATATAATCATATTTTAGTTCCAAGAAGAAGATAGATACAAAACAACTTTTACCACCAAGTGGGGTACTTATGCTTACAAAAGGATGCCTTTTGGTCTTTCAAATGTCGGTGTAACGTTTCAACGTGCAATGGACATGGATTTTCACAGCTTGTTAAATAAATGCATCCTTGTTTATTTAGATGATGTTACTGTATTTTCAAAAGATTCTGAAGAACATCTAATGCATTTAAGGAAGACTTTTCAGTTGTGCAGGCAATTTGGAATATCTTTGAATCCACTGAAGTCTATCTTTTCAGTACATCAAGGCAAATTACTTGGTCATATTGTTTCTAAGAAGGGTTTAGCAATTGATCCTTTCAGGATCAAAGCCATATCACAGCTATCATTGCCTCATCATAAGAAGGCATTACAGAGTTTTCTTGGAAAAATCAACTTTGTTAGAAGATTTGTTCCAGATTTTGCAGCATTGGTTAAACCACTCACAGCTATGCTAAAGAAAGAGAAAACTTTCTCTTGGACCAGCGAAGGGAGAGAAGGTTTTGAAGCAATCAAAACAGCTATCTCTCAGGGCTCCTACTCTTGCAAATCCTAAATTTCGATAAAGACTTTACAATGTATGCACTTATAGGAGCTGAAACAATCTCAGCTATATTAACTCAATTCAATGATGAAAATATTGAGCAGCCTATTGATTTCTTTGGATAGAGCTTGCATGATTATGAAACAAGGTACACATTTCTTGAAAAAGAAAGTACTTTTAGTAGTCAGAGGACTAAATAATTTCAAGTATATGCTTTCGAACAATAAAATCCATGTTCTTGTTTCTCATCCAAGTGTGAAAGCATTCTTACTAAATAAGGAATTGAATGAGAAAAGAGAAAACTAGATAACAAAGGTCATGGAGTATGATGTTGATATTCAGGTTGCTAAGATGGTTCAAGGGAAAGGTTTATGTGAACATATAATTGCTGATATGGAAAAACAATAAGTTACAGAACCAGATGATTCAAAACAACATGCTGAAATTACGTATCAGCAATCAGAAATTACATGGTTCAACCAGAAAATTCAGCAGCCTGAGCCCACTCATGAGATTCAGGAATCAAGATGGATGACTGATTTGGTTAACTATCTACAACATGGCACCTATCCAGAAGGTATGGACAAGAATAAATGAAGGTATTTTAGATTACAAGTTGTACCTTATATCTTCATTGATAATGTGTTGTTCAAAAGAGATATAAATGGAATCTTGTTGTGGTGTGTTGACTATGATAAAATTCAGAAAATATTGTCAGAATTCCATGAAGGACCTGCAGGAGGTCACTTCTCAGCACGTACCACAACCTTAAAAATTATGAAAGCTGGTTACTATTGGCCTAGCATATTCAAGGACTATTTTGAATGGATTAGAAAGTGTAGAAAATGTGCTTTCTTTGTTGGAAAAGAATGTTTAGCTTCACTACCCTTACAACATATTTCAGCTGATCGACCTTTTATGCAGTGGGGTGTTGACTTTATTGGCATGATAAACCAACCCTCATCACAAAGACACAAGTGGATATTAACTGCTACAGATTATTTTACATGATGGACTGAAGCAATAGCCTTGAAAGATGCTAATGAAGCTTTGATACTATCCTTTTATGAAGGAATAGTTTGCAGATTTGGTGTTCCAACAACTATCATATCAGATAATGCTTTAGCATTCCTTGGTGCAAAGATAACAAATTGGGCTGTCAACCATGGAATCTATCTAAGTTCTTCATCTAATTATTACCCACAAGGTAATGGCTTAGCTGAGAATACTAATAAGAATTTTTTAAGGATCATCAGAAGAACACTCAAGGATAATCAAATACCTTGGCATCTGATGTTGAATTCAGCACTTTAGGCTGATAGAGTGACTCCTAAAAGATCAGTTGGCAATTCACCATACAAACTTGTGTACGGGAAAGAAGCAAGAATGCCTATTTCAGTTGAGTTACCTGCATTAGATTTACTGCATCAAATGGAGCTGCTTGAGAATGAACCATTACAGGTTCATTATGCAGAGTTAATTGAATTACAAGAGCTAAGAGATAAAGCTCATTTGAATATGGAAAAGAATCAGAAAATTATGAAGAAGACTTTTGACAAGAAATCCAAATTTAGAGTCTTCAATGAAGGAGATATTGTGTTAAAATGGGATGTTGATCGTGCAAAGCTAGGAAGACACTCAAAGTTTGATACACTCTGGAGTGGTCCTTACATGATTTCAGCTTGTAAGGAACACAATGCTTTTCAGCTTTCGAAGCTGAATGGAGAGGAACTTCCCATTCCTGTGAATGGTATGTTTCTCAAACACTGTTATTGAAAATATTACATAGTGATTGTTAGAGTAGGGTTTCCCTTTAATAAGTGTAGTTTCTACACATTGCAATCATTTTTCAATTCAATAAGTGCATTCATGCATGTGATCTGGTTTACCAGATCCTTTCCCAGTTTAGTTTGTTTTGGAAGGGTTGGACCTTTCGGAAAAGGAAAATTTTGGTTACATGTTTAGACTCCATGCCCAATGGACAAGAGCAAGGCACTAGTATTTAAGCTAGGAAGCTTTTGCCCACATGGATTATCACCAGAAATTTTGACAATTTTTATTTGTTATGTAAAAATGTGGCAACTCTCCAAAACTTTATTGTTACAATGAAAGTCATGGGTGAAGTATACCTAATCTAAGGAAGTTATGATGATTATTGGTTACTGCTGAATTAGTTATAAGATTAAATGAAATCTGCAATTATGTGTGCTATTACAAAACATAATAGATCACATAGTATTAAAAATTTATGCAAAATCAGCAAAAGAACACAAAGTGTCCTCCCCAAAGGATAGCAGCTTGTTGTCTTGATGAATATGAAAAATTAAATAGGTGAAGTTTGAGTTGTTACGAAGCAACAAACATAGGTGCAGATTATAGAAATCAAGGTTCATTACTGAATGTTACAAGTTCTCATCAATGTTTCTTTCCTTCATGAAAGACATTCAATTATGTTACTGAGTTGTTTAGTTCATGAAACAATTCATATAAAGAAGCTAGAATGCAGAAGGGAATATGACAACTCATTTACAGAATTCAATGTTTTATTCATAAGGAAGTTTTCAAATGTTTCCCACACAAGCCATGGGATGTAACTGAAAAGTAAAGTACAACTATTGAAATAAAAGGTACACATGCATAAAAGAGAAAGCAAAGGAGTATAATTGAACCCATAATTTACGCTTGGGGTTTCCTTCCGTTGGCGAAAATTCTCAATTTCTAGCTTCCTCTTCAAATCTCATTGTAGAAGCCACTATACCTGAAAAGAAGAAAATGGATCCTTCAGAAACGAGCTCAGGATTAAGTTCAATTCATGTCAATCTCTATTGAAATACAAGGACAAATGCATATAAGAATTCTGTATATGAATGTTTTCAATATGATATGCTTTACTTGAATATCAAACTTATACATGCTCTATTACTTAGGAAGAGAAAAGAAAATAAAAAGAAAACATGGACATAAGTTTAGGCCAAAAATCTCATAAGTTTTTGCTCAACTATTTTCAACAATCATGGAGGTACAGGTTGTAGCCAAGGGTAATACACAAGTCATTAGTTACATGCATAAAAACAATTGTAATTAATTTTTAATCAAGGGTGTTTCTTCAAATGCAACTCATCTTAAGTATCAGTAAGTTGAGACTAAATACTATCCTATGTTTTAGGGAGTCATTGCTAAAGAAGAAATAACGTTTGACCAATTTCAAAGGTCAGCTAGTTAATTGGTTCCAAAGGGGTCTTTGCATAACTGAAACAGAACATCATAACACAAAATTGGTATGCAGAAAATATTGATTGCTTCTTCCATGTACCGAAATGGACATTTACAACTTTTCATTCATGGTTTTTTCAACTACATCATACATGCTTATCAGAGCGATGTGCAATTGGGTTTGTTGACCCAAAGTGTTTAGAATCATTGGAGCGATTTTTTAGATATATACTGGGATGCAAGTCCCTAAATGGTTACATGACATGAAATCATTACCTATCAAATGCTGCAGGCACATTGGATGGATGATCGCTGGAAAAATACAACATGATGTTCAACTGTATGAACTGTCAAACATTTAATGCAAATTTAATGTTCTTACTATGGAATCTGTCAGGACTAGAGCTTTCAACCTTAAAAAATGTATCATTCAGATACATTTCCACTTCATCAGATTGTTTCTACTAAAGGATTAACACTTGAAATTAACAATTACACAGATCCTTTCACACTTTGTATCATCTTAACAAGAAATCCTCAAAGACAATTGAAGTGGTTTAGAATTCTTGAAACAGGTCTAATTAGATGACTTCATGATAACAGATCCCATTAATCTTACAGTACAATGACCATACACCTCTCATTGCATTTTACAGGATTACGACATGAGCTATTTTGCTGTAAATTTTGATTTTTAGGAACCACCACAACAATGTGTTATGTGACATCATCTGCACTCCAGGTCTTATGTGCTAGATTTTTCTAGAGCTCAAGTAGAACTCATTTGCTCTGATCACCAAACAAATGTAAAATGCTTTTACACAAGAAAATCAAATTCAAAAATGCATATTGTGTTTTACTTAAAGTGGAATTATGGTGAGACTGAAGATAAAACAACTCTCAATAATCTTGACCTTAATACTTAGAAAATGACCACATTGCATTTACTGTTTAAAGTGTCAACACAACATTAAGCTTTTTCAAAGCTTAATGGAGAGCCTTCCCATTCATGTGAATTTATGTTTCTCATAAAATGTTTTATTTAAGAAAATCCCAAGTGATCTAGTTAAAATAGGAGTTTCTTACTAATTAGTAGTAGTTGTATTTCAAAGCATAACTTTTTCAATTCAAGAATAAGTGCAGAGTTGAGTGCATCTATCTCAAGTTTTACCAGAATCCTTTACGAATAGTATTAGTTTTTTGGAAGGGTTGGACCTTAAGACCAAGTTTTTGGTTATATAAGACTCATCAATTATGTCTCAATGTCAAGAGTCAAGGCACTAGTCTTAATCGTCAAGCTAGCAGGAAACTTTCAAAATAGGATCACAAAAATTGTTGACAATTTTTACACTTGTGCAAAAATGGGAAACTCAAAACTTCATCATTATGATGAAATTCATAGGTGAAGTATACCTAAGAAAAGAAAGTTTGATATCATTTGTTACTTCTGAATTAGTTGCAAGATTAAATGAAATCTATAGTTATGTGTGCTGTCACAAAACATAACAGATCACATAGTCTACAATTTCATGCCATCTTTAGCAAAAGAACACAAAGCCCCAAAGGACAGTGTGTTGTCTTGATGAAGATGACAAATTACAGAGTAGGTGAAGTGTTGAGTTTTGAAGCAACAAACAAAAATACAGATATCAAAAAATCAGGGTTCATTACTGAATGTTACAAGTTCTCATCAATGTTCTTTCCTTCATGATTAAGACATTCAATTATGTTACTGAGTTGTTTAGTTCATTATACAATCCATACAGAGAAGCTAGAATGCAGAAAGGAATACACAACTCATTTTCATAACTCAATGTTTTATTCATAAGGAATTTTCAAATGTTTCCCATACAAGCCGTGGGATGTAACTAAAAAGTAAAGTACAATTACTGAAATAAAAGGTACACATGCATGAAAGAGAAAGCAAAGGAGTATGAGTGAACCCATCATTGCCTTGGGGTTTCTTTCTTTGATTGAAAACATCTCCATTTTCATCTTCTTCTTTATCTCCATTGTAGAAGCCACTATACCTGAAAAGAAGAAAAGTTAACTGTCATTTATGAGCTCAGGGATCAATTCATATTCCTAGACTGTCCTAATTCATGCATATGAATCTCTAATAACAGGAGATGTAATTTACTTGAATATCAAAGTACATACATGTTTTATTTACTCAGAAAGAGTGAAAAATAGAAAAGAGAATAAGAAAACATGGACATAAGAGAGGCCAAAAAGCCTAAGTATTTTCTAACTATTTTCCTAAGTGTGCAGGTATAGGTTGCAGCCAAGGAAAAATAGACAAGTCATAAGTGCATGCAAAAAAAGGAAGAATGTAACTCAAAGTTTCAATAACTATTTTGAAATAGAAGAAGTTACAGTGTAGAAGAGAACCTAGTAAATAGAAGAACACTTTTCATTTGTAACTAAAGGAGAAGAATCAAATTTTTGAAAGATGAAGTTAACTAGAAAAGAAAGGTTATAGTTGAAAGGAATCAAGAAAAGATTCTGGGAAAAATTTGATAGGGATTCTCCATGTAAAATGGACATTTACAACTTTCCATCATGCTCTTTTTAACTACTACATGCTTAAAGGAACTATTTGAATCAAAAAATACAACTACTATAGCTGGAAATGGATGGAAGAGAGAATTCTGGAAAAAAATCGCCAGGGCTTTGCCATGAAAATCAACATTTCAAATTTTCCAGCATACATAGAAAGTTGTATTTAAGCTCAAGCACAATATTGAAGCATAAAAGGAATGCAGTAAAAGTAACAGATTACAGTATCTAGATCAAGGCTTATGCCTAACAATGATATCAAAAATAGGTAAAGAATTGCTTGAAAACTATTGCAGGGATCAAAGAGTATAAGTGTAGCTTCAGGATACAAATTAGCATTTTAAAAGGTGAACTGAAGAAAGAGATGTATAAGCAACCCATTTCAGTTAGTGGTGTTTCAACACCATTCAACCTTACGAAGCCCAGAATAATCAATGTTCAGTCAGAATATTGAAGAGATCACAATGAAGAAAGAAATTCAATCACATGAACCCTTCTACAGGCAGGACAACGAAACAACCCAGGTCTCATCTATGGTGGTAATTTGACATCCATCTAAATTTGATAGGTTACATATCAAGACATGCATTGCAACTCAATGATAAATAAGTGTTGGCAGAATACATTCAAGAAATAAACAAATCCAGTTTGAGTGTGACCTTATCAGCAAGATCCATTCACAGGAATAAGTCAAGCTTGTATAGTACAGAAAACCACCAATATTGCAAAAGTTACAGTACAAAAAAAACCAATTGCATTCAAGCACTCATCCCATGGGAAGTTTTCAATGTTCAAGTGATCTCAGATTGAAAAGGATTAAATCAAGTACTCTCAAAGGGGTGGATTTTTCAAAGAAATAAGTTGATCCTGAACAATGAATCATAACAAAATAGATTCTCCAGAATACAAAATTGATGCCAAGGATTTCAGAACAGAAAAGAAGTAACATACAAAACCTATATTTGTAGAAAGTCATAACCACCATTTCTACAATATTCTCAACAAATGCAAATAAAATAACAGTTGTCCTGAGGTTAAGCACAAATAAACTCATACAAAGAAGAAGTAGAAGTATCTAGAAGGAAGAAATTAATTTATGTCCAGCATGGGGAAACAAAGTATATACAAAGCCTCTACAGAAGCAAATGTCAGATAAAATGTGTAGATTCAGCTCAAACTTTGAATCAGAGACACTACAGTGTATGAAATAAGAATACCCAAATCAAGAAATATTCATATCTGGAGTTAAGGGAGGAGCAAGGTTGAACTAAAAATACAGATAAAATGAAAAAATCAAAGTTGAATATCAAAGCATAAACAAGCAGAATACCCTAAATTTTGAGTCAAATTTACCATGTTATGATGAAGAAATAAGAACATAAGAACTCAAGCTTACACAGACAAAAACTCACCATTTCTAATCAAGTAGTTAAGCAAACCTTTTATAAAATAAAGCTTTCAAGAGATTAAGCAAGAAACTCCATAGCAAAGAAGAAATATTAGAAGTATCTAGAAGGGCCAATTCAAAAAATCTCCACAAAGGATTCTTCCAAAGTGATATATTTAAAGAAGAAACAAAAAGAAATGTACATTAAATCAGTAGATTATCTCAAATAACCAGAACTAAACAAAACACCAGAGTCCATATTGCAAGAAACATCTCATGAGCAAGAATGAAGAAGCAACTTTTGAATTCCAACTAAGGAGAACCGACAAATAAATTAAAAATAAGAAAAACAGTGTTAAGCTGAAAGCTGAGCTTCGAGAGGAATTTGAAAATCAAAATGGTGGCCCAAGAAAAATTTTATCTTCAAGAAAAATAAACGAATACTCAGAACTAAAATACACAGAATAAAAGTCAAAATGAAGACCTAAGACTTCAAAAGCACTCACAGAATCAAATGAATGGTTTCGAAAGTTGATTGACCATGAGCACTCTATTGAAAAACAAATTAGATCTGAAATGAAATAATGACCCCTTTGGAGTTTGTAAAGCTTCATCAAAACCAAAAAATGATCAAGAAACTTATGGTTTCAAATTGTTTTCTTCAAATCGTTTAGTTACAGAGGACATAAAGGAATCTCAGAAAAAAAAATTCAGCTTGAAACGACTAGAGTCATCCAAGAGATCACAAAAATAAATGCAAAAGAAGACGTGTATCAATTTTGAATCCAAAGTCACAATGAACCAAAATACCAGTGAAAGTTCAAAGATCAAAAAGCTTACAATACAAAATTTCAAGGCAGTGATGCAAAGCCAAATCTTAGAATTCAAGACCATGGTGGCCATGTCAAAAGAGAAAACCCATGTCAAAGACCAAGAAATATACCGGTGTACAAGCCTTTCAACACCACAAGATCTCACAAAGTGCAAACTAGTCTCATAGAAATTCAGTTATTGAAGACCAAACATGAACAGGCCAAAACTCAAAGAAAAACCATGGCAAAAACCTTTACAACCATCTCCTCATTTAAAAATTTAGAGGAAGAGCTACAAAATACAGGTGTAGTTTCAAATTTCCAAGCTTAATGGCATCGAAGAAAAAAATTTGCCAGGGCTTCACCCATGAACCAGAAAACCACATGAAATGATCATTAGGCAAGATCTCCTTTACCACCTGAATCCAAGTTTGGTTTAATATCAAACTCAACCACGACTTGAGATCAACGGTCAAGCTTCATCAAGGAAGAAGATCAAAGGCCGAGCATCATGCTCAGATCTTGAAACAAATAACCACGGTTAGTCCCCACCTCCACATTCAATGCACAGTCAGAAACCCTAACCATGAGGTCCAAGGATCGACGACATCAAAATAGAGGTACAGAGATCAAGGGCCCAAATGATCAACAAATATCAAAGCAAACTCAACTTGAGTTACATATGCCACCGACCAAGTTACCAAGGGGTGAGTCACCATGGAGAAGGGGACAACCCACGTGTCCATCGAATAAATCATTGCATTGACTTTCAAAGTCCAAACTATAGTCATTTCCAAATAATGCAAAATGCCATCATACATGCTTATCACCGAAAAGGTGAATTTTGAAATATGCCAAGGCCAACAACTATAGTACTCATTACAAAGATGGCAGACTATGTAGTATGGTCATGGTAAATAATCAAAGGTGGCCGAGTATGGTAGTAACTATTACAAAGTGCCCCATGTGTATCTAAAACCTTGACAAGTATGCTAAGTCCACAAAGGTGGCCAAACCTGGTAAAGTAAAGGTGGTCCCCACACCAAGGAGTTGAAGATGATCTGCAACATGTTATCCATGTGATCACTAGAAAATAGAATAAGTGTCAACATCAGAGACAAAGGTGGTCCCAATCAGGATTGATATTTGGATGAATTATTTTGCAAAGTATTGCAATTAATGTAATTATTTTGCTCACAAACAGGGAGTTGTATTTTTGCATGCCTTCACAACAAGACAAAATAGAGAAGAAGACAAAGTTGCATGTTCATGGAGAGAGACTTGCCTAGCAAGCAATCTTATTTTTAGCAAATTATTCATCCTTCTCTTTCTTAAAAATAGAACAGTCAACTTCAGTTTGACCAATTGTAATTAAGGCTAATAATGCCTATTTGTAATTGCATGCTCTATTTTTATTCCTTTATCTATTATTAAATAAAGGATAAAAATAGGATGCATGGGTGAGTACAAGCCTTAGGCTATTTTTAGGAAGAGGGTGAATTTTATTTTTGCTATATATTGTGTGCCTTTGCAAAGCACAAGGGAGAACTTTTGGAGGACTTTTTGGATATAGGAGTACTGAAGCAATTTTTGCCAGTTTTTCCTTCTGAGTGTGAAGTATTTTCTACCTTTCCAATTATTTGCAGTCTTGTGTATGTTTCTATTAGTCTTGTGAATGCAAATTCCCTGATCAATCATCTTACCCTACTGCAAATTCAGTATTTTCTGCATAATTTTAATGTGCATGTTAACTTATTAGTATGTTGTGATAATTTCCCTCAGTACAACAAGTGTTTTGCCCTTAAATTTCTGTAGAAAACTATTGGTTCGTGCATCAAAAATCCTTCACATATCAATTGTGCATATACTCAGTCAAAGTCCTCATACAAATTTGGTGTATCACCTTAGTTTTAATTATTTTATAGTCATCTTTTACTCTCAAACCCCCAGAATCAATTTAGGATACACCAACAAGGAACCGGCCTTGATACCGAGACTCACCTCAAAATAGGTATACCCACAGACCTGAGGTGTTTCCATTGTATCTACGAAAGAGAGAGATCAAATTTTGCAAGCTTAGAAAACCTGCAGCCATCTCTCGTTTATGATCATCTTGAGACTGTTCTTATCTTTCCTTGGTCCTGGAAGCTCGAGTTTTACTCGAATAAGGAAATTTCCTTTGGAGGGATGCACACTCACCCAACTCAAGAAAAACATAGGTTAAAAGTTGGCATATCAAGTGTTTAGGTGTCATATCACACTTCCATGATCCACTTTTTCACAACAAGGGTTCAAAATTTTAATAAGGGTCAATGCAAGACTTGAAAATTTGTCAACATAAGTCAGAGATGAGATCGAGCTAAAAGTAGCTCTCTGAGCTTCTCGTTGAGTCGGTTGGCATGTGAGTTGACATAGAGTGAGATCTACACCAAGCTCATTTCGGTTTTTAAATCTACATTTAGGAATCATATCAGGAGGTGGTCATCATATCGTTGAACTCGACTTGGGAGCTCAGTGAGTTCCTCAAGTTGGTGAATGCGATTTGGAAAGGAGCTCGATCAAAATCGTGGTGACTCGGTGCTCATTATGAGGTGGTGCAATGATCTGATTCTAGGTGTATGGTGACACAAGAAAATGAGTTGCAAACCTGATATTACGCAAAGAGAAATCAAGGATGTAAATGAGTTTGGTAACATGCATAGGAATGGCTCATCAGCTACGACATGAGAAAAAGAGCATAAATGTCATTGAATAGTGTCATGAGTTCAATCAGAGAAGATTCATTAGAGAGGTGATTTACTAATCGGAGCTCATGAAGGATGCACAACCTAACCGGACATAGGCAGGGTGGCCAAGTGATAGGATTATTTTGGAAATATTGAGGCTTGGGACTGGCTCAGGCTTGACACCATTGAAGAAACATTACAAATGGAGTAATCTCATGGCTGAGATAAGTGAGCATTTGGTGGTTGACGTTAAAGAGGACTCATCAGGGTAATTGGTGCAAGTCATCCAGTTAAGCTTGACATGAACATTGAATAGCTAGCTAGCATTGAAGAAGGGATTTTGACATTATTCAAAGATTGCACAATGAGTCCACTCATTTAAGCCAAATGGAAAAAGAATGCTCAGGTAGTACTCGACAAGCTAAGGGGATTTCGGAAAATTAGGGTGACCGATGAGATTTTTGGTTCAAGAAGCAATACTTGGCGAGTCACTCAGGAGGTGAATTTATGTGGGTCATCGTAATGCAAAAGAAAAATTCAATAAGCTCATTAATCTTATCAGCCGAGGATTTTCTTGTATGTAAAGAGAGGATAACATCGCAACTCATACTAGTCATTAATGTTCAAATTTTAGAAAGGATGGGAGGATTCATCAGTAAATGAGTTGGTGTATTGACAGGTTCTGAAAATTGCTAACATGGATGGAAAGAAAAGGTTTAGTCACCATGGTTAATGGTGAGTTACTATGAAAGGCACAATCTTGTGCAAATGATAATGGATCAGTCAACCAGTAGGGCATGAGATCATTCAGTGAGCTCGTATGGAGGGGATAGTCATTAGATGTCACATTGCATGATCCAAGGTCATTTGAAGTTAAGATGTCTCGAGTTATTACAAGGGACTATGTTGAGTTGGATTGGTAGTCAAACGAGAAACCTAATATTAGGGTAGAATCAAGATAACATGAATCCGATCTCGCAGGGTACTCGGGCATAAGTTGAAGGAACCGAGTTAGCTATGATGCTGTAGAGTGGAACTCTTGGAAAGTTCAAGAGGAAGCTGGTATGGCATGGTTCTTAAAGTTAATGGAGCTGAAAATCAAATTGGCTTATTTTGTTGATGACAGGAAGACAAGTCCATGAGGAGGAATACTCAATGAATTGGGTCGAGTCATACATGGCTCGACGCTCGGGAGAAGAGCTCATTGGATTCAGAACTGGAGAGGTACATGAAGAACAAGGTCATCACATGTTTTTCTTGATGGCTTGACAAAATGGTGGATCCGTAAACCAAATCATGGTAGGGAAATGACGGTGATTCGATTTGTAGAGATGATGCCACATTTGAATGTCTGGGTAGCATTAGATAAGAAGGATACATTGATCAATTTTTATACAGAAGAAGGTGCTCCATAGTCTTCAGGCCTATCATTTAGAGCAACAAGGGGAATCCCATTAAGGAGGAGGTGTGTTAGAAGATTAAGCACACAAATCATCCATGTGCATGGATCAAGGATGCCTAGAAGATTTGAGCATTCAGATGTCAAGTTATGAAGTTGACTCACACCGTTGAGGCAAGAAATGATTTGAAGCTCACAGATTGATCATACAGAAGAGCTCAGGGAAATAGAGTTGACAGTCAGCTTATAGAAAAGGAAATGATTCAATGAAATTGAGAAAGGGTTGATTGAAGTTAGATTGATGAACAATGGAAGGTTCATAGCTCACTCAGCACAACTTGTGGAGGAAACTTGGTGAATGCTTGGGCACATGAGTTCACAAGAGAAGGAAGAACCAAGATCAGTGAGCTCAGAATGTGAGTAGGCGAAAAAGGTTCGTGAGCTTTGGAGATTTCAGAGAAATGATTCTTTGAAGACCGAGCGAGTCTCACTTCAGGAGCGGAGTTAGATTCAATTCACACAGTGAGAGGGTAACTGATCCAAACTCTGAATGGCTCAAAGGGAATACATATGTTTTTGAAGATTCAACATATTGTTTTCGTTTGGGAGTTGGGCTAGCTAGCTTTATGGATTGAGGAGTTTCAAAACCTGAAAGTGTACGTACATTAGGGTTTGGGAATGGGTTTTTTGGAATACATAGCACAGCGGGTCATCTAATGATAAAAGTGGTACTTGGAGCTTGAAGTTGGAAACAAAACTGGTGGAATTTTTTGTTTAGGATTCAGTTTTGAGGTTCAACAATTCATTTTCGAGGTCCATTTCAAAGTTAGTGTTTCATGTTTTGGGATTCTGGTGGATTGGTTACTCAATTTTGGGGTCGAGTCAATGTGGGTTTTCTTGAAGAGTGTGACCACGAGTTCGACCAAGTGGAGGAGCCCAAACCGAGTATTGCATATTGAACATAGCTTAGTATGAAGTGAAACACTCACCAAATCATTCAGGTTCGGAGGTTTTGGGCATTGTGGATCCTTGAGTGATGGGAGGTTCTCGAGAAGCTTGAAATTCAGGGAAAACCATGAATCCTAGAGTGGACTTCATCAAGTCAGAGGATTATTTACATGAGTTAATGCCAAATTATTATCCCAGGCAATGAATGAGTCATTTAATTCGGCTGTGGGTCAATTGGCGAGTAGCTGAGATTAATGTGAAATGTTTATGGGTCTATAGTCAAGAGTGAGTTAAAATTAATCGCCAAATCACCATGTGAAATTTGGCTCAAGTTAGACCAATTCAATGCAAAACATCAAGGTCGATACACGTATGTCCATTTTCAAATGTCCTCCATTGTTAGTCAATTCGAAATTTTCCAAGTAGAGTCAGAAAGAATGTTGAATTAATCGCAAAGTGGTTGAACAAAGGTCTTGGTTAATCTGAGCTAAATAGGTGACACCACCATGTTGTGCAAGGATCTCAGTAATACTTTAACCAAGAAGGAGTTGCTCTAGCTCAGCGATAGCTGGTGAGCCATTAACCAAATCATGAACAAACATTAAAGCCCCAAACCTGCAAAATCAAACCCATTCACGGTGCCTTTTCAAAATATATTAACATAATATTTTTTAATGGAGATAAATTTAAATATTTGAATTTATGAAATCATTATGAGAAATTATCAAAGATTTGATGGAGCACAATGCTTGGGATACCCTAAAAGGTGAATTTTTCTCAGAAGACCACAACATTCTCCCCGTTGCCCATTTTTCACAAAATTACTAGTCGTTGGAATTGGAGAGAAGAGAGATGCTATGCATGAAATCATCAGAATATGGAATTTTTGAAGTTTTTCTTTCCAAAATTACAGGTTTTCCTTATTCCTTGAGTGGTGCCTCGAAAGGGGGAGTTGCAATTAATGAGAGAAAACATGGCCAACAACAGTGATTGAATTATTTCCTACATTCTGGCCTAGATTCTAGGGTTTCTTCCTTCTTTCTCTCAACCACTCAGCAAATTCTATAAATGTAAAGGGGTGTTTATTATAAAATGTTAGACACTTTCTTTCCAAGCTTCCCCTCTCTTCACAAGCTAAGAAGATGTGAATTTTTAGGCTCTCAAGCCTTTCTTCTCAAATTGTAATGGCAGCCTATGCCTTTTCCCTGATGTAATGATGCATTGTGCAAGTGCTTGAAGTAATGGAAATTATGTTTTGTGATCAGTTATATGTCCTTTCATGATTTTTTTGCTTCTATTTTCCTCTCTCATGTTTGCAGGTGAACTATGCAACCAGGGTTTCTTTTGCAAGTTTTGGAGGTCATTGTGCTTATCAAGGAGTGAAGTATTGTATGTAAATTGGGTTTGTAATGCATGTTCATTCTTCCTCATGATCATATCTCTTCATTGGAAAGCCATAATTTTATCTAGAAAAACCCTTTCTTGGTGCATCACCACTTCTAGTATAGGTTTTATTTCCTTGCAAATCTCTCTCCCTAATCCCTTGAAATGTTAGCATAGGTTTAATTAGCCATTTTTATCTGCCTTAGAAGTAGTGTTGTGCTTAGTTTAGGAAGAGGAAGCTATCCTTCTTTGGAGGTTCACCTCAAGCCCAAGTCCCACAGTTTGAGAGGTGATCCTATGTCTCCCAATCACACTGAATGTTTGTGTTCACTTTCAGGCCATTTAGGGGGTGCAGTGATTTGGTGATAACAGTTTTTGGCACGCCAGGTGGTGACGATTTCAAGAGTCATTGTATATTTAGTCACATTTTTCACAAGTGTGTGTATTTGTGTTCACTTCATTTCATTAAGTTGTTGTGCTCTTAATGAAATTTCATCCTTAGGAGGTAAACCTAAGCACAACTGGAAACTCCATTGGTCTAAGTACACCCATTCTCTGTGTTGCAGACCTTCAATTTTACCCATTTACATCTAGTTTTCTTCCATTTCTTTCCATTTTTTCTCCCATTCATGAAGTTGTGTAATCATGGTTTCATTTTCATAGTTGAGTTCCCACTTGCACCAACAACATCAGCACTTTCCATCTTCAAGCTATTTTAACCCACCTCCAGCTCCATTTTATGATGAGAATCAACAACATGCATATCCCTCTGAGAAAATTCATGATCAATTTGGTTTTTCACCTAACTATGCAACTTTTCAAGGGTAGGAACATGCAGATGATGGAGGCTATCCTACAGATGAAGATGTAAAGTTGTAACTTAAAATGCAGAAGCTAGAGGTAGGCATGTTACAATCTAGATCCACAAATCAAATGAGGGCATTCAAGAATGGCTTCAAGGTAGCTTGTCCATGGGTTGGCCCTATGCCAAGTTTTTACAACTTGCAGGAAAAGATTGTTTTATGACTAAAATGTTGCCTCATCTTGAGGGTTGGATTGAAGAAATAGAGGCCTATGAGTTTGATGCAATGCAATATTGTCAATTGGTAAGCCCTACACCACCACCTCAGAGTTCTCTTTCCATTTCTCAGTCAATGTCATTTCAGTCTAAACCTCCAATTCCAAGCTTTTCACCAGCTGCCCATGTTGAGAATTCCATTCCTTCCTCTCCTATTTTTCCATCCCATCATGAATCTTTTGTTCCTCTACCCTTCCAAAGTTCCTTATTTTTTGCAAAGGTCACCAACACAAGAAGTTGTACCTCTTCTGCTATCTCAAATATGAGGGAGGTCATTGAATCCCAATGCACCCCTCCTCTTATAGTTCCAAATCCATTTTGGGAAGAACATGCTTATACTGAAGATGAAGAGGGGAATGTTCAAGAGCTTAATAAGGATGAACTTTCAAAAAATATGAAGGAGTGGGCTGTAAATATTGAACATAAAGCAAGTTCCTATGATAACTCAGCCTCTCCAAGGTTGAGATTCAATAGCAGATAGTGGAGACTGAAATTGCACAAGAACAAGTGCAAGATGATGGTGAGCATCATTCTACCTGTTCAGAGTGCAACATACATGTTGGCACTATGTTTGTGGAGACTATTGATTCCTCACCAATCACAAAATTAGTTGAAGAAGAGAATGTGCAAGCTGAAGAAGAAGGACTCTCAAGTGTACAAGGTGATTTTTATGAGTGCAATGATCCTAATTGTCAGGCATGTCAAGAACTTGCTGCATTTATGGAACATTGTAGAAACTTTCCAATATCCTCATCGAATGCCACAACTGACCATAGTGGGATTCTTTCCATGATGGACTCAAAAGTTTCAAGTGTAGATTATACCATGCAAGAAGTTTCAAATTCTTCCCCTTCTTCATCTTTTCAAAACTCTGTTTTCTTAGATGAATTTGATCTTGAAAATTTTATGTTTGAAGATGAGGAAGGTCATGGAGAATCAGCTGCTAATTCAGGAAACATCATAAGGGAGGTTGAACCCTTTGCATAGTCAGAGAACAAATAAGTAAATTTTCTATCATATTTGGAGGAGTATTTGGATGTAAAAGGACCTATGGAAATACCCATTTCTGTTATTCCATTATCTAACCTTCAATGTAAGTTGTCTAGTGCTATGCAAGGAAATACTCAAGGACCACAACTAGTTTCAAATAGTCCTCTTAAATTTGAAATGGAGGAATTGGATCTTCTACAACATTCATTGAATGAAGAAAGAGAGGAGCACGTGGGAGAAACTAAGTCAAATTCAGAGGCTTTGGGAGGAGATGACATTATTGAGAGTTTCTTGCTCTCAATTGTGGAGTCATATTTGTTTGATGAACAAGTAATGGTGGAAGAAAACCAAGGAGGTCGTGCTTCCCTTAATTGTCCTAAAAAACCACAGGTGAAAGAATTTGATCTTGCAAGTTTCATGTGGGATGAGGAGGTTAAAAATGCAGAACAACTTTGTCTTCAGATAAAAGTGGAACTCCTATATGATCAATATGCTTCAAAACACTTGCATATGATTTTCAAGTGATTCCATTGGAGCCTGTAAGCAATCCAAAGCAAGTTTCATGTCATGGAGTAACTTATTGTTATCAAAGAAGGAAAAATAAATGGAGGACATCAATTCATACCATTCATTCATATGGGAGAAGATTTTGTTTGTAAATGGGGAACAAGAGGAAAATTAGATCATAGACAATCATTCTTTTCAAGGAAGTCTTCCGGTAGACTTTCTTGTCAAAATTGTAGTTCAAGGTAGAAGGAAAATTCAGAGGGTCAGACCATGTCCCATAAGGTATTTGGCTTCTTTGGAGAGAAAATAGAGGTCACAGCCGGTCACATTCATTTCAGAATGTGAGGATGAATTTCAAAGCCCAAAGAATCAATTGATATGCCTCTACAAGACAAATACAAAGCAACTAAAAGAGGCATATTTTTTATTTCTAGTTGATGCCTTGGCAATTCAGGTGGAAAATTGGATTTATTTAAGTTTTTCACTATCAGTTTCAGCCATGTTCATTATCACATCATAGGCATGGATGCCCATTATAAGGAGTGGAAGCTATTTTACACAACCAGTTGTAGGGTTTGTTTAGCTCACCCATGCTTCTGGTTAGTGTAGGTAGGAATAGGTTTGCTTTCAGCAGAATAAGTGCATTGCACACCCTGCATGTTTCAATTAGGGCATGTATGGTTTTTGGATTTTTGTGTGTTTGTTTTGTTTCGTTGTTTCTCTGTGTTGTTCTACACACTGTTTCATCATTGAAGGTTTTTCAAGGAAGAGGAAAGTTCAAGGTTTCAGAGAAAGTTTCAAGTGTTTGCCAATTCCTTGGTTGTTTCATTCAAAGTTCTGCAATATGATTCATAGCCAAGTTTTCACAGATTCAGTATACTTCATGCTTAGCATTCCAGGGAGGTCCAAGATCGGAAATTTTCAAGGGGATTCAGACGGGTTCATTTATTATCCTTCATTTTGTAGTAGTCATTCCAAGTTTAGGATGTAGGATGCAGTAATGTTCAGTTAACTTGGGAACATGAAACTCATGATTCAAGATCAGGTTTGGGATTGAAAGTTATGACTCCATTCCCAATGGATATACAAGGCTACTGGTATCATGCTTAGCAGGAAAGCATCCTTGAGAGGTTGCCAAAAATGTTATCCAATTTTCCCCTTGGTAAAATTGGACAATAGGATAATACTGTGAGACCAAAAATTCTTTCATAAATATTCCAAGGTTGTCGGGATAATTTCAAGCTTCAGAGGTGTTTATGATCATCTTGAACTATTCTTATCTTTCCTGGGTCCTAGAATCTCGAATTTCACTCAGAACAAGGAAATTTCCTTTTTGAGGTGCCCACACTCACCCAACTCAAGAAAAACACAATTAAAAGTGACATAAAATGTTCAAGTGTCTTATCACACTTCCATGATCCACTTTTCATACAAGGGTTCAAAAGGTTAATAAGGGTCCATGCAAGACTTAAAAAAAATAAACATAAGCCACAGATGAGCTCAAGCTAAAAGAAGCTCTCTGAGCTTCTCGTTGAGTTGATCGGCATGTGAGTTGCATAGAGTGAGCTATACACCGAGCTAATTTTTGTTATTAAATCTACATTCACAAAAGGTGGTGAGCATATCATTGTAGATTCAAGTTAAGGAAAATGGTAACTTATTCAAATTGGGTGAATGCTCAGATTAGCTCGATATGAGATCGATCAAATTCATGGTGAAATCAATGCGCGCAGAACGATATCAAAGTTTGACAAGGATCCAAATGCTCATTTGAATTCAAGCTCACAAGTAGCTTAGGTACTTAGACTAGATGAGTCAAACCTATTGAACTCGATGATGAAGGTAGGCGGTATGGGTGAAATCAGCTCTTGGGATTGAGAACTCAAAGATTTGTTATCTAGTACATGAAGTGGCCCTAGGTTAAAGTCACAAATTTTATCGGTAGAGTGATGATAGATAGGAAAGTGGATTTCTGAAGTCATAGTCGAATGGAAGGAATCTCAGTCGAGATCATACACTTTTTAGGCAAGTCACGGTGATTCAGGTGTGATTTGGGGCCAATGCAAATGGAAAAAATATCATGCAGAGACTTCATGAACATTTTGTGAGTCGAGGAAATTCAAAGTAGGCTTGTGGGAATGTAGTGTGGTGCATTGCACTTAGATCTTGCAAAGTGAAGATGGGTTAGTTATGAGAAGATCCAGAAAATAGCCAAATTGGTAAGGAATGAGGTTTAAATGTCTTGATTAACTTAAAAGGTGTTCAGGGGAGTTTAAATATCAACTCGATGAGATGGTAATATCCCAATATGAAATTCCAAGCCATTCTAGGGGGGCAAGAACATAAGATAGAAAATGGGGCTGGAGAGATAGCAGTTGAAGTTCGATAGGATCAAAGCTCACTCAGCCAAGCTAATTTGAGTCATGGATAAAGACGATTCGAGATTGAACTCACTAGGTTCACTTGAGTTAAGTTAACAAAGTTTGGGATTTGGCAGAAGGAATAACTTGTCTTAGAAAACAATGGATGAAAGAAGGGTGTCACCATAGTTAAGTGCTTGAGCTAATAGAGATCCCAATGCATCATGTTGTATCCTAATGATCTTTCATAGAAAAAATGGGCCACAAGGTCGTGATTGATCTATTGAGCTCATGTAAGATCTGTTATACCGTAAAATTGACAAGGGAAATTTTACTGATAACCGTACCAAAATTTTTGTTCCGATCCCTCGTTAGGGATCCCTTGCGTTTGGAACGTTGTAAAATCCCTTTTCCAGGAAATCTGGTTTTCCGAACTTAGTCATTTTTGGTCCTTTGGCTGGGCGCATGGAATCACTATGTAACATCAACTTTTGGTGCTCCCCCTTTAAATCCTTTGGCGCATGATTCTTTGTGTCAACTGACCTTTTGGTGCACCTTGATATGTTGAGTCTTTCCTACGTGCACCGAGGCACATGCGCCTTCGTGTTAACAACACTTTTGTTGGGCCACTTTTCGATGCGCCAAAGGCACACATATTCTTGTGTCGACATCACTTTTGATGTGCCAAAGGCACACATAACTTCATGTTGTCAGGTGATTTGGTGCGCTAAAGGGCACATGCTTCCTTATGTCGACACTACTTTTCGTGCGCCACTTAAAAGGTTGGTGGCGCATTTATTGCCTTCCCACCTATATATAGGCACATCTGCGCTGTCATTATCACCAATGTAAACACGTGATTTTTCTCTCTGAGCCTGTCAGCGCACCTGCCCTGTCATTTTCAAACACGTAGTGGACCTGTTTACATGTTCTTCACTATTTATCTGGGTAAGAGGTTCTTATCTCTTTTGTGTGTTTTGCGTTTTTGGTTCTTTTTTTTCTTGTTGGTCTGGTTTTGGATTGGAAAGAATGAAATATTGAACTAGCTCCCCCTTGTTGTCTTTCCACATATTCCTCCCCCTCTTTCCAGATCTGCTAGTAGAGGAAGCTGTTCTGAAATCATGGTTTAAACCCCTTTTGTTTAAGCCGTTTCATTACAAAAATGACCCTGCAAAAAAGAGAAAAGAGAAGCTAAACCATATCAAAAACCCCTCTGAGAATAATTAAAGCTCTAAGAGAGACTGTATGTTTCCTTTTCCCCTTGGCGCATCTGTCACCCCTGCAACATGATCAAAACCTACGCCAATGGCGCACCCATTATGCCTGTTACATCAAGAACATTTGTGCCCTCAAGGCGCACCTCCTTCGCATGTTGCAAGAGCTAGCCTTGCGCCCTCTTTGGCGCACCAACCTTATTTGTTGCATTACTTAAACATGCGCCTCTTGGGCGCACCCTGCACCTATGTAACATCAGCTTAATCTGCGCCAAGTGCAAAACTATCAAAGGCGCGGGTGCATTCCCCATTACAGCAACATGATGTTGTGTTGACCCTCTGTGCGCCGCGCCATAAACCTTTGGCGCACAAAATGTACATGCTACACCAACCATATATGTGCCATTGGTGCATCCTGTCTCTATGTAACATGGTGTTTCCATGCGCCCTTTACAAAAATGCACCTTGTAGTCTCTATGCGCCATGCGCCCTTGGCACTGATTTAACCCTTAGAACACCTTTTTTCAGTGTGCCTTACCTATTTGGCCCTGTAAGCTGCAACTTTCATGCGCCCTGCGCCTTGAGCCTTAAAATCGCTAACTCTTTCTTCTGTTAACACTTCAATGGAAGATCAAATGAGTAATACAACCTTTTTGCGTTGGGTCTCGCTTCTTCTTCGTGTAGATCAGCAACTAAGCTCAAAAGAACATATGTCAACATCAAGCAAGAGACCTACCAAATCCAAAGGCAAGGCCAAACTTACAGAAGAAGAGATGAAATATAAGTATCAAAGGGTCAAAATGCCTGACTCCCAGGCCGAATGCGACCTGGACATCAGAGACTCAGAGTTGGGTCACATTGACATGGAGGAATTCTGGGTCAGAACTCAGAAGGTAACAAGAAGTCCTTGGATGGAAAAACTGATGAGCAGTGCCCTACACTTCGCTGGAGGAATCCTAGTCAGCACCGTTAATAATGAATTCATGATGGTGGTTTCCCGGTGCTATAACAAGGACACAAGGTGTGTGGTAAATGACAAGGGTGAGGTCGTCATTAACCTCACTGCCCGCCACTTCGAAATAATATTCGGCATTCCTCATCATCAGCACTTTGTGGCCGTCAGCCGAGAGGATTGTATTAAGGCCTGGGACGACAACAAGGATCAGTGCATGCAGCTAATGAATGAGGTCTATTTGAAAAACAAAATGGTGGTGACTCGTTGGCCATAAGTCATTCACCGCAGTGATTTTTCAGAGGAGCTCAGTGACACCATCACATTCCTGAGTAGGGTCTTTGGGCTTCCTGACGCCCACTTTTTCCATAAATGGATGTTGCGGTACTTTGAAACCATGAATAAGAATATGCCTGATCAATGCTTCGAATGGGCAGAGATTATAAACAACACAATCTCCGAGCATCTTCAACAATTCAATACAACAGGGAGATTCTACATGAATTCCTATGTTGTTTACGCTGCAGCATCAGAGAGAGACTACCCAGGCCTGATGCGAAGTGGAGTTTGGCCTCAGGTCAAAATATATGAGCACTACCCAAAATTGAGGCTGGAGAATAGCATCCCTCAATTCATAAAGATCAATGATGTGTTTTTCTACCACATCATCTACCTGTTGAGGCCAAATATGACTTACAGTTGCACGACCAAGAGCATAGTGGCAGCTACTGAGAAATGGGGGGCCCTGTTCACCCAATTTCCCATGTTCACCTATCTGAGGGCAGCCAACTTCCTGGGAGAACCAACCAGACTGCCGAGGTATGCTAGACCCAAGCTGATTCTACTGGAACTATCAAGGCAATTGATCACCTATCATGAGAAGTGCCTCAAAAGAAAGAAGGGTGGAACTCCTTTCCCCCTCATAATGGGCAGATATACATGCCTTACCCATCATAAGGCAAAGGACATGTTCGCAGAGCTAGAGCTGCTTAATTTGAAACATAATTTCCCGGCCAGGCCTACCTTTGACCCAAGAAGTTGTCTACCAAGGGCGAAACTCGATCCAATCCACATCCCTCAGATCGAGGACATCTACATCGACGTCATTCATGAGGTTGAGCTTAGGAGAAAGGACCATTCTCGCTTAGCCTTGGCAGAAATCATCCAATACGGGGTAACAATTGTCCCCAAAGGCTTCCAAACTACGAAAGATGAAGTAGACCAAGTATATACTAACACAGATGGGGACAATTGGCCTTTTCCAGCCATTGATAGAACTAAGGCACCTCAGACGATTGAGGAGATGGTCAAGGAGACTCTGCGCAGAACAGAGAATTGGTGTCGGATGAACGGGTTAATCTACCTTGGGGTTGATTTCACAACCTCCCCATTGGGTAACGCACCTCCGCGATCTAAACAGCAGCCTAAAGGCAAGGGCAAAAGCATAGAGGGTGAATCCAGCACCACTCAAGAAGAAGCTCCAGAAAGTCCTCCTTCTGCGGCGCCCGAACAAGTCATAACTCTAGTTTGTCTAGAGAAAGAAGCAGAAGAGGATGTTCTAATAGGCCCATCCACTCAAGATGTCAGCATTGCTACATCAACCGAGGTCCCTTCTGTCCCTTCTTCTTCTCCTCCCCCTCCTCAGGTGACTCAAGTGACCATCCCTTTGGTCGTATCTTCTGTCCCTTCTTCTACTGTTCCCCCCGCTTCTTCTTCTATCTTCTCTTCCCTCGCGGATCTTTCCCCCTCTATTTCTTCCCTTATCTCTGAGCTCCCTTCCCTTCTCATGTCTTCCTCAGCTGCAGCATCCCTTCCTCCCGTGGGCACTTCTTCGGCTATTCTCTCCATGTCGCCGCCACCTGTTTCCACGTTTTTCCCTTCTTCTACTGCAGCTGCCCCCTTCTCTGTTTCCGGCCCTTATCCCATAAGTCCAGCCTGGATCTCCCAGCAGTTAAGTCAGCAAAAGAGGAAAGTTCCCATCACTCCGATGGACTTTTCTGTAATCCCATCTAAGGGGGAAAAGAAGCAGAAGCCCGTCACACGCTTCTCTCAAAGTGCTGTAGGAGAGAGGGTTATGGAGATCACGTACCCCAATCCTCTCAAGGAGAAAAAGGATTTGTCTCCGACAGATTATACTGTGACCCAAGTCATAATGGGGACATCTTCTGAAACTCTTCAGGGGGAAGCCCTTTCTACAGTTGACGCCCTCTGCAAGAAGCTTCAGGAAACAAAGGAAGAGAAAAGGCAGTTGAAAGAGCAAAATAAATATCTGCTCCAAGCCTTACAGAAGATGGGTAGTGCACCTCCCACAACTGCTGCCGAGACTTCTGAGCTTATGAGCCAGGAGAAAATTAATGAATATGCAAAGATCGGCGAGCAGGGTATGGCTGTTTCTGCTTGGAGGAGCCAAATCCTCAAATACAGTGAAAAATTAATCGCCGAGTTCTCTAACTTGTATCTGAACATCAATGAGGCAAATAAAGAGCTCCAAGTGTTAGCGGGACCCATATCAGAAGAGTTGGAACATGCTAGACTGCAGCACAAGACCTTTCAACAAATGTTTGACTGTTCAGTCGAAGATCTGGTCAAGTTCGACATCTTTGGCCATCCCAGGGCCCTCAACAAAATCATGTCCACTCTAGATTACCAGGTGGATCAGCTGGAATTTGTCCTAGAAAAGATCGACAAGGTGAAGGAAGAAGCCCTGGACGCGATGCACCAAATGGAACGGATCATTCTCAACATGTCGCTAGGGTTACTTACTTCTTCCTTCACTTTAAGAAAATCTGATGAAACCATATAGATCTTCAAGGAGATCATTTCTCAAGGGATGGGGCCAGAGGTCACTTTTGACGCAGTCTATCAACAACATGCTGGCCTGCCGGGACTTCATTGGGTTACTCATTGAAGCAGAAAAAGACTATTCCAAACTCCCCGAGAAGCTCATAGATGAGCGGAAGACTTGTGAGGCGATCAGTGAGCGGCATAAGGATCCTTCCCAGGATCAACTAGGGCCCATGATCAACAAGTTTATGGAATACCACTCTCAATTCCATATCTCGTCACCTGAGCAACAACAAAAGTAGTCCACCCCCTTTCGGCTGCAAGATGACGACGATGAGTAGCTTCTTCTTCTTCTTCTTCTTCTTCTTCTTCTTCTCTCTCTCTCTTCTTCAACTTTCTTTTTGGGAATATCTGGAGTATGTTGACACAAATGATGACATCATCCATGTTGCACCATGGGATGTTGTCATCCACCAAGTTTCTCCAAAGTCAACAGTTGAATTTTAGATATTTTTGTAGATATCTTTGTAAATAAGTTGTTGGTTCCTTTTTTCCTTCTTTTCTCTCGTCTCCTTCTATATAGACTTGGATACTTGTTGTATTGGACATGTGGTGGACTTTTTTTCAGATGAAAAATAGAAGTAGAGAAGAAAAGGCTTTGAGACTTTTTGTAACAGAAGAAAAAAACATTAATACAAATATTAAGACTTTGTGTTGAATACATGTGTTATATCGCATCAGATATTTCTTCCGTCAGATTTTTGTGTTTATTCTATTAGATCTATGCTTCTACTTTTATTGTCATTTGCTCATCATCAGTATTGCTTTGTTCATTTATGCAAGTAGGTTTGGCTCTATTTACTACCAATCCCCAAAACATAAACCCTCTGACCTTTCTGCTTTGGAATTCATTTCTTTTCTCCCTTCAGATTTATTCTATCTCTGTCATTCCCTCTTCATTTCCTTTCCTATTCATAGTCAGAGATTACCCTTACTAGGAATGAGATCCCAAACCCCCTGAAGGTAGAATATTGTGAGGACTTGCACAGATTCCTATTGGTAGAATAGCAATAAACCAGTTTCACTTTATTGACTTAAAGAGGGGCTATGCCCTGCACACTGTTGGCTCGTCTATCCATAGATCTTCCCACCCGATAGATTTTCAGACCAACAACGTATCATGGATGGAAATGCTTAGTGAACTCAAAGTGGGAAGTACTTCTGTTCAACATTCCTAGCATAGAGATGTCTACTATTTAATTGGTCCTTTGAACATGGAAGATCCAATGCCAGGACTACTAATTCCAGGACTTTGAAGTAGTTGTGAGCTTGACAATGTTTTGTGTCATCCAACATTTAAATTCTCCCATGTTTGAGTATGCTAAGGTTGGTTCATGACTTGGAAAATGCATAGTGGGCTATGACTTAGTTCATAGTGCTCAATTTAAATTCATCGTTCATAGGTACAAACCAAAAGACATTCAGGAGCTGGGTGTATCTGTAGCTACGTGAAACTTTGTAGCAATGTAAATACATGGGCATTTTAGTGTGACGAAAGAATAACCCTTGGTAGATGATTCTATCCCCGAATAGTTAGGCATGAGCAGACGTTGAATCAGCTGCACATCTATTAACTTAGCCCAAGATAAGAGTGTAGCTTACTCTGACCTATTTTCTACACTCTATCCCTTCAACTTAGAAGAAATAAGGAAATAACTTGGTAGAAATTAGACTTGGTGGCACATGAAAAGGGATGACTGCCAAAACAAATGTAGTCTAAAAAACATGCATATTCTACCTGTAAAATACGTATTTGTTATGTAGTAACTACATTCCAAATTCGAGTAGTGTAAATACGCAAGAAGTTACAAGATAGGCCAATAAGAGTGCTCATGAAGTAACATGGTAAGGATCATCACGATTTCGTAACATCACCTAAGGCTCGTCTTCTCCGCATTGATATAACATACATTGTTTTTTGTTTGGCACATAACATAGGGTTATTGCCCACAAACAATTGCATATCAATAGACATTGACAGGTTTTGGAAAGCTTGAAATGAAGTCTGCAGAACGTCATGAAAACGATGTTAGATCCTGAAAACTCAAGGAGGCTCATGAGTTTGCATTTAGAGTTAACTCAAGTGTGAAAACATGTCATGAGCAAGCTATAAGACACATAAAATGAAACACTTGGCACCTGTATGTGTGTATTTCATGTGGATGCCCAATGACCAGTTTAATACAGGAATTGAAGCTGGGTATCCATGTCCATGAGTTGCATGTAGCGATCATGAGAAACAAAGGTGTATTAAGTTCTCCATCTATGCAGGATGTAGGCATAAGACATATAATAAATGTAATTTAACAGGTGTTAGTAAAGTGAACATGCAAGCTCATTGATAAGAAAATTTCTAAATGCACCAAGACACATGCAAGTTATTAATTGAGAGATGGACCATGGAAGAAAAATGATTGTATGGGCAACAGATGTGCCCCAAGAGTATGGGAGAGTATGGCATAAGAGGTTCATTTTTTTCGAGGGAGACATCAAGATTTCACCTTAAATGAGAGTAGCGTCATCGGGAAATGTGTCTTTCGGAATGTTTTAAGTGTGGGCACCTAATCGCATAGGGAGAGTATAAGTGCATATCTAGTTACATGAGATGTCATTTGCTCCATTGTCTGCATGCAACCCTTTACGAGTGTATTGTGTCTTTTCAAAGTTCATTCTTGCTGAGTGATATCTTGTATTTGAAGCTAGTCAGTTTCAAATGGTTGATGAAAGGATGTATTGTGATGTTGTTGAAGCATTAAGTGTGGAGTATTCCTATTGAAGACCTTGTATGAATGCTTTAGGTGGTGATTTTAAGTGCATGACCACGCTACAGGTTGCCAATAGATGGAGGTGGAGCAATTTCTCCTCATTGGATTATTGAGTTGTCACTACAAGAGAAGTGTTTCCTTTCACATGATTTATCCTCAAGTGTGATTAAACGTAAGATGAATATGGAATGCTGGTTGATTTAGGACCATTGAGGAAATTAGGTAGCATGTATCGTGATGAAATTAGAATAAGGTCAATTCATCCTAGCCAGGAACATTATTTCAAGTTCCCACTTAAGATGGAAGGCTCGAGTGAGACATTTATACCTATTATATCACTAATGAAAAGTTGATGTGTATCATGATTTTTTTATTAAGTTGTATATGCACCATAAAAAGTGCATTTGATGTGATAATCTGAAAGGGTGGTCATTTAACCAAGGTAAATACCTCTAGAGATGATAAGGATGAGTGATCAACAATGCACTAATGTGACATTATAGGCTCACTAGTAATGAACAATAATGCTAGGTAAAGGTGAATAACCTAAGGTATATAGCCATTGTCATGTTGAGAAGTTGATCCCAAGAACGTTAGTCCATTGATTAGCTTGAAAAGAGGTCGTAAAGATCACCATCAATGAATACAATGGTTAACACTCTATTTCACCAAATGATGTGGTGATCGATCTTAACCTAAATGCATCAAGATGTTATTTAGGTGTAGACGATGTGGGGATAATGAAACTTCGCATGGAATGTGGAGGTAGCCACTAATACCATTTGAAGGTAAACCCTTGCAATACAACGATTTGTGGTATGGTACCAAATAAAATAAAGTGTTTCCGATAGGCAGAAGAGTGCAACTCAAAGCAATGAATTATATGTAACCAAGCGAGCTGATACGTATGGTGTGTAAATATCATTGGTCAACTAATGCTTGTAGGAACCGTAAGCTGTCAATGGATAGTCCATAAATAAAAATAGAGTGTTTGTTATAAAATGTAAAGTAGACACCATTGTAAGATGAAACCTAGCTTAATATTGAATTGTTGGTGAAATTTAAATACGACATTTATGTGTTTTTTTATCAAATTTGTAAATGTTTCATGCCTATGAAATGTTATCCCTAGATTGTAATAGCATGCACTGTAGAAAGTAGCTCAAGTAATAGAATGGATAATTTTGATGCAGGAATGTATGGTGAAACTTTCAAATTTTAGTTCCTATTTCCCTGTCTGCATGTTCAATGTAGGTGAATCCTTAACCAGGGTCAATTCTGAACCGAAGCACAAGTTTTGTCACCAGATCCATGATGGTGCTTATCGATACATGAGGTGAATTTGCACGTATATGAAAACTAGGTCTCTAAGTGCATAGTTCATTCTGTGTCCCATGTAATCATCTCTCATGTAACTCTGCTAAATGATGGGGGTAAGTATTTTTGAACGACCCTTTGGTAGTGTGTGCATTGGACTAGGTGCAACTCATCAATAGGAGATTGTTTCCTCTGTGATCAAATCAAATCTCTCCCTAGGGATCCTTGGTAAGATGTATGAGCATCATGTCTCGTAATGAGCCATTGAGATGTGCATGATAAATGTATAGTATACTCGCTGCAGGAATGGAGGATGGAAACCGTGTGTTAACGTCGAGTGGTTATTCAGTAGCCATCAATTGTCGAACTATCTACCATTCTAATTGAGAGACACGATCCCATTATACGACCAAGGCATACTTAATTTCGTGTTTTAGTTTCACTAGCCCATTCTAGACGTGCACTCTTTCTAATCATAAGCCAAGACCCATGTGCAGTAGAGAATAAAAAGTATTCGGTAGATAAATATTCATAAGATGGAATGACTTGCAACGATATTGCATATAATAGTGACTAAATCCTTAATATATATGAGAGGCATGAGAAAATGTTGTAGCATCTTCAAGGAATAAAACCAAGATTGCTAGACCATCATGGGAATATCAGGTTTCGTCAAATTGGGGTCAGGAATGGAACATGTTTCTCAATATCAGTCAAGAAATTGGAAACAGTGTAAGTGAACTAGTGGTCATGCTAAAGCTTATGATCCAGGATCAAATCTAGTGGTAAGTAGATTGAGATATTAGTCCCTAGGTGGGATCAGACCCTGCTTGGATGAATAGTCCATTAGTATTGTGGACGTAAATCTTGTGGCATATGCATGTTAAGAATTGCTCGATGTTTTATTCCCAAACATAGAAGATGCTACCCAACTTCTAGTACTACACTGCAGGGCTCAAAAGCAAATGCCATAGGTTAAACAATGACACCATCAAGTTATATATCTGAATTCAGGAAGTTGGGATTGTTACAGGGTAAGCATCAAATAAAATTCCAAGCTATTTCCTAAGGCTCTTTGATGTGCTAACTTAAATCTTTGATACCTATTAAGAGGATAAACAATCGAAGTGGATTGTTGTACTCAAGGATTGCTAGAATGGAATCTCTCAGCCCTGATATGATATACGAGGCCATTTTGGACTTCCCATAATACTGGAATTTAAAGTGAAAGGCTGCAAAAGATGGAGAATTCTGTATTGTGTCTTGGTACAGCCAGTAGGAGAATGGTCAAGATTGCATGAAAATGGATGTCTACAGTATTCATAGATGGTGGAAGTCTTTTGAAAGGTAAGAAGGAAGCATCTGTTGTAATAAATGGATGTATAAACATAGACAAACAGATCTCTGCAACAATATGGAAATTAAAGAAACTTGCATTGAAACCTGATTTTGGAAATTAAGCCATAGTCATGCACCTTTTGCACAAGTATATTTTTTGGTGCAGATGAAAATTTTGACATGTACTTTAACATTCGAACCCTAGTGATAGAATTCTTGATCGAGGATGCACAGTTTAAGGGCGCATGAAAATCTATGTCGACATGGAAAATTTGTGTGCCAATGGCGCAGGTAAAGGGCGCAGATGAAAATAGATGTCGACATGAAGATAGATGCGCCAAGGCACAGGTAAAGGGTGCATGAAAATGGATGTTGACATGAAGATAGATGTGCCAAGGAGCAGGTAAAGGGTGTATGAAAATGGATGTTGACATGAAGATAGATGCGCCAAGGTGCAGGTAAAGGGCGCATGAAAATAGATGTCGACATGAAGATAGATGCGCCAAGGCACAGGTAAAGGGCGCATGAAAATGGATGTCGACATGAAGATAGATGCGCCAAGGCATAGGTAAAGGGATGTTGACACACACATGGATCCGCCAAGGCACACCTTCAGGAGGTGCAACATTTTGAGCGCTGACAGGAAGTAGACCCTGGCGCAGATATTCAGATGGCCATAACTTTTCACAGGGAGGTCAGATTCATGCAAGGTTGGACTTTTCAGAAAGCTTATGAGGTCCTCTTTCCAACTACGACTAGATATCTTTAATTAGATGGGAAAAAGTTCTTAAAAATGTAAAATATAGTTTACCACTTTTTGGGTTTGCTAAGGTTCTCACCTACCATCATAATGAGATGAATTAAATACAATCTGGAGGTGGTTGGGGTAGATTTGGATTTCCTCTCTCTTCCCTCTATCATACTTCCTATAAATTGTGAGGAGGGGCTTCTTTCTAAAGGTTAGACATTCCTGTTTTTCCCCTCCCTTCTTCTCTTTGGCAGGTGAATTTGTGCAGTTCAAACCTCCCATCTAAAACTGTAATGCAACTTTGCCTTTGGCATTTTGTAGTGTATTGTATCAATCTTTGGAGCAAACAATGCATGTCTGTGGATGATTCTCAACCCTCTCTATGTTCATTTGCATCCTCTTGATCTTTCATTACAAATCTGTTATCTGTGCATGATCTTGCATTGAATTTTAATGGTTTGTGTTTATTGGCAAGACAGATGTTCTTCATTCCTCATTGCATCACCTCTGTTAGCTTAGGTTTATTTTATGCATCTTGTTACCCTGTCTCCTTGGAAAGTTAGTTTAGGATTTGAGTAAAACCTCTGCATTTTTACGTGTGCATCTGAACAGAGGAATAGGAACCGGCCTTCATCCAGAGAGTTTTTCTGATTTCGCAAGGTCCCACACTTGGGAAAAGCTCCATGTTATGCAATCGCACTGAGAGTCTCAACCCAACGAGTTGCAGACATCCAGGGGTGCTGCGATTCGCAACCAACACTTATTCAACATGGAATTTTTCACGGGGTCCCCTTGGGTAGGATTGCTTAGAAAGGCCTTAATTTCTAATCTTTATTTCTTTTTCAAGTTTCTATTAAGGTGAAAGGTTTATTCATATTGCAAAGTATCTAGAAATCCATAGAGTTACTCAAACCTAATCTAGTTTGGGTACGTGATGGTTTTAGGTTTGGTCTTTCTATTAATTCCTTATCTCTTTGTCAGTCCTCTGTGTATTATTTTCAAGACAAACCCATCGATTTAACACCCTAGCCTAAGGCTCTCAAATTGTTTAAAAAGGGAATTCAGTTAATTTGGGATTTACTCTTTAAACATTCTAGAAACTGGCTTTCTTGGGATTCTATTGCTTTAAAATTTCAACTTCTCCTTACTGATGCAGAGCATATCCAAGAATTGATTGAAGGTATCCCTTATGAGTATTTGCATAAAATTGGCTTACTTATGGTGTTATTTTTTGGCGTGACTAGAATTGGCCTATATTTATGCCTTTCCACTAGTATAAACCCTCCCTCCTTTATTCGTTGTTGGCTCCTACAGTGATTGGATTTTCCATTGTTAATCAATGTAGGTGCGTTTCCTCTTTTGACTCTATTTCATCTCACCATTTTCATAGGCTTTGGTATTCTCATGTTGAGCCCAAGAAATCCCATTTACTATGGTGCATCCTTTATCAAGGCCTTCTAGTTGGCACTCAGATCATTCCTCTAAGGTTTAATCCTGTTTGTTTTTGTTTCCAGTAGGTGGAAACTATAAAGCACATTATTTGCTTTTTCCCTATGACATAAAAGACTTGGAGATGGAATCATACCATTTTTAAACCCTTTTCTCCATATTTTTTCTCATTGACAATGGATCTTCTAGGGGACTCGGCTATGCTACTTGTAATTTACCAAATGACACATCTTCAAAACTGAAATATCATTCACTCTTTGGAAAGATAGAAATAATGATTTTTTTAATAGTGCTACGCTTGATTATCCTTTATATATTAATAATAAAGTGGTTGTGATATATTATGTCATGATTTAGATTTAAAATCAGGATGATAAGGTTAGGATCGAGGTGGAGCATCTTTAGGATAAGGTATAGATGTTGACAATGACTTTGGTTCTACATAAGGAAAAGGTGTTGGTGATGGAAATGTAATCTACTTTATGGCTAGGAATGGCGGAGGGGGTTATTTGAGATATTGTGAGGGTATTGGAGGATATGTGAGCCAGGGAGACCTCAATGCCTTCTTGAGTCCCCTATCAACCCCTTGTTATTGAATTCTCTTCTACTTTTTATCCTGTGGTGAAGGGGATCTGTGATAGTCTGAAAACAAATACTCTCTCGATGTAGCGTAACACTTGCTCCCTTGTTCTTGAAATCATTCATTCCCCTATTTCCATTACAGGGAAGGAGAAGGGGTTCCGCGAAATTCCTACAATGGATTCTTAGCCAATGAATATATCCTTTTGCCATGTAGTTTATAAGGTAAATGGTAATCAAAGCCTTCCCTTAAAAACTATGACAACTGCATCCATCAACCCCTACATGACATTTTGTAAATATGTGATCAAATTTAAGAGTTTCTTCCAAGATCATGGATTGATATGCCTATTTTGTGGATTTTGGCCTACTCTTCTTGATCTTCATGCTTACATCTCAAAAATTTGGATTCCTTTTCTTGATGTTCATTGGGACATGTACCTTTGTGCTAGAGGAATTTTTTTTTTTAACAAGATTTGTGATAAGAATATCATAGGTGAAAGCATTTAGGTTTTCCAATATCTCTACTTGGTCTTGAAACCTAGGTTCCCTTCATTTAATCCTCTTACCAAATCATTTTCAATCAAACCAATTTGTACTAGAATGCCGCATTTTCCACTCTTATTTTGGGATTTAAAATTTCTCTCTTTTATTTTCAATTCTTTCGTTAACTCCTTGAATGCTTATTCACATAGCTTAGGCTACACCCAAACAAATTATGCATAGATATTTTTTGAACTAAACACATTAAAGAACCTTCCTACTAATATTGAGGTTAAATTTTAGTACAGAATGTCGACCCAACATATTGATTATGAGTGGATACCCTTCATATGCAGAAGGTGCTTCACATTGGGTGATATTGTTGTAGATTGTTAGCAAAACAGAAGAAAGAATGTGACAACCACCTTGTGGAAATATTTCCTCTTGTGCTATTTTGTGATGAATGATAATTCAAAGTGTGTTCTAATTTTGAATTCAATGTTTGAGGATTCTATACCTGAAACTCCAATAAGGGAACTTGTTGTGCCCTCAAATGCAAAAAAACTCATTGAAGTGGGTAAGGAGAATGTTCCTCTTTCATCTTTTCTAAATGTTAACTCATATCAACTGATTGAATCTATTGATGTTCTTATTATTGATAACTTCTCATATGAGTGGAAAATGGTCCGTAAAAAGAAAAAATATATTCTAGAAAGACCACCACTCCTCTTAAAATGAATCTTGGGTATAATTTTACGTGATTGTCTTGTTGCAATATTTGTTTGGATGTTTTGGTTTTCTTTGTACTACTTGGTAGCTCTCTTTCTCTTATTTTACTTAGTTATTATGAATTCATCTAAGTTATCTAACACTTTTTATACATGGGTCTAGGCTCCCAATAAAAAAACCCCTCTTTACCATTATATTTTTTTTAAGCATAAGATTTCTTACAAAAACAAATAGCTTGAAAGTCACTGGAGCAGGATAAATTTAATTTTTTACATAACACATACTAGAGTAGCAGCAATTTAATCATTCACACAAAACAATGTGGAATAATAAGAACTAAATTGTTAAAGAAAAACTTAATAAAGTAGAAACACTTAAATTATTTACATGAATAAATTAAAGAGCAATGGAATGGATGGTGTTGTATGGCCTCTGGTGGTAGTGATATCAATAAGAACATTCATTAAGCATTAATTATTCTTCAAAATGTTATTCACACAACAAAATTAGAAGGAATGGAACTCGTGCAAATATATATACCATTTTGACTTGGATATTTTTTCTTATATATGTGGAACACCACCTGTGCCACATGACCATTGATTAACCAACATTACTTCAGAGTGTTGTTCTATCAAAGAAATGATTTTTCTTGCAGCATACAACATGAATACTTGTTATAGATTGTTAAAAACAATTCTCCACATCATGTAAATGGTATTAATTAACTAGCAATCGTATGTGGAATGTATGATGGAAACGCCAGAAGAGATGCATCAAAGAAGTGAAAATGGAGGGATTAGAATTACTGAAGGAGAAGATGGTTGATAAAGAAAGGGGTAGAGGGATGAGAAGTCTAAGGATACGAAAAGTGTTGCAGGGGACCCATGGAATTTTTTTTATTTCCTACAACCACGTGCCTTTGTTTTTGAATGGTTAGAAGTAGAAAAGGGTTGTGATGTTTAATATATCAAGGCTACGAATTTTGAAGATATCTTAGAAGGAAAGGATTGGTTGATCAATCCTACTAATGTCAATAGTTGCTTATACTCTCATTTATTGTGTTTGTAAGGTAGTTACAACACACGTAAGTGTAAAGTGAATTTTCTTGCACATATTGTAGGAGATTTTAAAGATAGACAAATATATAATGAATTTGATATCCAAGGGTAGCGATATCATGCACATTTGTGATAAGGGAATCTCTCTAGCTATCGGTGTAATGATTAGGGTTTCCCTCACCAAAAATATTGATAATTTTTTCCATCAATAACCATTTCCATAAAATGGATTTTCTATTGTTACCATGATCCAAATTTTTTTGTCCATCAAACTTACATTTTTCATGAGAGTCCAATTTTTGCTTAAATGTGTGAAAAAGAAAAATGGGGAGAATCCAATAGATTTCTAGTTTAAAACCCAAGCTCATGAATACAACATACCAATTTCCTTATTCATGGAATCAAAAGAAATGGTTCATGTCTTTCATGCATGGGTTTTATTTATACTTTGATTGGCAAGGAGGAAAACCATTCTCAACATGTGTGAAGGGGTTATTCAATGGTGACATCACAACCACCAACAAAAATAAGTATTTTTTGATTATTTAATTTTAATTTTTCATCATCAAGTTTTTCAATTTGGAGGTTAGTTTCTTAGATAAGATGAACACATGATTGAAATGGTGGTGATAAAAAGGTGGGAATGAAAAAAATGCATGTCGCACACCTATACCACATCTTAGAATGTCCCTACAAAAACCCTATTTTATACATGTGGTCCACTTTATTGTCTCAATCTCACTTGCATTATTTACATGAGCACAATATGACATTAAAGGTGTCAAAAATTTAAAAATAAATCCAAAAGGTTTAAGGTTCAAACCCTAACAACAAATCTTGCTTCTTGTAGCACTGTATGGGCCCCTTCTCAATTTTAAGCTTGACTAATTGTAGGGAAACATGGGATGCACAAACTAATCATCAATGATTGATCCCCTCCAATGGTTGGTCACATGAGCATTAAGTAGATTTTATCTACCAAAAAAAAGTTGTTCTCTTTTTTTTGGTGTTATGGTTATTGAATGAACTTCATTTGATTTAGTAGATCATACATGGACATGAATGGAAAGATGGAAATAAACATGTGTAAATAATATACTTGATTTTCCTGCACCTATTCCATAAACCAAATTGTTTCTACCTAAAAAATATATGTTATATAAGGTCCACTTTGTTGTCTTGATCTAACCAACAATATTCATTTCAATATAATTTGCACATAAAAGGGCCAAAATAAAAAATGAGGAAAATATAGTTGGTTCCAGGTTCGAAACCCAAATAGTCTACTATGTCACCTAATTCAGTAAAAAATCCATACTCCAACTTCATGTTCAAAAATATTTAAAGACCAAGCACTTGGTCACATTGACTCCATGTGTGTTCTTTCTCAAATTTTATAAAAATTAAGTATTGTTTTATGTTGTTATTTAGTATAAACTGAAGAAAGATTTATTATTCTATCATTACATACAAATATAGGTATAATAGTAATAAAACTATATAGTGAATGTTTATTTGTCTAATGCATAAGTAATTTTTTAATATATATTTATATATTAATGAATTTGTACATTAATTTATACAAAAAAAAATTTCATGTTTAAAATACACAATCTAAAAGAGACAGGTCTTCAGAAAAATTGCATATACTTTGTAGTTAAAAACATGTAAACATCCATTAAATTGTGACTCTTGGGGATTCATTTTCTATGATTCGAACTAAGTGAAAAATTAGATGTTGGCTGCACTAAAGGCATGGTTCGAAAGAAGACGCGTATGAATTTTCTTGCTGGCTGCACTAGAGGCATGAGTAGAACTAAGTGAAAAATTATGGAGTTGTTTCTTGAAGAAAATTAGATGTTGTTTAACGACCATTGCAAGTACACAAAAATATGTTTAAATTTCTTTTTTGTAGTATTGTTGCAGTTTTAAATTGATATTGTTGCATGCATAAAAAGAGAGTAAAAAGCTATGAAGACTGAGAAAAAAGGTAGTTTTTATTTTATTTTTCTAATTGGTTTGACCATGCGGGTTTTGTATGAGGCAAGGAAGTCATAAAAATATTAGAAGACTGATTAAAACTAATAGTGTTTTGGTGTTTTCAGGATTTTCTTGGCTACTATTTTATGCCATTAAAAAATTTACAAATTTGTGAATCACCGAGGAAAATGCATCCACATTCCAAAACATTGATTGAATGAACACAATTAAAATCATGTTTCGTAACTTAGCATGGTATCAGAGCAAGGTAGGTTCCATCCATAACTGGTAACACACCTTCGGCATAATTAATGACATGTTGATGAAAATTATGAATAGAAAATTACACTCACTTAAGAATAATTGCTTTTAAGAGGTATAAGTGTTGTGAAATGTAATGCTAAACTAAAATTTTATTTATCAGATACCTTCATATTTGCTCCCTAAAAAATACTATAGAAGATACACCAAAATTCAATGGTCAAACCCAATCAATTTTTTCCACTTTCAAAATCAGCATCATGACATAATGTGCATATGTGTAGCGCGTGAGCATCCAATGAGTAATTTGTATATGAATTAGTTAACAATGCAAAGGAAATCAAAGCTAATAGCAAATTGCTTCAATACAATGCTAGCTAGATCAATATACCATCATGCTTAGAGCTTAATCAAAGTTAAACTATTAACATATTTGTATTAGAACATGAAATCAAGATTCAAACTAAAAAAAATTTAACTTCTATCTCTAATTGAAATCTAATGAAATGAACCTGTTTAGATCCTTAGCAATCAAAAGGGTTGATTGTATGCTTGAATCCCAAGGTTTCAAGAATGGATTCTTGTTAATCCATGGCTACAAGATCATTTGACATATCACCATGTGACTTCAAACTTGGAAGAATGAATGCAAAAAATGAAAATAGCTAGCTCTTCCAATGAAAAATCCTCTAAGATGATAAAATGGCTATAGCTTAGGCTCTATGCTCATTTAGGTGTAAGAATAAAGGTAGGAAGAGGGCTCCTTATATAGCCTAATGGATAAAAGAATCTCTACATCCCTTTTCATGTGGGATAATAGAGAGGTTGGGTTAGTTGTGGATAAAGAAGGTTTATAAAGGGTTGACTCAACCTTATGAGAGATTAGTTTGTCCTCTAGTGACTCATGGGGATTGAGGGGGTTTATTAATTAACCAAAGTGATTAATTAATAGGTGTGCAAGCTTATAGAATATTTTTAGAGGAATTGTTAGTATGATTTATGTTATAAGAGGATTTTAATCAGGTAATTGACGATTTATTGATTAAATAGAAGAGAGAAATAATTAATTAAGAATAATTAATTAATATAGATAGAAGGGGAGCTAACTAAAAGAAGGTCAATGATTAATGTTATTGTTAGATAAAGGAGTTAATTAAGTAATGTAATGTAATTAATTATTAACGATAGGAGAGAAAATGTGTGATATTGACGATACGTTTTCAACTTGCGAGGAATGGTATAATTAGCACAATTTAAGTATTTAAATTACTCGACATAAATTATAGGTGTCTACATTTTCCCATCTTTTAGGTGGCATAAGTGACACCACTTCAAAGATAGTAGATAGATAAAATTTTGAAGGGTTAGAAGAAAAATTACTAGAAGTGAGAGATGCCCCCTCGAGTGTGGATGAGGTGGTGAAAGAAGGCGATTAACTATCGAAAAAGGTGAGAGAAATGGATAGAAAATGGGTGTTCCCCAGGTGATCAAAGGAATAGTGTTGATAGAAGAATTTTGTAGAAGAGAAGTATATGAGAGAATAACTAGATTTATTATCTAATGTATTGGCAACAACTTTAAATGTCATCATATTTCCAAAGATCTATGTCATCGGTGCTTATTAAAAATATAAGCATACGAAAAAATTAGAATGACATGAAAATCCATACTACAAACAATTTTCCATTGCTAGAAACACCAACCCAATGAAACATACAAAAATCAATGTAATATGGGATGGAAACATGATCATTTAAGAGGGAAACAAGTACAAACACACATATTTAAACCAACAACCAATACAGTTGTATAAATGTTTTGTTATAGAGATGAAGATCCTAAAATGTTCTTGATTGATGAGAAGGGTGTGAAATGATGACCCTAGAAAGGATACATGCAAAGGAAACTGATGAAGGATGCCAATTCGAATGATAAAGTGTTCTGCACAACAAAATAATATCCAGACAACTAGATGTGCTCCCAAAGTACTGAAAAGCAAGTAAGCTAGCTTTGTAAATGGTTGTAAATCTGATGATTCACAAGGTCATTTAATCCATGAACACGTGAAAATTCCAGTAAAGGATATGGAATTAATACAATGCACAGGACACGAGTTTCAACCGCTATGAGCTTGTTTACCTATTTTTGCAATTTTTATGATTTTTGTGAAATTTTGATTTTTTTTGGATTTTGGATGGATGTTTTTAAATTTTTGTAGTTTTTTTACTATTGGGATATATAATAAGGTAGAATAATCATAAAGAGGTCTCCTAGGAGAAAAATAAAGTGCCCAGGGAGAAGGAAGAAGCAACATGTGACAAATAATGCCCAGCATAACAATGGAAAATTAACAAAATAATTAACGGAGTGTGCAGAAGAAGTAATGTCACCTATGAGAAATAAAATTGTCCTAGTGAGAAGACAATGAGTATCAAGGTGGATAACTAATGCCCCGGAACATGGTGAAAAAATTAAATAAAATAATTATTTAAGAAAAATAATTATTACGAAAGCAGAAGAAAATTCGAATGACAATGGTGATCAAAACAGTCCTCTGGGCATCGTGGCTGATGAGAATGGTTTAATATACCCCACATGAGGGGGGGCAGGGGTAAATCATTATGATCAATCATTTGTTACCGACCAGCTACTGAAAATTATCATGAGACCCCTGGTAGCGATGAGGATGATGGTGAGAGCATGATAACACATGTAGGAGACGCATTGAATGAGTTTGGGAGCATGCCTGGCACGCAGATGATGGCCCTTTCATGAGTAGATCAACACTGCACCTTTTTCATTTCATGCAGTTAATGATTTATTTAATGTTTTATACCTAGGACTAGTTATGCACCCACGCAGATAGGAAGTGTCATGCTCCCTTAAGGTGGTGCAGGCACCACTCAAAGCGTGTGTGTGCATGTACATGCACTACAAAATCATGTGCGGCCTGCATGCGTATGCATTCATTAAATCTTATGTTGCACGCACACACATATGCCAAAAATCATCCACGGCGTATGTACACATAAGTCAGAAAACTAACACAAAGCACAAGTTGCATTATGTGCATAAGTAAACCCTAGCATGTGCAGGTGCCCAAGGAATGTGCCCACGCATATGTGCCAAAGAGGGTATGCACATGCCTAAATGAGTGCATAGGTGCCAAAAAGGGAAGAAATTCCTAAATACGGAAGAATAGCCCCATAGGTGAAGAAGTATAGAAATTGCCAAAAAGTGACCACCTAGAAGAAAGTGAAAAATAGCATAGGATACAAGAAAAGATAAGAACTTAGATGAAATGTTACTGTCTAACATATATTTTTCTTTATAGATACAGATTACTCATGTTGTAGACAAGAGAGTGACATAGTCACATAACTAAGATGGAGGCAAGTGTGCGTCAGTAGGACCGCTGTGATATGGAGGTGCTAGTGGAGGTTGTTGGCCTCGACCACATAGCGCAGATGCCATCGATCACCCTGGATCATGGCCTACTGATAGTGTTGATCGAGAGGTGGCACAGTGAGAGTCAATGCCTCTAACTCCCAATAGGGAAGATGACTGTGACACTAGAGGATGTGTTGCGGATATTGCGTGTCCCCATTTTTGGCTCTCTGATTGAGTATACCAGTGACTTTGGGTGGATTACAAAGGTGGTTAGTGATATATTCTACCGTGATGAGATACCCCATGAGGGTATGACAGTGTCTTTACACTGGTGTATATCAGATCCTACTATTCACCGAGGACCGTTATAGTTGATGGCTCTTATGAATGGGTTCTTACTCATTGATAAGACGAGGACTTCATTTTTTGTTGGGATTGATTATAGTAGTTCATGGATTGTATAGTGGCAAGAGATATTGTTGGGGCAAGTGCATACTGGCACATCTATATTGGGATCTACATCTGATCACCTACCACCGTCATAAGATGGTGGGTCCGACCTCCCTATTACATATATGGTCATGGGACCACATAGCAATCGAGCACCTTTTAGGTGTATTATGCGCACAAGCTCCAGAGGAGAAAACACTCATGGGATGGGTTCCTGTAGGAGATGAATTACGAGGCCACTTGGGCAGTACATACTACTATTGATAATATATTGATGAGATACATGAGATAGATGTTATCTTGAGGCCCTATAGACATATACAGTGGCTAGAGGACCGGGTAGAGCTCAGTTTTCGCATGGTAGAGAACTTTCTTTTGGGCATCCGCAGTTACATTATGGAGATGTACAGATTAGATCGATGTTAGTGGTAGTTGGGCATCATTCAGGGAATTCCCTAGCCAGACATATAGTATACTCACCATGATGTGGAGAGACAGATTATGGGGCCGCATATTTGGGTGGCTCAAGCTAGGGCCAGTTTTTCCCAGATAGTACCACAGGTTTGGGCTCCTTCTTGACAGTTTAGAGATCCATGTACTACACCATATTACATGGCTTGGTATGCTACTGTGTTGCCTCGATGATCCACCATATCCATGGAGACATGGGTTGTAGGTGATAGGCTACCACCAGAGATCCCTTATAGTAGTGATGAGGGTGATGATGTAGGAGTAAGTGAAGCCAGGGGAGGTGATAGAGTCTATGATCCTTTTGATGGACAGATACATGACAGCGAGGATGATCAGTAGGGTTTGGTTTAGGGTTGTAGACCGATACAATGGGAGTAGGGATAAGTATAGGGACCTATGACTAGATTACTGAAGTAAGGATAGGTACAGGGCCCTAGGCCTAGATTAATTGAGTAGGGATAGGTACAAGGCCTTATGCCCAGATTACTAGAGCAAGGACAGGTTCAGGGCCCTAGGCCCAGATTACTGGAGCAGGGATAGGTTTAGGGCCCTTATCCTAGATTACAGGAGCATGGCCAAGTACATGGCCCTAGGCCTATATTACAGGAGTAGGGATAGGTTCCCATAGTATCGCAAAGGTTGCCCTGAGCACATCGAGGAGATTACAGGGGATAGCTAGCTACCCTATGGTAGTAGGTGGTGAAAGAGAGGGACCAGGCCCAAGCTCATATTCAGGTTTTCATAGCAGAGCAGGACCAAGCTAGATCCCAGGTAGACCATGGAGGAGATGGTGCCACCCACTTTCAGCAGATATGACAGATGGCCACCTAGATGGCCTAGGTTATGAGTTTATTACAGGAGTCACATTCGAAGGTGTAACAGGTGATGACTGAGAGAGATTGGCTATGATTTGAGTGAGTAGTAGGCCAGGTTGATGTATCAAGGCTATCTGCAGAGGTAGTTTCCTTCTGATACACCAATGGGGTCATGGTGACAGTGTGCACTCACACAGATTTGGTACAGCTAAGGGCAGAGCCTCTTACTACTGTTCCTTATACTATGAGGTTGTTCTAAAGGGTATACGGGAACCTACTTATATCCATTCATTGAGTGGATGGACAAGTTCAGAGGGGCATTAGGAATCAAGTAGATTGGTTGAGCAGCTGCGAGGCTAGTTGATAAGACAGCGGGGTTCCCAATTCATGGGACCTCCCCCATCTCGCAAGCCAACTAGTCCAGCCAATGGCTTGATTCAGTCATGACTCTCCTTTATTTATTGATTTGTATATGTATTTTTATATACTTGCCTCTTATGAAGGCTTCATTATTTGTGACACATGTATACGATGTACCATTTTTTTATGCACACCTCTTATGAAGGCTTTAACATTTTTTTATCAATGTATATATTTTTTGGTGTATGCCTCTTATGAAGGCTTTATGAGTTGTGCCCTTGATGGCCCATTTTATATTGATGATGTATATTCTCCTTGAGACAAACATATTTATACATATATATATATATATATATATGGACATTTTTTTATGTGGCACATTTGTAATGTGATGATGTATTTTACTTTTATGTTTTGTTGTGGATGTTGATTGTATCATGATGTTATATGGTTTGATTTCATATCTTTTATGTATCATGATGATAGATGAAGATGTATCATATGTTTTTAATTTGTATATGATAGATCCACATATGATATCAAATGTATTGTACATGTGATGTTCAAGATTAGAGGATGGGATGACATGATGGTACGAGTGTGGGGGGATATATTTTGATGTTTACAATCCCTCTTGCCCCCATTTGATGATACGATATGTGATGATTAGCTTAGCATGCATGTATGATGTATACTTAGCTATTTATTTATATATGATGTTAGATGTGATGATAGTGATAGAGATATGATGATGTGATAACAAAACTATGCACATGTGATAAGCAAACAAAAATAAATCTTCACAAACATATCAAATATACAATGCTAAACAACATGAAGTAATTACAACTATGTACAATCATTGACAAGCATGTAAAAACACACTTCATATGTATAACTAAGAATAAATATAATCTAAGTGAGAAAAGATGGATCTTAATGAAGTATGTCTAAGAAACAAACTATACAAATGTACAAACAAGCAGCAACTATATAAGCAAACAATGTACACAACCTAGCAAACAAGCTAAGAAATAAGATAAAGCAAGTAAAATAAAGATATGTTTTTGTGGTATTGTTTTTCAATGTGTTATGTGATGTTTTTGGGAAGATTGATTTTTCTATTGTTTTTTGTGTTTTTTTGAAACAATTTTCTATTGTTTTTGTGTTTTTTCAACATATTTGAATGCTTTTAGATTTTCCAAGGTTCTCCAAATCTATGTGTAGGAAACCAAGAAACGTGGTTGCCCCCCACCATTAGATGGGGAATATAACAAGGCACACACCACATGTTATAAACAGGAAGGTGAAATTGCAAAAGTGCCCCCAACGTTAGATGGGGAATATACAAAGGAAAATCCCTTCATCGAATGACAAAAGGAGAAAAATCTGGATCAAGGCTTTGACAGGATAGGTTCACAGGGAATCTTGGATATAGGTGTGGAACTAGCCCAAGGCTAAGTAAAAGTACCCTCTTGATGTAATATGCTTGTGAAAAATGAATCCTCCCAAGGTGCTGGAAACTGGTTTTCACCAAATGATTTATCCAAAGTGCCACACTTGCATGGTTTTCGCATTTGGATGACCTGTTTTCCCTTCTTCTTCTTTTTTATTGTATTTTTTTATTTTTTTTATTTTTATGCCATGTTTAAGCATAGAACTGCTTAAGGTGCATGGAATTCATAGGATCACAGATCTCATCACCATCGAGATGGGAAATTTTGTTTGCTCATGTTCCATATATGTCCACAATGACATAAGGTCCTAACAAATGTGGTTCAAACTTGCCTTTATTCTCTCTTTCTACCCTTTTGTTGAACTGATTTTCTTTCATGACCAAATATCTTACGTTAAACTGACAAGGTATGATCCTTTTGTTATATTTATGGAAACTTTGTTCTGATACACTTTGAGATGGTTGAGAGCGTGGATGCGCTTTTCATCCAGGATTTTTAATTCTGCCAGCTTGGCCACCCTGTAATCCTCATCTTTGTCCAGGTAATCCCTAAGAGATATTCTCATTGAAGGAAGCTTATTTCCAATGGGATGATATATTCGGTTCCAAACACTGGGGAATAAGGCATTGCACTAGTAGGAGTATGAATGGAGGTCCTATAATCCTAGAGGGATGGGTGAATTTGCAAATGTCAATTGCAACCTGTCTTACTCACCATATTTTCCATGATCCTAACCAATATTTTGTTGGTGGCTTTAGCCTTCCCATTACCTTGAGGATAATATGGTGTAGACCACTTCAATTTTATTTGAAATTGATAACAAATATCTTTCACTTTCTTATTCTTGAAAGATATTATGTCAGTAACTATGGCTGCATGAATGCCATATCATAAAATAAGGTGATTCATGAGGTAAACTTTGAAATTTGAGCACCCATAACATAAGTCAAAAAAACGGCTACCACCCACTTAGTAAAATATTCTATAGATGTGATGATGTGGGTATGCTTGTCAGATGAGGTGGGGTGATTTTTCCCATCAAATCCAATCCCCATTTAGAAAATGGCCATGAGGTTGTGATTAGCTATAATGGTTACAACAATGAATGGATGAAATTTCCATATTTTTGACATATCATGCATTTCCTCACATAATTGCAGCAATTTGTTTCCATAGTAGGCTAATAGTAGCCTACTCTTAGAAATTTCTTTAATAAAACAATTCCATTTGTATGGGCACGGCACACCCCCTCATGTACCTCTTTTATTGCTTGGACTGACTCTGTTACATCTAGAGGAAATGCAACAGATTCCCATCATAGCCATGATGATAGAGTGTATCTCCTAAGAGGGTGTAATGGGCTATCTTCCAAATAAGGATTTGTTTTTCAGAGTGGGAGATGGCAGGAGGAAAGGTATTATGTTTAAGATAGGCATGGATGTCCACGTACCATGGGGAATAGGGACCAATAACTTCACACGCCAAATAATATTCCGACATGTCATACCCAGGCTAGCGTAGATTCTCAACAAAGAAAGGCATGACATTGCTCTTTGGCGGAATTCATAGCATCGAACCCATGATTTCCATTACATCTGTAGATAAGTTCTATGCCCTCAGGATCTGTTCAAATGTAATACGCAAAAATTATTCTTTCAAAGTTTCCACTAGTTTCTTATAGGGGATGGTCTTTTCATCCTTGACTTTGTATTCATCATTGACTTGTTTGATGATCAATTATGAGTCTGAAATGACCTTGACATGGTGGATATCTCATTTGATTTCTAGCTTCATTCTAGTGATGAGCACTTCATATTCTACAATATTATTTGTACAAGGAAAACCCAGATGAAAATCTTGCAGTATGAGGTCTCCTGAAGGAGTAATTAGCACTACACCTTCTTGTGAACCATGGAAAGTGAAAGATCCATAAAATTGCACTATCCACTTAATAGATTCCTCAATATACATCAATGATGCATCTAGCAAATCCAGACTGACAAGTTTTGTTCTTGGTAATGGTGCTTCTGCTAACTGATCGGCAAGCACTTGTCCTTTAACCAACTTTTGGTGTACATACTCAATGTCACATTTTCTCAACAGAATGATCCAATTAGCCATTCTTCCTATAAGGGTGGGTTTTGATAACATGTACTTGAGTGGGTCAATCTTAGATATAAGCTATGGTTTTAGTATTCAGTAGGTAATGGCACAAATTTTGGAAGGAAAAAATGACAACTAGACAAGCTTTTTCAATCTAAGGATAATTGAGCTCATAAGAGATTAGAGTACGACTGAGATAGTATACGACTTTTTATTTGTGACTTAGGTCATATTGGGTGAGAAATTCACTAATAGCAAATTGAGTAGCATAAATATCAGCAAAAGTGGCTCACTGGGAGTTAGAGGCATGAGGGAGGGCGGGCGGGTTCACTAAGTATTGCTTAAGAAAGGCAAAGGCATGTTGTTTCTCTGGTACCCAAATAAAGGAAAAATATTTTTTAAGTAGATGGGTGAACGAATGGAAATTTTCAGCTAGTTTCAAAATGAAATGGAAAATGGCTTGTATCTTTCCCTGCAATTTCTGTACTGTTTGATGTTTTTTAGGGGAGGCATTTCAATAATGGTGGTAAATTTAGTTGGATCTGCCTCAATTCCCCTCTATGATACAATGAAACCAAGTAACTTTCCTGATAATACACCAAACACACACTTCTTTGGATTTAATCTGACCTTGTATTCTTGTAGGCGTTCTGTCGACACTAAAATTTTCCTCCGTAATTTTTATTTCATTAATGTATGTATTAGGAATAGGATGTTGTTAAGTGTAACTAGTAGTAGCGTCTGATAGAAGATAACAGTGCCATCAGTATATGGTGCCGCCAATAATTTAGAGTACGGCAACAGTCAAAGTACAATAGGAATGTTGTAAAAAGTAAATATTTGTCGTAAGTGGTCCGGTAATGTTAAAATGTCAAAGTTGGGATAAGTAGAGAAGTAGGGTCTACATGATTAGGAATTATAAATATTATATTGGTAATAAGGACAAGGAGTGAGGTCATAAATATTTTGTGTATTTTATTTGTAAAAAGTCTAAAAATGTGGAACCCATGTGAAATGATAAGGTTTATCTTATCTTAAAAGATAAGCTTACATATACAGATAAGAGTTAAGGTATGGAATATGATTCGTCAGAGTGGATTTCTTATCCTATCTTATAGATAAGATGGATAAGCCTGGAAGTTCTATAAATAAAGAGGCCACCCCCGTCATTTAGCATAGAAGGAAGTAGTGAGAAATATTGTATGAAGTGTGTAAAGGAAGCCATCAGTTTAAAGGTGTGTTGAAGAAGCCATTAAGAGGTGTAATTGTAAAGTTTCTCCCATAGTATTGGCGGAAGGCAAGTGAAGTCAATAACACTTGAAGTACCTCATGGGTGAGATTGTAACAATTTCATGTTAATATTATAATTTACTTTGATATTTCAGATTTGTCATCATTTCGTCTTATCATAGTCGATGGTATTCTTGTGTTATATTTGTTGTTTTGTTTCCAAATTACATCCACCAAACTAAAGGTTGTGCATTAGTAAATAATCATAGCACGAGGAGTTCCCAGTGAAGAATTATCATAGTGCCGGATTGGTGATGACTTTTTGGTTCCGTTGTCGGGACCATTCCACGTTGGTGGATTGTCTGGAGAGATATTCCCACTTAGTCAAAAATCAATTGGAGAGTAACCTTGTTTTTACTGTGCATAGTAGTTACCATGGTAAAATCATTTTTATCGTGAATAGTAGTTACCATGGTAAAGTCATTTTTGATGTGAATAGTATTTACCATAGTAAAGTCACTTTTTACCGTGAATAGTATTTACTGCAGTAACTTCACTTTTTACTGTGAATAGTGTTTACCACAGTAAAGTCAATTTTTACCACAGTAAGTCAAGTTTTACCATAGTTTACCATGGTCATTTCTATTTTCTATTATAGTGATTTTAATTATTGGTGCACATAATTCTTGTTGATTGTACTTTTGGGTTGGTATTTCACTGTGGTTAATTTTGAAAATGGGGAAGATTCCTATTTTTTCAGCCCAATCTAATGAAGATGCTTCCTCTTTCATTCAAGAGTTTAAACGATCTTGTATTTGTAATGGCCTTATAAGAAGGGAAAAATGGACTGAATTTTTTCCTACTTTTTGGGATGGTTCGGCCCTTAGGTGGTTTGAAAAACTAGGTGATAATGTGAAAAACTCATGGGATTTATTAACTGAAAGTTTTCTTGAAGAATTTGGTGAACAACAGAGATATGCAGATCAATATCACAAAGCTAACCCAAGGAGAGAAGGAGAAGATAAGGGATTATCATGCTCGTGTTCTAGAGCTAAGGAGAAAGCTCGACACCCAGATCTGGAAGGAAGGATTTAGCGGATGGGTTGATGAATGGTGTGGATAATCTCCTATGTAAGCACTTCATTCTTGGGATGAAGCCAGAGATCAGACAATGAGTGAAGTATGACCACCCAGCTACCATTGAACAAGCAAAGGAGATTGCAAGAAGGCAAGAAGAAAGCATGGAAGAGGAGCCCAAAGAAATTGTTGCTAAAGTAGAACCTACACCAGTACCTTTGCTCCATAATCCACAACCACTCTCAGTGAGCACAAATCTTTCTCCTAGTACATCTACTGAGTATGAAGATCTGTTCAAAAAGATGGGTCAGTTAACTATTAATATTCTTCAAGGAAAAGAATTTAGTTCTCAGGGAGGAGATAGAGGTCCAAAAAGAAATATTTCTGAAGTTGTATGTTATGGTTGTTATAAAAAGGGTCATTATAAGTATAATTGTCTAGATAGAGCTTCTACATCTGGTAAAGGAGATAATGATAAAGGAAAAGCACCTGTGAATTCTTTTGATGTAGTAGATAAGAGCAGAAATAATGAAGTAGATGTGTTTGTAACAAAAAGAAAGAAAGAAAAAGATAATCAAGATGGAAATGATCCTAAGAAGATGAAAGGAGAAACTAGTAAGAAACATAGGAGAAGAAAGTTGGGTGTGCAGGATTTTCTGATTTCACAGGGGCAAGGACCATACTCCATCTTGGAAGATCTGTCTAAAAGGCCTGCAAATATTACATATGGTCAACTCCTGGCTATGTCTTCTGAGAAGAGGCGGGAGCTGTGAAGTGGACTCAATGCTCGATGAAGGAAGGAGGTTGAGGTCCCTATTTTGGAGGCAGAGGCGGATCCCTATGCTCCATAAACTGAGGTATTATGTAATGGTATTTCAATTCATAATGTCTTAGTTGATGGAGGTGCTGCAGTTAATGTAATGACCGAGTCTGTAATGAATATGTTGGGTTTAAAAATTTATCGCCCTTCAACACTTATGTTAAGGTCATTAAATAAGGGAAAAACTAAACCAGAAGGTGTAGTTTCAAATGTGGCAATATCTGTTACAGGTGTTGTATGTGTGGTAGACTTTCAGGTGATGAAAAATGGTACTGTTGCGTACCCAATGTTGCTGGGAAGACCATGGCTAAGGAGAGTTCATGCAAGAAACTACTGGAATGAAGGCTTCATGACACTTGGACGTGGTAGAGAGAGGGTGAAGATAAACATGATCCCTCGACATCATAAGGCAGAACCTGTGGATTCAAGTGATGAAACTGATGATTGGACATCCTCTGATTACTCTAGTACCAGTGAAGTGGACACTGAAGATGAAGAAAGTGAGGTTGATGTTTCAGTCATGGATATCCTTCCAGTTACACCGACTCATGACCCCATAAAATTATCTGAAGAAGAAGTTGATGATCGTCTCCAACAAATAAATATTGGTGATGTTGTGATGGAGAGTGAGAAGGAATCCTACCTTCAGCTCTTTCGAAGGTACATACACATATTCACTTTTGATTACAAGGAACTCCGTCAAGTAAGTTGGGTAGAACATTCTATTGAGCTGGTAGATGGTGCTAAGCTTATAAAGAAAATGCCATATAGACTGAATCCTAATTTTTCCAAGACTGTAAAAGAAGAAATAGATAAGTTGCTTGATGCAGGATTCATATTTGCTGTGGAGAATTCAGAATGGGTTTCTCCCATTGTGATCTCAATAAAAAAGAATGGGAAGCTATGCATTTGTGTTGATTACAGGAAGCTCAATAAGGCAACAAAGAAGGATCATTACCCTCTTCCATTCTCAAATCAGATCTTGGACGAAGTAGCTGGCCAGGAGTGTTATAGTTTTGTTGATGGATATAGCAGATACAACCAAGTCTGTATAGTGGAGAAAGATCAGCTGAAGACCACGTTCACCACTCCTTAGGGAACGTTTGCTTATAGAGTTATGTCTTTTGGGTTGTGTAATGCTCCAACAACATTCCAGCATTTGATAAATAGGGTGTTTGAACCCTACATTGGGACCTTCATCAGAGTATTTCTGGATGATTTTGCATCTATGGGAGCAAGTTGGACCACCTGCACTAGATGGAGACAGCATTTCAAAGGTTAGATGAAGCACAAGCCTCACTAAACCCTACAAAGTGTGTCTTTGGATGTTATAAAGGTGTTTTGTTAGGGCATGTTGTATCCAAAGATGGTATTGGTACTGATCCTGATAAAGTTTCAAAAATCAAAGATTTACCATTTCCTATGAATAGAAGTAAGTTGAGATCATTTTTAGGCCATGTGGGTTACTATAGAAGGTTCATCAAGAATTTCTCAAAGATTGCATAGCCACTAACCCAGTTCTTGAAGAAGGATGTTACTTATGAACCAGGAAATAAGGCACATGAAGCTTTTGGACAACTGAAGGAAGCCCTGGTGTCTTCACCTATTTTAAAGAATCCATATTGGAGCAAGCCATTCATTGTGTACACTGATGCCTCAAATGCAGAACTAGGAAGTACTTTGAGCCAAAAGGATGAAAATGGGAATGAACATCCAATTTACTTTGGGAGTAGACAAATGAGTAGTGTTGAGGTAAATTATACTGTAACTAAAAAAGAGGCTCTAGCTATCATTTTTGCTGTAAAGAAGTTTAGAAATTACTTGCTAGGGCAGAAATTTATAGTTGTAACAGATCATCAGGCTCTAAAATATATTGTCAATAAGCCTAACCCATCAGGGAGGATAGCAAGATGGATAATTTTGCTACAAGAATTTGAATTTGATATTATAGATAGGCCAGGAAAGAAGCATGTCAATGCAGATGCACTCTCTCGAGCCTATGATGGTTTAGGATCATCTTGTGATGATGATGATTTCTCCGATGTAGCATTGTTATCCCTTGACACAATCCCTAGTGAATCCATAGATATTTAGAATTATCTGAATGAATTCAAGTTTCCTGATGGTGCCAATGCAAAGACTAAGAGAAAGATTACTCAAGCCAGTCGTCCATATTCTATTCTGCATGGAGTATTATTTCGAATAGGACCTGATGGACAGTACAAGAGGGCAGTTGGATGTGATCAAGGGAAGGAACTGCTAGAAGAATTCCACAATGGTACATGTGGAGGGCACTTCTCTGGACAACTTACAGCAAGAAGGATCTTGGATGCAGGTTATCACTGCCCCACTCTTTTTAAAGATTGTTATAATTATTGTAAGACGTGTGATATTTGTCAAACACATGGTAACCGTAAGACTTCATCAGCTCCATTATGTCCTATTCTTCCACTTGGTCCCTTTGAAAAGTGGGGAATAGACATTGTAGGTCCACTTCCAACTACCTCACGCCAAAATAAGTATATTTTAGTTACCACAGATTATTTAACCAAGTGGGTTGAAGCTAAGCCATTGAAAATAGCTTCCATGGATGAGGTGGCAAGGTTCATATATGAACCCATTGTCACCAGATTTGGTTGTCCATTAGAAATTGTAACAGATCAAGGAAGCCACTTCATTAATGAGGTAGTAGAATCCCTAGTCAATAAATTTTCTATTAAGCACAGGAAGGCAACAACATACAAGCCAAGCACAAATGGACAGGTGGAATGAACAAATTTTGTATTGTATCAAATTCTAGCAAAAGATGCAGCCTTGCAGGTACATAAGTGGGATAAAAGGATTCATGTAGCATTATGGGCATATAGGGCAACATCAAATTCAGCAACAAGATACTCCCCATTTCAATTATCCTATGGCATTGATCCATTTCTTCCTATTGAGTTTGATATTCCCACTGTGAGAGTTATGAAAAATGAAAGGATGGATGAAAGTGATTCAGTAAAAGAAAGGTTGGTACATCTTCATTTGCTATAGGAAATGAGGGAAATAGCAAAGGATACAAGCCATAAGAAGAAAATGAAGCAAAAGGAATACTTTGATCAAAAGATCCGTTGGTCTCCATTTCATGTGAATGACTTGGTTCTAGTATATTATTCCAGATACAAAAAAAGAAGATAGAAATAATTTCTTCCAAAATGGATGGGGCCCTAAAAAATAGTAGATGTGCATGAAAATGGTACGTATACCGACTGGAGGAATTGGATGGCACTTCCATTACGAAATGGGTTAACCACGACAAGTTGAAGATTTTCCAAGCACTAGAATAGTCTACTCTGAGGATGGAGTAGAAACTAGGAAGGGGGAAGATGTCGACACTAAAATTTTCCTCCGTAATTTCTATTTCATTAATGTATGTATTAGGAATAGGATGTTGTTAAGTGTAATTAGTAGTAGCATCTGATAGAAGATAACGGCACCGTCAGTACGGTGCTGCCAATAATGTAGAGTACGGTAACAGTCAAAGTACAATAGGAATGTTGTAACAAGTAAATATTTGTCGTAAGTGGTCCGGTAATGTTAAAATGTCAAAGTTGGGATAAGTAGAGAAGTAGGGTCTACATGATTAGGAATTATAAATATTATATTGGTAATAAGGACAAGGAGTGAGGTCATAAATATTTTGTGTATTTTATTTGTAAAAAGTCCTAAAAATGTGGAACCCATGTGAAATGATATGGTTTATCTTATCTTAAAAGATAAGCTTACATGTACAGATAAGAGTTAAGGTATGGAATATGATTTGTCAGAGTGGATTTCTTATCCTATCTTAGAGATAAGATGGATAAGCCTAGAAGTTCTATAAATAAAGAGGCCACCCCCCTCATTTAGCATAGAAGGAAGTAGTGAGAAATATTGTATGAGTAAGTGTGTAAAGGAAGCCATTAGTTTAAAGGTGTGTTGAAGAAGCCATTAAGAGGTGTAATTGTGAATTTTCTCCCATAGTTATTGGTGGAAGGCAAGTGAAGTCAATAACACTTGAAGTACCTCATGGGTGAGATTGTAACAATTTCATGTTAATATTATAATTTATTTTGATATTTCAAATTTGTCATCATTCCGTCTAGTATCAGTAGTCGATGGTATTCTTGTGTTATGCTGTTGTTATTGTGTTCCAAGATTACATCCACCAATCTAAAAGGCTGTGCATTAGTAAATAATCATAGCACGAGGAGTTCCCGGTGAAGAATTATCATAGTGCCGGATTGGTGATGACAGTACGCCCCAAGGACCTGTTATTTTGATAACTAGCGGGTTATCAAGACCAAAGACAATGTATTGACCTCCCGTAACTTGGGTTAGGGGTAACTTTGGAATCTGTGGGCTCTGAGGGCCATAGGGTCACCGACCTCCTGAAATAAGCATGATGTAATAGACATATATTAAGACTTGAGGGAGGCATAAGAATACTTGAGGGAGATTCTATTAACGCTCATTCTTGTCAAATGACAGAAAAATTCTTGGAAGACCCAAAATAGCTTCCCGCACTAAGAAGGTCATACCTTTTGTATTTCTCAACATACTCATGTGAGTTTGGTACATGTTGGAATCTTTTGATGTTGATCCCATTGATGCTCCTCATTGAGGGTATGCGTTGGACCCCTTTGATGACACTATGTAACTGGACATTTATTAATCCCAAGTATGGTTGTGAAACCCCTGATATGTGTACATGTTTGGAATTTGGGATGTGCAATTAAGAGGCATGGTCATAATTCTTTCTTTGTTGCAGCACATGGGACAGTATGGGGAGACTTTTTTAAGTAATATACAATCATTTCACTCAATTTACTGTGATCTTACATAGTGGTTGAAGGATAGATTTCAGGATTTCCATTTTCTCCTTCTCTCTCTCCTTCTCCTTTTTGGCTATAAATTGGAGTGCTAGGCTCATTGTAAAGGGAGGTAGTTTCATTGTAGCAAATCTCTATCAAAATTTATTTATGAAGCCAATGTATTTCAGCCCCTTGTAGTGGACTCCTTGCATGGTGATCCAGGCCCTTATCTTGTAATAGATTGAATTTTGCATATCATGAAGCAATAAAATACAAGTTTGTGGATGCATCTTCCCCTGATGTGTTTGTTTGCATGTCTTCTTGCCCCTTTCAACCTTCATTACAAAAATATTGTGTCTATTATTATGCTCTTGAAAGGACTCATTATTATTTTGCATGTATGAAATATTGTTATGAATGCATTTTCCAAATTGTGGAAAATTGTTATAACCCCTTCTAGTATGCATTTTACTTCTATCTTTCACACATTGGATAACTACTCTCACACCCCCCCTTTTCTGGTGTATCACCACTTTAGTGTAGGTTTTTATTTTCATGCATTCTCTCTCAAAGGTCCCTTGGAAAGTTAGATTACGAAAGATAGGTTTTTTTACAATAGAGTAGATTATTGTAGGTATTTTATGAGTAAGAACCAACTTTCTTTATATGTCTATCTCATGTAGCAAGTCCCACGACTTGGAGATAGTACCCATGTTATCCAATCACATCGTGAGCTCAAGTATATGCACTTGTGTAAATATAAGGGTGCTATGATTCGGTGATAATAGTGAGTTCACAATCAAAAAGTGACTATGATTTGTTTTAAAACATGGGTTTCATATGTTGGAGCTTAAGCTCCCTATCCATATGTTTATGCACTTTTCACCATACTTGATGGGTACATTGTTGTGCATTTTGGATTCATGTTTGATTTAGAATTTTATAATTTTTTTAGTTGTTGGGATCTTTGGAGATTTTTTGTGTTTTGGTCTTATCTTGGTAAAAAACTTGTCTAGGTTTCTTATAAGCTAATGCTTGAATTTTCTGATCGCAGGTTGTGGGAGAATAATGCGGAGCTTTAGAATTGATGTGAGAAATGATGGTGGTCTTGCCACAATCTTTAGTAGAAGAATAATGTGATGGATTTAAAGGATACGGTCCAAGGATTTAAGAAGATGGGATACCGAGAGGTGAGCCATAGACAGAAGATGAATAGTTACTAGGATGTGGCCCTAAAATAGAAGTAAAAGGGCTACTAGTGCATGACCCATAACTAGAAGATGATGGGCTACTAGGATGTGGCCCAAGAATAGAAGATGATGGAATACTTGGGGATGACCCATACATAGAAGCTAAGGGGATAATTTGACATGCCCTGAGAATAGAAGATAGTGAACTACTCGATAATGTCCCACAAATAGCAAAGAGAGAGCTACTAGAAGGTGACCCACACCTAGAAGAAGATGAAGAGCTACTTGGTGTTGACCCCATAAGAGATTCTGATTGAGGTATTGTGATAGAAAAATAGTGATTGGGTGATGATTAGATAGGCCAAGTTTCAATGTAAGACCTAGGAGTTTCATCATATAATGAAGAATGTTAACATGGAAGAATAAGAGGAGAATCAAGTTGCATGATCTGAGGCTCTTCTTCTGTTTCTTGATAAAAGGAATCAAATTTTTCCTCACAATACATGGATGCATATAAGTCTAAAGATAATCCTTGCTCGTAATTTGTTAGAGGGATATCTTCATGTTACCCTATAAAGGCTATGATTTTTCCTTCATTCTGAAAGAAATCTATCATTTTGGGTTGTCAATCGACCAAGAGGGTTTGATTGGATGAAAAAGGGCCAACTGGTGTGAACTATTGAGATTATTTTTGATAGAAAAATGTTACGTAGGGGATGAAATAGACGTGGATCTATATGTCTTGACAGTAGAAGAAAGAGGTGTGGACCTACCTATATGATTGTATATCATCTGAAAACTAGTAGGATTAAGTACAAAGTTTACATATTGTGATGTAGGATTTTATTCATACATTGGACTAAAAGGAATTTGAGTCATGTGAATGTTCAAATAAGGAACAATTCATGGGGATGATCAATGAAGAAGGTCCTATGAAGAAGTAGAGGACTACGATTCAAAAATTACATTGGATGAATAATAATAGGGGTGCTATAAAGAAAGAGAGGACTATGATTTAATAATTATATTAGATGTTGGATTGGAGGGGTTTGGAGTCATGCGTATGTTCAAAGGAAGAATACATCCTTGACATGGGTGATAAAAGGGGTCCTATGAAGAAAGGGAGGACCGTGATGTAGGAGTCATAATAAATGGATGAGTAAGAGGGTCCTGCGAAGATAGAGAGGACCGTGATTCAAGAACTATTTTATATGTTTGATTTGAGGGATTTGGAGTCATGTGTATCTTTAAATGAAGAAGACATTATTGAGGTGATTTATAAAAGGGGTCCTACAAAGAAAGGGAGGAATGCGACATAGGATTCATATTAAATGGATGATGAAGAGGGTTCTGCAAAGATAAGGTGGATTGTGATGTAGGATTCATATCAGATGAATGATGAAGAGAATTTTTTATGACACAAATATTTAGAGGAGAACATGATTTGGGTAATTGATAATAGAGGTCTTATAAAGAAGAGGAGGACCACGACTTAGGAGTTGAATTATATGAATCTAAATAGTATTTTGGATCTGAATCATTAGAATAATGAGAGGAAATATTTGGATTAGAATTCTCAAAAGAAGAGGAAATGTTTGGATTAGAATCAAAAGAAGTGTGGGGGGAACACAAATAATAATTTAGATCAGAAGTGTCCAAACCATACCACTAACTATCAGATTAAGGTGGGGAATGGGTTACCTGAATGGGTTCTCTAGCGAAAAGAACCAAATGAGGTTTGGTCATGATGGACATCTTTTGATATGAACTTTCAAAAATTTTATTCCTTACTATCATATGTATAAGAGACCTTGCGATAATCATTATATTTTTTCGTGTGTTGGGCTCAAAGGTCTATACCTAGATGGTAATATCAAACTTCTTCAAAGTGAAGAAGGTTTCATGTTGATTTGGGAAACATAATGAAAACCAACTAGACATTTCATAAATATGGGGATGCTCGTGCTATTTTTCAAATGGGAAGCTAAGGAAAACATACATAGTGATGAATCAAGATTGATAATCCAACAAGGTTTGGAGGCATATATGTCAAAAGATTGATCAAAATTTTAGCAACATAAAGGATACAAAGGAAATATTTCCAATGTTTTATTGATGCAAAATTTTCTGTAAAGGAAATGTTTATTCCAAGGGTTGAAAGATATGTTCAAAAGTGATCATGAATTTAGGAAAAACAAGAAGATCAAGTAGATCAAATACCCAAAGGATTTTCCTAGAAATTAGTTTATAAGGCAGATAAACACAAGGAACAATCATGTGAGTCCAAAACAAAAACACAAATTAATGATAAAGAATCAATGGATCGAAGTGATTGTCCTAAATGGATAAGTCAAAATGACAAATAGTCACAACACATAATCACACAAGGTTTTTTTAAACCAATTAATTATCGAATTACTTCCCTAGTCTATCTCCAAATGATAGTTAGTGTTTTAATATGATTTTAAAAATATCACCACTTATGTCATGTTAGAAGAAATGAACAAGGTGTAAGTAATAACAAGAAGTCAATGCAATCCCCAAAAAAAATATACTAAAAGTGAGCTTGAATCTAATAAAGACCTAAATCCCAAAAAGTGGCAATTAGGATTGTGAACGACACAACAATACTGCCAAGATATGTTAATCAAACTTTGTAAAAAAGTAAGGTATTAATATCGAGATGATACTGATATAACGTGCACAAATTGTAACACTCAACACTTTTCAAAATCGAGGTAGCAATGGAAATCAAACTAAAGGTAGAGTATACCTAGGAATTGTTAAAGTCTATATAAATTAACATCACAATAAAGATATTTAGGTCAAGTTTATAAGAAACAAGACGTAAATACCAAAATTGTAGCAAGACGATCTAAACAAGGATAAAAATTCAAAGGATATTCAACATGATGAATCCAACCTAACTATGATGACGATCTTGACTTAGGTATCAAGATAAAAAAGGTTACCAATGATATTGAAATGTCTCCACACACTTTAGACATTTAATAAATCAGCTACAAACATGGATGGGTGTAAACAAACACAAAAGTGGTGAATACAATCAATTACCAACACAAGGCTAGTCACTCTTCTTCCAATCAACAAAGTGTCAAAAGAAAGTGAAGAAAGTAGATCAATTGGGGGTGAACCATGTTGGCCTCACTTCGAAAGAGTTTTACCTCACCTTAGGGTGAGTGAAAAACTAAGCAAGAGTAATGATTCACATGTTTTGTGATGAATAATGGCTCTCAATTCAAATTGGTTTTGCAATGGTCAATGTTGGCTCATGGTCAAAGATAACTTCCTAGGTGGTTCAATCAACTAGGTGTCAAAGTTATCTAAGAGAGAGCTTGATTCTATAAGGTTTCCCAAGGATTATCCCGGCTTTACTTTACCCCTTTCAAGTACAGTGTGTAATAAATGCATCCATCATCTACTCTCACTCAGGTCATGATAAGGATAAGTTTAACACTAAATCTCATGTTTATACTGGTCAAGTAGGTGTGTGGAGAATTTTTTGTTTTTCCCAAGAGGTTACCTCTTGTATGGACTACTTTGGGGTTCCTAGGACCACCCCAATTGTTGTAGCTTAAGGTTTATGCCAATGGAGTTATGTCCTAATTTTAAGTGGACGGGGTGTACTCTTATCTGAACCTACAAATCAAATGTTTTAAATGTGGTGTGTTTTTTTATATTTATAATTAATGTGTTTTATTCGATAGCCATTTGGCAATCTGAAACATAGGTATAGCTAGATTTTTTTTTTCAAACTCCTTTCTTTGAAAAGTATTTTTAGGTCCCGCACTCAAGCGTTAGTAGTTCTCCGAGCAAATAACATTATTTGAAAGAGGATAAAGAGTTACTTTTGATTCTCAAGATCATCCAAGTATGTAAGAGAAGATCATAGACAAAATATAATCCAACTAAAAAGTAAAATAAAGTTTTGTAATTAATGAACAATAAAAAAACATGATAAATGTTCATTCCCTTAAGCCAAAAATGAAAGATGAAGTTTTCAATTAACCATATGTTAGAAAATGAAGACTAAATTTTCATTGGATTCTCATGATCACCCTAAGGTGCAAGAAAATAGCATACAAAAAATTTATCCAACAAGATCGAAATGGAAAACTTGAAATCAAAGGACCATAAAAAATGCTTTGTAAAAGGTTCGTTACCTTAAGCAAGAGGAATAATAAAATTTCTAAGTTAATCTAAATGATAAAAATATAGATATCAAAGTTGTTTTTTATTCTCAAGATCAAAAAAGGGTACAAGATAAGAGCATACACAATATTTGGTCTAAATCAAGTAAATAATGGAAATACAACATTCATCAAAATATTAGACATGTTAGAAAATGACCAGTTTTATGATAAAGGGAAAACCTGTAATTTCTATAAGTATAAATCCTGAATTTATGTTTTCATTGCATAATTCAGTTCAATACATTTCTAATGCAAAAAATGGATTCATTTTGAGTTCGGGAGAAAGCATTAAGGCCTTTTGAAGATGGGTTATGGATATGCTCTTATGCTCATGGGTATACACTTAGCATGCACTTAGAAAATGTTAAACAAACATTCCTCAATCTATTAAATGGTCAAATTTTTCCAACCAAGATTCAATTTTTACAACAACCCATCAAATTAATATATGAATAGAAGACTCAATGCTATCAAACATTAACATTTATAAGATTTTCAAGAAATTGACAAAACTAGCATGTAGAATGTTGGAAAATGAAGCTCTAAACATGAAAACATGGGTAAATCTTGAAATTTTTCCATTAAGATCTTATTTTTACAATACTTCACCTCCTTTATACCTGCAAAGAAGACTCAACACATCTAAACTCAATAAAAACAAGTTAATAAACATAAGTTAGATCAACATGTGCAAAAGAGGGTTAGTAACTAAAATTGAAACTTAACTACAAAAACTTGAAATTAAGTTCAATGGACAATGGATTAAGTCCCACTGGGCATGAGACATATTTATATGAATTATTTAAAAATGCAAAGGAAATCAAATCCAACACCTAACAACTTCAATACAATACTAACTAGATCAATATACCATCATTCTTAGAGCTTAATCAAAGTTAATCTATTAACATATTTGCATTCACTACTAAAAGTATGATCATTTATCCACATCGTTATTCACAAAAATTTCATTTCATAGAGAAATTGTAAATTATTAACATTAAATAAATAGATTCTATAAAAGTAAGTGTAAGTTTTCTATAATTTCATAAAATTGAAATTTATACTTGTAAAATATTCACATTGTCGAAATTTCATTGTAATCAAATCAAATTTTATCCACATGTTGTTAAAAAATGTAGAAATTTTAAAAAAGAACTATAGAGAGAAAAACAACGTAAATATACTACCTCACAATAAGAGTGTATCATACCATTTCCAAGGTTTATATTTCCCTATACAAATTCTACACTACAATTTGATTGTATATTAATTCAAAGTTATAAAATAAAAATATATTTTGGACAATTTAGTACGCCGTTCAACACTAGTTGTTTATAATCTATATATAATTTGTACTACACGATTTCAAATATTGGAACCATTTCTAAAAGGTTCAAATAAAACTCAGAATATTTTACACACTCTAATATTCATGAGTGTGTAGTATGCACAAAATGTGAAATACATGCATTGTGGGAAATTTAATATGATAATTGGTTCTAATTTTTAATATATACACTAACAAAATATACTAAACTATAGTTGTGGATAATCTACACTACTTAAACATAATTTGTAATTATGTAGATATACTAAACTATAGATAATCTACACTAACGGAAATAGATCCTTAAACAAGGTAAAATTATTCAAGCATGGAATAATATCATCACCTCTCTATTTTTAAAATTTTTGTGTTGGGATAATGTGCATAGTAACCCAAAAATATTTATGAATAATTTATGAAATGAAAAATCATAAAACTCATTAATCAAGTCTACCAATGAATAATCAACAACTTCAAATTATTATTTTTTGATAGTCCACAATACACTATTTTTTAAAACAAGTTTGGATTATCTATAATAAATTGGTTCATTTTCTAAACATTGTAGATATTTCACAATATCATGAAATAAAATTTATACTTTAAACATATGTATATTCTTAAAGTTTTATTGTGAAAAAATCATGCATTCTTTTCATATTATTTTAAAAAAAAATACTTTTGAAACTATAATTATTAATAGTCTACACAACATTATCCCAAAAATAAATGTTTGTGATTCCAATTAATCCACATTAAATGTATCACCATTTCATAAAATACAGTGTTTAATCTCCACAATTTCATAAAATTCAATTCTAGAAATTGTAAAAATCCTCCTTGTAACAATAAAAATATGATTTTGTATACTCCATTAGATGAAAATAAAAAATTTGTAGATATATTCACTATACCACTTAATTCTACTTGTGGAATATAATAAATTTAACAATTAATTTAGAAAATTAAACCTATTGACATTACTATGTGAATAGTCTCATTTATCCACAATAATATCATTATAATGATTTGTAAATTATCAACCATTCTAAATGGAACAGATTCTAAACCACAATATAGTGTAGATTACCCTTACTTTCATGAAATTCAATTTGGAAACTTGTAAAATATCCAAAATGTCTTGAAATTTCATAATTTGAAAGACACCACATTTTCTCATTTTTGAAATTCATTATCTAGCGTTTCATTAGAAATTCAATTTTTTTAATCAAGGATAAAGGTTTTTTGAATGGTTCACTCTATTAAGGTACAAAAACCATTTGTCAACATAGAGAAATTTAATTGTCAAGAGAAATGGACAGCATAGAAACAAGCATCCTAATTGTGAGATATTTCATAACCTAAAACCAAACAATCACCTCATCTTGTACACTCCTATAGAAGATGATATTCTGAACCACTATCCTTGAATTATCTTCAAGACCTTATTGTAGAAAAATCATCCTCATGTAATCTTTATATTTAGTCCCTCCCAAACATTAATGATTTTTAGAGTTAAGGTCATGAGGAATATTATCAATCCACACACGTTAGAATTGAAGAGTGGGTTGTACATTAACAAGATTCAAAATTATATAATACGGATTATAATTTGTGACATCAAGAATTGTTCTTCTTCCATTTTCAATCTTGATTGTTCAATTTATCATCCAAATGTGCCTTCTCAACCAAATTTTTATTTGTATAAATCTTAAATAAAGAATTAAATGGCCAATACAATGGAAGGGTCTTATGGATTGTGTATTATCCAAGGCAATATGAAATTCCTAAAATATAAGCCCAAAACATTGATATGAAAGGACCGTAGTTTAGAGACACCTTGGTTAATTTTCACATGTTAGTCTAATCATATCAACCAATGGAACGTATTAAAATATTGAAAATAATCTTAGGATATATTTATAAAAGTAATTTGAAGGAACATCTGAAGAGAAGGGTGATTTATCTTTTTACTTCATGCAAATTATATAATGGTCAGTAAATTTTTTGAATGTAGAAGTAATTAAATGATTACCAATAGAGGGAACCCAACTATTAATATAACATTAAATACAATTTCTTAATTTTATATATCACAATTCATGCCTTAGATCGAAAATTTAAGCAAGCAAGAATATTCCTCTGTATACCAGTCAACACACTATTCATGTTTACATCGAAAGGCATGATATGTTTCAATGTGGGATTAATCTATAATATATTATGAAAATATTGGCCATGGAAAAATGTTGTATTGCTTGAATAGGGTGTAGAGGTGATAAATTCATGTATGATTAGACATTTTTTCATTAAGGATATCATTCTTTTCTAGATTGGTCAGCATTGTAAATATACCACTGTGCATTAAATTAGACATCCTATGAAGTCTTTGAATTGTTCCTACAACCTTCCTATACAAATTGGCCCACATTCCAATATTATATGATTTAAATTATACTTGTAAAATTTGTATTTTGTAAAAAAAATAATTAAAACTAAATATCATTAATACCATCTTACCATCATTTACATAACCACTTTGAAACATATTTTATTGGGAATATTTTAAAATGATAATATCCTAATCGAATAAAGAATATCAATCAATCATGACCATTGTTCTAGACACGTGGCATATTTCATTTAATTATTTAAATTTATTAATCCTTATTATATTTGAATGGAGTAAATCTAAATATGAATATCACAATTAATAGCCATAAAAGATAACTTATGTATCAAGATCGGAACCATTTAACTACTCATACAACTGTCATATTAATATTAAAATTTTACATTCTTCACTAGATCGAAACAAAATATTTATGTGTCATTGATAATAGAAAACAATGCAACGGTAGCAATACATTCATCTTTCTTGTTAAGAAAACCTAAATGCATCCCCTTTCCATCATCGATAATTTTTTAGTATTTCTTTTCTACAAATGGATGGATTAAAAGGTATAATGTTTTGTGAATTCGATCTGCAGATGCATGCAAGGGCTTATGGTGACACCCGATAAAGCAACCCACTTGAGACCCAAGAAACAACCTAGGATTAGTTAGGAAAATTATAGAATAATTTTTTTTATTAAAAGAATCTATAAACCAGGTTACAAGACAATATATATATATTATTAAAAGAGTTGTCACTAACAAGTTCCAGAACAATTCAAAATCCACTAGAACAAAAATTTCTTTATTAACAATTATTAGAGGTCACAAGGTCCAAAATTTAGGGTTAGAAGTTTCAATTAGGTTCTGAGGGAAAATTCCTCACCATACCCACTCTCTAATAGGCTTAAATATTCAACTTGATTTTTCTCACACTTAACACATTTGAAAATTTTCCTAAATCATTCCCATTAGATAGGAAATTTTCCTCACCTTTCCATTGATATAAAGAAGTCCTCCTAACTCCTCATAAAACTCAAGTTATGGGCTGGTGGGCCTTGGGGTGAAAATTTTCTCCCAAGGGCGGGCCTGTGGGCCCAGGGAAGAAAATTTTCCCAAAGGGGCAGGTTTGGTGGGCCACAGGGGAGACTTTTGAAAATTTCCCTGTTATGGGGTAAAAATTGCAATTTTCCACGGGTCCTCGCAAGTCTCCCACGTGGTCCTCCCAAGAGGAAACGTGGAGCGTCAAGGCTAAATCTCCTGGTCTGGAAAAGAATATTAGGGAACCGGTGGGGCAGAGCGAGTTTGTGGGAGGACAAATTTTCACCTTTTGGGGTAAAAGCAGGGTGCTAAGGGAAAAAATTTGCCCCACGTGCCTCCGCCGACGCCTCAGAGGCACCTCGTGATGCCACGTGTCAGCCCCTATTGGCTGCATGCTAGCGGGCCGACAGAGTGGGAAACTAATGAAAATTTTCCAAAAAAATTTAGAAAAGTGAAAGGCTGAATGATAAAGGTCATCGGTTTTGCCTCCGCCGATCAGCCTCGTGAAGCCACGTGGCAGCACCTGATTGGTTGTGCAGGATTATGGGCCGAATGCGTGGGGAAAATGTAAGAAAATTTTCCTAAAATTTTTCGAATGCGCTAAGTTAAAAAGAGGTGTCGCACCTTTGCCGTTGCACCTCATGAGGCCATGTGGCAGCCTCTGATTGGTTATGGGCCGGGGGTGGTGAAGAAAATTTAGAAAATTTTCCCAAAAACAATTTCCTAAGTGTTTAAGGGAAAAATTCAGGGCCGCGGGCCTGCCAAGGAAATTTTTCCCAAAATTTTTTTGCCAAGGAAGAAAAACTTCAGAGGGCCATAACTTTTGATAGAGAGCTCATTTTTGGAAAACGAGGACTTTCTTGGAAATCTCTCGACGTCCTCTTTGTACAAGATCATTAATTTTAGATTTTGATAAAGTTTAAGGGGTCAATTTTAAGAAAACGGCTTGCAGGATTTTAAAAGCAAACTGGTAAATTTTAACTTATAAATTTATTCAATTTGATCTTCCTCCTTCTCTCAACATGTCAAATAGACATGGAGAATTGTTCTAAGAAGGGATTTAGGATGTATTTGGAAGGTAATTTTGCTTGATTGATTTCCAATTTGAATTTTTTTTCCAACATTTGACAGCAAAAAGACTATGAAAGGTTTGGGCCCGATTTTGCAATGTTTTAAAATATTTCCTTAAGTGTTTTTTTTTTGGGTCAATTTGAACTCATTTATAATCTGTTCATGTTGCAATTTTATTGTGCATTTCAATGTTGATTATTGTTTGCAGGCTCTGAACTGTGCATTTTTCAAAAGTATTTGCTTCTTCCAGTTTTAAATTTTAAAACGTAAAGATCAAATTACTTAAACACAAAAAATCTATTTAAATTTTTCATCATTCAAGTATGGAAGTTCATTTCTAATCCTAGTCTAAATCCATTTAGTTGATTCAACAAACCATTTAATCAAAATGCTAAATTCATTTAAACATCTCCAAAAGGTTTCCAAATCTCACATTCTTTTATTTTCAAAAGAACAAAGTAATATAATTTCTTCATGTTTACATTCCTTTCTTTCAAATAAAGATTTCAAAGAAACATTTCAACTCCTCATATTTCCAATGCAAAACATGCAAATGATTAGAAAGAGTATTGCAATCCTTTATTAATTTCAATTACAACTTTACACCTTCTTCTTCAATTTGATTACAATTCAAATATACAGCATTTCAATTTCTTCCTTTCAAAAACAGAAACAGAGTATATATATCTTTCACATTTCGAATTTACAACTTTCATAGCTCAATACAACATGTTTCCATTTCAAAACATTTACAATTCATCGACTTCAAGTGGGAAGGGTTACAATGAGATTTTATTTCAGAAGGTACTGTCAAACTATCTTAATCCTCTACTCCAATACAACAAAATACATTCTTCTCATTCATCCAATTTGATCACAACAAAAGTAGGGAAAGGCAACGCTCTCCACCCAACCAAGACATCCAATGAAAAGGAGAAGCCATCCTTCTTCATTGGCCCCCGAGCCCCAACCACAATGCAATAAGAAATGTATTTCAACTCATGGCAACAACAGGCTTCCACATCACAAAGCAATCTTTCAACATGCACATTTCAAACTAAAAACATAGTCCAAAACAAAAAAATTGTTTTACAACTGGATGTAAACATCACACAAAACTTAGGCTTCACCATGCAAGCCAAAGGAAAAAGAACTATGGGGGAAGCTGCTTATGCCTCCCAATAGGAATTGAGTATCACCACCTAGTAGCAAACCGCCAAAATAATATCATCATCACATATCCTTATGCCCCCCACAATCCCTCCTTATGCCCCCCAAAAATTTCTTATGGCCCCCATAAAGTAAGAAATGCAAGCTATTTCTTTTTACATGGTGGATCCCAAAATCCAAACTCCCTCCACAAGAATTTTGATGCCACTAGGCATTCCCTTATGCCCCCCTCACATGATTACCCCATAGTCTTCTCCTACACCATCCCTAGGCAGTCTACCCAACAACCCACAAACATGCAACAAACATTCACACATTCACATGTACATTTAAAAATAAAAAGAGAGCATTTCAAGAGCAAAGCTCCTACCTCTCCATGATGGAGTTCATTCCTAAGTTCCAAAACAACAAGATCTTCCAATGCAAAAACAATCCAAAGATCAACCAAGCACAAGCATGTAACAGTCTTCCCAAAATCTTCTCCAAAGCAAGAGCTCCAAAACAGCAAGAAAATTCGCCCCAAGGAAGCATTCCCAAAAGTTCAAGCAACCCAAAACAAAGAAAGGAGTTCTAATTTTATAGAAGAGGGAAGGGAAGAGGATGAGGTGGATCCATGTAGGATGCCACTTCACACATCCTCAACTCCAACAAAAAAGTCAACTTCATTCTCCAATGCATAATAAATAGGTGGGTGAATAATATGACAGTTTACTTACACACTCAAATCCAAGCCCACACCCCAAAGGACTGAAATTAAATGATGTAAGAAAAGTGCAATTAAAACTTGCAATTTGCCTTGTCAAAAATGCATTATAAAAGGTCTAATTTCAACTCTCCAACCATAGGTATGGTTGGTAAATAAATTTAAGAGGTATGGGACAAGTTTAACTTGTCCCACAAGCCTCAAAAGTCAGCCTCCAAGGACACATTTGAATTTCCAAGGAGGTGGAGTGTTTCCCACTCAAAAGTTAACTTACACATCACTTACACATATATTACAACACTTTAATGCAAGGCCAACAACTCTATTAATTACTTTCCTATGACATAATTTAATTAGTTTACTTAACAACATGATTATTCACATAATATTACACATCATTTAATGAATAATGAAAGGGTCAATACACCACAAAATAAACACATGTAAACATAACAAAGGGTCCAAATAAATAAATACACATAACCCCTTGGTCACATTTAAAGGTGATCCCCCCTATGGGAATCCCTAACACAAACAAACACGCACAAACAAATACAAGTTGTCATGGTGACCTTGTTGAATTCATCTAGAATTCCAATGTGGTTGGTCTCCAATCCCCCGATGTTTGTTGTGATATTTTAACCTGCAAAACACAAATACCTCCTTTGGCCTCGTGGCCATATCAGAACATCCAAAATAATATAAATATAATTCCCAAAATCATCCAGATATATGAATCACAACAACATCAAAGCAATCTAACCATATCATTTACAATTTTATCCACAACTATATCATCATCAATAATTTCCATTTTCTAGGTCTACTCACAATATCCAAATATCACATGTCCGAACAACATCCATAATATAACCATGTCAAATAGTATATCATCATCAACATATAAAATGTCTCTAATAATCATCATGCATCATATAAAATCAAGGTCAACAATAATCCATGATCGAACATCTAACATCATACTAAATCAAAACTATAATAATGTCCATGATATAGTCAGCAATATCATGATCAGTATCAAAAAGGTGTCAAAGGGAAGTGGGCACTACAGGATACCAATATAAGCCAATATGGATTTTGAAAGATGCCACTATAGTAGATCCTGATCTTGAGCCTAACAACTTGCACAAGATGGGCAAGTCTCTGATCGCTTGTAACACATTTTCAACTACATGGTGAAAGCAAGAGGCTATCACAATCAGACCATGTATTAGAAGAATTTCCAGAAGAGTAACCTGAAGATCCATTAGAATAACTAGAATATCTACTAGAGTGACTAGCATAATGAGCTTCAAATAATTCTGTCATAGTGTTAAGAATGACCTCCTTCTACAAATGGTACTCTTTAGAATAATGTATCGACATATACCTACAATTGTCCAAGCATTTGCTAATAGATCATGTCTACATAGAACTACAATTTAATCAGGATGAATAACCATGCGACATTCTAGATATCATGCTTAAAGCCTGTGTTAATCTATAGTTTGGATTCGGAGAAATACCTTTAAATCCAAAGGATTAATGTTTACAGGAGAGTGCCTCAAAATATTGCTAAATAGAGAGATTTTCCAAAAGGGCACTTGTGATGCTTAAATAGATAAGCGAGTTCTAGTTTTATATGTAATTTCCTTTCCTTCATAAAGTATGCATTTTTGTAAGGGATTTACTCTTCTTTTAAAAATTGTCTTTTGAAAACTCACAAGTGTCGAATGTTGCATCTATTGAGTAATGTCACTGAAGCATCATTTCTACAAAATTTTATAATTTGACCTAGTCATTCAGAATGAAATTGAATGAGCATATCATCATTTGTGCTCTTACCACCTGTAGTAAGTAACTTGATTCAGACATTCTTGAAATGTAAACAACTGTCACCATTAATCATATATTAAAATTTAAATTTAGTAAATTTTAAGAGATACTTATCATGATTATATGCGGGGTTGTTTGAATCATATATATTCATTCTTGTATTTAAGCCTTCCAAGAACATGTTTAATGGCTTCAATGTGTATTTCATTACTTTTGTAGAGCAAGATAGATTTAAGCAAGGCAAGTACACGTTTATTGCGTTTTTGAAAAGGAAATTTTGCAGAAACTTCATAGGACATGTGGGTTGTTTTTCAACTAACACCCAAAGGTCATTGAAAACGAGTATTTTGTAATGTCCATTTTTTTTCGAATTGAGGCCTAAATAAGGACTTCTTGCCATTCATTTTTTGTGGCATGAAGAATTATTGAACAAAGTACATTAAATTGCATTTCATTTCAATATCATTCTTAGAAATTAGATTTAATGTTTCATACTTTTAAGTGTTTTGATTTAAATGTAATCATTTGGATTTGGATGAACAAAGAAATATTAAAATATTAAGTGAGACTTAAGAGGTGGTCCTTTCTTATTGGCCTTTGACGCCAAGGGAAGAATTATATTATTAGGGACTTTAGGATTCATTTTAAAAATATAAATCTGGCAATTTTTATACATAATTGAGTTTGTTGGGCTAACACTACCTTTCCACTTGAAAAACGAAAACCCTCTTGTGTGGCATTAAGGAAGATGGAAACCTTTTGTGGCTTGGCGGATTTGTGACGAAATACCCTCCAATTTTGAAATGGAAATACATGTAGAAGGATTCCAGATTTTGTAGTATGGCAGTGACTAATTTTATGAATTGCTGGATTTACAATGCTATTCTAAATTGCACAAATTTTTACAATATCGGATTGTTGATATGTATGAATCATCTATAATTGTGATAAGAGCCGGAATCAATATTTTTATAGATTTTTGGTGGGGTTATCAATATTTTTCAATGTGGATTTGTGGTTGTTGTGCTGCTGTCATAAATTTAATTACTGCTAGTATATATTTGCTAATTGTTAGTCCATTTGTTAGTTACCAAATGTGATGACATATTGATAACTGTTCTGAACTAATCACTAACAATAATTTTCAGTTGTTGTGCATGGTTGTATGGTAATTCTAAACTCTAACATTCCCCCCCCTTAATACATTGATCTTACAAATGTACCCCCTAAAAAATCAAACTTCACCTTGCCTTGAGGTTTGGTGAGAATATCTCCGTTTTCAGTTTCAGCCCTATAGGGCAGTACTAGAGCTGAATTTGGTGGTTCATGACCATTCACGTGTAATGTAGTGACATTTGACACTCAATATGCTTTGTTCGTTCATGATGAAAACAGGATTCTTCACAAGCTTCAACACAACTTGATTGTCTACAGTGAATGATGGGAGGTTTCTCTTCAGGAATCCCTATATCTATAATGCTTGGATCCTAAGACCAAATCAGTCTTTACAAACAATAACCTTATATCAAAAGAGCATTACACCCTTAGTGTCTGAGATTTGCAACAAAGTTAAACAACTTGCTAAACGAGATAGGTCCAGTTTTTGAAAGATGAAAAACATATCCTGAAGTGGATTTCCTGTCATCAACGGATCCTGCATAGTCCGAGTCTGTATATCCCTGTAAGAAGAACTGAGTTTTCTTCTGATACTCCAGACCAAAGTCAACTGTACCTCAGACATATCTCAACACATGCTTTACTGCTATCTAATGACATTTCTTCAGCTCCTACATAAATCTGGCGAGATAGCTCACTAGCAAAGCAAAGATCTGGTCTAGTATAAGTCAAGTAAATGAGACTCCCCACAAGCTGCCTGTAGTGAGTGCCATCTACCTGTGGTGAATCCTGGAATCTAGATAATTGCAAACCTTTTTCCATAGGTGTGGACATTGGTTTACAATCTGACATGCCATACTTTTCCAGAAGTGTCTTGGCATATTTCATCTGGGAGATGAAGATATGATTCTTCTTCTGCCATATCTCTAAGCCAAGACAATAGTGAAGTAGCCCCAAATCAGTCATGTTGAAGGATTTCTTCAGATCATTCTTTACATCATCTACAAGATTGTCAGAACTTCCTGTGATCACAAGATCATCTACGTACAAAAGCAGAATGACAATCTCTATTTCCTACCTTCTTGATATACAAATTTGTATCTGAGGGGCTACGAGTGAATCCATGCTACAATAGGTGATCATCAATTTTTATATACCATGCCCTAGGTGCTTGTTTGAGTCCATAAAGAGACTTTATCAGATGACATACCTTGTGTGGTTGATGCTCATCTACAAACCCTTCAGGTTGGGCCATGTACACTTCTTCTTGTAGATCACCGTTTAGAAAAGCACTCTTGACATCCATCTGCTGAAGTTTCCATCCATTTTGTGCTGCGAGTGCACATACAACTCTGATGGTTTTGATCTTCGCAGTGGGTGCAAAGGTCTCGTCATAGTCAATTCCTTCTTGCTGAGCATAACCCTTTGCAACAAGTCATGCTTTGTGTTTGTCGATTGAACCATCTGCCTTATATTTTGTTTTGAAAATCCATTTGCAGCCAATGGATTTCTTACCTGGAGGTAGATCGAAAAGCTCCCACGTCCGATTCTAAATCAGGGAATCATATTCAGCATCCATAGCCTGTTTCCACTGTGGTTGGTCTAATGCCTCACGAACAGTGTCAGGTTCGGTGCTCTGAACAACTGAACTCATGAGTGCAAAATTTACCTCATGTCTAGCTTGACTTCGTGTTCTAATTCCCGTAGAAGTACCAGGAAGTGAGTTCAGGTGTGCATCCCTGATAGTACTCTGGACCCATTTCGGACGTTGGCGCTGCTGATGTGAAGATGTGTTTTCTAGTGTGCCAAGATCAACGAACAAGTCTCCACTCATCTCTTCTTCTCTCTGAGAAGAATCATCTTGCTCATCATCTGGATGTGTGAGCAATCTATGTGACGAGGTCGTTACTGGATCTCCATTGTGTGGTAGGGAGTCAAAGGACAACTCATCACATACCACATCTTGACTCTCGTATATCTTCTTTGTCTCAAGATCCATGAGACGATATGCCTTTGAGGTAGTACTATACCCCAAGAAAAGACATGGCAGTGTCTTTGGATCGATCTTCTTCCTTCTCTTATCTAGAACATGCATATATGCAGTACAACCAAAAACTCTTAAATGATGAATAGAAGGTTTACGACCAGTCCATACCTCTTCCGGTGTCTTGTTCTGCAAGATCTTCATGGGTGCCCAGTTGAGTACATACACTGCTGTCTGGACTGCATCTGCCCAAAACTGATCCTCCAACTTGGCGGTTGAGAGCATACAACGAGCCATCTCCATGACAGTCCTGTTGTGGCGCTCGGAAATCCCGTTCTGTTGGGGTGTATAGGGAGCAGTCAAATGTTGTTGAATGCCATGCTGCTTCAGATATGCTAAGAACTTCTTTGACACAAATTCCCCCCCTCGATCTGAGCGGAGGAGAAGAAGAGGCTTCCCAGACTGCCTGGTGGCTTGCTGGTAGAAGGTTTGGAAATTTGCAAGTGCCTCACTCTTCTTCCGAAGGAAATATACCCACATTTTGCGTGAGTAATCATCAATGATGAGCTAAAAGTATGTAAAACCTTGAAAGCTAGCTAGCAGGGGTCCGCACAGATCGGTGTGAAAGACCTGAAGAGGCTCTGTAGAATGATAAGATCTCTGTTTGAATGGACCTCTATGTTGTTTGCCGGCAAGACATCTTGAGCAAATAGGTAAGGAATGGGAGAGTGGAGGAAGCCCTCTTACCATTTCCTTCACACTGAGCTGATGTAGAGCCCCGGCAGAAAGATGACCATATCGAAAGTGCCAAAGTGCAGTGGACTCTGCCGTTGATGCAGAGAGAGCAACACTAGATGAAGTGACCGCATCCAATGCAAATAGATGGCCCTTCAGAAATGCGTGAGCAATGACTGACTCTCCCTGGGAAATGATGGAGGACTTGACCCCTTTCTCAACAAAGAATTCAACCTACATTCTATGGTTAAGAAGTTGACTTACAGAAAAAAGATTTGAAGTCAAACCTGGAACATAGAGCACCTTTGTGAGTGTACATCTTCGTGTTCTAAGAGGAATGATGACATCACCAATCCTTGCTGCAATATACTCTTGATTGTCTGCAATGGTGATCCGATCTCCTGTGGGCCAGTCACTTAGAGTATGGAACAACTTCTTGTTGCCAGTCATGTGTTTGCTGGCACCTGAATCAATCAACTAGACATCTTCTGACGGCTGTGAAGTCTGTGAGACTAGAACAATGTCAGATTGAGTTGTATCTGATACCTCTTCATTGGAGGTGGCATCCTGCTGAGCAGCAATGTGGCCCTTCTGCCTCTGATTACGAGCATGCCATCGGGATTTCTTGGAATATCCTCGGCCAAAAGTGCTCTCTTCGCTAGAATTTCCATACTTGTGACCGTTGTAATAACAGTTCGCAGTCGTGTGCGTATCTGTGGAGCAAATGTGGCACCACTGATCCGCCTTGTGATTATGCTACTTCTGGGGTGGCCACTGTGGAGGCCGCTGTGAAGATGGCTGCTGAGCATGCTGCTTCTGATTTTGGGGGGCAGATTGCCCTTTCTGAGGCTTATGTTTTTGCCTCGTGATGAGAGCCTTGTCTTTGAAGGCTTCTTGTACATTTTGCATGGCTTCTTCCTGCTGGAGATAATTCACCAGGGTTGTAAAACTCACCTCCTGTTGAGTGATTGTCAACGTGGTGATCAGTGTCTGAAACCGTGAAGGAAGAGCTCACAGGGTGAGCGGGACAAGCAACTTGTCGTCCACTGGTTCACCAAGTGCAGAGAGTTTTGCACGTAATTCAGGTACACACCGCAAGAAGGCTTCTACTGATTCGCCATCATGCATACTCATCTTATGAAGCTTTGTTTGAAGTTGCAACTTTGTCGTCATATTCTTAGCTTCGTAGATGGTACACAATGCGCTCCATGCCTGAGAAGAAGCAGTTGCTTCCCGAATGTATGGCTGCACCTCATCAGAAAGACTGAGGGTAATGAGCATTAGCACTTTCGCATCAGCCTTTTCATATTTTTCCAACAGATCATCATCTATGGGAGGGGTGTCTTTGCAAGAGACAATCCCCCAAAGATCTTCGAATTGAAGAATCATCCGCATTTTGGTTTTCCATGCGGCGAAATTTGGCCCTTTCAAGAGTTGGGCATCGGATAGCAATATTTTTGGAGCAGACATTTTCAAAAACTCAAAAATGTATTTTATTTATTTATTTATTTTTCAAAAATGGCTACAATGCTTACTGAAGGAATCTGTCCCGAAGATGGGCTCTATAGGCTCGTGCAGTGAGACGCCGATTCTCTTGTGGGCGTTCTATTTCACGTTCGACATTTGCATCATAACCACGTTCAAGTTCTACACGAATCCACCGTGCTTGACATCGAACGTCGAACCAAAAGTATTCCAACAGTCCTCGGCGCACAATCTCGTCAAAGAGAATGTTCCCAGTGTTGTGTAGCTCGTTGATCAAGGAAAAGAACAGCCCAGTGGCGTCTTCGTTGTCATTCAATGCCCAAATATTTGGTGCATTGCTTGCAGTGCTTTGTGCATCAGAAAACTGAGACATACACCCACACACAGTTTTGCAATTTGCCGACTTTTCTTACACGTAGCAGTCACAAGCACGACTCTTGCTCAGCAATGTCTCCTTTCGTGAGTAGAGGACGGACAGTTGCTCTGGGCTCCAGCAATGAGTCTCCTCTTTGAATCTCCACGTAAAGTCAACAAAGAAGGCGCACCAGCAATGAGTCTTCTAAGAATCTCCATGCACAACCAACAGCAAACAGCAAAGAAGGCGCACAGGTTCACTGGTTTGCACAGATAAGAGTTCACGCAAGGGTTATAATTCTTCACTCACAGCAAGGAACACAGACAGGGAACCACGGATTCTCCAAAACGCTGCTCTCCACGCACAGCACGAAACACAGACAGGCAGCACTCAAACTTGCAAACGGCGGGACAGTCTTCCTGTTCTTCCTTCACGCACACACATCAGAGAAATGGCGGAACATACAGTAAAAAATGTGGGACAGTCCTCTCTCCTCTCCACGCACGGCGTCTTCCTGTTCTTTGCTGAGACTCCTCTCACGGCGGACAGTGCTCTCTCCTCAGGCACTCCTCCTTCACGCGAGACAGGAACAGTTTTTTTCCTTCACGCGCCAGTCTGCTCTTCCTCTCTTCCTCCACGCACGACCTGCTCTGAAACCAATGATAGGCGCTCCAAGAAGGTTGAATGTATTACTATGAAAAATAATACAAACATCATGCCTTTATATAGGCTGTGGCGAGAGCAGAGGGAGGATGAAATCCGTGGAACAGTTGTATAACTGTTCTAACTGTTCACTAACATAATCACTAACAATGTATTAATTATCTAACAAAAACTATATTTTTTCTTATTGGGAGTCAATCAAACAATCTTACCTTCCAAATCCATCGTAAATCCACCTAAGAACAATTCTCCATTTTTAATTGAGATGTTGAGAGATGAAGAAGATCAATTGATTAAAATGTCATAAGTTAAAATTTACCAATTTGCCTTTTAGAAGCGTGTAGATTGTTTTCATGAAATTGACCCCATAAACACTATCAAAATGAAATATTAATGATTCTTGTGCAAATAAGATGTCAAGATATTTCTGAAAAATCCTCGTTTGCTAAAAACCGGGTTTCCAATCAAAAGTTCTGACTATTAACTTTAATTAATAAAATTTTTGGGAATTTTTTTTTAAGTTTTCCCCACATCCTTGCCAGCCACATCCTTAGCGCTTCAAAAGAAATTTTTAGCAAATTTACCTAACTTCTCCCCCAAGCTCGTCGACTTGCAACCAATTAATAGATGACACGTGTCCCCACAACGCATCGGTGGAGGCGCAGAGTGTCCCAAAGATTTATGCTTCAAAAGTTAACTTTTCCCAAATCTCCCCACTGACCCACTGATTCGCAGCCAATGAACATCTGACACATGGCGTCGTGAGGCACCGGCAGAGGTGTAGGTGGATTTTAATCCCATGTGCCTTTTTAACCGTTAAGGGAAAATGCCTATTTGTCCTCACTAACCCACTTCCCTGCTTTGGATTATAAATTGCCACATGTCCCTTGTGGCATAGGGTATAATATCGTTTTCCGGCACAGAGTCCCACCACAGACGCACGGGTACACGGGGGAAAAGTGAACTTTTTGCCCTAAGTGCCAAGAATCCAACTTTCCACCCCTACTCCACCGACCTGAACGCCTTTGGGTAAAGTTTTCTTCCTGCGCCGGATAGGCCCGCACACGGGAAAAAATTTCATTCCGTGGCCCACAGGCCCGCACACGAATTTTTTTTCCTCCCATGGCCCACAGACCCACGCATGGAAAATTTTCTCACCTAGGCCTGTAAACTAGCTCTTGGGAAAAATTTCCTCCGAAGGTCCGTCGGCCCCTAACTTGAGAAATATGAAGAGTTAGGAGGACTTCTTTATATCACCGAAAATTTGAGGAAATTTCCTATCTAATGGGAATGTTTTTGGGAAGTTTTGAGTGCATTAATTTTGACAAAAATAAATTTGAATCTTTTAAGCCTATTAGAAAGTAGTATAGTGAGAAATTACCCTCTTAACCTAATTGATTAATCCAACCCTAAGTTTGGACCTTGTGATGTTTTATAATTGTCATATTAATAAAACTATAAGCTATTAATAGTATATTGGCTTTGAAAATTGCTTGCGAAAACTTTTGTCTTGTAACCTAGTTGTACACTCTTTTAAAAAAACAAAAAAAAATTACTCCATAACTTTTTCTTAACTAATCCCAGGTTATTCTTGGGTCTCAAGTGGGTTATTTTTAGTGGGCAGTACAATTAACAATCTTCAAAACTCTGCGTTAGCAATTCTCTTAGCACACAATAATGACATAGATTATCATTTCATGTGGGAACAATGATACAAGGAAATTCCATACCTTAGGGTTTGGCAAAAAATTAAAGATGGAGTTTGGTTGTTAAGGATTATATATTGTGTTAATTGCATAGTATCACCGATGAAAAGTTTTAGGTTGTTTGTGATGTAGATGGGAAGGGCATAGACTCTATCAATGTTTGACATGTATGTCGGTGTGATTTAAACTTAACAGTTTCCTGCCTCCTTTGTTATACTTGTAGACACCTTTAATTTAGCTCGAGCAATTTAAATACTTACATTGCACTAATTATATCATTTCCCACAAATTGATCACATATCATCAATATCACACATTTTCTTCGCTATCGTCGTTAATTCACTACATTACGTTAGTTAGTTAATTCTTCTATCTAACAATGATGTCAAGTAACAACCTTCCGTTAATCAACTCCCCTTTCTATCTTAATTAATTAATTATTTATATTTATTTAAGCTCCCCTCTCTATCTCGATTAATTAATTAATTCTAATTAATTAATACCCCTTTCTATCTAGATTAATTATTTATTTTTAATTAAATATTTCTCTATTCTATTTAATCAATAAATATTCATTTATTTGATTAAAATCATCTCATAACATAGATCATACTAATTATTCCTCTAAAAAGATTCTTTAAGCTTGTACACCTATTAATTAATCACTTTGGTTAATTAATAAACCACGTTAATCCCCATGAGTAACTAGAGGAAAAACTAAACTCTCATAAGCTTGACTTAACCCTCCTTAAACCTTGTTGAGTTGTGGAACTCAATTACTTCAGTTTATCATACAATGAAAAATTGTTGCAAAATACAGTAACCATCATCGATTAAGGGGGAAATGGCATCGGTTACTTGTGTGATGATGTTTCAATTAACTCTCAAGAATTAGATTTATTTTTAACATTAAAGTATATCTAATGATTGTAATTGTATGGCTAAGTGCCCAAAGTCTTTAAATGACTATATAAGCATAAATCTAGGGTTTAGAAGTAAGAGATTAACAAGAATCGGAAAGAACTAGCAAAATTTGGTGAGAGATAGAATTCTTGGTGATGAAGTAAAATCTTGAGGAAAGAAAGTACTGTACATCTGAGAGGTGTGGAAGATTGTAAATCTTCATTACATATCTTGTTAAAGCTTTGGATAATAGATTGGCTTTTATTCTTGGTGGATGTATCCCACACTAGGTGAACCATGTTAAATCTGATGTTGATTTGTCACTTTGTATATTTCTTCTGGTATAATGTCCACTTTTTCATGTATGCTTAGATATGATATATTGGTTGTACAACTGGTGTGCTAACCCAAAAAAATTGTATCAAATCTTTGTTTAAGGGTTTTGTGTGTTGATAGATTTACTCATAGAGGGTTTTTTATTGAGTGGGAGCTACGACAATGGCAGAAGAAAACAAATACAAGGTAAAGAAATTTAATGTATGAAATTATCAATTATGGAAGATGCTGATTGAGGATTATCTGTATCAAAGAGATTTGTATTTACCGTTGGATGAAAAGTCTACACCTACGAAGACGACTGATGAAGAATGAAAGATCTTGACAGAAAGGATTTATGATCTATAAGATTGAGCCTAACAACATTCATGGCTTCCAATATTATAGAAGCAGCTTCTACAATAGTGTTAATGAAATCTCTTGGTAATTTATATGAAAATTCTAGTGCTTCAAATAAAGTTTAGTTGATAAAGAAACTATTTAGTTCTAAGATGCATGAAGGTGGATCTGTATCTTGTCATTTGAATGATTTTCGATCTATTGTAAATCAGTTAAAATCAGTTGCAATACCATTTGATGATGAAGTAAAAACACTTTTACTCTTATGTTCTTTCCCTGATAGTTGCGATGACTTGGTAATGGCTATTAGTAATACAACATCTGCTAATAATGTTTTGAAGTTTGATGGTGTGGTTAGTATAATCTTGAATGAAGAAATTTATAGGAAGAGTACAGAAGAATCATCATCTAGAAATAATTTGAATGTAGAAATCAGGGGCAGGCATAAGGAGAGATCCAAGATTAAGAGTAATGGTAAATCAAAGTCAAAGGATAGTAGATCTAAATCCAGAAGTAAGGGAATTACTTTTTGTAAATATGGAAAGAAAGGACATACAAAGAAAGATGGTTGCTAAAAGGATAAAGAAGTAAATCTTGCTACATCATAAGTAATGCAAGATGCTCTTATTATTTCTTTAGATAATAGAATTGAATCACAGGTTTTAGATTCAGGAGCTTCTTTTAATGTAACCCCTAATAAGGGTTATTTCAGAAGTTGTGTCCAGGGTAATTTTAGCATTTTTATTTGGGTGATGATGAACCTTGTAGTATTACTTGTAAAGGGGAAGTTATCTAAAATTATAGAATGGAAATACAAGGGTATTGAAATATGTGAGGCATGTGCCAAGCCTCAGGAAAAATCTTATTTCTACAGGGAAACTAGGTAAATTTGGTTACATGGTTATTTTTACAGGAGACTCTTGGAAAGTCACCAAGGGTGATTTTGTTGTGACAAGAGATAAGAAGGTAGGAATGTTATATTTATCTACCTATATTACTGATTCATATTTTTTATCATCTACTTAATATTCAAATGCATTCACGTGGCATAACTGATAGGGCCATATAAGTTGAAAGGGAACACAAATCTTAAAGGCTAAGGGTAAGTTATAAGATTTGAAAGATTTAGATCTTAATTTCTGTGAGTATTGTATTTTTGGAAAACAAAAGAGAGCTATATTTCTCAAAGTTGGGGCAACTGAGAAGGAGAAAAAATTAGAGCTTGTACACTCAGATGTGTGGGGACCATCTTGGGTAGCTTGTCATGGAGGATCCCAGTATTATGTTATTTTCATTGATGATGCTACAAGAAAGGTATGGGTTTATTGTATTAAACGTAAATATGATATTTTTGAGACTTTTAAAAAATGGAAAGCCCTTGTTGAGAATGAATCAAATTGTAAGTTAAAGTGTCTTAGGTCTGACAATGGTGGTGAATACTATAGTAAGGATTTCAATGATTATTGTTTAGTGAATGAGATACGTAGAGAAAGAACAGTTCCAAGAACACCATAAGAGAATGGTGTTGTATAAATAATGAACATCATAATCATGGAACGTGTTATAAGTATAAGAATACATTCTGGATTGCCCTTATAGTTTTGAGTGGAAGTAGTTGATACATCGGTTTATTTGATTAACTATGGGCCTTAAATTTCACTAGATAGAGGAATACCAGAGGAAGATTAGATTGGAAAAGAGGTAAATCTTTCTTTTCTTAAATTTTTTGGTTCAGAAGATTTTGTGCATGTTGATAAATAAAACAGGAAAAATTTGGATACAAAATTCAAGAGATGCACTTTCATTGGCTATGGATTTTGTGATTTCAGTTTCTATTTTTGGGATATAGAGAATTCTAAAATTATTAGGAGTCATGATGTTGAATGGAGTGAAAAGAGAATATACAGGCATCAAATTTTGGTACCCAAGGATGAACCAGTTGAGAAGTTTGTAAATGAAAATGAACTCTCATATTTAAAAGTATTACCTACAAGGTTACGCAATAACTGGTGTCAGTTGACCCCCGACCGGTACTGGTCAGACGAACTGGTATAAGTTACAAAAGATCCAAACTGGCCTTGGTTAGTAGAACTGGAGTTGGTTATAGGTGATCGGTGGTGGTCATTGTTAGATTTGAATAGGAATGTCGAGGAGGTTCAAATTAAGCCTCTGGTATCCCAAACTCCTATGATAAGGTCACAAAGGGTAAGTAAACCTCCAGAAAGATTTATACCTTGTATATTTTATTAATTATTGACTGATAATGGTGAACCAAAGAGCTTTGAAGAAGCAATGCAGGATAAGAATCACATATAGTGGGAGCATGGCATAGATGAGGAGATGGACTCCTTGGAGTAGAACCAGACTTAGGATTTGGTTAAGTTGCTAACATATAAGAGAACATTGTAGAACAAGTGGGCTTATAGGATCAAGGAAGAAGAGGGTGGACAAAAAAGATACAAGGAAAGGCTTGTAGTAAATGGATTTATACAAAAAGTAAGTATTGAATTTGGTGAAATATTTTCTCCTATTGTTAGCATGACTTTTATTCGTACTGCATTGAGTTTAGTTGCAGTAGAAGATTTGTATTTAGAGTAATTAGATGTGAAGATGAATTTTCTTCATGGTGATTTGGATGAAGAGATTTATATACAGCATCCTCATTGGTATGAAGACAAGGGTAAGGAGAAATTAGTGTGCAGGTTGAAAAAGAGTTTATATGGGCTCAAACAAGCTCCAAGGCAATGGTATGTGAGGTTTAATAGTTTTATGTAAGAACATGGTTACTTGAGAAGTGAATCTGAGCATTGTGTTTATTTCAATAAGTTTGAAAAGGGGAGCTATATTATTTTGTTACTGTATATGGATGACATGCTTATTGCAAGATCTAGTATACAGAACATTGGTGAGCTTAAGAGAAAGCTAGCTCACACATTTGCTATGAAGGATTTAGGAGTTGTAAAAAGAATCTTTGGCATGCAAATACACAGAGACAATAAAAAGAAGAAATTATATTTATCTCAAGAGGATTATATCTACAAGGTGTTAGAAAGTTTCAATATCTAGAATGTAAAACCTGTTAGTACACCTATGGAAGAACACGTCAAATTAAGTAAATATCAGTGTCCATCATCACATGAGGAGGTCAAATACATGACATGAGTGCCATATGCTTCAGCAGTTAGGAGTCTCATGTATGTTATGGTCTGTATCAGACTAGAAATTACATAGGCAATGGCAGTGATGAGTAGATATATGGTCAATACAGATAAAGAGCATTGGAAATAACTCCAATGGATACTTAGGTATTTGAAAAGGACATCTAGCATGTAGTTATGCTATGGAGGTTCAGAATTTTTTTTACGTGGCTATGTTGATTCGGATATGTCTGGAGATCTAAATGGTAGGAGAAGTATTACTGGATATATTTTCACAGTAGGTGGGATGACAGTTAGCTAGATTTCAAGATCGCAGATGGTTGTGGCTTTGTCTACTATAGAGGAAGAGTATGTTGCAGCTACAGAGGCTAGCCAAGAGATGATATGAATGAGTAGGTTCATGGAAGAGTTAGGAAAAGAGCAAGGTGATTGTAAACTGTTTAGTGATAGTCAGAGTGTAATTCATTTGGGAAAGAACTCAGCGTTTCATTCAAGAAAAAAATACATTCAGTTGAGGTATCACTTCATATGATAGGTATTGGAGGATGGATAGTTGAATCTGGAAAAGATTCATACAGGCAAGAACCTTGTGGATATGCTAATGAAGAAATTAGCAAAGGAGAAGTTGGAGCTACACTCCACTTCTGTTGGTCTTCGAATTCGATACTTGAAGAGGAAGAAACAAAGCTAAGGAAGGATCCAAGAATGATGTTGTATAGGTATGATGCAGTAATTAATCTCAAAGTGGGAGATTTTTGAGTTGTGGAGCTCAATTACTTCAGTTTAGCATGTAATGGAAACTTGCTAGAAAATACAGTAACCATCATCGGTTAAGGGGGAACCGACATCAGTTAGGAAAGGAATGAACCTACATCAATTACCTATGTGAGGATGTTTTAATTAACTCTTAATAATTAGATCTATCTTTAGCAATAAAGTATATCTATTGATTGTAATTACATGGCTAAGGGCCCTGAGTCTATAAACCACTATATAATCATAAAGCTAGGGTTTAGAAGTAAGAGATTAACAAGAATTAGAAAGAACTAGCAAAAGATGGTGAGAGAGATAATTCTTGGAGATGAAGAAAAAACTTTAAGAAAGAAAGTAATGTACATCTGAGAGGTGTTGAAGATTGTAAACCTTCATTGTATATCTTGTCAAAGCTTTGGATAATAGATTGGCTTGTTTCTTGATGGACATAGCCCACATTGGATGAACCACGTTAAATCTGGTGTTGATTTATGTCTATTGATTTTTGTATTTCTTCTGGTAGAATATCCACTTTTATTTGCATATATGCTTAGATCTGATATATTGTCTGTATAACCGGTGCGTTAACCCCAACAAACCTTCCTTATCAACAACTAACCTGACCTCTCTATTATCCCACAAGAAAGGGTATGTAAAGATTCTTTTATCCATTTAGCTTTACAAGGAGCCGTCCTACATTTCTTATTACACCTAAATGAGCATAAAGCCTAAGCTATAACCATTTTATCCTCTTAGAGCAGTTTTCATTGGAGGAGCCAGCTATTTTCATTTCTTGCATTCGTTATACCAAGTTTGAAGTCATATGGAGATGTGTCAAATGGTCTTGTAGACATGAATTGATAAGATTCCATTATTGAAACCTTGGGATTCAAGCATACATTCAACCCTTTTGATTTCTAAGGATCTAAATAGGTTCATTTCATTAGCTTTCAATTAAAGATAGAAGTTAATTTGTTTAGCATGTTAGTTTAAATCTTCATTTCATGTTCTAATCGCTACAAGAATATGGGCTAACTATCCACAACATTTCCATAATATTTTTGTAGATACGTTTTTTTAAATTGTGAATCCAAATTTATGGACTCCACCAACATTTTTTTGTACAAACATGAAATGTGACAAAAAAAATTGTGTTAAAACCCACATTGAAAAATATTGTGAAAAATCTATAATTTTATTATTGTGGCTCTTATCACAATTTTAATGTTGTTACATATCAACAATTGAAAATTGTTCTTAGGTGGATTTAGGATGGATTTGGAAGGTAAGATTGTTTGATTGACTCCCAATAAGAAAAAATATAGTTTTGACACTAAAAACGACAACAAAACGGTTTTATCCCGATTTTACTAAGTTTCCTAAGAAATTCCTTAAGTGTTTTTGTCCAATTTAATTTGTTTAGGGCATACTACTTCAATTTAATCATTTAGTTTTTTATTTCCTTGTTACAGGTTCGAACTGTGCATTTTTGGATAAAGTATTTAGCAGTTTGAAAATACAAAACGAAGATCAAAGTTTAAAGGATCTACTTGCCATTTTGATATTCCAAGTACTAGAATTCATTCCAATTCTAATCTAATACATTTATTTGATTCAAATCAAACTATTTAAAACCAAAATACAATTCTGATTTCCAATTTTATACTTTTTAAAAGATAGAGTTTTGTATTTTCCTCACATGCATTTCTTCCTTTCAAACAGAGATTTAAAATACATTTCAAACTCAGATTTTAAACAAGAGTAGTTCTAATCGTGGAAAATAATATAAATTTTATTCAAAAGACAAGATTTCCTTCTTTTACAACTTATCTTTTATGTTGATTTTCACAATATAATATACAAAATACATATGTTTCTTTCAAAACAGAAACAGAGTGTATATCTCTCCTTTGCATTTTAAAATTACAAATTTCATATTCAATACAACATATTTCCATTACAAAATATATACGAGTTCATGCACTTTAAGTGGAAAGGTTACAATAAGATTTCTTTTCAACAAGGACTGTCAAACTATTTTCTCCCTATTTTTCTCCTTTTCTCAAGAATAGCAACATGTAGTTTTATCATTCTTCCAATTCTGATCAGAACAAGAACAGGGGAAAGGCAACGCTCTTCACCCAACCAAGACATCCAATGGAAAGGAGAAGCCATTGTTCTTTATTGGCCCCTGAGCCCCAACCACAATGTAATAAAGGATGTGTTTCAACTCATGACAACAACAGGTTTCCACAAACACACATGCAAATTTCACATTTAAAACAAATTTCAAAATAGAATGTAGTTTGCAACTACGGTAAAGCATGAAAAATAACACTAAGGCTTCATCAAGCAAGCCAAAGGAGTAAGAAACTATGGGGGATGCTACTTATGCCTCCCAAAGGGGAAATGAGTATCACCGCCTAATTTCAAACTGCTAAAATAGAGTATATCAAAACCTTGACATTCCCTTATTCCTCCCCCAAGTACCCCTTATTCCTCGCATTTACTTTTTCCTCCCCAACCTCTTATGGCAATCCATAATGAGTAAAGAAATGCAAGCTATTTCTTTGTTAGGTGGAACCCAAATCCCAACTCCCTCCTCACTTATACCTCCCCAAGGCACTTGTCCCTACCATAAAATGAACCCCATATTCTTCTCCTACACCATACCTAGGCCATCTACCCAATATCCTACAAACATGCCAAAACATTCAAAACAATAACAATTTCATAAACAAAAAAGAATCATTACAAGAGCTAAGATCCTACCTCTCCATGATGGAGTTGTTCTGAGTTCCAAAACAACAAGCTTTATCCCAATGCAAGCAACCTAAATCAGCCAAGCACAAGCATGCAACAATATCCCAAAAACTTCTCCAAAGTAAGAGCTCCGGAACGTCAAAAGAATTCACCCCAAAAGAAGTTTCCCAAAAGTGAAGCCACCCAAAACAAGGCAAGCAATTCAAATTTTATAGAAGAGGGAAGAGAAAAGGATGAGGTGGATCAATGTAGGATGCCACATCACACATCCTCAACCTTAGCCCAAAATTCAACTTCATTCTCCAATGCATAATAAATAGGTGGGTGAATAATATGACATTTTACTTATATACTCAAATCTAACCCACACCCCAAATGACTAAAATTATACATATGTGAGAAAAGTGCAATTAAAACTTACAATTTGTCCTCTCAAAAAGTATTATAAAAGTCTAATTTTAACCCCCAAACCATAGGTATGGTTGGTAAGTAAATTTTAGAGGTATGAGACAAGTTTAACTTATCCCACAAGCCTACAAAATCAGCCTCCAAGGACAATTTCAAATTTCCAAGAAGGTGGAGTGTTTCACACTCAAAAGTTAACTTACACATCACTTATATATTACTTACACATTCTAACAACACTTTAAATCATAACCAACAACAATGTTAGTTACATTATCATGATATCTTTTAATTAATTAACTTAACAACGTGATTACTCATAATATTAACACCACATTAATTAAATAATGAAAGGGGTAAGTGCACCACATAAAACACATGAAAACATTAAACAAAAGAACCAAATAAATAAATACACATAACCCCTTGGTCACATTTAAAGGTGACCCCCCTATGTGAATCCCTAACAAAACAATCACACAAAAACAATACAAGTTGTCATGGTGACCTTGTTGAATTCATCTAGAATTCCAATGTGGTTGGTCTCCAATCCCCCGATGTTTGTTGTGATATTTTAAATCTGTAAAATACAAATACCTCCTTCGGCCTCGTGGCCATATCAGAACATCCAAAATAATATAAATAAAATTCTAAAATCATCTAGATATATGAATCACAACAACATCCAAGAAACCAACAACATCATTTGCAATTTTACCCAACAACTATATCATCATCAAATAATTTCCATTTCTAGGTCTACTCACAATATCCAAATATCACATGTCCGAACAATATCCATATTATAACCATGTCAATCAGCATATCAACATCAATATTCAAAATGTCTTTAATAATCATCATGCATCATAGCCGAATCAAGGTCAACAATAATCTATGATCTAACATCTAACATCACACTATAAGAAAGTCCATAATCATGTCCATATGTCAAACAATATCATAGTCAGTATCAAAAAGATGCCAAAGGGAAATGCACAATACATTAATGCCTTATGCTTGTAGATGCTATGTTCTGGAAGAACTGGGATTTGGATTTCAGAGGCAAATAAGTGTAACTAAGGAAATGATTTTGTTGTTGACACATATTTCGAACTCTGTTATCACCTTCCAAGGAAGAATGTTTGACAAAATATTGGGATGGTGGGTGGTGTAATCGTTACCATGTCAATCAAAACAAAGAACAAGCCAACAAGAGCATAATATGACAACAGGAAAAGTAAACAAGATGACTGTCACAGAGACCTGAAACATAGAAATGATCAATCCCTTCTATCATGAACTCCATTAACAAAAAGTGAAACTTTTAGGAGGGACTTGTTTAGGATTAACATCAAAACTAAAATTAGGCCGACCTTGAGTGATATTTGGAGCAATGTTTTCATCATCTTGATTCCAATAAGTTTCAATAATCTTGTCTGCTTTTTCATAGATATCATTGTTAGGGTGGTTCGGTAAATTTTCAATATTTTCCAGTCCATCAAAATCTTCAATATTATTTGCATAATTATTTCGTTATTCCTTTTCGATTTCTCCAACATCAAAAATACTATGAATCCCTCAAAGACAAATTGTCACAATTGTTGGGTCTGGGAAGGGTAAAAACTCACATAGTAGCTTAAGACATCCTTGATAATCTACCATATATTTTATTTTTCGGCGCGAACCACATGAAATAACATTTGAGATAGCCTAGATAGCCTCTTTATTAACGTTATATTCACCAATGTGGAACAACTACAAAAGAGGAGGAATAATTTTTGCATCAATTACTGACTGTATCTGTCTTCTGTTCCCGTTGTTATGTTCGAAGTTGTAGTTTGTTAACAGTGGAAACAAACATGAAAGTAGTCCATTGTTCATCATTGTCTGTGTCTGCGATGACACCTCCCACCGTGCGAAGATAATGGAAGTACAAGAAGGATGCAACAGAAGCGGAACAAGTTTTGGACTAACACCGCCGGCGTCTACCACATCTTGAATTCTTTCCTTTGTTCCACCTGATAAATATGACAGATCCCAACATGCATCTGATAACATTTCCTCGTGATGTAGGTGAATCAAAACTCGAGAGATGCAAGTGCCGGCTTCGCGTCCTTAAAAGTTAGAAACGGTTCGCCATTACATAAATTAGAGAGCCTCGAAGCAGAAATTATGAGCATGGCGATGGTAGAATTATTCGGATGGGTGAGGAGCGGTTTGAGGACACCGTGACGGACAACCAGGTCTCTTCTCCGAGATGAGTCCCCAGCTATATTCCACAGAGCCTAGACAACCTCTTCTCGGCAGTCATCATTTGGGGAGCTCATCAAAGAATTGGCGTGGTTCTATTATCATTCACGATTTTACGTGTTCTGAGTTCTCACCTGCAATGTCAGTGAGTTACCATGCAACCTCGACCTGAAGTTTAGGAATGTTATGCCATGCGAGCAAGTCTCGGCATTAAGATGCATTGATAACTGACAACGCACGCGTGTCCTTTGAGTGCACAACGACCGTAGGAATTCAATGCAATCATGGGAAACTCCTCTCCAATGTCTGATTACTAACAGTTGTCAGACTCAGCCAGCCCTCTCTCATATGGAATACACCTTACGGGGTAAATATATATTATTGTATGACGCAGCCGACCTATTAGCTTAGAATGTAGCGTCTCCTAGATATTTGTTTTGACTCCTTAATGTCTTTTTCCGTCATTATCTTTACATACATTTAAAGATTACAAATTTATGTTTTGTGTCTAATTTCTTTAAACAATATGTTTGTAGAGTTTTGCTTTCTTAGTTGATAAGTGGAAATATTTCAGTCTATCGGTCAAATGTTAGAAAAAAAAGGTTTAATTTTTCCCTAAGAAAAGTAAAAAGTATTATGTTTTTTTAAATGTTTACCTAATTTTAGGAAAAGTTAATAAAGAAAATAAATCAATTTTTTTTTAAATGCTTATATTTTCAACACCAAAATAAAATAGCAAAATTATCAGAATAACTTTGTTTTTATTTAATTGCATGTTACACAACACCACATTCGATCTAAATAAAGGAACTCAACATCATGTAGGACACTTACATAAACATGAACCCACTCATACAATAAGATAAAATAAGGTACAAATCAGTATCTTACTCAAATAATGTAAACCAGGACAATGACCCAATAACAATAAGAAACATATGATAGAAATACTCCACGAGATGGCCTTTTCATGGTTTACATATTCATTTCTTTTAGGTTTCCATTATATGACCTAATAGTTTTCAATAGAATTAAACACATAATGTTTAAACTTTCTTATTTTACAAAGTTTAATTACTTTACTTTATAGCGCATTAGTCTTTAACAGAGAATGCATGGTTGGTTCCTTTCTCCAATTCCATTAGTTATCCATAGCTCGTTTATTAAATAAATTCATTTTAAACAACTATGAGTCTCCTAATATTTGATTCTTATGTTAAAGGTTTGTTTCTCAAATATTGTTTAGTTGACTATAATTGTCTGAAGATTCTTATAACGTGGGACCCTTTGTTCCTTTACAACTAGGCTACATGATTTTTTTTAACATTTCACCTATAGTCGGTTCCTTTATAATTTACTCGTTTCTCTGATGGAAATAAATTTATATGTTGATTGTGATTATGAACGTATATACATACATGCACCTTCTAATATTTGACTTCTGGGTTTCTTTGAAAGAGTCGAGTTTACTTGGTTCGGAAAAATACTCTCGTTACAAGGAGGAAAATTCACAAGAAGAAAAGGGAAGATTACTATATCAATAGAAGACCTATCCCAAGTTCATTTCATATCATTTTTTGATACTGACAATACACTATTTTCAGCTTGAAGTTATTAAAACCATGTGGGTTAACTAATTAAATTGTACCTTTCTTGATTCACAATCTGCTTCTCTAATTATGAATTCATATTTTTACAATCATATTTCACATGGAAGGGTACATTACACGTGTTTTCATTATTAATATTTTTCTTTGAATTCGAGTGACGAATTTCACATTTTAAACTACATATGTTTTATCATCTTAAGGATTTAATCCTAATAGCAACGAGTTAATTCCATGTTTCAACCATCAATTCTACTTCTTGAGTGATCCTAGGTTTAATATATTCCTATCCGCGCGAAGGGTTCTACTAACTTTTACAAGTCCAACTAGAGTGCAATTTCCTTAAGTCATAAGACCTTGGCTACAACAAAATGTATCTTAATTTCAAGCCTACATTTATTTATTTCATTATCATCTTTGTTTAACTTCATTCATGCATACAATTTATGTGATCATGAATGATATTTGCTTTTTAGATTTTATTAAGGTTATTGTATTATTCATGGAGCACTACATTATCATATTCATTATGTGATAACATTCAACATTTTAGGTGGTTTTGACATCACTCAATGGTGTACCAATTTTGTAGTGGTCATTCCTTAGTTTATTCTTATTTACCCTTTTTACTAACTACATTTACATGGTTACTTTGGTTATGTATTATCCTCATTCAGAAAAAAATGTAATTCCTATAGCACTTGTGTAACACTTAGGTATTTAAGAGTAGAAGGAGTATGACCTCACTCAAGACAACTCATTTCAATGCTCTTGGACATGGACATGTATTTAGTGTATATTGAAAGAGAGACTATACAAAACAATCTTAAGCATTACAAAATCCTCATAAGGACCTATTTCAATTGTTTGGTAAATATACAAGTAATTTGACACATAGTGTCCACTCACATAATTTAGATCTCGAAAGAGATCAATCGAATGTACAATTGCAATAACTATGTTGCAAGGCTTTGGCCAACCCACTAGGGTACCAAGGGAAATCACGCACAAGAGGGTTAAACTTATTCCAGCTATTTTCATACTTGTAACAACTAGGCTAAGAATGGTCGCTTCACTCATGCTAATATAATAGGTTTTACAACATATATGCACAAGCTCATAAAATATCAAGGAAATAGTCCTTAATAAGATGTCTTAGGTGCAAAACAAGGAAATGATTAATGAAGTTAGAGAATTCTATTAACACAATCAATGTTTTATATCATAGAAAAGGAACTCAGATGGGGGACAAGGAAGTACAATAGGCATTATAACTCGTCCTTCTAATTTCATTCATTTTTTATGAGAGGATATTATACCTAGCATTGTGAGTATTAATGAGTTAAACCAATAATTAACATAGAAAATTTTTCTTTTAATATATTTATAACATCTAGTGTACAACATTGAGTACAAATTCACATCCCATTCAAACACTACAAAATATAACCACATTCATATTCCATTTTCAAAATATACCAAGAAAAATTCTTTGAATGAACAATACATGTCATTATTCTATAGTTATACATGTATTACAAGATGAGTACAATTTTACAATGACAACTCATTAATTAAAACATATCACATCAAGAAAAATTCCTCTTGTTCAGAGTACTTGCAACCAGATGTTGCATTAGTATTAGTATTGAGTATGGAAATCCCCTACACAAAAGTAATAAATCCACACATTCATATTTTTCAACATTTCAATTAAATATGCAAGAGAGAGAAGGAGAGGGAAGAAGATAGAATTTCATTTCTTATGCAATCATAGCTTTCATATTTAGTTGCAATTCATATTTTGGTACTAGAGAGAGAGTAAAGATGAGATAGAAAGTTACGAGACATTTTATTTTCCAATCACAATGTTATAACCATTTGCAATTCAATTTCGGCATTATCATTTAATTTCAAAGAAATTTACATTTTTCCCAATTCATTTACGTTTTCAAATCAATCAAGTATCATAGTCATTTCTAGAGAAATAAGAGGGAGGAGAGAGAAAATCAAGATACATTTAAAAATTCATTTATACCAGATAAAAGCTCGAATAAAATTTGACATGGAATTGCAATGGTATTACGAGGTCACACGTTTAGATAGAAGTCAAACGAGACTCAAAAAGGGGATTCTAGCTAAGGTTGATGAAAATGACCAAAACTTCAAAAGTGCCTACAAACTAGGTCTTGAAAACACTCGGTTTAAGTTTTGTCACGAAGTTTGATTATTCTTAGTTACTATCCCATATATATAGAATTTGTCATGTCCGACAGAATTTTATTACAAATAGAAGAGCTCAACTTACAAGGGAAACTTCAGGGCCATTTTTCGTAATTACGGTATTAAATCTTGTCGCACACTGACCAGTGGCCCCAAAAAATCACTTGAAAAATTATTTTTGGAAGGCATTTTCATTTAATTAAAGGTGGTTTATGATCCTCTTGTTGCAATTCTATAGGTTAGAGGTAGTGGTTTTCAGTTTCGATCATGTTAAGTGATAACCATAAGCTGAAACTAATTGTATTTTATTGAAATGACCATGTCACCATAAGTGATTGATAATCTAAGAGAGTTTAGAAATATGAATTCCAAGAGCATTAAATAATTTCAAACAACTCAGTTAAGGTTCCCTAAGGTTTTCCATGTTACCATGGGTCATCTAAAGAGTTTCATTTTTGCGGTATATTTGGGTGTAGCGCTCCAAGCACGTAATTTTTCAATATCATTTTTTTTGTTTATGGTTTGAGAGTTCATTTCAAGGAAATATTTTGTCATTTCTTAGAAATATGATCCCTATTATTCAACATTTAATTTTGAAAAAGATAAAAATGATGTAGCAAAATTTAATGCAAGAGAAAAGGAGAAAACCATACCTTTCTATGCAAAACTCGTTATCCCCACATTTGACGAGACCACATAAACTTTAGGCAATCTAGTATTAGTTTGTGGCTTACTCATGCTTGGTCACTTTACACCCAGAAAACAACACCTTTCCATGAGACTACTAGTTTTGTTTTAGATATATCTTTATTTTGATCCAAATTCTTAGTGTGTGCTTTCTTCTCATATTCAATAGCAATTCTGGAATGTGGTAATTTCTAATGTGGACTTTCTATCTTAGTCCTACAAGTAGGGATATGATGCATATCTTCCCTTTTCCTTGTCAAATGTTGAGTAAGGGCTTGCACCTGATATGTCAACTCTTGTATCGTAATAGCCAACTTTTTATTATTTATATGTAGCTACATAATCTCAGTCTTCACTGGTTAAATGGCACACAAATCAACTTCCCACTTCCTGAATTTTTCCTATAGTTTCCCAAGTTGATGCTCTTTATCATCTTACATGTTTCCATATCAATTATTCAAATTTTATAGTTCATGTTATGTAGTAGCCAATTCTTACCTCAAAGCCACATGAGTAGCAGTAAGTTGTTGATTCTCTCCCAAGCATCCCCTAAATCTCTGGAGAAATTTTACCAAACAATTCCTACACCTTGTCTATGTTTCCATACTTTTCATACACGTCTAACCAAAAATCCACTTCCCAACATGCTTGTTAGATGATCATACCGTATCCCTTGTATCCTATTTTAGCATAAGCTGGGAGGATATGCTAGAAACTGCCAAAGACACTTGCTTGATATCCTCTGAGGCCTTTTAATGAACACATTTTGAGCATACCCTGCAATCAATGCATTCCATGAAATAAATTTCTTTGGGGATATATGTCAAATAGTTAATGTGTCATGTGTATGCTCTCACATTTACATTCATATCAACGAAGTCACCAACAAATACAACATCTGATAAAAAATCCCTTTGCATTATGTTGTGTTGGGTATCCATGTCTATTCCAAAGCTCTTAATGTTTCACAACGAAGTTGGAAGTGAAAAATATTACACATCTATGCATATAATAACAGGAAAAGGGGGAGTTCCAACGTGTTTAACAGTATAAAAACCATCACAAATAACATAAAAATGACAGGTAATTAAGTGGTATCTCTAATCTACCTTGAGAATGATGCTAAAATGGTTACAATGCATGCCACACAAGTGGAAAAAAGTAGAAGAATTAAAAACAATATAACTAAACCTTGCCTATATGAAGTGCCTCCCCTCAGCTTAAATCTTCTTGTTCATTTTTTGCTACGAAATAGAGGAATGTCACAGCTTCCATTTTTATCTCAGGCACAAAGAACCTATTTCAAAAGAAGCTACTAATTCAGATCAATCAATTTTTGGATAGTAAAATGAGGAGAAACTAGGTTAAAGTTTTCTCTTAATGCACATGACTGATTTAACCCATCATGGTAATGTTTGAATGACCACTACAGCTGGGGATTTATTTCCATAATTATGATAATGCTCTAAAATCACTATAACTAACCAATTACTGCCAACTTCATACGTTAACTTGAGTTTTAACCTGGCTACCACCTTAGATTTAAAATATCATGGTTAGATTACACTGAAAGGGATGTGACATGTTTGAAAATTCATCCAGGATGTGTCGCTCTGTATTTATACAAGAATGGGTTGAAATTTTTTTCACTCTGTTGTCACAGACCAACATCATAAACTATGTGCTTCAATCTTAGCACATTTAAAAATCGTTTTATTAATATTATTTTCATTTTATGTGGGGGCACTATAGCTTTGTATTGCATAAAAGCATGTGTTTTTCAAATCTATTTTTATGATTTGAGTGTTTTACTGTTAGATGAAGCCATCTATTTATTAGAGGAATTTGTAATTTTTTTGACATATCAAACACATTCAGAGAGATTGCATTGAGCCAAAAATCTTGAACTAGAAGAAGAAACATATGCACAAAAGTGTTGATCTGATTTTGCAGTAATATGTTTTATTTGCAGTTTTTTATTTTATTTCTGTTAGTTGTTATTTTATGTGCCTAATTTCTACAAATTGGGATCAAAGTGTGGATTTTTTTGGCAAGTTTCAATTGATAACAAGTTATGGATTCTATATTCAATCTACAGAAACCACAATTCATAGGAAATAATTATGAGTATTGGTCGTTAAACATGAAGGCACTATTCATATCCTAGGATGTGTGGGAAATTGTAGAGAATGGGTATCCATCACACCCTACAACTGTATTTACCGTATAACACCCTCTCATCATCCATCCCATGAAACTTCCTAGTAATATATGAATCTCAGATGGTCCATAATATGTTTTCTTCATTCATCAACCCACGCATGAAAGTATCTTGACCTAGAGATGGAAGAAGCCAGTAAAAGACAATCATATGTGTGGGAAAATGCTCTTAATATTGTGTATCAAGGTGAAGAGATACTTTGAATGCACTCAAGATTTAGTTACCTCACAGAGATTTTGAAACTATGTCAATATAAAGATTCATAATTCTATAGACCCATGTTAAACTTTTTTAGTTGGTTTAGTCAATCAAATCAACTTTCATGGTGAAACTATTACAGGATAAAAGGTATGTATATGTTCAATGGTTTAGAAGTTTTCCTACAAAATTTGATTTTTTGGTAGTTTCTATTGAAGAAACTAAGGATGCAGGTTATTTTTCAATTGAGGATTTGCATGCATCACTAATAAATCATGCCCAAAGGTTTAAGGTAGATGCATATATATTTACAATAGATCCATATTTTTCTTCACATGTATCAAGACTAATTTCCCTGGAAGAGGATGAGACAATTTCAACCCTCGAGGCAGATGGAATAAGTTCACTTTAGAGTTTTTAGTTTCAACATTCCATAACAATCAAATTCAAGAGGACAAAGGATAAATTACAACCACTAATCATTTTTTAGATTAGAAGGCTAACTAAGACCAAATACACAAGTGCTATATCATTATTGCAAGAGATATGGGCACATAATGACCGTTGATCTTAAGGATAAAGTTTTATAATTAGAAGAATGACTAATTATAATCAGTTTTTAATATTCATTTTACAAGCTCCATGTTTATTGCTTTGAAAAATATTGTTGAAGCATCTCCTATCCACAGTGTCATCTATCCCACTTAGATTCCTACATGATTCTTGTGCTACTTAAGATATTATGGTTGCACTAATCACTTGTCATATAATGGAATAAAATTCTTGTAATCACTAATAGATTAATTTTTTAATTGACAAAATTTACACTTTTCTATTACAATACAATGAATGTACAACCCTAAGGAACAATCAACATTATAACCTAAAAAGTGGGAGAAGAAGATCATGCACCCCATGTTTATTATGTTGCAGGTTTGAAGCTCTAATCTTATGACCATTGAGCCAAAAAGGTTTCAAGAGAGGTACAAAGTTTACATTCAATACAATGAGTACCATCATTAATAAATCAACAAGTGCCGAGGTGATTGCTAAACTTAAGATGACAAGAAAGAGAGATGTTTCACTTTGAACATCAAACAAGCCACCTCCAAAGCTCATGGACTGTAGGTCAGTCGAGGAGCCAAGGAAATTGAACTATCAGGATTATCACCCTAGCCTGAGCCAAAGGAGTGAGCCTTGTCAGATGAAAATCTCCCACTTTGATCCCAACTAGATACCTTGGTTGTTTGACTTTATTGCACCATGTATTCATCATGGATGTGGAGAGTTTACCTTTGCTTAAGAAACCAGACCTAGAGTTTATGAAGGTTGTACCTTTGGGGAAGCAACACAGAGAGTCCTTCCCAGTTGGAATCATCAAGAAGAAGAAGGGCACCACTTGAAAATGTCCTACTTCAGACTGAGGTGGACCAATGAAAACAAATTCCGATTGGATGTTGAAAATATTTTATGACATGGTCGGTGATGAAGGACCCCCGCAATATATGAGTGTACTTTTTGAGAGCTAGCAATTAGGTGCTTTCGATAGATTTCAGCAGTCCACGGGCACTCGATTGACAACACTAGTGAGCCATTACCTCAAATGGTAAGGAGGAAATAAAGGAGGTGACTATGTTTCCAATGCATAAAAAAAAAAATTGCATATATCATTTTGATATCTAGAGCAGTAGCCATACCGGGAATCACACCACAACTTTATGGTTGTAATAGAGAGAATCATAATAGCACAATCGTGAACATGGTATTAAGTATGATAAAGGCATTATTTATGCATCTTTCCAATAAGTATTGGGTAGAAGCAGTAGAAACTGTCATTTACATGATAGATAGGTGTCTAACGAATATTGTTCAAAACATGGTTCCTCAGGATGCCTAGACTAACATGAAACACAATGTTTCTCAAAGTAGAACCACTTTGGTTAAGTGGCATACGCACATGTTCCTAATGAACTAAGGAAGAAGTTAGAAAACAAAGGACAATTAAATTTCATACTAATTGGATGATTCAGAGAATATAACAAGCTTAACACATTTGTTCAATCCAGTTACCAGAAAGTTCAGAAACATTGGAAATGTCTAGGGTGTTGAAATTTGATGGGAAAGAAATAAAAGTATCCCAAAGAAACAGTCAGTGTAGTAGTAGCTATTAGTCACGATGATGATGGTAAGATGAAATAATAGAGCTACAAGCATAAACTGTATATTCTTCGAATCTTGAAAATGCACCATAAGTTGTAGCACGAGGTACACCTCCACTTATAACTAGGATATCTCCAAAATTTCTTGATCATCCTTCAACCATGCTATAAACACCACAGAAGTAATACCAAATAGCCACTATTCTAGTACAAAATAGTTGATTCATCAGATAGCTAAACCATTGCATCCGTTAATCATAGGAGTCTTAATGAGACATACAACATAGACACTGTTGGTACCCAAATTTAATCTCCTTCAAATACTGAGCAAGCATCATGGATTTGACAAGACACTAAGAGGCAGATAGATAATCATGTATGTCATTTTGTAGCTAAGAGAAGCATAGTCTAGCTGACCTTGTTAGCACTTAGGTTTTGAAAGGGGTGGGTAACACCTTAAAAGGATGTTATCTTGATCCTAACTATTTTAGGTTGTTCTTTTCAGCCAAGGTAAGAGAACCTATTTTTTAACCTCCGTTATTGAAGAATGCTAGTAAATCCTTATTTTGCATAAATTTTATAGAGAAGACCTTAGGAAAATATGATCAACACACCAAAATCTGACTCTCACGAGGTTGTCACTTCCAGATCATGAAGATATTTTCAGAACAAAGACAAAGGTTACTAAAGACATTTGGGAATCCTAGATTGCTTCTGCATGTTTTGGTAACAGAGATTATGCATTTGTATGCACACAGGACAAACATGGGTAGTACAGGTAGGATTGGTTCTTCTTTGAATGAATATTTTTAGTGGGAGGTGGGGAAGAATGAACTTTATTCACCAGATCCTTGAGAGAATCTTACAAAATGGGGAAGGTTAAACCAATAGAATGCTTTATAGAATAGATAACATGTTTCTTTAACTAGAACGTGTGCTTCAATGGAGGCCCAGATTAGCACTTTTTCACATAAACTATTCGAGATTCTATCATGAAGGATCGAGTTAGAAAATTCAACAAAGCATCAAGAATCTAAGATCAAATCACACCTAAGGTACACCTAGAGGCTTACAGACAATCTCTGTCAATAGATGAAAGAAAAGTGATTTTAAATCGTTTATTCCAATCCCTGATGAAAGCTCTTATGAGAAATGAAATTGCAGATGCCACTAAACTGTCCCAATGATTGAAGGCCTATGTTATTTAGATCAAATTTTAATAAAATATTGCAACAGAAACAAGAAAAACTACTCGTATACGGGCATTTAGAAATAAAACAAATGGACATTTTTCTCTAAGACAACACATAATAACTCAAATTTGATTAAACTCTATCAGTAAGGAGAAATTTTCTAGAATATTCTTAGAGCTTGTGAATGGCTGTACACTTGTAACCACCTTGAGAGGATCATAGTTTAATAGAAAAGAGATATACAAGCTTATCAAACGGTCTTCTCAAATAGATGGGCTCTGTAAAAAATTTTCTATTAGAAAATTCAGTTCCTGACCCCTAACACTCCAACCATTTACACGATAAAATTTGTGTCAATTTATAACATTTGACAATAGAGACCATTTTCGCCTCCAAAAACCCATAGACCTTGAGTGCTACCAATGCTTGCCATGATCACAATCGTGATTCCCAGAATCAGATCTGTTAAAACGTTACCAGGTGCTAGAGGGGGTAGATCTCATCGAATATCTCCCCCATTCAACTCCTTCCTTTAGTAGATCACTCCTTCAATGTTAATCGCTAACCACTTCCACCCCTAATCTATCAAATCTGGCCCCTTGCATGCTTGGGAGAAGAAAAATAGAAGATCAGATGGAACCCAAAGGTCAGATATCATCTTAATGGTAAAAGACATCCCCAGATCTTCCCATCAAACCAAGATATCAATAGGTATTTTGTGTGCCACGAAAAGAAAAATTAGGTTGACTCCGACAGTCAGATTGCATACCTAATGGTGAGATATGTTTACAGACCTTCCCCACCAAACTAGGCTACAAGATTAATGTTCCTCTTTATTTGGCATGTAGGAGACTCCACAAAATGATTAAAAACCATAAGAATATGCGTGTCTAGGAGCTATGGAGTTAAAATGGGGGAAAAATCAAATTCAAACTGCACAGCTGCCATTGATCTTCTCCTTAAAATTTGGAGCCGTCCAAGTGGAAGATTTAATTTTTAAAAAAATAGGCCTGGTGGTTCCCTCTGTTCCTTTTACAACTTTTTGGGAGAAATGGAAAAATTTCACATTTTGTCTCCACACCTTCGCCCTTGAGAAATGAGCCTGACACATGTGTCCTAAGGTAGCGTCCCAAAGGAACCACAGACCAAATTCTACCATTTGACCTCTTTTTTGGAAAAGGGAAATTTTTCCAAGTTTTCCCATAGCTCCTCCCTTCTGCTTCTAGTTTCTTATGTGGGTCCCAGTGGAACCACACTTCATTTTACTTTTAACTCCTTTCTCCCAAAAGGAAAATTTCCAAATTTCCCCCAAAAGTCCGCACCTCTGCCATTGACTGCAGGGAATTTTTGACTATTCTCTCTCATTGGCCTGCGGGTGATTTTGATATTTTAATACTTTTGAAAATAAGAAAAAAATCCAAGTTACCCCTGATGGTCCGCCTCCCCACCCCTTTGATTTTTTGAATCCAACTTTGACCTCCCTTTTCTCAGGCTTCCAAGCCATTTTGATATTTTAATCGTTAAGAGGAAAAGAAACCAAGTTTCCCCCAATGATCTGCTCCACCACCTTTTGAATTGTTAAACTACCATGTGTCATAATGGCTCATCTTGAGATGGTTCCCAAATGTTGAGACCTTGAATGAGCATGGGCTCACCACGTGTCCTAGCCTGGAAAAATTTGTTTAAAGGCTTGAGCTCAGCGGAAGGCACTAAGTGTCAGGGTCTAAGGAAATATCCTTTGGCTATTGAAAACACCAATAAAAATGGAAAGTGAACGGAGGCCTCCAAGTGTCCTCCTGGCGTTTCTTTAAAATAAATTTCAAGGGCCGGTCCTCAAACATGCGTAGTCCCTCCATGTGTACCAAGCCTCTCAAAACCTTTTGAAAAAGGAATAAGTATGGGAAGACCCAACACAAGCCTCTACGGGTCTTCTTGACATAACTCCAAGACCACCCCAAAAAGCAAATCCTCAAATGAGCATCGTTCTTCCATGTAGACAGGTTTTTTAAGTTGAGGTGATTCACAAAATTTTTGAAGTACCTTCCCAAGCCACGTCCAACCAAAAGAGGCCAAGTTTCTTGTTGATGCATGGATGTAAATTTGACTGAGAGAAACTCCCGTCAAACCATAAAATGTAGAAAAACAACCATTTGAGCTTGGAGATGAAATTTTCTCCAACGACAAAGAATTTAGAAATATTAAAATGCTCAAATACATTCCTCCAAGCTACATCCATTTATTTTTCTTCAATTATTTCAGGAAAACATGACAAGGACAACAAATCCTGATGTGGAACACGCAAAGAATGGGAAAACCCTTGTTTTTACACCCAAATAAAAACCTTTTCAGATGAATAGAGAAACAAGGAAACAAATTTGGATCTATTCGTGATCCTTGATCCAGGAAAGGACTGATTACGGAAACAAAAGGAAGGTGGAGACTTTTCAAGCATAATACAGGAAGATAAAATGTGACAGAGACCGTAACTTGATAGATTTTTAATGGAAAAATGGGGCGAGACTATATTGAGCATCAACAGATACAACTAATACTTTTATCAGTTTTTTCATTGTTTTCTCATGATTCAAATCCACTATACTTTGAAGAGGCTATAGAAAATGAATTTTGGGTTCAAGCCATGGATGATGAGATAGATGCCATAGAGAAGAATCAGACATGGAAATTATTAGATCCTCTAGAAGGAAAGGATGTGATAGGAGTGAAATGGGTCTATAAGACCAAATATGCTATTGATGGTAAAGTACCAAAACAAAAAGCAAGGCTATTTTTCAGAGGTTTTTTACAGTAATATGGAGTAGATTAAAATGAGAACTTTGCACCAGTAGCACGTATGGACATGGTAAGAATGGTTTTAGAAATTACAGCTCAAAACAAATGGCCTATTTATTAGATGGATGTAAAATCAACAATTTTGAGTGGTTTTCTTAAAGAAGAATTTTATGTGAATTAGCTAGAAGGTTATGAGATTGAAGGTCATGAAGGAAAGATATATAGGTTGAAAAAGTGTTCTACGGTCTCAAGTAGGCACCTAGAGGTTGGTATAACATGATTGATTCTTATTTGATACAGAATGGTTTCAATAGGTGCAACAATGATCGTACTTTATTCATCAAGATCAATGAGAAAGGTAAAATATTGTTTGTTTGTTTATATGTGAATGCTTTAAACATCATAGGAAATGTATCTACAGATTCATTCAAATCAACTATGAAAAAAGAATTTGAGATGACAGATTTAAGCCTCATGCACTATTTCTTGGGCATAGAAGTTCAAAAATCAAAAGTTGGAGTTTTTATTTCGCAAGAAAGATGTTTTAAAGATAGTTAACATGTTTAATTGCAAGCCAGTACCAACACCTATTACCGTAGGTTTGAAGATAAGAAAAGATGACAATGGATCATTTGTAGATCCAACATTATTCAAAATACTAGTTGTAAGTCTCATGTATTTGACAACCACAAGGCCGGATATTATGTATGGTGTGAGCCTCATCTCAAGGTTCACGAAATCTCTAAAAGATTCACATTGGCAAGATGGAAGAATGATTTTGAGGTATGTATGTAGAACTAAGGACCATGGAATTTTGTATTCAACCTCAATTGAGTTCAAACTCATAGGTTACATAGATTGTGACAACTCCAAAAGTATTGATGACAGAAAAAGCACATCTGACTATGATTTTCACTTTTGAACATGTGTAGTTTCATGAGCATCGAAGATGTAGCCCATAGTCACACTATCTTCAGCAGAAACAAATTATGTAGTAGCAACATGAGTAGTATGTTAGTCTGTTTAGATGAGAAGAGTGAGGAAAGATTTGAGGCAAAATCAACAGGATGCTACATAATTTTTTTGTGACAAAAATTCAGGAATAGAATTGTCCAAAAATCATGTTTTTCACAAGAGGAGCAAGCACATAGACATAACGTATCACTTCATCAGGGAGTTGGTTAACAATAAGGAAATTTGTCTTGAATTTTACAGATCCGAAGATTAGTTTGTTGATATCTTTACAAAATATTTGGGAAATGAATATTTTGAGTATTCGAGAAGTTTTTTGGGAGTTTGTGATCATCAATATGTTAGATATTAAAGTGCACACATACCTCTAAAAGAATAAAAGTTTTAAGTTCAAAATTAAGGGGGAGTGTTAAAAAAAATAAAAAAAATTCCCCATGATAAGTAAAACCCAGTTTTTTTTTACATGCCGAGGTAGTTCGCTTTTAGATTCCTACTTTTAGTAAAATATAATAAAAAAAATAAATCACAAGCTTTGGATTGCACAAAAGCATGTGGTTTTTAGCTCTATTTTTATGAGTTGAGTGTTTTATTGTTAGATGAAGTCATCTATTTATTAGATGCAATTGTAAGTGATTTGACATATTAAACACGTTCAGAGAGATTGTATTGAGCTGAAGGTCTGGAACTAGAAGAAGAAACATATGCACAGATCAAGTGCTGATCTAAGTTTGCAATAATATGTTTTAGTTGCAATTCTTTATTTTATTTTAGTTACATGTTATTTATGGTGCCTAATTTCTACGTCAAAGTGGTTGTGACATATATAAGAAGTATTCATTAGGTTAATAAAATCATTCAAAATAGCAATCGAGTATCGAATCCATAGCAATTAATAATTTTTACTACAATTATTCCACAACATTTCCATAATTTAGAAGAACTGTACAATAATTGTAGCATCTCTATGAAAAGTTATTTTATTCAATTCTATATTTTGTAGATATGCTACAATTTACATGTAATGCTAAAATTTGTAGAAAAGTCACATATCCAACACTTCCTTGATAGAAATTCACCAATTTATCAAAATTAGATAAAATTATTTAAAATTTAGTTTACTGTATTACATTTATAATATATTTTTAAAATACAAATATAAATTTATATTGAGATTAAATTTTGAAATCCACTAATATAAATATACCACATTATAAAAATTTAATATTTTTTACATATTTTCCAGAAACTTATACATTACATAAAATTATTTTTAAATATTATGGAAATTGAAACATATTAAAAATATATATTTTATTACATCTCTTAAGAAGAGTAATATATTTTTATGTTTATACCATACTTTTATTATTTATATAACTATACATATATTTTTAAACATAACTAATAATTTTTAAAAATTCGATGTAAAATTAAAAAACCAACACTTTATAAATGTTCTTTTTATTATTCTTATTGTTATAAATAATTTTGTTAAAAACTATTAATTATTTTTTAAATAATAAATATATAACAACCAACTAATAATTTTTTAGCTCCAACATTTGACCGTAGATGAATCCCTGTCAATGTGCGTGTTATTGATACAAATTTAACAAATGGAATTGAAACTTGGGCATGTGAGACACTTGGCACATGAATAGTGTTTCTCGTGCATGGAATCAGCTGCATGAGCTTGTTCTTGTTATTTGTAGGCAGCTCTAACTCGATTCCTTTCTATCATTTTGTTGTGCCATTCTTGGGATTAATTGTCGAGTAGCAATGGTACTCCTTTGTTACCGGTTGTATTCAATGCAATGTGTTCCCTCAATTTAATTGGTATTCTAACATAGATCATTCCCATGGATTTTCAGGTATTTTGTCAAATATTTGGAAGTATTCAGAAGTCTTTAACCTGAGAATATTAACCAAGAAAACACTAGGGAATCAGAGAATTTATTGGTTCAGGTTATTGGACATTAGCATTTGGGAAAAATATGGAGTAGGTCGGGCTTGCACATCGCTCCCTTTTGTTTTTTTTATGGAAGATATAGTGGAAGGAAGGAAACTTCTAGCTAAATCTACCATTGAGATCCTTGCAGGTATGCAAACAACATAACCACTATCATTTGTTTTTTATATTTTTAATATGGCATACTAATATAACAACATTAGAAGGAAATCAAATAGGAGTGTGACTTAAGATGTTTATTCTACCATTTAACAAGGTTTCACAAGTAGGATTATCTCATAAAGTAAAGCAACAAATATTTTTTCATATATGTAGGATTATTCATTGATTCCATAGCATCTAGATAGTTTTTATAAGGTAGCTAAATGAATGGCTCCTTCCTCTTTTGTAAAAGATAGTTGTAATATAATCTCTGAGGATTTGATTAAATACATCGCCTTTGATTTTCTATTTGAGAATGATTTATACATCAAATGAATAGATTATATTATCTGTGATGTTTTTCTAAATATTTGAATTCCTTAAATGTTATTCATATTGACTTCCACTACAACATTTACTCGTTAATATTTGTGACCATGAATCCCATTACAGCTAACAAAAAACAAATACCTCTAAACGATAGAACAATCTTTCTACGACTGTTCAAATAAAATTGTCATTGGGGATCCTCAATCATGCAGCTCGGGTCTCTCTGAAGGAGGAAGAAATCAAAATGATGCTTCACTATGCATCGCAAAACTCAAAACACACCATTACTTGCTTCCTCTTAAGGCACCTATCAAATATTTTATGCCGGCCATCCTCTTTTTAATATGAAGAAGATAATGTCAATGGATTGCAAGGTATCCATTCAATTGCATTATTTTATCCACCTTTGGCACGCTATTTATTTTAATCTACCATTTAACAAGGTTTCTCTCTTTACTGATGTGTATTGAATTGGTCATTTTGATGTTCAGAACTAACTAAATCTCTTCTAGTGGTCAATTGGGAACACCGTGTGATCTAGAAACAAGCTTGAAGAACACGGGGGATAGAATTAGAGGTCTAGATTATGACCTTGAAGCGCCGAATTATCCTTGAAAGGAAAAAATTTCCATCTATGGAGGTCTTTTAGAATCTTCTGTCTTCTCTATGTGAAAAAAGGCACCAATTTATTATAAATAAGGTTGTCTCATGCAGAGCCAGAAGGCAAGAAAAATAAATAGGAATCATGGATTGCATTTGCAAACAATTTAGAGATCATGAAGCCTTTGGTGAACAGTCATGCGAGGGATGTTTTTGAATGGAATGGATGGAGTTTTGTTATTGCATGAATAGGTATAGTTTGATTATGAGTGGGAAAATCGGAAGATGTATATTCAAATTAAATTGCATCATATTGGAATTGTAAAGGCCTAACGAATGTTGCCTCATAAAGATGAAGGGATGGATTTCTGCATGCTTATGGAGATATTGGTTCTGGGAAGTTTCAGCCTTAAAATTTTTAATTCCAAAAGAAAATTAAATAGAATAAAGAAATTCTTTTTCAAATATGGTTGTATTGGATATTCTTGTTCAGATAGCCGGAGCCATCATATTTTTACATGTTGAGGGATTTTTTCAGGGTGATCTGAACCCGAACAATTTTCGTTTGTTTTCACATTCTAGAATTCATAATCAGAGTGGATTGAGAATTGCCAATTTGCATGAAAAGTCTATCGATGCTTATAATTTTGGAGTCATGGCTTTTGAAGTTGTGAGTGGACATTTTTACCACAGTGCCTATCTCTGGTGTGTCTGATATTCTCCCCTCTTTTGAAAGAATTTATGAAAGCTAGGAATTGCATATTGTTTTGGAAAATAAATGTGCTTTGCATGTATAAATAGGAAAAGCTTACTAGAGTTGAGGTTGTTGGCAGTCGCTGGATGAAAAATCTATCTGATATTTCTTAGGTATTGTAACCGAAAGGTATAAATATAGAGCAAACTAGTCAATCCAAGGCCATAAATCCTTGATAAGAGTTACATCGCGAGAAATGTGGTGTTTGATCTATAATAGTGTGAGAGGATGAAGTGAATTATCATTTGAGAAAGTGTAAAGTTATATGATATGTATGACTTATATAATAAATAGAAATTATCTTTCATCAGCAATTTTTTAAGTTTGTTTTTTTGATACTATTGTTATAAAGTATTTCAACTAATTAAATAAAATTTGGAAAATAAAAGTTGTTAAATAGTAACATTTCTACATTTTTCTAAAAGATAATTTTACAAATAATTATTGTGGCAATTAAATTGTAGTTTCCACTTACAAGTTTTATGTGGTAACATAAATTGTAGGAAAAATTTGTTGAAATTTCCACAATATAACATTAATAAGAGTTACACAATCATAAAATGTTGAATTACTACAAAGTTTGAATATATAGTAAAACTACATTTTATGGAGATTATGGAACAATAACAAAACAAGAAATCGTAGAAATGCTACAAAAAATATATGGAGAATGTAAAATTTATAAAATGGAGATTAGCTATAAATTTTATAAAATGTGGACTGTCTATGGTATAATGAATTGTAAAAAAACTACAAGAAAATGTAGATTAACTACAATTCTAATACCACAATTTTAATTTTAAAAAAACTATATAACAACAAAATTATTGTTGAAAATTTGTGGAAAAAAAATATTTTGTTGTAGTGCTTTCTTGCATATAAGATTTAGAATTAACTATAATGGCATGGGGTTCACTTGTGAATTTGAAGAGATATTTTAATAGATCTGGTATTACGACAATAACAACACCGCATTGCACTTTTGTTAATGATGAACCTCACACAATTAATACCATGATATAAGCTAGTCGCTTTAATGCGGGGTTGTTTTTCTTGTGGTGATATATTTGTAGAGGCAATGATTAAATAAGATGAGATTAAATATCTAGTATTTTAGAACATCTTTCATGTGAGATTGTTATATTCAAGTTTACATTTCAATCTTTTGAGATAGATTTAATAGAGTTCGATGTTCCTAATCCATATTCTATTTTACATAAAATTTAATTGCATTTTTATTGAGGTGTTGTATAGCTTAATACATTCTAAATTTGGTTCCCTATGGAATGTTAAATAATAAAACCATTAGAAATTCAACTATACCACCAATACGCAAGAAATATCCTTCTAATGTTAATTTTGAAGAAAAATTAGCTGGGAAGGATAGCCCATTGTACGAAACCCCCATATAAGCCACAATGTCTCGTTATCTGATCAGTAATAAACGTTGAATTTGGTTGTTATAATAGGTTTATCCAAGGTCATATTCAACAACAGGAAAATCAATAAACTACAAGATGTGAGGAATAAGATAAGGTGAACTAGTAAAGGTGGTCCATATCTCAAACCCTATAAGAGTTAGATCAACCCCATCAAAATTCTCTACTATTTTATAGTCCCTCACCTGAAGAGAAAAGGTCTTCATCTTCTACATTGGCTCATCCAATTTAGAAAATGAATTGGGATGGTGAAGAAAGCCCTCAAATGAGGCTCAGAGATGAATTAAAGGCCACACCCTATGCAGTAATTGAATTGGACAACATTTTTACAAATTTAGTTAATAATTTTCTCCAGTCAAGTAACTAAATAAGGCTACATACATTATTTGGTAAGTGCAACAAGTTGGGGGATAATTAAGTTGACATCAAATCCTGAATTTTACATCAAAAACAAGAAAACATCAAATTTAGTTTTCTGCGGACTTGCACCATGCCGAAAATTCAAAAATATGTCATAAAAATGGTACCATACCATAGGGGAGACTATTAGGTTTGTATAAATATATATTTTAAAGCGAATAGAATAGGATAAATATCATTTTATAATTCGTTACTAATATTAGGTTTTTAAGACACTTTTTCCCGTGAATGTTTATGTCTATGTTTAAGATAGCATATTTTGTTTCACTTGTAGGAATGTGATAAACTTATACTATTCGAACAGTGGTAAAATTATATAAATGTTCAAAAAAATTATTTGATTTCAATATTTTTTAATGAAGTTATGGCAGGTGAATGGAAAGTGCTCTGGTTTCTTTATGTTTTCAGACCACTTTCACGAAAAAAATCAAAAAAAAAAAAATATTGCTCAAAAAAATACAAAATAAAATCTATCCCAAGATAGATAGAGGCATCTGCATTCTCACCAAAGGAAAAATATATATATCAGTTTTTGGTCAGTCAAATTGCGGGAAAATGCACTACAATCTTATAGGCGTTTTTTTTAAAAATACCAAGTCATTGAATTTTGAGTGTTTAGTATAGCTAAACTTGTCCATTTAAAAAAAAAAAAGTAGTTTAGAAACTAGATTCTGGATGCTACGATTCATATTGATATAAGTTTTTCTAATTTTGAGTGTATGGATTGCTAATAGTCCCTACAAGTTGATTTTATGTTGTTATTTGCAATATGACATCCACTTATGACCCCTTTTTTGTCCCCCAACTTGCTGCACTTACTGTAATATTGTATTTTAAAATTTGCATAAGGATTGTAACAAATAACTAATTTAGAGAAGTTTTTATATAAAAGGAAGAAAAAAACTTATAAAAATATAAAATAAGGATAAGTAATTATCTATAGACGGAATGGAAAGAAATAATAGCAAGAGGTTCTTGGAATGCAATAAATACTATTTTTTATATAAGGTTGGTTACTCGTCTTATTTACCAATATCAAGTTGGTGATAGAGCTAAATAATTAACAAAGCACTATTTATTTAAAGCAATACAAATTGTAGTGCCCACTTCTAGTTGACACTTTTTGATACTAATCATGATACTGCTGATTATATTATGGACATGATTATGGACCTTAATACAGTATGATGTTAGATGTTAGTCATAGATTATTGTTGACTTGATTCAGTTATGATGCATGATGATTATTAGAGACATTTTAGATACTGATTTTGATACACTGTTTAACATGCTTATATTATGGATGTTGTTCAGACATGTGATATTTGGATATTGTGAGTAGACCTAGAAATGGAAATCATTTGATGATGATATTGTTGAGTAAAATTGCAAATGATCTTGTTGATTACTTAGATGTTGTTGTGATTCATATATCTAGATGATTTTATAATTATATTTATATTATTTTGGATGTTCTGATATGGCCATGAGGCCGAAGGAGGTATTTTTGTTTTGCAGGTTAAAATATCACAACAAACATCGGGGGATTGGAGACCAACCACATTGGAATTCTAGATGAATTCAACAAGGTCACCATGGCAACTAGTATTTTTTTGTGCATGTTTGTGTGTGTTAGGGATTCCCATGGGGGGATCACCTTTAAATGTGACCAAAGGGTTATGTCTTTTTATTTATTTGACCATTTTGTTTAATGTTGCATGTGTTGATTTTGTGATGTATTTTCCCCTTTCTTTATTTATTAAATGGTGTGTATTAATATTGTGAGTAATCATGTTAATATTAATTAAATAAAATATGTCATAAGAAAGTAATTAATAGAGTTGTTGGCTTGATTTAAAGTGTTGTAAGAGATGTGTAAGTTGCGTAAGTTAAGTTTTGAGTGTGAAACACTCCACCTTCTTGGAAATTCGAAATTATCCTTGGAGGCTGATTTTGGAGGCTTGTGGGACAAGTTAAACTTGTCCCATACCTCTTAAATTTAATTACCAACCATACCTACGGTTGGAGAGTTGAGATTAGACTTTTATAATGCTTTTTGAGAAGGTAAATTGTAAGGTTTAATTGCACTTTTCTTACATGATTTAATTTTAGTCCTTTGGGGTGTGGGTTGGATTTGAGTGTGTAAGTAAACTGTCATATTATTCACCCACCTATTTATTATGCATTGGAGAATGAAGTTGAATTTTGGGGTTGGGGTTGATGATGTGTGATGTGGCATCCTACATGGATCCACCTCATCCTCTTCTCTTCCCTCTTCTATAAAATTATAATTCCTTTCCTTGTTTTGGGTTGCCTCACTTTGGAGACTTCGTTTTTGGGTGAATTCTTTTGATGTTTTGGAGCTCTTGCTTTGAAGAAGTTTTTGGAAGATTGTTGCATGCTTGTGCTTGGCTGATTTGGATTACTTGCATTGGAATAAATTTGTTGTTTTGGAACTTGGAACAACTCCATCATGGAGAGGTAGGAGCTTGGCTCTTGAAATGTCTTTTTTTATTTATGTAAATGTTAATGTGTGAATGTTTCAGCATGTTTGTGGGCTGTTGGGTAGATGGCCTAGGAATGGTGTAGGAGAAGACTATGGGGTTTATTTTTTGGGAGGCACAAGTGTGTTTTAGGGAGGTATAAGGGTGGAGGGAGTTGGGATTTGGGTTCCACCTTACAAAGAAATAGCTTGCATTTCTTTACTCGTTATGGGGTTCCATAAGAGGTTGGGGAGGCATAAGGAAATGTGAGGAATAAGGGGTACTTGGGGAGGCATAAGGGCATGTCAGGGTTTAATATACTATATTTTGGTGGTTTATAATTCAGGTGGTGATACCCATTTCCCCTTTGGGAGGCACAAGAAGCATCCCATAGTTTCTTGCTCCTTTGGCTTGCTTGATAAATCCTTAGTATTATTTGTCATGTTTTAATGTAGTTGTAAACTACATTCTATTTTGGACTTTTTATTATTGTAAAAATGTTACCTATGTGTTTATGGAATCCTGTTGTTACCATGAGTTGGATCACATCTTTTATTACATTTTGGTTGGGGCTCAAGGGATAATGAAGAAGGATGGATTCTCCTTCATTGGATGTCTTGGTTGTGGAGAGTGTTTCCTTTCCCCTACTCCTGTTGTGATCAAATTGGAAGAATGAGAAATATGCATGTTGTTGTTTTGGAGCTGAGAAAAAGACAATTTGACAGTCCCTTGTGAAATGAAATCTTATTATAGCCCTTTCCCACTTTGAAGTGGATGATTTGTATATTAATTGTAATGGAAAGATATCTTGTATTGACAATGAAAGTTGAAATTTGAAATGTAAAAGAGTTATACTCTATTTTTCTATTTTTTGAAGGAATGTGAAAGAATGATACGTATTTTGTATGTTGTATTTTGAAATCAAATGGAAAGGAAGTTATAAGAGTTTCATTTGAATTAATGGAAGTGTTTTCCTTATTCATATGATATTATTTCCATTGGAAATCTGTGTTTAACATGCACTATGAAATCCCTGTTTGGAAAGTGGAAAAGTGAAACACGTGAGAAGAAAATGTATTATTCTGCCTTGTTTATAATATATGATTTTGAAAAGAATAGAAACTGCATTCTTGTTTGAATGTTTGTTTGAAGAAAAGAAAACTATTTATGACCAACATGGAATGAATTCAATGCTTTATTTCATGGCAAAAGAGAGTTAATTTCTATTCTGTAAATGTATACGCTTCTTTCAATTCACTGTATACTTTGTAAAATTCCTTTATCAAATGTTCAAATAACCTTGCAAATAGATAAGAGGAAAATGAAATAATAGATTGGAATTAATGAGGACAAAATTATCCAAAACCAAACTAAAAACACTTAAGGAAATGTCTTGAAAATCTTCCAATCGAGCTAAGGCAAATTTGCAGACTTTTTCCTGGAAAGAAAAAAAAACTTGTAATTTTACTGTCAAAATGTAAATGAAATTAAAATTCAATCGAAATTTTTTACACTTGCTATATATCCTATCACTTTCCTAATGGAAACCTCCATGTATGTTTGACATGTTGAAGGAGAAATAATGAAAAATTCGAAAAAAAAAATTATGAGTTAAAATTTACCAGTTCACACTGTAAAATCCTATAGAACGTTTTCACAAAATTGACTCCTTAAACTTTATCAAAATAAAAATTTAATGATTCTTGTGTAAAGAGGACGTCGAGATATTTCCATAAAGTCCTTGTTTTCCCAAAACCAATCCCTCTATCAAAATGTTATGGCCTTCTGAATTTTTTCTTCACTTGGCGTCAAATTTTTTTTTGGGAAATCTTTCCTTTGTGGGCCTGCGGGCCTGAATTTTTCCCTTAGACTTCAAAAAATTTTCCTACTTTTCCCCTCCGCCCCACTAACCCGCAGTCAATCAGAGGCTACCACGTAGCACCACGAGGCATTGGTGGAGGGGCGTATCCCTCTTAAACTTAGTGCTTAAAATAAAAATTTTGGGAAAATTTTCTAAATTTTCCTTGCTGCCCCGCAGCCAATCAGGAGATGCCATGTTACATCGTGAGGCATCACCAGAGGAGCGGATCCCTTTTTAAATTTTGTGTTTTTAAAATTTTTTTTGAAATTTTTTTATAAAAGTTCCTTGCCAGCCCGCCGGCTCGCAGCCAATAAGGAGTTTCCACGTGGCATCACGAGGCGTCAGCGGAGGTGCGGGTGAATTTTACCCTTTTTCCTTTTAGGGTGGTAAAACAATTTTATCCCTGCCACTGAATTTTCCCCACGTTGGCTTTGGAGGTGCCACATGTCCCTTGCAGACTTGCGAACTCGCATGAATGAAGGTGTAAAGGTGGCTTTTCACCCTCATGCGGGAAATTTTCAAAATGTCTCCAACGGCCTCGCTGACTCGACTCCTTCCCTGAGAAAAATTTCTCCCCGTGGCCCGCAGACATGCCATGGAGAAATATTTCTCTTTGCAGCCCGCCGACCCACCCTTGGGGCATATTTTGTCCCCTGGGGCCGTAGGCCCACTCTTGGGGAAAATTTTCACCCCAAGGCTCGCCGGCCCATAACTTGAGAAATATGAGGAGTTAGGAGGACTTCTTTATATCACTGGAAAGGTGAGGAAATTTCCTATCTAATGGGAATGATTTAGGGAAATTTTGAATGCATTAATTTTGAGAAAAATCAAGTTGAATCTTTAAATCTTATTAGAGAGTGGGTATGGTGAGGAATTACCCTCTAACCCTAATTGAACTTTCTAACCCTAAATTTTTGGACCTTGTGACCTCTAATAATTGTTAATTACAAAAAAGAATTTTTCTAGTGGATTAGAATTGATTTGGAACTTGTTAGTGACAACGGTTGTCTTGTAACCTGGTTGTAGACTCTTTTAAACAAAAAAAAATTATTCCATAATTTTCCTAACTAATCCTAGGTTGTTCTTGGGTCTCAAGTGGGTTGTTTTAGTGGGCATCACACAAATTCTCAACCTTGTTGATTCCTCCATAAAAAAGAGACATTTCCTCCGAAACATAAGCAAAGGAGAATTAAAATCTCTTTCCTTCAATTATATTTTCCTATACTAACAACACCATGGACATTACAAAAATATACGAACCTTGTCAGAGAAAAATCAAACACCTGAATTATCAAGAGATATATTAAAGAATGGATAACAATACCCACAAAATCATATGAGCTTACAAATACATTTTTTTTTTACTTGAAAGAATATTATACTATCTTGTTATGTGTATGTTAAGTTATAATAATATCAAGAGAAAGGTGGATTAATATTAAATTCAGCTAAAATTTTAAAATTTAGTTCTAATAATAAACAAAAATATTGAAATCTTTCATATTTAGGCACCCTTCACTATTGGCTAGTCAGCCTAGGACTGAATGCCCACTTGGTTACGCTTCCGAGGCTTCAAGATAAGAAAATGTTACAGATTAGAGATGATATATTTTTTATGATTTCTTCCTCGCAATTTTTAAGGCAGCAGAAGCGTTGAACATAAAGAAGCCTACGAGTTGCCATGCCTACATACCAGCAAGTTTTTAATTTGATTTTTGTTTGTTTTACAAGCTTATTACATATGAAAGGCGATATGTTGACCTCGTAGACAAAATATGACCACTGCAGCAATGTTTTGAGGCTAAGTGACCTGGATTTGACGTGTCATGTTGTAAGATGAATCAATTTAAATATGCTATTTAATTCGTTAAGAATTGTATTGTAAATTTTTGTAAGATGTGGTTCACTTTTTTTGTAATATACTTATAATTAAATGTGATCTTTAAAAACTAGTCTCTCACATGATAAATTCCATGCAAAAGAAAATATTTTTAGAAATAATAGAAAACACTCGCTCATATGCATATATCTTCCATAATTCATATAAAGTGAATATGTTAAAGACATGTATTTTTTTTAATAGATTAGGCAAAAAGATGTTTTGAAAGGCACCCTCAAACATTTTACATGACACCAAAAAATAGAACATTGTATATCCATTTACATCAAAATAAAAGATCAGATCAAACAAGCATGATCTAGCACGCACAAAAGGAAAATCTCACGATAGATTGGCAGAAACTATCAAACAAAAACACAACTCTGACAACAAATCTAAAACATTCTTTTGTCCTTTGGAGTAGCAATTGGACAACCAAAATTGTGCAATATGTCACAATATTTTGGAGAACATAGTATTATATTCATATTCCAATTTTTCTTCCATTTCCCTTTCTTCCCATAACCATCCATTCTTGCGCCTTCGACATAATAGTTATGAATATTTCCATGTCTCCCTTGGCTGGGTCACCTTTCAGTCCCATGGTTCTAGCCCTGTCATACCCATATTAATTACGATCCAAACAACTATTTATTAATCCCAATACTACCCCTATAATGTGAATTTTTTTTTTCAAGTTAAACTGAGTTATGTGAATAGAGGTTTTGTTATTACTAGGTCGTAACACCAAACTCCATTAATAAAGGATAGGATAAATCTAGATCTACTACTTGCACCTAGAACTAAGGTCACTTATGCTAAGTACACTCTAGATCCTATATACTTAGTTATGTAATATGACGATAAAAGAAACCATAGTCTAGCACTAAGGTTTCCAAGTCATCAAGAATCAAGACTCTCATCTGAAACACACAATAACAAGGGTATATAATAGACCCCACTATCATATGCATAAATCAAGCTTATAAGGGATACAACAGATAATTCTATCATTAGTTTATCCATTATTGTCACTTGAGATTTGCATCTTAAATGTTAACTTAATATTCTTTTTTCGTATCTATTGTGCCCCTAATTTTAGACCCAAGGTTATTTATGCATTTAACCCATTACTCCAATATGTCAGTCAATTATAATTATTTTTTTATAAAAAAACATTCTAACACTTGATAATTGTGAAAAGATTAATTCATAAATTTAATCCACCTCGGTTCTTAACTTTAGACTAAAGAGTCATTTTTAATTACATTGCTAACCACCACCATTACAAAAATAACCATCCCCACCGAGTTGATATAGACCTACTAGAAAGTTCAAAATTCCAAAGAAGGAACAAAATTTGGATTGTTATTTCTCTAAATTTATAACTTAGGGTTCAAAATATGCACATAATTGTAGGATTGTTTTTTTAAATTCCAAGGGGCTAATGGAATACAATCAACAAGTTTAATCTTGACAATATCCCATCAAAGGATGTCAATTAATTAAATGAGAATTTAATAATATTGAAAGTGTTAAATATTGGGTCAAATAGAATTTTTTCCCTTGCGATGAATTAATTTTATTAGAGAGCATAAAGTACTCTCTTAACCCACCTAAATTTTTAAATAACACTTTAATATTCAGGGTGCCATCTTAAGGCAATTTGACCCTTCGAATACACACCACCATGTACCTTAGTTTAAAAATATAACACAAAAAATATGTATTGATACATAAATTTAAATATGATAGGTGCAGAAGAATTACTTCTTACAGTTTCAAGGTGTAGGTGTATATGAGTCAAAAATATTAGCTTGGTAAAAATTAAGAACTAGGATCAAATTTGAGATCCAAGATCTAGAGCATTCTACACCCTTGACTCAATGCAAACACTAGTTTTTTATCTCCTTTAAAATATATTTTCATTCCAAAAAATTTACTTTATTTTACCTCATTTCCACACTTTAATGTATTAATAATACAAGTTTTAATTCATCCTTCTTCCGAGGGCTTTACCCCTAGTGGTGTGTGTGTGTGTGTGTGTTCCTATCTATTTTTTGTATACTAGAAACTCTATGAGGAAAAATGAAGGGGTGCCCCAGAGTTTGTAGGGGTCGCTAGGCTTGAAAGAGGGCAGGGGATGTATGTGGGGAAAACATTTTTCTTTCTAATCTAAGTTGTGTTCACCAACAAGGTAGGTGATTTTATGAGAATGCTATCTATATGCCTATTGATATTTTATATATATTTAGGTTATGGTTTTTTTATTTAAAAATATCCCCATTTGGGTTTTACGACATGCACATGGAAACAATCTTAGAGGAAGCATATAGGATTGCGCAAGGAGTATGGTCGAACCCTATGTAATCAAAAGGGATTAGTGTGGCTGAGTTGCAAGGGGTGGAGGATAGCCTCAAGGTCCCAAGTGGCATGGAAGCAAAGCCATAGGCGGTGGGAAGAGATTAACAGGGTTGCAGGGGTTTGGTCAGCCCAGGTGCCCAACCCCAACTACTAATCTTTTTTATTAACACTTTTTCCACTACATTTTAAGAATTATCTTTCAATTTATATATACATTTTCTTCCATTATATATACTTGTGTGTGCATGTGTGTGTGTGTGTGTGTCCACACACACACACACACACACATGTAGAAGTTGTTCAAATTTTCGAGGAAAGAAATGATAGTTTCTTTTCATGGTTAAATTACAATCTGAGAGATGTATGTGAATAATCATGATAAATTACAAGATGGAAGCATTTTAGCAGTTTAATTGGTTCTACCCAAAACAATATATATGAAATTAATGTATTTCCTATGTTTGAAACAATGAAATTATAAATCATAACTTATACATTTGCTAGCTTTTAAATCCAAACTCTTTACTAATCCTAGTAACTTTTAAAGAATAACTCATAGTTGATACTCATTCAAATGAGCTTAGGTAAAGCATAACCATGTAAAATATCATTTATTATACATTTTAGGGAGGTTCGTTCTATAACACCATTATGAAAAATGATTTCCTTCTACTAATATATACATTTTATGTTTTAATGTGCTATACTTATACATGGTTTCAAAATAAAATAAAATATAATAACCAACATTAGGCTCCTTCTCCATTTAGAACAACAAGATCAAACAAACTGAATAATGTGAGTTAATGAAACAATCATGTGTTTAATAATGCAAGTTTTAAAAAAACAAACAGGTAATAATACAAGTTTACAAGCTTCCCTTTTTAAGGTAAATTTTTTTAAAAAAATTGAAGTTTTATCTAACTCCTAAACACTCCAAGTGTGCCTTCAAACTATAGCTCCAACTTCAACATTGGCCAAGATCATACACCAACAAGAAGAATGCTTGAAAATATCCCAACCATAGGCATAATTATATGTCATTTCCCCAACATAAAGGTATGTTATCCTCGCTCTAATACCATAGGAAAGAGAAGGAGCATGCCTCAAATATGCACAAGGTGAGTGGGAGAAAGATAAAACCAACAAAAATTTATGACAAAACACTCACACACACATATATGAAACACAATATTCTGAAGTATTGAAGAGAGGGAAAGATTAAATCCAATATATCCATATTTCCATGCAACTAAAAGGATTCCATCCTAAACCAAATAAATCCAGCTCATCTAATCCCTCTCAATCCTTCCCAAATCATATCTCCCGTACCTTCTAAAGAGGAGAAAGTAAATAATTAAAATAAGGAAAACAAACAACATTCGATCCCATTATTACTCTTTGTCATTGAAATTAAAAACACAATTAGGAAAAAAAACATTTTACTAAGAAAAATCATCAAGGATCATGTAGTCACAATTTCATGCACTTTACACATTTATTGATCTTGGTCTCATGCTACTATTTAGAAGGTTCTTGAGTGAATATTAAACTACTAATCAACCCCTATCTTTTGGCCATCTTATTTTAGTTTATTTCATCCTTACCAACCTGTTGTAGCCATATGCCCAGTCAACATCTATAATCCCATGTTATTTTAGCTTTGACTGGGGCACTCATATTAGTGCTAGGGCACCCGTGGGTGCCCTGGTCCGACGAAGGGCACCTTAGTCATTTTTACACTTTCCCATCACTTTTTGGGACCTTTTTAGCCATTAGAGTTCTTTATCTTTCTTGTGGTTTTCCTTTTCAGGGATAATTATGAAATTAGAAAAATAGAACCCTATAAATATAATGTTATGAGACCATAACAAGGGATTAAGCATCATCTACTACTATCACTCACCTAGAGTTGCATCCATCTACTGCATTGGAGATCACTTGCATCCACATAGCTCCATCATTAAGGCACAAAGATAGGACATATGCATCACACTTCATGGGGGGAGGAATTCTATTCTATTTCATACGAACATATTATTACATTTTGTACATTTAGCTATTTCTCGTTACTTCAGAAAGTGTGAATGGAACAAGTGTACATAGGGAAGATTATGCAGACAGTCACCAGAACTACATTTGGGTCTAAAATGTAGTGCAATGCTAAGTTAATAATCGCACTATTGTGGCAGGAGAGGTCAGTCCAACCCAGTCATTTGCATCTTTCTTTTTTTGGGTTGTAATTCTTCATTTTGTCTTTTATAGGTTTTCTCATCATCTTAGATTATTGGAGACATCTTACATGGGATAGTGAATCTGATGCGACACAAAATGAAGGTTATAGATCATCTCCCAACCTTGTGAAGATGATTTTTAGAGATTTTGCATAAACCAAGGTGCCTAGGTTGTAGAATAGAGTTCCCATAGGCACCCCAATCCTCTTCCAGATGCTCCAGTCCAGCTAGATCCTCCAGCTCCATCCCTTTCGGGACTCCTACTTAGTCATTGCCACATTCATATTTTCCAAACATCACTATGACACTATCCTACAAGAATCTATTATTCAACTAAGTTATTTCCTCTTCCTTCAAGAACATTAGAGTTAGCATTTCCTTTTACATAGTTACTTAGATCGTTTACATACTTTCTTTATTATATTTTGTTACATTTATTATAGCTATTCATAGCTTAGATTAACTATCCCTATATTACATAGTTTAGTCAATTTTAGTGAATAATTTTGGTGAAACTGACACTTCTTCATCATACCTTCTAGGGTTTGCATTTGGATTTAGGCATCATGAGTGTCTCAATCAATTATTAATTGATTTCTAATCCTTATTTACTACATGGATTCCAACATTTTCTTGCTAATACTTGCATTCGTACTGACATGCACCCAGATGTAGTTTATCGAGCCTTTTCTGATCCCTTTTCCTCACATATAGTATATAATTCTAACCTTCCCTTTGATTTTCACACTTTTGATAATGATCCACCACTTCATATCATATCTTGCATTCATAATGCACTATCAAGCATAATTTTATTGATAACAGATTTGAACTTAACTTTTATCATATGTCATGCCTCAAGGTTTTAGGTCTTACCACTCAAGAAGTTAGTCCATTCTGTATTTCACTATGTCCTTATGATGGTTTTATCTATCCTTGTCTCGGTCACGTTGCATTGCCTATCACTTTAGGTAGAAATACTTTCCATACTATCTTTTTCATTATTAATTTCCTAGTCTCCTACAACTATCTTTAGGGAAGGCCATGGCTTCATGTCATGTAAGTGGTCAAATTCACTGTACATAATTGTGTCAAATTATTACATGAGAACAGGGTGCATATCATTTTTTCATGACCGCGATTCATTTAAGTATTGTGATAGGTTTCCTAATACTAATCTTCCTATCCCACACATAAATATTATAGATGAACCCAAACTTAGGGAAGAACTACCTCACTTACCAACACTTGACAAAACCATTCGAGTGATCAATTTAGTTTATTTTTTGCCACCTTCTACTATTACTACTATGATTCTTTATAAGGGGTCTGTTTATTATATGGATGACAATGTATTGCATCCACATTCACATACACCACCTAGTTTAGAATGTCCACCTTTCACTTGCACACTCTTTATGAATAACTCATACTACGAACATATACCATTTTATCCTACATGCGATGTTACTATATCTTCCCATGATGCTCTTGCTCATCTTGGTTTCACCTTTTAGGATCTCCATCCCCCTACTCATGACCCTCATCTCTATAATGGATTTATCATATTTACTTTCACCTATGGTCTTTACATATTTGACCTCGATGTCTTTCTTGCACACACTCCTACTACTTCTTCTCTCATATTAGGGAAAGCATGGATTTATTATATTTGGGGCACTTTATACCCTGACCTTACAAATATATCTTTCCTCATGCCTTTTAGGTGCATTTTTATGTACAATGGTTCTTTTCTTTCCTATTCGCAAAACCTCACTCATTGGTATGCACACTATTGTCCACGTCCTCCATTTACTAATGAGGAATATGCTATGGGCATGTGTAGCTTACACCTTAATTTCTCATTACGTGACCCACCTGATAATATTGCTTATTTAATAATTAATGCTTACCCATTTGACTATGAACCTAAGAGCAATGATCTTATTGATGACTTTACATTATAGCCTATTTCAGCACACATACATTGGTGGTTATAGTAACTAACACATCCTCCCCCTCATCAAATTAGCATCATATACCTATCCCTCATTCTTTTGTTATCATTATTACATAGTACTACATCACATTCTTAGAATTAAAACACACTTGGGGGGCTTGGAACTTTACCTCCCCCCACCTCATATTAACATAGCTATATCCATCATTACTACTTTTTCATATATGAATTAGGCATCTTCATCATACCTTATAACATCACTACCCAATTAAACACTCTTATTCTTAAGTTAAAATTTGACTAGGGAGGGATTACTGCACATGAACCCTACACACTGTACTATAGGCATTACACGTTTCATTTCATCACACATTACGCGTCATACAATATACATTCTACAACATTTTTAAATTTGCACATTTACAGATCATATATCATCCTAGTCTTCATTACATATGAGTCTAGCATTACATCATCTTACATCCTACATTACCAACCTATATACATATATTCTATACATTACATTTCACACATTTTACACTTTTTGTGTTTCATATTACACATCACGTACTTCCATATTCCACTCATCACATGGTCTAATTTTATCGTTATAGACACTACATTGTCTTCTACATGCCTCACTCACTACCCAATGACACACTTTAGTTCTTCGGTCCATACTCGAGTGTTGAGGGTTTAGGAATCAAATGGACCTTACATTCATCACAAATTTATCATATGAATTTTCATCATGCAACATTACTAGGTTAATGACATATGATTTAGGTTAAATCATCACCTAGTCTAGCATTTTGTATTTGTATACACCTTAGGTTACATCACTACTCCCTCTTTTCATTTTATGGTGATATATGCTCAGGAATAACTTATCACTCATCCATTCATCTAATAGTGATATACACTTAGGTTAAACCATAATTTATATGTTCATCTAGTCGTGATATATGCTCTGACTTCAGTGTTCACACACACACACATCGTTGCTAGGTCACATCTCATCATTTCACATACACATTTATCACAACGCATTAGACACAACACACACTTTGACCATTTCGCAATGACACACTATCGTTTATGGTTCATTCATGACTTCTGAGGGGGAAAAGAAAATGAAACTCATTTGATACATTTGCATCCACTCAGGGGGGCACGTGGCTCCTATCATTCCATGTTGCATTCCATTTCATCCATCCACATCATACTCCATATTATAGTTTCTTGTACTCTTTTTCACTTTTGATTGTTCATGGTCACTTTATTACATATGATATTTAGCTTACTTGTATTTCATTTATCTATATCATACACACATACACATTCCCTCCTTTTTCTAGAGGCGATTGATGATACAGGTATTTTCTACGCAACATGGATGCTCGCCTTACACCCTTCCTACACTAGTCACTGGGGGCATTCATATTCATCTCTCATAGGTGCTATTGTTTCATATCATAATTTTCACTTTACATTCCTTCGTTATACACTCTTTTGACGTACTAGTATCTTTCTAGCATGCTAGTAGGTGCTTTATGTACAACATTTTTTATGTATGAAAATTGGCTTCCATACTTGTTTGTTACATTGTTTTCTATTGTATACGAACCTTGCCCTTTGTTTTGTGTGCACACGTTTTTCCATATTTGTGGCCATGATGGTCTTGTGTGTTTTGTGACATTATGAGTGGTGTCACATGTTTGCATTACACTTTGTGTGACTTACATTGTCTTCTTGTATGATTACATTATTGCTTTTCTTGGTAGCTTACATTTTCTACATAGATTACACATGTTTTTAATATGCATGCATGTTTGTTCACACTTGTCTTTTTCTAGCCTTATTTTCTTTGCATGCCTTGGTTTTTACCAAACAATTTTAGCATTACAACATACATGCAGTTGGTCCTCTTTTGGGGCCACATTTTTCATATCAGCGATGTCTCATGAGCCCCCAAAGAGGGATGCATCATTTGGGGGTTTTTACATACTAAGAAAAAGATTCTACACTAGTATGGTTAAATTATATAAAGCAAGTGGGTTCATACAAGTCTACGAACCCCATCCACAATGGGTTTTATAGGACATGTTGTATTTAGAATTTTGGGAATTTTTTATAGGCTTGGAGGTTACAGTGGGTGTGCCTCTCTACACTACCTTGGCCAGTGTCATCAGATAGCCCAAAAATCCAGGATGATACAAATATCTCTTCACACACATGTAGGGAAGTAGTTAGAGTTTGGAGGACATAGATAATTTTCTCCCTACACTTCTTTGGCCTATGACATGAGCTCACCCAAAAAACTTGCAGTATAATATATCATTCTACACTCTTTTTCTCAACATGGATCAAGTACACATGTTCCATTTACATTTACGTATTTTACATTTACATGCTTTCATACACATATGTATTTTACATTGTATTTTTATACATACATAGATACATATTTGACCACTTGATTGTTTTTTCCTTGCAAGTCTGGCCGTATGAGAAACAAATAGTCAAATGGGGGAAAAAACAACAACAACATCTATAACAATACTTTGTGATAGCAAACATTCCAATAACCATTCAGGTACATCACATACTACAAAATATGCACACGCATTCTACCCTAGGTTCACTCTCATCAATTTTTCTTTGCACATTTTTCATCTTTAGTTTGCATGCTCCTCCATCATTTTGTCATTCCACGCTTTGTCTAGTCCTTGAACATGCCTTCTTTATCACTCTACATCAACATCAAGTACGCATATCTCTCTACTTTATGTTACTGAGCTTTCTTCTCACCAACATATAGTGGGGAAAAAATGTAGCCATAAAATCATGCACTTCAGACATTTATTTATCCCAGTATCATACTACTATATACAAGGTTCTTAAGCGAAGAAAATACTAATTAACCCCCTTAGTTTGGCCATCTTGTTTTATTTTATTATTTCATTACCAACCTATTGCACCCATATTCCCAGTAATCTCATATCATCCCTTGTCATTTTATCCTTAATTATGACACACAAATTATACTAGGGCACCCGTGGGCACCCTGATCCCTATAGGGATACCCGGGTCCTTTTTGACTTTCCTGCCACTTTTTAGGATCTTTCTAGATATTTCACATCTTTATCTTTCTTGCGGTATTCCTTTTCAAGGTTAATTATGAAATTAGACCAAGATATCACTATAATTATAAATTTATGAGACCATAATGAGGGACCAAACATCATCTAATACTATTACTCAACTAGAGTTGCATCCATCTATTGCATTGGAGATCACTTACGTCCACACAACTGCATCATCAAGGCATGAGGCTAGGACATTTGGATAAAAATTCATAAGGGAGGGATTCTATTTTATTCCATGCACAGATCATATTCCATTTTCTTCATTTACCTATTGATCGCTACTTCACAAAGTGGGACTGGAACAATAGCACTTAAGGCACAATATGCACACACTCACAAGAAATAAATTTGGTTATGAAATGTAGTGCAACACTCAGTTAGTAAGCCCACTTTTGTGGCAGATGAGGTCATTTTGATCCATTCATTTGGATCTTTTTCTTAGCATTTTGATACTTATTTTGGTCATTTATATGTTTTCTCATCATCTTAGATTATTGGAGACATCTGGCACAGGACATCGAAGTTGATGTGATACACAAGAAATATTTTTAGAACCCTAAAAGTAACTAAGTACCTATGGCATGAAGCCTTGTGGAATGCATAAATAAGGCATGAGTGCACGTGCACAAGTAATTCTTGGAGAGGCGTGAAGGCTCACATCAAGGTAGAATGGATTCAGGACTTAGTAAGTATTGGGTAGCAAGAATAGATGCGGATAGAAAGCAAATATAAAAGGGACCATATACAGATGTGGATAAGCCATGGAGACTTGTGAATCAAGGAAAGGATATTCCAAGGCATCATTATTGTTATAATGAAAGGATATGGAGTCAAGGTTGTTAAGGATTAGCTGGATAATGCTTGTTTAAGGTACTCAATTGAGGTAATTGTATGGCAACACCTAGCATATTCCTGTGTAGTGGTAGAGAAATGATGAAAGGATTCCATGAGGATTTCACAGGTAATCATGAGCGGTTAAGATGGAGGAGGAGGATTATGCTATGAGTATGATAGTTTACAGAGAGAAAGGGATAGATAAGAAAGGATAGATAGGGGGTAGGAGAGAGGGTGAAGAGTTTGTAATGGAAAGATTTGTGACGTAGAGTAAGCTAGGCTAGTGTGAACAGTTCAAAATAATGGAACTCTCTTGATGTAATTTTGGATACCATATTTTGGCATATAAATATAAGGAATGGATTCTGAAAAACTCATATGATTGATCTTGATATGCGTTTTTTCCTTATGTTCATGTGTGTGTTATGGGTTTTCTTGATGATATTCATGGGCTGATTATACTTACATTTAGTTGATCATGTTAATCTATGCTTGGAATGCATTAGGTTAGGAGTTAATGCTTATATCTTAAATTCCATTAATGAATGCACTTATTCTCTGGTTATTTTACATCCTCATGTAAAGAAGGACTGTTCTCATGAAACTCACATAAAGGAGGGACTTGGCACCTATGTGAACCATGGGTGAGATCCAGACTAATCTGGATGATATGTCAACGTGCTTAGGATTGGTTATTGAAACAAGTAGTGATAATGGAGACTAATCTTGGTTCCATTGTCGGGATTTTTGAAGCTGTTGTGAGAATGGTGTGTGATGACAGAGTGCTTGAAATTTTACAATGTTAAAGCATTGCTTAAAATCAAGGAGGATGAGTTTTATGAGAGATTTAGTGATGGACTTGAGTTAGATGCATGTAAATGAGTAGAAGAACATTTGTATAATGAGATGTATGAGACCTTCTTTTGTTGTTTTCTAGTGGAGTTCTATGAATGGATTTTGGCATATAAATATAAATCAAGATGGTACTATAGACCTCTTATATGAACCCAAGAGGAGTATAAAAGGATCCATGATGCCGATCTGACTTGGACACATCTTGTTGATAATTAGTAGAGTAGAGTGTTGATGAGTTACACCTTTGAGTACACAATTTATACATATTCTTGTCTAGATATTATTGAGTTTGAGTTCCTGAGGAATCCAAGAGAATCATTCTTGGGTGATATCACTTTATCTATAAAGACCCTAATCATTAAACTGAGTTTGGAAGCATTTCTTATGGCCGGCTAAATTTCTTCTAAGAATTGGGCGAGGAAGCTATATTGGAGGAAGATGACAGACCTTGTGGATGAAAATGATAGTGAAGAGATGTGAATCAAGTATAATGAAGCTAGTGAGAGGGAGTTATATAGACAATTTGAAGTTGAAGGAGTGATGTATTTATGGAGGCAAACGTTGTGGGAAGGAATTGAGTTTCACACGAAGGACATGAAACCCGAGGAGTCTATGTTACCCCATCTTGGCAAGCATAGAAGAGAAACCCCCTCATATTTTGGAGAAGGCTCGTCATATGGAGAAATGCCAGAAGTCCTTAGTGCACATCAAAATCCACCTTCTGACTAATCCCTGGCACTTAGCTCTCTAAATCCATAGATAAGTATTACTAACCCAATTTTTATTGCTGAAAGTAACTGATTAACACCCAGGAGGTATAAATTTTCATTTGGCACATCTATGGTTTCCCAATCATTCCTTGTGTTTGGAGGTATATTGTCTGGAACAACATTTGGAAAATGTATGGGTACAAAATGTTTGGGTATCGTGTGTGGAAGTGTTGCGGGACACACATCTCGTAGTAGTAAAATATCACAGGAGGTTTCCACACACTTTAGCGCAACATTGGGGACACAAGGTGTGACCACTTAAAGACCCTTACTAGATATAGGAGGTGAAATAGGAATTGGTGGACCGTGTGTATATGGAGGATCTGGTGGTGGAGGAAACACTAGAGGGAATAAAGGTTTTTGATCAGGCGGACAAGGGCCTCAACCACCTCAGAAAGTATTTTTTGAAATTTTCTTTACATCTACTACATTAAAAAGGTATTGAGGATTTTGCAGAGCATGTACAGAAATGTGAGCTTCTATGGCACGTGAAGGGGATCACCACCCCGGAACGTAAGGCAAGTCAGTTTCCAACACATTTGCAAGGGCGCGTACATAGTTGGTACTGGAAGTATGACCCCCACCAAAAAGTAGTAGATTAAACTGAACTGTGTAATGCCTTATTAGCTTAATTCTATATTCCTTAATTTGTACACAAGAGCATTAGTGAGCTAAAGGAGATTCAACAAGGTATGGAAGAAAGTGTGTGGGAGTATGATGCGCATTTTAAGACTCTCTTGTCAAAATTGTCTCTTGATATTCATCCTTCTCAACATGCCAATGGGTAGTTGGAGGACTAATAACACCTTTAAAGATAGCATTGTCACACAAGACTTTCATAGACCTACATAAGGCCTTAGAGGATACCTTACACACTGAGGCTATGGGAAAAATGGATATTGGTGCTAGTTCTTTTCTTGAAGATAAGATTGTTACAATGGAAAAGTAGATGGAGAAGCTATCTGTGAACTCAACCCATGAGACTCTTAGTGGCCTATGGTGCATAGATTACGAGGTACAGGTGCATACGAAGGAAATTTGCCCTCAAAGGTCAGTATGTGCCATGATGGTAGAATGTGAAATATACCACAGAGATCATGATCCAAGTAGGTTTTCACTACTTAAATGTGCGATCCATAACAATGTGTCTTGTTATTGCAAGATTTACACCTCCACTACTCATGACATGAAGGATTATAGATTGATTGACCATATACATGATTTCATTGATATTGGTGTGTGTCAGACTAGAATTGCAAATAATTCCAAGGACGATGGTCGTCAATATGAAGGGTGTGTAGATGGAGGAGCCCATAAAATAATATTCTTTGGAGGATTTCAAGGTTGAGGCAACCGAAGAGGTGGAAAAAGTGTGTTCCCGCATGGAACTTATTACAACTATGGGTCTACAGAGCACTATAAGTGTGGATGCCCTAATCTATTATTATGATCTTGGTTTGGAAAGAAGTAAAAGTATGAGGAGTGCCCAGAGTTATTTGAACACATGAGTCAGAAACAACAGAAGGATAAAGGCATAGGGATTGTAAGTGTCAAGAAGGACGACTCGTAGTGGATGCCAAGGGTGGTGCATGAGTTAGATTTGGAATTCATCCTTTTAACAATGTGATCTGAGGCTGCATGTGTGAGAAAAACACCAAAGAAAAGGTTGTTAGTTACTAAAGAAGAGGTGGTGCACAGAAAGTACCTAGACCCTACTCATGAGAAAGACATTTATCATGAGACCATGGATGTAATTTGAAGCCTACAAGGAGAGACCCAATGCTTAAAGTAGCAATCATTGAATTTTAAGCAAAGGAAGGGTGTTGAGGCTCCACAAAAGGATCTAGATAAAATAAGAGAAGTATGAAAAATGCGTCGGAGGAGAGAACGAGTGACAATTCTTGTACACTAACCTTCCCCTTCAGACCATTGACTATGATTACCTTGAATCTAGTAGTCAATAGATGGATCCTAAGAAATGTTTTTATAGATACAAGTGTGGAGGTTGATGTTATCAGTTTAGATGCAAGGAATTTAATGGGAAGGCTCCCATTATAAAAAACCTCAAATATGTTGTATATGGCTAACAAGACAAAGGTGATGCCCATTGGTGTCTTAAAGGACGCCGCTATCACTATCCAAGGATCAAAATTCAATGGAGACTTCGAAATCTAGGCGCTAGATGAGGCAAACGAATTTACAACATTACTTGGGGCCACCTGGTGTTATAAGAACAATGTTGACCTATGGTTCAATACGGGATACATACATTTTGAGAACAAGAAAGAATGTGTGATTATCCCTTTAATTGATGGGAGGTTAGTACTTTATACTCATGCCTTAGGAGAAGAATTACTCGATAGAATCTATGTCTACACTTTCAGGGATCCTAAGGTGATTAATCCTATGGAAGGAGTTATATAGTTTGAAGACGCTCAATCTATAAGTGAGACCACTAGTGTAGCATGTGAAAATTGGGTGCATGGGAGTTATGATTTAATTGGGCAGAAATTAAGAGGCTTCGTTATAAGAGTGACAAGGGTGTGCCCACTTAGGTGCTTGAGAGGGAAGTAATTACCGAGATACATTAGGGATGGTGACCTTGATGGTTTTTTGTGAGACATGGAAGCTCATTGGAGATGTGAGATATAAACAAGGAGCATGCATGTCTACACTTTGCGTTGAACTACAACATGTTGGTGGATGGTGTATCAGGATAATCTTCTAGGGTAATGCAAGGTGAGGGTTGCACTCTCTATTAGATTCTTTAGAAGCAATGAACAAACTAAACATTGTGTCCATGTGTTAGGTCAACTATTAATTTTTCCTAGTATTTATTGGTACTATAGGTAACTATGGTAAATAGGTCAATTAGCTACATTGTTATATGGTTATATTCCTTAACCGTGTTATTTATTTATTTAGTGTAACTATATGCCTGTTGTATTTAGTTTTGTTATGCTTCCTGGATGGTATTTTGGAAGCTTGTGTATTAAGGAATATTGTTGGACCTATGCAACATATATATTGTTTGTATCTTAATGTGTAATAAATATATATATTGCATCCTACACCTATGCAATTAGGTTGATTTGATAATAATTAATTTTATTAGGATTCCGACCCTATTGCTCATATTACATTTGGTACCAAAGCTGGTTGAAGCTCTTGAAAAGGTTGGAGAAAGGTTGCAAAGGAAGGAAAAGTTTTGGAGAAGAAAATTTCTTCGTTAGAGAGCCAGTGTTGCCTCATGCAGCTTCCTAGAACTCCCTATAGTCTCACAACCTCATGTGTGATCTTCAGGTAAATGGAAAGCAATTTTTTTTGCCTTAGTGCTCTCTACACTAGGAAAATTTGTTTCTGGAGATATCACATATATAGGAATTTAAAAAAAATTCCCCATCAAGGGTGTTGTCTCTAAACTGTTTAGTTATAGATAATATTATCTGTACTATCAAATTTTGAAGACTTTGCTAAAAATTAGAGATTTTAATTATACTAAGGACCGAGTTGGAGTCTGGGAATGCTACATCAAGATCTATGATCGAGCTACATCATGTTTCTAAAGGTGAGTTCCACTCGCCCCTGACCGAGCCCAATAAACAATGTTGTGTCATTCATTAGCGAGTTTGTCTGAACCAATCCTGATCTTCTCCACCGGGCCATTTCATTGGTTGTACATTCAAACAATTCTCCAAAACATGTCAAACCATATATAGACTTTGCACTCTATAAAATTAAATGATGGAAACAAATATCAAGATGCAACGGTGAAAGCTAAAAATCTCAGACCCTGCAAAACAAAAAGACACTGAATTGATAAGAAAGGGAGAATAAAACAAAAATATCCATCTCCATAAGCTCTGAGAACCTGAAATACTCCATTTCTGACCTATAAAAATCCACCAACAAACAAGCGCCAATAAACATTAGACCTGCACAAAAAAATAGGGTTCAATCTATTGGTACCCAAATTTAATATCCTTCAAAACATGAGAAACATCATGGATTCTACAAGATACTCAGAGGTAGATAGATGATTTTGTATGTTGTTTTATAACCGGGGAATTTAATTTATCTGACTTTTTAGCATTCAGGTTTTGAAGAAGTGGGTAGCACCTTGAAATAATTTGATCTAATCCTTACTATTTTAGGTTGTGCCTTTTAACCAAGGTAAAAGAATCTATATTGTAGCCTCTATTTTTGTAAAGGAAGTGGAGATATCCTTATACTATGCATATTGTATGGAGAGAGCCTTGAGAAAACATGATAACTTTTCCATTATTCAAACTCAATAGTGTTGTCACTACTAAATGATGGAAATGCTTTCAAGACAAGACTGAGGCTACTAGAGACATGGTGTGATCTTGATTGCATTGTGCATTTTTGTAAATGGATTATATTATTTTGTTGATACATAAGGAAAATTAGGGGTAGTATGGGTAGGATTAGTTTGTTTGAATGAATTTTGGGTTGGAGATTTTAGACAAGACTAACTAGAAGTTACCAAATTCTTTGAGGACCTTTGCAAAAAATTGTAAGACCTAAACAGTAGAATGCTTCAAAGTGGTTAAGGTATTCCTTCAACCAGGATATGTGCACAAAATGGAGGCCTAGATTTGTACTCTTCCAAACAATCTTTGACAACCTACCACAAAATCTTGAAGCAGATGAACCAACAAAGTATCTAGAAATTTCTATTTTACAAAAAATCTCTGTATCAAGGAAGGAAAAGTGAGTTTAAATTTGTTTTTCCCTTAATTAGATGAAAGCTCTTCTGATCTTGGAATTGCAAATACCACTAAGCTATCACATGAATGAGATCTGTATTATCAAAAGAAACTCCAAACACTAGTTTGCAATAGGAGCAAGAAACACAAATTGAAAACATTTTGAAACATAAGTGTATGCAAATTTTGCCAAGAGACAACACAAAATAATCCAAAAATGATCAAATTTATCAGTAGGGGAATGTTTTGAAAACCATCTCAGAGCTTGTTGATGGCTTTACAACTGAAACCAACTCAATAGGATACAAATCTAATGCAAAAAAGATATTGGAAATGGTTCTCAGGTGGTTTCTCATAGAATGGGCTTCTTCCCAAATTTCCCGTGAAATTCTAAGTTTTTCCCTACTTTTTAAAAATCATCCAACCCTTTGCATGAAAAATTCATGCAATATATAGCTTTCAATTCCTTCGAGCCTACTTTCCCAAGAAAATAATATGCCAAAGGATCAAATTTGTTACAAAAATTTCTCATGATTTGTAGATAGGGACGTTTAACAGAACACGTCCAAAAATTTGTCATTTGTCTCAAAAAGAGATGAATCATTGTAAAATTCACATCATTATCCATTGTGGAGGCACATTTTTCATCTTCAAAGAATACAGACCCCATTCCTTTCATTATTTCATCCTTATCCCTCCAAAATTTGACTCTACAACTTCTAGATTTGATATTTTACATTTTACACAAACTAGAGCAAAAAAACATTTTGAAATGTGCCTTGGATCTATAAATTGACCCTCCAAAATGATTGATTCGGACCCTGCAAGCAAAAACGACACAAATTGGAAAAAAAATCGATCAAAATCAATGTAAAAAACACATTTCCACATTTCTTGGAGCCAAAATGGCGATAAAAATGACAAAATGTATAGTTACAATCGATTTTCCTTTCTCCCTTTAATATAAGCCCTCCACATGGCACAAATAAGCCAAAACGGGCCTGGGGGTGCCTTTCTACCTTTTTCCAACCTTTTTGAAAATTTACAAAATTTCTCGATTTCCTCCGCCAATCTGCCGTTGAGATTTGGGCCTAACACGTGGCGCAATATGACTGGATACAGATTCGCAGCTCAATTTTAAACACTTTTCCTCTTTTTGGAAAAAGGAACATTTTCTATTTTTCCTCTGTGGTTCCGCCATCTCGAAGGACACGTGTCCTCACCTAATTGGCTAAGAGGCAACGCTTTTATTTATATTTTAACAACATTTTCCACAAATGAAATTTTTCACCATTTCCTCTACACTCCCGCACCTCCGCCTTTCCCTTCCACATGGCACCTTTTGATTAGACAATGGCATGCGCTCTCATTTCATACTTTAGCTCCTTTTCACCAAAGGAATTTTTTTCGCTGTGCCTCCACACTCCCGCACCTTCACCTTTTCAATTTTCTAACTATCATGTGTCATCCTTTGATTGGCTGAGGGCCCGCGGACTTGCAGGGACAATTTAGACCTTTTACAAAAAATAGAAAAAATGCTAAGTTGCTCGAGCTGACCCACCGAACCTTATTGAATCACAAACGGCCACGTAGGAGAAGATTTTTGAGCTAAAATTTGATGCGCAAAAGACACCCGTATGACCGTAAAAAAATGCAGAAATTGCCAGCGACGCCCAAAATTGATTTTTCCTTCATGGGTGAATAAATTTTCGATCAAAGGACAAATGGAAAGTGATTCAAAGCAATTTACTACCATGCCAAGGGATTTTTGAGGGAAAATAAGTATAAATCAAACAATTTTTAGGTCCAAAGGTCAAAAAAAATGGAAAAAATGGCAAAGGCATTTGAACGGGAAAATTAGGGAAAAATGCAAGGCAAACTTAGAGATTCCTCAAAATAGTGCAAGAATGGAGAAAAAACAAACTACTCAAAGCATTTAAACACAAATACGAGTTATTTTTCATCAAATTCGAAGGATGGGAAGATCCAAAGCTTTTTTTCTCAAAAACAAGGCAAAAACACATATCTCCTTTGCAAACCATGGCATGTACAACATCGGGCACCAACACAATCAATACGCAATGAGCTCTTAAAAATAGAGGGAAAAAACATTCAATAAGGTGGCAGCCATTACAGAAGATAATGAAGAGAAGAGATCAAAGGAGATCAATAAAATAGTTCTAGATGCTTTTTTCACGTAGAAAACCTAAAACAAATAACAGTCCACATGGATCCAACTTTGCAAGGTCACCACTTTCAAAGGAAATTCGATTTTGATTTAAAATTAAATATAAATTGCATCAAATTATTAGCTAAGCACTCATAGAGCCAAGATGGTTAAGGGGACATTCCTGGGGAAGGGAGGTAAGGGGTTCGACTCCCACCCCAATTCATGTTTGTTAAAATGTATTGAAATTTAGTTGTGATTTTGTGAAACCACCAAATTTCGAGGGGAACTTAGAAGAAGGAACCACCTCTAAACTACTTGGTTATAACTAAAACCACCCATAAACCTTTAGTGAGAAAAATCCTAGTTTAGGGAAAATAAAAAATTTTCCTATTAGGCCTTTGTTTTCATTCCGAGTAACATTTGCTAAAGGAGGTATATCAAAAAAATGCATTTTTAGCTATTTTTTGCAATTTTTGGCATAGAGGGTCATATTGGGCTCTGGAGGCCACTAGGGCCTGCAAAACAAAATGAATTTGCTGCTATTCAATTTTTCAATTTTTTTGAATGTAATTTATATACTTCAGTATGTTGTACTAATTTGCAGGTTGACATAGTCAACCACAAATATTGTAACTGATCAGAAACTGGAGGAGAGTTGTAATAAAAAAAGAATTAAAATTGGTCATAAAACACTCATAATATCCTTGATCTCATTCGCAGCGTTCGGTATATATAGTGCCTCTAGTAAGCACTTATGGGTAAATCCGTCAAAACTAATACTACACTTAACACCTAATATATCTATAATAATGTCATCTCGACATTGTCCCTTTAAATCGACGGGGAGTAATAAGGTCATAGTGCACACACTATGAGCCTTTCTATCTGTCTATGAATGATTGCATGGCATAAATCTAGACTGAGAAATTATCCAAGTATATAACGAAGTTACGCGTGTGTATGAGGATATTTCTTTGAGCCGTTGTCAATAATCGTAAAGACCCCTTTCAGTACTATCTTGGTACCACATATTAAATTCTTTCACATACATTAATGGCTCTTTCATGTACCTCTGGTTATATAGAAAGGGTGAGATTCTTCCACATACCGCTAGGTATATCAAAATGGCACATATATAGAAAGGTTTGGTATATTGGACTAACGGTATATAGGTTGGGAGACCTTATACCTTAAGTGATAAGAGCCTAACCTTATCATTGATTTCTATAAAATGGGCACCAAATCCTTCAAATTGTTTCTTTTTGATTCAAAACTACTCAAAGGAAACAACTATGCTACATGGAAGATAAAAATCAACACACAACTTGCACTTAAAGAGATCTAGACGGTTGTGAATGGTACTTTGACCAGATCAACTACTGATACAACACATCAGAGATAGTTTGATAGACTAGATTAGAAGCCCAGATGCATCATCTTCTTTGGAGTGTCCGATGATGTGAAACCCCACATTCAAGATGCCAAAACAACCAAAGAAGCATGGGATAAGTTGCACACAATATATGAGGCCAAAAATATAAATGTCATTATGAATATGAAGATTCAATTACACTCATTGAAGTTTAAGAAAAATGAGAAAATCAAAGCTTTCTTAAGAAGTGTTGTAGATTTGAGTGCTTCACTTCTAGCCCTAGGAGAGAATGTCACTGATGACGCTGTCATTCAAATTGTTCTGAGAGCACTCCCACCTTTATACCACATTTTTGCAACTATTATCCAATTTTGTCCCTCGGGAAAAATTGGACAAATATGAACTTCCATGCAATGAAAATGGAGGATTTAATTCATTTATGGAGGTTCACATTTGGAGTTGGGTGAATAAAGTTAAAATGGGCCGAGCAAGTTGCTGAGATTTCAGAGAGCAATAAATTTCGAAGTTTGAAATTCCAGACTTCAGAGGTGAAGACTTTTGGAGGTAAGTTAAGGTACGAAAATTTGCGAAAGCCCGAAGTACGAAAGTCCAAAATTTAGGACTTTTAGGTTTCGAAGTTTTGGATTTTACACCAATAAAATCAAGAAAAGTGAGCAAAAGTTTTCAAAATCCCCAAATCTGAAAGTCTTAAATTTCAGACTTTCAATTTTTGGAGTTTTAGAGATCTCGACGGTCACAAAGTTATGAAACTCCAAAAGTATGAAATTTCAAACTTTAGGTTTTAAACTTTAACAGTTTTGAAAGTTTGGAGCCCCAAAACATAGAAAATAAATGGAAATGTCTAAAATACTTAATTTCAAAAGACCGAATTTTTGTACTTTCAAAATTTCGGGTTTTAGAACTCTCAAGCAAAGTTGGAAGATGAACAGTGTTTCAATCTTTGAAATGGAAATTTCTTAAAGTGTGAATTTTAGGATATTGGAGGTTGCATGCATTTCACACTCTAAAAAAAGAGGATCACCAGCCCGTCAGTTTTTGCAGAATGCCCGCCGACCTTCAAATGGCCATAACTTTTGACTGGGATATTGAATTTACACAAGAAATTAGTTTTTAGAAAGCTTATAGTCTCCTCTACACAACTAAGTTCTTAAAAATGAAAAATAAATTTTACCATTTTATAGGGTGTGAAGCTTCTCACCTACCAAAATAATGAAGTATGGGATTCCTTTCTTTCCCAAAAAGGAATTGTACATGGCGATATGGGTTTTCTCATGGCACCCATCATTGTTACAAGTAAATTCAATGAATTTTAGGGTGTTGAAGTATGATTTCAAAATTATTTTACCTCTCTCTCTCGTTCTTCCTATATATTGTAAGAAGGGGATTTTTCTAAAGGTTGTACATTTTTGCTTTGTACCCTTCTTCTTCTCTATCTATAAGTGATCTATTGGAGTTCAAACCTCACATTAAAAATGTAGTGTAAATCTTGTCTCTTGGCTATTGTAGTGTAATGTATAAAATTTTTGGAGCAATAAAAATAAGTATGTGGATGATCTCAACCATCTCTTGTTTTCATTGCTTTCATCTGATCTCTCATTACAATCATGGTTATATGTGTATGGTGGTTATGTTAAATTTTAAATGGTTTGTGTTTAATGGAAAAATAGGTGTTCTGCATTCCTTTAGTGCATGACCTTTCTTAGTTTAGGTTTATTTTCTTGCATCTTCCTAACCTTATCTCCTTTGAAAGTTAGATTATATCCTCTATAATTTGTATGTGTGCATCAGAATAGAGGAATAGGAACCAGCCTTCATTCAGAGAGCTTTCCTGATCATAATGTCCCACACTTTGGGAAAATATCCATGTTATACAATCACATTGAGATTTTCAACCCATAGAGTTACAAATATTAAGGGGTGTTGTGGTCATGCATCAATAGGTTATTGCCTCCACAACAAACTTCTATGTTGTCCTTTACTTCTAAAAGGGGATTAGAAATTTTCATGGTCTGTACATAAAATTGGAATAGATGTTATTATATGGCTTATGCATATTGGTTAAGTGAATGTAATGAACACAACTTAAAGATTTTTATACGTTTCTTGAACCTCAGTCTATAATCTATATAATTCTCAAAACATCAATCATAGCCTCCTCCATTGGATAATAAATATATATTACCTTACATGATATTGTGAATTTGAAGCTAAACCACATAAGAATAATACATGACCTATTGAGACATGTGTAGTGGAAGAAATGCCCATGAAATTGACTATAGAAATATGTACTTGCCATGTAATATTCTAATGTTTTTTATTCCAAACAATGGGAAAGCATCCTCTTGGCAAGGAAAGGATCACAACATTAAATTTCTAATTTAAATAAAATCAATATGCATGCTTGAAAGTTTTATTTAAGATGAATAACTAAAATAATAAAAATTTCAAGTAAAGGTATGCACATTTGTATCAAAGCAGAGGGAAATGCAAATTTTTAATTGGACTTGCACACATTTCAAACTGAGCTTGAGAAAGCTTATAGAAAACTTTAAGGTCTCTCCATTTCATTGGATTCAGTTTTATTTCAACTGAATATCTAAAATATAAAAAATATAAAGCAAAGAAGCGCAAATTTATAACCAAGCAAAGGGACATGTTAAGATCTTTTGGGGAATGTACACATTTCAAACCATGCACGAGAAAGCTTATATAAATATTCAAGGTCTATCCATTTAATTGGATTCATAGACCTACACAGAGAACAAGGTGTTTTAATGAATTTATCAAAGCAAAGGATGACCTAAACATGCAGAGTTGAATGCAACTTTATTTATATATCTCTTTTTCTCTATGAGCTCAAATTGAAGAAGTATATATTAATATTTAAGGCCTATTCATTCCACCAACTACACAACTTTATATAGGCCATGCAATATTTTAATTCCGTTCTCTTCCCTATGGCCTGTACATATTGGAGAAGTGTGTGGAATGCAATGACCTTAAACACTTTTAGAAGCTTCCAAAAATTTAGTTTTAAATGTATATAATTCTAAAAAAACATAACACATAGTCCTCTGTACTGGACCTTAACTATGTATTTCCTTACTTGATAATGTGACTCTGAAGCTATTAAACATAAGGAAAATGCATAAACTGTAGAGATATTTGAAGTATATGTAGACACCTAAAATCTACTTACACAGTTTTATTGCTAAAATTGTATTAACTATCCTCTTTTCTATCATTTACATTATGATTAGTTATTTCCCGCTAATTAATTAATTTTTCCCTCTATTATTTTCAATTAACGATTCTTCCTTAATTAACTAACCACTATAACATTCTTGATGCCAGTTAACAACACTTATTCAGTTATAATCCTCTTCTAATTGATTAATTAACTATTATTAGTTAATTAAGCCTTTTTAAAAATATAGTTAATCAATAAACCCTTTTATTTTCTGAATCCCTCTTTCAAATGCTTCAAATCATATCAAGTTCCTCCTAAATCACTTCAAAATAGCTTTAAAATCTTATTATATCCTATTAATTAATCCTACTTAATTAATTAAACCATCTGCAACTCCCATGAGTTGTTAATCAGTTGTTAACTCCTCTAATCAAGCTTAAAAAATTTATATCTACCTTATCCTTTATCCCACATTCATTGGGATTCAAGTATCTCCCAAATCAGAAAGCTATATAAAGGACCTTCCTACCTTCTTTCACACCTACACCATACTTTTTTTAGTATTTCATATAAGACATATGATAAGAGCCTTCTACATTATTCTGAAATAGATACTTCATCTTGTCCATCCATTATACCATTGTTGAGTAGAAAGGAAGATCTAAGTAAATCCTTGTAGATATTTCTTGTGGAGATGCTTCTCTCTCTTTGGCAATCAAAGAAAATTTGATTACTCATGATCTAAATAAGATCATGTTTAGAAGTAATCATACATTAAAATAGTATGAATGGTTAGCATTAGGTGATTTATTTCATGTTTATGTAAGATATATAATTTCCCTTAAGCTCTTATCATGATGTTAATGGTATATTTAGAATTTTTTAAAGACTACTAGGTGTTTTTTTCTTTCAATTAGCATGAGTAGCTTACAATTGCAAGTGATTAAAGAAAAAAAATGTGAAGGCATTGTGCAATGCTTTCAAATACCACTCAAGTATTCAAACCCCTATTACCCTTAAGGTAATAGAAAGGTAAAAACCTCAAATAAAACCCTTGTTTGTATAATGTAGAATATGGTGAATAAAACTATTCGTAAATGGAATTTATAGATTCATCCCACCATCTAGACTTACAAAACATCCATAAAAACCCATACTAGTGCTACTCCATATTCCCTAGTTTTTGGCACATAAGCCATATTACCCGTTGAGATTGAGCTCTCTTTTTGGAACATATATCTAAGACATTACTTGGATAAATATGAGGACTATAAAGTGGCGTAGATAGAAGAGATAAAACTACTAGATAAGAAACAACTTCAAGCTCTTGATCACCTCAAAGTGTATCAGAATCGAGGGCATTGAGGTTATAAAAAAATAAAGATACCTCATCAATTTCAATTATGATACCTTGTTCTTAAGTAAAATCAATTCAATACCACCAAGGATTGTGAAAAAAAAGATATGTTTGAGCCTAATTGGTTAGTGTCAGATGTTGTGGTCACTAAACATGGACTAAACATGTTATCTCATAAACATAATATGTGATAAAATACACGAGTTCATCATCATATATCCATATCAAAATCAATTTCCATGTAAAAAATGTGTCTCGATATACATTACATACAGTATAGTCCATCATGGACATACATAAAAAAAATACCTTCATCTTGAGGAATAATACAAAATAATGGGATATACAAGCTTGATCAAAATTGTGTCTTCATCACATTGCATACATTTTGAAAAGGGTACATCAATATAATAATTAGATTCAACCATCACTCTCGCCAACACCAATTATGTTCTCTATTGCATTAAGCTAGGAGGCGGCATATCTTGAGATTGACCCTGTGGTGGAAGCATATGTCATGTTGGACCCTAATGTGCTATACCTCCCTACTGAGGTGATGGCATCTATAAGGACCTGGCTGACCTAGATTTCCTATAAGATTTAAATATGGTCTAGCTACCATCCATTTGACTAAAGAGTATGACCCTCAATACCTTTGGAATCGATCCATGATATAAAACTCTATAATATGTAGCCTCACCAATGGCTATGGTCAAATCAAAGACTAAGTATTGAGCACCTGATGTTATGACTACATGTTGGAGTGCATCGCGTTCTCCTTTTAGTTTAGTAACATCTTTATGGAGATGTTTCTACTTCACTAACCATTGTATCCACTCTTCAGCCAAGAGGTCTCTCTCCGTGGTCAATCATGTGATATCATCCTATAGCTAAGTCCTCTTGGATATCAACTGGTCTCTCTTGGATATCACCTGATCCCTCCCTATAGTGATTTACTAGAGTTGCTTCCCCAAGGAAGTTAGATCCCATTTACCCTAGTCAACCTCTCTGGGGGTGATCTCTATGGTGATCCATGCAGTAAAATGGTTCATCCTCCACCTACTTGAAATCCATTTGTGGTAGAGACCTCCATTCATCTCAGATCCATCCTCACCTACTTCCCATCATGGACTCACTACTCGAGGTGGTAAGGATGACACCTATATAATCACCTAATGTTCTACTTTTTGTACCATATGTATATGCACCTATGACTACTGATGCAGTTAGAGTTGTGGATATGGTAGTGTATGTTGTTTTGGAGGAATCTATGGAGGAGGACCCTCTGGCTGAAATGGAACATGTACCACTCGAGCTTGCTAATGGGTTAGCTATCTATACTCTAACCCTTGCCTTAGCCTTCGACAAGGCCAAATCTCACTCTATCTGATAGATCTTATCCATGTAGAGTTATGTGGGATTTTGCTACTACACTGGTATCTATGGATTCTTGTGGTATAGTAATCTACAGAGGAATCACTGTTGTCAAATAAGGGACCATAATTATTTAGTGGTCTCAGGAAAAACTAATAATCTGTGATCATGTCTACCCTCGGTTAATGGGAAAAAACCTCTAAGGCTATTACAGGATCACAACTATCTAATCAGAGGCCCGAAATCAAAATTCTCCCACACTCCGCAATTATACCACATATCTTCACTTGAAATGTCTTGTACGTGGCTCAACTATTTTTGTACTCTATCAATCTATACCACTCATTGATATGACTATGGCTTACAGTAATGAATTGGTCCACCTGATATTATTTTAATTATCACCAAGTAATCAAATGGAGCTTTGCTAGTCATCAAAAGTTCACATATAATACATTTTATCACCCATGACGAGAGAAAATCATCTCGCAATAGCTCCTAACCCATGTAAGTTGGATCATCTAGAGCCTTGAGTTGTAACACTCCATGTGGGTGACCAATAAAAATGTGGTCTCAAGCCCAATTTTGTAACAATTTGTAAATTTTCCCATGCTCATCAGAACTCAATATGTTATCAAATGTAGGTTGTGGAGTTTGCATGTGGGTTGGTTCAAGTGCAATGACCCCATGTTAGAATTATGGACTCTCTTTCCATAAGTTATTTTACATTCTGGCTCCGTATCAATCCAAGACGAAAGTGGGATACCCATCTTGTCAGGCTACATGTAACTACTGAAAGTTGTCATCAAATATGAACAGAGTTACATGAAGGATATTTCCATATTCTTCACTATCATGTGTTATCACTATCAATTTTTCTTCTAAAATGCTTGGGGCAATAGGGATCGTTTTTATCCACCCTTCCCCCACCTTGTTTCTTCTATATTTTTCCTTCATATTTTCAATCCTCGATTGACCTATTTCCCCATCACACTCAATGGGGAATCCTTCATTCTACTAATTTTTCTTCTATCCCTTAAAAATTTACTTTTATGTATTCACTATCTTTGAAGTAATTACACCACCCCAAAGAGGGGAAAATGTAGACACCTAAAATCCTGCTTACGCAATTTTATTGCTAAAATTGTACTAATTATCCTATTTTCTATATTTAGAATCTTATAATTAGTGATTTCCTACTAATTAACTAATGTTTCTATCTATTTTGGTCAAATAAGGACACTTCATTAATTAACTAGCCATTATTACATTCCAGATGCCAATTAGCAACTCTTTGTTAGTTATAATCCTCTTCCAATAGATTAATTAACTAATATGTGTTGATTAAGCCTTTTTAAAATAGTATTTAATCAATAAACCCTTTTATTTGCTAAATCCCTCTTTCAAATGCTTCAAATCATATCAAATTCCTCCTAAATCACTTCCAAATAGCCTAAAATAGCTTATTCTAGCTTATTAATTAATCCTATTTGATTAATTAAATCATCTCCAACTCCCATGAGTTTTTAATCAATTGTTAATTCCTCTAATCAATCTTAAGAAGTATAAATCTACTTTATCCTTTATTCCACGTTAATTAGGATTCAATTTTCTCCCAAATTTGAAAGCTATATAAAGGAAACTCCGACCTTCTTTCACACCTACACCATACTTTTCCTAGTATTTCATATAAGACATATGATAAGAGCCTTCTCAATTATTTTGGAATGGCTACTTCACCTTGTGCATCCATTATACCATTTTTTAGTAGAAAGGAAGATCTATGTATGGCATTATAGCCATTTCTTGGTGAGATCCTTCCCTCTCTTTGGAGATCAACACAGATTGTATTGCTTATGATCTAAAGAGGATCAGGTTTAGAAGTAAGCATACATTAAAAGAGTAGGAATGGTTAGCATTACATGATTTCATTCATTTTTATGCAAGATAGATTATTTCCCTTAATATTTTATCACGATGTTAGTGGTATATTTATCTTTTCTCTGAGACTAATAGTTCTTGGTTTCTTTCAATTAGCATCAAAATTTTAGCACGGACATAGTAGATCCAATATTTTCTAAATAAGTAAAACCCCATTTTTAAAAACACTTTCTAGGTTTAGTATTCCCAATGGAAGTAACTCTCCAATCCCTTCATGAATAGCATATAATATATTGCACTCACTTGCATCAAGCAATACCAGTGAAGAATGTTTGGAAAATATTGAAGGAAGTCACATTAGATTAGGATTATGCCTCAATTCCAGAGTTCCGAAGTGTACCGAATTTCCAAAACTACTGGGTAACTTATTAAATCTTGAGAGGTGGTTTATTAATAACTCTTCGAGCTAAAAATGGTCTCTAAATAAATATAAAAAAAAATCTATGCTAATATATTGATTCATTTCAAGATACTGCAAACACTCGAGTTCTCTATTGATACTATAAAATTTTGTGAACTGTTACAGCCACTTAAAATCAAGTTTTTCAAGCATGGGAGTTTTTCTAAAAAGGGTAGCTCCTAAATAAGCTAAATATTCAAGATATCTAGTTCTTTTAGGTTATTTAACTCTCTAATTGTATTAAGAAGAAATCTAGTAGACAACCAAAAAGTCAAAATAAACTTTTCCAAATTTAAGATATTCACAAAAGAAGCATAGGAAATTAGATATGTCATGTGGACACTAAATCATGGTTTTTCATTTGGAAAATTTTAAGCACTTTAGTCACTCGATGATACTAATGGAATCCAAAAGTCCCTTGAACTTAGGGCAGTCTTCTAGATCATGGACTGAGATTGATTGAAAGTACGAGACACCCAAGAGATTATAAATATTCAGCATAACCCACCACAACCATAAATATGACAATATAAATATATTTTATGAAAATTTACACATCAAAGGCATTATGACATTACCAACATTTATGTAAAATTAAGAAAATCTAGTCTAACATAAGATGCCCATTTATGTGAACTGTTTGACAAAATAACCCAACAAAATGGCAAGTTTTCTTCTAGAAAATCAACAGGTAATAAAAAGTGATTGATTTACATTGGGATCTCTTGAAATAGGAGTTAAAATTATAGATAAAAGGTTATAAACTTGTTAAAGAAAAGTAACTTGAAACTGGTGGAAACAAACCTAGAGCCCAATAAAGGATCCCAAAAGCAGGAATAAAACAGATGGCCCTTCAGCAAAACATGACATTAAATCAATCAAGATATTTACATGGTAAGAATGTAACTGTATACTTCAACATTAATGGTTGTAACACTATGTACTTCAAGTGTCAATTATTAGTCAATCATTCTTACAAAACATGATAAGTATAATATGCAAAAAACGAAACAGGGAAATCTAACCTCTTTTCTTGTAGCAACGAACGTGACACTCCTCCATAGAAAAGAACATGCACACTTGTAACGCATTGAATATTTTGTAGAACATCTCTCTTTTAAAAACTGTGGTGCTGATGCCCTTGACCACATGGTGCGCAAACAAAAGCAACGTGGAAAAATAACTCATTTTAAAATCTATCCTTCTATGGGCATGTCTGTAATGGCATACATTTAAATATATTTATAAAAAAACCACAGTCTACAATGATTCAATTAAGTGTAAAACATGCCTCAGCAGCAGAATAGAGGATGGACATTATAAGGAGGATCAATGGGTGCTCTGCAAAAGGAAAAAAGTAAAACAGTAAAATAACATCAAGGGACAAAACCACTTTCATGATCTTGTATCCGCATGAAATCCCTGCGCGTCGTCGATGTGAATAGTGTACGAAACCTATGAAAATAATAAATTCCTATTAGTGTGAAACATATTTATTTTAAAGTGCTAACAACTAAATATATATGTATTGGTCTTAGTTTTGTATTTGACAATTATGTGAATGTTTTTATATTTTTGAAGTTAGCTATAGACATAAAATATTTATATCCATGATATTTAAATATTATATTATTTTAGATGAATGATATTTATATGAGCCTTCATAGGTTATCCGTCACGTGTAGCCAAATGATAAACACTAAGTCCAAGTCATTCACTAACATTATATGGTCATAAGAAGTTAGGTTTAACTTTAAATTTTAATTGTTTCTCTACATTTTCATTCATATTATTTTATTTAAGAACAAGATTGCCAATATTAAAGTAGATGGCGGCGAATTTTATATTATAAGCGTGTTTCATATGTTCTTCATACATATGTCAGTGTTCTAAGTCTTAAACCCATATAAAATAAAGAGTTTTAAGATCATGTAGTAATATTACAAGCTAATTGTTTCCTTTAATAATAAATATTATTAATACTTGAAGTGAGAGGATGTCCAATTCTAAGGGCATAATAGCTTCCATTTACTATAATAGAGAGAAAGGGATAATATTCATAGATTTACAAACATTGGTACAGTTAACCCCGAAAGTCATAAAAAATATTATTAGCTATAGTCTTGCAAGTTTTTTTTTATATTAATTTTATTAGTAGCATCATCTTGGCCATTTCCTTGTGGTGGTAAGGGGTAAAGAAGGTGTAATTGATTCAATAATTTTTACAGAACTTATTAATTATACAATTATCAAAAGATTTTGTTCTATCTATAATAATGGAAGATGGAATTGTAAAGTGAGGGATGCCATGTCTCTCATAATAGTTTAAATTTCATCACTTTTATCTTATTCTATGGGTATAGATTCAACCCATCGTGTGAAATATTCAGTGGATGTGATAATAAATGTGTGTCAAGATTAAGTACAATGTTAAGGCAAAACATCCATATGTAAATAGTGAAGTGGGGCATTCAGTGTGATTGCAAAATATGGCACCATCTCTCAAACTATAGGAATTGAAAAATGTTAAATGGACCTCTGGAGAAAGCTAGTTCTTGCTTCCTAATCTACCTGCCACAAGCTACTCCAGTGCAGGAAGAACCTATTCTATCCTAATCTAACCATTCCAAGGGGACATAGAGAGAGAGAGAGGGTGAAAGAGCCTACACTAAGTGGTGATACACCAGAAAAGGAAGTGGTTGGATCACAGATCTGACTACCTGAAGTGGAGAGAGGTGAGTAGAGGAGAGGGTGGACAAATGCACCACGGACTAGAGATAGATTTCACACGAAACACCACTTCAAAACCAATTAAGCACAAGCTCCTAAGAACCTACAAAAAACATCAGAGTATGCATAATATACCCTTGTAATGATGAGAGGTAAGAAGAGACAAAAAATAAGCCAAGGATGGACAGATGCATCATGAAACAAATTTTATTGCTCCAAAATGTTACACAGTACATCATCAGTGGGAAAGAGGTAAGAAAATGCCATTACAGAGCCATGGGAGGAGGCTTAGACTCTGCATTCTACCCTAAGGAAGAAAGAGAGAGGGGTAGAGGAGAAACAATGACCAACCCTTTGAATATGCCCCTTCATTACAATATATAAGAAGAATGAGAGAGAGGAGGGAATAATTCGAATCCTTCTTCAACCACCTTGAGAGATGCATTGAATCCTGCTTTGAAAGCTCAACCACCATCAATCAATTCCCCTCTCAAATTTTTCCCTACAATCTATCAATTATGGTTCCCTATGTCTTCTTGGCATGCTAAGGAAGAAGAATGACAAATCAAATTAAATCTAATCTGGTAGTTGAAGAAATCAGATTCTGTATTAATGGCCTGGAAGATGTTTTCCCATTTTTCACCCACTAAAGCCTATTAATAATGATATTTTATGTTTTCATGGCATAGAGGGTGTCGATCATTTCCAAAAAGTCTTCTCCCACCCAAATATGAGTTTCCAGTCAAAAGGTATGGACATCTGAAGATTAGGGTTGCGAGCGCACCATGTTTAAAAATTTTGTCTGTACCGGGTCCATGTGGTAGCCTCGCACATCTTAGAGATTCAGCTCCTTCCTTATGCTCTTGAAATCGTGCACCGACTAACACATGGCGGCTTCCACAGCTCCTTGGGCTTCTTTGTATTTTTCCCAAGTCTCTTTGTTTGGCAGGCTGAAATTTTGAACCTGGACACGTGGAGGCTTGGCGCTTGTTTGGAAACCCACCCCAAATTTTACTTTTGAAGTAGCACCATGCTAACACTTGGCTCCCTCCTCTGACCTATCTCTACTTTGACTATTCAACCCCCCAACTCTGTCCCTTTTTTGGACCTAGGACACGTGGAAGGCCCATGCTCATTTGAAAACCCACTTTGGATTTTACCTTTGAAGGAGCATCGTTAAGACACGTGGCACCTTCCACCTGCACTCTTATACTTAACCAATTTAGGCCCACTTTTGAATTTGACCTCTATTGACCATTGGCCATGTGGAGGGCTGGCGCAAGTTTGAGTCTCCACCTTGGGCTCCCATCTTGAAATTGTGCCGAGTTGACACGTGTTTCCTTCTACTGAGTCAGAATTTTCAATGGCCGGTGCAATCTTTTTCGGGCTCTAGACACATGGAGGCTTGGCACTTGTTTGGGTCTCTGGCTTGGGATTTAATCTTTGGAGGTGCACCAATGAGGCACACTGGAGAAGCTTCTGTTGATCTCCTCCATACTTAGTCAATTTTGGGGCTCATTCTGAATCATTTGTAGAGCCTGAAGACTTTGAACCTTTCTCCCGTTCCTCTCTCTCGAGAGCTTATGGTTTCCTTGAACACTATTTACTTCCTTCCCCGAACCCTGCTACGTCCATACTAGAACCTTCCTGTAACCTGTTCATTGGATTTGAAGCATGGGTTCATTCAACGGAACCATTTCTTGAATTTCTTCCTACATAGGGTCGTGTTTGATCAATTTTTTCAAGGGGTCAAAATTGGGATAACAATTTGGTGACTCACAGGGGACATCTTCCTACTAGATGAAGAGATCAGTTACCTTGAAGCATCCATTGGGCATGGAGTCAAGAAGGATAGCTTGATACTGATCTTGTCTCTGATCTACGAGCCCGACCATTTGCACTTGGTGACCCTGAACCTGCCTTGGAAATGGACTGCCTCAAAACCCATTTTTTAGTTGCTCTATATTTGTTTCATTTTTAAATTAGCAACTATTACAGAAACTATGGGTCTTTCCATCATGAATACTGAAGGGCCTGGCCTTGGTAGCTCTGGAGCAATGCAAACAAAACTTATGTACAAAGACAAAATCATACATGCCTCAAATGAGACATGCAGAGTGTGCACAAGCACTTCTTCTGCTGAAAACAAAGTCTACTCCTACTCCTACACTAACCAGAGAGAAAGAGGCTAAACAAATCCTGCTACAGGTAGGGAGAAGTAGCTTCCCTTTCTCAAAAGGGGCAGCCATGCAAATGATTTGACACTGAATATGGCTGCCTGTATGAGTGAAAAACTGACTATAAGCCGGTCCTCCACCCAAATCATCAAGGTATCTACATCAACCAAAAATACCTCCTCAAGTTGATTGGTATTGGACTCCTGGAGGTGTTGATGGTGACCCTTGGTACTTTGAAACTCATCCTCATGCCCTAAAGTGGGCATGACTGGTTCTGGCTTCTCTCTTGGCTCCAATGAAGCCAAGTACCTAATTGGGCATGGTCTAATCCTTTGAATGTGCCCTTTGCTATAAAATTTAACTCCAAAAATGGAGTCTTTTTGTGGACCTTCTTGGATGGATGGTGTGAGAGGGATGATGACATCCTCTTTCCTTTTCTCTTCCTTCTCCTGTGAAGAACATGGAAGACTCATATCTTCCAACCTTGGTTCTAGAGGGATGTTGTGAGACATAGGATGTTGTTCTTGAATGCCCTCCTTTATGGAAGCAGGCTCATATGCTTGGAAGGTGGGTGATAGAGGAGTAAATGATGTAATTTCCTTAGGCTCCTCTCTATCAAAGCAATCCTCCAAGTTAGACAGATAATCTGTCTCCTTGTTGTCCTGTTGCATGTGCTTGACCTCCTCCATGGTGTCCTCCTGATCTAAACTTTCTCACCATGGTTCCCTTCATCCTCCAACATGAATTTTGAAAGCTTAAACTCTTCTGCAACATTTGAGATTAAAGGGGATGAAGTGGGATGAAGAGCTCAAGGTTCTTCTATAGCCTTCTCCACACTTGAAGCCTCTGAAACTATATGGTCCTCCTCCATCTGCATCAATGCAAATCAACCTCAGAAAGAAAAGAATCCTCATTGAGTGGATTCAACCTGATTTGACCTCCCAGCTAGTCCTATTCAATGGGGCTTGGACCTCCTCTTTAACTTAACCGTAAAGGGAATCTTTGTAAACCCATTAGGGACAAATTTAGCAGCTTCCAACTTGTTTTTTTTCCTTCAGATTGTTTCAGCCACCACTGGCTCTTCATTTCTTTTCTTGACCATCAAGGGTTCCTCTTCTTTTAGATATTCTATCCTTGTCTTGTTGGTTCCTCTTGATTCTCCTTCTTTGGAATCTCTTCCCCATATGGACTTGGGAAAGAAAGAGGAGTGACAGGTTGTGGTTCAACTAGATTTGTAATTGTTTATGGTGGGGAGGGAGGTGAAACTTCTTGTTTTTTTATGAGGGGATGACTATTTGGAAGGGAAAAGGGTAGAAGAATCAAGATGAGGTGGAAGACTAGGAGATGGAGAAAATAAATCAACACTTGGGGAAGAAATGAGGGGCTTGACTCTTGATCATGATTGAAATGATCAAGTTTGAGAAAGTGAAAATGAAAAGCTAGGAGGTGGTGGAATTACCCATTGACAAGGTTGTCTTGTGTCCAGCTCATAGGCCTCAATATCCTCAATCCACTGTGTAAGTTGAGGAAACATTTCAACCATGAAGTCAATCTTCTCCTGAGGGTTGTAATGTCTTGGAAAAGGGCCTCCCCATGGACAAGGTGTCCTGAAACCAATCTTGAATGCCTTCATCTATGTTGTACCCCTGGATTGCACCATGCTAGCCTCCATTATTTGAATCTTCTCCAACAAACTAGCATTCTCCATGAAGTTGTCACCATTGTATGCGTCCCCTTGTTCTTGATAAGCTCCATGGCCAAACTGACTTTGACCTTGCTCATATGGGTAAGCATAATGGTCCTAGATCTAATTATAATGTTGATCTGGAGGAGTTGGAAAATGCATTGGAGGTGAACTGCATTGCTGCTGTAAGTGTGAGTTCCATGAAGGGAATGAAGTCATGATTACACAACTTCATGAAATGGAAGAAAAATGGGAGATATGGAAAGAAAAGTGAATGAAGATGGGTGGAAATGGATGGAAAAGGTCTGCAACTTTAGAGATGGGGTTGTTGACCAGATGGAGTCACCAGATGTGCTTGCATGTGCCTCAAAAGGCTTAACCTTAACAGGAACACACCAACATGCTAAGATGAAGTGGTAAGGTGCTTTAGACCTGTCCCACTAGGCGTGTGTTATCCAAAACTTTTAGTGTGGTCACACAGTGGCTTATGATTTGTTGTTTTGTAATGAGACACCTTGGAAAGATGGAAGATCTAACCTCAGTGTCCCACTAGGCATGCCAAAACTGTTAGTGTAGAATCACAACACCCCCGAATGGCCTAATTGTGAAGTGGGGCATTTGGTGTGATTGCACAACATGGGACCATCTCTCAAGCTGTGGGACTTGCAAAACTTGAGATGGACCTCCGGAGAAAGCTAGTTCTTGATTCCTAATCTACCTGCCACAAGCTACTCCAGTGCAGGAAGAACCTATTCTATCCTAATCTAACCATTCCAAGGGGACAAAGAGAGAGAGAGAGAGGGTGAAAGATCCTACACTAAGTGGTGATACACCAGAAAAGGAAGTGGTTGGATCACAGATCTGACTACCTGAAGTGGAGAGAGGTGAGAAGAGGAGAGGGTGGACAGAATGCACCATAGACCAGAGATAGATTTCACATGGAACACCACTTCAAAACCCATTAGGCACAGCTCCCAGAACCTACAACAAACATTAGAGTATGCATAGTATACCCTGTAACTATGAGAGGTAAGAAGAGACAACAAAATAAGACAAGGATGGATAGATGCATCACAAAACAAATTTTATTGCTCCAAAATGTTACACGGTACATCATCAGTGGGCAAGAGGCAAGAAAACTCCATTACAGAGCCATGGGAGGAGGCTTAGACTCTGCATTCTACCCTAAGGAAGAAAGAGAGAGGGGGGGAAGAGGAGAAATAACACCAACCAATTTGAATATGCCCCTTCATTACAATATATAGGAAGAATGAGAGAGAGGAGGGAAGAATTCGAATCCTGTTTCAACCACCTTGAGATATGCATTGAATCCTACTTTGAAAGCTCAACCACCATCAATCAATGCCCCTTTCAAATCTGCCTACAATCTGTCAATTCTAGTTCCCTATGTCTGTTTGGTGTGCGAAGGAAGAAGAACGACGGATTAAATTAAATATAATCTGGTAGTTGAAGAAATCAGATTTTGTATTAATGGCCTGGAAGACATTTTCCCATTTTTCACCCACTAAATCCTATTAAGAATGATATTTTATGTTTCCATGGCATAGAGGGTGTCGATACATTTCCAAAAAGTCTTCTCCCGCCCAAATCTGAGTTTCCAGTCAAAAGATATGGCCATCTTAAAGATTAGGGTCGCAGGTGCACCATGTTTAAAGAGTCTGTCTGTACCGGGTCCACGTGGTAGCCTCGTGCATCTTGGAGATTTGAATCCTTCCTTATGCTCTTGAAATCTCACTGGACTGACACGTGGCAGCTTCTGTGAGCTCCTTGGGCTTCTTTGTATTTTTCCTAAGTCTCTTTGTTTGGCACGGCCAAAAGTTTGACCCTTGACATGTGGAGGCTTGGCACTTGTTTGGAAACCCACCCCAAATTTTAATTTTGAAGTAGTGTCGTGCTGACACTTGGCTCCCTCTGCTAGCCTGCCTCTGCTTTGACTATTCAACCCCCTGACTTGTGTCCCTTTTTTGGACATGGGACACGTGGAAGGCCCGCGCTCATTTGAAAACCCGCTTTGGATTTTACCTTTGAAGGAGCGTCGTTAAGACATGTGGCACCTTCTACCTGCACTCTTATACTTAACCAATTTAGGCCCGCTTTTGAATTTGACCTCTATTGACCATTGGCCACATGGAGGGCTGGTGTAAGTTTGAGTCTCCACCTTGGGCTCCCATATTGAAATTGCGCCGAGCCAACAGTTGTTTCCTTCCACTGAGTCGAAGACTTTTCAATGGCTAGTGCAAATTTTGGGGCTCTAAACAAGTGGAGGCTTGGCGCTTGTTTGGGTCTCCCTTTTGGGATTTAATCTTTGGAGGTGTGCCATTTGGACACTTGGTAGCTTCTGTTGTCTCCTCCATACTTAGCCAATTTTGGGGCTTGTTCTGAATCATTTGCAAAGCCTGAAGACTTTGAGTCTATCTCTATATCCTCTCCCGAGAGCTTATGGTTTTCTTTGACACTGTTTGCACCCTTCCCTGACCCTGCTACTCCATACTAGAACCTTCTTGTAACATATTCATTTAATTTGAAGCATGGGTTCGTTTGACGAAACCATTTCTTGAATTTCTTTTGTTTAGAATATTTATGACTCTTGTTTCTTTGCTAGCATAAAAATTCCCTTTACAAAGTACTATGAAACATATATTCCTCACTAAAATTCCCACTACACTCCATCTCATGTATGTGGGAAATGGATATTTGTGTTTCAAAAATCCCTTAATACCATAAACGATGTCCATATATTTTTTTAAAATAAGGAACCCATGATAAAACTATATGAATTGAATTTAGGAAATCGATGTTGGACCTCTTCAAGTGAAGCATTTTTTAATAATATTTTTCAATGGAGTTAGTAAAATATATCAGTGTGATTTCATGTGATGGTTGAGACATTAAAGGAATCAATAGTGTTAGTAGTGATCAAATATTTAAGTAACTAGTGAATGTTAAAAATTACATAATTATCTTCTATATCAAGGGGATTAAAAATAATTTCTCTAGACATGGCATCTGCATGTCTATTATCCATACAACAAATATTTGTGATTCACATAAATGTTGTATCAGACTACAATTTCTTCCTTTGTGTGATAGACATATTTCACTTGGTGAATACTGAGTTGTAAGTTAAACCAAAGTTTGTATGTTTTATATTTGTAATGTTCTATAGATGAAGGGAACTAAGATTAAGGATTCATATTAAGTGATATTGTTATTATAGGAAAAATGAGATAGTAAGAAAAGGGAAAAATATGGCCACGTGGATGCCAATCCCCATACTTGTAGCATATATGGAACCATAAATATACATGTTACATAATTTCGAATAAGCATTTAATGTAGTACATTAATATTGAAATGTAACATTAGTAAGATATGTGTAAAAGAGTGAGATATCTGGAAGATAATATGAAATGACCTATCCATAAACGGATTATTTATAAATAAACTTTAGGTTAAACAATGTTAATACTATCACCTAATGTGCAGTATGGTCCGAAATATGTGAATGATGTTAGCATATGTTGCATATTTCATATTTTAGGAGTGTTTGTTCTATTTTATCCCTTTATTATCTCTTCCTTGGTGTACACCATTATTCTCTCTCCTTCATCCAAATCTTCCTCCTTCAGTTTAAGGGAATATAGTTGATTATTTCTCCTATCTAATGTACGTACTTATTCATTATAAAATCAAGGTATGTATAGTATTTCACTCCATATTATTTTCTCTTATCTGCCTCCTATCAGTTCTGGTATCAGAGTTGGCCATATGATCTTTGACATGTGCGTGTGTAGATGTGTGAAGAGAGCAACCAGTCCCTTTTTTCTATGCTAAAGAAAGAATTGATTTGTTGTAGCCATCTCCAATCAATTTCTACATGGAGTGACCTATGTGGAGGACTAGGAGCTTTAGTGGAGGCTGTCATAGACTATAATTGTGGCCACGTGGAAGTTGTTACCTATAATCTGCCATGTGATTGGAGACATTCAAAAACCAAAAATGTGGTACATAGAATCGGCTGCTATGCATGGAGGAATTGGAATAGCCTGAAGCTGCTGGAATATGCGTAGAAGAAACAACAGCCTACACTTTTATCTCTTTGTTGTAGAAGAAACATTCAGCCTGCGTGGAAGTATAAAATTGGTGCGTGGAATCTGACCAAAGTTACATGGAATAAAAAAAACGTGGAAGAATTTATACTTCCTGCGTGGAAAGAGTAACCTCTTGTGTTTTTGTCTTTTACTACTTTTTATTTGCTGTGTGGAGACCTATGCTTACGTGAAGCAAGAGAAAACTACATGTAAAATTGCCACAACCAATCTGCAAGTGGCCTGCATATAATTTCATGCGTGGAAATTGGCACACCTGTGTGGAGAAATTAAAAGCAACCAAACTAGAAAGAAGGTTGTACATGTTTTTTTAGATCAATTTTCTTGTCAAAAAGCATACCTTGCTGACTTGCGTGGCTGCCTCTTCAACCTCCTCAAGCTCCTCAATGCGTGGATACTGCTGAAAAATATCTGCGTGGGAGATAAAGACTGGAAAGCTAAATAACAAAAAAAAATGTGGACATAAAAGAAGAAGAAATAAGTTGATGAATGTCTTCAGCAGAAAGTTAGAGTTACTGGTGGTGCGTGGTGGAGTACTGCGTGAATAGATACTCTACCAAGGTAATGTAGAGTTTATATAACACTTCGTCGAATGTCGAGTGTAGAAAATTTGATTGAGAGCGTCAATAACATTGTCACCACTGCTGAAAGCCGGAACATCAACTCGCTAGTTAGAGAACATCGTGAAGAAGCTCCTGAGAGCTCTGGGTTCTACTTTGCTTTGCTGAACGAGCTTTGGAATACCCACAATCTAGCCTTCGACAAGCTAGTTTGAGAAGGACTTCTTGAATACTTCATTTTCGACGTCAGCTGCCAAGCAAAGCGAGTACGGGAAGAATTAGAAGCCGGGTATGATGTTGACTGTGATGACGAAGAAGAACCCCACAAAGCGTCGTCGTCTCACAGCACATGTGAAATATCGCAGAGCATCTACGAGCTATTAATTCTCATCAAGTGAGTCAAAGTTGTAATAACTCTTGAAATAAATAAATAAATATTTTTTTATTATGATATCTACTCCCCGAAGTTACTTCTTTCTGATGCTCAGTTGCTCAAAGGGTCCAATTTTATGGCCATGGAAAACAAAAATGAGGACAATCCTTCAGATTGAAGGATTATGGGGCATTGTCACAGGGTATGTGCCCACTCCCATAGCCCCTGATGAATTAATAAAGTATGATATGGCTAGTGCTAAAGCCTTGATGTTGATAATGCTCATTATCAGTGATGATGTGCAACCACATGTTCGGAATGTGGAGAAACCAAAGGAGGCCTGGGACAAGTTGGCAACCATTTATGAAGCCAAAAATTAGACTGAAGATTCTCCATCTTCAGTCAAAGCTGCACACCCTCTCTATGGGTTCAGATGAGAAAGTGGAGGAGCTCTTACGTCACGTGGCTGTGATGAGATCAGAGTTATTAGCACTTGTTGAAACGGTGGACAAATAAACTTCTTGTCGCAATCACCTTGAGAGCACACCCTTCTCAATTCCGAGTGTTCTTTATGCAACTGAATGTGTCTAAACAAACAGTGACATTCGAAGAGCTTGTGAATTTGTTGCAGCAAGAAGAGGCCATCACTTCATCCCATGAGGAGTCTCAGGATAAATCCTTGTTCTCAAAGCCTTACCATGGCTAAAAGAATCGGAAGGGTCCCCCAGAGAAGCAACCCAAACAACAGCAGAAAGATCAAAATTCAAAGAGATGGTGTCACATTTGCAGAACCAATACTCATGACACTGATCACTGCTGGCATAATAGCTTGAAATAGGGGTCTTCAAGCCATACAAGCACATTCGAGTGCGAATATTTTTAAAAGTCCAAACGACATCCTCGCTGGAGAAAGCAGAAGGGACATCTCGTAGCCCAAGAAGATGATGAATTTGATGAGGAGACATCAGAAGGAGCCCATTGTGGTAAGAACCTTGTACTCGTCTCTCAGACTTCACAACCCACAAAGAAATTTTGGTTGATAGACCCTAGTGCAAGAAAGCATATGTCAGGTGACAAGAAGTTGTTTGATTCACTACACGAAGAACCAACTGGAGATCGAGTTCGGATAGCGATGACAAAGAGTACATTGCAAAAGGAATAGGGAATGTCACCATTCCTCTGGGACCATGAAAATGTACACTTACAAAGGTACTATATGTTCCTAGCTTGACTAGCAACCTCTTTTCAGTTACTCATCTCTTGAATCATCACCTTAAGGTAGAATTCCTTGTTCAAAATGGCATTAAATCATGCTTAATCTCTTGACAAGGTACGATTCTTTCTAAAGCATTTGTAAAAGACAAGTTATTTGCTTTAGATACTGTTTCATCTTCTGTAAGTAGCTTTATCTGCTTCTACAATAGAATCAACTTCCCTATGGAATTTTAGATATGGACACTTGTCGGTCAGTTCATTGCACCAGATGAGTTCAAAATAAATGGTCCATGGACCACCAAAATTGTCCAGTTCCTTGCCTATTTACGTTGGCTGTCTTGCAGGAAAACAACATAGGGATCCATTTCGAAGCGAAGCACCTTCCATGCCAAGAAGCGTCTGGAGGTAGTTCATACCGATCTGAAAAGACCCCATTACCTACTTCATTTTCAGGATACAAGTACTTCTAACTGTTCGTGGATGACCACTCTCGCAAGATGTGGGTATATTTCCTGAAGAAGAAAAGTGAGGCTCTTCAACATTTCTAGAACTTCTATCATCGTGTTGTGAAAGAGACTGGAAAACCACTTCTTCTACTTCACTCAGATCGAGGGGGGAATTCACATAAAATAAGTTCTTGGCCTTCCTAAACCAACAAGGCGTTAAGCAGAACCTGACTGCTCCCTACACGCCCCAGTAAAATGGCATTATTGAGCATCGCAATCACACAATGATGGAGATGGCTCGCTACATGCTATCAACTGCAAAGCTAGAAGAACGTTATTGGGTTGAAGCAGTACAAACTTCTGTATATCTTCTCAATGGGGCACTGACAAATATTCTATAGAAAAAAATGCCAGAAGAGGTATGGAGTGGTAGAAATCTGTCAATTTCTCATTTGTGAGTATTTGGTTGCACAACATACATGCATGTCCCAGCTCAGAAGAGAAAGAAGGTAGAGCCAAAAACACTCTCATGTATCCTTCTTGGTTACAGTACTACCTCGAAGGCGTATCGTCTCATGGATCCTGAGACAAAGAAAATATATGAGAGTCAGGACGTGGTTTGTGACGAGTCATCCTTTGACTCAATAGTATCAATAGAAGATCCACTTCCAACCACATCTCACCGATTAGTCTCCGAATCAGATGATGAGCCAGAGGAGACTACTCAGAGAAAAGAAATGCTGCCAGGAGAGCTATTTGTTGACCTTGGAGAACTGGAGAATGTGACTCCACATCAATCCACACAGTAATGACACAGTTCTTCTCAAAAGAAGCCAAGTTCTCGTCTGAAGTGGGTACAAAGCACTATCAAGGACTCACATTTGCAACAACTCCTAGATACATCATCCGGAGTCAAAACAAGGAGTCAAACAAGAAATGAGGTAAACTTTACACTCATGAGTTCACTGATGAATAGCTCTGAGCCAGATAATGTTCGTGAAGCACTCAGTCAACCTCAGTGGAAGGAAGCCATGGATATAGAATATGACTCACTCATGAAAAATCAGACATGGGAACTTGTCGATCTACCTACAGGAAAGAAACCCATAGGCTGCAAATGGGTTTTCAAGAGAAAATATAAGACAAATGGATCCATCGAACAAACATAAAGCACGACTCTTGTAGCAAAAGGATATGCTCAAAAAGAGGGCATCGACTATGAAGAAACCTTTGCACCCACTGTACAAAGATGAAGACCATCAGAGTAGTTTGCGCACTTGACAGCACAGAAAGGATGGAGACTTCAGCAAATGGATGTCAAGAGTGATTTCCTAAATGGTGATCTAAAAGAAGAAGTATACATGACCCAACCTGAAGGATTTTTTGATGAAGAGCAGCCTAAGAAGGTATGTCATCTCATCAAATCAATTTACGGACTGAAACAAGATCCCAGGGCATGGTATATCAAGATCAATGATCACCTTTTGCAGCATGGGTTCACTCGTAGCCCCTCAGATTCAAATTTATATATAAAGAAGGTAGGCAAAGAAATTGTCATTCTTGTTGTATATGTAGATGATCTTGTGATCATTGGCAGTTCAGAAGATCAGGTTGATATTGTAAAGAATGATCTCAAAATAAAATTCGACATGACAAATTTGGGGCTACTACATTATTGTCTTGGCTTGGAGATATGGCAAAAGGAGCATCACATTTTTCTCTCCTAGACAAAGTACGCCAAGACACTCTCTGGAAAAGTATAGAATGTCCTGATTGTAAACCTATATCCACTCCCATGGAAAAAGGCTTGCAACTTTCAAGATTCTAGGACTCACCTCAAGTAGATGCTACTCTCTACAGGAAATTTGTTGGAGGGTTCATCTATTTGACATATACTAGACCAGATCTCTGCTATGTTGTCAGCTATCTTTCCAGGTTCATGCAGGAGCTAAAGAAATGTCATTAGAATACAGAAAAGCATGTTTTGAGATACGTCTGAGCAACAACTGATTATGGTATGGAATATAAGAAGAATGATCAATTATTCTTACAGGGATACGTCGACTCAGACGACACCGGATCTGTTGATGACAGGAAGTCAACTACAGGATACATATTTCATCTCGGATCTGGACCTATCTCATGGATAAGTAAGAAGTAGAATGTTGTTTCTATCTCATCCACAGAGGTATAATATCATGCTCGCACGAGGAGTTGTGTATGAAGTGATATGGTTACGTCATATTTTAGATGATATGGGAATTCCTGAAAAATATTCACCTATTCTCTATTGCGACAATCAAAGTGTGTTGAAGCTCATGCAGAGTCCTTTTTTTGGTCTTCATGAATCAAACAAATCATATTGAAATTTGGAACTTCCATTTAATTTGAGAGTACATCTTGAACCATCAAATTTAGAGTCCAGTACTATCCTATAGAAGCATAAGTTGCCGACATTCTAACTAAATCTCTTGGAAAAGTGAAATTTGAACTTTTTAGGGGTCACATTTGCAAGAATAATGTAATAAGGGGGGAATGTTAGCATACATTGCATAGTTCATATTTTAGGAGTGTTTGTTCTATTTTATCCCTTTATTTTCTCTTCCTTGGTGTATTCCATTATCATCCCACCTTCATCCAAATCTTCCTCCTTCAGTTTAGAGGAATATAGTTGATTATTTCTCTTACATAATGTATGTGCTTCTTCATAATATAAAATCAACATTAGATGTGGAGTACTTCATCTTTGAAATTCTTGTCTCCTGAGTTCATAACTGAGAGAAGACTGTGAGAGTTACTTTACTCTTGTTGATAATAAAATTTGAGCAAGTTCTTGGTGGATGTAGCCCACATTGGGTGAACCACGTTAAATCTTGTCTTGTCTTCTTTTTTGCATTATTTATTTATGATGTTATATTTCTGCTAATGTAATATACACAACTTTATAGGTTATTATCATCATATTATGCTAAAAATTATCTATGTACATGATATGCAATAGATATATAGGAGTAGATACCATTCAAGTATAGGTGGTAAAAGGATGAGGGTATTGAAGATAAAATATTGATAACATTGAGTCATTTTTAAGAATTCACATCCAATTCAAATATTTTGCCTTTCTTAAACAACTATGTGAAAGGTTTGGTTTTATAGATAAATAGGAGTTAAATAATGAATAACCTAATTTTTAATTTATAGGTATCATAACAACTTTAAATGACAAGGTGGTTGCATATCCACCATATCCCAGATAACATAAATATTGTTAAGAAAAATGATGTATACAATTAACCTTATGAAAGTAACATAGAAGGAACACTTTTTTGTGTCTAATAGTACCATATACCATCGTAATCATTAGTTATGAGTTGAATATCATGTGAATGATTATTTTGATGGTTTTTTTTGTATAATAAATTATCAGTGCGATATTAAATGATCTTGTCAATATAGTAATGGACAATATGTGTTATAACATGTTGATAAGTGGCACTAGCATTATTGAAGCCAAAGGTTATGATGGTATAATAAAATGTAACCAACGGGTGATGAAGGATGTTTTATCTTAATCATTAGGGTTGATTTGTATTTTATTATATCTCATGAATCCATTGAAGAATGATGAGATGATATTACCGGTTGTGGAATCAACAATCATATCAATGTGGGGAAGAGAAAATATATCCTAAGGATATGCCTTATTTAAATCTAGAAATTTAGTACTATAGTGTATTGCACCAATAAAATTGTCCATATGGATGATATCAGACCCATAGAATGGGTTATCCATGGAACAAATTAAACATGCATCTAACATATTCCAAATTTCCCTTTTAACTAGTAACAAGATAGAATGATGTATTTGATGGATTTTTTGTTATATTGAATTAGTATTTTCTTGTAGGAAAATAATATGCATAGTAATAAATGGGTTACAATAATTATATCACTATAAATCATTGCAAAAGGATTATTAAATTTTCATACAACACTTGTTAGATATTTTTCCTCTTTAATTATTATTAAGGGAACCAAGATTGAGTACAAATTATGGATCCTTATAAGTGTAAAAATTTAATTAAATTATTTCTTCATTAAGTATCCTGGAGTGATACTAAACATATGGATGATTGTGCATAGTATTAGTATAAGTCGTTAGAATAATGGATGTGCATTATATTTGGGAGTATTTCAAAATCCTATGGTACTTTTTTACTAATATTTACAATAATAGATCATGAAAATTTATAATGTTATTCCAGGTTAGGGAATGAGGTGGGATAAAATTTATTATATAGGGGTCTTAAGATGTTATTTCATGCAAAAGGAAGACCGATGATGATTAGAAGACACAATAAAGATAATTAAATAGAAATTAGAGTTGTAATTTTTGTATTTTCAACATAGTATAATTCATCTAGGACAAAAATTTACATCCTAACCTTACTCTACAGTTTTCAAAATGGTGATAGTGACTAAAATTTTGAGGTTGCATCATGATAAGAAGAGATTAAATACTTATTTCAAGAATTTTCATTCAAAAATTAATGAAACATAATTTTGTAGGAATAAGCATGGGAAGAAAGATAAAAATGAACTAAATGAGGATAAGATGTGGGTATTTTTCATAAATACAGATCAGAATCAGAACTAGTAGCATTAAAACTATGAATTCCTAAATTTCACTATCTACATAGACATTGGTCTATATTCTATTATTGTAATTCCTATTGTGAGTATCGTGTTATGTTTTACATGATAAAATTTCATGTTTCAACCTAAATCTTGCAATATGAGATCTTATTTATGATAAAAATATTTAATTAAGATCTCCTCAAGAAGAATATATATCTCAAGTGAATGAATATTCCAAGTGAAACATATTCATTTATCCAATAATAAATCATGGTATAATAGATAAAAAAAAGTATCTTGAAAGGTATATTAGCAATATAATGTGAAATATATTTTAGCTAAACATACACATCCCCTTGATGGTATTGTTTGAAAAATCAATACAACTCCACATATGTGGCGCATGATTACATTTGATGATAGTTAAATAGTATATGGAAAATGAGATAGGAAAAAAATATTTGTTTGATTTCATATAATTTAACTTATGGAGTTGATCTTGGATAATGAGTAAGCCTAAATTACAATCATGTCTGGGAAAATTTTAGTGGTGAATATTCGTTAATTAATGAATGTTCCGGTTTCTAAAAAATTTAAATTGGGAAATATTTTGGGTCGGAATTACGATTGGATCACCAAAATTTTCTGAGTAAAAAAAGTTTTAGGGGTTACTTCACCATTCTTGCAAAACAAAAATTCATGATATTCTCTTTAATGTTGTCGGCCGGTAGCATAAATTATTCTACTGGCTAGTAGCATTTTTTTATGTTACCAGCTGGTACAATTCTTCTAGCTATGAGATGCGGGTGCAAGTTTGAAGACCAAAAATTAACCGTAAACTTAATATTAAGAAAATGGAAAATAATCTTGACACTATGTTGAGACAATTTTTTGGTGAAGGGAAGATAGGTTTCAAGTGGCTTATGTGCCTAGTCTGTTGAGAAGTAATGTATTTGTATAGCACAATGCCATAAACATTATGGCCACATATAGTGACAAAGGACTGATTGCACTATCTATTCACCAGTTCTTCTAGAAGTATATATGTGTTATTGACCTTGGAAGTGAAGTATTTTTATAGCCTGTAGCACTCACTGACACTAAGAATATGCGCATGATTCTTTGAACCCAGTATTATAAATTCTAACCAATACAATGTGAGGGTATTCAGCTGTGTATAGATATGATTGAAGGGGGGTTAAGAAGGATATTTGGTCTAAAACCTATGCAGTCTTGCGACATGGTTATCACAGGTTATATTCAAGATGGATTATCGTGAATCATTCAATTATTTTATGGATGTACTTAGCATATGAAACATAGGTCCAATAATTTTAAAACATTCATTTTAGTACAAATAAATAATAATTTCAAAATTGTAGTACTAACTACTTTATGATTCCTTGAGAAACATTCAAGACATTTTTTGTGCATTGTTAAATGGTTTATAAATAATACACATAATGTATTGGGAAACATCATGATTCTTTTTAAAGTATGATATATATGTGAAATGTTATTGGAATGATTTTTCTTAATATTCTACATATTTATTCATCTACTCCTCATCAATTCCTCCAATATATCTATTGCAATAAAGTTATTAATTTTATATGAATTCCTTATGAATGCCATTTTAAAGATATGTTATCAACTAGCCATTATAACATAGGGACTTGTGAATAATTGATAATATCACCTGTTGAAAAAGAAACTCTTTTAAAATTACCCAGTATGGTGGTAGAAGCTACTACATTATTTCCCTTACAACAAGTATGACATAGTTAACAAAAATCTTCGTTCAAGGCTTAAAAAAATTTCTTCATAAAATATTATTTCCTAGAAAATTAGCTTATAGTGACACGATCTACAATAATTCATAATCCTTGTACAATTTAACTTTCTTCAAACCATCATATGTATGTGCATCCTTAACTATTACTCTTAATTATATATTTTAATCCTACACATGGATAGAACCATTGAATTGAGTAGAGTAATAATTTTGTATTTTTACATAAGCATGACTCTTTGATATCCCAACCCTTTTGATGTAACAATGGGGTATAAAAGATTTATGAATAAGCCCCAAAAACTAAAAAACACTTAAATATAGAATAACATGAGATATGCAAAATATTCTCCTAAAAATTACTTGAGTTATTAACTTTATACTTTACATATGTAATTTATCTCTTGATTTGGTGATATGTGTAGACAGAAAATATATGCACTTGGGTACATTTCTAGGTCATAGAGCATAGTAATATTACAAGTTTACTAAGAAAGAAAAATACTAATTCGTAATGTCTTTTGGGCATTTTTATTTGTATTTTATAATTTTATTTTACCTCATACCCCCTACAACACTACTGGAATTTGAATGATTTATATTTTATGGCATTAGAAATTAGTGCCCAGTTAGGACACTAGCACCCAAGTACTCATGTCCCACTTGGGTGCTCTTTTCATTTTCTCCCTTTTTCTCACTCATTTGGGTATTTTAATTCTTGGGCATATTTTATACTTTTGGGTCAGCCTTTAAGTTGTCTATTACAAAATTCAAACAAGCGAATCATTTATAGGCATAGTTATAGCTCTCAAATAAGGGACAAAGCATTAGAACTATCTACTATCACCTAAGCTTGCGACCAAACACACAAAATCACTTTAAAGCACCCATCTAGCACACTCACTTAAGGGACAAGGATTGCATCACTTTTTCATACACAACATAAGAGGGGGATTCTATTCTATTCCATCTCACATATTCTATACATTTGTTACATTCTAGATCTAGCACACTATCTATGTGCAAATTTCCCAAGGGCATCATAAGGCATCATTACCCAAACTCTCACACATAAATACATGGATTCTGAAATGTAGTGCAATTCTTGGAATTAATTTTACTCTTCGGGTAACCTCAAGAGTCCGTCCAACTCCACATTCTAGATATTTTTTATTATATTTGATGTGTTTTGTTGACATGTACAGGTAGACAACTTGTTTTATAGTTTAGAGGTACATTAAGAAATCTAGGATTGAAATTAGAGTAAAAAATGGAGACTAAAATAAATGTTCCTCCTACATAGAAGAGACCAAATCTTGATCATTCACATAGACACTAGCTCCCATAATGGACACTAGCATGCAAACACTCTTGTCCTCCCATCGGACCTCGTTTCTGGCATATTCCCAAGTTTAATAACCTCCAGCGAGCATTAACAAAACTCTTATTCTTTCAGTTATTCACATTATTAGATCACTTTTGTATTTCTTATGAATCAACTAAGTCTCTTTATCTCATTCTCTTTCTTAGGGTTTCATATTTACACATGAGTGTTTTCTTATGTATTGCTGATTTAACAAAAATATAGGCTTGATGACCAAACCTTATATTATAGATTCACATCTGATAAAAAATTATAAAAGCACAAATATGACACATGAATTAATCTAGGTAAATAGTATAGGGCCAGTAAATATAGTGAACGAAATTCAGATTTTTTATGGTTTGCTCATGCATTCACTTATTATACACCGCTACTCAAACTTTCCCTCCTTACAAATTTTTAGGGTTATCCCGGTGGACCCATTCTAGTGAAACCCAATTTTTTTCTCTTCGCTAAAGAGGTGAGTAGCTTATAAATGGAAAAATATCTTCCCAATGCAACTCGTGGTGAAAATGGATCCTGAGTGCATGTGGAAGTTTGTTATGAAAGTCTAGGATGAGGTATAGATTATGAATCTTCCACGCATTTTTTTATTTTTGAAAAGTTGCTTAGATATTGTGGTTAAGCTGTATAGTAATTATTACCTTATTGGTTATTTCTATGGTCACATTCCCTCATAAGCCTACCTTTGGAATTGGATAGAAAACCATTGGGAGTCTAGCAGTATTCTAGTTTTAGGTATCTGTAACCTCACCCAAGGGTTTTATCTATTTTCCTTTTTTGAGCCATCTCAGCTTCAAACCCTCCTCCTTAAGGAGTTTTACTGGTACTTAAGGAACACTCTATTAGTAATATCATTGTGGAATCATGACTTCAGAAGAATCCACGTTGTTTTTTTGTGAATTCTAGTTTGGATTGAACTTTTGGGTGTTCCCATTCATTTATGGTATTTCCTTGAATAAATAATCAAACCAATTGATAAGGTTATTTTCCATGAAGAAGACAAGTTCTTTTATGCTCATCCTAAAAAATGTGTATGTGTTGAATTTGACCTTGTAAAATACTTCCAAGACCACCTAGATGTTCAAGTTGGGGACCTTCTTATCTCTCAAAAGGTGGTATATTTAAACGTTGCAAACATGTATTTTCACTATCAAGCCCTAGACCATTTCATTTGTGATTATCCTTTGTTATATCCCTCCAAGATAGTTGTGCAAGATCCAAGGGTTTCCATTCCCAAATCTGACACACTAACTGATGGTTTGACGCCAGTGCCGAATAAGAAGGGATCTGGTGTAAAATCTACTCCTTTAGTTCCACCTACCTTGTTTCCCTTCCCCTTTTTATGAGGATGCGTTGGGTTCAGATCCACTCCTTTCTTTGCTTTCCATTCCTTCAAAACCATCACAGAGTAAGGTTCCTCCTTTAAATTTAGATAATACTAGGATTCTTGCTCCAAATTCTCTTCCTCTACGATGCTATCACAATCCACCCTTTGAGGTGTCCCACAACATCTGAAGGGGAAATGGGTCCAAGCACTGCTCTATTCAAGTTCAGCTTTATGATTTAAACCAGATCCCACTTGCCAATAACTACTTCATTCTAATCTCAGTGGATGGAATACACAATAGACAAGGGGAGTTTTATATGTAATAATTTTCATGAATTTTATGTCATGAAATGTACGGGGTCTTAAGGATTCCTCTCAAAAATACTTTTTTTGATTAGCTTTCTAGTGTATTACAAACCTTGATGTTTTTTGTTTGTAGAAAATTAAGATTTCTTGTTATTTTATTGCAAAATTATTCTAACTTGAATTGCCCCTCCTTTTTCACATTTTGATACTAAGAGTATTCATGGAAAAGGTGGTGTAAAAATGTCTATAGTGGCAAAATTGTAAGTAGTAATCACCTCCTCAGGATAAAATCCTTAAAAATGGGTTGTATGGGTGATTATGAATTGTAACTACCTTTCTTTTGGTATTCCTAATGGTTATGCTCCTAATGATGGCTCAGAAAGAATGAATTCATGGAAATGGTTAAATGATAACTTACCATTATCTTATTGGCTAGTGTTTTGAGATTTCAATATTATAGAACATTAGAAAGATAAATGTGGCACCATTCCCTTGTGTTGGTTTGTTCGTGACTGTGTAATGTGGTATTTTTTAAAACTTCTTTCGGGAAATTCTGAACCTTTTCTTAGATGACGACATGAATTTAAAGCCCAAGCTTGACATACATGGACCAATCTTTGAGAATGTCATGATCATGTTTTACCAAGACTTTATCATGCACTTAATTTTCAACATAATTTTTTGATTTTGACATGCATAGATGTGCTTTTGTTAGATCATTACCCGATCACATATAATGTTGTTTGGTGAGGGGCTCCTTCAAAATTTACCTCTACTAAATTTCTTCATAATGTCTCATTTTTGAGTCATCTAATGGTGTTCCCTCTTCTTTACAAAGTTTGCAATATTGTCTCAGGTCCGTCTTTTACTACCATTTGGATCTCTTGGTGTGAAGCATACATTTGATGCATCACTTATTTTTTATGCTCGTTCGGAAAGCAGGTGGCTTAGGTTCATAAGTGAGATGAATTGGCTCTGAAAAAGTAATTTTCATGGATCTCATTGTTTCTCGAGTCCAATCTCTTAGACATCCCTCTCCATGTACAAGTGTTATCCCAAATCCACCCCTCAAGGTAATTCAGATAAATTTCATAATTTCTTCCGGATTGAGAAAGTATAAATGGTGAAGGGCCAAAGTTTAGGATTTTTGGGTACTTCTTTGATTTCCTCTAACTTCCCTATCCAAGAAAAAATCCAAAGAGTTAGTAAAATTTGTAAAAATATGAAAAAATGAAGTCAAGGGCTTGTTTTAATGCATTACAGGTTTGGGGGCTGTGGATGGTATCAATGCAGATTGTACCAAGGTTCTCTATACTAAGTTCAGGGCCAAAATGCAAAGGTAACAAGTGTAAATCAGAAAAATTTGAAAGTTTTTGTCCCAGGTAGTCTATGAGACAGTTGTGATGTTCGGACGTGCAGGATGCAAAAATGAGAAATCACCGCTCAACAAAGGAATTGAAAAATGTGGAATTTTTGGTCCCAAGCGCTCTGTGGGATATTTGGGACATCAGGATGTGTGGGACATGAAAAGGTGAAATCTCCGCAGGCAAGTGGGATGCTACAAAAGTGGAGGTCAACGGTCCAAATGGCCTGGTGAACAACGGGACAGTTGGGATAGGAAATCCTTAATTGAGCGATGTAGAGAAAGGAGTCCCATACCATTTGAGTATGTGAGGGACATGAGTTCCCCAAAAACCCACAATACAAAGGAAATAATGTACGCCCAACATTCGAACTTCAAACAGCCACACATTTTGACCTGGAGCTCTGTTTTTCAAAAAAAATTGACTTTTCCAAATGAGCACGAGCTCTTATTTTTAATGAGGGTAGGTATATTAAAATAAAGGAAACATCTCTAGGCTCTAGTCAGTTCAATGCTCATTCCCGTCAAATGACAGAAAATGCCTTGCCAGACCCAAAATAGCTGCCCGCACTCAGAAGGCCATAACTTTTGCATTTCTCAATAAAATCACGTAAAATTGGTACCGTTGGAATTGTGGCTCTAAGCCTGATGCAAACACAATCAAGAAATTCATATATTTGATGAGATAATTGATGGAAATTTTTTATAAAACGTGGCCGGGTTCATATCAGTGATTTTATTTGGCAGTTGGGAGTGCAATTCAATGAGGCATAAGAAGTCATCATTCTTTCTCTGCTGCAAGCTACCTGGGATAGTATGGGGAGTCCTTTTGCAAGTAATATAACAATCATTTTACTTCCATTTACTATGCCTCTTACAAGTGGTTGAAGGACAGATTTCGGGATTTCCATTTTCCTCTTTCTCTCTTTCTCTACTCATTAGAATTCTATAAATGGGAGTGTTGGGCTCATTGTAAGGGAGATAGTTTTCAAATAGTAAAGCTCTGTCAAAATTGCTTTGTTGAAGCCAATGTGCTACAGGACCTTGTAGTGGACTCCTTGCATGGTGATCCAGGCCCTTATCTTGTAATAGATTGAATTGTGCATATCAATGAAGCAATAAAATATAATTTTGTGGATGTATCTTCCCATGCTGTGTCTGTCTTGCATTCTCTCTTGCCCCTTCAATCTTGATTACAAGATATACTGTGTCTACTTTATGTTCATGTAAGAGATCCACTATCATTGTGTATGTTTGGAAATGTTGTTGTAAAATGCATTTTTGCATGGACTCGTGGGGAACTGTCATCACTCCCTTATAGTATGCACTTTTGCTTCTATTATCTCACACATTGGAAGGATACTCTCACACACACTCCTTTTTTGGTGTATCACCACTTTAATGTAGGCTTTCATTTTCATGCACTCTCTCTCTCTCTCTGGTCCCTTGAAAATTTAGAATAGGGTACGATAATTAGTTTATCTTGCATTATAGTAGATTGTGGCAGGTAGTTTAGGAACAAGGACCAGCTTTCTCTGGAGGTCTATCTCAAGTAGTAAGTCCCACAACTTGGAGATAGTACCCATGTTATCCAATCACACCGTGATTTCAAGTATATGCGCTTGTATAAACCTGAGGGGTGCTGTGATTCGGTGATAACAACTAAAGCTCCTTTTTTTTTTTAGAAGATTTACCTCGAGTCTGTCAATCTAGATTTAAGACGCGGGTTCATGGTGACAAAGCCGTTTGGGTTGAGATTGTCTTGGCTCGGACAGGGTCGTGGCTGAAAAATCCTCAATATTTTTCCTAGGGGGTGAAATATGGATAACAAGACCTGAGTAGTAGCAATAAGTTTAATGTCAAATCTATGGATGTTTTGCATAAGCCAACTGATAGTGGTGCCAAGAATATCCAATGAATTCTTTGGGCACTCTTGTACTCAGTACTTGGTCAAGCTCAAAAATTTCCATAAGGACTGGAAGTTACTCACCTTGTAAAAATGAATTGAGGTGGATTCCTAGAAAGTGGAATTGTTCTCCTCTCTAAATCCATTTCCAGGGATTAGGCTGCTAATAGTTGGGAACATGCCAGATGAATTACAGGAAAATGGCCTTATTACGACTTGGATCTAATGACTAAGACTCTTGGAGCTGAATGCTTTACCGTGTGAATGTCTAAACAAGATCCACCTTGCCTTCTATGGAATTTTGTTCTGACTTCAGAAAGAGTGACTATAAAGAACTCATCCGCAAAGTGGCCAATTGATGAGTTGGGAGTTGATGATCAAACAGGGATATTCCTATTAATTGACCTTCCTACAACTCTTTTAGATCATAGGAGGTAACCAATAATCAGTGGCCTATCAGCCAACATAAATAGAGCCAGAGCCAAGGGGAAACCTCTGATGCTATCGATCAAAACAACCCAATGTAGTAGAAGATTAGTGTCCATTAATGGCTAAGACAAGATGAATCCATAAAAAAATTACTTTTTTCAACAGGTCGGCACATTCTAGGAAAAATTCTCCAAAACCCAGGGCTTTGGGAAGGTATGACAATGGGATGAAATGCCACTACAATGATGGTTGTAGGATTTTTTGAAATCAATTTTGAAAAATCGTAAAAACTCATCGAATGGCCATTTATTTTGGCTATGCTTAAATACATTCATTTTGGAAAATTATTAGTCTCTACTTTCATAACTCTATTTTCTTACGCTTCCTCTTTCCTAGCCATCAATGGCTATCAATATTCTTGAATCAATCTCTTCCATTCTATCAGACAAGGATTTCCTCTTACACCAACCAAGTTTGTTTTAGTGACAAATGTTTTAAGGTACCTAATTGCTCATTAGTCAAATCAAGGTCATGTTCAGGGGATTTTCCTTCTTGATCATGTGACACAACTCATTAATGTTCATTTATCTAATGATTCATTTCCTACTATTATAGAATCTTCATAGAATGTGGATATGGTCTTTGATTTTATTGAAACTTATTGCCTTACTTCTGGTTCTAGTATTCAGATGGCTAAAATGTTATGATTTTAGCACAGTTATTAGCCTATACCAGAATGGTTGAAGACCTGCCCCTAGAAATTGATTGGAAGAGGTTTATAGTTAAAATTATTTTGCATTACATTTTAATTTCATAATGAATCCTCCACATTATGGTATTAAGAACTTAACAGAGTTTGGAAGAATGTTTCTCAGCAGTTAGCTAAGCCACTCTCTCTTGGTGAAAAATTCTAATTGTGTGGAAATATTATTGCGACCACTCATGTCTATTACTCTACATGTTGGTGCCCTTCTTGGGCCTCATTATCCAAAGTTTCCAAGATGTTTCAAGACTATCTTTAGTGTAAAGGTTCTTAATCAAATAGTTTTCATATGGTGGCCGGGGAATTTTTTTATCTCTCTCGCAATCAAGGTGGCATGGGAATAATTTATGTTCATCAAAAAAGCATAGCCTTTATGTTCTAAATGGGTTGTGTGTTGTCTTACTGGTAATCAGGCCTGGAAGAATTTTATTCAATGCTACATTGCTTTACGTTCTCCATATGCAAAAAAATCTTGGAAAATATTGTTTTACACACCCTGATTATCACTAAGGTCCCAATTGATGTCAATGACACCTTTTTTGCTAAAACTATTTGGAAATCCTTTGAGATGGTGAAATTATTATTACAGTTGATCGGTTATGGATGATGCACTAAGATCTATTTCAATTATCATGATATTTGGTGTCATCTCATCATCAGTGATAATAATATTCTGCTTGTCAAAACTCTGGGCATCAAACTTATCTAGATCTCTCGCAAAGGAATTCATACCATCTAGGATTTGGTCACCAACAGATATTGGATTCCTTAGCTTGAGATCAAGATGAAATTTCTTCTTGCCAGTTCAAACATCCCATTTTCCTATAAAATTATGGAATTAATGCCTAATGTTATGCTAAACAAATTGGGGCTTAAACCTTCAGAGGAGTGGTGGCAGGATTTGCAGTGGAATCAAGAAATTATCTTCCTTTACTACAATACTGGAACCACTTATCATCTTTTGAGCCCATTCTTTCCTGCCATTTCCAAACTCAATTCCCATTGAGGTTTGCATTATGGGCATTACACCTAGCTGCATCTTGTATCTCACACTTGGAATCCTTTTCTTGATCCTAAAGTTAATCATTTTCTTTGGTTCCTTATATATCAGGGTTATCCAATCATATAATGGCTTAATAAAATTGGTATCCCCAAACCCAAATCCCATTCTACTCTAGACCTCAATATTTTAAGCATTTATTTTGGTCTTTTTATCATGCTCAAAATATATGGAATTCGATTCATTATTTTTCCAATCCTACCATCTAGATTTTTATCATTGGCATCTAGTTTTGTTTGGCGATTTCATTCCATAACCACATTATATTAATAATCCATGCAAATTGTTTATAGCTTGTATTTTTTCATATTTTGAAAGATCAAAACACTTCATTATTCCTAAATGTTCAGTCTATCACTTTATTTTCCAAAAATGAAAAAGTGGTTAACTATCTACTATGCAAATATATATTTATGCCCAAGTTGAAAAGATTATCTTTCAATTTTCTCATTTACAAGAATTTCTTACACACTGGGGAAATGCTCCATGCACAATGAATTGATTCCCACTAGATCTGTTACCACCTCCACCTATGCCATGTCTGCCTTGATGACCACCACATACAAGACCATGTTGTAGAATCTTTGCTCTCAGTCATTAGACTACCTCCCCTTCAAGTTTCCCTTCAGCTTCATTCCTCCTCTAGTTCGGGTTGGAGCCCTCCTCCAAGGGGGAAATACACTTTTTGTTCTCCTTTCTGGGTCTCTCTACCACCTGACATAAAAAATATGGTTGGTTCTCTTCCCCCGGGTTAGGGAATTATTGTTACTTTATATATGGAGATGCCTAAATATGACAGTTATCAGGTGGATCCTCCTTCATCTAAGCTAAATCATAGAGTGCTTATCCCTCCCCGAGATGACCTTCCTCCTCCTCCTCCTGAAGTGGCAACATGTCCCTAATTCTTCTCATATGATGTAATGGTGTTATTTTCTTTCCCTTTGGGCATTTAGGTTATTTCCTACGTGGTGTTTTGTTGGATTGTGAGTTTTCTAGTTTCCCATTCTAATGTAACTATATTGTATTAATATTAATTTAATAGTTATTCCAATAGTAATAAGCTAGGAAGAAATGAAACCCTAGGTGCAAGAGAGAGGAGAAAATACTTTGCTAATATTCATTTAATCTTGAAATGTTATGGAATGTAGAAATTATGAACAAGAGGAGATATTGTAGCAATTACACTTAGAAAATTTTGTAACTTTCGGATGAGCCTTGACTAGGGCGCCTGGACTAAGGTGAGGGCATCTAGGTGACTATGTCTACACAATAACTTGGAATTTGGTTTATCTTGAGTCATAAGGTGGTTGTTAACCTTCATTTTTGGTCCCTTATGTGTTGTTGGATAATTGTTTTAATCCCCTGTAATGTGTAAAATAAATGATATTATGCAAAACCCTAAACTACATAAAATCCTAAAAAGGAAAGATGCAAATGAGGAGTTGGAATGACCCAAATGTTCACCCAATAATGTGAACTTACGACTGAATGTTTCCATAAATATGAGACTCCATGGAGTTCTTGTGTGTTTAGAAATAGTTCCCTAGAAATCCCTTCTACAAGGGCACTTGAGAGTGGGTGATAGCTACATGTACCAATGTAGATAGATGTGTGGATGGTAAAGTGAACTTACCCTCCTATGAATGTATGCAAAAAATGCAATCCATTTTCCCTTCTATGAGTGCTATATAAATGCATTGATGCTCTTACAATGCCTTTGGATGTACCATTAGGTGGTGATAATATATACCTAGAGTTTGGTCCTTTATTTTTATCAAATAACTTTGTATTTATATATTTCCCTTGTTTGAATTATGTAATTAAAAACTAAAAGGATGACCTAAAATAAAAAAATATGCCCTAAAGGAAAATATTCGAGTAAAATACAAGTAGTTCAGGAGTGTGTAGAGGCGATGAGAGAACTAACATCCTTGTTAGGCGTTAGTGTCTAGAGTCATAAAATATAAATCAATAAAGTTTATATTGGGTTGTAGGGTGTGGGAGACCACAAAGAAAACTAGAGATAGAAAATAAGCCAAAGATAGCTTTCAATTATTGGTTTTCTCCCTTAGCAATAATATGATCAGTATTATGTGATTAGGACCTATAAATGTACCCAAGTGCAAGATTATGTGTCTACTTTTTCCCCTAATTTATTTTTTTGAGTGAAGAATTGATAACATAAAATAGATAAGAGATGCGTACCTAATAACCATGTATATGTGATGAAAATAACATGCCGAAGAGATAAGGGAAAGCATGGTGTGATAAAATATGAAGCGTGGAAGCTAAGAAAGAGGTTGTTAGCCTAGGGGTGAAGCATATGATTTGTACCTCATTGTACTTGGTGTTGTTGTAGTTTAATGAAGGTTTTATTCTTGTTACGTATTAAATAAGAACTTAAAAAAGAAGAGTGAAAGATTAGTCAAAGTAATGTGTTATGAGAAATTTGTAAAATTCTGTTAAAAATATGAAAAAGTAGTAAAAGGAACATGTGTAGCTAATCCATGAAGAGTAAAAAGGATAGAAAATATCTTGGAAAATTCTATATAAGATAGTTTTTTAGGAATTCTCATGCCAAGAGTGAGTTTTTTGGGTGATCTCACAGCAAGAATGAGTTGTTTGATAAATCTCACACCAATTGCGGAATTTTTGGACGATCTCAAGTCACAATAGAAGAGTTTTGTGGAGAAATTTGTAGTGTTATTGTCCATTCGTGTTTGCTTCCTAAATTTATGTAACACTAAAGATGGTGTGATCCTTCCTTTTCTTATGTTGTTCTAGTTAAATCTAAGGAAATAGATAAAGGAGATAGAATTTTTCATAATTTTTGGAGGACTATGCTTGTACTGTGAAAAATTGTCTTTGAACTAGAAAAAATATTGTTGATATGAGAAAGTAAATATAACTTTCCCTAGTAATAGGTTCCTAGGAAAGGTCATGAGCACCCAGATGCTAGTGTACATATTTGGGCACTATTCTTTGGGCTGAGTTGAGGACCCAAGTGAAAATACGTGTTTTTTCTTTGACTGCATACTATCATTTTCTTGTACTATTCACACATGTACCAAAACACTGGGATGTTGTATCGGGTGAATGATTCACTCAATGTATCTCCCCCTAATTTGGGGTGCATGTGATGTCACTAGGAGAATGAGACCCAGAGTAGAGGATCTATTATTGATCTAAAACTAATACCATGTAGGGGGAGGGAATGTGCATTGTAGAAACCAAGGAAAATGAAAACAATATGGCTAAAAACATGTGTTAGTAGAAAAGTGACAAACATGGAATAAAAGATAATGGAAATAAGAAATAGTATAAACATAGTAGATCTTGAAAATTGTGTTTAAAATATGGGACATTCCTCATAATGTTGCAAGATAATCATTTCCAAAGGGGACAAAATCATAAAAAGAAAAGGATAAGAAAGGCATAGGGAAAATCCCACAAACAATGCCATATACTGGAAAATGGTGTCAAGAAAAGTATAAAACAACTATACTGCAAATTAGTTCCTGCAAGGAAAATGTTGCACATGAAGCAACCATTAGTATGTTAGAAAGATAAAGACTATGTCAAAGCATGAGTATATTCAACCGAGATATACAGTATGCTGTGAGGGAGTGAGATGGAATGATATGCAATGTGAATGTGATAGGAGTAACATGCCTCCTAATTGTATGTTTATGAATGTTATATGAGATGATGTTCATTTATAAAATACCCCTTGATAGTCTTAGATGAACCATAGAATAAGAGTGCATCATCGGGAAATGGTTTTATATGCTTGCGTTAGATAGATGGATCAATAACGCATGAAACTTAAAGAGTGTTAATGTGGTGAGGTTCATTTAAGATTGAGGTCATCAAAATTCAAGTATGAACTTTATAACTATAGTATGTCATTGAGAAATGGTTTGGAAGATATGTTACATAGATCAATCAATGAAGCATAAAGCATAAATAATGTGAATGTGGTGAGGTTCATTTCATATTCAGGCCCTCATCAATTGAGTATGAACCGTGGAACTAAAGTGAATCATAGGGTAATGACGATACAAATTTTGTGTATCAATTTGTGTAGAGTGATGGGGAAAGAATAGATGTAAAGTATGAATCATAATGATAGTAATGAAAGACACCTAAGAATGCTAAGAGGGGCATAAGAAGAATGATAAACCCAAAGTGTATGATGTAGAAAAGAATCAAGTATCATCACCTAATATATCATCATTATCATTTTCAAATTCTAATAGAGAAGCATTAAATACTTGGTAAGAAATAATATAGGGTTGATTAAAGAAATATCCACTGTAGTGTAAATTATACATTCCCATTGTATATTATTATTTGGTGAATGGTAGTAGTGGAAATCCATTTGCATACCATCATGTAAGATTTTGTTTATATCTGAGAATTGAATCATTGAAAATTTAAACATGGCCCAATGACATGTTAAATGTTATATGAATATGATTAGGATCCAAAGTGCAACCAATGTAGTCAAGCCAAGACTACCCAAGAGTAAGTGGAGAAGTGTGAGAAGTGCATGTGACAAAGATGTATAAATGGAAGCCATGAATGGAATAAGAAGTAGTTATGTGAACATATTCATGATAGAGATGAGTAGAATGAGGTGGAAGGAAGAAATCATCAAGTTTGAATTGTAGATAAAGCAAACTTTCATGCATGTAAATAGTTTTAGAACTAGTAGGATCGAATGGAATGTGTGGCCAATAAAAATTATTAATGAAAAAAGTGCATTTGAAAGGAGGAAGCATTGATGCAGAGTGTTCATGGTGACATGAGGAAGGTGAACTGGCATAAAATATATGGAAAAACCCCTGACAAATTCCATAGCATTAGTAGGAGGGAGTTTCTTGAATTCATATTCACCAGGGCCAATAGCAACGAAGGTATCATTGAACTTTGACTCATCTATCTCGATAGGAGTAAAATTAAGGTTACACAATTTTTCATCACTAAGCTCGATGGTATGAAAATTATCATCGGAATCATCAATGTTGGCATTTTCATGATTGATAGTAGTATCAAGGATATTGTTAGGAAGTGAGCTAGATGTAGGAGCGATATGAGTCTAACAAATTGGGGTAAAATGATAGTAGTAGTGTGAGTGGAAATGGACAATATACTTGTAGAGGTGGAGGAAGGATATGATGCACTATATTGACCGACATCATATGCACCAATGTTACTATATGTAATAGGTTGTGATGGAGGAATAGTCATACCAGTAACAAGGTCTATGTGATAGAATTTGAATGGATCTCGGTCATAAGAAATGATATGTTCATAATCATCATGTAGGAACTTAATAGAGATATTAAAAAAATATGGGACAACATGCATTTTGTGAATCCATATTATAACCAACATGATATTAAAGTTAAACAAGCCATCGATAATGAATAATACCGTAGGAACAATCTTAGGCCCAGATTGTGTAGGTAATGTTATAGTTCCGAGGCATGTGTGAGTAGTCAAGTCATAACAATGAATGAGAGTGGAATTTTTAGTAATTCGATTATCATTAATAGCAATTTACCTTAGAAGGGAGTGAACACATAGATTTATGGTGGATCCATTTTCAATGAGTACAAGCTTGATGTAAATGGTGCCAATGATAGTAATGATAAGAAAAGGTGAACATGGATTGTATACCGTAGATGGAAGTATTTCATAATCACTTAATGATATCAGATCTAGTATATTTTTGAGATACTTAATGATATGTGTGAAGGAAACCATAGAGTTATTACTTTCAATTTCAATATATTTAAGGGCAGCCTCTAATATTTGACAAATATCGGGTGCACAGTGAAATAAATCATACAAAGATATTTTTTCTAGTGTATTCTTAAGTTGTTATATGATCTCATAACCTTTAGAATTTGTGGTAGGAGCTACACAAGTGATATGTGGTGGGATATAATTTTTTTTATCTGTAGCAGGATAAGTGCAGCAATTGGTGACTACATTGATAGTTGGATCAGCCCTAGGCAGAATAAAGTGAGGAGGATGTTGAGTACAAACTTGCATAAAAATAGTAGTAGTAAATTTTATCACAAAATTACAACACCCTCTGATTTTCTAGCATGTGAGTGTACTGAGAACTTAGTATAACTGGGTTACATGAAATTATATCAAGGTATGAGACCTTTCCATTTGAGATAACTCTCAAGAGAAGGTTGGTTCATCTTCCTAATCTACTACACCAACTACTCCTAGTGAAGGGAAATATTTTTTCTACTCCTAATCTATAGTTTCTAAGAGACTAGGGAGAGGGAAAGTGCATGATAATAAAGAAATATTATACTAACAGTGGCGATAACATGAAGAGAATGGTGTGAAACATTCTTCTTTGGGAGAAAATTTAAGGGGAATGTAGTTGAAAGAGGCTAGGATATATTTGACACAATCTCAAAGCATGCATTCACCACCAAGTCTCGAAGAAAAACAACAACATAACCTAGAAATGTGTAAGAACACACAGAGAATAAAACAAAAACAATAGAGAGGTAAGAAATATAGGAAATTTGTAAAAGGGTTAAGAAAAAACCACAATAAACAAATTTATTACTCTAGGAATTTGCACATTCTATTACAGTTGTAGAATAGAGGAAACATTACATATGAAAAGATCATGTCAATGTTTTTAGCTCAATGGAAAAATGAGAAACAATTTCTCCCAGAATATTTCCCTTTCTCAAATGATAAGGATTACATTATATAGTAGAGGTGTGAGTGTGTGTGTGTGTGTGTGTGTGTGTGTGTGTGTGTGTGAGAGAGAGAGAGAGAGAGAGAGAGAGAGAGAGAGAGAGAGAGAGATTGAATCAAAGAATTTCCTTTTCACCCATCACAAAATTGCATAGATTAGCTGTAAAACATGATGGGGCACCCAAAAAACCCATGCCTTGATGTGCTGTAGCTTTTTGCAGAAGAAAATCACTGCCCATGCCCTTTTTCATGCAATTTAAATATAGGATAATTTTCTAAATTTTCACCAACATAAATCCATAAAATCTATGATGTATTGATTCATGGGTGTAGATGATGGAAATACAATTTACATGAATCAAATTGTGTCCAATTTCAATGAGAAATTAGAAATTTATAGCCTTTTTGTGTAGGTAGCACTTTAACTTGTATGTGCCTTACGGGACATGGCATTAAATTTTCGTGGCTGGAAATAATCATTTTTGCTTCTTCCCCAAAATTGATAAAATTAATGTTTAAAATGTTCTGGGGAACAAATTTAAATTTTCTTTTGGGCCCAAAACAATAAAATTCATCAAATTATGCATTTGGGGGGGGGGGGGGGGGTACTATGTTAAAATTGGTTTAATTTTCTAGCAAGTTTGTTAGCTAGCTCTCCGAGTTGACTTTGTGCATCCCATTACCCGTCAATATAGGGATCCTTTTTCTTTATGACCCACTCTTGCATTCCCTCAACGTGTTCACCTTGGTCTTCACATGCATCACTTGTTGACTCAACCATTAGCTCGACTGGCCTTTCTATCCTCCCCAACATGCACAATGACTCAACAGGCTTCCTCGCTTATGGCTTTCTTTGCGGCCATTTCATATTTTTCAATAACTAATGACCCACTCGAACGAGTTCCTTGGTGCGCGTGATTTCCTACATTCCACATCACATCCAAAAAACAAAAACCACTCGGTGAGCTTACTGAACCACTTTCCCAACTCCCCCTTTTATATGTGCACCTCCTTGTTCATAAGAGAAGTCCCCCTTGTTGCACCTAGGTTCTTCATTTCCTTATGTGGCAGATGTGACTACATTGTGTCAGGCCATCCTACCCTCCCATACATGCATCTTACATCAACACCACATTGCATCGAGCCCATTTTACATTGCAAAAAAAGCGGATGCCCGAGGAAATTGAGCCTCAAGTGATTTTTAGGATGCTTGGACCCAAAATGTCTGATACAACCAAAATGTAGAGGCCATAGAACCTACTATTTAACTTATCAACAAAATCCCAGGCTTGTAGAGTAGACTTAACAAGCCTACTAATTTTCACCCTACCATCTTTGTTTCAAGCTCATTGCATTACCAGCTACCCGACCTTATGCATAACTTTCCGAGTTGTTTTTCTAAAAAACGTGCATGATTTAATCAATAAAAAAATAAAACATTGCATTGTAAAATAATAAAACCAAAGATATTGTATTTCATTCGGGACATCTTATTCATGATTGATGAGTTATATATATAGATCAATTAACCCCTACAATGGTGGAGTCAAACATGATCTTCAATCCCTACATAATCTCAACCCCATCTCCTAATATCTCTCTAACATCCCTTAGTTATCTCAACACACTCAACTAATCCTAAAAATACCAACATGAGTTGTTTATACAACAAACTCACAACTAATATATAAACCTATATTATTAATATGAGATATGTTTTCTCATATTTAATAATATTACATTTTATTTATTCACCCATATATATTATCTCCATGATAATATATATTACATTAAAACATTAACCAATGTAAACAATATAATATTCCTAACATTCACTCCCCTATTGTTTACATTATTACTTCCCTTACACTCCCCTAATGTGAACAAAGTAGAAAAGAATAGTTACACTTTCTCTGCAGCTTGCACACCCCTGTTTGCTCATGATCTTGGTACACATATGGACCTCAGTCCAAGGTAAGAACCCCTGTTCATGAACCTCTGTTCATCCCCTTCAAGTATCATGATGCTGACTTTGTACTTGTGTTTTCTTCTTTCTATTACAACATTACATCAAGGAGGTTTATAAAAGGAAATTACAATTGAACAAGAATTTCCTTCTGTTCTTATTATAAAACACACAATAATGAAAAACACACAACTGAAATACTTGGCCACCAAATCAATACCGCGGCCTCATCGATGGTGCCTGACGAGAGGTCGTTGATCAACCTCCTTCCTCCGTTGCCTCCAGCCTCCATCGAGAAACTTTACGCTATCTTCATACTGATATCAAATATGTAATTAAATACTCCTGAGTGAGAAACAAAGCTAATGTAAAATATCACTATGCAAGGATTATGCAACATTCATCTGAATTGTGGTCTCAAATTCCAGAAATTGCTTCGGATGTCAGAATCTCTTTCACGTTTTCTCCTAAACCGTGATGTGGGTTCGGCTGAAATTTTAACAGTAGTCTACTCCAATATGAATCTTGAAACCCATTAAAAATCGCAGAGACCCAGATCGTAAAACCAAACTTATGACCTGATCTTTACACGGGAATTATTGAATCCAAAGCCACAAATGCACATCCACAAGATTATAACACTGCTCTGATACCAAATCTAAAAGACCTGCATGATTTAATCAATAAAATAATAAAAAATTCCACCGTAAAATAATAAAACCAAAGATATTGTATTTCATTCGGGACATCTTATTCATGATTGATGAGTTATATATATAGATCAATTAACCCCTACAATGGTGGAGTCAAACATGATCTTCAATCCCTACATAATCTCAACCCCATCTCCTAATATCTCTCTAACATCCCTTAGTTATCTCAACACACTCAACTAATCCTAAAAATACCAACATGAGTTGTTTATACAACAAACTCACAACTAATATATAAACCTATATTATTAATATGAGATATGTTTTCTCATATTTAATAATATTACATTTTATTTATTCACCCATATATATTATCTCCATGATAATATATATTACATTAAAACATTAACCAATGTAAACAATATAATATTCCTAATAGTTTTTGAGCTCACCTAATAGTTCGGCAAGGTATTTTGAGCTCTTTTGTCATTTTTGGAAATTGTTTCCCAATTTTCTCTGAATCTTTGGATTTTTTATAGCACCAGAGGGATATGGAGATGCATTAGAGCACCATAGAAAATTAGGTTCTCAAATTTTCTCATTTACCCATTTTGGTAGAATGTGGGCCCTAGGGACCTATTTCCTCACTTCAGAAAACCTTCAGACATCTCAAACCCCAGAAGAGGATAAAATGCCCAAAGTTATTCCATATCTTTGTGCATCAATTGTAAGTTCCCAAAACACAAAAATGTTCCTGAAAACTTCAAATTCACCCATGAGGACATTGAAAACCACCCAAGGGAAAGCTTTCCTAGTTTTCCATTTCACCTAGGGGTGAAAATGGATATCAAGTTCGCAAATCGCAGGACATATACCTTCTAGATGAAACTTATTAGTATCCGAAATAAATCCATTGAGTATGGAGTTAGCATGATAAGAATTAATTGATCTAAATCTTTGAAATTTGACTCCTAAATTTGCATGGAACATTGCCTGGACTAGAGCCGACCCATTTCTTGCACCCTATAATTTTTATAAGAAAATATTGAAATTTTCATGAGTAGAAAATTTTATTAATCTGAAGTTTTCTTTTCTTCTTCATATATGTAACATCTTATTTGTTGGGACTGAAAATAGAGATCTAAACCTGCCCAAAAATATAATTCTTTGCCAATATGAAGCACTTAACTAAGTTGATTTCTTGACAAAGATGGTGCACTATAGAGTTTGGATAACTTGCTTATTTGGGAAACATTTCATTTTTTTGCTGAAACTGATTTTCCTCATTTTGTATGCTTCTTGGAGCACCACCACTAAAGTTTGAAGTAAAGATTAAACTACCCAAGCTACTAAGAATTTCTACAGTAAATAAGATCTAATGGATGTGAAAGGAGGATTTGAGGTTTGTCTTCTTCGTGAAACTCCTAAGAACCTTAAATGAACCTTGAAGAGGGCTGCTCATCAAAGCTAAAAACATACAAAGTTCCATGATACCTACCATCTACAACACAAATTGCTACTGTTGAAGCTTAGTTTCTGATTTTGCTAAATTCATGAAAAACTCAACTGTGGATGATCTAAGGAGACAAGAGAATGGAACACTGAAATATGTTCCTAAATCTAATTTTTTGTTGCTCTGCATTTGAAAATTCTTATAAATAGTAACGATATCTTACAACCTTGAGCTTCTTGCTATAAAAGCTTTCTTTGAAAACATAGTGTCTATGTAAAAGAAAACTAGAAGTAATAAAACCTGTGTAAAACAATTAGGGAAAGGAAACCTACTCTAACAAATAAATAGTGTGCTACAAGAACTTAAAGAAATTAGAAATCGTAAGAAAATATGTAGAAAAGATCATAATTACGTTAGTAAAAATTCTTAAAATAGATTCTATTGAATCAAATCTAGAGTTCCTCCCTATCGAACTTATACAGTTGGAAAGTGTTGTTACTATTGCACCCAGTAATCATGTAAGGACCACTGCATATGGCATAAAATTTAGAATGCTTACAAATTTTTTTATCTATGAGCATCCCATTTTAATACCAAATCTCCCTCTTGGAATTTTCAAGGATTATCTTTCTTATCAGAGGATCTCTTGATCAAGGATTGATCTCTGTCCATGATTTTCATTGCTTTCTCTCTTAATTCCTCCAACTCCATGATTTTTTCATATCGAGCTTCCATGGTCACAAATTCAGAAAAATCCAATGGATTGAGAATCTCCAGTGTTGGTAACTCAAGAGATATGGGTAAACTTGCTTATTTTTTGTACACTAGCTTCTAGGGACAACTGCTAGTAGACCTCTTGGGTGTGATCCGCCCAAAAGGATAATTTGATCTTGGTATGCCATGTCCTCATTTTTTCATCTTTTTTGTACACCCATATTTCCCATTACCCTGAGGATAATAATTAGAAGAGGTGGTCAAATAAATTCCATGTTTAACAACATATTAAAATATTTTTGTGCCGAGATATGGTTGAGAGTTATCTGATATAATAGTATCCGGAGCACCAAACTAGGTTACAATTCCTTCGTAGAAGTCCATTATACTAGAATCATTAGCCTCCATGAGTGCCACTGCTTCAGTCCATTTGGTTAAATAATCCATGGCTTTAAGGATAAATGTATGGCCTTAACTTGAGTTTGAGTTGATGACCCCAATGAATTCCAATCCCCACTACATGAATGGATGATCAAATTATATTGGGTGGATATTTAGCACCACTAGCATTTCTTTTCCTATGAAAAATGCACATTTTTGAATCCATGCATAGCAATCACTAAACATGTTTGGAAAATAGTAACTAGCTTTCATGATCTTGAGGGCTATTACTCATGGAAAAAAATTACCTCCAACTTCTCTGTTGTGAAACTCTTGTAGAAATTTCTCAAACTGATTTGTTGGAACACATCTCAAGAAAACTCCATTCATGTCTTTCTTGAACAAGATACAATCAATCAGGGCATACAAAATGGATTAGAGTCTAAAATATATTCTCTTTGCATTTCTTAACTCTGGAGGACATAAAATTGTTTGAAGGAAATGTATCATATCTTGAGTCAAACAAGAAATGGACATACCATCTACAATTTGTTCTTTATCATCTTGTAATACTAAACCAACTTCCTCTTCATCTCTTGGTTCAACATGTTCATTAGAATCTAGTTGTTCATGCAATCCATTCCCATGGACCAACTTGGTTACCTATATTTCTACATCATATTCCATCACCTGAGTAATCAAACCTGCCCTTTTCTCATTTAATTCCTTGTTTACAAGGAAATATTTAACCCCGACATGTGACACTAAAAAATGTTTTCTTTTTTTTTTGAAACCAAGTGTCTGAACTTCTTCAACCTCCTTATAACAGTGAGCACATGATTTTCAATAAATGAGTACATCACCTCATAATCCTCCATGATCTCACTAAAAATATACATGATTCTCGGATCCCTCCTTTTTCAATTGCATTAAGATGGCAATGATAGTGTCTACACCACCAAAGGCATAGTGGATGAAATCCTTAGAGAAATCTCGGTTAATGAGAGTTGAATCTTGGGATATTACATGTTTGATAGCCTCAAAAATATCTTTTTCCTTTTCTTTCAACTTAAATTCCATACTCTTTTTCAACGTCATTGTTAGTGGCTTGATAAGAGTGGTGAAATCAGACATGAAGCTTCAAAAAAAATGGATCCTCCCTAAAAAACTCTTAAGAGCCTTCTTGTGACTGGGAAATGGTAGTGCATGGATAGCTTCAACTATTTCTGGATCAATTTTCAATCCTTTCTTTGAAACACTTTGTCCTACGCGCTTACCTTTATGTTCAAGAATATACATTTGTTAGGATTTAAAGATACTCCAAATTGACTGCACCTTTGGAACACCTTCTTCAGGTGAGTGATGTGATTTGATACATTCCTATAGAATACAGTGATGTCATCTAAGTACACAAGAACCATAATTCTTATCAGCACCTTTAATGCCATGTCTATAGCCATCTGGAATATAGGTCTGGCATTCGACAAGCTAAATGGTATCTTTTGGTAAGCATATGTGCCCCATTTTATGGTGAAGGTTGTTTTAAATTAGTCTTCCTATTTCACCATGATTTGATTATAGCTTGTGTAGCCATCTAGGAGTGACAAACTTTCTGATTCAGATACTAATTTCATGATTTGTTCCATGGAGGGAAGTGGCTAACAATCCTTGAGTGAAGCTTTGTTCAAGTCTTGGAAATACAGACAAAATCTGATTTCTCATTTTCTTTTTCTAACTTGAATGATATTAGCAACCCATGGTGAGTGCTTGATTAGGAAGATAATACTTTCCCCAATGACATTGTTCAGCTCCTTTTTCATGAGAGTCTCAATATGAGGATTCATTAGTATTTGATATTATCTAATGGGTTTGGCTTCTTGATATAGCTCGATAGTTTGTTGTACCAACCTTGGATCAAATCCTATCAAATCTCTATAACTCTACGAAAATATATCTAGAAATTATTAACAAAGTTTAATGAAATAATAGTTTTCTTGATGAGTACTTACTTTACCGATTTGGAGAATCTTGTCTTTCCTAACCAAAACTAGTTCTTAATCTTAACCCTTGACACGAATATTCACTTTTTTCCTCTAGAATTGATCATTGGGATTGTAAATTGACTCTAGATTCACCAACTCTATAAGGAGTTTTTTGTTTTATTTTGACAATTTTATCACCATACTGCTACTCAAAATTTTCATGATTCTTTGTATAGAACCCACCCTCTTCTTGTAATAAGTTGATGATTTTTATTCATTCTCAAACACTTGCAAACTAGTGTTGTTATCTGGGACAAATTATCTTACAACCACTTTGATATGAGGTTGAATTTAATTTTTCTTATACTTTCAACCACATCAAATGCTGATCCAATTGTTGCAATCCTTTCATCAGCCTTATTTTGTTTCCTTGGAATGTAATCAATGTTAAAAATCCTCAAAATCATCATTGAGATCCCATACCTAGTTCTTGTATCTCTTTAGAATATTATTCTTGGTAGCGTTTAGTCATCTAATATGATTTACAACTAGCGCACTATCCCCAAAGACTTGTAAGTTCTTAATATTTATCTTTCTTACTCAATGTAATCTATGGATTAATGCTTCATATTCAACTGTGTTATTAGAAAAACTAAAATAGAATCAGAAATTGAGTAGCACTTGTTACCCTTGGGAGATAATGGCATTACTCCTCCTCCTACACCTTATCTGCCCCTTAAAATGTCAAAGAATAATGTCCAAACTTCATTCTCATCTTCATCAACTGGTTTGGTGATGCTAGGGAGAGGAGTGTTTTCTTCATGCAAGAAATAAGAACCCAACTTAGTTTCGTCCATCTCCTTGTAAGGATCATATCCACAGTTCTTGTTTTCCCATTCATCTAATGTCAAATCTGGAATGCCTGCAACTTGGGTGTCCATCTCTAGAATGTTTGGGAAGTATTATTGATCAAAATATGAGAAATTGACATTGATTAGACTTGGTACATGAGGCTCAATGTGGAAATTTACTATTGGTTCTGATCTGATTGTAGATTTGGCTCAATACCATGTTGTAAAGGGCATGTGTGACCAATCAGTTGATAATTATTTGCAAATATTAGCATTAAAATCTTGAGATAAGCATAAGGAAAGAGTTGTGATAAGTCAATGAATAATATTTCTTGTTGAAAAATTGCATTTGGGAATGCATGAATTATAATATTTAATCCTTTGATCACTCCAACAGTTGTCACTGTTGTCCCATCCAATTGTACCATTCCTTTAGAGATAGTTTCATATTTTAAACCTAGCTGATCCATAATTTTCTTGGGCATTACTGAGGTGCTTACACCTAAGTCTTTCATGAAATTATGGATAAGGATTTTTCCAATGATCAAAGATATTAAAAATTGTGGAGTTTTCATATTTCCCTTTGGGTTACCTCCTCCTTGTCGAGTTACATTAGTTAATAGCTTTTCATGGTCTCTGGATGCATGATTTGGAAAGGATAAGTTTTTCATGGCTTCCTGCAATAAATCCCTTTGTCCTGTGAGTGTAATTGAATCCCACATTGAGATACTCATATTCATTTTATTTTTTTTCTCAATGATGTTGAAAGGAGATGGGTTATATTTTTTCCGCCCTTTTCTTGAAACAACCTTTTGTTGCACATTAGCTACTACAACAAGTACTCTAGGCTGATTATGTTCAATTTGTTGATTGAATTTTAATTACCAACTCCTTGAGGTGTGATAAAAGGTTGAGAATAAGTTACATTTGATGACTTTCTTTCCTCTCTATTTCATTTCTTAGATATTGTATTCACTGTCAAATCTTGAGAAGGGGAATGATTTATCCCATAGAAATATTTAGCTTACCATTTTAGAAGTGAAGTCTCACTTAGAGGTGCCTCTTGAGTATTTATTTTCTTTTGATTTTCTTCTTCATCTGTTCCTTTAAAAACACCAACAATTTACACCATTAAGGCTTAATTCAAAGCACCATTGAAGCATATAATTTCTTGATTATGCAATTAACCACAAGAGAAACACCAATCATATTCTTGTACCAAGTTATTATAGACTGGTACTAAAGCTATAGATGAGTAGTCAATATAAGGATTGTAAGGCTAAAATGGCCCAAAAAATTGAGGTTGTCCTTGGTTATTGTTTTGATTTGCAGCTTGAGTTGTAGATCTATTTTGTTGATATGAAGGCCTGTTGAGTTGGGCTTGAGGCTGATAAGTTTTAAATTTTCGTGACTGTGGCATTTTAATTTTCAATAACTAATTACCTAGATTTTACAATTGTTTCATGACTTCCTGAAACTCAGTTGAGGTGCTAGAAAAAGAGGTATAACCTATTATGAAAATTATTGGTTAGTGCTTACATTTTTTTTACGTCAAATGTATTTTTTACACCCATATAATTATAAATGGGTCATTTTTTTGCTATTTTATAGGAGGTTTTTTTTCCTACGTCCATGGCTATATAATAGCCATTTTATCTTATTCAATAACATAGAAGAATTAAATGATTATTGTGTTTATTTTGTTCAACACTGTTGTTACTCCTTTATTCGGCATCATAACATGTTTGTTCCTTCCTCTAATGGAATAATGATGAATATGAAGGGGAAAACATGAAATTTACCACCCATGGTAATATGAGAGATTTTTTGTGTATTATAATTATTTTTATTTAAATCATCTTTCTTGTCTAGAGTTGTGAGAAAAATGAATTTTGAAAGGAAGCCTTATGATCTGCACATTAAGTTACATTGTTCAATTAACACTGAATTGTATCCAAGCTTGTGGATTTTCTTTGGAGGATTATTTCTTCTTGGGAACCACTATAAGTTGTTATTTATAGATTTACGCAGTGATAGTCAGTCACGACCACTAACGTCATTCCAAACGGTCTATAATAAAGTGAGGTACATATGCTATAGCCTATACTTCTGCATATGGTATTGTCAATTTGTTGATACAATGTCCGAAGAGGCATCTAGATACTTTTCTTCAATATATTCCTTGAATTTGGTTATTCTCAGGATTGTCTGTCCATAGTTTGTGAAAGTCCTCATGGACGTATATATCTTCATCTCACAAATCCGACTAGACATAGATCCTCCATGATTCTTCCATGGCCTTGTAAGTTATAGCTTGTGGATTCTATCTAAATACCACAAGAAAATAATGAATCAGATCACTTCACAAACATTTTCAGCAAATTACATTGGTTTACAAAGATTCTTGATATTTCCTCTCCTCACTGTTTTGACTGGACAACCCATAGTATATATAAAAGGTTGTTCTTTGAAATTTTAGGCAGAGGCATGTTATCATAGGGGATAAGATTCTTGTATAGAGTCATATAATTACCTATATCCTAGTAGTCCTTCTTTGATTCTGCCATTAGGTGTGTCAGCTATGTATTCATGACCATCAAGACAAACCACCATTTATTTACATATATGAGTTTGTGATTTATTAGCTTGACCACTGTTGTCAGTCCAATCTAGTCATGTCAAGAAAACAAAGTATAACGTTTTTAGGTCTTTCACTTGTTCAAAGTATTGCAGTTTATATAGTATTTGTGTATAACTCGAGGGTTATGTATCTGTACTTGTTTGTTAAAAAGAAAATAAATTTTGGTTAATACTTTGTTATTATTATTTTGTCTAGTATTTTTGTTACAAAATAATATAAATATTTGTAATTATATTTCATTACAAATCTTTGTAATATTCTTTCATTAAAAATCTTGTATTTGTTTTGCATCATCTCATTAATATATATATTTGGGTTTCAAGTATCATTATATGTATATATGTAAGAATGGTCTTTTTTTCTATCCATCAAAGTTTCAAGTTTTAATAGTTTAAGTTGCATTGTCATATTGTTCATCTATAGTTATCCTATGGAGTAGAACATTGCAAAAGAAAAAAAATTACCTCACTTTTATCCAGACATATTATAATTGGAATCCAACGTCTGAGTTGAGTTAGCAACATTGTAATGGATTACAAAGGTCAATGAGGTTGGAGGTTGATCAACAACCTCTCATCAATCGCCAATGACGGGACCACTTTAGTTATGGTGACATCTGTGTAGTGTTAGTATGTGTTTATCAGTTTTGTAGTATGTTTCTTTGTAGTGTCCTTGTGGAATTATGTGTATTGTGTATACTAGAAAACAATTGTATAGAATGGAAGATAAGTGCAATGATCCTTTGACTCTAGTGATCCTCTGATTTTGTACTTTGTTTGGATATTATGAGTCAGTGAATACATTCATTAGCAATGGTGATAATGTGTAGAAATATATAGATAACAAGATCTAGACAGTACGCTGCAACACGATATGATTTTCCTTTTCTATCTTCCTATTTGTAATTTCACATTGTGGGGGTAATAATAACCAATGTTCCATTCCCATTATGCGCTAAAACGAATAAATTCAAGGCCAAATTTCAGTGGAAATGGTAGTTGTCTATTTTTTTCGAGATATAGTGGCAACGATCAACAACATATGCTACAACTAAGAACATTACAATTCTTAGAGGTGATAGTGCGGAATGTTTCTAGTATTTTTTCTATTGTTTCATTTTGGTGAGTTGTGTTTCACATGTTATTCTCTACTGTGAGATATTGATGATGGCTAAAAATAGAACTTGACACATCATGGTGTGGTTTGTGGTAAACCACTTGAAAACCACTAGTATTGGTTTGTGGTGAACCTTTGTAAAACCATCTATCAGGTTTGTGATTGTCATGTTCTTTTACCACAATTTTTCAACAATATTTTTGTGGTTATAGAGTGTTTCAAAAATTAAAATTGTGGCATTAGACGTGTAGCTAATCCACATTTTGATGTATTGTTGTAGTTTTTCGACAATTCATTATACCGTGGATTGTCCACAATTCACAAAATTTATAGCTAACCTCCATTTTTAAAATTGTACACTGTCCACATTTTTTTTATGTTTGTAACATTTCTACAATTTTTGTTTTTGTTAGTATTCTACAATATTCACCAAAATGTAGTTTTTCTATAGATTCAATATTTGTAGAAATTCTATAATTTAAAATTTTGTACCTATCATCAATGTTATATTTGTTGAAATTTCAACAATCTTTTTCTACAATTTCCCTTACCACATAAAAATTGTAGGTGGAAGCTACAATTTGATTTCCACAATAATTAATTGTGAAATTATCTTTTTAAAAAATGTGGAAAAGTTACAATTAACAACCAATTTGACATTCATTAAAATAATTTTTTTATGTAGATTATCTACATTTAAAACATACACAAATATATAATTTTATTATCATACAAAAATTTATTTTTAGGAAAAAATATTTTTCATTTTACATATATTATATTAAAATCTATAATCTAAATAAAAATATTTCGCAATCTAAATTATTTTTTTCCTTGACTCATTGGAATTGATGAAGAACTTAAGAATAGTTACAAGTTAGATGAGTTGTCCATAAGGCCAAAAGATGGCAAAGTTTTATTTGTAAATATACAAAACCTCCCTATATGTCATGTATAGTGATCATATCTAATGAAATAGACTTCAAACAATAGAAAAGTAAAATATTAAAAAGGTTTCTTCTCAAATCTACCAAATTCGTATCTATAAATAAGATGCCCGTAACATTATTGGTCAAAAATTTGTGAATCTATGAAGAAGCAATCTATTCCTATAATTCACTGGTATAATTTATCAATTCTCTTGAAAATACATCTAATTTATTGCTTGAAAGGTAAGATCATACCTTCAAATATTCAAATAACTACAACCACTATATATTTGATGAATAATCCATCACATTATTCAAGAAGCGCTTCTTATTGAACACGTTACATAATCTACTAGTGAAAACATAGGCTAATATTAAACAATTTTAGAGAATATTGAGTATTCCCATGTGAAGGTAGGATATGACAGTGTAAACCTAATATATTTTCAATGTCCATTCATCTTGATTCAACACACCATTTGATATAAAGGAAAGGAACATCTATGGATATTAATGAAATATTATGCAAAACTGGACGTCAATACCCTCCTCATAATCAGAGCTACCTTCCTCAGAAAGCTCGATTTTTCACCTACGTTCAGCAGAGCTATAGGTGTGAATGAGAAGATCACGTGGTTCGTTTACATCGACATGTACAATTAGTACCTTGAAATTGATTCCTTTTTAATCGGATTTGAGTAGTGCCATTAAGAATTTCTAGTTTCCTCTGATATTTACCATCCTATAAAAGAGGCTCCTTTCCCAGTGTTTACTTGTTCAATCTATAATGAGATGGTGAGATTCCATGGTGAATGGATTCAAGACTTGAAGCTCTCTGTAGTTGATATCCTGTCAAATCACCATATCCAGCCCTCACCTTTCAATCCTCATGATATTCACTTTCAGGATCTTCAAATAAGTTCTTATGTTATCAATATGATGAACATCACTTTGTATTTTCTCAAATCTCAGGGACATCATATTCTAGTAGAACCACCAACAGGTGCAAATAAAACCTTTCTTCTAGCCAACGACAACTCTTACAACGCTAATACAAAATTCAATTACAAAGATTTTTCAACTCAGGTTGTTGGACAAGAGGAATTAGGGAATGCTTGGAAATTAAAGAACTGTAGAGAACATTTGTGAGGAATCCTCCATACCTCGAAGGCTTTTTCAAAATTGACCACATCGATAAAGTGCAGATCTCGGGGTGTAAGAATCATATGGATTCCTCGGGTAAAGACCTTGTAATTTCCTACCAGGGCTTCAAGCTGCTCTGAGCTTTGAATATCATCGAGGAGGAGTAGAAATTTCTTTAACTTAAAGAGGAACTGCTAGCATATCCTTACCTCGATCAACATGGTCTACTTCACCTGTCAATTTCGAGAGATCCATGAGCATCTGGGTCTGTAGTGTTACAAGGCGGCCATTTGCCAATTCGCATCTCTCTCTTATACTCCAAACAAAACAAAACACATCAAATTGCTCGTAAACAAGCATGGGGAGGGTAATTTTACCGATCCCGCTCATGCCATAGATGTTGAATTTTGCAATCTTATTATCACGATCCATTACATTTAATTATATGCTCCACGGACACATCCACACCAAAGCAATTAGGAATATCTAGATACACCTTTTTTAGGATTTTTGCAAAATACGTCGAAGTAGATTGAATCAATTTTTTCTCCCTGTAAAGATTTGAATCAATATTAAACGGATACTTGATATGTCAATCAAAGAGGGAAAATATACAATAGTGGATACTTACCTGGAAAATTTATCCTCACACAAGCCACCTGACTTGAAAAAATCTTTGTAATGCACTTTTGTATTCATTGAAAAAGGATTTGAAGATGATCGGAAATATCTCATATAAATCTGATCGCTTCAACTTGAACAATTCTTTGGCTATGATGGTATTTGCACGTGTATTACATGCCTATGTGGCACACAAAAAATGCATGTGGAACACCTAATTGTTTGAATTGGTCGTTCTATACATGCAAGTGAGATCCTAAAAATAATGAGAGAGTTAGACGTGTCCACGGTTTCAGAAGTGTTGGTTAAATTTATAATTTAAATCTTATCTACCCGTAAGTATATAATCTGCATGAAATTTGTAAATGTTTGAATTCATTTTGAGTACATAGAGAATTCTCTAAAAAAGAATTAAAATTAAAATTTTAAAGATACTTGTAGTTTTAAATGATTTTAGTAAAAATATTAAATTTTGATATGTGTTACATGTAAACTGTTTAAAGTGTAGTTTTAATATTATTATATTATTTTTTTCAAATATTTTTTGAGTGTAAATATGATTTGTATTTTATTTTTTATTTTTTAAATTGTATAAATTTGTGGTAGATGTGAATTAGCTACAAAATAGTAACACTTGTATAAAATTGTAGAACATTCACAATATTTAAAAATGGAAAATTGAATAATATTTTGGATTTTCAATTAGAAAGTGTTGTATATATAAATTAACTAAAAAATATTAAGACTTACATAAAATTGTCAAAATCCAGAATATTTGAAAATGAAAAATTTGATTTATTACAGAAGTGCCATATATATTCAACATTTATTATTTATAAATCAATTAATAATTTTCTTTAAAAAGATTATTCATATTAATAGGAATAATAAAAACAAGAATTTTAATTATACATTTATTATTTATCAAAGAATGGGTTATATTTGAAACATTATTTATGATTACAAAAATAATAAAAAAATATTATAAAGATAAAAAAATATTATTCTTTTTAACATATTTTAATATATTTATATTTCCATCATATTTTAATTTTGATTTTCTATAAAAAAAAATTGTGTGTGTGTGTGTCTATATATATATTTCAAAATCATGTAATATTGAATTTTACCATTAATATAATTTTACAATCCATTTTAGTTCTATTTCTAAAATATGTGTAGTTTCTATGAAGAATGGCTCAATATGTGACTTTTCTATGAATTATTATAATTGTATGTAAATTGTAGGATATCCACAATACTTGAAATGACCAAACAAAATTTTCATAGAGATGCTACAAGTATTCTACAATTCTTCTAAATTGTGGCAATATTGTTGCATAATTATGGTAAAAAAAGTACATTTGTTGTAGTGATCCCAAGTTCTTTGGAATCTGAAATTGAAGTCTATTATCTACTCATTTGGTGATCTGTTTATTGTAATTATTTGCTCCAATAGAGATAAATTGTCTTCCCTTTCTCTGAGCTAGTCACAAAGATATGTGCACAATTGATCCCAATTCTAAATTGACCTTGATCTCAAGATTCTCAACCAATCAAAAGATTTACCTTTGAAATAAGAAGCTAAAATTTTAACCTCCATGTTCATCTCAATAATCTCCTTTATATCATAAACATTGGTAATATATTGGATGTCATCAATTGGGGTTGTGTGATTTTCTCTAGTGAAATAAGGTATGTTTTTTAATGTTACCATTAGAAATGCATTCTTTACATTGATGGAAAGTGTCCTTCTACCCGTAAAATTAACAATTGGATTTTGTTGTTATTGGGCCATTCTTATTGGTCTAAGAAATATAGTTGATTGAAGAAAAGGACTACCAGGTGAAGGTGTTCATAAAGTTGATTTTGGTAGAGATGGAGACCTATGAACTTGTATTCCTTCTCTTCCTCTACCTAGAGATAGTTGTAAGTATTCAAATATCCACTGTTTTGTATTCCTTGACTGTATATGGATCCTTATCATGCATTTGAGACACCTAGGTTGCTAAAACCACTAAATACCTATCCTAGGAGTCGCTAGATGTGATGGTACAATACCTCCAAATGATATAAATTTACTAAAAACACATCCAATTTTGATAAACATGGAAGAATTGACTTCTTGTCCCACCGGGCATGCCAGAACTCTTATCACCAAATTACAACACCCTCTAATTTTCTAGCATGTGAGTTTTGTTATCCAAAATTCACACCCAGGGTAAATTTGATAACATGCTCAGAAAATTCAAGTCCCAGGCATATTGATTGATTCAGAGCAAACATCATGTTTCGGAGGTTCTCTCAGATATTTTTCTAACTCTCCTGACCCAGAAGAAGGGAGCAAGCTCTAAAAAAATGCAAAAAAAAAAAAAAGTTGCAGGAAGGCAAGTAGGTTGATCCAGGAAAAATCATGAAAATTGGCTAAGTCCTGCTCAAGAAAGTATTTGGGACATCCGGGACACAAAGGCGCGAACCGCCCGGTTCGCGCGAAATCAGCACAAACAGCCCACTAGCAAGAGGGACATCTGGGACAAAAGTACATGGCGGGCGCGAAATGCCGGTTCGATCGAGAGAAAATTGACTAACTGCTTAATTGGGACAGTTCGGGACGAATGGGACACAAAGGCGCGAACCGCCCGGTTCACGCGAAATCAGCACAAGGAGCACAAAGCATTTGGGACAGCCGGGCCAAAAGTACGCGAGGGACGCGTGGGACGCGAAAGCGCGGATCGCCCGAAGGAAGAGTTTTTCGTCCGGGACAGCCGGGCCAAAAGTACGCGAGGGACGCGTGGGACGCGAAAGCGCGAAATAGGCGAAGACAGAAGAGGAAAAGTCAACGTTTGACCTGCGAAACTTCAAACGGCCATAACTTTTGACTCCGAGCTCCGATTTTCACAAAATTGGACTTTCTGGAACGAGCACGACGTCCTCTACGCCATAAGAACTGGATTTCTTATTTTTAATGAGGGGAGATATATTTAATTAAGAGAAACATATTCAGCTCCAGTCAGTTAATGTTCATTCCCGTCAAATGACAGAAAACGCCTGCTAGACCCAAAATAGCTGCCCGCACTCAGAAGGCCATAACTTTTGCATTTCTCAACAAAATTGCACAAAATTGGTACCGTTGGAATCATGGTTCCGAGCCCGACACAAAAAAATCAAGAAATTCCAGATTTGATCAGAAATTGATTGAGTTTTTTAAGAAAACGTGGCTAGGTTCAGAACAGTGTTTTATTTGGTAGCTGGGAGTGCAATTAAGAGGCATGGTCATCATTCTTTCTCTGCTGCAGCACATGGGACAGTATGGGGAGCCTTTTGCAAGTAATGTATAACCATTTCACTCAATTTAATGCTTCTTACAGGTGGTTGAAGGACAGATTTTGGGATTTCCATTTTCCCTTCTCTTCTCCTTCTCATTTTTTCTATAAATTGGAGTGTTGGGCTCATTGTAAGGGGGGAGAGTTTTTGGGTAGCAAAGCTCTGTCAAAATTGCTTTGTGAAGCCAGTGTGTTGCAGGCCCTTGTAGTGGACTCCTTGCATGGTGATCCAGGCCCTTATCTTGTAATAGACTGAACTGTGCATACCAGGAAGCAATAAAATACAAAGTTTGTGGATGTATCTTCCCCTGCTGTGTTTTCTTGCATTCTTCTTGCCCCTTTTATCTTTCTACAAGAATATTGTGTCTATTATTATGTTCTTGCAGGAATTCACTAACATTGTGTATGCTTGGAATATTGTTGTGAATGCATTTTGCTAGATTATGGTGAACTGTCATCACCTCTTCTAGTGTGCACTTTCCCTCTGTATTTCACACATTTGGAGATCACTCTCACACCCTCCTTTTCTGGTGTATCACCGCTTTAGTGTAGGCTTTCATTTTATGTATTCTCTCTCCCTGGTCCCTTGGAAATTTAGATTAGAACAGTTAGCTTATCCTGCATTAGAGTAGATTGTGGCAGGTAGTTTAGGAGCAAGAACCAGCTTTCTCTAGAGGTCTGTCTCAAGTAGCAAGTCCCACAACTTGGAGATAGTACCCATGTTATCCAATCACACTGTGAGTTCAAATACATGCACAGGGGTGCTGTGATTCGGTGATAACAGTTCTGGCACGCCCGGTGGGACCTTAGAGGTCTTCACCTTCATTGCAACAAGATTGATGTGCACTTGTTGTGAGGTCCAGCTTTGAAGAAGCTTTAAAATCACACATCTGGCGACTCCCAAGAGGCATAATCCGCTGGTTTCTGCAGTCCAAGCCTGGTGAATTTATGAGAAGAATACAGACCAGATCAAGAACTAGGGAGGAAGGATTGTTTGTTTATCTACACCTATCTCCAGGCAGAGAAAGAAGGGGAAGAAGAGCTCAAAGATCTGCGTCTCCACCTAATAGAACTTTGTCTACACCTCCACCTGGTAGACCTTTTCTCGCATCAACAAGGGTTCTCAGGCCAATCAGAATGGCGCAACCACTAAATCCCTTTGTCAATTTCACTGGCAGCAGCCCACTTGCCCTCAATGCACAGAATCCAGTTCCAATTGCAGCATTGAAGAACATTCCATTTTTCACTGGAGAAAATCATACCACTCCTGGTGATCATGTCAAAGACATTGCTAACGTCTGTGCAATCCATGAGATAAACGAAATGGATGTGGCTGTCAAACTGCTGGCATCATCATTCAAAGGGAAGGCATTGCAATGGTTCAGGAGCCTTGAAGCTGGTTCTATCACGAATTGGAATCAGTTATGCATAGTTCTCCATGAGCAGTTTGGAGAGAAGGGAGACAACTTGTCTCTTCTAGAACAATTGACAACTATCAAGAGAGCCCCCAACGAGCAGCTGACTGACTTCAACTTCAGATTTCAAAGGTCTTGGGATAGGATTCCAGTGGCAGTCAGGCCAACAGCAGAAGGTGCTTTTCTATACTATCTTAAAGCTTTGAATTCTGATATTTCTATGTTAATTCAATCTATGGGAGGCACAACCTTACCTGCTTCTTATAGCATTGCCATTAGGGCTGAAAACTGTCTTATTCAAGCTGGTAAGCTAGCTCCTAGGCCCCCAATGCCATTATATCCAAGTTTAGAGAGCCCAAGTACTAGTCAAGCGCCTGTCTTAGCTCCTATTCCCACTCCTAGAAATCAAAGTTCAAATGAAACTTCTACTTCATCCTCTAGTGCTTCAAATGAACTCCAAGAGGTCATGAAACAATTGCAAAATTTGGGAAATGAGCTGGTTACTATCAAAAGACAGCAAGCTCAGAGTGCTAGACCATATCAGCCTCAAGCTCAGCCTAACAGGCAACCATATCAACCTCAAAGACCGCCCAATCCAGCTGCAAATCAGAATCAAGCAAGGCCTCCTACCAACAGACCATTTCAGCCCTATAATCCCAATGTTGCATCTGCATCCAGAGATTTGGTGCCAGTCCAAAATAACATGGCCCAAGAATATGATTGGTGTTTCCCGTGCAGTCAGCCACATAACCAATCAATGTGCTTTAACGGTGCATTAAATCAGGCCCTGATGGTGCAAACCATTGGTGGGTCACAAGAGTCCAGCCACGAAGAAGACCAGCAGCAAGGGGCACCTCAGCAAGGAACATCTCCGAACGAAACTACTCTTGTCAATTGGCAGGCTGAAGATTTCTGTGGTATGAATCAAATGCCCTCTCAGAGTGTTGCAGCCAACACAAGGTCAAAGAGGAGAAATTTGGGTGAAGAACAGCCATTGGCTTCGAGTAATCCACAACCTTCTACCACTCCACAAGCCGCTGGAAAACAAACTATAGTTCCAAACATGCAAGGAGCATTCAAACCAGCTCCTAGGCCAACTCAAATGCCAGTTGCTGCTGCCCATGTGCAAGGAATGAATGTGCAGGCCAAGGGACAACAGAGGGATACTTCATCTCCATTCAATATCATTGATCAGATGAGGAAGACAAATGTAAACATATCAATGTGGGAATCACTATCTATCCCAGGGCAAAGAGATTTGCTACAAGCTGCCATGAAAGACTGGTCAACTTCAAATCAGCAAGTCCAAATGCAAGAGAAGGTACTCACAAATGCTGCCCAGCCTGAGGGAAATCATGGAGGACTGCAAGGTAAAATTTTGAAGCCCCCTCCATTTTATGTTTCATTGATCATAGGAGATAAGTTGGTGCATAATTGCATGATCGATTCGGGAGCAAGCAGCTCAGTCATGCCAAAACAAATAGCTGATCAGCTAGGACTCCAATATGAAGTCTTCTCCAAGGGTGTAGTGCAATTAGATGGGACAGCAGTGACAACGGTTGGAGTAATCAAAGGTTTGAGCCTCACACTGCATGCATGTCCTAACGTAACAGTGTTACAAGATGTGTCGGTCATAGACCTACCACCACTCTTTGCATTATGCTTGTCAAGAGACTTCACTGCTAAAATTGGAGGCTATCTTTCGGCGGATTGGTCACACATGCTGTTCAGAACAAGGTATGGAACTAAGGCTACAATCAGGTCTGAACCTATTGCAAACTTCCACATTGAGCCTTACACTCCAAGCCAAATCAATGCCAACTGCTCAGCGTTTGATCAAGAAGATTATCCAAGCACTGACGAAGTTGACACCAAGGTTGGAAGCATCCCAGATTTGACTCTTGATGAATGGGCAAGCAAAGTGCATGCTTTTGATCCCTATCAAGAAATAGAAGAATCTGAGCTAGGAGTCTATTGCATACATGAAGAAAGTCAACCTATTCCCAGCATCACCAAGCCAGATCATAAGGACAAGAATGAAGTATGGCAGCTGTTCTTTGATGGGTCAAGGAGTAGACAAGGTGCAGGAGGAGGAGCTATGCTCATTTCACCGCAAGGTATAAGGTATTACTCAGCCTTCCGTTTCCAGTTTTCCTGTTCAAACAACACAGCTGAGTATGAAGCCTTAATTCATGGACTGCACTGGGCAAAGGAGAAAGGCATCAGGAATTTACAAGTGTTTGGTGATAGTGAGCTGATCATAAACCAAGTCAAAGGAAAAAATGCTGCCAAAAATGATCTGTTGAAGAACTACAAAAATCGGGTATGGGATCTTATTGAAGATTTTGAAGCTTTTAGCATCATTTCCATCCCAAGAAAAAAGAATGAAGCCACTGACAGACTGGCAGCAATTGGGGCTGCGTTTGATGTTGTAGAAAGTATCAAAAGTGAGAAAACTCAGCCTCATATCAAAGTGGTTGTAAGACCAGCTGTTCCGGATAACAACACAAGTTGGCAAGTCTTCGAGAATGATCAGCAAATTGTTAATTTCCTACAAGAAGAAGCTGAGTTCTCCACCAGGAATCAAGACAAGCTGGAGCAGCAGTATGGTGACCAAGTGGTGCAGCTGAGAACCAACAAATTACCAAAAGGCCTCATAACCTTGGAGTCAATCTTCAACCCGAATGATCAGTTCCGGAAGGAGAAGGCGAACATTCAAGTAAAGGGTGAAGATTCAGAACCTATCTTAGTAGATGAAGGCAAGACATTACAAATTGGCAAAGTAAGTACTCCACAAGAGAAATCTGATTTTGTTCAGCTTTGTCAAGAATTCCCAGATGTTTTCGCTTGGACTTACAAAGATTTAAGAGGTTTCAATCCAAAGTTGGCACAACATACTATTGAGTTGGATCCGGAATCCAAGCCTGTCAGGCAAAAGCAAAGGCCAGTAAATCCTCATATCGAACCTCTCATGAGAAGAGAGTTAAGCAAGCTCATTGAGGCCAGTATCATCTTCCCCATCAAACACTCAAGTTGGGTTGCAAACTTGGTGCCGGTAAGAAAGAGAAACGGAGAAATAAGATTGTGTGTGGACTTCCACGATCTAAATAGAGCATCACTCAAGGATCATTATCCGCTTCCATCAATGGAACAAATATTGCAGGTTGTAGCTGGTTCAGAAAGGTTTTCATTGCTAGATGGATATTCAGGCTATAATCAGATATTGGTGAAAGAAGAAGATCAATTCAAAACGGCCTTCACTACAAAATGGGGCACATATGCTTACAAGAAGATGCCATTTGGACTGTCAAATGCCGGAGCAACATTTCAGCGAGCTATGGATATGGCATTCAAAGGCTTGATCAACAAGATAGTGCTGGTATACCTAGATGATATCAATGTCTTCTCAAAGAATGCAGCAGACCATCTCTTTCACCTCAGGCAAGTATTTCAGAGGTGTAGAAGGTTTGGAGTGTCATTGAATCCAAAGAAGTGTGTATTCTTGGCACACGAAGGCAAACTGTTGGGCCACATTGTCTCTAGGGAAGGGCTAACAATTGATCCTGAAAGGGTTGAAGCCATCCAAACGCTTCCATTGCCACACCACAAGAAATCTCTCCAAAGCTTCTTAGGAAGGATAAACTTTGTCCGCAGATTTGTGCCTAATTTTTCCACTCTTGTGAAGCCTCTAACAATGATGTTGAAGAAGAATCTGGCATTCAAATGGACAGCAGAAGGCAAAGAGAGTTTCGAAGACATCAAGCATGCAATATCACAAGCTCCAACTCTTATCAACCCAGATTTTTCAAAGGACTTCATGTTGTATGCGTTTGGAGGATCAGATACAATCTCAGCTATCTTGACACAGCTGAATAGGGAAGGTTCAGAACAGCCCATAGCATTCTTCAGTCAAACCTTGGAAGATTACAAAATAAAGTATTCTTTCATTGAAAAGCATGTCCTTGCTGTCATCAGGAGCTTGAAGAAGTTCAGACATTTGGTCTCAAACAATAAGATTCAACTACTGGTGTCTCATGCTGGTGTCAAGGACTTCCTCCTAAACAAGGATTTAAATGAGAAGAGAGCAGGTTGGATCACTCGGGTGATGGAATATGATATTGAAATCAAAGTGACCAAGCTAGTTCGTGGCAAAGGCTTGTGTGAGCAGCTCGCTTCCAAACAACCAGACGGGTCAAAAAGTGAAGAGGATGTCTGTCCTCCTACTACAGAATGATCAAGAACAACCAGCTGATGATGCACCCGTCCCATGTTGGACTCAAGACTTGGTGCATTACCTCCAAACAGGCTTGTGCCCTCCAGAAGTGAGCAAAGCAAAGAGGAGATACTTCAGATTACAAGCCATTCCATATGTGCTTGTTGACGGAGTTTTGTTCAAGAAGGACATCAATGGTGTTCTATTAAGATGCATTGGAACAGGTCAAGTTGAGAAGATCTTACATGAGTTCCATGACGGGGAAGCAGGAGGCCACTTTGCTCCACGAGTGACAGCTCTCAAAATCATGAAAGCTGGTTACTATTGGCCTACTGTGTTCAATGATTGCTACTCATGGGTAAAAAAATGCAAGAAATGTGCATTCTTCATAGGGAAAGAAAGGTTAGCAGCGCTGCCCCTTCATCCAATTTCAGTAAATCAGCCATTCATGCAATGGGGATTGGAATTCATTGGGGTTATCAATCCCAATTCAAGTCAGGGCCATAATTGGATACTTACAGCAACAGACTATTTCACCAAGTGGACTGAAGCAGTGGCACTCAAGGAGGCAAATGAATCTAATATCTTAGATTTCTATGAAGGGATAGTCACGAGGTTTGGTGCCCCTGCCACTATCATATCAGACAATGCATTGGCATTCCTTGGCACAAAGATCACTGAATGGGCTGTCAAGAATTGTGTGTATCTCAGCACTTCATCGAACTATTACCCTCAAGGTAATGGCCAAGCCGAGTCTACAAACAAGAACCTAATAAGAATCATCAGGAGGACTCTAGATGAAAATCAAAGGACTTGGCACGCAAAGCTCAAATCAGCCCTATGGGCTGATAGGATCACACCCAAGAGGTCTACAGGAAGCTCTCCATACAAGCTTGTGTACGGGAAGGAAGCAGTTCTACCCATATCACTCGAGTTGCCAGCATTGGAACTCATGAAACAGTTGGAACTAGCTGAGTTTGAACCTATGGAAATCAGGTATGCAGAGCTGATGGAATTAGAAGAGACAAGAGAGCATGCAATACAGACCATAGAAAAGGATAAAGCATTGATCAAAAAGACTTTTGATAAGAAAGCTAAGGCTAGGATACTTTCCAAATTGGAGATTTGGTACTGAAGTGGGATGCAGATCGTGCAAAACCAGGAAAGCACTCCAAGTTTGATGCCATTTGGAGTGGCCCGTACATGATCATTGAATGCAAAGGTAGCAACTCTTTCCGACTGGCTAAGTTGGATGGTGAAGAATTGCTTTATTTTAGTCAATGGAATCTATCTCAAACGCTGCTACTAGAAAGATAGCTTCTCATCCTTGTAAATATTAATTTAGATTTTCCATTCCTCTAAGTGCTTATGCACATTGTACTGCTGTTAGAGTAGTTTTTATTTCCCTAAGTGCTTCTGCACATGTCCTATTGCTTCTAGTATGTGCATGTTTGCAGTTCATCAAGCTCCTGGAAAAGAATTTGCAGCCACAGGAAAACCAGCTCAACAAATGTCAAATGGCTCATTGATACAAGCTTTCAAATTTCAGATCAGCTGAGAGATTATCAAACAGACTCCATGCCCAATGGATTGCTACAAGCAGCTGGCTCGTTCTTCATCTGGCAGGCAGATAACCCCGCTGAGTCGCCAAATTGTTATCCAAAATTCACCCCCAGGGTAAATTTGATAACATGCATCAGAAATCTTCAAGTCCCAGGCATATTGATTGATTCAGAGCAAACATCATGTTTCGGAGGTTCTCTCAGATATTTTTCTAACTCCCCTGACCAAAGAAGAAGGGAGCAAGCTCTAGAAAAAATGCAAAAAAAAAAAAAGGCTTGCAGGAAGGCAAGTAGGTTGATCCAGGAAAAATTAGTGAAAATTGGCTAAGTCCTGCTCAAGAAAGTATTTGGGACATCCGGGACACAAAGGCGCGAACCACCCGGTTCATGTGAAATCAGCACAAACAGCCCGCTAGCAAGAGGGACATCTGGGACAAAAGTACGCGGCGGGCGCGAAATGCCGGTTCGATCGAGAGAAAATTGACTAACTGCTTAACTGGGACAGTTCAGGACAAATGGGACACAAAGGCGTGAACCGCCCCGGTTCGCGCGAAATCAGCACAAGGAGCCAAAGCATTTGGGATAACGCGGGCCAAAAGGCACGCGAATTGGGACGCGTGGGACGCGAAAGCGCGGACCAAGTGCCCGAAGGAAGAGTTTTTCAAAATCCGGGACAGCCAGGCCAAAAAGTACGCGAGGGACGCGTGGGACGCGAAAGCCGTGAAATGAAATGCGAAGACAGACAGAGGAAAAGTCAACGTTTGACCTGCGAAACTTCAAACGGCCATAACTTTTGACTCCGAGCTCCGATTTTCACAAAATTGGACTTTCTGGAACGAGCACGACGTCCACACGCCACACTGGATTTCTTATTTTTAATGAGGGGAGATATATTTAATTAAGAGAAACATATTCGGCTCCAGTCAGTTAATGTTCATTCCCGTCAAATGACAGAAAACGCCTGCCAGACCCAAAATAGCTGCCCGCACTCAGAAGGCCATAACTTTTGCATTTCTCAACAAAATTGCACAAAATTGGTACCGTTGGAATCATGGTTCCGAGCCCGATGCACAGAAATCAAGAAATTCCAGATTTGATGAGAAATTGATTGATTTTTTTAAGAAAACGTGGCCAGGTTCAGAACAGTGTTTTATTTGGTAGCTGGGAGTGCAATTAAGAGGCATGGTCATCATTCTTTCTCTGCTGCAGCACATGGGACAGTATGGGGAGCCTTTTGCAAGTAATGTACAATCATTTCACTCAATTTAATGCTTCTTACAGGTGGTTGAAGGACAGATTTCGGGATTTCCATTTTCCCTTCTCTTCTCCTTCTCATTTTTTCTATAAATTGGAGTGTTGGGCTCATTGTAAAGGGGAGAGTTTTTGGGTAGCAAAGCTCTATCAAAATTGCTTTGTGAAGCCAGTGTGTTGCAGGCCCTTGTAGTGGACTCCTTGCATGGTGATCCAGGCCCTTATCTTGTAATAGATTGAACTGTGCATATCAGGAAGCAATAAAATACAAAGTTTGTGGATGTATCTTCCCCTGCTGTGTTTTCTTGCATTCTTCTTGCCCCTTTTATCTTTCTACAAGAATATTGTGTCTATTATTATGTTCTTGCAGGGATTCATTATCATTGTGTATGCTTGGAATATTGTTGTGAATGCATTTTGCTAGATTATGGAGAACTGTCATCACCTCTTCTAGTGTGCACTTTGCCTCTGTATTTCACACATTTGGAGATTACTCTCACACCCTCCTTTTCTGGTGTATCACCGCTTTAGTGTAGGCTTTCATTTTATGTATTCTCTCTCCCTGGTCCCTTGGAAATTTAGATTAGAACAGTTAGCTTATCTTGCATTAGAGTAGATTGTGGCAGGTAGTTTAGGAGCAAGAACCAGCTTTCTCTGGAGGTCTATCTCAAGTAGCAAGTCCCACAACTTGGAGATAGTACCCATGTTATCCAATCACACTGTGAGTTCAAATACATGCACAGGGGTGCTGTGATTCGGTGATAACAACTAACTTAAAGCATGAGAATTCACAATAGGATATCCTCCATTCTCAAAAGTAATGGGTAGGAAAGAAGGGACAAGGAAATCATTAAAAATGAGGATATCCAGAGAATTGATTTAATGTTTGAATGTATTCATCAATGCTCTTTGAAGAAAATATGTTAAGTTTCTTAGTAATAGTGGACATGGAGGAAATTAGAAAGACTGTTTTATCTTTTGAAGGAGAAAATTATCCTTACCCTGATATATTTCTAGCACCAAGCTTCTTCTAAATCTTATTAGGAAATTTGTAAAGGAATGAATTACTTAAATCCACTAACTACTTCCTTCATATTGGAAATTGTTTGAAGAAAATACCACCAAACATTTCAAACACAACTGAAAAAGTGGGTGCAAAGGATTTGAATTAACATTGACCTATTAGTATTTCCAACACAATTTACAAAATTTTTACAAAGATAATAACTTTGAGAATGTAACCTATTCTCAAAAACATTATCTCATGGTAGCAAGGTGGCTTTGCATTTGGGAAAACAAATACATGATGGTATTGTGGTGGTGCATGAAACAATTCATTCCATGGAGAAGATAAAAATTGTGGGCATGACCATCAAGATAGATATGAATAAGGCCCTTGACAGAGTGTTGTAGGAATTTTTAGATAAAGTGCTCGAGAAAATTGGGTTCAATCTCTATTTTAGGAAGTCAGTCAGAGAATGTATATCCATGCTCATGTTCTTTATCACTCCTAAATGGTTCTCCAACTAGTTTCTTTTAAATTAGCAGAGGTATTAAGAAAGGGGGCCCCATCTCTCCTATGTCTCATCATCATCATGGTAGAGAATGGGTAATCAATAGAGAAATAATCAGATTCACAAACTTAAAACTGATCTATTCATGCTTTCAACCCTTCTTCTAAAAATTTTAAGGTTTACCATCAACAATTTTCTAATGATATTATCCTTTTATCCATGGCCTCGATGCTTGAAGACAAACAATTTAAATCCTTGATGAATTTTTGTTGGTATGAGGGATATTAATCACCTTTATTTTATTATGTAAATTTCCCTAACCCATGGTGAGTCATCTCACTTAAGTGAGATAATTAGTCTTTGTGTCATTAGAAGTTATATGATAGAATCTATCATAGAATCTCTCATATGTGTCATTGTGCATTATACAGGAATTATTTTCCCATTATAGAATGTAACTTATTTCTCCCTTGTGGATGTATGTTGAGTCCATGCATGGGAATTAAAAAACACTTCTACATGTACTACTTTTATAATCTATGAGATTGATTAGACTATTTTTCCTTATGCAGACTCTTTTTCATTATTGGTTAATATCTTTCTGATTATGGGAGACTTCACATATTCAATTCTATTGGAGTGCAATAATTTCAATGTTTGCATGATTCCATTAGCTTCTCAAAGCTAAATCTCATTGGTATCCATGGTAATTGTGTTACTCGCCTTTCTATTTATTAATTACTCTTTATTTCATGTTATTTTATCTTCTTGTGAAAGTTTGGAACCGTATTAGAAAATGTGCTTAATTCACATTTCCTTGAGTTCAAGTTTTGTGTTATAATTACTTGGATGAAATCCATAATATTGTTATAGTTCTCATTCAAGTTGTTTAGTGTTCATGTCAAGAATGTGTAGTCTAGAAGTATCAAAATATGAGTTTTTATTCTCCATGTTGTCAAATATTGAATCGTTGTTGTGTCTTTGTGGTTGATATCAAATCTTATTAGGTTTGATAAGTCTTAACACAATGTCCTTTTTTAAAATAAAGAATCAGTTATATGAGTACAAACGGGATCCTAAGCAATGGAGAGGTTCCAAGAAGCTAAAGGCCAAAGAGTTGGGAGAGGAGCCAAGAACTAGAAAAGTGGAATTTTAGGAAAGAAAAAAGATCATAGTATAGTAAAAAGATGCACCAGGTCTATGATATCGAATGAGTGTAAAGTGAAAAATTTATTTCTTATAGCTTCAAATAAAGGAGGATGTAATGGTTCCAAGGGGATTACATTAGTTTAGTTCATGATGAATATAGACCCCTAAAAATGTCCAAAATTAGGCTAACAAACACTGAAAGGATGATTTAGGGATCAAAGGACAAAATATAATAATTGAGCTTGGATTTGAGCATGGTGAAGTGAGATGGATGAATATGGTGAGATAGGTAAATTGCCTTAAAAGGATGATTGTTTGTGTACATGGAGAGCTTGGATTAGTCAAATAGAATATCACTCATGGCTGGTATAGGTGCAAAACAATGAGTCAAAAAGATACATACACCTCATATACTGTTGATAGGAGCAAAGAATAGAGAAAACCTAGTCCTTGGTGGAGCATGTGGACAAGGAGTGCTAGTTTCTATTCCAAGGAAAAAAGTTTGAAGAAATTTATGCAGATGATTTTGTCCTATCATACAAAGAGTAGAATAATCTTAAAGGGGGAGATTTTTGAGGTAAGATTAAGCTTTATTGATCATGGTGTTGAGTGTCTGAACCTTTTTCATAGATGTTAAAGGGGGAGATAGTACCATCAGAAACTATATATGAATTTTGTGAAGATACTAAGGAGATAATTTTCCATCAACGTTTTTGAGTGTATTGCCATCAATGGAAAAGGGGGAGATTTTTGAATCGTGGTCATTAGTTTTGTCATTGATGTCAAGTGGAATTGATGGAAAAGGTGTGAATTTTGATTGGTAGTGAGCTTGTAATGTTTGGTATGAATACAAGATGTGTCCATAGTATGCATAATGTTGTTTCAGAGGTGTGATGAGTATTTATTAGAACTCTCCAAGTTATATCTTTGTGTTCAAAGTAGAATACAAGTTGGTAGGCCATGGTGTATGATTCTCTACATGTATGAGATAGTGGTAAGCTCATAAAGGATGGAAAAGTGGTGTAAATGAAGAGTGAGAACATGCCTTGTATAGAAGAGGATAGCTTTAGACAAAAATTACAGGTAGAAAAGTGTGTTTAGTCTTTCATGAAGACATTTTTGGTGTTCTAGATATCTTGTGATGTCTTCTACGTACTCACAAAGTTTATTGACTAAGTTGTGTAAGTTTTTTGTATATCTCGGAGTGAAGAAATGAGATTACCGTATATTGAAGGTTTGAAATGCTTATTTTAGTTTATGTAAAAGGATTTTGATGATGGTGGAGGTATTAGTATTTGAGAACTCAAGAACATATAATGAATCCAAGTTTGCGTAATTTGAAGCTCTCTGATGGAATTTACGGATGTTTAAAGTTTTTTAGGTTGGATGAGTAGGATTTAATTATATTTCAGGTTTGTGTGACGAGGCAGATCAAAGGAGGACCACCATAAGTCAATATGATTCATGCATCCCCATTCCTGAAACCTGATAAACATGTGACCCATGGAATAAACTATATTACATAAAATTTTAGGTCTGCCCATCAGCTGCAAATAAAAGAAGCAAGTTGTGACAAAATGAAGTTAGTCTGACACTGTGAAATGCAAAGATAGTTGGATCCTTCTGATTGGATCACTTTTCACGATCTAACACAGAGCTTAAAAATTTAAATACTGAAATTACAAACTCTTCAAAGGTACGTGGACCTTCCTTATTGGATTATGTGTTGCATTGGTCAGATACATATTAAGAATAATATGAATAGTAGTATGTGATTAGGACCTAGAAATGTACCCAAGTGTGTGATTTTGTGTCTACATTTATTGTATTTTAGTATTTTTATATTATTCATTACAGTAGTTGCTCTTCCGTTATATTTAAATAAATTTCTATTAAATCATCTGGTGAACCCCATCACTCAAACCCTACCTTTTAAAAATGCAAAAGATTCTATCTCCATCTAAAATCATGTATCAATCTTCTTATCCATCCTATGTTCCAACCAGGTTTTCTAGCATGACTTCCACCATTCCTAATTTTATGCGAGTACGTACTCAACATCCTTCTTCATTACTCCATTGCCTCATCCAAATATCAATGTAGTCATCACTTACTGTAACTAGCCACCTATAACTCTACTTATCTCTATCCCACCACCTATTACATCTTCATCTCCAGCCACCACTTCTAAAGGATAAGACATCATTGAGAAATTTAAAAATACACTTTTTAAAATATCTCTTTATGATATTTTACGTAGTGTACTAGATTTTGATCTTACCTTAGAGGCCTCCTTATACTCGATACATATTGAAATTTATAATTACCCTAATGCATTTACCCATCTTATTCAATCTCTTAAAAAATACAACTTGTGATATCTTTCATTGATTAATATATCCCATCTACTATCACTAACAATATTACAGTGCCTTTTCCTATAACTGCTACTATCAGTTAAATTTATATCAAACATGTACCCATTGACAATGGTTACACCAAAAATTTATGTGTTATATCCCTCCTCCCAGAATTACAAAATTATTATACTTTAATCAGTAAATCCTCTACTCTCATTCGTGGATATGATTCCACTACTCACACATTCATTAGCATTATCATCTTACCATTACAATTTGGACCTAAAATCCTTCCCACTCTATTATATGTCATCCACAAGTCATTTTAGTTGAATTTATTACTTTTTATGCCATGGATTTATTCCATGCATGTTGTTCCTTCTACACTTCATCTGTGTGTTAATTTTTTTATATGATGGATATGAGCATACCATTTATGTTGATCCTGACCCATTTAAGTTTTTTCACATAGATCCAGTCACTACCATGCCTATACCTCTATTGCATCCTATTTAATACAATAACATCAATACACACGATGTCAGTCAATCTAGTGCTCCTACTAATTTAGATACCTCAATAGTCCTTTGTTCCTTCCCTACGTGTACCACTGGCCTTATATCTCCAACCTCATCCACCTCTTGCACTAAAACTACCGCATCAATTACTACTCCTACCAACATTAAATATATCCGAATTCCTCCTAATATCCTTTACAATAATATGCAACAACATAATGCCAACAATGATGATTCTTATGATGAAATTGATGTCATAGAGCTCATTAATGAAAATTTGTGCAACCTTAATTTTACTCCCCTTGAAATAGATGAATCCTAATTCTAGGAAACGTTTTTTTCTATTGTCCCTTATGAATATCAATTAAAGAAATATCCTCCTTTCACTATTTACATGATACCTCTCCATTATACCATTCATACATTGGGTATCATACCACCAAATTCATCTCCCTAAGTACACTCTACATCACATCTTGACCCCTTTACACAAAATCTCTTTATATATGGATTTTATAGGCTTCATATCCCATTTAACACCACTTTCTTTGAAAATATTTGTACACAAAAAGGATTAACATACTTAGGATTCACACTTGGTAATCTCATCCCTCCACCTCACTCTCCTTATCTATATCATGGATATGACCTCATTACTAGTGCACATGGCCCTCATGTCTTTAATTTATTGGTGTTACTTTGATGTACACAACATTCCTCTCCACTTACACTCAGACCATCTTATATTGACTATATTGGTGGAACTCTTAATCCTAATCATATTGATATCGAATTTCCTATTCCCTTTGGTCATGTCTCTTTATGAAATGCTTCATTCCATGGCTATATGCAAATAATAACATACTAGTACGCACATGATTGTCCATAACCTCCTTTTACAGATGAAGAAAATACTATGGGTATTTATAATTTATGAAACACGTGATCTTTATATGATCAACCTAACACTATTTCCTAAAAGGTCTCCAATCCAAATCCTATCGGCTATGACCCTAACATTGATGATTTCCTGGATGAGTTTACTTGATTGTTCACCCCTCACACACTTGGGGGGAATAATTGTTCCCCCCTTTAATAACTATTACTTGTTTCTAATGTCTACTACCACACTTCACGATCTACACTGTATGTATAATATATCTATACATGCTTACTTCAACGTTACACACATTGTACCATCATTACCTGATGACACACTATAATGATACATTTCACTTACAATCGGGACTAATCGGAACAAATAGAAACAATCAATAGCAAGTATCATGGACAAATCGAGATTGTGCCACCAGTGAATACTTGGTTCTTAATTAAGGAATCCATGCATTGAATAACAAGTAATACTATACGATCATAGTCCCCAATAGTAATATGTTGGCGTGATCTTATGCAAAACACTAGTACTTGGCATGATTTCACCAATTTAATTAAAAGTTCGATGTCCATAGGTGTGAGTTCACCCAAAGAATATCAATTGCATAGTGATAATCAAGCACTCTATTAGCCTCCTCTTTTCTCATCCTTTGAACTCTTTCTAAGTTACCATTTCCCACATGAGACACTCTATGTCTTATAGTACTAAACTTCAGGGACACATTTTCCTTATAGGAATAATAGTTCAAACTCTTTACTTACGTCAAATAAAATCCAATCCCCCATTGAGGATATTCTCTTATATAGGAACTCTTGACAACTATTGTTAAAGTAAATTTCATGCCTTACTCTAATCAATCTAGCTTTAATAGATAATGTTGGATAATCTCACATCAGCATTGATTAATACAGTTACTACATTTACTCATATCTCTTTTCTAGGGTCCACTTCCCTTTCCTAGTCTCCATGTTTCACATTGCAATCACTATGTGTTTCACTTGTCCATTTGACACGCCATCAACTAGACTCTTCACTACAAGATCATAACGTACACATATTTTATCTACTTTATGCTATAGAGTTTTCACTAAATAACATGAAGTGGGGGAAAAATGTAGACACAAAATCCTTGAGCTTGGGTACATTTCTAGGTCCTAGAGCATATTAATATATACATGATTTCTATTCAAGACAACTTGTAATTGACAATGTCTTTTGGATTTTTCTTTGTCTTTTATACTTTTATTTGACCGCATAAACCCTACAATCTTGTTAATATTTCATGGATTTATCTTTTATGGATTCAAACACCAAATCCCAATTAGGATAGTAGCTCCCAGGAACTCACGTCCCTCTTGTGCATTACTAACCCTTTCTCCCCTTTTCTAACTCTTTTGGGACTCTTTCACTTATTGGGCATATTTTATACTTTTGGGTTGGTCGTTAAGCTGTCAATTAGGAAATTAAAATAATGGAATCAAATATATACATAGTTATAGCTCTAAAACAAGGGACCAAGCACTAGAATTATCTATTATCTCCTAAACTTACATCTAAATGCACAAACACTTTTCAGAGAATCCATCAAGAACACTCACGCAAAGGAAAATGATTTCATCACTTCTACATACAAAACATAGGAGGGGAATTTAATTCTATTCCATATCAAATATTCTATGTATTTACTACATTATTGATCTGTGTTGCTATTATTGTGCAAATTTAATAAGAAGGTCTTAGGGAGTCATTACACACACTATCAAACGAAACTACAGGGATTTTGAAATGTTGTGCAATTATTGGTAGGAAGTTCACTCTTCAGTTGACTTTCGAGGTCAATCTGACAACACATTTTACAGCTTTTCTTTTATATTTGTTGTGGTTTATAGACATGTTCATGTAGATAAAAATTTTTATAGGTTATATGTACATAAAAAGATCAAGGAGTGGAATTAGAGAGAAAAATAGAGACAAAAACCAAATCTCCTCATTCGCAGAAGATACTAGATCATTCACATAAACACTAACACCTAGAACGGACACTAGCACCCAGGTGCTTTTGTCTTTCTATGGGAGTTCTTATCTGACATATTACTAAGTTTCAAAACCTCTAGTAAGAATTGAAAATAGTCTTCTCAGTTGTTTTAATCTATTCACCTACCGAGATCACTTGAGGGTTTCTCAGGAATTAATTAAGTCTCTTTATCTCCCTCTCTTTCTTAGGGTTCCATATTTTTACATGGTTGTTTTCTTATGTCTTACTGTATATTAGCATTTATATACCATTCATTACAATGGCTACTCTATCATAACATTTAATTAAATTTATATTAAATAAGTATGTAATACTCTATATATTTCTATACACATACGTGTTTATCATGTTATGTGACCATATTTCAAAAAACATTTGATCATATATATGGATTTATAATTATTTTATTTCCCTTTCCTTATTTTCCTTGAATTAACAAGGCGATATTTCTATAGAAATAACATTAAAGAATGATTTTTATTTCTATACTCCTATATAGATAATTATTTTTGTAATAAATATATTGTTCATTATTGTGTTTTACATAATGAAATAATTCTAACATCATTCAATACTGATACATATTGATTTTAGAGATTATTTTTCATTCTTCCATGGAAATGTCACTATTTCTAACTTATTGTTTCGATGTATTTGTTAGTACTTGTCTCCACTATGTGTCTTATTCGACTTTTTTATGAATGTGTGACATGTTATTGCTCTTTGTTTCTTGTTCTAGTATCCTTTCCAATGTGAACCTCATGCATTATTTTTTTATATTACATTATTGTGTCCATATTATATGAATTGGTGGTCTACTATATTTTTATGTGTGTGAATTTTTATTGTTTATAGAATTTGTATGTTTTCTCAATATGCTTGGTTCCACTATTAAAATCATTCATCAATACAATTATGTTATATGATTCATATCATGCAATCCTACATCATTGGTTGTATATCAAACATGTGGCACATATTGATTATGCACATAAGTGTATGATATTATATCATTTAATCTTCCATTACATGACATGGTACGGTTATTATTTTATTTTGATATAGGAAATCTATGGTATAAATCTCTTACATATAAAGAGGGGTATTTTAATGGGTTTATTACAATAATGTAGTGTCGCCTTAAGAAAATGCAGAGAATACATTAGAAAACATATTATAAAAAATGTTAAATGTATAGGATATAGGGTTAAAAAACATTTATATTATATAACACAATGATGGAAAGAAATGTCAAAGTATGATAGGATCGATTGGGTTATTATTTCCCCTTATAATTGACGTTTCTATGTATTTTTAAATTCAATATATAAAAGAGTAAAGAAAAATTAAAAAACATAATGTTTTAAACAATAAATATGAAAATTGTTCAATTTAACATATTAATAGTTCATATTGGAAAACATATAAAGGGAATTTTTTTTATCTGACTTAATCTTGTTCTTAATTTTTTTATGTCAGTCATAACTATGAGATTGTTCTGCGAGGATCAACAGAAGAATGTTCACATAACCAACTGTTTATTCCAATGGAATCAAGCAAGATCCAAGTAATCAGTAAGAATTTTGTTGAAAAAAAAACATGGATGGAAATAATAGGTGTACTAATTCTCATAGATAAAAATAAGGGCATACTTATGGAAGTTTTTTATAACTCTTATTCCTAGAAAAGCATTCCCTCAAATAATGAGAAAGGATTTATAATTCCCAAAATGGAATGTAACTCCTATGACACCTATGACGCATATGAAAATAAAAAATTGTATGATAAAATATGTTATATGTCACATAAATCATAAAAACCTATTATATCAACTAAGTGAGATGAATCCCCAAATGAAGTAGACAATGCCCCAAGTGACAAGTCAAAAAACATCGCATAGAGACCTCTCCTTCATCCAAGATAAGGTAGACGTCATGGTAGTTTAGGAAAAGAAAGATAACTCCTCTAAACAACTAAGAAAGATGTGTCATATGAGTCCTGAAAACTAAATTCCTAATGAAATGCCCATGTATAAACCATAATCCTTTTCAAAATGAGGAAGAGGATAATAGTAATAGAAATCTCAAAGAATTTACATAGCTATAAAAGAACTCACCCAAACAAGATATTTTGATTTATGGAATTTGACTTCAGTGAAGGGATTGGTCAATATCTCTTAAACCTAATTGGAAGTTTGACAATACAGAAAGTTGATGATGTCTTCATGTATTAGTTCCCATCTGAAATGCATGTTGATCTTAATATGATTTTTCCGCCATTTCTGAATTGGATTTTGCCAAATTGAAATGGTGCTCATGTTGTCCTAGTAAATGATAGTAGTGCGTCAAAAGTGAATTTTAAAATCTATGAAAAATTAATGCAACCATACAACTTATATGGCAGCATTGAATACTCCCATATAATCTACCGCTCCAGAATATTTTGTAATTGCATTCTTCTTCTTGCTATATGAATAGACAAGACCCGAACCAAGACATGAACTATATCCTAATGTAGATTTTTGTTGATAAAAATCATTGGTTAAATCAGATTATTTAAATCCAATGAAATCAAATGTTGTCCCTGTTGAATAGTGAATTTCATAAGTATGAGTGACATGAACATTGTGAATGTTCCTCTTCACTACTCTTATATGTAACTCATATGGATCCTCTTTAAATATGGACATAATGCTAATAGCAAATGAAAGATCGGGCTAAGTTTGAGTCAAATAATTTAATCTCCCCACCAATTGTTGATAAAGGGTAACATCAAACATAAGATTTGAGAAATTAGAAAATAACTTAACCCGGGAAAGGAAAGGAGTAGGAAAATTATTAAAATTGGATATGTGAAACTAGGATAGAAAATCAAGTGCGTACTTAAGTGTTAGAATCATAATTTATAAGTGAAATTGGGAAATCTGAAACCCGAAAAAGTAGTGAAGAAATTATAAATGAGACATAGAGAACTTATTGGCCAAGGGAATATTCATATACTCAATGATCGAGGAAGTGTTACATGTGATCAAAAAATCATCAACATATAGGAACATTATGAGAATGGAGTCATCCTATTGAATAATATAATCATTAGGTTTAAATTCACACCTAGTGAACCCTAATATAAAGAGAAAGGAGTTCGTATTAGCATATAAATCATGATGGGACTCTTTAAGGGCACAGAGAAACTTATTTAACTTTCAAACAAGGGAGCAATCATGAAAATAATACATGGGTTATTCCATTTAGATATCTTCCTCTAGGTTCCCATGAGCGAATGCACTATTAATGTGCATTTTATGGATTCCCATCTATTGGGGGAAGAAATGGTAAGTATCAATTGTATGGAATTCATATTCCTAATGAGAGAAAAGGTTTTTACATAATGAACCCTAGCTATGTAGTAAAAACCCTTAGATACAAGTCATGGTTTATACTTTTCGATGTTACCATATGCACCATACTTTGTTTAGTACACCCACTTACACCAAATATTTTTTTCTTTTGGAAGAGTGGTGAGATCCCAAGTACTTTTATTGATGAGTGAAGAATACTCCTTATCCATGGGAAAATCCCTCTAAATAATCACATAAGATTTCTTGGAGCACTGAGGGTTAGAAGTGAAGGAAAAGAAGAAGTGATTTCTATCAAACTTGGATTGATTCTATCTCTCATCCGAAGGGTACCCTATCCATTCTTCGGTGCTCTACAAATTCTACATATCCCAACGAGGACTATGAGGTGAGTTAGGATCAGAATTTGTAGATTCTTACTTTGAGTGAGATGTCACATACTCGTTGTCATCAGTATTATCAGAACAATAAAATTCCAAAGGACGAGGAGTGGAAGGAGAAAAAATTTCAGGTAGAGGATTAGGGGGGTCAAAACTAATCATCAAAAGAATTAGAATCAGAATCATAGATGTGCACAAGCAACTAAATAGGTGGAGAAGTGGAGGTTGGTGATTACTCATCAAACACCACACTAAATATAATGTATAGTAGTTTTTGAAAATCTATATGCATTCATGGCATCAGGGTAGCTTACAAAGATACAAGGTTGAGAGTTAGTTACAAATCCTTGTGTTTTGTGTTGGGAATCTGAATAATATTTTTTGATCCAAAAACAAAAAATAGCTCAACATCAGGTTTATGTCTAAACTAGGATTCAAAGGGTTTCATCCTTCTTATGGTATTATGTATTATGCAGTTTTGAATGTAACCAACACAATTCATAGATTTAACCCAATACTATAGAGGAAGAGGTTTCAAGTGACCCATACAAATGGACATATCGTAAAGAATTCAATACTTTCATTCAAAAAATCCATCTTGCGAATGGTTGTATGAAGCTATACATTGTAATGTAATCCCTTAGGATGTGTAGAATTAATTGAACATATCCTTTAATATTCACCTCCATTGTTGGTTCACAGATGATTGATATATATTGCATCTTATTTATCAGCAAGATCCTTGAATTGAAAGTTCTTGAAGACTTCATATTTATATTTGAGAAAATACACCTAAGCATACCATGAAAAATTATCAATGAAAGTACATGAATGTATAGATCTCTAGTAAACAAAGGAGATGGGAATTTCCTATGAATGTCACAATTAACAAGATCCAGGTGACAAGAATCTCATAAATATTTCCCTTTTCCAAAAAATTGTTTACGGTCCTTCTGAAGGGAAAACCACTCTCAAAGAACCTTAGAAAATTTGAGATGGAAAAACGTATTGACCATCTGATTTTTGATAAATTTCTTAAGGTGAAGATAGTAAATATAAAAAAAATTATCATGTAATAGCTTGATGTTGATCCATAATAGTTGTATTAATTGCATTATCTGGCTTTGGAGCCTTTTTATAAGAGAGTATAGTCCCTTCAGAACTATTGACTATATTATCCGATCTATCTTGATTTTGAGCCCTTTTTGTAATAGGGTATAGTCCCTTCAAAACTATTTACCAATAATAAAAAAATCATGGTAATGTGCAAAAGGAGTAATATCAGACATGGTAGATAGAAAAAAATGAGATAAGCAGTAAAGTTTAGACTACCTAATATAAGCTACTACAAAACCAAGGAGATTTATTGAAAGATGAAAAATTGTAATGTCACTATGGCATTTAGATGCAATAATCATTACAATAAGGATTTAATGCCACTCAGTATGTTGGCCTTCATAAAAGTCAATGATTTTTGAAAAGTAAGATGGAAGATCTCAGTAGAGAAATTAGGTGAATGAAGTTGCTAGGACACAATAGGAGGTAAATGATTCATAAGTCCATCTCTAGAGATCCACTACCACAAACAAGTCTTGTATTGTGATCACCAGAAAGACCAATGCTTGATAAAGAATAAATGGATTCATGGTATAAAAATGAACAGTCTCATGGAAGATCTCAAGTGGTGCAATACAAGAATGAAAGAGAGAGACATAAGTTTGAGGCATCAGGAGGTAGTCAAACTTTAAGCCTCTAATTTCTTTAATTCTATGTCATATTTAGACACATTTTCTTTGGAAGACTTGATCTTGGGTAACATGAAGGTTGAACATGATATGAAGGAGGAAGGGATCTATTAATTTTTCTCAATTAAATGTGTTACGTTATATTTTTCTCATACAGTGAGAACCTCATGAAAACTCAAGAAGAATAGATAGAGGAAAAATAAGACGAATTAATTCAATATTCTTCTAAGATAGAGAAGAGGATAGTCAAGAAATCAGTGCTATAACAGGTCCAAGAGAAATAAAAACCATGGGCACTAGATGGAAGTGTGAAGATTTCAATATTGTCAGTTTGTATACATTTTCTCTTTCATGGTTTCCTATTTACTTTCAATATCCCATGACCATTTACATGTGGTACAAGGAGAATATAACTCCAAAAAAAAAGTACATTCTAAGTAATGGTATGATCCACTTATACTGTTCTTAAATGATTCAGGAAGAACCTTTGTGAACTTTTAGGCATTTTATAGGAACTACTTTAGAGGGAAAATTGGTGAAAATATGGAGGGTAGAAAATAAATCATGGAATATTGATGGAGATAATGAGGAACTTATTTAAGGAAAAAACTCAGATAAAGATCATCGATAAGAATCATGTTTCTCAAGTCCACATATGCTATGAACCATTATCAAGTGAAGAAAAGTTTGAGATAGAAAGGACATTTAGGTTATCAAAGTTATTCAGAGTTAGGAAAGCTAGATGAAAAGTTTCTCCAACATAATAGAAGTCTATCATGTCATCATGTTCATAAAATACCTTCATCATTATTTTGAAAAATCTTTAGGAGCCTCATAAAGTGGAGGTACATCATCCCAAGGATCTGGAAGATAAATTCTAGATAGATAGACATAAATATAAGATTCTAAAAGGAGGTCATTGACATAAGTCAAAACGTAATATTGTATTAGGTTCATCATAATATGCTCAATCTGAAAAAATGTAGTGATATGGAAGCTCCCTGAATACCCCTTAGAATCATATCACATTTTATAGGTGGTCAAAAGAAATAGGATATCATTTCAGCAGTGATAGCAAGGAATAGACTTAAGAGCATCCATCATGAGCTATAGAGAAAGAGAAACTAAAGAAATGGTGGTTAAGGAGAAGATCTTAGTTCATCTTCATTACACAATGTCCATAATGGATTTTCATTCCTATTCATGGAACTTGGAATAGATTTGGTGCATTAGGTATAATCAATTTGAGTGTAAGCTATGTCATAATGATATATTCATCCACTCACCTTAATATCATTGAGTAATCAAGTTGTATTTTTGGAGACCATAAGGAATCTTCAGCAATCAATTTTACAGTTCAACATATAGATGATAATCATGATGAATTTTATAAAGTAAGAATTCTTTGAGGACATTTGTAGTGGATGTGAAAGGAAAGATTATAGGTGAATGACCTAAAAAATGCAATGAGAAATCAATATGAAGTAGAGGTATAAGTTCCGTGGATAACTAATCAAGTTAAGAAAAGTAGTTTAGAATTAACAAATGTGTGGAGTTCCAAATTGAAATATGTGTTTTCTAGGATATGAGTTAATAATTATTTCTTATTTATCGATGATGATGTCATATTTAAGTTTGATAAGAAAGTAATGGATAAGTGTTTAGCACACCCATAGGAATAAGAACACCTAATAACACACTATTGTACACATAAAGTATGGTCATTACATTATACTTGGAGATATTTCAAAGTATCCATATGCATGTGTGTTAGGTGATAAATCTCAAGCTTATAGAGAAAATCCCACTATCTTGATATAGAAATGACAAACTTTATAAAATTAATGACATAGATTTAAAAATAAGGGAGTGTGATTTGAACTTAGATGAAAAATTTAGAGTTTTTTTACTAATGTAAATAAGACTTAGAGAATAAAATCCTATACAAGTCATGAAAACGAAATGGGAGTTAAAATAGAGAAAATGAGGCAAATTCAGTATACTAATATTCAAATGGTTCTAGAGTCAAGAGAAGCTCAACTATATCACAAGAGAAAGTTCTCAAGACCATTTTTATTTACTTTTAGTTGTAATTCCCGACCTTATCAGCAAACATGTTGAATAAGTCTATAAAGTACATTTTTCAGAAAATGAGAAATTCACTAGGGAGCCCATGCTAAGACAATAGGGTGCCTATCGGTGCTCAAAAACTCTAGTTAGGGCACCCTAGAACCTTTTCAAAGAGGAATTCACAGGACTTTTGGTGATAAAATTCAATCTGAATTAGATTAAGATCATTTTTGGATAACGGTCGAAAATTTTGGGGGTTAATTGAGGAGAATTAGATAAAGTGATCCTTAGTAAATGATAAAGTGATAAGATCAATGATGTTTTTAGGGATAAAGATACTTGTAAATGGAAAACCATCAAGATTTGGTCTTGACATTCAGATGAAGAAAGAGGAGCGAATTAAGAAAATGATAAGAAATTCACTTATGAGAATCACTAAGGACGAGAGAAAATATGCAAAGGGATGGACATAAGGATAAGAGGAGATTCTATTCTATTCCATCCACAATTCTACTACATTTTTGCATCTAGTTATTTCTTGTTACTTCAAAAAGTGTGATTAACAAAAGAGAACCTAAGGCACATGATTCACACACATACTCTAGAACTAAATTTTTTTCTAGAATGTAGTGTAACACTCAGTTAGCAAGCCCATTGTTGTGGCAGCTAAGGTCAGTTAGACCTATTCCTTTTCTCTTTTTTTATTATAGTTTTGATACTTCTTGTGGTATGTTGTAGGTATTTCTTTAATAATTTATCATCAACGACATTTGGTGCAGTGTAGCGAATATGATGCAATACATATCAAGGGTTTTGGACCACCTACCGAATGTGTAAAACTGATTTTCTGACCTCCTTTTACAAACCAAAGCTCCTATATTGAGGGCCAAGGTGTAATAGTAAGAGTGACCCCTTTCCTTGTCCAAGTACCCCCAGTTTATAGAATCATGTCAAGATTTGATCCTAGGTAAAGGGGTTTAGGAGGCTAAATAAGGCAATGTCATGCCTACTGTCATATTATGAGAAAAATTTTAGGAACATAGATCCAGTGAGCTCCTCTAAATGGGATGAGTAACTATCCTCATTCTTCTTACAGTTTAGAAGGCTTGTCTGAGTAAAAATAGCTTAGATTGTCTAGGTCAATTTCCTTTAGGAGCTTTCTGCATTAGAAGTTACTATATTTAGATGTAGTTCAATAGATCAGATTTTACTGATGCATAATTAAAATGAGAAGTTTATTTAATAATTTTGGTGAACACAACTTGATCATTCATGATTCTTGGTTCTTCATCATTTCTTGTCTTCCTAGGGTTTGGTCATCATGAGTATCTCAATTAATGATTATTTTCTTTCCAATCCTGATTTATTGCATAAAATCCAACATATTCTTATTACCACTCACATTCATGCTGACATGCATCCAGAATCAGTTTATAAATCATTTGTCAATGTATTCTCTTCACAAATAGTATTCAAGTTTAATCTTTACACTAATGTTCATATTGTTGACAATTTTTGCACTTGTACAAAAATGGGCAACTCGAAACTTTGTTACAATGGATAGCATTGGTGAAATATACCTAAGCTAGGGGAGATCATATCATATTATTTCCTTAGTGCTGATTTATTTAAAAGATTAGATGAAATCTGCAACTATGTGTGCTATTACAAAACGTAACAGATCACATAGTCTCCAATTTCATGACCATCCTCAACAAAAGAACACAAGCACCAAAGGACAGTTGTGTTGTCTTGATGAGGAAATCTAATTGCAGAATAGGTGAAGTGTAAAGTTTTGGAACAGCAAACATAAGTGCAAATCACAGAAAATTAGAGTTTGTTACTCAATATTACAAGTTCTATTCAATGTTATTTCCTTTATGATTAAGACATTCGATTGTGTTACTGAGTTGTTTAGTTCATTATATAATTCATATATAAAGTAGAAATTTATAAATAGATATACAACTCATTTACAGAATTCAATGTCATAGTCATAAGGAGTTTTGAAATGTTTCCCACACAAGCCATGGGATGTAACTAAAAAGTAAAATACAGCTATTGACAAGAAAGATCCACATGTATAAAAGAGAAAGAAAAGGAGTATGAGTGAACCCATCATTGCCTTGGGGTTTTTGTTATTCGTTTGAAGCATCTTCATCTCCATCTTTTATTTGTCTTTCATCTTGATTGTAGAAGCCATTGTACCTAAAAATAAAAAAAGTTAACTATTAGTTACGAGCTCAGGGATGAAACCATATTCCTACACTATCCTACTTCATGCATATGAATCTTCCCCTAATAGGAGATGTATTCTACTTAAAGAACATAATTACATGCATGATTTATTAACTCAGAAAGAAGAAAAACATGGACATAAGAGAGGCCAAAAATCCTAATTATTTTCTAGCTATTTTCCTAAGTGTGCAGGTACAGGTTGCAACCAAAAAGAAAAATAGACAAGTCATAAGTGCATGCAATAAAAGGAAGAATGTAACTAAAAGTTCCAACAATTGTTTTGAAATGGAAGAGGTTATAGTACAAAGGAGAGAGTGGAAAATAGAAACACTTGTTTTATTTGCAGCAGAAGAGGGAGAATTAGATTTCAAGAAGTTGAAGCTAAATATATAGAAGGGATTACAACTGAAACGGAATGAGAGATAAGATTCTGAGAAAAATTTTACAGGGCTTCCTCATGTAAAATAGACATTTACAATTTTTCATCATGTTGTTTTCAATTACTACGTGCTTTAAAGGAACTATGCAAATCAAATAAGTGATACAGGGAGCAAAAAATCATCACATGATCAAGATAAACAACTAACATTTTTTTAGTTCTCAAATTACTATATCAGTTCAAAAAGAAAATTGTTACTTTCCATATTCTGGATCAGAAAATACAACTACTATTTCTAGAAAAGGCATTATAGAAATGATTCTAGAAAAAATTTGACAAGGCTTCGCCACGAAAAATCAACATTCAAATTTTCTAGCAAGCATATAAGTAAAAAACACTACTATAAAAGAAATTAAGCATTGGAAGAAGGGCTTATGCCTGAAGTAGTACTCACAAGCTTCCAATTATAGCAATGATCAAGATCAGAAGTGATGTTGTATAAAAAGTACATACATGAATGAAAGGAAGCATGGCACAGATTTAAAGAAACTTATTACTTCCATCTCATTGTTGCAAAGGGAAGATAACCACATTCGAGCAAAGGTCCAGATTGAAGGATATCAAGGTGAAAAACATATGCTTAGAAGAATATTTCTTTCAGACTACTACCAAGTTACAAAAGGACAACAGGTTTACAATACAATGGTGGATCAACTATATACTCAAGATCTCAGAACATAATTTATTAACAGATCAAACCAAGTGACTGTGATAAGAAGAATGAAATTTGTAGAAATGGGAAAGAATGAAGAATTCCAAACACCCACATGAATAAGCCTTCAGGTCTAATCATTTCAGAGTAAAAGAGGTACCCCATAAGCATTCAAATCACAAGCTTACAAAGAAAACCTTCAATTAAAGTTACATGCACATTAAGGTTAAAGAAAATTTCAAATTTTCTTTCAGAAGTTAACGTTCCCATTGAAATTTTTTTCCAAGTTGTAGATCTAAAAGTGAAAAATTATAGTTTCTGTCTTTAATCAAAAAACCCATTATTGGGTATCAAAATTAGAACAAGTAAGTACCTACTGATTAAATTGGATTTTCAAGATAATCTTACAAAGCCCAGCTATTCTAAATTGCAGTTTCTAAATGAAGCAAGTATTAAGTGCCCAGAATGCTACAATATAGCTTCAAAGCCAAGATTAAATACATGATTCATAGATTACAAGCACAGTTAAAAAATATAACACTTCAATAGAATAAGATATATTAGATTCATGGAGTCATAGTTCTTAAGTCAAAAGGAAAATTTCGTACAAAATTTATAGCAAATTTAGGACTTGAAGGGATCAAATCAAGAAATGATAAGGATCAAGCTATTTACATCCAACTGAAGGCAATCAAGTTTCTCAAGCAGTCGTGCCTTGAAAGGGTAAATCAAGCAGGTACATTTGAAGAACATAAGCTCTATAAGAAAAGACTAAGTAACAGATAGTGCAGGGTTGAATTATCAGATCATTTCTAAGCCTTTCAAAGTATTTTTGCAAGTATAAAGAAGATCGAATGAATAACTTAATGAAGAATATCCAGGGTTTTTCAGAAAAGGTTCAAGGATTGACCGCGAACAAGTTTTGAATCAAAAACTCATACATACCTAGGTCTTAAAAATACTCAAGAGTTTTCATAAATTTGTCACTCCCATTAAAGACAAATTCAAGTTGCAGTATTAAAGTAAAAAGGTACAGATCCTAGCCAATGAATGAATACCCATTAATGATTACTGAAGAAGCAGAGTAAGAAATAGAACTCACCAATTAACACAAAACTATCAAGTCCTCAAAAACCATCGAATTCAGAAAAAGAAAAACAAGGACCTAGAACGTTTTCAACTCGAAACCCCTAAAAGAACCACAAAGGCATGAGATATGTGAAAAATGAGTAAAATATCAGTGTTTTGAAATCAAGATGATAACAATGATGTAGTTGAAAATCATAGAGAATGAAAAAATTACCATTCCCTCGTCAAAATAGTGATGCTCATCACAAAGGGACCAAGTAATGAAGCTTCAAATTCTCAATGATTGCAAATAAGAAGAACATAGAGATTCTTTTCCATAGAAAAGAAAAGCTCAAAAAGGAGAAAACTGAGTCTCAGAATGACCACAGGGAGCTACAGAAGACCGAAAGAATTAGAAAACCTGAGCCCACAAAGTTCAACAATGGTGGCTAAGAGATAAGGTAGCTTGCAGAACTTAAAGCAAGGGCTCTAGCTCAGACATTATAAAAAGGAAAAGAACTTAGATCACATGAACTCTTCATAACACAAAGCTTGAAAGTAATCAAAAATGGTTTCCACTCAGCATTACAGAGAGTTCAAGAGGTAAGATTGGCAAATAATGTCACAAAATATAGATTCAATACCTATTTGCAGTGAAGGCTGAGCTTTACAAAGAACAAAAATGTCTTCCAAGAAAAATTTTCCAAGGCTTCACCCACATACCAGAAAACCAAATGAAATGATCGTCAAACCGAAGCTTTCCTTTACCACCCGAGCCCAAGTATGGGTTAACTTCAAACTCACCCATTATTTAGGATCAAAGATCAGGCTTCATCAAGTACAAAGATAAAATGGCCAAGGATTGTGATCAGAACTCGAAACAAACAACCAAGGTTAGTTCTCACCAACCACATTAATTACAGAGTTATAAACCCTAACAATAGGTTAGAGATCAGCAACATCGGACCAATTGGTACAAAGATCAACAGTGCAGTTTCCATTTTAAACATCAAAGAAAACTCGGCCTAGGTCAAATTGCCACCGACAAAGCATATGAGGGGTGAGTCATCGTGGAGAAGGGGACAACCCACATTTCCATCAAACAAATAAATCATTGCCAAAGACTTTCAAAGTCTAAACCATACTATATGCCTTCAATCAAAAGTCGACCGAATTATCCCAAATGATCACTGAAAAGGTGAATTTCAAATTATACACTACCAAACATGCAATGACCAACACATATATACATGTGTGTATTCATCAAAGGATAGACCAAGGGCTGTCAACATCAGATCATGTGCACATGGAGGTGGTCCCCATCAGGTGGATGTGTGAATGGATTATTTTGCAAATGTTGTAAATATTTAGATTTATTTACTCATAGGTAGAGAGTTGATTTTATTTGCATGCTTCACAACAGGACAGAATAGAGAAGAGGCAAGTTGCATGCCATGGAAAGAGACTTGCCTAGTAAGAAATTTAATTTTTGTTAAAATTATTCACCTAGCCTCTTTTAAAAATAGAACATTCAATTTTAGTTGACTGAAATGTAAACAAAGGCTATTAATGTCTCTTGTACTAGTTTGTATTATTTTATCATTTTATTTATTATTAAATAAAGCATAAAATTAGGATGCATGGGTGAGTACAGCCTTAAGCTAAATTTAGGAAGGGTGGGAAAATTTATTTTTCTATATATTGTGTGCCTTTGCAAAGCACAAGGGAGGACTTTTTGATATAAGAGTACTAAAGCAATCTTTTCTAGTTTTGCCTTATGTGTGAGAAGTACTTTCTTCCTTTCCAATTATTTGCAGTCTTGTGCATGTTTCTATTAGTCTTGTGAATGCAAACTCCCTGACCAATCATCTTACCATGCTGCAAAAAATTTAGTATTTTTTGCTAAATTTCAATGTGCATGTTAACTTATCAGTACTGTTGTGATTTTCCCTTAGTACAACCAAGTGTTTTCCCTTAAAAATTCTACAGAAAATTGTTGGCTTGTGCATCAAGAATTCTTCTCATAGCAATCATGCATATACTCAGTCAAAGCCCTCATATAAATTTGGTGTATCACCTTAGTTATAAATCATTTTGCAGTCATATTTTACTCTTAAACTCTCAGAAATCAGTTTAGGATGCACCAATAACGAACCGGCCTTGATACCGGAGACTCACCTCAAAATAGGTATACCCACAGACATAAGGTGTTTCCATTATATCTACAAAAGAGAGAGATCAATTGTGCAAGCTTAGAAAACCTTAAACCATCTCTCTATAGGGTGTACTTTCAAGAGATAACAATTTTTGGCACACCCGGTGGGACACTCACACAACTAAAAGTTTCACTTTCAGAGGTGTTTCATCATTCACTAAGATCAAACACCATGCATAGAAGTTTTGAAAAGAACTACTATTAATGGGTTATGAAGATTCAAGATCAAAAGCAGAACTCATCTAGCAACTCTATAAATCTTATTCCAAATAAGTATAGAACTTTTTAACAAGTTTTAAAATTTTCAAGCTACAGTCTTCAGGTATTTTTCAAGAAATTTAGGTATGTTATTTTGTTGTTATTAGTTGTTTTGTGATCAATAAACCTATTTTCATAAGTTCAGTATTTTATGAGGTCCTACAACCATGAATCCTCAGTTTCAACAATATTATCAACCAAATCAACAGTCCTTTTATCCATCTTCTCCTTCAGATTAGTTTTATAACCCTTATCAGAATGAATACCATTATAACCCAAACCCTGTATATCAAAGTGATTATCAATATGAGGGTTTTGTTGTTCAAGGTCAAAGTTATATAGAGGGTTATGCTGACTATGAAAGGTGAAGAGAACTTATAATTGAGTTTAATAGTTTGAAGTAGCAATATTTAGCTATCAAGAAACAAATTGAGAAATCTACAAGAATGAAGAAGGATAGGTTTCATGATAAGAAACCCTATCAATGGGATGTTCCTACTTACCCTCCCTATGAAAATTCAATGCCTATATCTCCCCCCGAGTAGATATAGACAAACGAAAGAATATGGAAATAAAAGAAACTTAGACCCCAAAATTTATTGCGCCTTGGCGCAGGTTAAGGGCACAGGTAAAAGGATGTCGACATGGAAATGGATGTGCCTATGGCACAGGTAAAAATATGTCAACACAAAAATGGATGCGCTCTGGCGCAGGTTAAGGGCACATGTAAAAGGATGTCGACATGAAAATGGATGCACCCTGGCGCAGGTAACAAGATTTCGACACAAAAATGGATGTGCCTATGGCGCAGGTAAGAAGATGTCGACACGAAAATGGATGTGCCCTGGCGCAGGCTAAGGTTGTAGGTAAAAGGATGCCAACATGAAAATGGATGCACCCTGGTACAGGTTAATGGCGTAGGTAAGAAGATGTTGACACGAAAATGGATGCGCCTATGGCGCAGGTAAGAAGATGTCGTAAAAAAAATGGATGCACCTATGGTGCAGGTAAGAAGATGTTGACATAATGATGGATGCGCCGAGGCACATCTTCAGGATTCGCAACATTTTGAGCGTTCACACCCCGACAGGAGGTAAACCCTGGCGCAGATATTCAGATGGCCATAACTTTTCACAGGGAGCTCGGATTCATGCAAGGTTGGACTTTTCAGAAAGCTTACGAGGTCCTCTATCCAACTAAGAATATATATATTTAATTACGCAAGAAAAATTTCTTCAAAAACTAAAAATATAATTCGCCATTTTTTGGGTTTGCTAAGGTTCTCACCTACCGCCATAATGAGTTGAATTAAATGCAACCTGGAGGTGGTTGGGGTAGTTTTGAAATTTCTCTCTCTTTTCTCTCTCATTCTTCCTATAAATTGTAAGCATGGGCTTCTTCCTAAGGTTTGACATTCTTGTTCTGCCACTCCCTTCTTCTCTTTGGCAAGTGAATTTGTTGAGTTTCAAACCTCCCATCTAAAACTGTAATGCAACTTTGCCTCTTGGCATTTTGTCATGTATTGTATCAATCTGTGGAGAAAATAATGCATGTCTATGGATGATTCTCAACCCTCTCTATGCTCATTTGCATCCTCCTGATCTTTCACTACAAATCTGGTTATCTGTGCATGATCTTGCATTACATTTTAATGGTTTGTGTTTATTGGCAAGACAGATGTTTCTTCATTCCTCGGTGCATCACAGTTGTTAGTTTAGGTTTATTTTTATGCATCTCCTTACCCTGTCTCCTTGGCAAGTTACATCAAGTTTTTCGAGTAAACCCTCTGCATTTTTATGTGTGCATCTGAATAGAGGAATAGGAACCGGCCTTCATCTAGAGAGCTTTCCCAATTCACAAGGTCCCACACTTGGGAAAAGCTCCATGTTATGCGATCGCACTGAGAGTATCAACCCATCGGGTTATAGACATTCAGGGGTGCTGTGATTCACCATCAACAGTACCTATGAAAATGAAGAAGACGATCTTCAGTTTTCTTATTGTACCATGTATCTAGATAGTGCATGTGAAGAAGAAGAGGAGGAACTTGAGTTTTTAGATTGCATGGATGATCTGAAAAATGTAGAGTCATTTAACAAAAGTGTTGAAAGGTCACTTACAATAGTCATTGAGAAATTTACAGAATAGAAGCAGTTCTCAAGATAGTTTCAAGATGAGTTACAGCAGTTGGAAAACACAAAACACCCTCCATGAAAACATTATAAAGAGCTCATTGTTGAGAATGATATTCATGATTCAGATCAAATCAAAACTTTCAGTGAATTTTTTTGTAAAAAGGCCTTGCCCTATCTGGTATTTGTCTGATTCTCACCCAGCTATGGTATTTCCATATTTAATGCTTGCCTTGGAGCACAAAAGTGAGTTATCTATTCTCAATATAAAACCTCAAATCATGCCAGAATAGTTTATAAATCAGATAGAGGTGCTTACCACTTCATGGACTAATTTGATGAGAAAATTAAAGGTACATGTCTCATTCCTAACTATGTCACTTTTCTAGTTTTTAGAGCTGAATTCATGGCCATGTTTTGGAGAAAAGGAAGTTACTTTTCACTACCTATTTCATGTTTTGTGTAGCCTCAGTTGGTGCTGGTTAGAGTAGGTTAGATTAGGATTTCCTTTCAATAAGTGTAGTTCCTACACATTGCAATGTTTTTCAATTTAGAAAGTGCATTCCTACACGTGATCTGGTTTACCAAATATTTTCCCAGTTTTAGTTTTTTTTGGAAGGGTTAGACCTTTAGAAAAGGAAATTTTTTGTTAGATGTTTAGAATCTATGCCCAATGGACAAGAGCAAGGCACTAGTATATAAACTAGCAGACAACATTCCCTGTAGTATCACTAGAAATGTTGACAATTTTTTCACTTGTGCAAAAATGGGCAACTCAAAACTTTGTTACGAAGGATAGCATTGGTGAAGTATACCTAAGATAGGGGAGATCATATCAGATTATGCTGATACTACTGATTTATTTTTAAAAAGATTACATGAAATATGCAACTATGTGTGCTGTTACAAAATGTAACAGATCACATAGTCTGCAATTTCATGACCATCCTCAGCAAAAGAACACAAGCCCCGAAGGATAGTTGTGTTGTCTTGATGAGGACATCCAATTACAGAATAGGTGAAGTGTAAAGTTTTGGAACAGCAAACATAAGTGCAGATCATAGAAAATCAAAGTTCATTACTGAATGTTACAAGTTCTATTCAATGTTCTTTCCTTTATGATTAAGACATTCAATTTTGTTACTGAGTTGTTTAGTTCATTATACAATCCATACAAAAAGTAGAAATGCAGAAAGAGATATACAAATCATTTTACAAAATTCAATGTTATATTCATAAGGAGGTTTGAAATGTTTCCCACACAAGCTGTGGGATGTAACTAAAAATTAAAATACAACTACTGAAAAGAAAGATACACATGCATGAAAGAGAAAGTAAAGGAGTATGAGTGAACCCATCATTTCCTTGGTGTTTTATTTCTTTGTTTGAGGCATCTCTACTCCATCTTTTGTTTCTCTTTCATCTCATTGTAGAAGCCATTGTACCTGAAAAGAAGAAAATTTAGCCATCAATTACGAGCTCAAGGATCAAACCATATTCCTACACTATCCTACTTCATGTATATGAATTTTCCCCTAACAAGAGATGTATTCTACTTAAAGAACAGAACTACATGCATGCTTTATTCACTCAAAAAGAAGAAAACATGGACATAAGAGAGGCCAAAAAGCCTAATTATTTTCTAACTATTTTCCTAAGTGTGTAGATACAGGTTGCAACAAAAAAGAAAAAATAGACAAGTCATAAGTGCATGCAATAAAAGGAAGAATGTAACTAAAATTTCACACAACTGTTCTAAATTGGAAGAGGTTACAGTACAAAGGAGAGAGTGGAAAATAGAAACACTTGTTTTAGTTGCAGCATAAGAGGGAGAATTTGATTTCAAGAAGCTGAAGCTAAATGGAAAGAAGGGATTACATTTGAAATAGGATGAGAGAGAAGATTTTGGAAAAAATTAGACAGGGCTTCGCCATGTAAAATGGACATTTACAACTTTTCATCATGCTATTTTAAATTACTCCATGCTTCAAAAGATCTATGCAAATCAAATAAGTGATACAGGGAGTAGAACAACATCACATGATCAAGATAAACAACTAACATATTTACAGTTCTCAAATTACTATACCAGTTCAGCAAGAAAAGTGTTATTTTTTGTATTCTGTATCAAAATACAACTACTATTTCTGGAAAAGGCATTATAGAAATTATTATGGAAAAAAATTGACAGGGCTTCACCATGAAAAATCAGCATTTCAAATTTTCCAGCAAGCATCTAAGTAAGAAACACTGCTATAAAAGAAATTAAGCATTGGAAACAAGTCGTATGCCTGAAATAGTACTAACAAGCTTCAAATTAGAGCAATGATCAAGATCATAAATGATGTTGTATCAATAAGTACATACATGAATGCAAGGAAGCATGATACAGATTTAAAATAAATTATTACTTCTAGCTCATTATTATAAAGGGAAGATAACCACATTCTAGAAAAGGTCCAGATCTAAGGATATCAAGGTGAAACACAGATGCTCAGAAGAATATTTCTTTTAGACTACTACCAAGTTACAAAAGGACAACAAGTTTACAATACAATGGTGGATCAACTATATACTCAATATCGCAGAACAAAAATTATTCACAGATCAAACCAAGTGACTGTGATAAGAAGAATGAAATTTGTAGAAATGGGAAAGAATGAAGAAGTCCAAACACCCACATCAATGAGCCTTCAGGTCTAATCATTTCAGAGAAAAAGATGTACCCCATAAGAATTCAAATCAAAAGCTTATAAAGAAAACCTTGAATCAAAGTTGCATGCACATTTAGGCTAAAGACAGTTTCAAAGTTTCTTTCAAAAGTCAACATTCCCATTGAAAATATTTTTCAAGTTGTAGATCTAAGAGTGAAAATTATAGTTTTTATCTTTAATCAGAAAAACCATTCTTGGGTATTAAAATTAGAACAAGTACCTACTGATTAAATTGGAGTTTCAAGATAATCTTACAAAGCCCAGCTATTCTAAGTTGCAGTTTCCAAATGAAGCAAGTATTAAATTCCTAGAATGCTACAATATAGCTTCAGAGCCAAGATTAAATGCATGATTCATAGTTTACAAGAACAGTAAAATATTGCAACACTTCAATAGAATAAGATATATTGGATTCATATAGTCATAGTTCTTAAGTGAAAAGGAAAATTTTATGCAAAAGGTATATCAAATTTAGGACTTGAAGGGATCAAATCAGGAAATGATAAGGATCAAGCTCATTACAACCAACTGAAGGAAATCTAGTTTATCAAACAATCATGCTTTGAAAGGGTAAATCAAGTAGGTACAGTTTAAGAACAAAAGCTCTATAAGAAAAGACTAAGAAACATATAGTGCAGGGTTAAATTATCATGTCACAACTGAGCCTTTCAAAGTCTTTTTCCAATTATAAAGAAGATGGAATGCAGAACATAATGAATAATATTCAGGGTTTTTCAGAAAAGGTTCAAGGATTGATCATGAACAAGTTTCAAATCAAAAACTCATACATACCCAGGTCTGATAAATACTCAAGAGTTTCAGAAATTTGTCATTCCCATTAAATCCAGATTCAAGTTGCAGTATTAAAGTAAAATGGTACAGATGCTATCCAATAAATGAATACCCATTAATGATTAGCGAGGAATAAGTGTAAGAAATAGAACTCACCAGTTAACACAAAACTATCGAGTCCTCAAGAACCATCAAATTCAGAACAGGAAAAATGAGGACCCAGAACGTTTTCAACTCAAAACCCCCAAAAGAACCACGTAGTCATGAGAAATGTGAAGAATGAGCAAAATATCAGTGTTTTGAAATCAAGATGATAACAATGATGTAGTTGAAAAGGTTAGAGAATGGAAAACTTATCATTCCCTCATCAAAATAGTGATGCTCACCACACAGGGACCAAGTAATGAAGCTTCAACTTCTCAATGATTACAAATGAGAAGAACACAGAGATTTTTTTCCATAGAAAATCCAAGCTCGAAAAGGAAAAAACTGAGTCTCACAATGACCACAGTGAGTTACAGAAGGTTGAAAGAACCATAAAACCCAAGCCCACAAATCTCAATGATAGCGGCCAAGAGAGAAGGTAGCTTGTAGAACTTACAGGAAGGGCTCTATCTTAGAGATCGCAACAAGGAAAAGAATTCAGATCACACAAACTATTCATAACCTAAAGCTCAAAAGTAATAAAAAATGGTTTCCACTAAGAATTGCAGAGAGTTCAAGAGCCAATATTGGTGAATAATGTCACAAAATACATATTCAATACCTATTTGTAGTGAAGGTCAAGCTTCAGAAAGAACAAAAATGGCCTCCAAGAAAAATTTACCAAGGCTTTGCCCACATACCAGAAAACTGAATGAAATGATCGTCAAACCAAAGCTTTCCTTTACCGCTTGAGCCCAATTATGGGTTAAGTTCAAACTGAACCATGATTTAGGATCAACGATCAGGCTTCATCAAGTACAAAGATCAAATTCCCAAGGATTGTGCTCAGAACTCGAAACAAACAACCAAGGTTAGTCGTCACTAACCACATTAATTACAGAGTTACAAATCCTAACCACAGGTTAGAGATCGACGACATCAGGCCAATCGGTACAAAGATCAACACTGCAGTTTCCATTTCAAACATCAAAGAAAACTTGGCCTAGGTCAAATTTCCATTGACAAATCCTATGAGGAGTGAGTCACCATGGAGAAGGGGACAACCCACATGTCCATCAGACAAATAAATCATTGCCAAAGAATTTTAGAGTCTAAACCATAGTGTATGCCTTCAATCAAAAGATGACTAAATTATGCTAAATGATCACCGAAAAGGTGAATTTAAAATTATACACTACCAAACATGCAACGACCAACACATATATACATGTGTGTATTCATCAAAGGATAGACCAAGGGATGTCAACATTAGATCATGTGCACATGGAGGTGGTCCCCATCAAGTGGATGTGTGAATGGATTATTTTGCAAATATTGTAAATATTTTGATTTATTTACTCACAGGGAGAGAATTGATTTTTATGCATGCTTCACAACAGGAGAAAACAGAGAAGAGAGAAATTGCATGCCATGGAGAGAGACTTTCCTAGCAAGCAATTTTATTTTTGGCAAAATTATTCACCTAGACTTTTTTAAAAATAGAACAGTCAATTTCAATTGACTGAGATGTAATCAAAGGCTATTAATGCCTCTTGGAATAGTTTGTATTATTTTATCCTTTTATTTATTATTAAATAAAGGATAAAATTAGGATGCATGGGTGAGTACAACCTTAAGCTATTTTAAGAAAGGGTGGGAAAATTTATTTTTCTATATATTGTGTGCCTTTGCAAAGCACAAGGGGGGACTTTTGGATATAGGAGTACTGAAGCAATTCTTGTTAGTTTTTCCTTCTATGTGAGAAGTATTTTCTACCTTTCCAATTACTTGCAGTCTGATGTATGTTTCTATTAGTCTTGTGAATGTAACTTCCCTAACCAATCATCTTACCCTGCTGTAAAAAATTTAATATTTTATGCTAAATTTTAATGTGCATGTTAACTTATCAATACTGTTGTGATTTTCTGTCAGTACAACCAAGTTTTTCCCTTATACATTCTACAGAAAATTGTTGGATCATGCATAAAGAATCCTTCTCATAGAAACCATGCATATAATTAGTCAAATCCTCATACAAATTTGGTGTATCACCTTAGTTTTAAATCATTTTGTAGTTATCTTTTACTCTCAAACTCCTAGAAATCAGTTTAGGATGCACCAATAAGGAATCGGTCTTAATACCAGAGACTCACCTCAAAATAGGTATACGCAAAGACCTGAGGTGTTTCTGTTGTATCTACGAAAGAGAGAGATCAATTTTGCAAGCTTTGAAAACCTACAACCGTCTCTCTACAGTGTGCAGTTTTGAGAGATAACACATACTTTTGATAATGACCCACCTTTGCATATCATATGTCATATTCGTAATGTAGCTATTAAACACACTTTTATTTATAATGGATCCAAACTCAATTTTTGTGCTATATCATTCCTTAAGTTTTTATGTATTTCTGCTTGTGATGTTAGTCCATATAGTAATTCGCTACGTGTTTATGATGGTTTGTTATGTCTATGTCTTTGTCACATTACATTACCTATCACTATTGGTACAAATACTTTACACATTATATTTTTCATTGTTGATTTCCCAATATCCTATAATTTTCTACTTGGTAGGCCATGGGTTCATACCATGCAAGTTATTTCCTCTACTATACATAATTGTGTCAAATTATTACATGAAAGCATTGAGTATACAATATTTTGTGACTGTGATTCATTCGAGTATTGCAATCGAGATCTTAATATTGGTCTTCATATTCCAGATACAGATATTATAGACAAGCCCTAACCTATCAAATAACCACCTCACTTACCACACCTTGACTGTGCCTTTTGCATGAAATATGTAATTTATTCTATGCTACTTACTAATACTACTACTATGATCCCATATCAAGGGCATGTCTAGTCCATAGACGTCTCATTATCACTCACACCATCCCTTGTACCACCTATATCAACACACTGAGCATTTACTTACATAATCTTCATGAATGACTTATATTACGAATAAATTCCATTTGATTGTAAATGCGATGACACCATATGTACACATGAGGTTTTGGCTTTCCTAATTTTTTATTTTGAGGATCAAGACCCTCACCACATGATCCTAATCTTTATTATGGTTTTTTTTGCATCACTACTGCTTATGGCTTATCTATATTTCATCTTATGGTATATATATCACACAGTCATCACTCATCTCCACTTACATTGGGGAAATCATGGCTTTATTATATTGGGGGCACTCTAGATCTGGATCATATAGAAATTTTCATTTCTAATGCCTTTTCAATGTGTCTTCATCTGTAATAGTTGTTTCCTAGGATACACACAAAATATCACCCTGCACATAATTTGTCACTTCCTCCATTCACCAATGAGGAGTATGCTATGGGCATGTACAAATTATGCCTTCATGGATCATTACACGATCAAGGAGACACTATTTCTTATCAGGTCACCAACGTTTATCCATTTGATTATGATCCTGAAAGTGATGATCTTCTAGATGACATTACATGATAGACTCTTTCATCATGTCCACTTTGGGAGCGTATCATATTACAAACTCCCCCCAATTCATTCACATACTTACATATTACTCCATCACACTTTTAGAATTCATGCATAAATCGTCTTAGCATAATCTCATCTTACGTAGTCATATACATGTTTTAGCTTCATCATTACTCGATGAATCACTTTTGTGTTTCAATTCATACTTGAATATTGAGGGATTACTACATAATAGGAATTACACATTGTGCTTCATCACACATATCAAATCCTACATCATACATTCTACAAAATTTTGATCATTGCATAGTTATACATTATACATCATACTAGCCTTTATTATACACTTGTATTATCTACAACACTCTCGTTGGATCCTATGCATCTTACACAACACACATTTAGGCTATCTACACATATTGTATTCAATACTATACACTATATACACATCACATGGTTATTTATCATATTCATTACATATGCTACATTATCTTCTACATGTTACACTCACTAGCCTATGATGTACTTGAATTCCTCGGTCCATACTTGATTTTTGAGGGTTTAAAAATCAAATGGACCTTACAATCATCACACATTCATCATTCGAACTCTCATCATAAAACATTAGTAGTGTATTGATATACACTATAGGATAAAAGGTCACCTACTCTATCATCTTATAGTTTTATATACTTTAGGATACATCACCATGTTGTACTATTGATCTCGTAGTGAGACAAGATATATGCTACATTGTCACTTACACTATCATCTTGTAGTGATACAAACTTTATGGATAAATTGTCACACATACATTATTTTTTTTGTGAGATAATATTAGGATATAAGGGTCACAAACATCTCTTCTATCTTTCAAATACCATCATCACTAGATATACATACTCATCACAACATGCTAGACACAACAAAAACTATTCAACCATTTCCCGATAATGCACTCTTGTTTACGGTTCATTCTGGAGTGTTGAGGGGGAAAACTAAATGAACCTCATTACATAAACTCCATTCACTTAGGGAGAACGTGGCTCCTATGATTCCATTCCATCCATCCACAACATGTTGCATGTTATAGTTTCTTTTACTCTTGCTTAATTTTGCTTGTTTAGGGTCACTTTATTACACATGTTGGTTAGATTATTTGTATGTCAATTATCTATATCATCCAAACATGTGTGTTCATGTATTTTTATAGAAGTGATCATAATGATAGGTGTCTTACATGCAACATGGATGCCCTCTTTCAAACCTTCCTACACTTTTCGCTGGGGGCATCCACATTCATGTCTCACAGGTACTATTATTTCTTTTTGTACTTTGCACTTTACATTAATTAGTTATACACTCTTTTGACATACTATTAATCTTTCTAACATGCTAATAGGTAATTCATATGAAACATTTGATATGTAGGGATATTTACTTCCATACATTTTTATTACATTATGAGTTATTTTTTATTTTTATATACGGGCCTTGCCTTAAGATTGGTGTGCACACTTGTTTATTGTATATGACCATTACGGCTGTGTGTGTCTTACGAAATCATGAGTGGTGTCTCATTTTTGCATCCCACTTTGTGTGGCTTACTTTGCCTTCTTGTATGTTTACATTCCTACTTTTCTTGGTAGATTTAATACTATTTGCATAGCTTACACATTCTCTTATACATGCATGATTGTTTGTACTAATACTTATCTTTGGCTAACCTTATTGTTTTTGCATACCTTGGATTCCACTGTTATCTCTCGAAAGTGAACCCTGGTTGAGAGATGGCCATAGGTTTTCTAATATTTCTTGATCTCTCACTTCCATATATACAATGGAAACACCTTAGGTTTGTGGTTATACCTATTGTTGAGGTGAGTCTTTGATATAAATTCTAACTCCTTATTAATGTATCCTAGACTATTTTTTTGGCGTTTTGATGGTAAAAAGTTGAATGTAACTGAAATTGAAATGGGTGATACACCAAACTTGTTGAGGGATTTGAGTGAGTATATGCACAATAAAATTGAGAATGAATTTTAGATGCACGAAGCAATGGTTTTCAGCAAAATATCAAGGTAAAACACTTATGTATTGAGGGGTACATCAAAACAACACAACAAGATATACATGCACACTAAGACTATGTAGAAAATAATAGATTTGCATCAAGGTGAGATGATTAATCATGGAATTAACATTCACAAGAATTAATGGAAATATGTACATCACTGCAAATAATTGGAAAGGCCAAAACTATTTCTCATTCAAGGAAAAACAGACAGAAATATGCTTCAACACTTTTATGTCCAAAATTCCTCCTTGTGATTTTTCCAATGCACACAATATATAGAAAAATTATTCACCCCCCTCTCAAAAAATACACAATGCTAATAATAGCCTCTGATGCAACTCAAACGCTCTCTAAAATAGAACATGCATCTGAAAAATATCCTGGAATACAACTTTATAATAAATAAAATGCTAAAAATATGGTGCATGGAATACATCTCATCTCGTCAACTTTTGTTTGACTCATCCAACCTCTCTTTGCACGAAACAAAAGGTATGTGTATGAATCTATTCGCAACCATCAAGGTATGAGGTGGTAATTTTTTCTCTATATGCAAAAGATATCTCCTGTCTTATTCCAACCCTTGTTGGCATGTGTAATTAGCCCCTTTGACATTATCTGATGGAAAAGGTGATCTTTTGGATTCTAGTCATCACATGCATGGTTTAATTTATCTTTAGGCCACTTGGCTAATAATTATTATTTTTGACCTTGGGCTATCAAATGCATGATTTCTTGTCTAGAAATTAATAATGTTATCCCCTTTACCTTTTACATGCAAAAAACTACAAGACAACCCATAATTAAATTATCTTCAAAGTTACCATCTGTGGCATATTAGAAAAATGAACCTAGCCATAGTTAGATTTATCCTCACGATGCTTAGCATGACTCAAATAGGGGAAAAAACCTAACTCATTTGCGAATTCCCTTCATTTTGAAAACTTCGATGAATAACGAAGCCTTGCTAAAATTTTACCATGCGGATGCCATTCTTGCTTTTCTTCGAGCTGGTGCAAGTTTCTTTTTTTGTTGCTACTAGGGTTGCATGAGATTTTTAAATATTAAGAATCTTCCATTGTTGATACACTAAAGCTCTGGATTGAAGTATTACAGATAATCTACTTTATGACCATGCATTTTTCCTTCTGGGTTCGACGCACTTTTAACGCCATTATTGGAGAAGAAGCTTTATTTTTCTGATCTGGGTTTTAATTGTTTTAGCCTTCATAGATATGGGAGTCATCATTTTCTTGGCAAATCTCTATGTTGGTTGGTAAGCTCTTTTATTCCTTGATCGACCAAATTCGGTTTTCCTTTCAAATAACACATGGGTTTGGATCATAACATGCAACTTTGATACAAATCGTGTTCATTTGCAAAGTTCACTGATTCATTCAAAATGGTTCGTTGTTTGAACTAAATGGGTAAACATTGTTTTGGTTTTTGTTATTTGTTGAAGAATTTTCTCAGAATTTGCATTTTGTTTCAACCCATATTTGGGTTTTGTTATTTCTCGATTGGGAGTTTTAGTTTCAATCATCTCGCTACTGTTTCTTTTGGTAAGAGCTTTACATTTTCTACAACTCAGTTCACATCGTTGGAGTTTGGGTTTTCTCCTTTTCTTGAGTTTATTCCATTTGCATTACTAGGTTTCTGAAAATGTTGTGCTTCTTAGTGCCCTATTTCTACTTTGATTTCTGATGGATTGATGATGAAGGCGTGATATTTCTGACCCTATGAAGCCCTTTATTACTTATGGCCCTGTTATGGTTGTTGGGATTTCTTGAACTTGTATTATTCTACTCTGTAATATCTCGATTTAGTTTTATATTGCCTCTTTTTGCATTCATTAGCAACTCGAAATGTCTTGAATATAGGAATTAGTTGTATTTTGGTGCTTTCTCACTTGAACAAGCCATGTTATTCCCAATTTAAGTTGGATTCTGAATGTCTAAGAAATTTTATCTATTCTATATCACCAATAAAAATACATCTAGTCCATTCATGATTACAACTATCATGTCTTGTTTGTTTTTAGTTTGTGACTTCTCATTTTGAGCTTTCAGTTCTGTTAAAAAACATATGTATTTTTTTTCCTATCTCATGTTTCCTACAAATTTGGCATGAGAACTCATCTTGTACTCTTATGAAGGCCATCATTAATCATACCTACTCAGTTTACCTTGACGGCATTGGGTTTCTATTTTAATTTGACCTTGAATTTATGGTCAAGGTTTAGATATTTCTCTTTGTTGTTTCTATCTCCATCTGAGCTTGACATACTTTGTGTTTGCCATTTCTTTTCAAAAACAGGTTCTACATTTTTTATTCTCTGATATGTTTATTGAATCGCCACGATTTTCCCTATTTCAATTGATGCTTAATGTATTTTGAGTTCCAAAACTATGAAGACTTGTTCTTCCTATCTGGTCAATGATTTGACACCATATACCCTACCTTGATAAGTTGGTTGTAAATTTCTTTTATTCTTTCCTAGACTTCATGTATTGATAATTATGCCTTATATAATCCCTTTTTGGAAGAGGTATTTTGTAACTTTGTAATTGATTGAAAATCTCTTCTTTTATTGTAAGTACCTTCTAACCTGGGCACTGTTGTATTTGCCTATGCATCATGGATATTGAACTTGGTAGTTGTAGATGGACATTTTTCCATATCTTAATAGTTGTTATTTCTTGAGAGGTTGATAAAACCGGTGCTATCATCTCAAAAATAATTCTCCCAATTTTGACTTCCTTTTTATCTTCAATGAATAACATAACTCAGTAATTTTTGATGAGAATGTATACTGAAAAAATCATTTGTTGAGAAAATCCTAGTTGCTTCTTCATTGTAGCCAGTCATATATTTTAAATCTTGAAAAATATTTTATAAAAGAAAGGCTTCCTGTACTGATGTGATACCTCTTCGAACTCTATTTTTATTCATTGTGCTTGTACTATAACAATTTCACATTGCCTATTTAAGTTTTATGTTTAAGCATTTTCCTTCATTCTGATTGCTCCTGGATTTGAGATATAACTGTGGTCACATGTCAATCATTAAGACAAATCAATACACTTTTTGACTACTCCATTATCCAAACAATTAACCTTAAAAAATACCTTTAGTGTATAGTGTGAGATTCAAAAGAACAATGTTTTGATGCTTTTACATATCTAGTCGAAGATTTAAAGTTATACTTGTTCTTTGATGTAGATTATATACTTTACAGATTGTGTAGAAGCATTTACATTGTTCCAAAGATGATTTCCTTCCATGATGAACAACTATAAATTTATTGAAGGTGTCTTAAAATATGAATTTGAAACTATACTTTTCTTTATGAACTTGATGGCGCTGACATAGATCTTCCTGAATGCTAATTGAAAGCTTCCTTTGTGCATTGGTATTTCCTAAAAATGATGTTTCTTTCATTTTGTAATGAACACATTTTTAAAATTCTTTGATTGATATCTTATAGTACTTGCATTGATGTTGTATAGTGTCGAATACACCTGCGAACTTATTCTTTCATGAAATTATGCTACCAAAATGTAAATTAACATACATTATTTGTACCTACACATTGAAAGAAACAGATAGAATGATTGTACATTATTTTACTGCTATTTTTTTATGTGATTTTAGTCAAAAGATGATATTTTGCTATGCAATTCTTTCCTATACTTTCTGAATTCAATGTTCATTTCATGAAATTCCATATGTTTAAAATTGTGAGTACATCAAATTATGGAAATCCAGAGCTCTAACATGAATTTTCTTCTCTTTTTTACGTACCTGTTGAAGATGGAGAGGAGGAGCGACAAGGAAAACTAGAAATCAACTGGGAGAACCCATTTGAATAGGTAATGATGGATCTCTCTTTCTCTTTTACTCATAGCTTTACACACATGCATTTTAATTTATGTACGTTGAATTCAGAGTTATTCCACAACTTGTGTGGGTTTACTATAATGTTATTCTTCACGAATAAATGATTTTTCTGTGTAATGAGATGCATGTCTTTTATTTTCTATAAGTTCTTCATTTGTATGGATAATAATGAACTTGTATAATTCAAATACACTTAAATAATTTTTTAATCTTGGAAAAAATATTTGAAACAATCATACCTTTTTATTCTCATTGAAAATGCAAAATTATTTGTAAAACTACACCTTGCTATGCTTCAAACCATTGCAACCGAGACTTCTGTTTTAGAACGTAAATCCCTTCTTATGTATATTTACTTCCTTCAAACCAAGGCCTAGGTAAGGAGTATTTACCTATTTTCTGTCTTACTGAAAGAAGAAAAATCAAGAGGTGGTATATGAAGTTAAATATTCTTCTAGAGACAACACTTTCAGCTGCTAATTTGATGCATGGCATTCTAATTCTATCAAAAACCAACAATTAAAATCTATATCTCTTTTGATATGGCTGCCCAAAACATAGTCAAACTTCTAACGCGTCCAATATGAGAAAATTATTATTTTTGAGATTTGTGCTTTTATACAAGGTGCAGTGACTTGGTCACCCTCTAAAAAGAAGCATTCCTTTCCCCATGTTATAGGCTTATTTTTTATTTTTTATTCATATGGTTGAAGTGGTATATTGGATGCATCTCATTTTCCTAGCAATGATGGAAGATGTACCAGGAAAGTAAGGAGTGCATCAGTAGGGATTTACATTCTAGACAATACTTTCACACTAGGTGAAATCAGTACACTTACTGCCCTATAGGATTTTGCATGTTAGACACAACAAGGTGGATTACTTTTGAATAGTTAAATGGGTTTTTTGTAAAAAGTGGATCTCATATGGCAACATTGTCATCAGTCCTGGTAGGAGGTGAGTGGTAGTGGTAAGAGGAGATAATAATAGATTCTTCCCTATAGTTTTATTTTTCTAATGATGATCAGATCACCCAAACAACTAGGACATACAGAGATCCCTTCATACATGTTCAGGGAATCAGTTAAAGGTTGGAGGATATAATAGAATTCCTCCCTAGCATTCTTCTGCTTCCATGGGTTCAAGGATTGTACCCAAACAAACCCCAGGAAGTATAGGAGAACCTTCTACACCCTCTTTCTCGACATGGATTAGGTGGCCCCAAGTTTCATTTACATTTTTCATTTGCATGATTTTAGACATTTACATGCTATGAAGGACACTTTATATGCATGTTTGGATATCATCTGCAGGTTATTATATCATTTGTATACATGTATATGTGTACTTAATCATGCCTTTCTTCATTGCATTTAACTAGCCTTATAAAAGGAATACATACAGTATAAAATGGGGGAAACTTGGACTCAAAAAACGTCAGCAATGAAATTGGATGGCAGTAGCACACCATACTAACCATGCAGTGTCTCTATCATTTCAAATTTTGAGACGATACACCATATGTTCATGGTAAGACAGTTCTATAAGATAATGGAGGTGTATCAATCACTAGAGATGAATGAAAGATCGGATATTGGTTTCAGTGGATAGAGGATAATTTGAAATGTCTTTAGGGGCATACCCTAGAAATAATTGAGTGGAAAATTAAATATAGAAAGAGGAGAAGGTATATTTCCAGAAGAAAAAAAAAGTTTTGTATGAAAAATTTTAACAAGAACTTGTTTAAGTAAATATTTTGACACATGTAAACAAGGGTTCTTTGACATGCATCAACATGTTTTTTTAATGAATAAATTGCTGCACGTCAACGACCCTTATGCCATAGTACTTCTAGATAATTGGCCCAAGTTTACTCGTGTCAATGACTCGATCTTGACACACTCAGGATTTATCTAAATCCTTAAACAACAAATATCTGAGGTTTCATAGTTACTTTTGTGAGTACAGGACAAGTGCTTACGACTAGCATGTTTTTCCCTATGATATATTCTTGCAATTGGGCGAGGTTTTTCCCAATTTCCTTTGAAAGAATGTTTTCTTTTTGGGTTGAATGTGGAAATTTTTTAAAGAGTGATGAGTCAATTTTATTGTCACATATCATAATTAGGGATTAACTAATCTCTTGTTCCTGCATTCATGAAGTGCATCAACTGGTTCACTCTTGTCTTTACCTTTGTCCCTAAAATGCTTCATCTTGACTTATTGAAAGGGTGAGGGACCCAACAACCCTCTTTTTTACTGCAAAAAATATGTTACTCTCATGCGTCAATCATATTGTAAATTTCTTATCTAGGATGTCAATCATATCTCATAATCACGATGTGTACAATACCACTTTAGTTGACACATGTGATGACTATATCGCTAGTCGTGCATGAACAAATAATGTCATGAGAATATCTTCTGAGTTGGTAACAACAATTAGAATTGTTACATATAGATTTTGCGACTTCATGACATTCACGGTATTGGAAATTTTGGTAAGCTATGATTACAAGGTAGTACCGTAGTATACTACATAGCCATAGTTACCTAGGTTTCATATTCAGGATGATTTAATCATTTTGACTTTGAAGCTAATCACATGTCAAATTGGAAAATTTGGAATGTACATATTTTAGGCGATGATGACACTCGACATATTTCTTTGAATCATGAATCAGGTGGTATCATAATTTTCATATAATGAAATTTTCACCATATGTGAGGTCGAATATTCGATCAACTTCAATTATCCCTGAATGCTACATGGGGAGGTTTTCGCCCTAGTTTAACTTATCATCATATTAGTGCACAATTTGAATCATCTTATAGATATGATAAACATGTGTCTTTCCTCATTTTTTCATTCGACACTTTATCTAGTCATTTGGTATATTTCCTATTACAATCTTCATAGACATTATGTTGTTATGCATAAATTTATAGCATACAAAATGTTATCAAGATTTTGGTCATGACAACCATAACCCGTACTGTGAAATTCCCTTTCCCAGTTGTAGGCACAAAATCATGCACTTTAGACATTATTTAATCTCGGTCTCATACTATTATTTATAAGGATTTTGAGTGAAAAAAGTAATGAATTAAACCTTTTCTCTCTGGATCACTCTTATTTTATTTTCTTATCATTATTCCCAACCTCTTACCACCTGCATATGCCCAATCTATTTTGATCATTTTACATCATTTTAGCTTTGACTAAGGTGCACCTAGGCTAGTACTGCGGCGTGTGTCATGTGCACCCTGGTCCCAGTTAGGGGTGCCCTTATCCTTTTCACACTTTCACTGCCACTTTTTGGTACTCTCTCTAGCCTTTTGAGATCTTCTTATCTTTTTGGTGGTCAGCCATTTCAGAGTTAATTACAAATTTGGATCAAGAGAACCCTATAAATATAAATTTATGAGACCATAATGAGGGACCAAGCACTAGTCACTACTATCATCCACCTAGAGTTACATCCATTTTAGAGATCATTTTCATCCATTAGCTCCATCACAAAGGACAAGGTTGTTTCATCTGCATCACACAAAGCATAGGAGGGGATTCTATTCTATTTCATGCACCATTCTATTAAATTTTTACATCTAGTTATTGCTCACTACTTCACAAAGTGCGACTGACACAAGATCACCTAAGGCACATGATGCACACACACACCAGAACTACATTTGGGTCTGAAATGTAGTGCAACGCTCAATTAGTAAGCCCACTTTTGTGGTAGCTAAGGTCAGTTCAACCCATTCATTTGCATTCTTCTTTTTTAGGGTTTTGATACTTCTTATGGTTTCTTCCAGGTCTTTCTTTCATCTTGGGGTATTGGTGACACCTGGCATAGTACAGAAAATCTGATGCAACATACAACAAGATTTTCAAACCTCCTACAGGACTTTTGAAACTCATTTCCATACCTTTTGTATAGACTAGGGTGCCCATTCTATAAACCATAGTGCCCGCAAGTGCCCTAGTCCCTCTTCAGGCACCCCAATTTAGCTAGATAGCTTGAATCCATCCTTTTCAAGGCTTTTTCACATTCCTGTTCCTACATCATGTTTCTCTAGTCACTTCTGCAACACAATCCAGTGAGCTTCTCTAATCATCTGAATCACTTCCTAATTCTTCTTATACATTAATTCTATTAGATTAGTTGTTTGGGTCATTCTTAATGGTATTTACTACATTTATTTACTATATTTTCATGTTGTTCTCGATTAGATTAACTATCATATATCCACATTTTTAGTTAATCACCTACCCACAAATAAAAGGGAAAAAAACTAAAATAAGATATTGAAAACTAAAAAATAAAAAAATAGAAACATGCATCCTCAGTGCGACACTAGTACAAAACGAAAGAAAAGATGATGATTTCAACTTTGACTTCCTATGAAGGATGATACTTGAGCCATTTCCTCAACTATATCCTTGAAATCCATCTACGAGCTAGAGGTCATCCTTAGATAATCAATATATCTCGGGCCCTCCTACACCATTAATATTTTAAGAGAATTATGGTCAAGAGGAATGTAGTTGAGCCACTACTAGACCTAGATAGCAAAGGAGGAACATTAAGAGGATATATTTTCAAAAAAACTTCTACACTCCCATTCAAGAATCATAGTTCATATAGATTCAATATTTTTTATTCAAATGAGTCTTCTGTGTCTTCCTCCATACCCAATTCATTGAACAAATTATTCGTCACCACATAATATGCAAGATCAATGTGTTGTAGAGATTTGATGGATTGTTGCATAGTTGAGAATTATTTCTCAAAAGTAATCTCAAAGAAAAAAAATGGTAGTTTCACCTTGTGCAAACTAAAACTAGGAGGGGCGCATGATCTGTTAATGGATTTCCCCCTACACACCTACCACTAATGGTGACTCAACCACTGTTTCAAAACCTCATTCCTTCATCACACTCTCCATCACAAGAGACAACCTGCATTCCAAAAATGACACAAATTTAACATCTATTTCTTCCAATTTTTGGTGATTCAATTTTTTCCTAATCCAAATGTTGACATTTGAGTTAGAATGAATGGTAGATACAAAGAATGATATGAAATCCAAATAAAAATGATTGCTACCTTTAGTCTTGAGCCTAGATGGAGTGGGATTATGAACTAGTCGATGGAAATTTACAACAGAAGAAAATACATTCTTACGTGCCCTCGCCAATGTAGCCAAACCATTAATGGAACAATGCCCCACTTCATAGAATTTAACACAGAAGATCCTTGATTCTTCAAAAACTAGGGTCCTGAACCCCTAAATTATTTTTATCTCTTAGCCTAATAGTGGTAAGGGGATTCCCATTTGCTAAACTAATGCAAAAATGAGCATAAAGTATCATGGAGAAATCTTTGGTGGTCAGGTCCATAGCTATAAGGGTTCCAAGAGCACTAAAAATTCCTTAAATCACCTTTGGATCCAATAACTCTTGAGGAAAAGAAAGCAATCTATCCCATATAGGGAATGAGCTAGGAGGATGATAGGCAAAAAACCCAGGGTCCCATTTGATGATATTCAAAATAATATTTCCAAGAAACCAAGGGCATTCATATATAACCATAATAAAATCCTCTTCAGTAGGAAATTTAAGAGAAATGATTCATAAGACATAACAACAGTAAATATATTATGTCTTAGATTCGTTTTGTATTATTCCAATCTCCTCACTGCATCAATTTTTGGACGGGTGCTAATGAATCTAACTTGCAGAGAAAAATCATATTTCTCTTCATACTAGGTAATGATCTCTTCACGAACAGTTAATAACAAACCTTCCACACCCATAGAAGGGGAAGGTAGGGGAACCCTATAAGAAGGAATTATCTTCCTATTTCTTGCTTTGCACTGAAGCATGTCAGCTAAAGTCTTTGGAATAGCTTGCTGTGAAGGAAGAGAAGGGGGAAAAACAATGCCCAAGTCTCTCTATTTTCCATCCCCTGGTTCAATCTCTTTTTCCCACTCAATACTCTCTCCTAGTTGTTTCAAATACAAAATTTTTATGGTAAAAATTTTTATCATACCACATATATTAACTGGATTGGTGGAGGAATAATTTCACAAAAGTGGGATATGGGGGTGGGCTTGGTTCCTTAATGTCTTTCGAGCGATCTACATTCAAGGAACCCTGCTACGATCCGTTTTGTCCATATGGATAATTTTGATTAAAAAACATTTTTATTAATATAATAAGCTATAATTTAAATTAATATAACCAAAGTAGAAAGACATTACAAAAATCTTATAGTAAAAAACTGGTGGGAAATGATTATACTAGGAGGGAAAATAAATTTAAGTTAGTTAAGCGAGGAAGGTGGGTGAACCATGAAATGGATATTTGATTCAATAACATGAATGGTGGTGTAAGGTCTAGGTGAGAAAATGTGAGCCAAGATGATGATCTCAAACATGGGAATGGTAAAGTAACAGGGAGCCTGAGGCAGGGTTTAAACTCAAAAAATGACAAACACATTTGAGCTAATACAAAGGGGCCTAAGAAGTTGATACGATTTAGAGCCAAACACAACTCACTTAAGAGTTCTAAACATAGAAAAATGAGCCTTATTTGAGTGAGGATATCAACATGAGCTAGTTAAGGGCATGATATTGATGTGATCGAGGTGAATAGAGAATGAGTATGAAGATCTCATACGTAGTTTTTTAGGTGAAAAGGTTACTCGGATGAGCTAGAGGAAGACAAATATGGTTAACATAGAAGCACAACAAGAAGGAGAGAGAAGAATGAAGAAGATAAATAATTCAAAAGAAAAATTTAATCAAAGATTTAAAAATACACCAATAAACTATAAAGTACCTCAAAACTTAAGCTTTCCCCAAAGGTTAAATTTTGTCAGCTATATTTAGCTACAAAACCCAAAAAACTACATATGCACAAGGTAAACATCCAAGAAAAACTAAATCCTAAAACAAAAGTTGTTAATCCATATTAAAAATAGTAAAAAGTGTTTAAAACCTCCACAAGAAGTGATCAAAACAGAACTATAAGTATTTAGGTATTGATAAGTATGAGTACTTGCTTAGCAAATCACATCTATGATACCATGTGAGATGTTTTTATAAGGGTCAAAATAAACATGTTCACATAAATAATATTGCACTCCAAAATAATTAAGAAATATTTAAGTAATTATTAATTTTTAAATATAAAATATAAAATCATGTGCACAAAAAATATAGGTCTACTCATTCTCATAGACCAAAATAAAAGGGTACATATGGGATTGTTGTGTAACTCTCAAAACCAAAATATCCTTCCATCCCTGAGGGAAAGAGGAGTTCTAATTCCCAAGATGGAATGTAACTCCTATAATGCTTATGACACATATGAGTTGAAACATTCTATGAAATAATCTATTATATGTCGTGACTCCGCATTGAGGTGGAAATTCCCCGAGTGATAATGAGAAAAACCTCACATAAATAGTAACCCACAAGTAGGATATGTGCCATAAAATTTAGGTTAACTATTTTGGAACCATAATGTCTACATATATATATTTTCCTTATTTTAATTATTTAAATAGATAAATTAATCTTTGTTTTGTCTTCATTGGTATAATAACATCAACAATCTAGAGGTGGGCGTGTTTTCTTAGTAGTTTATAGTTTTAATACCATCATGTAAGAGAAATATTTTGACCAAATTTGAAAAGTACATGATGGCAATGGAGTCTCATTTAGTGCACATGGAGGAAGAAAGAAGAAGTGTGTCTCCCCTTTTCTTATTTAACTATAATCAGACATGAAGTGAAGACACAAGCTTGTGTTCTTATTCAACAGTTCTCATTTCCTATGAGATGCTCTATTGAAATTTTCATGTGTGCTCACATTAAGGCAAAGCCTCTAGATCCTATCATCCATACGGTCCAATTAAGAGTAAAAATATTGACAAGGGTGCAATAGCGCTACTAAATTATATTTTATCTTTCATATAGGATACTGCAACTAAGGAAATGAATAAGAGGAGTGGAGTGGCATTGTACATGATTTCAAGACCTAAATTTCTGAATCTCTATTGATTTTTTCCATGGGAGACATAATTATTAGTATATAAACATTATGAACGTAGGAGAAACATGGAAAAAATATATAATTCCAAGGCTAAAAATAACAAAAATAGATATTTCTGGTACTCATTTTTTTTGCAAAATTAATAACTTTGGATATTGTTAAAGTGTCGCTTAATATAGTGATTTCCATTCATGTTAATTACGGAAAGTAATCTTACATGAAATGGAAATTTATCGTCATTAAGAGGTCTATACCAAGCCCCAAGTATCACCAACTAGTATTTTTCATTTCTCAAAAGTCTCCATAACATTAGTAACTTGTAATTCAAAGTCGCAGTATTTCAAGGGATGCTTGACTAGTTCTTGTTCAATGTGTGATTCCAAGAAGAGAAGATACATATCCAGATTGAGGAAGAATACAATGCATATGATGAATAAAAGGTACAACACCCCCACAATCATCCATGTCTTAGTACATAAGAATAGTGATCTCACCTTCATTATCTTCTTCATGAGTAAGGATTTGTACTTTACAATACAACAATTAAATTTTGTATATGGCATTATGTCTGCTCCTAATTGGGTTTTTCCTCTTATTAGTTAATCAAAAGGAAAAATAATGCCACATAAAAGAAAAATATGTGCACCATTATACTTTGTAAGGATCTTTGTTAAATTTTCAATGGAAAAGTAGTGTGTCCAATGGATGTAGATGAGAAAGAAAAGTAATACAAGGCCAATGCAAAAACATTGATGTTTATCACTCTCATATTTTATGATGAGGTAAAAAAAAAGGCTTGTGAAAATATCATAGATTGCATGGAATTCTCTCTCCACCATGTAGAAATAAAAGAAACTAACAAAGACCCTCCATCTCTATATACCACTTCATATACTACATATGAAATATGGCAAGAAAGTAAAGGAATTCTTGCTTAATGAGGAAACACTAAGAATAGATATTGTATCACTTGGATAAAAGGTGGAATATGATATTGTATTTCCTTATCACAATGAGGTATCTTCCTTCCTAGTTTAGGACATTTATCACAACATTGAACATCAAAAAACACGAGGCATGATTTGTAAAGTCGATGAATTTTGTCTAGTAGAAATAATCCATCAAGATAATGAATGAGGAGTTTAAAGACAAGGTACTAATCCCAAAAATAATAAGAGTAAAAAAAGAATCCCTACAAATAACTACAGTAGTAGAAGACTCATAAAGTGAATTGATGGTGTCACATCTACACCTAGAATACACACCTCACTGTGAAATGTTGTTATAATGACATCACACAACACAATTCTAGAGAAGAGATCACATATGAGAATAGTGATTCATAGAAATATAGACAAAGTTCTTTCCATAAGAAATAGAAATGACATTTCATGTCCCAAGAAGATGACAAACTAGATGAGGAATTACATGAATCAAAAAAATTGTGGTGCACATAAAAATGTTGTTCTACACTCCCAAATTTTGTAGCCATTGTAAAACATTTGGGTGATTAAATTTGGTGCCCGAAAGCATGTGACAAGTGACAGGAAATTTTTGTACTGAGTAATTAAAAAACCTAGAAGAGATCAGATTCAATTTAAAGAAAATAAGGAGTTTATTGTAGACTGAGTACACAATGTCACCATTCCTCTTGAGATTAGAAGTTATACCCTCATATAGGTGCTCTATATTTTAGGACCGACCATAAATATCCCATCTATCTGTCAACTCTTAAATAAAAATCTCAAGGAAGAATTTATGGCATATAAATGTATCAAATCATGTTTTATCTCATGAGTGTAAACACAAAATCACACACTTTGGGTATCTATTTAGTCCTGATTGTAGGCTACTCTTCATATGATTCTTAAGTAAGAAAAATAAATTAACACATGTCTTTGGAAACCTTTCTTTGCATTTTTTTTTCACTTTTTGTCTTGAACCCTTACTTTCTCTATCTTCTTTTCTATGCCCTAAAATTTATCATTCTAGACACTAGTTCCCATCTAGGACGCTACCACCAGGCGCCCTTGTCCCCTTAGGATTCCCCTGACCTCTATATACTTTGTTCACATGTTTTAGGTCGTTTCTACCCATTTGAACATCAAATAATTTTTGCAGTCATCCTTTTAGGGAATAATTATGAAATTCAACCAAAGGAATCATATAAATATAAAGTTATGTGATCATCATAAGAGACCAAATACTAAACAGTAACCTTCACCAGCTAGGCTTTCATCCATCGAGCATCTAAGAGATCCATTGTATCCATCTATCAACATCCAAGGGACATACGAAAGGTTATTTTGTAGACACACTGCATAGGATGGAAGTTTATTCTACTCAATGCACACATCAATAACATTTTGTACATCTAGCTTATTTTCAGGCTATCTAGTATGCATGCACAATAACTACCTAAGGCACGATTCCACACAGACACATAGAACAACATTGGGTCTGAGATGTAGTGCAATGCCCAGTCATAAGATCGCCATTTTGATAGCTGAGGAAAGTCCAACCCCTCATTTTACACATGTTTTTTAAGGATTTGATGTCTCTTTGAGCGTTTTGTAGGATATCATTTATTTTGTAAGGATAAGATTTGCGAAATCCTTCAAACCCATAAAAATTCAATACTTGTGGACCTAAAAGGACACTAGTACCTAAACTTATAAACTTCTAGCATGCACTCCTAAACTTCCTAAAATTCCTAGTCAGTAGTAGCATGCACTCCTAAGGTTCCTAGGCGTTGGTGCCAACCCACATCTGACAATCACACAATTTTCTGAGCCTCGTTACAACAGTTTGTACTTACATTTTACTAGTTTTCTTTCTTGGCTTACCCTTAAAACATAATTGTGAATCAACTAAGTATTTTATTTCCTTCATTTGTAATTAGGGTTTCAAATTTAAATTGCTTACTTTCTTGGGTCATATTTTTACTTAATTTCTTATTCATTTACTGCTACAATAACAATTAGAATTAGTCATTGATTTCATATTTTGCTTAATCATTTTGGTGAACCCAACGTTAATTTTGTTATTTGGTGAAAATGATTAAGCTAAATGTGAATTAATATTTCTAATCTAGTTGTTATCTTAGCAGTAAAAAATAAAAAATTAAGTACATGATTTAAGTCAAATAAGCTGAACAAGAAATTATGAAATCCGAAGTGCACAAAAGAGATAAAATTACTTAGTTCTTTTATAATTATTCCTCAACTCTGTTGAAGTATTGATTAGATGGAATAAGAGGGAGAAGCATCCCATACTCCTTCAACAACATCACATGCACACAAAACAAGGGGTGCATCATTTGGATGAATCAGTCACCTAATACAAAGTCATACATTCACATTTCACCACAACATAATACCAGTACAACACAATGGTCAGTATCAGATACGGATAAGAATCAAACTTGGGTCCTTAACATATCACTGACACTAGCACCCAGACTAGGAAAGTAGCACATGGGTGCGCTTGACCCTTCCTAGTTTCCAATTACTACAAAAAAATTACAAATAACTTAACAGTTCAACACAGTCTATAGAACTCCACACAGAGGATTTTACTAGGAACATAGTCTTTAACACTCAACACACATGCACTATATAAAATTGTTTACTTTCAGATTAGATTGAATGATTCAAATTTTACACACCATCTGTAGTGGTGTTATAAATTACGTGAAGTAGTTAAATCTTGGAGCATAACAACAAAATATTCTCCCTGCACTTCTTTTATATCAATGGTGTGAGATACCCTCAAAACCCTATGGTCGGCACAATTGGAGTGAGATCACCTAAAAAAATAGGTCTCCTACAACATCTATAGGAACCTTTCCACACTCTTTCCTTATCAAAGATTAGGTGCACATGTTCCTTTTTCACATTATCATATTTTACATACTTTCCTTACACATGTTTTACACATTTTAATCTTATACATGTGTATTTGACTACTTGCTAATTATTTTCTTTTGTAGGTCCATCCAAATGGGAAGTGGTAGTTAACATCATTGAAACATCACATACAACAAAATCAACATCGACAATAGGTACAATCACAACATATACACATGTGATTCTCCCCTAGAGTAATTTTCATCATCACTTTCTACATTTTTTCCTCGTTAACATCCCAACTTCACACTTTTATCTTGACACATTTTTCCTCATCCTTCAGTATGCTTCTGTCATTGTTCTACATGGTTATCAGGTACACATCTCTTATCTAATTTATGTTATCAAGAATTAACTCAACAAAAAAGAAAGCGGGGGAATATATAGACACAACATCACACACTTTGTGTAATTATATAGTCCTCATTACATACTAATATTCATAAGATTCCTATGAAAGAAAAGTACTAATCAACACATTTCTTATGCCACCTTTCTTTTCTTTCTATCGCCGCATTTGGTCCTACACCCTTAGTTGTTAAGTTTTCCTTTTTATATCATTGTGTTTATCATCCTGGACATTACCACCAAACCAAGATGCTAGCACCAGGCACCCTCTTCCCCTTTGGGCACCCCTAACCCCTTTGTACTTTTTTTACATCTTTTGGGTCATTTCTATTTGTTTGATCATCTTATCTTTTTCATTTTCATACTTTTCATGGTTAATTACAAAATTTAAGAAAATGAATCATATAATTTAAAATTATGTGATAATAATAAAGGAAAAATCACTAAGAATTAGCTATTACCCCTTAATGTTGCATCCATGAAGAATCTAAGAGCTCCATTGCATCCATCTAGCACCATCTAAGGGAAAAAAGGGCTAGTTATTATGAATACACTTCATTGGAGTGAAGGTCATTCTATTCCATGCACACATCTATTACATTTATTTACATCTAACTTACATGCACTCTAAAAAGTGAAACATGTACAAGAGCCACTTAGGGCACAGTTCTACACACACACATAAAACTATGTTTGGTATAAGATGTAGTGTATTGGTCAATTGTAAGATCACCATTGTGACAAGTAAGGATAGTATAACCCCTCATTTTTCATCTTTCATTCTTAGGATTTGATGTCTCTTTGAGGGTTTTATAGGTCATTGTTTCATTGAAGGTTTCTATTGACTTTAGCGTTCATTATCAGACTAAAGGTAAACAAAAAAGAATAACTAGCGACCACTCAGAGTTGTTTTTATGAGCATGTCCACAGAAACAGGTGCCCAGAAAATGTCCCATGGCACCCACGGGTGCCCTTATCCCTCTCTAGGCTGCCCAGTATAAGAAGATCATCAGCTCACACACTTTTTTGATGCTCTCTCTAATTCTTTGCCCTATTTTTTCATCCGCTAAGAACTTCAGCATAGTCCATAAAAAATTACAAAACAAATAAGTTATTTTACCTCTTCTGTGCACTTAGGGTTTCATACTTTCTTGATTAGCTTGCTTGCGTTAATTCCTGTACTTAATTGTTTATTCTTTTACTTATGCGATAACAATCAGATTAGGCGTATAAATTAACATTTATCTTAATCATTTTGGTGAACTTGGTGTATCCTCCACTACGCATTTTGCATCTTATTTATTCTACACAATCATGACATATCTTTCTTACATCTTATACTACATGTTGCACTCACTACCATAGAACACACTCTAGTTTAATGGTCCATACTCGACTACTAAGGGTATATAACTCAAATGGATCTCACCATACTCAATCACTCACACACTTACAATCCACACTTTTTTCTTTAACGATCACATCTTTGTAGTACACACATTTAGACCATTTCCCAGTGAGGCACTCTCCTTTACGGTTCATTCTTTACTACTAAGGGGGAATATAAAAACGAACCTCATTACATACATACACAAATTCTTGGGGGCCTAGCTACTCCTATCATTCAAAATGCATTCCATTTTGTCTCATCCACAACATACTTCATTTCTTGGTTACATTTACTCTTGCTTATTTATGCTTTTACTTGTACACTTTACTACACATGCTAAATAGATATGCTTTATGTCATTATCTTTATATATACACACATGCATGTTCACTTGCATTCCAGTTTTGATTGCAGATTCTTTAGATTGATACACATATTATGGATGCTTGATGCAATACCTATTACCATTTGCATAACGGCTCTTGGAGGCATCCACATTCGTACATTGTTTCATTTTATTTCATAGGACACTACTTTATAGGATTATACATGGTTTTAATAAATTTTATCTTCCTAACATACTAATAGGTGTTTCATGTGCAAAAATGTTTTTGTAGGTCTATTTTCTTCTATGGTTTTAAGTTACACTAATTGGTCTTTATATGCCATTATTTGTGGGATTTTCCCTTTGTCTTGTGTCCACATTGTTTTACTTTTCTTTAGTCATCCTTCATTGTCTTTCAACATCGTGAATTGTGTCCCATGTTTGTAACTTGATTTTCACACTGTACATTTTCTTCTTGCGTTTTAACATTATCTTTTTACATCTTCACATACACAATTTCTTCACTTTTCTTTTACATGGTGTTTGTCTTTACTTTTACTAAAAAAGTTATCCTAACCACTTTGTTTGTGTGTACATTAGTTTCTACGAAGCACATTCCCTTTCCCCTACATGGCACAGCTTCAAAAAAAATGGTTGGTCCTACTTTGGGCCACATACTCCTTCAACAACATTCCATACACAAAAAAAGGGGGAACATCATTTGGGTGACTCATTAACATTGGACAACATAATATTCATCACACAGAACAACACAATACCAGTACATCACACTCATCAGTATCAGACATGGCTCTTAATTAGATTTGGATCCTATTATTTTGAAGATTCATACTTTTTTGGTGGGGCAAAGACAAATATGGGAGGAAATAAATTACATACATATGAGAGGAATATTCTCGTATATAGAGGGGGGTTTAAATTTTTTGAGGCTTTTAGAGAAAACAGAACAAAACTAACTGTATCTTTCGTGAGAAACTTGAATTGAACTGAGAAAAAATTGAGTTGTTTCGATTTGTCTGAAGTTTCTCATGCCAAGATGATTGTTAGTGTACAGTCATTGGAAAAAATTGAGGCCATAGGATTTATGGTCCCTTGCTGAGAAATTAGTATTTCTTAAAATTATCTGTGTGTTGTATCCTAAGCAATGTTGTATTTGTTCTTAAGATAAAATACTTTGAATCAATTGTTTATCTTCCATGTTGCAATCTTAGATTGATAGTCCATTTCTGTTACACTAGATCTTGTCTTGGCTTCTGGCATTTTCGCAACTACAATTACATTATAAATAGAGATTTCTTTTTGTAATGTGATGAACAGTTGTAAATCCATGCTGCTATCATTCATTTGAGAATATTCTTTTAATATTTTGAGTGTATCTTGAGCGTAATTGAACAAGATCTATAAATGTTTTGTTGAGGATTTAGAATAAGATCTTGTGTTTTATAATTCTTAAAGATCGTGTGAAATCTTGCACTTCTATGCCTCCATGTTTGCATACCTTCTAGTGAAAGGGTTGATTTTAGCTATGTGATGTGTTTTTATTTCCTTGAGGCTCTTTTCAAGAATTTATAAGGTTGTATTTTGACATTTTTATAATCAAGTTTATCCTATTTTAATCTCCCATTCAATACATACGAATTCTAACTCACAATTGTTATTTATCTGTTTGAATTCTCCATGTTTTCCCTTTTTATATCCATTTTCTAAGTAATTCTACCATTTGCACCATCCCTTTAATAAATATGCAAACGAAAGTATTTATCTACATTGTCTAGAGTGACCTGGAGTCCTATTTTGAAAGATATATGTATTATTTAGAAATGACAACTTGTGAGAATTAAATAGTGCTTGAATTGACCATGTCTTTCAAGGATTATCCTTAATATTTCTAAAATAATGTTTAGAGAAAATAATTTCACCCATTATTCTTATAATTATAGGTCAAAAAATGGTTCCTCTGACCCTGTTTAAAGGAAGAACATAAAGTAGCAGCGAAGGTCATCTCCTTTTGCGAGTGTAACCAAATCTCTCTCGAAGATAAGTTTCAAAGAGTCTTCCAGATATTTCCCTATTGGTGTGTGCTATTTTCCACATCATTAGGTGAGTCATCTCACTTAGGTGAGATCATAGGTCCATGTGTCATTTAGGGGTCATTATGAGATTCCCTTACATATCAGTGCATCAGCGTGTCAGTGCGTCATCACGTTAGTGCATCAACATGTCAGTGTGTCATATGTGTCATTAGGAGTTACACTTCTATTCTAGGAATGTAAGTCCCCCTCTCTACTCGATTTGTCATTATTGTAGCACTGGGGGTTACTCAACACCTCCTATATGTACACCCCATTTGATCTATGAGATAGAGGAGAGTTTTATGGCTTAACCAGGTTTTGCCTGTGTTTCAAATCTTTGCATGCAGATTTAGTTGATGCTCACTCCTCCTGAGATCTCTTCACGCTGCCATTAACATGTCCGTTGATGTGCACATCGTCCCTCGTGTTCCTCACTTGTGGGTTTTCAACCCTCTTTCATGGTATCAGAGTTGCACGACTTGCCATCACACCGAAAGCTCGAACTTAATGGTGGAGAGGGATATCATCGTGTTAATCAGTTGCTACGCCAATACCCTCCCACATGATGGAACCTGGTATACACCCAATCAGGCCCAACAACATTAGGAGTAAGTGACATCAGGAATTTCCCGGGAGGTCACCCATCCCAGAACTACTCTAGGGATGGCGCACTTAACTTCCTGGTATTAGAGGAATGACGAAGATCTAGAGGGAATCTGTGAGCATAGACATGTTGCACTCAACTGCGGAAATGGCATAGCTTCAAGATCGAAGCAAGAACTCACCCGAAAAGCAATGTGCATGCATTGAGGGAAAATGGCTCAAAAGAGGCCCATACTCCATTGTTCATAGATTAGGAAAGGTGGGTACATATAGGGGAGTAAATGTGTAACTCCCATGTAAGAAAATATTCCTCCATAATGGAGAAGAGGAGTTACTTTCCCAAATGGGAATGTAACTCCTATGACGCAACTTACACATATGACAGATTCTATAAGAGAATCTGTCATAACTAATATGACACCTAAGACCTATGATCTCACCTAAGTGAGATGACTCACCTGGTGAGGTGGCAATACACCTAATAAATAAATAAGAGGTGAAGGAAATGCCACACACACCAACACCCCCCTTCATCGTAACTTAGGATGAGGCAGTAAGTCAGAGATGAGAAGTGGGTCCCAGCACAAGGCCTGATGAGGTACCCATGCACAAGAAAAAGGTCCCAAGCAGTGAAGGAAAACCCAGTGGGAAAAACATCCACCACAAGAGAAAAAACACTCTCTAATCTAAGAAAGATGCCAAAAATGGGTCCCGACCATAGACGAGCCTGAAAAGGTACCCATGTACAAATGGGAAATCTCTCGAAAATAAGAAGAAGAGAGAAGAAGAGGGAGATGAGAGGAATGCAGAAGATGCCATGGATGGATCTGAACTCTGCAGCTCTAAGAGGTCTCCCAAAAGAATGTCGATGATGAGATCCTCTGCCTCTGGACTGAAGAAGAGCCACCCACACTGAACTGTGTGCCTGCCCTTAGGAAGGACAAAAATGACGTGCTGGAAGTCTGCCCACTCCACAAAGGAAACTGAAGGTAGCAACACGAAGAACTCTGAGTCTGGTGCATGAAAGTGTGACATAGGTCTAGCAAGTGAGTGTGAAGCAACCGAAGGTAATGTCACAAGTGCAGAACTGTCAGAGTGAAAAGAGTGAACACCCATAGAAAGGATGTCCAAGTGATGTGAAGGGAACAAAACATCCTCCACAACAGAAAAGGGATCCACAGCTGAGGGTGGATCAATGAAGGTCTCTGAAAAAGTGGAAGTGGTAAGAGTCCCAGAAGGGGCACTCCCAACAATGGAGATGATGAACTCCTTTGAAACACTGTAGATGGATGAGGAACCTATAGAGCATCACAAGAGAGCATCACAAGTAGACTCTATGAAAAGACGACTAAAGTCAGGCATATACTCGTCCCAATGAGGGGCCTCAACAAATAGAAGAGCAACGACAGATAGGTATGTGTCATCGAATGAAGGTAGAGGAGTGAAGGGGCCTCACACACTGAAGGTGGAAAAGAGGTGGGTGTGATGAATGTATGAGATTGAATAGGAGACTGATCTCGATATCTGATGAGATGTGGGAAGTGTCAACACTCTCTAGAATAGTGAGAGAAAGAGGAGAAGAGTCCTCTGTAGTACTCTCGACATCAGAACTGGATGCACAATCCTCATCATCAGAAGTAGAACCAAGCGAGTCTGTGTCAGTGGAACTGGTCATCACATGAAGAAATGAGGAGACAACTGAATCAGCAATAGCAACAATGGTGGCAGTATGTGAAGGGTCTCCATAGAGGGACTGAAGAATGCTCCAGACATGGTGGGGTGGATCTGAGTCTGCCACGTGAAACCAGAGAGATCTGAGAGACATGCATCATCATGTGACCAAAGACATGGTCACAAGTGTCAAGGAAGTCCTCTAGATGACGATGATCAGTGGGTGCAGGAACTAGCCCAAGCAAGAAGGGTAAAAGACCCTCGTGGGTGAAGTAACGTTCCATGGAAGCACACCAAGCTGAATAGTTCCCTCTCCCAGTGAGAAGTGGTGGAGGCTGTAAGGTGATCCTATGATGCTCAAGTCTGGAAAGAGCACTCTCCATGATGCAAAAAAGTGCAAGATGCACAAAAGCAAGATGTCAGACTCGGCCGATAATGCGTCTGCATGTGAAAGCCCAAGAGTACTAGTCAACCCCCCAGAATGCGGAACTTTATAAAGTAGTGTGTTTACAAAAATGACAATGTCATCACGTAATGTGTGAGAAATCATGCAACTTTGACTAAAGAAGCGCTCAAAAATGAGCTGCGAGTCAAAAGTTATGGCATTAAAAGATTCCCGCAACTGATGGAAAAAGCCAATAAACACTGCAAACTGATTAAAAAAGTGCCTGAAATGGGTGCAAAGGGTATCGTGTGAATACTTGTTGGAAATGGCACAAAATTTTAAGTAGGGTTTTTTTGACTTGCGAGGGGGGATTAGCCTCCTGCCAACCCCGGACCTCGCCCTCCATCTTCGACACTCGAAGGAAGGACATAATAACAAGCAAAAAAGAGCCTTAAAATTATTACAATGCCATGTGAATAAATGTTTTTCCTCAAAACATTAAAAAGGAGGATTGTTTTTACCACCAAACAATTCTAAAAGGGAGTGGGCCCCAGATGAGTTGGTTCAACATGGCCGGGGTGTGGAGAGAAGTGACCGAACCAAGTCAGGCACCGACCTTGTTCCACGTGATAAAGCGGTGCAGGGTAGTTCAGAACTCACGGCATTGTAGGTAACGGCTTGACAAAGAAGGAATGAAAGAGTCCACTGCCAGAGAACCCACCTAATAGATCAGCCATTGTCAGATAGACAGATGGCGTGGAGGGAGGCAAAAAATGGTTAAAGGCGGCCTATAGAAGGTAACCAACGAGAGAGCTACTGTAATGGCTGAGTGTGCAGCACCTATATTTGTGGGCACCCAACTTCGAGCCAGGGCATAAGGCATAGCAATGGAGGAGTCTACAAACAGTAGTGTGCCGAGTTAAACTGTCCAATACAGGTGAAAGACAAGAATTTTAAGCACCAACCTGAGGAAAAGAAAAGGCAAGTCATTTGGAAGGAATAATGCAACCAATGAGTCAATCAGCCAGTGCACAGAAAATTGGGAGGTGTACGAGACCAAAAACGATCAAACCAAGAGCAGTTGAAGCACGAGAGCATCCATTCAATGCACCCACAGTAAGGGCATGCAAAGCTCAAAATAGGAAGAAAAATTCAGATGTATCAACATTCCAATGAGTTTTCAAGCCAATGGTTAGCACAAGAGAAAAAATAGAAGTTGGTAATGTAACCAAATGCAATGCCAGAGATCACCAGACTGGGAGCACCAATGAAACAAGTAATGTACGAGCCCACAAAGCTGACAGCCAAGCTGGTGAACCGCAAACTAGACAACGCGCCCACAAGCCTAGGTGCATGATCACACGTAGAGGACAGTCAAGCTCTGAAAGCCAAACAAAGTATGCTCTAAAGATTGCATGTAAAATCTAGAAAACCACGAACACCCCAAAAACACCCATGATCACAAAAACAACTTGAATGGAGGTATAAATGCCTGAATCAATGCAAGAATAGCACATGCAAATGATATCCTGCACAAGAAACTATGACACAGAGAGTAGTAAGCAGCTATTGCGAGCAACACGATTCCAATCCCTGAGCTCTGATACCATGTTGGAGGAATGACGAAGATCTGGAGGGAATCCGTGAGCGTCAACACATTGCAGTCAACTGCGGAAATGGTGTAGCTTCAAGATTGAAGCAATAACTCACCTAAAAAGCAATGTGCATGCATTGAGGGAAAATGGCTCAACAGAGGCCCATACTCCATAGTTCACAGATCAGGAAAGGTGTGTACATATAGGGGAGTAAATGTGTAACTCCCCATGTAAGAAAAGATTCCTCCATAATGGAGAAGAGGAGTTACTTTCCCAAATGGGAATGTAACTCCTATGACGCAACTTACACATATGACAGATTCTGTAAGAGAATCTGTCATAACTAATATGACACCTAAGACCTATGATCTCACCTAAGTGAGATGACTCACCTGGTGAGGTGGTAATACACCTAATAAATAAATAATAGCTGAAGGAAATGCCACACACACCAACATTCCCAAGCTACAAAATCACTATACATTTGTTCTAACATTCTCTAAGCATCCAAATTAGATTGTAAATTCTTATTGGCTCACAAGATGGTACAAATTTGGCTACCAATAGGTCATTATCACAACACATACATTAGCACCAAGACCAAGACATTAGTGCATTGATGTCACTCACCCTTCCTAAATACCTATGAAAAGGGGGAATTTACACAACATTTGGAAATTAAGAACAATGTACAAAACTGAAAATGAATTTTATAGGGCACATAGTCCTTAATATTCAGTATGCATGTCCATGTTTAACACTTTTATTTAGTGTAGTTGTAGATTGAATTATTTAAATTAGTTTCTTTATTTTATGCACCATCTATAGTTTTGTTTTACATAACTGTAGGAACTCAAAACAGCTTACACACTTTGGAGGATTATAAGTCAGAGTATTGCCCTTATCCACATTTTTCTGTGACTTTGCATCAACTAGCTCATCATGAGAAATGCAAAGAGTTGGTCAAGTTTGACAACATCTACAAGATGGTTTCTATAATCTTTCCTCATCTTGGATCAGGTGCATATCTTCCTTTTTCAAAATAAGTGACAATTTACATACTTGATTTACATCACCTAATGGCTACAAGCCCACATTTCAAATACATGCATATTTGACTAGTTTTTCATTCTTTTCTTTTGCAGGTCTATTCATATGGTAAGCAGTAGTAAACATCATTTAACACCAAATATAATCAACAAAGCTAACAATCGGGTACAGTCACGATATCTGACCTAGATGAGTTTCTTCGAAGCTAAGATCATTTGTCAACTATCAAGGTTTACACTTATTCCTCAACGCATCCATTTCAAAACTTTTATCACTCAAGACATTTGTCTTGTCCCTCGAAAGCACAATGTCCTCATTGATCCACATAGTTCATGGTAAGGTATTTCCATATAGGCAGGTCCCAATTGTCTCGCAGTGGCTATCCTAACGTTCATGGTGAGCCTGAAAAGGGAACCGAGTTGGGAAGTCCCCAGTCATGGGAAGCGAACCGGCCGATTTGCCGACAGACACTCCATTTCGGGCAGTTCAGAGATACTTGTCCCAGGAAGTCCGCGAGACAATTGGGACAAAAGTACGCGGAGGATGTGAACTATCCGATTCAGCCAAAATAGGAGACTTTCATTTGAGATAGTTTGGGACATCCGGGCCAAAAGTACGCGTGGGACACAAAGAGCCGAAAGACACGAGAGCGAATGGAATCTCACGTGTGAAGTTCACCGCAAACAGGAACAAGGAAGCCTGAATCGGTCAACTTCAGGGTTTTTTTCTGAGATAGGCAGGTCCCCAAAAGGCGCTATCCCTCCAGGACATGTCTAGGGACGCAAAATGGTTTCTCCGAATTGGCTGGAAGGCAAACACAAAGAAAGTCAATGAGCAGACCCGTAGAATGCAACTTCAAACGGCCATAACTTTTGACTCTCCGAGGGGATCAAAAATTGCAGGGGTTTCTAGATGGAGCTACTACAAAGGTCCCACCCGAATTTCTAGATTTCTTGGACATTTAATGAGTGGGGCCCTATATTCAATAAAATGAATCACATATTCGGCTCCAGTCAGTTAATGCGTCATTCCCGTCAAATGACAGAAAACACCTTCTAGACCCAAAATAGCATGCTCTTACACTCAGAAGGCCATAATTTTTGTCATTTCTCAAAATATTGGCGAAATCGTATGAATCATGACAAAATTAGTACCATTGGAATCATGGCTCCGAGCCCAACACACACCAATCAATAAATTCTTGATTTGATGAGAGATCGATGGATATTTTTTATAAAACGTGTCCAGGTTCATAACAGTGTTGTATTTGGTAGTTGAAGAGTGCAATAAAGAGGCATGGTCATCATTCTTTCTCTGCTACAGCACCTGGACAATATGGGGAGGGTTTTTCAAGTAACATATAATCATTTTACTCCATTTAATGCACTCTTACAAGTGGTTGAAGGACAGATTTCGGGATTTCCATTTTCCCTTCTCTTTCTCTTCTCATTTCTTCTATAAATTGGAGTGTTGGGCATCATTGTAAAGGAGGTAGTTTTTCTTGGGGAAAGGTCTTTCAAAATTGCTTTGTGAAGCCAATGTGGAGCTTAAGTCTGGCCTTTGTAGTGGACTCCTTAATGGTGATCCAAGCCCTTATCTTGTAACTAATTGAAACTGTGCATGTCATGGAAGCAATAAAATATAAGTTTGTGGATGCATCTTCCCCTGCTGTGTTTTCTTACATTCTTCTTGCCTTCTTTCAACCTCATCATTGTAAGAATATTGTGTCTATTCTGTATGCTCTTACAGGGATCCATTATCATTGTGTATGTTTGAGATATTTGTTGTGAATGCTTTTTCTAGGTCTTGTGGAGAACTGTCATCACCCCTTCTAGTGTGCACCTTGCTTCTTATCTCAGGCATTTTGATTACCCTATCACAACCCCTCCTTTTCTGGTGTATCACCGCTTTAGTGTAGGATTTTTTTTCATGGAATCTCTCTCCCTGATCCCTTGAAAGTTAGATTAGGAAAGATAGTTTTGCCTGCATTAGAGTAGATTGTGCACAGGTAGTTTAGGAGCAAGAACCAACTTTCTCTGGAGGTCTATCTCAAGTAGCAAGTCCCACAACTTGGAGATAGTACCCATGTTATCCAATCACACCGAGAGCTCAAGCACATATGCACTTGTGCAAATTTTGGAGGGTGTTGTGATTCGGTGATAACACCTCATGTACTACAAGGAATTGATGACCTTGTACAACATTTCATCGCTCTTAAAAACTCAAGTATTAAATGCATAATACATGTGGAAATAAATATATGTTTCTCATAAATTCTATCTCAAGAAATATTTAAGCATTAAGAATTACATCAGTGTTTCTTTCACCACCATTAAGAGAGGCTCCACAATCTAATAATTCGTAAAGCATTCATTGATGGGGGACATAAATGACAACATACAAGAAGCACAAGGTAACTTGCTAACTAAAAAGAAGACACATTTATCTAAAGGGGGAAAGGGGTTCAAATGTATAACTCATTAGAATCATTACTCTTTCAAAATACTTCTAACAATATTTACAATCTTTGATAATTATACATCATATGTCCTTTACTGTAATCACTAAGATAAAAGTATGATTATCACAAACACCAAGTTGGTTCCTTTAAGTATTTGATGCATGTTACAAGGAGCACTTCAGTTATAAATGCATTAAGATTTAAAGATCACAACTAGATTGATTGAAATTATTACAACTCCTCTTTTGTTAAATTCTATTGTATTTCGAAGAGTTACTATTGACTCATAAACAATAAACACTCAATGTTTTTCTAAATCTAGGTATGAATTTGAAAAATGATAGAAGACTATATGACTATTGATGGATTGTGATTCAAGGTATGATTTGTGTGACCTTAAATAGAGAGTGCACATGCCTATCTTGCCAAAGGACTGTGTTGGAGACATAAATTTACTGACATATCATAAGTGCTCATCAAGTTGTATGATGGTTTGATACTAATCTCGTGATTTACTGAAGATCGATTTGAAATGGTAAACAAACTGACAACTGTTTGAAGACACAAGAAAGATAAAACAATGTTAGCATTGTTAGTTTAAGATCCAATGATTTAGAGAAAATGAGGATAATTTATGAATGTGACGTAACTTTATCTACGATGTATTTGATAGCAGCCAAAGCCGAAGGAGGTATTTTGCACAATGACACTTTGTAGGTAATTGTATCACAACAAAATGAAAAGGGGATTCATTCCTTGAGACCAACCACAGTGGACATTTTAGATTAAAAACAACAGATTCATCATTTATTTGTAAAGAAAAAGTTGAACCATTTTGAAAGAAAATTGTTAAATTAAAATGTCACCTCCAAAAATGTGTACCATGGCCTATGTGTGTAATTAAAACATGAAAGACTTTTATTTACTTTAGTAAATATTCATTTTGAAGTGAGTAGTAGGATAAAACATTGTTGATTAATTTTTTACTAATTGTTAGGTCTTTAAGACACTTTTTGGGATGTGAATGTTTATGTCTATGTTTAAGACTGCAAATATTTGGTTTCACTTATCAGAATGTGATAAAACTTATACCATCCCAACTTTGGTGAACATTATATGCTTATTCATGTTCAAATAATATGTATTTGATTTCAATATTTTTTGATGAAACTTATGGCAAGAGTTACAGAAAGTGCTTTGTTTTCCTCTTAATTTCATATACCAACTATTCCTATGGAAGGGAATGCATAAAAATAAACCCCATTATTGCTTTGTAATAAAAATAAAATATGCACCTTGATAAATGAGTTTTAAATTATGTCAGGGATAACTGGGTTTATCATTGTAAAGGAATGAAATTTCTATCATACTATCAATTTATTGCATTCATCGCTAGCAAACGGTTTGAATCTTATGAAGGCATTTCGAAAAAAAAATATGCAATGTCATTGGAGTCAATTTCTTGAGTTCTTTAATTATGCTAAGTTTGTCCATTTTTGAAAAAAAAATCAGTTTTTTAGCAACTAGATTTTTAGATTAATATTTTTATTTATTGAAGTTTTTCTAATTTTGAGTGTATGTATTGATCTTAATCCCTACAAGTTGATATTATGTCAATTATTTAAAAAATGGTATCCACTTATGACCCATTTTTTGATATATGTGTTTTATTGCTGAGGAGGGACATAGTTTTGTCACTTGCATTGCATGAAATGGATAGAATTTTGCCTAAGTATTGTAGGGTTTTTTTCTTTTAGATTTCTTGTCCTCACATATTAGGTTGTGTTCATGTAGAAGTGAGGGACCCGTTTTTAACCCGTGTTGGTGAAGGATTTAAGAACCATCCTTCTTTGCATAATTTTCATAGAACTTAGAGAAAATATGATCAATACAACACAATTAACTCTCATAAGTTGTTTGACACTAGAGAATGGATGATTTTTGCTAGACAAGGTTGATTACCAAGGGCTATAATTGAATCCTTGATTGTGACTACAAAGTATAACTATATTTTGGCAGATGGAAATTGTTGCATCCATTGGATTTGATACATAGTAAAAATAGTAAAGGTAGTTCATTTAAAGTAGGATTTATCATTTGAGAATTTTTTTGTGGTTGAATGTTAAGAAAGATAAAGTTGATTATACCAGATCTTTGAGAGCCTTTACAAATATTGGAACTCACAGACAAAATGCTTCAAAATAGCCAAAATATTCCTTCAACCAGAAGGTGTGTATCAATGGAGACCCAGAGATGCACAGTTTCATACACTCTTCAAAAATTCAACACAAACGCTCCTGCTAAAGACTCAATTAAATGTTGAAAGTCCCTTATTCATCATGCCTAAGATACACTAATAGGCTTACAAACAATATTTATCAACATAGTGAAAGTAAAGTGATTTTAAATTATTTATTTCATTACAAGATGAAAGCTCTTCTCACAATGAAATTACAAATGCCACAATACTACCATGTACGATAAGATCTTGTGTGATTTAGAGGGATTTTAACATAATATTGCAATAGGAACAAGAAAAACTATTTGAAAACATTCTGAAATAAAAGAAAACACAATTATGCTCATGATCAACACAAATTCAGTAAGGTTCATTACATTCATCAGCAGGGGAGAGTTTCTTTAATAATCTCAGAGCTTGTCAATCTCTGTACACTTGTAACCATCTTGACATGATTAAATCTAAAACATGGGAAAATAAATAGGTTTCTAAGATAGTCTCTCGGGAAAATGGTTTTTTCTCAAACTTTCTCAGAAAAATAAGACCCCCTTATGCAAGAGTATTCTCATTGCATTTATACAATTTCACTCGCTCACTCATCCCAAATTTCCCCCCAAAATTCTAAATCTTCAAGAGAATATTCCTCTTTACAACATACCATATTTAATCATGTTTATTCCCTTGAAAATATCTCACTTTCTCTTGTTAGGTGGATAAATCATGAACTAATCATATTTCTCAGTTCCTCAACTATGACTGGGATGCCATGTCATAACTTTTGATAGTCTTTTTAATCATTCTTTTATTTTTTCATGCAATAAATCCCCTTTTTAATAATTCTTAGGTGGCTCCATATGGCTTGATGAACAAGAAATCCTTTTCACCTTTGAGAATACACCTTGAGGAATAGATACCTACATTCATGCCTCTCAGAAATGAGTGTCCTTGCATGGATTATACCACATATCTATGTTGCGAGTACTGAGTCATCCAAGTGTAAAGAGGAGCCAGTAAATCTCCACAGTGTCTCCTTGGCGAAACTTGCAAAGGTGAAGTCCAGAGGTAGGTTCCCAAATGAGTGCGGGCCATCCACATGTTCAGGACCTGAGAGAGTTACACCAAATGTCACTAAAAATTGATGAGAATGGGAAGGTCTAAGGGTTCGAAGATATTCCACTGTGTTATTTCGCTGTGAACTTCAAAGATGAAGATCTAGAGGAAGGACCTCAAACTAGACGTAGGCTCTTCTAGCCCTTTAGCCCAAGAAAGTTTAAGAAAGTTGAAGAAGTCATTTATTAGAACTTGTAAAGAGGATTAATGAGTTGAATGGGCTCCATATGTTTCTTTAAATGTATCACTTTACAAATGGTGCTTTTAATTCACAAAGTATTTGGCCTGCCCATCTGCTTTTGATATGTTCAAGCACGTGTCTTTCCTGGGCGAAAATTTTTTCCGTACCAGCTATTTAAAAATTTTTTCAAGAACCAGTGGAAGGTTCCACATGCCTAGGGTCTGAGATGTTGCATCTTAGACACTTTTAAATTTGTTATGGGAACATTAGCGGAAACCTCTCATGTTTATCTTTTACTTCTTTCAAAACGTAAAATTTAAAAGCAAATCCAAATAGGTGCGGGCCCTCCACCTCCTTGTGGTTAAAACATTTGAGCTTTAAGTGGGCCTGGGGCCACACTTCACACATTTTGTATCAATTCATAGAAATGTGCATTTTTGGAAAATTTGGACGCCCACCTCCAATTTTTGAATATAGGGTTTACATGTGGCTTAATTAGGCGTCTAATGGAGTTGTAGCTTACTTTATAACTTTCATTCTTTTTCAAAAACAAATCTAAAAATCTCAAAATGCTTTGGATGACCCATCTCCCCACTTTTAACTTTCCGGCCACATGTGGGCATTGCAGGGCCATTAGGCATTTCTTTTATACTTTATTCCTTTTTCATAATGCCTCTAAAAGTTCACAAACAAGGCGACCCACCTTCCCACAACCACTTGATTTATGACACGTGTACACTTTTTGGGGCCAAAGTAAGAAATTTATCTGCCACTTCATATTGTTGAGTAACCAATTGAACTCATCAGAGCCACGAGACTGATTTGACATTTTATACAAATGTGACAAAAAGTGACAAGTTTACCAAATAGACCTTCCATGCCATGTCCAATTAAATAAGACCACGTATCCATAGATGTTGGGATAAAATTTTGACAAGGAAAACATGACCGTGGAAAAATAAAATGAATGGGAAACCCCAGCATTCACGCCCAAATTCAAAATGTTCCTGTATGGACAGAGAAACTATAAATAATACATGAGCTCAACGCATGATCCATTACCATAGGAAAAGGATTAATGACAACAACAACCTGAGTGAAAGGAGAAAGTTTTCATGCATCCATATATGGAGATAAAAAAGACTTCAAACCATACAAACTGAAATTTTTTTTGAACAAACAGAACGAGATTAAATGAGCACCAACATCAGCTCTGACTCAGGGATTGGCACTGCCAGCAAGTGCCATAAGAATAACATAGTAGACCATGTGCCAAAAATCCATTGGGCAATGGAGTCAAGAACCAACCTCAAAAACAAAGAAACAATAACCAACCTCCCAAGAATGAACCGAGAAACCAACAAAAACTGGTCACCAAGGACCAGGAAACTGAAACAGAAAAAACGTGAAAACACAAAAAAAAAACAAAAGACTATACACTGTACAATGATGCGTACCTTGATTATGAGAAATCAGGTCAAGGAAATGTTTCAAGTGCCTTTCATTCTGAGTATGACCAAGCCAAGAATGTCTTGATACTTTTTTAACAACTGGACATATGCTTGTTTTTCTTCTCTATCCAAAATTTTGTTGCTACCTAGCCATATTTTCTGAGGTTTATCTTTTGTGCCTTTACCTAGATCTAGAAAAAACCCATTCAAACATCAGAGAATCCACAGGGAGAACCAATCTGTTAGGATACTTGCACTCATCAATTTTATGCTCCTTAAAATCAGCATAACCCACAAAGTTATGACATCGACGTCTTTATACAATAATTCATAAGAAGCATTGTTAGGGTCCTCAATGAGATGTAACATTTTCTTCTCACCGTAAAACTTCACAAGGTTCCCCTCAATTGGTATGGTTGCATATGACATGTCCATTTGTATGCTTCCACCTAAACTAGCTGCCCACTTTCTAGATAATAACATCCCCCATTTAGCAGGACAATCCACAATAACCACATTCATGGTTAAGTATTTTCCTAGATAAGATGCCAAGTTTTCACTACTAATCCTTTGACATACCCAACTACTGGCACTTCTCTTGAATCCATAGCAGTACATTTCCCAAAAGTTGTTGTTACCTTGATATTTAACTCATTCATATACCTCAAGAGGCATTACATTACATGAGGCTCCTATAATCAAAACATGGGAATTATGTACCAGCCTATCTTTAATAATCAAAGTGGTAAAAATTGATCCACATTAAGATAAGATTCAACCAGGGAAGTTCCCAAATACACCTCATATGATTCACCCAATTCCTCCAATTCTTGTGGTATTTCTAATTCTGCAATAATGGGAGGAACCTCTATATTATTAACACTTTTTCCCTGAGTAATATTTTCTTTCTTAAATCCCAAATATTTGAATGCCCTTTTCCTATGCTCAGGGATCTTGAGTAATTCAAAAATGGGAACAATGACCTTGATCTGACTCAAGATTTAGACTATGTCACAAGGAACATATTTCGGAAGTGGCAGTATTAGGAGGAAGATTCACCACTTCCTCTGATAGTATAGGAGTTTTTAGAGTTTGGGCATGGGCATGAGCACAAGTTTTATTTTGGGTAGTTAGGACTTTTCCAGATGTATCTTTCTTCAGGGTTTCCCTCGGGATATTGGTAGGAACTGGAACTTTTGGCTTGGTTTGTGGCCCTACCCCTTTGGCAACCTTACTTCTAGTGTTATATTATTTCTCTTGAGTCAACTACTGCATTCATCAACAATTTCTTGTCCTCTTCAAAGGGATCCCTCCATCATACGTTTTAATCATCAAGGCCCTTAAGTATTCAAAATCATGATTGGGAAAATCAAATGCTTCTACCATATCAATTTCAAAAGTATTAATAGGAGGAAGAGGCAATACCCAGTGGACACAATCCCAGAAATCATCAGCGTTTCTGGCACTTATCAATTCAGTTGAGGTTTGCCCCCTGTTGTGAGTTTGCAGGGCTCTCCATCATGCACAGATCATCATATGTCTCATTATCATCAGATTCCTCAACTTCCTGATCTACATCACATGGGGAATGTGGTAATAAATTCTATCACACCACTCGATAACATTGGCCTCGTCCATAATAGCAACACTAACAGTCAAAGGATCAGGAACCAATCGATTATCCCTACATTGAGGCTATTTATTTCCTAACCCCATGGGACCTTTTCCTCTGTCATCTGATTTATGATCACCTCTAGGATGATTTCCAAATCTCTCCTGACCTTGTGTCTTGTTCTGACCCCTAGAGCTCTATCCAATCCCTTTTTCTGCTCTAGCCAGTTTATAGGATATCTCTTTAACTACTCCAACAAAAAATTTTACAACCTCTTTCAAATCCATAGCTTTGTTTGATTGAGGCATCTCCAAATTGATTAACGTGACACCCTCTCTCTTAGGATGATTTCCAACTACTTTGATGTTATTTTCTATTTGTAAGGCCATGGTGAAAGCCTTCCTCAATGTTCCTGGGTTCTTATCTCTCAAGTAATAAGTGACCTTTTTATCAAAAGTGTCAAAATACTTAATCAAACAAGATTCATCACTTGGCCTTAAGATTATAGGTAGCCTATTCAAGGTATTATTGAACCAAGTATTGAATCATGGACAGATTCATTTGGATTTTTCTTTATATTTTCAAATTTAGATAAAAGGAACCTGGGATCTGTCTTGTCCCCATATTGAAATCTAAAGGAATTTTTCATCTCGGTCTATGAATCTATTGAATTATTTGGTAAATCCTTCTACCAGTCACATGCATCCTCCTCAAGAGTATGAATAAATAGATTTATATACATGTCTTCAAACTCAATTTCAAAATCTTCCATCATATTGACAAAGAGTCTTAAATGCTGGTCACCAGTGATGGAATTATTCCTTGAAACTTTGGTAACCTATTTCTGACATCTTGTGGCAACATATTAGGATATCCATCCATACCTCTAAAATCTATAGGTCCAAAAGTGTTGACAACAAAAGGAGGTCTAGGTGGAGGTTGGGCCATATTGCCTTGAGGAGGTGATCTTGTAGGAGAATCAAAATGATAAGGGACGAGGGATCTCATGGGCACATGAGTATAAATCTCAAAGTAAATATCCTCTAATAGCTAAGTTTCTTGGAAAACCTATCAACCTTGGAAATAATAGGGGAAAATGAGAGGCATGCTTTTTAGACACAAATGATGGCCCCTCTCGAGTAGGAGAACATCAAATTTATATACATATTACTTGTTCAAAATCACTTTTAAGACTTATGGTAATCTTCAACCATATATTTATCACCTTTCAAAAATGATATCTCCTTTTTTAATTCTTGATTTCCAACAACTTTCCAGACTTTTTTCCTTCTGAATTTGCTTTTCCTAGTTTTGGAAGAAAACTTTTAGTAGGATCCCTAGTGAAGAAATACCTTCTTCCCTTCAACTTTTCAAATATCGATGAAAAATTTCACTTGACACAAGTTCAGACACTGGTAATCATGAAAATTTCAATTCAACACGTGAAGTCACCACTAAGGATTTTCACCTTAATTGTGTAGATGCACTATAAGTAACTTGCCAATTGTCTATCAATTCTTAATTTCTACAAAGATTAACATATCCAACCTTCCTTTACCCACATTTATCACTATTGATGCAAATTTAGTGTAATAACCACTAGAAACTTGAAATACTACACAATGAACTTGTAATATTGCACAAATCTTACAAATCTCAACAAAGGATGACGTTTAAACAACTTATTTGTACTTAAACGATGTAAGAAGTATTACCAGTGTCGGCATGTGTATGCATTTGTAAAAATATTCCCTAGCAATGGTTCCATTTTGGTGTTGTTGCTGCACAAATAGGTCCCGGTGTTAAAAAATCCTCTGTAATTCAAATAATAATCCTTTGGGTGCTGTTTCCACACAAATAGGTCGTGATGTTCAAATAATCCCTACAATTCAAATGGCAACAGTTCTTTTCGGTGTTGTTTCTAGACAAATAGGTCTTGTTGTTCAAATAATATTTTGTAATTCAAATAATCCCCAGTGTTCAAACAATCCCTGAAAAATGCCATTTTGGTGTTGGTATCCATATTGATTCTTCTGCGAGGGCTGAGAAGCATCATGAAACTGACAGGATGCTTAAAGATAGATGAATCATGATATGAGTCATTTTGTAGCTAGGGAGGGGATTCAGCTGACTTTTTTTTCACTCAGGCATTGGAGAAATGGATAACACCTTATTGAGGGTTTGATCTACCCTCATTACTTTAGGTTGTTCCTTCAACCAGAGTGAGAGGACCCGTTCTGTAACCCGTATTAGTGAAGGATATCAAGAGATCCTTCTTTGCACAATTTTCATGAAAACCTTGAGAAAATATGATCAATACAACACAATCTAACTCTCACGAGTTGTCACACTAGAGAGTGGAGATGTTTCCCTAGACAAGGTTTGGGTTACTAAAGACAATAATTGAAACCTTATTGTCTCTGCATATTTTGGTAGTGGAAATTATTAAATATTTGTGCATACATAGTACAAACAGGGGTAGTTCATGTAGGATTTATCATTTGAGAAGTTTTTGGTGGGAATTTAAGCAAGATAATGTTGATTATACTAGATATTTGAGAACCTTTACAAATATTGGAACACTCACAGAACAAAATGCTTCAAAATATCCAAAATATTCCTCCAACTAGAAGGTGTGTATAAATGGAGGCCCAGATATGCACGATTTCATACACTCTTCACATAATTCAAAAAAAAGGCTCATGTTAAAGACTCAATTAAACATTGGAAATACCTGATTCATCACACCTAAGATACACTAATAGGATAACAAACAATATTTCTCAACACAAGTGGAAGTAAAATGATTTTAAATTGTTTATTTCATTAAAAGATGAAAGCTTTTCTCATAATGAAATTGTAAATGCCAGAATACTACCACATGGATATGATCTTGTGTGATTCAGAGGGATTTCAACATAAGATTGCAACATGAACAAGAAAAACTATATGAAAACATTCTGAAATAAAGAGAAAACACAGTTGTGCTCATGATCAACATAAATTCATTTCAAGGTTCACTAGATTCATCAGGAGGGGAAAGTTTCTTCAACAATCTTAGAGCTTTTCAATGGCTGTACACTCACAACCATATTGACGTGATTAAATCTAAAACACAGGAAAATAAACATGTTTCTCAAATGGTCTCTCAGGAAAAATTGTTTTTCTCAAACTTTCTCAGAAAATTTAACCCCCCTTATGTAAGAGTATTCTCATTGCATTTATACAATTTTTATTCCCTCACTCATTGTAAATTTTCCCCCCAAAAGTCTAAGTCTTCAAGAGAATATTCCCCTTTACAACATGCCGTTTAATCATTTTTATTCCCTTGAAAATATCTTACTTTCTAGTTGTTAGGTGGATAAATCCTGAATTGATCACATTTCTCAGTTCCTCAACTATGACTTGGGATGCCATGTCATAACTTTTGGCAATCTTTTTAATCATTCTTTTATTTTTTCATTCAAGAAATCACCATTTTAATAATTCTCATGTGGCTCCATATGGCTTGATCTGAAAAGAAATCCTTTTCACCATTGAGAATACACTTTGAGGAATAGATACTTGCATTCGTAAGCCTCTCAGAAATGAGTGTCCTCGCATGGATTATAACACATATCTGAGCTACGATTCCAAGTCAGCCAAGTGTAAAGAGGATCCAGTAGAAACCTCCATGTGTTTCCTTGGTGCAAATGCAAAGGTAAAGTCCAAACGCTAGGTTCCCAAACGAGCACAGGCCTTCCACATTTTTAGATCCTGAGAGAGTCTACGCCATTCACTCAAAAATCTATAAGCATGAGAAGGTCCAGGGGAATCTTCCATGTGTCTATTTGGCACAAATTCACAAGATGAATTATAGAGGTAGGACCTCAAATGAGCGAAGGATGTTCACGTGCCTTGGCCCAAGAAATTTTCCTCATCCATTTAGAAGTCTGAGTATAAAAAGTATCCAACACAAGCTCACCACGTGTCTCGGGCCCGAAAAAATTGTACCTACCATTGAAAATTTTTAAGAACCAACGGAAGGTGCCCCAAATGTGCCTAGGGCTCTCAAGAAATTTGTCATCAGACGCTTAAAAATTCTAAGTATGGGAAGATCCAGTGGAAACCTCCACGTGTCTCTTTGGTACTCTTTCAAAAGTAAAATTCAGGGGCAGGCCCCCAAATAGGCATGGGCCATCCACGTGGAACATATCTGATTCATAGGCGGATGCCTTGGGGTAATTTTCACATTTTCCATCACTTAAAGAAATTGTGCATTTTTGGAGAATTTGGCCCACCCATCCGCTTTTGATATAGGTGTTACACGCAGCTTTCCTGACTTCGACGAGGCTATGACTTACTTTATGACTTTCATTCCTTTTCAAAACAAAGAAAATAATCTCAAAATTCCCTAGAGACCCACCTCCCCAATTTTAAAATTCAATGTGGGCATTAGTGGGACCACTCTTCAATTTTATTATTTATTCCTTTTTGATAATAAAGCTAAAAATTCCAAACGCTTCTAATGACCTTCCTTCTTGTAACTCCTTGATTTATGACACGTGTACAATTTTTGGGGCCAAAAATAAGAGATTTCTCCACCACTTCATATCATTGAGTACAAAATTAGAATTCATCGGAGCCACGAGAACAATTTGGCATTTCTTAAAAATGTGACAAAAACTGACAAGTTTACTAAATAGACCCACCATACCGTGTCCAATCAAAGAATACCACGTATCCACGGGCATTGGGATAAACTTTGATAGGGATAACCTGACCATGGAAAAATAAAAGGAAGGGAAAACCCCAACATTCACACCCAAATAACAAACTGGTCTACATAGAAAGAGAAACTATAAACAACACAGAGCTCAATGTGTTTCATGAACATAGAAAGTGATTTGATGACAACAACCTGATAAATCTTAAACTTCAATCATCCACATAGGGAGACGAAAAATATTTCAAATGATGTAGATTGATTTTTTTTATCAAACAGGGTGAGATTGAAATGAGCAAACCATAAAGAAGAGGAAATTCAGTTCTACCAATGATTTTCAAATAGAAATACACTCATCTTCATGTGCTTATCCATGACTGAAGTAGATTATTACCTTCATTCCTAACTAGGGTTTCAAAGTTAAGATTGACTCCCTTGATCAAGAGTCATCCAAGAAGATACTTAATTTCATTATTGAAATGAGCTACTACGAATAGTGGGAATTAGAACCATCTGTAGTAATAAATGTTTCAGAGCTGTGATTAAGAAACGATAAGACCTATGATACTTAATCTCAAACATCTTGATGTAAGAATCATTTATTATCTTCAAGACACAGCGTGATCCTCTGATAGTTGTTTTATCCTTAACCATTTATGGTAGGTTTGCCATGTTGACAATTACATTATTGAAATATGAGGAACCTATGATGCTAAATCCCTGTAGCATCTCACTGGTTGATGAGATGACAACGATGAAAATGAGGTATTTTCTTTCCCATTTGATTTCCTATAGACTCTTGATGTATGATGAGAAATTGAAGCATCGGCATCCATTTGAGAAGATTACCTTTGAAGCTGAAGCTACTCTTGAAGAAGGAGTGATAGAATGCAACAATTCTAAATATGATGAAGTAATCCCTTCAGATATTGATTCCTATGACTATTCTCACAAGATATGGGTATTCTTTCAAAGGCATACAAAGATGAGATGTAAGAAGAAACTAAGGATTCAAATCTTCTATCAATGATTTTTTTATCATACCGAGAAGTCCCTTATTTTCATCCAATCAAATCAAGGGGGAATTCACATGAAATAACTTATTGGCATTCGTAATGGAGCACAACAACACACAACACTTAACTACCCCCTAAAAAACCCTAGAATAATGACGTTGTAGAACTTTATAATTGATTTTTGTCAAGATGACACATTGCATTCTTTGTAATGACAAGTTAGAGAATAAAATTTAGGCAGAAGCAGTCCAAAAAACTGTATATATTTTGAATAGGAAACTACAAATATCTAGAGAATAATACACTATAGAAGGTATGTAGTAATCACAAACCTTAAATCTACAATTTTAGAGTTATTGGTTGTATAACATATATTCATGTCACAATCAAGAAGAGGAATAAGATTGAGCAAAAGACACTCTAGTGTATAGTTTTTGGCTACCGTAATACCTTAATACATATCATCTCATAGAACTTATGAAAAGAAGATATATGAAATTCAAGATGTGGTTTACAATGATTCATCATTTAAATCATTCTCACATAAAGAAGAGTCTGTACCAACCTGCAGGTATAGATTTTTATCACAATCAGAGGATGGAGATGAAGAATGTGCACATAAGAAAGATTAGTTGGAAGGATAATTTTTCTTTGATCTTTGTCATTTGAGAATAGTTGTTTAGATCAACAGTAACATGATTTCTAAAATGGGTCTAAGGAACTATCAACGAATCCCACAAGAAATCTATCCTATATTATTGATAAGGAGTTAGAACAAGAAGAAAGGTGAAAAATGAGGTGAATATCACACTCATGAGTGAATTTTTTAGCATCATTGAACCTAATACAATTTGAGAGGCACTTAGTCAACTAGAGTGGAAGAGGGCCATGGATGAAGAACATGAGTCCCTAATTTTGAATTGGACATGAGAACTTCTTGATCTACCTACATGAAATAAATTTATTGGCTTAAAATTGATTTTAAAATAAAATACAATGTATATGGATATATCCAAATGTACAAATCATGACTAGTTCGAAATGAGAATATGGATATATCCACATGTTCAAATCATGACTAGTTTGAAATGGATATTCTCAGCAAGAAGGAATTAACTATAATGAGACATTTGTACCCAATGTGAAGACGAAAAAAATTAGAGTTGTCTATCCACTAGAAGCACAAAAAGGATAAAACATTTCCTATATGGACAAAAAATATGACTTTTTGAATGGTAATCTCAAAGGAGAGGTTTACATGACCCATCAAGAAGGAATTTTTGACGAGTAGCATACTAATAAGGTATGATGTCTAGTTAAGTATCTTTATGGACTTAAATAAGAAACCAAGACATGGTGTGTTAAAATATATGATCACCTCAGGGATAATTTTAGTGGTGAATATTCGTAATATGTTGAAAATTTAACTTTAGTAAAATTTGAAAATGTGATTTTTTCGGAGTGGGTTGGTGTCATGTTCACCTAAAATTTACAGTATATTTTTTTTTGGGGTCGGTTTCGCCTTCATTTGAAAACATCTCCTATAAAACTCTAGCTGACTCATCGGGTAGTATACTATGGTACTACCACAAGTATCTTACCAAATCACCAATACCGTGAAGTTTGAACTCGCATACTCTTAAGCACCATATATTGTTGTTAGCCTATTAGGGTTAGTTGTTGATGTGTGACAGAGATATGGTTGATGCGTGATAAAGAGGTGTTACAGATGAACAACAAGGAGATATTATAGATGTGAGACAAGGGGGTAAGTAGTTGATGCATGAGAGGAATAGAGCTGATGTGTGATAGAGACAATGATGCCTTATTAACGTGCGACAGAGAGAGTTGGCGCGTGACAAGGGCATAAGTATTTGATGCATGACAGTGATAGAGTTGACGTGTGACAGATCTAGTTGATGCCTTGGTGACATGCGTTAGAGATAGTTGACACCTTCTAGACACACGACAGGGATTACCGTGATTGATACACTATAGTAATTTTGAATCAGACTCACTGAGTCGCTACTTGGTTCTTTTGTTGACGCAATACTCTGTTCAGAATAATGGAAGGTTCTATTCCTAAGAATGCGAAGACCCTAAAAGTAACTATGAAATCTCAGAAGTCATTGTTCAAGTATATTTTATTCCTGATGCGTGTTAAGAGGAGGCATTGACGTGCATCAACAAGGGCCATTGACACACGTCAACAAGGGTCGTTAATGCACGTCAATAGCCCTTGTTGACACACATCAATGGCCCTTGTTGACACACATCAACATGATGTCAGCGAGATCTTTTTGATGCATGTCAATGAGGTGTTATTTTCTAAAAATATGTAGTCCTTTTGCCTCAAAAAAATTGGCAAAAAAATGGTTATGGAAAACTATCAAATTCACCTTTCGTTGAAACCGGTTTCAAGGATATTCACCAGGTACTTTCCACCTCCAATTTTATGTAGGTGTCTTAAAATGAACCTTGGATCTTCTATTACAACATGTGATGTAGAGAGTTTAAAAATATACATGCTATTCTACTAATCAAGAGGTTCCAATACAAACAATTCAACCTCTCTCTCCAATTTGAGGGTCTTTCCACTAGCCCAAAGGGGTTAAAATTGTAATATTTTATCAAACTATACTATAAAAACTTCCCATATTCTATAATCACTTCCGAAACCTACATTCATGCGATATATCAAACCTTCAATCACTAAAAATGAAAGAAACAAATCATTGATGTTGTCTCTCCAAGTTGCTCTTATTTTCACTTAACTAGCTCTTAGCGTCAAATAGAAACATTATATCTTTTTACTTTAGCAATGCTTGCTAGGCCTTCTCCCCTAATTCATCACTCAAAACAAATGTTAAGTGACCTTCAACATGAATCAAAAGTGATTCAAGACATCAAATTTCTCTAAAATTTCTCTATCCAGTAATTAAACACTTAAATCACTCTTTCTTGGAATATCCATGGTTAGATACCTCTATAAACACCCAGAAGGATATTTCAACTCCTTCCTAGACCCTTTTCCATGTTCATGGTGTATGCAAAATTTAAAATCTTAATCATCTTCTTTTTCTCCCTATCACGCTTTCACACTCTAGGTTCACAACCTCTTCTCTAGGCCTGGGACATTCTATTTTGCACCATAACTTCCTTCGTCAAAATTTTCAAGAAATGTTTTTATGATTTCTGGGCTCCCATTTCAGGGTTTTTATTAACAAGAAATTTGAAGAATGAACTCAAAGGGAAAACTCTAGTTTCTTTGTTAATGTGCCTATACAAATAGCCTTTTTACACTATTTTAATAATTTCAACTATTCACCTCCACATGAAGACTTACTACACATCCTACAACTTAACAAGACACTTAAAAAACCTTTAAAAACCCTATTAATCTTTTATATTCCTTTATAAATGAAGTACACTTTTGGAGGGATGAGATATAATTCGAATATTCAAATTCTTCAACATATAAAATCCCTCGTATGTGTTTCTCATATTCTTACACACTTGATTTTGAGCCTACATATATGAGAATTATACATTTTAAGGTTCCTAAATATGCCCTTGCATCAGCATGGATTGACACATATCCCCTATGATTCAAATATGTATATAAAAAAGATAGGCACTAACATTATCATTTTGGGTTTGTATGTGCATGATCTGGTGATCACAGGGTGTTTATGGATTATTTTTGAATGGTTAAGAATGGTATAAATAAATCCATCGGCATGAATTATTTTTGGCTAATTCACAATTTTCTTGTCTTGCAGATATTGTAGAAGAATCTTCTTTTTTTTTTATCTTCCACATGAAAGATGCCAATGAAATTGTCGAAAAGTATTCTATGTCGAGTTGTAAATATATGTCCACTCTAATGGAGAAATTTTTGCAACTTTTTAGATTTTAAGATCCACCTCAAGTAGATGGTACTTACTATAAGAGTTTTTTAGAGCTCTAATTTACTTGAGTTATATAGGACTATACCTATGATTTTTTGTTAATTATCTCTCTAGATTCATGCAAGATCAAAATAAATTTCACTAAATAGAAACAAATCATGTCTTGAGATATATCTGAGGTACAATTGACTATGGTCTTGAATGTCAAAAGAGAATAAGTTTTATTTTTTCTTGCATTGATATAAACACTCTTAGTATGTAATATGTATTAATGAAAATAAATCAATTGCATGATATGTTTTTCATCTTGGATATGGACCTATCTCATAGATTAAAAAGAAGCAAACTATTTCATCTCTCTTCCACTAAGGTAGAGTATCATACTAGATGATGCATTTTTTATGAAGTGATTCACTTATAGAACATTCTATATGATATGGTTATTCTTGAAGAAAAGACACCCATCATTCATTGCCAAAATCAGGGTGTGTTGAAGCTTGTTAAGAATCTATTTTCTATGAAAGAACCAATCACATTTCGGTCAAATGAAATTTTATTCAATAAGAAGTTTTGAACCACCACATCTAGCTCTTGTACTACCCAAGAGATTCACACATAGCATATATACTCACCAAGTCTCTTGGAAAAGTTAAATTTCAATTGTTTCGGGGTACATTTATAATTATAATGTATTACGAGGGATGTTATCTTAATTAATCATGATATTATATTGTTTATGTTAGTTGTAACTAACTGGTAGGATATGTCCCATTCAATTTGGTTTAGCTATTTTGGAACCTTCCTTTGGACATGTATATATTTTCCTTATTCTCATTAAAGCAATAAATCAATTCATTTTCTTTTTAATATCTTCACAATCATGTGATTTCAATTCGCCGTAAGGCGTTCTTGTAGTGAAGTTGAACCCTTTTATTCTGACAAATGTCAGAAATCGAATGGATAACATTAATCCTTAGAGCGTCGTTGAAATCCAACGGAGGAAGTAGATAGTTTATGGTTAGGTGACACGTCCACCACATGCGGTCGTGGTGTCTTTCCCTGCTCAGCGTGTAGTAATCTGCTGTTCTGGTTTAAGATGTCGAGCATAATTGATATTTTGATTTGTTGAATTTTGAGCTTCGAGGATTTGCGTTTAAATCCGGGCTTTTGTTTTTACTTGACTCGGAGCTAAATTTTCCGGCGAGTTTGTAACCCTGACGCAATATGAAGTGTCAAAAGTCTCGGAGGCTCGGATTTGAAGCTCTTTTTCTGTAATTTTAGCGCTGGAGCGGCTTATTTGAAGATTTTTGTTGGCTGTGAAAGTTTCTGATTGCTTTTCTGAACAAATTAGTACCGTTCAACAGTCTAACGGGAATTCCCGCAGCTTCGGAGTTTTGGAGTGCATCATTTTAGGCTATTGCCGGGTTTCCGGAGGTTCAGAATTGTATTTTCTGCGGCATTTTAGGTTATTTTCTGGTCTTCAGAGGTTCAGATTTGTATTTACGGTTGCATTTTAAGTCTTTTTTGATATTTAAGGGGTTGATACGGCATTATTGATTGTGCTTGACGGTTCAGTCGGGAGGGTAATTTGGAAATTTGTGTCCTTCAGGCTGGGCTGCGAGCGATTGATTTTGTATTCAGTGCTTTTCTGTTTTGGATTTGAAAAATTGGGGCTTAAAGGTGAGAAGGTTCACGGTTATTATCGTTGCAGCTGCTCTAGAGGTTATGCTACGTACATTTTACGGGTCAGAATTTATCTATTTTGGTCCCAAGGTCTGAGGCATTGAATCTTATTCTGCTGATTAAAAAGGTAAGAAAATATCCAGACCTAATTTTTTTTGTTTCATATCTTTGCAGCCTGATTGGTTTGGGTGAAAGAATATGGCCTGTTGCACCTGAATTTGATGGAAAAAAGGATATGAGCTAGAGTGTTTATTAGCATTTCATGTTAATAAGTGGAGGGTAGAAGAAGATTACGCGGCACATTGCAATTTCTAGCAAGTTTTTATTAGCTGTTTGAGGCCTTGGGATCAAACATACCGGTGCGTTTCTAGATTTTAAGCTGTTGAGACGAAGGGATCAAACGCATGCGGGTGCTTGTTAGCTTCCCGGGCCCTGAAAAAGATCTCCTATAGTGCATACACATCGTTCGGCTGTTGGGAGGTGATCCTGATCAACATGACGTAAAACCGTTACAGAAATTTTGGGTACAAAAAATACAGTCAAAATCAATCAAGTCTTTGTATGGGTTTGTAAATCTCGGGCCGAGGGGACAGTAATTTAGAAAAGCATTGGGCAGAATTTGCGAGTTCGCAGCATAGAGTTCTATCTTATTGCTGGTGTAGTTGACACTTGAATCCCCTGCATTTCAAATAAATAGAAATTGGTCAGAGGTTTTGGTTCAGATCCTTGTTTATTCAGGGTTAATGAAGCAGACCAATCCGGTAAGCCGAATAGTTTGTTGGAAACATTAAAAATTCTAAAAAGGAGTTTTCCGCAATTCTACGTTTTGTCGTCAGGTTATACATTTTGTTGTTTTTCATCAGGTTGGGTTCATTTTCTGATAAGTGTAAGTAGCTAGCATGTTGACCCATTGTCAGGATCTATTTTCCTAGCTTCAGGAATGTCTAACTCAGGTCTTATTGTACCCCGCTTTGGGAAGATTGATAAACAACTTGCATCGGGAAAGTGGCATCACAAGCAATGGAATTCAAAAACAAGTCTGTGAGGTGTGCTCTCGTTACGCCGTAAGGCGTTCTTGTAGTGAAGTTGAACCCTTTTATTCTGACAAATGTCAGAAATCGAATGGATAACATTAATCCTTAGAGCGTCGTTGAAATCCAACGGAGGAAGTAGATAGTTTATGGTTAGGTGACACGTCCACCACATGCGGTCGTGGTGTCTTTCCCTGCTCAGGGCCGTGTCAGTCCTCTCATGCATTTCGGCGAAGTGTACGAATGGGTTGAGAGTTCAAAGCTCCAAAACTTCATCAATCTGGAAAAACAGCGCATGGAATTCATGAGGGAAATGGAGATTCAGAGAATGCAGCTCTTCATGCAGACGCAGCTGGAGCTGGCGAAAATGAAACACAGGAAGCACGGAAACAATACCGGTAAGTAATCCAATCGATTCACATTTGAATTCCAGCAGAAATCTCAATGGGTGTTAGCCCTAATTAATGTCCATTTTTCTCAATTAATCCTACAAATTCCAATTTTAACCATTAATCTGACAAATCGGATTTGCCTCTGTACTACAGAGCATTATTTGTGAGGGCGCCATGATACTCTGGTCCTCAACATGAACTCTTTACTGGCAACTGTCGGTTCCAAAAATCGATCCAACCACGGTTCAGCGCTTAACCATGGTTGCCTCACGGGTTACGCGGTTGTAAGGTGATTCGTGCGGCAATTGAATTGGATTGCTGCGTACATGGGGCCCATGGAATCTCGTGGGAGCCGGCTCATCCTGTACAGTTCCTTCAAATTCATTTCATAATCGTCCTGCATTGGTGATTCTGTATTTGGGATCTTTTCTTCTCGCCCTCAATTGAAGCATACAGACATTATGTAAACGTTTCAAATCTTTCTTCTCAAGGTTGGTTGTATCATAGTTATTTCTATACTTGAATTGCCATGAAATGTGGAACACGTTTCAAATTTTATCTTCATCTGTTATTTATTATGAACGGAAGCCCATTCTGAGCTTTTTGAGTGGCAATGAGAACAACCTTCAGGTCATTTTTCATTTCCCACAGTTTCTATTTATTTGAAGTTTTGTGTTTGTATTTATGATTTCACATTCTTTTTTATAAGGTTCGTGTTTATATTTGTGATTTTTTCCGTGGATAAGCACTTTTGATAGAAGAATCAATATTCATTCCATTCACTTCTTTTTTCCTGTTTTATCCTAAAAAGAGGGGAAAATCAATCTCATATTCCAACGGATCACACGTAGAGATATAGATAACACAGATAAAGCTAAAGGAAACAGTGCCAAATGTAAGCTGCATGTAACTTGTCCTCAATCCTGCAGTTTGATTCAAAACATTCAACTGTAAACATTGATGTAGATTCAAAAATTCCATGACAGAGATAAAAAATATAATTTAGCACGGGAAGATACAAATACAGTGTAGTTATTGTTTCCATCTTAGCAATGACATTGTTAGTTGTTAGCTCAAAATTCTCAAATGCGCAAATTTACCACCCTCCCTAAGCTAATTATTTTCTGGGGCTTGTTTACTCGAACGGGTGCAATTGGACTGAATTTCAGAAAGATCCTACAATAGATCAAGCCAACTTTATCAGAGTTGTTATCATGTTGTGTGGGCGTCATGCATGTTGAATTGAACCATGAGGAATTTGAGCCTATGAAAATCAAGAACCAATTGCAACATTGCATTCTGCATCACCTGAGCCTGTCGCTGAAGGAGCTTGATCTATTCAACTTCCTCGTCTAGCATGTCTGCAGTGTTTGTTTGCTGCATGTGGTAAACATTGTAGGACCAAAAAAAGGTCAGTGCAACTTGTTGGAATATAAAATCAAGCATTATTAACCAGAGATCCTGAAAACCTCGTTAAGCAAGAGGTCTGTTTTATACCACTTGATGACAATAACGTTTCTCATAAGGGACAAAATAACATACAGTGGTATCAGATATCAGAAAAAAGAGAAACAATATCCATCCTTTATTGTTAACAGAGAAACAACATAAAGCATTAGTAACCAGAGAGCCTTTATTGAATATAAATTTCTCAAATCCTATGTCTTAACACATCTTTAAAATATTTGAAAATTATCTACCTTGTCCATGTTGAGCACAAGTTCCTGCAATTTTCTCATTCTTTCAGTATTCTGCATCCTTCGAACCTAAAGTGACATGAATCAAAAATCAAAATATTTAGTATAGCTTCGACAAAGCTCTCAGAAATGATTGTTGCTTCGTCCCAGGACCCAACTTGAAAATCTGGGATATAAGGATGGACTCCACTCCCGTTGCCTAAATTACCATCATCTGAGCTACTCCTACCCAATCTCTCAGCCGAAGATCCCGCAGGCATTCTGAGCTTGTCAACAACTTCTGGCATGCTCATATCACCCAGCTGAGATGTAAGCCCTGCAGTAGAACTACCTTGCTTCATAAAACTCATCTGAGTTGTCAGCCTACTTGGGGAGACCATATCACCAGATGACCTATATTAAGAGGAAAGGTTGGTCATATTCCTTACTGCCCCTATGAAATCTGAAAGAAATAGATTCAGTAGGTGAATAAGGAAACCAAAACAGACCAAGGTCAGCGCAAAGATATAAGACATGTAAAAAAAATAGAAAAATGTAAGCCTATTATTTACTAATATATTTGCTGCATTGTTATTACATAAGAGATCTTTTACAATTATAGATGTTGGGGCACAACAACATTGCATAATAATTCAATTAACTCATTTCTATTTCGAACTGTCAAAGGTAAACATCACTACTTTTATTTATTAAGTTTTTCCTTTACATGCATTCTTTTCACATACTAGCCCTTATTGAATTCTAACTATCTTTCATATCAGCTTTGTATTATTAACGAACTAACACAAGTTTCTAACTTCATAGATAGAAACTCTAGAATAGAGGATGATCTAAGCTTTTCCATGTTCCAAGAGTTTGTTGACTCTTTGAGTTCTAAGAGTTTGTTGACAATTTTTTTTTGAATTTTTGTTAATATGCTTCAATGGCTTTTTGGTGCCTTGTTTTTCTTTGTGACGGTAGAACCAGGCGGCACAAGGTTAGTACTTTTGCTCCTCGGTGGAAACTCTTGGTCTTGACTGTATTGTCCCATTATCCCTCGGATGTTGGTTGGGGTTTTTATTTCACGTTATTCCTCTTGTTGTGCTTTCATGCATGTAAGTATTCCTTGAGAAAAAATTGCTTGAATGAGATTTGCAAAATACATAAAGATGCAATAAAATATATCAGAGTTTTATTAACATGTTTTAGTCACATCTTGGAGACGCTAGAGACTATGGAGAAGTCACTTGTAAGACTTGACAACAACGAAATTTGGAAACTTTTTTACAAAATTGTTATTTAGATTGTATTTTGCAATGCCCAAACTTCTCTTTCATATTTCATTGTTGCTTATATCCTGTATCAACAATGTAGTAGTAGCTTTTGGCATGCCCAATATTCATAGTGAAGTGCTTATATATACAATTGCTTAAACATATCCTATTTATGTTTTGTTTTTCTTCGCATGTAAATGTAAAGCAAATAGAAACAAACCAATTACAAACCAATTACTTAACATTGTAAATAGAAACAACACAAAAAAACGTCTACAACAACGTATACTTCAGAACTAAAGGATTTTCAATACATTCGTAGAAAACAACATGCACATTAATCAACCCAAAAACCAACTGCATACACTTAATACTGCACTTCCTAGCTGCATCATACTACACACCCGACCCAATAATAACCCTCATTTTGAAATAAAACACCCACCCATCCCTTGCGGCGTCAACATTGCACGCTTCATCGTGCGATTGCTAGTCAAACTTCGACCAATTTGACAACCACATCCTTGTGAAGTATACTCATAGCATGAAAATATCTTTGGAGAAGTAATATCAATGGGAATACATAATTCAATATTCAACAAAATCACACAAGTTTAAAATCTTCTATGATCTTACTTGAGATTCACAATAGATCTATAATGAAGGTATAATATGTGTTTTATTTATTTATCTTCTGTCAAATGTATCTTTTACTATTCCAAACATCAATTTCCCTTGTAACTCTGTAACTACCAATTTACAAGTCTAGTTTCTAACCTAGGTAATTCAACCATTAACTGGGAGCTTAGTAAATATTTCATCCACCTTTTATGGTTGTACCTTAACCTATAAAATAAAGTAATATCCTTTGTAAATCCATCCCTCGAGATTTAAATAGATTACATCCAATTTCTACTAATTTTTTTTCTGGTATCCTTGTGAAAGATACTTGTAACATTTGCATCCCCATTTGGAGATTGAATTAAGAGTATCCACAATCCAAACTATAACAATATACAACAAGCTTAAAGCTTCTACTATCTGATCTTGAGAATTGCAAGAGATATATAGTGAAGGTAATATCTTCTATTTATTTATTTATCCTTTGTGTACGTAAAGTTTTACTTCTTTACATTCTTGTATAAAAATCCTAGAGACAAAAGATAAATACAGAAAACACATATTATACCTTCATTATGGATCTCTTATCAAATCTCAAGTAAGATTGTATAAGCTTTTAAACTTGTCCGATCTTGTTGAATATTTGAATGTAGATGCTCTTTGATATTAAATCACCAAATGGATTTGCAAATGCCAGGATCAGATTTCAAAAGGACGTTGATGTCAAATTGGGAGAAGTTTGATACAATTTTCTAAAATCTCCACAGATGGATTTATAAAGGAAATGGATTGCTTTTATAGATGAGGGTAGAGCAATGAAAAGTGGATTTTACATTGAATAAGCTCTAGGTTAGTGGTTGATTCACCTATGTTGGAAAGTAGACTTTGCAATTGCTAATTGTATATTTACAAGGGAAATGGGCTCAGAATAGTAAAGGTTACATATGACATTTCAATTACATGTACAAATTTATAGCACCCTCATTTCTAAGAATCTAGTAGTGGAGTTAAAGTAGATTTGACTAAGGAGAGGAATTGATTAAACAAGTAATTTAAATATTATTTAATTGTGATGGATTAATTAACCATTAATTTAATTAAATATTCAATTACATTAGCTAAGACGGTGTATGAATTAATTTAATTAATTCCAAAGGCATGTTAGAATTAAATTATTTAAATGAAAAGGGTATGAATATAACTTAGGTAATATAATTAGTTTAATTAATTTTAAAAGGTAGTATTTTAATGATGGAATAAATTTAATTAATTACAAAGGGGTGTACAGTGGTAAGATAAAATTAATTTAATTAATTCTAATTGGATAGAATTGGGATATAAATATGTATGTTTTTTTATGATGTCTACATTTTCCCCTCTTTAAAGTGCTATTGTGAAGTAAAAGTTATTTAAAGATAGTAGATGCATGTAGTTAAGCATGCAAAAAAGAATTGAAGAATTTTTATGCCCCACCGAGTAGAATGTTAATGGAATTTCCAGTCATCCGGGTGAATAACACAACAAGGCGATGGATGACCACTTCATAGGAAAGAGATAAGAAAGTTAAGAAATGATGATGGGATGAAATGTGATCATATCATGAGTGCTATTTAGAGAGTGTTAATATAACATCAACATTTATTTTAGTACTGCACAATAGGTTTATCACCATGATTATTAAGGAATCAAGGTGGTTAGCCCATATGCGTGTAAAAAAACACACAACAAAGAAAAGAGAAAAATGAAAACAAGCCCAATATTAATAGTAGGTGTAGGTATAATGGTTATAAGGGAGCCAAGTTGTTGCCACACTACATGAAATTTTTCCAAGAAGTAAGCATAAATAATGTAACAAAATTTTTAAAGTGAAGACAATCAGTTATGCCCCTAATGTGTGATGCAATGATGATTAATTAGATGCAAATGCTCCCAAGGTGGGAACAAGATCAGACTGAAGAAGAAAGTAAAGTTACTCCTTATGACACTCTTGTTTGATCCATCATGAAAATTATCAGATTTGATTTTCCCAAGGTGAAGTTATATTGTGATGTAAAAATAATGTTTTGACTTTCCCCAAGAAGAGTAAGTAATCATGCAAAGGGAAGAACATGATAGTTTTAAGATTTAAAAGAGCACTAGGGTAGTAGATAAAAGTAGGAATATATCAAGATTATGTTTAAATGTTAAAATATTCACTTCAAGCAGTTCACAAATGTAGGATTTATGTGATAAGTGAATGTTTTTTGAAAAAAGGATTTATGATTTTTTCTGTTTCTTTTAGAATTTTTGAAATATTTAATTTTTTGGATTTTTGTGAGTGTTTGAAAAAACTGAGATACAAATGAAAAGAAATGTAAACAAATTTGAATACATAAGAAAAAGGAAAACACAACATTGTTTTTTAATAATCCATGAGGAAAACAAAATACTTCAAGCGGTAAAAAAGAAAATAAAAATTAATTGCAAATAAATCCAATATGAACAGGAATGAATGACACCAAAGTTATTTGTGAACTAAGACACAAGGTTTTTTTCTACAATTGGTTTATAAATAAAGGTAAAAAAAGTGAAATAATATAACAAACTAAAAGAAGAAAAAACATTTTCACAATGTTGAAAAAGAGAAATAGTACAACATAATATGCAATAGCGACATCTAATGACACTCCAAATGTGTTCCATATTGAACAACTAGACATATAGGAATACTCTCGAGTGATATCTTAGAACACGAGAGGAATGAATTTGGTGAAAGAGTGGAGTGATGCTTAAATACTCCAAACAACACTTTTCAGATCCCATTAAAGTCTGATCTACCTTTGATTAAATTGTTAAATCAATGTGTTTCCCAAGCAAAGTTATATTGCAAAAGGGAAATTGATTTCCACGAGAAAAGATATACACCAAGGGAAAGAAAAAAAATTAGCGAAAGATGATTTGGAACGATCATGAGGAGATCCATCAAATGGAGAAATTTTTGAACTCGAATACTAGTTTTTGAATGTTATTCAAGCATATGTTGAATGTTTTTCTTTTGATGTATTTATACTATTTTGATTTTTGGATAGTTTTATACTGCTTTTGGAATTTAGAACAATTTTTTCTTGTTTTTGTATTTTTAAAAACAGATTTGATTTTTTTTGTATTTTTGAAAACATATTTGAATGTTTTTTGATTTTGTAAACATATTAGATTTTTTTTTAGTTATTGAACATTTTAAAAATGTGTTTGGGAGTTTTAAAAAAAAAAATTTACTTAGTAAAAGGGATTGCACAACTTGAATGAAAGTGCAAAAAATTAGAAGCATTCCATTCCATTAGCACAAATGTAGATGATTTAACGATAGGATGTCTCATGCCACTCGTGAATATATAAAACTTGGAAGATGTGAGGTATCATCAGATAGACCCAAGAAGGGCATGAATTCGAGGTGAATAGTGATATGAAGGTGAAGATATTGGATGCGAAGACATAAAGTGTAACAATGATCCATATAAGAAAAATGTAACTCACGTCTTTAGTAGAGATTATCTGACTGATTCTAAAGTGATTCCACTTTATAGGTTTTAACTAGAATTAGATCCATAGATGGTCTACTGAATGGAAAAAAAAGTTGAAATATTTGTTGTCTCTCTTTAACATAAACAACTAAAGTACTTGTTGGGTGTTTTTCATTAAGAATTGTGATTCAGATGTGATAAAGATTTTATTGGTTTTTTTTTGTGAAGGACCCCCTACACATTTCCCCATAAATCCACAAGGAGACTAGGGATCAAAACAAAAGAAAACATGTAAACAATTAAGGGAACCTTCCCCCATTCCTAGTCTCATACTAGTAGTGAGAAGTATGGGCTTATTCCCAAATACCATGAAGGAAAAAAGGTGTAATGATTGACTTTTTTTATTTTTTATTTTAGATTGATTTGGCATTGTTTTTCAATAATGTGCTTATTAGAAAGGTGCATTCTTCCACAAAGTATTAGCCACATGTTACTAGTAGGACAGAAGTGTTTAACAACGTTAACTGAGATAACGGTCAAAACCTCTAGGTAAAGAAGTTTAGTTCTTTTTGTTAAAGAGATAGCTTACTTAAAAAGAGGAGTTTCCATCAGTAACATTCGAGACAAAACCAAAGGTAAAAAGATATGAAATGGTAGAAACCATAACAGGGATGAGACACATAATGCCCAATAGGAACAAGTTTTACCTGTGTCTAATAGGAGAATTATGAGAGTATATGATAATTGTTTGATTAAGATAATTATCAAAAGATGGAATATTTAATGTTATTTACACTTGTTTTTCCACTTTTTATTTTCAAAAAATACTTTAATAAAAGGTTTAATACATAGCTTTATTTTCTTTTTATGCTTTTGAATTTTTCTTAATTTTGACAAATGTGATATTATAATGGACTCATCAGGAGAGAGGTACATGTTTATTAAAGTTAAATGTTACTGACTTACTATAATTAGGTGGATGAAATCCAAATGAATGGTTGGGATTGAAAGTTTTTCAATGAATGATAGATGAAAGTAGTATGAATTTACAAGACCTAGGTTGATGAGGTCCAAGTTAAAGAAGAAAATCCTAAGATTTGAGAAGTTGTTATTTATGATACTTGGGTGTACCAGAGCCAAGTATACAAAGTGAATCAAATGATTCCAGTAGTCTAGAGGTATAATAATTTGATGGATATAGTCTAAGTCAAAGGATATAGTCCTAATATTTAAGGATTCCTAATTTACGAGACTTGAGAGGATAAGATCCAAGATAAATGAGAGAATCAAATGATTCAATGAGTCTTGAGCTACGAGACTTGGGTGGACAAGGGATAATTCAAGGAATGTGTGATTCGATCATTCTTCAATGAGATTGAAATACATATGTGATGTTAGAGAAGAGGTATCAATGTAGGGAATATGTTGAGATACATATTCATTTGTTAGTTGAAAAGTGCATGGAAAGAAGGATTGATCTCTAGATTTATAACCGAGGCTCATTATAGGCCATAGAGAATAAATATTCAATGGTTCTCTATTGATTTTTTGTTATCCAAAATTCACCCCCAAAGTAATTTTGGATAACTTGAACAAATTCCTTCAGGATGGAGCAAGAATAAATGGTGAAGGGTCAAATTTTTTGATTCTTGGGTACCTCTTTCATTTCCTCTAACTTCCTTGTCCAAGAAAAAATTCAAGGAGTTAGTAAAAATTTGTAAAAAAATATGAGAAAATGAAGTCAAGGGCTTTTTTTAATGCATTGCAGGTCTGGAGGATGTGAATGGTACCAGTGTGGATCATACCAAGGTTCCTCATACCGAATTTGGGTTGTATTTGCAAAGAAGGTAGTGTAGTGTGGAAAAATCAGAAAAAAATTTCCTAGGCGGTTCGTGGGACAGTGGGACTTTCAGGCCTTGAAAAGGTGAAATGGATGATTTGCAAAGGAATCAGTTAAGGGAGAAAACATTATCCTAGGAATTTCGTGGTATATTTGGGACATGTGGGACCTGAAAATTTGAAATCGCCACACACAAGTGGGATGCGGCAAAAGTGGAGGTCAACGGCCTCGATGGCCTAGTCAACAATAGGACATTTGGGAGAGGAAATTCTTAATTAGGTGATGTGGAGAAAGGAGGCTCCAACCATCTGATTATGTGTGGTAGATGAGTTCCCCGAAAACCCACAATAGCTATAATACAAAGGAAATAGTGTACGCCTGACCTCCGAACTTCAAACGACCACAAATTTTGACCCATAGCTCCATTTTTAATAAAATTTGACTTTTCAAAATGGGCACAACATCCTCTATTACAATAAAGGAAACATATTCAGCTCCAGTCAATCAAATTCTCATTGTCATTAAATGATAGAAATGCCTTGTAGACCTAAAACAACTGCCTACACTCAGAATGTCATATCTTTTGCAATTCCCAACAAAAATTCACAAAATTGGTATCGTTGGAATCATTGGAATTGTGACTCTAAACCTAACACACAAAAATAAATAAACCTATGAATTTATGATGAATTTATGTTCATTTTTTTAGAAAACGTGCCTAGTTCAGAGTAGTGTTTTTTAGTGGTGGTTGGGATGCATTCAATGAAGCATGGGCAGACATATTTCACTGTTATAATTTATGGGACAATATGGGGGGCCTTTTTCAAGTAACATAACATCATTTCACTTCATTTACTATCACTTGTAACTGGTTGAAAGATAGATTTTAGGATTTTCATTTCCCTCTCTCTCTCTCTCCTCCCAGAGTTCTATAAATTGGAGTGTTAGGCTCATTGTAAGGGAGGTAGTTTTTGAGTAGTAAAACTCTATCAAACTGGTTTTGTGAAGCCAATGTGCTACAGGCCATTGTAGTGGACTGCTTGCATCCCAATCTAGGCCCTTATTTTGTAATAGATTGAATTGTGCATATTAATGAAGTAATAAATAAAAGTTTTTGGATGTGTCTTCCCCTGTTGTGTTTGATTTCATTCTTCTTACCTCTCCAACTTCATTACAAATAAATTGTGTCTATTTTATGGTGTTTCAAGGATTCATTCTCATTATGTGTGCATGAAATATTGTTGTGAATGCATTTGTTATATTGTGGAGAACTATTATCACCCCCTTTTACTATGCATTTTGCTCCTATTTTTCATACATTGGAAAGCTATCCTCATTCCCTCCTTTTCTGGTGTATCACCATTTTAGTGTAGGATTTGTTTTTAGGAGTAGGAGCAAGAACTAGCTTTCTCTTGAGGTCTATATCGAGTAGAAAGTCCCACAACTTAGAGATAGTTCCCATGTTACCCAATCACACCATGAGCTCAAGCACACACACTTGTGAAAACATGAGGGTGTTGTGATTTGGTGCTAATAGGTTGTGGATTAATTGATTTGAATTTTTTTTATTAAATCCTGAAAAGGTTGTATAAGTATATTCGCAGGTTTATGCAACTCACGGAGTGTAATCATGTAAATTTATTAACATGTAAGGGTAATAATTGATGATATTACTAGAATATTGATCATTTGATGAATATGAACATGTAAGGTTGTGTTGTCATAAGTTTATAAAATTGTTATGGTTGTGTTTTTACAACAAGAATAGGGATGATGCCAGACATAGAATCCGCAAGTGGAGGAATATAGTAAATCTCAATGGTGCTTGAGGATGGATGCTCTTCTGTAGTTTCTATAGTTACATCAAGGATTTAAGGGGCATCTTCAAGTAAAATACATCTCCCATTTGATGTTAGAAGACTTTTGTCAAAAATAATTTCAATGTCTGTTTGGACAGAAGCAAGAAAATATGTAGAAGAAATGGCTTGGTTATGATAGGGAAATACCATATATTTTTAATTTTGATCTCATTCAAGAGTGTTAGAATGTATAGGAGGTTGGAAAAACCAAAACTCTTCTTTATAATTTGTGGTAGTTGACATCTCTTTGGTTGTGATAGATTTATATTCAAGCTCTATAACAATATCTCTATCATCAAATAAGTATTGAGTGGAGTGGCTGAATAAATTCTAGACATCTTGTAGAGCTGAGGAGTCAATAGAGGTGGTAGGAGAGGAGGTAGTACCAACAAGAGGAAAGATAACGACACCTGTATGAGGTGAGGATATAAATAGGGGTGTATGTACAACAGTAGAGTGAGAAAGATTACAAGAAGAGTGTGATATGGATTTCAAGGAGTGAGATATGATGCACTAGGAGAGATATGCAATGCAATAGGAGAGAAACCGGATTATCTAGATAAGACATAGATATTGGAGGTAGAGAGAGGAATCAAGAGATTGGTATTGATATCTAGGAACTACTTTTGAGATGACTCATGGAGAGACATACGGAGATGGACAGGGGACTATACATATGGATCCTTTCTAATTATGTGACGATGGACCAATATCAGGTTTAGGGAGAGGAGATATGGTATTATGAGTGCACAGTGATGATGAGATTACATGATGTGCTACATTATGTGGTCTATGTGGTGAAAGAATATTTAATCATCACGACATGTGGTTTTAGGGAGAATGATGAGTGTAGCACATTCTAAGATTTTTTTTCATCTAGATGGTGGATAGGGTAGAGGAAAATAAGGAAAATTTCCTACCTTAGGAGAGAGAGTCTTTGATTTGTATTGTACCACTTAGTGGGTGAATATTTTATAGATATATATTTTTATCTATAGATCTAGATAGAGCCTCATTGATGCCTATCATGGATGTATAGACATTTTGATGATATATATAAATATAAATATATATACACACACATATATATACATATATATACATACATATATATTTGTGTGTGTGTGTGTGTGTGTGTGATTATTTCATGTCTTATATATTGTGATATATGGATGAGTAGATTAGATTTATGGGTTGGATTATGATTGTGTGAGGTTGATTATATTATGGATGTGAAAATGATTAGATGTTCATTTAGATATTTGGTATGATGTATTTATTATGATCATGTGATTCATTGAATAATTTATTTGATCTAATGATGTGATGTATGTATACTAGATATAAAACTAATTTTGTGGATTTAGATTAGATATGATATGATGGTTACATTAGACATGATGTCATATTGTTTATATTAGATGTAATGGTATTGGATGTAGATTATATGTATTAATTGGATTTTATTAGGAGATGAGATAGGATGATGTAATTAGATTGGTTGTAATAGATTATAACATAGATAGAAAATGGGAATCCCTATTGAATGTGAATGAGTGTGATAAGATTGGATGACCAAAATTGTTAGATTGATGAAAAAATGACCTCATGAGGGTGACCTAAATATAATAAGTAAACTTGCAACATAACAATCCACGCACATAGGAAGTATGCTTTGGGGCTCGATTGGAGGTAAATGCAAAGAGGAACATGAACAAAGAAATGCAATTACAACCTATGGCCGATGTTAACAAATAACTAATGATAGTTAGTAACAAATAAGATCATGGGGTGGAATATGGAAGGTGTGCTTATACACCAATTGGAGACACGAAAATGATTTTAGATGTAGCTTGCAAGGGTAAATAGTTTCTTCTTAGGTGGTTGTTATAGGTCTAATGCCCCAACTCTGAGAAATATTCCAATTGATCAATACAAGAAGTATTGTTTTTAGTGAAATTTGATCTATGCAATAAGCTTTCTGAGGATGATATATTTTGGATTTTTATTTTGATATTTTAAAAGGATCATCAATGAAGGAAGCCTTTACTTCCATGAGATAAAAAAAAATAGACATCCTTCGAAGGAGTGGTCTACATTTGGATTTTTAATTTTAATTACTATCTATTGATATATATGTTAGTATAAGATGCATGATAGTTGTCCTTCAAGGGTTTAGTCTATAATTTTATTATTATTTTATCTTTATATGATCAAATTTCATTTGAGGGAGCAGTTTGTATTTTGGATAACATAGATTTTGATATAAGCATCCATAATTTTTTACTTTTGATGATGGAGCTAAGGATATCTAATTAGAGCACTTAAGGAGGGAAAGTAATGTGTACAAGCTGCACATATGGACCCTTATCATCGTTCCATTAGGTATATAAAAAGGAGATGGATGTAATGATTGTGTTTTCCAATGTAGAAGGTGAAAGTTATCCATAAGGAATATGCTATGAGAAGATATGTGATGTCCATATACAAGGTCACATATAGGATAGTGACGAACAACCAAATGATTCCAAAGAATTACAATAAGAGATGGAAAATGTTAATGATGGAAATGCGATTGTTAATGTGAATAAGGTCACGATGATACGTGTGTTAATAGTATAAAGGCCATAAGTACAAGTTCTTGAGAGGCTCCATTTTTAGTTTATCAACAAAGGAAGATACTTACGAATAAGGACCAAGAGCCATAATTTTGAAGCTAATATTGTACGGTCTAATAAAGTTTGAAAAAAAATCTACCTTCTAGAGTTGTTTTTTCCCCTACATGGGTAGATGACATTCTAAGTGCTTTCCCAATACAAGGTCACTACATGTTACCTTTCCTACTATGGTTGACATGTTTATTATAGGTGCCCTAGGTTTCTATGTCATATCCCATTGCATACATGATGATTTACCAGGGTGAGTAATACCAAACTTTGTCTAACATGTTCAAAATACTCTTACAAGCTAATGGAAATAGTCCTGATTACAGATTACAATTACAATGAGAAGCTTAAATAACCTTTATTATAAGAAGGATAGTAATAAAAAGGGGGTAAATGCAAGGCTCTATTGAGTCACTTTGATAATCCATTAGCTCAAATGATATAATCCTTCATTATCCATTACCACTCGGTTTAGCATCCCTACCCATATGTTCTCCTTCCGTGATGGAAATTTTTAGTACACAACAAATTCTTCATGCCTTTATGGCTTGATATATAGATTGTGACACATGTAACCTGATATATTATTAGTCCTAATTTTTCCATGTGGTTTAAGGAATATTCATTATATTGGTTTTATGACCCTTACCCACAAGAAATGCTTTAGTGATAGTGCCCACTTCGACAACTTTGGGTGACCAGTTTCCTTTCTCAGTTTCTCCGTCAGAGCATTAAATCAATGACCTTTTCTTTTCCCAAATCATAGTGATTCAAATCAAAAATCCAAAAGAGGGATAGGTCACCCTATTATGATCATATATTACAAGGCTCATGTTTTCTAATGATGATTCGATCTCTACATTGATGAGGGTGAATCCTCACAATAAGTGCATATCTGTTAATTAAGCTCATATTCCATAACCCTTAGGGAAAACCTCATTGCTTCAACTAACTCTATCTTCATCCTTTCAAGACCTGTCTTGGCTCTAAAATAGTTGCAAAAAAGTATGAGACCAAGCTTCCTTATCAAAAACATGTTAAAATGTGGTGATAATACACTTAACATCTAGTGCCTATCATTATCACTACACAACTTACTCTACGACTTTGTTCCTCACCCTTAGGGTCTCAATTTTTTAAAGATGCACTTACTCAACATTGGTTTTTTAGGCACCACCTTGTTTTCTTATGTGATTACATTTCCAAAATGGCCAACATTAGGTCACATCTTATAACTCTTCCATAGATCAAATAAAATTAATCATATCTCTCATGTTGAATAACTGAAATGATAATAGGATGATCGAGTATATGTTGGACACTATAAATTGTTGACCAAATAAGCTCTAAACTTATTTTTATGTTGTTAGACTAACATAATTTCACATTTTTTTGCATGAGATATGAGATGGGGAAACTAATATTGTAAGCACTTTAAGCGGTCCTGAAATGCATTTCCATTCGAATAGGAAATCTCCTTCTCGTATCCGAAAATGGATATACAAGTGTTTACCAAAGAATTTCTTACATATTAGTGTTCAAGTTACTATAGGCCGACTGTTATCTCAAGGAATTGCCCCCGAAAAAATTGATCAAACATGGCCTTAGGGAAGAAAATTTGCCAAATTCGGGGTTGATTGCAGACTGGTAGGTCGGCAGTAGATATTTTGACATTTTTGCAGTCATGTTTGCAAAGTGGGCACAAGTTACAATTACGAGCCCGAATAAGGTCGGCAAAGGATTTCTTTTGCAAAAGTGGAAAATGTCGGCCGGGAGGCCCTGAGATGTCTTTTCATCAGGAGTGGAAAATGTGGGCTGGTGGCTCAAGGGGATAATTTCTTGGACTCAGCCACATACGAGGGTCAACTTAGGGCTGAACAACAGGAACTTGCGTGCCAAGGTGCCACAATTCAGGTCAGCGGGTCTGCGGGACATTTTAGAACTTCCAAAAGGTGTTCCAAAACAGGGCATAGTTTTCAAATGCGGTGCCAATGAACTCCACGTGGTTAGAGCATCAAAAGGTTGAATTCGGCCGTCAAAGGTAAAGTCACAGAGGCTAGCGGAGGGAGCCACATGCCTCATACTATGCAATTTCAAAGGCGCGGGTTAAGAACAGAGAGCCCCAAACTTGCACCAACCCTTCCATGTGTCCAAAAGTCCGAAAAGGGGATAAAGTTGACCATAGTTGAATCAAGTAAAAATGGCGAAGATCTAGCGGATGGCGCCACGTGTCGGCTCAACGACACATCTCCAAAGGACAAGCCCAAAAAGTAGTCCCTAACAAGCGCCATTCCACCACACTAGAGCAGGATCGCCAGGGGGGTCTCATCAGCCGTTAAGAAAGTCATAGGGACATGCGGAGACGGGCCACGTGCCTCAACGGTGCAAGTATAAGAGGGTCATGGCCCAAAGGCCAGTCTCAAACAAGCGTCTTTGCCCTCCAACTTTAAAGTTACAGGTCCGGAAGTAGGGGTCAAAACGGGCTATTGAATTGGACAAGGAAAGGAAAATAAGTGAAAGCCTCCACGTGTCTCATTAGCGTAACTTCCAGAGGGAACGGCCCAACGTAGAGACTCCTGAACTGAACGCACCAACTCGCCACGTGGTCTAGAGATCCAACAAAAGTCAAACGGGCAACCGGCCCCATTTGGATCAGTATAAGTATAGACATGCCAATGGAAAGGCGCCACATGTGATCTCATCAGCGCAAATTCAAAGGTGAAGAATCCAAGAGTGGGTTCCTCAGACTGAGCACGGGTTCGCTCTACGTGGTTTAGATCCTGAAGAATGGGGCAAAGCAGACATTGAAATCGGCTAAGTATAGGCATGGATCATTGGAAAGCCTCCACGTGTCTTGTCATGGTGTACAACTTCAAAAGCAAAAATCTAGTGTGTAGTTCTCCTAATACACGTTGAGACCTCCATATGTCCAAGGTCAGACATATGACCCTGCCAAACAAAAGGGACTTAGCCAAAACACAAAGAAAAAGAGCAGAAGTCACGCGAACGGTGTCATGTCCCTCTTCAGCGCAAATTTAAAGGCAAAATCCAAGAGGCAGTCCCCAAACAAGCAGCCAGCTCTACCATGTGGTCAAAGTCTTAGGTAAAAGTAAGGTCTAGCGGAGGAAATTTTTCCCAAAGCCTGTAAAGGCCTGGGTCGGCGGGTCTGCAGGGCATTTTGCGCAACTTTTACACTTTTCACAAAATCTGGTGAAAGTTTTTAAAATAAGTGCGAGGCCTCCACGAGCCTTGAGGACAGGTTTAGGGTTTTCGCCAATATGCAGGAACTAAGGCAGAATACAAAGGAAACCGTCGTAGGCCCACGGAAGCTACCAGGTGTCAATCCGGTACAACTTTTGTACAAGAGTGCGCAGAGAGGGGGCTGGATTTTGGCAACACAAGCGATCCGTTTTGCAACATTGACCTTCGCCATTTTTGATACGAATTCGATTCAAATATTCAGATCCCACTTAAAGCACCTGACCCTAACCTTCAGATGGCCATATCTTTCTACTCGAGAATTCAAAAAATTTTGTACCGTTGGAAAGGATCGTGACCTCGTCTACACCTCTTGAAGCTGAAAACTTCTAATTTATGACAAGGTTAGGTGGGTAAAAAACAAGAAGACCATCTTTCATGCACATTCAATGTCTGATCAGATTGCTTCAACAACTAGATCATATTTGAATTGATCCACCGGTCTTCCTTGCCTACAACACGGACAAACAGACATGGGGAACCATGGGTGTTGAAGTGAAATTTTAGGTGGATTGTGGTAGGTGGCATTCAATGGTTTTCCAGGGGTGGTTGATATTTCAAAGTTCAGATTCTGAGTTTTCTTCTTTCTCTCTCGCCTCGATGTTCTATATATTGTAAAGCACTTCTCATTTGAGAGGGGTTGAGACATTCTAGGTGTGGGGAAACTTTGTAAAATCTTGTCTTCGCTAGACTCCAAAATGAGGTGCCTAAGCCTTCTCCTATGGCTCTGGCAAGTGGCATTTTATTGCTTCTGAGCATCCATATAATGATGTAAAGTGTAAAATTTCTAGAGGAATAAAATTGTGTTTTTGTGGTGCTTTTTGTCAACCCTTTCTCATGTTTTGTTGTTTCTTCTATACCTCTCATCACTGCAGTGTTTGTTTCATTGTGCATGTACTTTCATGTTTATTGTAGGTTTTGGGAATATGTCGTGCTTCATGGGTTTTCAATTTTTGGATCCACGTGAACTTCATGTCTGATCTCTGGTGCATCTTCTGTCTGACCCTATCCTCATGCTCACTTTTTCCTCCACTGTTTCATGCTCCCTTTGGATTTGTGATCTCGCTACTTCCTTTTCTAGTGTATCACCACTTAGTATAGGCTCTATTTCACTCTCTCTTCTCTCTGCATGTCTCCTTAGGAATGGTTAGATTAGGATTACATTAGGTTCTACCTTCACTAGGAGTAGCTTATGGTAGGTAGTTTAGGAAGCAGGAACCAGCCTTTTCTAGATGTCCATCTCAAGTCCAAAAGTCCTACAGCTTGAGAGATGTTCCAATGTTATGCAATCACACCAAATGCCCCACTTCAAACTCAGGAAATTATGGGGTGTTGTGATTTTAGAACGATGGTTTTGGCATGACTTGTGAGACACTGAGGTTATATTTTCCCATCTTTATGAGGTGTTTCATTATCAAAAACAAATCTTAAGCCACTGTGCGACCATACAACAATTTTGGCATGCCTAGTGGGACAGATTTAAAGCACCTTACCACTTCATCCTAGTAGGTTGGTGTTAACTTGTTAAGATTCAAACTTTTGAGGCACATGTAAAGCACATCTGACGACTCCATCTGGTCAACAACCCATCTCTCAAGTTGCATACCTTCTCCCATCCATTTTAATCCATTTTTATTCCATTGCTTTCATCTTCTTCCATCCCATAAAGTTGTGTAATCATGACTTCATTCCCATATTGGAACTCACACTTGCAGCAACCACGATGTAGTCTGCCTCTAAGGTATTTCCCAACCCCTCCAAATCAACATTATGATCAAATCCATAACCATTACGCTTACTGATATGAGTAGTGTCAAAACTATTTTTGACAAGGAACTTATCAAGAGCAAGGGTGTACATTTGATGGTGACATTTATGTGGAAAATGTTGGTTTCTTGGAGAAAATCCAAAGAATGGAGGCTAGCATGGTGCAATCCAGGGCCATAGTTCAGAAGAAAGCATTCAGAATTGGGTATATGGAACCTTGTCCATGGGCCAGCCCTATGTCAAGACATTACAGCCCCCAAGAGAAGCTTGACTTCATGGTTGAAATGTAGCCCCAACTTTCACAATAGACTAAGGAGATTGAGGCTTATGCGTTGGACACAAGACAACCTTTTCAATGGGTAAGTCCACCACCTCCTAGATTTTCTTTTCCTCTTCCTCAATTAGTATCATCACAGTAGTGTCATGAGTATAACTCCCCATCTTCTTCCCCAAGTGTTGATTTTCCCTCTCCATCTCCTACTCTTCCATCTCATCTCAATTCTTCTACCTTTTTCCTTCCTAAGAAGTCATTCCCTCTAAACAAACAAGAAGTTTAACCTCCCTCTTCACCACAAACAATAGCAAAACTAGTTAAATCCCAACCTACCACTCCTCTTGCTTTCCCAACTTCATGTTGGGAAGATACTCAAGAATCCATTCAAGGATAACAACAAGAAGAGGAACCCAACAAAGAAGAAATGATATAAAATTTGAAGATTTGGGCTACAAGATTTGGGTTTACAAAGATCCCCTTAATGGTTAAGCCAACAGAGGAGGTCAATGTTGAAGAGAAAGTGGTTGCTGAGGCTGAGTTTGCAGCAGAACAAGAACAAGAAGGAGAAGGAGAAGGTAAAAAATATTTTTCTCTAAATGCAGTGTCCATAATGGCACTTTGTCTGGAGAGGATGTTGATCTAATCCAAGCTGCACAACCAATGAAGAAGGAAGAACAACCAACTCCAAGTCCCATTGAAGAGGAACAGCTGGGAGAGATCAAATTAGTGTTGAGGCCAATTAATGAAGAAAGAATTATTGAAGATTTGTTGCTTTCATTTGAAGGGCTTGATTTGATTTTTGAACCCATGATGGAGGAGGACCATACAGTTCTAGAGGCTCCAAGTGTGGAGTAGGCCACATAATAACCTTAAGTTTTTCCTCCCACTTCATCCCCTTCGAGCTCTAATTTTGAAGAAGAGTTTAATATTTCAAACTTCATGTTTATGGATGAATTGAACCATGGTGAGAAAGTTATAGATTAAGAGGACACCATGGAGGAAATCAAGCACATGCAGTAGGATAACAAGAAGTTAGATTATCTATTTGACTTGGAGGTTTTATTTGATGGAGAGGAACCCGTGGAGGTCATGTCATTTTCTCCTTAATCATCCACCTTCCAAGCACATGAGCCTACTTCCATGAAGGAGATCATCAAATAAAACATCTTGCACTTCGTAACAACCCTCTTGAACCAAGGTTGAAGTATATGATTCTTCAATGTTCTTCATAGGAGAAGGAAGGGAAGGAGCAAGAGGATGTCATCATCTCTTCCACATCATCCACCCAGGAAGGTCAATAATAAGACTCCATTCTTGGAGTTGAATTTCAGAGCAATAGGAAAATTCATAGGACCAGACCTTTCCCAATCAGATACTTGGCTTCATTAGAGCCAAGGGAGAATCCAAAACCATTCATGCCCACTTCAGGACATGAGGATGAGTTTCAAAGCACTAGGGGTCACCATCAACACCTCTAGGAGTCCAATACCAATAATCTTGAGGAGCTATTTTCAATTGATGTCGATACCTTGATGATATGGGTGGAGGATTGACCTCTTGTTAGTTTTTCACTCATACAAGTACCCATATTTAGTGTCAAATCATTTTCATGGCTTCCCTTTTCAAGAAAGAGAAGCTACTTCTCCTTGCCAGTTGCAAGATTAGTTTGAGTCCCCTTTCTCTTTGGTTAGCATAGTATAGGAATAGGTTTTTTTTTAGTAGAAGAAGTGCTTGTGCACACTCTACACGTTCCACTTGGAGCATGTATGATTTTCCATTTTCTTACATAGTGCGTTGTGGTGTTTTGTTGCTTGTGCACAGTACATTGGAAGTATCATTTGGTGAGGTCATCTCCAGTTCTAGAGGTGTTCTAAGTGGCTCAGGGATCAGATTTTAAAATTTCATATCTGATTTGTGTTTACTAGGTAGACTCCATGCCTAATGGATGTTTTGAGGCCACTGATCATTTCACCTATTAGGAAGGTGATCCTCATGAGTCGGAAAATTGTTGACCAAATAAGCTCACACTTATTTTTAGGTCAACTAATACCATTTTCCCACATTTTTTATTCAATATTAATTTTTATATATTTTCAGCACTTAAGGCCCGCTGAAATATTTTTTATCAGATAGGAAATATATTTCCCTTTCTAGAGATATAAAGAAGTCCTTCTAAACCCTCATATTTTGCATGTTACAGGCCGACAAGACTTAGAAGGATTTTTTTCCAAAAGTGGGCTGGCGGGCCTAGGGATGATTTTTTGCCAATGAGAAATTAATGACAACTAGGGCAGTGGGAGATATTTTGACATTTTTTCACTTTTTGCAAAAAGGCACAAGTATAATTGTGGGCCCACAGGCCCGAAAAGGATTTCTTATGAAAAGTGGAAAAAGCGGGCTGACGGGCTTGGAGATATCTTTTCACAAAAAGTGTAAAAGTGGGTCTGTAGAGCAACAGGGAAAATTTTTCTCAAGTCTAAATGATGGATGGTGGGTTTTAGGGGGAATTTCAGAACTTTTGCATTTTTCACAAAAATGGCGCAGTTTTCAAGTGCGGGCCTGCAAGCCCACGGTGTCTCATCTCCCATTGAATAATCGTAGACCCGTGGAAGGTGCCAAGTGTCTCATTAGCATAACTCCAAGGATAGAATCCAAAATGAAGACCCTAAACAAGTGCCAAGATTCTACATGTCCCAGGTCTAAAAAGGGACAAAGCCAGCCATTTAAATTGACTAAGTGTAAGAAGGTCGTCGGAAGGCTCCACGTGTCTCTTTAGCACAACTTTAAAGTTAATATCAAGAGGCAAAACCTAAATGAGTGCAAATCCTCCACATGTCTTAACGAGGCAACTTCAAAGGAAGGATCAAGTGCAAAGACTGAAACAAGCACCAACTCTTGACATGTCTAGGGTCCAACAGAAGTCAAATGGGTAGCAGGCTCGAATCGGCTAAGTATAGAGATCCAACGGAAGGCCCCACATGTCTCATCAGGGAAACTTTAAATTTTCAACCCAAAGAAAGACTTGTAAATGAGCGCATGCCTTCCATGTTTCCCATGTCTGGAAAAGGGAGCAAGCTCGAATCAGCTAAGTAAAACAGGTAAGTAGAATCCTCCTTTTACCTCGTCGGCGTAATTTCAACAAGAAAATCTGGAGGCATCCTCAAAATGAGCATAGGCTCACCACATGTCCAGAGCCCGAAAAGGTAGAATTGGATGTTGAAAATTCTAAATAGGGCAGAGCTAGCGGAAGGTGCCACATGTTAGCATGACGCAACTTCAAAAGAAAAATTTGAAGTGGGTTCCCAAATGTGCGCTAAGCCTCCACCTGTCCAAGGTCAGACATATGGCCCCACCAAATAAAAGGGACTTAGCCAAAACACAAATAAATAAGGAAGGGCTGCAAAGGGTTCCACGTGCCTCATCAGCACAATTGTAAAGGCATGGCACAAAGGAAGTCCCCAAACAAGCACCAACCCACCACGTGGTCAGAGTCTGAGAAGGTAAGGTCGACCGTTGAAAATTCAAAAAGCCTACGAAGGCCTCCACGTGTCTTATCCTCACAACTTCAAAAGAAAAATTTGAGGGCAGTTTCCAAACAAGTGTGAAGCCTCCACATGTCTCAGATCAGGCACAGGGTCTCCGCCAATAGGAGTGACTTAAAAAGAACATAGAGTAGCCCGCAAAAATTATCACGTGTCAGTTCCGTGTAATTTTGAAAGTGACAGGAAAGGGTTGAATCTTCAAGATGCATGAGGCTGCCTCGTGGGTCTTGTATGGACATTCTCTTTTAAATGTTGTGCACTCGCAACCCTAATATTTGGATAGCCATATCTTTTGGTTGGAAACTTGTATTTGAGCGGGAGAGGAATTTTTGGAAAGCTGTCGGTATCAGCTTCTCACTTGCCTCCATTAATGCTTCAACATGCTATTTTCAGGGGCTATAAAGTCTCCCAACTACTGCTATGATGAATAATCAACCTCTTTCTTTCCTAGTAAGGGAAAATCATATGGGAATGAGTGTTGTAGAGAGACTCTTCATTTTGTTAGGTGGATTCAATGTGCTTCCTTGGGTAGTTGTAGAAGAGTTATAATTTTTCCTTCCTCTCTCTCTTATTCATCCTATATATTGTGAAGGAAGGACATTTTCTTAAAGGTTGGTCATTTTTTCTCTTTGGCCCCCCCCTCTCTTTCTTCCTTAGGGTATAATGTGGAGTCTAAGCCCCCTCTCACATCGTTGTAATGGCATTTTCTTTCCCCTTTCCCATTGATGATTTATTATGTGAACTTTTGGAGAAATAAAATTTATTTTGTGATGCATTTGTCCATCCTTTCTTATTTTATTGTCTCTTCACACCTCTCATCATTGCATTGTATACTATGCATACTCTGATGTTTATTGCAGGTTCTGGGAGTTGTGTTTAATGGATTTTGAAGTGGTGTTCCGTGTGAACTTCATCTCTGGTCTGTGGTGTATCTTTTCCACCCTCTCCTCTTATCACCTCTCTCCACTTCAGGCAGTTAGATATGTGATCAACCAATTCTTTTTTTGGTGTATCACCACTTAGTAAAGCCTCTCTTTCACCCTCTCTCTCTCCATGTTTCCTTGGAATGGTTAGATTAAGAAGCAGGAACTAGCCTTCTTTGGAGGTCCATCTCAAGTCCATAGGTCCCATAACTTGAGAGATGGTCCAATGTTGTGGAATCACACCGAATACCCCACTCACATCTGAGGACATTTGGGGTTGCCGTGATTTTTCATCAACAATACCAAAAACCACTTACGATGCACCAAAAAGCCTCAAACCCTATAACTAGAATGATAAAAATCCATTCATTTAAAAACCATGGTTATTAAATCTTCCATATTAACCAAACATGAGTGACATATCATAATAACATCATAAATTGTCTCACATTTAGTTTAATCAATCAAATTATTTAATTTAATTGGCTAGCTGGCTCATTTCCTTGACAAAAAGATTGTTTCCAACAACTTGATTTTAACCATAGGCCTCAACACCCATCAAGATGAACTCAAAAATGGCATGTTACCGCTCAATAATAAATCTTAGGACCTGTAAACCACTTCTATGAAAGTTATATATTATGAAACAATCATATGTTCAAATCACAACAAATTTACCTTTTACCAAAACAAGCTACCCAAAAACCATTTTTTATAAACTTGGCTAGTTTACACCATTGCAGAATCTTTCAATAACTATAAATTCCTTAACTAGGAACAAAATACATCCATATTCACTCTCAAGGTGACAGAAATAGGCAACTCAAAAATTTCATGCTTCAATCAACTCAATCTTTCAACCTAAGAAAACCTATCCTAAGAATGTAACTACCATCTTCGACACAAATTTACCTCAAAGACCAACAAAATCACCTTATAATGAGAAAATACATCAATCAATCGAAATATCTTTAAGTAACCTTTTCAGTACATATTTTAAATCCATCCAACTAAAATTTAAATACCTTCAAGCAACCTGATATCTTGAAACTACTCCTTATGCCTTGTAGGTCTCGAGAATTGGACATGGGCTCAACATAATACATCACACTAAAACACAATTATACACTAAAACAACATTAAAAACCATTATACGTGTTTTCTAAGGACTCAACAACATTTAATAATCATGAACATCTTAAAAACATCACTTTTCCTCACGTATCCACTTGACACCGTGCTAAAATAAGCATCCTTCAATCTTCACCCTCAAATAACATATCAAAATTTTTGAATAACTTTATAAATATTAAATATTTAGGTATAAATGGAAATCTCTTTGAACCAGGATCACATCAAAACTTTAATGGAATCCAAATTCCCCTTGTAGCTCATGTAATGTCAACTTTACTTAACACTGCTCCAAAGTGCCCCAAAAACTAGTCCTCATAGATAGGGAAAAATTTGTAATTTTTCATCATCACCATGACATGAAAAATTTATATAATTAAATAAAAACTCTAGGGATATCATAAATGGAAATTTATTCTTTACCTCATTTAGACAACTTCACCTCAAACTGCAACTCTTCAGAACCAAGAAAATTCAGGTTTGGCACACATATCACCTCATTCTCTAAAATACCTTTCTAAAAATATGGAAGAGTCCTATTTAACATAAAATTTAGAATTTTTCACTAGAAATAAAAATATTCTCATTATACTCACTTTTCTACAAGCTCCTCTTAGCTAGGGTTTGCAAACAACTTCATCTTCTTTACAATCGTTTATAAAAATGTGATGATCAAACCACCTCATTATTATTGTGAAATATTTATAAATAATCTAATGTTATATTCAAAATATCGTAGGTACCCATGTAAAGCATAAAAAAACCATAAAATTCACAATGATCATAAGAAGGTCCAAATTTTTCTTAAAACCACAATGTAACTTACCGGGTTTCACCAAAACTTGCATATCTTCAAAAATATTCTTCAGAATGACCAAAATTGTTTCATGAAACATCAAGAAACCATGATAGAACTATCCATAATAACCATATATCTCAAATATGCATGGAAATAACCAACGAAAATGAATTACCTATTCCAAATTGCATATTTATCATTATTTACTTCTCAAGGAGCCCTTAAATGCATCAAACCATTTAATAATAACCTACAATGCACCATAAACCTTAGGTACACTACCACGATGATGTGACCATGATCCTAATATACTGATTTGGTCAAAATATTTCATCACCAACTCATTTTTTATGTTACAGGGATAGAAACAAGCGCGGAATGAGTAGACTCAGCCATGAAAACTCATGACCTGACCTTGGTGATGATATGTAGACCCATAGAAACACATGACAGATCATACCAACCTTTTTTGACCTCATGAAAACCTTCGACCAACTCAAGATATCACAAATAGTTACTATACTAGCTCAACCATGTACCATGACTTGCAAAGAACACCACTGAACTTGACACTACCAATAGACTTTCACTCTTGACATCATAATAACACCTCATGGAGACACATATGACCTCGTAAAATACTTTTTCATCAAGAGAGTTCATATCAATGAAAAAAAAACACAATTACCAAAAATACCCCACTTTTTCATTGATGATAGCTGACATGACCAGAAAATACAAGACCGAAATACCCTATTTCTAATGTCTCTCTCTCCCCACTATTCCATGTATGAAAATGGATTCTATGACCAATAGACATGAAAAAATATGACACACAACTAGAAATAATGAGACCAATGTAAAATATTGACTTACTTGACCAACAATCCCCCCTAGGACATAATTGTCTTCACTTTAACTCCTACAGCTACACAACTAATATGTTGGACCTAATAAGCTATTAAATATATATACCCATGACCTTTTGTTCCTCCATTTTCCCTTCATCTTTGGCATGCATCACACTCTATATCTTGATCACGTTAAAAAAAACCATGTTTGTGTTAGGAATATCCTTAATTTAGTGCATAACATAGGTATTCATGTTTATTGTTGGTAAATGGGTAAATGTAAAATCTAATTGTTAGTGGTGAGTTAGCAAGTTAAATAATAAAATAAATAGTTTGTTTTATTATTATATTGGTGAGTGGTTAAAACCATACAAGTGTATGGTTGTATATGCATACAAATGTTGTGGGAGAGTTTGTTATGAGAATACTCCTATATATATGGAGTGCTTCCATTGTAATTGTATCCTAGATGATTTAAATAAACAATATATTACTCCGGTGCTTTTTGTTTAATATTTCTCATTTAGTATCAGTGTTATCAAAGAATGTATGGATCAATAAGAATTTGTGAGGTGCAACGATTATTTATGATCATTACAAATTGTTGGGCTCTGGAAAATGTGTATCTTCCCATCCTATAGCTCAGTGGAAGTATGGATGTGAAAAGAAACGTTCAAGTTTCTAAAGATAAACAAAAATTACTTGCAATCATTGTGACAAAATATGCTACTGTGACATAGAACTCAACACATTCAAGCATTAACATAATCTTTGATCAATAATAAAAAAATTTAAGATATCCCTTTACTCTAAACAAGTATTTTTTCAGAACTTACATATGGATCCTTTCATAGACCTCCTAATATTATGATTACTAACCTCAAACCTATTGAAAAATACTCATCCACAGTTTGAACCATACTCATGCTACAAGTACTTAAGTGACTTATAAATTTATGAAAATTACTCCTAAGATACATCAAGCATGCATATATTTACATACTAATACACCTAAAAAATAATGACTCAAAGAAAAAATAATAGATAACTTGAAATACCTTATTACCCTTAAGGTTTCCCAAAGACCCAAATTCTTCAACCTATCATGCATTCAAGGTTGAATGGCTTATAGAAACATGTGATCTTCTAAACAACATGTGAAAACATTCTTCCCTAAGTAGATTTAGGATTATTGATAATGTTTCCAACCTTTATATCACTAGAATCATCCTTGAAAAAGTTCATACAATGTATAGTAGACTAAGAATCCGATCTCTTAGCATATTGAGCTTGAACAACATCCCTCTTGACCATAGGAACCAACCTTACAATGAACTTCTCCTTAATTTGAAAAAATATTCCTATATGACATGATTTTTGAAAATTGAAGCAAAGAACATCCTTATTTCTTATTGGATCAAACCAACTGATATTTCATCCAAAATCCTTCACCCTATCACCATACTCACAACATGAAACACATTCACCCTTGAAGAGAGCTTCACCATTCCTAGGAGTCCTCCTTTTCCAATATCTATCTTTATGACTAAAATCATGATAAACACAACAATATCTATGAAAGAGTGTACCATACCTCAAATAATTATGTTATCTAAATGACCTAATAATTCTCAAATGACTCCTTGTGTTAACATTAAAATTTTATTGTAAACTTGGGCTAGCTCCATCATCATTCTTCACATGATTTCCTTCAAAACCTATCATCTGTTGATATTTGACCTTCTAAAACGTCATCAAAATCTTTGGAGATCTTCTCAATCCTCTCATATATCCTTAATCTACTAGATTTACTCTCAAAATCTAATTCTAGTGCTTTTAATTTGTCTTCATACATTGAAAACTATTCCTCTTTTTCCTTTAGGGATTTAGACATATTCTCCACTTGATATTTCAAATCCTTGATAATTTGATAATAATATTTCTCTATGCCATTAATTTTATCTTGCAATCTTGAAACCAAAAACTCGGAAACCTTATATTGTTTCTTCTAAAGATTAGCTTACCTACAATTTTATGCTTCTAGGATCACTTTAGTGTTGTTAGACTTACTTCACAAGGACTTGCTATGATACCAATTGTTGCAAGCATAATGGAATAAGGAGGGGGTTGAATCAGTCCTACGATAATTTTTAATTCATTTTCCAACTCATACAATCATCATTTCATTTATTCGTTTAACATACATAACCATATGTACACATTAGTTGTGTATTAAAACTTTAAAACAACATGAAACAAAGAAGAAGAAACACAAAAACCATATATAAGTGCGAAACCATCTTGGGGAATAAAAACCATTGAAACTTTGTTGATATTACTAGAAAAAAATTAATTTAGTAAAGCACTAACTTGATAAGGAGCACCAACCCATAGTTTGGTAGAGCACCAACCCTATAAAGAGAACCAACCCCTAGTTTAGTGAAACACCCAATCGACAAGGAGGATACAATTGTTGACCAAAATAAGCTCACACTTATTTTGGGTCAACTTACACAATTTTCCCCCTTTGTGCTTCAATCTGAATTTTTACATATCTTAAGCACTTATGGCCCCTAAAATCATTTTCATCAGATAAGAAATTTCTTCCACTTTTCAGAGATATAAAGAAGTCCTTCTAACTCTTCGTATTTTTCAAGTTGTGGACCAGATGGCGTTAGAAGGGTTTTTTTCCAAATGCGGGCCAACGGGCCTAGGGAAGATTTTTTGCAAATGGAAATCATAGACCAACCGGGTGGCAGGAGACATTTTGAAGATTTTCCACTTTTGACAAAGGGGCAAAAGTATAATCGCGGGCCTGCGAGCCCAAGAAGCATTTCTTATGAAAAATGTAAAATACATACAGGCAGGCCCAAGGATGACTTTTTGCCAAAAGCGGGTCTGCAGGGCAGAGGAGGAATTTTTTCCCAAGTCTGAAAGTGGTCTGAAAGGTTTGTAGGGGACTTTGAAACTTTTTCACTTTTCACAAATGGCATAACTTTCAAGAGCGGGCCCACGCACCCGCGGGGTCTCATCGGCCATTGAAAAGTCATAGACCTACAGAGGCTACCACACGTCAACTTGGCACAACTCTAAGGTTAAAATATTGAATAGGTTCCCAAATGAGAGTGTGGCTTCCATGTTTCCTAGGTCCAAAAGAGGGAACAATGTTAGTCATTTAAATCAGCTAAGTATAAGAACCAGTAGCTGGCGCCAAGTGTCCCATTAGCGCAAATTTAATGGCACGACCCAAAGCGGAGACTCAAATGAGCATGAGGCTTGCACGTTTATAGGAACCAAAAAGGAAGTAAGCTAAAATCAGCCCAGTAAAAAAGGTAAGTGGAAGCCTCCACGTGCCTCATCGATGTAATTTCAAAAATAAAATCTGGGGGCAACCCCCAAACTAGTGCCAAGCCACCACGTGTCTAGAGCCTGAAAAAGAAGAGGCGGGCCAGCAGAAGGAACCACGTATTAGAAAAGTATAATTTCAAAAGTAAAACTCAGAGTGGGTTCCCAAATGTGTGTTGGGCCTCCACGTGTGTAGGGTTAAATATATGGCCCCACCAAGCAAAAGGGACTTAGCCAAAACATAAAGAAAGGAAGAGACTAGCGGAAAGAGCCATGGGTATCTTCAGCACAACTTTAAAAGAAAAATCCAAAAGCAGTCCCCAAATATGTGCCAGATCACCACGTGTCTCATTAGCATAATTTCTAAGGCACGACCCAAAACGTAATTCCCAAACAAGTGCCAACATTCCATGTGTCCCAAAGTCTGAAGAGGTAAATTCAGCCGTTGAAATGTCCATGAGCCTGTGGAGGCCTCCATGTGTCTCGACCACACAACTTCAAAGGTAGAAACGAGGGGCAGTTTCCAAACAAGTGTAAAGCCTCCAAATGTCTCGGGTTGGGCATAATGTCTCCACAAATAGGAGATACTCAGGAAGAATACAAAGGAAACAAAGGGTCCCACGGAAGCCACCACGTGTCAGTCCGTTGCAATTTCAAGAGTGAAAGGAAGGAGCCAAATCTTCAAGATGCATGAGGCTACCCCATGGACCTGGTACAGATAGAATCCTTAAAATATTTTACGCCTGGGACCTTGATCTTCAAACAGCCATATCTTTCGATTGGAAACTCAGATTTGGGTAGGAGAGGACTTTTTGTAAAGATATCGGTAGTCAATTCTCACCTTCCTCCATTTATATTCTGGCTAGCTAATTTTGGGGTTTGTCAAGTCTCCCAGCTTCCACCATGATTAAGAATGGACCTCTTTCTTTCCTAGTAAGGGATAGTGATGGGGGCATGGGTGTTGCAGTGAGACTCTTCATTGTGGAAGGTTTATTTAAATGTGCTTGCAAGGGTGGTTACAATAGAGTTTGATTCTTCCTTCCTCTCTCTCTTATTCTTCTATATATTGTAAAGGAGGGGAATATTTAAATGGTTGGTCATTGTTTCCCTCCTGCCCCCCTCTCTCCTCTTTCTTAGGGTAGAATGCAGAGTCTAAGCCTCCTTTCATGCTTATGTAATGAAATTATCTTGCCCCTTTCACACTAATGATGTAAAATGTAACTTTTGGAGCAATATAATCTATTTCTTGATGCATCTGTCCATCCTTGGCTCTTTTTACTATCTCTTCTTACTTCTCATCATTGCAGGGTATATTCTACATACTCTTAAGTTTATTGTAGGTTCTAGGTGTTGTGCTTAATTTGTCTTGAAGTGGTGTTCCATGTGACATTCATCTTTGGTCTGTGGTGTATCTTGGCCACCCCCTCCTCTACTCACCTATCTCCACTTTAGGTAGTTTGGATTCATGATCACCAACTTCCTTCTCTAGTGTATCACTGCTTAGTGTAGGCTCTCTTTCACCCTCTCTCTCTCTCCCTGTCCCCTTGGTATGGTTTGGTTTGGTTAGATTGGTTCTTTAGCAACTGGAGTAGCTTGTGGTAGGTAGATTAGGAAGAAAGAACCATATTTCTCTTGAGGGCCATCTCAATTTTACAAGTCTGACAGCTTGAGAGATGGTCCCATGTTGTGCAAGCACACTGAATGCCCCACTCACAACCACACATATTGGGGGTGTTGTGATTCTACCCTAATAGTTTTGGCATGCCTGGTGGGATAGGTCTGAACCACCTTACCACTTCATATTAGTAGGTTGTGTGATACTGTTAAGATTCAACCTTTTGAGGCACATGCAAAGCACACCTGACGACTCCATCTGGATAACAACCCATCTCTGAAGTTGTAGACCTTCTCCCATATATTTCCACCAAATTTCTTTTCCATATCTCACATTTTCTCACATTCCATGAAGTTGTGTAATCATGGCTTTGTTCCTCTCATGGAATGCATACTTTCAGAACCCACGGTGCATTCCACTTCCAATGTATTTCCCAAATCATCTAGATTAGCATTATGATCATATCCAAAAGCATTATGCTTACCCATATGAGAAGGGTCAATACTAGTTTGGCCATGGAGCTTATCAAGAAGAAGGGGATGTATATTATGGTGACAGCTAGACGGAAAATGCTAATATGTTGGAGAAGATTCATGGGATGGAGGCACGCATTGTGTAATCAAGGGCCACATCTCAGATGAAAGCATTCAGGATTGGATATACGGAACCTTGTCCATGGGGTGGCCCTGTGCCAAGACATTACAGCCCTTGGGAGAATCTTAACTTCATGGTTGAAGTGTTTCCTCAACATGCATAGTAGATTGAGGATATTGAGGCATACGAGAAAAGTCCAAGACATCCTTGTGAATGGGTAAGTCACTCACTAGCTCTTTTTCCTTCATTTTCTCTTCCTCAAACTCCACCATTTCAGAAGTGCCAAGAGTTAAGCCCCTCACTTGCAGCCCTAAGTATTTATTTCCCTTTTCCATCTTCTAGTCTTCCATCCCATCCCAATTCTTCTACCCTTTCCCTTCCCAAGTAGTCATTCTCTTTAAACAAACAAGAATTTACACTCCCCTCCCCACCACAAATAATTGCAAAACTGGTTGAACCCTAACCTTCCACTCCTCTTGCTTTCCCAAGTCCTTGTTGGGATAGAATCAAGAATCAAGTCAAAGAGAACAACAAAAAAAGGAACAAAGAAGAAATGACAGACAATCTGAAGATTTGGGCTATCAGGTTTGGGTTTATAAAGATCCCTTGATGATAAATCCAATAGAGGAGTTCAGAGTTGAAGAGCCAGTGGTGGTTGAGGCTGAGTTTGTAATAGAAGAAGAACAAGAACAAGAGGAGGAATATCAATAGTTTGTTTGCTCTTAATACATTGTCCATAATGGTACTTTTTATGAAGAAGATGTTGACCTAATCAAAGCTGCAAAACAAGTTAAGGAGGACAAACAACCAGATCCAGGTCCTATTGAAGAGGAGTAGCTATGAGATATCAAATCAGAGTTGAGGCCACTAAGTGAAGAAAGCATCCTTGAATATTTTTTGCTTTTATTTCAAGGGCCTGATTTGATTGATGAACCCATGTTGAGGAGGACCATAAAGTTGTAGAAGCTCCAAGTGCAGAGTAGGTCACAAAAGAACCTTTAGTTATTCCTCCTAATTTATTCCCTTCAAGATATAATGTTGAAGAGGAGTTTGATCTTTCAAACTTCATGTTTGAGGATGAGGGGAACCATGATGAGAAAATTGCAAATTTAAAGGACACCATGGAGGAGGTTGAACACATGCAACAAGAAAAAAAGAGAAGGCAAAATACCTATATTTGACTTGGAGGATTTCTCTTGATGGAGAGGAGCCTGAGAAGATCACATAATTTTATCCTCCATCATTTACCTTACAAGAACATGAATTTTCTGCCATGGAAGGAGAACATTCTAAGGATATAATAGCCTACACTCTCACAGCGGCTCTCAGGAACCAAGGTTAGAGGAGCTTAAATCTTCCATGTTCTTCTCAGGAGGAGGAAAGAAATGGGCAATGAGGACCCCATCATCTCTCTCACACCATCCACTCAAGAATGTCCACAAGAAGAATTCATTTTTGGAGTTAGAATTTCAGATACAATGGGCACATTCAAAGGATCAAACCATGTGCCTAATTAGGTACTTAGATTCATTGGAGCTAATGGAGAAACCAAAACTAGTCATGCCCACTTTAGGGTAAGGGAATGAGCATCCAAAGTACCAAGGATCACCACTACAATGCCTCTTCAGAGTCCAAACGAAGAGTCTGCCTGAAGAGGTATATTTATCCATTTCCAATGTTGAAACCTTGATGATTTGGGTGGAGGACTTGGATTATGGCGAGTTTTTCAGTTATACTAAGAAGCTATATTAATTTTTAAGTCATTTGCATGGCTGCCCCTCTTGAGGAAGCGAAGCAACTTCTCCTTGCAAGCTTGTAGGAGTTTTCTTTGAGTCATTCTTTCTCTCTAGTTACCGTAGGAGTAGGAGTAGATTAGTTATTTCAGTAGAAGAACGTGCTTTATGCACACTCTGCATAATCTCACTTGAGAGCATGTATGTTTTCATCATTTTATATAAGTTTTGTACCACGGTGCTCTCAGATTGCATAAGGCCAGGCTCTTCAATATTCATGGCAAGAAGACTCATAGCAGTTTGTAATCATTGATATGTCCAAAAAGAAAACAAATGCAAAGTAACTAAAGTCATTTCAAAACAGTCCATTTCTAGGGACAGGTAAAATCCCCAATGTTAAAGACAATTTTCTCACTCTCATAAGATCTCCATGTCCAAGATTTCCTTGATGAAACTTGAGAGTGTGAGAGAGCAGGTTCAGACAAAACATAGAAAAGGTCTATTCCGGTTCCAGCAGGTTACGCAGATGGCTTAAAGATTCAATTTCTTCAAAGTTTTAGGGATCAAATTTTATGTTTATCAGGACCAGAATTCCATGCCCAATGGATGATCTAAGGTGACCTGGTCATCTTTATATAGTAGGTAAGTGATCCCCGTGAGTCACCAAATTGTTGATCCCAAATATTCTGCCCCAGAAAATTTTGCCAAAAAAACTCCTGTGCTTCAATCTGAATTGTTACATATTATAAGAACTCAAGGACTCTTGAAATTATTTCAATCACGATAGGAAATTTCTTCACCTTTCAAGAGATAAAAAAAAAATGCCAAAAGGAGTTCTCAACCATGAATTTTCTTGAGTAGGAATCATATATACCTTAGTATGCTTTAGGACCTATAAATGTACCCAAGTGCATAGAATTTATCTACATTTTTTCCCACTTTATGGTGTTGAGTAAATACTTGATAACATAATGTAGATAGAAGATGTGTACCTTGTAATCATGTAGAGAAGAGTGTTTCCCATAACGTGCCAAGTGGACAAGTGAAGCGTGAAGTGATCATAATGTGAAGCATGGAGAATAGGAAAGGGAAGTAGACCATAGGGGTGAAGTGTATGCGTAGTAGCATGTTGTTGGAGCTTGTGCTTACTGATGTGAACTGCTTATTTTTACGTATTAAGGACATACCTACAATAGAAGATCAAGAGATTAGTCAAAGTTCCATGTGTGAAAAATTATAGTAATGTGTATATAAGTAAGTAACAAGCGTGTCAATGAAAGAATGCACCTGATGTGTAAGAAATTATGAGATAGAAAATTGTCATGTTTACTTGTAGATGCTAGATTTGAATGTCGGTGGTGAGGTTTTGGGGTGGTCTCATGCTAAGAGCAATTTTTTTGGGTGATTTCATGCCAAGAGTGAATTTTCTTGGCAATAGCTCACCAAGCGAAGAGTGTTGGGGAGAGACGTCTAGTTTTTCTCTCCATCCATGATGCTTCCTAATAAGCACCAATGTAGATGGTATATCCTTGATGATTTGTTTTTGTTGTAACCTGTTGTTTTTGTCCCTCAGAGGGATTGTAACTGATTGTAACTAACTCGAATGCATTTTGTAACTAGAGGGAGGTGCTTGCTACTAAAGAACTATACTGTAAACTACTGGAAATTATGTTGAACTAAGAAATTGATTTTTTTTCCCCAAGGACACAACCTCCCAAGGGGGACAAAAATGCCCACCGCTTCTATCAAGGACTGGGCATTAGTTTTTGCTTTGTGCCTTGGGTCTAAGTCTGATTCTGGACCGATCTGTGATTGTTTTTCTGTGTCAATTATGTATTATATTGTCTTGTTCTGAATCTCTAAGCTCCTGTAAGGGTTATTTTTTCACCCAATAGATGTCCCCCCCTCATTTAGGGTGCATGTAAAGTGCACTGTAGGAGAATGCGACCCAAAGGAGAGGACCTAAAGATGATATGCATATCTGAGTGTGGATTCCTATAGGCGGTAGGGTATGTGCATGGTAGAAACCAAGGCACATGATAACAAGATAAGGCTAGAAACAAGTTGGACCGCAGTGTAAAAATGAGCTAACATGTTAATTGAAGACAATGTGGAGGCGATCCAAGTATGAAGACAAGATGGACCGCAAAAACTAGGTCTCATACATGAGACATTGTTCACAATGTCACAAGACAATCAAGGCCGAAGTGGATAAAATAAAATAATGAGTAAAATGACATAAGGTAGATAGCCCGTAAAAAATAGCAAGCAAAAAGCTAATCCCGAACCATGGTTATCATGATCAAGTATCATCCTCGGAAATGCTTTTCTGATGAGGCATTGATTAGCATGTTAGTAAGACAAAGGCAGTGTTGAAACATGTTATATTGGTTGGTGTTCTTCATTGATGCCATATGTCACTTTATGGCAAAGGAGGAGTGAATTTTGCAGGTTGGTCCATTATCAATGGTAGTTATTGGTAATCAAGATGGTTTATTGAACTTTCAAGATGGTTTCAGGGTGTTATTCATAGGCTTGGCTAGTAGAGGTTAAGTTGTCCATTGGAGGTATGGATTCTAAATTGCTTGGCTTAGGATTCCTACATGTTGGAAAGGGTTGGTGTTTCTAGAAATGTGGTAATAAAAACTTATACTAGGTGTTGTGATTTAGATCCTCTCTGCCTTCCTTCTTTATGAAGATGATCCTGTTGGAATGCTGAGTGCATTGGAACAGTTCATGAAACTAATGTGGGATGTTTCATTTCATAGTAATGTGGTGTATGTGCAGCAAAGAGGTCATGTTCTGATGTAAACATGGTAAGAGCCTAGGAACACTTCTTAGAGCATGTAGGAGATCTACAAGGCTTAATTCGTATCCCTTGGAGGGAAAATTCAAGTTTACTAAAACTTTCCCTTGATGGGACTGATAGTGCAAGCTTGGAAAAATGAGAATTTATCCTGACCATATAATCTTACATTTATGAGAAAATAATCTATGAAGAATTTAGAGGGAGGTGTTTTGTTGCTCTGGGTCAAGTTTCATGTATAAGTTTTGAAGAATATTGTTCAAGTTACTGGTTGAGTTTACCAAAACCGAGTTCTTAAAGTGATGCAAACTGAGCTGACTTTGTCTTGGATAGCACTAAGAAATAACTCCTTTCATAGGATCAACTCTAAGACTTAACTATTGTAATACTTCTATAATGAATAGTGTCCTAATTGGATTCAGATTGCATGTATCTTTTCATTATACTAACAGTGTTATTATCATATTCATATTGCTTCTTCTTGACACCAATATGCTCAAGAAATGATGTGGTTATAGTTTAAAGTTGTTTGTGAAAGGTTTGGAAAATTCTCAGGGTTGTAAAAAAATTCTTAAAGGTCTAGGTGGTGGTATTTTATTTATTCAAGTCATGATAGTATTGTACGGATTTTCCTGTGTTTTACAATTTTTGGTATTTGCAGTCCTGTTTTGAAGGATTCAAGGTGAACCACTATGTGTGATAGCTTGTATTGGATGTTGTAATTAATGATCTTAAAGAGTTTACAATGTTATCCTTGGTCAATGGTATGAACTTAGTCCTTATTCTCCTACTACCACTAAATGGAAGTGGTCATGTACTATTAGAGTCTTGAAGGTTTAGGGAAGTTAATGGCAGCTTTGAATGTGTTTTAGGGAATAGTTATAATGATAAAGGAGGCTAAGTAAAGTTAGTAATGTCAAAATTCTATATGACCAAAATGTTTTTTTGTTTGCATTGTAATGGATTTGGTGAAAAAAATCCCATGTGTCATGTGGTTTGCATTGTTTTCTAGGTAATGAATGGATTAGTCAAGTACACTAAAATATGATCTATAACTGTTTATCTCTCCTCGTAAGAAATGATTTATGGAAGCTATTAGATATGGTGAAATAGTTCTCATTGAAGTGATCTTGCTATGGATGGTTATCCTAAGTAATGGTTTGAATAGGAAGACAATTCTAAGTTGATATTATTTTTAGTGTTGCCCTAAGAAATATTGCACGTGGTCCCAGAATTACAAGCTTTTTCATAACCACATTCTTAGAGTTAGTGATTGCATATGGTATGGTGAGTTGAATAGAAAAATAAGATCCTTAGGCAGTATTTACCTAGAAGCCTTGGAAAATGGATTTCACTAGTAGAACATATAATTCTTATAGATTGGGTCTTTTTTCCTTTGTGTTAGTCAAGAAATACTTTATTTTTGCATAAATGTCATGTAAAGTAAAACCTTAAATGCAAGATAAAGATTGAAGACTTAAAGTATGACCTCAAATTACACACTTGTGTTGGCATAAAAGTCAATGTAACTAAGATGGTATAATCCACGTCAAACATACAAGCTAGGGTTTAGTTATCAAAACCCTGATTGTAAACATATTGAAGATTCTGCAGTATTAACCTCTTAACTATTATTGCTTGAATCAAACATGAAGTTTCACTGCATTGTATATGAGCCAAATTTTTATTATTTTTTAGTACAAATATCATCTAATTTTAAAGACAGTTACAATGGTTTTCGGTTGAAATATGGAAACCAATATGTAAATTAGTACAATGCATTGAAATATACAATTACATGACAAAATTATGAAAAAAATGATTTGGGGGAATTATTCTTTATTTGTTTTTTGAGGCCTTGGTGGCCTCCGAAGCTCAATATGGATGTCAGTTCAAAAAACTACAAAAAATAGATTAAAATTATAGTTTTTGATCACCATTGTATATGGAAAAAAAATGCTTAGAATGAAATAACTAAGTGAATGTGGGAGAAAAAAAATTACCCTCTAGTAGGATTTTCTTTGCTAAGTTTAGGTGGGGGTTTAGCAGTGGATAGTAGCTTTAGCGAAGGTTTTTCAATGTTATATGTGCCGCCAAAGTTATAATCTTGCCACTAGATTTTTGAATAGTTTTAAAACTATGGTCAAACCATGAACCTCACCTACCCAAATCTTTTTGACTATCCAACTAGCCGCTACAAATGCTTTACTTTTGAAATGAAGCAAATAGAATTTAAACACACTGAAAAAAGGAGCTAACAGTTTAAAAACCGGATCTTAAAATCCCTTGTTATCTTCTTTGCCACTTTTGCATTTGATTGTTTCTCTTTTAATTTTGTGGTGAAAGATGCAAAACTTGAAGTGGTGATTTAGGTGTAGGGAGTAGTAGGAGATGCAATAAATGAAAGACGTGTTGGAGATGTTTATAAATCAAAGGAGAATTAATTTTATTAGATGATTAATCAACACCAAACATGTGAATATATACAGATGGAATGCAAGTAGAAATGAAGAGACACATGAGGACCTGGAAGGTCACAAGTCACATGGAAGAGGGAGAGACATGTCATAAAAATACGCCAACATACCCCCCTTAATACATTTTTTTTAAACATAACTACGTGTACTAAACAATGTAGTTAGATTTTACTGCAACATCAAATTTTCAGATAGTGGACCTCCCCTTATTCCAAACGTTGTAAAAAAATTATTACATTCTGCATGTAACAATGCTCACCTTTGAACTGTGACATGCCAACATTCTGACTTCTTAAAATCTTGGTGAATACTTATGTTTTTCTCCACAAGATTACCAAAAACTTGGAAGTGACCTGATTCACATGTACATCCTTGATAACACCTCGGTTGTTTCCAGTTTCCTTGGATTACCATGAACCCATATGGTTTTCTGATTGCAGGTTCACCATGATACCTGAAGTTGACCTAATGCCTCAACTGTACACTTCGGTGGTTTATTGTATTTCCACAAATCCTTCACATAATAACCAAGAACTAATTTAGTTCTTTTTATCCTCACAATGTCCTTCATTTAGGAGGTAAGTAAGTGCACTAAGTTGGTGGACAAAAAAGGGGTCATAAGTGGACGTCATATTGTAAAAAATAGAAATATCTCAACTTGTAGGGATTATTGGAATATATGCACACTCAAAATTAGAAAAATTTATATAAATAAGAATCGTAGCATCCAGAGTCTAGTTTCTAAAATACTATTTTTTTAAAAGTGGAAAAGTTTAGCTATATTAAACACTTAAAATTACATGACTTGGTTTTTGTTTTTGAAAAAACCTATAAGATTTTAGTCCGTTTGCCCGCAATTTAGATGACCAAATCTTATTATTCTTTTTCCTTGGTGAAAAGTTAGATGTAGTTGTCTATCTTGAGATGGATTTTATTTTGTATTTTTTCGAGCAATATTTTTTTTATGATTTTTTCCGTGAAAGTGGTCTAAAAATATTTAGAAAATGGAGCACTTTCCGTTTTCCCGCCATAACTATATCAAAAAATATCGAAATCAAATATTTTTTTTAACGTGTATAGAATTTCTCCATGCTTGGGATGGTATAAGTTTTATCACATTTTGATAAGCGAAACTAAAGTTGCAATCTTAAATGTAGACATGAACATTCACGGAAAAAAAATGTCTTAAAGACCTATTTTTAGTAAAAAAATTATAAAATGATATTTATTTTATTCTATTCACTTTAAAATCAGTATTTCTATGAAGCTAACAGTCTCCCCTATGCAATGTCACCATTTTTGTGAAATTTTTTCTATTTTTCAGCGTGGTTTAAGTCTGTGGAAGAACAAATTTGAATTTCTTAATCCTTTACACGTCCTAATGACCTTCCATAGCTTTGGTTGAGGCAAAAAAAAGATTTCCCAAGCGTTAGGGTCAGATTTGATGATACAGATAGAACCGTGATCGAGAGTTTTTTAAATAAGAATCGCAATCATGCTTTATAAACCGCGAATGCAGTTTATAAAACATGATCACAGTTCATAAATCATATTTACACGCATCCCAATGTTCTAATTACCATGTGATTCTTACTATTTGACTTTACCATATGAATTACTGTAAAAATTATTCATTTTCTACACATTTTTCTTATCACCAGAAGTAAAACATCATGGGAGACAAGAAACGAAGTCAAAAAAGGAAGTCATTAAGTAAAAAAACACCAAACGAATTAGAGGAAAAAAGATTTCAAAATGCTAAGTGAATGCAGAATCTTCGTGAATCAAGAGAAGGTTCATCTTTAACCCCTACTATTGTAAGCAATGAGGAACCAGGTAATGTTTTTACTGTCAATGTTGAAGTTGAATTAAATACTCGTGACGAATATTTTTTTACTGTCAATGTTGAAGAATAATTAAATACTCATGATGTAGCAAATGTTGAAATTGCAGGAGACAATGAAAATGTGAATAAATAAATTTAGGTTGAAACTGTAGACAAGCAAAATTTGACAAAAACACCTCATAGGATTTTTCGTAAGAAACCAATATGTGACAAACTTTCTTAACGAAAAATCAGAAGAAAAGCCACTGAAATTTGGAATAATCATTTTGAAATTTTAAATGATTCCCAAAGATGTCAGTTGGTTAGTTTGATGAAATTGAATAAAATGAGACCTACATTAAACACCTTAGGATTGACAACATCTAATATACATGGTCGAACCTCTATAATTGTTGAACACCTTCATGATGCATATCACACTGATTGTGTCAAGAGACACACTAGGGATAGTAATATTGTGCGTCGTGTACTTGCTACTAGTGTTGTAAGTGAATCAATAAAAAATAACGTTTGATTACGCAAACAAGTCAAATGTTGTAAGTTAATCGAAAAAATCTAATGAAAGAAATTGAAAGACGTAATATCCTTCAATCACTCAATAACACTGATTTTTGGGCATTTTTTTTCTAGAGCACCGTGTAAGGACAAATATAATATTGATGCTATAAGAGAATTTGTTATTCAATTTTGGCATGATAACACTAGCGTTTCTTTTAATACAAGAGATGTTGAAAAACGGAGAGTTGGTTCTATTAATCCCGAACCACATCCAAAGCATCTCTTAGATATGACTCAAACTCAATTTTTTCGTAAGTTTTAACAAGAGCATCTAGAAATTAAAATTAGTCAACATTTTTTTGAAATGTTAAAACCATTCTATGTGAAAATCAACCACACTCGCATAACTTGTTATAGGCAACATGTTGAATTTGTTATGCATTATGCTAAATTTGTATGTATTCATTTTATTTTTCATTCTGAAACTATGTTATTGGAATGTGGTGTTCAAGTTCCACCAATATCTTCCAGGGATTTCATTCCTACGATATTTTGTGAAAAAGAAGTTGGAAAATTTTTTATAGTCAAGATTGTTTAGATGGAAGTTGTGGTACATGTGGCGGATTACCTAAATTGAAAAGTTACATCCATGAGAAAATTGAAGGTGCAATAGGAAATAATTTAGTTGAGTTTGATAAATATAAATCAGTTGCATACCAGTTAAAAGATGGAAAAGAGTCTAAACGGTGTGAGCTAGTTATAAAACATATGCTTGTTTTTCAATTTATCAAAAAATTTAAGGATGAAATTGTTTATGAGTATGCTAGGCATACACACAGAGCTCGATGGTTGGATGAATAGTTCAAGATATGAAAAGACACATTTCCTATTGGTACTATTGTTTCAGTGGTCGATTTTGCAAAGAATTAGACATTGCAACCACAAACTGAGGTTTAATCACAATATTACAACTTAGTAAAAGTTGCCATTTTTGTGCATATAACATTTATACATTCTCCTAACAGTACAAAGAATGATCGATTTTTTTTAAGAGAGTACCACTTTTATATCAGTGATGATCTTACTCATTCTACTGAATTTGTGCAAGGGTGTTTCCAGTTATTTTATGGAAACTTGTCTGATAGGGACATCCACTTCAAACAACATTATATATGGTCAGATAATTACACGTCGCAGTTTAAGAATGCATGAATGTTTTATTGGATGAGCATGATGCACGTCAAGATGGGTGTGCAACATATTTAGAGTTTCACTTAGGCTGGACATGGAAAAGGAAAGCATGAAAGTGCAGGGGCATGTGTACAAAGAGCTCTTGTAAGAGAAGAGTTGAAGTACAAAGATGGTGCTAAATTGAAAGATGCAAAGAGCATAGTGGAATGGTGTATTGATAACATGGCCTGAGGTTCTCAAGAAAATTCTATGGTTCACAGATATTTTTGGTTGATAGAGGAACAAAAAATTGCTAACTACAAGGATTATATGACACTCATTGTGTCCAGTGCTATGCACTCATTTTGTAGCTTAGACGCTACTTCATGGGCCACAAAAGGAAGTTAAAATGTTTTTGTGCATCCTGTATTGAATTTGTCACTGCTGAGTGTGATTCATAAGAATGGGTGGATGAATTTGTAAGCCTCTAACTCCACTTCCTAGTTATCAACCTCCACAAGCATTACGAATTGGACTTTAAATTTCGATAGATGAAGTTGCAACATCCAAGGACTTTGATGAAATTTCGATTTTGGTGCGACAAGGTATTTACATGGTTATTTACAATTTTTGTATTGAGTCATGTCCATTGAAATTTTAATATGTACAATTTAAATTTGATTTGAAAACTTTTTTTTGTAGGACATATGTTTGCAGTTATTGCGACAGAAGACAATGAAGAAGGAACAAACTATTTCTTATGTCTTTGCATCGAGGAAAGCAAGAAGTTGACTTCTCATGTTATATATGGTGAAGATATTGAGTACCCTACAGGTTCAGTGGTAGTTACTGGAACTTGGCTTCGATGGTATCCATTAAAAAACTCCTTTGTTTAGGTGTTTGAAAACTTTGAGACACATAGGAAAATAATCTTATATTCACATCTAGTTCTAGTAACAAATATTCAACTATATAGATATCGAGGAAGGCCTAATAACAAGATTCTTTAGAAGGTTTGAGAGTTAGATCATGAAGCAATGTTCATGTCCGCTGTTCAGAGTAGATCCGATCTTGATGGTTCATTAGAATGAAGTTTACAATGCTCATGTTTGGCATATATAATTTCTTTGGTATATATAAATTTGTTAGATAGATAAATTTAAGTTCATATATTTTATTAAATTTGTGTATTTTGTATATATCTAGTATGGTTTTGATTTAAAACCCTTAAATTTCTTTGACTAACACTTTTATGTGCAGGTTAGTGGTGCGAAAAAAGATTACACCTTCACATGGTTGGCAGTGTTAGAAGAGAATTTTAAATTCTCAAAGCTAAGAGAAGATTTCATTGTTTTACAAGAAAAGAGAAGCAATTAACAATTATTTATGTACATGTGGAGGGGGTTCTTGGCTCTAGAGGAGGTATCCCAAAAGGACCTATAGCTTAGAGAACCAAAATGACACCTCCCCAAGTGTTTACAAGACCATACCTATGCGTTTACACATTCGGTTTGGTGCCACGACCCACCGTTTGCAAAATATACCGTTTGATAGACTTACACTGGCCAAACTATACTATTCTGAGCGTTTACAAACAATAGGGTAGTGAGAGCACCAATTAGAGAAGGAAAAAAATGAGAAAGGTTATTTTAGAGGGTCCCTACACTGAGGTGTAGAATTAGACAAGACATATCTAGGTGTCATGGAGTATATGTAGTCACCCGTCGAAGTTGAACAATTTTTTGGTCTCAAGGCTCTTAAGGGACTGTGCCCGAATGAGGTAGCTTGGAAGCAATGACGTTGTTGTGCACAAAATAGACATATCCTATAGTGTTCACCTGGCCACCTAGACATTTCAATGTAGTTGGTTCAGTGCCACGAACCATCGTTTGAAAAATACACCGTTTGATAGTCTTACACTAGGTCAAACTGCACTATTCCACGCATTTGCGAACAATAGGGCCTATTTTCATGTTAGAGTGTGGTACACCTTCTATGTGTTACACTAGGGTATTTTACGATGGTCCCACTCACCGGTGAGCAGGTCAGGGGGGTTCGGGGGTGAAGCCCCCGAAGCAAATTTTCATGGGTGGTTTATTAACCCATGGGTAACTGTTATGGGCTGTTTTGGGCCCATGGTTTTTCGGTACCCATTGTTTTGATACCCACGGTTTTTTGCCCATGGTTTTGATACCCACAGTTTTTGCCCATGGTTTTGATACCCACGGTTTTGTATCAAACTACTTAAGCAGTTGTCTATTTACATGGTTTTATGCATATGATACATGTATGACACGCAAATTGTATTGTAGATGTGTTTTGAATTTGGGTGTGAATTCTGTAGATTTTGTTAAGCATATCTCCAAATAGATCTGGGCATTGTATTGAGAGAGTGGTGGCTTGTAATAAGATTTGAGCAAGTGATTCTTGGTGGACATAGCCCAAAGTGGGTGAACCACATTAAATACTGTCTCTTTGTGTTGTGTTATTTTATTCTACACTTTTATTTGAGATTTGTAATATTTTCTACATATTAGTTTCTACTATTGCAATTCTGTAAGGGATTATTCCACATATTTTATCTCTTATTCCCTAACACCACGGAGTGAACGTAGTCACCCATCGAAATTGAACGATGTTTTGGTCTCAGGGCTCTTAAGGGATTACGCTCGAACGAGGTAGGCCGGAAGCAATGAGGTTGTCACACACCAAAAAGATTCCTTCGCTAAGGTTCACCTAACCACCGAGACATGTTGGTGTAGTCAATTTGGTGCCATGACCCACTGTTTTCAAAATATAGCATTTGATAGGCTTAGACTGTCTCAAACTACACTATTTCACATGTTTACGAACAATAGGGCAGCGAGAGCACCGATTGGAGAAGGAAAACATTGAGACGAGATATTACAGAGGGTTCCTACACTGAGGTGTAGGATTTTACATGACATTCTTAGGTATCGTGGAGTCTGTGTAGTCACCCGTAGAAGTTGAATGATTTTTTGGTCTCATGTCTCTTAAGAGACTACACCCAAACGAAGTAGCCCGTAACAAACGAAACCTCCTCTAGCATTTGCTTGGCAACCTAGACATTTTGATGTAGTTATTTTGGTGGCACGATCCACCATTTGCAAAATATACCGTTAGACAACCTTACATTATCTAAAACTACACTAATTCATGCGTTTACAAACAATAGGGTAGTGAGAGCACCGATTGGAGAAGGAAACAACCAAGAGAAGATATTGTAGAGGCTTACTATGCCTAGGTTAAGGATCAAATAAGACACCTCTAGGTACCATGGAGTGCACGTAGTCACCCATTGAATTTGAATGATTTTTTGGTCTCATGGATCTTAAGGGACTACGCATGAACAAAGTATCCCAGAAGAAACTACGTTGTCACACACTGAAATGATGCCTCCTCTAGTGTTCATGTGGCCACCCAGACTTGTTGGCACATTTGGTTTAGTTCCATGATCCACCATTTGCAAAATATACCATTTCACAACGTTGCACTGTCTCAAACTGCACTATTTTGTACATTTGCAAATAATAGGGCAGCGAGAGCACATATTGGAGAAGGAAAAAAATGAGACATGATATTACACAGGGTCCCTACGCTGAGGTGTAGGATCTAACAAGAGGCCTTTAGGTACCATGGAGTCTACTTAGTCACCTGTCAAAGTTGAACAATTATTGGTCTCAAGGCTCTTAGGGGACTACACCTGAACGAAGTAGCTTGGAAGAAACAACATTGTCGTGTACCAAAATGATGCATCCTATAGAATTAATTTGCTCACCTAAACATGTCATCATAGTCAGTTTGGTGCCACAACCCATTGTTTGTAAAATATAGTGTTTGACAACCTTACACTATCTGAAACTATATTATTTTGTGCATTTGCAAACAATAGGGGAGTGAGAACACAGATTGGAGAAGGAAAAAATGAAGAGAGGCTATTTTGGAGGGTCCCTACATCAAGGTGTAGGATTAGACAAGATGTATTTAGCAGCAATGGAGTCCACGTAATGATCTTTCAAAGTTGAATGATTTTTTGGTCTCAGGGCTCTTAATGGATTATGCCCGAACGAAGTAGCCTGGAAGCAACGACATTTTTGTGCACCAAAATGACACCTCTTGTATTTTTCACCTGACCACTCGGATGTGTCTTAACATTTGATTTGGTTCCATGATCCACCATTTGATAGCCTTACACTGTCTCAAACTTTACTATTTTATGAGTTTACAAACAATAGGGCAGAGAGAGCACCAATTGGAGAAGGAAAAAACTTAAGACAGGCTATTGTAGAAGGTCCCTACACCTAGGTGTAGGATTGGACAAGATTTCTCTAGGTGCCACGAAGTGTGCATAGTCACTCGTCAAAGTTGAACAATTTTTTGGTCTCAAGGATCTTAAGGGACTATGCCTAAATGAAGTAGCCTGGAAGAAACAACGTTGTCACACACCGAAATGATGCCTTCTCTAGTATTCACTTGGCTACCTAGACATTTCAGCACAGTTTGTTTGGTGTGACGATCCACCATTTACACAATATACCATTTGATAACCTTACATTATCTCAAACTGCACTATTTCGTGCGTTTGCATACAATATGGCAGCAACAACACCAATTGGAGAAGGTAAAAACTATGATAGACTATTACAGAGGTTCCCTACGCTGAGGTGTATGATTGGACAAGACATCCTTAGCTGCCACAGAGTCCATGTAGTCACCCGTCAAAGTTGAACACTTTTTTGGTCTCAGGGATCTTAAGAGACTACGCCCCAATGAAGTAGCTCAAAATAAACAACATTTTTGTGCACCAAAATGATGCCTCGTCTAGCATTCACCTTTCTACCCAAACATGTCAGGGAATTCAGTTCAGTTCCATGACCCACCATTTGCAAAATATACCATTTGGCAGCCTTACACCATCTCAAACTGCACTATTTTGCACGTTTGCAAACAATAGGGAAACAAGATAACTAATTGGAGAAGGACAAATCTAAGACAGGATATTACAGAGGGTCCCTACCCCAAGGTGTAGGATGGGACAAGACATCCTTAGGTGCCATGGAGTCTGCGTATTCACCCGTCGAAGTTGAATGATTTTTTACTCTCAGGGCTCTTAAGGGACTATACCCAAACAAAGTATCCCAAAAGCAACGAACTTGTCGCACACCAACACAATGCATCCTCTACCATTCACTTGGCTACCCGGATGTGTCAGCACAGACAGTTTTTCGCCACAATGTCTCGACGCATTAATTGTCACTACTCACCTCTATTTATTTCCTAGGACCTCCTAGGAAAGGCAATTTGTAAACATTTATGGCACAAAGGCTCAAGGAATGCCAGAAAGGCTCTGGATCAGGTTGTATGACACAAATCCGAGCCTCCCTAGAGCCTACCATGATGTGAATTATTTGACAATATACATGACATACATATTTACGTGTTCTTATCTAGATTGATATGTCGTAACATATGTACAAACATCGGAAATAAATACTTAGGCAAGGTCCAAAAATTCCAAGATTCACAAAGAAAGAAAGGAAATTTTTTATTTTATTTTAATATCATGGGAGATACTAGGAAATATAAGAATCTATTTTCATAAGAGATAAAACCATTAAAGTTTCTTTTTCTATAAGAGATTCCAACGATGAGAATCAAACTGCAACGTCCTCAATGTATAACTCCAATGACTTATCCACAAGATGTAGTGAAGGTGGACTTGTACCTTCTTCACAATGTTGATGTACCATTACCTTTGAAATATTGGACAAGTTCTTGTGGGAACCTCTTGGTAAGATCATCTCAGATCTGGTTCTAAGAGTGAGTGGGCCCATATTTCTTCCCTATGTCCACAAGAAGGGGTCCAGGTCTTTCATGCTTCATCAAACTCCATTGTTGCCATCTTTTTAACGAGGGCCTGATATGCCTAAAAATCTACTACGCATAATCACATTCCCTCTTCCTAGACCTGAATGTTCATGCTAGCCTGGTTGAAAATGGGAGAATTTGAAGGGGGAGTATAAATAAGAGCTTGGAAGTGGATTGCCAAGTGAACTACTTAAACACCCATATGGGGACGAGGTTCTGAGAAACACTATAGTAGGGGTTAGCCAAGATTTAATTTTACTAGGGAAAAAATAACCAACATCACAAAGTGGAATGCCAACAAGACCTCTTAACCTGCTAAGAACAAGTGGAAATATCTTCTGAAATTAGCTAGCTTTTAGAAATGTTTATGATGGGGAATATGAAAGCATATAACTAACATAATGTGCCAATTCACGTAACCACCAAATTAGTAGTCTGTCAATAGTCTTCTCAAATGGATTTTCAAAAAGTACTTCCATTTGATCCTCTTGTATTTTTTCAAATACATTGATTTTTTTTTTGTATAAGACATGAAGACCTTACGGTCCTATTTTGGGTGCAGATGCTGACTCCAAATCTACCCCACTGGTGGGTACATAAAATTGTTGTGTGAGAAGAAAAATTTGTTAGGGGATAAAATTTGTGGCTTTCTTTCCAACAACTTTGGTAATCTAAGTCCAAGGATCTTAAAACGATGTAACTTTCGTATATGGACATGCGCATAGTAACATGTAGATTTGCTTGGTGTTCACTAGTGGCCACAGGAGTTATTTAAAACATAGGGAACATGGAGGAGTGAGACCTACCTCCAATCGCATAGCTTAACTCCATTAAGCTCCAAGCTATTTTCTGAGAGAGTGCTCCCAAGCTCTCCATAAAATTTGAAGTAGGGGGAAACTAATGTTGCAAGTAATTAAATTTCAGATGCTTACAAACACTAGTTAAAAGTTTCATCACATGCATTAAAATTAAGAGGAAATAACTCTGCAAGTAGCAACAAGACCAAATAGAATTTATGATACAAAATTATCAAGAAATATCTTAGTCAAAGAAATCTAGAAACTCCTTATTCTTGTCTTGATTGCTAAAAAAAAAGCTCTACATAGTGGAGAAATGAAGAAATTTGAAAGGAAAAATGGCTAAGTCTTTTCACTCACAAGTAAAAAAAATATCTCTCATGAACTTACAATATTAAAACCACATAGAAGAATCTCAAAAGTTAAACCCCTTTGAATGAGGAGATCATTAAAATTTATAGAATTTTTGAAGTCTCTTCGCCTATCCCCCATAGAAGATGATGACCCACCAGGATCCTACGTATAAAAGACAAACATATATTAATATGTACATGTATAGGTGAAACATTATAATAATAAAAGTGCACAATCAAATGAAAATTAAAATTTAAATACAACTTGAAACTTGCATTTGTAACACACCTAGCTGTAGTAACTAGCATGTAGATGTCAGATGCTTCCTTCATTGGCTCTTGCTATTTAAAATAAAATAAAAAAATTAATTTTTACACGTATGTACATGACATACAATCAAATACATATATATGAAAATTTCAAACATGAATTAAACTATTGTGTATATATATATATATATATATATATATATATATATATATAAAATATGTATTTGAACTTTACCTATGAAAGACTATGATCCCTTCCACCAATTCAAAAAACCTCTGCCATCATCTCATTTAGAGAAAATAAATCATGTGATCTAACAAATTATGTCTCACCCATAGTGCATACGACACCACATGATCCACAACGGTGTGGTGTGCTAGAACTCGTGCTTCCACCAACATCACTAGATGTAATCTGGTCACTATGTTAGGTTAGAGTGTCAGTGAGCTCCCTCAATGCATGCATTGTGTCAATCTCCAGAACATCCTTCACTATAGGAGGTATAACTAAAGGAAGTGGGGGGTTTTGGGGCATGTGGGATCTTTGGTTGACCTACGCATGCACCAAGTCTACTCTGTGTAGAGCCACCTCCTCGGCGATAAAACTCAGAAAAGTCAAAATAATTTGGGACCTCATTAAGTATAAACTCACAATATAATTTCTTCAAAAAATAGAGAGGAACCTCATTGTTTTTGCATGTGGATAATCAAAAACCATCCACCATCGGTCCTAAAAAAATTTCTTGATTCGGTCATTGTGGCACCAATGGATTGGGAACCATTTGCAAGTAGCTGCGGGGGGAATTGGTTCTTGGGTCATTAAATAATACACAAATACGGTCTTTTCCAAAAAAATTGTCTTTTACAATTGCATGAGATAATCTATCTACGTACCACCGTAAACAATCACCTCTAAAGTTATTCTATCTATCTATTCAATTGGTTGCGGAGTCAACTTCGTCAATCAATGTTTGCAATGTGTTTGCTAAATTCATGTGGGATGGATTTGTGGCATGATTTTGTTTTATAGTCTGAAGAAGGTTCTCAATGAAAATTTAATTTTTTCGTATTCTTCCAACGATATCAGCTTGTGTTCCTGCTAGTTCTGTGGAGACAGAAGGAGCCATAGCAGGAAAATCTATGTTTGGAGGAGGGTTTTGAGGATTGTTTGGAGGTTTTTGAGGAATATTTCGATATTTTTTAGGATTACAAGCTTTTCGAGAAATTGACAAACCAAAAAAATTGTATACATAAACAAAAAATTCAAAAACCCATGAAAATCACAAAAAATAACCTAAAATGCAAACAAATTGATCAAAATTAAGGGCTTACCTCTTTTCTTTATGGCATGGTTGAAACTATCACGATCTAGAAGTCTGAAGAGCAATTTTTAAGGGGTATTAAAAGTGTGAGTGCCAAAGCTATAGGATAAATTGTGGTTGGAAAGGAAAAATGGGGGGAAATGAGGAGTTGCGGGTCTATTTTTTTCATCTCAAAGGACCACGATCATGGTTTTAGGTTTAGAAATCACCAAACCTATAAAAAATATTTACGCGAGTGCGGTACCTAAATTTTGGGTTTGTATGTCCACTTAATTGTCCACCAACTTGTTGCACTTACCCATTACAACCAAAACAAAAATAAAAGAACAGAATCTAGGAAAATTCTGGTAGGGCATTGCCATGTAAAATGAACATTTTTAAAATTTTCCAGCATGCATAAAAAGGAAATGCAGTATTTAAAAAGAAAATAAATGGACTGCACTTTCAGTCATCAAATTGAAGTACTTTGGAGAATTCATTATGGCTTAGTAACTAAATAAAGTAAAGTTTCAAGATAATCTTACAAAGTTCAGCCATTCTAAATTGTAGTTTTCAGAATGAAGCAAATATGAGAGCACAAAAATGCTACAATATCAATGAAGTACACCCAGGTACAAACATCTCAAATATCATCATGATACATACAAAAGTGTGAGATCAAACCATATAACATCACACTCTAACTCTTATTCTACTTGTCGTGAATAGTTATTTTATTTAAATAATTATTTTCCTTACTTTTTTGTTTTACTGGGGAATTATTTTCCACCTGATACTCATTTCTTCTCATAAGGACAATTTTATTTCTCCTAGATGATGTCACTTCTTCACACTCCATCGAATAATTATTTTTTATTAAAAAATTATTTTATTAATCTTTCCATTGTGCTGGGGCATTATTTTCTACCTATTTCTTCTTTCTTTTCCCTAGGGAATTTCTTTTTCTCTTGGAAGATTCTTACTGATTCTTCTAACTTATTCTCTATCCAAACCATCAAAATTCTAAAAAAATCTTTGAAAAAAATTAAAAACAATTCAAAATGTAAAAAAATTCAAAACTTTTTAAACAATCCTTAAAATTGTAAAATTTGCAAAACTAGGTAAACCATCTCACAACGGCTGAATGTTGTGTCTTGCACATAATTTTAATTCCATACCTTGCTAGAATTTTCATGTGTTCACAGATCAAATGACTCGAAGATCATATGATTTACAACAATTTACAAAGCTAGCATGCTTGCTTCATTGGTACATTCAGGCATGTTGGTATCCAAATTCTTTCTCCTTTTCAAGCCAAGAAGCAACACAGATTTGAAAGGGAACTTAGAGATAGATAGATCATAGTGTGTGTCATTTTGTTGACGGGGATGAGATCTAACTGGCCCTATGTCACTCAGATTTGTTGACAGATGGATAACACCTTTAAGAGGATTTTACTTGTCCTCACTACTTTAGGTCGTGCCTCTTTGACCAAGGTGAGATGACCCTTAGTGTAACCTTTGTTTGATGAAGGAGATGGATATATCCTTCTTTTGCACAAATATTATGAAGAAAACGTTGGGAAAATACAATCAATACTCCATAATTTAAATCTTAAGAGTTGTCATTTCTAAACGATGGAGATACTTTCAACACAAGGCTAAGGTTACTAAAGACATTAAGAATTCCTGATTGTTCTACATATTTTAGTAAGTAGATTTTGTTCCTTTTTTAATATACACAGGGAAAAAGGGGGTGGTTCAAGATGGATTCATGGTTTTTGAATAATTTTTGTGGGAGATGAAGTAGGATAAAGTTGATTATACTAGGTATTCAAAGGGACTTCACAACAATGAAAAACTCAACAATAGAAAGTTTTAGAACAGTTAAGACGTTCCTTAAACCAAAAGGTGTGCTTCAATGGAGGCCCAGATCAACATGTTTTCACATAATCTATCAGACTCTAACATGAAAGCTCAAATTAAAACAATCAATTAAACACCAAAGTCTTTGATCAATCATGCCTAAGGTACACCCAAATACTTACAAACAATCTTTATCTAAAAATGACAATGAATTGATTTTAAATTTGTTTATATCATCCAAGATGAAGGCTCTTCTTGAAATGAAATTTAAAATACCATTAAACTGTCATAGGGACAAGATCTTGTGTGATTTCATAAATATTTCAATGTAAGATTGCAATATGAATGAAAGAAACTATTTGTAGACATTCTGAAACAAAGCAGACACAAATTGCTATAGATTGGACATAAATTAATTTAAAATTTTCTTAGATTCTTTAGCAGGGGAAAACTTCTAGAGCAATCTCAGTACTCGTTAATGGCTATACATCTTCAACTAAATTTACATGATAGAAAATCTAACACAGACAAAAATAACAGGTTATCTGGGCTTGGTCTCTTAGGAAGATGGCTTTCTAATTTTTTCTAATTTCATTTATAAGAGTATTCTAATTGCATTTATGTATTTTTATCACTCAATTTTCCCCCCAAAAGAGAAGAATATTTGAGGGACCATTTCTTGTTACCAATTTGTTTCACACAGTGACATTTAAGAAATTTAGATCTGAAAGCTACCATGTGGACCAATAGTGAACTGGTCATGTTTCTTGGGCCCTCAAATAATTACTAGGATTTCATGCCACAATGTTTTAGTAATACTTCTAATCATTATGATTCTAGAATGCAATAAATACCCTTTTTAATAATTTTTTGGAGGCTCTACACAGTTGGATCTGACAGGTAATCCATTTTACTCTTGAGGAAACACCTTTTTCATCTTTTTGCACCTACAACTTTCATAATTTCACCCTTTTCCCTTTCTTTCCTTTGCAACTCTGTCCCACATCCATCTCCTATGATAATTCCTATTTTTGCAAATTCCTAACCAATTCCAACTTCAAAATATTAACCTTAACAATCCTTGGTCTCACAAATTAAGTTCTGAATCCATCAAATGGGACTTTACAAACAAAGACGAAAAGGAATTTCATCGAAGAATGATGAAAACAAGTGTGTATTCACGTCTTCAGGAATCTTGGAGTAAAAAAGGTTGAAAAAATAGGTGAGATGTAAAAAAACTATTGATTCTACCCATTTTCTACTTTATATCATATCCATCCATGTGTTTTGTTGGTGCAACTACAAAGGAGAAGCACAAAGGCAAGTCCCAAACAAGTGCGGGCCTTTCATGTGCCTTGGGCTGAAGAAAAACACCTTTTGGCCTTTGAAAAGTCTCGGTGTAAAAAGGATCCAGTGGAAGCCTCCATGTGTCACCTTGGCGCACTTTTGGCATGGCCTTGAAAAGTGGAGACCCAAAAAAGTGTAGGCTCACCTTGTGTGACAGTCCGACAGAGTTTTTTAAAAAATTTGAAAGATCAGTTGAAGGCGCCATATGTCCAGGGTCCGAGACATTTTTCTTTAGCCATTGAAAATTCCAAGCAAAGGGTAGAGTGAGTGGATGCCTCCAAGTTTCCTCATAGAAATTATTCAAAATAAAACTTAGGGGCTAGTCCCTAAACAAGTGCAATCCCTCCACATTTCCCATGTCCTAGGCCTTATAAAATTACTTTGAAAAGTTTAAGCATAAAGCAGAGCCGGTAGAAGCCTCCACATGTTTCCCTATCGAAATTATTAAGGTGGAACCCTAAGGTGGATCCTCAAATGAGTTCAAGCCCTCCACATGTTCATGGTCTGCCAAAACTGTACCAGCTGCATGAATTTTTTTTCTAAGTCTAGGCAAAGCAGTGGAAACCTCCATGTGTCCCCCAAGTGCAACTCCAAGGCCAAACCAAAAGGTTATTTTTCAACTAGGTCCTATACCCACTATGACTACTGTGTTTGCTATGTATGTTGAACCTACCACATACACTATACCTTTGCCAACCATCCAGAACACCATCTCATCTGCCCCTATTGTCACACATATACCCGTAGCTACGCAACCACCTCTGGTGTCGGTGACCACTACCCCTTTTTAAAACCTCTTCCTTTCTATTCCGCAATCTTTATCCCCCATTGCCACTAGGGTTACCATGACCCTTCCTACTATGCATACTATCAGTAGCCTCCTATTTCATATGTTATTCACTTCGGGTGCGTACCCCCTATTTCACTAGCTTCTTCTCAATCAACCTACATGGAAGCACCATATACTGTAATGCCACCCCTGTCATATGCCCAACACCAACCCTCTTACGCTACAGGAGGCACCCAATCATCACAAATTACCAATGACCTAAGCAATTTAATGATGGAAAAGATGCATACATTGGAGGCATCGGTATCTGGTTCCCAAAATACTCTCACCTATGACGATATTTGTAATGAGCATATCCACTGATCCATTCCTATCCGTCCATATCCCATGCATTGGGAGATGCCTAAATTCAACCATTTCAATAGCAAGGAAGACCTAGCACAACATTTTTGGTCTTTCAAAAATGGGTGCTACGTAATCACCTACGATGATGCTTTTCTCTTTAGGCCTTTCCCATGTCTTTGACTAGACTTGCATTAGATTGGTATAGTGGGCTACCCAAACACTCTATATTTTTATTTAATCAGATAGCCCAAGCCTTCTTAGATCACTTCTCCATCAATATTATTAATAAGGTTACCATGAATAACATATATTCCATACATCAGTATGACGAAGAATCTATCACAAATTTTGTTGATTATTGGCGTAGCCTAATCAATCAATTCACATTCCAACTACCACGAATAGAAATCATCGATCTCTTCACATGGGATTATACTAGACACATCTCGCCAACCCTGCAGGTCCAAAATTTTGGAACCTTCGACGAAGCAGTCACCATGGCACGAAAGCTAGAGATTCAGGCCATTAAAGAGAAGAAAATCCAATTATGTAATAATAATTCGACATTCAAGTCGAATGATACCTCTTCTTCTTCCAAACAACAAAAAAATTATTCAAAGGCCAAGGGCATCACTAATGCAATGGTACTCAAGGCCAGCCCAGCTCATCCATCAAATCAAGTTATCCCCTCATCTAATCTATCACCCATTCAAACTTTTCAATTCAGATGAGAACAATAGAAATACACCCGAATTGGGGAGCCTTAATCTTCTGTTTAAGAAAAGCTCATCAAAGCTGGGGCGATCACCCTTCCTCCTATAAAAATACACACTTTTTTTCACCCTTCTTTCCACACACTCACATGGTTTAAAGAGCATGAATTCTGTAACTATCATCGAGTAAAGGGTCATAGTGATGGTAATTGCACCCCTTTTAAAAACATTGTCCAAGAACTGTTCGAGAAATATGAGTTAACCATGGATAATCCTAACACACCTAGCAATCAAAACCTACACATCTTCGAGAAACCCTTTACAAATCATGCCCCTTCATTTGATCAAATTGGTGAGACCTCAACTCATGATAGCAATACCCGTGAGGTCCACGCTATTTTCAACGATGCACCCATTGCTTCCCAATTACCTCATATTCCTTCCATAGAGGAAATTCTAGCCCAAAGTCCTTCTTCTGTATTGGAACCCACCTCACCTATTCCTCCACCCATAGAGGAGCACCTTTCACCTCCTTCCTCATCCGTGCAAGATCCCTTTGCTAATGTTGATGCTATTTCACCTTTGGCTTCTCCACCTAGGGAACCGTCAATCATAGTACTTCTTCAGTCCATGGGGGATGCTTGTATATCTTCTCCACCCACAGAGGAGCACCCATCATCTCCTCCACCTACGGAGGAACACCCATTTCATCCTCCACCTATCAAGGATCTAGGGGAGATACCTTTGCCTCTAGGTGACCATTCCCCACAGAAGCTGAAGTCAACAAATTCCCCATTTGTAAGACACATTTCACGAGAATTTTCATTAGGTCCTCATCAACCTCACCAATAGACATGTCATTCTCATTCTTAGCCGATTTCTTAGATTATGTGGACATAGTATTACTATGGGGGCGTCTTCTTCTTCATGTTTTAACACAGATGTAGAGTCACTTGCTGAAACTTCCACTATCTACCCAAATATATTCTGGCTAGTTAAACTAAACACAACCACCTCTATCACTACTTCTTCCATAACCCTCAGCACCACTCAACATACACCCTTACCCATATCCCAACATACATCTAAATCCAAACCCACACCTACATCATCTTCATCTACTAAACCTATCACTACCTTAGGGGTCACTCCAACCACCAACCTTACTCATCCACCTATCAAACTAGATTTAGCTACATCTTCCACATTTAATACCCAACATACTTCGGCACCAAAAAAAAAGAACCAAACCCATAGAACTCATACCCCAGCTGCACTAATCACACCTGCATCACCTTCCCCCTTTCCATCTGTTTTAGGACCTCAACCTCCCAACATAATCAAGAAACCTCCATTCATCAGTAAACTAAAAAAACAACCCATTTGTTCCTCACATACATCTAACATACCAAAGTGCCTGACACAAGTTACACCTACACCTGTAGCATATTTGCTACCTATACCTCCAATACCTTCAACAAATTCCTCACTACCCACTACACTTCAGTCTCTGTCCCTCACACCCCCTGCACGACCTGCGTCATCTACCTTCACAACACCTCCATTATCCCCATGGGTAACTCACCCTCTTCCCCCATCCACTTTTCCCTCTAGATCTTGTACACCCATATCACCTTTACCTAAGAAGGTGTAACTCAAAGACAAAAATCCGCTACCCTCCAATAAGGTAGTCAAAACAACCATACATCCTCCTACCCATTTAACTACCTTACCCCAACCCAAAAAAACACAATCAACACCCAAGACCACTCGAGCACTCAAAACCATGGCTCGACCCACTCCCCCTCCCACAAGGACCATTCCTAAAAAATCAGCCGCACCTACACCCAAACCCACTTTCACTTCCCATTGCGATCCACTAGCAGGGTCCTATGCCAAAATCTTAACCAACCTCCTTGAGACTTCTGTCATCACATTACCACCACTCAGACCTTATGACCCCCTCAAACCCAAGCTAAAAGGGTTTGATGACACTAAAATTTGTGCCTACCATCATCTGCCAGGGCACAATCTGGAGAACTACAAGGATTTAAAAACCATCCTTATCTAGTTATGTCATGTTGAAGCCAACTTTCAAAATGATGACCTTCTTGATCAGGAACTTACTTCACCAATGCCCATTCCCACAGTCCTTCCCTCACTGATTACTCAACAACCATGACCTCCACCCCCACAGCTCCTAGAACCACCCCCAATATTTGAAATTGACATGGTTTGCATCAGAAAAATTGCCACACCATTACCTAAATGTTGTTGCACCCAACTCACTTCATAAGGATTTTCTCCCCCAGTAGGTATTTGCTTATTATGTTGTTATACTACTCATCCTACACCTTCTCCATTTGACAACTCCCCTCAGATCAACATGATACATGTCTCTACTCATGCTTAGAAAGACAAAGGCAAGGAAAAGGAAACTAACTCGCCAACCTATCTTATACCCGACATACCATCTACACCCACACCTAAGATTACTATTCATGGCACCACATATCCTATTTCTAATGGGGTCACACATCGCACAATGCTCAAAATACTACACCAATCCCCCCTCAAAATGTCCCTATATCACCTCATCCAAACCTTGGAATCCCATCATCAAGCTCTCATGGAGGTTCTTCAATCTATTGAGGTTTTACCTAATGACCTTACATCTGTAGCTTCCATTATCACACCCCATCATGTAGCATCTCTCACAAACTTGCCACCTTTATCTACACCTCACCCTACTCACCAAATATCCTCCCTTAGCTTCTAAGAGGAAGAGATCACATTGGACCAAACGAATGACCCAGACCCAGCCCTCTTCATCCCTGTCGACATTGATGATGTATGTGTATGACGTGTAATGATTAATGGGGGTGCTAGCATTAAAATCATTTCATCTCATGCATTCGCTAAAATGTGCATGCCTGAAAATTACATGCATAAACATCCTATCATGTTGCATTCATTTAATGACGCTATCACCTCTACACTAGGCTCCATCATCCTCCATGTTCACGTGGGCCCCCGCACTGTTCTAGAGTTATTTTACGTCTTGGAAGGGGAATTTCAATATAACATGTTGCTTAACAGACCTTAGATTCATTTCACGGGTTGTGTTCCTTCCACTTTGCATCGTTGTGTAAAGCTTGAGCATGAAGTGCAAACCTATACTATTATAGCTGATCCATCACCTTTTAAAACATGCAACATGCTTTACCAACCCAATGACGTAGTCATCCCCATTAAGGCATCTACTTCCATGACCACTACCACTTCATCTACACCTCCACTTACAAGTATAATCGCTACCTCAACTACACATGCCTTCTCCATTCCTACCACCGCCACAACCTCCACGACCAACCCATCAGCCTCCCAATCTGTTAACTCCACCTCTGCATTGACCTTCGACACATCCTCTATTCTAGATACCCATATACCAACCACCAGTCCCTTGGAGGGCATTTTTCAACACCTTACTTTGGGGGAATATCGCTTATATAGTGTTAACACATTCCTTACTTCACAAGAGTATGGAATCCTTCACCAACATCCTCGCTATGATCACCACATAGGAGAATGAATTTTTTATGGTCCTCTTCACCTTCATACTAGTCTCACCTATGGTGGACTTGATACTACCACATACACACCCGAGCCACCATGAAAAACCCACCCATTTTCTGTTGACTTCTTATCTCTCACCAATCTCTGTTTCACCCACACCTTCCTGCACTGATGTGCGTGGAAGGGTTTTGGTTTTGGATTTTACAAGCAGGGCCACCATACTATTATTCCATGTACTACCCACAAACATAACGACTATAGTGGTATCAGCTTTGTTGAACCACCTACTAAGCAATCCCACATTGAACCCATTGCGAACATCTGCCCTTCCCCACCTTCTTGACCCGCTCTGCCTTCATCACCACCTTCTCCAATGGAGTCGATGGATCCTCAATCTATCCTACCTAATTTTTTTTTTCATAAACACCATTTCCTTGGGGCCTTTGACTATCAATGTGAGGGCGAGGCCCCTTCCTCTCTTCCCTTCTTGTATCCTAAAATGATTGATGATGATACACCTTCAATTAATGTCATTCAATGTCAGGATGATGAATCTATAGTCACCTACCTTGGTGCAGAAAACTCATATATTAATTTATCGTTACCTTCTGAGACACAAACCATGTTGAATTAATCAACTATTGAGATCAACATTCATACATAGGATGACTTGAACATCCTAAAGATCAGTCAATCTTTAGATGTTGCTAAATAGGAATCCATCACTTCTTTTCTCAAATATCATAACCATGCTTTTTGCATGGTCTTACACAAACATGCCCGTTATTGACCCCGCCATAGTGGTCCACAATATCGTAATCGTTCCCTATGCCAAACCCATCAAAAAAAACTTGAGGAAAATGCACCCTCACATTTCCCTTCTCGTCAAAGAAGAACTTCAACACCTTCTTTTCATTTCCTTCATATTACCCATTGATTATCCTCATTGGATTTCTAACATTGTCCCTGCCACTAAGGCAGCAGGGGGACTATGCATTTGTGTGGATTTCCGTTACCTCAACCTTTCCTTCCCAAAAGATGACTTCCCTCCACTAGTTGACCTTAACGCTGGTCATGAGATGTTATCACTCATGGATGGCTTCTTAAGTTATAACTAAATCTTACTGTCCCTAGAGGATCAACACAAAACCTAATTCATCACACCTTGAGGGACATTCTTCTACCGAGTCATGCATTTTGGCCTTAAAAATGTTGGTGCCACATATCAGCGTGCTATGACTTATATCTTCCATGACATCATGCATTATATATTGGAAGATTACGTGGAATATCTCCTGGCCAAATCTAAATGCCACTCCGAGCACATTTCCGTCCTCAAAACCATTTTTGACCTCCTCATTAAATATTACATTCGCCTTCAACAAAAGAAGTGTGTCTTTGCAGTTCTATCAATAAAACTCTTGGGATTTATCATCTCCCTACATGGTATATAAGTTTACCCTACGAAATTAAAGGACATTCTAGAAATGCCTTTGCCCACTAACCTTAGGCAACTCCATATCCTGCAAGTTAAGTTACAGTCTATTCATTGTTTCATTTCACAATTATTTGATTGGTGTTAACCATTTCATCATCTGCTTAAGAAGGATGTCTCCTTTAAATGGGATGATGACTACTACAAATATTTTTAGGCCTTAAAACACTACCTTCTCCAACCACCTGTACTCATTCCACCTAAAGAAGATCAACCTTTCTATCGATGCATCTCAGCTAATGATCACTCCTTGGGAGCCATGCTCTCTCATCGTGACGAACATAGGGACCAGGCAGTTTATTACTTAAGCCATACTCTTTTAGACTATGAAACCCAATACACCCATCCCAAAAAACTTTGTTTAGCCTTAGTTTTCATTTCCACAAAGCTCCCCCACTACCTACTCAACCAAAAAAACCTATTGCAACCAACAATGACCCCCTACACTTTATATTGCCAAACCTTATCAAAATCAGCATGCCACATTATGGCTTATGCGTTTAGCTGACCTTGAACTCAAATTCATTCATCAAAATTATATCAAGGGCCAAGCTATTGCCGACACACCTATTTCCAGGGATCAACCCTCTAATTTTGACTTTCCAGATGATTCAACTGCTACCCTTTCCCTAGACGAACTCGCTTACCAAATGACAGTCTTTTTCGATGGTTCCAAGTGTCAGTGTGGGGGTAGGGTTGGTGTTATCCTCATTCCAATTGATGGTGAATCCCATGCCTTTGTCTTTAAAACTTGATTTTGATTGTACAAATAATATTGACAAATACGAAGCATTCGTATTAGGTCTCCAAGCCACCTATGCCCTAGATCTCAAATCAATCAACATCTGTGGTTATTCTCAATTGGTTATAAACCAATTTAATGGTATGTACCAATGTCCTAATGAGATATACTTCAAAAATATAAACATTATGTGGACATAATTTTGACCACCTTTCGACCATTATGACCTTCAGACCGTCCCTCTGTTCAACCAAGAAATTTGATAGATACCATGCCCTGTTTAGCCTCTCAAATACCCGCTTAACCCGCTGATTCTAAAATCATTGTCACCATAAAATGACTCTAATTACCTTCCTATTTACCTCAGGAAAAGTTTACTCCATCTGGAACCGCTAGCCTCAACCCGAGCGACCTTTGGTAATATACAATACTCAAACTATCTTTCTCTCTCCATCTTACCTCCCGATCTCACCCTTAACAGACAATGTGCCTTCCTTTAAAATGTATCTCGTTACGTCATCATGGGGGCCCTTCTTTATAAGCACTGCAGCTTTGATGGTATTCTCTTATGAGGCCTCATGATTTCTTGAAATTCCTTATACCATTAAGGAAGTTCATGATGGAATCTGTGGAGGTCACTTTATTGCCCTTGTTGTTGCTAAGCGTATTCTTTGCTTAGGCTATTATTAGCCGACCCTTAATCATGATTGTTGTGACTACGTCAAAAATTGTGTAACGTGCCAACAAAATTTCAACCTTCATCATACACCCAGTCATGCATTACAGGTTACGCTCGTAACCTTTGGCCCTTCTCTCAATGGGGTTTGGATATTGTCAGAGAGATCAACCCCCATTCTTCCCAATGACATCAATGGATCATTACCACTACCGAATACTACACAAAATGGGTTGAAGATATGCCACTTAGCTCCACAAAAGCCACTGAGAAAATATGTGAGTTCAACAATCATCACATCATTTTTCTCTTTGGTGTTCTCTCATCGTCTTCATCCCTGAATAATGGAAAACAATTCAAAAACAAAACATTTGTGAAAAACTTTTTAACGCCTTCGACATTCAGCTGAGTTTCTCATCACCTTATTACCCACAAACCAATGGCCAAGCTGAATCTACTAACAAAACCTTAAATAAAATTCTCATGAAAGTGGTTAATGATACTGGGAAGGATTGGCATACGCACATTCCTTTTTCCCTATGGGCATACCACACTAGTATCCACACTTCCACTATGGCCACTACTCCTTTTTCTCTAGTCTACGGTACCAGAGGTTGTTCTGCCTCTCGAAGTCCATATCCCCTCACTCTGCATTTCTCTCCATGACATGCTCAATGATGATGACTTTCGTCAAGACCATTTAGCACAACTTGAGTTATTAGACGAACGTCTTCTTAATGCTCTTGACCACCTCCAAAGTTTACCAAAAACGTATCAAATGTGCCTACGAACAAACATGTCCATGAATCAAACCTTCCAAGTCGGTGACCTTGTCCTGAAAGAAAATCAACATGTAACCAAAGCATAAAAAAGTAAACGGGGAAAATTTTCTCCTAATTGGCTTGGACCATACATCATAACCCATACTTATGGATTAGGTGCTTATCATTTATCTTCACTCGATGGTAAACCTAAACCTGAGCCCATTATGCCTTGCATCTTTGACTGTTCTACAATTGAATTCTAGTCCTACATCACTTTTTTCCTCTTTCCATGCTTGTCCCTTGAGCGTTATCCACTTCTCACACCTCACCCATGACTAAACAAGAATCATGTGAGTACCTGTCACTTGTTATCTTCTCTTGAATATGTGTACCATGGCACTACACATAACATGATTCTCATGGATACTTTTCATCTACCTTTAGATGAGATCCCATGGTCGTTTCACCTTGCTATCTGAATAAGTATCCTATTCCTCACCTTGGTCTTGTCCATGACTTCGAAGCCCTCACTTGGGACCCAACTCCTTGAGTCAAACTTCTAATAAAAAGATGACTCCCTCAAAAGGAAATATTCCTCTCGGTAATCACTACCATAAATAGACTGCTCCCTCGAAGGACAACTATGTAAAGCATTAAAAAAAAGAAGAAGAAGTAGAAGAGAGATGAGAAAAAGAATAATTGAAGCTTCCCGCATCGATCAGCTTCACGAAGACCCTCAACGAGTTAATTTCATCATCCCATATAGACTTCCCATATTGATTAATCTATCTTAAATACAAGTCAAAATAGAAGAATTTTCATCATGGACTTGCCCATTGTGACCTCAGATCTCTTACCCAAAGAGCATGCTACCACATATCATATAAAAATTACCCACCTTTCACCCCTCTCACCATTCACACTCCCATTTCCTACTGCCTCAAGGGACCTCTTAGAACGGATGACATTTTGTGATCATGTGACTACTTTTCACCCTTAAACAATCAATCATGCAATGCCTTTAGGGTCTTACATTCATCAGCCTCCTCCAAGGTATGATCTACTGCGGTATGATCCTAACCAATCAGGTGGCTTTATTGCCCCCTCGTATATTTTAACCGTATTTATTTACATTTTGATTACCTTATACATGACATGGTCCTCGACGTGTACCTTTGGGGTAATCTTCTTATTTTGCCACAATTGACATCACCTACACCGATTTTCCTATAACCCACCCACACCTAACAGACCTAAACCCAAAACATGTCCTAAAACCTACTAACTCATTTTTCATACCTCCTCATATTCTTCCCTAGCTTATGGGAGAACTACATCAGCCTGAGGTCCCTTTTTGCCAGGACTATGTAGGTAGCACTCTGAGGGCATGGGGCCCTTGGAGGTTAGCTCGGCCACTCTCTACCCTAACCAATTCATCTTTCATATTTCTCAAATCACACTCTACCCTACTTAGTTTCCTTTTTATATCCAAAATTGGAAATTAAACCAAACAAATAACAAGTTGCTTCACATTTTTATCATCACCACACCATACATTTATTATAACTTCCATTTCACTACCATCATCATGCATGTATTATAAACATGACCCATATCACCATTTATTACATAAATTAATGAATCACAACTTTATCCCATTTAGACTTGAACCATGCCTAGACCACAAACCTAACTCAACCATGACTAAGATCTGATCGACCTATGCGTACCTAACTTTACCATGCCTATGACCTGACTTGATCCATGCCTAAAACCTGACTCGAACCATCATTACCTGAATCAAACCATGCCTATTACATGACTCAAACCATGCCTATTACCTGACTCAATCCATGCCTAACTTATTCGATCCATGCCTAAGACCTGAATCCATACAACCTAACTCAATCCATGCCTAAAACAACCTGACTCAATCCATGCCTGACTCAATCCATGCCTACCTGACTCGATGACTTGATCCATGCCTAAATTGACCTGACTCGATCCATGCCTAAACCAACCTAACTCCATCATGCCTCACTCACCTAGTTTCCTTCCATATCACAACAAAAAATTAAAATTCTCATAAAACACCAACAAATCAAGAATCTCATCCATCTCATCATATAAACAAATATGTGTGTCTCAATAAAATATACATGGATATCCAATCATGTCCATATCTCAAAATATTTTGGCACGTGCAGGCCGATACTCAATACAAAATGTCATCGGCATGCAGGACGGGTCTCATATACAATAAAATAATAAAAAAATACAAAATATCTTTGGCATGTAGGCCGGTATATGCTCAAAAATATACAAAAACTCTCATACATCCTCACTGTCTTCGGCATGTAGACTGGTATATATAAAAAAAAATGACTAAAATACATCAAAAATAGAGGGCCATAGGCATCAGGCCCCACTATGCCGCAGACATCCTCCATGTCGGTCTCTCCAGTCTCCTCCTCAGCTCCTCATCCACCGAGCCTGGTAACTCATCTCCCCACCCATCATAGGCAGTTGCTAGGTCCCTGCTGACACATCACGTGGAGTTGGTCTCCATGAGCTGGTGGCCTCTCCCTGATCCTATCTCAGAGCTCGATGGCCCCTATGTGCTCTCTACACTATGAGTACTTGGATCTAGTCCTCTCACTCGAGGCTTGTTGTGCCCTGGTACTCTCTATAGGATAGGAAATCTATCCTGAGCCACCATCAACTGATCCTGGTAGTATCTAGCCTCACCTAGGGCATCCGTAACCTAGATATGGGCATGATTCTATGGTGGCCCCATAGGCCTTGGCCCCTTGTACCTATCTTGTCCCACCCTTGCCTGTGAACTAGGACCCTGTCCCAATGCCTGTGGTGGTGCCATCGGCCCCTACCCCTGTGCCTGTATCTGGGCCTGTAAAGCCCCAATTTGTGCCTATGTTGTGGCCAACTAGCCCTGTAACCCTGTCACTTGTGCCTGTAGGGAAGCCACCTGACCATCATCTCCATCTCCATCTCCATCCCCACCCTCAGCCATCTGGGCCTGAAGACTGGCCACCTGTACATGTAACTTCGGCCACCTCCACCTCTGAGCTGACTAGTTGTGTCTGCACCATACCCAACTGGGTAATCAGACGTCATCACCTACCCCTATAGGGCATCCCTCTACACCATGATGGTGGCTAGATCCGGCTGCCCTAGCTTGGGTGGTACTACTCATAAATGAGCTTCCCACCCATGTCTATATCTATCTGTAACCTCAGCATCATCAATCCACCATGGTCTACTACCTGCTCCTCCTACCCTGTGGGTACTGTCGAATGTGGTAGAGGTAAGGTCCTCTCCACGTTATCTCTCTTTGTACTACAGGAAGGGTGGAGGTATGTCCTATAGGATTCCCAAAATACTACCTAACTCTATCAACTAGGATCATCTTAGTGCTCCTCGAACACGGTGACCCTACTATCCATCTCAGTAGCTGGAGGCTAGCTAGCTCATCATATGCATATGCCTGATATGAGGGGAAGCCCACATACGGCCTCCATATGATGTCCACTCTGAGATAACCCCTCTAATAAACACCTGTAATAGGCCACATCATGTTGTGGGCCTATGTCTGATCTCCACTCTCTAATAGCAGGGCACCCATCGCCTATACCCCCACTCATACAAATCTTGGTGAAATGGCATCAGCCTAGGGCATACCCACTAGACGCACACAGACTAATGTTCTCATATGCCCAATGGTGAAGTAAAAAGGTATAGCACAGGTTGAACCTACACAACCATCCATATGCCCATAACTCCTTGTATAACTATAATAGGAATGTTGGCACCCAAGAAAAGTGGGTCTTGTCCATCATCATGTCATTTAGTATCCCCATCAATGAGCGGGGAAACGGCCCACCCTCTGCATCTGTCAGTGTAAAGTAGCACACCACCTCCATTAATATAACTACTAGCCTCATCTTCTCCTTTAAATGGGCTAGGTACATCTCTCCATAGCTCAAGATGGCACTATGGAATGTCAGTGTCTAGCCATCCCCTCTCCAAATATTGTCAGCATCAACTCCTCTGAGGCCTCGAAGGAGATTAAATAGACCTATGTACCCAATATGGGTAGCCACAAGAATCCTGAACATGTCCTCTAGGTTGAATGTGATCTCACCCGTCAATAGGTGGAACGTGTTGGTCATGGAATCCCATCTATCGATGAGAGCGACCATCAGACTCGACTGCCAGACTACATGCCGGTAGCATCAGACCCCACTCAGGCCCACCTCCTCCACATGCCGCAACTCCTCAGGGGTCACTAGCACCATGAAATATCAAGAGTAGGGGTGGAACCCTGTCTTGCATCCCTAGCTGATCTCTCCCCTACATCCAATAGAAACACAATAAATTAATCTACATTTATCATACCCATACTCACCCACTCTCATTTTTCTGCACCCTATTTTACCCCTACCCATCTCAACCACCCAACCTGTGGCACTTTTGGTCCCTTGCTCTCCAAAACTTGACTGACATCAGTTCTCTCTAAGAGACCATGGTCACTCCTAAACTGGCATCAGTCATTTGTTTCATGACCAATACCAGTATAACCCTACTGACGTCCGAATAAACCTGACTGACACCGGTCACTGTCGCGAAAAAACCCGTGACCCCCCAAACCCTCCCTTCTCAAAAAATTACCACTCCTGACACTTCTACCCACCCAAAATCACCTACAACATCCCCCTACACCTCATCCCCTCCCCTCTTCTCCCACTTATCTCTCTCCTTCTACTCCTATTTTACTCAATTTACCCTCACATCTTCCAAATTTCATTTTCCCCCACCCAAAACAAAAAAACAAAAAACCCAATTTGTCAAATCACCTAATCTATCTAACAAAACACAACAAGAGTTGGATGCTTACCTCATCATGCTACCATCATCATGGTGGCACATCAGGCTGCTGCATTGGTGGTCCGCCCAATCCCTCTCCGGCCTTTGCCATCACCAAATCACTACCCACGGACTCCAACCAATCCAAATTTCACACACACTGATCCCATGGACCCCGCCTCTCAACAACCAATCACCCACCATTCAGCTCACCAAATCAACTCTCCATTCCATCTAGATGCTTTTCCCTTTTCTCTCTCTCGTGTCATTTTCTCAATTCGCTAGATGACAAATGAATAACAAAAAACACGGATTTTTATGTTTTTATACTAAACCCGACCTAATTGACATGCCAGTTTTAACTTCACTGACATCATTCTTGTGCCCTACCTTATCGTGGTTAGTTACCCTATGTCGTTGCATCATCTACCCTTGACCAACATCGGTGACCCTAATCTTACATGTTACCCTAAATTTTACCATATTACCCTGCTCGTCACTCTTTTTTCCACACCTAATCTTTTATCCTGACCATTCCCCCCAACCACTTGCTCTCATAATTTATTACCTACCTGCACGTCCTCAATTGGGGACTCATTATTTTACCCATACCTCAGCCCTACCCGTGTCGTAACCTAGATTCTTGGACCTAGACCATCGTTAGTGACCTTTGACCTCATCTGTGTTCACTATATGTTGTGGCTATTGTTACCTGTGTTTATTGACTTGATGACCTTACGTTGCCTCTTACCATGACCATTTATCTTAACCCTACCTTTGGTGTACTGGAACACACATAAACGTTTCTACACATGACCTGTGTCATGTTTCCTAACCATATCCTATACCTTGGATACCAGAATCACCTCAACCTTGTTTCGATAAACCTATCCACCTTAAAAAATGTAGAGTTTTCCTCGCTCTTCAACCTAGTACTATGATACAGTTTATATGTGTGTGTGCATTTGATTGTTTCTACCTTTGAACCCTGATCCATTACTTGGATTAACCCAAGTAGACCTTGTTCCTTTTTCCCCTGTTACCCACCTTCCTTTTCATTGCATTTACCTTTTATCAAACCACTCATCGATTTTTCCTTCTACCCCGTCATTTCTTTGTTTGAGCGGGATCACCTCCACCCATGCATTGGGCAACAACATCTTATTTTTGTCAGCATTTTGTTTACCAATACAATCTAAGTAACAAAAAGGAGCAGAATGTAGACACCAAAATTTAGGGTCAAAATCCCCTTTGGTCCCTCGATCAAATAAACACCATTGAACACATTCACCAAACCATGAACCCCTTCACCCTAACTATAATATTAATTTAATTATTTAAATTAAATCAATTCATTTTCCTCACCATATTTATTATTTAAATATTCTAATTAAGATAATGCCGACATATCCACCTCAGGTAGACACCTAACCAAGCCACCTCACCCTAAGATCTACTCTTATTAAGTTGCCATAACTTACTAAGAATTACCCAAACCCTAAAAATCAATGCCTACATTCACTCTAACCACATTCTCACATGTTAGAAGGAAGTTTCCATGCTAATCCATGGAGAAATGAAATGAGATTCCATAAAATCAAGGGGATATGCCTAGTTTAGTAAACCTAGGAAATCCCACCCTAACTGACACCAGTTACCCTTAACAACCATTGGTTAATCCGATAACCACTACCATCAGTTATCATTTTAATTCCAAAAATAACCTTATTTTTTGGAGTTTGGCAGATCCCTGAGAGATATCACAACTTTTTAGAAGAATTTTTAGGGAGAACATGCATACAAAGAAGGAGATCAAGTATTTTCTCTTACACAGACATCTAACATTCACCCAACAACCATCTAGCACTCACCCCCAACACAGATTTGATCCAACCAGGAAATAATGAGAGAAAATGTAAGCCCATGCAAGAGCTCCCCATCATTTGGTGATCCATCTTCATCGCATTTAATCGCTTATCAGATACCTTCATCCCTCACTCACTAACGTCCAGGACGAGATTCAAAGTAAGTAGAACATTTTACTCCTCTAGTTCACTCATTGTCACCATTTTATTTTCATCAATTTGTTCTCCTAGCCACCCACTAACCTCCATTAATGACTCACCCCTCCATATCTCCTATTAAAACTTCACCAAATCCCATCCAAAAAACTTAATACCTTATTCCAACCAGCCTAGTTCTTTGTGCATTCATAAGGGAGATCTAAATCTCATTCTTTGACATTCCCAGTACCCCACATAATAACCAGTACCAGTTCTCCCAAACCGGTGTCGGTCACCCTTAAACTGGAATCAGTATTCTGTATCTACCAATACGGCCTAGAACAATAACCTGCCTACATATTCCCACATCATCATTACTCACCTGTGACCCACCTAAGACCTTTGTCAAATCCTGTAGAGACCTATAACCAGTTACTTGACCTTCGGCTCTTATTTTAACCTAGCATGTTAGATTATATCTTTCTTATTGTGTTTCAAATGAGATACCTAAATCATTTTAACTACAATAATATTTAAGTTTATTACCAACATTAAATTATTTTAAATGGTGGATTGACAACCGTCTAGGCATTATCACACTTCTTGGATCTAACATACACAAGGTAGTTCACTACGCATATATTGTTTAACTCTTTCTGGTGGTCTTGCGTTTTTTATATCAGTTAGTTACTCGTAGCCAAAAGGAAGATATCACGATCAGTTATAGATCAAGGAGTCAACACACGATGCAACAACCTATCAAACCACACATTTCAACAAGTATTTTTCCTATGCCCGTTACCCTATCTGTTTCATCATTTTCAAAGAAACATCTAAGAATCAGGTGAAGCATGAGCATCGTTCCTCCAAGTGGACAAGTTTTGGGTTGAAGCAAGCCTTAGAGTTTTTAGAGTGCCCCACCAAGTCACATCCAACCAGAGAGGTCCACATTTCTATTGATGTTGAGAAGTAAATTTGACAGTGAAAAATGCACCTGCCAAAGCATAAAAAGAAGGAAAATCATCGTTTGAGCCTAGAAATGAATCTTTCTTCAAGGACAGAGAATTTGGAAATGTTACTAGGATCAAATATGATCCTTTGAGATACACCTAATCATGTTTCCATAGGTATTTGGAACAAAAATGATAGGGAAAACAAAACATGAATGTGGAAAATGGAAGGAAAGGAAAAACCCGAGTTTTACGCCCAAGTTATAGACTCTTTCAGATGGACAGAGGAACAAAAAACAAATTCTGGACCTCGAAGCGATCCTTGACCAAGGAAGGGACTAATCATGGCAACCAAATGGAGGAAAAATTCTTCAAGCACCAATACAGGGAGATAGAAAACATGACAAATCCCGCAAACTGAATAATTTCAATGACAAATGGGGCGAGACTATTTATAGCACCAATATCGGCTCTGACTTGGGGATGGACACTCCATATGAGTGCCACAAGAACAAATAGTAGAACAAGTGCCAAAAATAGACTGTTCAGTAATGAGATCAAAGAATAAGCTGTCAGAGTAGAGAAACCATAACCATCCTCCAAAAAATGAACCGAGAAACCAACAAAACTAGGTCACTAAGGACCAAAATGAACAAAACCATAAAAATAAAAATGAGAAAAAAAAATATACACTATACAATGGAGTATACCTTGATTCTGAGAAAGCAATCAAGGAAATGTTTCAAATTCCTGCCATTAATAAGAAATTCAAGTAGTTCCCCATCTAAGTCTTTTAAGAAGAAGGTATTTTTACCAATTCGAAAATTAATTGAATAAGGGCCCATCCACAATGCATCAAATTTACCATGTTTTCCCTTATCTTCATGCCTGCTATCCCATAAAATCACAAGATCCCCAATGTTGAAAGCCCTTGGAGTCACCTTCTTATTAAATAACTTCTTCAAATTTTCTCTTAACTTCACATACCGCAGATGGGATGCCCTTCTTTCTTCATCTAACTCAATAATCTGATTGATTCAAGCATCATATGGACCAACTTCTTGATATTCAATTTTTTGAACAAACTAAAATGAAGACAAATGTAAATGAAGGGGCAACAAAGCTTGAGTTCTATATATCAACTCAAATGGTCTCTTACTAGTATCTCTTTTGACAGTGATTATGTCAGCCCAAACAACAAACTTTAGTTGCTCACCCCACTTCCTTTTGTTCAGCTCCAAGGTTCTTATAATGATCTTCAACAATTTTTTATTGCTGGACTTAGCTTGTCCATTTCCTTGGGGATTGTATTCAGAAGCATATGTTAAATTGATCCCATATTCTTTGCACATTGCCACCAAAGGTTTGGCTCTGAAATTCATGGAATTATCAGCAACAAGTTTAGATGGCACTCCAAATCCGCATATGATGTTTTTTTTAATTATTGGTAAATATTTTTTAAGGGACTATACCTTGTTATAATAAGGGCTCAACAAAAAAATAGAGCTATAGAGGGAAAAAAAGAGGATCAAAATCCAGATAAAGCATTATGCCACATAGTAACCAAAATATAGTTACTAGTAGGAAGCGAAATAGAACAAAAATATGCATATGATTTGATTTAGCATGAAGTACATGATAACTTGGTGTGTTGCTTTCTTAGTGGGGATTGCTTCATACCACTTAGTGAATTAATCTATTGCGATAAGAATCCATTTAAGACCAGCACTAGAAGGATCATAAATTTTCCCACTGAAATCCATTCCCCATTGTCTAAATGGGGCTTCAACTAACACCTGCTACAAAGGAAGGGATCCTAAAGATTTCATTCTTCTAGAAAAATGTTGGGAACTTTCACATTTATTGACCAAAGGAGTTGTGTCCTTGAAGATAGTTGGCCACCAATAACCATCCCTCAAGATTTTATGTGATGTAACTCTTCCAAAAAAATCTTCCCCACAAAATCCTCCATGGAGATCAGCAATTACATTTGGGGCTTCATCCTCAACAATGCATCTTAAGAGCACTCCCTCTAGGTTCTTCCAAGCTAACCCAAAATCACTAATGACATAATTTTTAGAGGCTAACTTAAGGGCTATTTTATGATTTTTACTGAAATGTTCAAGGAACATAGATATCTGAGATAAAATATTATATATTTGTACCATTCAGAGCTTACTAACCTTTCAAGGACATCCACCCTTTGTCCTTCTACTTCATTCACCTCAATGGATTACAATTTTCTCTCAACCATAAGTTTAGCTAGGCCCAAACCTCTTACCAATTTCATGGTTTGGATATCCATGTCATACTCCTGCAACTTGTTCACCCATCCACTTATTTTGCTTGAGACCTCCATCTCTGATAAATGTCTTTCACCATGTTGTGGGGAACATAAGCAAAAACTTTAGAGCTCAAGATGTAGGGTCTAAAAACCTTTGTTGCTTTCACCAAGACAAATTCTTGCTTCTCCATGATGATGTACTTTAACTCAAATCCCTGTAATGCCTTACTGAAAAAAGAAATTGTTCTCTCAACCCCTTCATCATCCTTCTGTAACAAAATAGATGTAACGGTATTCTTTGAAGCAAAAGAAAACACTTGAAAAGGATTCTTATAATTTGTGGCTACCAAAAAAGGGGCATGCTATAGTGATTCCTTGATCCCATTGAAAACTTGAATGGAATATTCTTCCCATTTGATAACTTGGTCCTTCTTCAACATACTAGTAATGGGGATGGTCAGCTCAGTAAAGTTAGACACAAATCTTATGATAAAGTTTCTTTGTCCAAAGAAGGATTGAATTCCCTTCTTAGTTCTTGGAATTGGAACCTTGTTGATGGCTTCCACTCTTTCAGGATTAATCATGACCCCTTCCTTTAACAAAATGTGACCAATCAACATCGCCTTTTGCACTTCAAAGTGGCACTTCTTTGGATTCAATGATATTCCATGCTCTCTACACGTTATCATCATTATCTCCAAGTGTTGCAAGTGATCATTTATTTTTATGGAAAACACAGTTACATCATCTTGATAAACAACAATGAATTCATTAATATAACCAACAAATGCTACATCCATTGCTCTTTAGAAAGTTGTTCCAACATTCATTAATCCAAAATGCATCCTGACATAGACATAAGTTCCCCAAGGAGTAGTAAATGAAATTTTTATTCTTTCTGAATCCTTCACAATAACTTGATTATAGCCAGAGAAACAATCTAGAGTGGATAACAATTCAGAACTAGTTACAAATTGTAGCATATTCTCCATGTTTGGAAGAGGGTAATTATCTTTCAATGATGCTTTATTCAGGTTCCTGAAGTCTACGAATAGCCTTATATCACAATTCTTTTTCCTGATAGGCACTAGGTTTTCAACATAAGATGAGTATATTGTGTGCTGATTGATCCCTCCATCCCTCAACTTCTTTAGTTCTTCTTGTATCTTCAATTAAAGGATCGGATTGATGGGCCTCTATTTCTTCCTAAAAAGCTTGGCATTAGATTCAAGTGAAATATCATGTTGGAACAAATCTTCCCTTTATTCCTTCAAATCAGAGTAAGACCAAGCTAGGCAGTCTTGATATTTCTTCATCAATTGAACATAGGAATGCTTCTCTTCCCTGCTGAGATTACTTCCTAACCATATTTTATGTGGTTTTTCCTTTGTGCCCAGGTCGTGCTCTTCAACATATCTTGAAACTGACATACTCCTTTTAATAATGCAATCAACATTATCAAATTTTGACTCGAGTGCCACCAAACCTCTGGGAATCATTTTTGTCTTTAGTTGGATGTTGTATTTACGAAATAAAGTTTCCTTTTCTTCAACAACACACACCATTAGTTCTCAATCTATATTTTGGTTAGAAAACTTACCTTGGTTGTGTAGAAACCATTTCACCTGGGCATCATCATTGAACACTTGCAAATTTTTAATGTTATCAGGGAGATATGGCCTTGTTAGTATTTCATCATCATACTCACAAAATGGAGACACTGTACAATTCAGAAATCTAGATCCTAGCACTACTAACTTGTCTGCAACAACATTAAACTCTCTATCATGGTGCACAATATTAAAATAGTCAAACATTTCAATCAAATCCTAGATTACATGTTTGTATTGTTTCATTCTCTAATTTTTAGTAGCATACATTTTTCAAATTTGCTTGACAATAAATTTTGAATCCCCTTTGACAATGATATCCATTATATGATATATCCATGGAATTCTCAAACCTAATAACAGTTCTTCATATTCAGCAATTTTGTTAGTGCATTCAAAGTTAAGTTTGAAAGAAAATACAAACTCTTCTTCACCTGGAAATATAAGAACAATGCCAACACCATTTCCAAAGTTGGAACAAGCTCCATCGAATAACAAGGTCCAAGGTAAACCCAATTATTCAAGACATTTACACTGATCAATCTTGTGCTCCTTGCCATTAACAAACCCCACAAATTTATCTGCATCTACATCAGCATACAAAACTTCATAAGAAGCATTATTTGGATCTTGAATGAGGTGCAACATCTTTTAATCTCCATACATATTTAGAAGGAAGCCTTCAATTGGAATGGTGGAAAAATAAATATCCATCTGAACACTTCCACCAACACTTGCAGCCCACTTTCTTGATAACAGCATGCCCCATTTGGCAAGGCAATCAATAATGACAACATATAGTTTCAAGTTCTTACCCGAATAAGCTGCAAGTTGTACCACCAAACCTTTCACAAATCCTCCAACAAGTGCCTCTCTAGAATCCATTGTAGTACACTTTCCATAGGTTTTTATAACTTTAATGGTCAATTCATTCATGACTTCAAGAGGCATAACATTGCATGATGCTCCAGAGTCAAATATACAATTGTCTAGCAGTCTTTCATTAATAATCAGTGTTGTAAAAAATGGATCAACATTTAATTGAGACTCAACCAAAGATGTTCCCAAGTAAACTTCATGTGGTTCACCAATCTCCTCAAATGTTGGTGGTTTTTCTATGTCTACAATGGTTGAAGGAGGAGTGTTTACATTATTTATATTTCTACCTTGGCACTCCTATCTTCCTCCAATCCCAAATAATCAAAATCCTTCTTCTTGTGTTTAGGAATCCTAAGTTGTTCCAAAATTGGGAAATAAATATTGATCTAACTCAAAACTTCGGCAATGTCATAGGGAATGTATTTGGGAAAAGAAACATTTGGAGATAGATTGACAAACTCATTAGATGAAACAAAATTTTTCACATTTTGGGCATGGGTGGGAACACCATCTCTACTTAAGACAACAAGGATTTTTCCAGATGGATCTTTCTTTGGAGCCTCTTTTAGGACATGGGTGAGAACTGGGGTCTTTAGTTTGACTTGAGGCCCTGCCCCTTTAACAACTTTACTTCTTGTGTTATACTCCTTTTCTTGGGCAACAACAACATTCATTAGAAATTTTCTATCCTCTTTTTATGGGATTCCTCCATCATACTTCTTAATCATTAGAGCTATTAGGTACTAAAAATCATTATCAGGAAATTCAAATGCTTGTACCATATCTATTTCTAAAGTATTAAATGGAGGAAGAAGAGGTACCTGTTGAATACAGTCCCAAAAACTTACAGCAGTTCTTGCACTTATGACCTTAGTTGAAATTACTCCTTGATGTGAGCTTGTAGAGAAATCCACCATGCATGCATCGTCATCGGTGTTATCATCATCATTAGATTATTCAACTTGCTGATCTATTTCACATGGCAGGTGGGGTAAGAAGTATTTTTCACACCAATCCATTTGATTTGTCTCTTTGACAACCACAACTCTTGAAATTAGAAGATCAGACACTACTCTATTCTCCCTAGCTTGGGATTTTCTAGCTCTTATGGGTCCTTTACCTCTGTCATCAAACCTTTGATCATTTCTAGGATGATTTACAAGTCTATCTTGTCCTTGTCCAATTCCTTTCTCTGCCCTGGACAACTTGTAAGATATTTATTTGACATCTCCGGCCAAAGTCTTTACAACTTCCTCAAGATCCATAACCTTAATTTATTGAGGCTTCTTAGGGTTGATCAGTTTAAAAACCTTCCTCTTAGGAGGTTTTCTAGTTGCTTTAATGTTGTTCTCAATTTACAGATCCATGGTAAAGGCTCGCCTCAAAGTTCCAAGGTTCTTATCCCTTAATTAGTAAGAATCTTTCTTATCAAATGCATCTAAATACTTTATGAAACATAATTCATCACATGGCTTCAAATTAATAGGAAGTCTTCCCATGTTTTGTTAAATCTATTATTGAAATCATGCAATAATTCATTAGGATTCTTTTTTATATTTTCAAACTCTAATAAAAGAAACCTAGGGTCTATTTTATCACCATACTGCATTCTAAAAGCATTCTTCATCTCTTTGCAGGAGTTAATAGAATTATCTGGCAGAGATTTATACCAGTCCCTTGCATATTGTTCTAGAGTATGGATAAATAATTTAATGTATAAATCCTCAAACACTATTTCGAATTCCTCCACCATATTGATAAAGAGTTTTAAGTGTTTATCACTAGTTATTACATAATTTCCTTTAAACTTAGGCAATCTATTTCCTATATCTTGTGGCACAACATTTGGATAGCCAACCATACCTCTAAAACTTATGGAACCGAAAGTATTAACAAATGGAGGTCTGGGTGGAGGCTGGGCCATATTATTGTGAGGAGGTGATCTTATAAGAGAGATAGAATGATGAGGAGTGAGGGGTCTCTATAGTACATGGATGCAATTTTTAAAATGAATGCCCTCTAAAGGATCTGTATCTTGGAAAAATCTATTATATTTTGAAAATACATGGACATATTGAGAAGTAAATGTTTCAAATATAGATGAAGGACCCTCTCCAAATGGAGAATTCAATTCAACAAAGAGACTACTTGATTCAGAAGTACTTGAGGAAGTACTGTAATCTTCAATCATAGGCTGATTAGTTTCATCAATGGAGATCTCTTTTCTTGATGCTTGATCTCCAAAATCCTTCCAAATTCTTCTTCCTTCTGAGTTAGACTTTCCCAGCTCTTAAAATAACCTTCTACTAGGGTACTTAGTGAAGAAATATCTTCTTCCTTCCAGCTTTGCAGATATTAATGACAAATATTGCGTGATATATGTTAAGACACTGATATTTATAAAGAATTTAAACAAAACGGATTTTCCACTAAGTATTTTCACCTTAGTTTATGTAAATGCACTTTGAAAGACCCATCAAGTGTATATCAATACTAGATTCATGCAAAGATTACAATATCTTCTCTTCTTTTACCAAAAATTATCAATGATGATACAAATTTTAGTGTAATAATTTTATAACATAGAAATATTTCACTTATAACTCACAACTTTCAACAATTCTTACAGATATGAACAGATATGATGTTTCAGCAATGTATTAACACTTTAAAAATTTGTAAAAAGCATTACCAGGGTCTATACGTGTACACCTTTTTTCAAATACTTCAAAGTGTCCCTGGAAATGGTGCCATGAGTGTTTTTGATAGGCCAAATGGATATTAACTAACAAAAAATCAACAAATCTTCGTCAACAATGCAAATCAGGTCCCTGGTAATGGTGCCAGTGGTGTTGGTATCCAAATTCATTCTCCTTTTCAAGCCAAGATGCAACACAGATTTGAAAGGGATCTTAGAGATAGATAGATCATAATGGGTATCATTTTGTACCTGGAGATGAGATCTAACTGGAACTTTGTCACTCATATTAGTGGAGAGATTGATAACACCTTTAGGATTATTTGATCTTTCCTCACTACTTTATACCATGCCTCTTCGACCAGGGTGAGAGGACCCTTAGTGTAACCCATTTTTGATGAATGAGATGGAGATATGCTTCTTTTGCACAAATGTTATGAAGAAAACCTTGGGAAAATATTGTCAATACTCCGTAATTTAACTCTTAAGATTTGCCACTTCTAAACAATGGAGATACTTTCAACACAAGGCTAAGGTTACTAAAGACATTAAGAAATCCTGATTGTCCTGCATATTTTAGTAAGTAGATTTTTTTCCTTTTTTGATATATACAAGGAAAACATGGGTGGTTCAGGATGAATTCATGTTTTTTGAATAATTTTTGTGGGAGACGAAGCAGGATAAAGTTGATTATACCAGGTCTTCAAAGGGACTTCACAACAATGAAAACCTCAACAACAGAAAGCTTTAGAATAGTTAAGAAATTCCTTAAACCAGAAGGTGTGCTTTAATGGAGGCCCAGATCAACACATTTTCACATAATTTTATAGACTCTAACATGAAGGATCAAATTGAAAGACTCAATTAAACACCAAAGTCTTTGATCAATCATGCCTAAGGTACACCTGAAGACTTACAAACAATATTTATCAACAAATGACAGTGAATTGATTTTAAATTTGTTTATCTCATCGAATATGAAGGATCTTCTTGAAATGAAATTGCAAATACCATTAAACTTTTAGGTGGATGAGACCCTGTGTGATTTCAAAAATATTTCAATGTAATATTATAATAGGAATGAAAGAAACTATTTACAGACATTCTCAAACAAAGCAGACGCAAATTGCTAGAGATTGGACACAAATTAATTTCAAAATTGCTTGGATTCATCAGCAGGGGAAATATTCTAGAGCAGTCTAAGTTCTCTTTAATGGCTATACATCTGCAACAAACTTGACATGAAAGAAAATCTAACACAGAAGAAAGTAACAGGTTATCTTAGCTTGGTCTCTCAGGAAGATGAATTTCTCAAATTTTCTCTTAAGAATTCAACCTCTGAAAATTTGCAAGAGTACTATCATTGCATTTATACATTTTTCTCACTAAATTTTTCCCCCAAAAGATAATAGTATTTGAGTGAACTTTTCTTGTTACCAATTTGTTTAAGATAATGAAATTTAACAAATTCAAATCCGAAAGCTGCGAGGTTGACCAATTCTGAACTGATCACATTTCGTGGGCCCTCGACTAATAACTAGGATGCCATGCCACAATTTTTTTGCAATCCTTCTAATCATTATGATTCTGTCATGCAAAAAATCCCCTTTTTAATCATTTTTCAGAGGCTCTACACAGCTGGATCGGATAGGTAATCCTTTTTTCTCTCAAGGAAATACATTTTTCATCTTTTATGCCTACAACTTTTATCATTTCACACTTTTCCCTTTCTTTCCTCTGCAACTTTGACCCACATCTATCTCCTCTGGTAATTCCCATTTTTACAAATGCCTGAGCAATTTCAACTTCAAAATATCACCCTTAACAATCCTTGGACTCAAAAATTAAGTTTTGAATCCATCAAATGGAACTTTATAGATAGAGACGATAATGAATTTCATCAAATAACGATGAAAAATAGTGTGTATTCACGTCTTTAGGAGTCTTTGAGCAAAACTGGTGGAAAAACAAACACAATGCATAACAACCATTGATTCTACACCTTTTCTACTTTACATCATAGTTTTCCATGTGTTTCCTTAGTGAAACTACAAAGGAGAAGCACTGAGGAAATTCCTAAACAAGTGCGGGCCTTACACGTTCCCTGTACCCAATAAAAATGCCTTTTGGCCTTTGAAAAGCTTCAGTGTAAAAAGGAGCCAACGGAATCCCCCATGTGTTGCCTTGGTGCACCTTTGGCATGGCCCTCAAAAGAGAAGACCCAAACAATCGTGAGATCACCACGTGTCTTAGTCTAGAAGAGTTGTTTAAAAATATTGAAGAATCAGCGGAAGGTGCCATGTGTTCAGGTTCCAAGAAATTTTTCTTTGCCCGTTGAAAATTCCAAGAAAATGGCAGAGTGAGCGGAATCCTCTAAGTTTCCTCCTAGCACTTCTTCAAAATATAACTTAGGATTAAGTACCCAAACTGGCGCGGTCCCTCCACATGTCCCATGCCTTTCAAAATTACTTTGGAAAGTTTAAGTACAAAGTAGAGCTAGTGGAAGCCTCCACAAGTCACCCTGTCGTAATTATTAAGGTGGGACCCTAAGGCAGATCCTCAAATGAGTGCCAGCCCTCCACGTGTGCATGGTTCACCAAAATTGTACCAGTATCATGAAAAATTTGTCTAAGTCTGGTCAAGGTAGCAGAAATCTCCACGTGTTCCCTCGATGCAACTTCAAGGCCAAACCAAAAGGTGATTTTTCAAATGAGTGTCATTCCTCCACGTGGAAAATAATTGGGTTGAAGCGAGCCTTATATTTTTTAGAGTTCCCTTTTGAGCCGCATCCAACCAAAAAGGGCCAAATTTAAATTGATGCTGAGAAGTAAATTTGACCAGGAAAAATATACCCGTCAAACCATAAAATGCAGGAAAATCACCATTTGTGCTTGGAAATGAATCTTTCTTCAAGGACAGAGAATTTGGAAATGTTATAAGGCTCAAATATGATCTTCTGAGCTACACCTAATCATTTTTCCATAGGTATTTGGGACAAAAATGATAGGGACAACAAAACGTGACTGTGGAAAGCAGAAGGAAAGGAAAAAATTGAGTTTTACGCTGAAGTTATAGACTCTCTAAGATTGACAAAGGAACAAAAAATAAATTCTAAACCTTTAAGTGATCCTTGACCAACGAATGGACTGATCATGCCAACCAAATGGAGGTAAAAGTCTTCAAGCATCAATATAGGGAGATTGAAAACATGATAGAGCCCATAAAATGAAGAATTACAATGAAAAATGGGGCGAGATTATTTTGAACACCAACAGGGTACATCTAGTTTCTTGATATTGTTTCATTTCACACAAAAACTTTATGATTGGACTCGGGTATCCTTTATCATATAACATTGCATGTATCCTTTCTAGGGGCATCATTTTCACCCTTGTTATCAATCACTAACATTTGGGGATGTTCATCTTCATAACAAAGCATTTGTACAACCATCTTGACCGTTGTTAGTTAGAATATGTGTTTGTACTTGTTTTCCCTGTTAAATGAATGTGTTTTCTTGTCATATTGCATTAATTTTTATATGTTGCATTGAGGTTTTGTTTTTAGAAATGGAAAATTTTTCATAGTATTTATTTTCATGTCATTCTACCTTTTTTGTACAATTATATTTTTAATAAGGACCGATGACATAGATCTTTGGGAATATGATGATACTAAGGTTGTTTCCAATGCAAGGGATGAAAGTTATTTCTTCTCTCTACTTCTCCATATTTCTTCCACATCACGCTCCTATCAACTCTATTCTTCTTATTCACCAAGGTAATCCTACCCCTACCCATTCTTCTATCCATTTCTCTCACCTCTTTTGATCATCGATCACCTTCTATCATCACTCCATCGACACTTAAGGTGACATCTCTCACTTCTACTAATTTGTATTCTATGTCTTCAAAATTTTATCTATCTACTCTATTTGAAGTGGAGTCACTTATGCCACCTCAAAAAGGGGTAAATATAGACACCTATAATTTAGCTTGAGTAGTTTAAATACTTAAATTATGCTAATTATACGTTAGCTAATTAAATCTTCTATCCAACAATGACACCAATTAAATACCTTCAATTAATCAGCTCCCATTTCTATCTAGATTAATTAATTATTCTTAATTAATTAATTATCTCTTCTATTTAATCAATAGATCGTCATTTATTTGATTAAAATCCTCTCATAACATAAATCATACTAACTATTCCTCTAAAAATCTTGTATAAGCTTGCACACCTATCAATTAATCACTTTGGTTAATTAATAAATCCCCTCAAACCCCATGAGTCACTAAAGGACAAAATAAACTCTCCTAAGGTTGACTCAACCCTTTCTAAACCTCCCTTATCCACAACTAACCTAACCTCTCTATTATCCTCATACCTTTCTTCTTACACCTAAATGAGTATATAGCCTAAGCTATAGCCATTTTATCCTCTTAGATCATTCTTCATTAGAGGATCTATCTATTTTCATTTCTTGCATTCATTCTTCTAAGTTTGAAGTCATATGGATATACGTCAAATGGTCTTATCCATGGATTGACAAGACTCCATTCTTGAAAACCTTGGGATTCAAACATACAATCAAACCTTTGATTGCGAAGGATCTAAATAGGTTAATTTCATTTGTTTAACATTCAATAGAGATAGAGATTAATGTATTAGAATGTTAGTTTGAATTTTTATTCATATTCTAATGCAAGGATGTTGGTAGATTAGTCTTGTTTAAGCTCTTAGGATGGTGATGCATATATTTTGATTTAGCTTTTTTCTAGGACTACTAGGTGTTAGTTCTATTTCTCTTTTCATAGCTAAAAATTTCTTCCATACAACAACATTGTATAATTTTTAGTCTATTTTAATTATTCATTCCATCATTTGATGTCAAGCTTCTAAGTTTATTCACAGTTGATCTTACCACAAGGTCGAGTTGTATACATTTGATATCATTGTAACTTATAAGAAAGGTCCAAATATTAGCTATAAAATGTTGAAAAAAAAGCATCATTTGAGCCATCATAGAATGAGGCTAAGTATGGGGGAGTATAACGAATATAAAGACTATAAAAAACATACCCTCAAAATATCTATAATTTTTTTTTGCATGCATTGAAATGGAAACATAAAATATTTGTATATTCTTATTAATAACGTGAAAAGAAACCCTTTACATTTTGTATATAGTAGTAATGGTAAAGGAGAAGTAGAAATTTTAAGTTCTCAGCTACAACTTCAGACTATCTATAAAAAAATATGAGACTTCAAAAAAATTAAAAAAGGTTTAATTTCCTTTTAACGCCTTAGAAAATTCCTCTCTCCATTTTTAATCATTATGAATAAACACAATTTCCATATTTCAATTTTTTTATTAAAAAATTAGAGTTTTATATATTTTTATCTTTTTTATTGTTAAATATAGGGTTGAAGGATAACATTCCCTTTGTTTCACTTTAATAATCAACAAAGAAACAATCAGTCTGGGATATAACTTTGGACCCCATATCGTGAAGACCACACAAACTTTTCGATGAAACATTTTAACCCGCAGAATACACACCACACCAACCTTCAAGGATAATTCACAATCGAAATCACCTCCTCCATCAGGAAATCCACTAACACATCCATATTTGAATACGCACAGCCTCAACTTGCCTCTAATATCTCACTAGGAATCAAATCTTAGCGGGCATAGAAATATCCAATTGTCCTAACCTACTAAACCCCACTTCGTTTAAAAACTATGGATGGTAAACATTTTTATTATACTAGAGCTATTAACTTGAGTGGTGGAGTACTTTCTCTAAGCTAGACATGAGGGTGGACTTGGGTCCTCAATGTCTTTCAAATGATCTACAGTTAGAGTTCCCTACTATGTTGAACTTATTCCATATGTATAATTTTAACCCATACCCGAAGGTGTCCCTATAGCCATTTATTGAAAGAATCCAATGGAATTTGGGTTGATGATTATAAACTACTTGTAACTCATAAATAACCCAAGATCTTGATTCCTTTTATTATATATTATTTCAAGTAAATCATGTGTTTGTTATATATTTGGTAGTTCTATGGCTTTGATGATCAAAGTAAAACTTTCCTTAATAAAATTTGTTTTCCTGCTAGGAGGATACTTGATCTCATAATCTATAGTAATGTGGCTCGAAACCATGAGTTTTATTTTTCTTGGTAAGATATCTCCAACTCATGATTTTTTTTTTGTGTCTATATTTTTTAGGTTCTCTTAATAGAGGTATATTAATGTTCGAGTGAAATGTACTCAATTAAAATTTCTTTATATTTAAATTCAAACACTAATTATTTATATTTTGTTAGTTGTATTACATTTACTTTATAATTTATTGCTATTGAAAATAACATCAATAGAAATTTGTAATTTTCCTTGTCATTTAGCTCATTCAAAAAATAATTTCTACACATAACGGATTAAATTTAGCAATCAATGGCGATTAGTTTAAACTTTTTACTCATCCTTTACATATAGAAAATAATACTTAAAATATAACGTTTGTTTTAAGACATGAAGACACCTTATCTGTAGTGCCCACTCCTCTTCGACATTGATATTACTATGATTTCTCTTATTTTGGATTAGATCCAGAGACACTATTATCATATTTATCAATAGACTTTGATATATGATCATTTTTATATTTGATTATCTTATTTCATAGAGAGCATGGATGTTTTAGATTTATGACATGATGTGATTTACATGATGGATTATATGCATGGATTGACATATTAGTATTCGACGATATTGAGCTACAACTATATTGACACATTGGATTTGATGTATAGATGTTTCTAGATGATTTAGTTGGTTTTGTGATCTCAATGCTAATTGATAAATTCATACAATCGAAATATTGAGAATTGTGAACAATTGGTGAATTACTTTATTTTACTTATGGTTTAGTTATGATATTGATGATGTGAATTGAGATGTATATGTGTTAATTTTACTATCTCGATGTAGTTAATATGGACATAAGGTGAGAAAGGTATTGTTTTCTTTTTCGAGTCATTTGCAACACAAGAAACAAAAGGGGATAACAGACCAACAATGAAGGAATTTGGGGTATTGGAAATAGGTCGCCATGTTAACTAGTGTAAATGTATGATGTTATTGTTTTTAGTTTGTTTGGAGGTCCCCATTGGGGGGTGGTCTCAAATTTGACCTTGGTTAGTTGTGGATTTCCCTTTTTGATTCTATTTATTTGTAAGGAATTTTACTTTGTTAGTATCATGAGTCACTTTTATTATTATTGTTAAGTACTCCTATTAAGTTAAATAAACTTAATTAATTGGTGTTATTTAGGATGTGACAAAAGGGGGTAATTAATGTGATATAGTAGTCTTGGTTTGTGTTGGATTTGAAAAAAAATAATTACTTTGGAGTGTTGTGCAGTCAACCTTGCATGTAAATTTCGAATTTTGACTTTCTAGCCCATTGTAGAGGCTTTTGGGATAAGTTAAGATTGTCCCACCCCTCTTAAACTCACCCACCCTATATACCTCTGATGAGAGGGGCTTAGTGTAGGCCTTTTTGTGTGTTTTATTGGAGAAAAATAGCAATTAATTATACCTTTCTTACAAGGGTCTTTAATTGTGTCCTTTAGGGATGTGGGATTGGGTTTGAGTGTGTATGAGGGTTGCCATTCCCTCAACTACCAATTTATTGTGCTTTGGATATTGGTTTTAACCTTGAGATGTTGAATGGAGGAGAAATGATGTTGTATCCTACATGGAATCACATCACCTCTCTCTCCTCTGTTTTATATTTATTCTAATTTGTTTAAGAATTTGGGGGTTACTTGTTTTTATTTTGGAGACTCTTTCTTTTAGAGGAGATTTCTTGGAGAGTGTTGTTTGGACCTTGTTGGATTGTGATTACTTGGAATTGGAAAAGGCTTGGAAGTTGCTTTTCTATTGGAAACTATTGCAATGACAAGGTAGGGTCTTCACTCATGTTTTATTTTGCTAATTTGTTGTGCATATATTTGTGAACGAATTAGTGTTGCATGTGTTTTTTTGATAAGTACAATGGCCCTTAGGTTTTGTAGGAGAAAATGGAAATGGGGATATTTTGGAGGAGGTATAGTATTTTATTGGGTATTTTAGGAGGGAGTTGGGTTGGGGTACCCCACATTGGGTTAAGTTAAATTTTCTCTTATCTTTTTGTCTTATTGAGGGAGGCATAAGATTGAGGGAGGGATAAGAGTTATTTTTCTTTGAGGGAGGAATAAGAGTTGTTGTTCTTTGGGGTAGGAATTATATTTTTGTAGGTTGCGATTTAGTTCTTGGAGGTTTTAAGGTGGGCACCCAAATCCTTGGGAGGCATAAGTAGATCCCCATGTTCCTTTCTCTTTATTTTCTTAAGTTTAAAGCCTTTGTGTTGGGAAAATGATGCGTGTTGATGTGATTTTGTTGTTGTTTTTGTTGTGTTGAATGTTTGTTTTGAATGTGAATGTGGAAGCCTTGTTAAGTTGACAATGGTTGTCTTATACCCCTCATTACTTCATTTTTAGGTCTCAGGGGCCAATGATGAAGAAGGCTTCTCTTCCTCATTATATTATTGGTTGGGAGGAGAGTGTTTCCTACTCCCCTATTTTGGTTGTTGTATTTTGGAATTTGGGAAGATGGTGGAGCTCAAGTGAATATTTTGTCATTGTAGCACCTTGAAGAAATGGAGATGAGATTCCTCTTTGTAAATCTGTGATAATGGTGTTTCCAATTAATATGGAAACCTTTTAAACCTAAATTTTAAAAGTGAAGCTCTTGGTTAGTTTGTTTATCAAATTTGTGATGATTAGTCCTTTTTGTAAATGAAAGTGGAGAGCATGAAATTTATTCCCTTATATTTCTAGAAAAGAGAGACTATTATATTATAAGAATCAACCAAGTTCTTGAAAAATATTTGAATTGTTTAGATGTAGTAGAAACTTATAAGTGGGCTTGAAGTGGAAATGAATTTTTTTCAACGTAAGGTATTTTTATTGTCTCCAAATTGGGATTTGTATCATTTCAAAAATATTGACGATCTTATTAAAATACACTTGTTGCTTAAAATGGGTTGTCATGTAGTTATTGTGCAAGAAAGGAAATAGTTACTTGTTTTTATTGAAATAAAGACATATAGAAGTATTGAGGTTATAGTCAAATTCTTGTTATATTGAAGGAAAGAATAGAGAATGAGTTGATGTAAGTAAATTGAGTATGAAAATAAGAAATTTTGCCAATATAGTAACCAATGAAAGGAAAACTCCTTAGTTCAATCTGTTATTACTTAAAAAAAACTAATTTAAGTTGCAAACTATTCAAAACAGCATGTTTGGAAGGTTCTATTTTTGGAGAATATAACTTCTGCCCTATGCAGAGCGGTAGTTTCAGAAGTACCACCCAACAAAGAGCAGCAATCAATGAACCCCCCCACCCCCCAAAAATGTGGTTGTCACAAAATTGATGTCATGCGTAGGGTGGCACTTTCGGCACTTTTGATGGAAAAATAAAATCAATCTATTAGAAACCCAACTTTGAAATTAACATCTAGGCCCAGAAAACACAAAAAGGTAACTTCCAGCAACTAAAAATGAGTTTAAATTATGTTTTAAAGATCTCAAATCTTGCTTTATGGCTCCCAAATGTGTAAGATTTTTAGGATTAAAGGAGATGGGGATTTTCCTCAATTGTTGAACTCAAAACAAGAAAATGTTTTTATTAAAATACAAATCAAATCCATTGTAGGATATCTACATTAAACAAATGGGAAATATTACAATAGTGTAAACCTTACAACTAAATCCATGAAAAATTTGGCCACGGTTACTCTTCTTGCTCTCACGGCTCTTCCTCTTTCACCTGGCCCTAAATCCTACAAAAAAAAGAAGAGAAAATTAGTCAAAGGAATGAATATGGACACTCCATAGAGATGTTTAGGGTTAGTGTGAAATTCCTAAGATAAAAGAGCCCTCATTGAATCCATCTAAGGTTTGTGATTCATCCCTAGAAACGTTAGGTAAGAATTAGGTGGAAATATTTCTTAAATAAAAAGCATGTGTACTTTTTGAATGGGGCAACTAAAGGAGTGTTAGAAGATAGACTTAAATTAAAACATTAATGTGTAGTTGGTGACGTTTCAAAATAAAAAATCCATTGACTCTTGTATTTTATTAAATTAAATTTACTCAAGGGTAACTAGACAACATTTAATTTAGGGATTAAATTTAATTGTATTTAACCTAATTGGAGGGTAAGTTTAGACTTATTCCTAGAGCAATAAATTAATAAATGACATTAGAACTATGTTACTAAACTAAATAAATATTTTTCAAGGGTATTTTATCCCGATATAGGAAAATAAATAATATTAATTAAATGTTAATTAAAATGAATAAATATTAATTATGAATTAAATTAAACCTAGTTGAAGGTATTCCAGTTATAACCTAGTTTAAACAAAAAAAGTATTCCCTAAATTTTCTAGTCTAACTGTTGGTTTGTCTTTCATTTCATGTGGTAAATTTAGGGGTGTTACATTATCCAACTAAAAATTATATTTTCACCTTTCCATGAAAAAATCATGAATGGTAGAAAATGTTTAGACCTAGGGAAAATGTTAGTTTACAACACTATCATAATGGTTACTCTTTTGAATGCATAATCTTTCTTGATGTATCCTAAACTAATTATTTTTGGGAGTTTTGAGGGTAATAAGATGACTGTAAATGAATTAAAAACTGGGGTGATACACAAAAATTATTAAGGGATTTGACTGAGTACATGCAAAAATATCTGAGAATGGATTCTGGATGCACAAAAAAAAGTTTTCAGCAGAATATTAAGGTAGACACTTGATTTATTGAGGGAAAAATTCACAACAATATTGTTAAGATACACATACACACTAATATCATGTAGAAATTACTAAAATTCGCAACAAGGTAAGATGATTAACCAGGGAATTTAGCATTCAAAAGGATTAGTAAGACATACACATGACTGCAAATTATTGGAAAGGGAGAATAAAATTCTCATTCAAAGGGAAAAACTAGCAAAAATTTACTTCAACACTCCTGTGTCCAAAAAGGTCATCCTTTGTGCTTTGCGATTGCACACAATATGTAGCAAAATTATCCATCCTACCCTTCCTAAAAATAGACTAAAGTTGTACTTACCCATGCATCTTATTTTTATCCTTTATCATGAATAAATAAAGGATTAAAAATAAGCATGCTAATACAAAGAGGCATTAATAGACTTGTTTACAAAAATACAATTCAGTCAACTTTCCGTTGACTGTTCTATTTTTAATAAATTTGTGTGAATAATTGGCTAATAATAAACTTTGCTTGATAATAAATTCTTCTCCAATGCATGCAATCTCTGTCTTCTAGTGCTTTATGTGACATCTGCAATTTTTATCCTCTTACCCCCTTGGATGTACATCCAAAATAATATGTCCCTACATGTGAGAAAAAATAAATCCTTTATTAGCAATACTTGGCAAAATATTCACCCATGTATCCATATTGATGGGGACCACATTTTGGTTATGATGCTGACATCGCCTATGTCCTCTTATGGTCACATGTGAAATTGACTCATGTGTAAATGAAAATAATTCCTTTATCTTCAACACCCATGTGGGGACCACCTTGTGCACATGTATTAATATAAACTCCTCCCTTTGTATGGGACCACCTTAGGAAGAGTTGAGGTATACTTTGGAAGGTTTAAGGTATTCCCTCATGAAAGGTCATATAATACTTGACACAGTTGGCCCTTTCAACTTAAACCCTATAAAATAATGGAATACTTCATCATTGGCATATATCTTTGTTTAAAATAGTCAAAACTATCCCATTATGTGGCTGACTCCTTTTTGAAAAATCATAACATCTATAACAATTTTTACCTTTTTAGAAATCATTGGTTGTCAGTTTTGATTTTTATATGATATTAAGGTTTTTAGACCTTAGAAATGTCAAACACAATGATTTTCAACTAATTGGGTTGGTCCCCTCCGCCATGATGCTTGAACGTTTGTAATTGTTGATGATGATTCCTAACCAGGATGGATTTAGGGTTTTCTCATTGTTTGACATGTGTCCGCATTTATAACCCTGATTTGGTTTGGAATAACTCAGGAGTCTGTATGGAATTTGGTGATGGGTTTTCAACCACTGATCTCTATCCTTGATGATCTCACATTGTAGATCCTTGAGCATATGTGTTCACATTGATTATGAGCTACATGAATCTGTAATTACTTTGTGGTCCTTGATCTCATGTATTGTGATCATCTCCACCGTGGATCTATAGCTTGGTGGTTGGTTGGGGTTTATCATATGATACCGTCAATTTTTCATGATTAATTTGGTACCATTGATAATCTACCCATGTTTAGTTGGATTTGAATGTGGTTAAGTCATGAACATGGTTATTTATAACCTAAAATTTGATCATTTCTCGTGCATCTCCATTCTGGAGGGCAAATCCCTGTCAACATTTTCTCAGGGTTACTCTTTCTCTATGATTTTGAGCTCGAAAAATATGCAAAAATGATTATGTGGTTCTCTGTGGTTTATTTTAAGCTACTATGCTTCGAGATATTTGAGGAACTTTATGATATTCGAATTTCTTATTCACGATTTTCATGGTTTGATGTAACCTTTGAATCTGAGCTCTGATTCTCCATTGATTTCTTTTCTTAGAGCCCATAGAGGACATGTATATCTACTCAGATTCACCTTTGAATGTGCTTCTTTCTCTGAGGTGAGGGTTTATTTTACTCTTATTTGGAAGGGTGGCCACCATTATTCTATTTGAGCTCTGTTTTGGAACTCCTGTCGTAAGGGTTGAGTTGAGATTTTACTAAAGAAAATGACCATTTTGTGAGTAAAACCTTTATTTTCTTGGTTTAAGATTGAGAGTGCGAATTTATTTCCCACTCAGTGGTAACTTTCCACGTTTTGAGGGAGACGAGGAGAAGCCACTTCCTAACCCTCTGCCAATTTTTCAAAAGGTAAGTTTGTGGTTTCTTCATATATACTTACCAATTTTTATGATATTGGCTCTCTAACACTGTTACATCTACATATTTTAAGATATGGGTATTTGGGTTTATTATCTTATTGTTCATTTCCTTAATGGCCGCCTGGTAACTTGACACATGTACAAAGTAATATCCTTCTATATTTTCACCTTTCTGACTCTCTACTCAAGGGTTCCTTCAATTTTTACATCAAAATGGTAAGTTTCTTCGCATTGTTCGACAGATCTTTTGGGGATTCGTACTTGTCAGTGAATCATTTTGAAAAATGTGTAATGGAGTTTGATTATACTGCTTGATTTTATTTGTATAGATTTGTTTTCAATTAATATCTTGAATCTTAGGTAACTCTAGAAGCTCTAAATCTCGCTTAAATTTTCTGCTTATGGTCCTGTGCATGATCTATTTGAGGGATTTAGCTCTATTTTCTAGTCTTTGATGACTTTACAAATGTTAATATTTAAACCTCATTTTTGGATTTTCTTGTATTTGTTTGTTGCCATTTTTGGATCTCTAAGATCTGATTTGAGTTGTATCTTCCTTATGAGTTTGTAATTTTGAGATATTTCTTGCCGATGACTAGTTGTAGATCTTATCTTTAGTGATATTGAAATTTTGATTGATCCTTTTCCATTTTGAATACCCACAATGTAACTTGGAATACTTTATATCTCTTATGTCTGATCACTGATATTTTCTAAAAAATATCAGCTTTTGTATTAAGTTGTTCTGAGATTGGATGAGTTCTTGGTATCATCATATTTTACTCAGTACTTGACTTTTGTGGGTTTTTGCAATTCTTTCTTAGAAATTGGAAAACTCTTTTGCAAAATACCTTAGGGATTTTGTATGGCCATGAAACTCTAGTGCATTCTCTTGATCTGTATCTGTAACTTTGTGCCATTTCTTAGAAAAGTACATTATCATTCTAAATTTAATGATTATTCATACTTTCTTGTACTTCTGCAATGGAATATAATGGCTATTATGAATAAAAGTTTGGATATTCATGCCTTCTTGTCTGAACTATTTTTATTGATTTCTGTGTATCTATTATTTTTGTGGGTGCCTTTTCTTGCTCATAGTGGTTCATATACCTCCCTTTATGTTGGTTGCCATTGAAGAAACCATGGCTTCTATTTATTGTTTCTAGGTGCTTGAGTGAATGTTCTCTACCTTACACTTAAATTTTTCCTTCAGTTGAAATTTGCATTTTAATGTCAATTTGAAGGATGGCTTTATCTACGTTTGATTGATCCATACTTGCTGTAGATTTTCTTAAGTATGATATTTTGCATCTATTTCATTTGAGATCTATACCTGGTAGTGTTATCTCTTTTGTAAGATGAAAAATCATATCATTTTTTGAAAAATATCATGTTACATCTTCATCTACAAGCTTGATTGATGATTTGTTTTATGCTGGTATTAAGAGCTTGACGGATTAATAGAAACATATTTGATGATCTTAAATTTACATCTTGTCCACCCTTTAATGAATAAGGAACTCTGCAACTTATAGTTTTCTAAGGAAAATAGTGTAGTGAGGCTTCTTCTTGATTGATTCTTCCCCTGGAAGCATGATTGTTTGGAAACTGTGTCTCCTTTAGTTGGTTGTAATAAGCTTGATCCTTATCATTTTGTTGAACTATATGCAACTATGATAACTTGAACTTGTACTTTGACTATATTTTTATATCGAAAAAGGATACTTTATTCTCTATATCTAGACCTTGAGCTTTGTATCTATTTATTGCTATCCTGAGTTGTGTATCTTTTCAACAATTATAACATCAGAACTTGAAACGATTTATTGTCTAGGTTGTAGCTAGAGCTTAATATGATTATCTAGATTGAAAATTTCTTGTTTTATACTCAATATTTGAAATAACTGAGAATTTATCTACTCTGAAAAATACAAGAGTTCATTCCCAGTTCATTTTCCACCTGTAGCTGAGAATATGTAAAATTTTCATTTTGATTGTATCTTGATCTGTACTTTTACACTTTTAAGACTGAGAGTCTATACTGTACTTCTTCTTTTGATCTGTAAGAGTAGAAGTATACTTCTATGCTGGAAAATATAAATATTCTTGATTTATTTGCAATGATTGCACTTACTTTGATTTATCTTTACATAATATGGAAACCTCTGATCTGAATCTTTCAAAGTAGGTAGTGTCTAGAACCTTTTTCTTGAGACTATGGAAGTTGTTCCATGTGATGCCATGATTCTCTGAAGTTGATCCTATAGATGTCCATTGAGCTGATTACATAATGTACTGTATCTTGTAGCATGAATTACCCTTTGCATCCTTAGTTTTATTGTATCATTAAGTAACTTGTATAGATCTAAATCTGTATTTTTGACTATACCATGCATTATCTCCTTTTTGTATTACTATTTGATTTATCTACAGATTTCATGCATGTATTAGTTTGAAATAGCATGATGGAAAGATGTAAAATTTCCATTTTACATGGAAAAGCCCTGCCAAAATTTTCTTAGATTCCCCTTTCCATTTTGTTTCAGCTATAATTTCTCTTATTCCACTTATTAGAAATTGCAGAACTAAACTTGCATTTCTTTTATCAATTAGTACAAGCATATATTTGTATACTTTGGCCTTTATTTTGAACTAAAATTAATGTACTTTTATGATTCAAGTTACAGAAAGCAACACTTATTTCTTCTTACTTGTACTTGCACATTTAAATAAACTAGTTAGAAAACATTAGGCTTTTTGGACTCTCTTTTATTCCATAGTTTTTCTCTTTTGTTCTTTCTGAGTAAATGAGTCAGGTATGTTGTTATAGAATAGTGTTTTTATCAAGTATACATTTAATCTTCATGTAACTTATACCTCATGATGCTAGGATATCCACTTGCATGAAATTGGATAGTATAGGAATATGGATCGATTCTGAGCTCGTGATTGACAATCTTTCCTGTTCTTGTTTTTAGGAACAATGTCATTTGATAAGAAGCAAGGATGAAGATGGAGAAAATCTAGATGGGGAAATGCATAAACTGAAATGAAAGAAACCCAAGGCAATGATGGGTTCTTTCATACTCCTTTACTTTTTTTTCATGCATATGTACCTCTTACTTCAGTAGTTGTATTTTACTTTTGAGTTAAATCCCATGGCTTGTGTGGGAACATTTGAAATTCCTTATGAGTAAAACATTGAATTCTGAAACTGAGTTGTGTATTTCTTTTTGCATATCAGATTTGTATATAGATTGTATAATGAATTAAACAACTCAATAACATAATTGAATGTATTTAATCATGAAGGAAATAACTTTAAAATACCTGTAACTTTAGCAATAAACTTTCACTACTGCAATCTGCAACTATGATTGCTATTCCAAAACCTAACACTTCATCTATTATGTATTTTTAATCTTCATCAAGATTACACATCTATCCTTCGGGGATTTGTTTTCTTTTGCTAAAGACAATCATGAGATTGCAGACTATGTGATCTGTTACTATTTTGTAACAACCCACATAACTACAAGTTACATGTAGTCCTTAATTAATCTAGCAGAACAAATATTGAAACTGAAAGAATATACAATAGTTTAGGGTTACTTCACCAATGCCATCTATTGCAACAAAGTTTCGAGTTTCCCATTTTTGCATGAGTACAAAAAATTTCAACATTTCTAGCAAACCTGCGGGGGAAAGCTACCTGCTAACTTGTATAACTACCTTTATCTTGTCCATTTGGCATGGAGTCCAAAGCATGTAATCAAAATCTTCCTTCTTAAAGGTATATTCCTTCATGAATGCACTTATTGAATTGAAAAATATTGCAACATGCATGAAGCACTTATTGAAAGGAAAATCCTACTCAAACCAAACAGTATAGCATTTTCAATAACAATGTTTGAGAAACATCCCATTCACAGGAATGGGAATTTCCTATTCATTCAGCTTTAAAAGATGAAAATCAATGGGTTATTTGTACGCTAAAATTCATATAAGGACCACTCTAGATTGTATTGAAATTCATGTGATTTCCTAAATTTGCACAATAAACATCCCATTTCAACACAATGTCTCCTTCATTGAATATTCTAAACTTAGCCTTCTTATCAAAAAAATTCTTCATCTGTTTTTTAATCTTTTCAATGTTCATATGAGCTTGATCTCTCAACTCTTGTAATTCCATCAATTCTACATACTGAACCTATAATGATTCATTCTTAAGTAGCTCCATCTGATGTAGAAAATATAATGCATGTAAATCAACTAAAATAAGAATTGTTTCTTCTCTTCCGTAAAAAATCTTGTATGGTGAATTGCCAACTGATCTTTTAGGAGTCACTCTATCAGCCCAAAGTGTTGAATTCAACATTAGATGCAAATCTCTAGTTATCTTTGATTGTTCTTTTGATGATCGTTTAGAGATTCTTGTTAGTAATTTCAGCCAATCCATTACCTTGTGGGTAATAATTAGATGATGTATTTAAATAAATTCCATGTTTGATACCCCAATCTATTACTTTTGCCCCACGAAAATTCCAAGGAATTATCTAAATCATAGTTGTTGGAACACCAAATCTGAAAACTATACCTTCATAAAGGATAGTATTAAAGTTTCATTAGTATCTTTAAAATCTATTTCTTCAGTCTAGCATGTAAGTAATTTGTAGTTGTCAAAATCCACTTGTGCCCTGTGATGAGGATGGATTTATAATGGTAATAAAAAAAGACCCTAGTGCATTAAAAGGTTAATCCACTAACATAGGCTATAGGGGAAGCGAAGCTAAACATTTTTTTCCAACAAAGAAAGCACATTTTTTACATTTTCTGATCCATTCAAATCAATCTTTGAATATACAGGGCCAATAGTAACCAACTTTCATTATTTTCAAGGTTGTAGTACTTGCTAAAAGTGACCTTATTGTAGGTCATTCATGCAATTCGGACAATAATTGTTAAATTCTATCGTAATCAACACATCGCAGGAAGATTTTGTTTATATCTCTTTTAAATAACACTCCATTGATGAAAACATAAGGTACAACTTGTAACTTGAAATAACTTCATTTTTTCTTGTCCGATTCACCTCTTTATAGGCTTGCTCTCCAATAGTTTTAATCTAAATCCCTCATTAGACCTTTATTCTCACTTCTTTAATAGTTTAGTTATTGATTTTATGTGGAGCCAAATCGGATTGCTGAGACGTACTTCACATCAACATGTTGCTATGGATCTTTTTGATTATAGATCCTTCTATTTTTCCATATCAGCAATCAGGTGTTCACATAAACCTTTGCCTCAAAATTTGTTCACAACATGGATATCAATGTCATATTCCATAACCTTTGTTATCTATCTTTCTCTCCTCTCATTCAATTCCTTATTTAAAAAGAATGCTTTCACACTTGGATGAGAAACCAGAACATGTATCTTATTGTTTTAAAAAATGTACTTAAAATTCTTTAGTCCTATGACTACTGAAAGTATTTGTTTTTTCAAGAAAAGTGTACCTTGTTTCGTAATCATGCAAAATTTTTCCAAAGAAAGTAATTGGCTACTCAATATTTTCATCATTAACATGAGATAAAATGGCTGATATTGTTTTAGCTCCTACAAGTGCATACATTGTAAAAAATTTTATCAAAATTTGGATTTGTAAGAGTAGGATCTTGATAAATGGCTATTTTAATTTTTTCAAACCCTTCTCTCCCTTTTCTGGTCTAAGAGAAAGTCTTATCCTTATTTAACATAGTTGTCAATTGTTTAACCAATGTTGCAAAATCAGGAACAAATCATTTAACAAAGTTGATTTTTCCTAGAAAGCTTTGTAATGCCTTTTTTTTGATGAGGCAATGATAGTTGTGATATGGCTTGAATTCTAAAAGGGTCAATTGCTAAACCTTGTTGAACTCAAAACAAGAAAATGTTTTTATTAAAATACAAACCAAATCCATTGTAGGATATCTACATTAAACAAAGGGGAAATATTACAATAGTGTAAACCTTACTACTAAAGCCATGAAAATTTGGCCACAGTTACTCTTCTTGCTCTCATGGCTCTTCCTTTTTCACCTGACCCTAAATCCTACAAAAAAAATGAGAAAATTAGTCAAAGGAAAGAATATGAACACTCCATAGAGATGTTTAGGGTTAGTGTGAAATTCCTAAGATAAAAGGGCCCTCATTGAATCCATCTAAGGTTTGTGATTCATCCCTAGAAACGTTAGGTAAGAATTAGGTGGAAATATGTCTTAAATAAAAAGCATGTGTAATTTTTGAATGGGGCAACTAAAGGAGTGTTAGAAGATACACTTAAATTATAACCTTAATGTGTAGTTGGTGACCTTTCAAAATAAAAAAATCCATTGACTCTTGTATTTTATTGAATTAAATTTACTCAAGGGTAACTAGACAACATTTAATTTAGGGATTAAATTTAATTGTATTTAACCTAATCGGAGGGTAAGTTAAGACTTATTCCTAGAGCAATAAATTAATAAATGACATTAGAACTATGTTACTAAACTAAATAAATATTTTTCAAGGGTATTTTATCCCGATATAGGAAAATAAATAATATTAGTTAAATGTTAATTAAAATGAATAAATATTAATCGTGAATTAAATTAAACCTAGTTGAAGGTATTCCAGTTATAACCTAGTTTAAACAAAAAAAGTATTCCCTAAATTTTCTAGTCTAACTGTTGGTTTGTCTTTCATTTCATTGGTAAATTCAGGGGTGTTACATTATCCAACTAAAAATTATATTTTCACCTTTCCATGAAAAATTCATGAATGGTAGAAACTGTTTAGACCTAGGGAAAATGTTAGTTTACAACACTATCATAATGGTTACTCTTTTGAATGCATAAGTTATCTCATTATATGTTATCTCTCGAAAGCACCTGCTGTAGAGAGCTGGCTGCAAGTATTGTAAGATTTCTCTGGATCTCTCTCTTTCGTAGATACAATTGAAATACTTCATGTCTATGGGTATACCTATTGTTAAGATGAGTATCTGGAAATAAGGTCTATTCCTTCTTGATGTATCCTAAACTATTTTTTTTTTTGTTTTGAGGGAAATAAGATGACTGTAACTAAATTGAAACTGGGGTGATACATCGAAGTTGTTGAGGTTTTTAACTGAGTATATGCACAAATATCAAAGAATGAATTTTGAATGCACAAACCACCAGTTCTCAATAGAATATTAAGGCAGACACTTAATGTACTGAGGGAAAAATCACAACAATACTGTTAAGATAGACATGCAAACTAATATCATGCAAAAATTACTAAATTTGCAAGAATGTAGGATGATTAACAAAGTAATTTGACATTCAAAAGGATTAAAAAAACATACACAAGACTGAAAATTATTGGGAGGCATAATACAAAATTCATTTAATGGGCAATAAATGGAAAAAACTATTTTAGTACCCCTGTGTCCAAAATTCCTCCTCCTATGCCTTTCCAATGCACACAATATATAGAAACATTATTCATCCCACCCTTCATAAAAATTGACTAAAATTTTCCTCTCCCATGCATCCTATTATTATCCTTTATCATGAATAAATCATGCTAATACAATGTGGCATTAATGGCCTTGTTTACAAAAATACAACTCAGTCAAAGTGTTGTTGACTATTCTATTTTTAATAAAGTTGGGTGAATAATTGGCTAATAATAAAATGTGCTTGATGAAAAAGTCTTCTCGAATGCATGCAATATTTTTCTTCTAGTGCTTGATGTGAAATATGTAATTTTGATCGACTTGCTCCCTTAGATGTACATTCAAAATAATATATCCCTGTGTGTGAGTAAAAATAAATCCTTAATTAGAAATACTTGGAAAAATATTCTCCCATGTATCCATCTTGTTGGGGACCACCTTTGGTTCTTATGTAGACATTTTTTTTATCTTCTTATGGTCACATGAAGAATTGCACTCCTTGACTTCATAGGGGTCTCCATTGAACTTGGCATATATGGCATATCTCTTGGTTTATTCTGATATATGATAAGGTATTATTTACCTATGTTACTTTATTAGAAAAATGATGGTACCTGTGTGAGAAGGTAAGTCATGGGACCACTTTTAATTTGCATGGCATATATAATAATCATTGATTTATTATTTGTTTGATCAATTACTTTATGGCATATAATTCATCACCCTTTCATGTTGCATTGACTCTTTGTTTTGAAATTACCACTCCTTGGCCTTGTTTGGTATAAAATAATTACTTAGGATAACATGAGGGCATTTTTAAACTTTTCCATATCATATGTTCGACAAAATTTTAGATATAATTATAAATAACATAGTGTTGTTGGCATTTTTTGAGATATTTATGTGGCATCATAGTTTAAACCTTAGAAGGTGAAGCAAACAATAATTATCAAATCATTAGGGTTATCCCATTCCTACGATGACTCGACCCTTCATATACTTTGTTGGTGGATAAGCTTAACCCAACGGGAGTCGAGGTTTGACCATCTTTTGACATGTGGTTGAGTTTAGAGAAACATCTAGTAAGCCTGTGGCTGGCAATGGAGCTGGTGATTTTGCTTAGGACAATCGATCTTCGTACTGTTGTGTCTTAGCCATTTGATCTATACTTTTGCCTCTGCTGGGGTTAGGGTTTTCCTGCATTTTAGGATTGGAGTTTTTATAGAAATTGGCGAATGAATTATGGTCATTAATCTTTATCCTTGATGATCTTGCGCCATGGATCTGTAGCTTGGTGGTTGGTTTGGGTTATCATTTGATACCATTGATTTTACACGGTTAATTTTATACCATTGATCATCTACCCATGTTGAGATGGATTTGATTATGGTTAAGTCATGAACATGCTTATTTATAACCTAAATTTTGATCATTTATCATGCATTTCTATTCTGGAGGGTGAAGACTTTAAAATTTTTCCTCAAGATTTTGATTTCTCTCTGATTTCAAGCTCAAAAACTCTGTAAAATGGTTTTGTTGTTCTCTATGGGTTTGAGCTTATGTGCCACCATTTTTGTGTGATGAATCTTTATTTGAAATGGTGGCCGCTATTGATGAGTACCTTTAGAGCTTTGACTATAAGTATTAATAGCTCTGAGTTGTGACATGCATTTTTCCCTTTCCTTTTTTGCTTTTTCTCTACGGCTCAAGCCACTGGATCTCTTTTTCATTATTTAGCTCGTGCTTGCATTACTAGTTCTGGAGTGATATTTTTCACTAGTAAAAGTTTTAATGCCTTTTGTTTTCAATTAAATCCACTACCATTATTAATGACTTTGCCAAATTTCGGTACTAGGTGTGTTTTTTGAGCTTGAAATTTACATAATGATCTCGTTGAGGGTTCTTGATGATTTTTGAAGAAAAAATGAGGGGCAGACACTATGATTTCTATCCCTAGAGCTATGTATGTTGCTTCCTCAGGTTCATCACCACTTGGCATATCATCTCCACTAAAATAAGCTTTTTACTTTATGATTGAAATGATTTGAGACTCACCATTATTGACTGGTAAGTCACCTTCTTGCATAACTATTTGTTGCTCCTTTTTCAGTTTGAGTAATGTGAAGTCTAGTAATGGTGAATCTTGCATTCTAAGGTAAGTCTAGGGTTTTAGTGCTTTCTGATATGTGAATTCCATTCCTTTTAAAAACCTGTCCAGCTTTGATTCTAAGATTTATATGTCGTGGTTCTCAAGAATTTGTAGAGGGAAATCGATGCAAATCTTAGGCTGGTCTTCTCTTTGATTATTCTATGTGAGTTCGGAGGTCCCTCTTTCTTGAACTAAACCCTTCAAATTCTTTCTTGAGCGCTCTGGTGAGTAATTGCTATCTGTTGATAATATATCTTGATGCTTCGACCCATCATACGGCTTGAGCACCTTGGATCTGTGATGGTTTTCTGCCATTTTGAGCTTGGAATTACTTGTGTATTGTTTAGTCAGCTCTGCATTCGTATTTAATGACCATTGTTATTTTTGATGAGCTCTTGATTCGTCATTTGGGAATTTTGATTATGAGCCTCTTCCAGTTGTGTTGAGATTTCTCATTATTTTTGACCTGGATCTACCATTTCATATCTGTGGACTCCAAATCAGTTATTGAGTATCTGAAGATTGTTTAGATCTGATTTTACTTTTATCTTCCAACATTGTTTAAAGAAGATCTGGGCTTCTGATGCTATCCTTGTGACTTGAATAGGCTTTGTGATTTTTCCATTGCTCCGTGAAATTGTGTTTTTCTGATGCCTTTCTGTATCCTAGAAGTTCTGATTTATCAACTGTGAGTGAGAGCTCATTTTTGCACATTGGATCTTGTAGGTCATATGTGAAGTTGACATCTTGTTTCTTTCATAAAGCCATTGTTATTCCACTGTATCATACCCAAGCTCGTTGTTATCTCCCATGTCAATCTAGCTTGCATGTATGAAATGAGCGATACTTGAGATCACTAATTATGTGTAAAACCAAGCCATGGCTATAATATGTGCTTCACCATTATTGAAGCTTGATTGTGTTTCATTTAACTCAAAGCTTCTTGTATTGTGTATTGCTAAGAAATTAGAGTTCAGAATGTGCATCAATATGTTTGGGCTATTATCAATGAGATGAGTGTTTATGACCTTATGATCCTGAAAATGATACTTGAGTTCCTTGATCTCTTAAACATTGTGAAATACTAGAGCTTAACTTTTTTTTCTTATATCTAAAAAAAAAATGCTTATAAAAGTTTGTTTTCTACTTTGCTCCAATCTGGGCCGTTCTAGTCATTTACCAATATCGATGAGTTCCATCGAGCTTGCTGATTATGTGTTGCTCTTTAAGATATTCATGACATGGAGTCATTGTCTAGACAACCCCTTTTTCATTCTACTTGAGCATAATCCCTTGGTGATTAAATGCAATCACCTGGATTGTCTTTGACACCATGCAAAATTTGATTCCATAGGTATGATCAGGCTTCTCCCTTTCATGAATCTCTGTTTGTTGTTTAATGTATAAAAACCTTAGATGTCCCATTGGATACCCTTGATAATTTTGAGAAGACTAAGAAATTGGCTGATCCTTTTGTTCAATATGAATCAATGCTTCCATTTATCACGTTGGTAAAATGATAGTCCAATGGTACTACGATGTTAATACACTATGTCATGATCTAGCAAATAAATCCACCTTTTAAGATGTTGTAATGTTTGAATAATGTACCTATTGTTTCAGTCTGAAACACTTGAGAAACTAGTATCATATGTTCCTTTGTTCTTCCATCTATAATGGGCATATTTCCTTCTATTTGTCTAATGACTATATGTTCATATGTAAATACATGTATCTTACCTGTAACTTAGATATGTTCTAAGATGCATTATACTCTGAATATTTGCTTTGAATATGAGTTCTTGTCACTTCATACTTACTCCATTGTATTATATATTGAGTTGTTGATTTCCTTTTAACAATTGTAACATCAGTGAGTTGTAATGAATTGATCTTGAACCTAGTTTCAATCTAGAGCTTACTCATGACTATCTAGATTGAATTTTATGCTTGTTTTATCATGTCCGACATTGGAATAATTGGGAATTTAGGCTGCTGTCAAACCACTATGGCTTGAGTTCCTATGTGAATTGGTTTTCTCTGTTATAATTTATCTACCAATAAAGTTGTACTACCTCTATTTCTCATATAATCATTGAAAAATTTTGTAATCATTTTACTTTTGGGGCTATTACTACTTGCTGCACTTTAATCAAATATGTAAAAGCTTCTTGTATACTTGCAGGTTTTGAGAAAATAGTACATGTTGATCCAGTTGATTTTGTAAAAAATTATTGTATAACAAACTTTAAGCATGCAATTTTTACCCTATAAAGAACTCTTGTGTTGTATAGATGTTCTAAGCTCATGGTCTTTGAAATCTAATTTGCAAACTGAATAGTGTTTGTGTCACATTGCATGTTGTCCTTGGCTGGATTCATAAAATATGGAATATAAAACTCCTTTCAGTTTGTCTTGTTTTACCATTTAGTTTGGTATTGTTATTTTCTTATGTCATTTGCTACCAGATTTTGAATATGCACTTTGTAATTCCTTAGTTGTACTGCATCATGAAGTAATTTGTACTTATCTGAATCTGTATCTTTAACTATACCATGCATTATCTCCTTTCTGTATTACTATTTGATTTATCTATAGCTTTCAAACATGTATTAGTTTGAAATAACATGATGGAATGATGTAAGATGTCCATTTTACATGGTGAACTCCTGTCAATTTTTTCTCAGATTCCCTTTTCCATTTTGTTTGAGCTGTAATTTCTCTTATTCTAGTTGTTAGAAATTGCAGCACTAAACTTTCATTTCTTTTATCAATTAGTACAAGCATATATTTGTATACTTCAGCCTTTATTTTGAACTGAATTAAATGTACTTTTCTAATTCAAGTTACAGAATGCAACACTTTTTTCTTCTTACTCATACCTGCACATTTATCTTAAATAGTTAGGAAACATTAGGTTTTTTTTCCTCTCTTTTATTCCATAGTTTTTCTCTTTGGTTCTTTATGAGTGAATGAGTCATGTATGTTATTACAAAATAGTAATTTTATCATTTATGCCTTTGATCTTCATATAACTTATACCTCCTGATGCTCAAAGATTCACTTGCACGAAATTGGATAGTATAGGAATATGAATCAACCATGAGCTCATGATTGTCAATCTTTCTTTTTCTTGTCTTTGGGTATAGTGAAATTGCTAACAAGCGAGGATGAAGATGGGGAAATCCTGGAGCTAGAAATGCATCAACTGAAATGAAAGAAACCCAAGGAAATGATGGGTTCTTTCATACTCCTTTACTTTCTTTTTCATGCATATGTGCCTCTTACTTTAGTAGTTGTAATTTACTTTTGAGTTACATCCCATGGCTTGTGTGGGAACATTTGAAATTCCTTATGTATAAAACATTGAATTTAGAAAATGAGTTATGTATTTATTTCTACATTTCAGCTTTGTATATGGATATTATAATGAATTAAACAAATCATTAACATAATTGAATGTATTAATCATGAAAGAAAGAACTTTAAAATACCTGTAACTTTAGCAATGAACTTTGGCTACTGCAATCTCCAACTATAATTGTTGTTCCAAAACCTAACACTTCATCTATTATGTATTTTCAGTCTTCATCAAGATTACACATCTTCCCTTTGGGACTTTGTGTTCTTTTGCTGAAGACAATCATGAAATTGTAGACTATGTGATTTGTTATGTTTTGTAATAGCACACATAGCTACAAATTACATGTAGTCCTTAATTAATATAGTAGAAAAAATATTGAGCTGAAAGGATCTCCCTTAGATTAGTGTCACTTCACCAATGCCATCCATTATAACAAAGTTTCGAGTTTCCCATTTTTACACGAGTGCAAAAAATTGTCAACCTTTCTGGCGATCTTATGGGAGAATTGTATGCTAGCTTGTAGACCTGTTACTTTATCTTGTCCATTTGGCATGGAGTCCAAAGCATGTAATCAAAATCTTCCTTCTTAAAGGTATATTTTCATGAGGGTTCACTTATTGAATTGAAAAATATTGCAACATGCATGAAGCACTTATTGAAAGGAAAATCCTACTCTAACCAAACACTATAGCATTTTCAATAACAATGTTTGAGAAACATCTCATTCACAGGAATGGGAATTTCCTATTCATTCAGCTTTAAAAGATGAAAATCAATGGGTTATTTGTACGCTAAAATTCATATAAGGACCACTCCTAGATTGTATTGAAATTCATGTGATTTCCTAAATTTGCACAATAAACATCCCATTTCAACACAATGTCTCCTTCATTGAATATTCTAAACTTAGCCTTCTTATCAAAAAAATTCTTCATCTGTTTTTTAATCTTTTCAATGTTCATATGAGCTTGATCTCTCAACTCTTGTAATTCCATCAATTCTACATACTGAACCTATAATGATTCATTCTTAAGTAGCTTCATCTGATGTAGAAAATATAATGCATGCAAATCAACTAAAATAAGAATTGTTTCTTCTCTTCCGTAAAAAATCTTGTATGGTGAATTGCCAACTGATCTTTTAGGAGTCACTCTATCAGCCCAAAGTGTTGAATTCAACATTAGATGCAAATCTCTCTAGTTATCTTTGATTGTTCTTTTGATGATCGTTAGAAGATTCTTGTTAGTAATTTCAGCCAATCCATTACCTTGTGGGTAATAATTAGATGATGTATTTAAATAAATTCCATGTTTGATACCCCAATCTATTACTTTTGCACCAAGAAATTCCAAGGAATTATCTAAAATCATAGTTGTTGGAACACCAAATCTGAAAACTATACCTTCATAAAAGGATAGTATCAAAGTTTCATTAGCATCTTTAAAATCTATTTCTTCAGTCTAGCATGTAAAGTAATTTGTAGTTGTCAAAATCCACTTGCGCCCTTGTGATGAGGATGGATTTATAATGGTAATAAAAACAAGACCCTAGTGCATAAAAGGTTAATCCACTAACATAGGCTATAGGGGAAGCGAAGCTAAACATTTTTTTCCAACAAAGAAAGCACATTTTTTACATTTTCTGATCCATTCAAATCAATCTTTGAATATACTGGGCCAATAGTAACCAACTTTCATTATTTTCAAGGTTGTAGTACTTGCTAAAAAGTGACTTATTGCAGGTCGTTCATGCAATTCGGACAATAATTGTTAAATTCTATCGTAATCAACACATCGCAGGAAGATTTTGTTTATATCTCTTTTAAATAACACTCCATTGATGAAAACATAAGGTACAACTTGTAACTTGAAATAACTTCATTTTTTCTTGTCCATACCTTCTTGATAAGTGCCTTGCTATAAATAGTTAACTAAATCAATCATGAACCTTTATTCATCAACTTCTTGAATAAGTTTAGGTTATTGATTTTATGGTGGCAGCACAAAATCTGGTTGCTGATACGTAACTTCAACATGTTGCTATGGATCTTTTGATTATAGATCCTTCTATTTTTCCATATCAGCAATCAGGTGTTCACATAAAACTTTGCCTCAAAATTTGTTCACAACATGGATATCAATGTCATATTCCATAACCTTTGTTATCTATCTTTCTCTCCTCTCATTCAATTCCTTATTTAAAAAGAATGCTTTCACACTTGGATGAGAAACCAGAACATGTATCTTATTGTTTTAAAAAATGTACTTAAAATTCTTTAGTCCTATGACTACTGAAAGTATTTGTTTTTCAAGAAAAGTGTACCTTGTTTCGTAATCATGCAAAATTTTTCCAAAGAAAGTAATTGGCTACTCAATATTTTCATCATTAACATGAGATAAAATGGCTGATATTGTTTTAGCTCCTACAAGTGCATACATTGTAAAAAATTTTATCAAAATTTGGATTTGTAAGAGTAGGATCTTGATAAATGGCTATTTTAATTTTTTCAAACCCTTCTCTCCCTTTGCTGGTCTAAGAGAAAGTCTTATCCTTATTTAACATAGTTGTCAATTGTTTAACCAATGTTGCAAAATCAGGAACAAATCATTTAACAAAGTTGATTTTTCCTAGAAAGCTTTGTAATGCCTTTTTTTGATGAGGCAATGATAGTTGTGATATGGCTTGAATTCTAAAAGGGTCAATTGCTAAACCTTGTTGAACTCAAAACAAGAAAATGTTTTTATTAAAATACAAACCAAATCCATTGTAGGATATCTACATTAAACAAAGGGGAAATATTACAATAGTGTAAACCTTACTACTAAAGCCATGAAAAATTTGGCCACAGGTTACTCTTCTTGCTCTCATGGCTCTTCCTTTTTCACCTGACCCTAAATCCTACAAAAAAAAATGAGAAAATTAGTCAAAGGAAAGAATATGAACACTCCATAGAGATGTTTAGGGTTAGTGTGAAATTCCTAAGATAAAAGGGCCCTCATTGAATCCATCTAAGGTTTGTGATTCATCCCTAGAAACGTTAGGTAAGAATTAGGTGGAAATATGTCTTAAATAAAAAGCATGTGTAATTTTTGAATGGGGCAACTAAAGGAGTGTTAGAAGATACACTTAAATTATAACCTTAATGTGTAGTTGGTGACCTTTCAAAATAAAAAATCCATTGACTCTTGTATTTTATTGAATTAAATTTACTCAAGGGTAACTAGACAACATTTAATTTAGGGATTAAATTTAATTGTATTTAACCTAATCGGAGGGTAAGTTAAGACTTATTCCTAGAGCAATAAATTAATAAATGACATTAGAACTATGTTACTAAACTAAATAAATATTTTTCAAGGGTATTTTATCCCGATATAGGAAAATAAATAATATTAGTTAAATGTTAATTAAAATGAATAAATATTAATCGTGAATTAAATTAAACCTAGTTGAAGGTATTCCAGTTATAACCTAGTTTAAACAAAAAAAGTATTCCCTAAATTTTCTAGTCTAACTGTTGGTTTGTCTTTCATTTCATTTGGTAAATTCAGGGGTGTTACATTATCCAACTAAAAATTATATTTTCACCTTTCCATGAAAAATTCATGAATGGTAGAAAATGTTTAGACCTAGGGAAAATGTTAGTTTACAACACTATCATAATGGTTACTCTTTTGAATGCATAAGTTATCTCATTATATGTTATCTCTCGAAAGCACCTGCTGTAGAGAGCTGGCTGCAAGTATTGTAAGATTTCTCTGGATCTCTCTCTTTCGTAGATACAATTGAAATACTTCATGTCTATGGGTATACCTATTGTTAAGATGAGTATCTGGAAATAAGGTCTATTCCTTCTTGATGTATCCTAAACTATTTTTTTTTTGTTTTGAGGGAAATAAGATGACTGTAACTAAATTGAAACTGGGGTGATACATCGAAGTTGTTGAGGTTTTTAACTGAGTGTATGCACAAATATCAAAGAATGAATTTTGAATGCACAAACCACCAGTTCTCAATAGAATATTAAGGCAGACACTTAATGTACTGAGGGAAAAATCACAACAATACTGTTAAGATACACATGCAAACTAATATCATGCAAAAATTACTAAATTTGCAAGAATGTAGGATGATTAACAAAGTAATTTGACATTCAAAAGGATTAAAAAAACATACACAAGACTGAAAATTATTGGGAAGGCATAATACAAAATTCATTTAATGGGCAATAAATGGAAAAAACTATTTTAGTACCCCTGTGTCCAAAATTCCTCCTCCTATGCCTTTCCAATGCACACAATATATAGAAACATTATTCATCCCACCCTTCATAAAAATTGACTAAAATTTTCCTCTCCCATGCATCCTATTATTATCCTTTATCATGAATAAATCATGCTAATACAATGTGGCATTAATGGCCTTGTTTACAAAAATACAACTCAGTCAAAGTGTTGTTGACTATTCTATTTTTAATAAAGTTGGGTGAATAATTGGCTAATAATAAAATGTGCTTGATGAAAAAGTCTTCTCGAATGCATGCAATATTTGTCTTCTAGTGCTTGATGTGAAATATGTAATTTTGATCGACTTGCTCCCTTGGATGTACATTCAAAATAATATATCCCTGTGTGTGAGTAAAAATAAATCCTTAATTAGAAATACTTGGAAAAATATTCTCCCATGTATCCATCTTGTTGGGGACCACCTTTGGTTCTTATGTAGACATTTTTTTTATCTTCTTATGGTCACATGAAGAATTGCACTCCTTGACTTCATAGGGGTCTCCATTGAACTTGGCATATATGGCATATCTCTTGGTTTATTCTGATATATGATAAGGTATTATTTACCTATGTTACTTTATTAGAAAAATGATGGTACCTGTGTGAGAAGGTAAGTCATGGGACCACTTTTAATTTGCATGGCATATATAATAATTATTGATTTATTATTTGTTTGATCAATTACTTTATGGCATATAATTCATCACCCTTTCATGTTGCATTGACCCTTTATTTTGAATTGACCACTCCTTGGCCTTGTTTGGTATAAAATTATGACTTAGGATAACATGAGGGAATTTTTAAACTTTGCCATATCATATGCTCGACCACCTTTTAGATATCATTTCATTGTGCATACTATTAGTATTTGATTATTTTAGATATTTATGTGGCATCATACCTTAGACCTTAGAAGGTCAAATTAAACAATGATTTTAAAAACATTTGGGCATGACCCCCCCTCCCACGGTGACTCAACCCATTCACGTATCTATCGCTAGCATTACTTGAAACCATGGTCATGATTGAGGGTTTACTGAATACTTGACATGTGCAGGTCTGTATTGATACTCACGCTGAGATCAATGGCTTGGCTCAGTGAGTTATGGTAACAAAATACTCCAGACCCTAATCATTTTATCATTCATTTATCAAGGTCCGTGGTCTAGGGTGTGCATGGTGAAGCCATGTTGAAATTTTGGTGATTGAATGATGGCTATTGATCTTGATCTTTGATGAGATCGCACTATCAATCCTATGAGCATCCGTGTTTGCATTGGGTATCTATGAGCTAACTTATTCTATGCTCTAATTCATGACCGTACTGATCTCTGTTAACTATGATCATTCTTGTTCCATGGCTGCGGGATATCACTTGGTGGTTGGTTTGTGTCTATCATCATGAGAGGACTCTGAATGTGCTATGGTTAATTTGGTATATCGTTGATCACTCGATGCCTACGGTCGAGTTGGATTTGAATATGGTTAAGCCATGAACATCTCTATATCCATTATAACAAGGTAAGTCACTTTTGAATCCTGGTTCTGAGCTAGCATCTCTATCTTTGGATGGAAAAGTCATAGAAAATATAATCAGGATTGCTATTTCTCTGGGGATTTAGAGCTATAGAACTCTGAGCAAAAATGGTTCATTGGTTCTCTGTCAGTTTGATATGGTGTACTCACCATTTTTTGTGCTGATGAATCCTCTATTTCAAATGGTAAAAAAAACTATGTGAGTACCTTCATAGCTCTAGCTATCAACATATTAATGGCTTCTGAGTTTTAACATACATTTTTCCCTTTGAGCTCTTTTTTCTTATTCTTTATGGCTTTAGCCATTGTCATGATCTTTTTGATTAGTCTGGGTCTCATGCTTGTATTACCTAGTCACTTGGAGTGGCCTTAGTTCACTTATTCTAGTCCAATGCTCGGTAAGGCCTTGTTTTTTTATTTCAAAACACCACCATCTTGATATTCACTGATTTTTCCAAGCATTTTTTAAAAAGGTGTGTTTGTTGAGTTTCAAAATTTGCTTGTAATGGTCAGCTTCCGTTAGTTCTTCTTGATGATTTTCTCGTCAAGGAAAAATTGATGAGAGGTAAGCCACTATGATTTCTATCCCTGGAGCTATGGGTGTTGCTTGACCTCAGGTTCATGGCCTCTCGATGCATATCATTTCCACTGAAATTATGCTCATGCATGCTTCCTGGGTTTGAATCTGATTTGAGACTCGTCATTAGAAACTGATGCTTCACCTCCTTGAGATAACCCTCTGGATTTACTTTTGAGTATTGAAAATGTGAAGCTCTGGGTGTTCTTGCATATATAAGGTAAGCCAAGGATTTCCAATAGTGCTGATTCTGAGGGTTTGTGAACTATAAATTCCTGTACTAAAACCTATCTGTCCTTGATTTTGAGTCATCATATGTCGTGGTTCTAATAAGAACCCTGTTGTAGAGGGAAATCAATGAAAAATTTGTGGTGGTCTATCCATTTGATTATTCTCCACGAGTTAGAGGTCCATCTCTGATCTTAAACTGATACCCTTCATCATTTTCCAATTTGGTGAGGGTTTAATTTTTGAAATAGAGCTTGAATGGTATTAACCATCATTGGCCACCCTAAGCATCTCGAATCTGTGATGGTTTTCTTTCAATTTTGAGCTTCACTATCTGTCTATTGTTCAGTTCCTTTGCAACACACCCCATATTGATACCATTTTTCTTGTTTGTGAGCACTCTATCTTTGATCACATATACCTCTTCCATTGGGCCTGATTCTTACCTGGACTGGCCAACTTATATCTGGTATTCCAGGGTTTGTAGCTTTGGGAAAAAAATTGATCATTCTCTTGAAACTTCTGATCTTGATTCATGATGGCATTATGGCCAACATTGTTGAAGCTATCTATGCTTTGATAATGTTGTGATTGCGACTCGAATAGATACTGTTGTAATTTTTCCATTGCATCCGTGTTTTGGTTTTTCTGAGCATACTTGTAATCCTAGAAGTTCTACCATTGTTGTATGCGAGGAGAGCTCTGATTTTTTTGCAAATTTCCATATTTAGCTCAACGGATGATTGAACGCTTGAAACTTCCCTGGAAGGCTGTCATTTCTGTATCATGAGAAAATTTAGGATCCTTGTACCTTGTCTTCCAAGTATGCAATGAGTGATACTGGATCAATATTATAAAAAACCAACTCGCTAAAATAAGAGCTTACCACTATTGAAGCTTGAGAAAACTTGGCTGTTTCCTCTGTGACAAAGCTTTATTGACTAGACATTGTCTCTTTTACTACTTAGAAATTGGTAATTTGAAAGACGTGCTTCTCTAATGAGTTGCTATTATGCAAAAGTATAGCTTTGGCTATGTGAACCTTTTGATAATTTGTAATATCTTTACACTGATACTAAAAAATCTAGGATCTAGAAATTTCTATACTTCTTTCGCCAATAACGGACATCTTGTGCTATCTAAATCATGATTTGATTCTATTGTAGCTCGGAAACCCCTGTTAAATTCTGCTTGAGCATAATGAGCTTAAATTTGTTCATTTGTCTATCCTAACATGCTGTGATCTCAAGGTTGAGAAGGCTCGTCCCTGTTGGAAGCATGGGATCTTCTTGGTGTAGGGAAAACATAATATCTCAGATTGATTGTACCCTTGAGATAAATTTGAGAATGGCAAACAACCTGATGAATATCTGTATTGTATTATAAATCTTAATGCTACCATCTCATGAACCTGGTAAACTGATCAGTCCAATGGTACTATGATTGAAAAGCTTTCATGATCTAAAAATCAATAGCACCTTTTAAGCTTCAGTAATTATTTGAATAATCTAGACTTGTTTCAGTCATATATTGCAATCCCCTTGAAGACTAGTATCATTATTTGTTGTTCCCATGACGTAACTTGCCTATATTGAATTCTTTTGGCTAATGAATATGTGCTTCATATGCTAACAACACATGTAGCTTACCTATAACTTTGAGATGGTCTACCATTCTACATTATACTTTGAATAATTTCTGGCCACTCTGAGTTCTCTATAGTCAACTTCATAATTACTCCATAGTATTCTAGATTGAGTTATTGCATTTCCTTTGAAAGATGTAAGTAGTGAGTTGGAAAAGATGGATCAATCTTGAACTCTAGAATTTCAATTTAGAGCTTAATATGATTATATAGATTGAATTCAAAACCATTTCCATCGATGATTTGACCGTTGTAATAGACTGGGAATCTTCTACTTTTTCAAACCACTCTACGATTATTCCTAGTGTGATATTTTTCTCATGTTGACCATTTCTCTACCCATAAAGTTCATTCTATTGATTGTATACTTGATCTGAACAATTGTTTGCAATCTTTTACTTTTGACTGAGATTCTACTACTTGCTATTCTTCCATTTGATCTGGAAAATCCCTCTTATGTCTTTTGACGGAATTATACTCATATTTTAGTACCATATTGCGATCCTTTGAAATGTTATCTGCATTTATGACCTGTAAACTTTAAGCATTCTATCTTTACCCTAAGTATGGAACTCTTGTGATCTGAATGGCTATTCCTGTAGTAACCTGCATACTTTGATAATCTGATTTGCAAACTTACAAATTGACTATTGTGTCACCTTTTGTTGTCCTTGTGATAGTCATCATTCTCTATGGAATTTGAAACTCACTTGTCAGCTTTGTCTTGTTTTACCATTTAGTTTGGTATTGCATCTGTGTACTTGATATAACTTTCATCATGAATGTGCACTCTTGCATCCTTAGTTGTTGTAACCGAAAATATATCATGAAGTTAACTTGTACTTATTTGAATCTGTATATTTGACTATACCATGCATTATCTCCTTTATGTATTACTATTTGATTTATCTACAACTTTCAAGCATGTATTAGTTTGAAATAGCATGATGGAAAGATGTAAAATTTCCATTTTACATGGCGAATCCCTGTCAAAATTTTCTCATATTCATTTTTCCATTTTGTTTCAGCTGTAATTTCTCTTATTCCAGTTGTTAGAAATTGCAGCACTAAACTTGCATTTCTTTTATCAATTAGTATAAGCATATCTTTGTATACTTCAACCTTTAGTTTGAACTGAAAATAAATGTACTTTTCTTATTCAAGTTACAGAATGCAACACTTCTTTCTTCTTACTTGTACCTGCACATTTAGATAAACTAGTTAGAAAACATTAGGATTTTGGCCTCTCTTCTATTCCATAATTTTTTCTCTTTGGTTCATTTCTGAGTGAATGAGTCATGTATGTTGTTACAGAATAGTGCTTTTATCAGTTATGCCTTTGATATTCATGTAACTTATACCTCTTGATGCTAGGAGATCCACTTGCACAAAATTGGATAGTATAGGAATATGAATCAACCCTGAGCTCGTGATTGACAATATTTCCTTTTCTTGTTTTTAGGTACAGTGCCATTTGCTAAGAAGTGAGGATGAAGATGGAGCAAAGATGGAGCTGGAAATGCATCAACTGAAATGAAAGAAACCCAAGGAAATGATGGGTTCTTTCATACTCCTTTACTTTATTTTTCATGCATATGTACCTCTTACTTTAAGTAGTTGTAATTTACTTTTGAGTTACATCCCATGGCTTGTGTGGGAACATTTGAAATTCCTTATGAATAAAACATTGAATTCTGAAACTGAGTTGTGTATTTCTTTCTGCATTTCAGCTTTGTATATGGATTGTATAATGAATTAAATAACTCAATAACATAATTGAATGTATTTAATCATGAAGGAAAGAACTTTAAAATACCTGTAACTTTAGCAATGAACTTTGACTGCTACAATCTGTAACTATGATTTTTGTTCCAAAACCTAAAACTTCATCTATTTTGTATTTTCAGTCTTCATCAAGATTACACATCTGTCCTTCGGGGCTTTGTGTTCTTTTGCTGAAGACAATCATGAAATTGCAGACTATGTGATCTGTTACATTTTGTAACAACACACATAGCTGCAAATTACATGTAGTCATTAATTAATCTAGTACAGAACAAATATTGAACTGAAAGAATCTCCCCTAGCTTAGGGTCACTTCACCAATGCCATCCATCATAACGAAGTTTCTAGTTACCCATTTTTTGCACGAGTGCAAAAATTGTCAACATTCTCTTGCGATCTTGAGGGGAAAGCTTCCTCTGCTAGCTTGTAGACCCATGTGCCTTTATCTTGTCCATTAGGCATGGATTCCAAAGCATGTAATCAAAATATTACCTTCTTGAAGGTCCAACCCTTTCCAAAACAAACTAAAACTAGGAAGGATATGGTAAACCAGATCACGTGCACGAATACACTTATTGAATTTGAAGAATGTTGCAATGTGCATGAAGCACTTATTGAAAGTGAAATCCTACTCTAACAAAATACTATAGTATTTTCAATAATATATGTTTGAGAAACATATCATTCACAAGAATGGGAAGTTCCTCTCCATTCAGCCTTGAAAACTTAAAAGCATTGTGTTCTTTGTAGGATGGAAATCATATAAGGACCACTCCATAGTGTGTCAAATTTTGAGTGGTTTCCTAGCTTTACACAATCAACATTCCATTTCAACACAATATATCCTTCATTGAAGATTATGAACTAAGCCTTCTTATCAAGAAGTTTTCTTTATCTAATTTTGATTCTTTTCCATGTTCTGATGAGCTAGATCTCTCTGCTCTTGTAATTCCATCAATTCTGCATAACAAACCTGCAATGATTCATCCTCAAGTAGATCCATCTAATGTAGAAAATCTAATGCAGGTAACTCAATTGAAATAGGCATTCTTGTTTCTATTCCGTAAACAAGCTTGTACGGTGAATTGCCAACTGATATTTTAGGAGTCACTCTGTCAGCCCAAAGTGCCTGAATTCAACATTAGATGCCAAGCTCTCTGGTTATCTTTGAGTGTTCTTCTGATGATCCTTAGAAGATTCTTGTTAGTACTTTCAGCTAACCCATTACCTTGTGGGTAATAATTAGATGATGAACTTAAATAAATTTTTTTTCTTGATAGCCCAATCTGTTACTTTTGCACCAAGAAATGCTAAAGCATTATCTAAAATGATAGTTGTTGGAACACCAAATCTGCAAACTATACCTTCATAAAATGATAGTATCAAAGTTTTGTTAGCATATTTCAAAGTTATTGCTTTAGTTCAGCATGTAAAATAATTTTTGGCTATCAAAATCCACTTGTTTCCTTATGATGAAGGTGGATTTATCATGCCAATCAAATCAAGACCCCACTGCATGAAAGGTTGATCCATTGAAATAGGCTATAGGGGCATTGAAGCTAAATGTTCTTTTCTAGCAAAGAAAGCACATTTCTTACATTTTCTAATCCATTCAAAGAAATCTTTGAATATTCCGGGCCAATAGTAACCATATTTTATAATTTTAAAGGTTGCAGTACATGCTGAAAAGTGACCTCCTATAGGTCCTTCATGGAATTCAGATAATAATTTCTGAATTCTATCATAATCAACACATCGCAGCAAGATTCTATTTATATCAATTTTGAATAACACACCATCAATGAAAACATAAGGTACAACTTGTAACCTAAAATACCTTCATTTGTTCTTGTCCATACCTTCCGAATAAGTTTCATACTGTAGATAGCCAACTAAATCAAGTCATCCATCTTGATTCCTTAACTTCTTGAATAAGTTCAGGTTGCTGATTTTCTGGTTGCACCATGAAATCTGATTGTTGATATGTAACTTCAACATGTTGTTATGGATCTTTTGATTCTGCAGCCTACTGTTTTACCATATTAGCAATCAGGTGTTCACATAAACCTTTTCCTCTTACTATCTTCATAACGTGAATGTTAACGTCGTATTCTATAAACTTTTTTATCCAGCCTTTCTCTCTTCTCATTCAATTATTTATTTAATAATAAATCTTTCACAATTGGATGAGAGACTATAACATGTATCTTACTGTTTGAAAGCATGTACTTAAAATTATTTTGTCCTATGACTAGAAAAAGTACCTTGTTTTTCAAGAAAATGTGTACCCTGTTTCATAGTCATAGCAAAATTTGTCCAAAGAACCCAATTGGCCATTCAATATTTTCATCATTATCCTGAATTAAAATGTTTGAGATTGTTTCATCTCCTACAAGTGCATACATTAAGTGAAATGTTGCATCAAAATTTGCATTTGCAAGAGTAGGAGCTTGAGAAATGGCTGTTTTAATTACTGTCAAGCCCTAAGTACTCCCTTCGTTAGTCTAAGTAGAAAGTCTATCTCTTGTCTTTATCATAGTCTTCTCACACTGGAATAAGGAATGCTGTAAAATTTGGAACATAACCTTCTAACAAGAGTTGATTCTATCAGAACCAGAAAGCTGTTCTCAATGATCTTTTGTGATGAGGCAATGATAGTAGTGATAGTGGAATCAATTATGAAAGGGTCAATTGCTAAACCTTGTTTAGGCATAATATGACCAAGAAATCTACCTAAATGTACCGACACAGATAGACTAATTGGGATCTCAAAGATATTCGAAACTGTCTCCATAATTGAAAGGTCTACCTTAAATGTAATATATGTTCACCCAACTTTTTTGAAAATGCTGGTAACGTCATCCAAATAAACCAATATGCATTGATTTTTAATAGAACTACAGATAATCTCTTTTCTCATTAAAGGCTGAATCCTTGGACCAGTATTTGAACTGCCAAAAGGCATCTCTTTTGTAAGCCTAAGTACCCCACTTGGCTTGGTAAAAGTTGTTTTTTACTATATCTTCTTTGTAGACTGGTATTTGATTGTAACCACTATAACTATATAGAAGAGATAGTCTATCAGAACTATAAATTGTTCTCAAGATCTTGGTCCATGTTCCAGGTAGTAGATAATGATCTTTTAATAAAGCCTTGTTAAGATCTCTAAAATCTACACATAATCTGATTTCTCCATTCTTTTTCCGAACAAGAATAAGATTGGCTACCCAACTTGAATGTGTAACTAGAAAGATAATACCTAATTCAATCAAACTAGATAACTCTTTTCTTATTAAAGGCTATATCTTGGGATTTACAAGCCTCTATTTTTGCCTAACTGGTTTGGAATTTGGCTGTAACTCAATGGTATTTTGTGCCAAGCTTGGATCAAACCCTTTCATACTTTAGTATCTCCAAGCAAAAACATCATTTAATTCTTTACAAAGATTGATAAAGGAATGCTTTTCAGCTATGAAACATACTTTTCCCATCATCAACTGAGATCTCTTTATAATTGTTTGTATGTGTTGACATATTTTTTTTGTCTTTCCTTAACTAATCATCAATACTAAAGATGTATTCCAATGTGACTAAACCTTGAGGTAGTTTATTTGGTCTTCAATTGAACAATCTAGTCACCATATAAGTGCTGTAATTTCTCTTGATTTATCTGCAGAAAATTCAGCTTCTTGTACTACAAAAACCTACAAATATGTTCATCATTTTCAAAAACATGTCAATTCAAATCATTATCGGGTAATAGAATGTTTGACAAATCAGCTTTATGTGAGGCTGAATCTCGTTGTTTTTAATCCATTCCAGCAATTCATAACTAGCACCGATTGCTACAATTCTTATCTGCATGCTTGCTTTCTATTATTGGAATGGACTGGATATTAATAGCCTCGAAATTATTCCATTAATTTTGAAAATCTATTTCTATAAGACTTAATTAATGGATTATTACAAACATTGAAATTTCTTACTTGATTGATAACCAACTCAGAATCACCAAAAAATCTATAACATGTTAATATTTCTCTTTCTAGCCCAAAGTAGGCCATCAATTAACACTTTGTATTTAGCTACATTGCAAGTACATGAAAAAATTTAGACTCAAAGCTAAGAATTACCTTTCCTTCGTGGGGGAAGCAAGGATCAAACCTACTCCTTGTCCTTTCTTATTCTTAGCTCCATCAAAATGAAGCTTCTAAATCCCTTTTGCTACATTTTTATATTTTGGACAACAAGGGAATCAGTGTGTTTTCCTCATGTAGAAAATACACACAAAATAGAATGTTTTTGAAGTTATATTTGAAAGTATCATGAGTATGTTACTTCATGTTTCATTTCATCCATGAACAGACTAGAAACATCATCTAGTGTTGAAACATGAGTTGTATTATTGAAATCAGAGTTGGTCTATTGCTGCATAATTAGCTAATGCATTAGAAGCATGTGGCTCGATATGAAATCTAGCCAATGATTTAGAATTGATACTAACTTTAGTCCCATAATGTGTAGTAAAGAACAAAAAGGACCAATCTGAAGAGAGATAACCTTCTATTTTTGCTATGAAATCTCTCGATAAGCATAAAGCAAAGTAAGGAGGTAAATCTACAACAGTAACATCTTGCAAAATGGAAACATTTGGACAAGCATGTAATGTTACCTTCATATTTCTGATGAAACCAACTATATTAGTTGCAGTCCCATCAAGCTTACAGTATTCTCTTCTCTGTATGCTCATATTGCAAGCCAAACTTTTCTAGCAATTACTTTTAGCATAACTGTGCTACTTGCATTGCTATCAACCATGAACTTATGAACAAGATGCTCTCCAATAATTAGAGAAAAATAAAATGGTGGTGGTTTCTTGATATCATGAGCATTTAAGACCTTTTGAACCATCCATTTAACTTCTTTAATGTGGTCCTGTTCCATTATTCCAAGGACCATGTTTGTTTTTTGATCTTTCTTTTCTATTGTTTTTAAAAAAATTTACAGCTTAACAAGTTCATGAGAAAGTAGTTCCTAATGTCCTAGAATACTTAGGGAATCCCACATTGAGATATTAACATTATGATTTTTCATTATATCAACAATGTTAAAAGAAGCAACTATTTTGGAAACATATTCTACTATTTTAGCATAGGCTTTAGCAAAGACTAACTCTTCTTTTGTAATCTTTGAGATCTGAGGTATGAAAATTCTTCTTGTAACAAGTTGTAATGACTTTGGTTGGTCCTTTACAATTGGAACACTTGTTGTTTTTTGAGGAACGGAAGGAATATTAGCTATTTTTTGACTTATAATTGTTGTATTAACAATGACTAAGGGCATAGAACATGCCTATTTTGGTTTTTTTCCTCTCTCCTAGGATTTTTCTTAAGCTCTAGTCATAACTGCAATAAAATCATCTTCACTAAAACTGAGCCAAGATTTGTTTAGGTGATTTTCTGAACATGAGTTTCTTGTTTACCCACCCTCCATTTGAGGCATGAACAATGTCTCAAGTTGAGGTTGTGTAACAAGGCTTATATTCAAGAAATCATTTGGGCAAACTTGTAGATCAACGAGGTTGATTACAAGGTTGACACCATTATTCTGTAGCCATATTAACTAGGAATAAAGCGTTAGATGAACTAGGAGCCTTTGGGTCAAACTTCCTTTGTTGATATGCCTGTCTATAATTCCGATTCTATTGATAAGGTTATCTATTTTGTTGGTTTTTGTTGATAAGGAGCTATAAGGTTTGCTAGGTAATGCAAGTCTATTTTTAATTGAAGTTATCTTGTTTCGTATAGTTTTACAAAGCATTAAACACATCATTTGATGGGGTTGCAATAGCAGGTTCTATAATGGTGATAGGTTGTGGGATAGGTTCCATGTGTACTAAAAAAGGCATTAAAGTCCATGGTGCTAACTTTTTGTCTTGAATAATACTGTTTTAATCTTTTATAGAAATATCATTGTTTAAGGCTCTAAGGTAGTATAGAAAAGCATGGTCAACTTGAGGCTTGAAACTTGCTGGAATTCTTTCACAAGTTCTAGAAAAACAAATATTAAAACTGGCCATAAATTCATGAGGGGCTCATTTAATTGTAGACAGTTGTTCTATCAGAGATAAATTATCTGAGTTATCTTGAAATTGTTTCATAAATTTATCACCTAACTGATCCAAAGTTATTATTCTTCTAATCTCTGAGTTTATATACCATTGTAAGGCTTTCGCTTTAAAGGATGTATCTAGAAGTCTTAAAGCCACATATTCATGTGTTATATTATGGATTGCACATAGGAATGCAACATATTTGATGTGCTCTATATGTGTAACCTAATTTTCACTAGTGTATGAAAGCAAAATTTTCATGGCAGCATTAGGGATATCATGATAGACTAGAATTACTAAGGGACTGCTATTAGTAAAGGTTATAAAATTCCTAGGTGGTTGAATAGTCATTGGACAATTTGGAATCTAGCAAAACAAATTGATACGTGGTGAAGGAGAATTAGGAGAAGGAGGGTTATTAAAACCAAGCGTATTATAAGGCAGGGTGTTACCAACTCTCTTGTTCTTTTTACAGAATTCAAAGGTAAAGAAATAAACTCAAAAGGAACTCCTCTTACTGATGATCTTGTATTCACTTTAGGCATGCAAAATTCTGTATAACTTGTTTGTGGGTATACCTATTTTTGAGGTGAGTCTCTGGTATCAAGGCCGGTTCCTTCTTGATGTATCCTAAACTATTTTTTTGGGGTTTTGAGGGTAATAAGATGACTATAAATGAATTGAAAACTAGGGTGATACACCAAAATTGTTGAGGGGATTTGATTGAGTACATGCACAAATATCTGAGAATGAATTCTAAATGCACAAACCAATAGTTTTCAGCAGAATATTAAGGAAAACACTTGATGTATTGAGGGAAAATTCACAACAATACTGTTAAGATACACATGCACACTAATATCATGCAGAAATTACTAAATTTGCAACAGGGTAGGATGATTAACCAAGGAATTTGACATTCACAAGGATTAATAAGACATACACAAGACTGTTGCAAATTATTGGAAAGGTAGAATATAATTCTCATTCAAAGGGAAAAACTGGCAAAAAATGTGCTTCAACACTCCTGTGTCCAAAAAATTCCTCCTCCTTGTGCTTTGCCAATGCACACAATATATAGAAAATTATTCATCCCACCCTTCCTAAAAATAGACTAAAAATTGTACTCACATGCATCCTATTTTTATCCTTTATCATGAATAAATAAAGGAATAAAAATAAGCATGCTAATACAATGAGGCATTAATAGCCTTGTTTACAAAAATACAACTCAGTCAAACTGTAGTTGACTGTTCTATTTTTAATAAAGTTGGGTGAATAATTGGCTAATAATAAACTTTTCTTGATGAGAAAGTCTTCTCCAATGCATGCAATCTTTGTCTTCTAGTGCTTGATGTGACATCTGTAATTTTGATCCACTTGCCCCCTTGGATGTACATGCAAAATAATATGTCCCTGTGTGTGAGAAAAAATAAATCCTTAATTAGCAATACTTGGCAAAAAATATTCTCCCATGTATCCATCTTGTGGGACCACCTTTGGTTCTGATGTAGACATCTTGTTTTCATCTTCTTATGGTCACATGAAGAAATACTCCTTGACTTCATAGGGGTAACCACATTTGAACTTGGCATATATGACCTATCTTTCTTTATTCTGATATATGATAAGGTCTTATTTACCTATGTTTATTTATTCAAACAATGATGGTACCTTTGTGAAAAGGTAGGGTAACGGGACCTCCCTTTTGATTTGCATTGGCATATATAAAAAATCATTGATTGATTATTTGGTCGGATTTAATTTGATAATTTATGGATATAATTTTATGGTCTCCCTTCCTCACATTGCATTGACCCTTTTGTTTTTGAACTGACCACTCCTTGGCCTTGTTTGGTATAAAATATGACTTAGGATAACATGAGGGAATTTTAAACTTTTCCATATCATATGTTGACCACCTTTTAGATATCATTACAAATTCATTTATTGTCATCATTGTTTGAGATATTTGATGTGGCATCATCAGTTTATAACCTTAGAAGGTCAAAAAACAATGATTATCAAATTGATTGGGGTTGGCCCCTTCTCACATGGTGACTCAACCCTTCACATAAATTGTCAGTGACAAATTACTAACCTTGGGTTAGAGTTTACTTAGTATGGTTAGGGTTTTATTTGTTTTGACACATGGTTGAGTTTAGAAATCTTTGAAACCTTGTGGTTGGTTTGGAGTTAATGATTTTGAGTTTGGACCATCATGATCTTTTGATTTCTTACATCTTGGTTTTGATCTATACCATTGAATTCTTCCTTGATGATCTTAGTGGAGGATTGAGCATATGTGTTTAAGATTGGAGTTTGTTATGCATGGAAATTGAGCAAATGAATAATGACCATGATCGTCGAACCTTTTTATTTACTTTTGATTCATTGACCAATGGATCTGATTTGTAGGTGGTTTGTGGATTCAATGTGATATCATCAGATTTTGATACACAACTAGATTTGAATACACCGATCATCTTGAACCATGCTTAGAATCTGAATGTGGTTATTGTCATGAAGATGTCTTATTTATAATTTGAACTTTGACATTTCTCATTTGCATGGAATTTTGGAGGGACTATCCCTAGGAAAATTTTCTCAGGTTCATTTTCATTTCTCTTTGATTTCTGAGCTCGAAATAAGCTCTACAAAAATGGTTTTGTGGTTCTGAATGTGGTTCGTTTCTTACTTTTGTGCTTCTATTATGTTTTGAAGCTTTTTATTAAAGGACTATTGCACCTCTGCCTTTGTATTTTAGAGCTCAATTTATTTTAAAGCATTGAAGCTCTTTCTAGCTCATTAGTATGGGTTGGATTTTTCTTTGGGTTTCCTGATTTGAAGTTTGTTCTCTTTTCGAGCCACCATGTAGCACTTTGACTTTGAGGTGTCCTTTAGGATGATTAGATGATTTAGGTGGCTTAGGTTTTCATAGTTTAAACGTAACTTTGATCTGAGTTTAAGGAAACCTATTGATTTCCTTATTAGAGCTCAGCTCATAGAATGTTAGATCTTTAAGATCAACTTTCACATTTGATTTTTGTGATTCTTCCTTAGAAGGGTTGCTTCTTATATTGGTCTATTCAATTTGAGTGGACAAATTTTTGTACATTTAAGCCTTGGTTTCTCCTTTATTTCTGAGTTTGGAAACTATGGTATGGAGAAATTGATTTTCACTTTCCATTTTTGAAACATTTGTAGATTTGCTCTTTCTGTTTAGAATATTTATCTCCATTTATTTAATATCCTGCCAATTTTAAAGGTAAGACCTATTCTACATTTTGAGTTTTTTGATTTGTCTCAAATGCTTTTCATTTATTCCTGCCTTATTATTTACACAAATTGAGCTTTTATGATTTCTTCATGTTTTCTTATATTTTGTTGATGTTTTGTCGAAACCTGAGGTCTTTTAGACTCTGGATTTTTGTTGTCAAGATTTGGGTCCATTTTGAATGGACCATTACTTGTGATTTGTACTTTGAAAATTGTTACTTTTTCCTCTAGTCATTTCCATTAATGGAGGTATATTTTCTTTACCTAGATGGTTTTTGATGGAAACTTTGAGACATATTTTTGGCTTCCATTATTGACGATTTGATCATTGTCGTTAAAGATCTTTTAGATTTTGGTCTCTCTGTTTTAGCTGATTTTACTTCTATTCCATTGGTGAAGATTTTGGGTCCTTTGAATTTCCTAAAATTATCCATTTATCTGAGCTATGCATTATTACAATGAGACTTTCATCTACTTTTTGAGTCTTTTTTACTTTTGATGATCCCATCTGTGAATTGGTCTGTGGATTTTGAAATAGTTGTTTCCTTTTGTGACATTCTAAAAGTGCCCATTATTTTTGTTTGAGCCTTGTATCTTCAATTTTATTTGGCTTTGAATTAGGATACATGTGTGCTTAAAATCTTATTCTTGTCTTTTGTTGAGTTTTATTACCCATATTTCTGTTCATTTTTCTTGGAGATTGTTCCTTGATGTGTTTAAAAGAGGCTTGATCCCTTTTATGAAAATCATTCTAAGCATATTATCCTTTGAAGCTTGATATATTTTAGTATTCTGTGTTTTCTAGCAAAGGTAACGTATTTTTTCAAATTCTGTTTCAGAGCTATAATCTAGATATATTTGAGCTCTTTAATATTTGATGTTCAGTATATACTTTGAAACTGATTTACTTCTTGTTGATTTTTGCACTTGACTTTTCAAAATAAAATTTACTTATATCTATTTTGATTGAGTGATCATTCTTATTTGAAAAATGAGATACTTAAATCTTTGCAAGTGCATCCACTTAGCTAACTGATTTTCATGGTAATGACTTCTCTTTAGCTAATGTTCACCAAATATTTGGTGTTCTTCATAATTATTTTCCTTTAATTTATGAGAGACACACTGTAACTTAATTTTTTCTATATGAACTTTCTTTTAGCTAAATGATTTCTTAAAGTTGGTATAAATCTTTCATTATGCCAAGTTATATTAGTTTGTATTGCTTTTGATTATTTTAGTCAATCTGATGTTCTGTTATTTAAGTTGGAAACCTCTTTATGAAAATGTGCATTTATTGTAATTTAATATATGTACTACTTATGACTTTGACTTCATTTTCCTTGTAAAAAGTATGAAAATTTACTTCTCTATTTAATGTTGTAGATTTGATATGTTGGACTTTATTGTCTGTGATTGTGTATCTTTTCAACAACTCCCTTAACATCAGAACTTGTAAGGGTTTATGTACCTAATTTGTTCTGACGCTTGAATGATGATTATCTATTGAAATTTTCTTGTTTTATACTCTTGACATCTTGTAATATGTTGTGGAATTTCTCTATTTAAAATATATGAAGACAATACTTCATATCAATTGAGTTACTTTTGTCATAATGCTGAGCTATGAATGTTTTAATAAGTTCTATTATGATTGTAAACTCATTGATCTATATTTTTTGCAATCTTTTTAGATTATGAGTCTATACTGTACTTATTCTTTTGATCTGGAGGGGTCAGTACAAGTATATTTACATTGTGCTTGAAAATATAAATATTCTTGATCTTATTTGCAATGATTGCACTTACTTTGATTTATCTTTACAGTATGGAAACTTCTTGTATCTGAATGTTTCAAAGTAGCAGTCTTTAAAACCTTTTTCTTGAGACTATGGAATTGTTTCCTTTGAATGTCATGATTCTTTGAATTATGAAATCGTAGATGTCCTTTATCTGATTGCATTGGTATTGTATTCTTTCATCCTAATGAAATACCCTTTACTGTAATTAGTTGTACTTTATCATGAATAACTTGTACTTATCTGAATAATATCTTTGATATTTCCATGCATTATCTCCTTTATGTATTACTATTTGATTTATCTACAGAATTTCAAGCATGTATTAGTTTGAAATAACATGATGGAAAGATGTAAAATGTCCATTTTACATGGTGAAGCCCTGTCAAATTTTTCTCAGATTCCCTTTTCCATTCTGTTTCAGCTGTAATTTCTCTTATTCCAGTTGTTAGAAATTGCAACACTAAACTTGCATTTCTTTTATCAATTAGTACAAGCATATCTTTGTATACTTCAACCTTTAGTTTGAACTAAAATAAATGTAATTTTCTTATTCAAGTTACAAAAATGCAACACTTATTTCTTCTTACTTGTACCTACACATTTAGATAAACTAGTTAGAAAACATTAGGATTTTTGGCCTCTCTTTTATTCCATAGTTTTTCTCTTTGGTTCTTTCTGAGTGAATGAGTCATGTATGTTGTTACAGAATAGTGCTTTTATCATTTATGCCTTTGATCTTCATGTAACTTATACCTCCTGATGCTAGGAGATCCACTTGCACAAAATTGGATAGTATAGGAATATGAATCAACCCTGAGCTCATGATTGACAATATTTCCTTTTCTTGTTTTCAGGTACAGTGCCATTTGCTAAGAAGCAAGGATGAAGATGGAGAAAAGCTGGAGCTGGAAATGCATCAACCAAAATGAAAGAAACCCAAGGCAATGATGGGTTCTTTCATACTCCTTTACTTTTTTTTTCATGCATATGTACCTCTTACTTCAGTAGTTGTAATTTACTTTTGAGTTACATCCCATGGCTTGTGTGGGAACATTTGAAATTCCTTATGAATAAAACATTGAATTCTGAAACTGAGTTGTGTATTTTTTTCTACATTTCAGATTTGTATATGGATTGTATAATGAATTAAACAACTCAATAACATAATTGAATGTATTTAATCATGAAGGAAAGAACTTTAAAATACCTGTAACTTTAGTAATGAACTTTGACTGCTGCAATCTGCAACTATGATTGTTGTTCCAAAACCTAACACTTCATCTATTATGTATTTCTAGTCTTTATCAAGATCACACATCTGTCCTTCGGGGCCTTTGTGTTCTTTTGCTGAAGACAATCATGAAATTGTAGACTATGTGATCTCTTATATTTTGTAATAGCACACATAGCTGCAAATTACATGTAGTCCTTAATTAATCTAGAAGAAAAAATATTGAACTTAAAGAAATTTTCGAGTTGCCGATTTTTGCATGAGTGAAAAAATTGTCAACAATATGGATTCAGTTGAGAGAAAAATCTAATATTACAGATATATCACCCCACCATTCCAAATGACATATTATTTCACATTCTTGGGACTATCCTAGAGACAAAAATAAAGCACCTATTTTTAAAATCACATTCTCTAGCATATAAGACAACAATAAGTCTACATATATCCTATTTGGCTTCCATACACCATTATTGGAAGATATATTCTACAAGTATCATTTCAAAGTGCAATAGGTCTACTTTAAGAGCTTTCTTATACATTTATTATTGCATAACCACATAATTTCATTAGGAGGTAGGGATAAAATTAATAATTGAACATGAAATTTACATAGTGAATCCTACATAAGTTGTATATTTTTATTCACTAATATTTGGAAAAATATTTGAACATATGTAAATTAACTAAATACTTAATATTACAAAAAGCTTGTAACTATCTAGAAACATAAAGAATAATATTAAAGCAAATATACAGTTACATATAATCTCTTTTGGGTTTTTTCTTCCCCAAAGTTTTATCTTTTCACTAATTTAGTCTTGGAAGAAAGTTTGTTGTGCAAAAAGATATACATTTTTTTTTTCTTTATTACAAATAGGAATATGAAAAAAACACATAAAAAATTGAATAACAAATGTGTACTCTATCATATCATTATATATGAGACTAAAAAGGAATTGAGCATTAAGGTCAAGAACACAAGAGACAATTTTTTAGATGGAGAATTATTTTCACATAACATGTTTCAAAATATGTTGAATAATATGTAATAAATACAATTTTATCAAAAAATTCACAATTTATTCCTTAAAATATATAGTGAAAAATACAAATGGGATGTGACAACAAAGACTCTAGTTACACCCTAATTAGTTTTATGTGTTACGTGGATGCATAACTATAATGAGAATGTTAGTAGTTTTAATAGGTATAGTATTATGATCTAATTAAATTCCAACATTAATTAGGCGCAATCATAATAATCATCTAAAAATTGAAAATATTTAAAGAATAATAATTTTTTCAAATACACAAAAGGAGATATATAATTAGTTACAAATATTAAATATGGGATGACCTAGATGTGCATGATAGTGAAATAAGATAATGAAAGAGTTAAGATTTAACAATGGAAGTTATGGACCTAAAATCCTAAAGAGGGAATAAATTTATAATGTATGTACAGTCTACATATAATTTTTATAGTCCTAACCTATAACTATACGGTCTTCTACAATTTAATCTTCTCAACCTACATCTTTCAAGGTACTTGTTTAATCTAGTAATGATCATCATTGTATGCCACTTTTTCATACACAAATCGTAAATGACATGTAATCACTTTCAACATAATAGAAGCCCTATAAACCTACATAATCCTTTATCAAAGTACTAGAAAATTAAAATGATAAATCATGTGTATATAGTGAGGCTAAACTACTCTTGGTGGTTAGATTCCGAGTTTTTTAACTAATATAAGTGTTTTAATAAATTATATTTTTATAGTATCAAGCATCATGTAGTTTCCTTATGTTATTTTTCAAGTATGTATAGTTAACCAACCTTTGAGGGTTTCCCTTGTCTCTCTTGACACCAAGATAATGGAGTAATTCTATAAAATAAAATGTATCCAATGTGGTAGTAGTGTAATTTTATAAATATTATTTGATTGAAGCAGTTATACAATTCTTAGAGTGAATTTTATCTTACAAAGACATATCTATATGATCTTTGCATGCTTGTAATTTGATGAATCTCAATTTTTTGATCTAGTTGAGTGATTCACGCTTAAAGTAAGGAGTTATCTAGATGATGTTTTATTTATTTGTGAATATTTTCGAAGCCTTTTATTAATTTTGGAATCATATTTTTCAAGAGTATATTATAATAATTGTAGATAAGTTATAAAGTGAAAATAAATAATTTATATATCCTTTCTTATGTAATATATTCTAATAAGGTTTACCCTATGAAGATGAAATGAATAAAATTAAGGTTTCAATTTTAAATTTGAGTTGGTTTATGTTAAGGGGAGGTACCATATAGGTCATCCAAGAACATAAAATACACCCCAAACTTTCCATAAATTTTAAAACTAGATAGAAATACGAAAAATGAAACCTATGTCTCATCTGTAAAATGGATGAATTTTTTCCTCGACCAAAAAATCCTTATAGGCAACTTATTTAAATTCTGATTTTATCTCAAAATAAATAAACTTCAGCAAATGCAATGTAGCAAAAAAAATTGACACTGCACATGACTTGAAAAAAGATTTCAAAAATTTCCTACGTCTATTGGTTCGCTGATAGATGAGCTGATTCATTATAATGTTCTGATTATTAAGAGATGAAAGTGTAGGCTCAACCCAAAATTTCCTGCCAAATGGTCCTAAAAAACCTAGACTAGTTTTAGAAAGTTTCCCAATGTCACAACACTTCTTTTTAGGTTTTCACCTCATGTTGACTTCACCTTTATTACATGGTATCCTTCCTCTAGATGGAGATAAGATAGAATGTACTTTGTGTTAATGAGTTCCACTATCATATTGACTTCACCTCTACTACATGCCCTCCAGGCCATTATACAGAGTTAATTTGGATCAAGTGTTGTCAATAATCTTAGTAATACTATGAATCTCCTTAGTTGCCTCCAATAAACAAACATGGTGATAATCCCATCATATGAATAATCAGATCTCCATAATGTGATTCTCCAATGCTTGGTCAGTCCATCTGGCTCCAAGATCAAACTCCAAGAATTCAAAAGAAGACTAAGGAAACAAATCTCCTTTATAAGTTATGGGAATTTTAAAATAATTAACTCCTAATTTTATAATTGCCTTTCAAAAATTTATTTTAAGTTTTCATTCTTGTTTAATAATAGGTATTATATGCCTTATTTTCTCCTTAAGCATCTTAAAACATTATCAGTTCATACTCTCCTCCACACTTTAATTGGGAACTTCTTATGTAGAGTCAAGGTGGGGGCTTATATACCCCTACTCAGCTAGAGCTTCTTTCTTATAGGTTTTATCACGTAGCTCACAACAACGACTTGGTTAGCTGAATTTGTTAGGCTTCTGAGTTCGAAGGTTATAGTTCTATCTTTTAATACTCTCCCTTGCTATTTTGCATTGTTGTGATGAGATATTTTTTCCACGTCGCCCAACTGTTCAACCACCAATCTTTCTATGTTACACACATTATCACTTGTTTCCAGAGCTATTTACATGCATCTACCATGTCGTAAATTTCCACATTACCAAGCTAGTCATTCGTGTCCTCCCTACCAACATGGTCATCTATTTGAGATTCTCATGATTTTATACCACAGTTTTTGTGGCTAGAGGTTGTTAAGGGCTTAAAATATACCAATCCCATCTTGTGTTCCCATGGCTTTGGCCACATATTGACACTGTTCTTATTACTGATTTATATGGGTGTACCGGTTATTATGCATAGTTAATTGTAACTCATTTGTTATCTTTCCGAAGGGGATTTTGTGAAATCACCTAATGAAACTTGGTTGTTAGCATTCTAAGGTGGCTTCATCAACTCGCTATGTAGCTAGATCATGAGCTCAATTCTTAACTTGGTCCTAACTCGTCGAGCAGCTTGATGAGTGACTTAGAGTAATACAATAGCTACACCCCCCATTAAAACAAGACTTTCCCCACTGTTGCTAACCGTTTGCTTATATTCCTGATGAAAACTAGAGGTTCATGTTATCCAAATTCACCCCTTAGGTAAAACTGGAAAAACTAAACCTCACATAGAGATAATGGAGGATCGATTCTGTCATGAGAGCTCACACTTTGGCTCGACATGAGTAAGTTGATGTGGGCCGAGTGCATTGCAGAAGTGTTTGGGAGTTCAAATTGGTTTAGGGAATGAAGGAGCTCTGCTGTCTAAATTTCAGACTCTGGAGATGTGGTAGTTTGGAGGTAGGCTGAGATGAATTCGAGGACTTGGAGGAATGAAGCGAGAAAAATGGATCTTGAATTTCAAAACCTGAAGTTGGAATATCATACTTCAGGGTTTTAACATTTCATAGGTTTCTAGCTCACCATATGAGTAGTGCGATGCGGGGAGGAAAAAAGTATGAAATTCAAATTCTTGAATTCACACTTCGTGCTTTCAGTATTTCAGAGATGTGTGACAAAAAGATGGAGGATAAAATCCCGAAACATAAACCCCTAAAACCCAAACCCCCGAAATCCAGAAAACTAAACCCCAAAAATGCCTAAATCTAAATCACCAAAATCCCAAAATCCAAACCCCTGAAAACACAAAGGTGTGAAACCCAAAGTCTAAATTTCATACTTTGAGGTTTCATAATTTCATAACATTGATTCCCCAATGCACAGAAATAATGACACAAAGGTCCTAAACCCAAAGTATGAATTTTAGACTTCAGATTTTGAGAATTTTAGATGTTTCATGGACCCAGTCGTATTAACAGTAATGTCAACCTCCGTAGTGGAAAGGCACGAAGCTCCAAATTCAAAAAGTACAAAATTTTGGATTTAGGAGAGCACGATGCGGGGTGGGAGTTTGAAAATGTAGAATCAAGCACTGAAATCTATCGTAGTATAAAACCCTCATCTTCATATGGCCTTAACTTTTAACTGGGAGCATAAATTTGCATAAAATACAACTTTTTGGAAATCTCTCAGTGTCCTCTATACAACATTGTCTGGTTTACTTAATTTGGTGAAACTATGTATTCCAAAATGAGGAAATACATTCCGCCATTTTAGAGGAATGTTTTCAGGTTTATCACCTACCAAATCGATGAGGTATGGAATTCATTTCTTCTCCAACAAGGCAATGTACATGGAGGTATGGGTTTTGCAGTGGTACCCATCATTTTTATAGGTGATTTTAATGAATTTTGGGTGGTTGAAGCAAGATTTTGAATTCCTTCTCTCCCTTTTTCTCATTTTTCCTATATATTGTAAGGAGGGGCTCAATTTAAAAGGGTTGGATAATATTTATTCACACCCTCCCTTATTCTCTTGTATGTAAGTGATATTGTGGAGTTGAAACCTCCCATTCAAACTGTAAATGTAATTTTTTCCTCTTGGCCATTGTAATGCACTTTATTGAATTTTTTGAGAAATAATATAACTTTGTTGATGAATTTCAATCCTCTCTTGTGTTCATTACATCTTTCTGATTTCTCATTACAACTTTCATTAATTGTGCATTTTAGGCTGTGTTGCATGTTTTGGTGTTTTGTGTTTAATGGTGGATGAATTTTTGATAAGAAACTAATCTATTTTGATTCTCATCCTCTTCAATGTTGTTCAATTTTATTCCCATGCCAGGAAAGTTATTCAACATTCCTCTTGATGCATCACCTCCATTAGCTTACGTTCAATTTCTTGCATCCTTTTTAACCTTGTCTCCTTCACAAGTTAGAGTAGATTTTAGGATATATCCTCTACAATTTGAGTGTGTGTACCATAATAGAGGAATAGGAACTAGACTTCATCTAGAGATATTTCTTCACTACAAAATCCCACACTTTGGGAAAAGCTCCATGTTATGTTATCAAACTGACAGTTTCAATCTATCGAATTACAAATAATCAGGGGTGTTGTTATTCCACATCAATAGTTCATAAACAATTTATTTTTTCAATGTGTAAATTTTGACGCAAGGTTCATTTTAAGAGACCTCTTGGAAATTGGAGGTGAAGAATACCTGGAAAATATCCCCGGAACCGGTTTTGCAGGAAGGTGAATTTTTTGGGGGTTGTATGAAAAAATTTCACCTGATCATCAAGTGCTGCGACAGACGCGCGACGGGAGATTTTGCTGTCACGCGTAAAAAAATGCATTGATGTGCGATGGTAAAATCTCCTGTCACGCGTCTGCAGCCTCCGAAATCTACTTTCTCATCAAAAAATCTCTGTGTCGCGCATCAAAAAACTCTTTTTCGTGCATCTGCTATGCGTCAATATCTGTTGTACCTCATTGACATGCGTCAACAACCATCAATATTCTTGTCGCGCATCCCCTTTCTGAGGTCTTTGTCACGTGTCAACTCTGCACTTGTTGCACGTCAACAAACCTTTTTCTGTCGCGCGTCCACTGTCTGTATATACTGTCACGTGTCAACACTACTCTTGTCACGTGTCAACTTTGTCACCCAATTCACGCGTCAACACTTCCTCTATCGCACGTCATTACAACTGTTGTCGCGTGTCAACAATGCCCTTGTCGCATGTCCACTGTCTATATATACTGTTGCACGTCAACATTACCCTTGTCGCCTGTCAACTTCTTCACCCAAGTCACGCGTCAACACTTCCTCTGTCACACATCATTACAGCTATTGTCAGATGTCAATAATGCCCTTGTCACTCGTCCACTGTCTGTATATACTTTCACGCGTCAAAACTACCCTTGTCGCATGTCAACTTCTTCGCCCAAGTCACGCGTCAACACTTCCTCTGTCGCACATCATTACAGCTGTTGTCATGCGTCAACAATGCCCTTATCACGCGTCATCACTACATTTTCACGTGTCAACAATCACAGGCTAACAGTAATCTGAATCTCTGGTGCTTAAGGGTATGCGAGTTCAAATTTCACAGTATTGGTAATTTGTTAGGCTACTTGAGGTATACTACCCAGCGAATCAGCTAGGTTTTTATAGGTCTAATGTTTTCAAATGAAGGCGAAGCCGACCCCCAAAAAAAAATATACTATATATTTTAGGCGAACAGGACACCGACCCACTCCGAATAATTCACCTTTTCAAATTTTCCTAGAATGAAATTTTTTCCATATTATGAATATTCGCCGCTAAAATTATCCTTGTTTTGACGTCAAGATGACTCGTGTCTATTTTAGGAAACATGCATAACCTATGTGTTACTCTATTATTGTCTATCCTATGAACACCTTGTTCTTGCCTAGAATCTATATGGTATCCATTTTGAGTGTTCTAATACGAACAGGAGAGCTCTCAAATACATCTACCATATTGTAATGATCCTGGGAGAGTTAGGGAAAGTTTACATGATGATTTGATCTCCAAATAATACCTAACCATTAAGGAGGATTTTTTTCTCAAAAATGATTCTTTTTTATCCTCTCTAGATCCAAAAATTTGTGTTGTCTCGAAGATATTTCTATAGTTGACTTAATGGTATTCAAAATACTACTATTTTAACTGTATAATAACCCTCCAGTTTGATCTTAAGACTTGTGGTAGTTAGGCTAACTACCTTCTGTTTTGCCAATATGATGTTTTTATTGACAAATTAGGATAGATAATCTCCATCTGCTCTTTATAAGGACTTCATAGTCGATATATACTTAAAAATTGTTTCAAGAAAACACTAGGCATAATAATTTTTTTGAGAAGTGTTCCCTTACTTAGTGGCTCTAGTCCCATGTATTCTCGTTAAGACAATGTATATATTACCTTGTGTTTAGGGGCCATAACCCTCTTGACATGTTTTTTTTTACTACACCAAATCACATAATGGCTATTGAATCCACAGTAATTACATGGATATGTCCACAAGCACTCTGGGTAATGATAGCATTTTGGTTGTAATCAAAGAAGACACAATCATGCATCTTAAGTCTGTGAAATTTTAATTTTCTCAAATCATTATTCACATATTCTAATTTGTTTCCTATTACATGCTTCTTCAAGAGGGGTAGCGGCCGAGACTCTACGCTCTTTGTTGTGGTTATCTTAAAACATTCTCCTACTAAATTTGTCTCCACTACTGTAACCTAGACCCACACATAGAGGTATTTCCTCTACCTAGATAGGTTTAATGATACCTTGCTTATTCACAACAAGGCCATTACCTTAATATCCCATTTAAAAAATATTGTTTTATCATATACCACTAGTTTACTTTTTTATTTTAGTAAAAGAAGGATTTACAATTTTATGGGAAGGAAAATTCAATGAATCACTTATCATATCCTTAATTGTGGGTATACATTTCTTTACAACACATTGACCATCCTACAATGTTGTTAGGATCTCTTCCTTAGCTTGTAGTTCACAATGTACCTTCGTGATTATTCCTCTAAGGAAATATTCCTAAGAGTCAAACATGTATTACAAATCTTGTTTATCTGATTCCAAAATATGTACACATTTCATCAATTGAGAATCCTCCTCTAGGATACGGTCTATTTTTTGAGATGTAGCTACAATAGATTGACTCATACTAGTATTTAATGGTGCCTTTCTAAGTTCCACATTTCAATGTTGGAACCATTGTGGCACTCGATCTCTGAAAAAATACAAATATTTTTACATATCATTTAAAGTCATAAATCAACATTTACATACTTGAGGACCATCCCATTCTTCTTAGGACCCTTGGTGATGATTCTCTTTTTGTAATACGGTAGGAGTTCCATGCTCTATATTAATTAAAAAATCTGACGTGCCTGAAATTGTCGATATAGATTAATCATGTGCAGTATATTAACTAGTATAGTGAATATAATATGCCACGGGATGAACTTGTACAATTCCATTTCACTACAACCACATGTGACAAAACAATTGTAATATAAAACTTTCTTCAAAGAGAAAGTTTGTAGGTAGGAAACTTTCTCTGAAACTAAACTTTCTTCAAAGATAGAAATTTTGTAGGCAGGACAATACGATCTGAACCAAACATGACCTATAAATTGGTCAATTTTTTTTCTCAACCAACTTATCCTTATAGGAATTTTTTTAAAATTATTATCTTAGCTTGAAATAAATCAACTTAATCAAATGAAATGCAATGAAAATAACCAACACTACAAATGAGTTGATAACAAAGTTCAGAAACTTCCTACATGTCTGAGTTTGCCAATAGCTGAACCAATCAATTCTAAAGTTCTAATTATAAGTCAACATAAAATTATAATTCTATAATGAATGCTCCAAATCAGCCCAAACTGTTGTGCTAATCATTTCTACATAACCCAAACTTGTCTTAGAAAGCTTCCAAGTGTCCCAATTTTTTTTTTTGTTTTACACCTCATATTTAATTCTCCTCTGTTATACATTATCATACCTCTTCAAAAATCCAAGTAACAATGTTCCTAGTGTCAACGAGTTCCACCCTCCTTTGAATTTTCCTCCACTGTAATGCCTCTAGCCTATACAAAGAGCTATGTTAGATATGGTATTGTCAATGATCTCAGTAATAATACGATTCTCCTTCGTAGCCTCCAATTAAAAAAATTGGTCATACTCCAATCGTATGAAGAATCATTGCTCCATAATGTGTATCTCTAGCATCTGGTAATGTCCCTCTTACTCCATGATAAGAATATGGGCTTGCATGAGAATAGTAAAGCACCAAATGTTCTTTACAAGCGATGGTGAGTTAAAAATAATCAACTCCCAATTTTATATTTTCCCTCAAGAAATTTCAATTTTTCATGCCCATTAAATAATAGGTCTTATCTCCCTAATAGTATCCTTAGGCCTCTTAAAACTCCCACACGTATTCCTCTCCTTCACACATTAATTTGGAAGTTTTTTTGTAGACTGAAGGGTGGGGTGGTTTATATAGACATACTCAGCTCGAGCTTCTTACTTATAGGCCTTATTGCCCAACTCACAACACACCAACTTGTTAATTTAAGTTAGTTAGACAACTTAGATGGGAGGCAGTATGTACAGGGTTCTATACTCTTCCCAGTCATTTTACACATCTCTACTGAGATATTTCAGCCATGTCGACCACCCGGTCAGCCGCCAAGGTATCTAAGTCACCCAAATTTTCACTCGTGTCTTGAGTTATTAACATACATCCATTGTGTTTCCAATGTCTACACTGCTGAGTTGGTGTACCATGTTTTTCCCACTGATTTGGTCATATATCGATGATGGCCATGGATTTATCCCACATTTTTTATGGGTGGAGGTTGTTAAGGGATTAAAATAACCCTATCCCACCTTATTTTCTAGTAGCTTCAGCCACGTCTTCAATTTATTTTTCTTACCAAGTTATATAGGCTCACCATGTTTTTTGCATAATTAGTTATAACTCGAGCCTTATATCTCCTAGTTTCTTGCCATGAAATTGTCCAATGCAACTTGGTTTCTAAATTGTTGAAGTGTCTTAATTAACTCTTTGCGTAGATTGATCATATCTCAATTTTTAGTTTCGTCTTAACTTTTCGAGTAGTGTGATCCTGGGATTAATTCTTACCTCAACCTTAGCTCATTGAGTAACTTGATGAGCTTCTTAGATTACTATGGAGGAAAGGTCCCCCACGAAACAATAGTTGCATACACTATTGCAAACACTTCATTTTTAATCCACATCACTTCAACCATCATGAAGACAAATTTATGTTTTTCACAATGTTCCTTGCCTTTGCGCCATTGTGTCATGCTATATCATGTGAACACCTTGTCCCTGTGCAGACTGCATCTAGAGCGTACAACATATGTTTTGTGTGTTCTAATAGACACTAGAGTGCTCCCAAATCCATCTATCATAATGTAATTATCCTACGAGATATACAGAAACTATGCATGCTAATTTGATCACCGAATCAATGTCATAAATGTCAGATTTTTTTTCGTAATTTGATCAGATAATATTCTCAAATTTAAAATCGAGAAGAGTGTAACTATTAAAATTTTCTAGAAATATATATAGAGATACATAGAATGAATTCAAAAATCTATGCTTTGTTGTAGAAAGGGAACATGGTCAAACATGATATTTCAAAACAAAAAGTTATAGAATTTTAGTGTCCAAATTTACTACAAGTTAAGTTTTTAATAGAAAATTACAAGCTTAAGGAAAATTGTACCTAATTATGTAAACATAACTTATCTTAATTGCGAATGTCTTATTGATGTGTTGGTATTGAATGATATATGATGAAGCTTACAACATATCACATGTAGTCGAATTCAATGAAAAAAGATAATATTTAAATAAAATATATAGATTATACTATTACATTTGAATAGTTGTAAAATGTACAAAAAAGATATGTAAAACATGGAAGGAAAAACATGTGTTTTTTGTCGAGGTATGATCTCTCATTTTTTTCATGCCTTGGAGAGATTACATTTTCTCATGGAGATGGAAGATTTTTAGGTATGATTTTTCCCCAATGTTGTTCTATATGAGATAGTAGAGTATATGTAGGAATTAAACTATAAATAACCTTTGATCTTTGATACCTTCCTCTTTTTGAGTATTTATGAGAGATGAGAAAAGTGTAATCTATGAATCCTTCATGGCTCAAATGAGTAGTTTGTACACATGTACTATGAATCTTACAATCTACATATGATCACATAGATGGATGAAGAGGTTTAAACCTTTGAGAAAAAATGCCTCTAAAAGTGGTTGTGTATCATTGAAACCATGGGGTGTAGATAAAAAAGCATTCAAAAAGAAATAAGAAAGAATATATGTGTAGAGTAAGTAGTAAAAAAATAAAAAACTTGTTATCATTCCATGATCAAGCATGAAACAAGTATAGAAACAACATTGGAAACATGTGTGTGCCTATAGAAGGGACACGAAAGTATTAATCAAGTGTTTCATAACTCATAGTATATTTTTCATGTAATCTGTAGATTATAAGCCATATGTGTCATAAGATACTAGTAATAAAGAAATTGAAAAGATATTTTATAGTTATGTAATAAAAACATGTAGGATCAAAGTCATACATGGGCATGGGTATGGGCATGGGCATGTAGAATCAAAGAAAATCTAGTCAAAGAATGCAATGATCAAGATATAAGAAATACCTATATGTGTTTAGGAACAAAATATATCAATAAAGTATCGAACATATTTATATAAAATGAGATAAAAAGATGATTTAGGACTATAGAATAGGCATATGTTGGTCTTCTTCGTAAAATAGGTAGAATAAAAACTACGCATGTAATCAAACCTAACGAGGAAGCAGAAAAGTAACACATAATGAATATAAATATCTTAAATAACATGGAGGGATAATCCTTAATAAGATAGTGTATGGAACCAAGAAAGATAGAATCTTCATATATCAACACGTGTGTTTCCTACATCAAGATGAAGATACTACATAAAAACATGTATGTAAACAATATATATGTTATCTATCAAATAAATGCAACAAATATCAAGTGTAGAGTAAAATGTTATTTGATAAAACTAAAACAAGTCTTGAGTTTTTACTTTTTTCTCATATTTGAATGTTTTTAAAAACAATTAATATAACTATATAGTATTAAACTACTAATACAAGCATTACCGAGTAAGGGATTCATTAAGATACATATCACATGTAGTGGGATGAAAAACTGAAATTCCCATGAGTTACATAAGAGAAAAAGGCTACTCTTGTATATTTTTTGTAAAATACGTAGTATGTTTGTAGGATAAATAGGGTGGGAAGACCAATGAGAAGTAATATACATATAATATTATCAAATAAAATATTTATGAGAATTTTTATTTAAGAAAGGGGTATGGTCCCTTGGTGGTTGACAAGGAGTCCTATGTAAGGAAGTGTGATGGGATACATAAGAAATGGAATATGAAGTTATAGATGGATTAATACTAGAAGGGTAGTGATATTATGTATTGGGCCATGTTGTGGTGATAGAGGAGATTCAAATGAAATTCCTCTAATTCTCCTAATTATTGTTAAAGAAATTGACACATTGCTATAATATGGAATGTATATGTGTGATTGTATGAAGCAAAAAATAACCTAAAAACATGGAAGATTATGTACGAAAGGAGGACCCTAAGAATTTAAGATCAAAGGTATTAGGGTTATTGTGAGAGGGAGTATAACACTCCTGATGCAAGTTCGAGGATCAATGATGAAATCATTCTTAGTGTACCTAAGAGAGTGTCCTAATGTAATAGTGTACGTATTATGGTAGTAGTGTTATTGAAAAAATAATAAATATAGCATGTTTGGAAACCAAAGAATTAATGTATAATGTATAAAAAAATTACGTATGTTCCATATTAGTACTATCAAATATAAAAAAATAAGGATGGTATCAACATAATTCCAGTCATAACATAAAACATGTTATCATACTTGATGGTGGAAGTGGGAGAAAATGGTAAGAATTATTGAGATCTTGAGTATATTCAATAACAACATGTTCCAATGGTGAGTTACCAAATGTTTTAAGTTTTATATTATCATTATTAAGATTAGCTTTACGTGTCATCTCATTTTAAATTAATAATAACATAAAACCGATCTTGAATAAAATATAAAAGCTTAAATAATCTATTATTGGAGCCACTTATAGAATGGTGGTGATAAGAATGTGCATTAATATCAAATATCTTACAATGAGGTACACTTGTATCAAACTCAATGGGTGGAGAGAGAGAGAGATACAAGGTTATAGTAATTGTTTTTTTTTTTAAATAGTTTTTGGTGCATAAGGTACATGAGTGAAATACCATTGAAAAGTTATTAATTCTAGCTTTATAGTTTCAAACATTGAATAAATTTTGGTTTTATCTTTACGTTTAATATCAATATCCTATGTCTTAAAAGTATCCTTGTATTAAATTTTTTGAAAATATTTCTTAGGAGGATGAGAAACATATTTGATGGTTTTCATGTTAATGAGTTTATATTTGTACTCTGTAAAGTATGAAAAATATGATTAAAAAAATGAAACCTATAAAAAATAACCAAATATTGAAAAGGAACATGTAGACTATGAGTGAGGAGATACTACAATTAAGTATTGATTAATATATTGTTAATATTAGGAAGTGTATTTTTATATCATAGAAAATAATTACTCAAAGGATCATTACAACCTTCTTTAATTTTATCCATTTGAGCATAAGATAAGTTATTGTTTTTTACAAAAAATTGTGTGACAAACTGATCAATTAGATGAATGAATTTCTTAACATAAAGTGTGGTTAGGTCAAAAAATAATTATAAGGAAAATAATTTTATACATCAAGAAAATATATTAGTGAACAATGTATCATTGGAAAAGTATTCCAAGAAAGAAACATGAAATGTAAAGTGGTGCTCTAGGGATCACCCTAACCATTATAAATGGTTAGTGTTATCCAATTTTGACTCTCAGTAAAAATAAACAAACATGACCATACACACAGAGAAGCCGACAGGTTTGTATTAGTCATGGAGGATTGCATTTTGGAGTTGCGCAAATAAATAAATTGCAAGTTCTCCAATTTTGGAGTATTCACCTCCCAAGATGAACTCTGAAATAGATTTTCATGGGCCTAACTTGCTCAAAATAGGTCCGAATTTCACCAGTTTATAGATCGGGGGCTAATCTTCAAAAGGTTTTTTTTTTTTTTTAATTTTGATTTTTGGGATTTTGAGATTTCAAGTTTTGAGATTTTAGAACTTCAGGTTTTAGGATTTCAGAATTCTAGGTTTTAGAATTTTGGGATTTTGGGTTTTGGGATTTAGGGATTTTATGTTTCCAAATTTCAGATTTTGGGTTTCAGGATTTTTGGTTTGTGGTTTTTGGATTTCTGGTTTCGGGTTTCAGGATTTCGGAACTCTCAAGCCCCAAAACATAAAAAAAAACCTCAAATGTCTGAAATTTCAAATTCTGAAAGTCTAAAATTTTAGACTTTCAGACTTTTGGGTTTCAGACTTTAGGAACTCTCAGGCCATTTTGAGTGATGAATAGTAGCTCGACTTTGGAAACCAAAATTTCCAAAAATTTGAATTTTGAGATTTTGGAGGTTGCATGCATTTAAGACTCCAAAAATGATGAAATACAATCCACCTTTTTTGAGGTGTCCCATGTTTCTCACCTACCACCATAATGAGGTATGGGGTTCCTTTCTTGCCCAATACGGAACAACACATGTAGGCGGATTCATTTCTTTTTTGGGGTGGTTAAACAAGAATTTGGATTTATTTTATCTACTTCTCTAATTCCTCCTATATATTCTAACGAGGGGCATTTTTTCAAAAGGTTGGACATTTTTGGTTTTGCACCCTCCCTTGTTATCTTCTCTACAAGTGAATTTGTTGAGTTCAAACCTCCCATCTAAACTGTAAATCCAATCTTGCCTCTTGGCCATTATGATGCACTGTATCAAATCTTTGGAGCAACAATAAAAATTTTGTGGATGATTTTTAACCCTCTCTTTTGTTATTGCATCTTCTTGATCTCTCATTGTAATCCTAGTTATCTATGCATGGTGTTTGTATTTCATTTTTAATGGTTTGTGTTTAATGGCAAAGCAAGTGTTCAACATTCCTTCGGTGCCTCACCTCTATTAGTTTATGTTTATTTTCTTACATATTCTTAAGCCCATCTCCTTAGAAAGTTAGAGTAGGTTTTAGAGCAGATCCTCTACAATTATATGTGTGTACCTGAACAAGGGAATAGGAACTAGCCTTCATCTAGAGAGCTTTCCTAGTTGCAAAGTCCCACACTTTGGGAAAAGCTCCATGTTCTGAGATCACACCGAGATTCTCAATCCATTGAGTTCAAGATATTCATGGGTGTTATGATTACACATCAATAGTTTTGGCACGTTCGGTGGGACCAAGAGGTCATTATACAAGATATGAAGGAATTTTCATCAAATTCAGACTTAGAACTTTCAAGTTCTCCAATTTCAAACTTTTCACCTCTTAGGCTAAACTGTGTAATCAGTTTTCGGGGGCTTAACTTGCTTAAAACAAGTCCAAATTATACTAATTAATAGATCTAGTGTTGCTATCAAAAAGGGTATTTTTAGTTTTTTGAAATTTTTTATTTTCAAAATTTCAGAGTTTTTTTGAATTTCGGGTCTTAGGATTTTAGGATATTGGTTCTCGAAACTTCGACTTTCAGGATTTTTGAAATTTTGGAATTCTCCAAATTTCAGGTTATGGGTTTTCAGAAATTCGGAAGTCTTGCATTTTCATGTTTTTGGGACTATCATTCCAAATCATTTTTCAACCTCCAGAACATCAAATACATACGTCCTTCACGGTTTTCATTTTTTTTTGTCAATTTTGGTGTGTAACTTGTCAAAATATAGCCCTTAGAGGCTGATTTCCCATTCACACCTAATGACTCTGAAGGGATAGAATTCATTTATGAAGCAACACTGGTTGCCCAAGTACATGAGAAGAATTCAAAATAGGTCTGATACTCAAGAAGAGGGACTATTTTTCTACTTACAATTATCACCGGGTAGAGGAAGGAGAGGAAGAAGACCAAAAATATCACCCTCTCCACCTAACAGGACTTTGTCTACACCACCTGGTAGACATTTTCTTCAATCAACGAGATTTCTCTGACCAATTAGGATGGTGCAACCCAATCTCTGAAGTTACAGACCTTTTCAAGTCTATTTCCACCCATCTTCATTCATCTTTCTTTTTATATCCCTTTCATTCTATTCCATTCTGTGAAGTTGTGCATTCATGGCTTCATTCCCATCTTGGAATTCACACTTGGATCAATAGTGGTGTATTCTTCCTCTAATGTATTTCTCAACTCCTCAAGATTAGTGCTATGAGAAAATCAAAAATCACTATGGCTACCCCTATGACCAGTACCGGGATTAGTTCGGTTATGGAACTTACCAAGAGGGATATGCATGCAGTGAAATCTATTACATGGGGAATGCTGATTTATAGGAGAAGATTCAAAAGACGGAGGCAAGCATGGTTTAATCAAGGGCTATAGTACACTTGAAATCATTCAGGATTGGTTGTAGGGCTCCTTGTCCATTGGAAGGCCCTTTTTCAAGACAATATAACCCACAAGAGAAGCTTGAATTCATGGTTGAGATGTTGCCTCAACTGGAGGAGATAGAGGCTTACGAACTTGGTTCTACGAAACCTTGTCAATGGGTAAGTCCTACACCATCATCTAGTAATTTTCTCTCCATTACCCAAGAGGCACTATCCCAACCCGAGCTTTGGTGTTCAAGCCTCCCATCCATTGCTTCTATTGTCAATTTCCCTTCTCCATCTCCTAATATTCCATATAATCTTAATTTCTCTGCCCTTTTCCCTTCTAAATCCAAGTCCCCTCCATAAGAAACAAGGGCATTATTTTCCCCTTCACCATAAATAAAGAAACAACTAGTGGAGACCCCACCCACCACTCCTCCTACACTTTCAAGTCCATGTCAGGAAGAGACTCAAAAATCTAGTTGAGGAGATCAATAAGAAGCAATGCCAAGAAAAGAAGAAATGATTCGAATCTTGGTGAGCTTGGCTATTTGATTCACAATTGAAAATATTCCCTTGTTGGTTATACCTATGGAAGAGGTCAAAGTTGAAGAGTCAATGGTGGCTAAGGCTGATTTTTTTGTAGTAGTGGAACAAGAAGATAAGAAGTCCATATGATCTAAATGCAGTGTCCATGATGTCATTTTATTTGAAGATAATTTTGATCCAATTCAAGCTACACAATTAATCCGAGCAAGGGAAGAAGTAACTACTCCAATTCCAAAAGAGCAGGAGTACATTACGGCTATGGAGGAAAACCATACAGTTGCAGAGGATTATTTTTTTATGAAGGACACAGAAGAAATTTCATTTCTTCCTCCCACTTCATCCCCTTTGATATATAATGTCAAAGAAGAGTTTGGGATTTCAAATTTAATGTTTGAGGATGAAAGGAACCATGGTGATCAAGTTTTAGATCAAAAGGACACTTTGGGGGAGGTCAAGCTCATGCAGTAGGACAATGAGGAGGTAGACTATTTTTTTAACTTAGAGGATTGCTTCGATCAAGAGGAGCCCATAGAAATCAAATAATTTTCTCCTCCATCATCCACCTTCTGAGAACATGAACCTATCGTCATGAGAGAGAGAATTCAAGTGCAGCCTCCTGCATTTCACAACGCCCTCTAGAACCAAGGTTGGAGGATCCAAATCTTCCATGTTCTTCTCAGAAGGAGGAAGGAAACAATGATCACACAATTTTTGTAACACCCTGTCTAAATGTTATATTCCTCTTTTGCATTGCAATCATTGACATGTGATTTTCAGGACAAATGTATGTTTCATGGTTTATGAAAAATCATGCTTGCCATGGATAAGTCATTTCTGCTCTTTGATTGAAGGGCTTATATGTTGTTGCTTGCAATAATCTATTTCACTTCTCGTTAGATAAGCCTGCAAACTAGTTTTTAAGAGTTACAACTTATCCTCTAACAATTGGACTTGTCCTTGGATAAATTCAATTGATCCAAGGTATGTTTTGAATCTTCTTATCAAAACTGAATGAAAAAAATGACATTCGTTGATTGAAAATACTCAACATAATAAACTTGTGGCTATTTAAAATTATTTATCATCTTGTAAATAGTACTCGTATTCTATTTTGTGTGGTGATAATTTTTTCTTGATTCGACCCTTGTAGGGGTGCTTAATGGCGTTAAGGGGAAATAGGAACCCTTCTTTCGAACTTCTTAAGCAAAAAAGAAACTCATTATGTGCCCGTTTATCTATACGATCTAGACCCTAATATATATGGGATTTAGGTTATTTACCTAACTATTACTACACCCAATTTACGTGGGATGACATTCTAACCTAAGTTGTTATCTTGTAAGGAAATAACCTAGGACGATGCTAAGTTATTTCTAATCCTATTGTTTTTGGTTAAAACTACATCCTATCCCTATGGGTGGCAACTTATTGTTGGGGATTTATATCCTAAGGTTATATATTTTAAACTAACCTAAGATCTAGCCTAAGAAAATTCTATCTATCCTAAGCTAATGGGATAACAAAAGGGGACCTACGAGCCATTGGCAAGTGGCGGGAAACTACGCGGCGGTTCTTAAGATTTTATTGGGATTTGATTTTATTTGGTTTAAATGCAAATAAGTACTGCCAGTTTTGTAGGGGCTAGTGGAATTTTAGTGGAACCTACATGGAAGCATCACTAATTTTGGAAATGCATGTTTTGAAGTGCAATTTGAGTCTCGCCAACTACGAATTGCAGGTGGAAAAGAGAAAGTTAAGTAGGAAAATTTGCAAATTACATGTCATTAACATGACCTCGGGTTCTGGTGATCAAAACATCTTGGAAGGCATGCTACCCGGAATTATGTTTTGGGGTTGTTTTATTTTGCATACTTCCCGATTTTTGCTCTACATGGAGCTATTTTGTTCTTCGAAACCAACAGTTTAATCTCCACCTTAGTCGTTATTTTTGAATTCTCTGATCTATTTTTGGTTCGAGGAATGTATTAAGTGGCATCGTGGAAAAAGATTATGGGTGTTTGATCTTGCTTGGAGAAGAAGAGGTTTTGGAAACTCGGCTAGAAGTCTCCTTCGAATTGGTAGAGGCACTATCAGGCATGATAGGCTTTACCCATTAAGATTTCTTGCTTTCTTCTAAATGATTCATTAAAACAATTATGCTCACTTGAGATATATTTTTACATAATGTGTCTGGTTATTTACTTGTATGTTTTCATGAAATCTCTGTGGTTTTTGGAATGTAAATCCATTACTGGTAATGGTAGCTTTTGGGAAAAATTTTGTGTGCTAGTTTAATGGTGATATTCATGCAAACTTGTTTTTGAAAGCTTTATAACTTGTATTCGAGGCTAGTGTTAACTGAATTGGCATTCATTACCATATGCTTCATTCTGAACTATCATTTAGAGCCTATGTTTATTGAATTTTTACTAGAGCTTATTGGTTGTTATGAATTGGCATTTGTTGATCGTATGGTTCTGAATATCTCTTTTAGTCTTGTGTTTCGTTGAGCTTGTAGTGGAGCTTCGTGGTTGTTCTAAGCTTGTGTTGAAGCTTCATGATTCCTTATAAGCTTTTAATGGAACTTCGTGTTTGTTCTGAGATGTGTTAGAACTTGGTGTAGTTCTGAAATTTTGGTTGAATCTTTGTATTCGACATTGTAATTAAATTTAGTTCTTACGAATGCTGAACTTGTAGTCGAGTTGTTGAGTTTTGTTCAGTACATATACTCTGAGCTGAAGTTTTATTCTTATTTGAGGAATTGAAATTACTTGAATCGTATTTGATCTTGTGTTTGTCTGAGCTTTTAGTGGGGTTAGATGTTCAAAGCCATTTTATACAAGGGTGGTTCTAAAATTATGTTCAAAGCTCTTATTTGACTTATACAAGGGTTTTTCCATTATTGGTCATTTTGAACTTGTGTTGGAATCGACGTGTTTAACCTTGTACTTGTATTGTGAGCTGGGTTTTGTTGCTATTTTGGTTTTGAAAAGCTTTAACCTCATTTATGACTGTCTACTTGAGGGGGTCTTGAGAATTTTGTTTTGGTCGGAAGTAGACCGGGTAACCTCTTGTTGAGATCTCCTCTATTTAGCTTCTTGAGAGGGAATGGTTGTATTACATCTGTCTTTTAGACTATAGTATGTTCTTGAACTTGGCAAGGCATGTGAATTCAAAGTGTATCCTATTCTTCTCTACCCTGAGCGAACCCGTGTCTTGTGGAAAGCTTGACTATTTTGGTTCTTAGTAATAAATGGATTGGAACAATGTCCTATTGTGGGTTTGGTTGATCTTTACTTTTTTTGGATCATTCGTTAAAAGTTTTTTGGTTATGGAAATGCATTATTTACTTTCCTTCCTAGTTTAGATGTTGAAACAAATACCTTCCCTATCATAATCTTTTAAATTGGAATTCAAAAGTTATTTTGTTTTAGTCGAGTTAAGAAACATATCTGGACTACATCGTTCTTACTATCTTCATATATTTTTAATTGGTGTCTTGGGTTTTTTAGAATTGAATTTAAAACCTAGTTATTCTGAATGTTGTATGAAAGGATATATAGATCTCTCTATCTGATAATTTTGTAATGTGGCTCTTGTTGGGATTTCAAACTACGTACTTCTTTGTATTGAACTATTGAAATGTTGTAATGGGACTTCAATTCTGGAGTTGAGAATTTTTTGTGACTTGTAATCTTTTACTGTTTGAGGATTTCTACTCCTTATTGTATCATTGAATGAATCTCCAATTTTATAGAGAAAGGAATATAATTCTCTTGGGGACAATTTACTGTTTAGAGTTTGTACTATGTATTTCTTATGAGATTTGATATTGAAATTGAACTTGGTGAATGAGAATGGGTAAACTTCATTGGAAAGTTTGTAATGGAAAATGGTTATGTTCTTTTTTTAACTGTGCACGTTCGGTTTTGAATTCTCCTTTGGGAACTAGGTAATAGAGTTTCTAAGTTTACTTTTAGAAAATGAATTTCATTTCATAGTATAAATTGAAATGAAATTTGGATTGGGCCCTCTGTGGTTTGGAAAACTTTTTATGTAGGGATTGACTGATAAGTTCATTTTTTAACTGAAACTTCTCTTTTATTGATTCTCTTTTAAGATGGTAAAGATTTTCCTAGGGATTGGTAAGAGAATTATTTTATTCAGGTATATCTTGGATTTTTAGTAAGTTGGCTATATTAGACCTTTTTAAATTATAAACTATAAAGATACTGAAGTTTGTAAGTTCATTTGATTGAACTTATCTGTTTTCAATCTTCTTATGAGATGGAAAATTTATTGTGGAACATTTTGTTTCAGATCTTGAATTTAGGTAGATTTGTGTGTTCTAAACATGTAATTGCCTTACTAATGATGAGTTTTTGGGAAATATCATGTAGTGATTCTTCTTCCTTTGTTATATGGAATGATGAAGTATTCTGATATGAGCTATGTTGTAACTAACTTCCTTTGCTACTTAGAAAAGATAAATGTGAATTTCTATTCTTGGAATCATGAAACAATTGGATGATAAGACATGTTGACTGTTTTAAAGTAATTGATAGGATCAATTAAACCATATAATATAATTACAGGTGTTGCAGATTATATTATGCTCTTTTCTTATAGTGAATTTAGACTCTTTAATTGTGATTCTTTCCTGGGTTTTATTACTTATGATTGTTAGTATGATATATATTAATTGTTTCATTAAAGCAGAGTTATTTAACGGAACAATTAGTGGAATGCACTTCACTTTAATGCTTAGTGCTTATCATGCTTAGTTCATTAAACTGACTCGTGCTAGCAATTTTTGTAGATGGACATCGTAAGTGATAAAAGAAGGCAATAACTTTTATGATGCATTGGCTTATTTAATTTGGGATCTTATGTAAAGAGTTTCGAATCATTCTTGAGTTGTGTTGGAAAATAAAAGTGATGTTCTTTTAAGTTTTAATTATGATTGACATGCAGAATGTCTGAAATGCATAGTCTTGTAAATGTATATTTAAAATCATGTATTGAAAGGTTTTGTGTTGGACTCCAATTTGAAATGTGAATTCTTTTGTACTTGTATGCCGGAAATAATAGTGATATCCTGGCAGAATTCCTTATATCTATTTGTATACTATTGCTGTGATCAGATATTGAGTTGGATTAAGGAGATAGTATAATATCCCTTATTATAATGAACTTGTTAAATTGCAAAAGATATTGTTCTCTAACTGCACAACTATAGTTTAATAATGAAATATACTTGGGATATACAATTAAACTATATAAGTAATGAATGATAAAAAGGTTATGTTAAACCTAACATCTAACCATGAAAAGGAAGACTCTTCCTCTCTCATGGAATGAAAGGAAAAAGTAATAGTGGTATGATCTTTAATCATTATCTTTCATTTATAAAGTAAACACTAGTTGCATCTAAGTGGATGACACACTTGATTTGGACAGCTAGGTTGCATTAAAAATTAAACGTCTGATGTTTGCTATCTTGTTTTTGGGATAACTGCTTGTTATGCCACGTTAACTAATAAAAAATGCAAACATGAATTAATGAAGTTCTCTATATCTACTCATGCTAGTGTTGGATAAAGAAATTATGGAATGTTGGAATTAGGGTTAGGTAGGGTTGCTGTAATATGAATTTTTAATCCAATTTAATTATGATTAATAACCACTAAGGGGGGTATGTACATCTTGATGAATCAGTTCTAACGGATGTTGGCACATGCCAACTACAGGACCATACCCTCGAGAAGTCCCCGGACTTCTCATGGATATAGTGTTGTAGTTGACATGTGTCAATACTCTTATGTATTGTTCATCTAGATATACACTCATCTAGAATTGTACTTAGTTTCACTCTAGGTCAAGTTAGTAGCATATTCGGGATAGGTAGTAGATTTCTATGACTTAGGGTACCTTGGCACTTTCAGATGACTTAGGTCAGCCGAGTATGCCCATATATCCTAAGTCATCGTGAGCCTCTTCCTATAACAAATTATGTTGCTAACTGGGGATAGGGTCAAACCTTGGGCAAGTGGACTGATGGTAGTTAGTAAAGACCATTCTAGATAACAAAAGAGTGAAGTGAAGGATGTATTCTAGAATGATGAGTATGCCCTATAGGAATAGTAACATGAACAATATGTTGAAAATATTTGGCCAAAGTATCGCAAGCTACTGGTTGTATTGTCCTATGTCACCTAGTTTAAAGTAACATGATGTCAGATGAATATTGGTAACAAATATTTAGATAGGTTCTTTAAATAGATCACTCAGTACTTGGAATAGGGTAGGAGAACCAAGTATATGTAGTATACATAAAGTATTCTATACTTTAAGTTAACATGAGAGATCGGTTGATAAACGAGTCATGGAATGAGAGATCGGTATTATACCAAGTCATTATAACTACATATCGTTATCTGTTATGTGATTGATTGGCATAGAATCTGCATTCTAAATGATGTTTTATTTAGAACAGAGAACATTATGTTTCAATTTTTTTCCCCTTGTTTCTAAAGTCTTAAAATGGGAATGTTACATCTTGGTATCAGAGCTGAAGGTTGTAGCTCTTGGACCTATTGTGTCCATAATCTGATGAAACTTAAATTTTCTTGTTAATAGAAAATGGTTAGAAAAAGAGGAAATGTTACAAATAATCCTTCGTTTGAGGAAGGAGTAGCAACTGCCCAGAAATTCGATGAGATCCTTTCTGCCCTATTAGACACAAGAGATCATTTGACTGTTCTTGAACAACAAGTAATGGGAAATGAGGAGGAAGGAGATGCTGGTAACAATAATCAACCACCTCCTGAGGACAACGCCAATGTAGGTGTTGATAATTACAATGTGAACATGCTTGATGAGCTTGAGAACAAAAAGGCTAGGATGGCAGCTGAACTCACTATTGATATAAAAAGGATAAGTCCACCCAAGTTTGATGGCACCAAATTAGGGGATGGAGCTAAGAATTGACTCAACAAAATGGAGAAATACTTTGTAATAAGGAATTTCTTAGAAGAAACAAAGGCAATATGGGGAGCATATCAACTTTCCTATGAGACATCTTCATTGTGGGATAGTCGTAAGGTTGAGTTAAACATTGATGAAACTAATATCACATGGGATCAATTTAAAGGTTATTTTAGGCAGCGTTGTTTGTTGCAACTTTACTATGATCAGAAAATGACCGAATTCCATAACTTAGCTCAAGGAAAGCTATCTGTAACTGAGTATTGGGAGTAGTTTACTAAACTCCTTAAGTATGTACCTCAGTACCAAACTGATGAGAAGTTGAGGATACGAAAATTTATCATGGGATTGAATCTCGTTTCAGGAGGGGAGGTGGATGTTTAAATCCCAACCATAATGGAAGGGGTTGTTAAAAAGGCCATAAGGCAGGAAAAGAAATTGAAGGCAATTTTTGCTCATAAGGAGGAAGTAAGGAAGAAAATCCCCAACTACTCTTCATCATCTCTTGCACCTAAGAAAGGACCATGGAAGAAATTTGGAATTTGGCTGTTATTGAACAACAAGTAATGGGAAATGAGGAGGAAGGAGATGCTGGTAATAATAATCAACCACCTCCTGAGGAAAACACCAATGTAGGTGTTGATAATAACAATGTGAACATACCTGATCAGCTTGAGAACAAAAAGGCTAGGATGGCAGCTGAAATCACTATTGATATAAAAAAGATAAGTCCACCCAAGTTTGATGGCACTAAATTAGGGGATGGAGCTAAGAATTGACTTAGTGAAATGGAGAAATACTTTGTAATAAGGAATTTCTCAAAAGAAACAAAGGAAATATGGGGAGCATATTAGATTTCCCATGAGACATTTTCATGGTGGGACAGCCATAAGGCTGAGTTAAACATTGATGAAACTAATATCACATGGGATCAATTTAAAGGTTATTTTAGGAAACATTGGCTACCGCAACTTTACTATGATTAGAAAATGACTGAATTCCAGAACTTAGCTCAAGGAAAACTATCTGTAACTGAGTATTGGGAGCGATTTACTAAACTCCTTAAGTATGTACCTCAGTACCAAACTGATGAGAAGTTCAGGATACAAAAATTTATCATGGGATTGAATCTTGTTATAGGAGGGGAGGTGGATGTTCACATCCCAACCACAATTGAAGGGGTTGTTGAAAAGGCCATAAAGCAGGAACAAAAATTGAAGGTAATTTCTGCTCATAAGAAGGAAGTAAGGAAGAAAATCCCTAACTCCTCTTCATCATCTCTTGCACCTAAGAAAGGACCATGGAAGAAATTCAGAATGAAAAGTAAGTTTTCATCTGATACTAATAAAAAAGAAGCAACAAACAAGTTTTTTGGTAATGCATGGAATAACTTTGTCAAGAACAATAATAACGAACAAAAGTCCTATGGAGGTTAGAATGATAACTCTAAGGCTGGAACCAAACCCGAGCCTAGGAAGGGACCTACAGGAGGCAGTTATAACTGTGGCAAAGATCATTATGCAAATCAATGCCCTTTGAAAAAGGATGATCGTAATCAACAACACAAGATACACGCTACAATAGCTGATAAGCAGGCTAAGAAACATGCCACATTCATAGAGGTTCTGGGTAAGTTATTTGGTTTACCTATAATTATTATTTTTGACACCGGAGTTACTGAATGTTTTATCTCTAGTAAAATAGCATCAAAACTAAAAAGAAAAGCTAGAAACATGGATAAAATATGGACTATACATTATGGAAACAATGTTGTTCATACAGTTAGTATGTGTCTTTTTGAAGCAGTACTTGAATTACCTAACTTTTCCACTGAAGTTAATCTTTATGTTGCACCTTTTGGGTCTTATGATGTAATCATAGGTGTTAATTGGTTAGTAGAACATAAGGTTAAAGTGGACTATTTTGAAAAACAAATTAGTTGTTTAGATGACCTGCAGAAAACAACAAAGATTTAGGGTGTGAAACGTGAGATTTCTGTTAGAAAACTGTCAGCTATGTAACTTAAAAAGGCCAAAAATAAAGGTTGTACCTTATATGCAGTGAAAATTATAGAAGAAACTAAAGAGAACATCGATGTCATGGAACAATATCCGCTGTTACGAGAATTTAGTGACGTATTTTTGGAATAATTTCCATGTCTTCCACCTAAAAGGGAGTTTGATTTCATAATTGAGATCAAGCCTAGAAGTGAACCTATTTCTAAGGCATTGTATCAAATGACTGCTACAGAATTAGTAGAGCTTAAGGCTTAGTTGCAAGAAATTTTGTTTAAAGGTTTGATTAGGCTAAGTGTTTCACCTTGAGGAGCACCAGTAATTTTTGTGAAAAAGAAAGATGGAACACTTAGATTGTGCATTGATTATAGAATGTTAAACAGAGCAATAATAAAGAATAGATACCCACTCCCTAGGATTGATGATATATTTGATCAGATTAATGGAGAATTGGTATATTCTAAGATAGATCTTTGATTTGGATATCATCAATTACGGATTAAGGATGAGGACATTCATAAAACAACTTTCAGAACAAGGTATGGATATTATGAGTTCACGGTTTTACCTTTGGGATTAACAAATGCACCTGCAACATTTATTAATTTAATGAATAATATCTTTCAAGAATACTTGGAAAATTTTGTGCTCATATTCTTAGATGACATTCTCATATATTCTAAGAGTATTCGGGAAAACAATGAGCATTTGAAGATAGTTTCAGAAATATGAAGAAAGAGATGATTATTTGGTAAGTTGTCTAAATGTTCTTTCTATGACACAAAAGTACACTATTTCGGACATGTAATAAGTAAGAATGGAATTGTCGTAGATCCTTAAAAAAATGTAGCTATAATTGAGTGGCTTGTAGCAACGAATGTACATGAAGTTAGAAGCTTCATGGGGCTTGCTAGCTATTATAGAAAATTTGTAAAAGATTTCTCTAAGGTAGCTACACCAATAACTTCTTTACAGAAGAAGGATAAAAAGTTTGTTTAGAGTGAGAAATCTAAAATTGCATTCAAAAATTTGAAGGAAAAATTAACTTCAGCTCCTATTCTTGCATTACCATATCCTAATGGAGATTTTATGGTCGTAACTGATGCTTCTGGTGAAGGTTTAGGAGGCATTTTGTTACAAAATGATCGTGTCATAGCTTTCGAAATTTGAAAACTAAAATTACATGAGTTGAATTATGCTCCACATGATTTAGATATTTTTTCCATTGTTCATGCATTGCAAGTTTGGAGGCATTACCTGTTTGGTAAACCTTTTGAATTTAAAACTGACCATCTTGGGCTGAAGTATATCTTTACTCAGCCAAATCTTAATACAAGACAATGAAGGTGGTTAGAGTTTTTTTCTCAATATGATTTTCACATCAGTTGTATAAAGGGTACAGAAAATATAGTGGTTGATGCCCTAAGGCGTAGGAAGCACATTTCTACTCTTATAACATTGAGAACTCAATTTAAGGATGAAGTAAAAAGTGTTATAGAATCTGATTCTTATTTTCAGCTAGTAAAGACAACACTTGCTATAGATCCGAATGATTTGAGGTATAAAGGTTTTCACTTTGATAACGAAGGAATCTTATGACTTGAAAATAGGGTATATGTACCTTCGCTAAACGATTTAAGATAGAAATTGCTAGTAGAATTTCACAACTTACCTTTTTTTGGACACGCTGTTATTACAAAGATGTTTGTTGATATAAAACAACAACTTTTCTAGAAGGAAATGAAAAAGGATGTTATAGATTTTGTGACACATTGCCTTGAATGTCAATGTGTTAAAGTGGAACATATGCACCCAGCCAGTTTGTTGTATCCTCATAGCATACCGCAGTATAAATTGTAAGTTCTAAGCATGGAATTTTTACACGAGTTTCCTATGTCATGAAATAAATATGATGATATCTTAGTAGTTGTTGATAAACTAACAAAGGTGGCACATTTTATTGCTGGAAATCTGAAGGATGATTCTCTGGTGTTAACTAAAATATTTGTACATGAAATTTATAGATTACATGGAGTACCTAAATTAATCATTAATTTGGATAGAGATCCTAGAATGACGTCAATGTTTTGGAAAACACTAAATGTAGCTCTAGGATCTAAGTTAAATTTCAGTTCTGCGTATCATCCGGAAATGGAAGGAAAGACTGAAAGAGTTAATCAAGTTTTGGAGGATATGTTACGAATGTATTGTATTAACAATCAGTATAATTTGGAAGAGTATCTTCCACTAGTCGAGTTTGCATATAATAACACATATCATGTCTCTCTTAAGATGGCACTGTTTGAAGCATTATACGGAAGAAAATGTAGAACCCCTGTTAGTTGGGACAACATTGAGGATAGAGAGGTAATTGGACCTAAAATTCTTACTAAAATGGAACAACAAGTTAAATTAACTAGTGAGCGCTTGAAAGAAGCCGCAGATAGACAAAAGAGTTATGTTGATTTGAAGTAGGTAGACAGGAACTTTGAACTTGGTGAGAAAGTATTTCTTCAGGTCAAACTGGAAAAGAGCTCTATAACTTTTGGCAACGCTGTGAAGTTATCACCTCATTATGTGGGACCTTTTAAGATAGTTGAAGTAATCAACCATGTAGCTTACCGCTTAGCATTCCCTCTTGCTTTAACATGAATGCATGATGTTTTCCATATTTCTTCTCTTAAGAAATGCGTTTCAGATTTATCACATGTGTTAAATTGGAATTCCTTGTAGGTCCAAGACCTAGGAATAATTGTTGTTAAACGCATACTGCAAGTACTAGAATCTCACCAATTGCATTTGTGAAATCGTGATTTAAGTCAATGCAAGGTCCAATGGGACCAGTTTAATGAAGAAAGTACATCTTGGGAAAAACTCAAGGACATGAAAACTACTTTTCCATATCTATTTGAACATAATTAATTCTGTTGACTAATAAAAAAATTTGTGATTTTATCTTTATATTACAATAAGTATGCCAGTTTTGGGTAGATATTTATTTGTTTTGAATAAACAGGTAGGTGATGCTGATTTTTTTACCACAATTATTCTACAAATTTTCCACAACTTAGAAGAATTGTAGAAAAATCGTGGCATCTCCATGAAAATTTCATTCACTTATTTTAGGTATTGTGGATATTTCACAATTTACATATTTGTGATAATAATGCGTAGAAAATCCACAATATTTCAAAATTAAAGTTAAAATTTATCTTAAAATTTAGTTACCAAGTTACAACTAATATAAATTTATAATAATATTAAAATTCCATATTCAGTCATTTGAAAATGCCATTTTATATATATTTTTTTATATGTTTTAATAAAAATTATAACAAAATCAATTATAGAATTATTAAAATTTAGTTGTATAAAAATATATAATTATTAAAATATATTTTAAAATTAGTTATCTTAAATATATACTATAATATTATATTATTTCAAATGTTATCTTAAATAATTTAAAATATATATTTCAAAAACTATTGAACTTATCACGAAAATATTATAATTCCATTAATTTTTTTAAAAAAGTACATAAAATTAATTGGTATAGGTAATTTCTTGGACAAACTTAAAAGAAAGTAATTTAAAATTTCTTACTAACAGATTAATAGTTGTTTAAAAAATATTCTGCATTCCTAGAAATACTATACGTGGAACTTTTAATAAGAATCCAAATATTTGTCAAAATGGTAGAACTACCATAAAATATATGTGCTAGAAATCAATGAGAGAGTTGGATTTTTTCCTCTCACTAAAAAATTCTAAGAATTAAGAAACAACGTTCTAGCTCCACGTGGTTTAGTTTCACGCGATGTATGTGGGTTAATTAATATATTAAAATATCTAACCTCATTACTACCATGCAATGTTTGCACGTGGAGTGCATCACTATACATGCACCATAATCATTCCCGAGATATATGGTAAATAATTAATGATTAACTGTAACGAGTTGAGTGGATACATTTTATTGTTACAGAATGATATATTCAAGGTTCTTAAATATCTTGAAGATCCACAATTTTTGGGAATATTTTCAACGGATTCCCTTCTCATGATATGATAAGGGAGTATTCACGGTATGTGGAAGTTATATAAATGTGAAGGATATTTTCCTACGACCTATCGAATGTTGAACATATCATTAAGAAATAGCACAGGTTGGGAGGCAACAAACACTAGCGTTCATGTGATATCTTGTTCCTTTTTGAACAAAGGTGGCACTAATATAGAGATTGGTGGTTGTGTTGCAACGATGAAAGGAAACAACATCCCTTCAAGGTTGTCTCCTTAAATGTAACTTTATACCAGGAAGAGCTCAAAGGAACACGAACAATGGAGGGATCCAATTGCAGTATGTTCATTCCAGGGGTTAGAAAATATGTCTTCAACAACATCTCTCCTGAAGGAGGGATCCAATTGCAGTATGTTCATTACATAGAAACCTTCAACAATCTCTCCTGTGGGTTTATAGAAACATTAACAATGTCAAGGGGTAATAATAATATCCTTTACTCTAAATAATTCCATTTTTGGCTGGGTTTGATGATAGTATGGTAACAGTTATTACCAACATTTTCAGGTTCAATTCATTGTTGTGAATGCTAATATGAGATGCCAAGAATGGAGAGAGATTTTAAAACGTGATGCCTTAAAATGGATAGTATGTATCATAAGCAATACATAACCTCTTATCGAGACCAATATGGACCTCTTTTGATTTCTATAATCGCATTATCATGAATGGTTACTCTACAAAATCTTACACATGCATGTGGGTGGTGCAGATTTACTTGACTATGCGGTGGATGTAAGCAAGGGAAATGTGACACTGAGAGGGAGGTGTGGATTCAAAAAGAGGATGGAAATATGATCATCCAGAAAGAGGAAAAAAATATTTTAAGAGAAAGAGGAAACTAATATTTTAAAATTTTCCCATGCAAAGAAAGATTTGAAGGGCATTCAAAAGAAAGAAATACAATGTTTTTCCACACAATATCATTAAAGCAAGTTGATCCTTTCATTTGTCATCTCTAATTTTTAAAAGTACAATTGTCTCACAAATAGTTTGTATATGTGTAAGACAAAGTTATTTACTCTAGGGGTTTTATAAAGACGAATAATGAAAAGATGGGAAATATTTCAAAATCAAATGAAAATAGTCAAACATTAATTTGTTTTATAAGAATTTTTTTTTTTTGTAAACATATTTACTATTAGAAGAATATTTTTATTTTATGAACATGAATTTCTTACACCATTAATTATTTTATTTTCTTTACAAGAATCATCACAACTATTCTTGAGAGGAGATGAATATTTTTGAAAGAGATGATATAACTATTAGTAGCTGAAGATGATGCAACAACAAATGAAAAACATTGTTTGGAAGATTTTAATAAAAATAGTTATTGGAGTAAATTTATTGTTTATTAAAGTGTTGTAAGGATTAAAAAATAATAACCATTAAGAATTATTTGAATGTTATATTTATTTGACAATATTAGAGGAAAATTTAAAATTATAATTATGTGTACACTTTCCGTAATAAATAGAATATATTTTCTCTCTGTGCATATGATCTTTTTCAAGTTGTGATTTTATTATTTTTTATATTTTAAATTTTTTATTATATACTTTAAATAATTCTTTGAAATTATAAATGAGTGCATACATAAAGGAAACAAATTATTTTAGATTGTTAAATGGTTTTATGTTAGATCATATAATATGCATAGTAAACATTTCTTTATAACATATTATTCAATATATAACGATGAAATATAATTTTTTTCTAGAAATATATTCCCATTTAATAATAAAATTATATATTTGTTTGTCCTTTAAATGTAGACAATCCACAAAAAGAATTATTTAAATGAATGTTAAATTAGTTGTTAATAGTAAATTTTCTACATATTTTTAAAAGATAATTTCACAATTAATTATTGTGGCAATCAAATTGTAGCTTCCACCTACAAGTTTTATGTGGTAAGGACAATTGTAGAAAAAAAAAATGTTGAAATTTCCACAAATATAACATTGATGAGAGATACAAAATTTTAAATTGTAGAATTTCTACAAAGATTGAATCTATAGAAAAGCAACATTTAAGTGAAATTTGTGGAATACTAGCAAAAACAAATGGTGTAGAAATGTTACAAAAATCACAAAATGTGGACAATGTTCAATTAAAAATTGGAGGTTAGCTATAAATTTTATTAATTGTGGACCATCCACAATATAATGAATTGTGGAAAAACTACAATAATATATCAAAATGTGGATTTTCTACAATTCCAATGCCACAATTTTATTTTTTGAAATACTATATAATCACAAAAATATTGTTGAAAAATTGTGGTAAAAGATCTAGTATGTTGTAGTGTTAAGATAGTGAATAAAAATTGATTATCCTGAATGCAATGATTAAAAATGATATAATCATTAGGAAAATGATTCTTTTTAGGAGGGAAGTATGTAACACCTTGTCTAAATGTTATATTTCTCTTTTGCATTGCAAGCATTGACATGTGATATTCAAGACAAATGTATGTTTCATGGTTGATGAAAAATCATGCTTGTCGTGGATAAATAATTTCTTCTCTTTGATTGTAGGGCTGATATGTTGTTTCTTGCAATAATCTATTTCACTTCTCATTGGATAAGCTGCAATCTAGTTTTAAGAGTTGCAACTTACCTTTCACAATTGGACTCATCTTTGGATCAATTTCATTGATCCAAGGTATGTTTTAAATAATTTTCTCTAAACAAAATGAAAAAATGACATACATTGATTAATATACTTAACAGAATAAACTTGTGGTTATTACAAATTCATTATCATCTTGAAAAACTTGCTTGCATTCTGTTTTATGTTGTGCTCAGCTCTTCTTGATTGACCCTTGCAAGACGCTTAATGGCATTAAGGGAAATAGAAACCCTGCTTCCGAATTCTTGAGAAAAAGAAATTATTATGTACCCTTTACCTATATGGTCTACCCTAATAGATACAGTACTTAAGTAATTTACCTAACTATTACTAAACCACTTTATGTGGGATGACATTCTAACCTAAGTTGTTAGCTTGAAAGGAAATAACCTAGGGGATGCTAAGTTATTTCTAAGCCTATTGTTTTTGGTTAAATCTACATCCTATCCTAAGGTGGAAATTTATTGTTGGGGGTTATATCCTAACGTTATATATTTAAACTAACCTAAGATCTAACTTAAGAAAATTCTATCTATCATAAACTAATGGGATATAAAAGGGAACCTATGGGTCATTGGAAAGTGGGGAACTAAGCGGCGGTTCCTAATCTTTTAATGAGATTTGATTTGGTTTAAATGCATGTAATTACTGCCTGTTTGGTAGGGGCTAGTGAAATTTTAGAAGAACCTACGTGGAGGCATCACTAAGTTTGGAAATGCATGTTGAAATTCATTTTGGTCATGCCAACTTTGGATAGTGGTGGTAAGGAGAGATAGGCGGGAATATGCAAATTAATGGCATAATTCACCTCAGTTTTGACAAGCAGGTTGTCTTGGAAGGCATGTTGGAGGATTTGTTAGGGGTTGTTTTTCTTTTCTTGCTTCATGATTTTTTCTCTATATGGAGCTAGCTGGTTTTTCGAATCAACATTTTGACCTACACTTAGTGGCTGTTTTTGAATTCTTTGATCTATTTTCGGTTCGAGGAATGTATAAGAGTAATTGTGGAAAAATATTATGGTTGTTTGATCTTTCCCAGAGAAGAAAGGGTGTTGGAAACTTAGCTGGAAGTCTTCTTCGAATCAGAAAAGGCACTATCAGGCATGATAGGCTCTACCCATTAAGATTTCTTGCTTTCTTCTAAATGATTCATTAAAATAATTCTGCTCACTGGAAAATTATATTTGCATGATGAATCTAGTTATTTACTTGCATGTATTCTTGAAAATTATGTGGGCTTTGGAATGTGAATCCTTAGTTGTTATTAGTAGTTCTTGGGAAATTTCTCTGAACCAGTTGTCAGAGGTTTGCATGCGAAGTTGTTTTGAAACTCTGTAACTTGAACTAGTAGTTTTGTTAATTGTATTTGAAGCTTGTAGCTTGTATTCAAAGCTTTGTTTTCTTGCATTCAAAAATAATGTGGAAATAGCTAGCTAGTTGCTTATTAGTTTCTGAATCCCTATTCAGTCATGTATTTCATGAGTTGAAGTGAGAATCCGTAGTTGCTCTAAACTCATATTGAAGCTTCGAGATTCGTTTGAGTTTTGTTGTTACCCTATGTTTTTTTTGGGATTGTGTAGGAACTATGTTAAGTTCTGAACCAATTGGTTGAATCTTCATATTTCAATGACTATACCGCTATTTAGTTCTTGAATATTGAACTTGCTATTAAGTTGTTGTGTTCTATTTTGTACTCGAGCTCTAAACCAGAAGTTTTATTCTCCCTTAGGGAGAATGGAAAGACTTGAACCCGTAAATGAGTGTTGGTTTTTATTCTAAGATTTTATTAGGGCCTTGGGTTTCATTAAATTGTGTTAACTCGTATTGGATTCGACATGTTTAACCTTGTACAGGTATTTTGAGTAGAATTTTAGTGGGTATTAAGGACTATAAAGCTTCTATCTCTTTTTAATATTGTCTTCTGGAAGGGAGCCTTGTGAGTTTTGTTTGGTTAGATGTTGGATGGTGTAACTTCTTTTGAGGGATCCTTTGTTTTGATTTTTTTAAGAATGAATGGTTTTATTTTTTCATCCTTTAAAACCACACTGTGTTCTTGAACTTGACTGTTTATTTTGTTGAAATAAACAAGTTGGAATAACGGCTTACTTTGGGACAGTCGTATCGATTAAAGAGGTTTTTGGGAATTACTATTATTTCATTTTTATTCCTTTATATTGAACAATCCCTACCTGTCATATGATTTTAAAAGGAACTAGAGAGGTTTATAGTTATTTTGTTCAGTCGAGTTGGAAGAATGTAGGACAAAACTTGTCTTATCGAATTATTTAATTCCTACTTCCATCTGAGTTGTGGGTTTTTGTAGAATACTAAATTTTAAACTTGTTATTTTGTATGTGGTTTGAAAAGTTGATGTATCACTTATCTGGATGTTGGTGATGTGGATCTTACTTGGGATTTTGAATTGCCTTCTCATTTACATTTTGTTGTTAATGTTTGTAATGGGAATTCAGTCTTTGAGTTGAGAGTTGTTGTGACTCTTTAATCTTTTTCGATTGGAGAAATTTTACTCCACTATTGTATCATTGTTGAACCACCATGTATTAAAGAGAAATAATTATACTCTCTTGGGGGCATTCTACAGTTTAGGACTGTAATTTGTATTTCTTTTGAGATTTGATATTGGATTTGACCTAGGTGAATGAGAATAGGTCTTCATTGGAAGGTTTGTATGGAAGTTGGTTATGTGCTTGATTTGACTGTGCATTCGATTTTGAATTCTCCTTTGGGAACTAGCTAGAGAATTTCTAAGCTTGATTTTAGATAATGAATTTCATTTCATAGTATAAATGAAATGAAATTTGGATTGGACCTTTTGTGGTTTGGAAACCTTTTTATGTTGACTGATAAGTTCATTGATCAAACTTCTCTTTTATTGATTCTCTCCTGAGATGGGAATTTTCCTAGGGATTGGTAAGAGAATTATTTTATTTAGGTATAGCTTGGAATTTTAGTAAGTTGGTTATTTAGACCTTTTTGAATTATAAAATATTAAGATACTAAACTTAGTAAGACTTTCTGTGGAACTGTTTTTATTCTACTGGAGTCGAATTGGGATTCTTGTTAGATGTTGCCTCTTCATTTATGAGCTCCTTATATTGATATTTTGGACTGAGGAAATGATGTGTGTACTAAACCTAATTATTTCCTTAAGATGAATTATGTCTGAGGAATAGGTATGCATTGAATTTTCTTCTTGGGTTTATATGGAAAGATGAAGCATACTAATATGAGTTATGTTGTAACTAACTTATTTTGCAGCTTGATAAAGATGAATGCGTATTTCTATGGGTTTAGGAAATAATTTAATGACAAGACTTGTAGACTGTAAAAGTGATTGTTAGGATCAATTAAGTCTTGAGATATAATTTTGATGTTGCAGATTATAATATGCTCTTTCTTAATAATGAAATCTATCTCTCTTAATTGTTCTTCTTTCTGGATGTTATTACTTATGATTATTTGCATGATGCCTATTAATTGTTTCAATAACGCAAAGTTATTTTATGAAACAATTAGTAGAATGCACTTTACTTTAATGCTTAGTGCTTATCATGCTTAGTTCATTGAACTAACCCGTGCTAGCAATTTTGCATATGGACACCGTAAGTGATTAAATAAGACAAGAGCTTTCATGATGTACTAGCTTATTTAAATATTAATCTTATATAAAGAATTTTGATTTATTCTTCATTTGTATGAAAAAGAAAAGTTATATTCTTTTGGGGAAAACGTTGTTTATTGAACAACATGCTTAAAATAAATAGTCTTGTAATGTTTAGTTTTATAAAGATGAATTGAAGGTTGAGATTTACTTGCATTGGTTGTGTAAATTATCTTGTGTTTATGAATAAGATGGAAATTCTATCTTGATGATATTTTTCATAATTGCTATATGATTAATTCGGATAAACTTTATCGGTTGGTTAGAGGGAAATATATTGGATTCCCTTATTAAGATACAGCTTGTTAGGTTGTATAAGTTAACAATCTTATCTAAACAATTCTAATATAGTATTGGAATGTGTAATGAATATGCGATATAAATTTAGAGTTTGTGAAAGATAAGAAGGGTTTGAAAAACCCTAACACTTAATCAAGTAGAGGAAGGTTCTTCCTCGCTAAATGAAATGTAACCCAAAGAATGGTGATATGATTGTTAATCATTAGAATTCATCTCTTATAAAGTCTATCACTAGTTGAACCTATTTGGTTGCTACACCTTCTTTGAATGATTAAGTTATATTTAATGGAACTTATGATATTGTTGTCATATTTTGGTTAACTGTTGTTAAACTAAATAAATGAACATTAAAATCAATCATGAGTTAAAGGAAGTTTTTTAATGCTTAATTGATTCAAGTATAGAACAAGGACTTAAGGAGTGTTGGATTAGGGTTTAGCATAGATGTTGTAATATGTTTTATTATCTAAATTAATTAAACATTAATAACCTCCTTGGGGTATGTACATCATGATGAGGTAGTTTCTGTAGGATGTTTGCACATGCTAACTGTAGGGCTATACCTTCGAGAAGACTAGGGTCTTCTCGAGGATACAGCATTGTAGTTGACATGTGGCAACACCCTTTTGCATTGATCATCTAGATTTACACATAATAAGGACTTGAACTTAGTTCTCTCTAGGTCAAGTCAGTAGCATGTTTAGGATAGGTTGTAACTTTCAATAACTCAAGGTACCTTGGCACATCTAGTTGACTTAGGTCAGTATGCCCTTTTATCCTAAATCATCGAGAGTGTCTTCCTATAATAGACTATGTTCCTAACCCAGGATAGGGTTAAACCTTGGACAAGTGGACTAGTGATAGTCAGGAAAGACCATTCTAGATAACAGATGAGTGAGGTGAAGGACGTATTCTGAAATGACAAGTATGTCATCTAAGAATAGTGACATAAATAGTGTGTTGAAAATCTTTGGCCAAAGTATCACAAGATGCTAGTTGTGGTTTCCTATGTAACCTAGTTTAAAGCCACGTTATATTAGATGAATATTGGTAACAAATATTTAGGTATGTTCTTTGAATAGATCACTCAGTTCCCGGTTAGGGTAGGGAAACCAAGTATACGATAAGTATTCAATACTTAAAGTTAAACATGAATAGATCAGTATGTAACTGAGTCATGGAATGAATAGATCAGTGTATCACCAAGTCATTTATAGCTGCATATGGTTATCTATTATGAGATTGATTGAGGATCCATTTCACAGTGACCCTCAACAACCAAGGTTGGAGGATCCTAATCTTCCATGTTCTTCTTAAAAGGAGGAAAGAAACAATTATGACACCATTTCCATGCCACTCATCAAGGCAGAGGATCAACTACTTGCATAAGCATTGCAAAGAAAAAATAAGAATACAACTAGCCTCTTTTTTAAAGAAGTTCCGTAGGAAGACTCCATTTTTTGAGATGAATTTTAGAATAATGTGCACATCCATCAGATTAGTTCGTGCCCAATTAGGTACTTAGCTTTATTGGAGCCAAGGGAGAGGTCAAAACTAGTCATGCCCACTTCAGGGAATGAGGATGAGTATCAAAGCACCAAGGGTCACAATCAACACCTCCATGAGTCTAATGTTAATAAACTTGAGGAGGAATTTTCAATTGATGTTGATACTTTGGTTATTTGGGTGGAGGATCGGCTTCTTTTCGGTTATTCACTCATAATAACATCCATATTTAATGCCAAATCATATACATGGCTGCTTATTTTGTGAAAGGGAAGCTAGTTCTCCCTACGAGTTTTAGGATTTGTTTGAGTTCCCTTTTCTTCTAGTTAGCGTAGAGTATGTAGGTTTTCTTTCAAAACAAGAAGTGCTTGTGCACATTGTCTTATTGTATCTTAGGTTTAAATTTCCCTAAGTTCCTTTGGCATAGGTTTTATTGCTCCCAGATTATATCATTGTGTGGTTCAATGTACCTTCAAAAGTTAATGTTGTAACATCCATTTAAAGATAGGTGAATGCTCCAGGTCAACACAATTTTCTATTCTTAGAAATCAAATCTGTAAGATTTTCTTATGAAAATTGAAAGTACAAGTAGCAGGGTAGGTTCACGATCCACATGTTGCAAGCAGTCCGTTTCAAGTTTCAATCAAAATATCAGTATCATGCTATCATTCATGAATCCATGTTGAATTTATACTTGAAGGTTACTAATCTTTCACCTAGCAGGTAGGTGATTCCGTGAGTCACCAAATTGTTATTAAATTGTTCCTCTCAAGAAAAATAGACAAACATGACCTTCCATGTAGAGAAGTGGATGGGGTGTTTTCAGTCATGGAGGATTGCATTTTGGATTTGGTTGAATAAAGTCATTGCAAGTTCTCTAATTTTGGACTTTTCACCTACTAGAATGAACTCCAAAATTGATTTTTAGGGGCCTAAATTGCTCAAAACATGTCCAAATTTCACTAGTTGATAGATTGGGGGCTAATCTTCAAAAGGGTATTTTTAGTTTTTTGAAATTTTGATTTTTGAGATATAAGGATTTTAGGTTTCAGGATTTTAGGATTTTGGGATTTCAGGTTTTAGGATTTTGGGATTCTGAGTTTCAGGATTGTTGGATTTTTGGTTTTGAGATTTCAAGATTTTGGGTTTCGGGATTTTAGGATTTTAGGTTTCACAATTTCAGAACTTCGGGTTTCAAGATTTTGGAATTTCAAGTATCAGGATTTCGGGATTTCTGGAGTTCAAGTTTCAGGATTTTAGGTTTTAGGATTTTGGGATTTTGGGTTTCAGGATTTTGAGAATTCTAGATTTCTAGTTTCATGATTTCTGAACTCTCAAGCCCCAAAACATAAAAACCAATACTCAATGTCTAAAATTTTGAATTCCAAAATTCTGAAATTTCAAACTTTTAGACTTTCAGGTTTGGACTTTTGGAACTCTTAGGCAATTTTGAGTTGTAAACAGTAGCTCGAATTCTAAAATAAAAATTTCTGAAAATCTAGATTTGAGGATTTTGAAGGTTGCAAGCATTTTAGATTTCAAAAATGAAGAAATATAGTCCACCTTTTTTGAGGTTTCTCACCTACCACCATAGTGAGGTACGGGATTTCTTTCTTGCCCAACAAGGAACAACAAATGGATGTAGTAGAGCCCCTCATTGATGCAGGTGGATCATTGCTCTTTTGGGCTAGTAGAACAAGAACTCAGATTTCTTCTATCTCCTTCTCTAATTCTTCCTATATATTGTAAGGAGGGGCATTTTTTCAAAAGGTTGGACATTTTTTGTTTTGCGCCCTCCCTTCTTCTCTTGTAAATGTAATCTTTCCTCTTGGCCATTGTGATGCACTGTATCAAATATTTTGAGAAACAATTAAAATTCTATGGATGATTTTCAGCCCTCTCTTTTGTTATCGCATCTTCTTGATCTCTCATTTCAATCCTAGTTATCTCTGCATGGTGTTTTTATTTCATTTATAATGGTTTGTGTTTAATTTCAAATCAAGTGTTCAACATTCCTTTGCTACATCACCTTTGTTAGTTTAGGTTTATTTTCTTGCATCTTCTTAACCCTGTCTCGTTCGCAAGTTAAAGTTGGTTTTAGAGAGGATCCTCTACAATTATATTTGTGCACCTGAATAGAGGAATAGGAGCTGGAATTTATCTGGAGAGCTTTCTCGATTGCAAAGTCCCACAGGTTGGGAAAAGCTCCATGTTATGCAATCACACTAATAGTCTTAACCCATCAAGTTGTATACATTTAGGGGTGTTGTGATTACGCAACAACAATTAATTTATGAGGAATGAAACTGATAGGTAAAGGGAACGAACATGATTTATGCATAATTTGGTTATGAAATAGTTTATTCTATTTGAAAATATGATGATAAAAATATGTACCTTGTTACAGTTGTAAAATTTAATCTTGCAGTATATGAACTGTAAGGTTTTTTTGTTCACATGTCATACCACAGCCATCTTGAGCTATATACAATCATACTCATCTTCTAAAGTTATAGGGTTTTCCACCTTATGGGATGGCCTATATAATTCCCCCTCCACTTCAATCCTAGCTATTGATGTCAAGTCTTGAGTTAGTTTAGCAATGAATAATGGCATTGCTGCATAAATGTCTCTCAAAGTTTTTATGAAAAGTATTTCATCAGGTAATATATCTCCTTCATATTTTTTTTTACCTATTGCAGAATTCAACGTTGCATGTTAATGACTTGAAATTTTTTAGCTCATTGGTTATTTTCTTGTCCCAATCACCTCCGAAAAAACGCTTAAATCCTTGGTTGTCCCTTTATGGGCTGCTTATAGCATCGAGATCAAAAGCATTCAAAACATGACTAAAGTGTTCTTTCTTTTTCATTTTCTGAACCTTCAGGTGCAATAAATATTAAATATTGTTCTACAACCTAGGATATTCATAAATCATTATTTTTTCTCTCTCCCTTCAAGAATGAATTCATTGTTTCTCAATCTAAAACCCTTAAATTCCCTGTTTGGGTTAAATTATCTTGTCTGCTGCTCTGTGGCGTGTACTTCCTTCATTAAATTTCCTCATCCATTACGAGAGTTGTTTTTTTGGATCTGCAACAAGTTTGCAGTTCTTGAACCCAATTTTTTTTTTGTTGAGGTTTACCTCTCACAAGAATTAAAAGAGTCTGTTGATATGAAAATAGGTGATACCCAATGCTCACAATATGTTTTTATATCAATATACCTAATACTTACTCTCACTATGAAGCCTTTGATCACAATAACAATTATTATCCACTTTATGTGCCACACAATATCACATCCTCCTAATCAGCTGCAAAATCTACTAAATCCCCACAAGAGGAATGGTTGTATAGTCTCAGATGGCATAAAAATAAGAACAAATAATCTCAGTAAAAGGTGGAAGTTAATAGAAGATCTAAAGAACCAGATGTTAAGGAACATACCTCAGGTTTGTGTCATAACCTAAAAACATATTCATAACATTCTACATATCTTTTTCCAAAATTATCGAGAAGAAAAAATGAGTCAGCATCCTTATGGACCCATTAAAATTCTTCTAGTCTTCCTCGAGACTTTTTACATTCCAATTACTCTTAACACCCAGCTCATAAGGGACACCCGAAATTTCCCGAAGCCCTTTTCGACATCCCAAATCAAGCTGTAATAATATCACCTCACAAAGTTTGGAGTTAATGGAGGAGGAATACAATATTGATATTTCCAAATGAAGGAAAGTGGAATTACAAAATTATCTTAAGCATAATAATTCTCAATTCCTACAAAATCAATTTGATGACTTTGATGGCTTAGATGTTGATTGTACGGACTTTGACTCATGTTTATCATGATTTTTATATCATGAAATGTGAGGGACGTTACTTACTCAAACCAAAACTACATTGCTAGAGACACTCGTAATTTTTTTTTGAAATTGTATGTTTTGTGTTTATAGGAATTTAAACTCATATGTTTTTAGTTGATAAAGGTCTGTAAAACCTTTTGGCATAACACCCTAGCAATTAATAGTAATCATGATGGGGATATTAGGGGTTTAATTTATTTATTTTCCATAAAATGGTGGTCCTTTCTTATGGATCATGGTGCAGACCTAACCAATAGATCCATTTGGGACTTATTTAATATTTAAAGTTGTAATTCTGGTGAATTCAACATTTATACTATGAATGATGCATTGGAAAGAACATATCTTTGGTGGTGGATAGCCAATAAAATACTTGATGCATATAGGTTCATCTATGGTGAATTTAATATGGTTGAGTTACCCTTGGACATGTTCTGGAACCTCTTGATGCAATACACAGCTGGTGAAAGAGATGCCTAGTACTACATATGTAATAAATTCTAGTTTTATGACCCAAATTCCTTATCTTGGCCTAACTTTGAGGCTTGGTTCTCTTGGTCTAGTATTCAAGGTGGATATGATCTAGTTCTTTAATTTCTCAATAAGGATATGTTGTCCACTAAAGACCTTGTTTATTTTGATAATATTTTTTCTCTTCATGTGGAACTGATGCCATATTTTGTCCTCTCTAACCACCTTCCCATCAGATTTTGTATCGCTTGGCAAGTTAGGAAACCTTTTTTCATAAGGTTTTATTTTTCCTCAATATGACCCTAATGGAGTGTGGGCTTAGGATCAATCATATCTAGTGTGTTTTGAGCCTACTTCCTAGGCATTCTCACTTTAATTTTCATTATCTAACTCTTCAGTTCAACTAGACTCCTTGGTGGGAAGACATAATGACGAGGAATGATAGCTTCCTTAGAATATATGGGTGACATGTGGAAAATTTTATGTGCTTCTCTTATTTCACCACCTTCTTCACATTGTACTAATTGGTGGTGGTGCTTGAAGTAAAATATTTATCTTAGCCACTGTAACTCTAGGTTTTTGTGCTTAGACAAAAAACTTAAATTATCGATAAATATAATGCTCGAGGGTCATAAATCCATGCCTAACTCCACTGGCTAAAAGTGGGGAATGGATTCTATAAGGAATTGTTTTAAATTCTTAAATCCAATAATTCCTTTCAAAAAAATTAAGTCATTTTTGATGATGGACTTAGTTCACGGATCCCAAGATAATGCTCCAAGAATATTCAATCACTACAAGAAATTATATCAAGCCTAAGACCCCATGCCAGAATAGAATTCCTTTATAGATAAAATTTCTTAATTTTGTGTCATTCAAAATTTATCCCTCTCAAATAACTTCTTGTGACTACATACTCTCTATTAAGGACATACAAGAATTGGCCGTGCAAATGGCGAATGACAAGGTGCATGGATTTGATACTTTTCCTTCCAAAGTTTACAAGGATCTTTGGGAAACTATTGGATCAGATCTTCATTAGGTTTATATGGAAGGATTTCAATCCCAATATGTTGGCCCTTATATAAAAAATGCAATTTCCTAAAAAAATCATTTCAAAACCTCATTGATTTTACCTATGACACAACATCCCCATCCATTTTTATCTTGAACAAATGATCTTTATCGAATGGTGATATATCTTTGAAAACATTATCGTGGTCTAGGAAGTCATGGAATAGGATGATAGATTTAATCATCAATCCATGATCATGATGATTGATTTTTAAAAGGTTTATAACCAAATTGAAAGGGCTTTCATTATTATCGTGCTCAAAGCCTTGGGTTTTGGTTTTAAAATTCTTTAGACTATTAATAATAATTTTGTGAAATCCTCAGCCCATATCTCCATTAGTAGGAAAGGTTTAGATCCTACTAGTCTTTTTAAATCCATCCTGGAAGGTTTCCTCATTTCAACCACTCTTTATGCTCTGATGGCTTAAGGATTAGGTTACTTTATTTCTCGCACTCAATCCCAGGGGATCCTTAGGTATATTTCTAGGTCTTCTGTTAATGAATCCCAATTTATCAATGGACTTTTCATATATTAATCCTTATACTCATTTATGAAGAAATAAATATCAATAACGTCATGTAGTGTGTAGAAATATACTTCTTAGCTTCTGCCTCCTCTATCCAATGGCTCAAAATTTAATCTTACTGACATCCCTTCCTTTCTAGAGCTAACAATTTTTATTTCTATGATGGTATGCTAGTCAATCATTGAAATATGTTCAAACTCTTAGGTATCTCCTTTTCCTTTCAATCCTATTCTACTAATATTTTGGAGTATTGTGTATAACATATGGCTCAAAATCTTGAATAATGGATCACTAAGCCACTATCGTTAGTGGGGAAATTCCATATTTATTACAAATTTCTCATATCCCTCCATGATTTTTTTTCATCATATTGCGTCCCATCCAAAAAGTTTGTGCATAAGCTTGAAAATATTCTTTAAATACTTAGTATGAACTAACTCTTCTTTGGGTAAATGATTTCATAGAGTTATGTTGGAAATATGTTGCTTTCCTAGACATTCAAGTTTCATATGTGTTAATGACATCCTAGGGCCAGGATAAACACTATGTTCCAACTAGATTTTTCAAAGCATAGATGAAAAGGAAGATTTGAAAGTGCTACGTCAAAACCCTATTGCAGAAGGCACCCCATATGGCCAAATCTCCTGGAAAGGAATTCTCTTTTCCAATATTCTTATTTCACTTGTTTTTGTTAAATACGTGGGTACTTTTGTGATAAAAATAGTTTGTAAATCATATGAGTGAATTAAACAATGACTTCTATCGAATGGAAATGTCTTCCAGGAAGGCCTTTAATTTAACATTCACCCTCTTTGGTGGTCCCTTGTATTTCAAATTTAAAATAGTTGTTTAGCCTAGATGCATTGGATTCATACTCTCTGCCTTTTAAAGTGCAGAATTTTCTCTATCTAAGATCTCTTCTGCAAACACACTCAATCTTCTATATCATATCAGGAGATCAAAGAGAATTTCAAGTCAATTATTCCAGAAAGAGGACTCATCAATGACATCATTTCCTCTATGCCAGATCATATGATCCATAAGATAGTTTTTTTTCATACTCTTCCATTGTTTAAGGAATTGAAATGGTATGTAGACACCTCATTCTAAAAATATTTTGATATCCAAGGTTATGCCTATCTTTTGTAAAAATTTTCCATGGTGTGAAAGATTAATACCTAGTCAGGAATTTCGTCCTCACCATTTTTCTAAAAAAGGATATTTCTCAAAATTTTGGTCCAACCGTGTGAATCCTAAAATTTTAAAAAAATTGTGGTGTGGTCTTCACCAAGGCCTTCTACTTCAATCATGTTTGTTTCATATTGGTGTCTTTACCCGCAAATGTCCCTTATATGCCCATCTGGAAACGTTTTCACACATGTTATGGTATTTTTGCAAATTTCAAAGGGCTTGGAATTATATTTACTTTATATTCCTTACCTTTCACTCTGAATGCTTCACTTGGGAACATGTTCTTTTAGGATAAAATCCTCAAATGCTGCACAAATTTACCTGGATTTGGAATGATTTTAGAGGGGAAATATTATGATGGTTATGGAAAGAAAGACGTTCTTATTTATTTCCTAAAGTTGAAGTTCATTAAAATTAATCTATATATAATAAGTATTTGGTTATTATAAATGTATTACTATAGATTAAAGTACAAGGTATAAATGTTCCAATCACATTTTAGTAGCTAAAAACACTTTTGCGCCACTTAGGGTGATGTCCCTTGCAATGTTGATAGAGAACCTCCATCCCTTTATCATTTATCCTTTCCACCTAATAGTGAAGGTTAAAATCATAGAGGTGGTGGCTATAAGATCCACTCTTATTAACACTCTTAAAAAATTTCATGCAAATATTTTGAGAACAAAATTATTTCAACAACATGACTTCACCATTTCTTTGTACTAGAGTATCTAAACAATCCCAAAAAGGCTAAAAAATTATTTTCTTTATTCAAATCTTGAATACTGACACCATATTACCTTGGATGGCCTCTTAGACTCACTATTCTCTGGTCTTCACACTTCTAACAACATCATTCTTTCTTATTTCATTCATCATAGAACTCACTCTTCATTTGTCTTACCATGTTCATCCTTTTACTTCACTAGACTATTGTACAAGCACGTAATTATAGGACCTTTAACTTCCTAAACACCTCCAAATATTCTTCACATATCCACACAATCAAATCACTGTTATAAGGCCGACCAAAATTATTTCAAATAACCCAAACCACAATAATACTCTCCATAGCATAAAACTACCAATTTTTGCTTTGAAGAACCAATAGTTTGTAATAAAATTTTGATGTTCATATCTCATTATATGGTTTTTGGAATCAATAAACCCTTAAAAACCCACTTGAAAAATATTTTTTGTATTATACACTCTAAATTGCATAACATGACCCCTCAAAATGCGTGGCATATACTCACTCTACCAGAAAGAAATTTTGTCATAAAAATTATGTGCATGTTCAGTCCAACTGGAAAATGCATCATAACTTATAAATTTATGATAATTAAGAAAAAATATCTTTAACCCATCTGGAAATTGATTTTATTACAATATTTTAAAAATTTCAAGTCATGCGCATTTAATATAAAAAAGTAATGCTCATTGATATGAAACAAATAATTTTTTTATTAGGTAAGGTAAAAATAGGGATCGGCTCCTAGGGGCCTTTAAAAGGAGGAAACAAAAAAACAGAGCAGAAAATAACCATAGAAAAATATAGAAAGGTCCATAAGGAGTTAAGCAAGCTTAACTATTCAATAAAAATCCAGCCCATGAGCAAATAACTAGAGGCACTAAACAAAACAGCCAAAAAAAATAAGTTGAGATAGTTCGTAAAAAGCCCACCAATAGTCCAAGACCAAAAGATCAATTAAATTTTAGGAGAAGATTCGTTGTTGTCAATAAGACTATCTTTGTTGATTTCCTACTCTTTTCTCATCTCAGTAATATCTTCTTCCAAATATTCCTCAAAGTTACTGATACACAAATTGAACTTTCTCTTTTTCATGCCCTCAAATCCATCACGTCCATCATGTCGCTCAAATCTTTGAATTATTTTTCCAGCACAGTAATCTTATTCTTGGAATTCATGTGGGCTGAATAGATTTATTTGCAAACTCGAAAGACTTCCATCATGATTTTCCCAATATCCATCATTTGTCTCCTCCATAGCCTGTATAACCCTATCCAAATACTGAACCTTACTAATCAAACCCTCAAGATCATTTTCAGCACCATATATACCCTTATTCCTAGAAGTTCTAGCTTCACCTTAACTTTCCACCCATTTATCCAGTCCTTCGTCCTCCATAGCATTCCTATATAAAGACATTTTACTGGGCCTCATCTTGGGGATGCACTTCGCCAGGGTCATGTCCTCCTCTTCCTTATCTTTAAGGGAAATTGCAGGTATGGGTTTCCCATTCTCATACATCAAAAGGATGATCCCTTCATGGAGATTCATCTCCACCTTTTCATTTTGGAAATCCTTCAAATAAGTAATCAATGATATGAAAAGGAAAAATGGAATTCTCACCATGATTTTATGTCTAAACATGTTAATGAAAGACAAACGATGTGTCTAAATTTTATGATATTTTCCCTCCAAATTAATATACTTCATAATTTGGAGATAAACCTCATTCTAAATGCCAAGAATACAAGATCTACTAATGCTATCAGTGAAAAAATAACACCTTTCCTTGCACACAAAAAAAATGTCTCAATTTTGGGCTCCCTGTGAGTTCTGGCTTTAAAAACCTTCAGCCCTTCCATCTTCATCTATGTAGCCTAAGAAATGGTTCTCTTTGTGACTTCAATTTCCATACCTCTTACCATAAACTTTTCCTGATTCCAAGCCATACAAAAATCCTTCGACAACCAAGAATCGTAGCCATGCAATTTAGAGATAAAATTGTGAAAACCCCCAATCCTGAGCTTTTTTGCAAAAAAACTGATTGAAATCCTCAATACATTGATTCGCCAAGTTGACCTTGATTCCATCGCCACCCATATTTGGAATGCAAAACCTATCACACCCACTCACACTTCTAATGCTCAAAAACATTTTAGAAACATCGAGACATAAATTGAAATTGCTCCCCTTAAGTAAACTGTCTTCGCTCAAGTGACACCTATTCTCAATTGTGCAAGAATCACATATTTTAGTGCATTCTATCTCTACCAATTTCTTCATTAATTGTCGAGGTTGAATCATCACCTTTCCTCCATATTTTTTAATCATGACGTTGTACGTTGAAATTTGCCAACTTATCCGCAAACATATTACCTTAGCATAGGGTATGATTAATTGAAAACTTGTTAAAAACTTTTAAAATTTCCATGAGATCACTAAGAACATTTCATAAGGTCTAATTAATAGTGTTATTATTGTTAAGAGCATTAACAAAAATGAGGAAATCCCCCTCAATCTAGATATTTTTGATCCCTCTATCCTTAGCCAAATTGAAGTCCCACAGAAGAGCTCTAGCATCCGTCATATTGGTATTTTGTCTCCCTTATGGACCAGAATAGGCATATATCTAATCATCATCACTGCTTCTAATGATCCCTCCCCCTATCATGACCCATGTTCCCTTTTGACGGACCATCGAAATTTAACTAAAACACATTGTTCTCCGGCCTGGTTTATCTGGTGTGAATTCTTGGTCTTTTGATCTCCACCAGACTGAGGGAAAAAATTTTAATCACTTCTTCCTCCCATCTCAAAAAAGGTTTTTTTCGATTAATATTACAATGATATAAAACAAATAATTATCTTAAAAACCAAAAACACGATTAATATTACCTTATGACTGCATTTTCATTTAAAACATGATATTTCATTTCTTTTTCTGCCTCGTATCATGAGTAATGAATGATTCACTAAATATTATCCTGCTATATTCAAATTCCCTCACATCTCTACCTCTTAGAAGTAATTCCTATCCTAAGACTCATCATGGTTGTCATTTTGTGACTTTTGAACTTGTCGTTTTCTATAATTGCTACTATTATACTAAAGAATTTTTTAATGAACTACTCCCTATATTGACTTATCATACTAGTGCAAGAAACCTAATACTATCTTTAACATCCTTTAACCCAATTTACAAGCTTAACTCTCCATTTCCATCCTTTCACAAATCCAAATGAAACTTTTGAGGGAAACATTTTTACAAATGAAATTCAAAATTATGACTCTTTTTCCCTTCTTACAAGGACTCGTTCAAACCTCCTATGGACTCTACCACATCGTATAATCTCAAATTCATGACTATAAGATAGTTTAACAACATGATAGTTATTATGTAAAGATTATCCTACGTCATACTCCAAAGGTGGAGAAAAAAAGTCAACATAATCTTTGTTTCTTGCACATGTCTTCATCTTCATTGCTTTTGTTTTACCTTCTTTCATTGCTCCCGGTATAATTATATTCATCAGGTCCACTTGGGTTCGACATAATATTATTTTTGTATGCAGTTTCCTTTTGTATTTTCCATTTCTTCTTCATGTTCACCTTTACTTTCATAATCCTCAAGTTACCATTCTTTGATCTTGCACACAGAAACACAAAAAAAGGAAAATACATTGCTTTTATTCCCTTATGTTATTTATCATCCATATATAGTCCATTTATCCTTCATTTACATTATTAACAACTCCATTTCCTTGCTTATTCACTTTCTCATTCTCCTCCTTCATCACCTCAAGTTTCCTTAACACTGTGTTTTCTTATTCTTTTGTTTCATTTACATCATCATATGTATAAGAAATCATCTTTGTCACAACTTTACCTGCACTTTTTTATTTTCCCCATAACTAACTTAATAAAATTTGTAAAATACCATAAACATCATTCGCAAAACCTTAATTGCATTCTTTCTCACCAACATGCTTGTTAGTTTCAAATGCACAACTAAAGTCATTTTTCACAATTTCAAGGAATTCATCCATAATATAATGAATATCTAACATCAAATCATTCGTTTTACCCACCTTGTTTACATGCTCTACTTTCTTGTCCTCTTTTTTTTTTGAAATATAATTGCTTACCATGAGTTTATCTTCTTTATTGTTCATTTCATCTCCATTCTTCTTATTTTCAATGTTATCATCTATCAGTGCTTCCCTTCTTAGCTTTTTTTCTTCACTCTTAATCATTCTCAAAAACTACAACTTATGATTTTTTTATACAATCTACATCACAAGCCATTTAGCTTTCTTCTTCATCACAAACTCAAGCCAATACCTTAGTTTTTAGATAAACTAAGTTAATATTTCTACATCTTCTCTTAGATTACTCATCTCTAATTCCTTCCATTCTTTATGTTTCCTCTTCTTCTATTTCTTCTTGGCTTCATCTCTCTTCTTCTTTTCTAACTCTTCTTGTCTTCTCTTATGGCTAAGAAGTTTCTACAAATCTACTATTTATTTCTCTTGATCCATCCTTGCACTGACAAGTTCGTTTCACCTTACCTCTTCTCTTTCGTAAAGTGGTATGAGCATATTCAAATAGAAATTTTACACAATAACGTCTTTATATTATATCATAGCTTTTAATATTATTACATATATAGAGGATAAAGTAATCCTAAATATAAGGACAAGTAAAACATAGTTTGTTTAGAAACACTCCTAAAATTTGCTATCTGCGTGAGTTTGGTTTGAAAACCAAATTGCATACATAAAAATATTTTAAGCAAATCACCCACATAGTATCTCACAAACTTTGTTATGTTGACCCATCATGTGAGCACTAGAATATTATTTCCTAACATTCCCCCCTTAGCACGAATATGGGGAAAACCTTCCTTATACTACAACGTGCGGCTTTGTAGCCTGCTCATGATATGGATGGTTTTCTGTACAATACCAACAACCTATAGGTGGTTAGCCAAAACCCACACAACAGATGGTTTTTTAGGACAGTACCAACATCCTCTGCATAGTGTTTCAAGTGGATTACTAACAACTGCAATATCATGATGTTGCAGTAGTGTCATCAACTTTCATCACATTCTTCCTTTAGGACATTACATAAGAAATTTTGTTGAATTATGTTGCTCATATACACAAATTTGAAATTGGTAATGGAACATTAGATCATGTCCCTCCCCAAAATTTGAAATTTCGACTTATTGGAAACAAGAACGCTGCAAACAAACACACACCACAAAAAACCCACCATAATTGATATGTGGCTTCGTCATTGGCGAATGAAGAGAGGTCGTTGAATGACCTCCAACCTTCTCTCCCTTTGTCCTATAATGTCATGTTACTAGCTCAACTAGAATTAGCTTTGAGGATCTTTGAACAATTCACCCCATAAGATTGACATCACATACAAGTGAAAATGCGTCCACTTACTAAAAAGTGAGGCAATTTTTTTATAGAATTTTTAGAATGAACCCAAAAAGACTTCTAGACTCTTAGCTTTAATAATGACACACTAAAATGACGATAGCCAAAATTTTGGCTACAAATGACTTACTATTTTATCATCTAGATTCTTGTCAAAATGACTATTTTAATAACAAGATGATACAATACTATTACCTAAATAGGAATAAAATGACTCAACAAAACATAATGACACAAATTGAGAACTCGAAAAATAACTTATTTGACATAGTATTGTTATTTGAGGATAGACCTATACATTTTATGATGAATCTTGACAATATAAACCTACAAATAACATACATGTGGTATCCTCCATAGGACTTTAAAACCAGCTCAAGATTTAATATGAGTGATTGACCATATGAATTTAGGAGACCCACTTAAAATAACAAAAACCTGACTCATCTAAACCGTATTGAATTATCAAAACTAAAAATGGATGCTTCCTTAACCAATTTATTGAAGTTCACTAAAATAGACCCTATGACCATTCAATACTAGACCTATGAACACAATATACAAGTCGACTATGTGGGAAACCAAACAGAGGTGCCAAACTAGAACATATTAATGTTATAAGCATTTGTACACGAAGATTGAGTCAACCAGCAGCAAATGTGATAAGTCATGTCACATACGTCGCCACTACCAATGCATAAATAGTGGTTGTTGATAGTGTACATAGCCACGAGAACTAAAAATTCGGTAACTCATCTCCTCGTGCAATAGCAGGAAAAATGATTAGAAAGATGTAGATCCAGGTTGCTATGCACCACTTTTAGAGCTTCAAGAATAATGGGTAGAAATGGGTCCCAATTTAACGCATAATTATTCTCATGTCGACTCAATAGCAAATATTTTGATAAGTCTTGAAGAGATATGTGAAGAATTGTGAAACCGAGTCTGAATTCTTATGGAACCTGAGGTACATCAATGGGAAATCACGTTCTCCTTACATGGATGTGACCTCTGAACATAGACTGACAATAAATGGCTTAAACATATTTTCAAATCTTTGCATGAAGGCTCCAATTCTCATAAATTCGCAGTAATAGTTGACGCATGGGTCAGAGAGATTCTTTTTCTCAATCCCTACTTATCACTGGTTTGCTGAGTATCTCCTATTGAGGATTTATCACCAGATCTTCAACATCAAAGTTTGAGATGAAGATGATGCAAAACGTAGCCTTTATCCAATGTGAATTTCATGAACAGTTATTGAGCACAGGTCGAGTGAAGGGCATAACACAGATTAAACAAAAATTAATGGCTATGCACTTTCAATATACACGGCTGTAGCAGATGCAGTATGACAAGTAGAAACTCAAATGAACATAAACTGATTTGAATTAGTACAAACACATTTACTAAAATATACTAAGCTTTTGCAATAGAGCATCTTACACACAACAAAAACTTGTTGATTCAGACAAGGACAATAGAGAATATCGATTGTCCATATAACATTATTTATTCCTCCATCGGAATTATCCTTGTTCTAATACAAGATAAAGAGGTACGAACATATTTAAATAGAAATTAAACACAATAATCTCTGTATATTATATCATAACTTTGAATATTATAACACACATATATAGGATGGAGTAATCCTAAATATAAGGAGAAGTAAAAAGATGTTTGTTTTACAACACTCCTAAAATTCCATATCTATGAGAGTTTGGTTTAACAACTAAATCTCATACATAACAATAATATAAACAAGTCACCTGTATAGTAGCTCACAAATTATATTATGCTTACCTATAATGTGAGCACTAGAATATTATTTCCGAACATTCCACAACTCACCTTGGTCTCACTAGGTTTTTTGGTGTATTCTTTTTGTTATCAACTTCTCTCACTTATTTTCACCTATCACAACATTCCCCACACACAATTACACAACATTGTTAGAAACAAAAGCATGCATTCATTCTTCGAAGCCAAATCACAATAACAAATCCATGCTCTGATGCCAAATGATGCAAATGAAAACATGCATATATTATAAGAACAAGAAGATTTTAACAACTTGAATTCACCTATGCTCTATACTAGAGGATCCAAACAAGCCCAGAAAGGCTTTAAAACTACTTTTTTTTCTCAAATATCGACTACTCCCACTATATCACCTTGGATGGCCTCTTATAATCACTATTCACTATGATTTATACATCTCACATCATCATTCCATCTTACTTCTTTCATCAAATAACTCACTCTTCATTTATCTTACCATGTTCATCCTTTTGCTTCACTAGCCTATTGCTCAAGCATGCAATTCTAGGACCTTTAACCTCCTTAGCAGCTCAAAATATTGTTCCCCTATCTAAAAACTAAAATCACAGTTATAACTACCACAAATATGAGTTTAAAAAAACCCAAATCACAATAATACTCTCCTTTGCATAAAACTACCCTTTTTTGTTCTTCCAAGAAATAACGGTCTGTAACAAAATTATGACACTCGTATCTCGTTGCAATGTTTTCAAATAAATAAACCCTTACAAATCCAATTGAAAAATGTTTCGAATATTATACACTCAAACATGAGACATACTCACTTGACCAGACAGATGTTTTGTTAAATAGTTTGTGTGTATCCTCAGTCTATCTAGGAAATGCGACATAACTCAAACATTATGTATCATCAAGAAAAACAATTTTAAACACATCTAAAAAGTGATGTTATCCAAAAAATTTCCAAATTTCAATTAATTTTAATTTACAATTAAAAGTTTATGCTCACTGGTATGAAACAAATCATTAACGTAAAACACAAAAATCAGAATAATATTACATTATCATTGTATTTTAATAAAAAAACATGATCTTCCATTCATTTTTTGTCCTCCTACCATGAGGAATGAATTATTAGCTTACTCATATCCTTCTATATTCAAATTCCATCATGCTTCAAACTCCTAGAAGTTTAACTCTTTTCCTAAGACTAGTCATGGTTGTCATTTTGTGACTTTTAAACTTTCCTTTTTCTATAACTGCAACTATTAATCTAACTTAAGAATTTTTAATGATGAACTCCCTTTGATTACTTATCACACTTTTCCAATACAACTAATATTCTCTTTAAAGTCCATTAACTAACTTTACAAGTTGAACTCTCCATTTCCATCCTTTTCTAAATTCAAACCTCAATTTGGAGGGAAAAGTGCTTATAAAGGAAATTCAAATTTTTCGTTATTTTTCCCCTCTTACAAGGACTCATTCAAACCTCATATTGACTCTAACACATTCCACAACCTCAAATTCATGACTAGAATATATACTAATAACATGATAGTTCTTGTGCCAAGATGCTCCTACATCCCGTGGCCCCTTTGATATTATGGAAATACATTTTTTGTTCTTTTATTATATGGTGATAATATCTGCTATATGTAACTCTTGTTCACATATATTTGGGATTATTTGTAATCACTTGAAATTAATTATAAGTACTAAAAACCTATATAATTCTTCATCATAAAATTATCGAACAATAATTCAAACACATGTGTGTGTGGTGAGGGTAAACTACACATGTGGTAACAATTCCATGCATTGAACTAATCCATTTGTTTTACTAGATTTTCTCATTGTGAGATAATTCCTCACATAGTTATCAAAGTTTTTTTATTAAAGTGTGTATAGCTATCCAACCCCTATTTGTGCACTCTTGTCTCTTGAAAAAAAGATAAAAGCCTAACAACATAGTATGGAATGTACCTTTTGTGGTACTAGAAATATGTGTTATATGTCATTTATGCAATGTAACCCTTTTTTGATTAAAACTATTGTGCAATGATTTGATTATATTTTTTCTTTCTAAGAAAAAGATTTGCGTTCGTGTGAATTATATTCACACTTTTTGTTATGTACATATTATGTAGTATTGTCGCTAATATTAGACTGATTATCTGAATAACATTCATAAATACACATTTAAGTTTTAGTTATCCTCATATATGTCGAAAGGTTAACATGTGAGTTATGGAATGATCAATCCCACCTTTCACCGAACCTCTTACATTTTCAATATGAGGAACCCTTTTTTCCTTTGGGGAGATTATAGTGGATCTGAGAGTCATCTCCAAAGATAGTGGACATGTAATCTCTTAGGAATATTATGTTCTAGTTAAATAATTACTGGTTTCATGCACATATGAATTTGATCTTGATTAAAGTCCAACCTGGTGAAGAAGACACTAACAATGGTTCTTAATGTGCTATGAAAATAATTTCCCCATGAAATACTTGTAAATACAAAATAGATTCTATAGTAGTTCCAAATGAATACAAATTAGAAAACTACAGAATGTATATGTATGCTTGTAGATATATCTCATTATTCAAAACGTGTTTTATATCTATACAATGGACAATATGGTAAACTACTAAAAATATACATGAAAGGTTCTTAAGAGGAACCAAAAGGTCATCATATAATGATACTACTCGAATCCACCTAAAGTAAATATTTGAAAACATAAACATCATAAAAGTCTAAACCTATTATATTATTACTATTATGTCATTTTTCTAATTATCAAAGTCATATCTCTTACCAAGTTAACTCATTTGACGAACCGTTTGAACCATCGAAAAGATGATGGAAAAATCTTGAAAAAAATCACTATTACCATAGAAATATGGTTATGCTTATAGAATAAAAATCCAATAAATTATCATAAGATCCCCAAAAATGTAGAATACAAGAAGCTACTAAAGACAACTAAAAATTGAATTTGAGGAATTTCAAAAAATACATGATAAAACATCCCATTCTAGATAATTTTTTCTTTCTTAAGAATCAATCGGTCACATTTCTCCTAGTTTTTTGACTACATGTGATAATTCTCTATCAAGATTACTTATGGTGAACCACTTCCATTGGTGCTTCATTTACCATTTTTTCACTACATGGTAGAGTGATGTTTTGATGGTTTATGACCTTGACCACCATGTGAATGATATACTTACTGTTCACTAGTGTCACAAAAATTGGGTTTATCTTTAAAATCTAAAAAAGTGTGATGTATCCAAGAGTGGAAAAAATTATGGGTGGAGAATGTCCATATTGAAAATTAGATGCAACCAAAGGTAGGGTGGACGATTTAAGTTTTATAAATTCTCATCATTATTTTTGGTTATTATGTACGGCCCATATTGCACAGGTCTACGTTTCTTATATGTATCCTACAATCACTCTATCTAAATAGGTAGCGATACCTTATCCTCGAATTGGAATGGATGAGAAAATTGATGGACATCATGACATTTCTTGTACATCTATATTGGTTGTTCCTAGATTTTGTATTATAATTTATTGATTGTGTCAAATTAATTCTAAAAATTTGGTTTCCTTATCCACTCATTTTTTCATATGGGGAGAGTATTCTTCCAACATGAAGGAAATGATAAATCATTGGAAACCAATAGCAAGAATCAAATATATACCTAAAATGGGATATATCCCATCGAGTTATGAATATCTTGGTTATGTCTATATTGAACATACATAATACTTTCATCTCATTGTTTACAGAACATAAAATATTTTGTCTTTTATTCATATATATTTACAAAACATCGAAGAGAAGAATATAAATAAAGAAATACATTTGTTGTAAAAACGGTTACAGAAAACCGTCTAACCAACCAATGTAATATGTTACGCTAACATTCCCCCCCTTATTACATTGTTCATACAAACATACATTTCCTAATACTGGATGTCACCCCCTTAATAAGAACACTGCAAAAAGGGTCTTCACACGAGCATGTGCCTACATGGTCTTGATACACATGGTTTTTCTATGGTTGACCATAAACCTAGAGGGACAGGAGGACTTTCTGACTTTTCACCTCAGTGGTTTTATAGGTTTACCACGAAGCAAGAGGATGATACCTCAGTGGTTTTACAGGCTGACCACAAACCAAGAGGATTTTACCTCAGTGGTTTTACAGGTTTACCACGAACCTAGTGCTAGTACCATGCACTGCTTTCAGTTCTTTTCTACTCCCCATGATGCTCTTCAGTTTGGAGGTCCCAAACAGGAAACTATGCACCATCTTCACTTTATTAAACAACCAAACAACATAGGAAAACAACAAGTTCAATACTGACAAATATTCTACCTTCACTTCTAAGAATCATAGCAATCATGTTCTTAGTTGTAGCCAATGATGTCAATTGTCGTTTAGTCAATCTTCAACCGTAAAGGAAACAAATCACTACCATAGGGTGTTGCCCTTGAATATGTTGTTTTCACCCATAATGTGAAATATGAATACTGAGAAAGAAACTACATCCAGAAAAATGCTATCGACTGGATCTCATCCCTTAGACCTTATTGCACATGGTTCGTGTTGCAAGTGAACATATTCACAAGAAAACCATCTTATTTTCGAAGCATGGAACTCAGAGGATCAATTCAAATCGAAGAACCATTGGCCAATAACTATGCTCCAGAATAATCCATTTTCAGCATCCAATCACAAAACAATAGAACATGAAACAAAACACAAACCAAAAGTTGAGGAATTTGGTCCTCAATACCTTATTCACCACAATATCTGTTGGCAGCCTCATTGCTTGCGGCTTGCAAGAGGTCACTGGATTTCCTCCAACCTCCGTTGTCCTCCGTCCTCCTTCATTTTTGCTTAGAATACAAGAGATGATGTGAAGCCAATCTCATCAATAGCTTCCTCACTCTCATCAGAATCTTGTGGATCTTCTATATGAGCAGTATTAGATCCATTGTGTTTTATATTTCCTTGTAGAACATCTCTTGCTCGACTATGATAGTTCCACATTGTATGACCTTTCTTCTGATAATAGTGGCATTCAATCTCTTGTTTAAGCCCTTATTTATTTTTATTTGATCACCTGTGAAAGTTTCTATTTGTGGAATAAAGTGCACTTACTTGTTGAGTATCACCTTCTGTAGCATCGTTAGTTATGCATTTTTCCTCTGCGAGAAGAGCTGCGATCATGTCATCTAGAGATTTAGACTGAATTTGACTGAGAGTAAAAACAATATTGTTGTATTTGGCAGATAGACTATTTATTAGGATAGCTTTGGCATCCTCGTCTTCTATCACAACTTTTAATTCTTCTAGTTGTTGGAGCAGAGACCAAATATTATTAATTTGGCTAGACATAGAAATGCTTTATTCCATTTTGAATCTATATAACTGAAGTTTTAGGGAAAACTTTGTGTTTAATGCTTTCACTCAAAATAATTGATTTAAATTATCCCACATGTCCTTGGAATATTTATTGAGATCAACATGATGGAGTTCAGAATCAGAGAGAGAAAGGCCAATAATTTCTTTTTTTTTATCATCTCTGCATTTCCATTCTACTAATTTGGCGGCGTCTGTGGGTGTTTTCTCTTTCCCATCTATTATACCTCATAAGTTTTTATGCATAAGTTGCATTTGGATCTTCACCTTCCATGTATGAAAGTTTAACCCCCGGGTATTTTTCCAAGTGAATGTCCATAATAACTACTAAAGAAACAAAAAATGGTGAAGTAGAAAGTAAATTACCAGTCAGGACTCTCTGTCATATTTTCCTCCATATGTCCCGCACTTCTCCATTGTCTACTTTCTTGACACCCTTTTCTGTTGGCAAAGGCATGGTCTTATCTTTTACAAAATTCTTTTTGACGAGCCTGCCTTTATCCTCTTATCATTTTTAAATAAATCCAAAACCTCAACTTTTGCAAGGAGAGAAGGATAATCAGTTATGCAACCGTTTTATCCACATTCCTCTGTAGATTCATTGGAAGAAATGATCAGCCTCAGCGATGCTTCCTTCTTGGAAGACTTCTTCTTTGGAGGATTCTCCTCATGGATCACCAACCATTGGATGCTGGCAGTGCTTTGGCACTTCACCTCCTCCCATACTTCTGCCCACATGGCTCACACAAACTCCACGAAGGTTTATTTTCCGAGTTAGCGAGCAAGATATTTCAGGTGCCTCCTCTCATACCATCCAATCGCTTTGTGCTCTAATACAATGTTTACAAAATATAAGATATTTTGTCTTTTATTCATATATATTTATGAAACAACGAAGAGAATGATATAAATAAATAAATACATTTACTACAAAAAAGGTTACAGAAAACCATCTAACCAACCAATGTAATATGTTACACTAACACTCATGTGCATAGATGTCTTGAGTAATACATCAAGTTATAATGATCCAAAAAATGAATTAAGTGACTCAATTATAAAATTATGTTTTTATGATACTTATATTATTTGTCTCAATTTTCCGTAAAACGATTAAAATTGGATTGATAATTTAAAATAAATATTAAACTAATAAGAGACTACAAAATGAAAATGCAAGCAAATATGGTAATTAAGTTTTCTGAATGTGGGATATATATTTGGGTGTGTAAAATATCTAGAACCAATCAATTATTGACTTATGATCACATGTAAAATAGTAATTACATACAATTAATTCTTTGGTCTTTAAATAATGTCTTCAAATCCTCTAGAACAACCTTTGATTATGCCTCAAAAATTTCCCTTCAAAAATAACATTGCATACTTTCTTTAACTCTCCCAATAAGGGTCATGCCTTAACAAAAGATACAAATTTAAATTGAAAATTCACATTTATATAGCACTTCCAATCCCACCGCACAATGGTACAAGCCTTATATTTTCATATAACTAGTCCACTATATTTAGGAATTAAGTTCTAAATAGGCAATTTATCTACTCCAATAGATTTAGGAATTATGTTAGTTTATTAACTAATAAAATGAAATAGAGAATTCAAGTTCTTTCCATCCAAACTTATAAGGTTTGACTCTCCTTCAAACACTACAAGGAAATGAACCATTATATTTTACTTCACTACCCTACATGTTTCATGTAATACAATGGAAGTAACTATTTCCTTGTTTTTATAAAATACAAATTTGTAACCATTCTCACAAAAAATTATAACAAGATTTCTCATAGTTTTAAAATAAGAGCTACTAATTTTCTAATAAGAATTCACACCCATTTTATACAACAAACCAACTAAAATTAGTACTAAGTAGTTTTCTTTTCATTCTAAACTCCATTATACCAAAAACTTAACTCACTAAAATTATTTGTCTTTATACTTCATTTCCATTTTATCAAAATTATTTTACTCAAAATGCCTTTCATTGCCACTTACATTACAACCTTGATAACCAATAATCAATACAACTTTTCTTTCAAAAGCAATACAATAAATATTTCACTTGAATTGGGAATTTTTACAAGAAGGTAGCTTAAAAAGAGGAATGTTTAGTCTTATACAAGTGCTCCAAGTATCAAATCTCCAACATGGCTCCATCTTTCTTCACTTGATAACAACAACGAAAAATGGGGGAAAGGAAACACTATCCACCAAACTAAAATTCCAATGAGAAGAAGAATCAATTCTTCTCATCGGACCCCGAGCCCCAACCACAAGGAAATAAGGGATGGATCCTATTGGTATCCAAATTTGTTCACCTTTTCAGTCTGATCAACACCATAGATATGGCTTGAAACTTAAAAAACAAATTAGACCATGTTGTGTGTCAATGGTAGCCGGGGATATGATCTAACTAGCACTCAGATTTGTGGAGAAATGGATAGCACTCCAATAGGAATTGAGCTTGTTCTAGTTGTTTTAGGTTGTGCCTTATAACCAAGGTAAGAGGACCTATTTTTTAACCTTGTGATGGTGAAGGGGATGAAGATGTCCTTCTCTTTGCTTGAAATTCTATGATGGAGACCTTGACGAAAACATGATCAACACCCCAGATCTGAACTCTCATAGGTTGTCACTTCTCAAAACATGGGTATGTTCTGAAAACAAGGCAAAGGTTACTAGAGACATTGGAAATCCTGATCTGTTATGCATAATTTTTCAAATGGATTTTGATCTTCTGTGGGTATACAAATGCAAATCAGGGATAGTACATGATAGGATCTTTATTGTTTAGATGATTTTTGGTTGGGGATTGACAAGAAAAACTAGGATTGATCAGATCTTTGACAATCTCTACAATACTTGCACAACTATCAGATGAAATGCATAAGATAATCAGGATGTTCTTTCAACCAGAAGAGGCACAAATGGAAGCCCAGGTTGCACTATTCACACAATCTTTGAGAACTCACCACAAAATCTTGAAGTAAAGAAATCAATTAAACACAAAAATCCTTGATCAAACTACGACTAAGGTACCCTCAAAGGCTTACAAGAAATCTTTGCATTCAAGGAAGGTAAAGTGATTTTAAATTTGTTTATCTTCTTATCATATGAAGGCTCTTCTGAATATGAGATTGCAAATGCCACTAAAATATGAACCAGAAATGGAGATCCTGTGTGATTTCTAAAGACTTTCAATGTAAGATTGCAACAAGAACAATAAAAAACTACTTACAGGAATTTAAAAAATGGTAACAGACACCATATTGCAAAAAGAAAACATAGATTTAATTCAAAACTTGTCATATTCAACAGTAGGGGAGAGTTACATGAACAATCTCAAAGTTGTGTGATGGCTATACACTTGTAACCAAATCACATACATGAATTTCCAACACATGAGACATTAACTTGGTTCTTTGGTGGATTTCTTAGAAAATGAACTTTCTCTCAGAATGTTTGCTTGTGAATCTCAATCTCCTCCTGTTTACAATTTCTCCAAAATGCATTATATACCTCATGCCACATTGGAGCCTTCTTTCCCAAGAAAAGAATATGCCATGGGATCAAGTTTGTTACAAAACATTCCTCATGATTAAATGAAAATGACATCAAACAGAAAAACACTCACAGGTTACCAAGTGTGCCCAAAAGATTAAATCATTACAAATATCTTGATCATTATCCATCCTGGAGGCATGTTTTTCATCATTGAGGCATGCAAACACCTCTTACTCATCATTTTCACCTTTTTACCCTTTTAAACTACCTCTGTAACTTTTGATTTTTTCATTTCACGTGCTTGCTTGGGATGGGGCAAAAATTTACTGCAAAAACATCATCAGTCAAAGAATTAAGCAATGAAAATGATGCCAATGATCTTGGAAGGCCAAGAGGACACAAAAGCACTATAATTTTGATGCAAAAATCATGATTCCAAGCTTCTTGGAGCTCCCATGGTGGCCAAAACAAATGGATGCATAGTAACCGTTGATATTACATCAACCTTTAACTTGATCATGCCCTCCACATCGAAGATGCAATCCAAAAATACGATCAATATTCATTTTTAATAACTTTGCAATAAGGTGGGACACGTGTCAAAAAATGAATTGGATAATCGGGTCCATGCCTTTAAAAAATGCATATGCGACATTATTGAAAATCATTGAAAATTTTGCCTAGCCCTTCAAGAGCCCACCTCTTGGGCCCAGATAACAAGTGTCCAAAAATAATTGCCATCTTAAGTTCTTGGGTGCACGTTTTCCAGGGTAAATTTTAAGAAAAAAAAGAAGATTTTTGACCTAAGTGTTGGATGGTCCACCCTTGAAATTTGGAGTTGGTACACTTGGCATAAAGTGTTTTTTTTAAGGATCGTGCTTCAATTGGCAAATAATTTTGACCCTTTTAAAAAGTATTGGAAAAGATAGCCAATTGGTAAAAAATGCGGGCCCGCACCTCTAATACCTTTTCCCTAATGCCCGAGCAATGAACTCAGGTGTTGTGCTTTATCTAACGTCTTGACCAACGACTTCAAATTTTGATTTTGAACTCCTCTTGGGCGCCTACGGTCTGAAATAATCCCCTGTTACCTCCGTTGGCCCACCGAGCTTCCTTGTCTTCTTTTGGTACACTTGTCCACCTATGATTGGTGCGTATAGCCATACTTCATTTTTCACCTTTTAGGCAACAAAGGTCAAAAGTTATAAAAATGTAACCAGGTTCAGCCCCTTCAAGTCCGCCTACTGCCCTTTTGGACAACATCCTTTCCTAAATCGCTGCGGAGATTCGGCCCAATAATTAGCTTTTATATGTTTTACTTGTGAAGAAAGGAAATCATCAAATCTGTTTTTCCCCTCCGTGGACCCGCCAACCCGGTATGCACAACCTTACTGCTACAGTGTCAATCATCTGATTCAAGTGGGGGCAAAGCTAATTTTGAAACTTTATAAAAATTAGAGCCATAAAAATACCCTAAGTCCCCCCGTGGCCCGTAGCTTCCATTTTGAAATTTTTAGGACACGTGTTGGTCTTGCTATCTTTGCCTTCCAAGTTTCGTGACAAAATTTGTATTTTATTGACCATTTCTCACAAAATAAGGTCTAGAGTGTGAACCTTATGGTGTTAATGTTAACTTCTTATCATCCTGCCATTCCGTCTACCAATCAGACCATGCCATGTAGGTATAATTTGCTCATAACGTTTACCTGGGCATGAAAATGCACCTTCTAAATGTAAACTAGCTTATGACCTCCAAGGTTATAACAATTTCCCGACAGCCATATAGTTGGAGGCAATAATAGGAACCCGCCATGTTGATACGTTTTCCTTTGCGAAGAAATCCTCATCAAGTCTGTTAAGTACGTGTTGCAATGACACTCTTTTCTGACAATCGTTAATCCTTTTCAACAAATTTAAAGGAAATGGCATAGAATATCAGTCTTATCTACACTCAAGGGACTGGCAATTTGTTTTATTTTGAAGAAACAAAAGGATGACTACACAACATTTTCAACACTTGGGAATCCATTTTTTAAATACACATCAAGTATGAACTGATCAAACCCTCAATTTCATACACGACTACTTGGGCAGAACGAAGAAAAAACGACATAGCCTTGCAAGAAATTGGAAAAACTAGAACGGTCACTGAAATAGGGCAAACTTCTAACTGTACTTAAAACTATGGCAAAAGGAACAAGTTTCTAAGCAATGTTGAAGCATTCAACTGGAGGGGAAGAATTCCAGACCATCAAAACCAATAGGATCAAGCATTTTTATTTGCAGATGGCCACATGACTAGCCTTGATACACTTAGGGCAACATGGTGCTAAGCCTTCACAGACTACCACCAACGAAAACAGTCACCAATACACTTTCAAAGTCTTGCTCTACTATAAGACTTAAAGGCCTCACTATAATTACTTTCCTAATTCCTCGTTTTCCTTTTGAATGTGGAGTAAATATTTCTACATGAAAGCATTATGCTAATGGCGTTTTACACTAATTTCAAAAGTCCCATTTATTCAAACACAACCTAAGATCAATTTACTACCCAACACTTCAACCAAGAACTCACATCCATACAATACATAACATACAAGAAAAAAAAAAGAAAACAAGAGTTCAACATCCTACCTTGTCATGGTAAAACTCATCTTTTCAATCATGTACCAAAAATATTTCAAACTCAAGAAAATCCAATCACCCTTCAAATCCAACAATCAATCACTACCCAAAATCTAAGATCCAAAGACAAGAAAGTAACCCGATTTACTTCCCAAAATTTTCAATAAATAGAAAAGAGAAAACGGGAGATGATGTGGTTCCATGTAGAATTTCATATCATTTATTCTCCACTCCACATCACTCAAGTCAATCCCATACTCCAATGAATAATAAATGGGTGGTTGAGATGTATGACAAACCTCTTATACACACCACTCCAACCCACATCCTTTAGGACAAATAAATAAAAACATCGAAGAAACTACAATTAAAACTCACCTTTTTCCTTCCAAAAGAAATAATGGGGTCTATTTTTTACTCCCTAACCCATAGGTAGGGTTGGTCTAAGAAATTAAGAGGTGTCGAAAAATCTTAGCTTATCCCAATTGCATGTAAAACACATAATACCTCCTTTAGTCTTGTGGCTGCATAAAAATATCCAAGATAGCATATATTAATATAAGTCAAAAATCATCCATACATAAATTAAATAATCATCTAGGAAATAAATGTTTCTATTTTAAAATTCCAACAATGTCACAATTATATATTTCATCAATACCAATAAGATCACAAGATTAGTACACTGCTAACTCTTACTCAATATGAAAAAAATGTCGAATGTCATAAATATATAAATATTTCAACAACACATTATCATCAATATAAAATGTCTCTCTAGGAAATCTACACGATCATACTATGAATCAAAATCCATCAATAATCAAAATATCTCTATCTTCTAATCATCATGCTAAGATGAAATGATACAATAATATCCATGTATATAACAAATAGTAATTGAAATTAAAATTTAATAAGTGTCGAAGGGAAGTGGAAACTACACATTCGGACCCCATTTAAAAAAAATCATATCAAGTCTGTTTGACCCCATTCAAAACCCTTTGGAAATATCTCCATGAAATATTTAGTTTGATAGTATATTTGTCACAAATTCATATGATTTGATTAATTGAATATGGGATCCTCTAGGATCAATCCTCCCAAATAATAATGTTTTTAAACACTAAAATTTTGGTCATACTTTTCATATAAGCGAGGCTATAGTTTCCACACCCTTCCAATTTCTATCCAAATTTCTTTACATGTATGCATTACTTTAAAATTCAAATGAAGATATTCAAAACTACTTCTTCATGAAGTCCTCACCCTTTTATCTACAATAACATCAGCTTAAAACTCATGAATTTATGCATGAGAAAATTAATCAACAGAAAGCACTTGAATAATCTCATCCTAATCTATGATAAGTGGAATCTTAATCAATTTAAAATTTTCCACATTTAAAATTGAATACATATGCATATATGGAGGTAATGCTCACTATAAGGAACTTATAACAATATTCTCCTTATGGTTTTAATAATTTTACCTTGATATGTAGTATTTCCTTACTAATTGGTAGCTAATCATAATCATTAACTTATAAGTTATAATCAACGTGATGGTTGTCGTGCTTTTCCTTGTACATGTCTTGGATATTTTTCAAATACTTTTTCATTGCTTGATGAACCATTTGTATCTTTTGAATGAACCTTTTTTATTTAACAAAAAGTTCACATCCATCTACCATTATTTCTTATTGAAAAGTGAAATCCAAGGGAGACTTAGGAAAATAATAAAAAAATGTCTCAAAAGGAGACTTATATGTAGAATAATTCATGGAATGGTTTTTGTTATGTTGTAGATAACGTAAGTACTCATCCCAAAGTTTAGCATATTTGATATAATATTCTTGATGTGAATGTAGTACTGTATAGTTTACCGCATCTATTTTCCTTCCATTAATGGATGTAAAGGAGTACTATTCTTCAATTTGGTATCCATAAAGTCCCACCAATCTAACTAAATATTATTGCTGAAGTGAGAATCCCAATTAAATGTAATAGATCCAAGAAAACTAAAATGAACCCCAATATCATTGAAGAACAAATGTGCAATTTATTCACCTATTTTCCACTTTTTGCAAGTACTCTAATATACACATTTTGCTAAATATATACACAACCGCTTATAAATAGTCATGCTTTCTATTTTTACATAGAAAAAATCCACCAAATTCCAAAGAAACATTTTTACACATGGGAAGGTTTGTACAAAAATTGGAGTATACAAGCACAATATTCTATTACTAGGATTAATTATGACACATAGAATACAAAATTTTACATACTTAAATACATTATCATACTTACGAGGCTAATAACCTTATCTTTATGAACATGTGAGTATTTTTCAAATGAAAAAAATACCATAAATAAAATAAGCATGTGATTCCCTAATCAATTGTCCACTCAAAATTCCCCGCTCTGATAAAAGTAAAAATTTCAAAATTTTGAGTTTAAGTGTCTTTTCTGTGAGCTGGTGGTGTGAAAAAGGCCGTGAAATTGAGAAAATCTGTGTTTTGGGTCATTTTGTAAGTATTTCGGGCCTGTCGGAACTTTTTGTCCCAACTGTCCCAAGTTCAAAGGGTCTTCTGTTCCCCGATCGGCCGAAATCCCCGAAGTTGTCCCATTTTCGGCCCGTCGGAAGTTTTTGTCCCAAGTGTCCCAAAACTCAAAGTGCAGTTGTTCCATTTTCGGCCGAAACACCCGAACCGCGTACTTCGCTCTTTTGTCCCAAATGTCCCAAGTAGAAAAGTGCAAGTCGTTCCATTTTCGGCCGATTCGGCCGAATCGCGTCCTTCGCGCAACTTTTGTCCCAACTGTCCCAAGTTCCAAATTGCTCTCTGTTCCACTTTCGGCCGAAACACCCGAACCGCGTACTTCGCGCTTTTTCCCGTGTCCAAACTGTCCCAAACCTTTCCATTTTCGTGCGAGTCTGTTCCATTTTCAACTGAACCCCCCGAGTCGGCATAAGAACTTCAGAACCGCGTACTTCGGAACTTTTTTCCCTAAATCCCAGAAAAAGTGCAAGTTGTTCCATTTTCGGCCGATTCACCCGAACCGCGTACTTCGCACGTTTTCATCCCAAATGTCCCAAAATGCATTTTCTCTCCCTGTTTCACCCGAATCGGCCGAGCCGCGTGTTTCGCGCATTCGCGTCTCACATGTCCCAAGTGAACCTAATGCAATTCATACTTAGTTTTTCCCGCTCTACCCGAATATGCTAAATATGAATTTAAGTTGCGGCTCTGATACTATCAATCCAAAGATCAAATTCCAAGGACAGCTGGCAGAAAGACAAAGCTTTCAAGACGTCTGGTTATATCAGTTTTCAAAGATATTCATTGTCATCTTCAAGATGAAAATTCTGGTGTGTCCCTCGTGGCAAAGACATAGCTGAGACGTGGAAGAAATTCAAGCAGCGGTTTCTGAAGTTGATGGGTCCCTCTCGGTGACCGGCCACCTGTCTTCTTCTCCATACGTTTCTCTTCTTCCCTTTCTTTTTCAGTTTTCTTTGTAATAGGTTGAGGTACTGCGATTTGGCGGTCCTTAACTATTCTTTAGTTAAAAGAAACAGTTACGAAGGGTAACTGATTTGTAAGCTATATAATGGCATTTTCTATGCCATTCGAAGGAGGAAGAACTTGGCATATTTTCTGGAAGTGTAAATAGATCAGAGAGAAATCAATACAAAAGGTCTTTCCATTCATTGTCTATCTAATCTTTGTTATCTCTGTGTTTTCATTTAATTTCGTGAAGATCATTTGTTTCTAGTTCGTTAGTCTCACTGATTGCATATTTTCAAATATTGCGAGTATAGTGATCTTGTACAACCAAGAAGGAACTTTGTGTCCTTGATTAATGAATCTGAAGAAGGTTATTTACAGAACTTTGTGTCTGGTAATCTCATCTTGTTCATCCAATGCAAACGATCTTGTTTTAAATTCACTGCAACTTCGCATACATAAAGGATTATTCTGCTATCTATAATTCTGCATGTTGCTCTTCTGCTCACCCTCGTATTCCCTTTCCTCAGTCCTTTTGTAACTGATGATCCTTGTGGAAAACACTTTCGTAATATCCAAGTTCAACCATAAAATCATGTTTTGTATATTTGTAAATAAGTTCGTTTCTGAATAAGGGAACCTCTCCCATTAAAGAGGAGGGACTTCTTGTCCCCTGACTGTTGCTCTTCTTAAAAGTCCTATTTGACGACCAACAGTATTTGGCGACTCCGCTGGGGAAAATCACATTCCAGTTCTGTAATTTTTCGATCATCTTTTGATCTGGCGACTCCGCGTTTTACTCGAGGGAGAAGGACCCTTGGTATTGAAGACTCTCAGTTTCAGCTTTTGGAGCAGCAGGGTTTTCCTCTTCCTTCCTCAAGAAATAGAAGAACTCGTTCGACGAGCACTCCACCTGTTCAAGAAAGAAGTCCTACGGGTGGTATTCCTTCAGAACCAGCTAGCCCTAATCTTCAAGCTTTGATTCTTGCTGGTGTTGCAGTTCCTCTCCAAGCCATTTTTCAAAGAATGGCGGTGCCATTACCATGGGGTCATCGTGTCGGGCCCCTGGCCCTTACTCAGCCTTTGCATGAGTTACCTAGAGGTAACCGGAAGAACTTCCCCAAGTTCAAAGGTGACGGCAAAGTGCATCCTGATGAACACATCGCAGCTTTCATTGTTGCCTGTGGAGTTCTGGGAGTCGAACATGAAGACGTCTCCGTGAGGCTGTTCGTTGAGACGTTACAAGACAATGCTGCTGATTGGTTCTACCACCTTCCGGCTAACGCTATCACCGACTGGAACACGATGAGAACTCAGTTCGAAAACCGTTTCGAGCCGGCAGAAGATGTGCATGATTTGCTTGCCCAAATTTCTCAAATAAAGAAAGATTCGCAAGAACCCATGAGAGAGTTTGTGGCCTGATTCAACAGACTGATCAACAAGATTCCTGTAAATACTCACCTGGTTGATCAAATTCAAAAGTGTTTCTTCCTAAATGCTCAAACGCCCAAAGTTAGTTATGCACTAAGAAGGGCTAATCTCGCAACATTGGTCGAGGATCAAACTCTTGCTGTTAGTATCGAGGATGACTTGATCATGTCAGGGAAGTTGAGAAGAGACCCTCCCAAATCTAAGTCTGCTGCCTCTTCCTCTTCCACCCCTGGACTTAATACTGATCCATTAGTTCAGAAACTTGCAAATGATCTTATTGCTATAAAGAAACAATTGGCTCAGCATGCCCCTTATGCAGATGTTCCAAGAAGGAATTTTCAGCCCAGAAATCGTTTACCTCCTTCTCAAACAAGACTAGCACTTGAAGGACCTCCCGTTAAAGTTCCTGTGAATGCAACTTGTGAGGTTGAAGAACCAGATGATGATGAAGACAATGAAGCTTGCGAGGAGTATGCGGAAGAATTTGATGATGAGGTAGAAGAACTTGAGGGATCTCGGGTTAATTTCTTTACCACTGAGGGCATCGATGATGGAGATGATTATGATGAAGTGGTAGCAGACATGAATAGCGAATCATTTGCTGTCATGACTCGAGAACAGACAAAGCAGAGGGAGAAGGTGACACAGCCCATAAAGAAATCTAAGGAGCAGTCGGCAACTATCCCTGTTATTGCAAAAAGAGGATCTCCTATCCCTACTTCATCTACACCAAAGGTGAGTCCTATCAATCCTGCTACCAAAGTTGCTTCTTCTTTTTCTCCTAAAGTTGATAAGCCTAGAATTTCAAATGATGATGGCCCGTCCACTTCTGGGTCTTTTGATATTGTTGATCACCTGAAAAAGACCAAGGTCCAAATCTCAGAAGCTGAGTACTATCAGACCCATCCCAAAGCTTTTGCCAAGATGATTCAATTTGTTAATTCCCATTCCAAGACCACCTCTAAAGGCCTTTTACCTACTCCTCCTTCTGCACCACAGCCCAGTCTGGTAGCTGCTGTCACCTCGCCTGGTGACAAAATTAAACCATTTTATGTAACACTTCTCATAGCTGGCCATAGACTCAGTAATTGTGTCATAGATTCAGGAGCCTCGGACAATGTCATGCCAGCTAAAGTAGCTCATGCTTTAGGCTTAACCCTCACTCGTACTTATGGATCTTGCTACTCTATGGAGAGTAAGGAAGTGCCTCTGGTTGGAAGGATTAAAGATGCACAAGTGGCTTTTGCTGCCTTGCCTGAAAAGAAAGTGTTGGCTACCATCTTAGTAGCAGATATCCCTCCTTCATACGGGATGTTGCTAAGTAGGAACTTTTGTAAAGATGTGGGTGGGGAAATTCAAATGGATTGGTCACATGCCCTTGTACCGGTTAATGGACAAATGAAGAAGCTGCTGCCTGAGAAACAATCTGAGTATATTGTGCAGAAGACGGATGATCCTAAAGCACAAATACTCTATGAGGATATGGGTCATGGTAATTACATGATTATGTCCCCTGATGAAATCCCACCCCCCAAAGTGTCTCCTAGAGATCCTAACGGGGTTTGGATTTTAGAATTTGATGGAAGTTGTTCCTCAGCTGGTTCTGGAGCTGGTGTCCTGCTAGTGTCACCTGAAGGAAGCCTACACCCCTTTTCATTCAAGTTACAGTTCGAGAATACTAATAACACAGCAGAGTACGAAGCTCTCATTCTCGGATTGCAGGTGGCCAAAGAACAAGGTGTAAAGAACCTCCTGGCTCGTGGTGATGCAGAGCTGATTGTAAAGCAAGTCAGAAACCTCTTTCAGGTAAAAAATGGGAGGCTGAAGCATTACCGGAATCAGGTTTGGGATTCCATTGAATTCCTTGATGCTTTCTCTATTGAAGCAATACCTAGGGAAAAGAACAGCAGGGCTGATTCACTAGCTGTCTCAGGGTCACTGCTGATTCCTCATCCTGATTTCTCTCAGGACAAATTCACCATTGAAATGGTCCATCGGCCTAGTGTACCTGACAACACCAATAACTGGCAGGTTTTCAATAATGATCAGCATTTGCTTTCCTTCCTGGAACTCAAAGGTAATTTTGAACAACTGTATTTTGAGGGAAGTGACAACCTGCCTCGTGAAAGTGTGTCCTTTGGCCAAGCTGTCACCCAAGGAGAAGAAACAGATCAGGAAGGGTGCATTAAACTCAAAGGAAACAAGATTCCTAAAGGCTTGGTGAGTTTGGAGGAATTATTTGATAAACATGACAGGTATGTGAAATCTAGAGCTTCCTCTGGGCCTCAACAATCAGCTGAACATGACAAAATCAATATTGGAAGTTCTACTGACCCCAAGCTCGTGAATATCGGAAAATGTTGCACAGCAGATGAGAGGAGAAAAGCAATTGATCTTCTAAGGAGGTATAAGGATGTTCTTGCTTACTCTTATGAGGATCTAAAAGCCTTCAAGCCAAAAGATATGCAGCACTCTATTCCTCTTAAGCCTGGAATTAAGCCTTTCAAGCAGAAACAGAGGCAGTACAACCCCAAAATAGCTGACACCATCTTTCAGGAGATTCAGAAATTGTTGAAGGCTAAAATCATCTTTCCCATTCACCATTCAACATGGATTGCAAATATTGTGCCTGTTAGGAAGAAGAATGGTGAGATCCGCATCTGTGTTGATTTCAGGAACCTGAATCAGGCTTCTCTGAAAGATAATTATCCTTTGCCTATGATGGATCAAGTATTGCAAGCAGTAACAGGATCGGAAATGTTATCTATGCTTGATGGATTTTCTGGATATAATCAGGTAGAGGTTGATACTGCAGATCAACACAAGACAGCCTTCACTACTCCTTGGGGCACCTTTGCTTACAAGAGGATGCCTTTTGGGCTCATTAACGCTGGTGCCACTTTTCAGAGAGCCATGGATCTGGCTTTTGGAAGCTTGAAAGGGAAGTGTATTGTCATATATCTTGATGACCTGACAGTGTTTTCCAAGACAAGAGCAGATCATTTTGATCACCTGGAGACAGTTCTGCTAAGATGCAGAGAGCATGGAATTTCTTTGAATCCTAAAAAATCTGTTTTCTGTGTCACAGAGGGAAAACTATTAGGGCACATTGTCTCCAAGGATGGTATTAAGATTGACCCTGAACGAGTACAAGCTATCCAGCAAATTCCTCTCCCAACCAGTAAAAAGGGTGTGCACTCCTTCTTCGGTAAGATCAATTTTTTAAGAAGGTTCATCCCTGATTTTGCAGAGTTAACTTTGAATATTTCTCAAATGATGAAAGGGAAGCAAACATTTGGTTGGTCTTCTGGAGGAAAGGAATCCTTTGAGGGTATCAAGAGAGCTATCGCTAAAACTCCAGTTTTGGCCTGTCCTGATTTCAGCAAAGATTTCATCATCTATTGCTATGCTACAGATAATACCCTGGCTGCTGTCTTAACTCAAGAAGACTCTAATGAGCATGAACTCCCAATTGCATTCATGAGCTATATTCTAAAGGATCACGAGTTGAAATACACCATGATGGAGAAGCATGCTTTTGCAGTGGTCAAAGCTGTGAAGCAGTTTCGTTTTTATATCCTCAACTCTCACTCCATGGTGCTGGTTCCAGATACAACTGTTAAGTCGATTCTCACACAACAAGAATTTGGATCCAAGAGAGGGAACTGGGTTGCTAAGGTCCAAGAGTACGACATTGATATCAAACCGACCAAGCTGGTTCGTGGAAAAGGTCTTTGTGAGCTCATTGCTGAAGGAGCTAAACATGAGTTGCTGGAGGAGAAAGCTGACATTCCTACTGTTCTGTTCCTTAGCTCAGTCGATGAATGGTATGCTGACATCGCCCATTTTCTCACCTATGGGGAATGCCCCTCTCATTTAACTGCCAAGGAAAAGAGGACTGTTAAATTGAGGTCAGCGCAATATGTATTATGGGAAAATGCTTTGTTCAAGCGTGGCTTAGATGGGAGATTTTTGAAGTGTGTGGACAAGGAACAGCAGAGAAAATTGCTCTCAGCTTTTCATGATCAGGCATGTGGAGGGTACTATTCATCAACGATCACTGCTCACAAGATACTCCGTGGAGGATACTACTGGCCTTCCTTGTTCAGAGATGCATCCAAGTGGGTGGATAAATGTGAGGCTTGTCAGACTTTTGTGGGAAGACCTAAATTGGCGTCGTTGCCTCTCAAGCCAGTTGTGATTGAGGAACCATTTCAACAGTGGGGTTTGGACTTCATTGGTACACTTAATCCTACTTCTAGTGCTGGTCACACTCATGTGCTAACTGCCACTGACTACTTCACCAAATGGGTGGAAGCTATTCCAGTCAAGAGCACTACTTCTGAAGTGGTATGCAGCTTCATCAAAGAGAACATCTTGGTAAGGTATGGTGTACCTAACAAGATTGTAACAGATAATGCTTCAAACTTCTCCTCAACTGAGATAATGGATTTCTGCTATGGGTATGGCATCTCACTGGCTCATTCTTCAGATTACTACCCTCAGGGCAATGGGCAAGCAGAATCCACCAACAAAAATCTGGTGACAATTATAAGGAAGTTAGTCAATGAGTCTCAACGAAACTGGCACAAAAAGCTCTATGATGCTCTTTGGGTAGACAGGATTACACCAAAGAGAGCTATTGGAATGTCCCCTTTTCAAGTGGTATATGGAGTAGAAGCTCAATTGCCAGTGACAGTGGAACTGCCAGCCTTGCACCTAATGAAGGCCATTGAGGATACTAGTTTCAGCGATGCTCTGGATAAGAGAATTATGTACCTGCACAAACTGAATGAGGACAGATTGATGGTTGCTGATAGGATATCTGTTCACCAGCAAAAGGTAAAGGCCCTGTTTGACAAGAAAGCTAGGTTCAGAGATTTCCAAGTTGGAGACACTGTGTTGCTATGGGATAAAAGACATGAACCTCGTGGCAGCCATGGAAAGTTTGATTCCCTTTGGCTCGGGCCTTTCAAGATCAGGCACTTTGCTGGTAAGAATTCTTTCTATCTTGATTACATGGATGGTTCTCCCCTCCCACTTCCTTATAGTGGGCAGTATCTCAAGTTGTTCAAGTCCTAGGTGACTAGGGAGTCCTTTGTATATTTTGTACAGTGTTTTTGCTTCTCTGCTTTTGGTGTGTTTCCCTTCTGTTGTTTTGGTGTGTTGCCCTCTGTATTGGTCTGTTTTTGACTCCGTTGCCCAATGGATAAGGCACTGGTCTGCTTCACCGAGTTTGTCTAAGTTCTTGCCTTGTCTCATTCCTTGAATTTATGCCAAGTCATCCCCAGAAGGAGCCAGCTGTTGTCCACTCAAAATTCCCCGCTCTGATAAAAGTAAAAATTTCAAAATTTTGAGTTTAAGTGTCTTTTCTGTCGAGCTGGTGGTGTGAAAAAGGCCGTGAAATTGAGAAAATCTGTGTTTTGGGTCATTTTGTAAGTATTTCGGGCCTGTCGGAACTTTTTGTCCCAACTGTCCCAAGTTCAAACGGGTCTTCTGTTCTCCGATCGGCCGAAATCCCCGAAGTTGTCCCATTTTCGGGCCCGTCGGAAGTTTTTGTCCCAAGTGTCCCAAAACTCAAAGTGCAGTCTGTTCCATTTTCGGCCGAAACACCCGAACCGCATCCTTCGCTCAATTTTGTCCCAAGTGTCCCAAATAGAATTGTGCAAGTCGTTCCATTTTCAGCCCGATTCGCCCGAATCGCGTCCTTCACGGAACTTTTTGTCCCAACTGTCCCAAGTTCCAAATTGCTCTCTGTTCCCCGATCGGCCGAAACACCCGAACCGCGTACTTCGGAACTTTTTGTCCCAAGTGTCCCAAACTTTCCGTGTCCTTCACAGCTGTTCCATTTTTGCCGAACCGGCCGAGTCGCGTACTTCAGAGCTCTTTGTCCCAAATCAAAAAGTGCAAGTCGTTCCATTTTCGGCCGATTCGCCCGAACCGCGTACTTCGCGCGTTTTCGTCCCAAATGTCCCAAAATGCATTTTCTCCCTGTTTCACCCGAATCGGCCGAGCCGCGTGTTTCGCGCATTCGCGTCTCACATGTCCCAAGTGAACCTAATGCAATTCATACTTAGTTTTTCCCGCTCTACCCGAATATGCTAAATATGAATTTAAGTTGCGGCTCTGATACTATCAATCCGAAGATCAAATTCCAAGGACAGCTGGCAGAAAGACGAAGCTTTCAAGACGCTGGTTATATCAGTTTTCAAAGATATTCATTGTCATCTTCAAGATGAAAATTCTGGTGTGTCCCTCGTGGCAAAGACATAGCTGAGACGTGGAAGAAATTCAAGCAGCGGTTTCTGAAGTTGATGGGTCCCTCTCAGTGACCGGCCACCTGTCTTCTTCCCCATACGTTTCTCTTCTTCCCTTTCTTTTTCAGTTTTCTTTGTAATAGGTTGAGGTACTGCGATTTGGCGGTCCTTAACTATTCTTTAGTTAAAAGAAACGGTTACGAAGAGTAACTGAATTGTAAGCTATATAATGGCATTTTCTACGCCATTCGAAGGAGGAAGAACTTGGCATATTTTCTGGAAGTGTAAATAGATCAGAGAGAAATCAATACAAAAGGGCTTTCCATTCATTGTCTATCTAATCTTTGTTATCTCTGTGTTTTCATTTAATTTCGTGAAGATCATTTGTTTCTAGTTCGTTAGTCTCACTGATTGCATATTTTCAAATATTGCGAGTATAGTGATCTTGTACAACCAAGAAGGAACTTTGTGTCCTTGATTAATGAATCTGAAGAAGGTTATTTACAGAACTTTGTGTCTGGTAATCTCATCTTGTTCATCCAATGCAAACGATCTTGTTTTAAATTCACTGCAACTTCGCATACATAAAGGATTATTCTGCTATCTATAATTCTGCATGTTGCTCTTCTGCTCACCCTCGTATTCCCTTTCCTCAGTCCTTTTGTAACTGATGATCCTTGTGGAAAACACTTTCGTAATATCCAAGTTCAACCATAAAATCATGTTTTGTATATTTGTAAATAAGTTCGTTTCTAAATAAGGGAACCTCTCCCATTAAAGAGGAGGGACTTCTTGTCCCCTGACTGTTGCTCTTCTTAAAAGTCCTATTTGATGACCAACAATGTTATAATAACAGGTCTTGAAAGAGTATCAAAAATATTATTTTTTGTAATGTTTTTGTACCTTATCTCAAGATGGATTTTTTTATAAACCACATCCAACGAAAGTACCTTAAATATGGTATCTTTTAATATGACTGGATATATTACAAATTTTAGTGATCTATATGGATGATTTTTTCTTTTCCCATCAAATAATTCTTTAATTTTTTCATTCTTCAACAAAGCATAAAAATCCTTTTCATAAGTATAATAATTCCTTACCACATTGGTGAATGTCTCTCAATGGTAACACACAAGTTTTATCTTCTTCATCAAAATCATGACCATGGAATGAATTAACTATTAATTTATAGATTAGTTTCAAAGGATTAATGAAAATAAAACATTAGGTAATTAGATATCTATTTCACTTTTTCATATAGCAGAACAATTTCATGTACATAGATCATTACAATGTGAAATTATGTGGTGATTGTTGGTTAAATTGGTAAAGCCAATAACCATGCAAACAATTTATTTATTAAAGTTCTTATAACTTTAAACAATCATGGTACCATCAATGATTATTTAAACATCGCAATTGTATTATTCTATTAATGTTTTTATTTACATCATCATTTACTAATTACACTATCTCGTTAAATTTTAGGCCATATAAAATTTGGATGAGATAATTTATAATAATCGATTTTATGAAACTAAAAATCTAAAATTATCTAACTCATATTATTTAATGAATAAACTTTTAGTTAGATAAAGAATTTTAAATGAATTTTAAAAGCTATCAAATGTATATATCGTATTCATTTATGGCCATAGGATCTATTTGATCTCCACCATTAGATTTTAGCTATCTTAGAAACCCTAAAAGTCATCTTTATGACTATATAAACAATTTTTTTGTCTTTTTTTTTCATTTTTTTCTCTAATTTTTATTTTGTAGAAGTGAGGGTAAGTTATGGATATTGGAGAATATGAGATAATGAGTAAAGATACATACATACATACATATATATATAAATACATACATCTTTACACACATACATGTGTATGTGTATGCACTCTTTATTTAATCAATTTTATTAAAGATTTTGACAACCCACAATTATAGACTTTTCATAGATAAATGTGAATGTGTGTCTGTGTGTGTGTGTTTATTATCTCCATAATAATTGGGATTTTGAAATCAAAATTCTTTCTCTTTGTGAAGGACTCTTACGAGCATTCAAATTAGACAAAACAATTGGGTCTAGGCTCCATTTTGATAGGCCACGAAGATATTAGACACATAAGAAATTATTTATTACTAATTGATAAGAAACATTACACCGAATGAAATTTATATAGAGAAGATAAAGTTATAGAAATGCCATATAGGAAGGAGGAGAATAAACTAGAAAAGAATAATCTAAAATGTAACCGACTAGAATAGTATAGAAAAAATTTGGTTAAAACAATGTATTAAATAATTAATTTACTAATATTCCCTTACTTAATAAATTATTTTTACAAATGCACCCCAGAAATTGTTCAAATTTTTCTTTTCCAAGAGACTTGGTGAGTATATCTTCAATCTAATCATCTGTCGGGAAATATTGGAGTTGAACGTTGTGTTTAAAAACTTGATCTCGAATGTAGTGACATTAAACTTCTATTTGTTTGGTTATCTCATGTAAAACATGATTTTTCATAAGTTTTAACACATCTTGACTGTCACAGTGATTGATGGGTGTATTTTCTTCAATAATGCCCATATCTGATAAAATGTGACGTAACCAAATCATTTCACACACTACTCCTAATGTGGCACGATATTCTTCCTCATTGGATCAAAGAGAAACAATGGTTTGCTTATAAATAATCCATGAGATATGGCCAAAGCCAAGATGAAAAATGTATCCTGAAGATGATTTCCTCTCATCAACGTATCCAACATAGTCTGAGTATGTATATCCCTGTTAGAATAATTGAGAGTTCTTATGATACCTCAGACCATATTCTACTATATCTCAGACATATCTCAACACATGCTTCACTGCTACCCAACGACATTTCTTCGGTTCCTACATGAATCTGGAAAGATAGCTCACAGAAAAGAAAATATTTGGTCTGGTATACGTCAAATAAATAAGACCATCAACAAAATATCTCTAGAGAGTACTATCTACTTGGGGTTGTTACCATTAGTTTAATATTTAATATATTTTTGTTATGGTGGATAGTTATAACTGTAACCCTCCACCCGCAGCCTTTATACGGCTCTGCAACTTTGTTTGCAATACGCATTTAATAAATATTTTATCTCTGCCATCATTGGTATCAGAGCACACAACTTCCAAGTGTTGTCTCCATTGTAATCATAGTGGACAAAGGACTGGCACATACCTGGTCTTTGTGTGGTTTGAAGTTTGGAAGACATTAGCACCCAACACCTGTAAAAGTAGTGGCGAGTGATTTTCCATGGAGTGGCAGTGGCGATTGAGAAGCAAGAGGAAGTGGCTTGTGTGGAGTGACCTGTTTTGGCATTTTGTACTCCTTACTGGCATGGACGGTCAGATCCAGCCTGCTTAGAAAGTTACAGACCTATATTAAAGAAATCTACATTTGAAAGCCTTGGCGTGTAGGAGAATTTTGAGCACCCCTCTCTCCCCTGTAGACATGGACATAGCAATGACTAAGTGAAAAGGAAAATCTTCTATTCTAATCTGATTCTCGGCCTAGGCAGGCAACACCTACAATGTGAATATATTTGCGAGAGATGTTAATCCAGATAACCTCGCCACATACATGTCACACATTTCTGATGACGAGAGTGTTACGAGAAACCCTTCCACTGGGTCACCTCTGAGAGCCCAAGAGGACACCACCATCATCTATTTTTCTTTTCTCAATGAATTACTGAATATTGAAAACGGACCTTATTTGACGAATTGGTACATTAAGGATTGTTTGACTATTTCTGGTTCGATGTGTGTTAACAAGCGTGCCGAATCCATGGAGCCCATCTTCGGGACAGATTCCTTCAGTAAGCATTGTAGCCATTTTGAAAAATAAATAAATAAATAAAGATACATTTTTGAGTTTTTTGAAAAATGTCTGCTCCAAAAATATTGCTATCTAATGCCCAACTCTTGAAAGGGCCAAATTTTGCCGCATGGAAAACCAAAATGTGGACGATTCTTCAATTCGAAGATCTTTGGGGGATTGTCTCTGGCAAAGACGCCCCTCCCGCAGACGATGATCTGTTGGAAAAATATGAAAAGGCTAATGCGAAAGCACTCATGCTCATCACCCTCAGTCTTTTTGATGAGGTGCAGCCATACATTCGAGAAGCAACTGCTTCTTCTCAGGCAAGGAGCACATTGTGTACCATCTACGAAGCTAAGAATCTAACGTCAAAGTTGTAACTTCAGACAAAGCTTCATACGATGAGTATGCATAAAGGCGAATCAGTAGAAGCCTTCTTGCGGCGTGTAGCTGAGTTACGTACAGAACTCTCTGCACTTGGAGAACCAGTGGACGACAAGTTGCTTATCCCGCTCACCCTGCGAGCTCTTCTGTCACGGTTTCAGACACTGATCACCACGTTGACAATTACTCAACAGGAGGTGAGTTTTGCAACCCTGGTGAATTATCTCCAGCAGGAAGAAGCCATGTAAAACATACAAGAAGCCTTTGAAGACAAGGCTCTTATCACGAGGCAAAAACATAAGCCTCGGAAAGGGCAATCTGCCCCCCAGAATCAGAAGCAGCATGCTCAGCAGCCATCTTCACAGCGGCCTCCATAGCGGCCACCCTGGAAGCAGCATAATCACAAGGTGGATTGGTGGTGCCACATCTGCTCCATGGATACACACACGACTGTGAACTGTTATTACAACGGTCGCAAGTATGGAAATTTTGGTGAAGAGAGCACTTTTGGCCGAGGATATTCCAAGAAATCCCAATGGCATGCTCGTAATCAAAGGCAGAAGGGCCACATTGCTGCTCAGCAGGATGCCACCTCCGATGAAGAGGTACCAGATTTGACTCATTCTGACGTTGTTCTAGTCTCTCAGACTTCACAGCCATCAGAAGATGTCTGGTTGATTGATTCAGGCGCCAGCAAACACATGACTGGCAACAAGAAGTTGTTTCATACTTTGAGTGACCGGCCCACAGGAGATCGGATCACCATTACAGACAATCAAGAGTATACTACAGCAGGGATTGGTGATGTCATCATTCCTGTTGGAACACGAAGATGTACACTGAAAAAGGTGCTCTATGTTCCAGGTTTGACTTCAAATCTTTTGTCTGTAAGTCAACTTCTTAACCATAGAATGCAGGTTGAATTCTTTGTTGAAAAAGGGGTCAAGTCCTACATCATTTCCCAGGGAGAGTCAGTCATTGCTCAAGCATTTCTAAAGGGTCGTCTATTTGCACTGGATGCGGTCACTTCATCTAGCGTTGCTCTCTCTGCATCAACGGCAGAGTCCACTGCACTTTGGCACTTTCGATATGGTCATCTTTCTGCCAGGGCTCTGCATCAACTCAGTGCGAAGGAAATGGTAAGAGGGCTTCCTCCACTCTCCCATTCCTTACCTGTTTGCTCAGGCTGTCTTGTGGGCAAACAACATAGAGGTCCATTCAAACAGAGCTCTTATCATTCTACAGAGCCTCTTCAGGTCGTTCACACCGATCTGTACGGACCCCTGCTAGCTAGCTTTCAAGGTTTTGTGTACTTTCAGCTCATCATTGATGATTACTCATGGAAAATGTGGGTATATTTCCTTCGGAAGAAGAGTGAGGCAATTGCAAATTTTCAGACCTTCTACCAGCAAGCCACCAGGCAGTCTAGGAAGCCTCTTCTTCTCCTCCGCTCAGATCGAGGGGGGGAATTTGTGTCAAAGAAGTTCTTAGCATACCTGAAGCAGCATGGCATTCAGCAACATTTGACTGCTCCCTATACGCCCCAACAGAACGGGATTTCCGAGCGCCACAACAGGACTGTCATGGAGATGGCTCGTTGTATGCTCTTAACCGCCAAGTTGGAGGATCAGTTTTGGGCAGAAGCAGTCCAGACAGCAGTGTATTTACTCAACCGGGCACCCACAAAGATCTTGCAGAACAAGACACCGGAAGAGGTATGGACTGGTCGTAAACCTTCTATTCATCATTTAAGAGTTTTTGGTTGTACTGCATATATGCATGTTCCAGATAAGAATAAGGAAGAAGATTGATCCAAAGACACTGCCATGTCTTTTCTTGGGGTATAGTACTACCTCAAAGGCATATCGTCTCATGGATCCTGAGACGAAGAAGATCTACGAGAGTCAAGATGTGGTATGTGATGAGTCGTCCTTTGACTCCTTGCCACACAATGGAGATCCAGTACCGACCTTGTCACATAGATTGCTCACACATCCAGATGATGAGCAAGATGATTCTTCTCAGAGAGAATACGAGCTGAGTGGAGACTTGTTTGTTGATCTTGGCACACTGGAAAACACATCTTCACATCAGCAGCGCCAACGTCTGAAATGGGTCCAGAGTACTATCAGGGATGCACACATGAACTCACTTCTAGGTACTTCTACAAGAGTTAGAACACGAAGTCAAGCTAGACATGAGGTAAATTTTGCACTCATGAGTTCAGTTGTTGAGAGCACCGAACCTGAAACTGTTCGTGAGGCATTAGACCAACCACAGTGGAAACAAGCTATGGATGCTGAATATGATTCCCTGATTCAGAATCAGACGTGGGAACTTGTCGATCTGCCTCCAGGTAAGAAATCCATTGGCTGCAAATGGATTTTCAAAACAAAATATAAGGCAGATGGTTCAATCGACAAACACAAAGCACGACTTGTTGCAAAGGGTTATGCTCAGCAAGAAGGAATTGACTATGACGAGACCTTTGCACCCACTGCGAAGATCAAAACCATCAGAGTTGTATGTGCACTGGCAGCACAAAATGGATGGAAACTTCAGCAGATGGATGTCAAGAGTGATTTTCTAAATGGTGATCTACAAGAAGAAGTGTACATGGCCCAACCTGAAGGGTTTGTAGACGAGCATCAACCACACAAGGTATGTCGTCTGATAAAGTCTCTTTATGGACTTAAACAAGCACCTAGGGCATGATATATAAAAATTGATGATCACCTATTGCAGCATGGATTCACTCGTAGCCCCTCAGATATAAATTTGTATATCAAGAAGGTAGGAATAGAGATTGTCATTCTGGTTTTGTACGTAGATGATCTCGTGATCACAGGAAGTTCTGACAATCTTGTAGATGATGTAAAGAATGATCTGAAGAAATCCTTTGACATGACTGATTTGGGGCTACTTCACTATTGTCTTGGCTTAGAGATATGGCAGAAGAAGAATCATATCTTCGTCTCCCAGATGAAATATGCCAAGACACTCCTGGAAAAGTATGGGATGTCAGATTTTAAACCAATATCCACACCTATGGAAAAAGGTTTGTAATTATCTAGATTCCAGGATTCACCACAGGTAGATGGCACTCACTACAGGCATCTTGTGGGGAGTCTCATTTACTTGACTTATACCAGACCAGATCTTTGCTTTACGGTGAGCTATCTTGCCAGATTTATGCAGGAGCCGAAGAAATGTCATTGGATAGCAGCAAAGCATGTGTTGAGATATGTCCGAGGTACAGTTGACTTTGGTCTGGAGTATCAGAAGAACACTCAGTTCTTCTTACAGGGATATACAGACTCGGACTCTGCAGGATCCGTTGATGACAGGAAATCCACTTCAGGATATGTTTTTCATCTCGGATCTAGACCTATCTCGTGGATTAGTAAGAAGAAAATTGTTATTGCTATCTCATCCACTGAAGCTGAATACAGTGCCACACAAGGAGTTGTGTGTGAAGTGATTTGGTTACGTTGCATTCTTGTAGATATAGGGATCCCTGAAAAGAAAACTCCCATCATTCACTGCGACAATCAAGGTGTGTTGAAGCTTGTGAAGAATCCTGTTTTCCATGAACGAACAAAGCATATTGAGGTCGAATGTCACTACATTCGAGAACAGGTCTTGAACCACCAAATTCAGCTCCAGTACTACTCTACTGATTCTCAGATTGCAGATATTCTCACCAAGCCTCTCGGTAAGGTGAAGTTTGATTTATTTAGGGGGTACATTTGTAAGAGAAATGTATTAAGGGGGGGAATGTTAGCATAATTAATACATTTTTGTGTTAGTATTTGTTAAAGGACAGTTGTATAACTGTTTCCCTCCATCAGCTGGCGCTCCCTCATCGGCCTATATAAAGGCGTGAACTGTATCATTTGAGATACATAGCAATATACATTCATTCTTCTTGGAGCATCCTATCAAGCTTCTAGATCCTTGTGATCTGGGAAAACTCTGTTGAAATGTCTTAGTCCTTGGATGGTGGCCATTAGTAATTTGGTAGTTAGTTTTGGTTCAGTTCCTATTAGTCAGTTTCATCCCTTGAGTGGTTTTGGGGAGCTGACTTTTTTTTGAATACTCTATTATGTTGAATATCATTGTGTTTGTAACTAGGTGGGATCCCATCCATAAGGATTTGTGTGTCTCCTGGTATGTTTTAGCATTTAAACATAAAAAAAGGAAATTATGGTCGAAACATGTCTATATTTTCATTTTGGCGAGCTATGTTTAGTGGATAATGATTACTTAAGATCTATGAAACAAACTCTAGTTTGGAGAAGTGTGAAATTTTTATCACTTATAGACTCAAACTTAATCTCTATAATGGGAACATAGGTGTAATATACCCTTCCATGTGCAATGAGCCTGGGATTATGAAGAATATGTAATTTCCTATTTTAGAGCAAGGTAAGAACCCCTGAATCAAGAACTATACAACTTAATTAGTTAACCTATAGATAGTTGATTATAATTCCTCTGTAAGATGAAACGAATGTATTGTTAGTATTACTACACTATTACCAATGTGATAATGAACTCGGGATAGGTTTTCTATTTTGGTTTCGTAACGTAGCTTTGTCTTCCTGTGAATTATCCTCCGATAACGAAGTATGGCTACTAGGTGCAAACCTTTTTTTCCTCACAAATCTCTGATGATTTCCAACAGTTTGTTAAGTCTTGACCCCAACTGGTAAGATTCATGTGTGTCAATCCTCGAGCATATGTTCCTAGATAACCTTATGACATAATATTTTAAAATTATTTCCATAATAGAAATGAGATGATTTTCTAAAGGATCTTCATTTGTATAATTTCGAAATTTTGAACTAAAACACGCAACCTAGTTAGGTAACCCAGATATGAAGGGTATCCATGTCATTTTTTCTTCATACAGTTACAATGGAACAAATAAAAATAGGATTGTAATAGCGGTATTGTGACCACTCGAACAATGATGTTTTTCTCTAAGTGTCTCCGTTTAGAAAGTGTATATTTTGAACTAGTGAGCTACTTTGTCGTAAAATGGTTCTATTATTTGGAGATGTGGATCTTACATGTTCATTATGTGTTTCATGTTATGGGGCTTAATGTAGATCATGTGTTATACATTATCCTAAGTGATCATTTTTTCATCTTCTGTGATGCATCCATCTTGTAAGCAAAAAAATAATGTGTTTGATCCACTAATTATTATGGGGGTTGTATTTGTGTGTGAAAAATGTGGGTGTTATAAATTCAAACAATACTGACAGGTGAGAACATATATTGTCATGATGACAATGAGCTAGTAAATTATGATTATTTGATCGATTTAAAGCTAGTCCTTATGGGTCATTTTTTTGATATATCTTTATGTGCATTCCTGTAAATCCATGGCTACTTGTACATGGTGGTAATCCTAGTGACTTTATCATTATTCATGAGTACATTTCTATATTTATCATTAACTCACCAAAGACATCATTTCATATGATTCTGAGCTGGCATTTGCTGATTGTTGAATAATGTTAAGTTCATTTAGAAAATATGCCAAAAAATAGATGTATCATATTTTATTTCTAGCAATTGTAATCTTACATCTTAATAATATTCTGTCAGTTATTAATTCTATTAATCTTTGTAAATATTACTATGTCTATTTTTAATTTTGTTTATATGTGGCTAGTATTCAATCTGAATTCGAAGCATATTTAGATGGCCTAAAATTCCAAAATGACATCTATGTACTATTAGTATTTGCATGCTTTTTGAAAATAATATGTATGTATGTATGTACTTCAATTTAATTTACTCTAAAGTAGAAGTAATAGTGTCATGTTTTATCACCAAATTTTTATCAAAAATTTGGAATTATTGTGGTTCTTAGTTGTGTTTCTTCCAATAATTTCAGTCATAAAAGGTAGCAAAATGTCACGTGAATACGCTCTAAAGGATAGCAGTCATGTTTTTATGGAACGATTTTAAACTGGATAATCTTGTTGTTGGGTTATGGAATTGAGCCATGATTCTGAGTGCTTTCAAAAAATGTTGTTTTTAGTCTTACAGATGGATCCACAGCTAGGTGAAGTTTGGTGAGTATGGCCCTTCCCACCACTAGTCCCTTGGCTAAGACGAATTGTACATATGGTGGAATTATGAGTGATGACTCATTCAATCTACTCTCTCGGAAAGGACTGAATAAAAAAGGACTAAAACTGTAACAGAGGGTTTTGACAAGTGATTGGTTACCTATCTAACCTCCAGATGAGATATGTGGATCCTAACACTCAGTGAAATTTGGCAGGTGGTGATTCCTAAAAAAGAAAGGAAATACCATTTAAAAATCTCTTACTTCCTGAGCTTTGTTGTTGAACTTCTTAGATCTCAAAAATGTTTGTCACCTATAGGATTTAGGCTTGCTCCCTGGGGTCTAGAAGAAGGGTCCTTGACTTTCCTGTATCTATATAATACAAATCTTCTTTTGTTACATCCTTCTGAGCTGGGGTTTGGTTTCACCATGTTTACCATGTTTCTTCTAAGTATTGCCAGGTAGGGCCTTATGTTCTCTATCAGCATTCACCTTTGGGTATTTTATGGTTATCCTTTGGCTTATATAGGGTTCATGATCCCTTTCGAAATCTACTTTTTTACCCTATGCAATAAACTTCTCATGTCTAGCTTTGGGATTCCAATCATGCACTTGTACTTACAGGTATATACATGTCATTTATCTGCCAATTTAGAATTCCACCTCTCATTAATAGATGTACGGACATGCATATGTGACAAAAATTTCCTTTGAATAGTTACTATCTTTGACTCCAATATAATAATTTCTACCTTAAAATATGAATAATCTATAATTGTTTGCTTTTATCTTTGTTAATTCATCTTATAGTTTCATACATGTAAACTTGTATGACGTTCTTATATGTTGATCACCATTGTAAATGCTAAAACAATGTTCCTATTTAAATATTGCAATAGTGGTAATTTTCCTTTAGAAGGTATACCTGGGATTTGAAAGGAGGAACTCAAATAAAGTTATTCTTATATGTAATAAGACTTGATAGTAACAGTTGCCATTCTTTGTGATTTCGAGGATTACTTTGATATTACAATTCGATATGTTAAAAATATACTTTACATTGCTATAATAAATGATCATAGATACCTTAATTTTAGAATATTTTAAAAATTAACTTAACAAATACAAAAATGGTTACATATGTCAATCTTGTCATCATAGATTTTGTATCTAATGTAATCTAACGACAAAGATTCAGAATGTAATTGCGAATAAGAGATAAATGGTTTAATTGAGTCATGTACAATGTACTAACATGAATGTTCAAATTACAATTTATATAAAATCTAAGAATGTGTGCGAACTAGATACTTTTTATCAACTACTTATCTTTTAATCATGTGAAGAGCTCATTGTCATCATTATAATAATCTATGTGCTCAGTTTCTAGATATTTCACCCTTGAACAGTGCTCCATTCTATGCATGGTTGTATGGGTTGTACTTGAATCTTTTATAGTCCTCATTCATCATCATCAATACCCTGTTTACTTAGGTTGGAGGTCCAAAAGAAGATAAAAAATTTCAAGGTTTATCGACCTACAATTGTCACATTAGTTATGAGTTGTATTATCTTGTAAATTATCAATTCAAATTCAGTGAATAAAGTACTAATTTCAAGTCCATTTTCTGAAATGTGTGTATGCCTTTTTTTTTTTTGGATACATAATTAACACTAAGATATGGAGCTACGACTTATCATTCATTTTCCCCTTTTCAGGTACTATAATGGTAGCAGTTGGAAAAGTGGTGAATAGGGAGCAGTGAGGACCCAAACAAATCACACCTAAAAACATGGCAAGCTTGAGGAAGTGATGGATTCCATCCTTTCTTTGTTAAAAAATTTATGTACATGTTCTTTCTTTACATGCACTTTCTTTTAGAGTTAATTCCTAGGGCTTGTGTGGGTTCGTTGTATTGTTATTTCTTATTAGATAAATGAACTATTTTAAATTTAATAAGATGAATTTTCCTTTCATTTTCTCTAATTATAATTCATTTGAATGGAGAACTCTCAATGAACTTTCAATACAACTCATCTAGACACAAAGGCATGGTTTAGTTAATCCCCTGGAAAATTTATTTGATAATCATTTAGATTTTCCTGTAGTGAAAGTTGCACAAAATAATCCCAAGCGGTAAAAAGGGTCTATTTAATTAAATACTAAAGTTAAATTAATCCCCACAAGGTGACAATATTTCCCTTAGCTCTGTATACACTGGCCGCGACACTATATCTTTTAACATCTTGCTTTGTATAGGCCACAACCTTAGGTTTAACATTGTAATTTGTTTTTTTTTTTTTGGTTAAAAAATAAAGCATTCCATTGGGTTCACTTTATATGGTTTAATATTAAACTTTTCTTTATATATCTATATGTATATATACACAAACTTTAAATATATTAATATTATTTTAATAACATTTATTAATGATATTTTAATATTACTACTATTGTTAAGGAGTAAAGATAGTTATATTTTTAACTAACTTAATCTTACACTTAAGTTTTCTTTTTAAAATTTGATAATATTTTGGGGTAAGAGATTTAAAATCAAGCCAAGCTTCACTTGTTGTTACATCAAGTTACATTGGGTTATAAGTAATTTTACAATAAATTAATAATGAATTTACACATTCCAATGAGGCTAAGGCCTAACTTGCAAATACGTAATTTCTTTTCTCCACTAGTATTAGGAGTTAATCTAGTTTTTATTAACTAAGAAAAAGACAGAAAATTTAAGTTCTTTCCATCTACACATATAAAGCTTAAATTTTTTTTTCAACCACTATAAGAGAATGAAAAAATATAATATATTGCACTACCCTATGTCTTTTATGTAATAAAACGGGAATAAATATTTATTTACTTTTACAAAATACATATTTGCAAACATCCTCTCAAACAATTATAACACGATTTCTCATACTTTTAAAATAAGGACTACTAATTTTCCAATAAGAAATGCACATCCATTTGAGACATCAAACCAACTAAAATGGGGACTAAGTAGTTTTCTTTTCAATCTAAATTCCATTATACAAAATTTTACTCACTAAAAATTATTTCTCCTTCAACTTCATTTCCATTTTATCAAGCAAGCTTCATTAAAAATGCCTTTCCTTCCCTCATACATTACAAACTTAATAACCAATAATCAATACAAATTTTCTTTCAAAAGAAATACAATAAATCTTCCACTTGAAGTGGGAATTTTCGAAGAAGGTAGCTACAATAGAGGAATGTGTAGTCTTCTACAAGTGCTCCAAGTATCAAATGTCCAACACAACTTTATATTTTCTTCACTTGATCACAAAAACCAAAAAATGGGGGAGAGGAAACACTCTCCACCCAACCAAAAATCCAATGAGAAGAAGAAGCAATTCTTCTCATTGGACCCTGATCCCCAACCACAAGGCAATAAGGGATGCATCAAACACATGGAACCTATACAATTCTTCCACACTTACTTTCAAGCAACAAACACACAAGAAAGATAACCATAAAAAAATACTCATAAATTTAAGCACAACTTCCCAAAACAATGGCTATACATTAAGCCAAGTAGAGATAGGAATATGGGGATACCCTTGTGCCTCCCAAGAGTTTGGATTCCCACCTATAAATTTTTCCGAAACACAATCAACCCCAAAATCTCTTATGCCTCACCACAACAAAAAATTTATGTCTCTTATTCCTCCCTCACTCTTATGTATCCCTCTCGCTTACTACTCCCATAATACACAAAATAGAAAAATAGAATAAGGTGGGACATTCAAAACCCACTCCCTCCTAAACACATAAGAAGATCGTATACCTCCCAACATATTTCATTCCCATTTCCAAGTCTCAACACAACCTAAGGTCAATTTACTACCCAACACTTCAACCAAGAACTCACATCCATACAACACATAACATACAAGAAAACAAGAAGAAAACAAGAGTTCAAGATCCTACCTTGTCATGGTAAAACTCCACTTTTCAAGCAAGTACCAAAAATAATTCAAACTCAAGAAACTCCAATCTCCCTTCAAATCCAATAATCAAACATTCCCCAAAATCTAAGATCCAAAGCTAAGAAAGTAACCCGATTTACTTCCAAAAAATTTCAATAAATAGAAAAGAGAAAGAGGGAGATGATGTGGCTCCATGTAGGATGCCACATCATTTATTCTCCACTCCACATCACTCAAGTGAAAACCATATTCCAAGAAATAATAAATGGGTGGTTGAGATGTATGACAAACCTCTTATACACACCACTCCAACCCACACCCTTTAGGACAAATAAATAAAAAACATGTAAGAAAGTGCAATTAAAACTCACCTTTTTCCTTCCAAAACACATAACGGGTTATATTTTTGACCCCCTAACCCATAGGTAGGGTTGGTATAAGAAATTAAGAGGTGTAAAAAATCTTAGCTTATCCCAGAAGTCTCTAAAATTGGCCCTTAAGGCCAAATCCGAATTTATAAGGAGAGGTAGAATGTAGAACACTCAAGAACACATACACTCAACTTAAAACACATAAACCAAAAAAAATATAATCTAAGAAATGAATTATTTTTATCCCATCCATAATTAGTTTAGTAACATGATTAATTTACTAATCTAGACACAAATTAATTAATGATAAAAGAGAATTACATCACCATAAAATCACATACTCTAAAACTAAATAAAGGAAAATAAAATAACAACACACAAACCCCTTGCTCACAATTGGAGGTCATCTGCCCCATGGGGACCGCTTAACAACAAAGAAAAAACACACAACATAACACAAGTTGTCTTGGTGACAATTATCGTATCCACCCAGTAAACTGCTGTGTTTGGTCTCCAATCCCCCTTTGATAATTGTCATATAATCACCTATAAAACACACAATACCTGCTTTAGCCTCATGGCTGCATCAAAATATCCAAGATAATATATATTCATATAAGTCAAAAATCATCCATACATAAATTAAATAATCATCTAGGCAAGAAATGTTTCTATTTTAAAATTCCAACAATGTCTCAATTATATATTTCATCAATACCAATAAGATCACAAGATTTGTACACTTCTAACTCTTACTCAATGTGACGAAAATGTCAAATGTCATAAATATATAGATATGTCAACAACACATCATCATCAATATAAAATGTCTCTCTAGGAAATCTACACGATCATACTATGAATCAAAATCCATCAATAATCAAAGTGTCTTTATCTTCTAATCATCGCGCTAAGAAAAAATGATACAATAATATCCATGTATATAACCAACAGTAATCGAAATCAAAATATAATAAGTGTCGAAGGGAAGTGGAAACTACACATTTAGAACCCCATTTAAGAAAATACATATCGAGTCTGTTTGACCCCATTCAAAACCCTTTGGAAATATCTCCATGAAAAATTTAGTTTGATAGTATATTTGTCACAAATTCATATAATTTGATTAATTCAATATGTGATCCTCTAGGATCAATCCTCCCAAATAACTTGATATTTTTTAACACTAAAATTTTGGTCATACTTTTCAAATAAGCAAGGCTATAGTTTCCACACCCTTACAATTTCTATCAAAATTTCATTACATGTATGCATTACTTTAAAATTCAGATGAAGGTATTCAAAATTACTTCTTCATGAAGTCCTCACCCTTTTATCTAGAATAACATCTCCTTGCAACTCATGAAGTTATGCATGAGAAAATCGATCAACAGAAAGAACTTAAATACTCTCATCCTAATCTATGATAAGTGGAATCTCATACAATTTCAAATTTTCCACATTTAAAATTGAATACATATGCATATATGGAGGTAATAATAACTATAAGGAATTTATACCAATATTCTCCTTATGGTTTTAATATTTTTACCTTGGCATGTAGTATTTCCTTACTAATTAGTAGCCAAACATAATCATTAACTTATAAGTGATAATCAACATGATGGTTGTCATGCTTTTTCTTATACATGTCTTGGATATTTTTCAAATACTTGTTCATTGTTTGATGAACCATTTGTATCTTTTGAATGAACCTTTTTTATTTAATAAACACTTCACATTCATCTACCATTATTTCTTATCAAAAAGTGAAATCCAAGGGAGACTTAGGAAAATACCAAAAAAATGTCTCAAAAGGAGACTTATATGTAGAATAATTCATGGAATGATTGTTGTTATGTTGTATATAACATAAGTGCTCATCCCAAAGTTTAACATATTTGATATAATATTCTTGATGTGAATGTAGTACTGTATAGTTTACCACATCTATTTTCCCTCCATTTATGGATGTAAAGAAGTATTATTCCTCAATTTGGTATCCATAAAGTCCCACCAATCTAACCAAATATTATTTTCAAGGGGGAAAATTAAACACTTTTTCTAACAACAAGGTGGTCTCCACAATGTAGCCCAACGTATCTATGATCTGAAATTTTCTTCTCCTTGTTTCGCTCCCATTTTTCTTTCAAACCACTGAGATACTTGATACAGATGTAACAATTCCAGTAACATCAACCATGGAGTTCACCGAGGTTGTTTACAATTCTTCCAGCATCTTAAAGTGGAACATTTGCATGGGAATGGTTGATGATTCATCAGGGCAATGTACGATGGAGTATGATGTCTGTAAAAATACTTCATATGGAACATTTAAATGGCCAAAGCTCTTATTCATGCTCTTAAACTGGCCATTGGAAATTATAAATATCTCACTTTTATAAATACTATCAATGAAAAAAATACAATCAATAGGAGCCCACATCTCCTTCACGCCAAGCAAGACACAAAATGACCAAACATCAAAGGAAAAAATAAGTGGAGGAAACATTGAATTCACCTTTAAAACTTACTATAAAAAAAAATTGCGTGGAGCCCTAGTTGGCTAAGGTGGAAGTTAGTGGGTAGATGACAATAAATTCAAAATTAATATAAGCAGTCCTTTCCCCATCCTTGACGCCACTAGACAAAACCAACTCCACTTTCCCCCTTTCCATACACACTAAACTCCCCCCCCGCCCTTTTTTAAATACTATTTTTCATTTTGGTTAAGTCGTGCACTACATGATTGTATTCCATAACTGATCGTTCTATAATGGTCACACTTTCTCAACCTTTTGGGTATCATTTCCTTTATTTAGGATTCTTTCAAGCCTGCGGATCATCTTTTCCTTGCCACTAGGCTCTAAATTCAATATATGAGATTCCTATATATATAAAGTCACAATGAGATCAAATGCATCCATATGAAAAAGCGTCAAGAATAACACAAAAGGAAAAAAGGGAATTGTTACTATTTCAATTCCTTTAAGCACTCAATATATAAATTGTATTTTGTAGTGATAAGTATTCTGGAGTTTTCAATCTGTTTATATTTTGGTTTATTATTGCACTAGGACCCTAAAGATCTTGCACTATCAAAATATAACCTTAACTAGTTAGAAAAACTAAATTTCCTGTTTATAAGGGGGATTAAACCCTAGGAAAACTAGGGAACTTCTTAAGGCACTAGAAATCAGGGGGCACTAGAAATAAGGGGGTGTTTATGTCTAAATATTTTCAATATTTTTAATTATTATTGGAACTCAACATTAAAAGTTTTTTAACCTGAAGTCTATATTAATTGACACATTCATTGATATTATTATAAAGTAATATAAATTCCATGCATACACATAAAAATTTACTTTAATATTTTTCCAATTAAAAATAAATATGCATCATCTTAAACTCATACAATTTTGTTAGTATTGTTACTCATTCTCTAATGTAGCTCTAGATAACACAAACGTGTATTTTTTAGACTCAAAAAAGGTTCGTCTATTTTTAACAATGTCACTGGTGTAGCTAGTAAAGGCAAGTATAATTGACGCGAAATGAATGTTGATTCTCTATTCCTAATATTTCAAGGGAAATTTCTCTTGTTTATGGAAAAATTAGTAGGCTTGGTCTAAATACCACTCTTCACAAAACCATGGAAACTACCTTAGATTAATTCTCTCCATCCATGAATTATTACTTTTCCTTATTTTATATTTTTGTAAGATATTTTTATTACTTTTATATACCAATTTCTCTAAATTAGTGATTTATTATGATCCTTCTGAAAATTTTAAGATGTACGTAACTTTTTTTTATCTATTTGATGGAGAAAAATTATTAACTTAAATTTTAATAAGGGTTTCCACTTCAATTATTGCCTACTGCATTCCTAACCTTTAATTCAGATCTTCCTATTTATACTTCTCATGCGAAAATATAGTACATTTCTTAGATCATTAGTGAAGACCTTAGAGGGCAATCCAGCACAAAATATCCCTTAACATATTGGCCGCATAAAATTCAATTTGAGTTCTTGTGTATGACTACATTGGGATTTTATAACAAGAACATTTGTGTACATCTGGGTTAAGGAAAGTGAAAACCTGTAAAATACACTCCAACAAAAGCATGTCAACTAAAATGAGAGCCAATAAATAAATATGATAAGATCAGATAATTATGGGAAGGTCATTTTAGTTAATAATGCGCAATTTGTCAATTTTCTCACACTTGTTTCGTAAGATTTTATGCATTAAAGAATAGAGTAATAGTTGCTTGAGATAACTCTATTTTAAAACACTATCTACCTTGTCGAATAGTTATTTAATATAAATAGATGCTCAACCTGAATATAAATGATAGATTAGTAATTCTTTCACAATTTTTTAAAAACCCTATTGAAAAGAGTTATATGTACTTGGATTAATTTATTTTGCAACTCATTATAACACATTTTTTAAATATTTAAAAAAATTTGGATGAAGTTAAAACAGAGTTATTTGTTATAGGAAAAAACAAAAAATCTTCTACTAATTGTGTAACCAATGATGACATCAAATATTAAGGAGAAAACGTGTTGAATAAATTTGTGAAAAGAAAGTATTAATTATATATATATATATATATTTTGGGGATGTACCAATATATTAGTGTAGTTTAACCTTATCCTATAACGTTAGAGAATCTCTTCTTGCAAAATCCTTTCAATAAAAATAGAAAAAGTAGAAAGAGAAAGACAGTACTTTTAGTTTTATTAAGGATTCTCAATTTAAACTGATTTGTTGATAGAAATCCATTTTATTTGAGGACAGGAATTGTACTCTATTATTATATAGATTATACATTTTTGCACTTACTTAAAACTACAACTCTATAAGTTGTAAACAATTTCATCTCCGAGTTCTTAAATTTCTTCACCATATAATTTATTGTCTCTCTATTTTACAATTACATTAATATGTGTATTAGCTAAATAATATTTTATTTATTTAGTTGAATTGTTTGTGATTATACACGTCTGAAATTGGCATGTTAGTTCTTTTGACTTGAGTGTATGGAGATATCAACAAAAAAATGATAGATTAATAATTGTTTCTTAAATTTCTAAAACAATATCTAGAAGAGTTAACTGGAGTTGGATTAATCTATTTTGCGACTCATTATAACACCATTTTCAAATATTTAAAAAATGTGCATGAAGTCAAAATGGAGTTATTTGTTTCAAGGAAAAAGAAAAATGTTTGACTGATTTTGTAATCAATGATGACGTCAAACTTAAGGAGGTAACCACATGCCAGATAGATTTTAGTAAAGAAATAGTTAATTTTATGTATATATATATTTTGTTTTTCATGTACCCAATATATAAGTGTAGTTTAATCTTATCCTTTAATATTAGAGATTCTCATGTTGTCAAATATTGTCAAATTATCTATTTCGAGCAGGAGATTTTCATGATCCTTGGAGAGGAGGTTGTCAAATTATCTATTTAGTGCAAAATTCATCCCTTCATAGGTCCTCGACCTCACATTTGGTGCGACAATATGATGGTGACTCTTTTGGATCGCACAATGATGATCTTTCCTACCTCTCGAGAGGAGGTCTGAATGCTAGTGTAGGCCACACATTTATTGGCGTCTCCTTAAAATATGTTGTGTAGGGTTTCTGTAACACCCATTAATTACACACACAAAAACAATAGTGAAAAATACTAGAATAATTTTTGTTTGACTTACATTGCTCACTACACAAACCCACAAGGCCTCCAAGAAGAGAAACTCAACAATGCACAATACATTTACATAAGTCATAATACTCACATAGACACATGACAACACCATATATATGTCGATGCTACACTTTCTCATTCAATGAACGAATACTAGTGCCAATGACCCAACCACAAAAAAAGGACTCAAAGGTCGGCAAACCGACAACACATCATTACCATGATTACATCTTAGTTACAATTAACATTCCAAGAACATTATTGTGCAAGGATAATTTTATCCCTTTTCCACCTACAGATTCTTAAATTCATTTCACATTCAACTTATAGTTCAAAATTTTAAGTTGCCTCTTTATCTCTTACGACAATCTCCATAACTTACAGAATTATTTGGCATATTTCAAATTGCATACAAAATTTGTTAATTCGCTCATTCTTAGGTTAAGATTATGTTTCTCAAATGTTCATTCAATGTTTAAATTTTATGATTGACTACAATATTGAATCTGACGTGATGTCAAGAAAGAAATCTTAGGATTTAAGGAAGATTTAGATTCAAGATACATTTTTCCATAACAAGTTTCTTTATTCGATATCATGGTATCTTTATTTCCCTACCATAGTTAATATAGTTTGATAAATTTTTGAGTCCATTCAACATTTCCAAGTTAAGAATTTGTTTTTTGAGATTTATATATTTATTTTTTTTCTCAAAGTTTGATCTCACCAAGGCAATTCATATTCTTTTTTAACAAAAGGAAAAGTCTAATTGAGCTAAAAGGACTCTAAGAGTGAAATCATTCCTAACCTCGAATCTTGTTTCACTCTTGTATGCTTTTCTCTTACATTGCACATTATGGTCGTCATTATTAACATTGTTTTTTAACAAAAGGAGTTACTGAATTAGTTTGTATAACCTCTAGAAGAAGTTCAAGATTGGGAGAGCTTTACAACTACACATGAACCACAAGATATGTTTTTTAAAGTAAGTTCCCATGTTTTTCACAGGTCATGGTTCTGCAATTCAAGTTTCTTTTATTCCTAACGATCATACACCCCAACTATAAATGGGTTTAAGGAGCCAAGTTTTTAGTTTCTTTGTTTCTCTTAGAGTCAACATCATTCAAACCAATTTCATTTGCTAGGGGTTACTTACCATTTTCTACCCATAAGGAATTCATTCTATGAAGAAGAGAATTTGTATGATATAAATTGGTAGTCCACTAGGATACTAAGGAGGTGTTATCTCTACTGTACTCCATATCTTTAGGGTTACACATCATAGTTGTTGGTTTGAACAATGGATCTTAAGTTATAAAAATGAACTAATCAATATATTTCTTCGATGTATACATAATATTAGTTGTGACGATTAAATATCTTTTAAGATGATAGAGTTTTGCAAACTAATGAGTTTAGAATGCCAGGGAGGGTACAACAAGTTCAAACATTATCTCCATTTGTCTACTGGATCCCATATTGGGAAAGGTTCATTCAAAGATGAAGTTAATGATATCTGTCATCTAACTTCGTAAGTCAGACCTGAAGAGAATATATTATTCTTACTACACACATGATAACCAATCTAGGAAGTGGAATTTCTACTTACTCCAAAGATAATGTTTGACCATGTCATTCTTAAATTATGGTTTCGTGATGATGTCCCTAAATATACATGTTATGACAGTAACTCAAAAAATTGGGTTATGATCTACTTAAGACTAGATGATGTCATCGAGCATACAATTTTAAGATCATTATAAGGTTTTTAGTTTTATATGAAAAAAAAATAACACAAGAGGGTTAGTTATACACAAATTTTGTACTAGGGTTGACTAATTCACTTAGATTTATTTACTACATTTCCAAGGTAAAGAACACAACACATCAAGTAATTAATCTACTATTGCACACTGAAAACGCACTACAAGATATTACATTCAAATTTATTTAACATATCCAACTTTTTCCATAAGAAAATTTGAATCAAAAAAAGACCCATGATTAAATGTGCATTTCCCAAGGCATTCCGTAAAACTAGCATCTCATACCTATTACAAAATTTCAAATATAAATTTTTATAACATGGCAATACATTATACATTTATAACATTTTCCAATAACATATATAAATTACAATAATATACAATGAATTACACCACACCTTTTTGCCATCTCACTTTCATCCTATAAAACCATGTGAGCATTAAATCAACGATAAATCGCTAGCATGGCATCCACTCTAATCTAGCATAATTAACGTTTTTAGTTTTACATTTACATAGTAACATCAATAATTTTCATTCGAAAGGACACGGTTAGAGACACATATTTATTTCATTTCAGTTCACTTCATTTCTTAGCTAAGGAGAGAGAAAGAAAAAGGGAAGAGAGAGAAATAACTATTTTGGCCAAAAGTTAAAGTTCACATAACAGTCACACAGTATTTCACACAAGTTAAGTCACAAGTGGTAACAGTTTCCATGACTTTATTTGGCAAACCTCGACAGTCCTACAACAAGTTTACAAGTTGCAAAAATGTTCAAATTAGGCTCAGAGACAAAGAAACCACTTTCAAACATTGTCTTCCATTGATGGATAAACATACCATACTTAAATTTATACGTGTGCTCCGATACACAAAGAATTCACAAGAACTGGGTGGAATTTAGAATTGACGAATGGTTTATGGTTGGTGGATATGTTTATGAGGCCATCAGTTGTAATTGGCGTAGTTACAAATGATCAAAAGTTAGATCGAGGGCTCAGAAAACTACCGTCCAAAACTGGACATAACACCCAACGAGAAATTTCCTACAATTGTTTCCACTATATATGGAGAATTTGTCAGAGTCAACAAGACTAAGAACTGGTAAACGAGATTCAAACAGTGGTGGGTTTTTTAGAGCCACCAATCGTAATTGGTCCAGTGTGACCCAATCAAAACTGCGATCATCAGACTACAAAATCTTTGCAAAACTAACAAGGATCCTGTGATTTTCTTGAGTCGAAAGGTTCCAGGAAATTTTAAATAAAAAATACTAGTAGGTTTGTAAAGGTAGATAAACATTTTGTTTCTCAGGATTCAAATGTCGGGTAAAAATGAAAGCCAAGTTTTTAGTTTTAACATCTCCCTAAAATCTGCAAAACCAGGAATGATAGGGAACTTAGAGAAGTAGAGAAGAGATCATGTAAATGGTCGCTACAACAAAGTTGAGATAATTCTTGATGTGAATTTCCTGACATAACAAGGAACACATACGATGCTTGATACATATCCTCATGTATGGAGTTCAGAGTGTTGTTTTGCAGATATCTAGAAAAAATGCATTTTTCCTAATTTTATACAAGCTATGACATAAATGTTGTTTTAGTTGATGACTCATCTCGCCAACTAGGCACAAACACCAAATTTCAATACCTTGGGCCTAATAGTGCGTCGAAGGTTATGGGTTGCAAGCATTCCACAAATGACAATAAAATTACTGGTTGGTAATGTAAATCATAAGTATGTATTTTTGTTATTCACGCTTATAGTCTGGTTAAAAAAATCCAGATTGTATCTTAAGGAGGGGTTTAAGTTTATGGTTGGCTGCCAATTGTTATTTTTATTACATAAGTTCCATATTTTCATTTAAATTAAAATAATTTGATATTAAATAATCGAATGTGAGATACTCTAAGGTTTTTAATTTATTTAACTTCAAATGTAAATATAAAGTACATGAATTCTCTGGTGTTGAATCTGTATATGAACCATGCACTGTGAGATATTTGCATCTGTAATGTATGGCGGTTTCATCTACATAGCCATCAAATAGTTCGTGAGCATTCAAAAATTCCCCATTTGTGGATTCTTTGAAAGTCTCTAAGGCCACTTCAAAGCAAAACAATTTGTGCTTTGAGCCAAATACATGGAATAAATAAGTTGTGGATGATAAATCAAAGGCACCTTTATAAACAGATATAAGAAGGATTGAACATTGTTGGATTAAAGAAATCTGTTGAAACCTCACCTACATCCTGGCCATTCTTTTTTTTCATTTTAGAAAATATTTATACTTGTGAAAAGTTCATAGTATGAATACTTCAAATAGACATACCCCACTAACATCCCCTTGGAAGATGATACTGCAATGCCCAGGAAATAATGATTTAAACATTAAGGTTCGATTGATTATAAGGTCAACTTCCTAATAAATAATGTACAACCACATATCCCGAAAGGGACATAAGATATTGTAAGAAGATCATGATATGTCTGGATCTACCCACTCCAAAAATGATTGTCAGCATAAATCTTTCTTCACAACAAGTAGTTTTCACAAATATATACATACATATTTCCTTAAAGGGGTATAAAAAACACTTAAGGAGACCTAATAAGGATTTATTTTTACACAAATAAATGACACCATACAATGGGTATGAATCAAAATAAATAGGGATAGTATTGATATGAATTTAGTTCAACATAATCCCCAAATTGATTTCCTATCATCTCCCACATTATTTCATCCAAGGCTACCCGAATCATTTGCAACTACATCATCTGAAAAAATCCCCATTTTGGCACAGGTTGGGAGAAAGATGGCTACGGTTGTGGAATTTAGATTTATACCTGTGATTGCATTTGCTTGAAACATTTCTAAGACTTTTTAACAAATCCATTTTTTGTATAACCTACAGTTGTTGTAGTCCACGAGCCACATTTCTTTCAAGGATTTTTGTGAACACTTTACATGCCAAGTGCATGCTTCCACTCTTGCATACATATATATAGGAGAACTGAGAAACTACAACTACAAAAATATGACAAAATTCCTTGTTGGACATACATACCCTGTTACAGAGCTCAGATTTTGAGTTTGTAAAGGTATGATAGAGAGATGGTTTCACGTAGAGGAAAGGTGAAAGAGAAAAATATTGGAGAGACATGAGTAGGATACTATGAAAAAGGGCATGTTTTAATGTCTTAATCATCACCACAACTACACCATTCACCACATAACATTCTGTTAATTTAACATTTTTTATTCTTAGTGGGGGATGCCCTCGCTTGCACCATCCAATTTTTGTAAAAGTTTCAAGGAAAATCTTAGTTTCACATGATTTTTCATTGGATCCAAGAAACATTTCTTGTATTTTATGTATGTAAGATGTGATAGGTCTAAATGGTATTTAGGATGTGTCAATTTCCTTACCTACTTCGTTGACAAAGCTAGTCATCCTCTTGGCTTAGCCTATTGTCTTTTTTGCACACTTAAAAAGTATTTTATTTGAATTTATTTTATTCAAGGCACTACTTGAAATTTATAAATTAATTTTTTATCCAAAATTGATATACGTCTAACTTAAAGTACTGAAAATTTTACGATAATCACAAATTGTTTAATATGTTTAATATATTTGCAGTATTATAAATGGACAAATTTTAAATAAGCATTCAGAGTATATGTAAAATATAATTGTTGTGCCTCATAATTTAACTCTATATTTATTCATGGCAGATCAAGAATTCTGGAACAACATTGGACTTTGTCCAAGTTTGGGACTTGCATCATGAGACAAACGCCCAAATAAGGTTGGTTGCTAAACCAAACTAACCTAATGCTAATACTACTCCTAAGGTTAAAAACACAACTATATAAGCTTAGAATAGTCATACAAAGGGACCAGAGTTAGAGAGATGCATGAAAATGAATTCCTAAGCTAAAAGGGGGTGGTGATAACACTAAAACAAGGGGTGATCACTCTCTCTTGAAGTACCATGAGAAGAAGGGGTGATCACTCTCTCTTGAAGTACCAGAGAAGAAAGAGATCGAATGAAAGGTTAGAGGGTAAAATGCTTGCCACTTTCCAACTCTCCAATTAAATCAACTCAAAAACTTGCATGCTTAACATAAATTACATGAGAATACGTGAAACATGGTGGATACACATCTCAAATGAAAGAACGGAAGGAAGGGAAACAATAAAGTAAAACAAGGGGCAAAATTCAAGCCACATTTGACATCATGTTATTGTTGTAAATATACACAGACTACTACAACCATTTAGAGGGTAAGATGGACTACAAAACACATGTCATGTGTGTAATTTGCCTCACATTTTACACACACAAATACAACAGTAAAATACCAGGATAATTTTGTTTATTTACATTGCTCACTACACAACACCACAAGGGATTCCAAGTAAGGATAAACTCAACAACACATATGATACTTACATAAGTCATCAACTCATATAGACAAATGAAAACCCCATATACATGTCGATGCCACACTTTCCCTAAAATAATGAATACTAGAATGACCCAACCACAAGAAATGGACTCAAAGGATTGGACAATCCACAACACATCATTTCCATGAATTACATCTTAGTTATGATTAACATTCCAATAACATTTTTATACAAGGATAATTTTATCCATTTTCCACCTACATATTCTTAAATTCATTTCACATTCAACTTATAGTTCGACCATTTAAGTTGGCTCTTTATCCCCTTACGAAAATCTCCATAACTTACATAAGTATTTTCCATATTTCAAATTGCATACAAGGTTCCTAATTCTCTGTTCTTATGTTAAGATTATGCTTCTCAAATGCTTATTCAATGTTTAAATTTTATCCTTAGCTACACAAGTGAATCTGACATGATGTCAAGAAAGAAATATTAGGATTTAAGGGAGATTTAGATTCAAGATACCTTTTTCCCATAAACATTATTCGATCATGGTATAGTTTATTTCCCTATTGAAGTTAAAATATTTCAAAACTTGTTGAATTTGAACATTTACATCAAGATTATATATATTTTTATTTTTGTTTTCTCAAAGTTTGATCTCACCAAGGCAATTCATATTCTTTTTAACACATGAAAATGTATTAATTGAGTTATAAGGACTCCAAGGGTTACCTTACTCCTAACCTCAAATCTCATTTTCAACTTATATGATTTTTACTATTACATCGCACTATGGTCTCATTATTAGCATCACTTTATAACAAAAGAGTTACAGAAGTATTAGTCTAACATCTTGAAGAAGTACATGATTGGAAGCAACTTATAAACTATACATGAACCACAAGTGATCCTAATCAACTGAGGTTTAAGGTAAGATCCCAATTTGCACTTTCAGGATTATGCCACTATGTGAAATATATTTTATTCTGTAAAAACATAAAAGGGCTAAAAACCCTCCGTAAAATACCAAGGTTTTCAGCTTATGGGTTCTCCAAACTCAACATATTTCAACATCAATTTAGCTATGAGGAAATAACCTTAGAGATCATTAACAAGATTTGAACCTCATAGTATCAACTATTTCACTAGGTCTATTTGGGTCGTCTGGATCCCACAAGGAATTCATTTAGGAGTAAAACATATTTACCCTATAAATCCTTGGTGTAAAATACTAAGGCACTATATTTCTACATTACTCCAGATAAATATTTAGCTATGAGGATCTAAAGATATCATTAACAAGATTCTAAGTCATCAGTACACGATCACTAGCTCCATTGTTCATCTGGATCCCACAAGGAATTCATTCGATGATTGAATTTAAATTCTAGATCTAACTTCGTAAGACTAGGTAGCCACTAGGAGACTAAAGAAGTTTTGTCATACTACGGATAAATTTCTTCTATGTCATTCCTAAGATCAGGATCATGCAATGATGTGGACTAAACATAGAGTTTACGACGACTAAGGTCAAAATTGGGCTCTTATTTACTTAATCTAGAAGGTGTCATAGAGTGTAAGGTTTAAGTTCATTCTAACGGTTTCAATTTATTCTATGCTAAGAAGGATCACAATGGAAGGATGACACTATAAGGTATTAATTTCAATTTCGTTTACACATTTATCTAGATTTTATAATAAAGATCTGATTGGAATCGCAAAGACACCCATGTTATACTAGATGGAGTGTTTCCCTTAGATATCTTTATTAAATTTTTAAGGTAAGGAACACAACACCAATTATTAAATCAACAATTGCACAATGGAAATGCACTAAAAGATATTAAATTCAAATTCATTTAACATATATATCCAATCCCCTTTTTACCAAATGTAAATCTAAATGAAAATTGGTACCTATGATTAAATGCACATTTTCCAAGGCATCCCTAAAACTAGCATCTCATACAGATTAGAAAATTTCAAATAATAACTTTTTGTAACATAAACTACATTATACATATTCCTATTAACATTCCTATATAAATTACAATAATAAATGCAATGAATCACATAACCTCGTTTCACCATCTTACTTGTATCCTGCAAAACCATGTGAGCATGAAATCAGTGATAAATCGTCAGCATGGTATCCACCCTAATCTAGCATAATTAACGTCTTTAGTTTCCCATTTACATTATAATAACATTATAATTTGCATTCAAAAGGAGAAGGTTTAGATACACATATTCATTTCATTTTAGTTTCACTTCATTTCTTAACCAAGGAGAGAGAAAGAGAATAGGGAAGAGAGAGAAACATTATTTTTCCCAAAAGTTCAATTTCACACAGCAAGTCACACAGTAGATTTTCAAATAGTTATTTACAAGTGTTAACAAGTTTCCACGTTGGTTAGGTAATCCAAAGGGGGTGTCCTACAACTTCCTTTTTACATTTTCCTTGTTGGTTGTCAAAAATTCCCAAATTAGGCTCGAGGCAAGAAACCATTTTCAAATGTTGTCTTCTCGATGAGAAAACATACCATGGGTTAAATTTCTATGTGTCCTCCTATACACCAAGAATTCATAGGAACTAATATAATTCAGAACTAGAAAATGGTTTATGATTGGTGACTAGTTTTCTGAGGGCCATCGGTCATAAATGGTTCTAAACAATTAAGAGTTAGCTCGAGGGATCAGAAACACCACGTCTAAAACTGACATTCAATGGAGGAACGTGTAACTAGAAACTTCCTACAAGTTCCCCTATATATGAAGGATTAACTAGAGTCCAGAGAATTAGAAAGTGGTTTTCTAATGGCGACAAGACCACCGGTCATAATTGGTCTAGTTTCACCTAGTCCAACCACTAAAAATGGTTTTTTCAAACAATCAAGAAAAGTGTTTTTTCTCAAACTTGTTCTAAAAATTACTAGTAAAAATACTAGAGTTTGTGAAGGCGGATAAACATTTCATTGTTCAGGATTAAAATGGCGAGCTAATATGAAACCCAAACTTTTAAATTTTAGCAACTTCCTACAGCTGCAAAAATGGTGTAATAGGGCTCCTAGAAGGGTGTCAAAAAGATCACAATGATCATTCGAGGTCGATTCAAGGATTGCAATGACTCCTCACATAACAAGGTACACGAAGGAATATTAACAACTCCTTTATGGAGTTACAAAGGTTATTTTACACAACCTCCAAAATCGTGATTTATCTATTTTAAGAAGGGAGCGGTCGACATATTTACAGGGAACTCAACTTCAACCTGTCAATAAAAATGGGTATTGTAGTAATATGGTTTGGTTGGGAAATTTTCTAGATCATCACGAAGTGAGGGTTTAAATCCATTATCTACCAAGGAATATTGGGTCCTGTAAGTTACATTATAACATTTTATTGTTTTAAAACTAGTTTATTTAATACTATCAAATACATGAAAATCCTTTGGTTTAAAATTTTACTCTATTTGCAAAAGGAAACTAAAGAATTTTTTTTATGAGAGATGAGGAGAGATGAACCATGCCTAGAGGAACGAAGCCAATCGAAATTGTGGGATTTAGTTCAGCATCTCTAATAGGCATTTTGTCAATAAGTTCACATGCTCTCCATTTGTACCTTTCCATACAACATCCAAGGCCACATAATTCATGTATGTGCAAATAGCTCTCTAACTACCACGAGGACCTTTTTTTTACTAATAAAACCATGATCCAACATAAAAAGCATCTTAGTCATCCAAGTCAAGGAAGCTACAAAGGAAACCTACTAAGAAGCTCCCTAGGGAAAGGAGAAACATAAGTAATCTTCATTATCTGAAATTCAACATCTGTGATATATGTAAATCCAATAACATTGTTGGTGAGTATCTAATCAGGCTCCCTAGCATAAGGAACTTCAAGAACGAAATGCAAAAGATCACTATTTATATTGACTTGAATAATGTGGTTAGGATATGTTGAGGGTCTTTCACCAATTGAAAGGGAAGAAAAAGGCACTTGCAGACCTCCACCAAATCGATAAATAAGCAAGTCATTAAAACTTGCAACACATGCATGAGGGAATAGATCATTGAAGATGCCACCAAAATACTCTTATGTCCTGCACATAGGCATTCGACTGTAAAACTTAGGATTTCTTTAAAACTACAACCCCAGATGAATCATCAAAATCTTCTCCCATTTCTTCTCCTTTCCCCAATGCACTGCCATTGGCATGCCCTCTCCTTACCCTTCCCCTTCCCCAACCCATCTGTGCAGAAAATCACACATCTGGACTCCAGAACTGTTGTCCTCCAACTAAATGGTGTATTATGACCCAAATATCTTTGTGGCATAAAATTCACCTAGGACTTATAGCTTCCTCATCTGCACCCACTGGATATTTAGAACAAGGATCTTCTAAAAATTAATTTTATTTCTTTTTCCAAGGAGATCTCATAAAATGAAAAGATAAATGGCTAAGCTCGAATAAAAGGAGAACCCCATTTGTATAGAGTAAAGTGAGAGGCACCAAATTAGGTGACATTATGAAGATAAAGAATAATTTCGTATACTATAACATAGACCATTCAAGTTCCACAGCCGTCGTGCCATTCATTAAAGCTTAGGCTCTGTAATCTGGCCGCACCCCAATAACAAACATTTCTCTATCTTTTATGCTTTGGTGGATGTCCACGATCTATTTCAAAGCTCATATTTTTTCATGGACTGGGCATGCATAGGCAAATGTAAACTGACCACGTTGGAGACATGTTTTTTTCATACTACCTCATGAGGGAAACCCACGTATTTTGCTTTTGCATACAACAATTAAAATGGTAGCAGCAGTAGTTTAATTTTCCTCTCAGAGACAAACAAACCCATAACTGGGATGCAAAAAATAAAATCTTCGAGTCTGTAACCACTACAACTATCCAAACACAACTAAGTTTACCACATTAACTTTGGTTTCAACATCGTTAAATACTTGGATTCAAAAATAAAGTGTGTATTATTGTGCAAGGAAGATGATAGGTCTGAAATTTTGTGACCATTCCCATGCCTTGGCCACCATTCTGACACACCACCCTAAATCCACATCCCCATCTCACGTATAAGCATTAATTTCTCCCACCACCCTTTCAAATCACCCTCTTCTTGAGTCGTAGTCGACACCTCTAGCTGTGGACCTTGTAGCGTCCTGTACGATTATCCTATTAAAATAAAATCTTGTTCTCGCTTCGTAGAGCTTCCCTGTTTGTTGTCATTAATATGATTAATAATAATAATTATTTTTTTAGTCGTAAAATCATAAAAATAATATTATAATTTAAATTGTCGATTGACAATTATTTGTTTTAGTGTCAATTTTTATCAATATTGTTATTAATTACCTTTAAGCTATTTTATTTTAATGTTGATCGCTCTCGTGCCCGAGCCTGAATTCGCGCAAAAGAGGAGGAGCTTGTTCATTGGTGGCACCTTTGTTTAGGAAGTGGTAGTCATGCTTAACGTTTAGCATTTTCTCCTTGGCCGACTAGGCGTCCTTGCATGCTTTGTATTTATAACATTTTGTTGGTAAAACATTTTGTTTGTGTGGAGGCATCCACCCACCCCCACCCTCTTTTCTTCCCTGCCAGCCGCATACTCTAGTTTTGTTTAATTTCTTGGTCATTAGTGAAATGCGTTGGAGGAGGAGCACCTACCACTCCATTAATATTTTGTAAGACAAGACGTGTTGGTCATTGCTTTGGTATTAATGCCAAGTGGGGGATTGGCCACCTATCTTCTTCGTTGTTTTTCAAATCAATTCTGACTTGTTTATCTTTTATGACCTGCACTACCTTACTGCCTTTCTCATGCCATGTTTTTTCCCACGTTTTGATGGAAGGAAATGCCAGATCTAGGAGTCTGGTCGATTGCTTTATAACTGGTTTTATTAAATCATGCTTTGGTTTCTATTGTGATTGAAAATGTTTTTTCCTAGCCGCGTGTGCTCTCTAGTGAAGGATCTATAGTTGGGGGTTGTGGAGAAGACGTTGAAACTTCAGATGTTGTTGGGCACCTGGTTCATTGCAATTTTTTTATGTCTTCCTTAGATTTTTGTTCGTGGCTTGCATACGTTACTGTTAGGACTGGTTGTCTCCTTATTACTTTGCTCTAGATCTTGTTGCAGGCCTACAAACATCCTCCTAGTGTTGATTACATGCCTGCTGGAAGAGGGTGTACTGAAAAAACTCGGCACATGTTGGCTGCTTAGGATAAAGAACAATTTTTTTAGAAGATCCCTTGTTGTGTAGATTCTGAAATCATGGTGTTTCCTGGAGAACACATCTCTTTGAGGCATTTGTCAGTAGTTTCCACGCTTTGTGTATCCCTCCACATTTGCATTCATAACTCCTGAGAAGCCTGCGACTTCAACTGGTAAAAATGTGTGTTTCCCTTGTGCTTCGATGGATGTTCTTGCCCTGCTCTAATTGTCCCACTTTGATGCAGGATGGGAGTATGTTTGTAAGGTTATGGGGGTCTATATTTTTCACCTATCCCTCACGTGTTCCTGGGCCTTTCCACTAAATCTGTTTTGTGTATTTACTACTGTCATGGCATTCCATGAGACCTCAGTCCTTTCAATCAGATGCCACTGGTGAAATGGAGCTCCCTGCTTGTGCCTAGCATGGATGTGAATGAGGTTTGGGTGCCCACCTTGCAGATTTGGGGAAGAATGTCATATTGGCCTTTGCATGCGCCTGGTAGAAATTGTTTGCAAGTGGTGGAGCTCATTATAGGCATGATAAATACTACCACCTGACTTTTATGCTACCTTTAACCATACCATGAAATGAATTACTTTTACTTGCTGAAATGGTAGTTTTCTTAGAACTCTATGGTTGTTATGTTGTTGATTTCATCCTTCTGGCTATACTTCTAGTTTCTCCCTGTTCCCTTTGATGGTTTTAAACAGGTTTCCTTAAAATTTATGGATTGCATATGAATTTATACTTGAGATCTTTTTTATTTCTACTTTTAGTTGTGTTCTATTGGTTGCGGGGTATTCTTTGGAATGGGAAAGGGAAGATACAAGATTTTAGTTTTGTTCCCTTGCATTAGTGATCTGGGTGTTGGTGGTTGATAGACAAAACTTTGACTCGAATAGTGTGTTTCTTGAACTCTAGAGTTATGATATTATTTTTGACTGACTAAGGAAAATTTACACTCTCTTGGGTGTCGGTGTTTCATTATTATGATTAACCATTTAAAATTTTTTCTCCTTTGTTGACGATACTTCGAGCTCTTGGTCCAAACCTGGTTTGATTTTATCTATTGGTAGAGTATTTACTTGTATTTACCATGTAATGTGTATGCTTCTGGTTTACAAACTGAAATGAGCAATCCCTGCTTCCCTCATTAGCTTCGATTGTTGTAGTTTCCTTCTCTGACCTTGTGGTCATTTGGAAGTAAGGGCTTAGCTTATGATTGTTTTAATTAAATAAATAAATAAAAATATGACCCTTATCCGTTTGTAGGGATCAATTACTTTTAATGAACGGTTCACACTAAGTTATCCTCGTTCAGTAAAAAGGGATTATTATAGAATTATTCCAAGATTTAGATCTGCAATGTAGTGGATTGCAAAGGGGAGCGTGTTTTATGTTGAATCATAGTTTCCACTGTAAAAAGAAGATTACATCCGTGGTAATGTGGTAGTTGGAATGTCGGGTCCCTTGTGCTTAACAAACCAGTAATGAGACGTAAAATAAAGTCATTTTTTTTTGAGATATGGCTCAGTAATCTTGTATAAGTCCTATCACCTTCACCCGCGTCATTATGTAGACTTAGGCAGTTTTGCTAGTTCTTGTGGGATTTGTAATTGATTTGTATGGAACCCTTGTTTAATCTTGGTTCCATGTAGATAAGTTGTATTAAACCCAGTGTAACCTTTTGACAACAACTTAGTAAGACCACGACATTAGATTGGATTCAATTATTGACTTCTGAATACGGGTTACTTCTTTTATTGTTTAGTATGACTGTTGTGCTTGACATGGTAGGATAATCAAATGTTTTGAACTGGTCTTTTAAAACTTAATCCGTATGCTTTTTTCTAGTGATAAAATGTTGGGTTGTGGTGGGGTTATTTTTTAATATGATAAATGGTGGTTAAGTGCATGATGTTGGAATTCAAACTTTCATTCTATTGGATCCTATGACTTAGTTAAGGAGATGTTGATTGATGTTCGAGTAGTAGATTTCAATCATATAATCTATGCGATTATATGACTGAAATCTCAATACGCCCGACACTTTGTTGTGAACTTATTGGGTCATTGACCCTACTTGAGTGTTGGTTAATTTTTTTTTGTCCTTTAAAGCATGTTCATAACGAGATTCTTTTGGTTTCCTTCTAAACATTGATATGGTATAAATTTCTAGCTTGATTTGTGGTTTTAGTATTTTAGATCTTGGCTCCTTTTTCTGGAATAAAATGTTATTTTTATGATATTGTTAATGGTAATATTCTATTCATATGTGTATTCCTTATCATGCTCAGTTCTCGCGAACTGACTCAGGCTATAAATGTGTAGATGGTCTTCGTGATTAGAAAAGGGAGAGTTGTGTTGGTGTTGCTTCGAAGCTCGTTTGTTCGTGTGTGATTAAAATTTTGTTTGTTTGGAAAGTTGAAGGGCCCAGTTTGTACTTATGGGTAATGTTGTCCTAAGTGTTTTGAAAACAGAACTTGTAAATAATATTGTGAACAATATAACTAAATCATAACTTGTTTTGAGTAATTTATTGTATTATAGCAAATTTGAAAGATAGCCTAGCTTGGATTTGACCAATATTGTTACCTTTTTGTTTCCAAGTCAAATTTCATTAGTTAATGATAGTATTCTATTCCTATGTGTAGTCCTTATCATGCTCAGTTCTCGCAAATTGACTCAGGCTATAAATGTGCAGATGGTCTTCGTGAGTAGAAAAGGGAGAGTTGCGTCGGTGTTGCTTTGAAGCTCGTTTGTTTGTGTGTGCTTAAATTTGTTGAGAGACTCTAAAATTTTGTTTGTTTGGAAAGTTGAAGGGCCCAATTTGTACTTATGGGTAAGAATCCCTCCACCAGCGGTCGTAAGTGTCTGAAAACGGAACTTGTAAATAATATTGTGAACAATATAACCAGATCACAACTTGTTTTGAGTAATTTATTGTATAATAGCAAATTTGAAAGATAACTTAGCTTGGATTTGACCAATATTGTTACCTTTTTGTTTCCAAGTCAATCTTACCTTGTATTTTTTCTCTCCAGTTCATTAGAATCTTTCGCCACCTTTGGGTTTGTGTGTCGTGTTGGATTAAATGTGTAACCATGCATAGTTTCACAAAAAGGGTATTGGCAAACATATCTTTGAGTTAAAAATTTTTTGCATCCGCCTCCCACAGATACCACTGTGTAGTAACTCCCTCTAGGTCATGGCATAAATGTAAACCTAGGCAAAATAAAGTGGGTTAGTAATCCTTATAAAAGTTATTCAGAAAAAAAAAAAGAATAATGTAGTTGTGATCTACTTGATGATAGTTGAGCTATTAAGTTTTCAAAGAAGAAACTTTTCTCATGGGAGTATAAGGACTTAAAAGGATTTGATACCCAAGTTAAACAAATGAACATTATTCTCCCTCTTGGTGAGTTCTTAAACAACCTTAAGGTGAAATCAATATTAAGTTTTTGGAAGGTAATAAAGTTATAATAAGTAGGAGGAGACTGATTAAAAACCATTCAATCTAGCTCACACCTTTGAAAACGTATTTTGTCTACCTATGTCAATCTCATCGGGAGAAGCCTAAATGAAATCTCTAATCATTATGGTTATATCCTTAGCCATTAAAATCCAGACTAATAATTAATGAGGCCTTAAAGATGAACCCATTTCGATCTTCTTCCCCTAACTCCTTTTAAAAGTGCTTCGTAATCTTAACTTAAGTGTGGATAAACGTTTAACCCTTACACAAGGAGGTTATAATTCCGAATCTAAACGGTACTTTCCCTCAGCTAGAGCTTGCGCTCGTCACCTTGTGCATTGGAGGTAGGAAACAAGATTCAGTATCTTGAGTATGAATTAATAACCTGTTGAGGAATGGGAAATGTTTTTTTTTTTAAATCAAATGAATTAAGCAAGTTCTGACATATTATGAATGATCCTCTTTTCGAAAACTTGATCTTAAGCAAAATTAGTCCATAAGTATAAAAGAAAGAGGTTCACCTTTGTAAGAAGAATTGTTTGAATCATAACATGAATCTTCTAGCCGTAAGTCAAGTTTTGAAAGACGTCTTAGTAAATAAATAACTTTAAAAAGATTTAACACCGTGGAATGTTCTTAACTGTAACTGTGTATTGTGGTTGGACTAGCACGCTATGCCTTGTCGAAGAGAAAAGTGAATTGTTCGGGCTGGGTGTTGTATAATTCCATCTTGCCCATGTGGTCAATGTCATGTTAAGCTTTTCAGAGTTGGATGTAGCCCTTTTCACACATTTTCCTAACACAAATGCACTCGTAACATAAGCATACTATAACAACATGGAATTTCCAACAACGCACATACAAAGACTTCACATAACTCAAACTATAACTGTAGCTATAAAGGTTCAAGATTCCATACACCTCCCAAACCATCACAAACAAGTCCATATACCTCCCAATAAGCGCAAAACAAATACATATATATCCTAAGAATCACATAACAACTCCATATACCTCTCAAAGCATCACCAAACAAATACGTATACCTCCCAAGAATCACATCACAACTCCATATACCTCCCAAAGCATCACAAAACAAATACATATACCTCCCAAGAATCACATAACAACTCCATATACATCCCAAAGCATCAATCACACCCACATAAATCTCTTATGCCTCCCTCAAGTCTTTTATTCCTCCTTTAAGTGTCTCTTATACCTCCCTCAAGTGTCTTTTATGCCTCCCTCAAGTCTCTTATGCCTCCCTCGAGTGATTAAATAAAGTTAAATTTTCCTTTTTGCTCCCCAAAAGAGGATGGTCACCCTATGGTCCTAGGCGCATAGAGTCCATACACCTTTAACCCAAGTGACATAATAAATTGTGGTTGAATAACCCACTAGTTGTGTGTAACACCTTGGGGCGTACCCCTATACAACAAACTGGGTCCATATTCTCCACCACTCCATGGTGAATCACGTGACCCTACTCCAACACATTAATACATTAGAACTAGCATAACAACCGATTTTAAATGCCAAGTGGAAAAACTATCAAGCCTTGGGCTAGGCTATAAAACTTTTAATCTTGATACGTAAATTTAAGACTAAGAAAATAAAATGTCTAATTATCCATAGTTAGTGAAAAAATCCACATATTAGCGTAACAACCAAATAAATGCCCAAATATAAGAACATGTCACTCAAAAAAGTTGTTGGTTGTTGCAAGAAAAAAAATCAATTTACGAATAAAATACGTATATAGGAATACCACATTACAATAACTATGTGGCCTTATACTTCCACCAAATGGGTACATAACATGTTCCTGGCACTCAGACATCGAGCCTCGGCTCATAAATAACATATAAAATAATAAAACTATCATCATATAAGTCTGAATCATTCCTCCACAACTTCCACAAGGCTCAACATATTCGTAATGACACGTAGGTTGAATCCATACGATAACCAAATAGGGAGAGAGAAAGGAGTACAAATCATCATCTACTAATCCTAAGGTGTCCACCAAACATAATATACATGACACCTGTTGAGAAAGTTCCATACATAACAAATAAACACAAGTGGGTTTTCAGTCTATATAAGACTCCACTTCCTATCTCGTACTCAGTTCAAGTGACTGGTCAATGGTACACATTCCTAACTCCAAACATACACCTTTTACCAATTTCCCTTAGGATTGGTTAATGAAGGGTTGACAACGTAACACATAACTACATCACTAACATTATGGTGATCACACATCAGCCATAGCGTCTTATGCATGGTATATATACAAGGTATAACACAATCATTACTTTTACGGTTTACAATACACCACATTACCTCATTTTGTACAAAAAGTGAAATCACTATATAATAGGGAGCATACACTAACCATATCCTCCTAAATCATGACATGAACCATCACATATTACAAAAACAATATGTACAAGCAACACAATGTCTAAGATTACAACATATAGTCAATTGCAATTACAATATAATGACACACATGATTCATCACAACACAGTGATGACATCATGATACAATAAAATTCACTTTACACTAATTTTTTCATTAAATACATTAATACGCATCCATATCACATAATACCAAAATTCTCCAAAACACCGCAATCCACAATAACATTCTTTTTTTTTTCATACACAACAAGGTGCTACATCACACATGAACTCTTCATAAAATCCAAAAAAAAGAGAGAGAATACTCTCACCAGAAGAACATTAACATGATAAAAATAGACACTAATTGACATACACAACATGTGTGTTCACAATATCACAATTATGACATAGTTCACATCACGCTTATATCACATTATTATACTGTACCTTGAACATATCCCAACATGTGCTTCACTGCTACCAAGTGAAATTTCTTTGGTTCCTCCATGAATCTGGAAATATAGCTCATAGAAAATAAAAGATCTAGTTTGGTATATGTGAAATAAATGAGACTAAAAAAAAACTACCTCTAGAGAGTACTATCTACTTGAGTTGAATCCTAGAATCTCAAAAGTTGTAAAAAAAATTCCAAGGGATTTCATATAGATTTACAATCTAACTTTCCATACTTTTCCAAGAGTTTCTTGGCGTATTTCATCGAGGAGGAAAAAATATAATTCTTTTGTTGTCATATCTTCAAGCTAAGAGAATAGTGAAGTAGCCAAAAATATTTCATGTCAAAGGATTTATTCAAATCCTTCTTAACATCTTCCACAAAATTGTAAGAACTCCTTGTGATCACAAGATCATCTAGATATAAAACCAAGATGATAATCTCATTGTCTATCCTTTATATATGTAGATTTGAATCAGAGGGGCTACGTGTGAAACCATGCTGCAAAATTTGATCACCTATTTTTATGTACCATGCCTTAGGTGCCTATTTAAGTCCATAAAGAGACTTAATTAAACAACATACCTTGTGAGGATGATGTACCAATATTTAATCTCCTTCAAAGGCCAAGCAGCATCATGGATTCGATAAGACACTCAGAGAGAATTAGATGATTATGTATGTCATTTTGTAGCTGAGGAAGCAATCTATATGAATTTTTAGCACTTGGGCTTTGAAGAAGTGGGTAGCACCTTAAAAGTATGTGATCTTATCCTAACTATTTTAGGTTGTGCCCTTTAGTGAAGGTAAGAGAACCTATTTTGTATCCTCTTATATTGAATAATACTAGTAAATCCTTCTTTTGCACAAATTTTATAGAGAATACCTTGGGAAAATATGATCAAAACACCAAATATGAATCTCATGAGTTGTCTCTTCTAGATTCTGAATATATTTTCAATACAATGCAAAGGTTACTACAGACATTTGGAATCGGAATTGCTCCTGCATATTTTTGACAGAGGGATTTTACATTTGTTCATACACAGGACAAAATAGGGGTAGTTTAGGGTGTATCAATGGTTTTAAAATGATTTTAGTGGGAGATGAAGCAGCATAAAGTTGATTATATTGGATCTTTGGAGGGACTTCACAATAATGAAAACCTTCACAATAGAAAGCTTCATAACAGTCAAGACGTTCCTTCAACCAGAAGGTGTGCTTCAATGGAGGCCCAAATTACCATGTTTTCACATAATATTTGAGACTCCAACTCAAAGGATCAAATTGGGAGAATCAATTAAACACTAAATTTTATTATTGATCATTCCTAAGGTACACTCAAAGAATTACAGAAAATCTTTATCAACAAATGATAGTGAATTGATTTTAAATTTGTTCATCTCATTGAGAATGAAGGCTCTTCTTGAAATGAAATTAAAAATAGCATTAGAGTTTCACAAGGACAAGATCCTGTGTGATTTAACAAAAATTTCAATGTAAGATTGCAATTGGAATGAAAGAAACTATTTGCAAGCATTCTGAAAATAAAGTAGACAAAAAATTGCTAGAGATTAGACATAAATTAACTCCAAAGTTTCTTAGATTCATCAACAAGGAAAATATTCTAGAGCAATCTCAGTGCTTATCAATGGCTATGCATATCCAACCAAATTTACATGACAAAAAATATAACACAGAAGAAAATAATAGGTAATCTCAGGTTTGGTCTCTTGGGAAGATGGCTTTCTCAAATGTTTTCTCAAGAATTAAAACTCTTACCATTTGCAAGAGTATTGTAATTGCATTTATAATTTTTTTCCCACTCAATTTTCCCCCCAAAAGATAAGAATAATTGAGGGACCTTTTATTTTTACTAATTTGTTTCAGATAACAACGTTTAAAAAATTCAGATCTGAAATCTGCCAAGTGGACCAATTGTGAACTGATCACATTTCTTGGGCCCTCGACTAATGACTAGGATGCCATGCCACAACCATTCGGGAGTCCCTTTAATCATTGTGATTATTTCATGTGAGAAATCCCCTTTTTAATCATTTTTGGAAGCCTCTACATAGCTAGACTTGATAGTTCATCCCTTTTTTCTCTCGAGGAAACACCTTTTTCATCTTTTGGGCCTAAACTTTCATCATTTCATCCTTTTTCACACTTTTTCCTCTGAAGTTTTACTCTATAACTTCTGGATTTGGCATTTTACATTTTTACACGAGCCTGAGAAAAATCCCAATTCAAAAGTACTTCAAATTTACAGATTAAGCTCCCAAATTGATTCAATTGAACATTGCAGACAAAAATGACACAAATTTGCCAAAAAATTGATGAAAAATAATGCAAAAAATGCATCTCCAAACATCCTGAGCTTCAATGGTGGAAAAATCGAATGAAATGTATAGCTACTATTGATCTTTCCATTAAACTTTTAATTTGAGCCCTCCACATGGCAGAATTTGATTGTAAATGGGCCAAGGAGCACTTTTTGACATTTTATAACTCTTGGAAAAAATTAAAATTTTGACATTTTTCTTCGCCCTTCCGCCCTTAGAAAACAAGCTTGACACGTGTCTCAATGTGGATTCCAAAGGAACCATGGTTCGATTCTACTATTTTCTCTCGTTTCTGGAAAAAGAAATTTTTTCCAAATTTTTCCCACAGCTCCGCCCTTCCACCTTTAGCTTCTGATGTGGGTTCCAGTGGACCTGCACTTCATTTTTTCCCTTTATACTTATTTTCCAAAAAGAAAAAAAATTCCACATTTTCCCCGTAGGCCTGCACCTTCATTTTTGAGTATTCAACACTTGCATTACTTTCCTTGAATCTCCATTTCTCCATCTTCCTAGCTGCCACATGTCTCAATGGCACATTTTGAGATGGTCCTGAAAAGTAGAGTCCCCAAACAAGTGTGGGCTCAACGCTTGTCTCACTCTAGCAGAGTCTGTTAAAAAGTTGAAGGTTCACTAGAAGGTGCCATGTGTCTAAGGTCTGAGACAATATCCTTCAGCCATTGAAAATTCCAAGAAAAAAGGTAGAGTGAGCGGAAGCCTCCAAGTGTCCTCTTGGTGTTTCTTCAAAATAAAATTCAAGGGCCTATCCCCAAACATGCACGGTACCTCCATGTGTCCACAGGCCCTTTAATAAGTTACTTGAAACATCTAAGGGAATGGAGAGCCCGACGGAAACCTCCATGTGTCTTTATGGCACAACTTCAAGATAGTTCCCAAGAGTGGAGACCATGAACGAGGGTGGGCTCACCATATATCTCAGGCCTTAAAAAGATGCTTTGAAGAGTTGAAGTACAAAGCAGAGCTGGCCGAAACATTCCACCTGTCCCCCTATCACACGTGTCCATCACCCACCAAAAACATGTACCGGTGTAGACAATAAAATTAGGTCACACTCCCCTTTGGTCCCTTGACGAATAAGAACCCTTCATCACATTCACCTAGCCATGACCCCTTTCACCCCACAAATATTAATTTAATTAATTTAATTAAATTAATGCATTATCCTCACTATATTTAGTATTTAAATATCTTATTTTAAATAATATCCATACATACAGTTCACTTTGACACCTCACGAAGCCAACTCAACCTAAGACCTATTCTTAGTAAGTTGCCATAACTAACTAAGACTTACCCAAACCCTAAATATAAATGCCTACACTCCCTCTAACACCATTCCTGCATGCTTACATGAAGCTCCCAGTCTAATCCATGGGTTACCAACATGAGATCTAAGGAAATCAAGAGGATCTCCCTAGTTTAGTAAACCTAGGAAATCCCACCTTGACCGACACCAGTTACCCCTAACCGTCACCGGTTAGGCCAGAACCACCGTCAGTTACCCTTTTAATCCCAAAACAACCTTATTCTCAATGTTGGAAGTTGGAAGTTGGAAGTTGGAAGCAAGAAGCAAAAGGTTGGCAAGCATTATCACATCCTAAAGAGATAACACATCTTGAAAGAGTGAATTCCAATGAGACCATGCATGCAAGGAAGGAGACCAAACATCTTTTCCTGCATATCCATCCCAGCCATGATCTGATCTAACCAAACAAAGAGGAGTGCACATGCAGCCCATGCAGAAGCTTTCCTTTAGTTGGTGATCACTTGCAGCCTTCAAGCCCCTCATTAACACCTCCATCCTTCACACACAGGAATCCTGGACCAGAATCCAAGTAAGTATAATGTCATACTTCTCTGCTTTATTTCATTTCATCATTATTTTATCATCTATTGCTTACCTAGCCACCTACTGACCTTCTTCAAAATTCCCACCTCCATATACCCATTAAATCCTCATCAAATCCTACCCCTGTCACCCAATACCTCGTCCTGACCAACCAAAGTCCTTTGTGCAAACAAAAAGGATACCTAAAGCTTGTTCTATGACATTTCCAGATTTCACAATATCCGGCATTGGTCACTCCTGACCACGGTCGGTTACTCCTAACCAACATCGATCTCTGTATTTTCCCACACAGCCCAAAACAAATACCTACCCACTTAATTACATCTCACGCTCATCCACTTGTGATCTACGTGAGACCTCTGTCAAACCTGCAAAACCTAGAACCAATCATTTGACCTTTGGATTCTATTCTAGCTTCGCCTGTTAGATTAGATCTATTTCTTATCGTGTTTTAAGTGAGATACCCAAATCATTTCAAATTACAATAGGATTTACTTTGTTTACAACATTAAATTGTTTAAAACAGTGGACTGACAACAATCTAGGAAGTATCACACTTCTTGGATCTAGCATACGCTAGGTAGTTCACTGCCCATATTGTTTAATTCCCTCTTGTGGTCTTACTTTGCATTCCAAGTAGTTCCTTCTAGCCAAAAGGAAACTCTCATGATCAGCTATGGATTAAGAAGTCATACGCGTGCAATAACCCATCAACCAGCATTTGAATATGTATTCTTCCTATGCCCATTACCCTATTTGTTACATCAACACTTCAGAGAAACAAATTTAGAAAAAGGTGAAACATTTTGGTATGCCTGGTGGGACCCATCTGGGGTTCCTTGCATTTCATTCATTCCTATGAAAAGTTGTGTGTTTGTTTCCCTTCTGAAAAGCATACACACTAATTTTCTTCCTTGGTAACCCACCTCTTCTTTCTATTTGCTCTAAAGGAAACTTGTCTTTTGGTGTAATTAAAAAGAATCATTTCTTTATGTTTTCTACATTGTAGTGAAAGAGCATCCCTCTTCCTCTTCATTTTATTGTGTCATCCAATTTCACATTTTGATTTTGGCTTAAAAATAAGTGCATTCCATTCTGATTTATTACATTAGCTCACATTAATTGAGGGCAACCTATACGCTTGAAGTCATGCCCAACTGATGGTTGACAAACGAATTGTAGAAAAGCACTTCTTTCTTTTTTTCTTTCTCTGAGTCTTACTAAACCTCACAAAAATTCAAAATACATACATTCCTAAACAACATCCTACCTAGAAGAAGTTGTAGGTGATCACACGATCATGGCACAATGGGCACCCAGCTCATTGTTCTATTGAGTCATACTTCAGAGCGAAGCCCACCCCCACCATAACATACCTAAAACCTCTCCTTTTAGATCTCCTTCTTTGTAGGAAGCCATCCTCACCAAAAACTCTATTTCACAATTCATGTGTTGGTCTCTAAATAGCATAAGATAAACAAACATAATAGAAAATGCACTCATAGGATCACATTTTCTTATTGTTTCTGCTTGGCTTACGTTTAGAGGTGAGAGATCACATTCTTCACTTTTTTTGTTCATCCTTGCATGCTCCTCATCATAGCTAGTGTATTCCGGTTTCACCTGAGTGTACCTGGGCCATATCATCATCATTCTCAATATTCTAGGTCTGATTCTACATTAGATTTTAATTCACAACCACTTTTCTTTCATCACTATTTCAGTTTCACAGTAACTGTCGTCAGTTTCCTCTCACCATCGTCGGTTATACCCAAGCAACGTCGATTCCAGGTACTTTTTCTAACCTACTCAAAAGGAAATTTTCATTCATTTTTTTCCACTTTTCATAGTCCCTATCATTGTCATCATTCCCATTGACCTTGTAAACATCATCAGATTTGGCATACCTATTAGATTCTACATTCTTCCTGGGTTTTCACTCAGTGTCCATTTTATATAGTAATCGGTAGTTGTTAGCCCTAACTGGCGCAAGTTTTCCCTAACCGGCATCAGTTAGCCTATTTCACATTCCATCCACCATTTCATACTTAATCTACTTTTTGTCACTAGATTCACTTGTTCCTACTATTCTCTCTATCATTTACAGAGAAGTAGCCCTACCTAATCAGTGCTGGTTCACATGGTGCTGACCGAAAGACAAGTGTACTCATATTTCACGCCAGTTGTCAACCACTCCAACCTAGTCCTTCACCACCTTCCATTCTATCACCAGCCATTGATCCTATCTAGCCTATTATTATCACTACCAGAGATGAAGAATTTACATGACTCCTTCACCAAAACCCTACCGCCTTGAAGTTTTACCTTTCCCACTCGTCCACTTGAGATGCCTTGGGTCAATTGATATATGAAATTCCCGTATCTATCCCCCCGAATCTCACACCCACTTCCACATTGGCCCCATCTGGCTCCATGCTGCCCACATCTACCTTACCCCCAGTTGTTTCACATTTAGGTCCTATACACGCTATGACTCTCACATTTGTTACCCCCATGGCACATGTTACATCCATTGTACCCTCGACAACTACCCCAAACACAATCTCATCTGCCCCTAATGTCTTACACATACCCATAGCTACATTATGACCTCTAGTTTCGGTGACCCCTACCTAATTTCAGAACGTGGTCATTTCCATTCCACAATCATTAGTCCCTATTGCCACTACGGTTACCACGACCCTTCCACCCCCATATACATACTATCAACAACCTTTCGTTTTATCCATTATATACACCAGGTACATACCCCCTATTTCACTACCTTCTTCTCCACCAACCTACATGATAACCCCATACACTAGAGTGCTACCCCTATTATATGCCCAAAACCATCCTTATCATGCTATAGGAGGCATCCAATCATCATAAACCACCAACAAACTAATTAAATTGATGTCTGACAAGATGCAAACACTAGAGGCATCGGTTTCCGGCTCCAACAACACTCTCACCTACGAAAAGATTTGTAACAAGCCCATTCACCAATCCATTCCTATCTGTTCATACCCCGTGCATTGGGGAATGCCTAAATTCAATCATTTCAATAGCAAAGAAGACCCGCAGTAGCATTTTTGGTCATTCAAACATGGGTGTTATATGATCGCTCATGATGATGCCTTGCTCTTAAGAACCTTTCCCATGTCCCTCACTAGACCTGCATTAGATTGGTATAGTGGGTTACCTAAACATGCTATATTCTCATTCAATCAGTTAGCCTGAGCCTTCTTGGATAATTTCTCTATCAATATCATCAAGAAGGTTACCATGACTGATCTCTATTCCACATGTCAGTATGAGGACGAATCTATCACAGATTTTGTTGCTCGCTACCGCATCTTGATCAACATACTTACCTTCCAATTACCACAAACAGAACTTATCAAATTCTTCACACAGACTTGTGTCAAGCATATCTCACTGATCTTGTAGGTCCAAACCTTCTGAACATTCAATGAAGCATTCAATATGGCATCGAAGAGAAGAAAATCCAATTAGGCAATAAGAATTTGGCATTCAAGTCAAATGATACCTCTTCTTCTTCCAATTCACAAACCAATTATTCGAAAGCTAAGGGCATTGTTAACACAATAGTACTCAAGGTCATCCCAGCTCATCTGTCAAATCAGACTACACCCTCATCTAATCTCTCACCTATCTAGACTTTTCAATTCAAACAAGAGCAACATAAATATAATCCAATTGGGGAGCCTTACTCTTCTATCTTAGAAAATATTATCAAATCCAGAGCCATCACCCTTCCACCTATAAAACCACGCACTAGTTTTGACCGTGCTTGCCCCATGCCCATATGGTATAAAGAATATGATTTCTATAATTATCATCGAGTAAAGGGTCATAGTGATGGTAACTGCATCACTTTAAAAAATATTGTCGAAGAAATTCTCGAGAAAGGTGAGTTAACTGTGGATAATCCTTATCTACCTACCAACCAAAACCTACATATCTTCAAGAAACCATTTCCTAACCATGCTCCTTCATCTGATCAAACCGGTGAGACCTCCACTCACAATACCCATACCCGCGAGGTTCACGCTACCTTTAATGACACACCTGTCACCTCCCAATTACCCCATATTCCTTCCATAGAGGAGATCCTAGCATGAAATCCTCCTTCCAGGTTAGAACCAACCTCCCATGTTCCCTCACCAACAGAGGAAAACCTTTCCATCTCCTTCATCACCTATGGAGGAATCTTTCATTAACATTAAGACCATCTAACCCCTGGCTTCACCACTTAAAGAGGCTTTAGCTATAGTACCTCCTCCACCCATAGAGGAGCACCCATCATCTCCACCACCTATCATAGACCCAGTTGAGATACCTTTACCCCTTGGCGAGCATTCTCCATTAGCCACCCAAAATCCTGTAGACCTACTTTTGGCTCTCTTACCCATGGAAGCTGAAGCTAGCCAATTCCCCATCTCTAAGACATATTTGACAGGAATTACGATTAGGTCTTCACCAACTCTGCCTACAGACATTTCATTCTCACGTTTGGTTGATTAGTTAGATTATGTGGATAGGGCTCTACTATGGGGGCACCTTTTACTACCCATCTCAACACAGATGCAAAGATCCCTTATTGATACCTCCACAATCTACCCAAAAAAAATTCGACTAATCAAACCAAACCCAACCTCCTATATCAAAACCCCTTCCATGACACCTTTTATAGCTCAAACCACACCCTTACCCATAACTCAACCTACACCTAAACCCAAAACCCATACCTACAACATTTTCTTTGACTAAACCCATTACCAATTTAGGGGTCACCCCGACCACCAGCCTTACTCATCCACCTATCAAACTGGATTTAGCTACATCCTCCAAAGTCAACACCATACTTATTTTGACACCCAAATAGAATCACCCAAAGAACTCATACCCCGACTATGCCAATCACACCTGCACCTATCCCATCCGTCTTAGGATCTCAACTTGCCCACATGGTCAAGAAACCTCCACCCATTAATAAACCAAAAACACAACAGCCCATTCCTTCCTCACAAACCTCTGACCTACCTAGATGCCTAACCAGACTTACACCTACACCTGTAGCCTCTTTATCACCCATACCTCTGATACCCTCAGCTATTGCTTCACTACCCACTACACTTCAGTCAATGTCTCGCGCACCTCAAGCACAACCTGTGTCATCTACCTTCATAGCACCTCCATTATCCCCATGGGTAACTCGCCCTCTTCCTCTATGAGATTTTCCTTCTAGACCTCATACAACCACATCACCTTTACCCAAGAAGATGTAACCCAAAAATAAAACTCCACTACCCCACAATAAGGTAGTCAAAATGATCACACCCTCCTACCCGTCCATCTACTATACCCATACATAAACAAACACGAATGACACCGAAAACCACACCAGCACCCAAACCCATGGCTCGACCCCTCTTCTTCTAAAGACCGTTCCTCAACAATCACCTACACCTACACCCAAACCCACATTTACTTCCAATTGTGATCCACTAGCAGCGTCTTATGCCAAAATTTTAACCAAACTCTTTAAGACCTCTGTCATCACAGTACCAGCACTCAAACCTTATGAACCCCTCAAACCAAAGCCAAAAGGGTTTGACGATACTAAAATTTTTGCATACCATCATGTGTCAGGACATGATGTGGAGAACTGCAAGGCCTTGAAAGTCGTCCTTATCCAATTGTGTCCACTAGAAACCAAACTTGACAACGATTACCTTCTCGATGAGGAACCTGCTTCACCAACACACATTCCCACACTGCCCACTCAACAACAACAACCTCCACCCTCACCTCTCCTAGAGCCATCTCCAAGATTTGAAATTAACATGGTTCACATCAGATAACTTTCCACGCAACCAACCAAATGTTGTTTCTCCCAACCCACCTCATAGGGTTTTTCTCCTCCTGTAGGTTTTTACCCATCATGTCGTTATACCACTCACCCTACACCTTCTCCATTTGTCAACTCCCCTTAGATCAACAAGATACACATCACTACACATTCTCAAAAGGACAAGGGCAAAGAAAAGGAAACTGACCCACCAACCAATCCTATACCCAACATACCATATGTACCCATACATAAAATAAGTATCTGTTGCCCCACGTACCCCATTTCTAATGGTGTCACACATCAGACCATGCTCAAACAATTACATCAATCACCCCTCAAAATGTCCTTATATGACCTCATCCCAACCTTAGAATCCCATCGTCAAGCTCTCATGGAGGTTCTTCAATTAATTGATGTTTTACCTAATGACCGTGCACCCGTAGCCTCCATTATCACACCCCATCACGTAGCCTCTCTCACTAAATTACCACCTTCATCTTCACCCCACCTTGTTTACCAAGTGGCCTCCCTTAGCTCTCTAGAGGAAGAGATAACGCCACACAAAAATGATGACCCATACCTGGTCCTCTTCATCTCCGTCCACATCGATGACATATGGGTATGTCGTGTAATGATTTATGGGAGCGCTAGCATTAACATCATTTCATCCCTGCATTCGCTCAAATGCACATACCTGACAATTTCATGCATAAACACCCAGTCATGTTGCGTTCATTAAATGATGCTATCACCTCTACATTAGGCACCGTCATCATACACATTTGCATGGGCCCCTACACTATTCCCGAATTGTTTTATGTTTTGAAGGGGGAATTCCAATAAAACCTATTATTTGGTAGACCCTGGATCTGTGTCATGGGTTTTTTTCCTTCCACTTTGCATCGGTGTGTAATGTTTGAACACGAAGGACACATGTATACCATTCAAGCTGACCCATCACCTTTTAAAACATGCAACATGCTTTAGCAATCAAATGATGTGCTCATACCTATCAAGCCCTCTACCTCTGCGACCACTACCGCTTCACCTATGTCTCCACCTACCAGTACAACCACTGCTTTTACCGCTGCCATAACCTCCATGGCTGACACATCAGCTTCCCAATCCATTAACCCCACCTCCACATCGACCTCTGATACATTATCCATACCAGCTACCTACATACCAACCACTGATCCCTTGGAAGGCGTTTTTCAATGCCTCACTCTGAGGGAATACCACCTATATAGTGTCAACACATTTCTTACTCCACAAGAGTATGGAATCCTTCACCAACACCCTCACTATGATCATTGTATAGGAGAATGTCTCCTTTATGGTCCTCCCCACCTTCGTACTAGTCTCACCTATGGGTGACTTAATACAACCACTTACACACCTGAACCACCATCACAAACCCTCCCATTTTCTGCTAACTTCCAATAACTTACCAATCACGTTTTGTCCACAACTTTCTACAATGTTGTGCATGGAAGGGTTTTGGTTTTGGCTTTTATGAGCAAGGCTGCCATACTATTATTACATGTACCACCTGCAAACATAATGACCGTAGTGGTATTGGCTTCCCCAAACCACCAACCAAATAGGTCAGCATTTAAATCATTAAGGACACTAGCAGTTCTCCACCTTCTTCACCTATTCCACCTTCATCACCACCTTCACCGACGGAGTCGATGGATCCTTAATCTATCCCTCCTAAAAAAAAATTTCATAAACACCATTTCCTTGGGCCCCTTGACTTATCAACGTGAGGGCGAGGCCCCTTCCACTCTTCCCTTCCTGTATCCTAAAATGATTAATGACGACACACCTTCAATTAACATCGTTCAATGTCAAGATGATGAATCCATAATCACCTACCTTGGTGCAAAAGAATCATGTATTCATCAGTTGTTATCCTATGAGATGCAAACCATGTTGAATGAATTGGCTATCGAGATAAACATTCATACTCAGAATGACCTACACATCCTAAAGATCAGACAATCTTTAGATGTTGCTGAACATGAAGCCATCACTTCTTTTCTCATAGATCATAACCACAGTTTCACTTGTTCTTAGGTAGACATGCCCGGTATTGACCCCACCAAAGTGGTCCACAATATCATAACTATTCACGATGCCAAACCCATGAAACAAAAGCTGAGGAAAATGCACCCTCGTATTGCTCTTCTCATTAAAGAAAAAATTCAGCACCTTCTTTCTATTTCCTTCATCTTACCCATTGATTATCCTCATTGGATTTCTAACATTGTCACTGTTACTAAAGAAATAGGGGGACTCCACATTTGCATGGACTTCCGTGACCTCAACCTAGCCTACCCAAAAGATGACTTTCCCTTACCCGGTATTGATCAACTGGTTGACCTCACCGCTGGTCATGGGATGCTATCACTCATGGATGGCTTCTTGGGTTATAACCAAATTTTACTTGGCCCAGAGGATCAACACAAAACCTCATTCATCACCCCATGGGGGAGCTTCTACTATCAAGTCATGCCTTTTGGCCTTAAAAATGTCGGTGCCACATATCAGCAGGCTATGACTTACATCTTCCATGACATCATGCATCACATATTGGAATATTACTTGGATGATCTCTTTGCCAAATATACATGTCGCTTCGAGCACCTTGCTGTCCTTAAAACCATCTTTGACCGCATCATTAAATATTACATCCATCTTCAGCCTAAGAAGTGTGTCTTTGTGGTTCTCTCAAGAAAACTCCTAGAATTTATAGTTTCCCTCCGTGGTATAGAAGTTGACCCTTATAAATTCAAGGCCATTCTGGAAATGCCTCCACACAATAACCTGAAACAACTCCATAGGCTACAAGGTAAGTTGTAGTCTATTCACTGTTTCATTTCCCAATTATCATATTAGTGCCAACCGTTTCATCATCTGCTCAAGAAGGATGTCTCCTTTAAATGGGATGATGACTATCACAAAGATTTTGAGGCCTCAAAACAATACCTTTTGCAACCACCCATACTTATCCCACATAAAGATGATCAAACTTTTTATCTATACAAATCCACTACCGATCACTCCTTGGGAGCCATGCTCACTCATCACGATGAACAACACAAGGAGTGGGTGGTTTATTATACCAGCCATACTCTTTTGGACTATGAAACCTGATACACCCATCCTAAAAGAAATTGCTTAGCCTTCATTTATGTTGCCACCAAACTCCATCATTACCTACTGAACCACAAAACATATGTTGTGACCAACACCGACCCCTTACACTTCTTGTATGCCAAACCTTATCAAAATTAGTGTGTCACATGATGGCTTATGCTTTTAGCTGATCTTGACCTCAAATTCATTCAGAAAAATTCCATCAAGGGCCAAGTTATCGCCAAACAATTGGCCGATGCACCTATTTCCGTGGATCAACCCTCTAGTTTTTACTTTCCAGATGAGTCGATTGCTACCCTTTCCTTAGACAAACCTCCTTATCAAATGACACTCTTTTTTTACGGTTCCAAGTTTCAGTGGGGGGGTATGGCTGGTAATAACCTCATTCCTCTTGATGGAGAACCCATGCCTTTGTATTTCAAACTAGATTTTGAGTGCACCGATAATATTGTTGAATACGAAGCACCCGTACTAGGTCTCTAAACAACCTATTCCCTATATGTCAAATCAATCAACATATTTGGAGATTCTCAATTGGTCGTAAACCAAGTCAATGGTATGTACCAATGTCATAATGAGATACATCAAACGTATAAACATCATGTAGACATAATTTTTACCACCTTTGATCATTACACACTTCAAGCCATCCCACATTCCACCAACAAATTTACAGATACCATGGCCTGCTTAGCTTCCCAAATACCTGCTTCACCCACTGATTCAAAAAAAAATTTCACTGTACAATGCCTACATTCAACTTCTTATTTACCTCAGAATGTTTACTCGATTGGAACCAATACCCCTGACCTGAGAGATCTTTGGTATAAACAATATTCTGACTACCTTTCTCTCTCCATCTTACCTCTTGATCTCACCCATAACGGATAGTGTGCTTTCCGTAAAAACGTCTCTCATCATGTTATTCTGGGAGGACTCCTCTATAAGCAAGGCTTTCATGGTATTCTCTTATGATGCCTCACAAGTTCTTAAATTCCTTATACCATTAAGGAGGTTCATGATGGCATATGTGGAGGTCACTTTAGTGGCCTTGTTGTTGCTAAGTGTATTCTTCATCTAGGATATTACTGGCATACCCTTAACATTGATTGTTGTGACTACATCAAACATTGTGTAAAATTCCAATAGCATTCCAATCTTCATCATACACCTAGTCATTCCTTACAGGTCTCTTGTGACCTTTGGCCCTCCTCTCAATGGGGTTTGGATCTTGTCAGAGAAATCAATCCTCATTCTTCACAACACCATCAATGGATCGTCACTACTACTGAATACAAAAAAAATGGGTAGAAGCCATCTCACTCATTTCCATGAAAGCTAAGAAAATATGCGAGTTCATTAACCACCACATCATTTGTCGCTTTGGTGTTCCTCGTTGCCTCGTCACTGACAATGGAAAACAATTCAAAAACAAAAAATTGCAAAAACTTTGCGATGCGTGCGACATTCAGCTTAGTTTCTCATCAGCTTACTACCCAAAAATCAATGGTCAAGCCAAATCCACTAACAAAAATATCAAAAATAATCTCATGAAAGTGGTTGACGATACTAGGAAGGATTGGTATACACACATTCCTTTTACCCTGTGGGCATACCGCACTACTATTGGCACTTCCACTGTGGCCACACCCTTTTCTCTGGTCTATGGTACAAAGGTTTTTCTACCTCTCAAAGTCTAGATCCCCTCACTCTGTATTTCTCTCCATGACATGCTCACTGATGATGACTTTCGTCAGGACCATTTAGCATAGCTAGACTTATTAGACGAATGTCGTCTTACCACTCTGGATCACCTTCAAGTTTACCAACAAGGTATCAAACGTACCTATGACAAATGTGTTCAGGAACGAACCTTCCAATTCAGTGACCTTTTCTTGAAAGAAAATCAAAACATAACCAAAGCAGAAAAAAGTAAACAGGGAAAATTTGCTCTTAATTAGCTTGGACCATACATCATGACTCATACCTATGGATCAGGTGCTTATTTTTTATCTTCTCTTGATGGTAAACCCTAGTTTGATCCCTTAAACACCTTGCATATTCGACAATTCTATTGTTGATTTTTTGTCCTACCTCACCCTTTGTCTCTCTCCAACTAGTCCCTTGAGCGCTACCCACTCCATACACATACATAACGATTAAATCAGAATCGTGTGAGTACCCGTCCATTGTTATCTTCCCTTTAATATGTGTACCACGAAGTTGTACATAACATGATTCTCATGGATACTTTTCATCTACCTTTAGATGAGATACAATGGTAAATTAACCTTTCCTTTTGAACAAGAGTCCTATCCTCCACCTTGGTCTTTTCCATGACTGCAAAGACCCCACAATGGGACCAAACTCCTTGAGTAAAACTTCAAATAAAAAGATGACTCCCTCAAAAGGACATCTTCCTCTTGACCAATTGCTACTATAACTGGACTACTCCCATGAAGGACAACTATGTAAAAGCTACTGAAAAAAAAGGAGCAACTGAAGCTTCCTGCATCGATCAGCTTCATGAAGACCTCAGGGAGTTCAATTTTTCCCATATAGCCTTCCCACATTGATTATTCTATCTCAACTATAAGTCAAAACAAAAACCCTTTTAGTCATGTACTTTCCCGTTGTGACCTAGGACCTCTTTCCTGAAGGGCCTGCTACCTCATACCATATAAAAATTGAAAATTACCTACTCTTCACCCTGTGAACCATGCCCACTCTCACTTCCTACTACCTCAAGGGACTTCTTGGAACTTAGTCATTTGGTGATCATGTGACTACTTTTCATCGTAGATCATGTCAATTGTGTAATGTCTTTAGGGTCTTATGTTCATCACCTCCTCCAAGGTATGATCTACTCAGTATGTCGTCCTCTCAATGGATGCTTGTTGTTCCTTATACTCGGCATAAGGTATGAAATCTATCCTAGTTTCCATAAGCTAGTCCTGATAGTATCTCAACTCACCTAGGGCATTCCGTAACTTAGATATAGGCATGGTTTGTGGTGGTCCCATAGATCTCAACCCCTGTACCTTCCTTGCAACAACCTTCCCTATGCCTACCTATGAACTGGGACCTACTCTTGGTGCCTGTGGTGGTACTCCTACCCCTATGCCTATATCTAGGCCTATAAGGCCCCAATTTGTGCTTGGGCTATGGCCAACTGGCAATATAAACCTACCACCTTATCCTGTAAGGTTGCCACTTGACTATCCCCCTGACCGTCTCCATCTTCTCCATCTCCTCCATCCACCATCTGGGCCTGCAAGGTGGCTACCTATATCCATAGCTCTGCTACCTCCACCTTTGAGCCCTCCAACTCGATGTACAGTATAACCAACTGGGTAATCAGCGTAGCCACCTGCCCCTATAGGGCATCTCTCTACACTGTAATGGTCACTAGGTCTGGCTGCCCTAGTCTGGGTGATATAGCTTGTAACTACGCCACCCACAATTTCCTGTATCTATCTGTACATCTGGCATGATCTATCCGCAGATCCACTAGCTACTCCTCCTCCCCTAAGGTCACTGTAGGTTGTGGCAGAGGTAAGGGCCTCTCCATGTCATCTGTCTGATACTATGGGAAGGGCAGAGGAATGTCCTATAAGAGCCCGAACTGCCATCAGACTCTGTCTACTGGGATCATCTCATCCTCCCTGGCATGATGACCCTGTATCCACCTCTCTAGCTTGAGATTAGCTAACTACTCATGCATATGCCTAAATGAGGGGAATCCCACATATGGCCTCCAGATAATGTCCACTTCAGACAACCCCTTCAGTAACTACCAAAAATGGGCCACATCTTGTGTCGGCCTATCCGATCTCCACTCTCCTATCACCGACACCCATCTCCTATATCCCACCCACACAAATCTATGTGGGAATGCATCCACTCAGGGAATCCCTATAGGTCGTACGCACACTATGTGCTCATATGCCCAATAGTGTAGTATAAATGTATAGCATAGGCTAAACCTGCGCAACCACCCATATGCCCATAGCTCTATGTATAGCTGCACTAAGAATTTTGGTGCCCTAGCAAAGTGTGTCTCATGCACCATCATATCATGGAGTACACCCATCACTGATTGGGGAAAGCATCCACCCTCTGCATCTAGCAATGCATAGTAGCACACTACCTCCATAAAAAAAACTAGTAACCTCGTCTCATCTAGATGGGCTAGGTACATCTCTCCATAGATCAAATTGGTGTTATGAAATCTCAGATCAGCCACTCCCTCACTAAAAACAGTCCCAATCAACTCCTCTGAGGCCTCGAAGGAGATAGAATATACATGAAAACAAAATATGGGTAGCCACAAAATCCAGAACATGTTCTCTAGGGTGATAGACATCTCACCCGTCGGAAGGTGGAACGTGTTGGTCGTGGGATCCCATCTATTGATGAGCATTAACCATCACGCCGGGATGCCGAAAAACATGTCGATAGTGAAGAATCCCACTCAAGCCCACTGCCTCCACATGTTGGAGCTCCAAAAGGGTCGTTATGCCACACAATGTCAGCAGTAGAGGTAGAACCCTGTCCCGCATATGTAACTGTGTTCTCCCCTACATCTAATCCAAGCACGACATTAATCCACATTTACCATGAGCATATTCACCAATTATCATTACCCTCCACACTATTTTTAGTCTACCCATCTCAACTACCTAGCCAACATTACTTTTGGACCCTTTTTCCTAAAATCCCGACTAGTGTCGGTTCATCCTAACCGACTCCGGTCACCCTTAAACCGGCATCAGTCACCTATTTAGTGACTGATACCAAGTCACCTTTACCATCCACGGTTACCATGTAACTGGCATCGCTCACTTGTTTGGTGACCACTACCAGTTTTACCTAACTGACGCTGGCAAACCTTGACCGACACCGGTCACTGTCGTGGAGAATCCTGTGACTTAAAAAAACCCCCATTTTCTAAAATCACCCCCCTTCCCCTTTTAACCCACCTATAATGACCTAAAATTACTCCTGGACCTCCACCCACCCCACCTATACCATTTACTACCCTTTCCCTCCCTCTTTTAGCCTCTTATTCCCCCCATACCTAAATTTTATTTTTACCCACCCACAAAAAACAAAAACCCACAAAAACCTAAAATAACAATTATCCAAACTTCTAATCTATCTAATTAACAATGTAGATTTGGGTGCTTACCTCGTCGCGATGCCACCTTCTTGATGGCACATCTGGCTGCTATGCTGGTGGCCCACTAGATCCCTCTCCAGCCTTTTCCATCACCAAATAGATACTCGTCATCTCCAACAAATCAAATCTCTCACTCTGATCCCATGGACCCTTTGCTTACCAACCCAACCCTCATCCAATCACACTTCCAACTCACTATCTCATTTCCTTCAAACACTTTTCTCTCTTTTCTATCCCTTTTTTTGTTTTCTCACTTCACAAATAACAAATGAATAATAAAAACACGGAATTTTTGTTTTATAACCAACCTAACCTAAGCGACGTCGGTTACCCTTGACTAACATCAGTTGCATTCCCTACCTCACCATCATCAGTTTTCTTATACCGACATCAATTTTCCATGACCACCATTGGTCATCCTCACCTACACATTTCCCTCAATTAATCCCCTTTCACCCCACCCCTCACCCTAATCATTTACCCAAACCATTTACATTACCTTTCCTGACCTCCCCATTTACTACCTCCATTTGTCCTCCTTTGGGGACTAATTATTTTGCACCTACCTTTGTCTTACCCATGTCGTGACCTTGATATTTGGACCTAGACCATCACTAGTGACCCTTGACATCATGTGTTCACTATACCTTGCGGCACTGTTACCTATGTTGATTGACCTAATCACCCTACCTAGCATGTTTTCATGACCATTTATCTTGACCGTACCTTTGGTGTACCGGACCATACGTAAACGTCCCTGCACCTACCCTACATTGTGTTTCCTAACCATATCATATACCTTAGATACTAGATTCACTTCAACCTTGTTTGGATAAACCTATCAACCTTAGATGATGTAGAGTTTGCCTGCTCTTCAACTCGGTATCGTGTTGTAGTTTTTCAGGTGTGTGCATTTGATTGTTGCTACCTTTGACCCAGACCCATTACATAGATTTCCTGCATAGACCTTTAACCCTTTCTCCCCTATGCCCACCTACCTTTTCCTCACATTTACCTTTTATCAAACCACTCATTGATTCTCCTTTTTGCCTCATCAGTTCCTAGTTTGAGGGGGATCACCTTCACCAGCACATGGGTCAACCACATCTTATCTTTGTTAGCATCGCTTACCAATACAAGATACACAACAAAAATGGGAAAAATGTAGACACTAAAATTATGTCACACTCCCCTTTGGTCCCTCAATGAATAAGCACCCTTCATCACATTCACCTAGCCATGACCCATTTCACCCCACAAATATTAATTTAATTAATTAAATTAAATTAATGCATTATCATCACTATATTTATTATTTAAATATCTTATTTTAAATAGTATCCACACATACAGTTCACTTTGACACCTCACCAAGCCAACTCAACCTAAGACCTATTCTTAGTTGGTTGTCATAACTAACTAAGACTTACCCAAACCCTAAAAATCAATGCCTACATTCCCTCTAACCACATTCCCGCATACTTACAAGAATCTTCCAGTCTAATCCGCGGGTTAACGACATGAGATCTAAGGAAATCAAGAGGATCTCCCTAGTTTAGTAAACCTAGGAAATAACTCCTTGACCGACGTCGGTTACCCCTAACCATCGACGGTTAAGCCAAAACCGTCGTTGGTTACCCTTTTAACCCCAAAACAATCTTATTCTCAATGTTGGAAGATAGAATTTGGAAGTTGGAAGCAAGAAGCAAAAGGTTGACAAGCATTATCACATCTCAGAGAGATAACACATCTTCAGAGAGTGAATTCTAGCAATACCACGCATGCAAGGAAGGAGACCAAACATATTTTCCTGCACAACCATCCTAGCCACGATTTGATCTAACCAAGCAAAGAGGAGTGCACATGCAGCCCATGCGGAATATTCCCTTTAGTTGGTGATCACTTGTAGCCTTCTAGCCCCTCATCAACAACTCCATCCTTAACACACAGGCATCTAGGTCCAGAATCCAAGTAAGTATAACATCATAATTCTCTAGTTTATTTCATTTCATCGTTATTTTATCATCTATTGCTTACCTAGCCACCTACTGACTTCCAACATTCCCACCTCCATATACCCATTAATGCCTAGTCGAAGACTACCCTAGTCACCCAATACCTCATCCCAACAAACCAAAGTCCTTTGTACAATCACAAAGAAGACCTAAAGCTTGTTCTATGACATTTCTATATTTCATAGTAACTGGCACCGCTCACACCTGACCATTGTCGGTTACCTCTGACCGACATCGATCTCTGTATTTTCCCACACAACCCAGAACAGAGACCTACCCACTTAATTTCGTCTCACCGTCAACCACCTGTGATCTACCTGAGACCTTTGTAAAACTTGCAGAACCCAGAACCAATCATTTGACCTTTGGATTCTATTCTAGCTTAGCATGTTAGATTAGATCTATTTCTTATTGTGTTTTAAGTGAGATACCCAAATCATTTCAAATTACAATAGGATTTAATTTTTTTAGAACATTAAATTGTTTAAAACAGTGGACTGATAGCCATCTAAGAAGTATCACACTTCCCAGATCTAGCATGCACTAGGCAGTTCACTGCCCATATTGTTTAATTCCTTCTTTTGGTCTTGCTTCGCATTGCAAGTAGTTCCTCTTAGCCAAAAGGAAGCTCTCACGATCATCTGTGGATTTGGAAGTCATACGCGCGTAACAACCTATCAACCAACATTTTAATAAGTATTCCTCCTATGCTCGTTACCCTATTTGTTTCGTCAACATTTCAAAGAAATAATCTAAGAAAAAGGTGAAACAACTGGCTACATGAAACATTTGTCAAAGTTCAGGAAAAGAAACAAAATCCTCCATGTGTCCCCCTAGAGTAACTCCAAGGGAAAACTATAAGGTGAATTTTCAAATGATCGTCCTTCCTCTACGTGGACAAGTTTTGGGTTTAAGTGAGCCATAGAGTTTTTAGAGTGCCATGCCGAGCTGTGTCCAACTAAAAAGGACCACGTTTCAACTGATGCCAAGATGTAAATTTGACGGGGAAACTCACCCGTCAAACTATAAAATTGTAGGAAAACCACCATTTGAGCGTGGAGATGAATCTTTCTTTAAGGATTGAGAATTTGGATATGTTATAGGTTCCAAACATGATCCTATGAGCTACATCCAATCTTGTTTCCTTAGGTATTTGGGAAAAAATGACAAGGAAAACAATACGTGACTATGAAAAATAGAAGGAAAGGAATAACCTGAGTTTTACGCCCAATTTATAGACTCCTTCAGATGGACAGAGAAAGGAAAAACAAATTTTTGACCTCTAAGTGATCCTTGACCCAAAAAGGGAATGATCATGAAAACCAAATGGAAGACTGAGTATTTCAAGCAAAAACATGGGGAGACATAAAACATGATAGAGGCTGAAAACTAAGGAATTTCAATGAAAAATGGGGTAGACTAATTTAAGCACCAACATCAGCTTTGACTCGAGGATGGGCACTCACTATAAGTACCATAAAAACAAATACCAGAACAAGTGCCAAAAATAGACCATTGGGCCCAATGGAGTAAAAGAATAATCTTACAGAGCAGAACAACAACAATCCTCTAAAAAAAGAAGCGAGAAATCAGCAAAACTAGGCCACCAAGGACCTGAATGAACCAAAACACAAAATAAGATGAGAACAAATAACTATATACTGTCCTCATGGAGTATACCTTGATTATGAGAAATAAATTAAGGAAATACTTCAAATGCCTGCCATTAATAGGTAATTCAAGTAGTTCCATGTCTAAGTCTTTTTAGAAGAATGTATTTTAACCAATTTGAACATCAATTAAATAAGGGCCCATTAAAAATGGATCAAATTTACCATGATTTCTCTTATCTTCATGCCTGCTATCCCATAAAATCACAAGATCCTCAATGTTGAAAGCTCTGGGTGTCACCTTTTTGTCAAATAGCTTCTTCAAATTTTGTCTGACCTTCACATTTTGCTGATGGGATTCCCTTCTCTCTTCATCCAACTCAATAATCTGATTGATTCGAGCATCATATGGACTAACTTCTTGGTCTTCAATTTGTTTAAAAAGCTGAAATTAAGACAATTGCAAATGGAGGGGTAGCCAATCTTGAGTTCCATATACCAATTGAAATGGGCTTTTACTAGTAGCTCTTTTGACAGTGATTATGTCATCCCAAACAACAAACTTTAGTTTCTCACCCCACTTCCTTTTGTTTAGCTCCAAGGTTCTTCTAATGATCTTCAGCAATTTTTTATTATTGGACTCAGCTTGTCCATTTCCTTGGGGATTGTAATTAGAATCATATGTCAAATTGATCCCATACTCTTTGCACATTACCACCAAAGGTTTCGTTCTGAAACTCATGGCATTACCAACAACCATTTTAGTTGGCACTCCAAATCAGCATATGATTTGATTCAGCATGAGTCCATGATAACTTGGTGTGTTTCCTTCTTGGTGGGGATTTCTTCCACCCAGTTAGTGAAATAATTAGTGGCTACACGAATCCATTTATGAAGAGCATTGGAAGGATCAGAAATTTCCACTATGAAATCCATATCCCATTGTCTAAATGAGGCTTCAACTGACACATGATAAAAAATAAGGGATCCTGAAGCTTTCATTCTTCCAAAAAAAGTTGACAAACTTCACATTTCCTCACCAATAGAGTTGTATCCTTGAAGATATTTGACCACCAATAACCATCCCTCAAGATTTTATGTGTTGTAACTCTCCCAGAAAAATCTCCCCCACAGACCCCTCCATGGAGATCAGCAATTATTTTGGGGGCCTCATTTTCAGTAATGCATCTTAAGAGCGCTCCCTCAGGGTTCTTCCAAGGTAACCCAAAATTAGTAGTGACATAATTTTCAGAGGCTAACTTAAGATCTCTTTTCTGATTTTTACTCATATTTTAAAGGAATTATAGATGTATGAGATAAAATATTATATCTTTTTACCATTCAAAACTTACCAACTTTTCAAGGATATCCACCCTTTCTCCTTTTACTTCATTTACATCAATAGTTTATAGGTTCCTCTCAGCCATAAGCTTAGATAGGCCTAAACCTCTTACCAATTTCATGGTTTGGAAATCCATGTCATACTCCTACAACTTGTTCACCCATTTGCATCTTTTTCTTGAGACCTCCATCCCTGATAAAATGTCTTTCACCACGGTGTGGGGAACATAAGAAACAACTTTATAACTTAAGATGTAGGGTTTGAAAACCTTTGTTTCTTTCACCAAGGTAAATGCTTGTTTCTCCATAATGGTGTATTTCAACTGAGCTCCCTGCAATGCCTTACTATAAAAGGCAATTGGTCTCTAAGCCCCTTCATCATCCTTCTGTAACAAAACAAATGCAATGGTGTTTTCTGAAGCAAAAGAAAATACTTGAAAATGGTTCATGTAATTTAGGGCTGCCAAAATATGAGCATGCTTTAGTTATTCCTTGATTCTATTGAAAGCTTGAATGGAAGCTTCTTCCCATTTGATAACCTGGTCCTTCTTTAGCATACTAGTAATGGGGATGGTGAACTCAACAAAGTTAGACACAAATCTTCTGATAACATTTATTTGTCCCAAGAAGGATTGAATTCCCTTCTTATTTCTTGGAATTGGAACCTTGTTGATGGATTCCACTCTCTCTAGATCTATTATTACACCATCATTTGATATAATGTGACCAAGCGGATTTTCCTTTTGCACTTTGTTGGTGGTCAAAATTGTCTCACCTCATTTGTTCCCTTGTAAATTTATTGATTTACGTCCTATATCATTTTATCCTTCCCCATGATTGTGCTTGGCTGGTCTTTGTTGCCATTTTTAGTCTACCCCTGGGTCAAAGATCATGTATGGGTCCATATTTGTCTCCTAGTTTCTTTGTTCCTCTGGAAAAGGTTTGTATTTTGGGTTCTCTGGGCTCTGTCCTTTAAAAAATTCATGTTTTCTTGTTCCCTCTATTGCCATAGTCAGAATTTGTGTCCTTGACGTTTCTACCTTGAAATAATTGAAGAAGAATGAGTTGATGTGTCCCTAAGGATCATGTTTGAGCCTTGAAACAATCTAAACTCTCTATCATTGAAGTAAAATTCATTTTTAGGCTCAAATGCTCATGTTTCTGTATTTTACGGTTTGACGGGCATTTTCACTTGGTCAAGTTTGCATCCTTCCATCTAGAGGGGATGTGGCATATTTTTGTTATATGAGCCTCAACTAAATACTTCAAAAATTCTATAAAAGGCATCAACTCAGAAATATGTCCACGTGGGTGAATGACACTCGTTTGAGCATCAAATTTTTTGTTTGACTTTGAAGTAGCACTGGGAGGACATGTGGAGGCTTCCGCTGCTTGGCCCAGACTTGGAAATTTTTTTGATGCAATTGGAGAAGTCTGGTAGAACAAGACACTAGGTAATCTTGTCCTCATTCAGGGTCTCCACTTTGGGCACCATCTTAAAGAAGCACTAGGATGAAATGTGGATGCCTTCCAACAACCAAAAGGATACTTCCTCAGAGTATGACATGTGGTGCCTTCCACTGAGCTTCAAGCATTTAGACAAATATCGCTAGAATAAGACACGTGGTGAGCTCGGACTCATTCAAGGTATCAAATATTTGGGATTGCGTCAAGGTGTGCTATGGTGACACATGGTAGTTTAAAAAGTTAAAGAGGTAGGGAGGCGGACCATCGGGGGCCACTTGGAAGTTTTTCTTCTTGTATTCAAATGACTCAAAGTAGCAAACTAACTCGTAATCCCTAGGGTAGAAAGTTGAAATTCATTTGAGAAGTCAATAGTGGAGGTGCGGGCTGGTGGAGGAAAGTGAAAATATTTTCCCTTTGAGGGAAAAGTGAGTTAAAGGTATAAAGGGACCCGGGGTTCTACTGGGACCCACTTTAGAAACTTGAAGCGGAGGTGCGGGCTGGTGGAGGAAAAGTGAAACATTTTCCTTTTTTCAAGAGAGATGTAAAATGTGTAAAATTGAGCTGTGACTCCGTATGAAGTCATATTGCACCACGTTTCAAGCTCAAATCTCATCGGCGGAGCGCTGGCGGAAACCAAGAAATTTTGAAAATTTTCAAAAAGTTGTAAAAAGGTGAAAAGTGTCCTCAAGGCCCATTTTTTCTAGATCTACTACGTGGAGGGCTCAGAGTTAAAGATAAGAAGAAATCGACGATAGCTATGAATTTCACCAATTTTGCCGCCAATTAAGCTCCAAGAAGTTTGGAGATACATTTTTTGCATTAATTTTCATCGATTTTTTTGCCAATTCATGTCGTTTTGTCCTGCAGGCTCCGAATTGATAGAATTGGGGGCTCAATTTGTGAATCCAAAGCACATTTCAAATGAATATTTACTCTAATTCATGAAAAAAGTGAATTACCATATCCAAACTTGGAGATTGAAAAATTTGGAAGGGAAAAGTTTAAATGATGAAATGAAAGGGGTCTACATGTGTGCGGAATGAAAAACAAGCTTCCACTTTGAAGAATGATGAAACTTTTGTAATGATTCTCCTTTTGAAAGAATAATTGACAACTTTTTGCGAGTTTGTTAAATGTCTTATTCTAGAAATATTCTAAAGCAAAGGTTATTCTAATATTCCACTTTTGGAGGGAATATTTGAGAGGCAAAGTGAGTGAGTGATTAAAACTGTATATATTGCATTAATTTGTCATGTAAAGTGTCGAAGAAACTTAAAATTTTCATGGGAAAATCTGGGAAGAAGCCCATTCTCTACGAAACCACTTGAGAACCATTTTAACTCCTTTTTGCATCAAATTTGTATCATGTTAGGTTGGCTACAGATGTATAGCCACTAACAAGCTCTGAAATTGTTCTTATAACACTCCCCTACTTATAAATTTGGTCATTCTAGATTATTTTGTGTTTTTCTCTTGGTAAAATTTGCATTTACTTATGTTTTTGAATGTTTTCAATTTGTGTTTCTTGCTCCTCTTGCAATCTGGGGTTTGGAATTTCCTTTTGATCATGTATATCTAATTCTGGTAACATCTTAGTGGCATTTGTAATTCTAGAATCAGAAGAGCTTTCATTTGACAAAGGCATAAACAAATTTAAATTCACTCTACTTTCCTTGATATAGATTTGATTGTAAGCCTTTGGGGGTACCTTAGGTTTGATAGAATATAAATTTGTAAATGCTTTGCTGATTCATTTAACTCAAGCTTTTTTTATAAATCATCAGATATTATGTGGAAGAGTGCAGATCTAGGATTCTATTTGATGCACATATCCTTCTTGAAGGAACACCTTAACCTCTTTGAAGCATTTCTGTTTTCTGAGTCTTTCAATTTTTGCAAAGGTCCTCAAAGAAGTTGGAAAATTCTTGTTAGTCTAGTCTGAATATCTCCCACCAAAAAATTCATTTCAAATTTACTCATCCTACCTATAATACCCCTACATTGTATTGTGTGTCAACAAAGGAATACAATCCATTTACAAAAATGCACAAAGAAAATTAGGATCATACCATGTCTTTAGTAGCCTTAGCCTTTTCTTGAAATAATTTCCATCATTTAGTACTGACAGCGCTATTGAGTTTGAATAATGGGAAATTGATCATGTTTTCTGAAGGCCATCTCCATACAATCTGCATAGTGCAAGGATATTTTCACCTCCTTCACAAAACAAAGGCTACAATATAGGTTCCCTTACCTTGGTTGATAGGTACAACCTAAAATAGTGAGGATTAGATCAAATCCTTCCAAGGTGATACCCACTTCTTCAAATCTTGAGTGCTAACAAGTCAGATAAATTACTTCCTCAGCCGCAAAACGACATATAAATCATTTATCTATCTTTGAGTGTCTCGTAAAATCCATGATGTAGCTAAAGTTGTGAAGGAGATTAAATCTAGGTACCAACACCTGAATGACACCGTTTTTAGAGGAATTTTTCAATTTTTCAATTTTTCAAAATCCCTGGTAATACTTCTCACATATTTTATGTGCAACTACATTGTTGAGCACCAGTTTCTGATTAGATTTATACTAAGGAATGAAAGTAGAATTCTAAGTTTGATATGTTCAAGTGTCTCCAATTTGTTGTTTCAAACTTTGCACAATATTTGATAAATTGAGTGAAGAAAATTAGATCTATTCAAGCTTTGCATAGTGCTAATATTTGCAGTCATTTGATAGATTTTCATAGTGCATTTACACAAACTAGGGTGAAATTCCTTAGTGGAAACTCCTGGCTATTATATTTTGATAAATACGAGTACCTTATCATACATTAAGTGAAGTGTGTCATATAAATCTGTAAACCTAGAAGGATGAATACCTCTCTTCAGGAGAGACCCAAGTAGAAAATTATTTCAAGAATTTGGAAAGAAAGTTTTAGAGGAAAGAAAAGTTTGGAAGGTTGTTGAAGGATAGCCATCAAGCAAAGGTATATCCATTGGTGAGAGAGATCGGCCTTTAATAGAGAATTATCACTCTTCTTCCATTGATTTTGATTCAATCAATCTTCTCATAAACTTGTTTACTTTAACTAGTGAAGGTCCTTCTATTTTACCTGGTGAGTTCCTTCTTCAATTTGCACCTGTGTTTCAATTCTAGTAAAATTTTCTAAGAAAATGAACACTTAGAGAATACCAATCTTTCAAACCACATTCTTGAGCCGCAAACACCTCACACTCCTCATCAACTTGGGTCACCCCCAAGATCACCTCCACCAGAAAACATGGCTCAGCCTCCACCTAGGCCTCCATTTGTGGTCAATACCTTTGGTACAATAAATTTTAGGGGAATGGCTGGTTATCCCAATGTTATGCCTCAGGATGTTAGAAGTAGATTGCCAAATTTCTAAGGGAATAATGCCATAAAATGTGATCAACATTTTAAATTCTTTATTAGTATGATGGAGGATTTTGAAATTTGATTTGATGATGTGTACATTAAATTGTTTGTCCACACTTTAGAGGAGGATGCTATGGATTGGTACAAGGCCTTGCCAAATAATTCAATTGATTCATGGACTGAAATGTAGAATGCATTCAGATTGTAATATGGTGACAATATTTATCCCAGATTCCTCTTATCAGAGTTTGAGAATATCAAGAAAAAACCAAATGAAATGGTCCATGACTTCAACACAAGGTTCAAAAAACTTTGAGGAGATTGCCGGTAAATTTAAGACCTTGTGATGAATCAAGTTTGATAAAATATTCTGATGCATTTGACAAGAAGGATACATATTACTTGAGGGACAAAAATCCTAGAAATTTAAGGCAGGCCTTTACCATGGCACTTCAAATTGAGAACAATATCAAGGTTGTTGGGAAACCTCCTAAGAGAGATAGAATTAAATTGGTAAACCCTAAAAAGCCTCAAGCAAACAAGAGTGTAGACTTGGATGAAGTGGTGAAAACTTTGGAAGGGGCTGTCAAAGAGATTTCCTACAAGTTGGCAAGAGATGAGAAAGGAATTGGAAAAACTTCACAAGGTTAGCCTAGGCAACAAGCACAAGATAGATTTGGTAATTACCATAGGAATGAGTAGATATTTGATGACAAAGGTAAAGGACCTATGGGATTTGGAAATAGAAAATCTAAAGCCAAAGAAATTAAGGTTTTTCCTGATCCTTTAAATGCCAGAGTGACTATTGTTGATTATGGAAATCAGATTGACTGGTGTGATAGATGTTTCTTACCCCATCCACCATGTGAAACAGATCAAAAAATTGAAGAGGAATTTGATGGTTATAATACGGATGATGATGCTTGTATGATGGACTTCCCTACACACTCATGTCAAGGAGTAACATCTATTGAAGTGATAAGTGCATAGAGATTTAGGGATTGTATCCAATGGTTACATCTTCTTCCTACTTCTCATGTTTTAGAAATTGATAATGTACAAGCCTTTGAGCTTCCCAATAATGATTTTGAGTACTTGAGCGCATTGATGATCAAGAAGTATGATGGAGGTATACCCTTGGAAGAAGATAGGAAGTTGCTTATGAAAGTTCTGGTTTCCCAAGAGGAGTATAACATAAGAAGTAAGGCTTTCAAGGGAGCTGGGCCTTAGGCCAAGAATAAAACTCCATTGATTTCTAATATCCCCAAAAAAGTTCCTAATAAAGAAACAAATACTAAGAGTCCTATTGTCCCAAGTAAAAGTTATGCTTCACCCCATGCTCAAAATGTTAAAAACCTTTTGCCATTTGATGAAATTTCTAGCCCTCCTTCTACTGTTGTTTTTCCTAAATACATTCCCTATGACATTACTCAAGTTTTGAGCCAAATCAAGGTCAGTGTTCTAATTGTTGAGCTGCTTAAAATCCCCGAGCACAAGAAGAGATCACTTGAGTATTTGGGATTGAAGGAGGAGAAGGATGATGTGAAAAGGAATGTGAATGTTGTAGAGGCTCCACTTACTATTGCAGAGGTAGGAAAGACATCAGCATTGTAAGAATTTGGTGAACCACTGAAGGTGTATTTGGGAACATCCTTGGTTGAATCTCAACTAAGTTTCGACCCTTTCTTCATAACTTTGATCATCAAGGACAAGTTGCTACATAATTGTATGTTTGACTTTGAGGGATCATACAATGTCATTCCTTAGGAAGTTATGAATGAGTTAGATATCAAAGTAGCAGTAGCATATGGTACGTGTACTGTCATGGATTCTAGGGAATTGCTAGTTGTTTGGTGTATCAATGGTCTAGTGGTGCAACTTGTAGCCTATTTGGGTAAGAATTTGAAACTTGATGTTGTAATTGTTGATTTCCCTACCAAATGGGGTATGTTATTGTCAAGAAAGTGGGCTGCAATTGTTGGAGGGAGTGTCCAAAAGGATATGTCTTTTGCCACCATTCCCATTGAGGGTATCCTTGTAAAATTATATGGAGAGAAAAAGATGTTGCATCTAATTGAGGATCCAAACAATACTTCTTATGAAGTATTATTTGTTGATGTTGATGTTGATAAATTTTTTTGGGTTTGCTAATGGTAAGGAGCACATGATGGATAAGTCTAACTGTCTTGAAGAATTAGGCTCTCCATGGACTTTGTTATTTGATAGAGCTTGCTCCAAATTTGGTAATGGTGTTGGTGTTGTTTTGATCTCTCCAAGGAAAGAGGAATTTGTTTTTTCTTTCAAACTTAAATTTGAATTCATCAATAACATAGTTGAGTATAAGGCATTATTGTTAGGGCTGAGGATTGCTTGGAAGTATGGTGTAAAGGATGTCATTGTAAAGGGAGATTCTGCGTTGGTTCTCAAACAAGTTAGAAAACTGTATGCAATAAAAAATCAATGAATGAAACAATACAAACAAGTAGTTTGGGATCTGATTGAGATGTTTGATTCCTTCAACATTTTTCATCATGAAAAAAGTTTAAATATTATTACAGATAGGATAGTAGTGTTGGGGTATATATTTGACAGTTGTACAATTTCTCCATATTGTGAATATGATGTAGAAATACTCACTAGGCCTGCAGTCCCTGATAACATCAAACATTGGAAATGATACTCAGGTTTAGAGGTTTTTGCAGAACCAAGGTGATTTTATGGATCAACATATTGATTTGGAACCATTGGTCTATAATTTATATGAAAAAGAAACCTTGTTTGGCAAGGATATCATTCAATTGAAGACTAACACCATCCCTAGATGGATGGTTGCTCTTTAGTCAAATTTTAACAATGTTGATTCTATAATCAATCGAAACATGTTTGTATCTAGAGATGTTGATGAACATGACTTGGGAACAAAGGAGAAACCAAGGAAGATTTGTCTAGGGAGTGGTTTAAACGAGGAAGAAAAACACTCATATATCTAATTATTGAAACAATATCAGGACTGTTTGGCTTGGTCTTATTCCGAGATGAAAGCATATAGTTAATACTTGTTCTAACATGAAATACCTCTTAAGAAAGATGCCAAACCATTCAGATAGAAGTAAAGGCCAACTAACCCACTCCTTTCTGTCAAAATGCAAGAGGAATTGAAAACATTGAGAGATGGAGGAATCATTCAGCCCATAAGGTATTCTTCTTAGGTTGCAAAGTTGGTGCCGGTTAGAAAGAAGAATGGAGATATCAGACTTTGCGTGGATTTCAGAAATCTAAATAGAGCATCAATAAAGGAAAAATATCCTTTACCAAACATGGAGAACATGCTGCAATTAATGACTGGTTCTGAGATGCTTTCTAATTTGGATGGTTTCTCTGGTTATAACCAAGTTGTTGTCAAAGAATCAGAGAGGATTAAAACTACCTTTACTATGCCGTGGGGAACATATGTTTTTTTCAGGATGCCTTTGCATTTAATGAATGCTGGAGATACATTTAAAGGGCCAAAGATGTTTCTTTTGCTTGTTATATCAATGATTTTATTCTTTTTTATCGAGATGACATTACTATTTTTTCTAGCAAAATAATTGACCACTTGCAACATTTGGAAATAATGTTGATCAGATGTAGAGAATATAGTATCTCACTCAATCCAAAGAAGTGCCATTTTGGAGTGCAAAGAGAAAAACATCTTGGTCACATTATGTCCAAAGGAGTTATGATTAATCCACAAAGGATAGAATCTATGAACAAGATCCCGGTTCCAAAGACTAAGAAAGAAATTCTATCCTTCTTTGGTCAGATCAATTTCATTAGAAGGTTTGTGTCTAATTTTGTTGAGTTGAGTCTCCCCATTTCTTGGATGTTGAAAAGGACCAAAATATCAAGTGGGAAGAGGCTTCCCTTAAATATTTTGATGGAATCAAGGAATTATTGAAGCATGCTCCTATTCTAGCAGTGCCAAATTACAAGACACCTTTCCAAGTATTCTCCTTTGCTTCTGAGCACACTATTGCATCTGTTTTGTTGCAAAAGGATGATGATGGAGCTTAAAGACCTATTTCCTTCTTTATTAAGGAATTGCAAGTAGATGAGTTAAAATAAACAATCATGGAGAAGCAAGCCTTTGCATTAGTGAAAGAAAATAAGGTGTTCAGACCTTATATTTTGAGTTCCAAAGTTGTTGCTTATGTTCCTCACACAATGGTAAAATATGTCTTATCAGAGATGGAGATATCAAGAAAAAGATGTAGGTGTGTTAAAAAATTGTAGGAGTATGATATGGAGATTCAGACCACAAAGATAGTAAGAGGTTTGGGTTTTTCCAAGCTCATGGCTGAAAGTAATTTGCAGAATGCTGAAGTAAATGAAGTAAAAGAAGAGAGGGCAAATGTTCTTGAAATTTTTTTAAATCTAAGTGGTACAAGGATGTAATTTTTTATCTCAGACACATATGTTTCCCTAGACATTTTAATAAAAATTATAAAAGAGCTCTCAAGTTGTCTTCTAAAAAATATATCATTACAAACTTTGGGTAGGCTTCAAAGAACCCTTAAGGAATCCTCTTGAGATGTGTGACTGAAGATGAAGCTCCAAAAATAATTGCTAACTTCCCTAGGGGAGTCTATGGAGGAAACCTTGTTGGGAGGGTTACTGCACACAAGATTTTGAGGTCTTGTTATTGGTGGCCAACTCTTTTCAAAGATGCAATTCATCTAGTTAGAAGATGTGAGAGTTATCAGAGTTTCTCTAGAAGAATGAAAGCTTCAGCCTCCCTTCCTTTGCAGCTTGTATCAATTGAAGCTCATTTAAAAAAATGGGGGATGGACTTCATTGGTGAAATCTTTGATTCATCAAGTTCTGGACACAAATATATTTTGGTAGCTACTGATTTCTTCACAAAATGGGTGGAAGCAATCCCCAATAGGAAGGAAATACACCAAGTTGTAATGGACTTCATATTGAATCATATCATCTGTAGATTTAGAGTGCCAGTCAAGATTGTTGCTGATAATGCCTTGAGTTTCAGAGATGGACCTTTGGTGGCAATGTGTAAAGAATATGGAATAAAGTTGACATATGCTTCTAACTACAATCCACAAGGAAATGGACAGGCTGAGTCCAACAATAAAAACTTGTTGAAAATTATTAAAAGGACTTTGGAATTAAACAAGAAGAAGTGGGGTGAACAACTAAAGTTTGTTGTTTCGGCTGATAGGATCACTACTAAAAGAGCTACTGGTAAAAGACATTTTGGATTGGTATATGGAACACAAAATTTTTTGCCCTTGCATCTATAGTTGTCTTCATTCCATTTTGTTCAACAACTTGAAGATCAAGAAATCAGTTCATATGAAGCAAGAATTAATCAAATTTTTGAACTTGATGAAGCAAGAAGAGCATCCCATCAGAGGCATGTGAAATTCAGAGAGAGAATGAAGAATTTGTTTGATAAGAAGGTAACCCTAAGATCTTTCAGTATTGGAGATCTTGTGCTGTTGTGGGATAGTAGGCATGAAGATAAGGGAAAGCATGATAAATTTGATGCTTTTTGGATGGGCCCATATTTAATTGAAATAAGAATTCGTGAGAATAAATTTTTCCTTAAGGACCTAGATGGTGAATTGCTTAAGATGCCTATTAATGGCATACATTTGAAGCATTTTTTAGATTGATCCGCAAAACTAAGGTTTGCATATCACTTGTACAGTGTACAATTTTTTGTTTTTTTGGTCAGATTTTGGTTTGCCTTTATGTGTGGAATAACTTTTTGTTGGTTTGTTAGTTGGTTTTTTGGATGTTTTGGCTTGTGACTCCGTTTTCCCAATGCATATTTTGGCACTTGGTCTACTTTCGTTCTTGTGGCACTCGATGGGAGTGCCCATCCCCGAGTAGGAGCCTGTGTTGGAACTCAAAATTGTCTCACCCGATTTGTGTCCTTGGACATTTATTGATTTACAGCCTATGTCATTTTATCCTTCCCCATGATTGTGTTTGGCTTGTCTTTGTTGTCATTTTTAGTCTACTGTTGTGTCAAAGATCGTGTATGGGTCCATATTTTTCTCCTATTTTCTTTGTTCCTCTGGAAAAGGTCTATATTTTGGGTTCCTCGGGCTATGTCCTTTCACAAATTCATGTTTTCCCATTCCCTCTATTACCACAGTTGGAATTTGTGTTCTTGACATTTCTACCTTGAAATACTTGAAGAAGGATGAGTTGATGTGTCTCTAAGGATTGTGTTTGAGCCTTGCAGCAATCTAAACTCTCTGTCATTGAAGAAAAAATCATTTTTAGGCTCAAATGCTCGTGTTTCTGTATTTTATGGTTTGATGGGAATTTTCTCCTTGTCAAACTTGCATCCCTGAATTTACAGGTGATGTGGCACCTATTTGTTGCATGCAGCTTAGCTAAATACTTCAAATATTATATAAAATTCCTCAACTCATAACTATGTCCACGTGGGTGAATGACGCTCATTTGAGAATAAAGTTTTTGGTCTGACTTTGAAGTAGCTTCGGGAGGACATGTGGAGGCTTCCACTGCTTAACCCATACTTGGAAAAATTTTGTATGCAGTTGGAGTAGTTTGGCGGAATAGGACACGTAGTGAGCTCATGGTCATTCAGGGTCTCCACTTTAGGCACCATCTTAAAGAAGCACCAAGATGACATGTGGAGGCCTCCTCTTGCTTTGCATTTTACTTATATTTTTCAATGGCAAAAAGGAGACTACCTCAAAGTATGATACATGGTGGCTTCCACTAAGCTTCAAGCATTCAGAAATATCTAGCCGGAATAGGACACGTGACGAGCCCTTGCTCGTTCGAGGTATAAATTGTTTGGGACCGCCTCAAGTTGTGTCGTGGTGACACATGGCGGTTTGAAAATTCAAAGAGGTGGGGAGGCGGACCATCGAGGGCCACTTGGAAATTTTTCCTCTTGTATTCAAATGACTTAAAGTATCAAACTAACCCACAAGCCTAAGTGTAGAAAGTCAAAATTCATTTGAGAAATCAATAGCGGAGGTGCAGGCTGGCAGAGGAAAAGAGAAAATATTTCCCTTTGAGTGAAAAGTGAGTTAAAGGCATAAAGGGAGCTGGGGTTCTGATGGGACCTACTTTAGAAACTTGAAGTGGAGGTGCGGGCTAGCGGAGGAAAAGTGAAACATTTTCCTATTTTCCAGAGAGATGCAAAATGTGTAAAATTGAGCTGCGACTCCATAGCCAGTCATATTGCGCCATGTGTCAGGCTCAAATCTAATTAACAGAGCTGTGGAGGAAATCAAGAAATTTTGCAATTTTTCAAAAAGTTGTAAAAAGGTCAAAAGTGTCCCCAAGGCCCAGCTTTTTAGGATCTGCCACGTGGAGGGCTCAGAGTTAAAGATAAGAACAGATCAATGAACGTTATGCATTTCACCAATTTGGCTGCCATTTGAGGTCCAAGAAGTTTGGAGATGCATTTTTTTCATCAATTTTTTTGCCAATTCATGTCATTTTGTGAATCCAAAGCACATTTCAAATGAATTTTAACGCCAATTCATGAAAAACATGAATTACTAGATCCAAAGTTGTAGAGTAAAAAATTGGGAAGGGAAAAGTTCAAATGATGAAAGGAAAGGGGTTTACATATGTGGGGAAGGAAAAACATGTTTCCAATTTGAAGAATGATGAAAGTTGTGTAATTATTCACATTTTGAAAGAACAACTGACAACGTTTTACGATTTTGTTAAATGTCATTTTCATGAAATATTGTAAAGCAAAGGTGCTTCGAATATTCCACTTTTGGAGGGAAGATTTGAGAGATAAAGTGAGTGAGTCATTGAAAATGTATATATTGCATGAATTTTTCATGTAAAGTGTTGGAGAAACTTAAAATTTTCATGGGAAAATCTGGGATGAAGCCCATTCTCTGAGAAACCACCTAAGAACCATTTTAACTCCTTTTTGCATCAAATTTGTATGTTAGGTTGGTTGCAGATGTATAGCCACTAACAATCTCTGAGTTTATTATTCTAACATTCCCCTACTGATAAATTTGGTCATTCTTGATTATTTTGTGCTATTTCTTGGTAAAATTTTAATTTAATTATGTTTTAGAATGTTTTCAATTTGTGTTTCTTGCTCTTGTTGCAATCTGGTGTTTGGAATTTTCTTTTGATCATGCAGATCTCATTCTAGTAACAGCTTAGTGGCATTTGTAATTCAGGAGTCAGAAGAGATTTCATCTGATGAAGGGATAAACAAATTTAAGTTCACTCTAATTTCCTTGATATAGATTTGATTGTAAACCTTTAGAGGTACCTAAGGTTTGATAGAACAGAAATTTCTAAATGCTTTTTTGATTCATTTAACTCAAGATTTTTTGATAAATAATCAGAGATTGTGTGGAAGAGAGTAGATCTAGGCTTCCATTTGATGCACATATCCTGGTTGAAGGAACACCTTAACCTCTTTGAATCATTTCTGTTTTATGAGTCTTTCAAGTTTTGCAAAGGTCCTCAAAGAAGTTGGCAAATTCTTGTTAGTCTTATCTGAATATCTCCCACTACAAAACTCATTTCAAATTTACTCATCCTACCTATAATACCTCTGCATTATATTGTGTGTCGACAAAAAATACAATCCATTTATAAAAATGCGCAAAGAAAATTAGGATCATACCATGTCTTTAGCATCCTTAGCCTTGTCTTGAAAGCATTTCCATCATTTATTAGTGACAGCTCTGTTGAGTTTGAATAATGGTAAATTGATGATGTTTTCTCTAGTCCATCTCCATACAATCTACATAGTGCAAGGATATTTTCACCTCCTTAACAAAATAGAGGCTACAATATAGGATCTCTTACCTTGGTTGATAGGCACAACCTAAAATAATGAGGATTAGATAGAATCCTTCCAAGGTGCTACCCACTTCATCAAATCCTGAGTGCTAAAAAGTTAGATAAATTGCTTCCTCAACTACAAAAGGACATATAAACCAGTAATCTACCTCTGAGTGTCTTGTAAAATCCATGATGCAACTCAAGTTGTGAAGGAGATTAAATCTAGGTACCAACACACTCCAAAGTGGCACTTCTTAGGATTCAATGATATTCTAAATCCTCTACATCTAATTAGCATATTTTCTAAGTGTTGCAAGTGATCATTTCTCTTCCTAGAAAACACAATTACATCATCTTGATAAACAACAATGAAATCATTAATATAACCAGCAAAATACACATCCATTTCACTTTGAAATGTTGCTCCAGCATTCATTAGACCAAAATGCATTGTCTGCAGTTATTTGTCTTCTAGTTAGAGCCTTCTTAGTTTTGTTCACAACTACCCATATTTTGTGAGCCATGAATTTTTCCTTCCAATGTAGAATCTTCCAAATGCTATAATTATTCCCATTCAACTATCTGTAGCATATTATCCATAAAAATGGTAGAGTATAATTACCTTCCATTGATGCTCTGTAAAAATTAAATCTAAAATCCACATTAATGAGGATTAAAAAACAAGGCCATTCTTTTTTATAACTAGCACTAAGTTTGCAACCCAAGAAGAATACCTTGTTGGCTGAATAATCCCTCCATCCCTTAGCTTCTTCAATTCTTCTTGCATCTTCATGGAGAGGATTGGATTAATCGGCCTCTACTTTTTTCCTGAAATGGTTTTGCATTTGATTCCAAGAGGAATTTCATGCTGAAACAAATCCTCTCTGTATGCTTTTAGCTCAGAATAAGACCAAGCCAAACAGTCCTAATATTTCTTCAACAATTGGACATAGGACTATTTTTCTTCCTTGCTCAGACTGCTTCCCAACCAGATTTTCCTTAGTTTCTCCTTTGTGCCAAGGTCATACTCTTCAACATCCCTTGAGGATGTGCTATATGTCTGTTAATAATGCAATCAACATTATCAAAGTTTGATTCAAGAGCAACCAACCCTCTAGGAATGGTATTAGCTTTCAATAGGATGTCTTTTCCAGACAAAGTTTCTTTTCCTTCTGTTGCACACACCATTGGCTACTAATCAATACACTAATCAAAAAACTCCCATTTGTGCTGCAGAAACCATTTCACCTAGGCATCATCATCAAATAATTGCCAATTTTTTACGTTGTCAGGGATAGATGGCCTTGTTAGTACTTCAACATTATATTCACAATCGGGGGACATTGAACAAATATCAAACCAAGATCCCAAGACTGCAACCTGTTCTACAACATCATTGAAATTTCTATCATGATGCACAATATTAAATGAGTCAAACATTTCAATCAAATCTCAAAATGCATGCTTGTATTGTTTCATTCTCTGATTTTTAGTAGCATATAGTTTTCTAATTTGTTTGAAAATCAATTCTGAGTCTCCTTTGACAATGATATCTTTAATATAATACTTCCAAGAAATTCTCAAACCTAATAACAATGCTTCATACTCAGCAATGTTATTAGTGCATTCAAAGTTAAGTTTGAAAGAGAAAACAAACTCTTCCAAGCTTGGAGAAATCAGAACTACACCAACACCATTTCCAAATTTGGAACAAGCCCCATCAAATAACAAGGTCCAAGGAGAACCTACCTATTCACAGACACTTACATTGATCCATCTTGTTCTCTTTCCCATCAGCGAACCCAACAAAATTATCAGCATCAACATCAGTATACAACACTTCATAAGATGCATTGTTGGGATCTTCAATGAGGTGCAACATTTTCTTTTCTCCATAAAAATTTACAAGGTTTCCTTCAATTGGAATGGTGGGCAAAAGACATATCCATCTAAACACTTCCACCAAAACTTGCAGCCCACTTTCTTGACAACAACATGTCCCACTTGGCTGGGCAATCAACAATGACAACATCAAGTTTCAACTTCTTACCTGGATAGGCTGCAAGTTGTACCACCAAACCTTTCACACATCCAACAATGAGCACCTCTCTAGATTCCATGGCAGCGCATCTTCCATATGGTGCTGTCACTTTGATATCCAGTCTCATTCATGACTTCAAGAGGCATGACATTGCATGATGCTTCTGAATCAAACATACAATTGTGCAACAGTCTGTCCTTAATGATCAAAGTTGTAAAAAATGGATCAAAATTTAATTGGGATTCAACCAAATATGTCCCCAAACTAAACCTCAGGTGCTTCTCCAAGCTCTTCTAATGCTGGTGGTGTTTCAAGGTCTGCAATGGTTGGAGGAGGAGTTTCTACAATGTTTACATTTTTTCCTGGGGTACTCTTTTCTTCTTTCAATCCCAAGTACTCAAATGCTCTCTTCTTGTGCTCAGGAATCCTAAGCAACTCAACAATTGGAACACTAACTTTTATTTGACTCAAAACTTGGGCAATGTCATATGGAACATTCTTTGTCAAGCTAGTATTGGAAGGGAGATTAGACAAACTCATCAGATGGCAAGGGATTCTTGACAGTTTGGGCATGAGGAGAAGTATGAATCTTGTTTGGGACAGGATGGCCTTTGGAAGGTGTATCTTTCTTAGGAGCTTCTTTAGGAATAATAGTAAGCAATGGAGTTTTAGGTTTTTGGCTGGAGGCCCTGCTCCTTTGACAACTCTACTCCTAGTATTATAATCCTTTTCTTGGGCCACAACAACATTCATCAATAACTACCTATCTTCCTCCAAAGGGATTCCTCCATCATACTTCTTTATCATTAAAGCTCTTAAATACTCAAATTAATTATTAGGTATTTCAAAAGCTTGCACGACATCTACTTCAAAAGTATGAGAAGGAGGAAGAAGTGGTAACCGGTGGATGCAATCCCAAAAAGTTTGTAGCAGTTCGAGCACTTATCACTTCGGTTAAAGTTGCTCCTTGTTGTGAGCTTGAAGAGAAACCCATCATGCAAACATCATCATCAGTATCATCATTCATCAGCTTCTTCTTCTTGCTAATTTACTTCACATGGAGTCATGGGGCATGAAAGCATCTATCACACCAATCAATCTCATTGGCTTCATCAACAACAAGCAACTATGGGTAGTCAAAGGATCAGGCACCATTCTACTTTCACGTGCTTGGGGATGTCTATTTACAGATCACATGGGTCCTTTACCTCTGTCATCTGACCTCTGATCACCCCCAGGATGATTTCCAAATCTATCATGATTTTGTGCCTTTTTTTGACCTTATAAGCTCTGCCCAATTCGTTTCTCTTCCTGGGCTAGTTTGTAAGAGATTTCTTTGACAACCCCTACCAAATTTTTAACAACCTCCTCAAGATCCACACTCTTGCTTGCTTGAGGTTTTTCTGGGTTTATCAGTTTTAACACCCTCCCTCTTAGGAGGTTTTCCAATGGCCTTAATGTTGTTCTCAATTTGCAGAGCCATAGTAAAGGCCTACCTCAAAGTGTCAGGGTTTTTATCCCTTAAATAGTATGCATCCTTCTTTTCAAATGCTTCAGTATACTTTATAAGACAAGATTCATCACATGCCCTCAAATTCACATGAAATATTCTCAATGTCTTATTAAATCTTGTATTAAAATCATGTACTGATTCATTAGGATTCTTTTTAATATTCTCAAATTCTGACAAACAAAACCTAAGGTTAGTTTTGTCACCGTATTGCAATCTAAATGCATTCTTCATTTCAGTCCAAGAATCCATAGAGTTATCAGGAAAAGATTTATACCAGTCCCTTGCATCATCTTCTAATGTATGAATAAACAATTTGATGTATACATCCTCAAATTCAATCTCAAAGTCCTCCATAATATTGACAAAGAGCTTCAAGTGCTGATCACTAGTTATAGCATTATTTCCTTGGAACTTTGGTAATCTATTTATTACATCTTGGGGAACTACAACTGGATAACCAAACATCCCTCTAAAACTGATGGGACCAAAAGTATTAATGACAAATGGAGGTTTGGCTAGAGGCTGAGCCATATTATTATAAGGAGGTGATCTTACAGGAGAAACAAAGTGATGAGGAGTGAGGGGTCTGTGTGGTACATGGATATAATTTTTAGAATGACTACCCTTTAAAGGTTCTGTCTCTTGGAAAAATCTATTAGATTTTGAAAATACAGGGGAAAATTGAGAAGTAAATGTTTCAAATATAGATGATGGACCCTCTCCAGATGGAGAATTTAATTCAACAAAGAGGATACCTGATTTAGAAGAACTTGAGGAAGTACTTAAATCTTCAATCACAGGCTAATTAGTTTCACTAATGGAGATCTCTTTTCTTGATGCTTGATCTCCAACAACCTTCTAAATTCTTTTGCCTTTTGAATTAGACTTTACCAACTCTTGAAACAACCTTCTACTAGGGTTCTTGGCGAAGAAAGATCTCCTTCCTTCCATCTTTTCATATATTAGTGACAAATCTTACTTGATATATGTTAAGACACTGGTATTTCTAAAGAATTTAAATAGCACATAGTCGCCACTAAGGATTTTCACCTTAGTTTGTGCAAATGCACTATGAAGATAATCTGTCAGATGTCTGTCAATACTAGATTCATGAAAAGCTTAACAATAATGCTCTTATTTTACCCAAATTTATCAATGATGATACAAATCTTGGTCTAATAACTGTATAAACTGGAAATATTACACTCAGAAATCACAAATTTTAATAATTTTTATAGATCAAAGAACATATAACTTCGAACAAATCTTCACACAATCTGTATATAAAATGACTTCTTAACAATGTATTTGCACCCAACATCTGTAAGAAAGCATTACCAAGTGTCTGATACGTGTATACCAAATATGTTCAAATACTTTCAACAGAGTCCCTGGAAATGGTGCCATGAAAGCATGTTGGTATCCAAGATTCATTCTCCTTTTCAAGTTGCCAAGTAGCATCATGGATTTGAAAGGACAGCTTAGAGGCAGATAAATCATTAGTTTGTGTCATTTTATATCCAGACATGCAGATCTAACTGACCCTTTAGTTACTGAAGCTTATAAAGAAGATGGATAACAGCTTTAAGAGAATGTTAACCTATCCTCACTACTTTAGGCCATGCCTCTTCGAAAAGGGTGAGAGGACCTATTAGTGTAACCTCTGTGTTGATTGAAGGAGATGCTAGTAGATATCCTTCTTTTACAAAAAAATTATAGAGAGATAACCTTGGGAAAATACGGTCAATGCTCCATGATTTAACTCTTAGGAGTTATCACTTCTAAACGATGGAGATATTTTCAACACAAGGCTAATGTTACTGAAGACATTAAGAAATCTTGATTGTTCTGCATATTTTTGCATGTAGATTTTGCTCCTTTGTTGATACATAGGGAAAATAGAGGTAGTTCAAGGTGGATTAATGGTTTTTAAATGATTTTTGTGGGAGATGAAGCAGGATAAAATTGATTATACCAGATCTTTGGAGGGGCTTCACAATAATGAACAAATTCACAATAGAAAGCTTCAGAATAGTCAAGACGTTCTTTTAACCAGAAGGTGTGCTTCAATGGAGGCCCAGATCAACACATTTTCACATAATCTTTGAGACTTCAACACGAAGGCTCAAATTAGAAGACTCGATTAAACACTAAATTTTCTAATTAATCATGCCAAAGGTACACCCGAAGAATTATAGACACTCTTTATCAACAAATGACAGTGAATTGATTTTAAATTCATTTATCTCATCCAAGATAAAGGATATTGTTGAAATGAAATTGTAAATACCATTAGATTGTCATAGGGATGAGCTCCTGTGTGATTTCACAAAAATTTCACTATAAGATTGCAATAGGAATGAAAGAAACTATTTTTAGACATTCTAAAAATAAAGTACACACAAAATTGCTAGAGATTAAACACAAATTAATTCCAAAATTGCTTAGATTCATCAGGACGAGGAAAGATTCCAGAGAAATCTTAGTAGCTTGTCAAAGGCTATACAATCTACAACCAACTTGAGTTTACAGAAAATCTAACACAAAGGAAAATAACAGGTAATCTCGGATTTGGTCTCTCAGAAAGACGCCTTTCTCAAATGTTTTCTCAAGAATTCAAACTTTGACCATTTGCAAGAGTATTCTCATTACATTTATACATTTTTTCCCACTCAATTTTCTCCCCAAAAGAGAAGAATATTCAAGGGACCTTTTCTTGTTACCAATTTGTTTCAGACAGTGATGTTTAACAAATTCATATCTAAAATCTGCCAAGTGGACCAACTATCAACTGATCACATTTCTTGGGTCCTCGACTAATGACTAGGGTGCCATGCCACACCTTTTCGAGAGTCCCTTTAATCATTCTAATATTTTCATGCGAGAAATCCCCTTTTTAATTGTTTTTTGGAGCCTCTGCATAACTGGACTTGACATGTCATCCCTTTTTTCTCTCGAGGAAACACCAGTTTCACGTTTTATGCATGTACTTTCATCATTTCATCCTTATTTCCTCTACAATTTCTTCCCTGCAACTTCTGGATCTAGCATTTTGGGTTTTTACACGAGCCTGAGTAAAAATCCACTTCCAAAGTACCTCAGATTTATAAATTGATCTCCCAAATTGATTCAATTGAACTTTGCAGACCAAAACAACACAAATTTGCCAAAAAATTGCTGAAGAATGATGAAAAAACTACATCTCCAAACATCCTAGTAGCTTTAATGGTGGCGACAAAATTAAATAAAATGCACAGCTACCATTGATCTTGCCTTTCAAATTTTAATTCTGAGCCCTCCATATGGCAAGGTGTGATTGGAAACAGCGCATGAGCGCACCTTTTGGCATCTTATATAACTTTTGGGAAAAAGTAAAATTTTGAAATTTTTCTTCATCCCCTTCGCCTTTAGAAAATGGGCTTGACACGTGTCCCAATGTGGGTCCTAGAGGAACCTTGGATCGATTCTACTATTTTACCTCGTTTTTGGAAAAAAGGTAAATTTTCCAAACTTTCCCCGCGGCTCCGCCCTTCTGGTGCCTTTAGCTTCTGATGTGGGTTCTAGTGGACTTGTGCTTCATTTTTTCACTTTATACTTATTTTCCAAAAAGGAAAAAATTCCACATTTTCCCCGCGGGCCCGCACCTCTATTTTTTACTATTCAACACTGACATTAGTTTCCTGTTAGGGCTGCACTTCAACTTACAATTTTATCCCTTTTTACAAAAGGTAAAAAACCTTAAATAACCATAAAGCTCTATTTCTCCATCTCCCTGCCTGTCACGTGTCTCAAATGGTGCATTTTGAGATGGACCCAAAAAGTAAAGACCACAAACAAGCACAGACTCAACACATGTCTCAGTTCAGAAGAGTTTGTTAAAAAGTTGAAGGTTTAGCGGAACACACCATGCATCTAAGGTCTGAGACAGTCTCCTTCAGCTGTTGAAAATTCCAAGCAAAAAGGTAGAGTGAGATGAAGCCTCTAAGTGTCCTCCTGGAAATTCTTCAAAATAAAACTCAGGGTATGGTCCCCAAACATGCATGGACCCTCCAGGTGTCCCAGGCCCTTTAAGAAGTTGCTTGAAAATTCTAAGGGAAGGGAAGGCTCAGCAGAAAATTCCATGTGTCTTTATGGCGTAACTTCAAGATAGATCCCAAGAGTTGAGACCCTAAATGAGCACGGGATCGCCACATGTCCCAAGCCTTAAAAAATTTCTTTGAAGAGTTGAAGTACAAAATAGAGCCGGTGGAAGCCTCCACCTGTCACCCTATCACAATTGTTAAGGTAGGACCCTGAGGCAGATCCTCAAATGAGTGCCAACCCACCATGTGTCCATGGCCTGCCAAAAAACTATAATCGGCTACATGAAAAATTTGTCTAAGTCCAGGGAAAAGCAGTGGAAATCCTTCACATGTACCCCCCAGTGCATAACTCTAAGGCCAAACCAAAAGCTGAATTTTCAAACGAGCGTCATTCCTCCATGTTGAAATCTTTTGGCTTGAAGCAAGCCATATAATTTTTAGAGTGCCCCGTTGAGATGCATCCAACCAAAAAGGGACATGTTTCCACTGATGCAGAGATGTAAATTTGATGGGGAAAACTCACCCGTCAAACTGTAAAAATGTAGGAAAACCACCATTTGAGCCCGGAGATGAATTTTTCTTCAAGGACAGAGAATTTGGAGATGTTATAAGTTTCAAACATGATCCTCTGAGCTACATCCAATGTTGTTTCCTCAGGTATTTGGGAAAAAAATGATAGGGACAACAATACGTGACTGTGGAAAATAGAAGGAAAGGAACAACCCGAGTTTTACACCCAATTTACAGACTCCTTCAGATGGAAAGAGAAATGAAAAACAAATTCTGGACCTTTAAGTGATCCTCGACCAAGGAAGGGACTGATCATGGAAACCAAATGGAGGACAGAGTCTTTCAAATACCAACATGGGAAGACAAAAAACATGACAGAGCCCGCAAACTGAGGAATTTCAATGACAAATAGGGTGAGACTAATTTGAGCACCAACATGTTCATTGACAAATCCTTCTGGCTAGGTCATGTATACTTATTCTCTGAGATCAGCATTCAAGAAATAAATTTCAATGTCCATTTTTTGAATTCTCCATCCACTTTGTACTGTTTATGCATAGACAACCATGATGGTTTTATCATCACATTAGGTGAAAAGGTATCATTATAATCAATTCCTTCCTACCAAGAATAACCCTTTGCAACTAGTCATTATTTAAACATGTTGATAGATCCATCTACCCTGTAATTCATTTTCAAAATCCACTTATAGCCTATGAACTTCTTTCCTATAGGTAAATCGATAAGTTACCATGTCTAATTTTGTATCAAAGAGTCTGTAATGCCCATAATTTACACACCCAAATACACAGTAAAAATACCAGGATAAATTTTTTTAGTTACATTGCTCACTACACAACACCATAGGGGCTCCAAGAAGAGAAACTCAACAACACACAAGACATTTAAATAAGTCATAGACTGAAATAGACACACAACAACACCATATACATGTCAATATCATAGTTTCCCTAATGAACGAATGTTATCAATGATCCAACCACAAGAAAAGGAGTCAAGGGTTGGCAAACCCATGACACCTCATTACCATAATTAAATCTTAGTTATGATTAACATTCCAAGAACATTATTGTGAAAGTATATTTTTAACCTATTTCCACCTATAGATTCTGTAATTCATTTCACATTCAACTTACAGTTCAACCTTTTAAGTTTTCTCTTTATCTCTTATGAAAATCTCCATAACTTATGTAATTATTTGGCATATTTCAAAATGCATACAAAGTTTTTAATTTTCTCATTCATAGGTTGAACCTATGTTTCTCAAACGTTTATCCAAATTCTAAAATTTACCCTTACTACAATATTGAATATGAGGTAATGTCAAGACAAAAATCTTAGGATTTGAGATAGATTTAGATTCAAGATACATTCTTCCAAAATATTGTATTATCACGGTATCTTTATTTCCCTACCATAGTTAATATAGTTCGATAAAATGTAAATCCATTTAACATTTCCAATTCAAGGAACTTTATACATATTTATAAATATCTTTTGTTTTCTTGAAGTTGATCTCTCTAAGGCAAGTCATATTCTTTTTAACACAAGGAAATGTCTAATTGAGTTATAAGGACTCAAAGAGTGGCATTTTTCCTAACCTCAAATCTCATTTCACTCTTGTATGTTTTACTCTTACATTGCATTATGGTCTCATTATTAGTATTGTTTTATCATAAAACGAGATACAAAAGTAATGTTTAACATCTAGAAGAAGTACGTGATTGGAATCTTTAAAAATACATAGGAACCACAAGATTTATTTTCAATGTATGATCCCATGTTTTCACATTTCACGATTCTACAAGAGAAATTTCTTTTATTCCTAATGTCCTAAAAGACATAACAAGGGATTATGGAACCAAGTTTTTAGTTTCCTAGTTTCTCTTAAGTTATAGAAATGAAATAATGAATATATTTCAACGGTGTGGTACCATAAATTCTAGTTTTGAAGATTAAATATCTTTTAAGACGATAGCATTTTGCAAACTAATGTGGCTAGAATGAGAGGGAGGGTACATCAAGTTTAAAAATTAACTTCATTAGATAATCCCATCAGCTACAGGTTAATTTCAATAGTAGTTGGTGATCTCTATCACCTAACACGTAAGTCGGAACTGAAGACAATATATCCTTCTTACTACACACATGATATCTAATCCTTGAAGGGAAGCACATACTATAGATAATATTTGATCAAATCATTCTTAATTGATAGTTTCACGACGATGCTGCTAAAATATACAGGCTATGGTGGTAACACAACTAGGGTTATTATATAATTAAGATAGAATGTGTCATCGAGCATACATGTTTAAGTTCATTGAAAGGTTTCATTTTTTCTATGCAAAAAGAATAACACAAGAGAGTTAGTTATACACAAATTTTGTATAATATTCAGCATCTATGGATTTCTTCCATGTTGGGTGATTGAGTGTCTCACGAAATGAACCAGGTTTGGTGCCTTCAAGCACTGAACTCATGAGTGTTAAATTTACTTCGCTCCTTGCTTCACTTCTCATATGAACTCCTGATGAAGTATATGGAAGAGAGTTCAGGTGGGAATATCTCATGGTGCCTTGGACCCATTTTGGAATCTAACACTGCTACTAATGAGAGGAACTGTATTCCAAATTTCCAAGATCGATAAACTATTCTCCTTTCAGATCATCCTTCATTTATGTAGGATCCTCATGCACATCATCTAGATGTGTGAGCAATCTATGAGAGGAGTACGGTGTTGAATCTTCCATTTGTGGAAATGAGTCAAATGATGACTCATCGTAAACAAAATATCTACTCTCAAATATCTTCTTTGTGTCAGGATCCATGAGATGATAGGCATTAAAGGTGGTACTGTATCCTAAAAATATACATTGGTGTGTCTTTGTGTCAAGTTTCTTCGTCTTTTTATCTGGAACATGCATATAAGCAGTACAACCAAATACTCTCAAATAAGAATTAGATGACTAAGAAGATATATAGTTGTCTGGTCTGCTTCCTCCCAAAATCTATTCTCCATCTTCATAGAAGAAAGCATGCAATGATCCATCTCCATTATAGTTTGATTGCTATCTTCTACAATTCTATTCTCTTGGGGAGTATAGGGGGTAGTAAGGTGCTATGTGAAGTCGTGCTCCTCCAAGAATTCCAAGAATTTATTTGGAATGAATTCCCCCTCTCGATCTGAGTGGAGGACTTGAAGGGGATGCCTAGTCTGCTACACAACACTCATATAGTAGACTTGGAATTTTTCAAATGCTTCACTCTTCTTTTTGAGAAAAAACACTCAAGTCTCATTTGAATAATCATCAATGAATAGCTGGAAGTACTGGAATCCCTTGAAAGAGGTAGGAAAGGGTCCACACAAATCAGTATGCATGACTGCTAGATGGTTCTTGGCATGGAATGTACTCGTCTCGAATGGATCCCTATGTTCTTTGCCCACAGGACATCCCAAACAAAGAGGTAATGTCTGAGAGAGAGGAGGAAGTCCTCGTACCGTCTGCTTCTAACTTAGTTGATAAAGGGAGATGGCAAAAAAGATGTCCAAACCAATAGGCATGCAGTGGATTCCATCACGGAGGTAGATAATGTAGCTGAAGAGGAAAAAACTGCATCTAGAGCAAATAAGCGATCATTTAAATATGCTATAGCAAGTATATTACCTTTTTGAGATATTAGACATGACTTGATGCCATTCTGAATGAGGAACTCCACTTTGAGGTTGTGGTTCAACAGCTGAGAGACAAATCAAATATTTTTGGTTAGGCTAGGGAGATAGAGTACATTTTCTTTTCCTGAGAGGAATGGTCACCTTGTCAATTCCTTCTTTTGTATAGTCCTTATTGTTTGCAATACGCACCAGATCTCGAGTGGGTTGAGTAATTAATGAATGAAATAGCTTTAAATCGCCAGTCACGTGTTTGTAGTAGCTTGAATCTATTAGCTAAATATTTTCTGATCATTGTGATGTTTGGGATACAAGTACCAAATCATCTTCGTGTGTGCCGAAATTTGCTGATTTTGGAGTATCTTCATCTGTGTCATCATCTCATTGGGTTGTGACAAGTCGTTTCTGCTTCTTTCCGCAAGGATACCACATGGATTTCTTTGAATCACCTTGTCCACATGTGCTTTCTTATCAATAATTGCACTATGTGTAGCCATTGTACAAAAAAGTGTGCAGTTTCATGCAATTTTGTGGAGAAAATATGACACCATCGATCCGTCTTTGGAATCTTTTGCTTCTATAGTTGCTTCTGTGGTTGCTTTTGTGTCTACTTCTATTTTTTATTTTCTTGTTGACCTTTGTGAGGCTTCATAGTATTCTTCTTGGAGATCAATTTTTTTTCCTCAAAATCCTCCAGAACTAACTATATATGGCTTCTTCCTATTGCAGAAAATTCACCTCTTTTTTAGTCATTGTCAATGTTCTAAATTGGGATGGAATATCTCACAGTGTGAGTGGTACAAGAAACTTGTCTTCAACCACTTCTGCAAGTGCAACAAACTCTACTCGTAACTCCGCTACTCGACGGAAAAAATTCTTCCAATTTCTCGCCTTCTTGCATACTCATGGTATGAAGGTTTGACTGGAGATGAAGAATCTTCGTAAAATTCTTGGCTTTGTATATAGTGGAGAGAGTATCCCAGGCCTTCTTTGATGACGTTGCATTCCAAATGTGTGGCTGCACCTCATCGGATATGCTCAGAGTGATCAATATCACTATTTTCACATTATCCTTGTCGTACTTGATACGATCATCGTCATCAGTGGGATGAGGGAGCTCCCCAGTGACGATATCCGAGAGATCTTCGAAGAGTAGAATGATTGTCATCTTTGTCTTCCATGGAGAAAAATTGGGCTCTTTCAAGAGCTGGGCATATGAGAGCAATATTTTTGAGCGGACATAGTACCAAATTAAGCTCCTTGGTATGCAAAATTGCTCCCGATTTCCTTCTTGGTTTCTGCAATTTTCTTCGGATAGCTGCCTTTTTTCAAAACATCCACCAACGTTTTAGTGAAAAATTAATAAGATCTACTAGTAAATTATTCCACGCAGGTTTAAAAACGATTTTAAAAAGACAAAAAATGACCGGTTAAAGACAAACGTGGCATATGTGATTTTTAATTTTAAAAAATACTAAATTCCTTTAATGTCTCCACGTCTAGCTAGTAACTTTTCCCTTTTGCATGAAAAATCAGATATGAATTTTAGGAATTAAATTCTAAAATTAATGACTTCTTTAATCTTCATGCAAGACAAAAGATAAATAAAAATGGCTGCGCAGGTCTGATTTTCATGAAAAAAAAGCATTGTTTTTCTCTGCCAAACATCTCTGGTTTTCTTTAAAGAAATAGCTCCACGTCTAAGATTATGTTTTAAGAGTGAACAGGTTGCTTCCAGAAGGAAATAGCTCCAAATACCAATGTGGGTGATCTCCACGCCTAAATAATTCTTCTTTCCAGCTACTCACTCTAATTTGCTTTCGCTCCTCACCTCTGATCGCCTTCGCTCTGACAGGAAAGAACCTCGCTGTTTTCAATTCTCACCTCGCCAGGTATGATTTTTGCTGCTCTGATACCATCGATAGGCCGAGCATATATCAGACACAGAAGATATTATTTATTTCTGATTGATAAGAAACATTACACTGAATGGAATTTATACAGAGAAGAGAAAGTTCTAGAAATGCCATATAGGCAGGAGGAGAACAAGCTAGAAAAGAACAACCTAGAATGTAATCGACTAGAATAGTGTAGAAAGAAGTCCGTTAAAACAATGTATTAAATAATTAATTTGCTAACACATTCTGCTCCAATAGAAGACCGGAATAGATATAGAGCCTATGGTAATGGAAGTCAATATTTTGCCGGAACTTCCGAATACTCAACGAATTTCATATGGATAGTTCGGGGCCTGACTAACTCCCATTCGCCCATTCGTTATGGCATGCCCGGATGGTACACGTATCTACCAATACCGAAAATATATATTCGGTACCCCCTAGAACTCTATAGCTGATACATATAGGAGCCTTATAGATCTATCCAAGTGAATCGGCTGACGCGAGAAGGCCGTGCCCCACTGGCCAATGACCTATATATAGATGTGGCACGCAGTATATATCTCACAGAATGATGTTGTAGTAAATACGTAATTTCATGACTAAACTTCCCCCCACTTTATGATGGTGAATGAATATTTTGTAGCATAAAGAAGATAATAAGAGCATACCTTATGGATGACCAGTAGAAGTTATGTGTAACAAATAGCATGTTGAATGAGCATAGTATATAATATCATGTCAAGTTATTAACACCATCCTTTGAATTCCATTTGTTTCTGAATTGTAAGCAATTCATTAGGGGTGTGAAACTAGGAACCTCTAGAAGGAGTATAAGTATATGAGAGAGATTGAAAGCCATTTATATCCATGATTTATAAGAGAGGCTTATTAAGAAAATTCTTAAGTTGTATAACTATAGAAAAAATAAGAGCTCACTCAAGAGATGTCTCAAAAAGGAAGTCAATGGTATAAGAAATCCCACACTATACGAGGATAGATAAAATAAAGAGAGAAACACAAAATCCTATGGAGGTAATGGAGCAAGGAGAAATTGATCATATTCATCCATCAATCCCTCAGCAAGATCAAAGATTCTCATCCTTCACAGCTGCATGGGCACCTATTTCTGTTTACATCTATAGTTATCACATTACATACCTAATATGATTGGATTGGATAGCCCAGAGGAAGGGGATTTAGATAAAATATAGGATAAGTCTTCCCCCTTCCCATCCCCCTCTAGAGAGTTCGGATAGGGGCGCCCCCATAGAAATAGAGGTTGGTTGTAGATCTTACCCCCTAGATATAGATGAGGCGAGGAAAGTAATCTTATGATCTGATACAAATTTTGGAGATCCTTGATCATCCAACAGAACAATTATAACATTGGAGAGATCACCTATCGAAAGGGTGATATAACCTTTCATACGTTGCATAGTTCATATTTTAGGAGTGTTTGTTTTGTTTTTATCCCTTTATTTTCTCTTCCTTGGTGTATTCCATTATTCTCTCTCCTTCATCCAAATCTTCCTCCTTCAGTTTAGGGGAATGTAGTTGATTATTTCTCCTATATAATGTACGTACTTCTTCATAATAAAATCAAGTGTGTTGAGAGTTATTCACTCCACATTCTTCTCAGGATCTATTTGATTCCTACATTTTGGTATCAGAGCATCAAATCTCTGGCCTATGTGAGTGGAAGAGCCTGCGTGTTGGATTGGCCTAGAAGGAGGGAAAGGAAGGAGGTTTTTTTATGGTGGAAGAAAAAGAAGAATACCTACATGGAAAAGCACTCCTCCTGAGACCTGCATACGTGGAAAGGAGAAGTTTCTAGTCTCCTGCGTGGTAATTGGGAGATAGACTTTGCTGCGTGAAGAAGCTTTGCTGTGCTGAGTCCTTCTCTTATTGCTGCGTGGAGGATTATACTAGAATTTGCGTGAAACATAATTGCTCCTGCCTGTACGTGGAAGTCTACCTGAAGAATTCTTTTGTCTCTTGTGCATGAAGGAGCCTTCAATCTGCGTGGACAGGAGATGGGTGGAGCTGTGCGTAGGAGAAAATACACCTGTAATTTCAAAACGTGGCTTATATTTCCATTTGGTGAAGACATTTGCTGCGTGGAGGAATATTTGCAAAACATCTTGTCTTTAGTTCAATTATGTGAAGAAGACAAAATTGTATTCTCTTCCCTTCCTACGTGGAGAAATAAAGCATGACACAAAGGAAAGCAATTAACTGCTAGAATGTGGAGATTGGATCCATGTGTAAATAAAATGGTTCAACCTGCAATCTCAACATAGGTGCAAATTTGAAAAAAATTTCAGTGTGGAATTTATTTGTTGTAGTTGTTTTCTACGTGGAGGAGAGAGGATGCGTGAAAAGCTAGAATCTTCTTAGCTCATTGGAAAAAAAGTTGCATGTAATGTGCAGTAATCTAACGTGTGAAGAGTGAGAGTGGCTCAAGAAGAGAACTTTGGCATTGTGAAGGGACTGAAGGCATAAGGAGTCTTAAGAAAAGAGTGGATTACTGTCTGAAGAGATACTCTCCACCAAGACAACGAAGGATGTGGATCCAACAACACTTCGCCGAATGTCGAGTGTAGACAACTCGATTGAGAGCGTCAATAACATGGTCGCCACAGCTGAAAGCTGGAATATCAACTCGCCAGCCAGAGAACACCATGAAGAAGCTCCTGAGAGCTCTGGGTTCTACTTTGCTTTGCTGAACGAGCTTCAGAATACCAGAAATCTAGCATTCGACAAGCTAGTTTGAGAAGGACTTCTTGAATACTTTCTTTTCGACGTCAGCTGCCAAGAAAAGTGAGTACGGGAAGAATTAGAAGCCAGGTACGATGCCGACTATGATGATGAAGAAGAATGCCCTACAAAGCGTCACCATCTCACAGCACGTGAATATCGTGAGCATCTACGAGCCAGTAATTCTCATCAGTGAGTCAAAGTTGTAATAACTCTTGAAATAAATAAATAAATATTTTTTTTATTACGATGTCTGCTCCGAAGTTACTTCTGTCTGATGCTCAGTTGCTCAAAGGGTCCAATTTTGTGGCCTGGAAGACAAAAATGAAGACAATCCTTCAGTTTGAAGGATTATGGGGAATTGTCACAGGGTCTGTGCCTGCTCCCACAGCCCCCGATGAACTAATAAAATATGAAATGGCTAGTGCTAAAGCCTTGATGCTGATAATGCTCAGTATCAGTGACGATGTGCAACCACATGTTCAGAATGTGGAGAAACCCAAGGAGGCCTGGGACAAGTTGGCAACCATTTATGAAGCCAAAAATCAGATGAAGATACTTCATCTTCAGTCAAAGCTACACACCCTCTCTATGGGGTCAGATGAGAAAGTGGAGGAATTCTTACGTCGCGTGGCTGAGCTGAGATCAGAGTTATTAGTGCTCAGTGAAATGGTGGATGATAAACTTCTCATCGCAATCACCTTGAGAGCACTCCCTTCTCAATTCTGAGTGTTCGTTACGACACTGAATGTGTCTAAACAAACAGTGACATTCGAAGAGCTTGTGAATTTGCTGCAGTAGGAAGAGGCCATCACTTCATCCCATGAGGAGTCTCAGGATAAAGCCTTGTTCTCAAAGCCTTACCATGGCTAGAAGAATCGGAAGGGTCCCCCAGAGAAGCCAAATCAAGCGCAACCAAAACAACAGCAGAAAGATCAAAAGTCAAAGAGATGGTGTCACATTTACAGAACCAATACTCACGACACTGATCACTGCTGGCATAATAGCTTGAAACAGGGGTCTTCAAGCCATACAAGCACATCCAGGTGTGAAGATTTTCAAAATTCCAAATGACGTCCCCACTGGAGAAAGCAGAAGGGACATCTCGCAGCCCAAGAAGATGATGAATCTGATGAGGAGACATCAGAAGGAGCCCATTGTGGTAAGAACCTTGTACTCATCTCTCAAACTTCTCAGCCCACGAAGAAATTCTGGTTGATAGACTCTGGTGCAAGCAAGCATATGTCAGGTGACAAAAAGTTGTTTGATTCACTACATGAAGAACCAACTGGAGATCGAGTTCGGATAGTGGATGACAAAGAGTACATTGCAGAAGGAATAGGGAATGTCACCATTCCTCTGGGACCATGAAAATGTACACTTACAAAGGTACTATATGTTCCTGGCTTGACTAGCAACCTCTTGTCAGTTACTCAGCTCTTGAATCATCACCTTAAGGTAGAATTTCTTGTTCAAAATGGCATTAAATCATGCTTAATCTCCCGACAAGGTACGGTTCTTGCTAAAGCTTTTGTAAAAGATAAGTTATTTGCTTTAGATACTGTTTCATCTTCTGCAGTAGCTTTATCTGCTTCAACAATAGAATCAACTACCCTATGGCATTTTAGATATGGACACTTGTCGGTCAGTTCATTGCACCAGATGAGTTCAAAAGCAATGGTCCATGGACTACCAAAATTGTCCAGTTCCTTGCCTATTTTCCCTGGCTGTCTTGCAGGAAAACAACACAGAGATCCATTTCAAGTGAGCACCTTCCATGCCAAGAAGTGTCTGGAGGTAGTTCATACCGATCTGAATGGCCCATTGCCTACTTCATTTTTCAGGATACAAGTACTTTCAACTATTCGTGGATGACCACTCTCGCAAGATGTGGGTATATTTCCTAAAGAAGAAAAGTGAGGCTCTTCAACACTTGCAGAACTTCTATCATCGTGTTGTCAAAGAGTCTGGACAACCACTTCTTCTACTCTGCTCAGATCGAGGGGGGAATTCACATCAAAGAAGTTCTTGGCCTTCCTGAACCAACAAGGCATTAAGCAGCACCTGACTGCTCCCTACACACCCCAGCAAAATGGCATTGTTGAGCGTCGCAATCACACAGTGATGGAGATGGCTCGCTGCATGCTAACAACAACAAAGCTAGAGGAACGCTATTGGGCTGAAGTAGTACAGATAGTTGTATATCTTCTCAACAGGGCACCGACAAATATTCTACAAAATAAAATGCCAGAAGAGGTATGGAGTGGTAGAAAGCCATCAATTTCTCATTTACGAGTATTTGGTTGCACAACATACATGCATGTCCCAGCTCAGAAGAGAAAGAAGGTTGAGCCAAAGTCACTCCCATGCATCCTACTTGGCTACAGTACTACCTCGAAGGCATACCATCTCATGGATCCTGAGACAAAGAAAATATATGAGAGTCAGGACGTGGTTTGTGATGAGTCATCCTTTGACTCAATAGTATCAACAGAAGATCCACTTCCAACCACATCTCACCGATTAGTCTCCGAATCAGATGATGAGCCAGAGGAGACTACTCAGAGAAAAGAAATGCTGCCAGGAGAACTATTTGTTGACCTTGGAGAACTGGAGAATGTGACTCCACATCAATCCACATGGAAATGACACAGTTCTTCTCAAAAGTAGCCAAGTTCTCATCTGAAGTGGGTACAAAGCACTATCAAGGACTCACATTTGCAACAACTCCCAGATACATCATCCAGAGTCAAAACAAGGAGTCAAACAAGAAATGAGGTAAACTTTGCACTCATGAGTTCACTGATGAATAGCTCCGAGCCAGATAATGTTCGTGAAGCACTCAGTCAACCTCAGTGGAAGGAAGCCATGGATACAGAATATGACTCACTCATGAAAAATCAGACATGGGAACTTGTCGATCTACCTACAGGAAAGAAACCCATAGGCTACAAATGGGTTTTCAAGACAAAATATAAGGCAGATGGATCCATCGACAAACATAAAGCATGACTTGTAGCAAAAGGATATGCTCAGAAAGAGGGCATCGACTATGAAGAAACCTTTGCACCCACTGCGAAGATGAAGACCATCAGAGTAGTTTGTGCACTTGCAACATAGAAAGGATGGAGACTTCAGCAGATGGACATCAAGAGTGCTTTCCTAAATGGTGATCTCAAAGAAGAAGTATACATGACCCAACCTGAAGGATTTGTTGATGAAGAGCAGCCTAAGAAGGTATGTCATCTCATCAAATCACTTTACGGACTGAAACAAGCTCCCAGGGCATGGTATATCAAGATCAACGATCACCTTTTGCAGCATGGGTTCACTCGTAGCCCCTCAGATTCGAATTTGTATATAAAGAAGGTAGGCAAAGAAATTTTCATTCTTGTTGTATATGTAGATGATCTTGTGATCACTGGCAGTTCAGAAGATCAAGTTGATATTGTAAAGAATGATCTCAAAAGAACCTTCGACATGACAGATTTGGGGCTACTACATTACTGTCTTGGCTTGGAGATATGGCAAAAGGAGCATCACATTTTTGTCTCCCAAACAAAGTACGCCAAGACACTCCTGGAAAAGTATAGAATGTCTGACTGTAAACCTATATCCACTCCCATGGAAAAAGGCTTGCAACTTTCAAGATTCCAGGACTCACCTCAAGTAGATGCTACTCTCTACAGGCAATTTGTTGGAGGGCTCATCTATTTGACATATACCAGACCAGATCTCTGCTATGCTGTCAGCTATCTTTCCAGGTTCATGCAGGAGCCGAAGAAATGTCACTGGAATGCAGCAAAGCATGTTTTGAGATATGTCCGAGGAACAACTGATTATGGTCTGGAATATAAGAAGAATGATCAATTCTTCTTATAGGGATACGTCGACTCGGACCATGCCGGATCTGTTGATGACAGGAAGTCAACTACAGGATACATATTTCATCTCAGATCTAGACCTATCTCATGGGTAAGCAAGAATAAGAATGTTGTTTCTATCTCATCCACAGAGGTAGAATATTGTGCCGCATGAGGATCTTGTGTGCGAAGTGATATGGTTACGTCACATTTTGGATGACCTGGGAATTCCTGAAAAATAGTCACCTATTCTCTATTGCGACAATCAGAGTGTGTTGAAGCTCGTGCAGAATCCAGTCTTTCATGAATGAACAAAGCATATTGAAATTGACTGCCATTTCATTCGAGAGCACGTCTTGAACCATCAAATTCAGCTCCAGTACTATCCTACTGAAGCACAAGTTGCCGACATTCTCACTAAATCTCTTGGAAAAGTGAAATTTGAACTTTTCAGGGGTCACATTTGCAAGAATAATGTAATAAGGGGGGGAATGTTAGCATACATTGCATAGTTCATATTTTAGGAGTGTTTGTTTTGTTTTTATCCCTTTATTTTCTCTTCCTTGGTGTATTCCATTATTCTCTCTCCTTCATCCAAATCTTCCTCCTTCAGTTTAGGGGAATGTAGTTGATTATTTCTCCTATATAATGTACGTGTAACTTCTTCATAATAAAATAAGTGTGTTGAGAGTTATTCACTCCACATTCTTCTCAGGATCTCTTCGTTCTTCACTCTCCATATTCTAATTTCTCATTAATAATGTAGTTTTTTCTATTTCATCTTATTCACTTAAGTGACACTCAATTCAACATTATAAGTTTCCTTTTTCATCAATAATAAAAAAACTCACTTCATATGGAGATGAAATGACACAATTTATCAAGGGATAGGTAAATAGTAATGTGGGTGGTAGATGAAGATAAGATTTTTAATTCTATAAATTAGAATGGAGAAACATTTCTCGGAATTTTTTTTTACCTAGGAAGAACCCCACAGGTAATGTAAATATGAAATAATGATGATTGTGTGACTTAGTTATGTATCTTTAACCAAATAAATAAATAGAAAACAAAAAATGTACAAGGAAATATGTAATAATATATGGTTAGATGTAGTATTTGAAAACAATGGAGGTCTTTATGCAATGTAGCAAGACACATTTTCAATAAAATGGAGGTCCTCAATTTTTTTTATTAAACGTAAATGGTTTTGAGGTTGGGACCTTACCCCAAGTACAAAGGAAGGTCAAAGAACCCAGATAAAAAAAGGAGCAAATGAAAAAAAATGAAGGTCTTCAATTTAAATTAGTATAGGACCAATATTTGAAATTATTATTTTTAGTTTATTTATTGTATAAATGTAGTCATCCACACACACACATATGTTTGTATAGATATATATGCATATATAGATATATATAGGAGGTACAGAAAAGGGCCCATGAGTTTTGTATAATTAGTTTTAAATAAAACATAAACCCTATATATATGCTTTCCTTTTTATATATTCTGATTTTACAATTATTGTATACATTATTTAATATAAATATAAATATATTTATATATTATAAAATTTACTAATATTATGTTTTTATAACATTATTCTATAGTATATATTAAATATATTTAAAATTTTATATTTATAATATTTATCTTTATATAAGTTTTGATTAGATCATTTTATTTATTTATCAAACACTAACATAATTAATATATTTATGTCCATATATTTTGTGTGTTTATATTTATAATACCAATTAATGTATATAAAATTCACATTAGTAGTGGTATTAATCATTTAGATATTTTAGTTTGTAAATACTTCATATTTTGTCATGCAACAAGATTTAAATGCGTTAATACCTACCAAATGTGTGTGTGTGGGTGTGTGTTTTATAAATTCAAGTATTTATTAATATTACATTTTTATAATGTATTATACTATTATTTTATTAATGGTAAAAGGTTTTGGAGGGACCTTACCCAAAAGTACAACCAAAGGCTCAGAAGCCAAGATAAACAAAGTATAGCAATGTTATTTTTTTATATGTGGGGCCCACACCCCAACCAAAAGGAAAGAAACAAGTAAAAACAAATACATGGATCCCAAAGATACTGAGATCCGAACAAGCAGCCAACAACAGGAAAACCATAGCTAAGCAACACTACCAAAACAACTATACCAAGTGGAAGGAGATCACAACATTAACTAACAAATTTCTTAAAAGAATTTAACGTAACACTAAGGGCCTAATGGATTTTCAGGGCAATGGCAATAGTGGGATCCCATTTTGAAGCATTAAAATTTTCGGTAATGTTTCCATTCTTCCATGTAGAGCCCAGTATCTCATTCGAGTCACAAATATGGAGGATGCGGACTTTGTTATGCGATCCATAATAACACTATGCATGGCCAAACCAAGTTGTTTTTTTTGTAGTCAACGTCTTTAATCATAGATTCCAATATGACAATTTTGAATCTTTGAGGAATGTGATAGCAATAAATAATGTGTTCCTTAACTGCCTTTGACATAAGAAGAAAGTCCACATTATCCTAAAGGGTTATTCACAATATCAACTTACATATTGAATTTCCTTTCCAAAACTCAAGGTTATTTCTTGGATGTAAGAAGAATGGGGGGGATATCCTCCACTATGCATTTAATTATCCTTATAGGCAATGCCAAGAATTTGGTCTTATTTTTTCTGCTACATATGAAGAATCCTTTTAGAGGTTGATTTAGAGATAGATTGATGGTACATGGGGTTTTTGGAGAGAATGCAGGGCTACTTGGTCCAAGAGGAAAGAGACCATAGATGGTTATTTTTAGGGGTCATGGGCATAAGATTCTTGCATTCGTACATATAATTCTCTCTCAATGGTCACCCTTGCATGAAAAGTTATGATTAATCACACGTAAAAATTTGATCTGCCTAGCACATAGAGTGATCCCTCACATCAAAGTGTGAAGACCATCACATGTAGGAAAGACTCACACATCGAACTTGATCTCCTTAAATGATCTAAGGAGGACTCATGTGCAATTTCCAAGACTGAAGGAGAATAGTACCCTCTGTTGATCATAACGATCACTCGCATGAGCTCGAAGGGGTATATTTTCACTTGGCTACAGGATCCTAGTAAAAAAAGGGTGTTTTATCCTTACAGTGATCTTGGACTGATAACATTTATCCCTCATCCAATATCTTTTCCTCTGTTCAAAGTAAACCATTTGTTCAAGAATTTAATTCTATAACTTGTCCTACTCATTCTAAGAAGTTCAGTGAATAAAGAGGATGAACTCTTTAGTGATATTTAACTAACTACAACACGGTACTGTTCTTTGAAGGTCTGAACAAGAAATGTGTAAATAAGATATTTCTAAGTTACAAGTTCCCTTTAAAATTCATATGGATGAAATTTTGTTGACACCCATATTGATTGATAGTTTATAGCTTAATATTATCTAGACTTTATTTCATTAAGGATCAAAGTTGGATGGTCTACTGTTTCATGCATGTACCTCATATCATGAAAAATCCTGTTTAAAGATGAAGGGTTACTATCTAACATATTCAATAATTGCTATAGAATGGATCAAACAGTAGTAAGAACATGTCCTGACATTCTTTGAGTTATCAGAGAAAATATTAACCCTGACTTAGCTTCAAATTACACTTGTTAAATATTCTCAAACAATGTCGAATTTTCATACTTAGTGGGGTCTCGAATTTGATTGGCATAGTAAATCCACCTTCGTCATAGGGACACAAGTTGAGGATTTACTGCTACATGCAGGATCCATCGGCTATGTGATAATGATTGAGAGCAATAGCCTTAAAATATGATAATCAAACTTCAATACTATCCTATTACTAAGTGTATAGTTTACATATCATGGTGTTCCTTGTAATCTATTATTTTAGATAATGCCTTAGCGTTTGCTTGGTGCAAAGGGCTAACATATTAGGCTATCAAACTATGAAATTTATTGGAAGTACATCATCTAATTATTACCATTGCCTCAAGGTAATGGGCTTCAGCTAAGGAATTACTTATAATGTTCTAACTAGGTGTTGAGGATAATTACAAGAAAAAGTAAAATACAACCAAAGATATCAGTGAGTCTACCTGTTGACATTGATATTTCACATATTGAGGTTCAAACAAAGTATGATCTCCTAAAGAGCAGTTAGGGACTTCACAATTCACTGTACAAGATTTGTTTACCCATGGGTCCAAGAGATGGAACAATTAGATGAACCATCTCAGTTCAGTTGCTTGCATTGGATTTGTTGCATCATATGGAATTACTTGAGATATATATACCATATACATGTATCATATATAGTATGACTTAATGGTGTTGCAAGATACTAAGAGATCAAGCTTATTTGAACATGGAAATAGAATATTTTTATAGATAAAGGAAACTTTAGATCCAATAATTTTATTTAAGTATCAAAGTCTGTCACATGAAGGAGACATTGTATTCATATATTTTATGGGTTTATGTTGATAATCCTGCAAAGCATATAGACATACCACATGAAGTATTATTAGTACAATTTGGAGTGGTCCTTAAATTATTTTAGCTTGTAAATATTTCATATTTTATTATGAAGAAAGATTTTAATACCTTAATACTTATAATACATACATACATATAATACTATGAGGTTAATTTAATTAAAATTAAAAATGAATAAAGAGTTTAAATTAGATACACTTGTTTCTATTTGTTTCAATCATAGTTAGACTAACAGTTAATGATGGAGAAGTAAATTAATGTAGTAAAATTGAAACTATCACAATATAAGGGAAACACATATTGATAAAGTAAGTGGATCAATTTAAGGAATTGTAATATTCAATGTTGAATTTGAAAACAAATATGATCATGAAATTCAGATTTCAACAATAACAAATGCATCTATGACTCTACTGACAATTTAATTCTTGTAAAAAATCTGTATAACTTCCAATAAAAGTAGTAATATTATATTTCATTTTTCAAATCAGATACACAATCAAGTTCTATAGGAAATAAGGGGCTTAAAATTATTCAATTTTTAAAAATGAGATATTGAATTTTAAAAAATGAAGGAAAATAAAATAGATTTATTTTTCCAAATATACAAGGGTTACAATGCCCATGACAATTTCCATGGAGGCTAATATAACAATGAAAACTTATAAAACAAGGTAAAATCATTGTTGTATTTCCAATTTTCGAATCCTATGATGAAAATATTCATTTTAATAAATAATTGTCATATTATCACATCTAGAACAACTCATTCTTTTACAATTCTCACTATAAAATTTTTATTACCTCTTTTGTTACAAATAATTCAAAATGTATGAATCTTGAGGCATACTTGGGAAACTAACAAATCAACCATATCAAATTTTCAAACATTCAAGAAAATGGTTTCAGTCGTGTGTATATTAAAACCACATAATACTTCTCCATTGTTTTTTTCATTTTTATACATCTTGAAACACACACAAAAGAATGAAAGGTGGAGGAAAAATTCACCTCCCAACAATGAAACACGTAAAAATTAATTCCAAGTGCTTCCTTAATGATCAATGAACCTTTGAGAAGGCTCCATAGACAACACACAAATTTGGATAGAAAAAGTTACCAAATCCACATAAATAAACGTATTTCAAGAAATTTCGAATAAGTATATGGAAAATATTGGGCTTGGGAGAGCATAAAAGAGATACAATTCTGACATAAGAAATAACTTGAAAGCCTTGATGGAATTCAAAAGTGAAAATAGAGAAATTCCAAACCACCTATCACTGCATTAAGGGGTTGTGAATAAGTTTATTATTCCTCTAATAAACAGAAATTCATTCATTAACACTCATCCCTCCACTTAGTTTATTCAAAACCCACTTATCTCTCAACTAGAATATAGCCAAACATCCCTTCAGTTCCTCTCTAAGACTACATAATGTTTAATTCAATTTAACTTATATTTATACCTCTTTAATTATTGTACCTTATCCCATACATACATATACACTCGTTATCTCCACAATGGGTTCATAATAAGTACACAAAAAATATAAAATCTTCATACTAATTTAATAAACATGAAGAATCCATACATTACATCAAAGGATTGTAAGATAAATAAACATTTGAAAAAAAAGAAAACATAAAAACAAAAAGTATCAACCTCTTGCTCATATTTTTTTCTTAATCTAAAGTTAATCAACTTCAAGAACTCCCTAATGAATCTTGGATCATTTACTTAAGACCAAGGATTCCTCAAAATCAATAAAGCAAGACTCCTAAAATAGGAAATATATAAAATAGAACCACCTTTAGGATTATGCAAAGTAGTAATATTCTAAGTTCCCAAGGTAAACCAAATCATTCTATGACATTAACTCCAAGCGCCTACCCATGGGGTAAAAATATAAAATATTTCAAAAATTAACCACCCATGTAATTTTGCTTATAACAAAAAAGGCAAGGGAAACCCAAAGAGTAAAAAATTAACTAACCCAAAACCAATATAGCTCATATTACAATTATTCGACAAGAATCAAGGTATGATAAAATAAATACAAGGTGGTTGAAATGTTCCCAAGCCTCATTATGGGGTCCTTTTGAGCCCCCAAATAGTCTAAAAGTCTTCAAAATGTATGTCTTCCCCACTGGAAGGTGTATGGAAGGGTTTTTGGAGTTTGGGACAAGATTTACTTGTCCAACACACCGCTCAAAATTGGTTTTAAGAGAGGATTCCTAATATACCAAAAAATGGAAAGTTTTCAACAACCCCATTATAGATATAATCCACACAAAAAGTAAGTAGACTACCACATAAACCCAAATAAAAATTTAATTTAAAATGAGTAAATAAATTGAATGAAATAGGCTAAGCATCTGATAAAGACGGGTCACAACAATATAAGGTAGAAATAAATCAATAAATTAATTAATTCACATAGTCACCAAATAGAGCCAGACTTCACCTAATACATGTTTGAGTGATTCATGTTGGCCATGGAGCTTCACCGAAGTTAGTCCCCCTACATACTTCTTGGTGTGTTTAGTTTTATTTATTTTTCTGTAGAGTTCAGGTATTTATCTTCCATCATCAAACTCAATGAATGCACCATATCAACTCAACATGATTAAATAATATCCTTACTACTAATTTACAATAAAAATCAACATTTTCCATGTATTTATTTTTATATTAATAATCAAAATCATGCCCATAATATCAATTAACATCATCGAAATTAGGATTTATACTAACAATACCACCTACAACATCTATAAGATACATACGTAAAAAATGTGTACTAAATCCCATCAAATTATTCCATGTCTATGTGAGTCACTCTTAATGTTTAAAACCCTTCCAAAATGAAAATCATAAACATCCAAAATCTAAAATAATATGAGAGTTTAAGCAAACCATGTTGATAAGAAATATATGATGATCCATATGATGAAAATAGTAATATGCGTGTAAATATAACTAAACATTTTCATAGGGAAGTGAGAACTAAATACCCATCCCCTTATAACATGACTTCCACCTAGAAGTCACTGGAATAATTCAGGGTATTGGACCATCAAAGTATCACCATCCTCCTAGGCAGAACCAAACTGATTATATTGATCCCACTACATTCGTAAAAGATCAAGATCATGATTCAGAAGGCCCAAGGTCTTCTACTCTAGAATGGACACAAAATCCAAAGGCACCATCAATCCTCCTACACCTAGAAATATTTAGAATGTAAAATATGAGAAGTATCATGTAAATATTTCATCAATACTAAAACATGAAACAATGTGTATGCGAGAAAAACTAGGTGAAAAGGTTAACTGATATCTACTAGTCCAATCAACTCCAACATTACAAAAGGTCCCACAAACCATGGTTATATATTAAAAAATCTTTAATATCATATAGGACTCTTACGAGGTTTGAACTATAAGAATAATTTCATGCCCACCTCAGAACTACATTCAATCATATGGGTACCACCGTACTTATTTTGTCTCCACGTTGCCACCATAATTCATTTCCTGATAAGATCTATCTATCTCACCATGTGGTATACTGTGGTAGTACCAAATGAAATCCTATAATTGATCTAATATAGACTCAAATTAGTCTGACACTCTCATCCATACAATCATTTATAGTGGACCATATTAATTGAAATGTGATAGTTGTTATTATATTCAAACTCTACATTCTATAAATTTTCCTCTGAATGGAATTGAGGATTCATAGCATACATGCAACGCATTTCCGCTAAAAAATTATTCATTCGATGAGTATGAAATTTTTTCTAAGGGTGGCATGTTTTGCTACAATTAATCTATGTGCCCAAGGTCTACTGCATCACGGTTTTAAATTCTCAAATGTAGAACAGATGAAAATAGAAATTGATCATATGTGGAATCCCTTAAAACCTGAAAATCTCATCTAGGTAAAACTTTTCTAGATCTCTAGCGTTATAAGTGGTCTTCACTAGAAAAAAATTCTACCTTGGTAAAATTTTCAATTGTTACAATGAGCACCTCAAGATGATATGCTGAAGTGGGTAGAATAATAATAAAATCCATAAAAATAGTTTCTCATTTGCACTATAGAATATATTTTGAATGAATATTTCTAGTCCGGTGTTGATGCTCATAATTCACCATATGGAATTACAAAAAAGTTGTCAAAAAAAGTTAAAATGTCTTTCCATAACCCTGCCCAATGATATAACTATCATAATTATGCATGCATGATCTTCACGCATGTGTGGGATTAATAAGTTACACGATGGGCCTTAGAGAGAACAAGTAATGAAGATAACCATCTCTAGGCATGTAAATGGTCCCTTTGTGTAAAACCTCCATCTATCTCTATTGTATATCCCATAAAATTTCCCTTAAGGGATGTGTTTTGCTAGATCTCCCTCTAAACTGCGAAATAGAATCTATCTCTAGGATGATATACTATGATCCATCATGTAAATTATATTTTAATATTCAGTGCCAAAAATGTATGCCACATGTGACTTAGAGCATCTTAAAACTCAATTTCCTTGTCCTTCACATGCTCAATATACATCTCATGCTCATAAAAAAAAAACTCTGTAAAACATATTTAACGAGTAATTAGATTGGTCTGAGTAATAATGTGATGGAGGCTTGAGTAATCTACCCTCATAAAAATATGTTGTACCTAGAGAAAATGACAACATTCAACCAATACGTGAACCACTATGGAAAGATCAAGTTCATGGGTTGGATAATTTAGCTCGTAATCCTTGAGATGATGAGAATTAAAAGATATCATGTGACCGTCCTATATGTATTTCCCCCAATGCTACTAATGAAGAATTTGTACATACTATGAATTCATAGTGAGGGTAGAGAATTGCTAAAACAGGTAGAGTAGTGTTTTTTATATAAGCATGCTAAAGTAATGCTCACACTTCCCTATACATTCAAAGCTCATCTCTTTACGCTAGAGAGAAATGATGCATTTACCTATATGGGAAATTTCCTACAAGAATGATAATAATATCCTACAAAACACATGAAAATATGTGTTTTCTTAAGACTAGTGGGTACATTTCAATCTATCACTTTTCTAATCTTGGAGGGATTTATTATCATTCCCTCACCTGAAATGATGTGCCCCTAGTATTAAACCTGAATCCTAAATAATTAACACTTAACAAGGTTCCCATTAAATTAAGCTCCATCAAATTCTATAAAAAATGGTGGAGGTGGTCATCTTTATCTTCCACTGACTGTGTGAATATCAAAATACTATCTACGAGCACAAGGAAAAACAATATAATAATTTATTCAACATTTCATTCATCAAACTCGTGGATATGACCAGTTATTGGTTTCCCAACAATAAGACCATATAACTAAATCTGGAGCTCAAAAATATCATGTGTTGTCATTCAATAAGGTGCTCATGAGATTGGATATGCTGTAAGAACTAAGTCTATATGAAACTCAATCTTCCTCTGCTATGGAATAGCTAGTAATTCTCTAGGAGAAATTTTTGTGAACTCGCAAAAGATGTGGGATTTCACCAACAATGGTCTTGGAGACTCATCCTCTAATCTATCACTAACAATGATGTAAAAAATTTTGCATTCCTTCCTCATACTCCACTTGAGATGCATTATGGAGGTAATGTGTATCAAGAGTGGATTTTTAATCCATGTCACAACTTCCTCTATACCAATCTCATTGTGAAACTTAATTACCTTTCCATAACAATCCACCTTGACTCAATGTGTTGTGATAAAATACATCCCCAATATAACCTCATATGATTCTAGGGGGATGCCTCGTACGTCTATTGTGGTGGTAAAGGATGTTAAATCTAGGAAACACTCTCCAATCATCATAAATATAGGTAATTTGGCTTTATAAGCCATCTCAACATCTGAGTTTGTGTATTTCCTAAATTCTATTGGCTTACATGAATAAATTAATATAGGAAATAGAAAAAGAGCCAAGTTACCTAGAATCAAACAAAATTGATGTAGGAAGTCGTCCAATACTACCTTCTTCCACAATCAATGTGGATTAGTACTTTTCTTTGTAGTTATCTACCTCCTTATATAATCTGTGAGATTTTCCCATTTCCCGAAGTATGGTATAATATTTAATGTTATGTGGAAAGTCATTCTTTTAATGTGAAATACCCATAAAAGTAAATAAAATACCCTCCATGTCTCTAAGGAAAATCGAATCTACTTGTCCCTCATGAACTCAGTGTATTAAAACATATAGGTCTTGTCTTGCATGTGTTCTATGAATGGGTTGGCCTAGCCTCTTTTCCCTATCATCAATAGACTCTATAATTCCACAGAAACTTTAAATAAGTACCCCTGTCCTTTTGTGTCCCATAGTTATCTTGTAAATTCTACTGCTACTATAGTTTATGTCTAGTTATATGTATCGATGGTCTAAATCCACCTCGAGGAGGAATTTATAGTACTCCTCTCAATAGAATATTATGGATAGCCTGAAAGGGTTCTCTGTTATTTTCCATGGCATGAATCTTTTTTTTTCCCTCATGATACATGCCTTCTCCGTTGCCTCAAAAAGAGTCTATGGTAAGTTCATATATAGCTCTCCTCCAATATCAATGTTCAGACCCCAAATGAATCGGTGAACTCAAACATATTCATCATGTATGTAATCAACATACTGAAGAGAATATATAAATTTTCCCTCATATTATGATACTTTACTATTCCCCTCTGTCAAATCATTAAACATGTAGACCTTATGTTGCATGAAGCATCTATATATGTCTCTGAATTTTTATCTCTTCAAATAAATGAGAAGTGATTGCATCAGTTTCTAATACTATATTTTGTTGCTCATTCCTCAACCAAAAAACTATGTTATATATCAATAGGTATATAGATATATCAGCCCTTTTGTTACTTAGGTAAGGGAAGTTTTTGAAAAACCTAGACAAACTAACTAGCCATGCCTCAACCTAAAATCTTATGGTGTCTCTAGAGTAGGTGGAAAGGTGTAGTCTCAATATATCCAGAATGTGATCAATTACATCCAAATACCTAGACTTAGGTCACATATCTGAATACAACCTCTCTACCCATCAATGATGTGGCGGAATCATAGTCCTATCTCTATTCCCTAAAGTACGATCTCTGTCAAAACTATGTAGTGGGAACGCATGTCCCTCCTATGATGGGAGTGGTGAGTACTCCATAAACGCATCTAATCTATCCAAAATATGATTTCTAAAATTTTTCACTACCTCATGTAATTCCTAAACAATCAGAGCAACTAATACTATCTAATTTTACTCAAGTGGTGTAGAAAGTCGAATCCATACTCACTCCATTAGGGCCCATGCAAGCATAATCCTGCACACACCCACGAAACAGTTTAGAACAAAAAGAAAATTGTGGGAAAAAAGTCATATTAAGTTTTTTCTAGAACTATCTAGAGTCATAGCTTTGCAACCTTTTTCTCAAATACCAAGAGTGAGGCCCCAAATAAATTTCTCAAAATAACACGGAATAAATTTAAAATTATGTATTTTTTGAGAGGGTTAATGAATTTTACGTAATTCATTATCTATCCAATTTTTTCGCGTAGCCAAAAAATTCCATGGACTTGCATCGTTGTAATGTGAGATGATGTGGTTATTGATGGCTAAATTGGAAAATCCAATAATCATGTAGAAAATTAGGTTTTGAAAGAAATTATAAGTTTAAAGGATTGAAGTTTCTATGATTGTGTAAATGTCAACATTTTGCTATTTTATCATGGATTATTCATTACATATGTTTATTGGAAAAGAAATAGAGCAGATTTGATTGATTTTATTCAAACCAAGCAGGCCAATATATACACCCATAATCAATTAAAGGGGAGATAATAGACAGGTAGGTGCAGAAAATAATATGCTATGAAAGAAAACCTGAGAGAAAAATAATGTAATACAATATTAATCTAGCATTCCACCTTTATTACATTATTTTTATGAATCTTCCATCGAAATAGTTCAAATTTCACCTTTACAAGAGACTTGGTTAATATATATGCAATTTGAGAATTGGTTGGGCAGTATTAGAGCTGAATGTGGTGGTTCAAGTATTTTTCTTGAATGTAGTGACATCTGAGCTCAATGTTCTTTTTTTATCTTATGGAAAACTGAATTGTTCACAAGCTTCAACACACCTTGATTATCATAATGAATGATGGGTGGATTTTCTTTAGGAATTCCCATATATTCCAAAATGTGATATAACCAAATATCTCTGCACACATCCCATGTAGCATGACACTACGCCTTATTGGATGAGATAGAAATAATTGTTTGCTTCTTATTATTCCTAGAGATGGGTCAAGAACCAAGATAAAAAATTATAACCCGTAGTTGATTTCCTATCATCAACAGATCGACAATAGTCTGAGTTTCAATATCCCTATAAGAAGAATGGAGATCTCTTTTGATACTCTAGGTCATAGTTAATTGTACTTTGGGCATATCTCAGCACATACTTTGGTGCTACCAATGACAATTTTCTACTCGTACATGAATCTGTAAAGATATCCAAAACAAAGAAAAGTTATGGTCTTGTACAGGTCAAGTAAATGAGACTCCCAACATGATGTTTCTACTAAGTACCACCTACCTGAGGTGAATATGGGAATCTAGAAATTTTCCATTAGAGTGGAGATAGGTTTACAATCTGAAATTCTGCACTTCTCTAGGAGTGCCTTGGGATATTTCATCTCGGAAATAAAAATGTGATGTTTCATCTTACATATCTCGAAGACAAAACAATATTAAAGTATCTACAAATATGTAACTTAGAGGGTTTTCTTCATATTTTTCTTAGCGTCTTTGATAAGATTGTCGGAACTCCTTGTGGTCATAGGATCAGCCAGATAAAAAACAAAAATTGAAATCTTTGTACCTATATTTTTTTATATACAAATTTCAATCAAAGGAGTTATGATTGGATCCATGCTACAATAGTTAATCATCTATTTTAATGTATGATTCCCTAAGTTCTTGTTTTAGTCCATACAACGATTAAATTATAAGACATAACTTATGAGGATGCTACTCACTTAAAAATCCTTCTATTTGGGTCATGTATACATCTTCTTTGCAATATACATTCAAGAAATAACATTTTACATCCCTCTATTGAATTTTTTGTCTGTTTTATGCTACAACTGCAAATATAAATATGATGGTTTTGATCATTGCAGTGGGTGTAGTTATTTCATTATAGTCGATTCCTTCTTGTTGATCACATACCTTTGCTACAATTTGTGCTTTTTAATTGCGGATAGATCCATCTTCCCTTTTTTTTTAAAAATCCACTTACAGCTAATGGATTTCATTCCTACACCCAGATTGACACGTTCCCATGTATGATTTTGAATCATGGATTCATATTCTACATCCATGGCATTCTTCCACTTTGGTTAACAAAGTGCCTTGCGAATTGTATTAGGTTCAGTGTTATCAGTCACTTAACTCACAAGTGCTAGATATATCTCATTTACTACCTATCTTATCATTGTAAATATTAATGAAGTATATGGAAGAGAGTTCAAGGTGGCATGCCCTCATGGTTCTTTAGACCCAATTCATAAATTGGAGCTACTTTTGATGTGAAGAATTATTTTCCAAATTACAAAGATCAACAAACAATTTTCCTTTGAGCTCATCATTCTTTTATTAAAAAATATTTTTCTCATCATCTAAGTGTGAGAGAAATCTATGAGAGGAGGTAAATACCGACCCTTATTTATGTGGAAATGAAAGAAATGATAAATTATCTTAAACCACATCCATACTCTCATAAATCTTGTTTTTCTCAAGATCTATGAGACAATATGTCATCGAGGTAGTATTGTACCCATAAAATATGCACCAGAGTGTCTTTGCATCAATATTATTCCTCTTTTTATTTAGGACATGTGTATATGTTATACAACTAAATAATCTCAAATAAAAAATTGTAGGCTTATGATAATCCATACCTCTTCTTGCATCTTTTCCTACAAGATATTTGTAGGTGAATAGTTTAGAAGATATAAAACTTTCTTAACCTCTTCTGTACAAAATATATTCTCTAAATTCATAGTGGAAAGCATGAAATCACCCATCTCCATGACAATATGAATTTTTCATTATGTAATTGCATTCTATAGAAGATTATAAGGAGAATTCAAGCTTTGTGTTATTTTGTGATCATTCAATAATGCCAATAATTGCTTTGACGTGAATTCTCCCATAGATTTGAGTGGAGCAAAAGAAGGGGATGCTCATTTTTCTTAATAACTCACTTATAGAAGATCTTAAAATATGAAAATGCTTCACTCTTATTTCAGAGAAATAACACCCATGTCTTGCTAGAATAGTCGTAAGTGAAAAAATAGAGTTACTAAAATCACTGAAATGAAGCAAGAAAGGGTCTGGACAGATTGGTACGCATGACCTCAAGAGATTTATTAGGATGGAATGTACTTGACTTGAACAGATCCTAATGATCTTTTCCCACCATACATCCAATACAAAGAGGTAATGAATGAGAGAGTGAAGGAAGTCCTCATATCATATGCTTAGAATTGAGATGAGAGAGGCATCTGGAAGAAATATTCCCATATTGATAATGCCATAGTGCCATGGATTCCACCATGGAGGAAGACAGAAATTGTAGAAGATGAATCTACATCTAATGAAACAAAATGATCCCTATAAAAATCTCTAGAAAGTATCATACCTTCTCTTGAGATAAAACAATATTTGATGCTTTTATGAACCATGAAATCCACATTGATTTTTTTATTCTAGTTGAGAGACATAAAGGATATTTTTGGTCCATCTAGAAACATATAACACCTTTAATAAAGTATATCCTTTCATCTCGAGAGGAATGGTGACATTACATATTCCTTCTTCAACATAAACCTTATTGTTTGCAATTCGAACCTATTCTCTAGTGGGTTGATAAGTCATTAAATTAAATACATTATTATCATCAGTCATGTGCTTGTTGGTGCCAAATTAGATCAACCAAACATTCTCTAATGGTTGTGATGTTTGGGAGACTAGAACTATATCATCTCCATGTGTGTAAAAATTTGTTGATTTAGGGACATCTTAAACTGATTCTTCATGTGGCTGGGATATGACATGTCATTTTTTCTTCTGTATGCAACAAAACCACTTGGATTTCTATGAATCACTATACCCATATAAGCTCTCTTCTCAAATATCATATTTTGTACGGCCAATATACCAACAATTTACAATATCGTTTGTATTTGTGGTGTATATGCGATACCACTGATTCATTTTTTGAGACTTATACTTCTGTTATTTCTTTTATGGATTATTTTTATACTAGTTCTCTTATTTTACCTTATGAGGGTTTTTACTATTCTTTTGACTCAAGATAAATTCTTAGTCTTCAAATTCCTCATGCATTTTCTAAATGAATTCTTCCTAACGTAGAAAATTCAACAGTTCAATAAAGGTCACCTACTTTTTTGTGATGGTCATTGTGGTGATGAATGTCCTAAACTGGGAAGTAATATCTCGTAGTGTGAGAGGGAAAAAAAACTTATCTTCCTCCAGTTCTTTGAGTGCTCCAAGATCTTCTCGTAGTTCTGCCACACGATGTTAGAATTTCTCTACTTTATTTCCTTATTTTATATTGATTGTAAGAACTTTTTACTAGAGATGGAGGATCTTTGTCAAATTATATTCTTTGTAGATGTTGGAGAGAGTATCTCATCCTACCTTTTATGTTTCCACATCTCATACTTGTGGTTGTACCTGATCGGAAATGCTAAGAGTGTTCATCATTAAATATTTTCCATAGGTATTTGCATCTTCATTTGGTCATCTATGTCATTTGGATGAGTGGATACGCTGGTGATGAGATCCCATAGATAATCAAACAATAGAATGACATTCATATTTTTCTTTAAGGAGGTATAATTCTGCCCTTTCAAGAGTTAAGCACTAAGAAACAATATTTTTGGAGTAGACATGATTTCAGAAACAAAATTTCATTAATATGTTCAAGGGTACAAAGCCTTACTGATGAAAAAGAGAATGAAGGTGGATCGGTATGCTCATGGAGTGATCTGCAGAAAGTTGTGTGGGAATTTTATTTCACATTCATCATCTTCCTCGTATCATTCCTCAAGCTTCACATGAATATTCTCATCTTGGCACCATATGTTCAAACAAGAAAAAATCATGTAATCCCTAATTTACTAGCTCGTCAAATTATACGTTTTTGATATTATGGAGGCTGTTGAGCCATGCAAAATACAAGTTGATGCTTTAAAAAGATTTTTCTCCGCCTCTTAATGGTGATTCACCTCGTAGATTTCTCACATTGTTGTTTTCATTATCTAGAATGTGTGACATAGACTACAAGAGAGAAGATTTAGTGTCTATATTGGCTGATTTGTTGTATCCTTTACGAAAAAAAAAAAGAGTATCGTACAACACTGCCAATATCTCTTCAAACGCCATTTTATTTTCTTAAAACATCACACCAATATCTGTTATGAAGAAACTAAATGCAAAAAGAGGTCGTTGGGAAGATCTATCATGTGTTGGCTACGTAAATAGCAAACCAGATCTTCCACAAGTGTTTTCTCTGCCTAGGTTACCACAGGCTCACATGCTTTTCACAGGTAAAACACAGATCTTTCTTTCCATTCAAAGTGCCAATACCAAGGAAAATAAGAAAAATGCCAAATATGTCTGTTGCATAGATAAGATGGTAATACATCCTCCTTCAGATTGTTGTGCCAATGATTCATGTGAAAATTAATATCCAAAGAGCTCCGTTTCCACTCTCATCACTTTAAAATCAAACAACAAACTCTACATTTTTAGTCTGACTTCACAAATTCGGGAAACCTCTTCTTGGTTTCTCTCATACCAATGTTGATTAGATAAGAAAGAGATCAGAATTGATTCAAACCAAGAAGGACACTATATACAATCACAATCAGTTACAAAAAGAGATAACTAACGGGTAAGTGGAGAAAACAATATTTCACAAAGGCATAACTGAAGAAAAAAAAAGTTATATAATATTATTCTAAAAACATTACTACTTATTAATTACACTATCTTGTGAAACTTTAGGCCATATAAACTTCATATGGGGCAATATAATAATTTATTTTATAGAACTAAATATTTAAAATTATGTAATTCATTTTATTAAATTTTTTTTTTTGGGATAGATACATACTTATAAATGACTTATAAAAGTTTTCCAATTTAAGTTTCCTAAAACATCTTATTAAATTAATACTTTAGATACACTTATTATCAAACCAATAGAGTTTCATAATTATGTTAAGCAAATTAGAAAGGACAACTAAGTCAAGTGGGAGGAAAGGAAAGTACAAATGTAGGGTTGATTTATGGCCCCATAACCTATTTTATCTTCAATATTAGACTTTAGGTATATTAGAAACCTTAAAATTCATCTTTATGACTATACAAACAAAATTCTATTTTCTCTTCTTTTCATTTTTCATCTTATTTGTTTTCTGCATGTGTAATATGATTTCTAGAGATGCAAGAATATTATAAATTGAACACACACAAACACACACACACACACAAACACTCATCAATATTCATCTATCAAAAACTCACATTGGAAAAGACAAACTACATATATAATAATAGTGTAAATGAAATGTGTGTATACACACACACACAAAGATATATATATGTTGTATTTAAATCATTATATGACCAACATTGTATATTAATTTCTTATATAAATTTAGCCATATACATACCTACCTACATACATATACATACATACATATATACACATAAATATATGGTATAGGAGTTGCGGCCAAGGCCCTATGCATTTTATTTGAAAAATTAATAATACTAATAACATATTTCTCTATGTGTATGTATGTGTGTCTATATATATACACATTCCTTTTTATAGATTATTATATAATATAAATACATGTATATTTATATATTATAATAAATAGTAATATTAGGTAGTTATAATTTTAAACTATATAATAATTGAATGGATTTATATATTGATAGAGATAGGTTCAACCCTTAATATTCATTCAACATGTATAAGAGGATTCAATCCATACTTCACCCTAACTCTAAAATGTGAGCAATATCCCAATGTTTTGAATGCTCAAATCTATCCTTAATTGACACAATTATCACAAATAGATTAATGATTCATTACCTCACACTCCAATATATTTCATTATCATACAAAATTCACCACCACACTATCTTTTCACTATCAATACATCTCACTCATTTATATAATAAATTTTTGCTCCTTTCCTTCTTATAGGCTTCCCCCAAGACGTTTAACAAATTTCCATGTGATAAGATTCTAACAAGAGTTAAACAACCATTCAAAAATATTTCTATTCAAAGAAACTAACTTCTCACCTAGTAACACCATTATAACCCTATATCATCTCAATAGTTCTTTCTCCTAAAATCATGTCATATTAGATCTTATATCTTATTCAAGGTATCATCTTTCTTTTATCCTATTCACATAGTCAAACAAATGTGAAATCATCTATTACTCTTATTTCAAAAGGTCAATACAAACTCCTTTCACTTATATACTCAAACATGTCAGATTCTTCCCTTAATACATATCAATTTGAATCAGTCATGCATATAGGATTATATGAAATCCCACAAAACTATTTCAAATTATTCCTTTCATCCTCACCATACTATTAATGTACCCAAAATTTCAACTCTCAACTCTTTTCCTTCCTCTTCTAAACTTGCATTCCCTATCTTGCTTTCAAATGCTTAAGTATGTCAACTACAATCATGATTTTGATATTACTCTAGGTATGGATGATTTAAAAACCTCACGAGAACATTTATTGGCTTACCTTAAGCCTTTTCACCTACTATAGAAACCTCATTAGCTAATTATTGGTCTAGGTCACACTACCTTTGTTAAATGAGGTTTTCTCATTAGGGTTGTACTGTGTTTTCTGTATCTTGTCTCAACTCTCAAAGACATCACATAAAGGAAATATTTTCATGATCTCAAACTTTCACCACATTTTCCTTACTTATAGTTATATATTATTACAAAATTTGGAGAAATTTTGTCAATGCAATCACAAGTTATTGTAATTTTCCTATAGAAACCATAACTATACTAGGTACAGGTCTGAGAGAGATAATTTTTCTATATGTTTTCCTAAAATTATTTTCAAAGACCAAATTTTCATTCTAAGGTATTTTTCCATATGAATTTCATTATTCACATACCAATGATGTTTTTCCCCTTCTTAATCACGTGCTTCTTCTCTTTTTCCAATGTTCCTGGCCAAGAATCAAGGTTTACAAATATATTTTAGGCTTTAGTTCAAACAAATTTATCTCCCTACAGGAACACTTCTGAAAATCCATCATTACCCTTCATGTTATCCTTTGCGAGAATATAACATACATTAATAAAATTTCTTGAAGAAAGATCACATTTAGAATACAACTTACAATCACAGGCTACATAAAATATCAGTCCATGAAACTTCCATTGTTAGGTCTATTAAGGTTTGCATTCAAAAATTTGTATGATAAATTTGTTTATACTTATCCCTTTGGCTTACACCTTATCAAACATACCTGAATAGGAACCCTTACCATCTCATTCTTAGTCTAATAGTGTTTTCTTCCTTAAGTGCTTGAGTCAAGTTAAGACTTTTACCATAAAATACCCTGTAGAAAAAGTCCTTAAAACAAAATTAGGATTGTCAGAAATATATTAAGATGAACAAGTCAGTATTTCACCTCCCTACAAAGCTTGAAATGTTGCTAACACATATTTTCTTCCCTGACTAGGTTCCATAGTCTACTATAACATATCCGTACACTAACACACCTAATGATATTCACACAGAAACTTGTAATAGTGCTCTTCATAGATCAATATGGTCTTTCAAATAACATGCAATAGTTTCCACCAAAATTCAATAAAAAAACCTATCTTACATGGTCACATGCACACAACATATCATTAAATTTAAGTCTTTAAATCTTATCATGGAATTACAAAACACTGTTAATTTTCTTCTTTGAAGCACTACTTGATTTCCATTCGAATGAGAATTAGAAATTAAGTTAAAATTTTCTTTTTTATATGCTTCCCACCTATGCATAACTGATTACATGCTCAAATGTATTGTTCATATGAGTGATCTTAGTCCCTAATATGAAATTTCTTATCTTGAAGAACAATGCCTTAACTTCTAGAATTATGTTATGCTTTCTAGACCCTAAAGGGACCTATATGGATGAAAATTGGCATGCAACATTTAACCACACTTGAATCCCCGAGGTCGTGATGGGAAACCGATGTGAAAATTTGTGTGGCTAACTATAGGAGGATCAATGACTAAGATATGTTAGGGTGATCTCCTAGTACCTGAGTTAGAAAAGGGGAAATTTATTGGCTATGAATGGTAGAGTAAATTCCTTATGGTTTCTCTATCTGAATATCAATGTTGAACTAGTTTGAGGTTTCCAAATTAACTAAGATGACGCTAACAATGTATGTTAATGCTGAAAGGAAAATAACCTAAAAAAATTACCAAATTGAAACATCATAATTACAAACAACAATTTTCTTTTATTATAAATGATTGAACTACTCCTACACTAGAACTAAACAAGACAAATAACCCGGTGTGGTTATTCATCTTTTCTGTGTGTATTGAAACTAAAATAACTTAAAAAAAGAACTTTTCTTAATGATCTCTAATATGTAGAAAACATCATACAAATATTCTCTCCTTCAGATCCATAGGGATGGGAAGAAGAGTATGCATCACTGGGACCCACTATTAATGATTTAAACCCTCTTGGAAATTAACTAAGTACTTGCAAATGAAAGGATATTGATTTCTACTCTAGTTGATATGATGTAACAATGATAAATTGTAGCAATTAAGGAAATGAAACAATAAATCCAACCTAGAATTCACATAATAGAGGTAAATCTAGCTGTGTGATGACTTGTCCCCTCATTTTATCCTTTCTTTCTCTTTGTGTCAGTATGCTTCTAAGGAATTTGGAATGTAAAGGGAAAAGTAGGAGAAGGGTCTTGAGAAATGAGAGCTTGAAGGAGTTTTGGTTGTAATGCAAGTTGAAGAGGGATAACACAAGTGAATAGAGCTTGGCTATGAAAATTCAAGAAGGATTGTTCCAACAATACTATGCAAGATACACAAAATTCTCAGGCCATTTTCTTTGATAAAAACATTGAATATATAGGAATTGGCTTGGATGTGCATTCATGCACAAGGAATACTTGGAGTTACAAATCATTGGGTGAAGAGGAAATTCAAACTAATTAAATCTATTTAAAATAGAAAAGGGAATGGATACTATGCAATCAAGACTATTTTTAGGCAATTTGGTTCAAAAAAACACCTTTTAAGTCAAGTGAAGTTAAATCACGCATGTTTAAAACCATGCCTGATGAGTTTTGAAAAAATCATCCAAGAACGCTGCCCTATGTAGGATGATGGTTACTAGATCACTGCCCAAGCCTAGGAGGTGGTTTCAAAACTACCCCCCAAGCCGGGTGTCAATGACGGAACCACCGCCCAAGCCTGGGTGGAGGTTTCAAAACCACCACCCAGTTAATGCAGTCAATTTGATACTGGAGGTAATAACATGCATACAATGAAGTGGGAAGCTAGAAGAAATCATGAAAAGGATAAGTAAGGATGTCTAGGCTACAAATATGTACTACGAATGAGATTAGGAACTCCAACACCTTCTGAAAGGACATGAATAATCACTAGGGACTTTCGTAACCATTTTCTAGCAATGTAACACATGCAATTTATGGTGAGTACATATTTCCCCCTCGGAAAAGTGTCTCAGCCATTAAAAGGCATATAACATAAATTCCATGTATGGAATTCCCAAAATGAGAAGTTACAAGCTATACCTAACATGATCATGTGTTGGAATATCACTATTCAAACTCCTGCTACCTATAAAACAAAGAGAAGAATCAAGTGCAGATAGATAAAATATTAAAAAAAACACTAAATTAAAATGACAAGAGGACTTACCATTTGTGTTGGGATATAGAAATACACATTCACGAATGCTCCAATCCTGTTAACATATCCACTCAAAACGAAGTTATTACAACATATATATGTAAAAACAAACTCATTTTTGAATTCATTTTAACTCATTTTATTTGATGAATTTTGATCTCTAGACCAACAGTGACCGTTTTCGACGAGAGTATAGCCAAAACAACCATTGAGAAATTGTGATCATGCCTCCACAACCGGAATATCGACCCACACATTCTAAGGTTAGGTTTTCTGACTTGCGTGTTTTTACAACTAAAATGTCAAAATGTCAAAATATTTGCCTAGGGGGGCTATTTTTGAAATTTCTTGTTTTAAATGAGTCTTTAGGGGAGCTGGCGCCTACAAGGTAGTCTTGTATTTCATTAAAAATGGTCTATTTTTGCATTTTAAAGAATTTTTCGGGTAACAAAATCATACGGAGAATAAGTTCAGGACCACCACCCTGAGCATGATGGTGGTCATAGAACCACCACCCTATTACGGTGACAATCTTGAAACTCTCACCCTGCCCTAGGTGGCAATTTTGAACAGAATGACCAAAAATCATGCTAACTTAAACTTTTTTGGATATTTATTATTTGGTTATGTTTTTTATGAGCTTGTTTCTTGAAAATATGGATGAATTTATATTTTTTTCATGTTTTGGTGGATGCAAAAGGAGGAGTACATCCACTGGAGTTGTGAGAGGGAGTGTCACTGGCTATAAGGTATTTTAGAGCAGTTTACTCAAGGTGAGACTGAAACTCTATAGAGGGTGGGCATTTGGAGGATCACACGGGTGCCCCATGTCACTCTAGCCAGTCACATACTATGCAACTTATTTTCCTATTGGCATTCAGTTTGAAATACCTTCCAGTTTCCAAGTGCTAGGGGTGAGTGGACTATCACCCTAGAGGATGTGTATCATATACTTGGAGTTTTAATAATTGTGAAGAGGCTGACTCTTGAGAAAATAGGATCTAGAGCCACGATGACTCTTTGGGCCACCTATATAGGTGATGGCATGGTTTCTTTTGTTTCAAATAAGGGGATGAAGGTCTAGTCTATTGCGACCACTCCTATCCCCAGTATTTGCAAGGCCATCATCGGTATTCTGGCTTCACGTTTTATAAGAGATCAGGGACGAGAGACATTATTATATATTTGGGATCCCTTTATAACAAAAATTGAGGCATATGATCATATATATGCCTGGGGTGCATATATCCATGGCAACATTTATCATGACTTAGACCAGATCGTTAGGTTGTAGGGACAGTCTCTAAGCCGCCCTACATTAGCTATGAGCTGGGTGTATTAACAGATCATCCCCTATGGGAGGGGAGTGTTAGTACAAGACCCAGGGGCCGTAAGGGCCCCTAGATGGACATTGATGATATTTATTAGAACACCACATCATCCACTAGCCTTTTTTACCATAACATACATGGTGGAAAGCCCATACCATTAAATGGAAAGTTTTTCGGGATAGAATGGGACAAAAGTGATAGCCTATGCCACAAACGATCAGTTAGTTGGTAGGACGGGGAAGATTGAGATTCACCTCTTTTGCCGATTTCCTCAGTAGTTGGGCCTTCCTTATACTGTTATGTTTCTCTCCATGGAACCTATGTACAATATCATCAAGGAGGCTCAGAAGGGCCCTAGAGGATGTATAGGTTAGAGAGTGGTCACTCTATGGGTGCCCATTGTAGTTAGGTGAGTCATTCATACTCGACGGGTAGTTGGTGCAACTTATGGACCCTTACTATAGATTGAGGAAAAATCTACTCATAGTTGAGAGGAGGATGAGCCCATAGTTGTGGAATCTGACTCTGAGGAGTAGAAAGGGAATGAGACTAGAGTTTAGTCAGTTGGAGAGGAGACTGGCAAAGAGGATACTTTTGTAGAGGAGACTTGTGACAGGGGGTTGGGTGGTGACAGTGGAAGGATAGCTCACATGGAGGAGAGTGATCCTGAGTGGCATGATACTCATGATGTTATGAGAGCAGAGCAAGAGGAGGTGACTGCAAAGAAGGAGACACTTGTCTCTAAGGTACCACTTCCTCATGATGGAGAGGGGGATGACAAGTCTAGGATGAGATGACGTCTGACTTCTAGTTTTGGGGAGGCTTACAACCATCACCAACAATAGTAGCAACTACTGACCCTACATTGATGCCCAAAGATCTGAGTATGTTGATCCTCTTCTCTTGAGCTTGTCAGTCAGAAATGTTAGTTGTATTGTTTTTTTTTAACTTTCTAACTTTATGTTTCTTCTCATTTTTTTTCTTACAACAACTGTATAGTAGTGGTGAGATATTATTCAGAGGGTGTGATTAGATACCTTACTGATCCCCTTAGATAATACCTAAGTTGAGATGAATGAGGACATAGGAACAACCAATTGCAGCTAGTAGAAACACTGATGTGTTTGTACGCATTTGGAGGGCAGTGGAGTTCATGAGTTCTCTTTGTACTCAGATGACCGCATATGAGACAACTGAGCAATTGATGAGGTGGATTCTATCTGGTAGTGAGACCATAGCTAGTGGCCACCACCATGAGCTCTCACACCATTTAGTGCATTCTCATCATCGTAGCAGTTGTAGGAGTCCTAGTTGTAGTCATGCACCATCTCAAGGATCCCATAGGGATCGATAGGCTATTAGGCCTATTATTTGTTAGTTTCTAGTTTGTCAGGAATTATATGATTTTTTGTATATTTTGGGCTTATTGCAAGTGTTTTTACCACATCTAGAACATTATGGAATTGTACACAAACTTGATTTATTATGATATATATGTAGGATCTTCTTTTTGGTTCGGTAATTCATTGTATCTGAGTTGAATTCTTCTTAGCTCACTTCACATGTGTACTCTAGGTGTTTAGAATTTCCATTTTTTCAGAATGTATGCAATGGATATGAATTCTTACAGAATGATTTCTCTCTCTTTTTTCTTTTTTGTAATGATGATACATGATAATTCAAATACACTGTAATTCTAAACTTTAGTTTCTATAAGAAATTTTTGATACTTCGTATTATTTTGTCAAGACATGAATAAAGAGTGATATGATACGTGAATGAACTTTCCCCACTCATAACTCAATGCAACTAGTAAGATATAAGGTATTAACACCAAGAGCCCGAAGGGGCGCAATTTATAGAAATGTTTTTAATGGTAATCATGAAAGAAAGATAAGGATTTGGAAAAACTAAATTGAGACTCTACAACCTCATTCTACTCAAGTTTTCTTCATAGTTTAAAATGTGAATTTCTTTCCAGATTATATAGACTTAGATCCATAGATGGCCACTTGGTTGACAAAATCTAGTTTTGAGGTTTTAAAATCTTTTGGAATTTTAACATCTAACTCACTTTGTTCTGATTTATCATTTCACAACATTTGAATGAATTTTTTCTAACTTTCAAATTTTTCAAATAGACCCCCAACACCTTTCCCCATGATACCAGTAGGAATTATGGGCTCATCACCTTTGATAAGGCATAGGAAAGTAAGGGCACTTCTCTCCTTTCCCTACCCTACATCACTAGTAAGATACGTAGGCTCAACACCGAAGGTTGGTAGGGAAAAGAAATGTGTAAAATAATTTTTTTTTGTGGATTTGCATTTGACTTATTTATCTAGGAAAAATGTCTAGAATGTTCTTATTTCCAAAAGGATGTATATGGGATAGATACGACACCATGAAGCTTCTAGAATAGACTGTAGGAAAAGAAACCTAATCTAGAAGAAACTACAAATAAAACCAAGTATGTAGGTCTTGGTATGGTTAATGTCAAATCTTGTCTTATCTTGCTTGATTTGATGAAATGATTCAAAAACAATTGATGATACAATGAGGATTTGAAGAGATGGTTTGAATGTTTTACCAATGTTTTAAGAATTTTTTAGTAATTTCTATAAGAACAAGTCCCTTAATAAAAAATTTACGAAATGAACCCGTGGATGAAAATTCAATGCGGATGTAATAATGTACATATGAAAATGTAGGTCAAACTACATGTCATCATGGATAAGGTGAAGAAAGTTGACGAATATCGAATTCTTCACCCCTAAAAGTACACAGCAGAGAACCATGATCCTCAAAATTTCTATTTTCCTGTAAAGGGCCTACAATTTTGGGTTTAACCTTACAACCCTTTCCAAAAAGTGTATATGTTTCATCTTTAAAATGATTTGTTTTAAAGACGCATTCGTGCACCTCTTTGTCAGATCTTTGTGTTTACTTGTAACGCTTGTTGAATGATGAGGCCTTTCCCCTTGGATATGGAAATCTTATTTTCATATGCACATGAGTTGAAACCGGGGTTTAGAATAGAACAACCCTCAGAGATGGTTCTAATAGACATCGTTTCAATCTCTAATTTCCCCTCTTCATTTATTAATTCTATCATGTTTACACCTATACCTAGGTCTTTAGAGGGAAGAGATTCTAAACTGAGAAGAGTACACATCCCTTGTGGTTCAAATGGGAGGAAGATCGGATCGTCGTTTGCTAAGAGATTCATAATTTCCATTGTGGTTTTAGTGGAAACTGTTTACATAGATATATATTTACCCTTATCTATTTTTTCCACTCAAGCAGAGAACCATGATCCTTTTCTTCAAAGGGCCTACAATTTTGGGTTTAACCTTACAACCCTGTGTATATTTCATCTTTAAAATGATTTGTTTTAAAGACGCAGTGCACCTTTTGTCAGATCTTTGTGTTTACTTGTAGTTGAATGATGAGGCCTTTCCCCTTGGATATGGAAATCCATATGCACATGGTTGAAACCGGGGTTTAGAATAGAACAACCCTCAGAGATGGTTCTAATAGACATCGTTTCAATCTCTAATCCCCTCTTCATTTATTAATTCTATCATGTTTACACCTATACCTAGGTCTTTAGAGGGAAGAGATTCTAAACTGAAAGAGTACTTTTGGTTCAAATGGGAGGAAGATCGGATCGTCGTTTGCTAAGAGATTCATAATTTCCATTGTGGTTTTAGTGGAAACTGTTTACATAGATATATATTTACCCTTATCTATTTTTTCCACATCAAATGCTTTTCACTCAATGATTTCAGCCTTCAGCACACCCAGGGTGATCGGTAATCAAACTTTTGATGGAGGTCATTTTCTCAATTGATTCACAAGAAGTTCATCGTCTGTTTGGATTCCTTTCATCTTTTTTAGGTTTTCTATGTGTATATCGAAGGGCTTAGGATCCCCTTTAGTGATGAAGACCTTCCCCAAATGAAGGAATATAATCTCCTAGAATAAGGTAGAAGGGATAAATTTGATTTGATGAATCTGTTGGTGCTCATTCTGATCTCACACCATTTTCCCTTGAAATCCCTTAGTTTGCAGCCTCTGCCATGTTTTTTATCTCCATGAATTGGTTCACAAACAAAATTTTCCTCCATTTTTTGAGTCTGATGCCCCACATTTGTTTGTTGTATAAGAAAAGATGTTAAACCAAAATCTTAATATCCTGGTAGTGGAAGCCATTGAATCCCGTATTAATGGGGAAGATATTTTTTCCAGGTTCTCACCCAATAAGGCACATTAAGAATGATATTATATGTTTTCATGGCATGGAGGGACCACACATGTTTAGGGACCGGCCCCTAATTTTTATTTTTGGAGATGTGCCAAGGAAACACGTGGATGCTTCTGATATAAAGTTCAAAGGGGACATAATAAATAGTTGCTGTGTAATGCATATTTTGAAACTGGAATTACCAGAGGAGATTGATGCGGGATAGAATTGCGAATGAAAGAGAGAAAAAAGGGGATGACCTGTCAATTCCAGATATGCAAAAACTCCAAAGGATTGCCAAAGCGTTTTTGCATGGCATCCTAGTCATCAGTGGAGAGGCCCAAGAAACATGATCAGTTCACAATTGGTCCACATGGAAACTTTCAAATATAAATTTGTTAAAGGTCACTTTCTGAGGAAAATGAGTAACAAGCAGGGGTCCCTCAAATATTCTTCTTTTTTGGAGGAAAATTGAGTGAATGAAATGTATAAATGCAATGAGATTACTCTTGCAAATGGTCAGGATTTCATTTTCATGAGAAAATTTTGAGAAAAGCTCATCTTCTAAGAAACTGGGTTAAATTTCTCTGTGTCATATTTTCATTCATGTTGTGTTAATTACAAATGTATAGCCATCAAAAATCTCTGAGATTGTTTAAAATAACTCTCCCCTGTTGATGAATCTGATACAATTTGAGTTAATTTGTGTTAAATCTCTGGAAAATTTTGTGTTTATTTCACTTTCAGAATGTCTACAATTAATTTTTCTTGTTCCTATTGCAATCTTGTATTAAAATCTCTTTGAGTCACACAGATCTCAATCCTTGTGATTGTCTAGTGTCATCTACAATTTCATTTTTCATAAGATCATTCATCTGGGAATGAAATAAATGATTTAAAATCACTTTTATTTCATCTATTGACATAGATTGTTTGTAATCCTCTTGGTGTACCTTAGGCATGATTGATCTTATATTTTGATGTTTTATTGGGTCTTCTAACTCGAGCCTTCACGCTAGAATCTCAAATATTGTGTGAAAAGTGCAAATCCGGGCCTCCATTAACGCACACTTTTTGGTTGAAGTAATGTTTTAACTATTTTGAAGCTTTCTGTAATTGAGTTTTCCATTTATTATGAAAGTTTCTCAAGGATCTGGAAAATTCAAATCTATCTTGTTGATCTCCCACCAAAAAATTATTCAAATAACCAATCCTACCTTGAATTACCCATGTTTTGCTCTGTATATCCAAAAAAGAACAAAAATCTACTTGCTAAAGTATGTAAAACAGACCAGGTTTCAAAATGTCCTTAGTAACATTAGCCTTGTGTTGAAAATATCTCCATTTTCTAGAAGTGACAACTCGCGAGAGTCAAATTTGGTGTGTTGATCATATTTTCCCAAGGTTTTCTTAATAAAATTTGTGCAAGAGAAATGTATCTGCGTCTTCTTCAATAACATAGGTTACAAAATAGTAAAAACAACCTAGGATAATATCAAATCCTTTTAAGGTGTTATCCATCTCTCCACAAATCTGAGTAACAAAGGGTCAGTTAGATTTCATCCCTAGCTACAAAAATGATACACATTTCTGATCTATCTGCCTCTAAGCTCCCTATTGAATCTGTGTTGTTGCTCGGCTTGAAAATGAGAACAAATTTGGATACCAATGAAATATGAGGGTATCTAGGATCATGTTATAACTTTTTTCCCTGTCGATAATGTAATACTCCGTCAAGATGGTTTTTGGACCAAACGTGACTGGAATAACTATGGTTCAAATCAGGGTCACTTTAAGACTAACGTACCCTAGTAATGTGTTTCTTGTAGAGGAACAATTTATCTCTCCATATCCCAAATTCTATAAGAAAGAAAAGGGAACCACATTTACAACAGCCTTGTCAGCAATAATTTTTCTCTGAATGCAATTGTTATAAACCCATACTTGTAAAAATAAGGCAAGATCACCTTTTCAGGCACTTTCAGCGTTAGATGAAATCTTTCCTATATAAAAAATACCCAGTATCCCTATTATTATGTCCTGGTGGATGTAATTCAAATTCAATATGATTCATTTTAGCACTAAGAGGTGGTGTAACATTGATTAGATGACCAAGACCTAGTGGATTGAGCAACACAAAATGATACGCAAGTGAATTCTTCAACAAATCTAGAAACAAAATGTGAGAAAACATCTTGTTCAAATACATTATTAAATCATATGCTTCTACTGGTTTTGGGATTTTAGGAATGTCATACTATGGGAAGGAAAGAGTGGGTATGGGATGTTATATGTACTTCTTCATCTGAGTTGTTACATTAATTTTTGACTCAACCTCTAGCTCAACTAACCCTAAGATTTTTGTATTATTGTTTGGAAAAAGGTTAGGAGCATCCTGAGAGTTGTTAGAAGTTGAGGCTTCATGGTTGTTATTTCCTATAGGAATTAATATTGATGCATAATCACAGTACCCCTGAATGTCTGCAACTTGATGGGTTGAGATCGTTAGTGTGATTGCATAAGATGAAGCTATTCCCAAAGTGTTGGAATTTGGTATCAGGAAAGCTCTTTGGATGAAGGTTGGTTCATATTCCTCTATTGAGTTCCACACATACAGTTTGCAAAGGGTCTACTCTAAAATTGACTCTAACTTTCCCAAGAGAAAGGGTTGAGAAAGATGCATGAAATAAACCTAAACTAACAAGGGTGATGCACTAAAGGAATGTTGAACACCTGCTTTACAATTAAACACAAACCATTAAAATTTCCATAAAACCACCATGCACAAATAACCAAACTACAATGAGATATTAGGAGTATGAAATGAACACAATAGAGGGTTTAAATTATCCACAGACAGGTGTTATTGATAAAAAAATTGATACACTACACTACAATGGCCAAGAAGCAAGATTACATTAGAACTTGAATGGGAGGTTTGAAAAACTCCACAAATTCACTTACAGATAGGGGAAGAAGGGAGGGTGCAAAGAAAAAATTCCAACCCTTAGAAAATTTCCCATCCTTACCATATATAGGAAGAATAATAGAGAAAGGGGGTAAGAATTCGAAATCCTACTCCAACCACCCAAGAAAATGCATTGAATTAACCTATTCCAACCACCTCAAAAATGCATTGAACTCACCTATAAAATTGATGGGTTCAATGACACAACCCATGCATCCACGTACTATTCCTTGTTGGGAAATAAAGTAATCCCATAGTTCATTATGGTGGTAGCTGAGAAGCCTGAAAGCCTAAAAAATGGCAGGTTGTATTTTTCAATTTTGACTAACTCAAATCTGAGCTCCCAAAAATTCCTCTCTTACTCGAATTTGAGATCCCATTAGAAATTTATCATCATTTGAAGGTTGAGGTGCATTCCTAAGATTTTTTTCTTCGTATTAGGGTCTTTAGAATGTGACGTGTCGACACTTGACACCATCCAAGAACATGTTGTTTCATTCCCTTTGTGTTTTGGCTAAGTCCCTTCTGTTTAGGAGCAACTATGTTGGACCCTAGACACATGGAGGTCCTACACATTTTTGGGGACCCCACTTTGGATTTTTCTTTTGAAGGTACATTGAGAAGACATGTGGAGGCTTCTACTGGCCCTTCACATGCTTAGAATTTTTAACGACCACTTCTACCTTTCTCGGGCTCTTACCAAATAGAGAGCCTACGGTCATTTGGGGACCCCACCTTTAAGCACCATACCAAAAGTGCACCAAAGATACATGTGGAGGCTTCCGCTGATGGTTGGATTTAGCTCCATGTAGAAACCCTATGGGATTCTGAAAATTTACCCCCTCCTTTCCCTCTTGAAGTTGTGGGGGTTGTACAATTGGCATCATCCATGAGCCTGCTATGTGTTGAGATCCACATGGGGGTCAAGCACATCCCTAGGGTCTCCACTTTGTTGCACATTTTGAAAGTGCGCTGAGATAACACATGGCACCTTCCGCAACTCTGTTGATTCACATCGAGTTGACTCACTCCGAGCTCAATTTTGTCTAACCGAGTTAGCTTTTTTTCAACATTTCTATTGGCCATTCATTTTTCGAACCTACTTCTCCATTTTCAAGCCCAACTACAACTTGATTTTTTGGGATTGAATGTAATCTCGCATGATTGAACCGACCTATCCATTTCTCCTTTGTAAGGTTTTGTTTGATCAATTTTTCCCAAGGGGAAAAATTGGATAACAATTTTGCGACTTGTAGGGTTACCTACCTGTTATGTGGAAGATCAATTTTCTTGTTGTATCTATTGAGGATGGAGTCGTGAATGATAGCTTGATACTTATCTTGTTTGTAACCTAAACTCGATTGCTTACACTTGGTGATCCTGAAACCTACCCCACTACCTGCACTCTCAATTTCATATGAAAATCATAAAATGAGCTTTCTGAGAGTAGACAATTGTGTTGACTTGGAGTTTCTACCTATTCCTAAAATGGATTGTTACAACATTAACCTAGAGTCACATTGAACTACATAGTGATACAACCTTGGAGCAACAAGACTTGTGCTGAAGAACTTATGCAAATTGGAACTTACAATATAACAACACAATGTGCACATGCAATTAGAATAAATAAAACCCAAGGCTAATATTTACAAGGGTGAAACCTTTTCCTATCAGAAACTAGAATACAAAGCTCCTCTCCTTCCAAGGTAGACAATTAGAAGGCATTGCTAATTTTACATCTCATGACCATATAGGTGCCACTCCAAATTGCATCAAACTTGGAATGACGACCCAGTTTTTCCTGATCTGTATCCCATTTTAGAGCTAGGTCCCCTTCCTAAAAGGTCCTTTCTCCTATTTTCTTGTCAAACCATATTTTGACTAAGGCTTGATATTTTGACATCATTTGAACTGCATGTTCTCTGATTTCTTTCAATTCCATCATTTATGCATACCTTGCTTCCATAGGATCAAACTCAGACAACTCCAACTACTTCACGACCTCCAATGTAGGTAGCTCTAATGATATAGGCAACACTTCTTCTTTCCCATAGACTAACTTGTAGGGAGAATTACCTGTTGACATCTTTGGTGTGATCCTGTCAGCCCATGATGTTGATTTGAGCTTCAGTATGCCATGTCCTTTTATTTTCATCTAGAGTCCTTCTGATGATCCTTAGAAAATTCTTATTTATGGACTCGGCCTGCCCATTATGTTGTGGGTAATAGTTTGAAGAGGTGCTCAAGTAGGTTCCATTATTGACAGCCCATTTTGTGATCATGGAACCTAGGAATGCTAATGCATTGTCTTATATGATAGTGGAAGGTACATCAAACCTGGTCACTATCCCTTCATAGAAGTCTAGTATGCTAGACTCATTTGATTCCTTAAGCAATACTACTTTTGTCCATTTGGTGAAATAGTATATTGCTGTGAGAATACACTTGTCACCTTGGCTTGAGTTTGGATTGATGACCCCAATGAAGTCCAATCCCCATTACACGAATGGTTGGTCAACTGAAATTGGGTGCAATGGAAGTGTTGCTAACTTTTCTTTACCTGTGAAGAACATACATTTTTTGCACCTTTTTATTCATGTGTAAGAGTCACTAAACACTATGGGCCAATAATAACCTGCCTTCGTTATCTTGAGAACTGTTACCCGTGGGAAAAAATGGCCTCTAACCTCTCCATCGTGGAATTCCTATTACACCTTTTGAATCTGACCTATGTTCAATGTATCTCAGTAGAACACCATTTATGTCTTTTTTAAATAAGACACCGTGAACAAGCACATATGGAATGGCTTGCAATTTGAAGTATCTCCTCTTTTATTTTCTTATTTCTGGAGGGCATAGGCCTTTTTGTAGGAAGTGTATCATATTTTGAGTCCAATAGGGAATACGAAAATCATCATTTTCTTGTTCTTGACCATCTTGTAGTACCGAAACAACTTCCATTTTCATCACTTGCATCATCTTGTTGACTTGAGGTTAGCTATTCACATAACCCCTTTCCATGAACCAGCTTAGTGACATTCATTCTCAATGTCATATTCCATGACACGAGTGATCCATCCTGTGTGTTTCTCATTTAGATCCTTGTTCAAAAGGAATTCCTTGACTCCCACATGAGAGACCAGTAATTGGATTTTGTTATTTGAAACTAGGTGCTTGAACTTCTTCAAGCTCCTAATCACTACAAGGACATGGTTTTCGATGAAGGAGTATCTCACTTCATAGTCCTCCAAACATTGACTAAAGAAGGAAACTGGTTGTTCGGATCCATCTTTGTTCTGTTGCACTAGGATTGCAGAAATTGTGTCCCCACTACCAAAGGCATAGAGAATGAAATCCTTCGATAAGTCATGATTGACGAGAGTTGGAGCTTGAGATATAGCCTCTTTTATTGCTTCAAAAATCTCTTTGCCTTCAGTTTTCCATATAAATTCCATTCTCTTCTTCAACATCAGCATTGTTATTGCTTCACAAGAGTGGTAAAATTTGACACAAACCTACGAAAAAAATTGATCCTTCCTAGAAAGCTGTGAAGACCCTTCTTATGGCTTGGTAATGGCAATGCTTGAATTACTTCAACTCTTTTTGGGTCAATTGTCAATCCTTCCTTTGACACAATATGTCCTAAGAGCTTTCCTTCGTGAGCCAGGAATATGATTTTTTAGGATTCAACAATACCCCAAATCTCCTACATCTTTGAAATACCTGTCTCAGATGAAAAAGGTGATCTGCTCCATTTTTGGAGAACACGGTGATATCATCAAGATATATTAGCACTATTTTGTTGATCAACCCCTTGAATTCCATGTTCATCACCTATTGAAATATGCCTTTGGCATTAGACAATCCGAATGGCATCTTCCTGTAGGCATAGGTGCCCCACTTAGTGGTGAAAGTTGTTTTGAACTGATCATCTTCTTTCACCATTATCTGATTATACGCTGAGTATCCATCGACGAGAGAAAATATTTTTGATCTGGCTACTACATACAAAAAAATTTCCATTGAAGGAAGTGGGTAGTGGTCATTGAGAGATGCCCTGTTTAGGTCTCAGAAGTCCACGCACAACCTAATTTTCTCATTCTTCTTCCTAACCGGAACCAAGTTGGTAACCCATCTTGCGTGCTTGATTGGAAATATAATGCTTGCCTCATATTAGCTCTTTCTTCATAAGGGCTAATGTGTATGTTGGCTAGTCTTTGCTTCTTCCTGATGGATTAATCCAACTCTATTGTATGTTGTGCCAACTTCAGAATTGAATCCTCACAAGTCCTCATAACTCCAAGAGAAGACATCTAAAAACTCTTGGAAAATTTGTATGTACTCATATCTCTCTTTCTCAGTGGCCACCTTACCAATTTAGAAGTGTTTTACCTTCCCCAATTGAGATTGGCTCCGACTCCTCTCCCTTGACCTGTATGTTGGATTTCTCTTTTCGGAACTGGTCATTCAGGATTGAATATATACTCCAATGTTACTAGACCATTGGGAAGATTGTTGGTTCATCCGTAGCTGCACTACTTAGTTCTTGTACTGCTTCTCTAATTTGTCTTGGATTCCTAGCTGAAAATTCAGCCTCTTCTTGTAAGAAATTGATGATCTGTTGATCATTCTCAAACACCTTCCACCTTGTGTTATTGTTTGGAACTAATGGCCTTACAATCACATGTATATGTGGTTGTGTTTTGTCTCTTTTGATATTGTCAACCACATCAAATGTTGCTCCAACTACTGCAATCCTATCTATAACTTCATTCTTCTTCATGGGTATGGACATAATGTTTAAAGCTTCAAAGTATTCAATTAGGTCCCATACCATATTTTATAGCTCTTGAGAAAGTCATTATTTGCACCATGTTTCCTTCTAACTTGATTGATGATTATCTTGCTATCACCAAATACTTTCAAATTAATTTTGACTCTTTTCCTGGCCCAATACAGTCCACAAATCAAGGCCTCATATTCAGTTGTGTTGTTTGTACAAGAAAACTAGAAATGAAACACTGAATAATGCTTGATGTTCTATGGTGAAACTAACAATGCACCTCCTATAGCACATTGTTTGCTTCTTGAACCATCGAAATATAGTTTCCATACTTAATTTTCATCTTCATTTTCTGGCTCGGTGATGTTAGGAATGGGTGATTTTTCTTCATGTACACAATATACACCCAATTCAGATTCTTCCATTTCCTTAAATGGGTTGAATGCGTGCCTTTTATTTGCCCATTCATCCAGAGTTAAATCTGGAATACCCTCAACCTTAGTACCTGTTTCTAGATCAGTTGAACAGTCCTCCTAATCGAAGGCTGAGCAATTTGCGTTGATAGGAGTTGGCACATGAGGTTCAATATGAAAGTTTACAATTGGTTCTGACGTGATGGTTTCCTTGGTTCCAAACCTTGTTCTAAATAGCATGTGTGACCAATCTATGGTGATAGATATCCACCAATTTTGGCAGTGAAGTCTCTTGATAAAACATAGTGCAAAGAGTGGTGGGAGGTCAATTACAGACACATCTTGCAAGACTATGACATTTTGACAAACATGTAGTGTTAGGATTAAACCCTTGATGACCCCAACCATTACTACTATTGTCCCATCTAGTTGCACTACTCCTTTCAGTGCTGGCTCATACTTTAGACCCAATTGATCTGTTATTTTTTTAGGCATAACTGAGCTACTTGCTCCGGAATCAATCATGTAGTTATGTACCAAGTTATCTCCTGATGATTAATGAGATATAGAATGGTTAAGGGCTTAAAATTATTACCTCTGATGGCCTCCATGATTTCCTTCATTGATGAGACTGCATTGGTGATAACTTTTTCTTGACCTCGGTGGTTGATCCATTCGAGGCTAGACCAATTGGCCATAGCAGCTTGCAATAGGTTTCGTTGTCCTGGGATTGCCAGTGAATCCCACATCGAGATGTTTACATGTTGTTTTTTTCATGTGATCAATGATGTTGAAAGGGGATGAATTATCCTTCTATTACCCCTTGCTTGGTGTGACCTTGCACATGGGATGCTTGACAAGGGCACACGTGTTGCTGCAACTAAGGTGGCTTAGGCTGATTTTGGACATTGGTGGCTGCATTTGGTCTACTAACTCCTTGTGGAGTGATGGATTGGTATGAGGAACAACTTAAAATTAGATGGTTTTTCCTCCTCCAATGTTCCTTTTCTTTGACCATGTGTTTGCAACTACACTTTGAGAATGAGGTTTGGTTTACTACCACAGAAATCTTCAACCTGTGCTAATTGACCAAGTGTGGTCTCATTTGGAGGTGCCTCTTGTGGAGTTTCATGTTGTCGATTTCCTTCTTTACCCAGCTCTTGTTCCACACCTATTGTTGTCACCATAAGGGGATTGATTCAAAGCACCATTAAAACACATTGACTAGTTATGAGGTTGATTGCATGGGAAACACCAGTCATATTCCTGAGCCATGTTATTTTTCATTGGTACCAGAGCTCTAGATGTGGATGTAGCATTAGGATTATAAGGCTAGAATTATCTATTAGTAGGAGGCTCTTACTTGGTTATAATTTGTAGCTTAAAAGGGTGGCCTATTAGGATGATATGGAGGCCTATTGGGTTGAGTTTGAGGCTGATATGATCTGTAAATTTTGAGCTTATTACCTCTTAAGTGTCACTAACTCATTACCCAAGTTCCATTTTGTTCATGACTTCTTGGAGATTTCATTTGAGGTGCTAGAAGATGAGGTAGAAGCTTCAGTTGAATTCTGATCTATTGGAGAAGGAATAGGAGCTAATGCGGGTGTCTTCAACTAGTGCTTACAGCTCCTAGTTATGGATATAGAGGCATAGGTGGCCTAGGTGCACGTTTACCAGCCTTAATAAGCAATTTTCAGCTCTAATAGCAATATTATAACCTATGCAGGTAAACTTATAAATCCCATTGATTGAATCATCATGGTAATTTTAGAATTTAAAGCTTTAAGAAAGTATAGGAAAGAACCTTCAGCTGTTGGTATCACATCCAAAGGAATCCAGTCCCATGTCCTCTAAAATCTAAATTTTAAATCAGTCAATTGTTCATTAGGAGCCCTCTTGATTGTTGTCAATTGTTCTAATAAATACAAATTATCCCCCTTTTCTCCAATTTGATTGTGGAGAGATTTGTATAAACGGTCCCAATTCTATATGGATCCCACAGTTATACTTTTTAACCATTGTAAAGATTTACCTTTAAATGAGGATGCCAACAACTTGACAACAATGTCCATTTCAGCAATTTCATGAATTGCACATACCTTTGCAATTTCCTAGATATGATCAATTGGATTTGTCTGGTTCTCTCCAGTAAAATATGGAATGTTCTTCAGTGTTGTGAGTGGAACTTGATTTTGTGGTTTGAGAGCCAGCAGACTACTACAAGTGAAGTTGATGTAGGGGTTGGGTTGTGTCATCCTGATTGGTCGAAGAACTCTAGTCAATTAAATGAAAGGCCTACCAAGTGGAGGTGTTGACAAGGTTCTATTCGGTAGAGATGGATACCTTTGAGCTCTTCTTCATCTCCTTGCTCTTTCTGGGGATAAATGAATATAGAAAAACAATCCTTCTTCTCTTGTTATTGACCTTATCTGAATTATTTTCATGAATCTTCCAAGCTTGGACTGCTGAAACTAGTGGATTTTTCCATTTTTGGAGTTTTTAGATGTGTAAGTTCAGAGTTTCTTACAAGATGGGAACTTACAACAAGTGCAAATCAATCTTGCTACACTAAAAATGAATACATCTTTGTCCCACTGGCCGTGCCAAAATTTTTGATGTAGAATCACATCACCCCTGAATGCCTACAACTCGATGGGTTCAGATCGTCAGTGTGATTGCATAACATGGACTTGTTCCAAAAGTGTGGGAATTTTCAATCGATAAAGCTCTCCGGATGAAGGCCGGTTCCTATTCCTCTTTTCAGATGCACACATACAATTTATAGAGGGTATAATCTAAAATATACTCTAACTTGCGAAGGAGACAAGGTTGAGAAAAATGCATGGAATAAACCTAAACTAACAAAGGTGATACACCAAAGAAATGGTGAACACATGCTTTACAATCAAACACAAACCATTAAAACTGCAATACAACCAACATGCAAAGATAATAAAACTACAATGAGAGATCAAGAGGATGCAATGAATACAAGAGAGGGTTGAAATCATCCATATATATGTATTATTACTCAAAAAATTGATACAGTACACTACAATGACCAAGAGGTAAGATTACATTACAACTTGAATGGGAGGTTATAAAAACTCCAAAAATTCACTTGCAGATAAGGGAAGAGGGGAGGGTGCAAAGAAAGTGTGTCCAACCCTTAGAAAATTGCCCCTCCTAACAATATATAGGAAGAATAAGAGAGAAAGAAAGGAATAATTTGAAATCCTACTCCAACCACCCAAGAAAATGCATTGAATTCACCTACTCCAACCACCCCAAAAATGCATTGGACTCACTTGTAAAATTTATGGGTTCCATGACACAACCCATGCCTCCATGTACTATTCCTTTTTGGGAAAAAAAGGAAGCCCATGCTTCATTATGGTGGTAGGTGAGAAGCCTAACAACCTAAAAAATGAAGGAATGTATTTTTCAATTTTGACTAAGTTAGCCTCACTAATTTAAATGTCAAGGTGCATTCATCAAGAGATTTCAAAAAATTCCTTTCTTGCTTGAATCTGAGCTCCCAGTCAAAATTTATGGCCATCTGAAGGTTGAGGTACATTCTTAAGATTTTTTTCTACATTTTAGGGTCTTGGGAACTCAACCAGTTGAAACTTGGCACCATCTGCGAACATGTTTCTTTGTTCCCTTTGTATTTTTGCTAAGTCCCTTCTATTTAGGAGAAACCATGTTGGACCCTACACACGTGGATGGCCAACACACGTTTGAGGACCTTTCTTTGGACTTTACTATTGAAGTTGCACTGAGCAAACATGTGGAGTCTTTCGCTGGCCCTTCCAATTCCTATAATTTTTAATGGCCAGTTCTACCTTTCTTAGGATCTGACCACGTGGAGATCCTTCGCTCATTTGGGGACCCAAATTTTGAGCATTATATGAAAAGTGCACAAAAGAGACATGTGGAGGATTTTGTTGATGGTTAGACTTAGCTCCACATAGAAACCCTATCAAATTCCAAGACTTTACCCCCTCCTTTCCATCTTGAAGATGCGGAGGTTGGATACTTGGCATCATCCGTGAGCCTACTATGTGCTGAGATCCATGTGCGGTTCAAGCACATCACTAGGGTCTCCACTTTGTTACACCTTTTGAGAGTGTGTTGAGCTCACACATGACACCTTTTGTGGCTCTGTTGCTTTTCTTTGAGTCGAATCACTTTGGGCTCAATTTTGTCTTACCGAGTTTTCTTTTCTTCAACATTTCTATTGGAAATTCATTTTCTGACCCTGCTTCTCCATTACCGAGACCACCTGCAACTTGATTTTCTAGGATCGAATGTAAGCTCGCATGGCTAAACCAACCTCTCCATTTCTCCTGTGTAAGGTTTTGTTCTGTCAATTTTTCCTGAGGGGAAAAATTAGATAACAATTCCCTTGTTTATATTATGAGGATTCAATTGGGAATCCCTAGGATTTTTAGGGTATGAATTTTGAGGTGTGATAGGTCCAGTATGACTAGGCTATGAGTTTTTTTCAATATTTTCTTAGAACATGTCTAAAAAGAGTTCCCTTTGGTTTTTCGGGGAAGTATTTACAAAAACTTGTTGCAATCAAGGCAAGTCCTATCGTCATTACCTCAAACCTTATGGTAATCTCTTGGCATTTGATAAGCATATTGTTGTTGTTGATTGTAGCCCCGGTTATAAATTTTAAATTGATTTTTATTACCATGATTTATCACCCCTTGGACAAAGTTTTGATACTAGTTTGGGCCTTGGGTTTAATTAATATTTTGACAGGGATGGTTTACGTCAACTATGTTGAAAAAAGACACAGTGTTAGGGGATATTTGTTTTCTCTTGTTGTTATTATTGTTAGGGTTACCATTTTTCATGAAACTAGCATTTTTGGCTTGATCAGTAACACTATTTGTGGTATCACCATCATTTCGATTCACACCATTAGGTCCTTGGTTTTTTGTACTAATTCTTTGATAATTTACATTATTTTGATTTGGGGATACCAATTTCCCATTGCAAAAATATATATTACTCCAAATTTCTATAGAGGCTTGGTCAATCTGAAGTGCACCCTCCAACACTTCCTCGATATTGTGAAAAGGAAAATTTTGTACCTCCTCCCTATTCTCTCGATTAAGTGAGTGAAGGAAAAGATTACAAAGTTCCATCTAGACAATGTTGGGTGCACTTGCAGAGGAAAAGAGAACTTGATGCCATCTCCGGATGAAATGTCTGACATATTCATTTTACTCCTGACTAATACACAGGAACTCCCTAATCCTTGTACACAACAACTTTTTCATGTCAACTGCTTTAATGAACTTGGAAACAAATTGTTTAAAGGAATGTATAGAATCTTCTAGAATATAATAATAACAATCTAATTTGATTCCTTTAAGATTGTTTACAAATATCTTAGCCACTACATCGTTCCAAGGAAACAATTCCCTGATAGGTGTACCGTAGACCTTGATATGAGCATTTGGGTCTCCTTCTCCCTTAAATTTCAGAAGATCTAGAAATGAATATGGAAGCATGACACCACGTATGGTGAAGTCAAGAGGCTCCTTTAAGTAGTCACTATATGTACCCATTGCATAATATTCTAACATTGTAGATACTTGATAAGGAGGTGGAGGAGGAAGAGTTAGATAACGTGCATTATAAGCATTGACGGGAACATCTGGGGTCCTTTGATATGGCATGTAGGGAGCTGTAATGGAATATGGGTCTGTTTGGGGTGTTTTTAAATACATGTACATGTAAGGTGGGATAGTACCAGGATATGGACTAATTGGCATAAAACCAAGGAACGTGACATTTCCTATTATGGTGGCATTCGAGAATGTACTTACAGCTAGCCCTTGTGTATTTTAATCTTGAGAAGGATGAGGACCCATCCCCAGTGTGTCTAACCATGTGATAAGATCACCTAGATTTGAATGAACTAGATAACCTTGTTATACAAGATATTGCATTTGTTTCTCATTAGAAGGGATGTATATTTTGTTGTCAACCAAATATCCCATGATTTTCCCTACTACATGTGGTTGTTGTGAATTCTAGGTACTTTATAGTTCTATAATCCTCCATATTAAAGTAGAAATGATATCGTTGGGAGAGGATTGAGTCCATTTTTGGGGTTCCTTTGGCGTAGGGTTTGATTGAGTAGGCTCATGATACCCTATCATGAATTATTTAGTGTTATAATTCTTTTCTTCCTCAGAAGTAAGAATCTTAGGATATGAATTCAAAATCTTGGAAGTTGTTGTCTTCATTCTATCTAAATAATTATCTATGTGACAAACAGGATTACCTATTCATGGAAATATATCATCTTCTGTTGATTACATGGAACTTTGAGGTCTCGACAAGACTCTATGGTAAAAACCTATCCATTTCTGATAACAACATGGTGTGCATTGAGTTAACCATATTGCATGTTTAACAATTGATCAACCTCATCCATCCTTATGTAGCTAATAGGGTTTGAAGTGTAACTAGGGGAGGTTTTGACGTTGCTTGTGAAATTTTCACCCCACCTCGATAGAGAAGGGGACTGTTGTGGTTTCACATTCGTATAATATCTATCAAAGTCAAATGGCCCACAAAACTTTGTTCTAAACATATTTTAGAAAGTATAAAATACCTACCAAAATAGGGGAATAAATGGAGAGGTGAGGTAATAATAATGAAAGAAAAGGAAACTATAAGGAATTAATCCTTCACATTGGGTTCACCAATTTATACAGATGAAAATTGACTGGAATCCTTCAACTGTACTCGACCCCCCAAGGTTTTGTCAGGGAAGATGATGTGTAAATGTGTGTGGCTAATTGTAGGAGGATCAATGACTAAGATCTTGTAGTGTGATCTCCTAGTAGCTAAGTTGGAAAAGGGGAGATTTAGAGGCTCTGAATGGGTAGCATAAATGGCTTATGGTTTGTCTAACTAAATCTCAATGTTGAACTAGTTTGAAGTGTTGAAATTAACTATGTTGAAGCTAACAATTTATGCTACTGTTGAAAAGAAACTAACCTAAACAAATCACCAAACTGAAACATCATAATTATAAACAACAATTTTCTTTTATTCTAAATGATTGAACTACTCCTACACTAAAACTAAACAAGAAAAATAACCTGATGTGGTTATTCACCTATGGTGAGTGTATTGAAAATAAACTAACTTAACAAAAAAAAAATCTAATGATCTATGATATGTAGACAACCTCGTACAAATATTATCTCCTTTAGATCCACAAGTGTTAGGTTGTGGAGCCTATTTTCATGTGTGAAAGTTTTGAAGACTATACATTTAGAGTACTGTACACTTTTCATGTATCCTCGTCTAGGTTCGGGGCCAAGCCGATAGCCCTTAGTAGCAAGGGTTGGGGGCCCAACCCCCCAAAAAAAATATGGGCCTTAAAATGTGCCTGATATATCAGAAAATTTGATTTTCTCATATGGGTAGGATTTTGACCCATATGTGTATGGGCCGGTTTTTGCCCATAGTTTTGATACCCACAGTTTAGTAAAATTTCTTGAGTAGTTGTCTATTTATATGGTTTTATGCATATGATAGATGGATGAAAAACATTTCATATGTGCTTTGAAATCGGGTGTGAATTCTGTAGAGTTTGTTGAGCATAGTTCCAAACAGATCTAGGTATTATATTGAGAGCGTGGTGGCTTGTAATAAAATCTTAGCAAGTGATTCTTGGTGGACATATCCCAAACTGGGTGAACCACGTTAAATATTGTCTCTTTGTGTGGTGTTATTTTATTCTACACTTTTATTTGAGATTTGTAATATTTTCTGCATATTAGTTTCTACTGTTGTGATTCTATGAGGGATTTTTCCGCATATTTTATCTCTTATTTCCTAACAATAAGAATGGGAAGAAGAGGATCCGTCACCGGGAGCTGCTATTAATGATTTATACCCTCTTGGAAATTAACTAATTACTTGAAAATGAAAGGAAATATATTTCTATTCTATTTGATATGATGTAACAATGGTAAATTTCAGAAATGAAGGAAATAAAACAACAAATCAAATCTAGAATTCATGGAACAAAGGTAAATCTATTTATTTGATGACTTGTCCCTTCATTTTATCCTTTCTTTATTTATGTGTCCATATGAGTCCAAGGAATTCCGAATGAAAAGGCAACAACAGGAGAAGGTACTTGAGCAATGCTAGCTTGAAGGAAGTTTGGTTGCAATGTAAGTGGAAGAGGGATAGCACAAGTGAACAGAGCTTGGCTATGCAATTTCCAGTAGGATTGTTCAAGCAATACTACATTAGATACAAAAAAATCTTAGGACATTTGCTTAAATACAAGCATTGAATATGTATGAATTGTCTAGGATGTGCCTTCATCGAATAAGAAACCATATAGTGCCAAATCATTGGGTGAAGAGGAAATTCAAACTAATTAAATCTAGTTAAAATAGAATAGGGAAGAAATACCATGCAATAAAGACTATTATTAGGCAATTTGGTTCACAAATGCACCTTCAAAGTCAAGTTAACTGAAATAATTCGTGCTAAAACCATGCGTGAAGAGTTATGGAAAAATTTTGTAGGACCTCCGCCTTACACAGGTTGGTGGTCCCAAGACCCCGTTCAAGCCTAGGAGGTAGTTTCAAAACCACCGTCAAATCCATGTGATAAACACGAAACCGCCGCCCAAGAAGGGCCACAATTTTGACATTGAAGGTCAAAACATGCATACAATGTAGCAAGAAGCGAGAAAAAAGCATGAAAAGGAAAAGTAAGGATGTCTAGGCTACAAATATGTACTCCGAATTGGTTTAGGAACTCGAACACCTTCTAAAAGGACATGAATCATCAGTGGGGAATTTTGTAACTATTTTTTGAAAATGTAGCACATGCAAGTTTTCATGCATACATGACCTAATACACACCATTTCCACCACTTTTTATTCCCTTTACATGTTTATAAATGTCAAGAATGATTTCGTCAAGCCAAAGATGGTCTTAAGACTCCAAATTACTAAAAGGAACAATAAGAATATTGTTCCAAGCCGCGATCTCAGATGATAATAGCACGCCACATTAGATTTGCAAAGTAGAACAACTAAAATACCATATATGGAAATCCATCATAATCCATAATTGTCAATACATTACAATAGAATGACTTGAATTATTCAATAAGAAATATGTACATATAGGAGGAGGGAAGTGCAACTACTACCTAAATTAGTTGTGAAGAACTGCCACTAACTGATTCTAGTAGTTAAGTTACCTCCAAAAGACTAGTAAGCTAACTCCACATAACTGAGAAGCTAACTCAACACAACTAGCAAGCTAACTCAACAAAATTAGTACACCTAAGCAAGCTAATCCAACAAGTGTAGGGCTAACACAAGTGTAAGAATTATCTTGATAAATAAATAAAAGGATAAATAATAACCTACACTAACACCCACCTATAAGCATAGCTTAGGTAGGTGAAAAAGAAGGTGGGTCCCAGCAACAAGGCCTGATGAGGTAACCACGTACAACAACTGGAAAAAATGGACACCCCAATGTACCCAAAACCAGTAATAACAAAGTAGAGAGCAAAAACCTGCTGCAAGATATCCTCAAAAGCTCGACTCCAAAAACTTGTACAATTTTGAAGAAGTGTGGTGCACATTATGGTTTGAATCCACTTCTTGATCATATAATGCTCAAAAACAACTGACACTTGGGCTTCACCAGAATAGCTCCATGCAAGGATGACTGTCAATGGAGTGATGTTGAAATAGTGAAAAACAAACACCAAACATAATTTGATCAAAGTACAAATAGGTGTCATGGACCTAGCCACATGATCCAAGAAAATGGAACCAAGGCAATAAGGCAAGGACATGAGATCCAAATAAATAGGAGTTCCATGATCCAAGAAAAAGCCAAGGTAACAAGGCAAGGGAACAAAACCTAAATTTATGCAAGATGCAGTATCAACACCACACCCTCTCATACTGCAAAATGGGTAGAGTGACACCACAGATCTGTATGAGTTGTCAAAATCAACTACTCAAACACTGACAAACTAACACTGGGCTCCACCAGAATAGCTCCCCCACAAGAGAGACTATCAACATGCCAAAAAAAGTGTCGAAAATATAGATCCAAAATATCTCAACAAACAAGAGAGATATAAATGTATACACCCATAGATACAAGAATACAATACCCAAAATTTTAGGATGTCAGGCTCAACCGAAAATGCATCCACAAGTGATCACAACACGCCCCGAATTTGGCACTTTATAATTGAGTGCATGTAAATATTATAATGAGTAATAGTACCTTTTACATTTGAAATATGTGAATAAAAATTTCACCAATGCGTACATCTCGAGAAAATACACAATTTCAAAACAACGATCACCTTAATCCGAGGTACAAATCAAAAGTTATGAGCTCTACATGGTTTTGCTATTAAAATAATATTTTAATGTTGATCTTTTTAAAAGGTAAAAATGACACCCAAATGTCCAAAGGGTAAAAGAGAGAAGCCACATGATACATGCTTGCGACCAAAGGATAAAAGCTTGCACCCAAAACCTAAAATGTCCAGAGGTTAGACGCTTATATCTAATGGATAAAAGAATGCAGCTAGAGAGTATAGATCTGTGTCCATTGGATAAAAGAATGCATCCAAAACTAAAATACCCAGAAAAAGAATGCATCAAAACTAGAGGGTAAAAGAATGCATCCAGAAGGTACACGCTTATATCGAATGGATAAAAGGATGCACCCATAGGGTACAGATTTGCATCCAATGGATAAAAGACTGCATCTATAATTGAAATACCCAGAGGGTAAAAGAATGCATCCGGAAGGTACACACTTATATCCAATGGATAAAAGAATGCACCCATAGGGTATAGATCTACGTCTAGTGGATGAAAGACTGCATCCAAAACTGAAATACCCAGAGGGTAAAAGAATGAATCCGGAAGGTACACGCTTATATCCAATGGATAAAAGAATGCAACCATAGGGTATAGATCTGCATCAAGTGGATAAAAGACTGCATCCAAAACCGAAATACCTAGAGGGTAAAAGAATGCATCCGGAAGGTACACACTTATATCCAATGGATAAAAGAATGCACCCAGATTTGACTGTCTCAAAACATGGTCGAGTTTACAGTCAATTTTAGGGTTTTGGTAACTTCCAAATCCAATTCCACACTTTATTTTGCATAAAAATGTATGCTGCAAAAAATAGTTAGCAAATTCCATATACATGAAAAAAAAAAACCCTTGCTTGCAAAGAAAAACTTACTGGATGTCTACATCATCTATCCCTCTGATACCATGAAAGGAATGATAAGAATATTTTTCTAAGCCACGATCTCAGATGATAATAGCACACCACATTAGATTTGCAAAGCAGAAGAGCTAAAATACCATATACAGAAATCCATCATAATCCATAATGCTTAATACATTACAATAGAATGACTTGAATTATTCAATAAGAAAGATGTACATATAGGAGGAGGGAAGTGCAACTACTACCTAAATAAGTGGTGAAAAACTCTAAATAATTGATACTGGTAGTTAAGTTAACTCGAAAAGACTAGTAAGCTAACTCCACATAACTGAGAAGCTAACTCAACACAACTAGTAAGCTAACTCCACACAACTAGTATACCTAAGCAAGCTAACCCAAAAAGTGTAGGGCTAACACAAGTGTAAGAATTATCCTGATAAATAAATAAAAGGATAAATAATAACCTACACTAACAATTACATTTTGGAAGGAAAACTTATTATTCAAATTTCTTAAGCACTTAACCTATCTTGAGAGTTTTAGAGGGAGTAAAAGGACCCTATTAACGCCTTCTTAAACCATAGCTAGTCTAGTTCAACCCAAAATTGCATAATTTATACGTAATCTCAAATTTTTCATGTTCGTGAGAAGATGCTATTGCATCATATATGTTCAAAACTATATGCTTACATTTATATATGATTTGATAAAATCATTTTATTTATTTATAAAACATTAACATAATTAATGTATGTTTATCCATATATTTAGAATCCCACGTCATATAACATATCAAATGAATATTAGTATTAATATTAATCATTAAGATATGTTTGTTTGTAAATGTTTTTTATTTTGATACGAAGCAATATTTTCACTCACACACACACACACACACACACACACACACACACACACACACACACACAAGGATACAATCTACATATGTATATGTATACCATTATGATGTTAATTCAATTAACAGGGTGCAGGATTTTACAAGAGAGACACTTTTTTTTATTTGTTTCAATCATAGTTACACTAAGAGTTAAGGGTGGAGTAGAAAATTAATGCAGTAAAATTAAAAGTATCATAATATATGGAAAAAAAATATTAATAAGTTAGGTGGATCAATTGAAGGAATTCTAGTTTTTAATGTTCACTTTATAAATAAATATGGTCAGGAATTTCATATTTTAACCATAACTACAACATAAAATTCATCAATGACTCCAATTTCAATTTAGATCTTTTACAACTTCCTTACAAATACCAATCAAATTAGAAATCTTCAATTTTATTTCTCAACTTATATAAACAATTTGATAATAATTTTTTTTGAGAAATGAGGGGCTATACATTCTTCCTATTAAAAAATAATATATATTAGTTTAGGAGACGAAGGAAAATAATAAATTTATATTTCTAAATATACAAGGAATACAATTACAATTAGATTTTCCACGAAGGCCATTATAAAAATTAAACTTATACAACAAGGTAAAATCATTGCTTAATGTTCATTTTCTTTATCATAAAATGAAATTATTCATTTCATTAAGTAAATAAAACATTAGCCCATATATAAAAACTCATTCATTTACAATTTTCACTATCAAAATTCTGTTACATCTTTTCTTATAAATAATTCACAATGTAACAATAAAAAAGGACATTTGGGAATCTAAAAAATAAACCATATTCAATTTACAACCCATCAATAAAATGGTTTTACGCATAATTATATTGCGAAGACAACCATTCTGAATTGTTTTAATTTTCCTACTTTATGATAAAAAAACAACAAAATAAAAGGTGGAGGAAACATTAAGTTCACAACCATGCAATTATTCATGTTTTCAATATTCTCTAGCGAAATGGATGGGAATGAGCGAGAAAATGTAGATCGACAATATTTTGAATTCTTGGGGTGAGATCATTCTGGATTGGTGGTAGTTGAGGAGACCAGGTCGTCCGTATGCGTAACAAAGGTGATTGGAGATTGCGGTAACGAGAAATGTTTGAAGATCTTTACCTCTTGGAATAGAAAGTTCCCTGTCCTTGTGGTTCTCGGTGAAGTGACCTACAGAGCCTATAATAGCGTGGGTTTCTCTATGGTGGGGAGATTTCCTTTAATTAGGCCTAATATTGACTTTGTTAGAATCTAGGGAAAAAGAAAGTGGCTTGGATGTGTTTTAGTCTCTTCCCTTTCACGGGAGGGCTTTTTGTTACAATTTGATGGTGAAGATGATCTTATTAAGGTCCTTACTGGAGGGCCTTGGTTGGGAGGACTAATTTTCACACTCCAGATGGAAACCTGACATGCCTTAACAAGATCTTAATCCTAACTTTATTTCATTTTCGGTAAGGATGCCTTCTTTATAGCTATAATTTTGGGAGAAATAAGTAATCATTGGCATGTCTAAATCTATAGGTTTCATCCTTGATGTGTATCCGACCACTAAATCTAGAACTCGGTTCATTTCTGCAAGAATGTGTGGTAATGTGGAACAACGAAAGAAGTTGCTAGATTCAATTCACCTTATTTATCAATTTGGAACCGAGGAACAAAATTTAGTTTATGAACCCTCCCCTATATTTTGCAGGGCTTACAGGTCAGTTGGGCACAAATAGGGTTCTTGTTGCACCAATTTGGCTTGGAAAAACATGTCAACTTCTTTCTCTATGACCATGGGGGTGGTTCCTTGCTTGTGGTGAACTTGGGGAATGTGATTGTTAGTGAGGCCCCTTGCAAATATGTGTCACTTTCAGAAGAGCTCTTGGATAGTTGTGCATTGGATTCACACAAGGAGGTACATGGGTCTTCCAAGGAAACAATAGGCAGGAAAAATGATACATTTACACCTGCTTTAGGGGCGGAGTACAGAGTCCTACAGTTAGATTTGGGGGGGTCATTGGTTTGCTCGGAGTGGGGTTTGATTCCTAGTCCTAACAATAGCTTATAAGTGGCCATTAATCCGCCTTGGTACCAAAAATACTCTTTTATAATGAAAAATGAGATTGATGTAAAGGATTTTGTCGGAAGTGAAGTGGAGGATGAATCTCAGTTCAATGAGTCACTCTGTGGGTCAGAGGATGAGGATGATTCCTCTTCAGGGTACGAGATGGATGTTGAAATTCTAGAAGTGTCTTCCCCTGATCTTGTGAGTAGGAAAGTGGATTATTTTGTAGAAGATTGTTTGAAATTTTATGAGGAAAACTTTGTAACTCTTAATGGTAGCATTATCGCCGACAATATCGAAATAGTTCCTGACATTTAAAAAATACTGAAGAAGGCTGTATTCGGGGAATTTGACCCCAATAAACTCAAATTGGCTGATTCCTAGAAAATTTCACACTATAATAGTTATATTTATGAAACCATCAGTTTTAGAAATCATGTTGAACTTATCATGCGCACTTTGGAGGAAGCGGGATGGTATCAAGTTGGTTCTAGAAAATTGAAATATTCCTCATATCCTCTAGAAAATCGAAACATTCCTCATATCCTAATTCTGTTAAGAGATAACTATCTTCGCACTTGTTGATTCCTTTTTTGGGTTGGGCCTCTAGTAGTCTAGGTGACTCATTGGTTTCAGTCAAGTCTCTTTGGCTTACCCTCTTTATGTTCCCCTTTTTTCTTTTGGGTTTCCTGTTTGGGACTCTGGGGCTTTTTTTTTCTTCATCTTTGGCTTGTAAGGCCTCATTTCTTGTTATTTTTGTCTTTTGCCTTATTGTCCATCTTTTGGTTGTACGAGGTTCCCGATCCCTTCAAAATATTATTTTACCCTATCTAATAAAGACAATCGTGAAATTGTGAAAATGCCTTCCTCATTAAACAAAGAATCCCCCAACTCCTGAACAACATCCACAAAAAAAAGTAAATCATGGATAAACAATATTCAAAAATGCCCATACACACATGCACATTAAGATATTTAAAATGAGTGTGTGGACAAGATAGAACTCAAAAGATAAAAAATGAGTTATATTTTTAACAATGGCACACACTAAGAAGCCTTTAATGGCTTCCAAAGGTGAACTAGACGCATTATGAAACACTTACCACTCCATGAAGGGGTTGGGTGTAACTTCTTGGTTCCTCCAAGTAAATAAAAAATAATTCATTAACAAGTATCCCAACACCTAGTATATTCAATACCCACTTATCACCCAAAACAAATAGAGCCAAACATGGCTTTACTAACTCTAAGAATAAAAAAAGGTTTACTTGAGTTTAAGATTTACTTATACATCCTTAACTACCCTACCTTCTCCCATACCCACATATACACTCTTTAAACCCAAAATGGTCACTTAACAAGTTTAAAAAATAAATAATCTACTCAAATGAGCATGAAAAACACATATATTACATTAAAGGATGGAAAGATAAATAAAAAATTGCAAGACAACATATAATTACTAATATTCTTCCCATCTTGTCCTCCTAATCCAAAATAACAGCTTCAATCCCTTCCCAATCAATCTAGTAATATTTATTAAATACCTAGGCTTCCCCTAAATGAGGAAAACAATCCTCAAATAGAAAACAATTCAAAGACTACCCCATTCTGATTGTGCAAAGTGCAAACATCCTATGTTCAAAAAGATAAACCAAATCCTCATAAGACATTAATTTACATCACATGCCTACATGGTTATGACAAAGCATAACTTCTGGAGAACATAAGTTTTGATCTAATTGTTGGATCCTCTTGAAATTTTCCAAGGTGATGGATAAATGATTCATTAGTAAACTATGTTATAGAAAATGTTTTTTAGAATTTTTTTTCCATCTTAGTAAATTTTTGGGGCCGTATTACTTTCATCTAAGTGGTTTAAAATTGATATTTGAATGCATTTTTTGCTTTTGACTAGGACGTAGAGTTTTAATATATTTATTGCAAGATCTTATACGTAATAAGACAAATTATTTTGCGAAAAATACTTAATTTATGAAGGCATTATATTTGGCATGAAAAATTTGGGGGCCATCCAAGTGTGTTTTTCTAATAGCTACTTTTTTTCCATTTACGGGCTTTTTTGACATTTTAGCATTTTTTTTATAGCTAATGGCAAAATGACAATTGAAGATTTTAATGATGTACAATGATTATTGTGGATTCCGGGAATTAGAGTTAAAATTTGTTTTTGAAATATTCTTAGGTTATTTGAACAATATTTTTGTGTGTTTTGGAGGTACTTTCAACCTCTTGTATGTTGCATCTACATATCAATTGGTATCAGAGATAGGATTTTGATCTTGGAGGAACAGTTAAGGTAATATATATTATATTTTTATATTTGGAATTTCATTTCCTCTGATTTTATATAAGCATCGATAGATGTGGGAGGGGATGCTATGCCCATATGAATAGGAATATGTAGGAGCTTGCAGAGACATGTTGATTCTAGTTCACCGGATGAAGTTACCCACCTTAGAAGCAGACATGCAAATTAGGGAAATAGACCCAGATAGTGATACTGAAGAAGTACCTCAATTAAATAATGAAAGAGGAAATGAATAATAAACTAAGAGAGATGAAGATAATATTTAATGGGATACCATTTGAGGGGAGAGATTGAATCCAATATTTGGAGGGAAAATATGATGACATTTATGATTCGTGTTCTTGATTATAGTTGACAATTATGACTACAGGAGTTGATTGACTGTTTGAATCCCATGGATAAATTATCTTTAGATTGGAAAAAAATTTCAGAGGAGAATAAGGTTAATTTTTAATGCACTAAGTTTTCCAGACATGTATTGATCTAGTGGGATCATCTGATAAAAATGAAGGATACAAAGGAAAGGAAATGGACAAGATCTTTAAATACAAGTAAAATGGTGATAAAGATGAAAGAAAAGTTTCTTCCCATGTAGATTATTCTTAGATACTAATTTTAAGATATCAAAATGCTAATAACAGAAGATCATCTCAGCATTTCCAAGAAGTATACTAATGAATTTTAAAAGCTAGCAATCCAGTCAGTGGAAGTTATGGAGAATATGAAGAACAGAAGGATATAATGTATGTAAAATGTGCTGTTCAGTTATACCATACAAGATTAATTGAGTATGAAATCTTGATCCATATCCTGACTATGATTCATATTTCGAATCATATTATTGAATAGAGAAGAAGATTAAACAAAGGTTTTAATACTTTTGAAGAGGTGTCTGAAGACCCTGAAGTCTGAACATCATCATCTCCAATGAGAAGGCAGAGGTATATGTTTTTTTATACTAAAAGTTGAATACTCCATAATTCAAGAAGGGCCAGAAGAATCTTGGTCAAAAGTCCATGGTAACAACAAAAGCTGGTTCAGGGGTTTTATAGAGGGGAAGAGGTTATAATAGAGTGAGGGGAAATTGTTGGAATATTTGGCATAGCTAATATACCAATTACCGATGTGGTGAAGAATGGAACACTTTGATTTTGAGTGTCTGCAATTAGGATCCTACACATGTTAGATGGCAAGTGCATTAAACTGCAATGAGTAAACATGGTTGAATGCTAAAGAGGTAGAAAAAATGAAGGTTTTTGGACTTTTGTTAAACTTCATGATATAGAGACATTTTATGATTTTCCCATTTTGCTTGAAGGAAAGAATCATGAACTCCAAATGGTGAAACCTGGTGGTGATCCAACACCGTTGGCCTACGAAACAAATATCGACTTCTGAAAAGATGAACCTTTGGATAGAATGTATGTAAAATTAATTATTGATGGTGGTAGCTTGTGAAATTATGGTTCCAACTAAGTGTTGGCATATAAAATTGAAACTCTGAAATACCCAAGAAGCACCGAATTTCCCTATCATCATATCAGAATTTTTCCTTTACGAACCTGAAGGGGACATGGTTAACTATATATAACCCATATTCCTTATAACTCTTTTCAATTAGGAAGTAACTATAAGGATGAAGTTCCTTTATGTGATATTATACTCAATGTCGAATGTCATGTCGTATATTACTTAGGGCTTAGGCCTTACCAATATAGATAGAAAGGCTCTACACATGATGGACGGAAATTATACTTAGCCATTCATTTTCTGAAGGCATGGTGTAAATCTTGAGTCTTGTTACCCTTCAAGGAAGAAGAGGACAGAGTTAGGTTTCCCATTGGCTAATTGAAATACTTTATTTATATAAATGTGAAGAACTTGTCAGATGTTTTTATGCATTGAAGGGGAAAGAATAGTGGATAATAGTTATGACATTTCATATACCTAATGTGGCATCAAAGTTACTGTGTAAAAGTTTACAAAGATGTCATACCATATATGAGTTACAAGATGGGTTTCCTGTGAAGATAGATATACAACATCATATTAATTTGATCCAAGGATCACCCCTTTCAAATCTGGAAGCCTACAAGATGAGTTCGAACAAAGTAGCAGGGAGTTGGTAACATAGTAAGTGAAAGATATCTTATCCAGAAAGTGTTAGTGAGAAAAAAATGAGTCCATGTGTAACTTGAGAACTATTGACTCCTAGAAAGTATGGAGACTAGAGAATGTGTGTAGATAGTACACCCTATAAATAACATCATAATTAAGTATTGTTTCCCAATTCAAAGATTGGATGATATGATGGACGTGTTACTAGTGCTCTAATATATTAGTGTAAGATTGATCTTCGATGAAGTGGGTAACTACCAAATCCGAATCGACATGTAAGGAAATGAATGGAAAATCATTATTTCAAAACATGAATGTGGTTCGTATAGTGGATGGTGATGTCATTCATGCTTTATCTAATGTCACCTAATTGTATTGATGAGGTTAATGAATAGAGTACACCAGTGAGCAATATAATGTTAAGTTTTTTGTTTTCTATTTTACAATTTTGATATTCAAGTAATACGGTGGAAGTACACTTGTTGCATTTGAAATTGGTGTTAGAATTGTTTGAAGTAAAGAGATTTTGTATGAAGACCTTAAAGAAGTGTATATTTCTTTTAAAAAGTCTAGTTTTTTGGGGGGTTTGTCATTAGTGAAGGATAGGTTGACCCTGCAATCCATGAAGCTCATGTATTCATTTTTTGAAGCACTTAGTTGCATGGTCACATGATAGTTCAATTGAAAGTATGTACGTGATTAGCTTCAAAACTTTTTAGAGGACATTTATAAGAAAATTCCATCCCATTGTTGTACCAATAAAAGAGTACATGAATGGTGTTGGTGCTCAAATTAGTATAAGGTCCATGTTGTCAATTGAAGGTCCTCCGATTGCAGCCTCTAGTCTTACATGATGTTAAGAGTGTGGATATGTTGAGTGACAAATGAAGACTCTTTCCTCCAGTTGTTTGCCATGAAAAAATCCCTATCCATGGTCCAGGATCACTGAAATGGTACCAAAAATTTGTATTCATGTGTTTCTATCAAGAAATAAAGACTTTGCTGAGTTTGTTGATTGTATGAACTTAACATGAAGCCTCTACTTCCAGATTCCATGTTATGCATTTTGTAAACCCTATCAATTAGTGTGTCCCGAAAAGGATTAATTGACTCATGATTGGATGTAGCTCGAAGGATCATAGTCTTGAGCCTATTTGTCATTTCCAAATTCCTCAGTTTGTGGCCTCTGAAGAAAGTTTTCTGTCTCCCCAGGCTCAAATGGTGGTTCTCCTACATTTTACGGTTTGACAGAGTGAAGTTGTCTTGAGTCAAAATCACATCTCTGCATCAGTGGAAATGTGGCCCTTTCTAGTTGGATGCGGCTCGACGAGGCACTCTAAAAACTCTAAGGCTAGCTTCAACCCAAAACTTGTCCACATGGAGGAATGACACTCACTTGAAAATTCACCTTCTGGTTTGGCCTTGGAGTTGCATCGGGGGACACGTGGAGGTTTCCGCTGCTTTTCATAGCATCTGGTAGACAAATTTTTGGTGTAGCCATGGTACACTGTTTGGCAGGTTATGCACTCATGGTGAGGCTAGCACTCACCTCAGGTTACCACCTTAAAAATTGTGAAAGGGGGACATGTGGAGGCTTTCGCTGGCTCCGCTTTGTATTTAAAATTTTCAAATAAATTTTCTAAGGCTTGTGACAAGTGGTGAGCCCGTGATTTTTCATTTTCTCCGCTCTTGGGCACCATCTCAAAGTTGCACCATGAAGACACGTGGATGCTTCCACCGGGTCTTCCCATACTTAGACTTTCAAGAAACTTTCTAAACGTCTCGGACATGTGGAGGGACCGTGCCTGGTGGGGGACTGGCCCCTAAGTTTTATTTTGAAGAAGCACCTGGAGGACACTTGGAGGCTTCTGCTTACTCTGCGCTTTTCTTGGACTTTTCAATAGCCAAAGGAAACTTTCTTGCACCCTAGACACATGGCACCTTCCGCTGAACCTTCAAATTTTTAACAGACTCTGCTGGATTGAGACACGTGTTGAGCTTGCACTTGTTTGGGGACAATCTTAGAATGTGCCATTGAGACATGTGGAGGCTTTCTCTACCTCCTTTTTTCACCAAGACTTTTCAAAGGCCAAAAGGCATTTTTCTTGGGCCCAGGGTATGTGGAAAGCTCGCACTTGTTTGGGACTTGCATCTGTGCTTCTCCTTTCTATTTGCACTAAGGAAACAAGTTTACGGCTGTGATATAAATTGGAAAAGGGGTAGAATCAACGGTTGTGAATTTCACCTATTTTTCTATCATTTTTCCTCCAAGACTCCTAGAGACGCGAATACGCATTGTTTTTCGTCATTCTTTGATGAAATTCCTTTTCGTCTCTATCTGTGGGGTGTTATTCAATGGATTTGAAACGTAAATTGTGAATCCAAGGATTTTTAGGGTCGGTATTTTGAAAAGGTAATTGCTCATGAACTCAAAAAAATGGGAATTACTAGAAGAAATGGATGCGGGGCAGAATTGCAAAGGAAAGAGAGGGAAAATGGATAAAGTGATGAAAGTGCAGGCACAAAAGATGGAAAAGGTATTGCCTCGAGAGTAAAAAATATTACCTGTCATATCTAGTTGTACAGAGTCTCCAAAAAATTATTAAAAAGTGGATTTCTTGCATGACAAAATCATAATGATTAAAAGGACACCCAAAAATTTGTGGCATGTCATCCTAGTCATTAGTTGAGGGCCCAAGAAATGTGATCAGTTCACAATTGGTCCACCTAGCATATTTCCGATATGAATTTCTTAATTGTTGTTGTCTGAAACAAATTGGTAACAAGAAAAGGTCCCTCAAATGTTCTTCTCTTTTGGGGGGAAATTTGAGTGAGAAAAATGTATAAATGTAATGAGAATACTCTTGCAAATGGTTGGAGTTTGAATTCTTGAGAAAAAAATTGAGAAAGCCATCTTCCCGAGAGACCAAAGCCGAGATAACTTATTATTTTCTTTTGTGTTAGATTTTCTATCATGTTAAGTTAGTTGCAGATGTATAGCCATTGACAAGCATTGATATTTCTCTGGAAGTTTTCCCTTGCTGATGAATCCAAGCAATTTTGGAATTAATTTGTGTTTGATCTCTAGCAATTTGTGTCTGCATTGTTTCATAATTTCTACAAATAGTTTCTTTCATTCCCATTGCAATATTATATCGAAATCTTTATGAATTCACATGGGATATCATCCCTGTGACACTGTAATGGTATTTTTTATTTCATTTCAATAAGAGCCTTCATCTTAGATGAGATAAACAAATTTAAAATCAATTCGCTGTCATTTATTGATAAATATTGTTTATAAGTCTTCGGGTGTACATTAGGCATGATTAATTAGAGAATTTTGCGTTTAAATTGGAGCCTTCGTGTTAGAGTCTTAAATATTATATGAAAATGTGTTGATTTGGGCCTCCATTGAAGCACACCTTCTAGTTAAAGGAGTGTATTAACTATTCTGAAGCTTTCTGTTGTTGAAGTTGTTCATTTTTGTAAAGTCCCTTCAAAGATCTTGTATAATCAAATTTATGTTTCTTCATCTCCCCTCAAAATCATTTAAAAACTATTGATCCATCTAAAATCACCCCTATTTACCCTCTGTATCAACAAAGGAACAAAATCTACTTGCGAAAATATGCAGAAAAATAAGGATTTCTTAATGTCTTCAGTAACATTAGCCTTGTGTTGAAAATATCTCCATTGTTTATAAATGACAACTCTTAAGAGTTAAATCATGGAGCATCAAATGTATTTTCCCAAGGTTCTCTTCATATAATTTGTGCAAAATAAGGATATATCCATCTCCTTCAACAAACAAAGGTTACACTAAGGGTCCTCTCACCCTGGTCGAAGAGGCACAACCTAAAGTAGTGAGGACAAGTCAAATCATCTTTAAAGTGTTATCCATCTCTCCACAAATAGGAGTAAGAAAGGGCTAATTAGATCTCATCCCTGGCTATAAAATGACACACACTATGATCTATCTACCTCTAAGTTCCTTTTCGAATCTATAAGGAGAACGAATTTGGATACCAAGAGTTGTGGCGCCGCAGTCAGGCACTATTTGTAGTATTTGAACAAAGGTATACGTGTACAGACCCTAGTAATGCTTTATACAGATTTTAAAGTGCAAATACATTGCTAAAATGTCATTATTTTTTCAGATATGTAAGAATTGTTCAAAGTTGTGAGTTCTAAGTGCAATATTTCCATCTTATACGATTATTGCACTAATATTTGTATCATTATTGATAAATTTGGGTAAAAGAAGAGAAGATATTGTAAGCTTTGTATGAATCTAGTATTGAAGGACATTTGATAGGTCTTTCATAGTGCATTTGTATAAAGTAAGGTGAAAATACTTAGTGGCAACTCCGTGCTATGTAAATTCTTTATAAATACCAGTGTCTTAACATATATCAAGGGAGATTTGGCATAAATATTTGCAAAGATGGAAGGAAGAAGATATTTCTTCGCTAAGGACCCTAGTAGAAGGTTGTTCCAAGAGATAGGAAAGTATAATTCAAAAGGAAGAAGAATTTGGAGGGTTATTGAAGATCAAGCATAAAGAAAAGAGATCTTCATTTGTGAAACTGATCAGCTTGTGATTGAACATTGTAGTACTTCCTCAAGTGATTCTGAATCAAGTAGTCTATTTGTTGAATTGAATTCTCTATCTGGAGATGTTCCTTCATCCTTATTTGAAACATTTGTTTCTCAATCTACCCCTCTAGTTTAAAAATCTAATAGAGTTTTCTAAGAGAAAGAGCCGTTAGAGGGAAGTCATTTTGAAAATTGTATCCATGTACCACACAGACCCCTCTCTCCTCATCATTATGTTTCTCCTGTAAGATCACCTCCTCAGAATAATTTGGCTCAGCCTCCACCTAGACCTCCATTTTTCATTAATACTTTTGATCCCATCAGTTTTAGAGGTATGGTTGGCTATCCAAAATTTGTGCCACAGGATGTAAGAAACATATTTCCTAAGTTTTAAGGAAATAATGCAATAACTGTTGATCAACACTTGAAACTCTTTGTAAATATGATGGAGGAATTCAAGATAGAGTTTGAGGATGTATACATTAAATTATTTATTCATACTCTAGAAGAAGATGTAAGGGACTGGTATAAATCTTTGCCAGATAATTCCATTGACTCCTAGATATAGATGAAGAATGCCTTTAGAATGTAGTACAGTGATAAAAAAGACCCTAGGTTTCTTTTATCACAGTTTTAAAATATAAAAAATAATCCTAATGAATCAGTGCATGATTTCAACCCTAGATTTAAAAAAAAAATTAGAAGACTGCCTGTTAATTTGAGGCCATGTGATGAATCATGTCTGATAAAGTATTCAAATGCATTTGATAAGAAATTTGCTTACTATTTGAGGGATAAGGACCCTGAGACTTTGAGGTAGGCCTTTACTATGGCTCTGAAAATTAAGAACAACATCAAAGTAGTTGCAAAACTTCCTAAGAGGGAGAGTGTTAAAATGATCAACCCTAAGAAGCCTCTATCAGGTAAGGTTGTGGATCTTGAGGAAGTTGTAAGTACTTTGGCCGGGGCTGTCAAATAAATCTCTTACAACCTTGCCAGGGTAGAAAAGGGAATTGGACAAGGTTCTCAGGGCCAACATAGGAAAAAAGGACAAGAAAGACTTGCAAATCATCATAAAAATGATCAGAGGTCTGATGAAAAAGGTAAAGGACCCATGGGAGATAGACAACCCCACTCTAGGAAGAATAGAGTAGTTCCTGATCCCCTAAATGCATGAGTTATTGCTGTTGACGAGACAAATAAAATATATTGGTGTGGTAAATGCTTCTTACCCCACCTGCCATGTGAAGAAGATGACAAGTTGAAGAAGCTGATGACGAAGACAACACTGGTGATAATGTGTGCATGGTGGACTTCTCTACAATCTCACAACAAGGATCAAATTCAACTGAGGTAATAAGTGCAAGAGCTGCTACAAGTTTTTAAGACTGCATTCACTGGGTACCTCTTCTATCTCCCTCTCATGCTTTAGAAATAGATATGGTACAAGCATTTTAACTTTGTAATAATTATTTTGAGTACCTAAGATCTCTAATGATTAAGAAGTATGATGGATGAATCTCATCAGAAGAGGATAGAAAACTGCTAATGAATGTTGTTGTTTCCCTAGAAAAGTTGTATAAGAGAAGAAGTAACTTTTTCAAAGGGGCAGGGCCTCAAGAAAAAATAATGACCCGAGTTCTCACCAATGTCCCAAAAGATACTCCAAAGAAAGATGCACCTTGAAAAGGCCCTGTTGTCTCAAATAGATCTGGTGTGCCCACCCATGCCCAAAATGTTAAAAACCTTGTGTCATATGATGATTTTCTCCACCTTTCCCTAAATTCACTTTTCCCAAATACATTCCCCATGAAATTTCTGAAGTCTTGAGTCAGATCAAGATTTATGTACCAATTGTGGAATTGCTAGGATTCTTGAGCATAAGAAGAGGGATTTTGAGTATTTGGGATTGGGGGAAGGTAGAAGTGGCCAAGGTAGAAATATAAATAATGTAAACACTCCCCCTTCAACCATCACAGACCTAGAAAAACAACTAGCATTAGAGGAGATAGGTGAATCACCTAAAGTTTACTTGGGAACATCTTTAGTTGAGTCTTAGTTAAATGTTGATACATTTTTTACAACACTGATTATTAAATACAGACTGGTGCACAATTGTATTTTTGACTCCAGACCATCATGCAATGTTATGCCTTTGTAAGTAATGAATGAGTTGAAAACTAAAGTGACAAAAACTTATGGCAAGTGTACTACAATGGATTCTAGAGAGTCCTAATTGTAGGGTGTGTCAAGGGTTTGGTGGTACAACTTGCAGCTTATTTGGGTAAGAACCTAAAACATGATGTTTTCTTTTTTGATTTCCCTACCAAATATGACATTTTGTTATCAATAAAGTGGGTTACAAGTGTTGATGGAAGTGTTCAGATGGATATGTCTTTTTCCACCATTCTAATCGAAGGGATCCTTGTAAATCTCTATAGGGATAAGAAAATGTTGCACCTCATTGAAGATCCAAATAATGCTTCTTATGAAGTGTTATATGATGATGTAGATACATATAAATTTTTAGGGGTTTTGATGGCAAGGAACACAAGATTGATCAGTGAAAATGCCATGAATAAGTGGTTTTACCTTAGACCTTGTTATTTGATGGAGCCTATTTGAAGTTTGGAAATGGTGTTGGCATTGTTCTGATTTCCCCAGGCCAAGAAGAGTTTGTCTTTTCTTTCAAACTTAACTTTGAATGTACTAAAAACATTTCTAAATACAAAGCATTTTTATTAGGCTTGAGAATTGCATGGAAATATGGTATAAAGGATGCCATTGTCAAAGGGGATTCAGAATTGATTGTCAAGCAAATTAGAAAACTATATGCTACTAAAAATTAGAGAATGAAACAATAAAAGCATGCAGTTTTGGATCTGATTGAAATAATTGACTCTTTTAATATTGTGCACCATGATAGAATGTTTAATGTTGTTGCAAACAAGTTAGCAGTGCTAGGATCCAAATTTGGGAATTTTACAGTGTCTCCATTTTGTTAGTATGATGTTGAGATACTAACAAGGCCATCTGTCTTTGATAACGTTAAAAATTGGCAAGTTTTTGATGATGATTCCCAGGTGAAACGGTTTCTACAGAACGAAGGTGAGTTTTCTAACCAAAATATAGATTGGGAACTAATAGTGTGTGTTGCTGAAGGAAACAAAAATTTACTCGACAAATACATCATTCAACTGAAGACAAAAATAGTTCCCAGAGGTTTGGTGACTCTTGAGTCAAACTTTGATAATGTTGATTGCATTATTAAAATAAATATGTCTGTTTCAAGAGATGTGGAAGAGCATGACCTGGGTACAAAGGAAAAGCCACGTAAAATATGGTTAGGAAGCAATCTAAGTAAGGAATAGAAGTAGTCCTATATTCAATTGTTGAAGAAATATCAAGACTACCTAGCTTGGTCTTACTCTGAGTTGAAGGTATACAGGGAAGATTTGTTCCAACATGACATTCCTCTTGAATCTAATGCCAAACCTTTCAGGAAAAAATAAAGGTCCATCAATCTTCTCCTTTATTTGAATATGCAAGAAGAACTGAAAAAAAGTTTGGAATGGAGGGATCGTTCAACCCATGAGGTATTCATCTTGGGTTGCAAACCTAGTGCCTATGAGGAAAAAAATGGTGACATAAGACTATGCATAGACTTCAAGAACCTGAATAAAGCATCACTTAACGATAATTACCCTCTGTTAAACATGTAGAATATGCTATAATTGGTAACTGTTTCTTAATTGTTATCTACTATGGATGGTTTCTCTGGCTATAATCAAGTTGTTGTGAAGGAGTCAGAAAAAATAAAGACATCCTTTACTGCTCCTTTGGCAACTTATGTCTATGTCAGGATTCCTTTTGGCTTAATGAATGCTAAAGAAACTTTCCAAAGAGCAAAGGATGTAGCATTTGCTGGTTATATCAATGATTTCATTGTTATTTATCAGGATTATGTAGCTGTGTTTTCAATAAATAGAAATGATCACTTACAACACTTAGAGAGAATGGTGATAAGGTGTAAATAGTATGGCATATCATTAAATCCCAAGAAGTGCCACTGTGGAGTGTAAAAGGCATAGCTTCTTGGACACATTGTATCAAAATAAGGGTCCATGATAGATCTACAGAGAGTGGAATCCATCAGTAAGGTTCCAACTCTAAGAACTAAGAAGGGAATTCAATCCTTCTTTGGACAAATAAAATTTATTTGAAGATTTGTGTCTAACTTTGCTGAGCTGACCATCCCCATTACTAGTATGTTGAAGAATGACCAAGTTATCAAATGGGAAGAAGTTTCCATTCAATCTTTCAATGGGATCAAAGAAGCACTAAAGCATGCCCTTGTATTGGCAGCCCCAAATTACAAGAAGCCTTTTCAAGTGTTTTCTTTTGCTTCAAAAAACACCATTGCATCTATTTTGTTGCAGAAGGATGATGAAGTGGCTGAGAGACCAATTTCCTTTTTTAGTAAGGAATTACGTAGGGAGCTAAGTTAAAGTACACCATCATGGAGAAGCAAGCATTTGCCTTGGTGAAAGAAACAAAGGTTTTCAGACCCTCCATCTTGAGCTCTAAATTTGTTTGCTTTTATTCCCCACACCATGGTGAAATACATCTTATCAAAAATGGAGGTATCAAGGAAAAGATGCAGATGGAGTGAACAAGTAGTAGGAGTATGACATGGATATCAAAACCGTAAAATTGGTAAGAGGTTTGGGCCTAGCTAAGATTATGGCTGAGACGCAACTTGCAAACTATTAAGGTAAATGAAGTATAAGGAGAAAGGGTGGATGTTCTTGAAAATTTGGTAAGTTTTGAATGGTATAAAGATATAATATTTTATCTCAGACATCTACGTTTCCCGTAAATATTTGGGTAAAAATCAGAAAATACATCTTAAGTTATCCTCTCAAAAGTATGTCATTACTGATTTTGGGTTAGCTTGGAAGAATCCTAAGGGAGTTCTCTTGAGATGCATTACTAAAGATGAGGCCCTCAAAAATAATTTTTGATCTCCATGGAGGAGTCTGTGGGGGAAATTTTGTTGGAAGAGTTATAACACATAAAATATTGACGGTTGGTTATTGGTGACCAACTCTCTTCAAGGATACAACTCCATTGGTCAGGAAATGTGAAATTTGCCAGTGTTTTTCTAGAAGAATGAAAGCGTCAGGCTCCCTTCCTTTGTATCCTGTGTCATTTGAAGCCCCATTTAGATAATGGGGAATGGATTTCATTTTCGAAATTTCTTATCCTTCCAGTGTTGGTCATAAATGGATTCTTATAGCCATTGATTATTTCACTAAGTGGGTGGAAGCAATCCCCACCAAGAAGGCAACACACCAAGTTATCATGGATTTCATGCTAAATCAAATCATATGCATATTTGGAGTGCCAGCCACAAAATTGTCTGATAATGCCATGAGTTTTAGAGCCAAACATTTGGTGGCAATGTACAAAGAGTATGGGATCAATTTGACATATGCTTCTAACTACAATCCCCAAGGAAATGGAAAAGGCGAGTCTAGTAATAAAATCTTGTTGAAGATCATTAGAAGAACCTTGGAGATGAACAAAAAGAAGTGGGGTGAGAAACTGAATTTACTGTTTTTGGGCTAACAGAATCACTGTTAAAAGAGCTACTAGTAAAATCCTCATTTGAACTGGTACATGGAAGTCAAACTTTGTTTCCCCTCCATTTGTAGTTGTCTTCATTTTAGTTTGTTCAAAAGATTGAAGACCAATAAGTTAGTCCATATGATGCTCAAATCAATCAGATTATTGAGTTGGATGAAGAAAGAAGGGCATCCCATCAGCGACATGTGAAGTTCAGAGAAAAGTTAAAGAAGCTATTTGACAAAAAGGTGACACCAAGAGCTTTCAACATTGGGGATCTTGTGCTTTTATGGGATAACAAGCATGAAGATAAGGGAAAGCATGGTAAATTTGATGCATTGTGGATGGGCCTTTATTCCATTGATATTCAAATTGGTGAAAATACTTTCTTCCTAAAAGACTTAGATGGGGAACTACTTGAATTGCCTATTAATGGTAGGCATTTGAAGCATTTCCTTGATTGATTTCTCAAAATCAAGGTATACTCCATTTGTACAGTGTATAGTTCTTTTTTCTCATCTATTTTTGTGTTTTTTTTCATTCTGGTCCTTGGTGACCTGGTTTTACTAGTTTCTCAGTTCATTTTTGGAGGATGGTTATGGTTATTCTACTCTTCAAGCTTATTCTTTGACTCCATTGCCCAATGGTATTTTTTTGGCACTTGTTCTGCTATTTTGTTCTTGTGGCACTCATATGGAGTGCCCATCCCCGAGTCAGAGCTGATGTTGGTGCTCAAATTAGTCTCGCCTCATTTGTCATTGAAATTCCTCAGTTTGTGGCCTCTATCATGTTTTCTATCTCCCTATGTTGGTTACTTGAAGACCCTATCCTCCATTTGGTTTCCATGATCAGTCCCTTCCTTGGTCGAGGATCACTTAAAGGTCCAAAATTTGTTTTTCGTTCCTCTTTCCATGTGAAAGAGTCTATAAATTGGGTGTAAAACTTAGGTTTTTCCTTTCCTTCCATTTTCCACAGTCACGTTTTGTTGTCCCTATTATTTTTTGTCCCAAATACTTCTAGAAATGTTATTGGATGTAGCTTAGACGATCATATTTGAGCCTTATAACATTTCCAAATTCTGTCCTTGAAGAAAGATTCATCTTCAAGCTCAAATGGTGATTTTCCTACATTTTTTGGTTTGACGGGTGTATTTTCCCCATCAAATTTACATCTCATCATCAATAGAAACATGACCCTTTTTGGTTGATGCATGGCTTAGCAGGGTCACTCTAAAAACTCTAAGGCTCACTTCAACCAAAAACTTGTCCACTTGGAGGAACGATGCTCATTTAAAAATTCACCTTTTGGTTTTGCTTTCGAGTTAAGCCAGGGGGACACATGGAGGTTTCCACTTCTTTGTATAGACTTAGACAAATTTTTCATGCAGCTGGTATAGTTTTTGGCGGACCATGGACACGTGGAGGGATGTCACTCATTTCAGGATCTACCTCAAGGTCCCACCTTAATAATTATGATAGGGAGACATGTGGAGGCTTCCGTTCGGCTTCTGCTTTGTAATTAAACTTTTCAAAGTAAATTTCTAAGGCCTGGAAACATGGTGAGCTCGCACTTGTTCAAGATCTCCTGCTCTTGAGCACCATCTCGAAGTTGTGCCATGAAGACATGTAGAGAATTTCACCCAATCTTCCCATACTTAGAATTTTCAAGAAAATTTATAAAGGCCTGGGACACATGGAGGGACTGCGGTTATTTGGGGACTAGCCCCTAAATTTTATTTTAAAGAAGCACCAGGAGGACACTTGGATTCTTCCACTCACTCTACCCTTTCCTTGGAATTTTCAATGGCCAAATGAGACTGTCTCGTACCCTTGACACGTGACACCTTCTGTTGAACCTTCAAATTTTTAACAAACTCTACTAGATATGAGACACTTGTTGAGCCCACACTTGTTTGGGGTCTCTATTTTTAGGGACCATCTCAAAATGTGCCATTGAGACACATGAAGGGTTCCGCTATCTCCTTTTTACACTGATGCTTTTCAGAGGCTAAAAGGTGTTTCTCTTGGGCCCAGGGTACATGTGGAAGGCTCGCATGTTTGTTTAAGACTTGCTTTTGTGTTTCTCCTTTCCAGTTACACCAAGGAAACATGTGGACGGCTATGAGTATAAAGTTAAAAAGGGGTAGAATCGATGGTTACTGAGCATTTCACCTGTTTTTCCATCATTTTTTCTCCAAGACTCCTAGAGACATGAATGCACACTATTTTTCATTGTTCTTTAATGAAATTACTTTCCGTCTCTATCTGTAAGGTGCCATTGAATGGATTTGAAAGTTAAATTGTGAGTTCAAGGATTGTTAAGGTAAATATTTCGAAGTGGGAATTTCTTAGGCACTCGTAAAAATAGGATTTACCAGAGGAAATGGTTATGGGGCAGAATTGTAGAGGAAAGAGAGGGTAAAGGGATAAAATTATGAAAGTACAGACACAAAAAATCAAAAAGGTGTTTCCTCGAAAGTTAAAATGATTGCCTGTCATATTTAGGTGTGCAAAGTCTCTAGAAAATGATTAAAAAGGGGATTTCTCGCATGACAGAATCGGAATGATTAGAAAGATTTCCAAAAAGTTGTGGCATGTCATCCTAGCCATTAGTTGAGGGCCCAAGAAATGTGATCAGGTCACAATTGGTCCACCTGGCATCTTTCAGATCTGAATTTCTTAAATGTCACTTTCTAAGGCAAATTGTTTAGAAGCAAAGGTCCCTTGAATATTTTTTTTTTTTGGGTGGAAAATTGAGTTAGTAAAATGTATAAATGCAATGAGAATACTCTTGCAAATGGTCGGAGGTTGAATTCATAAGAGAAAATTTGAGAAATCCGTCTTCGTGAAAGACCAAAGCCGGGATAACATGTTAGTTTTGTTTGTGTTAGCTTTTCTATTGTGGAAGGTTAGTTATAGATGGATAGCCATTGAAATTCACTGAGATTTCTCTGTAAGCTTTCCACTAATGATGAATCTAAGAAATTTTGAATTTAATTTATGTCCAATCTCTAGTAATTTGTGTCTGCTTTGTTTAAGAATGTTTGTAAATAGTTTCTTTCATCAACATTGCAATTTTACATTGAAATCTTTGTGAAATCACATAGGATCTTGTTCTTGTGACAATTTAATGGTATTTTCAATTTCATTTCAAGAAGAGCCTTCATCTTGGATGAGATAAACAAATTTTAAATCAATTCACTCTCATTTGTTGATAAGGATTGTCTATCAGTCTTTGGGTGTACCTTAGGCATGATTAATAAGAGACTTTGGTGTTTAATTGAGTCCTTCAATTTGATCCTTCGTGTTAATGTATCAAATATTTTATGAAAACGTGCTGATCTAGGCCTCCATTGAAGCACACCTTCTTATTAAAGGAATGTAATAAATGTTCTAAAGTTTTCTGCTGTTGAATTTGTTCATTGTTATGAGGTCCCTTCAAAGATCTAGTATAATCAACTTTATCATGCTTCATATCCCACCAAAATCATTCAATAACCATTGATCCATCCTGAACTACCCCTTTATGCCCTATATATCATCAAAGGAACAAAATCTACCGACTAAAATATGTAGAACAGTCAATATTTCTTAATGTCTTGAGTAACCTTAGCCTCGTGTTTAAAGTATCTCCATCATTTAGAAGTGACAAATCTTAAGGGTTTAATCATGGAGTATTGACCATATTTTCCTAAGGTTTTCTTCATAGAATTTGTCCAAAAGAAGGATATCTCCATCTCCGTCATCAAACATAGGTTACAATAAGTGTCCTCTCACCCTGGTCGAAGAGGCATGACCTAAAGTAGTGAGGACAGGTCAAATACTCTTAAAGGTTTTATCCATCTCTCAACAAATTTGAGTAACAAAGGATCAGTTAGATCTCATCCCCAGATACAAAATGACACACACTATGATCTATGTGTCTATAAGCTCCCTGTCGAATCTGTGTTACTGCCCAACTTGAAAAGGAGAACGAATTTAGATACCAACAATATTTCTTATCATATTCACTTTTGTAATCATCTGACTGATATGGTATTCATCCACAATTATAGATTCATTATCTTTAATATACAATTTGTATGCTTTCTCTACCAATTTTCCAATACTCATAATATTTTGTTTCAAACCTTCAACATAGTAACATCATGCATATTATTTTAATCTCCCTCTTTAGTTAGAAGATTGATTGTTCCTTTTCCTTTTATAGTCATTTTATTATTATTCCCTAGAGTGAAAACACTCTTTAATGAATCATCCAAACTCTAAAATAAAACTACAATTTACCTTGAATGTGATTAGTGCAGATAGAATCCAAACTTCATACAACACATGGACTCTCTAGTGATGTTTTATACCAATATGTGATAAAGATGGTATTTATTCAGCAATACTTGTGGATGCAATAAACATGGATCTTGGAGTAGGGATTCAGACCTAATTTTGATTTTGCATGTTTTGATCATACTGATTTTTCCTACAATCATAAGCATATCGCCTATAATTGTTGCAATAGTGACATTGCACACGATAATTCTCCTATCTTTGACAAGAGAATTGAATAGGATTTTTTTTCACTATGTCCTCTTAGACCTTAATTTTATGAATTGTTGTTGCATCCTCTAGATTAAATTTTTCCTTTGCCTCTAAGGTTGAACCTTCCTCTTCCTCTTCCATGAATTCCTAATGTATGAGATGAAAATATTTCATCTGCAACTACATGTGATATATTTAACCTATGTTCATGACTTACTAGTGACTCATGCAACTCATCAATTGAAAACTTACTCAAATCCTTAATTTCTTCAATAGCAACAACCAAAGGATAAAATTTTGTTGGAAAAATCCTAAGAAATTTTTCAATAATCCTTCTATCTTTAATAGTTTCTCCCATGATATTTAATTTTATTAATTAAGCTTACTACATAAGTAAAGAATGATTCTATGAAATCTGAACCTTTCATTAATATCTTTTCATAATATCTTTGAAGTAATTGTAGTTTTGCATTTTTGACTTTCTCGTTACCTTGATACGCAACTTGGAGAGTGTCTTATGCAGTTTTATTTTTACTAGCTACTATGACAATAGGAAGGATACTTTCATGCATGACTTGATGAATATAGAAAATATAGTTTCCGTCTTTCTTTTGTAATTTGTTCAAATTATCTTTCTATGATAGTGAGAGTGCATTATACACCGCTACATATACAAGCTCTATGTACCTATTATCTACAATATAAAACACATCATGAGATCTGAAGAGTGCCTTCATAGTTAACAACTAGTACTTGTAATTCTTTCCATTAAATTGAAGTGTTTGTAGACCTAATGTAGACACAATGGAAATAAAATCCATAGTTGACTATAAATTTAATAACCTGGTGCAAAACAATACTCTCATACAAATTTATAGAAATTAGTAGTCTTAAAAAACATACAACAAAAACATAATAAAATAACTTACAAATAAAAATAGAGCATTCACTAAAATCAGCATTGTCGTGTGTAATCTTATTAATCCTTCTCCTTATCATAACTTTAACTAATGAAGTTTAGTTTTTTACGTGTACAAAACTCTATCTACAGCCTCTTATATGCGTTCTACATTCTTCTATTATTCTTCTAAACAAATTAAAATTGCTTTATATTATATAAAATGAATTTCTCTAAAAATAACAATAAACAATTCTAAACTAGAGCTTCCCCAAACAAAACTATAGTCTAAAAACTACGCATGTTGTGCATGCTTACAAACAGAATTATTTTGTTTTATTTGATTTATCTAATATCCTAAAGATAATATCTATTTAATACTAAAATGTTGTGTAGGCTAAATCTAATTTTATCTTTCCTAAAAACCTATAGGATAAATTACATGTGCATTCCAACAAGTACTTTTACATAATTATTGATCAAAACAAAGTTCTTGTTTTTTTTTAATATTATTATTTTAATGGACAAATCTTCTAATTTCTTTTCCTTAATGGAATTTGGTAATTTTATATTGAACTAATTTTAGTTCATGTAATACTCTAAGATATTAAAATATTTTCCTCGACCAAGGCTTCTAATTCTTGAACACATTCAATGGGTTTCTCCCTTTCATATTTTTCTTTTTAACTGTATGCCCAATGTGTTAACACAATATGATTAATTGGAATTTGATTAATCTTACAAAGTTCCAAGATTAGGATTTCTCCTAATAATTTGTCTTATGGAAGGGTTCCAGACGTGATGTGTAGGGGAGAAAAAATGATGTAGTTTAAGAATTTAGTTTTGGCAACAAGAATGACTAACATATTTATGATTTTGAACAATGAAATTGTGAATATTCATATTTATTGATTGGTTTAAGGAATCCTTGAAATTGGCGTAATAGGTCACTATAGTTTTATATTCTAACTAAAGAAGAAATTAATGTTCCTGTTCAATAGAAATATTGTCCCAAGTAAATATGATATCCTCAACTGAATCCTTTTCAAACATTGATTATGAAAATTATTCCTTATGAAAAAATTCATGTTAGGTGTATTAACACCAAATTCCTCTTGATATTGAAAATTCAAGTACCTAACCTCAAAATTTGTTGTGCACAACGCTTTTCTTTTTATTATTACCATATCTTGCCTTTGATGTTGTGCATCAAATAGTTTCTTTCACTTGTAAAACAATATACATGTTAGTTGCATCAATCTTGTTATTTTTTGAGTAGAATTCTTTTTTTGCACTAATCTTCCTTTGATTATTTCAATTAAGGTTATATTATGGGAGTTAGCTAACATGATTGGCTAATCAAGGGATCATTTTCAAAATTTCCCTCAACATACCTAAATAGTGTCAGTGTAGAATATCATATCGAGAGCTTTCAATTGAGTGTAAGAAGGTGACAAATGGACATCAGGAGCTCTAGATATGTTCGGTCAAAGTTCAGACAGCGGGAAAGTCAACTCTGGTCACTAGTCAATATTGGACCAAATTGCACTGTGACACATGGCTTGCCACCACTCGTCGAATTCACTCAATTTTCCTATCGGAAGATGACAAGTGGAGTATATACTAATTGATCGAGTTAATTTATTTCCATACCACATTACATGGGTCAAAATTATATTTACTTGGTAAGTCCACTTTCCAAATGCCATGCATATATGTCAAATGGCTATATATTAATGTTTAAACATTAGTATTAAACCATGGATAACTGAAAACCCACATAAACCATGTTATCATTCCAAACTTCCATGTGGAGGAGGAGCTGAAGCGGTGTTGTAGGGAGTAGGTTTAATGGTCCATGCGTGGTATTAATCCACGTGGAGAGGAGAATTAAATGGGGGCGGTTAAGCCTAACATGGTCTTTTGACCACTACACATATGCGTGGGAAGAGGCTTATTTAAAGCCTTAGACATTATCCCCCACGTGCCAAATTTGTGGCACCTTTTAAATGTGGCTCCATTTGGGATTCAATCCCATTAAACATGCTAATGCCACTCCACATGGGATTTATTCCCATTTAAACATGCTTATCCGCCCAAAATGTTGCCATCAATTTAAATGTATCCACATCACGTGGAATTGGGAACAATGGTTAAAAAGGGGATTAAAGAGGATTATAGGGATTATTATCCCATCCGAATTATGTGGTTAGGATAATATTAGCCTAATGATAAATGATTTTCCATTATTTTTAGGGCCCTAAAATTGTATAAATAGGGAACCCATTCCTTTGTAATGGACACACAAAAATACATAGAAGCTGCAATCCTACAACACTAGAGGTGAAGTCCGAGCTCAAAAGGAGATTGAGAAATTGTTGTGTGAAGACCTAAATTATTGTAGGCATGTATTATTTTTTATTATCTATTGACCTATTATTTGTTAGGAAATAATAAATTAAATATTTGTGGCTAGGAGTTAATTATAAACTACCTATTAGGCCCATAGCGCCACACCAATTACTTACAAATCCTGGATTGTTGACCAAAGTGCTAGCGTCGCATTGATAGCGTCGGGAAGGCCGATCACAAGCCAAAGGAGATTGTACGCTAGGAAGGTGGAAGTCGGGTGCTATTTTTCACCCTTGTTCGTCTGAAGGTCTGGTTATTCTTCTAAGCAAGTTTAAATAGTTTCCATTAGGTTTTCTTGTGAAAGTACTATTGTAAAATACAAGTTTTGACTAGTGGAACAGTTCGACCACGAACCCAAAGATATAGGCAATTACCAAACTCCGTAATCAATATGTGTGCAATTTTCATTATTGTCTTGCATTATTTTAAATTGATTACTTAAAAGGAGTAAATTATCGGCAAATAATTAAAGCCTATAAGGGTCCGAGATCAGGTAGTAATAATCTGATTATTTTCGGATCATAGTGTGAATGGTTTTATCCCTTCATCGTTTTCACCAAGTGAACACCAATGGCCTCCTTTTACCTACTCCTTTTAAACCTCAAGTGCTCTGGCCTATCACCCAACATTAGTTGAGAACTCACCCAAGGCATGTGTAGGTTCCAAGCTCCTCCTTTATGTGAGCTTCGTAAGAATTTCCACCATTAATGGAGGAATGGGTGTAGAAATAGAAAATACATATATCCATTTCTTTAAATAAGTCAAAACATGAAATCTAAGCATAGATGAACCATAAAAGGGATGTATACATTATATCAATATAAAGGAATCAGATCTGAGCAATGAGTAATATAAAGAACACAAGGGGTTTGTACCCATGACCATAGATATTTAGAACAAAATGATATATATATTGATTTATAGCCATTATAGTAGCCATATTATGTCAAATAGGTTCATATCAGACTGAGTACATTAAGGAAGGAAAATATAACCCTATAAAAGGAATCTGCATAGAGAGCCCTAACTATATTCTTCCATGCACCTAAATATTTTTTTACTGATCTCTCACACCATCTCTTCTCTCTTTCATCAATTCTATTGTAGACCCAAGCATATTCATACATTTATATCTAGACACACCTCTCTACTTGCACCCTACGTTTAGACCCAAATGCATCTTTCAATAGAATCAGGATCTTTCCTTCACCACCTCAGCTTCACTCATGAGCAGGCCACTTGCTAAGTTAAATCATCCTCCTTCATGATTGAGTGCCTATACTAATTCTCCAAAACCCTGATTAGCCTTCACTAATCGTAATGACTCCCCTCTAGAATATTTCTTCCGTGGAATATTATTTCCTTAAGATCCAAGAATCTGAGTAGTAACCTTATCCACTCATCATGCCTACTCATGTCTTCAAATGTTTTCCATGTATTACTAAATCTAATAATGTAGCTAAGTCTTCAAACCCTATCTTGCTTCCAAACATCAACCTTTATGTGCTCCATGTTTATTGCATCATTTTTTTGCAACTCCTTGAATTTCCCATGCATACTCCTATTCTGCCACACTACATTCCTTGAGTGCCTTTTCCCTTACTATCCTTGCATATGTAGATTCTCTACTTCAAGACTTGGTCACTTTTCTGGCCACAACATTACCCCACACTAGACATGTTGTCTGTACTCAGAAACAATAAAATCTTCCGCAAAGAATAAAGAATGGAAGGAAGGAATAACCTTTATTTGGATTATGTCAAGGAATAAAATAATTTCGTCACTATTGAATAAATATTGGGAATTCTTTATTTAAGGATTCTTTAATCTTATTTCAAGCATCCACCTCATTCTGCACATGTTGAAATAAATCCCCTATCAGTGCAATGACTTCATCGAATGATAAATTTTCACCTTTAGCGTTGAATGTATTTATAATATTTTCCATTTGCTTGCTAAGGTTGATCAATGCATCCATCCTTCATGTAACTTGGGGATATAATTCCTTCACTTTATTCTTAATCTAGATCGTTAAACCTTTAATCGCCTCAGGATTCTTCTTGACTTCTACTATGATATTGTCCTGTTTCACCATATTACCCTTCTTGTTTTCCTGGAACTCTTTTCAGTCCACCTCATGGGTAGTAACCAATAAATTTTCCACCCTATCTTTATCCCCAAAGTTTTCATAGACAAATTTGGCCATGAGCATTGCAGTTTTCACAAAGGTAAGGAGCTTGGAGGATTGAGTTATGGTCTCCCTAATTTTTAACTTCTCCTGTTCTCTTTATCATGCCAAAACTTCCTCTGCTGACTCCAGCTGAGTGGTTTCCTCTCCATAGTGATTATGTGTGTCACAACCCCTAGGAAGTGGAAATATGACTCATACTTCTAATCATGAGGGGTCAAATCTGGGCACTTGAAGATGATGGAGTTTGAGATAGTCTTCGCTTTCTTGTAGGCTTTGCATACTCTTGCCTTCTTTCGCTCAACTAAATCTTTAACAGTGAGATGATAAACTCTTTTTGCTTGAACTCCTTTTTCCTCTTAACTATCTCATTATTCTTTTCCACAAATTCTTCCTCCAAGGATCTGATTATGTTATTCCTCTCGACTGACATTGCCTCTACTTCCACCAACACCTTGTTGAGCACATTACATTCCTGCTCATTAGTTAGCTGCTGGGAATCCACAATATGATTCACCTCTTTGGGGTTTTCCATTTCTATCATTTTATCTGCATTAACTTCAAATTTGGTCTCATAAATATGGGACTTGAAGGTCCATGAAAACATCTTCCTTGTGTGTGTGTATGCACTACCTTTATCAAACGATGATCAACAAAATATTTATTCTGTGGGAACATTTATTTTGAAATACATGCATAGTAATTTGTTTGGACCATTGACATAAGTGATTATGGTTCCTTACATCACTCTCACACCATAGCCACCAATGCATGCTTCCTTTGGGAAGTGGACCACTAGACTCATCTCTTTATCTATGCTCTCTTCCTTATCATTTAATAATTTTTCTATTTTTTGCTCCACCTCATGTTATACCAAGTTTTATATGATATTTTCTAGCTCCTTTTCCACAGTGTCATCCAACTATCCACCAACCAAGTGTAGGGTCTCTTTTGCACTCATATCCACCTCTTCACGTCCTCCCATATCCTAAGCACCTTCCTCATATTTATTGTGCTCCTCATTCTAACCTTCCTCATGCTCCTCATTCTCCTCCTTGGACTCGTCACCCTTTATGTTCTTTGTCTCCTCAAATTATGTACTCTACACCATCTTTTTCTTTTTCTTCACTAGCGACTTCTGTATCAGAAGGGACCTTTCTTGTAGATCCCACCTTAAATCATAGTACGATAAAATTATATATATATATATATATATATATATTGTGAAGTGATTGTGTAATGGAGTTGGTTATGGAAAGAGTGGATGAGAGGTTGTGTGAATACTTGGGTAGTGTGAAGGGGGGTGTGTGAGGAAGTGCCATGTGGGAGAGATCTAGCATGATATGGACAACCTTCAAAGTATAATGGAAAGAGGACTATTAGTTTTGGAACAACCATGAGTTCATGTGAGGTAGTTCTTGTATTGGGAATGATCTTTCATTTTTCATAAATTTGTAATTTTGTGAAGGGTTTACGGTTGCATTACTATCGAGATAGCAGAGCCCTAATTTTTTTTCCTCAGAAGCGAATAGGTACCTCTTCGAATCACTATGAGCTAGGTTGTGTATGAATCAATCAATCTCTCCATTTTATACTACAAATTTTCTAAATATAACGAGGTTGTTGGTTATTGTGGAAGGGATGCTCAACTAAACCACTCAGTTTGTGAACCCTTAATGGATTTGAGTGAATTTCATGCTCCAAAGTATTTAATTTCATTCAATGTATTCTATGAATGAGCATAATATTTCAGGGTTTCAGAGTGATGTTTTTTTCCTGGCATGGCTTAGTTTCTCTAGTGAGTAAAACCCCAGTAGCAAGGATCATAGATTTGATTCAAGAATTCTTTTAGTACTTAGTTAGTACACAAAAATTTGAATGGTACTAAAAATGCATCTGAATGAATGTTTCCTATGAAATCTATACACATCCTTAAAGGGCATTATACATAGTTTTTGTTTCAGTGTCCAGCCAACCATTGGAAGAACATGTTTCATTTCCTGGTGATTGTTATCAGACAATTAATTTAATTGTTTTGTGGAACATTAATTATTTCAAGATATCTTGATAAGATGGAAGTGGGACTTATGTTGGTGAATATTTTGTTTTTGGATGTGTGGGAATTACCTCGACTGTGTGGTAGTGTATGATTGCTTGTTGGATGCTTGGGGGTTTGGAGATGGAAAGAGGTGATTGCAATTTCTTGGTATTTGAAGAGCACAAATGAACTTGGAGCTAAATATTTTTCATGGAAACCTTTCCCCCTTTAGAGGAGGATAACCATCTCATTGTTACCCATGTTCTCTTGTCAATATATTAGTGCAAAGTGGGCTTTGGGTAGATGAATTGGTTTCACAGACTACGGTCACCGTAGGGGATGCTCAAAAACGTTTGTGGAATGGTTATAGAATATTTTAGGCAAATACAAATGGTGTAGTTTTGGATACACGTGAACTTTTTGAAAGAATTATAAGAGAAAGAGAGATTTGGAGCCTTGTCAAATGTGGGTAAACACACTTAGAGAACCACTTGCACTAGGGATGTTAATGTTTCTAGGAATGGTCTCCTTACATTTATATTTTATAATGTTTGTCTAATTTGGTTATTGATTTGCAATAAAATAAAAATGTTAAACTATTAGTTGTCCAAACAATTAGATATTTTAACCAGATGGCTAGGGAAATCAATAAAACAACACCTCATGATTTTGCTACCAAATTTCAACTTGACCCTCAACCATGTCATGACCACAACCTCATGCAGTGCTAAACCTAGGGTGTCAAAAATTGGTGCTTTTGTCTGTTGGTTTTGGTGAGAGCTAGATGAGTTAACTAAAATAACCTTTTGTTTACCTTGTAACGTAATTTCAAGAAACTTGTAAAACAACATACTGATCCTCATAAAAGAGATGTTAAGTGTCATATGTGTTCCTTGTTATGTAGAGAGTTGCATTACTCTTTAGATCAACCTAATTTTATCATTTGTGCTCTCTTCACCACTACTCCAAGAGCCTCGTTACTCCGTTTTGTAATTTTTGGGACTCATTACAAATAAAAAGTTGGATTTTGTTTCCGCTCTCCGTTTGAACCTCAAGAAACAAAAAGCTTATCCACCTTCTCAAAACTTTAGTATTTTTACTAGAAAATTTCTTAGAACCTTCTGTTTGTGGAAAAAGGCATTCCTAACTAATTTGGCAAGGGAGTTTTGTAGGTCTCTGGTCATTGTTGACTAAGTCAAATGAGACTAATTATGATCAGTGGCTTCAGAAACCTAGTCACCAATTGAAAACCATTCTCCAATTTTGAATTCCATTGGCTCCTGTGAATTCATGGTATATAGGAGGACACCTAAAAAATTACCCATTGTTCAATGTTTATCAGAATGTAACTTTTGAATGCAGTTTCTTAGCCTTCAAACCTGAATTGAGAGTTTTTTCAGCTATTAGGAAATCATAAATAGAAATTTGTATGACCCTATAAAGTTACCAAACAACCGTGGAAACTCATTAACACTTGTAAATAACTACTTGAAACTCTATCTTGTGATTTGTGTGAAATTTGAATTTTGGGAAAATAGTGTTTATCTCTCTTCTGTATCTCTTTATCACTCCTCAGTTAAGAAATGAAGTGAAATGAATATATGTATCTAACCCTTTTATTGTGAATGTAAAGTATTATTATTACATAGATGGATAACCAATAACTGGGTTTTCAAATAAGTACGAGGCCTCCATGTGTCTAGGGTCTAATAGAGTCAAAAACGGGTCCGAGAAAGGTGTCGGCTTGAATTGGCTAAGTATAGAGAGCCAGTGAATACCACTGCATGTTTCATCAACGTAAATCTAGAGGTGTAACCCAAAGCGGGGACTCAGAAAATCGTGGGCCTTCCATGTGTCCTAGGCCCAAAAGGGCAGAAGTAGTCACCAAATTGACTAACTATAGAAGGGCTAGCAGATAGAGCCACATGTCAGGCCAGCGTAAATCCAAAAGTTAAAACTCAAGGGGTAGAATCAAATGTCTGTTGAGCCTCCACATGTCTAGGGTTATACTTATGGCCCCTCTAAGAAAACGGGACTTGGCCAAAATATAAAAAAGAAACAGGCTGGTGGAGGGAGCCAAGTGTCTCTTCGGCGCACTTTCAAGAGGTGAATCCAGAGGTGGTACCCAAACATGTGCCAACCCGCCACATGTCCTAGAGCCCAAAAAGGTAAATTTGGCCATTAAAAACTCCAAAATCCACGAAGGCCTCTGCGTGTCTCCACCTCACAACTTCCAAGGTAAAAACTTGGGGTAGTTTTCAAACAAGTGCGAAGCCTCCATGTGTCTCAGATCAAGCATAGTGTCTTCGCCAATAAGAGGGATGCAGGTAAAACATAAAGGAAAGTGTGGAGCCCATGGAAGCTATCACGTGTCAGTCTAGCATGATTTCAAGAGTGAAAGGCAGGGGATGAATCTTCAAAGTGCATAAGCCTGCCACATGGACATAGTATGGACAGACTCTTTTAAATATTACGTGCCTGCAACCATGATCATTCGACGAACATATATTTTGACTAGAACCTCGGATACGGGTGGGAGAAGACTTTTTCAAAATATCTCAACCTCCTCTACACTATGCGAGCCTGAAACATTAATTTTGATGAGGTTAGGTGGTGAAAAATGGGAAAAAGTCTTTCAGGCCATTAATGTAGAATCTCATTGCTTCAGCTACCAGATCAGATTTCATCTAATCTGCCATTCGTCCTTCTTCAACACACCAGACAGACATAGATTTTCAATGGATTCACAGTGAATATTGATTGTTGGTGGGTTGACTTTATGAACAAAGTCAAGTTTCTCTTCTTTCCCTTTGATTTTCATAGTCTATATATCATAACACTTCTCATTTAAGAAAGGGGAGACATTCTAGGATGTGGGGAAACTCTGTCAAAGTTGTTTCTAACTCCATTTGAGTTGTAAGCCTTCTCCTAGGCCTGACGAGTGTCTTTTTGCCTCTGAGTACCCATGTACCAGTATATGCACCTTATAGATCAATAAACTCTTGTTTTGTGGCATATTTCATCCATTGGCTTTGTTTTGTTGTTTCTTTGTGCCTCTCTATGTCATGTTTACTCCTTGTGTATGTATTTCACATTTGTAGGTGTAAGATGTCATGCTTCATGGAGTTTTGATGTCATGTTTGGATCTGGGTCTGTGTCAATTTTATCTGACCTCCCTCAGCCCCCTTTTCTCTGTTTCATTTTCCCTCATCAGATTATCTCGCCACTTCCTTTTCTAGTGTATCACCACTTAGTGTAGGCTCTTTCACCCTCTCTCTCTTTCCCTGTCCCCTTGGAATGGTTAGATTAGGATAGATTAGGTTCTACTTGCACTAGAGTAGCTTGTGGTAGGTAGATTAGGAAGTAGGAACCAACCTTCTCTAGAGGTCCATCTCAAGTTTTGCAAGTCCTGTAGCTTGAGAGATGGTCTAATGTTGTGCAATCACACCACACCTGAATAAGGTTAGATCCCATCTTTCTAAGATTGTCAACAACAAATTATATGCCACCATTCACACTAACAGGGGGTGGACACTGAGGTGATCTTCCATCTTTCCAAGGTGTCTCATTATCAACAGCAAATCTTAAGCGACACTACGACCGCACTAATAGTTTTAGCACACCCGGTGGGACACTAAGGTTAGATCTTCCATCTTTCCAAGGTGTCTCATTATCAATAGAAAATCTTAAGCCACCATGCAACCACACTAAAATTTTTTGCACACCCGGTGGGATAGGTTTGAAGAACCTTACCACTTCATCTTAGCATGTTGATGTGTTCATGTTAGGATTCAGCCTTTTGATTCACATACAAAGCACATCTGGTGACTCCATCTGGTCAATAATCCATACTTTCAGGTAACAGACCTTTTCCATTCATTTCCACCTATCTTCATTCTTATTTCTTTCCACATATTTCATTTTTCATCCATTTCATGAAGTTGTCTAATCATAACTTCATTCCCCTCACTTAATTCATACCTACAGTAGTACAGTCTACCTCCAATGTATATCACGACTCCTCCAAATCAACATTATGACCATATCGAAGATCATTATGCCTACCCATATGAGCAATTTCAAAACCAATTTGGCTATGAAGCTTATCAAGAACAAGGAGACGCATATAATGGTTACACCTACATGGCGAATGCTAGTTTTTTGGAGAAGATTCAAGGAATGGAGGCTAGGATAGTGCAGTCCAGGGATATAGCATATATGAAGGCATTCAAGATTGGTTTTAGGGCACCTTCTCCATGGGGAGGCCCTTTTCCAAGACATTATAGCCCTCAAGAGAAGCTTGACTTCATGGTTGAAGTGCTGCCTCAACTTACACAGTGGATTGAGGATATTGAGGCATATGAGAAAAGTGCAAGACAACCTTGTCAATGGGTAAGTCAATCACCAACTCCTTGTCCTTCATTTTCTCTTTCTCAAGATTTATCATTTTAGCAGTGTCAAGAGTCAAGCCCCTCAGTTACAACCCCAAGAGTTGATTTCTCTTCTCCATCTCCTGATCTTCCATCCCATCTCAGTTCTTCTATCCTTTTCCCTCCCAAGAAGTCATTCCCTCCAAACAAACAATAAGTTCCAATTCCCTCACCACAACAAACAATAGCAAAAACTAGTTGAAACCCCACCACCCCTCCTCTTGCTTTCCCAATTCCATGTACGGAAGAGATTCCAAATACTAGTCAAGGAGAACAACAAGAAGAGGAACCCAACAGAGAAGAAATGATAGAAGATCTGAAGCATTGGGCTGCCAGGTTTGGGTTTACAAAGATCCCCTTGATGGTTAAGCCAACATAAAAGGTCAAGGTTGAAGATCCAGTGGTGGCTAAGGATGAGTTTGTAGCAGAAGAAGAACAAGAACAAGAAGGAGAAGATCAACAATTTGTTTTCTCTGAATGCAGTGTCCATAATGGAACTTTTTCTGAAGAGGATGCTGATCTAATCCAAGCTTCATAATCAGTCAAGAAGGAAGAAGAACAATCAGCTCCAAGTCCAGTTAAAGAGGAGCATATGGAGGTGACCAAGATAGATTCAGAGGCACTGAATCATGAGCTGGTTGCACAAGAAATTACAGACCCCTCTCCCATTCAACCTCTCCAAAAGTATGATTTTTTGGAAGATCCTGAACTCACTAGCTTCATGTTTGAAGATGAAGCTTCATATGGTGAAAATAATGAAGATTTTAAGATCACCATGCAAGAGGGAGAGACCTTGCTACAGTAGGATAGTAAAGATTTTTTTTTCCTATGAGACTCAAAATATTGTTTCGATAAGAAGGAGCCATTTGAAATTGCAATCTTTTCTCCCCCATCATTGATTCTTCAACCACAATGACCTGTTGTCATGGAAGAGAATATGCAAGCACAACCTGCAGTTTGCAACATGCCTCCTAAATCAAAGTTGGAATATTTTGATCTTTCAAAAATCACACTTGCTACAGAGGAAGGTAAAGGGTATAAGGCTATCATCCCTCTCACATCACCCATCCAAGAAAATCTGCAAAAAGACTCCATTTTTGGAGTTAAATATCAAAGAAGTGGGTAAATTCAAAGGACGAGATCTTTCCCAATCAGATACTTGGATTCATTAGAGCCAAGGGAGAATATAAAACAAGCCATGCCCACTTCAGGGCATGACGATGACTACCAAAGCACCAAGGGGCACCATCAACACCTCTAGGAACCAATGTAAATCAGTTGAAGAGGTATTTTCCATTAATGTTGATACCTTGATGATATGGGTGGAGGATCGACTTAAGTCAAGTTTTCACACTCATACAAGCAGCCATATTCAAATATCAAACCATTTACATGACTGCCCCTTTTGAGGAAAGGAACTTATTTCTCCCTGCTAGTGGCAGGATTTGTTTAAGATTTTCTTTTTTAGGGTTAGTATAGGAGTAGGAGTAGATTTTGTTTTCAGATGAAAAGAAGTACTTGTGCACACTCTACATGTCTCATTTGAGGCATGTATGATTTTTGTCTTTGGACATAAGATTTTTTTGTATTGTTCCAAAGGTGCAGAGGCTAGGCCCTTTAGTATTCATGATAGAGAGACCCATAGTTTCCTGTAACAGTTGCTAGTTTCAAATAAAACACAAATAATAGAGAAACTAAAATTGGATTCGAGACAGTCCATTCTCGGGAACAGGTAAAGCCCTAGTGGGGCGAGTTCAGGGTCAGCAGGATGCAAGCAATCGGGGAGAAGTTTCAAAGCAAAAAGGATCAGTATCAAGCTATCATTCTTGACTCCATGCCAATGGATGCTTCAAGGCTACTGGTCCCTTCATCTAGTAGGAAGATGTCCCCGTGAGTCACCAAATTGTTATCCCAAATTTACCCCCAGGTAAAATTGGTCAAACATGACCCTGCATAGAAGAAAACCTAAGGGTCAACTCTATCCTGGCTGAGCCATCATTTCAAATCCAACAAATCAGGCAACAATGGGACTCTACAATGGAGGATCAGGGTCTAAAAAGGATCAAACAACACCAAAAGAAATCTAGAGCTTGACAGGAAATAAAATGGGTGCAAAGGCTTGAAATTTTCAGACTTAGCCATATCGAGTCAACTCAGGCCAAACTGTAGAACAAACTCACAGAAGGCACCATGTGTCAGCTCAGGTGCATTTCTAAAAATGCATCCAAAGAGTAGCTCAAAATGAGCAGGGCTTCACCACATAGTCCAAGTTTTAAAATGGGACAAAGTGGGCCCAAATCAGTAATTGAAAATTCACAGGACAGCGAAAGCTGCCACGTGTCCAAATGGCACACCTTCAAGGGTCAAAGCCAAAGTCAGAGACTCAAACAAGCACTAGGCCTCCATGTGTCCCACGTCCAAAGAGGGGCAAAGTCAATTGTTGAAAAGTCAAAAAGTGGGGAAAGAGTTGGCCTAAAACGACTAAGTATAAAGGTGTCAGAGGAAAAGCCATGTTGACCCTGATTAACTTCAAAGCATAAAATCCTTGAGCAATATTTCCAAATGAGCATGAGCCTTCCATGTGTCTAGGGTCCAAAAGTTCAAAAATAGATCTCAGAAAGGCATTGCAAAATGACTAAGAATAGAGAGCCATAGCGGATGGTACCACACCATCAGTTAAAAGTAAATTCAAAGGTGTGACCCAAATAAGGAGACTCAAACAAGCGTTTTCCTTCCACATGTTCAAGGCCCAAAAGGGTAGAAATGCGGTCACAGCAAATTGACTAAGTATAGAAGGGCTAGTGGAAGAGCCATGTGTCAACCCGACGCAACTCCAAAGGTAAAATTCAAGGGGCAGACTCCTAAATGTGCACTGAGCCTCCATATGTCTAGGGTTAGACTTATGGCCTCCAACCAAACTGAAAAAAGGGACTTAGCCAAAATACAAAAAGGAACCCTGAAATTTAATGGAAGGAGCCACATGTCTCTTCGGCGCACTTTCAAGAGTGTAAAGATCCAAAAGGAAGTTCCCAAATGATGCTAATGACCCACGTCATGTGTCCTAGAGTTAAAAGAGGTAAATTCAGTCATTAAAAAGTCCAAAAATCAAGTGCAGGGCTCCATGTGTCTCAACTATGCAAACTTCAAAGGTAAAATCTAGGGGCATTTTTCAAATGAGCGCAAGGCTCCACGTGTCTCAGGTTAGGCACACATTTCTCCACCAACAAGAAGGACTCAGGAAAAATACAAAGGAACAAAGAGGAGCCCATAGAAGCTGCCACATGTCAATCTGAAACAATTTCAAAAGTGAAAGGTAGGGGCTAAATCTTCAAGGTGCGTGAGGCTGCCACATGGACCCGGTACAGATAGACTCTTTTAAATATTGCACGCCCATGACCCTACTTCATACAAAAATATCTTTTGACTGGAAGCTCAAATTTGGGTGGGAGAAAACTTTTTGGAAAGGTCTCGACCTCGTCTATGCCATGGGAACCTGAAACTTTAATTTTGATGAGGTTAGGTGGGTGAAAAATGGGAAAATGTCTTTCAGGCCATTAATGCAGAATCTGATTGCTTCAGCTACCAGATCAGATTTGATTTGATCCATCATTCTTCCTTCTTCAACACGCCAGATAGACATAGTTCTAGACTTGACAGAATTTGGGTGGATCCACAGTGGGCATTGATGGTTGGTTTTTGGCTTTAAGAAAAGACTTCAAGTTTATTTTCTTTCCCTCTGGTTTTCATCATCTATATATTGTAACACTTCTCATTTGAGAAGGGGAGACATTCTGGGATGTGGGGAAACTCTGTCAAAGTTTTTTCCCAAATCCATTTGAACTGTAAGCCTTCTCCTATGCTTGGAGAGCGTATTTGTGCCTCTGAGCACCCATGTAATAGTCTGTGCACCTTATAGAGCAATAAAATCTTGTTTTGTGGTGTCTTTCAACCCTTGACATTGTTTTGTTGTTTCTTTGTGCCTCTCTATCTCATGTTTTCTCCCTATGTATGTATTTCATGTTTGCAGGTGTAAGATGTCATGCTTCGTGGAGTTTCGATGGAAGATTTGGATATGGATCTGTGTCACTTCTATTGCGGACCTCCCAAAGTCTCCTTTTAGCGGTTTGATTTGTCGTACCTATTTTATGCTAATGCATCAAAATTTTGTTTCATATTTGGAAGTAATCACCTTTATAAAGGCCTTAGATTATTGCTGGAACATCTTTCCTTAACAAACTTAAGATAGTGCATGATTTTTTAAGATTAGATTGTGATTACATTTTGAGTAGTCATATGGGAGGTATATTGAAGAAATATATCCCGAGACCACATTTCCTTGAAAGAGTTTCAAGTGTCTAGGCATCCACATTTTGACATACATGTCTACTGGGGGAATTTGTCAATACAAATAACAAATGTGTGTGTGTGTGTGTGTGTGTGTGTGTGTGTGTGTGTGCTGTGTGTGTGTGTGTGTACTAAAGCATCAATTTGAAATTTTTTATATTCCAAAGTTGAACTTTGAATGTGTCTTTCAAATTTTGTCCATTGAGATGAAAAATGAGGAATGGAAATATCATCTCAAGAGGAAAACTATGAATATTTCTTAATCCCAAAGACCTTGTAGTGTCCACTTCCCTTTGACACCTTTTGATAATGATCATGATATTGTTGACTATACCACGAACATTGTTATAGTTTTGATTTAGTATGATGATTAGATGTTAGAGCATGGATTATTGCCGACTTTGATTCATATATGATGCATGATGATTATTAGAGATATTTTATATATTAATGTTGATATATTGTCTGACATGGTTATATTATAGATGTTGTTTGGACATGTGATATTTGGATATTTTGAGTAGACCTAGAAAATGAAAAATTGAATTGAAATTGATGATGATATAGTTGATGAAAGTACAAATGATATAAGTGACACTGCTGATTTGTTGTGATTCACATATCTATTGATGACTTTGTGAAGTATATTTGTATTCATGTTGGATGTTCTGATGTGGCCATGAGGCTGAAGAAGGTATTTGTGTTTTGCAGGTTAAAATATCACAACACACATCGGGGGATTGGAGACCAACCATTTTGGAATTCTAGATGAATTCAATAAGGTCACCATGGCAACATGTTTTGTGTGTGTGTCTTTGATTTTGTTAGAGATTCCCATGGGGGGGATTTCCTTTGAATGTGACCAAGGGGTTTTATGTGTATTTTATTAATTTGGTTCCTTGGTTTAATGTTGTTTGTATGTATTTTGTAGTGCTTTGTCCCCTATTCCTAATTTAATTAAATGGTGTGTTAGATTAATGTGAGTAATATATGGTTAAAAGTTAATTAATCAAATTGGGTCATAAGAAAGTAATTATTAGAAGTTGTTGGCATAAAATTAAAGTGTTTAAGAAATGTGTAAGATTTGTGTAAGTAAATTTGGAGTGTGAAACAGTCCACATCCTTGGAAATTCGAATTTTTCCTTAGGAGGCTATTTTTTGAGGCTTGTGGGACAAGTAAAACTTGTCCCATACCTCTTAAATTTAGTTTACCAACCGTACCTATGGGTTGGGGGGTCAAATTTTATCCCTTTTGAATGCATATTTTAAGACATTATGTTGCAAGTTTTAATTGCACCTTCTTCATGTTTTAAATTTGCAGTCCTTATGGAGTGTGCGCTTTTTGAGAGTGTGCAAGTAAAACTATCATATTATTCACCCACCTATTGATTATTCATTGGAGTATGAAGTTGAATTTTTTTTCATGGAGTTGAGGATGTGTGATGTGGCATCCTACATGGATCCATATCATCCTCTTCTCTTCCCTCTTCTATAAAATTCAAACTCTTTACTTCATATAAAAGGGTCATATAGCAGTGAATAGATGAGTTTCATGGCCTCCGATAGGCATGTCTTTCAGTACTAGAGTATGAGAGTAGGTTTTTGGATCTATTCTAGTATGTTGAGTATACGCAAGATGAGCAGGTGTGGATCCATAGGTTCATATGGGGCATGAATTTAGACATTGGAGGAACGGTTCAGATCTAGTGCCCACAGACATTAGCTGAGGCCATCAAGAAGGCCTATATAGTAGAGGAGACTCAAGGAAAGACCCAACATTCTAGAGACCAAGTCTAGAACCACATACAACAGATATAGGATAGTAGATCAAGGGGGTTAGGACCTCCTCCTTGTGGTGGCTAGGGTTCAACACAATCATCCTTTAGACCATAGCAACAGTAGCAAAAAAAGTAGCAGCAAAAGTCCCGCCCACCTCATACACCTCCATAAGGAGCTGTTAAATAGAGAGGTCAGAGTATGCGGCATCCTCCTAGGGGTCCCATCAAGACACAGGATGGACTTAGAGCTGAGTCAATGGGATATTTCCAGTAGAGACCTCAACAGACTGTAGCCGGATCATCAGCATACATTCCATAGACTTCTAGGGCACCTACTGGAGGTGTTACTCATTAGGGAGGATCAGGAGGATGTTTCGGTTGTGCTGTTATGGGACATTTTTGGAGAGACTTTCCACAAAACCCTAACAACAAGGGTAAGACAAATCTCAGAGCTGACTGTTGGTGATGTGGGACGTAGCGGTCGAGAACCACCAGGCAGAACATCAGAGCACATTCATTGAGACAATAGGTAGCATCGGGGGTATTTCTACCTCTGTATTGTTTGATTATGGTTCTTCTGATTAATTCATTGGACCATCTTTAGTAGAGCGATGCAGGCTGGTGGCAGTTAGGTAGGGTAATAGTTGGGATGTTGAGATGGCTTTTGGAGCCAAGATCTCTGTAGACTCCTTAGTTAAGGAGTGTGTAGTGGATTTGGGACCTTTCACCACTACCCCAAATTTTCGTATTCTTCGTTTGGGCTCGTATGGAGTCATTTGGGGTATGGATTGGTTATCTACACACAGGGCCAAGATGGATTGTCACCACAAGACTATATCTTGTGCAAATGATTTGGGAGTTTAGTTAATGATTTTAGGGTTGAAGATACCCATTTCTATAAGCACCATCTCTGCTATGTAGCTTAAGTGGTGTGTGTGATGGCATTGTCAGATGTATGTTGTTATAGTTAGTGACAAATCAGAGGATGGGACTAGTGGACCATTGCTAGATAATCATCCCATTTTTTGAAATTATGCTAATGTCTTTCCAGGGGAGCTACCAGGGTTACCACCCCCACGTGAGATTGATTTTCATATAGATCTAGTTCTAGGAGTAGAACCTATCTCATGAGCACCTTATCAGATGACCACCCCAGAGATCTATGAGCTCAAGTTACAGCTTGAGGGCCTTGTCCATCCTAGTGTATGCTCTTGGGGTGCAGCAGTGATCTTTGTAAAGAAGAAGGATGGATCCTTGTGGTTGTGTATTCATTACCACCAGTTGAATAAGGTAACGATCAAGAATTGTTATCCCCTTCCATGTATTGATGACTTGTTTGATCAGATGAAGTAAGCAATAGTTTTCTCTAAGGTTGATCTTAAGTCAGGTCACCATCAGCTAAGGATTTCGGAGGTGGGCATTCATAAGACATCTTTTTGTATGAGATATGGGCACTATGAGTTTACAATGGTGCGTTTGGGTCAACTAATGCCCCCACTGTATTTATGAGTTTGATGAATGGGGTATTCAGGACCTTATTAGATCACTTTGTGCTCATATTCCTAGATGACATTTTTATTTACTGACGTATGCGTGAGGAGCATGAGGAGCACCTTTTTTAGGTTCTTCAATGTTTTCGTGAGTAGAAAATTTATGGGAACTTGGAGAAGTGTGCTTTCTTTTAGACAGAGGTGTAATATTTGAGTCATCATTTCTGGGGAAGGTATCATCGTTGATCCTTCCAATATTAGAGCCATTATAGATTGGCCAGCACCCACTACAGTGACTAAGGTGCACATCTTCATGGGATTTGTAGGGTACTACCAAAGATTAGTTCAAGACTTCTCTTGGATTATACACCCCATCACTTCCCTTTAGAGGAAAGGGAAAAATTTTGTTTGGTCAGACAAATGTAAGTAGGCCTTCACAACACTGAAGGAGTGTCTCACTGCAACACCTATTCTTACAGTGCTCGATCCTCAGGGTGAGTTCTTTGTTTTCACAAATGCGTTAGTGGTAGGGCTTGGAGGTGTGTTGATGAAGGAGGGTAGAGTAGTGGCTTTTGAGTCTCGCAAACTCAAGGATTACGAACTTAATTATCTAACTCATGATCTTGAGGTCGCAAAATTTATACACGCCTTAGTTCAATGGAGGCACTTTCTTCTTTGTCAGAGATTCACACTCAGGAAAAATCACTTGAGTCTTTCTCACCTCTTCACGCAACCCAATCTCAATGCTCGTTAGTGCCGTTGGATGGAGTTTCTTTGTGTGTATGATATGGAGATATAAAATGTTAAGGGGAAGCAGAATGTTGTAGTAGATGCGCTCAACAAACAGAGACATGTGGCTATGGCCACTTCAGTGAGCATAGATTTGCAGAGAAGAATTCTTCAACAGCTTCCTCTTGACAGCTTCTACATTCCATTTTGAACAGAGATCGAGTCTCAGAGACCCCTTGAAGGTAATTTTGATGGTTTTTCCTTAGATACAGATGGTCTTCTCAGGCACAGAGGCCAGATTTATGTTTCCAGAGATGGAGGCTTAAGGCAGGACATATTGAATGAGGCACATCATGTACCCTATCCAGCCCATCCTAGGGTGAAGAAGATGCACGCCACCTTGCGACAGTCATATCATTAGAGTGGACTTTGTAGAGATGTGGCCTACTTCATGTCATGATGTTTAGAGTGCCAAAGAGTTAAGGTTGAGCATCATCATCCAGTTTTCCTTCTTTATCCCCATGCTATACTAGAATGGAAGAGGGACACCATTTCCATGGACTTCATTGTTGAGCTACCCATGTCAAGATATCACCACAATGCCATCATGGTCACGGTTGATAAATTGACAAAACTGGCTGAATTTTCTCTGGTGAAGACCACTTATACAACTAGAGTAGTGGAACAGGTATATTTGGATGAGATTGTCAGGTTGCATAGGATTCTGCAGAAGGTCATTTATTACCATGATCCTTTGTACACTTCCAATTTCTGGACTACCATGAAGTATGTCCTCGGGAAGAGAATCAAATTCAGCACAACATATCATCCTAATCCAGATGGACAGACAGAGTGAGTGAATAATATTTTAGAGGACAGGATTAGGATGTATGTGATGGATCAATAGTCTAAATGGGAGGAGTACCTAATAACTTAGTGGAGTTTTCCTACAATAATACCTTTCAGAGTTCTAACGGCATGGCTCCTTTTTAGGATTTGTATGGTAGAGAGTGCATGACACCTCTTAGCTAGGACATGATAGAGGACAGAGGATAGAGTATCTCTTGGACCAGCTCTCTTTTAGGACATGGAGCAGTAGGTGGTGTTGATTAGGTAGATATTGCAGGAGGAACAAGACAGGTAAAAGAAGTATGTAGATCAGCATAGGATCGATCGTAGTTTTGATGTGAGCATGAAGGTGTTCCTTTTTGTCAGGACACACAAGATCCCTATTTGTTACAAAAAAATTCTAAGTTAGCTCCTAGATTCATGGGTCCTTTTGAGATATTGGAGTGAATTGACCCTTTGGCCTAGCATCTAGCATTGCCACCCATCTTGTCTCGCATACATGATATTTTTCATATTTCAGTTGTCAATTAATATATTGCAGAACCTTCTCATGTGTTGGATTGGACATCATTGTAGGTGCAGGATTAGGGGCAGGTGATGGTGGAGCCCATTCGTATCATAGATCGCAGGACCCTAGGCCTTCGAGGCAGAGAGGTTGATCAGGTTCGGGTGCAGTGGGACAAATATGATGAGACTATAGCTACATGGGAGGATGTTATTTCATTATGAGTTCATTTTCCACATTTGTTTCAGTGACTTCCAGGAGGATATCAAGTCTAAGGGAAGGGGGTTGTAGTGCCCACTTCTCTTTGACAACTTTTTGATACTGATCTTGATACTATTGATTACATCATGGACATTATTATAGTTCTAATTCAGTATGATGTTAGACATTTGATCATGGATTATTGCTGATCTTGATTTGGTTATGATGCATGATGATTATTAGAGACACTTCATATGTGAATGATGATATACTATTTGACATGGATATATTTTGAATGTTGTTTGGGCATGTGATTTTCGATATTGTGAGTAGACCTAGAAAGTGGACATTATATGATGATTATGTAGTGGATTAAAGTACAAATGATATAGTTTTTACTTTGATGTTGTTGTGATTCACATATTTAGATGATTTTTTGATTATATTTGTATCATGTTGGATGTTTTGATATGGCCACGACCTTGAAGGAGGTATTTGTGTTTTGTAGGTTAAAATATCACAACAAACATCAGGGGATTAGAGACCAACCACATTGGAATTATAGTTGAATTTAACAAGGTCACCATGGCAACATGTTTTGTGTGTGTGTGTTGTATTTTGTTAGGGATTCCCATGGGGTGGATTTCCTTTTAATGTGACCAAGGGGTTATGTGTATTTTATTAATGTGGTTCCTTTTTAATTATTGTTTGTATGTATTTTATTAGTGATGTGTCCCTTCTTTTATTTAATTAAATTATGGTAGATTAATGGGAGATTACATATTGTTAAAAGTTAAATAAATAAATTTGGGATACGAGAAAGTAATTATAGAAGTTCTTGGCTCTTTGTAACCATTTAATTTGTAAGAGTTCTATAAGTCAGATTTTGGAGTATGAAACACTCCACCTCCTTGGAAATTCGAATTTGTCCTTGGAGGCTATTTTTGGAGGCTTGTGGGACAAGTAAAACTTATTGCATACGTCTAAATTTAATTTACCAACCATACCTATGGATGGAGGGTTTATTTTAGCCCTATTTAATGTATTTTTTTATCAATCATGTTGCATGTTTTAATTGCACTTTCTTCATGTTTTAAATTTTCAATCCTTTGTGGTGTGGGATTTTTCCCCAGAGTGTGCAAGTAAATTGTCATATTTCCACCCACCTCTTTATTGTGCTTTGGAGAATGAAATTTGAATTTTGTTGTTGGAGTTGAGGATGTTTGATGTGGCATCCTACATGGATCCACATCATCCTCTTCTCTTCCCTCTTCTATAAAATTCAAAATCTTTGCTTTGTTTTGGTTTGTTAAATGTTTGCATACTTCCTTTAGGGGCACATTTTATTGTTGTTTGGGAGCTCTTTCTTGGATAAGATTTGGACAAATTTGCATTCTTATTGCTGATTTTGGGACTGTTTTTTTGGCATTGAAAATTTACTGATTTTGGTTTGGAACAAAAGCTACCATGGAGAGCTAGAAGCTTAGCTGTTCTCTTATGCTGTTAATTCTTGTTGTGTTTGTGTGAATGGTTTATGTTTTGTTTATTTGTTGGTTGTTTGGGTAGATTGCCATAGGAATGGTGTAGGAGAAGGCTATGGGGAATTCATGTGGGGGGGCATAAGGGAATGTCAGTGGCATCAGAGATCTTGTGGAGGAAGTCTGGGTTTGGTATCCACCATGGAAAATAAATAGCTTACATTTATTACTTTGTGGGGGGCATAAGGAAAATTTGTGGGGGGGGGCATAAGGAGGGATTTTGGGGGGCATAAGGATATGTGTGGTGAATCTCATTGGTGGTTTTTTATAGGTGGATGACCAATTCCCATTGGGAGGCATAAGTATCTTCCCTAATAGTCCTTGCACCTTTGGCTTGCGTGATAAAGTATGAGTTATTTTTGAATGTTTTTCAAATGTAGTTGTAAATTTTTGTCTTGTGTTGAATTGCGTTTCAAAATTTAGATGTGCATGTTACAAGAATGTTGTATGTTGTGGGAGCCTATTGTTACCATGGTTTTCTATCCATTTCTTATTGCATTGCGGTTGGGGATCAGGGGCCAATGATGAAGAATGGCTTCTCCTTTCATTGGATGTCTTTGTTGGGTGGATAGTGTTTCCTTTCTCCCAGTTTCGTTGTGATCAAATTAGAAGAAAAAGGAAACTTGCATATAGTTGTTTTGGAGCAGAAGAAGACAGTTTTGCAAGTCCCTTGTGAAATATATTTTATTATAACCTTTCCCACTTGAAGTGGATGAAATTGCAATATATTTTGTAAAAAAATATTTATGTAATTGGTTATGAAAGTTGTATATTCGAAATGTGAAACATTGAAAGAGTTAAAGTTGTATAATTTAAGTTAATAAAGGAAGTTTATTGAGTACCATTTCATTATAATGCATTGCTTTGTTGAATTGGAATATTAAATATGTGATTATATGAATCCCTATTTTGGAAAGTGGAAAAAGGAAGAAACACGTGAGATGAAATTGTATTATTCTACCTTGTTTAAAATGTATGATTTTAGGAAAGGATAAAAACTAGATTCTTTTTTCAATGTTTGATTTTAGATGGAAAAAAATTAAGGCTAGCATGGAATGAATTCAATGTTTCATTGTATGGAAAAAGAGATAGTTAAATCTCTGTTTGAAAAGGAAGAAATGTATGTGGGAATAATGTTGTATTTTGTATCTTTTGGAAATGTCTAAAATTGAATTCAATATTGCATTTTGAATTTGAATCATTTTTTTAAATCACTTAAATGTATTAGGTTGGAAAGGAAATGAACTCCCATACATAGAAGAAGAACTGGCAATTAAATACCTCAAGATTTGATTCCTGTCATTGTAAATTTTAAAACTGGCAAATAATTTATTTAAAATGCACAATTTGAACCTGCAATTAATAATCAACATTGAAATATTGAAATATAGCATGTTATAATATCATGTTAACTCAAATTTTACATAAACACTTAACGAAATCATTTAAAACATTGCAAAAAATCAAGCCTAAACCGTTCACAGTCATTTTGCAGTCTTTGTTTTTGTCAATTGTTGGAAAAATTCAAATTGGAAATCAATTGAGCAAATTTACCTTCTTGAAATATTCTAAAATCATCCTAGAAAAATTCTCCATGTATTTTTGGCATGTGGAGTGAAGGAGAAGACCAAATTGAATAAATTTTATACGTTAAAATTTACCAATTGGCTTTTTAAAATTCTATAGATCGTTTTCATGAATTTAACCCCTTAAAATTTTTGAAAATCTCAAATTTATGTTTCCTATACAAAGAGGGGATCAAGAGCTTTCCAGAAAGTCCTCGTTTTCCCAAAATTTTGCTTCCTAGAAAAAGTTATGGCCCTTTGAAGTTTTCATTCCTTGGTGGGAAAATTTTGGAATATTTTCCCTGACGGACCCACCAACTGAATTTTTTTTCTTTTTTTTAAAACTTAGAATTAATTTTTATTTTTATTTTAAAATTTGGGGAATTTTTTTAAAATTTTCTCCACCACTGCGCCAGCCCGTAGCCAATCAGAGGCTGCCACATGACATGAGGGAGGGGCAGAACCCTCACAGACTTCATCCTTTTGAATTTTTTTATAAAAAAATTGTCTTTCCTCCCATGCCGCCACTCTTCCACCCCTGACTTGGGAAAACATTCTCCGTGGACTCGTGGACCCATGTGTCAAACTTTCCCCTTATCTCCCCTTCGGCTAATCTCCCCAATTTTTCTCCATCGCCCGCCCTTCCCTCATTTCTCCCCTGCTTGGCTCAAAGCCCGACATGTGTCCCTGGCAGCACAGTAGAGGCATGGGTGCAAATTGAAATTTTCTCCCCCCACGCAAGAAAATTTGTAAACACTTCCCCATGACCCAACAACCCGAAAAATGGGTTTTCCTCCCAGTAACCTATTATAAAGTTGATTATTACTTTCCCTTTTATAGGAACTATATTATTATTCCCAAGAGGAACATCACTCTTCATTTACTCATCGAAAGTGGAAAATAAATCTAAGTTACCTGAAATGTGATTAATACAACTAGAATTTGTAGTGCCCACTTTCCTTCGACACGTTTTTTGTTATTGATTATGATACTGTCGACTATACTTATGGATATTATTGTAGTTTTTGATTTGGCATGATATCATATGTTAGAGAGCACAGGATATGATGTTGATTTCAATTCATATACCATGCATGTGGATTATTGGATATATTTTGTATTAATGTTGATATGATGTTGACATGGTTATACGTATATTTTTTTTCAGACATGTGATATTTCGTCATATTCAGTAGACCTTTGATAAATGAACTAATGTTGTGATCTTTTTGACATGGATGAGTTGTAGATTAGAAATGTTGCAAGAAATTTTAAATGATATCGTATTTTCCTAGATTATAATTGATTTGTATATATATGATTGTGGATTTATATTATATATTTTATCCTATATGTTTTTATTGCGGCAATGAGACCGAAGGAGGTGTTATGTGTTTTGCAGGTAAAAATGTCACAACAAACGTCGGGGGGATAGGAGACCAACCACATTGGAATTCTAGATGAATTCAACAAGCGTCACCATGGCAACATGTGTTTATGTGTGTGCGTTTGAATTATTTTTAGGGTTAAATTGTGACCAAGGGGTTATGTGTTGTATTTTGTTTAGTTTTCCTTACTTAATGTAGTATGTGATTTTTAATGATGCATTCTTTCCCTTTATCTTAATGGGTTTTAGTTTCCTTTTTAAGTTAATTAATCTTGTTACTAACTAATTGTGGATGTGACCAAAAGTCTTCATTTATTAGACTAGATGTCTCTTGGGTTTTGTGTTGTAAGATTGAGTGCTTTTGACCTTGAGTGTTGTACACTCTAGCCCCTCATGTAAATTCGAATTTGGCCTTAAGGTCCAATTTTGAAGGCTTGTGGGACAAGTTAAATTTGTCCCACATCTCTTAAATTTCCATGTCAACCCTACCTATGGGTTTTGGGGTCAAAATTAGACCCCATTATGTGTTTTGGGAAGACAAATTATAAGTCTTTATTGTACCTTATTACATATAGTTACTTTTGGTCCTTAAGGGGTGTGGGCATGGATTGTGTGTGTAAGTAAAATGTCATTTCTTCAACTACTTATTAATTGTGATTTTAAGTTTGAAGTTTGACTTGTGAGGTGGAGTTGAGGATGACTGATGTGGCATCCTACATAGAGCTACCTTACCCTCCTCTCTCCCTTTTTTTATTTATTCAAGTTATTTTTCTTGTTTGGGGGTTACTTCATTCTTTTGTGCTCTTTCATTTCTTGGAGTTAGAGGATTTTGGATATCTAGTGGTATTGTAGGAGCTTGTATGTGATTGCTTTGGTTTGAAGGAGCTTGGAATTTGAATCTTGGAACAAATTCTACTATGGAAAGGAAGGATCTTTACTTTTTCTTATGTTATTACTTTATTTTGTGTTTTTGTGCTCATTTTTTTTAGTGTTTGGAATGCTTGTTGGTGCTTGGGTAGATTTCCTAAGTGTGGTGTAGGAGCAGACTATCGGGAGAATTCATGTAGGGAGGCATACGATTTATTTCATGTTTGGAGGGAGTTTGGGTTGGGTGCCCTATCCTAGAAAAGGAATGCTTACATTTCTTACTTGTTCTTATATGAGGGAGGCATACAGGGATAATTTTAGTGGCGAATATTCGTAATATGGTGAAAATTTCATTTTAGGAAAATTTGAAAAGGTGAATTATTCGGAGTGGGTCGGTGTCCTGTTCGCCTAAAATATATAGTATATTTTTTTTGGGGGGTCGGCTTCGCCTTCATTTGAAAACATCTCCTATAAAAACCTAGTTGATTCGCCGGGTAGTATACCTCAAGTAGCTTACCAAATTACCAATACTGTGAAATTTGAACTTGCATACCCTTAAGCACAAGAGATTCAGATTACTGTTAGCCTGTGATTGTTGACGCGTGACAAATGCAGTGTTGACGCGTGACAAGGGCATTGTTGACGCATGACAAGAGCTGTACTGACGCGCAACAGAGGAAGTGTTGACGCGTGACTTAGGCAAAGAAGTTGACACACGACAAGGGAAATGTTGACGCGTGACATTATATTCAGACAGTGGAAACGCGACAGGAAATGGGTTGTTGATGCGCGACAAGTGCAGAGTTGACACGTGACAAAGACCTCAGACAGGGGACGTGCGACAAGACCTCAGACACTGGACAGAGTCGCTACTTGGTTCTTTTGCTGACGCAGGACTCTTTTCAGAATAATGGAAGGTGCCAGCTCAAAGAATACGAATAACCTAAAAGTAAGTAAGAAATCTCAGAAATCACTCTTCAAGTATTTTGGAAACTCTGCGGATACAGATATTGTAAATACCAATCATATAGATGCCACCACAAAGAATCAGAATACTGACTGTGTGGAAGGTATTATTGAGGTGGACATGCATTCTGCACAGTATCAAAGTCAAACAAATGAAACCTACGATAATATGCCAGATCTTGAAGATATTGTTCCTATTGGGGTGCAACCAGAAGTGCAGCTAGATATCACAGATACAAACACTCAGCAAAATGGAAGACAAAAATCAAAATCAAACTCCGGTCCAAGAAAGAGGAAACCAGGTGATTGTGATATTGCTCAAAATTCTACTCAAAAAAGTAAAGCATTGAAAACGAACAAGAATATGTGGACCATTGGCAGGACATACAAGTTTGATTGGGCAGCTAAATTTCCGTTTATTGAACCTGTACAATCATCTAATTCTGAAGAGATCCCATCTGAATGTACATGTACAATATGTACGTGGAAATTGGGAAAGCAACAAAAAATGCAACTGAAGCTGGACACTATAGAAAAACATTGTGGAAAACAATATTTAACTGTAACGGGGGCGGATGGCCAGAAAATCAAAACACATAGGTGGAAAACTGAAAAAGAATGCATGCATGTTAGATACGCAGCGGAATATGAGGCAGAGCAGAAAAAACACAGACATCTGTTGGAAAAGGGAGGAACGATCACATCGCATATTGGTAAGATGAAAGAAACAAATCTACATGCAAAATTCATACAATTCTCTACTCTTTTTCAAATACTAAAAAAAGGAAGAGCGATTTCGGATTTCCTCGATTTCAAAGTTTTGTATCAATTTAACGGAATGTTGAATGTACCTCAGTCTCATTGGTCTGAAAGTAGTGGATGGGAAATGGCAAAATGCCTCTCGATGATAGAGAAGGAAGATTTGAAAGAGAATGTAAAAAAAGCAAACTTTATCTCTCTTTCAATTGATGAAGTGACAGCAGTCGACAACACCGCATGGGTATGTATCCACATCTATACTTTAGAAAATCATATAAGGACACCTCATCTGTTGGGTGTTATGAAAATGGTTGAAAAATGCAATGCCGAAAACCTATATAAAATAGTTGTTTCTCATTTGAAAGATGTTGCTGGAATGACTGATTATGAAATTGCTACGAAGTTGGTATGCGTTGGAGCAGATGGTGCATCTGTCATGCAGGGTCACCGAACAGGGCTCTGTGTTAGATTACAAACAACAGTGGCCCCATATATGCTACCAATTCACTGTATGGCTCACAGAATGAATTTAGCGTATAAAATGGTAAGCAACCACGAAAATGTTGCTAAATTAGAAGACCTTATAAGAGAACTTCATGCCTATATGTCAAGCAACCCAAAGTGATTTCTCGAGTTCCAAAAATTTGCAATTGGAATTACAGATGGAAAAAAACTTCTGAAGGATGTGGAGACTAGATGGATCTCTTTGTATGAACCTGCATGCAGAGTTCGTGAGGAGTATCCTTCATTGGTTGGTTTCATGCACAAATACCGTCATGAAGTTGATAGGGCAAGGGACTTGTTGTTCCGTTTAACTGATTTGGAGACATTGCTTACATTGGTTGGTATTCTTCCAATGTTAAAGGAGATCAATACACTGATGAAGCATGCACAGGGTAGATTAATCTATATTGTGGATTTTATACGGATGAGAAAAATGGTATGTCAAAGTCTTGATATATTGTACTGTTCCCAGGATAGTTTTGATGCACCTGTTTTTGAAAATTGGAAAGATTTATTAGATCTTAAAAATCCTAACACCTTTTTGAGATTTAATATCCACGATCACCTCTGCATCACTGTTAATGGGAGGGAAATACCAATGCACATTTTGCAAAAACGTCAAGATATTACAGGATCGGAACGAGAAGATGTTCCCGTGACACGTAATTTGTTTGAGTCTGTTATAGTTGAAACAAGAATAAAGCTTAAAAAAATTTCAGAAACCTTGTCATCAGAAATTAGGGAACGTTTCTGTAAAGATAAAATTCTGGAAGCCATGGGTGTGATGAATCCTAATTTTTGGAATACTGAAGGTGGCCGTGCAGACTTTGTCAGAAAGCATTTCCATAAATCAATGGGTACAATAATGGAACAATTTACAAAGACGTCAGAGCTCAAGGGTATGGAAATCAAAGGTATACTGAATGCCGATTTATTAAAGTTTCAGTCAACAAATTTTGCAACAACAATGAGGAACCAATATAAGAATTTAGATCAACCTTCTGAAAGTGGTGCTATTACAAGGCTGTGGCGAGGAATCTATCAAAGTTCTATCTTACAAGAAGATATCAGTGAATATTTCAGATTATATGAGTTATGCCAAACAATGATTTTGGGGTCTGTGGAGGATGAAAGGGTTTTCAGTGCATTGTCATTTATAAAATCAAAACTGAGAAACAGGTTGGATAAAAATCTGGAAAGTTGCATGAGGTGTTATGTTTCTCGATACTCCATCGAAACCTTTCCGTTCGACAGAGAAATTGCGCACTGGAATTCCCTTTGCGAAAGAAGAGGTGTGAATAATACAGCTACAAGTACAAATATTCCCAACCTTGAGAGTGTAATTGGCTCTTCGTCACATTCTACAGAAGACAACATCGAGTTTGATGAAGCTATTGATAATGGATTGTTTCAACTTTAAATAGGTATCTTCTTTATCTATCTTTTATCTTTATCATTAAAGATGTTACAGGTCTATATACTAAAAATGTCAGGCAATTCACCCATCTATCTACTAATCCATTTCTCGTGTTGGGTTTTTTTAAAACACAGATCTAGCTCATTACCAGTGGCAGTGATGATTTCAACTTTAAGGAGGTATCTTTTTCCCCTTAATCTTATTGTTTGTTACTATTCATTTTTTTCAGCTCTGGTTATCATTAAAGATGTTACAGGTCTATGTATTTACATTTAGTTAAATACAATCTTTTTATTTTTTGAAAACGTGGGTTGACATCCGTCTGAGGAAGCTGTTACTTCTCGGGACTGACAATGTCAGGCAACTCACCCATCTATCTACTAATCCATTTTTTGTGTTGAATTTTTTTAAGACAAAGATCTAGCACATTACCGGTGATGATTTCAATTTTAAATAGGTATCTTCTTCAACATAATCTTATTGTTTGTTACTTTACATTTTTTCAGCTCTTGTTATCATTAAAGATGTTACAGGTCTAATTCTATATATTTACATTTATTTAAAGATATTGTTGGTCTATATATTTAAAGATGTTGCTGGCACTTCTCAGGACTGACAATGTCAGGCAACTCACCCCTCTATCTACAATGTCAGGTAAAACAAAGATCTAGCACGTTACCGTTGATGATTTCACAGCAATCTAATACGCAAGAGGTAAGCTAAACCCTATCATATTTGCAATTATGTTTAATTTCTTACCAGTGATGATTCTTTCTTGATTTCTTAAAATTATATTTAATTTATTTTTTATATGTGCAAAATCCTTTGATATATTTTTTTAACTGTGGGATAAACAATACATTATACAATTTTAAATATAAGTCCACATAAAATTCCTCATCATCCATATATATCATATCATCACCATATCATTATCATATCCTGAGTCCTGACACTACAATTATTATTAACACAATTATTTATCTAATTTAAATTTATTAAAACAATTCCATTTTTTAAAAATAATTCATAATCATATCATTACAATTCTATTCGTTCTAATGTCATCTATATCCATTCTAATCATTAATGTCATCTATATCCATTATAACACATTCCATTTATTTATCATCTATATCCATTCTAATGACATTATGATCATATCGTTACAAGTATAGAGAATAATTATCTTAAAACAAGTTCAAAAGTCTAGAGAAGAAGAATTACTGTGCTTGATGATAAATCTACGTCCACATTAAATTGATCATCGTCCATATATATCATATCATTATCGTCATTCATCGTCTTTCATCATCATCTATCATTAATTATCAATTATCATCATTCATCATCTACGTCCACATACAATTCATGACAATGCAAGTAAACAAGAAACATACATATAATTCATGATAATCACCATCTAATGCAATTAAAATTAAAGATTGTATATAAATCCATATAATTAAATTCAAATACCATAGTACATACTCAATAGTAGAAGTTTTCAAATTCAATATTTAAAGTTTCCACAATAATAAAAGTTTCTAGTTTTCAAAACCCTCTTTTTCTTTATCCAATTCTACTCCTCTGCTCTCTTCCCCAATGACTTCTTCCATTGTGGTTGTACCCCTTTCCCCAACGCCAGAAATAACCCCTGAACTTATAAGATCTTCCGCAGCACTTTCCAGATTTTTTAAAATTCTTTCTTCTTGATTTGTCGCATCTCCATGCGACAGCAAATTTGGATCAGCTGCTGCTTTAGCTTTGAATAATATGTCAGGGTCGAAACCATGCTCTTTAATTATCCGCTTTAGTGTATTGTTTTGTTTGTTAACCAAAACAATATTTTGCTTCAAATTTTTTGCTGCGGATAAACTGTTCTTTGTTGTTTCCAAGTGAACTTGCAAAACCTTCGCCTGACTCTTCAAATTTTCATATTTCAACTGCACAAAAAGAGTAATGTCAATTCAAAATATTACTAAAAAATGAAAATTTCAAATTAACAAGAATGATTGTTTGAATGTAATAGTACTTACAACCACTCTATCTCTTTCAGCATTTGCAATTGCTACCAAATCCTTGTCCTTGGACCATTTGTTAAAATATGCCTGGGCCTCGGCACTAATATTTTCCAATTGTTTTAATGACTTATCTAAAATGTCATCTTTATAGTTGTTGTTATACGTGGCAGTCCCACTTCTTACTTGGGTAAGTAAGGAATCCATCTTCGCAGGTTGATTCTGGACTGCAGCGTATAAACTATCCCGTTGCCAATAATTTTCATAACGACTAATAATCTCATTGATAAGAACTTTAGCCCTTCTCTCCCATTCTATAAGCTGATTGATATGAGGAAGAATAAACTCACTGACATGGGATTGACAATCATAACCAATTAAGTTCTCCAAAGGAAAAGGTAGCAACTGTTCACTATCTGAATCTGATGAAGATGATCTTGCTGGAGAAGTATGGGGGCTTTCAGCAAGATCAACTGCTACTTGTTTCTGCCTTTGGGTGGGCTGATCCTGTTTGTGAAAAAATAAATCAAGATTTAGATAAATAAATTTAAATCAAAATGTAATTCAAAATTGTAAAGCATATTTAAATTGAAATTTGAAGTATACCTGTTGGCCTTGAATCATCTCGTGGGTATTGAAAAAACCAGTTGGGTCATTGCTATCAATGCCCAAATAATCTTCATCTAAATTTATATTGTTCAAAACTGATATGCCCGTTGCACTGGGCAAGCCACCGAGTGAGAGAGTTGGAATTCGAAAGGAGGAGGTAATGTTTAGTGTCCCACTAGGGGCCGGAGCAAGTGGCATGCGTTTACCAATGTTCTTTTTCACTGTTCCTCTGGTTGGCATTTTAAAAATTATTGGTTGAGTGGGTGTCGGTGCCGCGGTTTGATCAGGACTGACATGTGCTGAAAAGTACAAGAAAAAAATGAAAAATAGGAAAACAATTCAAAAAGGCAAAAACTACGAAATTAAACGTACTATAGAAAAGTTGTACCTTCTTGTCGAGGGGTAGTTTTTCTCGGTGCTAAGGGTGGCCTTGTAGGAGTTGTATTCAGGTTTGTTCAGAAGATATGAATGCATGCGACTGTATGGAGTGAGTTGGGGAAGAAGGTTGAGTTTCTGAAACAAGTGTATGTTCCAAAGTCCCTGTAATTCATCAATATTAAATGTTGTCAATTCATTTGGTTAAAATTTAAATTGAAAAATAAATATGCAACTTTGCAATTTGTAAATAATATATGAGAAGGTATTACTTCTCTGGCGTTTAACGAGTTCAAACTGTTGAGGGTTTGGAGAGGAGTGAGCTTCCATTTCAGATTGGGAGTCCCCCGAAGCCTCAGCGTGTTGTTGGCCTCTTCCTCTCAATAACGCCTTTTTTCAGGGAAGGGCTTCAATAAATCTTCTCTGCAAAAAATTAAAATTTAAGTGTTAATAACTGCGCAGTGTAATGTCGAAAATTGAAATACAAACTAAATACTTTATACCTATTGTTCTTCAAATGGAATTGACAACTTCATCAACTCCTCATCAGTGCAAGTAGGAATTTTTTTATCTTTTAAATTTAAAAGTGCCTCATAATAAAGGCCAAGGAGATAGTTTGTTGAATAAATGACAGGTTTTTCTAGAAAGTTTTGAATTTGTTAGGTTCAGTTCTTATTTTTTTGGATAGATAGGTGCACCAATCGAATTTTTGTTTTGAGATAGTGGCAACAATGTATGCAATGGCCCAATTTGGTATATCTGTTTGGCGACCCTGCAAAACAATTCTGGATTGAAAAAATGGAAATAACTGCAGCAAGAAAGTGGTGTGCAATTGATTGCGTATCCACACCACGCCTGGATTTATTGACATGGGCTGCAAATGTGAAACAGTGAAAACTAGTATAAACAGTAAAAATTGTATCAGAATAAAAAAACAAAATAAAAAATATGAATTAAAACAAATTATACTTACAATCAACATGGAAACCGAACGTTGATTCGAGAAATTTCTTGTCTTCTTCCAGGAGTGTTGCCTTGGTTGTAACAATTGGTAAATTTCTGAACGGAAGGCTCGTAAACCGATGGATGTCATTTGCTTCGATACTGAATTGGAACATTTGGCCATCATTCAGAGTCACATAAAAAAGGCCATCCTCTGAATTATAGGATGACAGAAGGTAATTCAAAATATCCGGATCTGTTTCGAAATGGGGCATATTAACGAGCCCTGTAAATTCACACGCATCCATCAAATCTTTATATTCTGAAGACATCTTTAAAATAGTATGGATGTGAGGGCATAAGGGATTCCTGTATATGATCTTGGCCATGGATTGAATTGGATTCTCTTCTTGATTTTTTTCCTGAGCTTGCAGTTGGGAAGCATGTGAAGTTGACATTATAGTTGTGCTTGGATTCTCTTCTTTGACAACGATTGAGACCTGTAAAAATTCAAGAGCGGGAAGGTGTAAACGAGAAAATGACCTGTCGAAGGGTATTTATAGGCTAAATCATGCGTCAATGGTCTTAGCTGACGCGCGTCAATTACTCCAGTTGTCGCGCATCAATTGGTTCTATTGACGCAACAGTCAACAAATACTGTTGACGCACGTCAACAGTCCCAGTTGACGCGCGTCAACAGTTCCAGTTGACTTCACGCATCAATTGGAAAAAATCCCAATTCAGTTGACGATCATATACAGAATCACATTGTTGACATGCGTTAATAGTTCTATTGACATGTGCAACAGTCAACTGTTGTTGTCATAGCGTCGATTGACTGTTGACGCGCGTCAACTAGACTGTTGACGTGCGTCAACTGGGACAACTAAGACTGTTGACGCACGTCAAGAGATTCAATTGACGCGTGTCAATGGCTCCAGCTGTCGCGCGTCAATTGATTCTATTGACGCGCGTCAACATGAGCTGTTGATGCGTGTCAATAAAACCTGTTGACGCATGTCAGTAGACTTGGTTGACGTGTGACAACTGGGTTCATTGACGCGTGAAAACTGGGTTCATTGATGCTCTATTGACGCGTGTCAAGGATTGTTATTGACGTCTTGTTGTCGCTCGTCAATGATGTAGCCAGGAAAAACCAGGAGAAAATTTGGTTTTGGAATACTGTCAAATTCACCTTTTGCTGAAACTGGTTCCAGGGATATTCACCAGGTATTTTCCACCTACAATTTTATAGAGGTTTCTTAAAATGAACCCTGGAGGCATACAAGAATGAGGGAGGTGTAAGAGTATGTTGGAGGCATAAGAGTATGTGGGGAGGCATAAGAGGTACTTGAGGGAGGCATAAGAGTATTGTACCCCATAGGTTCTTGCTCCTTTGGCTCTTCATTTAGAAGCCTTGTATAGTTTTTTGTTTCTCCTTCTTGTGTTTGTAGTTTGAGTTGAATGTGCATTTGGAATGGTTGTGAAATACTTGGTTTGTGATGTGGAATCTTGTTGTTGCCATGTGTTGGAATCACCTCTCATTGTAATGTGGTTGGGGCTCGGGGGCCAATGAGGAGGATGGCTTCTCCCCCTCATTGGATATTTTGGTTTGGTGGAGAGTGTTTCCTCTCCCCCCATTTTGTTGTGGATCAAGAAAATCATGAAGGAGCTCTCTTGTTGGTGTTGTGAAGCTTGGAGCTTTTGTTGGAATCCTTAAGAAATTCATTCTTGTGAAAAGCCTTTTGTTATTCCCACTTAGAGTGGAGGAACTTGTAACTATTGCATTATCATTTTAGCTTACATTCTTGTATAATTTTCCACTTTAAGTGGAGGACATTGTATTAGTATCTTGTGAATAAAAGTTTGTCCATTGATTCTTGGATATTAAGTTGTATTGTATGTAAAAAAAACTGAAGAAAGATTTGTGTTGTAAAGTTAGTTTTGTTGAAATGTATGTGGAAATGAAAGGCTCTTTTAGTGAAGCTAGTTGATGCAATAAAAGGGTGATTTGGAAAATATTTGTTATTCTTTTAAGTTGAGTGGATTTTTCATTAAGTGTGTTGTTCTTGCTCTTGTTTTAAAATATATTATTGGAAATATTGTTGTAAAATCTCTTGTGGAATGTTGGGAAATTTGTATTAAGAAATATTACATTTCATTGTGTTACTTGAAAGGCATGTATTGGAAAAGTTAGTATTATTTATACTTTTCTTGTATTGTTGATGGAAAAGAGCTCTTATGAAAATTGGTTGGAAATAAATTAATGAATAGTCTTATTAAATGTTCTAGTAAGTAATGTTCAATACTCCCCAAGTCTATTAGAGTAAATTACAAAAATTTGCTAAATGGAGAGGAAGACATATCTTCTTTTACCTTTTACACTACATTTACCTTACATTATTGGAAAACTTTAGTGTGTAAATTCAATCAAGAAAACTATACTAACAACCTTTGTTTTATTAATATTTTTGATAACAAAAATTTACCTCTAAATATATATATAAATGATATTTTAATATTAGATTTAAACTATTGCTTTTTTTATGAAATCAATATAGTATTAAATATTGCTATTAAATTTTCATATATATATATATATATATATATATATAGATTACGAAAGGGATTAAATGTAATGAAATTTATTAAAGTTAAACAACAAAAAATTGTATATAATATGCACATAGGTTGAACGAGGCTGATGGCCATGGGGTAGGTTTGTAAAAGGTAAGGGGTGGGGGGGGGTCACCCCCACCCCCCACCCCATTATTAAAAATGGGATAAAGGGTAGGGTACTTTTATGGCCATCACCTTTATACCCTATGCCTTGCGGCCTGCATTTTACTCAAATTAACAATCATGGTGGGGGTAGGGGCCTGCCGACTATTATACCCATATACCTACGCATTATATTATATATATATATGCATATAATATAGGACCTATATTTCTATTCATGATTTTTCCCATTGGAGATTTTATTATGTGTGTGTGTGTGTGGTGTGTGTGTGTGTTCTATATATAATTTGAACTTATATTTTATATTATGGGCTCAAATCACATTATACATGACACAAAACATCATTACACACACATACATATACACACACACACACACATTTTCCATACTTAAATGAAAACATGAATCTAAATATTTACCTTGACAAAATATGGGACAAAAATCCATTCGCCCATTTGGGCAAATACAAGAAAATGAACTAAATAAAAAGAATAAATACATTTTGAAACCCCAATGAGGGTATAAACCAAATAAGAAGAGAAAAGAAGCATGTTCATTCCTTCAAGAGCTTGCAATGGCCTCCAATGGCCTCCCTTCCACCTCCAACAACCTGCAAAACCAAAGAAAGAAAATGAACCAAATGAAATGAGAAAGAAGATTTCATAAGCATGCTTTAGGGTTAGATTGCCTATTTCCTAATCAAGGGTCCAAATTGAATCCATCCAAGGGATGAGATTCATCCCTACAAAAAGTAGGTGGAGAGTGGGTGAGTGGAAATTACCCTTTTAATTTAAATGTTTTAATTTCAAAATATGGGTTGACTTTTTAAGGGGTTACTTTATGGGGTAGGGAAGTGTTCATTATCCTAACCCAATATTTTAATATGGGACCTTGCTAGTTGTTTCAACATTGTAGAAATTAAATAACCTTGGTATTTAATTTCATTGGCCACTTTTACCCTTGACACCCCATGGGGAATATTCAACTTTAGTAGGAATTAATTTATTATTTAAATAATCCTTAGGGACATTAAACAGCTTAGTCAAATCAATGTATTAAAGTTTAATGTAGATTTTAAATATTATGTTATCATGGAAAATTATTTATTAAATCATCGCCTTAGAGAACATTAATGTGGCAACTGTCATTTTTGAAAAATTTTGTGGGCACACTTTTTTTAAAAAAATTCCATAATTTTTCTAACTAAACCTAGGTTGTTCTTGGGTCTCGTGCAAACAATTTTTAGTGGGTGTTACATTTGGTATCATAGCCGTGGGTTCAAAACTTGGATCCTTGGGCACACAGTAAAATGAGAGACACATACATTGAACCTAGTACAATATTAAACCTAGCACAATACTAAACCTAGAAAACAACTTGTCTGAAAGATTGTATATTTTAGTAAACATAGAAAAATGGAATAAAACCTAGAATGATGAACTAACTCTCACCTTGGTCTATGCAGGAGGCACGGATCAGATGAGGGGTCCTTTCACATAGACCTAGATATACCACCTCCAGAGCAGGCCGTAGCAACCATTCTACCCCAGATTTTACAGATGCTTCAGGACGTCAATGCCACTATACGTGGAGGGTCCTTAGGAGGACGATCAACCAGACATGATAGGGAGCCATCCATTGAGGCTCGTGCATCTCCTTGACACAGTGAGGAGCATAGGGAAGAGAAATCCCACGTGGAGTCAACCAGAGAAGAGTCACCACAGAGGGGACAGGGAGACAGGATTTCAGGACACAGGGATAGGTCTCAGAGCCCTAGACCTAGAGATGAGCATGCAGAGAGGCCTAGGGGTCACCAGTCGACAGTTGCAGACCATATCAGGGAGATCCTGAAGCTACAACCATCTCACTATTCTGGAGATACAAGTGGATTTCAGGCAGAGGCCTAGTTGGTGAGCTTGAGTGGGTGCTTCAAGCTCTACCCTTCTACTAGAAACATGAAATCTCATGTTGCAATCCATCTTCTGAGGGATGGAGTTGGTGTCTAGGTGGAGGACCGAGGAGTAGAAGCTCCACGTTGATTCAGAGATGGTTACCTGGGAGCTCTTTGAGGAGTATTCAGGAGTAGGTACTTATCCCAGAGGTTTATTCAGCAGTGGATAGATGAGTTCCATGACCTCCGTCAGGCATCTATGACTGTAGCTGAGTATGAGAGTCAATTTCTTGACCTACTCCAGTATGTCGACTATATGCAGGATGAGAAGGTATGGATTCACAGGTTCATCAGGGGCCTGAATTTGGATTTGGGTGGTGCGGTGCACATTCACTACCCACAGACCTTAGCAGAGGCCATGGAGAAGGCCTATATTGTAGAGGAGACATGAGGAAAGATGTAACAGGCTAGGGATAGAGTTCAGAGCCATCATCAAGAGATGCAGGATAGTAGATCTAGGGGGTCAGTTCCTCCTCCTCGTGGTGGACAGGGTTCAGTACAGTCTTCTTTCAGACCACCACAATAGCCACCTCAGTAGCAGCAACAATAGACTCATCCACTATTCAGACCTACTCAGAGGTTCGACACATAGAGAGGACAGAGTATGGGGCCTCCTCCTAGGGGTCCCATTAGGACACAGGGTGCACCGAGAGCATAGTCAGCAGGAGCTCACCAGTAGAGACCTCAGCAGTCCATAGCCGGATCATCAGGATCCACAACATAGACCTCTAGAGTACTGGCTGGAGCTGCATCTCATTGGAGAGGACCAGTCAGTTGTTATGGTTGTGGTGTTGTTAGACATCATTGGAGGGAGTGCCCACAGAACCCTAGTAACAAGGGTAAGACACAGATTTTTGAGCCTACTGTTGGTGACATGGGGCGTAGCCATCAGATCTATGCAGTGGTCAAGAACCACCAGGATGAGCACCAGAGTACCATCATAGAGATGACAGGTAGCATTGGTGGTATTCCTACCTCCATTTTGTTTGATTCTGGTTCATCAGATTCTTTTATTGCACCATCCTTAGTAGAGCATTGCAGGCTGGTGGCAGTTAGGCAGGGTCTTAGTTGGGACATTGAAATGGCTTCTGGAGCCAAAATTTTTGTAGACTCCTTAGTAAAGGAGTGTGTAGTGGATTTGGGACCCTTCACCACTACCTCGGATCTTCGCATCCTTCCTCTGGGTTCTTATGGAGTCATCTTGGGCATGGACTGGTTGTCTGCACACAGAGCCAGAGTGGACTGTTACCATAAGACTATATCATGTACAGATGATCTAGGAGTTGAGTCAGTGATAGCAGGGGTTAGGAGGCCCATTTCTATTCACACCATCTCTGCTATGTAGCTTAAGTGGTGTGTGTGATGAGGTTGTCAGATGTATGTTGTTACGTTAGTGACAGATCAGAGGATGAGTCTAGTGGACCATCCCTTGATGATCATCCCATCTTGAGAGAGTTTTCAGATGTCTTTCTAGGGGAGCTACCAGGGTTACCACCCCCACATGAGATATATTTTCACATAGATTTGGTTCTGGGTGCAGAGCCTATCTCACGAGCACCATATCAGATGACTACTCCTGAGCTCTGCGAGCTCAAGTTGTAGCTTGAGGGCCTTCTGGAGAAAGGCCTAATCCATCCTAGTGTATCCCCTTGGGGTGCACCAGGTGATTTTTGTAAAGAAGGATGGATCTCTGTGGTTGTGTATTGATTACCACCAGCTGAACAAAGTAACGATCAAGAATCATTACCCCCTTATGTACGCATTGATGATTTATTTGATCAGATGAAGGGGGCCAAAATTTTCTCCAAGATAGATCTTAAGTCAGGTTATCATCAGCTGAGGATCACGGAGGTAGATATTCATAAGACCACCTTCCGTACGAGATATGGCCACTACGAGTTCACAGTAGTGCCTTTTGGTTTGACGAATGCCCCCGTAGTGTTCATGAGCTTGATGAATGGGGTATTCAGGACATTCTTGGATCACTTCATGCTCATCTTCCTTGATGACATTCTGATTTACTCACGTACGTGTGAGGAGCATGAGGAGCACCTTCGCCAGGTTCTTCAGTGTCTTCGTGAGCAACATCTTTATGGGAACCTGGAGAAGTGTGTGTTCTTTCAGACAGAGGTGCAATATTTGGGCCACATCATTTCTGGGGAAGGTATCACAGTCGATCCTTCCAAGATTTGAGCTATTATGGATTGGCCAACACCCACTAGTGTGACAGAGGTGCGTAGCTTCATGGGTTTAGTAGGATATTACAGGAGATTTGTTCAGGACTTCTCTTGGGTTGCGCACCCCATCACTTCCCTTCAGCGGAAAGGGAAGAAGTTTGTTTGGTCAGATAGATGTGAGCAGGCCTTCAGGACACTGAAGGAATGCCTCACGACAACACCTATTCTTGTAGTACCAGATCCTTAGGGTGAGTTCTTCATATGCACAGATGCTTCTTTGGCAGGACTTGGAGGTGTGTTGATGCAAGGAGGGAAGAGTAGTGGCTTTTGAGTCTCGCAAACTCAAGGATTATGAGCTCAATTATCTGACTCATGATCTTGAGCTTGTGGTAGTTGTTCATGCCTTGGTTTGATGGAGACACTTCCTTCTTGGCTGGATATTTACACTCAGGACTGATCACTTGAGTCTTCGCCACCTCTTCACGCAGCCCAATCTCAATGCTCGTCAGCGGCGTTGGATGGAGTTTCTTTGTGAGTATGACATGGAGATAGAGCATGTGAAGGGGAAGGAGAATGTGGTTGTAGATGCCTTGAGTAGATGGAGACATGTGGTTATGGCCACTTCAGTGGGCACAGATTTACAGAGCCATATTTTACAGCAGCTTCCTCATGACAGCTTCTACCTTGCAGCCAGAGTAGAGATTGAGTCTCAGAGACCCCTTGAGGGGAAGTTTGATGGATTCTCCCTAGAGATAGATGGCCTTCTCAGGAAAGAGGTTGGATTTATGTTCCTAGAGATGGAGGCTTGAGATAGGACATTTTGACAGAGGCTCATCATGCACCCTATTCAGCCCATCCCGGGGTGAAGAAGATGCACGCCACTTTGAGACAGTTGTACCATTGGAGGGGACTTTAGAGAGACATGGCTCAGTTTGTGTCACATTTTTAGAGTGTCAGAAGGTGAAGGCCGAGCATCAACATCCAATTGGCCTTCTCTTTCCTCATGCTATACCGGAGTGGAAGTGGGACACCATTTCCATGGACTTCATTGTTGGGCTACCGACGTCGAGATACCACCATGATGCCATCATGGTCACGGTGGATAAATTGATGAAAGTGGCTCATTTTTCTCCAGTGAAGACCACCTACACAGCTAGTGCAGTGGCATGGGTATATCTTGATGAGATCATCAGGTTGCATGGGATTCCATGGAAAATCATTTGTGACCGTGATCCTTTGTACACTTCCCACTTCTCGACTACCATGCAGCATGCCCTCGGGATGAAGATCAATTTCAGCACAGCGTATCATCCTAAGACAGATGGATAGACTGAGAGGGTGAATCATATTTTGGAGGACATGCTTAGGATGTACGTCATGGATCACCAGTCGAGATGGGAGGAGTACCTGTACTTGGTGGAGTTTTCCTACAATAATAGTTTTCAGAGTTCGATAGGCATGGCTCCTTTTCAGGCATTATATGGCAGAGAGTGCAGGACACCTCTTAGTTGGGATAGGTTAGAGGACAGGGTTTCTCTTGGGCCAAATTTATTACAGGACATGGAGCAGTAGGTTGTTATGATCAGGTAGAGATTGCAGGAGGCACAGGACAGGCAGAAGAAGTATGCAGATCAGCATAGGACAGATCATAGTTATGAGGTGGGCATGAAGGTGTTTCTTCATGTCAGGCCACATAAGATCCCTATCCATTATGGAAAAGGTTCCAAGTTAGCTCCTAGATTTGTGGGTCCCTTTGAGATCTTGGAGTGTATCGGCCCTTTGGCCTACCGTCTAGCATTGCCACCTAGCTTGTCTCACATCCATGATGTGTTTCATGTTTCAGTACTTAGGAGATATATTGTAGATCCTTCTCATGTGCTGGATTGGACCTCATTGTAGGTGCAGGATCAGGGGCAGGTGATGGTGGAGCCCATCTACATTTTAGAGTGTAGGACCCTGGGCCTTCGAGGTAGAGAGATTGACCAGGTTTGAGTGCAGTGGGATAGATATGATGAGACTATGGCTACATGGGAGGATGCTACATTGCTACGAGTTCAGTTTCCACACCTGTTCCAGTGACTTCCAGGAGGAAGTCGAGTCTAAGGGGAGGGGGATGTAGTGCCCACTTCCCTTCGACACCTTTTTTTATTGATTATGATACTGTCGACTATACTTATGGATATTATTGTAGCTTTTGATTTGGCATGATGTTAGATGTTAGAGATCATGGACTGTTGTTGATTTCGATTCATATATGATGCATGTGGATTATTAGAGACATTTTATATTAATGTTGATATGTTGTTGACATGGTTATATATATATATATATATATATATATATATTATCAGACATGTGATATTTCATCATATTGAGTAGACCTTTGATAATTGAACTAATGTTGTGATCATTTTGACATGGATGAGATGTAGAATAGAAATGTTGCTAGAAATTGTAAATGATATCATATTTTCCTAGATGATATTTGATTCGTATATAGATGATTGTGGATTTATATTGTATATTTTATCCTAGATGTTTTTGATGCGGCCATGAGGCCGAAGGAGGTGTTATGTGTTTTGTAGGTAAACATGTCACAACAAACATCGGGGGGATTGGAGACCAACCACATTGGAATTCTAGATGAATTCAACAAGGGTCACCATGGCAACATGTGTTTGTGTGTGTGTGTGTTTGAATTATTGTTAGGGGGAAATTGTGACCAAGGGGTTATGTGTTGTATTTTGTTTAGTTTCCTTTACTTAATGTAGTATGTGATTTTTAGTGATGTAATTTCCTTGTTTTAATTATTTAGAAAATGATGTATTCTTCCCCTTTATCTTAATGGGTTTTAGTGTCCTATTTAAGTTAATTAATCTTGTTATTAACTAATTGTGGATGTGACCAAAAGTTTTCATTTATTAGACTAGATGGCTCTTGGGTTTTGTGTTGTAAGATTGAGTGCTTGTGACCTTGAGTGTTGTACACTCTACCCCCTCATGGAAATTCGAATTTGGCCTTAAGGGCCAATTTTGAAGGCTTGTGGGACAAGTTAAACTTGTCCCACACCTCTTAAATTTCTATGCCAACCCTACCTATGGGTTGGGGGTCAAAATTAGACCCCATTATGTGTTTTGGGAAGACAAATTGTAAGTTTTTATTGCACCTTCTTACATGTAATTACTTTTAGTCCTTAAGGGGTGTGGGCTTGGATTGTGTGTGTAAGTAAAATGTCATTTCTTCACCCACTTATTAATTGTGCTTTGGAGTTTGAAGTTTGACTTGTGAGGTGGAGTTGAGGATGAGTGATGTGGCATCCTACATGGAGCCACCTCACCCTCCTCTCTCCCTTTTCTATTTATTCAAGTTCTTTTGCTTGTTTGGGGGTTACTTCATTCTTTTGTGCTCTTTCATTTCTTGGAGTTAGAGGATTTTGGAGAGCTTGTGGTCTTGTGGGAGCTTGTTGGTGATTTCTTGGGTTTGAAGGAGCTTGGAGTTTGACTCTTGGAACAAGCTCTACTATGGAAAGGTAGGAGCTTTACTTTTTCTTATGTTATTCCTTTATTTTGTGTTTGTGTGCTTGTTTTGTTGAGTGTTTGGAATGCTTGTTGGGTGCTTGGGTAGATTTCCTAAGTGTGGTGTAGGAGGGGACTATGGGGAGAATTCATGTAGGGAGGCATAAGAGTTATTTCATGTTTGGAGGGAGTTTGGGTTGGGTGCCCCACCTTGGACAAGGAATGCTTGCATTTCTTACTTGTTCTTGTATAAGAGAATGAGGGAGGCATAAGAGTATGTGGGAGGCATAAGAGGTACTTGAGGGAGGCATAAGAGTATGTAGGGGATTTGAGATTTGTATTGGAGGTTTTTAAGGTGGGCACCCATTTCCCATTGGGAGGCATAAGTGGCCTCCCCATAGGTTCTTGCTCCTTTGGCTCTTCATTTAGAAGCCTTGTATATTTTTGTTTGTTTCTCCTTCTTGTGTTTGTAGTTTGAGTTGAATGTGCATTTTGGAATGGTTGTGAAATACTTGGTTTGTGATGTGGAAGCTTTTTGTTGCCATGTGTTGGAATCACCTCTCATTGTAATGTGGTTGGGGCTCGGGGGCCAATGAGGAGGATGGCTTCTCCCCCTCATTGGATATTTTGGTTGGGTGGAGAGTGTTGCCTCTCCCCCCATTTTTTTGTGGATCAAGAAAATCATGAAGGAGCTCTCTTGTTGGTGTTGTGAAGCTTGGAGCTTTTGTTGGAATCCTTAAGAAATTCATTCTTGTGAAAAAACTTTTTGTTATTCCCACTTAGAGTGGAGGAACTTGTAATATTGTATTTCATTTTAGCTACATTGTTGTATTATTTTTCACTTTAAGTGGAGGACATTGTATTAGTAATTGTGAAGGAAAATTTGTGTTGATTTATTGGATATTAAAATTGTATTGAATGTGAAAAAAAAGGAAAGATTTTGTTTGTAAGTTAGTTTTTTGTTGTAATGTAAAATGAAAGGTTTATTAGTGAAGCTAGTTTGAAAGTAAAAAGGTGTATTGTGGAAAATAGTTGTATTTTTTAGTGGAATGAAACCTTCATTAAGTGTGTTGTTCTTGTCTTGTTTTTAAAATATATTAATGGAAATATTGTTGTAAAACTCTTGTGGAAAGGTGTTGGAAAATTGTATTAAGAAATATTACATTTCATTGTGTTATTGAAAGCATGTAAAGGAAAAGTTAGCTATTGTTATTTTACTTGTATTATTGATGAAGAAAGATGCTCTTATTGAAATAAGTTTCCATTTGGTTGTCATGAACATAGTCTTAAAATTCTATATGTAAATTTTCAACTATTGGAGTAAAAAATTATTGCTAAATCTTCCACAAATTTATTAATGGAGATGTAAACATTTTACTATAGAGTTGTATTACATTCAGTTCTTACACTAAATTTATTAAATTGTTAAAAATTTGAAATTTATTTTAGTATTCTAACTTAGCTCATCAAAATTACTTACCTCTATTGTTTTATCAAAATTTGATAAGTCAAAATATAATATCTTTAAATTATTGCTATAACAATATTAGTATAATAATATGATTAAAGACAACAAATTGATATTAAATTTATAATATTAATTAACTATAGTATTAATATATTAATATATTAAATTAAAATACTTATATATATATATATATATATATTATATATATATATATATGCAATTGAAATAAAATATACAATAGGGTTTTTTAAGTTTAAAAGTTAAACAACAAAAACTGGGTGAGGGTTGACCCCGCGGCCCATGTGGGCAAAGTTTAGTAAAAGGTGGGGGGTGGGTGGGGTCACCGACCCCCCACCAATAAAATTTATTCACCCTGATCCTCCATAGGGGTAGCTAATACTTTAAATTTATACGGCCATATTTTAAAACATAACAATGAATAAATTCTTTCCTTCTTTATATTATGTAAAATAATTCCTATGCAAAACCATGTGCCTATACATGTATATATTGCATATTATATATTGTAATTTCGTTACGGTTTAAATATACAACATAATATACATGATATACATTTCTATATATGTATATAAATGATAAAATATAATATATATGTATATATACCCATACTCAAATGAAAACATAAATCCAAATCTAGCAATTTGAATAAAATGGGTAAAAACCCATTTTCCCATTTGGGCAATACAAGAAAATGAACTAAATAAAAATAATAAATACATTTTGAAACCCTAATGAGGGTATAAACCAAATAAGAAAATAAAAGAAGCATGTTCATTCCTTCAAAAGCTTGGAAGGGCCTCTAGTGGCTTCCCTTCCTCCTCCAACAACCTGCAAAACTAAAGAAAGAAAATGAACCAAATGAAATGAGAAAGAAGACTTCATAAGGATGCTTTAGGGTTAGATTGCCTATTTCCTAATCAAGGGTCCAAATTGAATCCATCCAAGGGATGAGATTCATCCCTACAAAAAGTAGGTGGAGAGTGGGTGAGTGGGAAATTACCTTTTTAATTTAAATGTTTTAATTTCAAAATATGGGTTGACTTTTAAGGGGTTACTTTATGGGGTAGGGAAGTGTTCATTATCCTAACCCAATATTTTAATATAGGACCTTGCTAGTTGTTTCAACATTGTAGAAATTAAATAACCTTGGTATTTAACTTCATTTGGCCACTTTTACCCTTGACACCCCATGGGGGAATATTCAACTTTAGTAGGAATTAATTTATTATTTAAATAATCCTTAGGGAGATTAAACTTGCTTAGTCAAAACAATGTACTAAAGTATACTGTAGATTTTAAATATTGTGTTATCATGGAAAATTATTTTTATTAAATATCATTGCCTTAGAGACATTAATGTGGTAACTGTCATTTTCAAAAACTTTTGTGGGCACGCTTTCAAAAAAAAAATATTCCATAATTTTTTCTAACTAAACCTAGGTTGTTCTTGGGTCGTGCATGTTATGTATCCAACCTTTGTTCATTATTATTATTGATTCATGTCACTCATCAATTGAAAACTTAGATTCTTAGGTTCTTCAATAACAACAACCAAGAACAAATTTTACACGCACAATGATAAACAAATTTTCAATAATCCTTTTGTCTTCAAGAGTTTCACCATGGGATTTAATTTGATTGAATAAACGTATTGCAAAAGTAAAGAATGGTTCTAACGGAGTATGAACATTTTATTGACATATTTTCAAGATATCTTTGATTTAATTGTAGTTGGTGGTTTTTACTTTCTCCTTACCTTAATATGCTATTTGAAAAGTGTCTACGCAATTTTTGTTTGACTGGATCTTGCCACTCTAGAAAGGATGTTTTCATGCATGGCTTAATGATTATAGAAAATAGATTTTTCATCTTTCTATCTTAATTCCCTCAAAATATCATTCTATGCTTATGAGATTACATTAAATGATGTTGGATCTGCAGGATCGTTTTACCCATTCTCTACAATTTCCGACACATCTAAGGACATGAATAATTCCTTCATGGTTAATGACCAATCCTCATAATTATTTAAGTAAATTGTGGTGTATGCAGACCTGAAAAATATGCTACTCATATATAAGCCATAACTGACTGTCAATATGGAATATCTTCTGAAAAACAACACATTGGTACTAATTTGTAGAAATTAGTAGTCTCTCAACTATCGAAATAGAATCTTTTATTTTATTTGACATAATATATTTTCCTAAATAAGTTAAAGCTAATCTCAACTTTCCTAAAACAAACTGTGCATGCGAAAATAGAAACCGCTGTTTAGAATGCATGCGGGGAGAAATTGAACAATATTCGCAAACAATAGATTAATTAGTTAGACCATTGGAGATGAATATGACATTTTGGATCGGAAAAATTCTTCATCATCAGGAAATACTACAGGGTATCTCAATATTCTAAATGTCGGTCCTGAAAGTTCCCTCAAAAGGTATTTTTCATCTACCCAAAAGCATGAATAAATTTATTTACAATGGTATAACGTGTTAATGAAAAATTCATTTGGTGAAGTGGAAATAAGTATGCAGACATAAATATCACAGTGAAACTAACTTTAGATAGCTAAATAGGATGAAACTAGCACCTGGGGAAGAGCATGTTCGCCATCTATATATTATAAGTGATTAAAATTTGAGCATGGTCCTTTACAAATAAATATTCTTGACAAAATTAGACACCCTCACTAAACATTTTAACCCTTCATATTGTACCCATTTTGGTGTGTTCTCATACGACCTTTCTTTCTTTAGTATTTGTTTCCTAGAAGAATTACACCAGTTTATTGAACAATGTGGTTTATCAATGGTGTTTTCTTTATTTGGTTTGAAAAATATTCTTTAACATTTAGTATGGGGGCCATAACCAACTACACCTAATCTAAATAATCTTCCCAACAATCTTAATTTGGCATTTTTTTGAAGGTGTGGAATTATAGAATATTTTGATGTTTTACTCCTTCTTTGAAATCTTCTTTATTAAAATAGAATGTTCCATTTAGGAGCTATTTAAGTATGTTGTTCTAATAAAAAAATAGAAGGAATTTATTGTTTCAGATCATACTTTTCTATGGTGTTCAAACCTTCTTAGGCAAGTGGACAACATCCTTTCCACCTCAGAAACCAATCATAAATAACTATTATTCCCCCAACATTTACTTCATCCATTAATTTGATAGAGCATCGAAACCAAATCTTGGCATAACTCACATTAGAAGACAAGAAGGATATTATTAAGTTGTTTTCCTTTATTATCTCTTGGGCTACTAATAATATTTTTGACACATGATCTATCTACCCTTTTTAAAAAAAAATACAAATATAATGAATTTTTATTTTGTGCCCATGAAAATATAAACTAGACCGCTCACAAAAATAAAAACAAATGCAAATATTATTTACTTACTACACATAAACAATTATATAACAAAAAACAAATACATATTTTTTAAGTGATTCATTTTTTTGTCTAAACATATTCACCATCTCATTCTAACTCTGGTTAAAAATTTATTTAAATTTTATATTAGAAGGCATAATTATATTAATAAAATATTAATAATGATTAAAATTAAACAATTATAATAATTTTGTATACATTGAATCTTTCCATTATATAGGTTTTCTTAATTATATTATATATTATATTAAATTTCTTCCTAAACAAAGAAAATAAATAAAATATAATTTCAATCGACCATACTTACAAATTATGCCACTCATCCATAATCACAAAATATATATTTTCTAAATCTATTTACAAAATATTGTATTGAATGCTCGGTTGCTTCATTTGGAGCATAGGGGTCTCAAGTTGAAATTTTCTCCACTATAGACCATTTCCCGGGCTGTCACATCATATAAAAGACCTAAGGATGAGATCAACCATTCATTTATAGTACTTCAGGATTAGATCCATGGGTTAAATTTGACAGCCGTTTAGATGTTTTTTGTGATTTTAGACCTAAAATACTTGTAAATATTTTATGTAACTGTCAAACACGACTTGCATATTTAAAAGGTCACCGTCATTTTTTATATAGATTTGTATATAAATTATAAAAATATAGATAAATATATATTAAAAAGATATAATAAATATGGAATAATTAGTTAAAAATAACATTGTTTTGTGTTTTTGAAGAGTGGTATTGAAAAATTACAGTCAGCAGAAAATTGTCTGACAGGCATAAGTGGCCGTCAAATTTAACCCCTGATTTAGATCAACCATTCATTTATAGGACTTAAGGATGAGATCAACCTGGATCAAGGATATAATCATCGACAATAGTCAGGCTCTTACGTCACCCATAAAACCTAAGGGTGAGATAATTTGCGTCACTTATAAAACCTCAGCATCAAATCAACCCTTTGAATAAGGCTGGACAATAGACTTTCACGTCATTTATAAAACCTAACAACTATACCAAATTACACAAATGCTAGATTTATACTTCATCTTCTAATTTATATTTTGATTGGCATCTTGAACTCCCATGTGAGCACAAGCAACCATCTCTACAATAGCAGTATTATCCCATCTCCGAGCAATTATTAAGTTGCAACTTGTACAGCTTCTACATTATGATGTGACAAAGTTATTTGTTTTATTCAAACTCCAAAATCACGGGCTAAATGGCGGTACAATGCAACTAGCTGGCTCTGTGTTTTGGATTGTAACAGCTCATGCGTCCCCATGCATTCCATCCACTAAATCTAATCTGATCGGAATACACAACAGTATGCACTGCAAGGGCTGATGGCTTATGGCTCAGCTTGCATGAATTATTTCATGCATTGTCCAAATTATGTAATTTTCACATGTTTCTATCAAACATGTTCCCTGTTTTATTGATAATTGCAAGATCACATAACGTCTGATAATAGGGTCGAATAATAGTATTATTCCCTTTGACAACCACAGTGAGCAAAGATTGGGTGTAACCTGTCGATTGAATCTCACCTTTCAAAAATCTTATGGATAGATGCCATTGAAACACCAGTCTTCATCATCATAACAAAACATCAAAGAATATTCCATATTCTTCCCTTTCGCAAAAGTATACGATAGCGAACTCCTTAAACAGGTTTGAAGCATTCATATTCAAGTTCAAAGAAAGAATTAATCAAGTATTTAAGTGCCAAATTCGAGGTGACACATGTCTCGGTGAAAAAAGAAAAATTGTACTTCCATTATGTACTAGAGAATTATGTAGGTTTGAAGACTCTTCACAATAGTGTTACGTAAGTGGTGTAGGGATATCTCAACCGTAACTACTAACGGATTTCTAGGATATTCAAGTTCAGGATTCAAGTAGAAAAGATTTACTTTACGAACTTATGTTCATGTTTTGAATACCATATTGTATATAGAGTAGTACATTTAGGATTTGTAAGTGACTTTGTAGATGTAGATTAATTCTATAGAACAGGAGTAGTGGATGCGATTCTTGATAGGATAATTTGGTTTGTTAGTGTTCAGATTTGTTTTGCCCCATTTGTTATTATATTTCTTTCATCTGCGTGTTCTGAAATGTTTTGTCTCTCGATTTGGGTGTTCTGAAAGCTTCTACTTTCATTTGAAATGCTTCAAATTGTTTGCAAAATCCATTGTCATGTCCCTCATTGAAGGAGTCTCCGAATTTTCCCTATTTTTACCCTAATTTCTTCAAAATCCGCAAGCTCCTCAGTTTTACCTATCTTTCCCCGACCATGGAAGCTCTAGAATGATCAATTTACATTTGTATACCTTTCAAAATCCAAACCCATGGTTGAAAGATGCTCGCAACCATGATTCACTTGGTTTTGTTTCGAAAAATTCTTGGCGTTAGCGAAAAAATCGGGTTCTGGGCATGAATGGTGATTTTCTGTGTTTTTGACATTCTGACGAGTGTCTTTTTCCTGTCAAAGTTATTCCTTAGCATTCAGGGGTCACGTGGCTTCTTTTGGTTGGTCAGTGGATGACGGACAAATGCTTTAACTTATCACTTTTTAATTTTTGGGCAAAAAGACAAATTTTGTCCCATAGCTCCGCTCAATTCTGATTGGTTCTTTTGATGCTTACATGGCTTCTTCTAATTGGATGGGGCGCGACAGGTTTTTTTTTTCAATTTGTTCTTTTGGCTACTTTGGCAAAAAGTTCGAAGCTACCCCGCTGCCCCGCCAGGCTTTGATTAATGCAAATTTTAAGTGGCAGGGAAAAAGTCTTACTTTGACCCCACAGGAGGACATGTGAAAAAGCTAATGGCAGAGGTGCGGTGCTTTAGAGGTAAGTTGGATTTTTTACCCTTTTGGAAAAATTGATTAAAATTCTAAAATGGAAGCACGCCCCCACAAATCATTTTAAAGCCTTAAGGTTTTTGAAGATGTGCCATTGTGACGCATGGCAGTTTGAAAAGTCAATGGGGCGGGGAAGCGAACCATTGGAGGTAAATTGGATTTTTTGCCTCTTGTCATCAAAAGGATTAAAATCTCAAAAAAGGCCCGTAAGCCCAACAAAAGGGAGGTCAAGGTTGGATTTGAAAAGTCAAAGGGACGAGGAGGCAGACCATCGGAGGAAACTTGGATTTTTTTCCTCTTGTTACCAAAAGGATTAAAACATCAAAATGTCTCACATACCCGATAGAGAGTAGTCAAATTTTTCCTCAGACAATGGCGGAAGGGCAGAGCTACAGTGGAAATTTGGAAATTTTCCCCTTTTCCAAAAAGAGGTGAAATAGCATAATTTGGCAGTGGTTCCTTTGGCACCCACCTTAGGACACATGTCAAGATCATTTCTCAAGGTTAGAGGTGTGGAGCAAAATGTGAAAAATTTACATTTTTCCAAAAATTGTAAACAGAAAAAGGGAACCCGTAGGCCCACTCTAAAATGGATCTCCCTCGTGGATGGTCCAAATTCATGATAGAAATCAATGGTAGTTGTGCATCTCTATCTGAATTTTCTACCATTTTCACTCTAGAGCTCCTGGATATGTGTATTCTGATGGTTTTTTATCATCTCTTGGAGTCTCCTGCATGCCAAATGAAGAGGAACATTAATCTGGTATCCTAGGTTTGTGGGAAAGGTCTGTAAATGTCTCTCAACATTAATATGCAATCTGACTATGAGATTCGGCTTGATTTTTCTCTCCTTAGCACCCAAAAGACCTGTTTGATATCTTGGTTGGGTGAGGAAAATCCAGGGATGTATTTTACCATTTAAGATGAGATCTAACCTATGGGCTCAATCTGATCTTCCATTTCTTCTTCCCGGGTATGCGAAGAACCAAATTTGATAGATTAGGGGTGGAAATGGTTGGCGAGTAAAGGGAAAAGTTATCCACTTGATAAAGGATTTGAATGTGGGAAATGTTTGAACAAATTTACCCCCTAAGCACCTGACAAATTTTTAGAGATCTGATTCTGGGAATCGCGATCAAGATCATGGCGAGCACTATACACTCAATGTCTCTGGTTTTGGGGGAAAAAGGCTCTATTGTAAAATGATATAAATAGGCATAATTTTACCGCAAAAAGGGTTGGAGGTTGGAATGTTGGAGTGTTAGAGGTCAGAACTGATTTTCTAAAAAACTCGATAGAGCCCATCTTTCTAAGGGGCAAATTTAAAATCAATTCACTATCATTTGTTGATAAAGATTGTCTATAAGTCTTTGGGTGTACCTTAGGTGTGGTTAATCATAAACTGTAGTATTTAATTAAGTTTTCTAATTCGGGCCTTCATATTTGAGTTTTAAATATTATGTGAAAACGTGGTGATTTGGGCCTCCATTGAAGCACACCTTCTGGTTGAAGGAACATATTGATTGTATTGAATATTTCTGATGTAAATTATTTCATTATTGTAAAGTCCCTCAAAAGATCTAGTATAATCAACTTTATCCTGCTTCACCTCCCACCAAAAATTCACTTAAAAATAACAAATCATACCCATACTACCCATGTTTCTCATGTGTGTATACAAATGCATAATTTTTACCACCAAAACATGCAGAAACAATGAGGTTTCCATTATCTTTAGTGGCCTAAACCTTGCCTAGAAAATATCTCCATTATCTAGAGTGATAACTCGTGAGAGTTAGGTTTTGTTTCATTGATCATATTTTCTTCAAGGTCTTCTTAATACTTCACAAGGAACGACATCTCCATCTCCTCCATAAATAACAGGCTACAAAAGGGTCCTATCACCCTGGTTTAAAGGCACAATAATAAAGTAGTGAGGATAGGTCAAATCCTCTTGCAGGTGCTACCCATTTCTCCACATCTGAGTGACAAAGAGCAAGTTGCATTTCATCCCCGGCTACAAAATGACACATTAAATGCTCTACTTCCCTGTATGTTTCTTGGTAGGCCTGTGATGCTGCTCATTTTCTAAGAGAGAATCAATTTAGGTGCCAACACCTTAATGGCATTGTTGTTGGGGAGGAAGAAATGGTTGCAGTTCACATTCAGACCCTGATAAACACTTGTTATATGCTCAAAGTGCTAATACATTTTTCAAACATCATCTTGTGTTTGGGCATGTAAGCAGTATTCAAAGTTGCAAGTGTTGTGTGCAAATTCTTTTAGTTTCCACACCTAGTGCACTAGCTTTCATTTGATAAATCTGGGTAAAGAAAAGTCAGATCATCCCATTTCAAGTTTTTGGTATTGAAAAACATTTGATAGATCATATTTTAGTGCATTTATACAACTAAGGTGGAAATCCTTAGTGGAAACTCCTTATTGATCTAATTCTTAATGAGTATCAGTGTCTTAACCTCTGTCAAGTGAGATTTGTTACTAATATTTACAAATCTAGAAGGAAGAAGATATTTCTTTTCTAGGGATCCTTCTAGGACATTATTTCTAGAGCAAGGAAAAACAAACTCAGAAGAAAGAAAATCCTAGAGAGTTGTTTGAGATCAGAAGACAAGAAAAGGGATCTCCATTAATGAAATTGAGCGCCCTATCATTGAAGACTTCTATTCAAGTTCTTCTGAATTAGGTATCCTCTTTGTGGAACTGAATTCTCCAACTGGAGATGGGCCTTCATTTGATTTTGAAAATTTTGCTTCTCATTTTGCCCCTGTATTTTCAGAAGCTAATAGGGTTTTCTAAGAAATAAGGCCTTTAGGGGATATCCATTTTGAAAGTTATACTCCTATGTTTTAGAGACCCTGTGCCCATTAGCAACTTGTCTCCCCTCCAAGGTCACCTCCTTGAAACAACATGGCCCTTTCCCCACCCAGACCTCCATTTGTTGTAAACACCTTTGGTCCTATAAATTTTACAAAGATGACCAGTTATCCAAATGCAGTTTCCTAGGATGTAAGAAATAGATTACCGAAGTTCCAAGGAAACAACGATATAACTGGTGATCAACATCTAAGGCTTTTTATCAATATAATGACAGACTTTGAGATTGAACATGAAGATGTATATATCAAATTGTTTATCCATACTTTGGAAGAGGATTCTAGGGAATGGTACAAAGCTTTTCTAGATAACTCCATTGACTTTTGGACTGAGATGAACAATGCATTTAGATTGCAGTACGGTGATAGAAATGACCCTAGGTTTGTTCTGTCAGAATTTGAAAACATCAAGAAGAATCCTATTGAGTCAGTACATAATTTCAACAAAAGGTTTAACAAGACCTTGAGTAGATTTCTTGTTAGCTGAAGGCCACATGATGAATCATGTTTAATCAAATATTTAGATGGATTTGATAAAAAAACTACTTACTACTTGAGGGAAAAAACCCCACTAATATGAGGCAGGCCTTCACCATGACTCTGCAAATAGAGAACAACATCAAGGCAATTTGAAAGCCTCCAAAAAGGGAGGGTGTAAAATTAATTAACCCGAAAAAGCCTCAAACAAGTAAGGCTGTTGATTTGGAGGAAGTTTTGAAAACTTTGGCCGGGATTGTCAAAGAAATATCATACAAGTTAGCCCAAGCAGAAAAGGGAATTGGGCAGATTTCACAAGGTCAGTACAAGCAACAAGGCCAAGCCAAGTTTACAAATCATCATAGAAATTATCATAGATATTATGAAAGAGGCAAGGGACCTATTGGATTTGTAAATAAACAATCCCAGGTGAGGGAAAATAGAATGGTACCTGATCCTTTGGCTGTCAGAGTTACTGTTATGGAGGAGACAAATGTCATTGATTGGTGTGATAGATGTTTCATGCCCCATGCTCCATGTGAAGAAGATCAGCAAGAAGAAGAAGAAGAAGTTGATCATGATAATAATGATGATGTATGATGGGTTGCTCCACAAGCTCACAAACAAGGAGAAACTTCTGCTAAGGTAATAATTTCTAGAATTGCTACTGATTTTTGGAATTGCATGCACCAGGTACCTTTTCTTCCTCTCTCTCATACTTTAGAAGTAGATATTGTACAAGCTTTTGAATTGCCCAATAATGACTTTGAATATTTAAGAGCTTTAATGATAAAGAAATGTGATGGAGGAATTCCATCTGAGGAGGACAGACATTTATTGATGAATGTTGTTGTGGCTCAAGAAAATGAATACAACACAAGAAGTAAGGTTGTCAAAGGTATAGGGCCTCAGACCAAGCTAAAAACTCTATTTCTTTCAAATATTCCTAAAGATCCTCCTAAGAAAGATGCATCTGCCAAGGGCCTTGCTGTCCCAAACAAGAATCACACCCCTCCTCATGCCCAAACTTGTCAAAAATCTTGTGCCATCTAATGAGTGTGTCAACCTTCCTTCCAATGTTGCCTTGCCAAAGTCTGCCCCTTATGATATTGCCCAAGTCTTGAGTTGGATCAAGATCTCAGTTCCAATTGTTGAGTTGCTTAGGATTCCTGAGCACAAGAAAAGGGCTCTTTGAGTATTTGGGGTTGAAATAGGAAAAAGACTGCCCTAGGTAGAAATGTAAACATTGTGGAGACTCCCCAATCATTGAAGAGTTAGAAACACCACCAGTGTTGGAAGAACTAGGTGAACCACCTGAGGTTTATTTGGGAACATCCTTGGTAGATTCTCAGGTGAATGTGGATCCATTCTTCACCACTCTAATCATTAAGGACAGACTGTTGCACAACTGTATGTTTGATTCAGGGGCATTATGCAATTTTATGCCTCTGCAAGTTAGGAATGAACTGAATATCAAATTAACAACATCATATGGGAAGTGCACTATCATGGACTCCAAAGAGGTGTCAGTTGTGGGATGTGTGAAAGGTCTGATGGTACAACTTGTAGCATATCCGGGAAGGAACTTGAAGCTTGATGTAGTTATTGTTGACTGCCCAGCCAAGTGGGGTATGTTTTTGTCTATAAAATGGGATGCAAGAGTTGGTGGGAGTGTTCAAATGGTTATGTCATATGCCACCATCCCAATTGAGGGCAGCCTTGTCAAATTGTATGGAGAAAAGAAGATGTTGCACCTTATTGAGGATCCTAACAATGCATCTTATGAAGCATTGTACAAAGTGTTGATGCTGATAATTTTTTAGGATTTGCTGATAGAAAAGAGCACAAGATTGAAGAATGCAAATGTCTTGAATAGGCAGGCTCTCTCTGCACTTTATTGTTTGATGGACCTTGCTCCAAATTCGGAATGGTGTTGGTGTTGTTCTAATCTCTCCAAGCTAGGAAGAGTTTTGTCTTTTCCTTCAAACTCAACTTTGAGTGCACTAATAACATTTATAAGTATAAGGCACTATTGTTAGATCTGATGATTGCTTGGAAATATGGTGTTAAGGACATCATTGTCAAGGGAGATTCAGAATTAATTGTAAAGCAAGTCATAAAACTGTATACCACAAAAATCAGTGAATGAAACAATACAAGCATGTAGTTTGGGATATCATTGAGATGTTTATTTCATTCAACATTGTGCATCATGATAGGAAGTTCAATGATTTGGTATACAAACTTTCAGTATTAGGATCTCAGTTTGATAACTGTGCAATGTCCCCATATTGCGAGTATGATGTTGAAGTGCTAACTAGGCCATCTGTACCTGAAAAAATTAAACATTGGCAAGTTTTTCATGATGATGCTCAGGTCAGAAGATTTCTACAGAATAAAGGGGAGTTTTCTGATCAAAATATTGATTGGGAGCCAATGGTGTGCGTAGAAGAGGGTAAAGAAACCTTGTTTGGAAAAGACATCATCCAACTAAAGACTAATACCATTCCTAGAGGGTTGGTTTCTCTTGAAGTCCAACTTTGATAATTATGATCACATTATTAACAAATGCATAGCAGCCTCAAGGAATATTGAGGAGCATGACCTATGTACTAAGGAGAAACCAATGAAGATATGGTTGGGAAGTAATCTCAGCAAGGAGGAAAAGCAGTCTTATGTCCAATTGCCAAAAAAATATCAAGATTGCATGGCTTGGACTTATTCTTAACTAAAGGCATACCAAGAGGATCTGTTTCAACATGATATTCCCTTCTAATCTAATGAAAACCCATTTAGGTAGAAACAAAGGAAAATCAATCCACTCCTATCTCTCAAAATGCAAGAGAAACTAAAGAAACTGAGGGACGGAGGGATTATTCAGCTTACAAGGTATTCTTCTTGGGTTGCGAACCTATTACTAGTAAAAAAAAAGAATGATGATATCAGTCTATGTGTGGAGTTCAGAAATCTGAACAGAGCATCAATGAAGGATAATTATCCTTTACCAAACATGGAAAACATGCTGCAGCTAGTGACTGGTTCTGAGCTACTTTCTACCCTGGATGGTTTCTCTGGTTATAACCAAGTTGTGGTGAAGGAATCAGAAAGAATTAAAACAACCTTTACCACTCCTTGGGGGACTTATGTGTATGTTAGGATGCCCTTTGTCTGATGAATGCTGGAGAAACCTTTCAAAGAGCAATGAATGTTGCTTTTGTTGGTTACATCAATGATTTTATTGTTGTTTACCAAGATGATGTAACTATGTTCTCCAGAAAGTGAGGTGATCACTTGCTGCACTTGGAAAAGATGCTGATAAGATGTAGAGAGTATGGCATTTCACTCAATCCAAAGAAGTTCCATTTTGGAGTGCAAAAGGAAAAGTTGCTTGGTCACATTGTGTCACAAGAAGTGGTGATGATTGATCCAGAAAGGGTACAGGCCATTAACAAGGTTCTAATCCCAAGAACTAAGAAAGGAATTCAATCCTTTTTTGGGTAGATAAAATTAATATGGAGATTCATATGAAATTTTGTTGATTTGACCATTCCAATCAATGACATACTGAAGAAGGACCAAGCCATCAAACGGAAGAGGGATGCCATTCAAGATTTCAATTGAATGTAGGAGGCATTAAAGCATGCCCATGTCTTAACAACTCTAGATTATAAGAACCCTTTCCAACTATTTTCCTTTTCTTCATAGAACACTATTGCATTTTTCTTGTTGCAGAAAGATGATGAAGGGGCTGAAAGGCCATTTGCTTTTTTTAGTAAGGCATTGCAATGGGCTGAGCTAAAGTACACTATTATGAAGAAACAAGCATTTTCCTTGTTGAAAGAAACAAAGGTTTCCAGGCCTTATATTCTAAGTTCAAAAATAGTTGCTTATGTTCCTCACACCATGGTCAAAGACATCTTATCAGATATGGAAGTCTCAAGCAAAATATACAGATGGGTGAATAAGTTGTAAGAATATGATACGGATATCAAAACCAAAAATTTGGTGAGAGGTTTGGGCTTGGATAAGCTTATGGATGAGAGAAACTTGCAAACTATTGAGGTAAATGAGATAGAAGAAGGAAGGGTAGATGTATTCGAATAATTGATGAGTTCTGATTGGTAAAAGTATGTGATTTTTTATCTTAGACATCTAAACTACCTTGAGTATTTAAGTAAGAACCAGAAAAGAGCCCTTAAGTTAGCTTCCAAGAATTATGTCATTACTGATTATGGGTTAGCTTGGAAGAACCTTGAGGGAGTTCTCTTAAGGTGCATTACTGAAGATGAAGCCCCCAAGGTAATTGCTGATTGTTGACAATTTTTGCACTCGTGCAAAAATGGAAAACTCAAAACTTCGTCATTACATTGAAATTTTTTGGGTGAAGTATACCTAAGCTAAGGAAGTTTTGATGTTATTAGTTATTGTTGAATTAGTGACAAGTTTAAGTGAAATATGTAGTTATGTATGCTATCTCAAAACCAGCCCCACAAGATCACATAGTCTGTAATTTCATGTCATCTTAAACAAAAGAACACAAATCCCTGAAGGACAACTGGGTTGTCTTGATGAAGACGACATAACTACAAATCAGGTGAAGTGTTGAGTCTTGAAGCAACAAACAAAAATACAGATTACAAAAAATCAGAGTTCATTACCAAATGTTACAAGTTCCTATTAATGTTCTTTCCTTCATAATTAAAACATTCAATTATGTTACTGAGTTGTTTAGTCCATTATACAATCCATACAGGAAATCTAGAGTGCATAGGAAAATACACAACTCATTTTCAGAATTCAATGTTTTATTCACAAGGAGAGTCAAATATTTCCCACAAAATCCATGCGATGTAACTGAAAAGTAAAGTACAACTACTGAAAATAAAGGTACACGTGGATGAAAGAGAAAGAAAAAGAGTATGAGTGAACCCATCATTTCCTTAAGGTTTCTTTCTTCGATCAGCTTTTGTTTCTCCTTCATCTCCATTGTAGAAGCCATTGTACCTAAAAAATAAGAAAATTGAACTATCAGTCATGAGGTCAGGGATCAATTCATATTCCTACACTATCCTACTTCATGCATATGAATCTTCTCCTAACATGAGATGTATTCTAATTAAAGAGAAAATTGCATGCATGTTTTATTCACCCAGAAAGAAGAAAGAGAAAAGAAAGAGGAAAACATTGACATAAGAGAGGCCAAAAATCCTAATTATTTTCTAAATTGTTTTCCAACTGTGGAGGTACAGGTTGTAGCCAAAGATCAGAATAGATGTCATAAGTTCATGCAGGAAAAGGAAGAACATAACTCAAAGTTCCAATAACTATTCTAAAATGGAAAAAGTACAGTGAAGAAGAGAGACTAGCAATAGAAACACATGTTTCAGTTTGCAACAGAGTGAAAAAAGCTGAATTAAAGGATGATGTTTTCCTAAGAGAGGAGGCCACAGTTGAAAGGAATGAAGACAAGATACTGGAAAAATTTTGACAGAGCTCCGCCATGTAAAATCAACACTTTAAATTTTTAGTTGCTATGGGAAAAAGCTAGTTGCTATGGGGAAAGTTTAATTGCTACGGGAAAATAAATTGTTAGTTGCTACGGGAAAATGAATTTTCAGTTGCTACGGGTAGATTAAGCTAGTTGCTATGGGATGATAAATTTTTAGTTGTTGCAGTAAAGATAAAATTAAAGCTAGTTGCTAGAGGTGAAAGCTAGTTGCTATCAGGTGAAGCTCAAGTACATCCTTTGAAACTCAAAAGAAAATGGAACTACATGTTGATAAAACTTGAATTTTCCAAATGTACAAGAGTTATAAACAGAGTTCCAGAAATAATACATTATGCATAGTTTCATAAAATTGTACATTATTTTCAAAAATTCAAGAATAATTTTATAGTCAAATATTCAATAGTTGATTTTCAAAAAAACAATTGCACTCATCTCATGGAGAATTTCAAGGTTCAAGTGATCTCAGTTTGGAAAGGATTAAAGTAAGTATTCTAAAAAGATGCTACATGATGTCAAAGAATCAAGCTGATCCTGAAATAATGAATTGTAACAGATGGATTCTCCAGAAACTACAAAATGAGCCAAAGATTTCAGAATGGACCTGTTGTAATGTACAAAACTATATTTGTAGAAAATCATAACCATCTTCTACAATATTCTAAACAAGTGATGAGATAACAGTTGTCTGGAAGTTAAAGCATAAAGAACTCATACAGAGAAGAGGCTAAAGTATGAATATCTCGAAAGAAGAAAGTACTCCATGTTGCCACCTTCATAAACAAAGCAAAGTATGAAGTAAATCAGAGTTTCATAACAACAAAACACATAACCAAAGAGTCTTTCCAAAATCTCATTTTAGCAAATGGATGAGCATGATACATAACTAACAAAACCGGGGAAATACAATCATTTTACATAATTAAATCAGTACTTCAAGTTTCATATGTATTTTCCACACAAATTTGAAATGTTTCTCAAAGGTCACATATCTACAGATACCCAGAAGTAGGAAAGTACAGATCTATAATTCATGATGTAGATGAGGCCAATGAATAGACTCACCATAGACAATCAAATGGTTAGAAATTTCAAGCAACTGGATGTTAAAGCGAGAGATCCATAATCCCACGCGAGGTTTAAAACTTGGAAGTCAATCAAGAGAAAAAAATCACAGAACCCACAAATATTTCAAAAATGTTCAGTGATTCAGTTGAAGAAGAAAAGAAACAAAAGTTACGCATGCAAGAGAGATTACCTATAAAGGACTATGGTGGCCAAGAAATAAAACCTCAGCTTTTAAAAACATACAGAGGTCTGAATGGTACAAATGATAAAAGGATGGAGATGAGCTTAAAGAAACAATAATGGTGGCTCACACTTCAACCACCACACTTCAAAAGCTGCGCAGAAACCACAAAATTGAAATGACAAAGAATATTTTATAGAGAAGGTGCTCCAAATTACAGTGAAATCCAAGCTCGAACTAGAACAGAATAACAGTGTCGAGGGGAAAATTTGCGAGGGCTTGACCTATAAAACCAAAATCCAAATGAATATGCTTTAGGGTCAAGTTCACATTACTACCTGAATCTAAGAAGTGGGTTAGCCAAAACTCAGCGACAGTAAGAGATCAATGGTTTAAAAATCCCAAGGACATAAGATCAACATCCTCAAATCATCGCAACAATCAATGATAACCACAGTCAAGATGTCACTACCTATAATAAATGCCAACCAAATCCCTAATCATAGTACAAAAATAGACATTCTATGATGATACAGTGTATAAAGATCAATGACAGAGAGCAAGGTATGAAATTTCAAAAATAAACCATCAGGGTTATAATTAACTTGACCAAAGTTGATGTCACCACCCAAGCCACCAAGGGGTGAGTCACCGTGGGAGGGGACAGCTCACGTATCCATCAAATTACTCATTGTAAATGATTTTGAAAGTCTTAACCCAAGTGCATGTTTAGAATAATTTTAAAGGGGTGACTTAATCATATGTCATGATCACCAAAAGATGAATATTATAATATGCAAGGCCAACATAATCAAAGGGTGGTTGAATGTATTATGATGTCCATGCCATGGCCAAAGGAGATGTCAATATCAAAACATGTTCAACCATAGGTTGTCCCCACAGGAGGAATTATTTTGTAAATATTACCAAGTTTGTAATTATTTTGCTCACACAAATGGAGTTGTATTTTACATGCCTTCACATTAGGAAAAATAGAGAAGATGACATAGTTGCATGTTCATGGAAAGAGACTTACCTAGCAAAAAACCTTATTTTTAGCAAAATTATTCATCCTTCTTTTCATTAAAAATTGAAACAGTCAACTTCACTTTGACTGTAGTGTAAGTAAGGCTAATAATGCCTATTTGTAATTACATGCTCTATTTTTCCCTTTATCTATTATTAAATAAATATATAAAAATAAGATGCATGGGTGAGTACAAGCCTTAGGCTATTTTTAGGGAGAGGGTAAATTTTATTTTTGCTATATATTGTGTGCCTTTATAAAGCATAAGAGACTTCTGGACAGCTAGAGGACTTTTTGGATATATGAGTACTGAAGTAAATTTTTCCAATTTGGCCCTCTGAGTGTGAAGTATTTTTTTCCTTTCCAAGTTAATTTTGGTCAGTCTTGTCTATGTTATATTAATCTTGTGAATGCAAATTCCCTGATCAATCACCTTACCCTGCTGTAAATTTAGTCTTTTCTGCTTAATTTTAATGTGCATGTTAACTTATTAGTACTATTGTGATTCTTCCTCAGTAAAATCTTGTTTTTTTCATACGTAGACATTCTACAGTAAAACTATTGGTTTGTGCATCAAGAATATTTCCCAAATCAATTGTGCATATACTCAGTAAAATTCCTAATACAAATTTGGTGTATCACTTTAGTTTTAATTATTTCTAGGTCATCTTTTACCCTCAAACTCCCATAAGTCTGTTTAGGATACACCGATAAGGAGCTAACCTTGATACCAGAGACTCACCTCAAAATAGGTATACCCACATACCTGAGGTGTTTTCATTGTATCTACAAAAGAGAGAGATCAATTGTACAAGCTTAGAAACCTACATCTATCTATCTATAGGGTGCACTTTCAAGAGATAATTTCTGATCAAACATGGAGCTTAGTTTGTGGGGGGAATTTTATCTAATTAATTTTAAGTCATTTTTAACACAAGATCCCGAGGGCTGAGTTATTTCCCGTGGCCAACTCTCTTCAAACGATCACAAATCTTTTGATCATAAGATGTGAGAGTTTTCCTTCAACCACTTCTCTAGAAGATTGAAAGCTTCAGGCTCCCTTAATGTTTTATTGCATCCTGTATTACCATTTTAATCCCCATTTTGCAATGGGGAATGGATTTCATTGGTGAGATTTCAATACCCTTCAAGTGTTGGCCATAAGTGGAAATCTTGTAGCCACTGATTACTTCACCAAGTGGGTGGAGGCAATCCCCACCAAGAGAGCAACACACCAAATTAGAATCATGGACTTCATGTTGAACCATATCATTTACAGGTTTGGGGTGCTAGTGAAAATTGTTGCTGACAATACCATGAGCTTCAGAGCTAAACCCTTGGTGGCAATGTGTAGAGAATATGGGATAAATTTGACATATGCCTCTAATTATAATCCCCAAGGAAATGGACAAGATGAGTCCAGTAATAAAAATTTGCTAAAGATTATCAGAAGAACCTTGGAGCTTAACAAGAGAAAATGGGGGTGAGCAGTTGAAGTTTTCTATCTGGGATAACCGAATTACTGTTAAAAGAGTAACTGGAAAGAGTCCATTTGAGTTGGTGTATGGAACTCAGGCCCTACTGCCCCTACATATGCAATTATCATCATATCAGTTCATGCAACAACTGGAAGATCAAGAAGTAAGTCCATATGATGCCCACATTAACCAGATTGTTGAACTTGATGAAGAAAGGAGGGCATCCCACCAAAGGCATGTAAAGTTTAAAGAAAAGTTGAAGAATTTGTTCGATAAGAAGGTCACTCCCAGATATTTCAATGTTGGAGATCTTGTGCTACTATGGGATAACAGGCATAAAGATAAGGGAAAGCATGGAAAATTTGATGCATTATGGATGGGAACTTACTCCATTGATATTAGAATTGGTGAAACATACCTTCTTCCTGAAGGACTTGGATTGGGAATTTTTTGAACTGCCTGTTAATGGCAGGCATTTCAAAAATTTCTTGGATTGATTCCCCAGAATCAAGGTGAACATCATCTGTATAGTGTATAGTTTGTTGGTTTGTTTTCTGTCTTTTGTGTTTTTACTCGTTTTGGTCCTTGGTGACCTATTTTTGTTGGTTTTTCTGTTCATTTTTTGGGAGATGGCTCTATTTCTCTACTCTGCAAGCTGACTCCTTTTCCCAATGGATATTTTTGGCACTTGGTCTACCTTTGTTCTTGTGGCACTCGCAGGGAGTGCCCATCCCCGAGTCAGAGCTGATGTTGGTGCTCAGATTTGTTTCTCCCCATTTGCCATTATTTTCCTCTGATCTGCGTGTTTTGGAAAATTTTGTCTCTTGATGTGGGTGTTTTGAAAGCTTCTACCTTCATTTAAAATGCTTCAAATTTTTTATATAATCCATTTTCATGTCCCTCCTTGAAGGAGTCTATGAGTTTGCCTTGTTTTTTCCCTAATTTCTTCAAAATCCTGCAAGATTTTTCAATTTCCATATCTTTCCCCGACCATGGAGGCTTGAGAATGATCAATTTACATTTTTATTCCTTTGAAAATCCAAATCCATGGTCGAAAGATGCTCAGAACCATGATTCAATTGGTTTTGTTTCGAAAAATTCTTGTCCTTAGTGAATAAAATCATGTTTTGGGCATGAATGGTGATTTTATATGTTTTTGACGGTCTGACGAGTGTCTTTTTCCTATCAAAATTATTCCTCAGCATTTAGTGGGGATGTGGCTTCTTTTGGTTGGTCAGAAGATGATGGGAAAATTCTTTAACTTATCACCTTTTTGCTTTTTTTTAAAAAATGGAAAATTAAGTCTCGTAGCTCCACTCAATTCTAATTAGTTCTTTTGATGTTTACGTGGTTTCTTCTAATCTGCATGGGGCGTGGCGAGGTTTTTTTTTTCAACTTGTTATTTTGGCTACTTTGGCAAAAAATTTAAACCTAGCCCCATGACCCTGCACTAGGATTTGATTAAATAAAATTTTAAGTGGTAGGGAAAAAGTCTTACTTTGACCCCGCAGGAGGACACATGGCAAAGCTAATGGTGGAGGTGTGGGCCTTTGGACGAAAGTTGGTTTTTTTTCCCTTTTGGAAAAATGGTTTAAAATTCTAAAATTGAATTGCACACCCCCACTAAATTATTTTGAATCCTTAAGGTATTTGAAGTTGCGTCATAACAGCTAGAGATCCCGTGCTCAGTCAAGGTCTCAACTTTTGGGGATCATCTCAAGATGTGCCATTGTGACACGTGGAAGTTTGAAAAGTCAAAGGGGTGGGGAAGTGGACCATTATAGGTAACTTGGATATTTTTTCCCTCTTGTCATCAAAAGCACTAAAATCTCAAAATGGCCCACAAGCCCGACAAGATGGAGGTCAAGGTTGACTTTCAAAATGTTAAGAGGCATGGGGAGGCGGGCTAGTGGGAGGCAACTTAGATTTTTTACCCCTTGATGTTCCAAAAGGGCTGAAATACATCAAAATGTCCCACGGGCCCAATAGAGAAATGTCAAAAATTGCTCCAGTCAACAGCAGAGATGCAAACTTCGGAGGAAAATTGGAAAATTTTCCTTTTGTGGAAAAAGTGAGTTAAGAGTGAAAAAGGAAGTGGGGTTCTGTTGGGACCCACATTGGGACATGTGTCAGACCCATTTTTCGAGGGCGGAGCTGCGGGGAAAAATTGGAAAATTTTCCCATTTCCAAAAAAGAGGTGAAATAGCATAATTTGGCCGTAGGTTCCTTTGGGACCTCACATTAGAACATTTGTTAGGTCTCATTTCTCAAGGGCAGAGGAGCAGGAGTAAAATGTGAAAATTTTACATTTTTCCAAACAGTTTTAAATGGAAAAAGGGAACTCTACATGGCCTACTCTAAAATGGATTTCCCACGTGGATGGCCCAAATTCAAAATAGAAATCAACGATCAGCTGTGCATATGTATCTGATTTTTTCTGCCATTTTCACTCTAGAGCTCCTGGGGATGCATATTCTTTTGGTTTTTTGTCATTTCTTGGGGTCTCCTACATGCCAAATGAAGAGGAACATTAATCTAATATCTTGTTTGGTGGGAAATGTCTGAAAATGTATTTTTCCATTAAGATGTGATCTAGTCATTGGCGTTGTTCTGATCCTTGGCATGCAAAAGTTTTTCATATCTCTGGTTGGGTACACAATCTAGGGACCACCATTTAAGATGCAGATTGAGCTCTAGGAGGGATCTGTAGTTCTTCATGCTGAGATGTGGAACTAGATTTGACAGATTAGGGGCAGCAAGTGATTAGCGAGTAATTGAAAAATATCTAGAAAGTAGTTGAATGCGGGAGATGTTTGAGAAATTTACCCTCTGCAGCACCTGACAAATTTTTTACAAATCTGATTCTAGGAGTCACGATTAAATCATGCAGCATGGTGCTTTGAATGTCTTTGGTTTTGGGGGAAAAGGATCTATTGTTATAAATGAATTATTATAATATTGAATGAATTTTCTATGAAAAAGGTTGTAAGATGGAATTTGGAGTGTTAGAGGTCGGGACTTATTTTTCTAAGAGAAAATATTGATAGAACTCGTCCTTCTAAGAAATCATCTGAAGAAATCTATTTATCTCCTTTGTGTTAAATTTGATAATGTCAAGGTGGTTGTGAGTGTACATCCATTGACAAGCTCTAATATTGTTCTAGAAAATTTCCCCTCGCTGATAAATTTAATCAAACTTAAGTTAATCTGCGTTGAGTTTTGGGCAAAATTTGTGTCTTGCTTCATTTCTAAATGTCTGTAAATAGTTTTCCTCATTCTTGTTGCAATCTTACATTGAAATCTTTGTGAAATCACACAATATCTTAACCTTTGTGATAGTTTGGTGGCATTTGAAATTTCATTTCATCAGAATATCTTTCATCTTGACAGTGAGAATAAAAAAATTTAAAATCATTGTGACTCCTAGTATGACTATAAGATTTTTTGTTATCCTTTGAGGGTATTTTAGGCGTGATGAAACAGAGGTTGATAATGTTTAGTTAAGTTTTCCAATTTGAGCCTTCATTTTGGATCCTTGAAGTTTGTGTGAAAAGTGCTAATCTGAGCCTCCATTAAAACACATATTCTGGTTAAAATAACTTCCTAGCTATCCCGAAGCATTCTAGTTTTCAAGGTCTCCATATTTGTAAAAATTCTCAAGGATCTGGTGAATCAAGTTCATTTCTGCCTCACCTTCCACCAAAAATTCATTTAAAAACAACCAATCATACCCATACTACCCCTGTTTGTCCTATGTGTGTACAAATGCATAATATTTATTACTAAAACATACATAAGCAATCAGGTATTCATTGTCTTTAGTAGCCTGAACCTTGCTTAGAAAATATCTCCATTATCTAGGGCGAAAACTCGTGAGAGTTAGATTTTGTTGTATTGATTATGTTTTCTTCAAGGTCTTCTCAATAACTCTATAATGAAGGACATCTCCATCTCCTCCACAAACAATAGGCTAAAAAAGGGTCCTCTCACCCTGGTTGAAAGGCACAACCATAAAGGAGTGAGGATAGATCAAATCCTCTTACAGGTGCTATGCATTTCTCCACATCTGAGTGACAAAGAGCAAGCTACATTCCTTCCTCAGCTATAAAATGACACACAACGTGCTCTACTTGCCTCTAATATTTCTTTCAAAACCGTGATGTTGCTCAGCCTTCTGAGGGAGAATCAATTTGGGTACCAACATGACCTAGTCAAACTATGACCGGAGGCCTACAAAATGCCTTTGTAAAACTATCAAGAGGAGTGTTTTTCCCCAAAATTAAGGTTACAAGCAATTTTCTAGTAAAAATACTAAAGGTTTGTGAAGGTGGATAGGCATTTCATTGTTCAGGGTTCAAACTATGGTTCAATACGAAAGCCAACTTTTCAGTTTGCAGCTTCCTAAAAATTGCAAAACGATGTAATAGGGATCATAAAGGAGTGTTGAAAAGATCGCATACAATCAATCAAGGTCAATCTAAGCTTTGAAGTGACTCCTCACATAACAAGGAAATATGAACTAGAAAATTAACATCTCTTTTTCATATTTATGAAGAACCTATTTTACAAGTCTCCGAAAATCATGATTTATCTATTTTAATAAGGGAACAGTCGACATATTTACAGGGAACTCAACTATAACATGTAAATAAAAGGGGTACTGTAGCCATCTAGTTTTTTTAGGAATATTTTTATATCATCACTGTGACCATGTAAATGCATTCAAAATGACCTGAAACCTGCTATTGTGAAATAAATAAAAACTGCACATTAGAACTCATTGATATATTATATTATTTTTCACAGGAACAAGATCTTTACTTGATTTGGTGGTGGGAAGATGATGGGAAGATTGAAAGAGTAAATATTTGAAAAATCCATCTATTTGATAATTTTGGCCATGTCTCTGACTTAGATACTAGGTTCTCTACCGATATCCTTGATTAAAATTTTGGCTTCAAGATTTCCCATGGTTAAAACTTGGGTAATTTCTATATGTTTGATCTTGTTGCCTCATCAAAGTGGCAATTCAATTAGATAGTTTTTTACAAATATTCTAAGTTCATCACTATCATTTTATTAGTGGGAAGAGTAGGAAGTGAAGGAAAATTATGAATCATATGTCTCAAGGATAGGAGCAAGAGAGGGTTAAGCATTCATAGGAATCTTAGGAAACAAAGGAGTAAGAAGTATAGGATCTATATTTCTAACTTGAATTAAATAATTTTTATCCCTAATAGTTATTATAGAATTAAGATCTCTTAGAAAATATAGAAATGCACCTTGAGGAGATGGTTTAAAAAGGGTTAGGATCCTATCCCAAATCTTCTAAAATTCATGGAAGCTGTTAATCCTGTTAAAATTTTCCATAAGCTCATTTTTATCTATCTTGATGGTTGTTAGTTATTATAACAGAGAGATGTTATCTTTCTTTTCTTTAAACTTCCTATAAAGTGATTCTCCAAGTTCATCCCATGAGTGGAGAGAGGTAGGTCACAAACTTTTATACCATTGTAGTGTTTTTCCTTTGAGGGAAGAAGTTAAAAGTATAACACACATTAGCCACATCTTGAATATTCTCTATAGGGGTAGTAATATTTTCAATAATAAAGAATGGAATTCCCTTTAGAGAAATAACCAAGATATAATTATTAGCCACCAAGGCTAAAGGACTGCCTCCATTAAAGGTTACAAATGGTAAATTCCTTTGATGAGTTATGAAAGGAATTTTTCTTAGCTTTTTGAGGGGATCATGGAGCAACCTAATAGGAGGAGTATAAATAATTTTATTTGAAGGTGATGGGGATCCATGCACTGGTCTTCTTTTTCTTCTTCTCTTGGGTAAGAGTTCTAGATATTCAATGCCTGTATTTTCAGCTCTTACTACACTCTTGTAGAACCTATTTTTCTTGGACATTTGTATTTGTCATATTCTCATGAAACTGGGTACTGAACTATTTGAAGCCATTAGATATGATCTTGTGATTTGCTATATGTGTAGAAAAATTCATCCAAACCCTAATATCAACTAAGAAACACATCATTCTTATTGAAAATGATAAAAATTGAGTTATAAGTGACTCAAACTCTCCCACTAGGCATGCCAAAAACTATTGTCACTTGATATTTCATGCTTTACTAAAACAAAGCTTAACACCTCAATGAAACATGGAAAGACATCCAAAGTGTGGGACAATGGTGCCTTTTGAGGTCAATCTCTGGAGAGGTTTGGTTTCCTTCTATCCTAGCTCACTATGACTATCTAGTCAATACTAAACTATTGTTACCTAATCCTATCCTAAAATTCCAAGGGACCATAGTTGAGAGAAAGAGAAAATTGCTTAAATAAAAGAGAGGTGATGAACCAAACTAGAATAGGGTACAATTATGGCTCCAAAGACATAGTTGAGGGAAAGACCCTCGAAAATGGGTGCTTAGATATAACATTACATGTGAAATTCAAAAGAAATTCACAAAGAGTTCTATGAGAAGTGACAGGATAAGATGGAATTCATGCAAGAGGACTGAAGGATTCACAATAAACACTACAAAATTCAAAGGAAACGATTAACACTTACAAATATAATATCACAAACTCATACATTTACAACTTCACATGGAAAAGGAGCGTGAAATTCCCACAGGAATATTACCGAGGTATAAAAATGAAATCTTTGAGCTTATAAGGGAAGATATCTAGGAATTAACATAATTGATTGTTTTTATTTTCCAATGCACTTACATTTATAGAGAAAGAAGGGAGGAGGAGAGAATCAAATCACATCCTTCGTTAAATGAATCAAACCACCCTGTCAATCATTAAGGACAAATCATCATTCATTTTGTAGATTAGGTATGGGAACCTAATATTATTTCCAATCACAAGCCATCAGATCTTCTGGAAGAGGAAGAACCCGTTCTAAAACCATGAGCCAGAACGCATTCAATTCTTATAGTGGGTGGTTAGTAATTGGATTTAGGTTATGCGTAATTTTTCCCTCATTCGGAAATTTTTTAATGTTCCACCTTGATGTTTTAGTCTTTTGTGGGTTTATTCTGACCTTATGTATCATTAGCAAAGTTTGAAAACTCATAGAAAACTCACAACCTTACTTTTCACTTCCACCTTAATCTATAATCTATCATCCACTTCACAACATTATTTTGACCTCTACGGGTTAATTTTTCACTTTGCGGCTTTTGTTACATTACACAGAATTTTCCTTTTCACTTGGATCCTTTGTTCCACATATTTTACTTCATTTTGCAAACTTCTAAGTTTTGTAACTTTTATTTTCCTTGTGCCACATGTTTCAGCTTTGTTTTTTCTGCAGACTTATGACTTACGTGTGCTTTTGAATTCCACGGGTTTCTCTCTATTTCATAAGTAGTCATTATTTTTTATCCACAATCACCTGTAGCATTATCTCTTCATTCTACAGATTTTTACCTCCAAAAATTCTCCCTTGTTACGTGGATTTTAGAAATTTTTTGATATTCTTGTTGGTGTGTGTGACTGTCCAGTCATCGTCCACATCACCTAGGTGAGTCATCTCGCCTTGCGAGAGTCATAGGTCTTAGGAAGTCAAATGACAAGTGTCAGATTCTGTCATAGAATCTGACATTGTCATTTGCATCAATGTGTCATAAGAGTTACATTCCTTATTTGGAATTGTAACTCCTCTTCTAATGGCGTCATATGCGTCAGTCAACGTCATATGCGTCAGTGGCATCATTGAGTTCTTTCCTTGTTTAGGCATGGGGGTTACACAGCACCCCTATTTGTACTTCCTATTTTTTTGATCTATGAGTATGACCAGACCCATTCTTCTTACCTGCAATCTTCTTTCCATTGTTTCAAATCTTGCGTATTGCGTTGGCTTGATGTTACCATCGGAGTGCAACTTCATTGTGGTGCATCACTTTTCGACATCGATTCTCCCGAATCCCTCTTTCATGGTTTCAGAGCTGGTTTCAGTAAACGTGCACTCTTCGTTTCTCAGTTGTTTATTACTTCTGGTTTCTTCTCATTTCCTCGTGTGCAAGTTTTTTTCGATTATCATTTTGGAATTATTGCTCACCTTGTATTGAGGTTTCAACAGTTGCAAGTTAATGTATTTGGTTGGTTTGTTTATCAGCTGAGTTCATATTTGGATATTTCTAGATCTTTGTGGCTGTTGTTTCTGGGTGTTTGTGTGTTTCTTGCTGGTTGTGTTTAGATTCAGTTGCAGGGTAAAAGAAGAGATCATTTTTTGGCGTGGACCTGTGATTACTGGTTGGGATCGTTGCTTTTTCTTCACCGGTGTATACTCAGACTATTCTGAGCTTGTTTCCTCATTCGCTGTGGCTCCTTGCTATCTGGAAAACGTTTTTTTGGCAAACCTCTCACGTTTTTTCAAAACCTCTCACGTTTGGTGCCTTATCTTTCACGTTGCTTGGACTTGCAAAGCTACTCACGTTTTTCCTCTGTTCTGAGCATTTTCCACTGTTCTTTGGCTCTGACATTTTTTTGGGCCTTTCTGACTGTTTTCATAATCATATGGTTTCCAAGAGTCTTTTTTGCTGTAGCTCCTCAGGTGTTTTTCTCCCAGCTCGTGGCTCCCTCATTTTCTCCTTTGTTCTACAGGCATTTAAACCTGTTCCAGGGGTTTTTCTATACACCTGGCTGCATTTTCAACTGTTCCAGGCATTTTTTTAACTATCCTAAGGCATTTTTTCTCCTTTCCTGTGTTTTTGCACGTTGTTCTGGTGTTTTTCCTAGACTCTTGTGGCATTTTTTTGGACTGGTAAGGCGTTTTTTTGCCTTCAGCTGGCATTTTTTGGACTGTTCTGGCATTTACTGACAGTGGAAAGTCACTGCATTATCTATTTTTACCTGCCTTTCATCCCCATGTGGCTTTCTCAGTCCGCTGCCAGGTAATATCTCTCTAAAAATACGTTTTTTTATTCACTTTTCTTAAAAAAACGTATTTGCATTCTTTTTACCTTATCACTCTTCAAAAAAACGTGTTGTTTCATTTCTTTTAAAAGGTATAAGGTAAAAACATTACATTTTATTAGCATTGTAATTTTTTTGGCTTATTTTATTAACCTTCCGTCGAGTGCCGAAGGCGAAGGGTGAGGTCTGGGATTGGCAAGTGGCTAATCCACCCTCGCATTACAAAAAAACCCTATCTCAAATTCCATGCCATTTCCAACGAGCATACATATGACACCCTTTGCATGCATTTAGGGCACTTTTTTAATCCATTTGCAGGCTTATTGGCTTTTTCCTCATCAGTTGCGGGAATTGGTTTTTGCTATAACTTTTGACTCGTTGCTCGGTTTTGAGCACTTCTTTAGTCAAAGTTGCATGTTTTTTCACACTCTAGATGATGGGATCATTGGTTTTGTAAATGCACTAATTTTATAAACTACCACTTTTTGGGGGGGTGTCTTTGTATTGCTTAATTCAGCTCATTTTTTCTCGAGTTTTGTTCTATTGCTTTTTTTGTGGACTTGTGAGCGCGTCCGCCATAGTCTTACGATAAAGGGATTCTTTCGTGTGACGTGAGATGTTGTTTCTCACAAATCTCTTTCTTATCCCTCTTGCTTCTCTCTTTCTATGCTTGCTTGCAGTGTCGATCTGTTGCACCCTACGAACCTTGATTGTTGTCTCCACCATTACACGTTATTATGCTAATTGCAAGGTGAGTGACAAACTGGTTCTCTGCACATAGTCGCATATGTTTGTAATCAACGCACTGAACTATAAAGTGCCAAACTCAGGGGGTGTAATTTTGTTCTGGGGTGGTTGTTTCCTTTCTCTCTCCTGAATTTTGTTCTGGGGTGGTTGTTTCCTCTCTTCTTCCTTCTGAATTTCTTGGTTCTATCTCTTCATTATGGATATCTCTAAAGTACCAGTGTTCACACATTTTAATTTCTTCGAATGGAAATATAAAATTATATTGGTTTTACGAAGTAAAGGGTTATACCAAGTTGCCATGGGGTTAGAGACCGAACCTACTGATGAACCCGAAAAATCTAAATGGTTCAACCGTTGTGATGAAGCCTTAGGTCTTATTTGTATGTCTGTCTCTCCCGACTTGCTCTTCCACATCGAAACTTCCTCAACACCCGATCAAGCATGGAAAACACTCGATGATATGTTTGGGAAGCAAGATGGCATGAGAGTGAATGAGTTGGAGAACGAACTACTAGGGTTAAACCCTAGTGACTTTGAAAACCTACATGCCTTCTTCTCAAAGTTTGTCCACACTAGATTGCTTCTAAAGGAATGTAAAGTGGAGAAGAAAGACTCTCAATTGATCTTGTCGATTCTTTCTAAGTTAGGTCCGAAATACTCTTGTCTTCATTTCAACTTTTCACACCATGAAAGCTGCCTTGGGCAATGTACTTGGACTATGCCCTCCTTTGACAGTTTTTCATCCCAACTCATTCGAGAACAGGACAAACTCATTCAAATGGGACTCTAAAATCCAAGTCACATGCCCTTGTGGAGAATAAGGGAAAGAAAAATGAAAATAATAAAGAAACTAAGGACCAACCTAAGAAAGAAACCAAGACCAACCAACCCCCAGTTAAGCCAATCACTCATACTTCGACTTTTGAGCCTAAAGCATAAGAAGGAAAAGTATAAATGTTCCTATTGCAAGAAGACTTGGCCATGATGAGCAACATTGTTTTCAGAAACAAATTGATCACTTAACTCATTTACTTGAGAAGAATAATATAAGTGTCCTTGAATCCATTAAAAAAAATTCTTAGAAGGGTGAGTCTTCCAAAGAAAAGGAGTCTGAATATGAGAAGAAGAAAGGAAATGCCCTTGTAGCTAGATCAGCTCCATCATCGACGTGGATTATCAATTTTGGTTCCTCGCACCACATGGCTTCTTCAGAGGTTGAATTCTCTAGCATTGAACCATGTGGCATGTCCCAAATCACGTTGGGTGATGACACTCATGTGTTGGTTTCTGGTAGTGGATCGGTAGAGATTGAAGGTGGAACATTTAACCAAGTGTTGAGTGTTCCCAATCTCTCTACCAATCTCCTATCGGTTTACCAAATCACCCACCTTGGTGAAGGAATGCGAGTGGAATTTGGTCCTAACTCATTGATTATTAATGAGCTTAACTCTGACTGCACTGTGGCTGAGGGAAAGACAGATCACCGTTCATGGTTGTATACCTTTTCCCACTTTCTTCTGATTTGATGCCCACCATTCTTGCTCACTCATGCAAATGAGGTTAGCAAGTTATGGCATGAGTTTTTGGGCATCTAAATTATCATTACCTTGAACAATTGAGCCAAAACGAAATGGTCAATGGGCTACCCCAATGTCAAATTTTCTGGGTCTTTGTGACAGTTGTAGACCTTAGGAATGTACACTTTTCTGAAAATATCCTTTGACCTCGAAAGGAAAAGCCTTGAGAGCTCTTCTCATCCCTTGGATCTTGTTCATAGTGACGGGTTTCCTGCCCATTTCCATCTCCTTCATTTACTAAGTAGCTCTATATATACTAACCTTCATTGATAGATGTTTTCAAGCGATATACTTGGGTGTATTTTCTTAAGCTGTGAGTCTGTAAGTTTTTGAGCATTTTTAGGAACTTTATGGGTCTTGTATTGAGAAAGTGGAGGCTTGTAGAACGGTCTATCAAGGTTCTTCAAACTGACCAAATGGAGGTGAACCATGTGAGCAATAGGTTTGTTATATTTCTGTAACTTTATGAATGGATTTTTTGCTTTGCAACGTATTCTACAGTTATTACAGCCCTTTGCAAAATGGAGTTTAGAAAGAAAGAACCAAACTTTAAGGAGATGGCTACTTGTATGGCTCACCCTCGAAATCTCTTCCTTCCTGCAGAGCTATTGGGCCTGGAAGCTTGTTCAGTGAATTATGCATGTTACTTATCAGAACCATGTCCTTCCACACAAGGCTATATAAGAGGAATGACACCCTTTGAAGCCTAGTTTATACACAAGCCTGATGTTTGAGCACTTTTTAAAACTTTAAGTCTTTTTGGATCCAAGCGTTATGGCTATCAAGGATTCCTAAAAAGAAACGCAACAGGCTTTGGATTTCTACAATCCAAACCTTGTATCTTTGTAGTTGCTTATCCCAAAATGGAGTTGGAGAAAGAAAGAACCAAACTTTAAAGGAGATGGCTATTGGCACTGAAGTATTGGGCTGTAGCAGTGAATTGTGCTTGATATTCAGAACCATGTTCCACAAAAGGCAGTAAGAGGAATGAACCCTTTGAAGCATTTTGGATCATTGAAGCCTGAAGTGTCGAGCACTTTTGAGTCTTCAGATCCAACGCTTGATCAAATTCCCAAAAATAAATGTAAGGCATTGGATCCAAATTCAAACCTTGTATCTTTGTCGGGTATCCTGATGGCATAAAGGGATATCGATTGTTGAACCCTACCACCCGTGAGTTTTATATTGAGAGGAGTGTGAAGTTTGATGAGTCATCATTTTAGACTTCCAGTGAGGTAATTTTGAGTGATTCAGATTCTGACTCTTTAGATGATGATGTTGTTGAGCGAGTTCCACCTCTCCCAGCTCCTCCCGACCCTCAAACTTTAGAGTCTTCTGATTCTGACAGTAGTGATGATGAAGGACTATGTCCCTTCTCACTTGATTGAAGAATCATTTTGACTCTGAGCCTGATCCTCTTGGTCCTCTTTGGGCTAAAAACACTTTATAAAGTGCTGGAGATTTAGTTAGAGATACTTTGGATGAGATACGTACTCACTTAGACTTCACTGGATCCCACTCCTTCTTTGCCTCTGCTTCTGATCCACCATCTTTCCAGGAAGCTTCTAGATTCCTGAGTGGGATTTTTCCATGGATGAGGAGTATTCCTCACTCATGAAGAATGATACTTTGGATCTTACCCTTCTTTCTGAAAGGAAGAAAAATCGTTCGGTGTAAGTGGGTGTATCAAAAAAGGTATGGAGTAATGGATAAGTTGAGAAGTATAAAGCGTGACTTAGTAGCTAAGGGTTTCTCCCAGGTAGCTAGGGTTGATTACTCAGAAACCTTTTCTCTGGTTGTGAAGATGAATTCCATTCGACTAACCCTTGCCATCGCTACCACTAACAGATGGGAAGTCCACCAGATGGACGTTAAGAGTTCCTTCCTTCATGGGGACTTAGAGGAAGAGATATATATGGAACAACCTTCAGGTTATGTCCATGATCCTTCCCTCATTTGTAAGTTAAAGAAGTATCTTTACGGCCTTAAACAAGCCCCTCGGGCTTGGTATGCCAAGATGGACTCCTTTTTACTTGCATCAAGGTTCACTCGGTGTCACTCTAACCCAAATGTTTATATTCTATGATAGGATGACTCCATGCTTATTCTTGTTCTCTATGTTGATGACTTGTTGATCATGGGTAAACTCTTCCTCTATCATTGATTCTATGAAGATCTCCTTGGCCAACAAGTTCTCCATGTCTGACTTAGGATTGCTTCATTACTTTCTTGGGATCCAGATTTCACAATCTGACTCAGGAATTATGATCTCGTAGCCTAAGTACTCTCTTGATTTTCTTGCTCATTTTCACATGTCTGACTTTTATCATAGTTGGGGGGAAGCAAGTCTCTCACCTACTCCTTTTCTTTCTGGGGTTAAGTTGGTTTCTGATTGCTCTTCCCCCTTGGTTTACGGTACCCTTTATCGATAGTTGGTGGGAAGCTTGATCTACCTTACTCACACTCAGCTAAATCTATTGTATGCCGTTGGGATCATGTCCAGATTTATGCAGGAGCCTCATGAGCTACATTAAAAGCAGCAAAGTGGATCCTTCACTATGTTCATGGCAACTCACACAGATGGTATTCATTACTTAGGAGGGACTAGAGATTGACTTGGTTGGATTTACAGACTCATATTGGGCCGGTGATCTAGATCATCATAAGTCTACCTCAAGGCTACAATTTCACTCTTGGTTCAGGGTCCTGTCAGTTGGTCCAGCAAGAAATAGAATGCCATTGTCATATCATCGACAGAATAAAAATACAGAGGAGCAGTTAACGCTGCCACAGAAGTTGTTTGGTTACAGTGTATTATGACATAGTTTGGCATCCACTTTTGGTGGCCTACCATTATCTATTGTGACAACATGAGCACTATCTCAATTTGTAGAAATCTCATAGTTCAGCATCAATGGATAAAGCACATTGAGATTCATATGCACTTCATATGGGAGCTTGATACATGAAAACATGATCGACATACACCTATGTTTAGACAGCTGATCAGGTTGCAGACATTTTCACCAAGCCCTTCACTGAGGTGAAGTTTCTTCACTTGACAGTCTCTTCTTGGGGTGAGGTCTGCTAGCAGCCACCCATCTTCTTTGGGCTATATAGTCCTCCTTCTTCTCCTCTTCTTCTTTAGAAAGATGTTGTTTGTACATGGGCACCTTATCAGGCCTTTAGTTGTTTAGGGGCCCATTGACACATCTTTCTTAGTTGTCTAGGGGAGTCTTCTTTTTCTATTCTATGGCTTACCTTGACCTCTTCCTCGGCTTCGATGAAGGGGGTGTGTTGGTGTGTGTGACTATCCAGTCATCATCCACATCACCTAGGTGAGTCATCTCGCCTTGCGAGAGTCATAGGTCTTAGGAATTCAAATGACAAGTGTCAGATTTTGTCATAGAATCTTGACATTGTCATTTGCGTCAATAGGTCATAGGAGTTACATTCCTTAGTTGGAATTGTAACTCCTCTTCTAGTGGCATCATATGCATCAGTCAACATCATATGCGTTCAGTGGCGTCATTGAGTTCTTTCCATGTTTAGGCATGGGGGTTACACAACACCCCTATTTGTACTTCCTATTTTTCGATCTATGAGCATGAGCAGACCCATTCTTCAAAAAGCTTACTTGCAATCTTCTTTCCATTGTTTCAAATCTTGCGTATTGCATTGGCTTGACGTTACCTTTGGAGTGTAACTTCGTTGTGGTGCATCACTTTTCGACATCGGTTCTCGTGAATCCCTCTTTCATGGTATCAGAGCTGGTTTCGATAAACGTGCACTCTTCGTTTCTCAGTTGTTTATTACTTCTGGTTTCTTCTCATTTCCTCGTGTGCAAGTTTTTTTCTGATTATCATTTTGGAATTATTGCTCACCTCGTATTGAGGTTTCAGCAGTTGCAAGTTAAGGTATTTGGTTGGTTTGTTATCAGCTGAGTTCATATTTGGATATTTCTAGATCTTTGTGGCTGTCATGTTTCTGGGTTGTTTGTGTGTTTCCTGGTTGTGTTCAGATTCAGCTGCAGGGTAAAAGAAGAGCTTGTTTTTTGCTAGTTTTGCTTTGACCTGTGATTACTGGTTGAATCATTGTTTTTTCCTTCATCTAGGTGTATACTCAGGTTTATTCTGATCTTTTTCTGTCATCGCTCGTGGTTCTTGCTATCTGAAGTTACCTCTGCTCTGGTCTTAAAACGTTTTTTGTTAGCCTGCTGAAAACCTGCTCACGTTTTTTGCCTTTGATCTCCCACATTTTTCCTGCTCAGCTCACGTTTTTTCCTGGCTCTCATGTGTTTTTGCAAAACCCTTTCCATTGGTTTCTCTGTGGTTCCAGTTTTTAACCTATTCCAGGTGTTTTTTCTATTTGGCCGTTCAACTCCCCAGTGCCATTTTCTACTCTTGTCAGGCATTTTTTCACTGTCCTCAGGCTTATTTTTTCATTGTCTTCCAGACTCAGAACTTTTGGCTTTGTTCTCAGTTACAAAGACATCTTTACCTGTTGACCAGGCATTTTCCCCAGCACCTGTCGTTACCATTCTTCACCTGTTCCAGCGTTTTCTATGCACTGGTGGTTACAATCTGCACATTGTTCTGGCTACCTGTTGGACTCATTCAGGCAACTTTTTGGACTAGTAAGGCTTTTTCCCTTCAGCTGACATTTTTTGGACTATTCTGGCATTTACTTATAGTGGACAGTCATTCATTATCTATTTTTACCTGCCTTTCATCCCCACGTGGCTTTCTCAGTCCGCTGCCAGGTAATATCTCTCTAAAAATATGTTTTTTTATTCACTTTTCTTAAAAAAATGTGGTTGCATTATTTTTATCTTATCACTCTTCTAAAAAACGTGTTGTTTCATTTTTTTAAAAAGGTATAAGGTAAAAACATTACATTTTATTGGCATTGTAAGTTTTTTGGCTTGTTTTATTAACCTTTCGTCGAGTGCCGAAGACGAAGGGTGAGGTCCGAGATTGGCAGGTGGCTAATCCCCCCTTGCAATACAAACAAACCCTATCTCAAATTCCATGCCATTTCCAATGAGCATACATACGACACCCTTTGCATGCATTTAGGGAACTTTTTAAATCCGTTTGCAGGCTTATTGGCTTTTTTACTCATTAGTTGCGGGAATTAGTGTTTGCTATAACTTTTGACTCGTTGCTCAGTTTTGAGCACTTCTTTAGTCAAAGTTTCATGTTTTTTCACACTCTAGATGATGGGATCATTAGTTTTGTAAACGTGCTAATTTTATAAAGTGCTACATTCTGGGGGGGTGTCTTTGTATTGCTTAATTTCAGCACATTTTTTCTTGAGCTTTGTTTTATTCCTTTTTGTGGACTTGTGAGCATGTCTGCCACAGTCTTACGAAAAAGGGATTCTTTCATGCGACGTGAGATGCTATTTCTCATAAAGATCTTTCTTTCCCCTCTTTCTTCTCTCTTTCTGTGCTTGCTTGCAGTGTCGATCTGTTGTGCCCTACGAACCTTGATTGTTGTCTCCACCATTGCGTGTTATTACGCTAATTGCAAGGTGAGTGACAAACTGGTTCTCAGAACACAGTCGCATCTGGTTGTAATCAACGCACTGAATTATAAAGTGCCAAACTCAGGGGGGTGTAATTTTGTTCTGGGGTGGTTGTTTCCTTTCTCTCTCCTTCCTTCTGCATTCCTTGGTTCTATCTCTTCATTATGGATATCTCTAAAGTACCAGTGCTCACACCTTTTAATTTCTTTGAATGGAAATCTAAAATTATATTGGTTTTGCGAAGTAAAGGGTTATACCGAGTTACCATGGGGTTAGAGACCGAACCTACTGATGAACCCGAAAAATCTAAATGGTTCAACCATTGTGATGAAGCCTTAGGTCTGATCTATATGTCCATCTCTCTCGACTTGCTCTTCCACATCGAAACTTTCTCAATGCCCGATCAAGCGTGGAAAACACTCGATGATATGTTTGGGAAGTAAGATGACATAAGAGCGCATGAGTTGGAGAACGAATAGCTAGGGTTAAATCCTAGTGACTTTGAAAACCTACAGGCCTTCTTCTCAAAATTTGTCCACACTAGAATGCTTCTAAAGGAATGTAAAGTGGATAAGAAAGACTCTCAATTGATCTTGTCGATTCTTTCTAAGTTAGGTCCTGAATACTCTGTTTTCGTTTCAACTTTTCACGCCATGAAAGCCGCCTTGGGTAGTACTTGGACTATGCCCTCCTTTGACAGTTTTTCGTCCCAAATCATTCGAGAACAGGACAAACTCATTCAAATGGGGACTCTAAAATCTAAGTCACATGCCCTTGTGGTGAAATAAGGGCAAGAAAAATGAAAAGAAGAAAGAAACTAAGGACAAACCTAAGAAAGAAACCAAGACCAACAAACCCCCAATCAAGCCCATCACTCATACTTCAACTTCTGAGCCTAAAGCAAAGAAGGAAAAGTAGAAATGCTCCTATTGTAAGAATACTGGCCATGACGAGCAACATTGTTTTCGGAAACAAATTGATCACTTAACTCATTTACTTGAGAAGAATAAAATAAGTGTTCCTGAATCCGTTAAACAAAATGCTCAGAAAGGTGAGTCTTCTAATGCAAAGGAGACTAAAAATGAAAAGAAGAAAGGTAAGGCCCTCGTAGCTAGATCAGCTCCATCATCAACTTGGATTATCAATTCCGGTGCCTCACACCACATGGCTTCTTCAGAGGTTGAATTCTCTAGCATTGAACCATGTGGCATGTCCCAAATCATGTTGGGTGATGACACTCATGTGTCGGTTTCTGGTAGAGGATTGGTAAGATTGAAGGTGGAACATTTAACCAAGTGTTGAGTGTTCCCAATCTCTCTACCAATCTCCTATCAGTTTACCAAATCACCCACCTTGGTGAAGGAATGTACGAGTGGAATTTGGTCCTAACTCGGTGATTATTTGTGAGCTTAACTCTGACTGCACTGTGGCTGAGGGAAAGGTAGATCACCGTTCACGGTTGTATACCTTTTCCCACTTCTCTTCTGATTCGATGCCCAATGCCTTGCTCACTCATGTAAATGAGGTTATCAAGTTATGGCATGAGCATTTTGGGCATCTAAATTATCGTTACCTTGAACAATTGAGCCAAAACAAAATGGTCAATGGGCTACCCCGAGTTAAGTTTTCTAAGGGTCTTTGTGATGGTTCTACCCTTGGAAAGCACCTTGAAAAAATCTTTGACAAGGGAAAATCCTGGAGAGCTACTCGTCCCTTAGATCTTGTTCATAGTGATGTTTCTGGCCCTTTTCCATCTCCTTCTTTTACTAGAGCTCTATATATACTAACCTTCGTTGATGACTTTTCACATTATACTTGGGTATATTTTCTTAAGCTTAAGTCTAAAGTTTTCAAGTATTTTCAAAAATTTAAGGCTCTTGCTGAGAAACAAGCGGAACGGTCTATCAATGTTCTTCGAACCGACAATGGAGGTGAGTATGTGAGCAATAGGTCTGAGGATTTCTTCAGTTCTGAGGGGATTGCTTTGCAGTGTACAGTTGCTTACAGCCCTTCCCAAAATGGAGTTGCAGAAAGAAAGAACGAAAATTTAAAGGAGATGGCTACTTGTATGGTTCAATCGAAATCTCTTCCTCCACAGTATTGGATTGAAGTAGTGAATTATGCTTGTTATATTCATAACCATGTCCCACACAAGGCAGGAAGAGGGATGACACCCTTTGAAGCCTAGTTTTGACACAAGCCTAATGTTGAGCACTTTTGAGTCTTCGGATCCAAGGCTATGGCTCGGATTCCCAAAAATAAACGCAAGGCATTGGATCCACAATCCAAACCTTGTATCTTTGTCAGGTATCCTAATGGTGTGAAGGGATATCGATTGTTGAACCAAACTCTAAATGAGGTTATCAAGAGGATCCATAGAAACAATAATCTTCTACCTATGTGGCACAAGTACAATCTAAACCATGGTTATTTTAAAGACCTCCCTTCCAAAAAAACCTTCTAGAATGGGTGGAAAATCTTATGAAAAGGTAATTCACATTTTTGGTGAATGTAGGAAAGGATGGTTTTGTGATGACAATGAATGAAGGATTTATTTAAAGTCACAAGTGGCGGATGCCATTATTGGTTTGTTCCCAGATGAGAAGTATGCAATGTTACTAGACAACACGTATGGAATATTACCGAATGATCAAAATAAATGAGTTGAGCTTCGTCTATATTTATTTGTTACTAGATGGTAATAGAATTCATTTATTCCTGAATGGCCACAAAATTTATATTGTTGTTGTTTGGGAACATATTCACTTTTTACTAGCCGGTAACAAAATTTACTTTTTCCTGGGTGGTAAAAACTTTTTTTTGTTCTTGATATGTTTCCGGATGGTAAGTAAATATATTTGGCTGGTAACACAATTCCATTATGTTTCGTTGTTTCTGGATGGTATATTTGGCTGGTAAGCATTGTCATCGAGGAACATTTTTTTATTACCGTTTGACATTACTACTGTATTCCTAGACATCAACTGCTCACATACTTTTGTTACCATTTCTCCATGATTTAATAATGGCATCCAATATTTATTTTCACTTATTATCCAACATTTTTAGCACACATTTCTATTATCGTCTTGTATTACTTGGATAGTTGATGTGTAGGAAATTTATTGCGCTCCCAGACATCTTGACCTATTCTGCAGGAACGTGTCTTATATACACGATCTTTGGGGCCTAGCCCATGGCCATATCCTTTCCTATACATACCCATCCCCATTCATTTTATCCCATTTTAACTTGTAGGTTTTTTTGAGATAGAATTTTAAAGGTGTTTCCAGCCTTTGATAGCTATTTTAAATGGATTTTCAATTCTTCTAATCCACTTCTAGTCTTATCCAGTAGCCACACAATTTTTTTCTATGATATTTTCATAAAAGAATATTCCTTTTACTAACCTATTTTTTCATAAGAATCTAAACATCAAGGATTCAATACTAAAGAATAATGGAACCAAGAAAAAATTCCATTAAAACAACTTCCCATGTTTATCAAAATATATTATATCTGTAATTATTACAAGTACTGAAAGAACCTCAAATAATGAGTCAATCCAATTGGATTAGTAGCTAATTGTTCGATGGGCTTATTGACATGCCTTATTATCAAACATAACACAATTTTTTAAATAATTTAATGCAAATGTATAAAAGTTGTGATGGCACTTTCACTATTGCATTACCATCCCACTAATTTGTCATTAGAATAACACCTGATGATATTCATCATCTAACAGGCATACACCATCATAACACAATGTTTGTATCAACCGAATTCATTCTACCAGATGAGAAAAATAAATTTTTAGATTCTCATTATGATCTTTCTAATGAATTGATTCTACATCGTGTTCAGGGTAGATAAACAAACATTTCTTAATGGGAAATGTACTACCTTCTCGAAACCAATTTTGATGTTAGATTCAATTGGTGCGCCTTGCTTTCATTAAGAAATTATTTTGAGCTTGACAAATCCATAGTGAAACCTTTTGCAGTTATTTCTTTTTTGTTTCTTTTTTTATAGTATGAGAGATTTTACAGAATCAAATCAACATCTGGTTCAACTACTCTACACAAGAAGATGGATAAACATGTAATTTCCGCTGGACTAACATTTCTAAGTATTTTGTTTTAAAATTATTATATTTTAATTATTTTCAAATACAAACGCATTTAATTAAATGAATTCTAAAAAATCTATAATCTATAAATCTATTATCAACATGACAAAATAAGAAAAATAATGGATTGATGTAAAGTAGGTGTTCTCTTACATAAACCTATTGGTCCTTAGGGGTCTAGATATAATAGTCTAACCGATGTCACTAACAGAAAAAAACATATACGTTGAACAAGAGCCAAACAAATGTGTAGTTTTATGGATTTGTAACACAACTAGGACAAAACACGTGTTATGGTCAATCAAGGTTTTAATTTATCCATAATGAACAATCTTTTTAATTTTGATTAAGTTTTTTTTATAAACTAATGATAATTTGATTCTTGACAATGACATATTTAATTATCCTTATGTGTAGCCACTATATACACACATGAGCATGAAGATATTTAGTTTACAGTTTTCTGTCACCCTTAAAGTTATGGTATTAATAAATATCAAATTATAATTTATTTATATTAGTCTTTCTTGTAGGAATTTATCATTCCTTTTAATTGATTTTCATTAAATTCATGTTTTGTAGTACCACTAGCCTCGTTCCTATACTGAAGACTCCTCTTCCACACTTGTTATATGTTGATTTCATTTTCATCACTGTTGACTTTAGACATGGATATTACTATATCATTTTCGTTTAACATGATATTAGATGATAGATATATTCTGATTTTGATGGATTGTGATTCATAATATGATTCTGTGGATTCTTAGATATAAAGAGAAACATATTATATTTGATGATGATGATGTGTTGTTGATATATGTATTACCAACATTTAGAATTATCATAGTATTGAGTAGGGTTTAGATTTTGAACTAATTTTGTGATCTTTCTAAAATTAATAAAAGATAGAATTAAGATGTTGTTAAAATTTTAGATGAATGGAATTGTTTAGTCTAGATGATGATTTAGTTATATGTGGATATATATTTATTGATATGCGTACATTTTTTCCTTTATGTTTTTGATGTGGCTGCAAGGCCGAAGGAGGTATGGTGCGATTTTCCATGTAATTATATCACAATAATCAAAAGGGGGAGTGGAGACCAACCACGACAGAAAACTAGATGGATACAACAAAGGTCACCATAGAAACTTCTGTTATGTTATTGTTTGTGTGTTTTAATTTTGTTAGGGGTGTTCCTATGCAAGGGATGACCTCTAATTGTTACCATGGGCATGTGTGTAATTCTTCCCTTTTATTTTATTTATTGCAGTTTATGTGGTTTATTTGTGATGTAATTTATTTTAATCCCAGTTGATTAATGTGCTTCGTCAAGTAATTTAATTTTATTATTAAGTTATTTGGGGATGTGAAAAATGGATCATTTATTAGAGTTTTTGGTCTTTTGGTCTATGTGATTTTCGATTGAGTGTAAGTGACTTTCACTGTTTTACACTCTACGTTACCTTGGAATTGTGGATTTGGGCTTAAGGGACATTTTTGGAGGCTTTTGGGACAAGATAAGCTTGTCCCACACCACTTAATTTCATATACCAACCCTACATATGGATTGGGGAGTAAAATTATTACCCCATTAAGTGTTTTGTAATACAAAAAGTGATATTAATTTCTCTTTTCTTACATAGGTTTAAAGTTTGTCCTGAGGGGTTGTGGGTTTGGATTGTGTGTGTAAGAGGTTTTTCATTCCTCTCAACCACCAATCTATTATGCATTGGGGTTGAGGTTTGAATTGTGATGTGGAGTTTAGGATAAGTGATGTATCATCCTACATGGAGCCACCACACCCTCCTCTCTCCCTTTTATTTATATGGAAATTCTTTTATTTTTTGGGGGGTTACTTCATTTCATTGGTGCTCTTGTATTTATGAGTTGGAGGATCTTGGAGTGCTTGTGGAGTTTTTTGGATCTTGTTGGTGTTGGATTGGGGCTTGAAGGAGATTTTTTTGTGACTCTTGGATCAAGCTCTACCATGGAAAAGTAGGAGCTACACCATTGTTTTAATTGTTTTCTTTTATATGTGTATGTTATTGAGTGTTTTTGTATGCTGGTTGGGTTCTTGGGTAGATTTCCTAAGTATGGTGTAGGAGATGTATATGAGGATATTCTATGTAGGGAGGAATAAGATTTTATTTCATATTTTGGAATGATTTGGGTTAGGTGCACTACCTTGGATAAGAGAATGTTTGCATTTCTTACTTTGTTCTTTTAATACAGACATAAGAGATTGCGGGGAGGCATAAGAGAATGTGGGAAGCATAAGATGATCTTGAGGAAGGACTAAGAGTTGTGTAGGGGTTTTGAGATGTATTTTGGAGGGTTTTTAATGTGATCACCTAATTCCCATTCGGAGGCATAAGTGATCTCCCCATAGATCCTTGCTCCATTGGCTTTGTATTTCAAGCCTTGTGAATTTTGTTAAGTTACATTATTTTGGTTGTCTTTTTTGTTGAATGTTTGTTATATGGTTGTGAAATTTTTTTTGTGATGTTGAAGAATTTTTTATTTTCCATGAGTTGGATCCATCTTGTATTGCATTGGGGTTGGGCCTCGGGGGCCAATGAGGATGATAGCTTCTTCTCCTCACTGAATTATTGGTTGGGTGGAGAGTGTTGCCTCTCCCCCATTTTTGTTGTTGTGATCAAGTGGATACATGGTGGAGCTCTTGTTGGTGATTTGGTATTGGAAGTATTTGTTGATGTCCATAAAGAAATCCTCCTTTGTGAGAAAATCTTTCTTGTACTTCCCACTTAGGTGGAGAAATTGTAGAATTGTATTTTTTAAAAAGAAATGTTGCATTGTAAGTTTCATGTACCAAGTTATATTATTATATTTGATGTAATTTCATTAAAGAATGTGTATTTTACTTTCTCTTAAAATTGTTGTATGTACAGGAATGGATTAGAATGGATATCGTGTTTAAAATTTTACTTGTAATGAAAAAGCAAGGGAAAGTTCATTATTCTTTGTGGAAGTTATGTGTTTGTAAGAGTGAAGGAAGAACATAGAAGTGTAAAATAATAATAATGTATTTTTGGTAAATCTTAAATGTATAATAGTTGTGGTCTAATCCTTGAGTCAATGGTTGTAGTAGAAATGAAAAGATGCAGTAAGTATAATAAGTTGCCTTGTTGATAGATTGCATTTTGTTGTAAAAAGGGAAAACAACGATAATGAGAATTAGATTAAATTTTATTTCTTACTTTGAGATCAATTTTTTTTGTGGGAAAAATTATCTTATAGATGTGTTTCTTTTCACTATAGGAATAATAAATATTTAAACATAGTAATTATAAGCATGGAATGAATAAATGGTTAAACTATTTAACTGTTGACTTTAGGAATAAATTCAAGATAAGGATGATCTTTAGAACACTCTAGTAATTTTTTTTTATGTTGCACAAATGAAGGTTCTATTTTTAAAGAACATGACCACTACCCTATGCAGAGTGGTAGTCGCTAAACCACTGCTCAAACAAGGTGGTGGTTTTTGAATTGTCACCCAAGTAGCGCGGAGGTCCCTAGACCACCGGCCTGCTTTGGGCAGCAGTTTCATCACTTACAGTGAAAAAATATAGATCCGCGTCTGTGCAAATTTAAACTTGATGAAATTAAAAATCTGAGCCTATTAAATATAAAAACAAGACCACCAGCATACTAAAGGAGAAACAATTCATTGTTTGAAGCATGTAAATATTTAAATAGATTTTTTAATGCACTCATTCTCATACATAAAAATTGAGGTAGCGTTTTTCCCCAATAGAGAACTCAAAATGGAAATAACTTTATAACAACTCCATATTTGGAGTGCAAAACCCCTTTGATCTTAAAATGAAAGACAATAAGATAATAAATCCACAACCTAAACTAAACTAAGCTTTATTTTGTAAATTCCTCGATGGTACTTCCTTTCCTTACTCCCATGGCTTCCATTTATACAACCTACAAATTTAACATAAAAAAGTGACCAATTGAGGAGGCTCAGGGAAAGAAAAAGGTTTTAATAAAAACCCATGAGGATAGTTACGGTTAGTATAGAACTGTAAGATCTAGTGGCCAGAATTGGTTTGATCCAAGGGTTGAGGATCAACCCTATAATTGTTAGGTAAGAATGATTATTATGGGTGTTTTAAATAATTTTAAAGGTATGTGTAAATGGGTGAATGGGGCCATTTAATTACCCTTACATGTAAATTCATTTATTTAGTTCCTAGTATGTTTTTGTAATTATTTATACGGACTTTAAAGCTATTAAGATAATGGAACTAGAGTAACTATGTATAGGGTTTATTAAATATGGGTTTGCTTGTTAATTTAAGAAGGAAAATAACATTTAACCAAATAAATTAATTTATGACACCTTCCAAGTTGATTGTAAAAATTTGACCTTACAGATAAATTAAGAAAAATTAATCATTTAACTTAGACCTGGTCCATCCTTGTAATGTAGTAAATATGGGTGGAGATTAATTTAACGTACATTAGGGTTTGACACCCTTACAACCTTATAACTTGAAACAAAAACAAAAAATTGCCACAAATTTCTAGATAATTGTTTAAGGATTAATGTGGTTTCAGAACATCAAATTTATGGGCAATACAGTTCCGCTCAGTTCCATAGTCAGTTTATCACGGAAAACAAAATTCACAATGTAAGAAATATCGATTGATTTCATTCTTATTTATTTGAATTTCTTACTATTCACTTGTTTGTCTTTATAATATCAACATACTTAATCTGATATTATTAAACTATTGATGCTCACAGATCTCTTGGAATTCAATCTCAAAATCGACCTGCGGTTATGGCCACCCCCACTGCTCCAACTCTGTGCTTAAGGAATACATTAGTTTTACCTCCCCTTCTATCTTATGGTATGGAAAACAATATTTTATTTCCTAGAATGAGTAGGGGTACAAAGAATTTTACAACTTCATATTTCCCCAATTTTCCAATCGGCGACGTGTAGAGTGCCAGGGGAACTTATATTTTAAATATTACTGATATGGATGAGGATTATCATGGTTTTGACAAAATTTATGACATTTCAGTACCAGGGAACCATACCTAAGATCTGAATCAATCTACACATAAAGAGGTGCAAGTTCCAATATAGCCATCCTCTTCAGAACTTCCTTCCCCAACTGGGGAGGAAAATTTAGATGATGATGCGAAGAGAAAATATTCAGTAGACATCCTTGTGCATGATAATGCTATAACCCTTGTGATGGAAAATATTATTCCTATCATTAAGGAGCTTAAGATGTTTGAGATAAGAGACAAAGCTCTTATAAAATAAACTAATTAAAGATATCATAAGTTTGAACACAAAAAAAATAAATCATTGATTAAAAAGGAACTAGTGAGATTTGATGTCTTACTTTCTCAAGAAAAATTACGTAATGTCATCATCAATAATATTTATAACACACATAATGTTTTTACTATAATGATTAATAGACTGGCTAATTTGAATGTCGAGGATCATTCTTACTACATTAATTGGAATAGAGACAAGAAACTTGATAATATTGTTAATGCAGAGAAATACCTGGCCGTGGAAAGTTCTATTTTTTTTAGATTATTATATATATTATTATCATTTATCTTCTTATAATGTCTAATTATTCAATTTTTAATTGCATTCAAAATATATGTCCTTGAAGATGGAGGTGAAGGTGTTAGATGATCACCTGAAAATGCAATAGAGAGTGTAAGTGAGGAAATTAGTTTTAATTAAAAGATTTTTCTATTAAAAAGAATAACAATACAATGTAAAGGATTATAAAGGAGAATGGATTGGGTTCAAATATTATTTTGAAGAAAAAAATGATAAGGATCCTTCTTTGGTTTCGGCAGAAGATGTTGCTAGAGAAAATAGAATTTTTTTAGAAAATCTTAATGCTGTTGCAAAAAAATTAGTAGAGTTTTGTGTAATAAAAGATAGTTCAAATGATGTCTATGTTATAGGATATGTTCAAGACAAGGGTCTAAATGAAGTTGAATTAAAACTATTGATGTAAATCATTGTATTTCACAAATGAAATTTGAAAACATTTTATTTATGTGAAATTGTCAAAAAAACATTAGTTGTCTCATGCATGTTGTTGAATGAAAGGTTTTATTTTTTCAAGTTTTTACAATTGATGAATATTATATGTGGATTATGAGATTTGCATTAACATTCTTCAATTTATTTTTAAACATCTATGCACTCAATATTTAAAACTTGTACGTGCATGTTGTTATCGAATCTTGCTAGTTGATTCATCATATAAAGATTATATCCAATAATCATGATGGGATATAGAATTATATGTTTTTTATTAATCCTAATAATCATATTCAGATATATGGATTATAATATATTTACAAACACATGTTCCTATGGAATTGATAGTGAGAAATCAAAGATTGAATACACTTTCCTAATAGTGAACTTTAATTTTATTACATCATCCATTTTGTAGATTGCACAAATATATACCATTTATTATTTCCAAACATTATAAAAAACATAGAAGGGATTTAAACATTTCCAAACATTATAGATGCAATTTATGTAATTGAAAAAAATATCGAATCATAATATATATTTTAGTAAATGAATAATTTCAATGGTTTGGTATCTGAAACAACCCTATCCTTATGATAATAATGGTATATCTTTGATACCAAATGATAGAATAGAATAAGATTGCAATGACTAAAGAGGGATGGAAGCCTCACAAATATTATTGATCATGAAATTAGATTACATAACAGTGCAAGAGCTGTAATATTTATAGATATTAGATAGCCTCATATGGATAGACATGACACCCTATCAGGCACCAACTACGAGATGATAAGACCCATCTCATATGCACATGTAATTACTACTAATACCAATATTGAATGTTATCCAACATAACAATATTGAATGCAAGTCACTAGACTAGAGTGCACATGTTGCACATTATTAAATAAAAGACAACGCAATAAAATGCAATAAATATGCCTATGCTAAATTATGCTAACATTCCCCCCCATTAAGTTTGCATAGTTTCCAATGAAGTGGAGATGAACTCTCTAAACAATGTGAATTTGTCACGTGCAAGTGACTTAGTGAAAACATCTACTTTCTGTTCAGCTGTAGGACAGAACTGGAGCTGTATGTTGTGCTTCAAGACATGCTCGCGTATGAAATGAACCTGTACTTCAATATACTTAGTTCTCTCATGAAATACTGGATTACGAACAAGCTTCAGAACTCCTTCATTATCAACATATATTGGAGTAGATTTTTGTTGTGGTATACCAATTCCTTCCAGTATTCAGCGTACCCATATTGCTTCACAAACAACTTCACCTATAGCTTGATACTCTGCTTTTGTAGAAGAGTGGGAAACAAAGTTCTGTTTCTTGTTTCCCCATGATATTGGTCCAGATCCCATAAAGAAGATGAAGCCTGATGTTGACTTCCTATCATCCATGTTTCCTGCATGATCTAAATCTGAATATCCTATCAAGAAGAAGTTGTCGTTCTTCTTATACTCTAGACCAAGGTCAACTATACCCTTTAGATATCTCAGTATTCTCTTTACTGCTTTCCAATGACGTATTTTCGGTTCTTGCATGAAGCATGATAAATAGCTTACTGCAAAGCTGAATATCTAGTCTATTATATGTTAGGTAAATGAGACTTCTGATCAACTGCCGATAGAGAGTTGCATTCACTGGTGGTGATGGATCAGAACGAGATAAATGAAGTCTCGCTTACATAGGTGTAGCAATAGGAGTGCAGTCCATCATTCTGAATTTCTCGAGCGTTGTCTTGGTGTATTTTAACTATGACACAAAGATATGATTCTCTTTTTGCCATACTTCTAACCCAAGACAATAGTGCATGAGCCCGAGATCTGTCATGTCGAATGATCGATTAAAATCCTTCTTTGTTGCATTGATCATCTTCACAGAACTGCCTGTAATGACTAGATCATCGACATAAACAACCACAACGACAATCTCCCCCCTTGCTTTTTGAGGTAGAGATTGGGGTCATAAGGATTCCTTTCAAATCCATGACTTATGAGATGCTCATCAATTTTGATGTACTATGCTCGGGGTGCCTGTTTTAGGCCATATAGAGATTTTATGAGTCTGCATACTATCATCTCTTTTCTTGGTATTACATAACCCTATGGCTGAGTCATATAGACTTCTTCTTGCAAATATCCATTAAGAAAGACACTGTTCACATCCATTTGGTGGACTTTCCAACCAAATTGTGCAGCTAGAGCAAAGATCATCCTGATTGTCTTGATCTTGGCTGTGGGAGCAAATGTCTCCTCATAATCAATGCCTTCTTGTTGTGCATACCCATTTTCTACAAGCCTTGCTTTATACTTGTCAATAGTCCCATCTGATATGTACTTAGTCTTGAATATCCATCTGCATCCAATGGGTTTCTTCCCTGTGGAAGGTCGACAAGTTGCCATGTGTTGTTCTTCATCACTGACTGATACTCTGAATCCATGGCATCTTTCCAAGATTTTGATTGTAGGGATTCCTGAACTATAGATGGCTCAACTGTTTCAACAACTCTACTCATTAGGGCATAATTGACCTCTTCACGAGCTTGACTGCGAGTTCTAGGTCCAGGATTGGATGATGTGCTAGGTGCTTCATCCAAATTTGCATATCTTATTAATTGAGTATACCATTTAGGTAACTTCTTAGTTGTTCCATTGGCTTGTGGTGGATCCAAGTTTTCACCATCATCCAATTCATCACTGTCATCTTCAGTGGGAACATCAAATTCTATCTTCACAAGAGTTGTATTCTGCATGTTTTTTGAGTCGTTGAGTGGAGCATCTACTTGTTTCTTCTCAAAGAACTCAACATCCCTACTTGTGTATATTTTATTTGCTTTTGTATCCCATAATTTGTACCCAAGTGCTTCATCACTGTATCCAATGAATATCAGTTTCTCAGCTTTCATATCCAACTTGTTCCTATTCTTCTTGGGTATGTGCATGCTAGCTTTACACCCAAATACTCTTAAGTGTGCAATTGATGGTTTCCGATTTTACCATGCTTCTTGAGGTGTCACTCCTTCAAGAGCTATTGTGGGCACTTTGTTCAACAAATAGACTGCAGTTCTTACAACTTCTGCCTAAAATGTCTTTGTTAAACCTGAGTCATCAATCATACATCACACCATTTCCATGATAGTACAATTCCTTCTCTCAACTATACCATTATGCTGTGGTGTATGAGTAGGAGGCATTTGTCGAAAAATCCCATGAGCTTCCAGGTAAGTCTTGAACTCATTGCTTGTGAATTCCCCCCCTCGATCTGAGCGGAGAGTTTTGATCTTACGACCAACTTCATTCTCAACAAGTGCTTTGAACTTCTGAAATGTCTCAAAGGCTTGACTCTTGTTTCTTAGACAATATATCCACATCTTTCTTTAGTAGTCATCAACACAAAGCATGAAGTATTGAAATCCAGAATGACTTGGTTGCATGGGCCCGCAAAGATCGGTGTGCACCAAATCAAGCTTTCCCTTAGCTCTATATGTGTTCTTCTGGAAGGGTACTCTGTGTTGCTTTCCAGCTAGGCAATTATGACACTTGTCAGTGTTGTGCTTGAGTGTAGGTAATCCTTTCACCATTTTTCCCTTTTGAAGTGTTTAGAGATAGCCAAAATTGATGTGACCATATCTGTGATGCCATAGTTCTACAGATTGTGTGTCTTTGGCCACTAGAGCTTGATCATCCTTGTGGACAAAATCAAGTTGGAAAATGCGTCCCACATTGGAGGCTCTTGCTACAATCTTGGAACCTCTTGACTTATCTCTTATCAAGCACACTTTTTCTCCATTATTACTGTCAAAATCTAACTTCAAGTTGTGATCAAGGAGTTGACTAACTGATAGCAAATTCTTGGTTAACCCAGGTACATACAATACATCTGTGATTTTGCAGTCATGCTTTCCAAGAGGTAGTGAGATGTTTCTAATCCCCTTGACACTGTATGATGAGTCATCACCTAATGACACATGGTTCTTGTTAGGTGAGTCACGTAGTGTGTAGAACCAATCCTTGCATCTAGTCATGTGTTGAGTTACACCCGAGTCAACATACCAGATATCTTGTGTGGACTTGGTTTCTTCATCAAATTGAGCAGAATACATGTGGTGTTCTTCATCTGAATCATTCTCATGTTCGGAAATGTACCCTTGTTGTTTGGGTTTTCTTTGCCAATTACCATTTTTCTACCCTTGATTGTTGTTGTTGTTGGACTTCCCTTTATTTGAATTGTTGTTACCCTGTTGGTTGTTGGGTTTTGAATTGCTTGATGAACCCTTTTTGTAGGAATTATACCAACAATCTTTGATGTCATGTCCCCCTCTATTGCAAATGGGACACTTCTTGGTGTTGTCTCGTTGAATTTGGTCCCTTTGTTGACTTTGATTTTGTTGGGAATTCTTGTTATTGGACTGAAATTTCCCCTTTCCTTTATGATTGGAAGATAGTGCTTTCTCATCTTCATGATCTTTGTTGTTCATTGCCTCTTCTTGTTGGAGCAGATTGACCAACTTCTCAAAGTTGATTGTGTGTTCACTCATATTAATAGTTGTCACAAAGATTTTGTAGGAAGGAGGAAGTTCTCGCAACACAATTGGTAGGAGGTCTTCATTAGTTATCTATTTTCCCAATGCCAATAGAGATGCCCTCAAAGTATCAACTCATCTAAAAAAAACTTCAACCTTCTCATTGTGCTTGAACTTGAGAGTATGCAGTTGTGATAGTAAGTTGAGGATGACATTCTTGTTCTTTGCCTCATAGATTGTGCTCAAATTATCCCATGCATCCTTGGCCGATGTGGCATCTCTAATGTGGGGTTGCACATCGTCCGTTATGCCAAACAAGATGATCAACTTGGCCTTTTGATTGGCCCTATCAAATTGAACTTGTTGTCTTCCATCATCAAGTGATCTTGTTGTTTTTCCATCTACAATTGTCCATAGGTCTTCAAACTCAAGTAACATCTTGATCTTTGGTTTCCATGTAGCATAGTTGTTTCCTCTAAGCAGTTGTGAATCTAGCAAGAAAAACTTTAGTGCTTGTGCACCCATTTCTAAATTTGAATTTCTGAAACTTTGAATTTCTGACAAAGGGTAAGGCTCTTATCACTCCAGGTTTATGGTCTTCCTCTCAATATACCGTCAGACCGATATACCAAACCTTTCTATATACACTCCCTTCCGATATACCCATCGGTACGTGGAAGAAGATCACCCTCTCAATATACCCATCAGTACAAAAAGAGGTGTTAACGCACGTGAAATAATTTAGTACGTGGTATGTAGACAATATAGAGAGGGGTTTATGTAAGCACAAACGGATGAGAGGGCTCAAATGTGTGTGTATTGTGTCCTTATTACTCCCCGTTGATTTTATAGGGTCGATACCCAGACGACGTTTAGGCAGCTATGTTAGGCTTTAAGTGCAGTAGTAGTCACGACGGCATCACCCGTAAGTGCTTCCCAGAGGCACCGTATATACTGAATGTTGTTATGAGATCAAAGATCTCGTGTGACAGAACCAAACATAAAATAAAAAATTTATACTTTTTTTTATTTGCATTTTATGCACCAAGATTAGTACAAAATGCTCCAAAATTACATCAAAATGAAGTTTTTGTGTCCCCCCTCTTTAGAAAAAAGGGTCTAGAATCACAAAATACACAATTTAGGCCAAAAATATTTTTTACCCCCCAATAGGTGTTTTTCTGCTAAATTTAGCGGTGGCTCTAAATGTGTTTGGTGAGCTTCTAAATTTGGAAATATCCCAAAATTTAGTAATTTCTCCAAATTTTCCAAGAAAATAATTTAATAAAAAATATGGAGAGAGTGAGAATTGAACCGCTGACCTGTTTGTTCCCAAGATCCAAACAAACAATTGGAATATTGTTTTCACCTTTTCTCACAAACCGTGATGTGGGTTTTTCTAAAATTTTGACAACAACATCATAAAATATTTTTCTTGAAACCCACAAAATTTCATAAGAATAGAAATCTTATCTTTTGAGATCTTATCAATTTACCAGCTAGATCTGATTTTTTTTTCAGAAAAATAATCCGACTTGTATAGACTTTTCGTCACATGTAGAGGCCGAATCTGAAGATGATGTAAACTACAAAGTTGTGCACCTCCTTCTTATCTTTTCAGAAAAAAAAGGCACATCAATTTGACATTTTATGAAAAGGTTACATCCTTTTTTCTAAGAGTTATCTGCTGGAATTTTGTTGACGGGACTGCTTCAACCTTTGCTCCCAAATTCTTCACACCTTCACTTTTAAATTTGATTTTTTTATTTTTAGATCTGATATTTTTTTTTTTCACTCTTTTTTTTAGATCTGAATTTTTTTTCAAGATCTTTCTCCTTTTTTAAAATATTTTTTTCACAAATATTTTTTTTTTCTAGATCTTTTTTTAAAGATCTCCAAATCTGAAATATTCCGCCAATATGTTGGATCAATTGGCTATGCCAATGACCAATAAAAAAAAATTACCTTCCAAATAAGTGGATAGGTCAAATTTTAGTTAAGGGATGCTTGGAAGGAATGGAGGCTGCGGAATGTTTCAATGGCTCTCCTTTGATGCAGATCTTCTTCTCCAATGGATCCTCTCCAATAGTGCTCCTCTTCAACCTTGCTTGGATAGAACCTGCACTCTGATACCAAATGATAATAATGGTATAGCTCTGATACCAAATGATAGAATAGAATAAGATTGCAATGACCAAAGAGGGACGGAAGCCTCACAAATATTATTGATCATGAAATTAGATTACATAACAATGCAAGAGCTGTAATATTTATAGATATTAGATAGCCTCATATGGATAGACATGACACCCTATCAGGAACCAATTACAAGATGATAAGACCCATCTCACATGCACATGTAATTACTACTAATACCAATATTGAATGTTATCCAACATAACAATATTGAATGCAAGTCACTAGACTAGAGTGCACATGTTGCACATTATTAAATAAAAGACAATGCAATAAAATGCAATAAATATGTCTATGCTAAATTATGCTAACAACATATTTTATTTGGATTCTTGCATATTTTTTGAGGACTTTGGAATTTTGGAGTTGGCTTGTGATTTTTTAGGACTTGGAAATGTTGGAGCTTACTTATGGATTGGACATTCTTGCAATGACAAGGTAAGGACTTCACCCATGTTTTCTTATATTTATTTTGTTGTGTAAATGATTGTGAATGAATTATTGTTGCATGGTTTTGATTTTGGAAAATAGAATGGCCTTTTGGTTGTGTAGGAGAAAATGGAAATGGGGATATTTTGGAGGGAGACATAAGAGTATTATTGGGTATTTTAGGAGGGAGTTAGGTTGGGGTGTCCCACCTTGTTGATAAGTGAAATTTGTGTTTATCTTGTTTATTTTATTGAGGGAGACTTTCTCGATAATAGAGTTGAGGGGAGTTGAGGGATAAGACCTATTTTTCTTGGAGGGATGCATAAGATCCTTGTGGGTATGTGATTGAGTTTCTTGTAGGCTTTAAGGTGGGTACCCAAACCCTTGGGAGGAAAAAGTAGATTCCAATGTTCCTTTATCCATCTTGGTTTGAGTTTTGAGCCTTTGTGTTGGGAAAATTTGGTGTTGATGTGATTTTTTTATTGTTCTCATTGTTTGGAAGTTGTTTGAATGTTGTTGTGCAAGCCATGTAAAGTTCCCAATGGTTTTCTTATACCGCTTATTGTTTCATTGCTGTGGCTCGGGGGCCAATGAGGAATAAGGATTCTCTTCCTCATTGGATTATTGGTTGGCTAGAGAGTGTTGCCTCCTCCCCTATTTTGTTGTTGTGTTTGGATTTTTAAGAAGATGAAGGATCTCAAGTGAATATTTGGCCATAGTTGCACTTTGAAGAAAATGAAGAGAGATCCCTCCTTGTAATTTTTTTTTCATGTTGTCTCCACTTAAGTGGAAGGCTTGTTTCCTGCCTATATGAACTTGCATTTTAAATATTTTCAACCTCTTATAAATGTGTTGAGAAAGGTTGAGTTGTATTAAGTTTTTCAAATGTATGTATGTTGGAAAATAGACAAAGGAAACTTGTATTTGTACTATGAAATATCTTCATCTTGCATACTTGCATTTTAAATGGTTTAGTTCTTGTAAAACAAAAGAATCTAGAAATTCTTGTATTATTAGATAGAATAAAACCATTGGAATGGTTTTGAAAATTAAACTTAAGCTCTCTAAATCTAAGCTTATACTCAACTTAAATTATTGCCTCCAAAGTGTGATTTGTGTCATTTTAAAAGATTGATGTTCTTGTTTTGAAAATACACTTGGTTGTTATAAATGAATGTCATTTACTCCATTGTGAAGAAAGGAAATAGTTATTTTTTTTATTGAAAAAGTAGGCCTCTTGAAAATGTTGAAATCTTAGTTGCATCTCATATTTTGTTGTAAGAAAGAAAGTAGTTGTTTAGATTTTTAGAATTAAAAAAAGAAAAGAATATTGTCCTTGCAAGCTATATTAGGTTGAACAAGAAAATTTATTGGATTTCTCAATTTTACACCTATAAATGAATAAGCCCAAATAAATAAGTAATGTTATGTGAATGTTTAAACTCTTTTAGAACAAAATATGCTATAATAAATGTATTTTTTGTAATATATATATATATATATATATATATATGAATGTGTCGTCCGGTTTAAGCCCTACATCGGATGTGATTTTTATTGTTAAGTATTATGTTGGGGATGGGAGGGGAGGTTGCTGACCACACGCCCCACCCCATACTTATATGGAATGGGGGGTGGGGTCGCCGACATCCCCCCACAAAATTAATCTTGATATTTAATTAAAACCATTGTGGCCAAAAAATATTATACTCAACCATGATAAAAAAATGCGGCCTGTGTTTTATTTCAATCTATGTACTATGTAATTTCTAAGCCGTGGCCGCTTATTTAATATTGATGACAATATTATATAATAAATACATATATAATTTTTTTATTATATTAAATTGTTAAATATTTTAAATAAGCTGAATTTTTTTCAGAATATAATTATTGTTATATATACATATAGATATGCATATTTTTTAATTATTTTAAATAACCTGAAATTTTCAAGAATATAATAAAAAATATGCATATGTATATGTATATATAAAAATAATTATATTTAGAAAAAATTTCGGGTTATTTATAATAATAATAAAATTATATATATATATATATATATATATATATATATATATATATATACATGTGTGTGTGTGTGTGTGTACATATATAAATATGTACACACACACACATGTATATGTATACATATATACACGCAAATAATTAGTTTATATACGCTATTCAAACCAGATTTAAAAATGGGGCAAAAAAGTCCATACCCAAATAGGGCAAATACAAATAAATTGCACAATAACAAATAACAATACAAATAAACCCTAGAAGAGGGTTACAAATCGAATAAACAATAAAAATGAGTATAACAAATAACAATACAAATAAACCCCTAGATCCATACTATGAGCTTGAGTATATTTCCATGGCCTCCCTTCTTTTTCTCCTTCCAAACCTGCAAAATGAAAATGAGAAAATAAGCCAAAAGAAATGAATAAGATTTTTTCATAAGGATGTTTAGGGTTAGTTGAATATTTAGATCCAAGGGCTCTAAATGAATCTATCTAATGGTTGTGATTCAACCCTTCAAAAAGTTAGGTGAGGATTTTGGTAGGAAAATTATTTTAAATAAAAGGTATGTGTAACTTGTGAATGGGGCCACTAAAGGGGTGTTAGGAGGTAAGATTATAATGTGACCTTATTGTTTACTTTAGTGACATTTTATAAAGGCCTTAACTTTTGAAATTAATGAAATTAAAATTACATAATGATAACTAGACAATGTCTGTTATAGGAGTTACAATATATTTGAAATAAATTATATGGTTAGGGTAAATGAGACATTAAACTTAGAATGTTAAGTCAATAAATAACATTAGAAAATTAATACTAAAATAATTAAATAATGTAAAAGGGTATTTTAGCTAATGGCTTGAAAGGGTAAGAGACATAACAAAATTTTAATGGGAACCATGGAAGGGGATTTAAGCCTAAAATGTTGAATTAAAATAATAATAATTAATTGTTAATTAGAATGAAGGAATTATTAATCGAGAAATAATTAAATCTAGTTGAAGGTTATCCCGTTGCAACTTGTTAAACAAAAAAATTATTCTGTAATTTTTCCTATCGAATTTAGTGTGTTTTATCTTGGATTTTGTGTGGGAAAAAATGTGGGGATTACAAATGGTTTCAAAACTTGGTGTTCATGTCCGTTGGTTTTGGCGGGAGATAGACAAGTTAACTAAAACAACCATTTTATCTACATTGCAAAGTTAGAAGAATGCTATTTCTAGAGACTTGCAAAACAACAATCTAAGCCTCGTAAAAGAGATGTCAAGCATCATATGTGTTCCCTGTTATGTAGAGAGTCACGTCAAGCATTATCTCGACCTCGTTTTACCATTTTCATTCTCTTTGTCACTCCTCGAGGAGCCATGTTACCTCGTTTTTCATCTTTTAGGTTTTAGGAAATTAAAAAGTTGGGTTTTGTATCGGCTCACCGTTTGGACCGTAAAGAACGAAATGTTTATCTGCCTTTACTAACCTCTAGTATTTTTACTAATGCAATTGTCTGGAACCTTTGGTTTGGGAAAATATCATCCCTGGTTAGTTTGGGAAAGGGGTTTCGTAGGCCTCTGGTTGCTGTTTGACTAGGTCAAATTGACCGATTACAACCGGTGGCTTTGGAAAACCATTCACCAATTGTACATTGTTCGCCAATTCTGGAATCCGTCAAACCATGTGGATTCTTAGTATATAGGTGGACATGTAGGAATTCACCCATCGTGAATTTTTTTATTGGAGCATAGTTTTTGAACGCACTTTCTTAGGTTCTGAGTGAAATTTGGGTATTTTTGAACCTAACAGGAAAATTTAAAAGAAATTTATAGGACCCTAGTTAAGTTAGTAAACCATCATGGAAACTTATTAACATTTATAAATAACTGTTTGAAACTCTATCTTATGAATTGTGTGAAATTTGAATTTTGGAAAAATAGTGTTTCTCTCTCTGTGTGAGGAGGTAATTGAGGAGAAGAAATAGAGATAGAATATCTCACTCAATGTATATTATTCAGAAAGCACGTACATTATTTATAGCAGAGGAGAAGCAACAATAATATCCATAATGAATGGAGAGATTACAAACTATGAGAGAATAATGGAATAGATAATAAAAACTAGTCTAATAATATAAAAATATGTAGACTATGCTAACATTCCCCCCTTATTACATTATTGTTGCAAATTCGACCCCTGAAAAATTCAAATTTCAGTTTTCCAAGAGATTTTGTGAGAATGTCGGTAACTTGTGCTTTTGTAGGACATTACTGGAGCTGAATGTGATGGTTCAAGACGTGCTCTCGAATGAAATGACAATCAATCTCAATATGCTTTATTTTTTCATGAAAAAATGGATTCGGTACGAGCTTCAACACACTCTGATTGTCATAATAAAGAATAGGTGACTATTTTTCAAGAATTCCTAGGTCATCCAAAATGTATCGTAACCATATATATTCACACGCATCTCCTCATGTGGAGTGATATTCTTCCTCGGTGGATGAGATAGAAACAATATTCTACTTCTTGTTTATCCACGAGATAGTTCTTGATCCAAGATGAAAAATGTATCCTCTGGTTGAATTCATGTCATCAATAGATCCAGCATGGTCCGAGTCGACGTATCCCTGTAAGAAGAATTGATCATTCTTCTTATATTCCAGACCATAATCAGTTATTCCTTGGACATATCTCAAAACATGCTTTGCTGCAGTCTAGTGACATTTCTTTGGCTCCTGCATGAACCTTGAAAGATAGCTGATAGAATAACATATATCTGGTCTGGTATATGTCAAATAGATGAGCCCTCCAACAAATTGCCTATAGAGAGTAACATCTACTTGAGGTGAGTCCTGGAATCTTTAAAGTTACAAGCCTTTTCCATGGGAGTTCATATAGGTTTATAGTTGCACATATTGTACTTTTCCAGGAGTGTCTAGGCATATTTTATCTGGGAGAAAAAAATGTGATGATCCTTTTGCCATATCTCCAAGCTAAGATAGTAATGTAGTAGCCCCAAATCTATCATGTCAAAGGCTATTTTGAGATCATTCTTTACAATATCAACTTGATCTTCTGAACTTCCAGTGATCACAAGACCATCTACATATGCAACAAGAATGAAAATTTCTTTTCCTACCTTCTTTATATACAAATTGGAATATGAGGGGTTATGATTGAACCCATGCTGCAGAAGGTGATCATCGATCTTGATATACCATGGCCTTGAAGCTTGTTTCAGTGCATATAATGATTTCATGAGATGAAATACCTTCTTAGGATGGTCTTCGTCAACAAATCCTTCAGGCTAGGGCATGTACACTTCTTCTTTTAGATCACCATTTAGGAAAGTACTCTTGACATCCATCTGCTGAAGTCTCCATCCTTTTTGTGCTACAAGTGTGTAAACTACTATGATGGTCTTGATCTTCATAGTGGGTGCAAAGGTTTCTTCATATTCAATGCCCTCTTTCTGAGAATATCCTTTTGCTAAAAGTTTTACTTTATGTTTTTCGATGGATCCATCTGCCTTATATTTTGTCTTGAAAACCCATTTGCTTCCTATGGGTTTATTTCATGTAGGTAGATCGACAAGTTCCCATGTCATATTTTTCTTGAGTTAGTCAATTTATATATCCATGGCTTCCTTCTACTAAAGTTGACTTAGTGCTTCACGAATATTATAGTCTTGGAGCTATTAATCATTGAAATAATGAGTGCAAAGTTTACCTCATTTCTTGTTTGACTCCTTGTTTTGACTCCAGATGATGTATCTGGGAGTTATTGCAAATGTGATTCTTTGATGGTGTTTTTTACCCACTTCGGATGATAACTTGGCTGCTTTTGAGAAGAACTATGTCATTGCCATGTGGATTGATGTGGAGTCACATTATCTAGTTTTCCAAGGCCAACAAATAGCTCTCCTCACAACACATCATTTCTCTGTGTAGTCTCCTCTGGCTGATCATCTAATTCAGAGATTTGTTGGTGAGAGGTGGTTAGTAATGGTTTTTTTTTTGTCACTACCGAGTTAAAGGATTACTCGTCACAAACCACATCTCAAATCTCATATATTTTCTTCATCTCAGGATCCATGAGATGGTATGCTTTTGAGGTAGTGCTATAGCCAAGTAGGATGCACGGGAGCGTCTTTGGCTCAACCTTCTTTCTCTTCTGAGTTGGGACATGCATGTATGATGTAGAACCAAATACTCATAAATGAAAAATTGATGGATTTCTACCACTCCATACCTCCAAATACACCAGAAGTGGCTATACCAATCAACCATTTTAAATAAATTTAAAGTTACAATGAATGGAAAAGATCTCAAGCCATCAAAGTGAATGGAGTTTAGGCCAAGTTTCAAGAAATACAAAATAAAATAACCGTTCAAACCCTCCACATGTAGCTTAAAGATAGCTCAAAAGATTACTAATAATAGAATCTATGCGAAGAAAGAAAGAAATAGTTTCAAGCAAAATCATGAGCTTTATTCCTAGATGGAAAAACTATGGAAAATGGTAGAGTTATTTTTTGCATAATATTCATAAATGAAACAAAGTTTCAAAGTAGGGATAAACTAACTAGTTTCAAAAACCCTTAACATAAAATGAAAGATGCAAACCACAGGGTCTACCATAAGGAATGACCTTTTGATCTCGCATATACGTTACTGTGCTCAGAAAAACATAAATGTAAATATTTTGAGGAGTTAATGATAATAAAATTGAAACAACAAGGGAAAAAAGTAGTTATAGAGATCAGAAACTAGCAACTTACCTTCAAAACAATGGTGGCCATAATAATAAAGGATCAACAGTTCCATCAGCTCAAAATAAAATCTCATAGAACTCAGTGGACTAAAGTTAATGACGGATATCATAACTGAAATCTTGCTTAGAAGCTCATAAAGAATGAAAAAATTACATCAAATAACAAATACTCAAAATCATAGAGCCCCAAAAGAAAGACTTACAAAGAGAAAATGAGATTTAAAAATAAAAAATGTAAGTTTGATAAAAAATTTGCATGGATTCGCCACTCACAGTGAGCAAATGAAATGACCAAGTGATAAGATCAATGATATTTTTACAAAACCTAACTCCTTCAAATTAGAGGTGAGTCAAAAATGGATGGATGAAATCTCACGGTATAGGATCCAATGATGAAAGATGTTAATTCCAACAAAACACACTGTCAACCTGAGTTTGAAAATTGACGGATCCAAATCAATGGTACTAAGAATGATGGTCACAATCGACACTGAAATCAATGCAACCTCAAAGTAACCCTAACTCGCTGTTGGCGAGAAAATTTGTCTTGTGGAAAAATTGGTGGGTTGCAAGACAACACTATGGGAATCTAAGTACCTCTACTTGAATGACGCAGCTTCTGTAGGCGCATGCAAAAAAGAAAAAAGTGGATTTTAATGGTGGCCTTTTGACTAGAAATCCAACACAGGCACTCCACTGACCCTATGGAAAAGCTATTAATTTGTCACTAGGGAAGAAAATTTGTCTGAGAATGGGAAAGGGAGTGGGAATGGAGATAGGATAAACTAATGTTGTGATTAGAATATCAGATGCCCACACACATTAATTAGATATTTCATTTACATGAATTTATGGTTAGAAGAAAAAGAAATCCGTAGGATAAGCTACAACATCGAATGAAATTCATTGGTTACAAGGTACCGATCAATCTCTCAATCCAAAAGGAAAAATTTCCTTCTTTTATTATTGAAGCTAAAGCAACATTTGTACACAGCTTTGAGGATAGAGGGAAATCTGAGGAGAAGGGAAAATAGATGAAGTATGGCATTTTCTGTCTCTTCTAGGTACATAGCCCTATAGTATTTTTTGAAATTAATTGCCACGCTCGAATGATGTGGAGAAGGCATTATATTCTTCGCAAGAAACCGTTACAACTTGAAAAATCCTCAACGCCTTTTCAAATTCCTCTGTTGTAAAGAAAACGCTCATGGTAGGTTAAAAACTAGATCTTGCAAAGTAACCATTACATTTGATTTGTTAGTTTAAATATAGACTATTTGATTTGCTCATCTAACTCTGAAATTGGGCCATCCAGGTGGCAGGATGGGATTGGATAGACCATTTATGGTTTTTCATGAGATTTGACAATTTGGAAAAAATTGGGCCACAACCCCGCTTTGAATTTTGAACTTAGACACGTGGCACGTTTTTATTAGAAATGGGATCATGGCCCTTTTCTCAATACTTTAACCTTTTTTTAGAAAAAAGGTTCAAAAACTCAAATTCCTTCACCAACCTGCTTTCATGCTTTCAATTTTCAACTTAGACACGTGACACCCTCTGATTGGAAATGGGGTCATGGCCCTTTTCTCAACATTTAAACCTTTTTTAGAAAACAGGTTCAAAAACTCAAATTCCTTTGCCAGCCCGCTCTCCCGCTTTGAATTTTTCCTTGCGGGCTCGAGATTTGAATTTTTCTCTTTAAAGCTTGATCGAGGCTGTGGGTCACTTTTTAAATTTTCACCTTTTTAGCAAAGAGGATAAAAAATGCAAAATTCTCTGCCGACCCATTGCTCTGATTTGACTTTTCAATGGTGGGCCTGAGACCTTGGCGGAGCACTCTAGAAATTTTACTTCACATTTTGGAATTTGGTTAAATTTCATAAATTGCCTTGATGGCCCACTCGTCTACTTTGACTTTTTAACAATGGGCTCAAAATTTGACTTTTACCTTTATAGCCTGATTGGGGCCGAGGAGAAAATTTACTATTTTTGCAAAAAGTGACCAAAGGTGTTAAGTTCACCAAAACTCCCGTTCCTCCCCATCCAATTGGCTATGACCACGTACCTGCATTCATAAGGTAAAATTTTGATGGGGAAAATACACCCATCATCCCGACTATGGAAAATACGTAGAGGAAAAAAACTTCATTTTTTTAAGTCCAATTTTTGATTTTCCTTCACGAACCAGGGGCATGGAGGTAAAACAATGATTTGATGACTGAGGACATAGAAAACGTGAAAAATTTCAATCAAAAGTGGAGGTTGGAAAGAGGATATTATGTGCACAGATCGAGAAATGAAGAATTTCTAAAAATGAGAAAAGGAGAGGTTTAAACAACTCTAGGGCACGACTTCTGCTAATTTCTTGAATCTCTAATTTGGTTTAAACACCAATGAAGGGCATGAGCTCAAAAAATTTGAATTTGGCTATGAAAACGTAGAGCTGTTTTCAGGAGAAAACAACTGGATCTAGCTTAGGGACATGGCGTGACATGAGGATCCAGAATTTCAAGTTTCAAAACATATATATTTGACCAGTGCCTTATCCATTGGGCCTTGCAGAGTCATGTACAATTATGAGAAATAATGGAATGAGGAAACACACAAGCCAAACCACACATCAGAAAAGGGAAACACACTAGGAAAATACCTATGATATAAGGCAAGGGATAACCCTCTTTCACTAATGATAATGTTTCAAGTATTGCCCGCTTCGATGAAATTCCAATGGTGTTCCATCCAAGTATGAGAGGAGAGAAACATTCACACCACAAGCTCCATGAATTTTGAATGGGTCCATCCACAATGAATCAAGCTTTCCATGGCTATCCTTTGGTTCTATTCTCTTGTCCCATAGCAGGACAAAATCTCCAACTTATAAATTCCTTGCTTTGGTCTTATTGTCAAAAAATTTATTCATTTTCAAATGATGCTCTTTAGGTATATCCACCACTTGGCATCTACGTTCTTCCAACTTTGCTAGGAAGAGGATCGTGTTGTCATTGGAGTCTACGTATTGATCATCTTCTATTTTTTTCAACAACTCGAGAGCTGGCATCTCAGTTGTGAGGGGAATCTCTTGCTCAACTCCATACAACATTTGGAAAGGTGACATACCTATTTCCTTCTTAGGAGTGATCCTATTGGCCCATAATGCCTCATATAACTTCTTGTGCCATTTCCTTTGATTCTCATCTACCATCTTGCAAACAATGGTCATAATGTTTTTGTTTCTTGACTCGGCTTTACCATTTCCCTTTGGGTAGTAGTCATAAGAGTGAAATAAGGATATTCCAAAGCCATAACAAAATTTTGTGAGCTCCTTGGAAGAGAAATAGGTCATGTTGTCTACAACATTTTTCTGTGTTGTTCCAAAATGAACAATAGTATTTTCCTTGATGAAGTTGTAGACTGTTTCAAAGCTGGCTTTCTTAGTCGGGATAGCTTCCACCCATTTAGTGAAGTAATCAGTTGCAGTGAGTACATCGGTATTTCTTACACTAGAATGAGGATTCATAACACCAATAAAATCTAGCCCCCATTGCTAAAATGGTTCTTCAAAAACCACAGGCCTGAGTGGCAATACAACTAGTTGTAGATTTCCAGTAAATTGTTGGCACGATTTCCATTTGGAAACCCAATCCTGAGTGTCTACAAAGATGGAGGGCCAATAATATCTCCCTGTGAGGATCTTATGTGTAGTGACCATTGCCAAGAAATTTCCACCATAAGCTTGATCACGATATTCCCTGAGCAACTTTTCTTACTGCTCCTTATCTACACACCTCAGGAAACAACCATCTAGGCCTCTCTTGGAAAGTGCATGATTCCAGATCACAAACATGGTTTCCTTTAGCTTGAGTTTCCTTGTTTTTTTTTAATCAAGATGAGGAGGGAATTCTCCATAAGTGAGGTAGTAAGTAATGTCAGTGTACCACTCATCAGTAGTGGTAACAAAGAGTGCTTGTGAACTGTCTCTTAAATAGATTGAGAAAACACCATATTTTTCTCCCTACTGAGCTTTGAGAGCTTCATCTTCAGCAATCAGCTTACACAAACCATTTCCTCTTACTAGATTAGAGGGTCTAATCTCTAATTCATACTCTTGGGTCTTTTCAATCCAACTTCCTCTCTTAGCGCCAAGATCTGGTTGAGTCAAAATGGACTTGATTGCACGTCTAGGGACCATCACCACTATATGGGAATTGAGAATGTAGAATCTGAAACTTTTGATAGCTTTGACCACTATTTAGGCATGTTTCTCCAATTAATTGTACTTTAGCTCATGATTTTTCAAAGGATAGCTCATGAAAGCAATGGGTGCTTCCAAACCTTCATCATTTTTCTAAACAAGGACAACATAGAGTATATGTTCTGATGCATACCAATACATAATGATGTCCTTGTTGTAATCAGCAGATACAAGAGTTGGAGCTTTGGAAATGGCTTTCTTGATCTCCTCAAATGTTATTTTTCCTTCCTTATTCCACTTGAAACCTGTGTGAGGCTTCATCATGGAAGTTCCACAAACTTAGGAAAAAAATGATGAAGGAAGTTTACCTTTCCAAAGAATGAAAGAACTCCCTTCTTACTGGTTGGTAAGGCTAGTGCTTGGATAACTCTAACCCTCTCAGGATGAATGGGTACTCCATGTTTGTTCACAATGTGTCCCAACAACTGACCTTCTGTGACTCCAAAAATGCACTTCATTGGATTTAGAGAAATGCCATGTGTCCTACACCTTACAAGGACTTGCTCCAAATGAATGATATGATCTCCCCTCCTTTTTGAATAAACCGTGAGGTCATCAAGGTAAATGAAAATGCAATGTTTCAATATTTTAAAGGCCAAGTCAATTGCTCTCTGGAAAGTGGCTCCAACATTAATCAAGCCAAAAGGCATTCTGTTATAAGAAAAAGTTCCCCAAGGTGTTGTGATGGCTATTTTGTTGCAATCCTCTTCTGCCACCTTGATTTGGTTGTACCTTGAGAATCCAAGTATGAGAGGAGAGAAACATTCTCACCACAAGATCCATGAATTTGGAATGGGCGCAGCAACAATGAATCAAACTTTCCATGGATGCCCTTTGGTTCTCTTCTCTTGTCCCATAGCAGAACAAAATCTCCAACTTTGAAATTCCTTGCTTTGGTCTTCTTGTTGAAAATTTTATTCACTTTTAACTGATTCTCTTTAATTTTATCCACCACTTGGCATCTTCTTTCTTCCAGCATTTCTAGGAAGAGGATCTAGTTGTCAATGGAGCCTTTGTACTGAATGTATTCTATTCTGACAGAAACTTGAGAGTTGGCATCTCAATTATGAGGGGAATCTCTTCCTCAACTCCATACAACATTTTTAAAGGTGACATACGTATTGCCTTATTAGGTGTGATCCTATCGGAACACAATGCATCTTATAACTTTTTGCACCATTTCCTTTAATTCTCATCTACTAGCTTGCGAACAATGGTCACAATGTTTTTGTTGCTTGACTCAGCTTGCCCATTTCCCTGTGGGTAGTAGTCAGAAGAGTGAGATAAGGAGATTCCAAAGCAATAATAAAATTTTGTGAGCTCCTTGGAAGAGAAATAGGCCGCGTTGTCTACAACAATATTCTATGGTGTTCCAAAATGAACAATGATATTCTCCTTGATGAAGTTGCAGACTATTTTGGAGCTGGCTTACTTGGCTAGGATGGCTTCCACCCATTTAGTGAACTAATATGTTATAGTGAGTAAATAGGTATGCCCTAAACTAGAATGAGGATTCAAAACACCAATAAAATATATCCCCCATTACTGAAATGGTTCTTCAATCACCACAAGCCTTAGCGGCAATACAACTAGTTGTGGATTTCCAACAAATTGTTGACATGCTTTTCATTTGGAAACCTAACCCTAAGTGTCTACAAAGATGGAGGGCCAATAATATCTCCCTCTGAGGATATTATGTGTAGTGACCATTGTTGAGAAATGTCTAGCACAAGCTTTATCATGATATGCCTTGAGAAAATTTTCTTATTGCTCCTTATCTACACACCCCAGGAAACAACCATCTAGGCCTCTCTTGTAAAGTGCATGATTCCAGATCACAATCTTGGCTTCCTTTAGCTTGAGTGTCCTTCTTCATTTGTAATCAAGATGAGGAGGGAATTCTCTATAAGTGAGGTAGTAAGGAATGTAATCATACCACTCATCAGTAGTGGTGACAAAGAGCGCCTGTGGACTATCTCTTGAACAAGTTGAGAAAACACCATCTTTTTCTCTCTACTGAGATTTGAGAGCTTCATCTTCAACAATCACTTGCACAAACCATTTCCTCTTACCATATTAGAGGTTCTAATCTCCAAGTCATACTCTTGGGTATTTCCAATCCAACTTCCTTTCTTAGCCCCAGGATCTGGTTGAGTCAAAATGGACTTGATTTCACCTCCAACTACCATCACCACTATATGGGAATTGAGAATGTACAATCTAAAACTTTTAATAGCTTTAACCATTGCGTAGGCATGTTTCTCCAATTATATGTACTTTAGCTCAGGATTTTTCAAAGGATAGCTCATGAAAGCAATGGGTGCTTCCAAACCTTCATCATTTTTCTAAACGAGGACTGTAGAGAGTGTATGTTCTGATGCGTAGCAATACATGATGAACTCCTTGTTGAAATCTAGAGATACAAGAGTTGCAGCTTTGGCAATGGCTTTCTTTATCTCCACAAATGCTATTTTTATTTCCTTTTTCAACTTGAAACTTTTTTGAGGCTTCATCATGGAAGTTATATGCTTAGTCAGTTCAAAAAACTTAGGAAAGAAATGATGAACGAAGTTTACCTTTCCAAAGAATGAATGAATTCCCTTCGTGCTAGTTGGTAAGGCTAGTGCTTGGATCAATCTCTTGAGGAGAGATTGATCCATTCTTTAGAGGTAAAGAATGACAACATTAAGATTAATGTTCCTAATTATGGTGGAGGGTTACGACCAGAGGAGTTGATTGAATCGTTGAACTGCATGGAAAAATTCTTTTAGTGGAAAACCCTTTCAGAGGAGAAGAAGGTTAAGTTTACATGAACTAAATTTTTTTGACATGCATTGATCTGGTGGGATCACCTACAAAATAAAAGACAAAGGAATGGAAAGGGAAAGATATGAAAATGGAATAAAATGGTAACGAAACTGAAAGAAAATTTTCTTCCTATAGATTATGCTCAAACACTCTTTTGAAGGTTCCAAAACCTACAATGAATTGAAATGATGGATCCAATTTCCGAGTATACGTTTCAAAGGATATATTAAATAATAAATTATTAAAGCCCATATAAAATAAAACTAGAATATTCATAGGGGATGAAATAGTGAGGCTGTGATTATTAGATAAAATTAAATTTGTAAATAGATAATTTCTCCCATGTATGCATTTGTTATTTTTAGGAAAAACAAAAAACAACTTACTTTTCTATGCATAGATTAAATTTAAATAGGGTTATCTGTTTTTAGGGAAAAGAAAATAAATAAAAAGACTTGTATTACACAAAAGCATGAGCTAATTTTAGGAGAGTTGATTGTTTTATTGTTATATGAAATCCATTTATTTATTAGAGGAAAGTATGAGTGTTTTTATATAACATATTTAGAGAGAGTGTATTGAGTCGAAGCTCTTGCCATAAAGAATAAATATATGTAAAAAAGTGTTGATATGAGTTTACAATAATCTATTTTATTTGCAATTATTTATTTTATTTCTATTATTTATTATTTTTTGTTCCTAATTTATACAAATTGGTATCAGAGCATGGGGTTTTTCAGTAGGTTTCTAATTGACAACAGGTTATGGATTCTATATTCGGTCTACAAACACCACAATTTATAGGAAAGAATTACGAGTATTGGTCATTAACCATGAAGGCACTATTTAGATCCCAGGATGTGTGGGAAATTGTAGAGAATGGGTACACAGAGCCTGCAAATGTAGCAACATATAACACACTCTCATAGGAAGAGAAAGACACTTTGAAGGAATTAAGAAAGAAAGACAGAAAAACTCTTTTCTTCATTCATCAAGCCATGCATGAAAGCATCCTACCCAGAGTGGTAACGATGAGTAAAGAAAAAAATGCATGGGAAACTCTCCAAGTTGCGTGTCAAGGTAAAGAGAAGGTAAAAAAATACCAAGCTACAGTTACTTCGTAGAGATTTTTAAAATATGTCAATGAAAGATTCAGATTCCATAAAATCATTTTTTACTTTTGTAGTTGGTTTAGTCAATCAAATAAAATCTCATGGTGAAACTATTGAGGATAGAAGGATTATTGAAAAATTTCTTAGAAGTTTGCTAGCAAAATTTGAGCCTTTGGTAGTTGCTATTGAAATAAGGATCTGAGAGTCAATTTTTACTAATTATTGCATTCCTTTTATATCATGACCATAGAAAAATTATAGCAGACTATACGCTAAAATTGAAAATTTGTCAAATGCATAATGTATCTTTCAAATCACTACACTCGACTACCTTTTTAGAACTTTCAAGATCCATCAAAAAGTCCACAACACCAAAAAAAATATAATTTTTTTCCCAAATAGACATATATTCCTCAAGCTTCAATAAATGAATATGGCCTTATCATGGACTTTGCAAAGCCATTTGACCTTAAAATTAATATGAACTGAGATATTATATATGCCATCCTACTAAAAAACTTTGAAAACAAGTATTTCATCTATACAAGAAGAAATTCAGTGAGAGTACAACAAAATGTTAGCATATAAACCAAATGAAACCGAAAACAAATATAAACGTCTTCAATAACCAAACCCTAAAAAATAATATATGCATAACATTGCAAAATATTACAATATTTTAATAAAGAAGAGGATACTTTCTTAGACAAGAAAAAAATGTTTATGTTGAATATAGGATAATAATTTCCTTTTATGCCTTATAGGCTATTAGAATCAAACCAACCTTAGGCATACAAAATATACACTAACTAAATTTGACAAAATTCCTGATAGATATGTGGACTCATACATTTTAATATATCTTGGGGGATATGCCAAAAAAATAATGATGTCTTGAAATTTTCTTGGAAATTTTTATAAAAACTAAAATGATATGTGTAGAAACAACATCTACAATTGTAATGCATCATGGATATGGAATTGGAGTGTTACATTTAATCTTTGCTAAGGGTTGGATTTATCTACATCCAAAAATGGATATAAAAGTTTTTCCAAATAATTTAGAAACTAGAAAGAGTTAAATGGAGAATGAGAGTATTTTGTAGGTCAAACAATACAAAGCATGTCCTTAAACGACGTTCCATAAAAAGAAAAAACAAGAAGCACTTAAAATTATCCTTGAGATTTATGTGGATGCCAAAAACTGCCCTTGCAATGGTATTAATTAGATGCCAATTAAAAAGTTAAATGGAACATCCATAAAATTTTATTACCCAAACAAATGACTTTACACAAAACATCCATGTGCATTATCGAAAGCTATATTTATGGTCAGATTTCGAGACCCCTTCCCTTAAAAATATCTTGGGACTAATAAACTGAGGAAAAGGTAGAAAATACAATGTTTAAAAGCATAGTTGTATTTGGGTACGAATTTCATGATATAATTAATTTAATCAAAAATGAAAAACTTCTAAATAGTGATTCCATTAAAACCAAACAAATGGCTCAATAGAAAATGCTAAACAACTATATTCCCTCAAATCTGCCAAGGTGCATTGGTAATCAATCAACAGCAATGAAACAATCATAGTACAATAGGTGATTCAGGTAAGGAATCAATTCGAAATTAGTAATCAACAAGTTTAGATTCAATAAACGAAATTTTCTCATTTTATAATTAATTAAATTGTGTGGCATACGACACATGTGAGGAGACCATGAAAAATATTTTACACTTCAACCACAAAGTTAGAAACCATAAAAAAGGTTTATTCACACAAAATTACAACTTTGTAATAATTAACTTCAGTTTTACCAAAATCCGAGGAGACCATAATTATACACTTGGATTGACAATACATACAAAGCACATTCCTCATGGATTGATATGGTACATGGTAATAGATTGAGTGACTATTGAATTTTGTTTGTTCAGTATATTAAGAATGTGTTCTTGAGAGAATCCTCAATTTTTTATTTTTTTCATCTTTAGAACAAATTAGTCCATTTCTATCTATCTTGCAAACATATTAAGAACCATTCTCTCTGCAAAGAAAACTATACAATACAACAAATATAGTGTATCTAAAAACTTTGTAATTTGTATATTATATTTAAATAGATTTCTTTATCAAAAGAATTTGTATTTAATGTTCAATATTAAACTAAATTAGGCTAAGAAGTTAATTAAACATATTTCAAACTTCTCTTTGCAACAAAACTACAGAATACAATAAGACAACATGTAACAACAAAATAATGTGTTCTAATAGCCCTATTTTGTGTATCGACATATGTTTCTCAGATGGACTAAGAGAAGATAATAACACATTTCAAACTACTCTCTCTACAAAAAAAAAAAATATGTTCTAATTTTTCTCATGTATAACACCTCAAAACATATAAAATGTACATCAACATATGTTTCTTAGATGGAGTACTAAACTAAAGCATTGTGCAAAATTAAAACATGAAAGAAACAAAACATTAAAATAAATACTGCAATTTCTTTGTGTAGAATTTAAATTATCTTTTAAATCTAAATTATTACTTCTTCTTTCAATTCATAAAAATAAAGACTACAATTTTTTTTTGTGTAAAATTAATATTATTGGAACTCTAAATTGTTACTTGTTCAACAACTCAAAAAACATGCCAGTGTAATAAATTATTTCTTAGAGCTAGTTATCCTTCATAAACATTATATAGATTAAATATATAGAACCACTTGACACGCAACAATAAAGATTGAAAGCAACTCACCTTTTGGAAGTTATATGGAAAACTATATACTTTTAGGTTATTTATGTTAGAAACAAAAGTTTAATTTTTCCCAAGAAAAACAAAAGGCATTTTGTTTTTTGAAATGCTTTTAATTTTTTATGTAGTTCGCTTTTAGATTCTTACTTTTAGGAAAAACTAATAAAGAAAATAAATCAAAAGCTTTGTATTGCAAAAAAGCATGTGCTTTTTAGCTCTATTTTTATGAGCTTGAATGTTTTATTGTTAGATGAAGCCATCTATTTATTAGAGGCAATTGTAGGTGTTTTGATATATCAAACACATTCAGAGAGATTGTATTAAGCCGAAGCTCTGGAACTAGAAGAAGAAATATATTCACAAATGTGTTGATCTGAGTTTGCAATAATATTTTTTATTTACAATTATTTATTTTATTTTTCAAATTCGTTGAATGCTTATTATACTATTTTATTTTTATGTCAGGGAATTATAATAAACATAATAGAAAGTTTACATCATTACAAAAAAAAACGTTTGCACTTGTACGATGAATTTAAATGATGGATTTGAGTATAATTTTCAAAGGATTTATTAAAAAATAAATTATTAAAGCCCATAGAAAATAGAACAAGAATATTCAGATGAAATAGTGAGCCTATGATTATCACATAAATGTGAATTCCATGGTAGCAATTCTCATTTTAGTCATGTAAATGATAAACATTTTTAGCATGTTTACAATCGAAATCACAAGTTAAGGATTATAATTTTTTTTGAAGGAAACTTTACACAGATTAATCTCAAAATATGCCAAGAAAAACATTCGGTCTTTTCACATAAATGAAAATGATGAGCCAATCAAAACCATTCAAATACAGTACAAAGTGGCATTTTGGAATGAAATCATGTGGGATTCCAAATCATTTATTTTGGCCGTGATAACATTAATAATACAAATAGAGTTGTTGTGAATGTAGTTTCAATCTTTCAATTCAAAGAGTAATTACGATTTTGAAGTAATACTATTACCTAGCAATTGAAATTTCTCTCTTGGGCTGCAAAGGTTGGGCATGTAAGAATAAATATGGAAATACCAATTTAACCAGAAAAATGAAAGATGACACTACAATTCCAATATTTTCCTATATAATAGTAAAAGAGTAATATAAAATACTTATTATTGCAGTTCCTAATTATTGCAACAAAGCTAAATGTATCTCAATATGGTAGAAAAGGGGGGAAAATGAAAAAATAACAATTAAAATTCCATAAAACAAAGATGAATAAGTTTCTCACCCAAACTATTAAAAAAATGGAATCCTAAACTTTCTTACAAACAAATATTCAATGTGTTTTTAAATGGAAAGATTTTTAAAAACTAGGACTAAAAGGAAAATTTTATGACACAGACATATCAAACTAACAGATAAATAATCAAAGAAGCATTGAAAGTAGGATTTCTCAAAGTATAGATGCATCTAGGTTGAGTGGCCTATCTGCAACATTTAAACTGGGAAGAAGGCATCTGGTAATGTAAAATAAAAAAAGAGTAGGAAGAATCTATAATTATAGTATTATGTTTAGAAATCAACACCCAAAGAAAATCCAAATATCAACAGACAAAATATGAGATCCATGGAAACTGAGATTCCCAAATATAGGAACCAACAAACTAACATTGAAAAAATACTCCGCATGCTAGATGCAAGAAGATTACTCATCAACCGAAAAACCAACCACTTCCAGGAAACCAAAAAAAATGGAGGTGATAAAGAGAGCAAAGAGAAATAGATTTGGTGACACAAAACAAGATCCACATCAACTGCGTTGGAGACGCTCGATGATGAAAACAGTATGAGTACCTCCCACAATAATAATTCCTACGGCATAATTATATATTTATAGTTTGTTTGTACAATATAAAACATGAGTTATAATATTAGTGTTATATAGTTTTGAAAATTATTATGTGTCTTGCATCCAATTATAGAAAAAAATTATAGTCATTATGGCCCATGGTGATCATTTGTTAAGTTATAGTTAACATATTTTTTAATGAAAAATAGAAAAAACTAAAAAAAAATAGTCACATCTTCATTGTAACAAAATGCATTATCACTCTTATGTGGTGTCCTTGTGGGGGAGAATTCTAAAATTTAACTTTAAAATTCATTTTCAAAGGACATATTTAGTGGAAACCAACGTCTTGGGTCATGGTTATAGTTCATTTCTTAAAATCCGAATTATGGTATAAAAATCACTCGTACTAATTTTCACACTTGGAAAGATGAAATTGATATGAAACTAATGAATAAAAACTTTCTGGGAGTAGTCAATGGGAAAAGAAAAAGAACTTGCAGATGAAAATAAGTAGTTGTAATATAAAATGATAGTGGTAAGGATAAATCTACCATTAGCCTTGTGATTTTCGATACTCAACCACACTATGAAGATATAGAAAAATCATCCATATAGAATTGGGAATGAAAATTTTGCATCATATTGAATAATTAATAAATACACATTAAAACATATTTACCTTTCATAAGACATACTAATACATTATACAAATTTATAGGAGAAGAATTTCCTAATAATAAGCAATGTTATTTCAACTCTAATAACAGATCTGAAACTATTGGGTAAGTCCTTCATACGATAAACTAATATCTTTAATTTTATTATTATAACAAAAAAAATTCATAACTCTTTAATCATAATGGAGTGGTAATCATTAATTTCCAAACATTCCCCCATTAGTGGGAACATGGGAAAAACATTTATACTTTCAACAGGAATATTCCTGACTCTTGTGGCATGCCCATGATCATGGCTATTGATCTTGATCTATATGAAATTAATCTCTAATAATCCTTCTATGGTTTTCCATAGGTTTACATCATCTTCTATGGTGGACATGAATAGGCACTCATCGACTATTTACCCCGTATGGTTTTCTTGATATCCATGATACTTTTCAAGATTAACGATATGTATTAATTTCTTATTTTTTCTCCACGACATATTTTACGTTAGGGATTTACATAGGAATCATGTTCCCACATTACATGTGAAAAGGAATATTTTCATAAAACATCACATGAAAAATTTCCTAAATCTCCTGATTGGCAGCCATTGAGGAACTGACCATTGCCACTCGATCTTGAACATCATAGGAAATTTTCACCGCCATTAGATGTTACCCTAGAATTTAGATGATTTTTTATAGGAAAAAAATGTTATATTGGTGCTATATTCGAATGTGAAAGCCTCCCCTTGCCTCCCCTCCCCCCCACAATGTGAAATTTAAATGATTCTTATTTGTGAAACCATACAAAAAAATAAAATCTGAAAATGAAATTCAACCATGGAAATAAGACATTTAGCTGAAATACCACTTTAAACACATATCCCACAACATAATTGTGTAGGCATGTTGCTTGTGGATAGAAAAAGGAAAATTATTATCCTCTTTCCTTTGTTTTATGTTGCCTCCATTTTATAGTTTCACGCTTCTCACTTAGAAACTTGGATGTTGAAGCTCATTAGTTTCAATATTTTAATTTATTTGTATCCCTTCCCCACAATTTGAAACACGTTATGGTATAGGACATCGGGATATATCGAAAATGGATGCGTGAGAAATTTTGTTTGAAAACAAATCATAAATTAGACAAAATGTCTTGTTTACGCTAAAACTACTTATTTTGACAACATGTCACTCAATAATGCGAATTCAAGACATTGATGACAAATACGATTTGTAATCAATATCTATGAGACAAGTGGGATTTAGTTTTGACAATTGACTTCAAACTTTGAAAATATTCCAAGACTATATTAATGATAACTCAAAAAAACTTGACGATAACAAAATGAAAATTTTGATTCTCATATTAAAAAGATGATATTCAATAATGTGATATGGACGAAAATATTCTTGACATTTACACAAATGGATAAAATGTTATATAGTCTACACTTATAAGCAAATAAATTACAACATGATATCACTTTAAACAAAACTAATAATTTAGGATTTTAAACAAACACTATTAAAATTATTATAAATGAATTTATTAAAATACCTAACCACTAGTTATTAATATACATTAAACACAATTTGAATTTTGATTAAAACAAAAAGTATTTGAAATTTTAAACACACAGGGGTTCAAATTCAATGAATAGTTGGAAAGTAAATTCTTTGTAAAATGTGAACCGAAAGAATGGATGGGATATAATAATAGGTGAGATATTTATCACTGTGGAGTACATCTTGATATTATCTATGGATTAGAATGTTTACATCAAATGTGGATCACATGAGTCTAATAATGGCAGATAAGATATGTAACGTCCACAATTTGGACACACAAATACAACAGTAAAAATATCAGAATATTTATTTTTTCACTTTAAATTCTCATTACACAACACCACATGGGCTCCAATAGGTAAACTTAACACCACATAAGACACTTACATGAGTATTCGACTCTCATAAATGCATGACAACACCATATACATGTCAATGTCATACTTTCAACAATGAATGAATGCTAGCAATGACCCAACCATGAAAAGGGACCCCAAGATTGGAAAACACACAACACATCATTACCATGATTACATCTTAGTTAGGATTAACATTAAAAAAATTTACATATTCAACTTATCATTTGACAATTTCATTTGGTTCTTAATCCCTTACGAAATTCTCCATAACTTACGTAATTATTTACCACATTTCAAATTACATACAAATTTCTTAATTCACTCATTCTTATGTTAAGATTATTCTTATCAAATGTTATTCAATATTTAAATTTTACCCTTTCTACACAAGTGAATTTGTCGTGATGCCGAGAAAGATATATTAGGACTTAAGGGAGATTTAGATTCAAGATAATTTTTCCCACAAACATTCGTTGATCACGGTATCTTTTTTTCCCTATCATGGTTAATATAGTTCAATAAAGTTTTGAATACATTCGAGATTTCCTTATCAAGAAATTATATTTGGATTTATCTATATCTTTTGTTTTATTGAAATTTGATCTCACTAGGGAAATTTATATTCTTTTTAACATATGAAAATTTGTAATTGAGTTACAAGGATTCCAAGAGTGACATTATTCCTAACTTCAAATCTCATTGTACTCTTATATGATTAACTCTTACATCACACTATGGTTTCATTATTAGAATTTTCTTATAACAATAGTAAACAAAATAACACATAGTCTCCACTAATGGATGCACCACTACAAGGAGTGTAAACTAACAAGAGACATCCCATTTATTTTCTTTTATACACTATAGTATTTAACACATGTTACAACCAAGACATCTAATTGTGTCATTTAAATCCCACCACAATATCAATCATAGGAATATCACCTACTACCTTTTGTTCAGTTTTGGGCCACTCACTAGGGTACAAAGGGAAACTAGGCATAAGGGGTAACAAGACTATATTTTTGTTTCTACACTTCTCTTAAGTCAACTTAATTTAAAATACAATTGTGTTTTCTAAGAGTTATGAAAAATTTCCACCTGTAATTTAACCCCTTAATCAACAAAGGATTGGTTTGATTCCAATTTTACTTAAGGATCAACGCCCTAACTAAAATATGAGTTTACGGTGAGAGGGAAAAAATTACGCTAAACGACCTTCAAGAAATACCAAGGTGTTATGTTGTTAGTAACAAGGCTAGCCAATTTATATCTGATGAACTAAATATTTTTCTAACAAGAGTTTAAGTCATAGGATGACTATTTTACTAGCTCCATTTTGTGTTTGTCCAAGATGGTTTTGGTCTATGTTTAAAGATTGTTCCCATGAGCCCTACCATAAGAAAATATCATTCTCCTTACAACACACATAGTTTCCAAACATGCAAGGGAACCACATAATGTCGAGAATTTTTCACCATGTCATGCCTATTCATCGAGTTTGTGAGGATGGCGCTAAGCATACAATCTATAATGATAAACTCATACATTTGATCTTATTTACTTAATATAGAAGGTGTAATCAAGTATAAGGATTTTAGTTTTTCCTAAGGTTTTAGTTTTCTATGCTAAGAGAAATCACACAGGAAGAGTATTTATACACAAATTTTATACTAGGGTTGACCTTTGTGGTTAGATTATTTTATTACATTTTCAAGGTAAGAGACACAAGACCGATTATTTAATCATCTGTTGCACACTTAAAATGCACTATAAAATAATAAATTCAATTTCATTTAACATACATCTAAAACCCCTTTTCCTTCTTTTTTTACAAAATTTTTTTTGAATCAAATGAAACCTATGATTAAATGCACATTTCCCAAGGCATTTCTAGAATTATCATCTCATGCATATTACTGGATTTCAAATATGAAATTCTCTGTTACATTGCAATTACATTAAACATATAGACATTTTCCAATAAAATCTATAAATTACAATAATAAATAATGAATCACACCATGCCTTTTTGCCATATTTCTTACATCCTACAAAACCATGTGATTATGAAATCAACGATAAATCACTAGCATGGCATCCACCTAGATATAGCATAATTAACGTTTTTTAGTTTCCATTTACATCATAATAATAATTTGCATTCAAAAGGATAAGGTTAGAGACATTGATCTATTTCATTTCATTTCACCTTATTTCGTAACCAACGAACGAGAAAGAGATATGGAAGACTGAGAAACAGTATTTCTCCAAAAGGTCAATTTCACACAACAAGTCACATGATAAATTTTCAAACAATTATTTACAAGTGCCAAAAAGTTTCCACAATGGTTTGGTTACTTGGTAGAGGTCCTACAAATTTCCATTTAAGTTTTCTTGCTAGTTGCAAAAACATTCCATTAACGCTGGGAGGATGAGAACCCACTTTCAAATGTCGTCATCCAATGAGTAAACACACCATGGGTAAATTTCTATGTATCCTCCAATACACCAAGAATTCATAGGAACTAGAGGAATTCAGAACTGGAGAACAATTTATGATTGATGGCCAGTTTTTTGAGGCCATCATTCATAACTGGCCTAGTTACAAACAATAAAAATTTAGCTTGAGGCCTCAGAAAATCATATCCAAAGCTAACATTTGATGGATGAACGTGCAACGAGAAATTTCCTACAAGTCCCCCTATATATGGATAATTCAATAGAGTGATGGAACTAAGAACTGGTAAACAAGTTGGAAATGGCGATGAGTTTTTCTTGAGCCACCGGTCGTAGATGAGCCAGTTTGACCTAGTCAAACAACGACCCGAGGGCTACAAAATGACCTTTCCAAACTATATAGAAGAGACATTTTACGTAAACTAGGAGTTAGAAGAAATTATCTAGTAAATATACTAGAGGTTTTCCTAGGTGGAAAGATATTTCGTTACTATGGATTCCAACTGTGGTTTAAAATGAAAGCCATCTTTTTCAATTTTGACAGCTTCCTAAAAGTGTAAAAGAAAGCAATAAGGCTCCTAGAGATGCTGCAAAGCAAGCGTAACTAATCAATTGAGGTCGATCTTTTTCTTGATGTGACTCTCTACATAACAAAGAACACATATGACACTTGACATATTGTTTACGGGGCTCATATTTTTGTTTTGCAACTCTCTCAAAATTGCATTTTCTAACTTTGAAAGGTAGACGAAAAAAATTCTTTTAGTTGGCGACTCTTCTATTTCTCACCAATCCCAATGAGAACTAACACCTAAGTTTTAAACCTAGGGTCCAGAAGCGTAGAAGGTTGTGATTGCATCCATAGATGATGATCAAACTACAAGTTTGTAATGTAAAAAAAAATGTGTTTTGTTGTTTCACGCTAAAATTTTGGTTCCAAATTTTTCAAAATTGTGTCCAAAGGAAGGGTTTAAGTTTATGCTCTACTACCAAGTGTTATTGGGTTACATAAGTTCCATATTTCATTTCAATGTTTTGCAAAACTAGTTTATATAAAAAAAATTGAATGGGAGATATTTCAAAGTTTTAGATTTATTTGATTGCAAATGAAAACTAAAGAAAAAGAATTATGAAAGATATGGAGAGATGAAAAATGCTTGGAAAAATATTAGCATCCTCCATGTAAGAGTTTGGTGATACGTTTGGTAGTTGCACTTTGATTTCTAGATACCAATTTCTTTTCAAAGCTCCACTTTTTACATGTCTTGCAACAAACACAACCCATGAGATCATGTCTCTTTGGGGCATCAAATTGAATGGTAGTGAAGTGCCTTACCGAAAAACCCTTTCCCTAAAGCTCCCATTTTGACATAGGCATAGAGTATGATATAAATGTTTGTGGAGTCTCGATTTACACCTACCAATTGTATTTTCTTAATAGGTATGAAGGCCTTTTTAACAAACCCATTTTGTGCACACCACAACCTACATTATTATATATTAATAAGGCAGGACTGTAAACCAAATTTGTGTCTTACGACCCCCTGTGCCCCGCATCTCATTTCGCAACCTAACCTCATCACCTAAACCTTACACAATTATTTATTAATTACCTTATAATTAATAAATCCACATCGCCATACCTGCCACCTCATTTTGCCACCTCATCATGACCTAGTCTTAACCCTAAATTAACCTAATTAAGACCTATAACTTGGTCCACATCCACACCCATGACTAATTACTCCTCATCCGCACCTAAAACCAACCTCATAATGACTTGACCAAGCCCGCAACTAATCCCTCGGGAGAAAAAGAGGAAAAGCTGGCTATTTTACTAAAAATAGCCCGCTTTGACCTGACCGATACCGGTTCCTACTCAACCGCCGTCGGTTACATAACCACCATCAGTTCCCAGTAAATGACCACTCCCAACCAAAAACAAGTGGTTTGATTTTGGTGGATCAAAAGGAGAAATCATTGGAAGAATCAAAACTTTACTTGGCTGAACAGAGACAACTGAAAGAAAGAAGAAGAGTTTGCAGAGAAGGACATCAAGCCCAAAAACTGCAACTGAATAACCAGAGCCTTGTGACACTCATCGAGTATCAGGAGAAGAGATAGCTCATCTTGGATTGTCAGATCATCTTACTTGAGCCCTGTCTTCGTCATCACAGTCCCAGAACCTGTATTTTCCATCAATAACTAGTAAGTAAGTCTTATATGTTCTTTTAATAACATTTCTTGAATTTTTGAACCACTGCCATTATAAGTCTATTCCTAGATCTACTACCCAGCAACACACTACATCTAACTGTCATTCCTCCACCCTTACATTACCCCAAGAACACCCCCCGTATTCTCTGAGTCCTTCTCATCACCCCATTACCTAATCCCACCCATTTATCAGCCTTATAAAAACAACACAACCACCTTACAACCAGCCTTCACCAAAAGCCCCTAAAACATTGCCCCTACCGATATCGGTTAGCAGCCAACCGGTACCGGTTACAGTGACCGGCATCGGTCACCTTGATTCTAAACCAAGACCAGCCCTTTCTCTATTGTTCTAATAAGGTAAACAAATTGTAATTGGACAATAGCTTATTTGTTAGAATTTGTGTTAATTCATATTAGCAGGGGAACTGACCACCTTCGAAAGGAAGTTTTATATTTCCTGGGCCCAAGGCAGTTCCCTCATTTATTGTCTAATCAAAATCTGGTGGTCTTGTATTCTTACTTGCAGGTAGTCCTTCCCAGACAAAAAGGAGTTCTTCGCAGTCGATCTGATCTCTCTCTACGGTACGCGCACACCCTCTCGACATTCAACAGGTATTCCTCCTAGCCCTAACCCTTATCTGTTTCTTAAAGGAATGAAAGGATAGAAGCAACTCTATTCCCAAAAGTTGAAACATTCCGTGCGAAACATTTTGGCACGCCCGGTGGGACCCATTTCGGGTTTCTGTTTCTCTTGCTTGCTTTCATATAGGGAGCATACTTGTTGTTTTCTTCTTCTAAAGATATTCACAAGGTATTTTGTTATTTTGGTAAAAGAACTTGCTTTGCTTTTACATCTTTGCATTAGTGAAAGTCATCTCTTTTGCTTCATCGAATATCATTTTCGATTTGGGTTTAAAACACGTGCATTACATTCTTGCTTGCTGTTTTCAATTCTAGTGAACATAGACTAAGTAACAGGTCGTACACGTGGGGGTGATTTCCACGGTATTGACAGGAAATTAATCTTACTTTCACTGCACAACACATACCGAATCACTTCATAATTAACACAACAGCTCAAAACATCCCCCCTTCTCCGCGGTATTCCTCCGCCCGATTGAGGTAACCTTATAAGCCAAAACAAACTTGACATTTCCCCTAGGTCTTGTGTTTAGGATTCTGACATCATTCTGCGTCTAAGGGCATAAGCTCAAATTGATAAACACTAATCCTAGGGTTAGTCTGTTAATTTGTTTGTGTATCTTGTTTGTTTTCAGTTCTATTTCTCTGTCATACACTGTTTCAGTTATCACTTCAGAACAATTTGATAGATGTACTAAGCATTGTTAAAAACTCAAATCAGCAGCTTCTTATATTTTCTTATACCAGTCTTATTACACCGACATCGGTTAACTGACCGACGTCGGCTATAGTCTAACCGACATCGGTTAGCAGACCGATATCGGTTACTGTCTTTTACAGTTCCTGACAAACCAGCAACCTACCAATTTCAACATTCTGAGGCTGTTTCTGTTCCTGATAGATTGAAACCCTACTGTGTACTCTTGTCCATGGTTGTTATCACTCGAAAGCAAGCCGCCGCCATGGTTTCACATGCCTGCTCTGTGCCTTTTCCTGAATCACCCCCTTCACATTCTATAGGGAATCCTACGGATACCAGCGAGGTTCCTAAAATTCCTGTAGGAGATAAGGAATTTGCCAAATTTCTGGATGCTAATCCTAGCGCTGTACAATACTATTTGTCTCATGCCCCTGACCGTACGCCCGATGGTCAACTCCTTGTTGGCATGCCTATTAGTATAGCTGCTCATTTAGCTCCTTCTCCACCTGATAGCTCCGCTTTGCCTGCTGCATCCTTAGCCCCGTCTCCCAATCCAGCGGCTTCAGAGGTTCATACGACACAGATTGGCTTTCCTTTGGTTAATCTTGGGCCCCACATGTCATTACCGCCGACTGCTCCTACCTCGTCTCTCTTGCAGACTGCTCCGTTCATGACTTGCTCTCTGCCACCTATCCACACGAGCTTTCCTTCTCAAGCTCCGCCCACCTTTTCATTCCCACACACGTATCCAGTGACCTCAACATCTTATATAGGACATCCCTATTCGGTCGCCTCAACATATTCGTCCTCCATACCTTATCAACACTTAACCCCACCATTGTCTAGTGGAGGCCCTTGGCCCAATTTGCCTCCGTTCACCACAACCGCACCATCATCTCATCCAACCACGGATTTCATCAAACAAATGATGGACAAAATGCAAAATCTGGAGGCTTCCGTTTCGGGAAGTCGTAGCGCCTTGACATACGAGCAAGTTTGTCGGGAGCCTATTCACCCTTCTGTCCCCCTTCATTCATATCCTCCTCAATGGGAATTACCGAAATTTACTCGTTTTAATAGTAAAGAGGATCCTCAACAACACTTGCGATCATTTAGACATGCTTGTTATTTGATTGCTCATGATGATGCTTTGCTACTCCACACCTTTCCCATGTCCTTATCAGGACCCCGCCTTGGAGTGGTACAGTGCTTTAACCCAGCACTCAATCTTCTCTTTTAACCAACTAGCCCAATCTTTCTTGGATCATTTCTCCATTAACATTGCCAAGAAAGTATCTATCACCGACCTCTATGCCATCCGACAATTTGAAGACGAATCTATCGCAGATTTCGTTGGACGATGGCGGGGCCTTATCAACCAACTTACATATGCCTTGCCTCAGGCTGAACTTATCAAACTTTTTACGCGGGCCTGCGCTAAGCACATCTCTCCTACCCTTCAAATTCAAACTTTCCGCACATTTGACGAGGCCTTTACTATGGCTCAGAAACTAGAAATTCGAGCCTTAGAAGAAGAGAAATTGCGGTTGCGCAACAAAAACCCCAATTTCCGAACTCCAGATTCCACCAATAAACCAAACACCACCACTCCTCACACATCCACTTCTTCGAAATCAAAAGGAGCTGTCCACGCGGTGATGGTCAAATCTCAAGCACCGTCTAATACCCCACCAAAAACCACCTATAAATATAAAGCCGAGCCCATCAATTACACCCCCTTGGGAGAAACTTATGGTGTCATCTTGGAAAAATTGCTCAAAGCCGGAGCTATCACCTTGCCTCCTGTTAAACCTCACTCCGGGTTTGACTCCACCCGCGCTATACCTTCCTGGTACAAAGAAAATGACTTCTGTAACTTTCACCGCGTAAAGGGACATAGTCACGAAAACTGCAAGATGTTGAAAAACATAGTGCAGGAAATGGTTGATGCAGGGGATATAACCCTCGATAATCCTAATGCCCCTGCTAACCGAAATTTGAAAATCTTCAACAAACCATTCCCGAATCACTCTTCTAACAGTAACATAAACCAAGATATCTTAGCCGAGGAGAGTGTTCATGAGATCCATGCAGTCTTCGACTCCCAGCCAAAAGCCTCTATCGAGAAAATTTTGAATCAAGCCTCTTCACTAACGCAGGGGCCCGAACCTCCTTCACCACCATCAAGACAAGGCGAAATCATTCCTTTACCCATAAAGGAATTAACTGCCCAGAGTTCTCTTCTCATAGATGAGCCTTCTTATACCACATCCTTGCAAGACTGTGAGCAGATGTTATCTAATTTATCTATTTCCCAAACGTCTCCTTCTACCATTCTGGCTGTACAAGAGGAAGGCTCGCCACTTCTTTTGTCATCCTTAGATGAGAAACCTCTTGCACCGACATCACCAAACTCTTTAATCATGACGGATCCTCTCAAACATGTCCTCCTACCTATTAGTTCTTCATCGCCTAAATCTTTTCAGCGACCGGTTGACCTCTTAACACCTATTGATACAGTGCCTCATCTACCCCCTGTATCACACCCACAATGGACCGGAATCACAACCCACCTTTCTTCCATACAAAAGTTCCAATTCACACGTGAGGACTGTCATTCCCCAGAAGATAGAAAGGTCCTATGGGAACGTTTGAGTACGCCATATTCTACTCAAATGCAGATGACCAACCCAGATGCCTCTACCATATACCCAAAGTGTTTACAGAAGCTTAAAATGCCTATGTTCTCATCTTCACCCCCCTCATCTCTACCAAATACCTCATCCACCTCTATTAACCTAACCCAATCTTCCCCTACGCTTGGGACCTCACCAATACCCAGTCTAACACACCCACCTAAGCGGCTTGATTTATCTAAAAATAAAGCCGTTCATCCACTTAGGAGACAGACTCAATCTCCTCAACCTATGTCTCTATTACAACTAAAACCATCGTCGTCACACCTACCTTCCATATTGGGACCTCATCCCTCCACCTTGCATCAATATATCATACCTCCTGCGTTTTCTTTAAAATGACCTACGCCTTCTGCACCCATACAGTGATCCAAGGGTACATCAACACAGTCACCCCGCGTATCCTATCCACCTACTAACCCTAAACAAATTCCATCATCAAAAGATTTGTTTGTTGTCACTCCTATTTCTCCGTGGTTGTTTTCTGATACCACATCATCTGTGGCCTCATCATCTAACCAGCTAAACATAGCTTCTGCGCCAAAGAAGCCACGTTTAGTTAAAACCCATTATCAAAACTCCTTGGCTAAACCACCACCCATACAAACCAACCATACCACGTCATCACCAGAATCTACCCCGTCAATACCCTCATCTTCCTCCGATTTTGACCCACTCAAAGGGTCTTACGCCAAAATCCTTGCTATGTTGGTGGAGAATGCGACCATTTCCCTACCCCCACTTAGACCTTATGATCCATCTAAACCTCGACCAATAGGTTATGATGAGTCTAAAATTTGCGCTTACCACTGCACACTGGGACATGATGTAGAGGGATGCAAAGCTTTGAAAGCCATCCTTCGTCAGTCACCTCTCTCAGATAGAAAGGTTAAGAAAGACAACTTACGAAGGGAGAGACCTTTAGCTTCAATTCCCTCTCCTATACCACCTGTCCCCGCCTCACCAAGATCTATCATTATTACAGCCCCACCTCTCGAAGACCATGACCTATCCCTACCGTCTTCCTCCTCTCATATTCACGAGATCAATATGATTAGTGTTGCTACTCGAGGGCAGAAAAATAATGAGAAAGCGAAAGAAAACACACCTGCAACATCTCTTTCTCTGTCCACCATCCCGATCGCACCACCACCTAAAGTGGTTATTCGTGGACCTGCTTACCCCGTCTCTAATGGAATTGCCCACCGGACCATGATCAAACAGCTTCACCAATCGCCTGTAAAAATGATACTGTATGATCTCATTCAGACTTCTGAATCTCATCGACAAGCTCTCGTTGAAATCCTTCAAGGGATAGAGGTCTTACCTAATGAAACCTTTCCTGTTACTTCCATTCTAACACCCAATCATGTTGCTTCACTCACCAAACAACCTATCTCCCCAACCACTTCTGTCTCTGTACAGCAAGCCGCTGCTGTCAGTTTCTCCGAAGACGAAATTATCGACTTTGGTGCTGAAGATCCTGACCCTGCTCTTTTCATCTCATCTTATGTCTGGGACATTTGGGTGCGTCATGTTATGATCGACGGGGCGCTAGCCTAAACATCATCTCTTCAAAATCCTTCCAACAAATAAACATCCAATCTAGTTGCATGTGTGCCAACCCCATCATGTTGCGGTCATTCAATGATGCTATTACTTCTACCTTAGGCACCGTGATCCTTAACATTCGTGTAGGACCACGTACTTTACCCGAACTCTTCTATGTCCTTGAGGGAGAGTTCCAATACAATATGTTGTTAGGCCGCCCTTGGATCCGGGCTATGGGATGCGTTCCCTCCACCTTACATAGATGCATAAAATTTGAGTACGAGGGGAAGTCCTACACCGTAAAAGCTGATCCTCCCCCCTTCAAAACCTGCAATATGTTGTATCGCCCTAATGATGTGCTTGTACCAGTCAAGACACCCATTCATCCAACCCAACCATCCACTTCAACGGCACCTCAACCATCTACCTCAACCGCACCCACGCCTTCAACCAATGAAACCGCCGTCGCAAATACCACTTCCTTTCCCGCAGATAACATCCCAACCTCCGACCCCTTAGTAGATGTTTTTCAACGCCTTACGCTGGGGGAATACCGCCTATATAACGTTAGTTCTTTCCATACCCCACAGGAGTACGGACAGTTACATGCGCATCCTACCTACGACCGTCGCGTGGGGGAGGTAATCCCCTACGGACCACCTCATTGCCGCACCAACCTAACGTATGGGGGTGTCGACGCATCCTCCGTTACCCCTGAACCTCCTTTTGGGGTGGTTCCCTTCCAATCCGATTTTCAATACCTGACAAATCGTCGTTTCGCCCTCACCTTCTTGACTCGCTGTGCTTGGAAAGGCTTTGGTTTTGGTCTTTATGAACAAGGCCGACATACACTCATTCCCGTGACTACACGCAAACACAATGATCGTAGTGGTCTCGGTTTTCCTGAAACACTTACACCGGAGAAACCTCGTGTCAGTTGTATCCTGGAAGATGACGATGTCACCCCTACCAAACCATCATCACCCATTTTGCCATCGTCACCCACAGAGTCGATAGACCCTGAATCTATCCCTCCTAACTTTTTTTTTTCATAAATGCTATCTTCCTAGGTCCTCTCACTTATCAACGCGATAATGAGGACCCATCTTCTCTTCCCCTTCTGTATCCCGACATGATTGAAGAGGATTCGCCTTCGATTAATGTTGTTGAGTGCCAGGATGATGACTCCATCCTCACTTACCTTGGTGCAGATGACTCCTATATTCAACGCGCATTACCATCTGAAACTCAAACCATGTTGAATGAGTCTACTATAGAAATTAACATCCACACAGAGGAGGATCCTCACATTGTGAAGATCGGACAATCCCTTAACGCATCAGAACAAGTCACCTTTACTACCTTTCTCCGTACCCGCAACCAAGCTTTCGCTTGGTCCTACGCTGACATGCCAGGAATTGATCCTGACATTGCTGTCCATAACATCACCCTAAACCCCGATTCCAAACCAGTCAAACAAAAACTGAGAAAAATGCATCCACGCATTGCCCTCTTGGTCAAAGAAGAGCTTCAACGACTTCTTTCTGTTTCCTTCATCTTGCCTATTGACTATCCTCAATGGATTTCTAACATCGTACCTGTCACTAAAGCGACGGGGGGACTTCGGATATGCACGGATTTCTGAGACCTTAACCTCGCTTGCCCCAAGGATGACTTCCCCCTCCCAAGTATTGATCAACTTGTTGATCTCACTGCGGGCCATGAAATGCTTTCTCTCATGGATGGCTTTTCAGGATACAATCAAATTTTGGTAGCCCCGGCCGATCAACATAAAACTGCCTTCATAACTCCTTGGGGAACCTTCTGTTATCGTGTCATATGCCATTTGGCCTTAAGAATGCTGGTGCGACTTATCAGCGGGCTATGACGTAAATTTTTCATGACATTATGCACACTATCCTTGAGGATTACGTCGATGATCTTCTGGGAAAATCTAAACATCACAGTGAACATCTCGATGTTTTAACCATTATTTTTGATCGCCTGTTACAATATTCGGTATCCATCTTCAACCAAAGAAATGTGTCTTTGGTGTTCTTTCGGGAAAAATTCTTGGCTTTATCGTCTCTTTGCGTGGCATTGAGGTCGATCCATCTAAAGTCAAAGCTATCCTAGAAATGCCCCCACCCAAAAACCTCAAACAATTGCGTAGTTTGCAAGGTAAACTTCAATCTATCCGGCGTTTCATTTCCCAACTCTCGGATCGATGTCAGCCTTTCCATCACCTTCTTAAAAAGGACATTGCCTTTCAATGGAGCGAAGAGTGTCACCAAGCCTTTGAAGCTCTCAAAGCCTATCTCTTGCAGCCACCCGTGCTTATCCCACCACAGGACGATCGCCCTTTCTACCTTTACCTTTCCGCCACCGACCACGCCGTAGGAGCCATGCTCACACATCGTGACTCTGAGCATCGAGAACAAGCCGTTTATTATATAAGTCGTACTCTCGTGGATTACGAGACTAGGTATACACATGTAGAAAAACTGTGCCTAGCCCTATCATTCGTAGCCACCAAACTCCGACACTACCTCCTGAATCACAAAACTTTCGTCATCACCAACACGGACCCCATTCATTATATGTATACCAAACCACATCTAAACCAACGCATCGCTCGATGGCTTATGCTCCTTGCTGACCTCGATCTTGAATTTATACACCAGAAGTCGATCAAAGGACAAACCATTGCTGATCAACTCGTAGAAGCCCCTTTACCTGGGGAACAATTTACCAATTTTAATTTCCCTGACGAACTCATCGCCACTCTTTCACTCAGGGAAGAGTCGTATCCAATGACCCTCTTCTTCGATGGATCCAAATGCCAGCGCAGCGGAGGGGCCGGTGTTGTTCTCATTCCTCTTGACGCTGAGCCTATGCCTCTTTCATTCCGGCTCGATTTCCCCTGCACTAATAATACAGCGGAATACGAGGCCCTTGTTTTGGGTCTCCAGGTTGCATTACACTTAGGTGTCAAATCTATCAATATTTTTGGTGACTCTCAATTGGTAGTCAATCAAGTTATGGGCATCTACCAATGTAAAAATGAGGAACTTCAAAAGTACAAACATTACGTGGATTCACTTTTGACCTCATTTACTCGTTATTCTATCCAGACCATTCCCCGCTCCACTAACAAATTTGCGGATACTATGGCTTGCTTAGCCTCGCAAATTCCTGCCTCACCAACTGACTCTGACATATTCGTCTTGGTCCAACAACTCTTTGCCCCATCTTACTCAGCCCCGATTGTTTGTATGATAAATAATGTGTCTGCTAATTCGCAGGATACCTGGTACCACCAATTTCACGACTACCTTACAACCTCCGTTCTCCCACCTGACCTTACTAGTACTGGAAAACGTGCTTTTCTTAAACGTGTTTCTCGTTATGTCATCATGGGGGGACTCCTTTATAAACGTGGCTTTGATGGCATCCTCCTTCGATGTCTAACCGGCGCGGAGGTCACCTATACCATCCAACAGGTCCATGACGGTATTTGTGGTGGACATTTTAGCGGCCTTGCCGTGGCCAAACGAATCCTTCGCCTAGGTTATTATTGGCCTACTCTCAATAACGACTGCTACGAATATGTTAAGCGTTGTGTTATGTGTCAACAACATGCCAACCTTCAACATACTCCTAGCCATCCGCTACAGGTCGCACGAGATCTTTGGCCTTTCTCACAATGGGGTTTAGACCTTATTGGTGAGATTCACCCGCCCTCTTCGCAACGTCACCGTTGGATAATCACAGCAACAGAATATTACACAAAATGGGTGGAGGCCATTCCACTCATTTCAACCAAAAAAGAAAAAATTGTAGAGTTCGTTAACCATCACATTATCTGTCGTTTTGGTATTCCTCATCGCCTAATAACAGATAATGGTAAATCTTTCAAAAATAAGTTGTTACAAGACCTTTGTGACAACTTTGATATCAAACTTAGTTTCTCATCACCTTACTATCCACAGGCCAATGGTCAGGCTGAATCTTCTAATAAAACCCTAACCAAAATCCTCATGAAAGTTGTCAATGAGTCCGGAAGAAATTGGCATGATCACATCCCCTTTGCCCTTTGGGCTTATCGTACTAGCATTCGTACCTCCACTAATGCCACACCTTTTTCTTTGGTATATGGTACCGAGGCTGTCTTGCCTCTCGAAATACAAATACCTTCCCTCAGAATATCTCTTCAGGATATTCTCACCAACGACGATTTCCGCCAAGAGCGGTTAGCCCAATTGGAGCTTCTTGACGAGCGTCATCTTACAGCTCTTGATCACCTTCAAATCTATCAAAAACGCATCAAGCGTGCTTATGATAAGCGACTTCATGAGCGTACCTTTAAGGTTGGTGATCTTGTCCTCAAAGAGAATCAACATGTAACCAAACTAGAAAAGAGAAAACGTGGAAAATTTGCTCCCAATTGGATTGGGCCTTACATAATCACTCACACTTATGGATCAGGCACTTATCGTTTAGATTCGCTTAATGGTAAACCTGAGCCTGAACCCCTTAATGCTTTGCATCTTCGACCATTTTACTGTTGAATTTAGTGTTATATCACTTCTTATCTACCTTGCGCTCGTCCCTTGAGCTCATTTACCACCACATACACTTTGTTTCCTACATCTCAAAATAAAATCAAGCTCACATAGTTTGATTCTCACCTCCCCTTAAAGATGCCTTCCCCTTTTTAGTCTAGTCCATGACTTCAAAGTATTAAAATGACACATTCTTAATTCAACACCTATGGGATTTTCTTGAGTCAAACTTCCTACAAAACTAGATGCTTTACGCCAAACGGACATCTAGCTCTCTAAATTATATATAGACTGCTCCCTCGAAGGACAGCTATATTCCAAACTATTGCTGCTATTATATATAGACTGCTCCCTCGAAGGACAGCTATATGCCAAACTATTGCTACTATTATATAATAGACTGCTCCCTTGAAGGACAGCTATACACAGTCAGCCTTTATCAGGAGCTTCTCGCATTGATCAGCTTCGTGAAGACCTCAAGAATAATAAAATACATATCCCTTGTAGACTTCCCGCATCGATCAGTCTATATTCAGCAAAATAAAAGCCACATTCAAAAGAACTTTTGAGTCATGGACTTGTCTATTTAGGTTAGGTTCTCTTTCGTCAGAATACTCACTTTATAACAAGTTCTCTGCGCCTCAGCTACATCATCCACCTCACCTCACCATTTGTTAAAACAACAAAACTCAAGGGACGTGACGTACACCGATATATTGTGATTATACAACTCTTTTCACCTATTGACTTCTCGTCTATGTACAAGGTACATAGGGGTTCAAGCTCATTCTACATTATTATGTGGTTTGTTTAGCTCTTTTCACCTACGGAGCACTTTTTTCCTCTTTGACTCGAATCTAGGATTATGTGTTGATCTTAATCAGGACATGGTTCCCTACCACTTGGATAGGCTAACTTTCGCTTCACCTATACCTACACAACAAAATTCCTTACCAACACCAACAACATTACCCTACCAATATCAATACTTTTACCAACCAACAAATTGCCTAACCATACCTAAATTGCCTGAATTCACCTCTCCCTGGTCCTAAGGGAGAACTACATCGGTCTGAGGCCCCTCCTTGCTTTGTGCAATGGGCTATGTAGGCAGCACTTAGGAGATATGGTGTCTCCCAAGGTTAGCTCGACCATCCCCTACCATAACCTATCATGTGTTGTAAATATAAATATGTTTTGGGTATTTTTATTTGATAACACTCATCTTTATCTTTTTTCAAAACAAAAAAGTCAAAACAAAAACATTCTTATTATTATCATAACTCAAATCAACATACATATTCAGTTTTATTTAGACGTTAAACAAATACATCTTCTCTATCATCGACGCGCAGGTCGGCATCCTTATTTACTCTTATACCTCGATAACATTCACTTAGACCCTCACGCCTCATCCCGAACCAGGTGATGATCGTGATCGTCGACGCCTCTCGCCGGGCCTCTCCGTCCTCAAAGGTACCACGGCTATTGGTACCGCCCACTGATCTGCCAATCTCTCCTGTAACATGTGAATACGCTCTCTCGCATGGAGGTATCTCGCCTCTAGTCCCTCCGCTCGTGACTCCGCAACCGCTAACAATCCTCTTGTCTCATTCACCTGCGTTTGGAGCTGATGAACTAAACTCTGCAGATGATCTCTCTCCGCTGTAATCATAGCTATGTCAGGATGATCACGTTCACCTCGCAGCTCTGTTACCCACCATAATCTATAGGCCTCTGTCGTTCCTGCATCCATCACCCTGCGATCGGCTGCTATCTCCTCTGGCCCTTCCGGAGGTGTTGGCCGGGGAGGTGAGAATGCTGCCTCCGCGTCGATCCTCATATATGGTCTATAAGCCAGGGGTATATCCTGCACAAATCCAAATTGTCGCCGCACGCGATCTAGAGGAATCCTCTCATACTCACCTGGCCTGTGCCCCGCGATCCACCTCAATCACTCTACACCCCTCAACTCCTCAGCTATGTTCTCTGTTACCATATAGTTCCCGTAAGGCCTCCAACAGATATCCGCAATCGTCACCATCTCCCATACCTGCCTATAATACTCAGTGTCACCCGTCACGGCCTGGGATCTTGCCTCTTGTTCTGTCTGGACCCATCGTCTGAATCCCAACCTCTGCACTCCGGTCTCTCCTGACTGGATGGGTCGGCCTATTGGTCGCACACAAACAATGTGCTCATAGGCCCAACAATGTAATAAAAATGAACAATCCAGTGTTGTCCTGTGATTTCGTCTACAAGCCCATAAACCCCTGTATAGCTCCGCCAAATATGCAGGTGCCCATGCAAAAGTAACGCTCATTTCTATCATTTCCCAAATAACACTCATCAATGCTTTTGGAAATCTTCCACCCTCCGCCCTCGGTAATGCATAATACCCCACCGCTATCATTAATAGCACGGCCAACCTTGTTTCCTCAGGGTGTGTTGCATACATTGTACCATACGTAAATGTTAAACCTCGCTGTGTCAAATCTCGTGCAGCTGAACCAAATACTGTTGTTATCGCTGCCCGCCCCGCGCTAGGCAACGCCTGATACACTATTTTTCCTATCATTGGGAGTCTCAAAATACGGAACACATCTTCCAAAGTCACTGTCATCTCCCCTGTTGGCAGATAGAAGGTATTCCTTTCTGGATTCCATCTCTCAATCAACGCCTGCAACATAGCATGGTTACGTGTGATTCTTGAATAATAGCGGATTCCACTTAACCCCAAATGATTTATCAATGCCCATTCAGCTGGTGTTACATCCGCTCGGATTCGTGACAACAACGCTGGTACAGTATCATTCATCCTTAACCCTGCTTCCGCCTGCATACATCAAAACGACACATAATTATTCAATAAAACAAATCTCCACGGGTTTTTTCTCAAATTCTGGAAACTCCTACAGTAACCGATATCGGTTATAGATAACTGATACCGGTTTGCTAACCGATACCGGTTATCTCTAAACGATACCGGTCACTGTCAAAAATATACACCCTGCTTAAAAACATACACCTACGATAATTATTTTGCCCGTTTACTCCTATCTATACCTAAAAACATACGTGACCACCCTGCTTACCTACCCCATAGCACTCACCCCATCCCAAACCCTTGCCTATCACCTTTTCTTTCTCATCTTTACCCACTTACACTTCTCTCATCCTATTCACAAAACAAGCAAGAATCAAATTACAACCAAAATGTTTACCTCTTGGGCTGCAGCAGCTTGAGGTGGAACTTGTCTTCCCTCTCGTCCCTGCCTGCTGGATGCTTCTCCTCGTTCAGCCATGTTCACCACCCTTTTCAAATTTGCCTTTCTGCTTTCTGAATCTCAGCCCACATTCACTTCATCTGTCTCTTTCCTCCTTATCACTCAAATTCTTTCATGCAATCACATGTATCAGTCGTCAAACAGCGTCGCATTCACGTATTTAACTTGTTGCATGACTCTAAAAATAAGAATGCTCAAAATAAGAACTTCAGTTACCACCCAAGCTTTTCTATTTTTAGAAAAGCTCATATTTGAATAACCGGTATCGGTTAGCTAACCGATATCGGTTTATTGCCTACCGACATCGGTTATCTAACCGATATCGGTCACATACATACTTTTTTTTTACACATAGTTCTTTTCTTTATTTTCTACCTAATTTTTGTGGCGCCCGTCCCTTTTTCCTGCATAAACAACACCATTATCTATAATTTTTCATCAAATCCATATCTCATCACAATTTCATCAACATCATCTATCTATATTACAAAAACAAACAAGCCATCAACAAACGATATCAAAAACCATCAATCTATACACCATTTGGATCCAACTCAGCAGCTACATACATTCAATTTCACAAACCAGCGACAAAACACATACAACATTTCATAACACAACATGTCAATTAAACTCATCATCTATATATACATACATCCCATCAACAAAAGACATCAACACCATCAATATATAAACCATGTGGATCAAACTCATCATACATTAAATATCACAAACCATCGACAAAACACTTAAAACATTTTAAACACAGCATGTGGGTCAAAATCATCATATCTATATATCAAAAGTTTCAAATATACAATGTGCCCTGCATAGGGGCCTCTGTGATCTCATAATAATACAAAGCCGGCACGCAGGCCACAATAACTGTCAATAATCTCGACTCGGCTCGCAGGCCGGTCTCTCATATCAAAAATATACTCGGCTCGCAGGCCGGTATCAACTGTACAACCCGTACTCGGCTCGCAGGCCGGTATATACAATAAATGAATAAATGAATGAATACATCATATGTAGGCACGCAGGCCTCTATAAACATAACCGGTTCGTAGACCGGTGCCCATATCCACTGTACAAACACAAACTATCTCCTCTGCAGGGATCCCTCAGCTCTCCCCACCGCCCTCCGCCTGTCTCCCTGCTGGTCCCTGTGCTGCCTCTCGCCTCCTCCCTGTAACGGACCCACCGGCTGTGGCTGCACCCCCCTGGGATCTCTGGCTACGCGAGGTCTCAGCTCTGTGTGCCGCATATGGCTGATAGTCAGCCCCGGTACCATCAAGAACATCCTGATAATACCGGGCCTCCGCTCTCGCCTCCATATAGCGGGCCCGTGCCACCATCGCTGCTGGGGCTGGTCCCCCGACTCCTAATAATAGTGCCCCCTGTGCCGGTGCCTGTGGCTGTATGAGTGCCTGTGCTAGTGCCACTAGTGGTGCCACTGGTGGTGCCTGTGGTGGTGCCGCTGGTGGTGCCTGTGGTGGGGCCTGTGGCTGTACCTGTGCCTGGGCTAGCTGACCCTGTAAGACACCTATCTGTGCCTGTGCAGCAGCAAGCTGCCCCTGTAATAACTGTACCTGGCCCCTGAGCTGGTCCCTCTCTGCTATCACCGCCGCCAAGTCTGGCTGTGCGGGCTGTGCTCTCCTCGCGGCTCTCTCTCCTGCCCACCATACCAAAAATGATCCCGTGCAGCCGGCGTCGTCCACGGTATCATCTGCAGGCCTCTCGGCTACCCAATCTGGGTCCACGGGCTGTGGTACAGGCAGTGGGGCCTCTACATCATCCCTCCGGTACTGAGGGAAGGGAGGTGGCTCATCCTGTCGTAGCCCCATCTGCCGTCGTACCCTCTCCAGGGGTATCCGCTCATGCTCTCCTGGCCTCCGTCCCGCTATCCAGAATGTATACTGGATCCACCGCAACTGTGATCGGGCTCCTCCGCGGGGCTGATGACCTCTGTAAGGCCTCCATACAATATCCAGGGCAGTCACGCCCTCTAATACATGCCGGTAATACGCTACATCCCGTCCGGCGAGAACTGCTCGTGGCTGGCCCACGACCCCCAGCCACCTCTGAAAGCCATATCTATAAATCACCTGTGGCCCTGGCTGCTGGGGCAGCCCTACTGGTCGAATGCATATGATATGCTCATATGCCCAGCAGTGTAACAAAAACATAGAGCAAATCCCGAATCGCCTCATCCGGCGGTAGCCCCACAGCTCTCGGTATAACTGCACCAGGTATACTGGTGCCCAAGCATAACATGTATGCTCCTCAACCATCTCGTGTAATACCCCCATCAGCGCCCATGGAAAGCGGCCTCCCTCTGAGTCCGGGAGGGTGAAGCATGTAATGCCGATCATCATCAACACGGCAAGCCGTGTCTCATGTCGGTGGGCACGATACATATCCCCATAGGCGATGCTCGCGCTGTGATAAGTCAATAGCGCGGCTGCATCCCCGAATACCTGTAAGATGCTGTCCATGGCTGTCTCTGCATCCACCTGGAAGACTGCCTCTCCATCGATCGGTAATCTAAGGATGCGATACACATCCTCCAATGTAATGGTCATCTCTCCAGTCGGGAGATGGAACACATTGGTCACCGGATCCCATCTCTCGATGAGGGCGACCATAAGACTGTGATCCCTCTCTATCACCCTATAACGCTGGACTCCGCCGAGTCCCACCTCGCGCATGATGGCCCACTGCGCTGCGGACACGTGTGGCCGCATCCGTCTCAACAACGGGGGCATCCTATCCCGCATCGTCAGCTGCTGACGTGCCTGCAAAACCAACTCACTGCATTAGCCCTACTCTTTATCACAACAACTCCTTTAACCTTCTATACCCCCTTTTAACCACCCGACCACACAACCGCCCCATTTTCCCCCCCCACCCACCAACCAACCTTCCTATCAACCTCTACCCCTTCCCTCTTCACCCCAATAACCATAACTCCCAAACAATAACCAAAACACCCAAATAACAACCAAACACAAAACCAAAACCAAACAACAAAATAGAAAATCCTAACTAGGGACCGGTACCGGTCACCCATGACCGACACCGGTCCCCTCTCCACCGACGCCGGTCGACGTACGACTGACACCGGTCAACCACAAAACCACCCTGCCCCAAAACTTCTTGACCGATGCCGGTCGCTTAGTGACCAGCATCGGTCACTGAAAAATTGCCGAGCCAAACCCGACGCGGCCCCCCAAATCCATTTTTCCCCTATTTCTCTCTATTTACCCACCCTAACACCCTAAAAACCTACCCACCCTGCCGCCTTGACCTATTTAACCCATCTATCCTCTTCATTTTTCAAATAACTTCAATTTATTCATTATTTTATCAAAACATGGATTCCTACCCAAACCCCCAAATATAGCTTAACAACATCAAATTCACACAATGAAGGGTTTCGAACCTACCGGTACGACGACACGTCATCGTGGTGGGATAGGTGGTGGTGGTCCAGCTGGTCCAGCACCTCCAGCTCCTCCTGGCTGTGCCATGGCTCTCAAACTCCTCTGCTGGGTCCTCCACCAATCAAATGCTGCCTCCTCCTCGCTAGGGCCTACCAATCACTCACTTCTCCACTCAAATAGTGCCACCTCAGCCGAAAAACTCAACAATCTCGCCAAAAGACCTCAGACAACTAAAATTGGTTTTCAAATTGACAATATGACAATGACAGGCCGTATTTTTTCTTTTTATAGGTTTTCGACCTATAACCGATACCGGTTATATTGTGCCCTAAGGAACCGGTATCGGTCACCTAACCGATATCGGTCATAGACAATCGATATCGGTTTTATCCCACCTCTTCCCCAATTTCTGCCCTTATTTACTAATCGCCCTTTCTCACAACATCGCCTATATCCACCTTGGCTGAAAACCCTTTGTTAACTTCATTGGCCCGACCCAAGGCCGCAACCAACCAACCATTGGCCCGAGGCCGCAACCAACCCATTTGGCCCGACCCAAGGCCGCAACCAACCATTTGGCCCGACCCAAGGCCGCAACCAACCCATTTGGCCCGACCCAAGGCCGCAACCATCCCATTTGGCCTGACCCAAGGCCGCAACCAACCCATTTGACCCGATCCAAGGCCGCACCCAACCATTTGGCCCGACCCAAGGCCGCAACCATCCATTTGGCCTGACCCAAGGCCGCAACCAACCCATTTGGCCTGACCCAAGGCCGCACCCAACCATTTGGCCCGACCCAAGGCCGCACCAATTAAATACCTCACCCAACATCAACAAAATACAATTTTATCCACCCATCCTGTAGCTCTTTGTTCAATCGAGCTCACCTGTTCGTGTTTTAGCATGATTAGGGTCCTTGACTTGATCAGTCGACCAACTTTTCCTAGACCAAGACCGTGATGTTTATCTCAACCAAACCAACCATTTGGTACTGCCGAACATGCCTAAACGTTCCTGTACCTTACCCGTTATATCCCCTGGAGCTACTTCCTATGCCTTGGATACCAGGATTATATCACCCTTGTTTGGATAAACTATCGACCTTTGCCTATGAATTGCTTGTTTGCTCTTCAAAATCATGTACCCTGGTCGCACTACTGCATTTCAACGTGCGTCTGCTTCCTTGGACCTACCCCACCATCTTACCATCATCTCAACACCATTTCCCTTTATCAACCCTATCCCTGATTTCACGCTACCTCAATCTGTGATAGATTTGAGGGGGATTACCTATACCCTTAACAGGGGTAACCACTTCTTATTATTGTCCATGCAGCTTTAACAAAGACAAGCTACACGACAACAAGGGGCTAATGTAGACACCAAATTTGTGTCTTACGACCCCCTGTGCCCCGCATCTCATTTCGCAACCTAACCTCATCACCTAAACCTTACACAATTATTTATTAATTACCTTATAATTAATAAATCCACATCGCCATACCTGCCACCTCATTTCACCACCTCATCATGACCTAGTCTTAACCCTAAATTAACCTAATTAAGACCTATAACTTGGTCCACATCCACACCCATGACTAATTACTCCTCACCCGCACCTAAAACCAACCTCATAATGACTTGACCAAGCCCGCAACTAATCCCTCGGGAGAAAAAAGAGGAAAAGCTGGCTATTTTACTAAAAATAGCCCGCTTTGACCTGACCGATACCGGTTCCTACTCGACCGCCGTCGGTTACGTAACCGCCATCGGTTCCCTGTAAATGACCACTCCCAACCAAAAACAAGTGGTTGGATTTTAGGGGATCAAAAGGAGAAATCATTGGAAGAATCCAAAATTTACTTGGCTGAACAGAGACAAGTGAAAGAAAGAAGAAGAGTTTGCAGAGAAGGACATCAAGCCCAAAAACTGCAACTGAGTAACCAGAGCCTTGTGACACTCATTGGAGTATCAGGAGAAGAGATAGCTCATCTTGGATTGTCAGATCATCCTACTTGAGCCTTGTCTTCGTCATCACAGTCCCAGAACCTGCATTTTCCATCAATAACTAGTAAGTAAGTCTTATACGTTCTTTTAATAACATTTCTTGAATTTCTGAACCACTGCCATCATAAGTCTATTCCTAGATCTACTACCCAGCAACACACTACATCTAACTGTCATTCCTCCACCCTTACATTACCCCAAGAACACCCCCCGTATTCTCTGAGTCCTTCTCATCACCCCATTACCTAATCCCACCCATTCATCAGCCTTATAAAAACAACACACCCACCTTACAACCAACCTTCACCAAAAGCCCCTAAAACATTGCCCCTACCGATATCGGTTAGCACCAACCGGTACCGGTTACAGTGACCGGCATCGGTCACCTTGATTCTAAACCAAGACCAGCCCTTTCTCTATTGTTCTAACAAGGTAAACAAATTGTAATTGGACAATAGCTTATTTGTTAGAATTTGTGTTAATTCATATTAGCAGGGGAACTGACCACCTTCGAAAGGAAGTTTTATATTTCCTGGGCCCAAGGCAGTTCCCTCATTTATTGTCTAATTAAAATCTGGTGGTCTTGTATTCTTACTTGCAGGTAGTCCTTCCAGACAAAAAGGAGTTCTTCGCAGTCGATCTGATCTTTCTCTACGGTACGCGCACACCCTCTCGACATTCAACAGGTATTCCTCCTAGCCCTAACCCTTATCTATTTCTTAAAGGAATGAAAGGATAGAAGCAACTCTATTCCCAAAAGTTGAAACATTCCGTGCGAAACATCTGTGCGTGTGATTTCCCTCCACTTCCTTTTCACGCACTTTCATTTTGATGTGTCCCTTTCTTGCTTATAACTTTCTTTCCACATGCCCTCACACAAATTATTGCTTCTCACTTTGCATTATGATCCCCTTCCATTTTTCCCCATTTGTACCTTCCTCCCACGCACCCTCATTTTTTCCCTTCTTCCCACGTGTGTGCCTTCTTTACTATCCCCTTGCACCCTCCTCGTGTGCCCTTATAAAAATTCCTCAAAATTGGCCTTCCCTTCTCTTCTTCTTGCACACCCACGTACACCCTATTGACCCATGCACCCTCCTCACGTGCGCCTTCCCTTTGTTTCCCTTCTACACCTCGCGCCTGACTCCCGAACTTCAAAAGGCCACAACTTTTGATCCATAGCTCCAATTTTCACAAAATTGGACTTGTCAGAACATGCATAACGTCCTCTATATCTAGCTCTAGTCAATTAAACATCGAGTCCCGTCAAATGAAAAAAATCATCGGTAAATCCAAAATAGTTTCCTTCACTCAGAATGCCATATCTTTTGCATTTCTTAATGAAATCACACAAAATTGGCACCATTGGAATTGTGAATCCAAGACTAACACATAGAAATCAAGAAATTCAGGACTTGACAAGGGATTAATGGTGATTTCATAGATAACACACCCATTTTAGAATAATGTTTTATTTGGTAGTTGGGGGTGCATTAAGTGAAGCATGGGCTGACATTTCTCAATGTTGCAAGTAATGGGACAACATGGTGAGCCTTTTTCAAGAAACAAAACATCATTTAACTTCATTTACTACCTCTTGCAAGTGGTGAGATGAAAAATTTCGAGATTTTCATTTTCCCTCTCTCTCTCTCTCTCTCTCTCTCTCTCTCTCTCTCTCTCTCTCTCTCTCCTCTCAGAATTCTATAAATTGGAGTGTTGGGATCATTATAAAGGAGATAGTTTTCAATAGCAAAGCTCTATCAAAATTTCTTTATGAAGCCAATTTTTTGTAGGCCCTTATAGTGGAATCCTTGCATAGTGATCCAGGCCCTCATCTTGTAATGGAGTGAACTGTGCATACTTATGAAGCAATAGATGCAAGTTTGTGGATGTATCTTCCCATGTTGTGTTTGTTTGCATTCCTCTTGCCATTTCAATCTCATTGCATATATATTATGTCTATCTTATACTATTGCAGGGATCCATTATCATTATCTGTGCATGAAATATTGTTGTCAATGCAATTGCTAGATTATGGAGAAATTGTTATCACCCCTTCTACTTTACATTTTGCTTCTACTTTTCGCACATTGGAAGACTATTCTCATTCTCCTTTGCTGGTGTATCACCACTTTAGTGTAGGATTTGTTTTCATGCATTATCTCTCTATGGTCCCTTAGAAATTTAGATTAGGGTAGATAGTTTTTCCTGCATTAAAGTATATTGTGGTAGGTATTTTAGGAGCAAGAACCAACTTTCTCTGGAGGTCTATCTCAAGTAGTAAGTCCCAAACCTTGGAGATAGTACCCATGTTATCCAATCACACTATGAGCTTAGGCATACACACTTGTGCAAACCATAGGGTACTGTGATTCAGTGATAACATTTATATTCACAATAGCCTGGACTAGACGAGAGATGTCAGAGAAATTATTCCATAGGTACAACTATTTTTCTAAGACAACAGGGATATAAACATCTTTGTATTTGTAAATTTAATGAACATGATGACCAAAATAAGGTCATTCCCACTTTCCCTCATCAAAGTAGCTTGTATTCCACACAGAGGCATAAAAGTATATGGGTTTGGATGGAAACCCATCTCCCTCCTTGGTCTTTTAACACCTCATAGTCTTCCCATCAAGAAATGCATCCATACATTCCTTGGGACTTATGGAAGCAATGAGCATATAATAAAAAAAATATAGAGAAAATCATATCATTCATCTCATTCTCAATTATCCATGATAGGTACCCAACTACAACTCCCAAAAATGAGAGCAGTGTCGGGCTCAGCCGAAGATTGCGCATCCACAATGTTTGGATTACAGACACATCCTCCATATTTGGCAAAGTTTATAATTGCTAGTGCGAGTCAATCAAAATAAATAACTCTTGGTGGATTCTTTGTCATTTTTTTAAGATAGATTTGACAAATCCAAGTGTTGCACTTTCACACCCACATCGAGTTACCGATCGTAAAGTTACAAGCTTAATCGTGAATATTTTTCTCTGTTATTTTTTTTAGTTGCCATCTAAAACCTCTCTTGAAATTGTTGTATTCCTTCACCACACAAATAAAATTAAAGGGGGCTCAGAGTTAAGCACCTGACTAGTAGGAATCACAAGTTTTGAGATTGCCCTCATATGATCTCATACTCTATCATGACGATAGGGCTAAGGATTTTAACCTGTGTGTCTATGCACATACTTACTATGTCTGGGGTGTGTCGCGTGTTTTCGAGAACAGTTCACATATTTACTGTCCTCTTCAGGTAAAAATTATTAGTGGTTCTAAACTGATGGTAGGCAAGATGACCTTTAAATGAATTCCAAAAATAGGGTGATATAACAATATTTCTAACGTCTTTGACTGAGTGTATATACAATCAATTTGAGAATGGATTTTGAATGCACAAATCAATAGTTTTGAGAAGAATATCAAGGAAAAACACTTGCTGTGCTGTAGGGAACTGAGATCAGATACGCTGCAACCAAAAAAACATGCACAGTACAGATCTACAGAGGAAAATACTAAAAAACAGTAAGGTAAGATAATTAATCACTCTTTTTTACCCTTGGCTTGGAATCCTGAAGATGCGCCTGTGTGCTTCTCTGCAAATAATTGGAAACCACAAAAATCAATGACTGCCTCCAGAATTGGCTGAGTTTACAATCAATATTAGGGTTCATCACGCCTTCCGAATCCTAATGGAATTCCTCCTGTTTGTGCATAAAAATTCACACATCAACAAAATACGACCAAATTTCTTCATCCTATATGACCATACACAAATAGGCTAATATTTGCAAAATAAAACTCTACAGATGGATGCTATTTTTACAATCTCCTGCTCATGAATACCATAAAAGGAATGATAACCAGATCGTACCATATGCCAAGAACAACAGATGCTAATCAAGGCACCACGTACCAATAATATAAATAATTCACCAGAATGCACTTTACATAAAACACTTTGCAAACAAATGATCAGCAATATCATATATTATTATGGCTAACTCAATGAAGATTTGCATTGATGAATGGGCCTTGCTCTAAATAGGCAAGAAATAACAATATAAGAACTTCAACTCAAGGATCATGAGATTTTCCTTAGCCATAAATCATTTGAAAGAACTAGTCATCAAAGAATTCTAGTCAAGTCCATAGATTTATGAGATGAACATAGACATCAAGGATCTATTCAATACCATAGATCTAGGAAAGAATTCCTTTAGTTGCAATACCATAGATCAAGGAAAGAACTATCACCTATGCATCCATCTAGATAGGGATCTCCTAATATCTAAACTAAATAAAAAGAAATATTTTTTGTCTTCTTGTGGTTACATGAAGAATTAAATGCTAATAAAATATAATTGGATCATTTTCAAACCCTCCCACTGTCCGGACCACCAGTGAGTGTAAGTGTAAATACCTACCTGACTCTAACATCATTGCAGAGGGTTCCTTTGGAGACTTGGCCGGATACATTACAACTGCATGAACTACCATTATTTTGATATAAGCCTGAGAGATTGTATTAGGTGGCTGATGTCACGCGTATATGAAACATTAATCTTATACTTTGTGATAAGATAAGGTCATGAATACCTTTGCATAATCAGTCAATAATTACTACTGTTGACTCATCTTATACTAGGGAGTAACATTTACATAGATGACTTGGGGGATCTCTTGAGGTTGTCAAAGAAACAACTAAGGAATACCGTGAGTATAAGAAAGGTGGGCTAATAATCCTTTGATATCTCAAATATCAGTAATCCGTGTTGATTTTTTGTCAAAGTATGACCGTGGTCCTACTTACCTTTACTGAGTCAGATAGGAAAGGATTTTGACCCAAATTAATGATGAGGTTGGTTGAATGTATGTAGGAAGACTCAGCTAAGGGGATTTTCCTTCCTAGCAATCTGCATTTATTTCATTGGCATCTACAAACCAATGGTGACCATTGATGCCGCATGAAATGCGAGCTCAATATAATGTATGAAATATATTTCTCTTGCATCGTATTTCTTAGATTGGAGTAAGCCCGATTTGGACCGAACAATAATCATATGGGAGTATCCTAATACTGAAAACCACTGATCATTGCTAATGAGATTTGGGTTAGCATTGATTTGGTTTACTTTGTGATACTATAACAATGGATTATTTGGCAAGTTTGAGCTCTGACCCTAAATGGTATAATCTTGAAACATGTGCGATGCCTTGTAGCTTGCCGTAGTGGAGGATCCAAGAATAAATACTAGCTCTGGTAAAATATGAGGCTGAATTCTGCATAGTTTATCTAACAATTTTAAACTTCTGCAAGTTCACTGGTTAACTAATGGTTACCAAGAGCCCAGTGGTGAAAATTACCATTTTCCTTATAACCAACATCGAGTCACTTCCAAAGGGAGGTTAACAAGTTAAAAGATGTAAAGAAGCTCTGAGATTTGATCTAAGTATTATAGATCAGGTCAGCATCGAAAGCTGTACTCGAGATTCACTTGTCGTACCCTAAAGATTATTGTGCATATGTGGAAACGTATGTCTCACATGACATATAAACTGACTTTCATATTTACTCTATGGGGTACAGATACCATGATTTTTGGGGCCACTGCAACAAGTGTTTGTGTATATGTTATCTTCAAACTCGGATTTATCTCTGAACTTGGAGGTTGCCCATGTATTAAGGAGGATATGTAAGTATACTTGAGGACCCTTCATCTCTCTGAAGAAGGCAGAGACAAAGAAGAAAGATAGAGAAAAGACTCACTACAACAAGTAGGGCACCGAGAATGCATAAAGGACCTTTGCCACAGTGGTTTAAAAGGAAGTAGATGTAGGTACGACTACTTATACTTCAAAAGAAGATATCCCCAGTAAAAGGCATTCAAGTCTTCGGTTGAAGAATAAACCAAAGTGTAGTCTTTCTTTCACTTCCTTTTCAAGATATTTTGAAGGTTTAAATAGAGAGTCTCTGATGCAAAGAAGCAAGTCCTAGAGGGTTGAGGAGGTAACCTCAAAGATTTCTGAGAAGAACCCCCGTGTATGATTAGAAAGCATCAGGGATAATTTTAGCGGCGAATATTCGTAATATGGCAAAAATTTCATTTTAGGAAAATTTGAAAAGGTGAATTATTCGGAGTGGGTCGGTGTCCTGTTCGCCTAAAATATAAAGTATATTTTTTTGGGGGGTCGGCTTCGCCTTCATTTGAAAACATCTCCTATAAAAACCTATGTGATTCACCGGGTAGTATACCTCAAGTAGCTTACCAAATTACCAATACTGTGAAATTTGAACTCGCATAACCTTGAGCACCAGAGATTCATATTACTGTTATCCTGTGATTGTTGACGCATGACAAATGCAGTGTTGACGCGCGACAAGGGCAATATTGACGCATGACAGGAGCTGTACTGACGCGTGCGACAAGAGCTGTACTCATGCACGACAAGAGTTGTACTGACGCGCGACAAGAGCTGTATTGACGCGCGACAAGAGCTATACTGACGCGCGACTTGGGCTAAGAAGTGACGCGTGACAGAGGAAGGGTTGACGCGCGACAGAGGAAGGGTTGACGCGCGACAGAGGAAGTGTTGACGCGTAACTTGGGTAGAGTTGACACATGACCTTAGACAGTTCACGCGTGACAAGACCTCAGAGACTGGACAGAGTCACTTCTTGGTTCTTTTGCTGACGCAGGACTCTTTTCAGAATAATGGAAGGTGCCAGCTCAAAGAATACGAATAACCTAAAAGTAAGTAAGAAATCTCAGAAATCACTCTTCAAGTATTTTGGAAACTCTGCGGATACAGATAATGTAAATACCAATCATATAGATGCCACCAAAAAGAATCAGAATACTGACTGTGTGGAAGGTATTATTGAGGTGGACATGCATTCTGCACAGTATCACAGTCAAACAAATGAAACCTACGATAATATGCCAGATCTTGAAGATATTGTTCCTGTTGGGGTGCAACCAGAAGTGCAGCTAGATATCACAGATACAAACACTCAGCAAAATGGAAGACAAAAATCAATATCAAACTCTGGTCCAAGAAAGAGGAAACCAGGTGATTGCGATATTGCTCAAAATTCTACTCAAAAAAGTAAAGCATTGAAAACAAACAAGAATATGTGGACCATTGGCAGGACATACAAGTTTGATTGGGCAGCTAAATTTCCATTTATTGAACCTGTACAATCATCTAATTCTGAAGAAATCCCATGTGAATGTACATGTACAATATGTACGTGGAAATTGGGAAAGCAACAAAAAATGCAACTGAAGCTGGACACAATAGAAAAACATTGTGGAAAACAATATTTAATTGTAACAGGGGTGGATGGCCAGAAAATCAAAACACATAGGTGGAAAACTGAAAAGGAGTGCATGCATGTCAGATACACAGCAGGATATGAGGCAGAGCAGAAAAAACACAGACATCTGTTGGAAAAGGGAGGAACAATCACATCGCATATTGGTAAGATGAAAGAAACAAATCTACATGCAAAATTCATACAATTCTCTACTCTTTTTCAAATACTTAAAAAAGGAAGGGCGATGTCAGATTTCCTTGATTTCAAAGTTTTGTATCAATTTAACGGAATGCTGAATGTACCTCAGTCTCATTGGTCTGAGAGTAGTGGATGGGAAATGGCAAAATGCCTCTCGATGATAGAGAAGGAAGATTTGAAAGAGAATGTAAAAAAAGCAAACTTTATCTCTCTTTCAATTGATGAAGTGACAGCAGTCGACAACACCGCATGGGTATGTATCCACATATATACTTTAGAAAATCATATAAGGACTCCTCATCTGTTGGGTGTTATGAAAATGGTTGACAACTGCAATGCTGAAAACCTATATAAAATAGTTGTTTCTCATTTGAAATATGTTGCTGGTATGACTGATTATGAAATTGCTAAAAAGTTGGTATGCGTTGGAGCAGATGGTGCATCTATCATGCAGGGTCACCGAACAGGGTTGTGTGTTAGATTACAAACAACAGTGGCCCCATATATGCTACCAATTCACTGTATGGCTCACAGAATGAATTTAGCGTATAAAATGGTAAGCAACCACGAAAATGTTGCTAAATTAGAAGACCTCATAAGAGAACTTCATGCCTATATGTCAAGCAGCCCAAAGCGTTTTCTCGAGTTCCAAAAATTTGCAATTGGAATTACAGACGGCAAAAAACTTCTGAAGGATGTGGAGACTAGATGGATCTCTTTGTATGAACCAGCATGCAGAGTTCATGAGGAGTATCCTTCATTGGTTGGTTTCATGCACAAATACCGTCATGAAGTTGATAGGGCAAGGGACCTGTTGTTCCGCTTAACTGATTTGGAGACATTTGCTTACATTGGTTGGTATTCTTCCAATGTTAAAGGAGATCAATACACTGATGAAGCATGCACAGGGCAGATTGATCTATATTGTGGATTTTATACGGATGAGGAAAATGGTATGTCAAAGTCTTGATATATTGTACTGTTCCCAGGATAGTTTTGATGCACCTGTTTTTGAAAATTGGAGAGATTTATTAGATCTTAAAAATCCTAACACCTTTTTGAGATTTAATATCCACGATCACCTATGCATCTCTGTTAATGGGAGGGAAATACCAATGCACATTTTGCAAAGACGTCAAGATATTACAGGATCGGAACGAGAAGATGTTCCTGTGACACGTAATTTGTTTGAGTCTGTGATAGTTGAAACCAGAATAAAGCTTAAAAAAATTTCAGAAACCTTGTCATCAGAAATTAGGGAACGTTTCTGTAAAGATAAAATTCTGGAAGCCATGGGTGTGATGAATCTGAATTTTTGGAATACAGAAGGTGGCCGTGCAAACTTTGTCAGTAAGCATTTCCATAAATCAATGGGTACAATAATGGAACAATTTACAAAGACGTCAGAGCTCAAGGGTACGGAAATCAAAGGTATACTGAATGCCGATTTATTAAAGTTTCAGTCAACCAATTTTGCAACAACAATGAGGAACCAATATAAGAATTTAGATCAGCCTTCTGAAAGTGGTGCTATTACAAGGCTGTGGAGAGGAATCTATCAAAGTTCTATCTTACAAGAAGATATCAGTGAGTATTTCAGACTATATGAGTTATGCCAGACAATGATTTTGGGGTCTGTGGAGGATGAAAGAGTTTTCAGTGCATTGTCATTTATAAAATCAAAACTGAGAAACAGGTTGGATAAAAATCTGGAAAGTTGCATGAGGTGTTACGTTTCACGATACTCCCTCGAAACCTTTCCGTTTGACAGAGCAATTGCGCACTGGAATTCCCTTTGCGAAAGAAGAGGTGTAAATAATACAGCTACAAGTACAAATATTCCCAACCTTGAGAGTGTAATTGGCTCTTCGTCACATTCTACAGAAGACAACATCGACTTTGATGAAGCTATTGATAATGGATTGTTTCAACTTTAAGTAGGTATCTTCTTTATCTATCTTTTATCTTTATCATTAAAGATGTTACAAGTCTATATACTAAAAATGTCGGGCAATTCACCCATCTATCTACTAATCCATTTCTCGTGTTGGATTTTTTTAAAACACAAATCTAGCTCATTACCAGTGGCAGTGATGATTTCAACTTTAAGCAGGTATCTTTTTACCCTTAATCTTATTGTTTGTTACTATTCATTTTTTGACAGAGCAATTGCTCACTGGAATTCCTTTTGCGAAAAAAGAGATGTAAATAATACAGCTACAAGTACAAATATTCTGAACCTTGAGAGTGTAATTGGCTCTTCGTCACATTCTACAGAAGACAACATCGACTTTGATGAAGCTATTGATAATGGATTGTTTCAATTTTAAGTAGGTATCTTCTTTATCTATCTTTTATCTTTATCATTAAAGATGTTACAGGTCTATATACTAAAAATGTCAGGCAATTCACCCATCTATCTACTAATCCATTTCTCGTGTTGGATTTTTTTAAAACAAAGATCTATATCATTACCAGTGGCAGTTATGATTTCAACTTTAAGCAGGTATCTTTTTCCCCTTAATCTTATTGTTTGTTACTATTCATTTTTTCAGCTCTGGTTATAATTAAAGATGTTACAGGTGTATGTATTTACATTTAGTTAAATACAAAATTTTTATTTTTTGAAAACGTGGGTTGACATCCGTCCGAGGAAGCTGTTACTTCTCGGGACTGACAATGTCAGGCAACTCACCCATCTATCTACTAATCCATTTTTTGTGTTGAATTTTATTAAGACAAAGATCTAGCACATTACCGGTGATGATTTCAATTTTAAATAGGTATCTTCTTCAACATCATCTTATTGTTTGTTACTTTACATTTTTTCAGCTCTTGTTATCATTAAAGACATTACAAGTCTAATTCTTTATATTTACTTTTATTTAAAGATATTGTTGGTCTATATATTTAAAGATGTTGCTGGGACTTCTCAGGACTGACAATGTCAGGCAACTCACCCCTCCATCTACAATGTCAGGTAAAACAAAGATCTAGCACGTTACCCTTGATGATTTCACAGCAATCTTATACGCAAGAGGTAAGCTAAACCCTATCATATTTTCAATTATGTTTAATTTCTTACCAGTGATGATTCTTTCTTGATTTCTTAGAATTATATTTAATTTATTTTTAATATATTTTATCTTCCTGTAAACCAAGGATTTTTTTTCTATTTACTATCTATTTATAAATCCATAAGTTGGTGAGTGGTAGCTTCCCAAAAAATAGATATTCCTGCCACCTGATAGGATAAAGATAACCAAAATCACAAAAAAATAAATTCGGAAAGTGATCTCAAAACATGTCACAGTTATTACCAAATTCAATATTCTACATTTCCCTGATTCAAACCACAAGATCCTTGGCTGAGTCACCCACCGTTAATATCTAAACTACATTGATCAGAATTCTATCCCTCCTAAATTAACTTGCATCAAGATTCTGGGATCATCAATTAAAATCCCCTTCTAGGTTCCATAAAATTTCTTAAGATCTCTACATTGTTTAAACTATTCCACTGCACTCATCAGGTCAAACAAAGTGTGCAAAGCTCATCTTAGATAGGCTCTGACCATACACCATGAATCTTATTGTACTGGAAGAGACTGTTTCCAATTACCGTACACTTATCAGCATCATCTTTCACAGTTTCATTAACTCCACAACTTATATAGGCAATCACCCTATGATGCAAATATAGATGAGCATTTGAATCAATGCATTCCTGGAGCCACTGTCAAACCTTGCATTGACCTCTAGGAATCCTTTAAGAAACAATGTGTTATACTATTTCATAATATGCACTAATCTTATGCCAAGGTAACATCAATGATGAGATTTCTCAACTTTATAACATTTGTAGATACTCATTTTTCCCTACTTTGAGCATGAATCAGAAGTCTTGACCTATTTTGGATGTCAATACAACCTCTTGTAGTAGCAATAGATTATTGTCTCAACTACCATGATAGACCACATGAATCTCTTATAGAAATAATGTGTTATACTCTTCCTTACTATGCACATAAGTCTTATTACAAGGTAACATCAATCCTACAAACACATATTCTTAAGATCTACCTTTCACCAATCTATAGACCTTAAGTCTACTTTCATACAGTATAACCCCACAGATACAATTAAAGTCCCACGACATAATTTTCAAGATAATTAAAGTCCCACAAGATATTTAGGCACTAAATTTTACATTATACACATTAAATTGATCATCGTCTTTCATCATCATCTATCATTGATTATCAATTGTCATCATTCATCATCTACGTCCACATACTATTCATGACAATGCAAGTAAACAAGAAACATACATATAATTCATGATAATCACCATCTAATCACCATATAATTAAATTCAAATAGCATAGTACATACTCAATAGTAGAAGTTTTCAAATTCAATATTTAAAGTTTAGTCAATAATAAAAGTTTCTAATTTTGAAAACCCTCTTTTTCTTTAGAAAATTCTGCTCTGCTCTCTTCCCCAACGGCTTCTTCCACTCTGGCTGTACCTCTTTCCCCAACACCAGAAATAACCCCTGAACTTATAAGATCTTCTGCAGCACTGTCCAGATTTTTTATAATTCTTTCTTCTTGATTTGTTGCATCTCCATGCGACAGCAAATTTGGATCAGCAGCTGCTTTGGCTTTGAACAAGATGTCAGGGTCGAGACCATGCTCTTTAATTATCCGCTTTAGTGTATTGTTTTGTTTGTTAACCAAAACAATATTTTGCTTCAAATTTTTTGCTACGGATAAGTTGTTCTTTGCTGTTTCCAAGTGAACTTGCAAAACCTTCGCCTGACTCTTCAAATTTTCATATTTCAACTGCACAAAAAGAGTAACGTCAATTCAAAATATTAATGTAAATTCAAAATTTCAAATTAACAAAAATGATTGTTTGAATGTAATAGTACTTACAACCGCTCTATCTCTTTCGGCATTTGTGATTGATACCAAATCCTTGTCCTTTGACCATTTGTTAAAATATGCCTGGGCCTCGGCACTAATATTTTCCAATTTGTTTAGTGCCTTATCTAAAATGCCATCTTTATAGTCGTTGTTAAACGTGACAGTCCCACATCTTACTTGGGTAAGTAAGGAATCCATCTTCGCAGGTTGATTCTGGACTGCAGCGTATAAACTATCCCGTTGCCAATAATTTTCATAACGACTAATAATCTCATTGATAAGAACTTTAGCCCTTCTCTCCCATTCTATAAGCTGTTGGATTTGAGGAATAATAAACTCACTGACATGGGATTGACAATCACTACCAATTAAGTTCTCCAAAGGAAAAGGTGGAAACTCTTCACTATCTGAATCTGATGCAGACGATCTTGCTGGAGAAGTGTGGGGGCTTTCACCATGACCAAGATCAACTGCTCCTTGTTTCTGTCTTTGGGTGGGCTGATCCTGTTTTTGAAAAAATAAATCAAGATTTAGATAAATAAATTTGAAGACTGAAGATTTAGATTTGGATAAATCAGAATGTAATTAAAAATTGTAAAGCATATTAAAATTGAAATTTGAAGACTGAAGTATACCTGCTGGCCTTGAATCATCTCGCGGGTATCGAAAAAACCAGTTGGGTCATTGCTATCAATGCCCAAATAATCTTCATCTAAATTTATATTGTTCAAAATAGATATGCCCGTTGCACTGGGCAAGCCACCAAGTGAGAGAGTTGGAATTCGAAATGAGGAGTCAAGGTTTAGTGTCCCACTAGGGGCCGGAGCAAAAGGCATGCGTTTACCAATGGTCTTTTTCACTGTTCCTCTGGTTGGCATTTTAAAAATTAATGGTTGAGTGGGTGTCGGTGCCATGGTTTGATCATGACTGACATGTGCTGAAAAGTACAAGAAAAAATGAAAAATATTAAAACAATTCATAAAGTCAAAACTACGAAATTAAACGTTCTACAGAAAAGTTGTACCTTGTTGTCGAGGGGTTATTTTTTTCGGTGCTACGGGTGGCCTTGTAGGAGTTGTACTCAGTGGCTGTTCAGAAGATATCAATGCATGCGAATGTACGGAGTGAGTTGGGGAAGAAGGTTCCATAGTCCCTGCTATTCATCAATATTAAATGTTGTCAATTCATTTTGCTAAAATTTAAATTGAAAAATAAATCTGCAACTTTGGAATTTGTAATTAATATACAAGAATGTATTACTTCTCTGGCGTTTAATGAGTTCAAACTGTTGAGGGTCTGGAGAGGAGTGAGCTTCCATTTCAGATTGGGAGTCCCCCAAAGCCTCCGCGTGTAGTTGGCCTCTTCCTCTCGACATCTTTTTTTTTTTGGGAATCGCTTCAAGATATCTTCTCTACAAAACATTAAAATTTAAGTTTTAATAACTGTGCACTGTAATGAAGAAAATTGTAATACAATTACAAACTAAATAGTTTATACCTGTTGTTCTGCAAATGGAATTGAGAATTTCATCAAAGCCTCATCAGAGCAAGTAGGAATTTCTTTAGCTTTTAAATTTAAAAGTGCCTCGTAGTAGAAGCCGAGGAGATAGTTTGTTGAGTAAATGAAAGGTTTTTCTGAGATTTTCGAATTTGATATGTCAGCTCTTATTTTTTTGGATAGAAATGTGCACCAATCAAATTTTTGTTTTGAGATAGTGGCACAAATGTATGCAATGGCCCAATTTGGTATATCTGTTTGGCGACCCTGCATAACAATTCTGGCTTGAAAAAATGCAATAAGTGCAGCAAGAAAGTGGTGTGCAATTGATTGTGTATCTACACCACGCCTAGATTTATTAACATGGGCTGCAAATGTGAAACAGTGAAAATTACTATCAATTTATAACAGCAAATTGTATCAGAATAAAAAACAGAATAAATTTTTTGAATTAAAACGAATTATACTTACAATCAACATGGAAACCGTACTTTGATTCGAGAAATTTCTTGTTTTCTTCCACGAGTGTTGCCTTGGTTGTAACAGTTGGTAAATTTCTGATAGGAAGGCCCGTAAACCGATGTATGTCATTCGGTTCAGTAGTGAATTGGAACATTTGGCCATCGCTCAGAGTCACATAAAATATACCGTCCTCTGAATTGTAGCATGACAGAAGGTAATTCAAAATATCCGGATCTGTTTCAAAATGGGGCATATTAACGAGCCCTGTAAATCCACACTCTTCTATTATAGCTTGATATTCTGGAGACATCCTTAAAGCCGTATGGATGTGAGGGCATAAGGGATTCCTTTAGGTTATCTTGGAAATCGATTGACTTGGATTCTCTTCATTTTCTTGCTGAACTTGCAATTGGGAAGCATGTGAAGTCGACATTATAGCTGTAAATGCTTCTTTCTCAAAGATTTAGACCTACAAAAATTCAAGAACGGGAAAACGTAAACGAGAAAATGAGCGGCATAAGGGTATTTATAACCTAAAAATGGGCATCACTGTCCCCTATTGACGTGCGTCATTTACTTCTAATGACGCGCATCAATAGGAAGCAGTGTCGTGCTTCAATAGAAGGCTCTGTCGCGCGTCATTTGTTTGTAGTGTCGCGCGTCATTTGTTTATAGTGCCGCGCGTCATTTGATTATAGTGTCGCGCGTCAATAGAAAACAATGTCATGCGTCATTTGTTTACAGTTTCGCGCGTCAATAGAGGTCAATGTCGTGCGTCAATTGAGGACAACGTCGCTCGTCAATAGAGGACAATGTCACACGTCATTTGTTTGCAGTGTCACGCGTCAATAGAGGACAATGTCACGCGTCAATTGAGGACAATGTTACGTGTCAATAGATTACAATTTCGCGCGTCAATAGAGGACAATGTCGTGCGTCAATAGCAGACAATGTCGCGCGTCATTTTGGGACTGTGTCACGCGTCAATAGAGAACAGTGTCGCACGTCGATAGATTCAACTGACGCGCGTCATTACGATCTAGTGTCGCTCCAGTGTCGCACGTCATCAGGAGCTATTGTCATGCCAGTGACGTGCATCATTACGGATTACTGTTGTCGCACGTCACTTATTTAGCCTTGAGAAACCAGGCAAAAATTTTGTTTTTGAATACTGTCAAATTCGCCTTTCGCCGAAACTGGTTACGGGGATATTCGCCAGGTATTTTCCACCTTCAATTTTATAGGGGTGTCTTAAAATGAACCTTGGAAAGCATCTATAACTAGTTGAAATGTTTGGTTTCATTGTGCATTGATACATGTATTTTCATATTTCTTTGTATTTTCCATTCTTTCCATGCTTGGCCATTGATAAAATGAGCTCGAAAGCCTCTGTAGTCATCATTTTTTCTCTCCATTCAACCTAATTTGAGGATTTCAACAATATCCTTCTGAAATAATGAGTTATTACTCTTAGATTTGTCATTTTTGAAGCTTGTACTATGCATATGATTGAGGTGTTGCATAAATATGAACACTATTGTTAGTAGAAAAACTTTGTACTTTTATCCCTTGTTTGTGAATATTTGAACATTGAGAGTCCCCTGTGTAAATGTATTCATTGTTGAAGCTCTGGAAAAAAAAAAATCTTTTTTTGACTGGGCATCAAACTTTACTTAGCTTATTTTTTTTTATTTGACATGTAACTTAGAGTTTCCTTAGCTAAAGGCCCTGATGTCGGACGAGTGCCCTCGAACCTCAAGGTGAGTATCTCCATTTACATTATTTTTATCATCAGGGTTTGTGTTTTATGTTTTTACCTAATTATTCACCATTAGGGTTTCCATGTTTTTTATGGTTTGAATGTCATGGATTTTTTGTGTCATTTTGAAAAGGTAAAACCCAAAATCTCATTACTTGATGTGAGATTTAATTCTCAACTTATTGCTCAAGTTTTTTTTCTCTAAAATAATTCCCTGCAACTCTGCACACAAGATTTTGTTGAAGAGATGTTCATGATCAGAAGCCTTGTACTTGCCAAAATTTTCATTCAGAGCTCTCTTCTCTGGACTGTACATGGATTCCACATGTTTTGCATAAATTCTTAGAAGATTTTATGTTTTGGCTTTATATATTCATTAGCTCAGTACTTGAACTTACTTCTCATTACCCTGGGATTATTCTACTGTAAGTTAGGGTTGAATTTTTTTTGGAATGGTGGATTTCTTTCTGAACTTCTACCACTTAGTTGATGGATTTCATCCTTTATTGATCTATAAAATAGTAAAAAATTATATCCCGTTGATCCTCTATTACCATTTCTTGAGCTCCTGTAGCTATCTTATTTTCTTTGCATTCATTCTTACCTTCTACTATTACTTGTAAGAAAGATAATGAATTGTTTCTTTTGTATTGGTTTGGATCATGATAACTTGCTGATGAGGTTGTATAGTAGAATTTCTATTGACTGATATAACTTTAACTTGATATGATGTTCTCACTTTCATGCTTTATTCTTGATTATGATGAGAAATTAATACAAATGTTGAAAAGTCTCTGATAATCTATTATTCTTTGATCCCTTGATGCTTGATGAAGCTTTTGGAGTTATCTTATCATTATATTGTTGTACTTCAGCTCCTAAATTACTCTTAATATAGTTACTTAACACACCATTCATACCCAAACTAGGTTTGTATTTCTGTAACTATGGTGCATTCGCAAGATCAACTTAACTAAATACACCTCCTGAAGCTCTATATGCTTAACTCTTTACATGGTAGTTAGAATTTTGAGCTCTGTTTGTTAGACCTCCATATATCTGAATTGGTTGCTTCTTACAAAATTTTATTGAATTCACTTGAAAAGCTTCCACCTTTTGAACTATTTCACTTTCTTTTTTTGTAGATCCATTACCAAATTGTTTCAAATATTGTACTTGATCATTTATTAGTGAATCAATGTTGTTGAACTTATTAAATCAAGAAACTATTGTAAGTTGATTTTGTTGGTGATGTTTTTAGAACACTTCCTTTGATGTATGCGCTATGTTCATATTAGCTTCAAAGGTATAATTAATCCATGGTGATGAACCTCCATAAGATGAAACAAATGGTAGTCTTCCTTTATCTATACCTGACTTTTGATGAATCCTTACTTGTGCTAGGTAGCATTCTACATAGATAAATGCATTATTGTTTTGTAGCTTTACTCCATTTCTGCCTAGATACACCTTAAATCTGAATTGAAACTCTTTATATTCTTATCATAGATTGTAAATGTGATTGATCAGCTCATTACTATGCAAATTTTTCCTTATTTTTACTGTTCAAAAATGTGACATGCAATGAATGCCTCTTATATGACATCATGAATATTTAGCTTCTTCGAAAGTTGTTTTTGTCTTTGTAAATACAATAGTTAGTGTTCTCTTTTCATCTGCTACATGTACCTTTATTTTGTAATATTCCATCTATAGTTCCTTTTTATGGGACATTTCATAAATATGTATCAAGTAGATTCTTTCAGCAGGTATTTCATTTGTGTATAATAATATAATAATATTTTTTTGCAAAATATTTTTGCTTTCTCATCTACAAAGTGTACTTGCACACTTAAACAAATAGTTAGAAAACATCTAGGATTTTTTTCCTCTCTTATTTCCTTAGTTTTTCTTATTTTATTTTTCTTCTTAGAAATGATTTTGCAGATCATATGTGTTGATGTAGAATAATGCTCTTACAAATTCTGTAACTGTCTTTCCTATAACTTATACCTCTCAATGTTAGGAGATCCATTTGCACGAAATTAGATAGTACATGAATATGGTTCAAAACCTTGAGCTGGTGACTAAGAGTATTTATTTTTATGTTTCCTAGGTACAATGCCATTGTGGATAGCGAAGATGAAGATGGAGTAAGATGGAGCTGAAAGTAGAGAAACGGTGATGAGAGAATCCCTAGGCAATGGTGGGGTTTTTTATACTCCTGTACTTTTATTTTCATGCACATGTACCTTCTACTTCATTAGTTATGAATTTATTTTGAGTCACATTCCATGGCTTGTGTGGGAAACATTGAAATTCCTTATGAATAAAACATTAAATTCTAGAACTAAGTTGTGTACTTCTTTCTGCATTTCAGTTTTATGTATAGATTGTATAATGAACTAAACAACTCAATAACACAATTGGATTTATTTAATCATGAAGGAAAGAAATTTAAAATACCTACAATTTTATTCATGAACACTCAATTAATGTATTCTACAACTCTATCTGTTGTTTGAAAAATTAACACTCCACTTATTCTGTAATTCTGGTCATCATCAAGCTAATACATCTGTCCTTAGGGATTTTGTGTTCTCTTACAAAATATAAACATGGATTTGGAGACTCAATGATTTGTTACATTTTGTAACAATACACATAGCTGAAAATTACATGTAATCATTAATTTAAATCATTGGAACAAATATTAAACTAAATGAACCTCCCCTAGCTTAGGTCCATTTCAGCAATGCCATCCATCGTAACAAAGTTTTGAGTTGCCCATTTTTGCACAAGTGCAAAAAATGTCAATAGGTATTAGAGAAGGGAGTTTTGTATATTGCAGAAACAATAGTTATGAAAGAGTCTAACATTTCAGAAGCCTTGAACCCATGTCTGCAACTATCCACTTACTAGTAAATTTACAATGTTAACTTGGGTTTCAACATGGTTTATGCATCTATATATCAAATAAAGTTCTTTTTGTATTATTTTTCAAGGATATTGACCTTTTTGACCTCCTCCATCTGCCCACATTCCTTAACAAGTTTCCCATGCCTTCACACCACCTCCCATCCAATCGTTCCATTACAAACTCCATCACATCTCAACACCGCCATCACTTCTAAAACCAAACACATTAATTTCATTTATTTCACTCTCCTTTTAAATTTTTTTTTATTATTTTATAATTTATGTTTAGCACTACATTTATCTCCCCTTATAAGAGCATCGTCCTCAATGTGACACAATACCAAAGCTCGAAGGGTAGACAGATAATAAATTCAATAAGGACACACATCACTTTATAAAATAATTGGTCAATACATCACGATGACAAGGGATCAAACTAAATTTAGAAATATCTTAAATTTTAATGTTCTGTGAAGATTGGAAGTTATTTTTTATTTTATTACTTAGTACTTTCCTTTAAATTATTTACTAATCTCAACTCTTATTATTTCACTGTTTAAGAGTTTAGTTGTCTTATGTTCATAGGTCCCCAATAAAACTGACATCACAATACCACATCAGGGACAAATAAAACACTAATGGTTCACGAGACATATTTCTACATACTTCCATGACTGTATCACATTAGAATAACCCAAATAACCCATGGACAACACATACATAACTCTCACAACATAGTACTTGTCACACATGTACTCCTGAAATAATAATTCCCATAACATAAGTAGACTACTTCAACATGGAATTCCCAACATGTACACATATAAAGGTTTCACACAACTCAAAATGATAACTGTAGCTATACAGGGTCAAGTTGGAAACAACATCATACCAACACTGAGGAGTATCAATCCTCAACATCGAAAAACACAACCAGACTCACAAGAGTACACATAAATCATAATACCAACACCATACACCTCCCAAAACATCACAAAACAACTACATATACCTCGTAATAATCACAAAATTATTTCCATATACCTCAAAAAATATCATAAAACCACTACATGTACCTCCCAAAGCATCACAAATCAACTCCATATACCTCCCAAAGAATCAATCACACCCACACGAATATATTATGCCTCCTTAAAGTATGTTATGGATCCCTCTATCAATAAAATAAAGATAATTTTTCCTTTTTTATCCCCAAAATAGGCCAGTCACCCTGTTGACCTAGGCACATAGAGTCTAAATACCTCTAACCCAAGTGACATAATAAGTCATGGTTCGACAACCCACTAGTTATCTGTAACTCCTTGGGGCATACCCCTAACAATGAAGTGTGTCCATAGGTTCCACCACTCCATGGTGAATCCCATGACCCTATTCCAACACATTACGACATTAGATCTAACATAAGAATCCATTTCAAATGCCAAGTGGAAAAAATATAAAGCCTTGGGCCAGGATATAAAATATTTAAACTTGATACAAAAATTTAAGACTAAGAAAAGTAAATGGCTAATTAGCCATAGTTAGTGCAAAAATCCTCATGTTAGTGTAACAACCAAATAATTGCCCAAACTATAAGAACATGTCAATCAAGAAAATTGTTGGTTCTTACAAGAAAAGATAAAATGTTCAATTTATGAATAAAGTACGTATCGATAAATAACACATTATAATAACTATGTGGCCTTAGAAGAACACCAAAGGGGTACTCAACAAGTTGTTGGCACTCAAACATCAAGCCCCATCTCATAAAATAACATATCAAATAATAGAAATGTCATCATTTTTGTCTTAATCATCCTGTCACCACTTCCACAAGTTTCAACAAAGTCATAACTACACTTACGTTGAATCCATATAATAACCATATAGGGAGATAGAAATAAGTACAAGTCTCCATCTACTAAGGCTAAGGTGTCCATGAAACAAAATATGTATGACACCTATTACGAAAGTGCAATACTTACCAAATGAACAAAAGTGGGTTTTCAGCCTATGTAAGACTCCACTTCCTATCTTGTACTTGGCTCAAGTAAATGGTCAACGGTACACATTTTCTCACTCCAAACATACACCTTTATCAATTTCCCATAGGGTGGGTTAGTGTAGGGTCCACAAGATAACACATAACTACATCACTAACAAAATGGTGATTCACACACATTAACCATAACATATTAAGCATGGTATATCTACATGGTATAATAGAATCATTACTTTTACGGGTTGCGATACATCACATTACTGTTATGAAAAAATCACAGCACCCCTGAATTCTCGCTAATGAATGGTTAAGGTATTCAGTGTGATTTGTCAAACATAGAATTATCCCAAATTGTAGGACTGTGCAATTGGTATAACCTTCCAGATGAAGGTTGGTTCTTATTCCTCTATCCTACTACACACATCAAAATTGTAGAAGATCTACTCCGAAATATAATATATGTTACCAAGGATAAATGGTTAAGAAGGTTAAAATAAATTAAACCTAAACTATTAGAGGTGATGCAATAAATGGAATGTTCAAAACCTGCTTTGCATGGAGATGGAAACCACAATTAGATTAAAAAGGATGAAAATACAACACAAATCAATCCACTATGAGAATCCACAAATCATTAAACATATAATATAATAACCATGTACAAATAACCAATATTGCAATAAGAGATCATAAGAAACAAGTGAACATAATAGAGTGTTGAAATTCATCCACAAAATTATATTATTACTCCAAATATTTGATGCAGTGCATTACAACATCCAAGAGGCACAAACTTGCATTACAACTTGGATGGGAGGTTTGAACTACACAAATTTCCTCATAAACAAGAAAAGAAGGGAGGCTACAAAGAAAAATTATCCAACATTGGAACAATGCCCCTCCTTACAATATATAAGAAGAATGAGAGAAAGGAGAGAGTAGAATTAGAAATCTTTCTCCAACCACTATTGAATGCACGAAACTATCTTGCAAGAATTATGAGTTCCACTGCAAAACCCATATCTCCATGTACTATGCCTTGTTGAGAAATAAAGGAAGTCCACATGTTCATCATTTGGGTAGGTGAGAAATCTGGAAACACCATTTAAAAGGGTAGACTTTTTTTCTTTATTTTGAGTAACTTAATCGCGGTTATGTAGAGGAAACTAAGATCTTTCTAAAAATTCCTTTCTTGTGAAAATCCAAGATCCTAGTCAAAAGTTATGGCCATCTGAAGATTAGGGTTCCATAATTCATTAATGGCGAGTGGTTGCCTCTATTTCTCCAAACTTTGAAATGCATCGCAACATCTAAAATCACAAATTTCATACTTTTGGGCATTCTGACTTTGAAGGTTGAATTTATTACTCATCCATTTGAGCGCGTGAAAACTCTAAAGCTCTAAAAACCCAAAGTTTGAAATTTGAAATTCAAGTTGTGATATTTGTGTTTTGGGGCTCTAATTTTAAGAAACTCTGAAACCTCGAAGTTTTAAATTTGGACTTTGGGTTTCATACCTTGCGCCTTTCGGAATTCTTGTTACTTCAAGCCCAAAACAAACCTTTGAAATTATGAAATTAAGACCTTCTGAAAGTCCAAAAATCCCCACTGCATCAACCGTAAAGTCAAGTTTGACCCCAAAACCCAAACCCTTTCAAACTTCAAAATTTTGGGCTTTTAGACTTTGGCTCACATTTTTCCTTTCTTTTTTGGTGAAAACCACAAACCTTCAAACCCCTGAACCTCCAAAATCCAAAATTTTGGACTTTCATAGTTCAAACTCGAAAATCCTCAATCCATTGCGCCATTGAACCCTAAAAGAGAGTTTACCCCAAAATACCCCGAGCCTTTTAAGACTTTAGGGTTTCGGGGTTTCAGGCCTTTTTGTTTTTTTTGCCTTCTTGGCTTTCGAAACTCCAAACTATTAAAATATTAATTCATAAAACTTTGAACTTAAGGGCCCCCATTTTTTCTCATCTTGACTCTAAGCTTCCTTCAATTTATTTGCTTTCAGCATCATCACCATTGCCGAGCTAGCCTTTTAAGAGGTAAGAAATCTCTCCATTTTGTCTATGTGCAAGGTCATGTTTGTCCAATTTTTCTGAGGGGGAATAATGGATAACAATTTTACCACATACTACACCCAAACTGCAATCATTGTATAATATAGATCATACACTGACCATATGCCCCTAAATCACGACATGAACCATCACATATTACACGAATTATACATATGACGAACACAATGTCTAACATTATAACATATAGTTAATTGGAATTACAACATGGTGACACACACGATTCATCACAACATGGTGATGACATCACGATACAATCCAATTCACTCTACACCAATTTTTTCATGCAATACATCAATATACCTTCATATCACATAATGCCAAAATGATCCAACAATATACATTCCACAATATCATTATTTTTAAACAAAACAAGGTGGTACATCACACGTGAAATATTCATAGAATCCATGAAAATGAGAGTGAATACTCTCATCACAAGCACGTCAACAAGATAACAAATATGCACTATGTGACATGCACAACATGTGTGTTAATAATATCACAATTACAACATTGTTCACATTACAACATATATCAGATTAATCTTCCAATATCCATCATTGTCATGTAACATCCTCACTACTCCAATCTGATGGCACTCGAAGAATATTAAATTATTGCTATATCTTATAACAAAGAAGCAAGCCCAATATATAAGCGCTGGCACGGTAGGTGTAGTAAGTTACACGCTTATGGAGAAACCGTATGTGATACGTGGAGACAATGTATTAACTAAGCTAACATTCCCCCCCTTAATACATTGCTCTTACAAATGTACCCCCTAAACAAATCAAACTTCACCTTGCCGAGAGGCTTGGTGAGAATATCTGTAACTTGAAAATCAGTAGGGCAGTACTGGAGCTAAATTTGGTGGTTCAAGACCTATTCGCGAATGTAGTGACATTCAACCTCAATATGATTTGTTCGTTCATGAAAAATAGCATTCTTCACAAGCTTCAACACACCTTGATTGTCAGTGAATGATGGGAGGTTTCTTTTCAGGAATCCCTATATCTGCAAGAATGCGATGTAACCAAATTACTTCACACATAGCTCCTCGTGCGGCGCGGTATTCAGCCTCAGTGGATGAGAGAGCAACAACAGTTTGCTTCTTGCTAATCCACGAGATAGGTCCAGATCCGAGATGAAAAACATATCCTGAAGTGGATTTCCTGTCATCAACGGATCCTGCATAGTCTGAGTCTGTATATCCCTGTAAGAAGAACTGAGTGTTCTTCTGATACTCCAGACCAAATTCAACTGTACCTCAGACATATCTCAACACATGCTTTGCTGCTATCCAATGACATTTCTTCGGCTCCTGCATAAATCTGGCGAGATAGCTCACTGCAAAGCAAAGATCTGGTCTGGTATAAGTCAAGTAAATGAGACTCCCCACAAGCTACCTGTAGTGAGTGCCATCTACCTGTGGTGAATCCTGGAATCTAGATAATTGCAAACCTTTTTCCATAGGTGTGGACATTGGTTTACAATCTGACATTCCATATTTTTCCAGGAGTGTCTTGGCATATTTCATCTGGGAGACGAAGATATGATTCTTCTTCTGCCATATCTCTAAGCCAAGACAATAGTGAAGTAGCCCCAAATCATTCATGTCGAAGGATTTCTTCAGATCATTCTTTACATCATCTACAAGATTTTCAGAACTTCCTGTGATCACAAGATCATCTACGTACAAAACCAGAATGACAATCTTTGTTCCTACCTTCTTGATATAAAAATTTGTATCTGAGGGGCTACGAGTGAATCCATGCTGCAATAGGTGATTATCAATTTTTATATACCATGCCCTAGGTGCTTGTTTGAGTCCATAAAGAGACTTTATCAGACGACATACCTTGTGTGGTTGATGCTCGTCTACAAACCCTTCAGGTTGGGCCATGTACACTTCTTCTTGTAGATCACCATTTAGAAAAGCACTCTTGACATCCATCTGCTGAAGTTTCCATCCATTTTGTGATGCCAGTGCATGTAGACAACTTTGATGGTTTTGATCTTCGCAGTGGGTGCAAAGGTCTCGTCATAGTCAATTCCTTCTTACTGAGCATAACTCTTTGCAACAAGTCGTGCTTTGTGTTTGTCGATTGAACCATCTGCCTTATATTTTGTTTTGAAAATCCATTTGCAGCCAATGGATTTCTTACCTGGAGGCAAATCGACAAGTTCCCACGTCTGATTCTGAATTAGGGAATCATATTCAGCATCCATAGCCTATTTGCACTATGGTTGGTCTAATGCCTCACAAACGGTGTCAGGTTCGATGCTCTCAACAACTGAACTCATGAGTGCAAAATTTACCTCATGTCTAGCTTGACTTCATGTTCTAACTCCCGTAGAAGTACCAGGAAGTGAGTTCAGGTGTGCATCCCTAATAGTACTCTGGACCCATTTCAGATGTTGGTGCTGCTGATGTGAAGATGTGTTTTCCAGTGTGCCAAGATCAACGAACAAGTCTCCACTCAGCTCTTCTTCTCTCTGAGAAGAATCATCTTGCCCATCATCTGGATGTGTGAGCAATCTATGTGACGAGGTCGGTACTGGATCTCCATTGTGTGGCAGAGAGTCAAAGGACGACTCATCACATACCACATCTCGACTCTCGTAGATATTTTTCATCTCAGGATCCATGAGACAATATGCCTTTGAGGTAGTACTATACCCCAAGAAAAGACATGGCAGTGTCTTTGGATCAATCTTCTTCCTTCTCTTATCTGGAACATGCATATATGCAGTACAACCAAAAACTCTCAAATGATGAATAGAAGGTTTACGACCAGTCCATACCTCTTCCGGTGTCTTGTTCTACAAGATCTTCGTGGGTGCCCGGTTGAGTAGATACACTGTTGTCTAGACTGCTTCTGCCCAAAACTGATCCTCCAACTTGGCGGTCGAGAGCATACAACGAGCCATCTCCATGATAGTCCTGTTGTGGTGCTCGGAAATCCCATTCTGTTGGGGCATGTAGGGTGCAGTCAGATGTTGTTGAATGCCATGTTGCTTCAGGTATGCTAAGAACTTCTTTGACACAAATTCCCCCCCTCGATCTGAGCGGAGGAGTAGAAGAGGCTTCCCAGACTGCCTGGTGGCTTGCTGGTAAAAGGTTTGAAAATTTGCAAATGCCTCACTCTTCTTCCAGAGGAAATATACCCACATTTTCCGTGAGTAATCATCAATGATAAGCTGGAAGTACTCAAAACCTTGGAAGCTAGCTGGCAAGGGTCCGCACAGATCAGTGTGAACGACCTGAAGATGCTCTGTAGAATGATAAGAGCTCTGTTTGAACAGACCTCTATGTTGTTTGCCCGCAAGACATCCCGAGCAAACAGGTAAGGAATGGGAGAGTGGAGGAAGCCCTCTTACCATTTCCTTGGCACTGAGCTGATGCAGAGCCCCGGCAGAAAGATGACCATATCGAAAGTGCCATAGTGCAGTGGACTCCGTCGTTGAAGCAGAGAGAGCAATGCTAGATGAAGTGACCACATCCAGTGTAAATAGATGGCCCTTCAGAAATGCTTGAGCAATGACTGACTCTCCCTGGGAAATGATGCAGGACTTGACCCCTTTCTCAACAAAGAATTCAACCTACATTCGATGGTTAAGAAGTTGACTCACAGACAAAAGATTTGAGGTCAAACCTAGAACATATAGCACCTTCGTGAGTGTACATCTTCGTGTTCCAAGAGGAATGATGACATCACCAATCCCTACCGCAATATACTCTTGATTGTCTACAATGGTGATCCGATCTCTAGTGGGCCGGTCACTTAGAGTATGAAACAACTTCTTATTTCCAGTCATGTGTTTGCTGGCACCTGAATCAATCAACCAGACATCTTCTGACGGCTGCAAAGTCTGTGAGACTAGAACAATGTCAGAATGAGTCGTGTCTGATACCTCTTCATCGGAGGTGGCATCCTGCTGAGCAGCAATGTGGCCCTTCTACCTCTGTTTACGAGCACGCCATCGAGATTTATTGGAATATCCTTGGCCTGAAGTGCTCTCTTCACCAGAGTTTCCATACTTGCGACCGTTGTAATAACAGTTCGCAGTCATGTGCGTATCCGTGGAGAAAATGTGGCACCACCGATCCGCCTTGTGATTATGCTGCTTCTGGGGTGGCCGCTGTGGTGGCCGCTGTGAAGATGGCTGCTGAGGATGTTGCTTCTAATTCTGGGGGGCTGACTGCCCTTTCCGAGGCTTATGTTTTTGCCTCGTGATGAGAGCCTTGTCTTCGAAGGCTTCTTGTACATTTTGCATGGCTTCTTCCTGCTGGAGATAATTCACCAGGGTGGCAAAACTCACCTCCTGTTGAGTGATGGTCAACGTGGTGATCAGTGTCTAAAACTGGGAAGGAAGAGCTCGCAAGGTGAGCGGGACTAGCAACTTGTCATCCACTGGTTCACCGAGAGCAGAGAGTTCTGCACGTAACTCAGCCACACGTCGCAAGAAGGCTTCTACTGATTCGCCATCATGCATACTCATTGTATGAAGCTTTGTCTGAAGATGCAACTTTGTCGTCAGATTCTTAGCTTCATAGATGGTACACAATGCGCTCCATGCCTGAGAAGAAGCGGTTACTTTCTGAATGTATGGCTGCACCTCATCAGAAAGGCTCGGGGTGATAAGCATTAGTGCTTTCGCATCAACCTTTTCATATTTTTCCAACAGATCAGCGTCTGTGGGAGGGGCGTCTTTGCCAGAAACGATCCCCCAAAGATCTTCAAACTGAAGAATCGTCCGCATCTTGGTTTTCCATGCGGCGAAATTTGGCCCTTTCAAGAGTTGGGCATCAGATAGCAATATTTTTGGAACAGACATTTTCAAAAACTCAAAAATGTATTTTATTTATTTATTTATTTTCAAAAATGGCTACAATGCTTACTGAAGGAATCTGTCCCAAAGATGGGCTCTATAGGCTCGTGCAGTGAGATGTCAACGCTCCTGTGGGTGTTCTATTTCGCGTTCATCATCTACATCATAACCACGTTCAAGTTCTGCACAAATTTGACCGTGCTTGACATCGAACGTTGAACCAAAAATATTCCAACAGTCCTTGGTACACAATCTCGTCAAAGAGAATGTTCCCAGTGTTGTGTAGCTCGTTGACCAAGGCAAAGAACATCCTCAGTGGTGTCTTCGTTGTCGCTCAATGCCCAAATATTTGGTGCATTGCTCGCGGTGCTTTGTGCATCCGAAAATTATGACATACATGGGCTGGTCTCGATTCGAGATCGCTTTGCTGGTGTTGACGTTCTCCTTGGCTCCTAGGCACTCTTCTTTCTTCTGCCACGCTCCTTTTATTCTCCACGTTTTTCTTACACACGTTTGCTCAGCAAAGCAGGTCAAAACGTATGTGCCAGATTTGAATGAATCAAGACAGTAGCAGAATGACAATCTTTGTTCCTACTGCTACTTCCTTGGTCATGGCATCAATCTTCATGGCAGTGATGGAAGAAATTGTGTTACACGGCGCTATGATTTGCAGTCAATGATTTGACAGCAACTCAGCAAACCCGCACTTGTCCTCCAAATTTGCACGCAATTTCTGCACAATCTCCACCACGCATAGGTTTTATCAAGGAAACAAGCTGAGTCTCTATGCACAAAGCAGCACACCAAATCCTCCACGCCAACAAGGAGATAAAAAATGCCAAAACATATGTGTCAGACTTCAGGGAGTGCGCAAACAATTCTCCACGCAAGTTTCCCCCTTTCTTTCTATCCACGCACAGCAATGTTTTCTTTCTTCTTTTGTCACCTCTTCTAGCACACAACAAACAAAAACGCCCAAGCAAAAACGCCCAACCAGGCAGAGATCAACAGTCTTTTCCAACCTTCCACGCAGGTAGAGATCAACAGTCTTTTCCAACCTTCCACGCAGGCAGAGGACGGGAGGCTCTGATACCAATGATGGCACTCGAAGAAGATTAATTGATTGCTATGTCTTATAACAAAACAACAAGCCCAATATATAGGCGTTGGCACGGTAGGTGTAGGCAGTTACACGGTTATGGAGAAACCGTATGTGATACGTGGAGGCAATGTATTAACTAAGTGACTTTAAATGCTCATTACACAACACCACATGGGCTCCAATAGGTAAACTTAACCCCACATAAGACACTTACACAAGTCATCAACTCTCATAGACGCATGACAACTCTATATACATATCTATGCGACACTTTCCCCAATGAAGGAATGCTAGGCATGACCCAAGCATGAAAAGGGACCCAATTAATGGCAAACTGATAACACATCATTACCATTATTACATCTTATCTACGATTAATGTTCCAAGAAATATTATTATGCAATGATAATTTTCTCTTTTTTTTTACCTACAAATTCTTGAATTCATTTCAAATTCAATATACATTTTGACCTTTTAATTTGACTCTTAATCCCTTAAGAAAATATCCATAACATACCTAATTATTTTCCATATTTCAAATTGCATACAAAGTTCCTAATTCTCTCATTCTTATGTTAATATTATGCTTCTCAAATGTTTTTTTAATGTTTAAATTTTACCCTTACTACACAAGTGAATTTGACGTGATGCCGAGAAAGGAATATTAGGACTTAAGGGAGATTTAGATTCAAGATACTTTTTCCAACAAAAATTCTTCGATCACGGTATTTTATTTCCCTATCATAGTTAATATAGTTAAATAACTTGTTTAATTCATTCTACATTTCCAAATCAAGAAATTTTATTTAGATTTATATATATCTTTAATTTTCTTGAAATTTGATCTCACTATGGCAATTCATATTCTTTTTAACACATGAAAATGTCTTATTGAGCTACAAGGACTCCAAGAGTGACATTATTCCTAACTTCAAATCTCCTTTTACTCTTAATGCTTTACTCTTAATGGCACTGTGGTCTTATTATTAGCATTGTTTTCTAAAATTTGTAAACAAAATAACACATACGTTTCACTATTCGATTCATTGCTACAAGGACCGTAACCTAACATGAGACATCCCATTTCTTTTCTCTTATACAATACAATATTTAACACATGCTGCAACCAAGACATCGACTTGTGTCATTTAGATCCCATAGTGAGATCAATCATAGGAATATCACCTACTACCTTTGTTTAGTTTTGGGCCACTCACTAGGGTACAAAGGGAAACCAAGCGTAAGGGGTAATGAGACTATTGTTTTTTGTTTCTACACTTCTATTAAGTCAACTTAATTTAAAATACAATTACATTTGCTAAGAGTTATGAACAATATCCACCCATAAGTTAACCCCTTAATCAACTAAGGACAAGTTTAACTCCAATTGTATTTAAGGATAACTGCCCCTACTAAAATATGATTTTAAGGTGAGAGGACAAAATTTATGTTAAATGACAATCAAGAAATACCAAGGTGTTATGTTTCTAGTAACCAAGGTAACCCATTTATTTGTGAGGAACTAAACAAATCATTAACAAGAGTTTAAGTCATAGGATACCTATTTCACTAGCTCCATTTGTGTTTGTCCAAGATGGTTTTGGTCTATGTTTAAAGTTGGTTCCCATGAGTGTTACCTTAAGAAAATATCATTTTCATTTCTACACACACTATTTCCAATCCTGTAAGGGAACCACATACTCTGGAGAATGGTGGAACATGTCATGCCTATTCATTGAGTTTGCAAGGATGGCTCTAAGCATACAAGATATGACGATAAATTCATAATTGTGATCTTATTTACTTAATCTAGAAGGTGTTATCAAGCGTAAGGATTCTAGTTTGTCCTAAGGTGTTATATTTATATGCTAAGAGACATCACATAGGAAGAGTAGTTATACACGAATTTTATACTAGGGTTGACTATTGTGGCTAGATTCCTTTATTACATTTTCAAGGTAAGAGACACAACACAAATTATTTTAATCGTCTATTGTACACTGGAAATGCACTATAAAATATTAAATTTCATTTCATTTAACATACATATACAACCCCTTTTATTTTCTTTTTACATACGGAAATATGAATCAAATCGCACCTATGATTAAATGCAAATTTCCCAAGTCATTCCTAAAACTAGCATCTCATACATATTACCGGATTTCAAATATTAAATTATCTGTTACATTGCAATTACATTAAACATATATACATTTTCCAATAAAATATATAAATTACAATAATAAATAATGAATTACACCATGCCTTTGTGCCATCTTCTTGCATCCTGCAAAACCATGTGAGCAAGAAATCAACGATAAATTGCTGGCATGGCATCGACATAGATCTAGCATAATTAACATTTTTTAGATTCTATTTACATAATAATACTAATTTGCATTTGAAAGGAGAAGGTTGGAGACACATATTTATTTCTTTTCATTTCACCTTTTTTCATAACCAAGGAGTGAGAAGAAGATAGGGAAGAGAGAGAAACACTATTTTTTCAAAAAATTCACATTTTACACAAAAAGTCACATAAAAGAGAGTTTCATATAGTTGTTTGCATACGTATCAAAATAAAGTTCTTTACGTTGGTATTGTCTTGCCTACTGGAGGTCCTATGACTCTATATTTCCCATTTTTCTACTCGTTGCGAAAACATAAAATTAATGGCTCAAAAGGCTAAAGAACCCATGCTTCGAAAAAATGTCTTCATCCAATGGGAAAATGCACAACATGAGTAAGTTCCCTACGTAGCCTCCTATACACCAAGAATTCATAGGAACTGGCAGAATTACAAACTGGTAATCAATTTACGATTGGTGACCAATTTTCTAGAGGCAATCGGTCATAACTGGCCTAGTTGCAAAACGATCAAAAGATAGCTCAAGGGCTCAGAAAACCATGCCCAAAGCTAATGTTTGATGGAAGAATGTGCAACGAGAAATTTCCTAAAAGCCCCTTATATATGGATAATTCAACAGAGTCGACAGAATTGAGAACTGGTAAACAGAGTTGCAAATGGCAATGAGTTTTTCCAGAGCAACCGGTCATAGTTGAGCTAGTCTTGACCTAGTCAAATTATACGACCGAATGGCCTACAAAATGCCCTTTCCAAACTATCTAGAAGAGTGTTTTTCCCCAAACTGGAGGTTGCAAGATAATTGTATAGTAAATATACTAGAGGTTTGAGAAGACGGAAAGACATTTCATTGCTCAAGGTTCGAATGATGGTTCAAAATGAAAGCAAACTTTTCCATTTTGATAGCTTCCTAAAAGTGCAAAATAAAGCGCCATGGCTCCTAGAAGAGCTGCAAAGAGAGTGCAAACGATCAATTGAGTTTGAGCTATTTTCTTGACGCGACTTTCTACATAACAAAGAACACATACGACACTTGACATATCATTTACGAGGCTCAGAGTGTTGTTTTGCAAGTCTCCCAAAATTACATTTTCTAACTTTGCAAGGTAGACAGAAAAGGATGTTTTAGTTGGTGAATCTTCTAGTTCTCACAAATCCCAATGAACACGAACACCTAAGTTTGACACCTAAGGTCTAGCAATGTAGAAGGTTATGGTTGTAGCCTCAGATGATGATCAAACTACAATTCAGTAATGTAAAACATAAGGATTTTTGTTTTTTTGCGCTAAAATTTTGGTGACGAAGTTTTCCAAATTGTTCGAAGGAGGGATTTAAGTTTATACTCACCTACCAAGTGTTATTTGGGTTACATTAGTGCCATATTTCATTTTATTGATACAGGTAAAAACAATCTTTATATAAAAATAATCAAATGGGAGATATTCCAAAGTTTTAGATTTAATCGATTGTAAATGTAAACTAATGAACAAGAATTATGAAAGATATGGAGAGATGAACCATGCCTAGAAAAATATTAGCATTCACTGCTATAGAGTTTGGTGATACACTTGGTAGTTGCACTTTGAATTCCGAATACCCATTTCTTTTCGAAACTCCACTTTGTGCGCGTCTTGCAACCAACACAACCCATGAGACTAGGTCTCTTCGAGGCATCAAATGGAAATGTAGTTAAGTACCTTACCAAACACCCTTGCTCTGATGCTCCCACCATTTTGACACAGGTAGGGAGTATAAAACCTGGAAAATGTTATGGAGTCTCCATTGTACACTTCTAATTGTATTTCTTAATTGAAAATTTTCAAGAAGGCCTTTTCAATCAAACCCATTTTGTGCAGAATCACGACCTACATTATGATATCCAATTCTATAAGGTACTGATTGGGAAAGAGTGGAGTGAGCTAATTGTCATTTAATCACTAGTGATCTCGGAGATGAGAAGAGTGAGATTTAAGAATGTTATCTTCACAATCTCCTGGACTGGGAGGTACATACCAGAGAAATTATTCCAACAGGCACAACTATTTTTGTGAGCCAACAGGGATATAAACATCCTTGTATCTGTGAATTTAAGGAACATGATGACCAAAATAAGGTTCTTCACACCTTCCCCATCAAAGTATCTTGCATTCCATATAGAGACATACAAATACATGGGTTTGGATGGAAACCCATCTCCCTCAGCCTTTTCACTCGTCAGAGTCTTCCCATCAAGAACTGCATACATACATTCCTCGGGCCTCATTGAAGCACTGAGTATATTAAAAAAAAACAAAATAGAGAAACTCCTATCATCATGTTCGTAATTATTCTATCTTGGTGCCCAATCGAAAATCTGTAGAGCGAGAGCAATGTTTTTTTGGGAAGAGTGCACACAGTGACTACGTTTGGAGGAGAGAGACGTTCCTTCTGCAAAGTTGTGATTGCTTCCTTCAATCGCATGAATGAAGATTGGTGGATTCTCTATCTATTTTTTTATGATTGTTTTCCAAAGCCTAATGTTGTTTTGTCACACCCACATGGCCATTGAACAGTAACCCCCAATTGTGACTATAATTCTGTTGGTTGATGAAGAATCGAGCCCACTTTTGAAATGGGTATTTGAGAAGGGAGTGGTGTAGATTGGAGAAATAGTAGCTATGAAAGAGTCCGCCATTGCAAAAGCAATAAACCCACGTCTATAACTATACAATTACTTGTAAATTTATAAAGTTAACTTTGGTTTCAATATGGTTTTTGCATCTAGATACAAATAATGTTCTTTTTGTATTATTGTCCAAGAATAATGACATGTCTCACTTCCTCAACCTGCCCATGTTTCCCATGCCTTCATGCCACCTCCCATCAACTCTTACCATCACCGACTCCATCACGTCTCCATGCCACCATCACTTCTAAAACCAAACGCATTAATTTTATTTATTTCTCTCTCTCTCTCTTTTAAAATTATTATTCCGGATTTTGTGTCAGGCACTACAAGATATGCAAACACAAGTAGTGAATATGCAGCAATTTCTAAACAAATTTAATACGAAAATAAATAAAAATTGTAGTCTACGCATTAGGCTATTGGCCTGAAGTCGACACAAAACTATTTATGATGCAATGAACTTTAATTTATGAAACAAGTATCAGGGACATCAATTTTAACAAAAAGTTTATTCGAGATAGATTTTTCACAACGTGGTCCAGTATTTTTCGTCGAATAAGACATCTCTGTAAGCCCATACAACTCTACATTCATGAGAATGTTATGAAAAGTTAATTTTTGTTCTGTAAAAAATTTCAGCTTTTCAATAATACATTAAAATAAATTCTTGGTTTTTTCACCTCTGCACAAGATTTCTAAAACATTTTAAATTTCTTAAATTCATTAAGAAAACGTAAAATATATCACAGTTTGAATAGACCTACGTCACAGTTTTAAACACACATTTTCTTCAATATCTCCCATAGTGACTCACCATATGCTTCCATTCGAGTTAGAAACTTCTCGTGATATTATTCATATCTACCCTCATGATCTAATAAAATATAAATAATTCAGTAATCTAGAAACTAAATTATTGTTTCTAAAACTTTCATACTTTGGGCAGCCAAACAAATATTGCAATTTCCCATTACTAATTTATTATCCGTCTAATTGTTTAGAGAAAACTTGTGTGCTTTGGAACCAATTTTTTTTTCGATCGTATTTAATACATAATAAACCTACAGTCAACTCTATTTTCATTTCATACAAAATACCTAATACAACATATAAATTCAGAGGAGGAAAATTTCCTATTTTAAGGAATTCTATCTTAACTCCCATTACAAACCCCACGATATTGGGTGAACCATTTAAAATACAAACTACACTATTTTTGTGTATTTTTATGAAACTCACTCATAATATCATAACTCTTTATATAAATTGAATGTCTATTCATTATTTTCCTATCAGGGACAATCTGAATAAACTATTTACTGATAAAGTAGTTAATGTAATTTTTTTAATCAAGTTAATACTTATTCAAGTTAAAAATAAGTGAATGAACTACTATGTATAGTCATATAAATCATCTCAAATTAATCATGAGGAAACTAGTAGAAGTTAATGCTCCGATCAATAATGAAGATGCAAAACCTATTTTCTTGAATAGTTTTTTTTTTAAATACAACAATATTATTTTTCCTCTTTAAATATAATAGTTGCATTCATTTATCATCTTGTATTTTCCCACATCTCCATTAATAGACATCCCATTCCAAATCCTATTTTCAACACCTAAATACACAAGCTATGACGTGATGCAATATTTAATTCTTGAGGCCACACCCAACAAGGCATCAAACATGTTATCAGTGATGATCTAACACAAGTCATTATTTTGTAATACTTCACAAATTGTATTCATGAACTCCACCATCTAACCATTGAACTCTTTTTCTTACTTCTCCAATGAATTAGGCACAAATTAATGATCATATCTGAGAGATTGATGTGGATCCAGCTACAAGAGGCTGAAAACCTCCAAAACACACACAAACAATTTACAAATAAAAACCATAAGATTCAAAATAGCTTTCTTCTCATTGCAAAATCCACACTAATATTTTACATCATTGCATTCTTCCTTTGATTCCACATCTACTCTAAAAAACCCTAAAATGCAACAAATTATCTACTAGAAAAACACATCGGATGGGCCCAAAAAATAGCGTGTCAAATATGACTTCATAAATTAAGGCTCACGCAAAATTTTGACTTACTCTAAAAAGAACAACAAAAGTTATTAAAACTCTAAGACATAGTCAAAAGTGAAAAAAATGTTGAGAGCCAATTTTACACCACTAGATGAAGGAATCCGGCCCTAAAACTATGTCGACATGGGCACAATCAATTGCATTATTATTTTCAGCATAATACTGATGAATATATACTACCCTATAAACTTTCAAGATGATCCAATGGTTAAATCAAAAGTTATGGCCTTCACAAGTTACGCTCCTGCGTCATTCTCCCTGGTTTGAAAAGATTTCAACTCCTGCAAATTCAATTGATGGAATTCATCTAAGTTTGCATTGTGAATATTTTTCAGCTGCCAGTTGGGAATCCAAGTATTTTCTTCTTGTTGCAAACCCTCCCATTGCACCAAATATTTGTTGTAGCTCCCATGTCTAGTAGTGAATGTTTTCTGGTCTAAGACATGCATTACCCTTTCCTTTTTCTTCTTCGTTATCAGTTGCTTACAATTTATTTCTTCCCATTCCAAGACGTTTTCATCATGACATGGAGACTTATATAAGTTAGAAATATTAAAAAATAGTGAGATAGCAAATTTTTTAGGTAGCTCCACCTTGTAAGAATTATCACTCATTTTATTCAGAATCCTACATGGCCCAATCTTCTTATACTCTAGTTTATTATGTATCCCTTTTGGAAACCTCTCCATTCTAAGATGAACCATCACCATAGCTCCATCTTAAAATACACTTACTCTCCTACTGGCATTTTCACCTGCTGTATATTGTGCATTACTAACTTTCATCTTATCCCTCACTTCATCCTATAACTATAGAATGTGTTATGTAAATGCTTCTACATAATCACTAGTTTTATCTTCATTGAGTAACATAATCATATCTATGACCCCTTAGGACTCCTACCATATACAATCTAGAGAAGATACATCGCTATTGACGTGTTTACTGAGTTTTTATAAACAAACTCAACTTATGGTAAAGCTAAGTTCCATTGTCTTAACTTTTCTCCAATTATGCAATGTACGATATTTCCCAAGATTTTGTTCACTACTTCCATCTACCCATTAGTATGGGGTTGATATGAAATATTAAACTATAGTTGTGTCCCCATTTTCCTCTAGAGAGTATTCAAAAAGTGACTTAAAAACTTTGTGTCTTGATATGAAATGATCTTTATTGGAACTCCATGCAATCTAACAACTTCTAAAAAAAAGCAAATCCACAACTCTAGAAGCATTATTAGTTGTTTAACAAGAAATGTAATGTTTCATCTTAGAGAATCTATCAACCACAAAAAATATAAAAATATTACCTCCATGTGTGTTAGGAATTCCTAACAAGAAATCCATACTCAAATCAACCCATGGCCCTGTAGGGATAGGTAATGGCATATACAACCGAGTATTTTGTTTATGTCCCTTAGCCATTTGGAACACTCTACATCTTTCTGAAATCATACTTATTTCCCTCTTTACCTTTGGATAATAATAATTTTTGACAACAATAGAAAATGTCTTACTTATACCAAAGTGTCCAACCAACCCCCCACTATGTAATTCTCTTATAATATTTTCTCTAGTTGAACCAAAAAGGATGCAATTTTTTTTTTCCCTTGAATAAATAATCATCATGCATCAAATAATCATAAGAACCACTACCTACTATAGGCTTCTTAATTTGTCTCACAACATTGGAAAAATTTGGATCGCCTTCATACAATTCCATGATTGCATCAAACAGTACTAGTTCATTTTCCATTATTTTCAAAAGTGCTACACACCTAGTCAAGGCATCATCAACTTGATTTTTCTTACTGGACCTTTGATTTTATACAAAAGTACGTTCTTCAATAAATGAAACCCATTTTTCATGCTTACTATTTATTTTTTCTGTATGTTTACATACCTCAAGGCGTCATGGTCAGTAAAGAGTAAAACTTCCTTAGCTAACAAAAAATGTCTCTAGTGCCTTAGTGCCTGGACAATAATATAAAATTCAACATCATAAGTAGAATATTTCCTTATGACTTCATTTATCTTTTCACTGAAGAATGCCACAGTTCATCCTTCTTGTCTCAATACAAGTCCAATCATGACATGTGAAGCATCATAGTCAATCTCAAGGACCTTTCTAAAATTTTGCAATACATAAACAGGTGCTTCTAACACTTTCATCTGAAACAATTCAAAACTATTTTTTGATGACATGGTCCATACAAACTCCTTCCCCTTTGTACACATTTTTATGGGCGTAGAAATGCTACTGAAATTCCTAATGAACTTCCTATAGAAAGTTTCCAACCCATGAAAATTACGAAACTCTGTCACCTTCCTTAGAATAGGTCATTCCAAAATTTCCTTTATATTTTTATCATCCATCCTAACTCCATCCTATGGATGACAAACCCCAAGAAAATAGGAATCTTTCGAAGAAATATACAATTCATTATGTTTGTATATAAAATCTCTTTACGTAACAATTCTAACACCAATTTCATATGTAACAAGTGATCATCCACTGTCTTACTGAATATCAGAATATCATCCAAAGAAAAAAACTTACCATTGTATTCTTGTAGTACTCTGTTCATAAGCCTCATGAATTTTTTACATGGATTAGAGAGCCCAAATGGAATCACCATCCACTTATAAAATCCATATTTTATTTTGAAAGTTGTTTTCCATTCATCCTCTTCTAAGAATCTGATCTGGTAGTACCCACTTCGTAAATCAATCTTGCCAAAATATCGGGCTCCCACTAGCACATCCATCATGTCATCTAATCTTTGAAATGATAACCAATAATTAATTATGATTTTATTTATTTCCATATTGTCTACACGCATTCTCCAGTTTCCATCATTTTTGGAATTCAATAGCACTAGAGTTGCACATGGACTCATGATTTTTCTCACTAACCCTTTATGTATTACATTTGTCACTTCCTTGTTCAAATCCTCACTCTGTGTCGGACTCATCCAATAGGATTCATTGTTTGGAAGGGTTGATCCTGAGATCAAATAAATATGGTGTTGTATATCTCACTTCAGAGGTAACCCGTATGGTATCTCATATTGTATGACATCCTTGTATTATTTTAATACCTATTTTACAACAACAGGTATACTAAAGTCCTTTATTTTAACCTTCTTTTACATTAGTGCATAACACCAGCTAACTTCTTCCATTTTTGTAATGAACTCTTTTGTAGCCAACAATCCCTAACTCTTCTCTTTTTTCCTTGAAGGGTAACAAGATCACCTTCAAACCATCCTTCCAAAAATTATATGTATTTTTCCCTGAATCATGTGTAACATTTATATCATATTACAAATGCCTCCCCAATAACATATAGCATGCAACCATTTGAATAAAACTACAACACACCTCATCCTTGTAGGTATTCCCAATCAAAAACTTTATAAGGCACCTTTTATCTATGGTTAACTCATTCCATTTCTTGAACCATGATATATGATAGGGATAAGGGTGCATCTTACATTTCAAATTTATTTAATCAACCATCATGATTGAAACCATATTTTAACAACTACCACCATCAATAATAATTTAACATACCTTTCTTACAGAGGTGCATCTTGTTCAATAGATATTTATTGGACGTCAAGAATCCAATGTGTCAGCATGTACTATATAAAGTGGTAAATTTAGATCATCATCAATGGGACTGAATATGTCAATCCATGCATATAATTCACACTATGAGTTTCACCACATATATGAAATCATAATATCTACAATGTCTAACAAAATACTAATCAAATATAGTAATGTCCATCTATCAATGTCTATTGATCAGATATGATAACAAAGTCTATGCCTCCAATCCAAGTAAGAAAAATCATAGTAAGATCAATGTCGAAGAGGAGTGGGCACTATTCTTTGGGCTCTACTAGGGTTTTAGGCTTCCCCTTTGATTTTTTTTAATTTTTCATACAACTTATTCTCATAGATCTTTTTAATTGTCCTTCCATGTATTTATCACATTGGTCTCGCCATTACCCTGCCCATTGGGTGGCAAGTCTCAACCTTGCCTATTTTAATGGATGACTCCCCAAATCTCACTTCATTTGTTCCAAGCAATATCGACAAAGCTCTTGGCAATCATGACATTGAAACATGTGAGGAATTTTCCAACTCATGACATCTAGAAACATGTGAGGAATTTTGTTCCAAAAGTGTTTCACAAGGTAATGATCAAAACCCTAAGTTTCATTGCCTAGATTTTTTTTCATCAATTTGCCTAAATTTGATATTGCATGTCACTGACTCAGTGGTTTGAATCTTTCACTCCAATGGGATATTTTGTTGGCCGTATCCTTTAGAGAACATGCTCAAGAGTTGGGTTCACAATTACTAGAAGCCTCATGGCATTGAGCTGGAGGGTTTGTAAAACCTAACCAAGTATTTTTTTTAAATCTTTTTTAATGTTGAGCACTATATTGCCATATTCAACCACAGTCCTTGGTTCATTCGCAATACCCTTATAGTTTTATCACATAGAACTAGGGATGTTTGTGGTGTTTGAACAAAGTAAATTCAAGATTCTCGTTTGAATAGAGTTTTCAAGGCTCCCCCTCTTCCACTAGGGTTTTGTTGATTGGCTTATTAAGTTGTTGGGTCAGCATTGCTTGAGAATAGACTTCAGTGGTGTTCTGGCTTGTTTGGAGATATTTGTTGTCAGGGTCCGCTTCGTGTTTGTTGGAGCTATAGCATTGCCTGAGGGACCCGACCCTGTTTTTGTTTTGGAAAATTAGATGCAGGAATGTCTTTTCTCAAGAGGACAATTCTCTTTCTGGAACAAAGCTTGCCATCAACTTCTTGCCAAAGGTGGGTTATTGATTAATGATGCTCCCTACTCTTATTGGTTTTAGGATGAGGTTATGACTGTCATTGTAATATACTTATCTTTTCTCTATATAGTTCTTTGTTAATATTTTTCATAGTTACGTGGGGATGTGCCCCCCCAAATCCACAGGGGTCTCGGACGTTCCAGAGACCCAAAACGTGGACGAAACGTTTCCTCCATGTTTCTGAACATCCAATTTGCAAAGGAAACATCTCGGGGATGTTTGACAGATGCATGAAATGCCCTGGGGACGTTTGTGAGGGGAGGACGTCGGGGACATCTGGACATCCCCGGGACGACTGAGAAACATCCCCGGGATGGCTGAGAAACATCCTTGGGACGTCCAGACGTCAACAACAATTTTCTCTAAAAAAATAAGTATTTTCACATTTTTTTTATAAAAAATTTAATTAAATTCTTTGTTGTTTTCTATTTAAAAACATTATTGGTGGAGTGTGATATATGAATACAGAAATTTTTGAGAACAAATGCACATGGTGGACTGTCACAACATACTATGAAAAACAACAACAATCCATATTACATATTAATATTAAAAATTATATGAATACATATCTTTGTAACTGTATCTTTGTAACACATATCTTTAAATGGATGTCTTGACGTGGACTGTATGCACATGGTGGACTGATATATAAAAAATGAACTGCTATTCATAAAATTTCTGAAATTTATCTATATATTTTTAATATTTATTATTTTATATATTATTTTAATAGCCATCCCCTTCCATCCCCCCACCATCCTGAAATTTTGGAATTTTTTTACCATCCCGAAAACTCCGTCCCCGTGTCCCGCTGTCTTAGGTAACTATGATATTTTTGTGTTAATATGATGTATCTTTCAAAAAAAAAGAAAAGTTGTTGGGTCATTGCGCCTTCCATGAGCAGAATAAATTCTACATTGCTTGGCCTCAAAAGTGTATTTGTGTTACAATTGTTCTCTCAAAAGATCTCAAAGAGACCTTCAAAAATCAAATAAGAGAAAAGCTGAGTGCATCCTATATATCAATCTATTCAACATTGTTTTAGATACCAAGCCTTCAACCATATGATGTGTGAAGTCACCGTAATGGAAAACTCTTGGTCAATTCCACATAGTCTTGCAAGAGATGAATAAAAATGTTTCCACCACCTTAGATGGTTGGATTACTGTTACCAACAAAAAGATTCCTTCGCAAGATAGAAGAACCACCAAGTCGTACAATGCCGTGTACAATCCCATAAGAGGTATTGCTGTAGGAGGTCCAGCTGCAGCGGGCAAACAAGCGGCCTGCCCACCTCTCAAGCTAGGTTGCCGATATCAAGTTCTCCATAAGTTGGAGCCATTTTCTTGGTCTAATAGGGTCAGATTTTGGTTATTCAACTGTCATAACCTCCCTTGGAGGTGATAGACAAGGGCATGATAGAATACCCGGTGATGTTGCTTGTAAAAATGTCACCTGCCATTCAAACGACCCTTTACCACTTCCTGAAGATGGTGATTATGTGCAAGAAAAACTGCAACCTTTCAAATAGGTGATTTTATGCATGAGAATCAACTAAGGTTTTTAACCAACAACTATGCAGCCCTAGATGGGTTTAAAGATGAGACTAACATGAACCTCAGTGTTTCTCCATGATTGTAAATATTCTTGGAATGTTCGAGCTCTCACTGACATGTATACAAGTATATGTTCAGGAACAATTGTTAGTCTTTTACTAATATAAAGGTGTTGTGTCTGAATTCCTTAAAGAAGTTGAGATTGTTGGATTCATTCTTTAGTTTGCCACCAAGACAATGTGGCTGAGCACACTTTGACGGGGGTCCCACCACTATATGGATCACGGAGGGGGTGCTCATGTTATTTTAGCTACATTTTGGAAAACACATTGTTAGCTGGGGTTTTGACCCCATGCATCAGGTTGTGTGGACACTTTTTGATTGTGACGGTCTCCCCATTGGTATTGACAACATTTATGCGTCTAATGATGCAGTGGAGTAGGGAGCATTTTGGAGGTGGCTTGTCGAATCACTTCCAAATTCTGATTGGATCCTTTGTGGCAATTGTAATACGTTGGAGTCCACAGAGGATAAGGAGGGACTACTCCCCATGCGTCGTGTTGGAAAAAGAGAGGCATGGTTTTACATGTATCATAATCTTGGGGTATTTGATCCCAACCATTGTCTTCACAATGCCTCCAACTCAACTTGGTTTATTTGATCTAATCATATGTAAGGAAATGATAGGGTGTTAAAATGATTAAAATAAGCATTGTTGGATGAACACAATCTTTTTTCGTTCACCAACTTTATGGATCGCCCTGTTAGTGTGGTTGTAAAGGTTGTGCTTTTCTATCACCTCTGCATTCGTTTTTGTATTGAGTGGTTTGCACCTCGCGTTGCTAATGTCAAGTCCCAATTATATCTCAACATTGCTTATCTCTCATAACTGGACACTTATCCATGTCAAGTGAATTTGAAACTTGGTGCGTAGACTTGTTGGTGAGATTGGTTGGTGTTGATGCGTAATCACAGCACCCCTGAATGTCTGCAACTTGATGAGTTGAAATTCTCAGTGTGATTGCATAACATGGAGCTTTTCCCAAAGTGTGAGACTTTGCAATCGGGAAAGCTCTTTGGATGAAGGCCGGGTTCCTATTCCTTTGTTCTGATGCACACATCCAAACCGTAGAGGACCTACTCTAAAACCTACTCTAACTTGCCAAGGAGACAGGGTTAAGAAGATGCAAGAAATTAAACCTAATCTAACAGAGGTGATGCACCAAAGGAATGCTGAACACCTGCTTTGCCATTAAACACAAACCATAAAAATGTAATACAACCACCATGCACAAATAACCAAGATTGCAATGAGAGATCAGAAGATAACTATGGACACAAGAGAGGGTTGAAAATCATCCACAGACTTTTGTTATTGCTCCAAAGATTTGATACAATGCATTACAATGGCCAAGAGGCAAGATTGAATTTCACAGTTTGAATGGGAGGTTTGAACTCTACAAATTTACTTGCAAACAAGAGAAGAAGGGAGGGTGCAAAGCAACATTGACCAACCCTTCGAAAAATGCCCCTCCTTACAATATATAGGAAGAAAATGTGAGAAAGGGGGAGAGAAGAATTCGAATTCTTGCTTTAACCACCCAAAAATGCATTGAATTCACCTTCCACAGTGATGGGTTCCACAGCAAAACCCATGCCTCCATGTACTATTCCTTGTTGAGAAAGAAAGGAATCCCATACCTTCAATATTTTGGTAGGTGAGAAGCCTGACACACTAAAAAATGGTGGACTGTATTTATTCATTTTAACTAACTTAGTCTCACTAATTTTAAGATATCCAGTCGTAGTTGAGTAGTAGATGCCAAGAGATTTCCAAAAAGTCCTTTCTTGTGCAAATCCGAGCTGCGTAGTCGAAAGTTATGGCCATCTGAAGGTCGAGGGTGTCATTCTGCAAAAAATGGTGGGACTGGTGATCTTCTTTTTATGAGTCCGAAATGCATGCAACCTCCGAAATCCCAAAATTTGGACTTCCAGACATTTCCATTTTGGAGATTGAAACACTGCTCATCCGCCAACTGTTGCTTGAGAGTTATGAAACTCCAAAACCCAAACCTCTGAAAGTTTGAAATTTTAGACTTTTAGAATTTCAAAACTTTTGACTTCAAAACTTTTTCACTGTTCATCGCTAAAATCACCTCGAAAGTTCCAATAATATGAAACCTGAAAGCCTAAAACTATGAAAACCGAAACTACCACCGCATTGACCCCAAAACTTGCATTGAATTTTGAAATCCGAACCCTTTCAGGATTCAGACTGTTGGAATTTCAGACATTTTTGGTCACTTTTCTAATTTTGTTACCAAAGACTTCAAAACTGCGAATCCTGAAACTCCGAAACCCGAAAGTAAGAAATTTCAAAGTTTCATAGTTTTAGATTTTGGGCTTTTTGCTCACTCTTTTCCAACCAGCCATTCTCTGTCTCTGAAACCCTGAAAGTCCAAAATTTTAGACTTTTGTACTTTCAAAACTTTTTACTTCGGAACCAAAATTCGTCTTTAGCCTACCCCAGAAAGCTCCTTCTCTAATGTCCATTTTCTTCGTACTTTTGGAACTTCTTGATTCTTTAAAATAGCTCAAGCTCCCGAGCTTCTTTGCAATGTGTTTAGTTCTCTCCTAATGCAAGATCTCTTGACTTAATCATTCCCATTTTCATAGTGCACAAATTCATGTTTGTTCAATTTTTATTGTCAGCCAAAATTGTAAAACACGTACATAGAGCCACCTCACTTTCCTTTTTCCCTTTTCTATTTATTCAAGTTTTTCTGATGATTTTGCGGTTACATGTTTTATTTTCAGTCTCGCATTTTGGAGGAGCTTACTTCTTGAGCCTTTGTTTGAAACTTGGAATTTTGGTTTCTTTTTGTGTTGGATTTGGAAAAAAAATTGGATCTTGGGTTTGTGGATTGGAAACTCTTGTAATGGAAAGGTAAGGACTCCACCCATGCATTTTTATTTCTAATTATTGTGCAAATCATTGTAAATGAATGTATGTTGTATGTTTTGGTTTATGGAGTAGAATGTCCTTAAGGTTACTTAGGAGAAAGAAAATGGGGATCTATTGAGGGAGAGATAAGAGTTTATGTTTTGAATTTGGATGGAATTTTTGGTTGGGTATCCCACCTGTGATAATAAAAAAGATTTCGTATTTATCTTGTTATGTTTCTTGAGGGAGGCATAATAGTTTTGAGGGAGGAATAAGTGCATCCCCATATTTCTTTTGTCTCTCTCTCTTGGCTTGTACATTGAGCCTTTGTGCTTGGGAAAAATGGTATGTTTGTTGTTAGTTTTTATTGTGTTTATTGTGTTGAAAGTTTTTGTGAATGATTGTTGTTGAATCCATTTAAAAGTTTCCAATGATTTCCTTATACCTCTTATTGCTTCATTGTTGAGGCTCGGGGGCCAATGAGGAGGAAAGATTCTCCTTGTCATTGAATTATTGGTTGGGTGGAGAGTGTTTTCTTCTCCCCTTATTTTATTATTGTGGTGGGATTTTTGAGGAATGCAGGATCTCAAGTTGTCATCTTGGAAGAGTTGGTTTGTGGAAGATCAAGAAAAAAAAAATAGTTATTCTTTTGTAAATTTTTGCCATGTTGTCTCCACCTAAGTGGAGGGCTTGTAACTTGCATTTTAAGGATTCAAAATTCTTGTATTTATGTATTACGCGAGTTTGGTTTGTATTGATTATCAAAAATTTGTATCTTGCAAACGAGGGAAGAGAAGTTTCATTTGTTAACTATGTATATTCCTTCAAAACTTGTAAAATCTCACAAAGAGTGAATTTGGTGTAATCTTGTAATTTATTGGGCTAGTTTCTTATAAAATGAAACTATTAAGACTGTTATTATTTTAATTAAAAGTATGGACTTTAAAATATTTTTGCATTGAAAATATAATTCTCTTGAATCTAACGTTTTATTTAAATATTGTTTGGTAAATCGATTTTGGAAGGATAAAGTTCTTGTATGGGATATATGTTATTTTCTTTCTTGCATTATTGGTAAACTAGATTAAAAGGAAAAGGAATAAGTCTCACTATGAATCCATTATTTTCATTCCATTGAAAGGAATATGAAAAAAGGAATGATTGAGTTAATCTAAAATCAATTTTTATAAGGGAAAAATTGTTACTAGTATTCCCACATATATGGCTAGAAATGAAATTCAATGAGTTACATACACCTTATCTTCATTTTAAAATATACTTGAATTGAATGTTTAAATTAAGGAAAGAACCAACAATACAAAACTTTGATTATATACATTTATTTATATATATATATATATATATATATATATATATATATATTCTATATATGAAAAAAAGATTTGCTAAAACCAAGAGGCTAATAAATAAAAGTGGTTATATATATATAAAAATAAAATTTGTTAAGTGTATTGGGTTTGGCCTGGGCGCCCCTCCTTTGGAATTGTTTAATAAATAAATGGGTGGGGGTTTAGCCCCCACCCCAAACCCTAATATATATAGTTGGGTAGGGGCACCGCCCCCACCCATTTTACACAATAATACTACGATCGTGGACCGTAATATATGTTTTAACCTTGCAAACTAATGCATGTCACGACTGCTCCAATATAAAAACACATTGTGTTTTAGATTATATTTGTGGTCATAGATTTTTGTGTGTGTGTGTGTGTGTGTATATATATGTATGTATGTATATATATATATATATGTATGTATATATATATATATGTATGTATGTATGTATATATATATATATGTATGTATGTATGTATGTATGTATGTATAAATCTAGCCATAACTAGGTCGTTTTGATCCCATATCGGGTATTTCTTAGCATAGATTTTAATCCAATAAAATATTTAAAAGGAAATATATATATATATATAAAACTCAAACCACCTGTGTATATATCACTGTTAAAAAAAAAAAGAATTAATAATGGGAAAAAATGCTCATACCCAAATAGGGTAAGCAAAAAAATTAAAGATAATATAAATAAACAAATACTACTCTTGGAAAACCCTATGAGAGGGATGCAAATGAAAATAAGCAACCGAAAATGTGTGTATCCATCCAAGAGCTTGAACAACCCTCCATGGCCTTCATCCTCCTCTTTCTCCTAAACCTACAAAGTTAAAATGAGAAAATAGGGTAAAAGAATGACTAAGAAGACCCCATAAGGATTCTAGGGCATTTCTAATCCAAAGGCCTAAAATGACTTAATCTAAGGGATGAGATTTCTCCCTACAACTTTAAGTGATCTGATTTTGGTGGGAATGGAAAACTAAATGAAAGGTATTGGAAATGGGATGAATGGGGCCACCTAAGGGTTAGGGTAAGTTGTGACTTTAGCCCTATGTGATTAAGTAAATAAATGGCATTGGAAATATTTCGATATAACAATTTTTTTGGTGAAAAGGGGTTATTTAAATAATTAATTATAAGAGTTCATTAATGGGAATTAATGAGAACCTAGAAGGGGATTTAAACCCGAATTGGTTAGGAACAAATTAATAATATTTTTTATTAATTTAGTTGTAATAACCTAACACATACGTGGAACTTAGTAAATGAGAAATATTTAATCGAGTTGTTATTTATCTGGGTGCAACCTTTTTTAACAAAAAAACATCATTCTGTAATTTTCCTAATTAATTACTAGGATTTATCTTTGGTTTTGTGCAATGAAAAATGTTGGCATCACAACTTAGTACATTTTAATGTGAATTGGGAAGAAATATAGATTAGATCAATTCAAAAGAAAAAATATTCAAAATAACATGAGACTAGATTTTTTGGAATTGCTTTTTATAGGAATAAGTGCTAAATATTGTTGTGTATATCTCAAATTGGTATTCGTAAGAAATTGTAAAAGAAGTTTGAGGTGGAATATTAGTGTTTTAATAGATTTTCCAAGAAAATCATAACCAAATCACATGGGATGAATCCCTCTACTAAATAATGTGAGTAATAGATAAATTAAATTGTCTATTGGATTAGAATTCATGGGAAATGTTTCATAGATATTGTCCTCAGAGTTTGCAAAATATGAGAAATTGGAAAAAAAATTAGAGTTATATAAAAATAAGGGTTTACATCTGAAAATTTAAAATGAGAAGATAAAAGAATAAAATTTGTTATATTGATTGTTTCTTAGATCATCTTAAATGTGTTTTCATTGAGGAAATTCATGAATAATGTCAAATTTTATGGCCAATGGAAGCCTAAGATATGAGCCAAAGGTTTCTTTTACAAAACTATGGTATCGACAAATGTTCACAAAGGAGTGGAAGGAAATAGAAAAGTTCATGGAGTGAAATGGAGGTGAAAGTTTTAAATAATATCAATTTTGGATGATTGGTAGTTTTTATTAGATGAGCTATGAAGATAGGGAAAAAGGCTCCCACAAACTTTACAATAAAAATGCATCATGAGAGAATGGAAAAAGAGATGGAGAAAGCATTTAGGATCAAGCGGAGCGACCTCTACCAGTGGTCGAAAAAGAAAAACTAGCACAAAGGAAAGCTAAATCCAAAAGATAGAGCTCCACCTAATGCCATACCAACAAGAGCTGCTAAATCATTACTCTATAAAACATGATCCAACGAGATGAGTTTGTGTTTCCTGTGTTCGACCGTAGTCTGACCCAGATTGTTATTGGTAGATCTATTCATGGCCACCTCCTGATCGTTACCTTTAACGTTGTGTAATATATCCGAGGTGGCATTGAGACAAGAGGGGACATCGTCCCCCACACCGAGGCACACTTCCATGTAGCTATCCACGACACCTTGTGGGATGTTATATCCATCAACTACAAACATCCACCACTAGCCGTAATAATTACTCAGTTGACTTTCTTCAAAATTGAAATTTTGTTCAAATTTTTTTCAAGCCCTTCGTGACAGCTGAAGCCCACTCAAACCATTTTCTCCTCAAGTAGCGAGACAGATCCCTACCATATCTGAGAAAAATAAGCCAACTCCCTGTCATCAACCTACCCTTTGTGCGATGCCAACAATGACTCACTAACCTCCACCTCCTCCACATATGTTTCCTCTCCATTTTCGTTTGATTCCTTATACGTTGATTCATCATCAATCTGGGTGATAGTCACATGGGTCATTACTTTATGAGACTCACCACCACAACTCTTCCCATTACAACCGACTATCTTGCACTTATAAAAAATAATGGGAGAGCTCTCAAATCAATCTATTACTCCCAAATATATATTCATAAATCCAAACGAATTCTTTAGGGTACATTAAAACCTATAAAAATATTGATCTAAAGGAAAGAAAAAGATAGTCCATATCAAGATTTTTTCGCGGGATCAACAGAGATCAGAACCCCCATGGCTTGGGTGATCCCAAGGAAGACATCAAGTTCCCAAAACTCGAGGCGAATGGCTGGTAGATTGATACAAATGGGCATCTTATCAAATTTCACCTGAGGCAAAAACACAAGATACCAACGCCGTAGACTAAGCGAAGCCCTCTTGAAGAACCAAGGTGCCCCATATACAACCTTTCAAAAATATGATTATTCCTAGAGGATAAAAAGGAAGGCATCGACTGCAAGAGCTCTTACATCCATCTTACAGTTCCACTTTCTTCTACACCAATCTCTAACTAGGTAAATATTTGGTCTTATTCCAGCTAAACTACCCACAACCGAAAATTCAAGTTTTTCTTTAGCCCTGCTCACCACTATCTAAAGGATGAATAAATGAGGTCCATCCACCTTCTAGGTCAGATAAATATTCACTAGTGTGTGGTGTTTGAAGCTTAACAATCAAGCTGCCCATGATTTACGCTTGGAAGGCCCCTCGCGAGGATCTCCTGTCTTACTCACATCCTTCTCCCTGTTCCCCTGTCCATTCACTGCATTTTGTTCTCTATTTGTTTCCTAGAGCCCTTTGTCACTCATCTGCACCATGTCCTCCTCCTCATCCATCAATAAATTCTCTATTTGATTGTTTCTTGGATGATTGGTATGAATGTTAAGTTATTTTCATATTCTTTTTGGCTGCAAAGCACACTTTTAAAGTGGGAAAGGAATTGGGAGCTTTTTGGTCTTCATAAGGAACTCCAAGTTTCTTAGATACACTTTTGAGCTTCATAAGGAACAACAAGCTTCTTACGTTCACTTTTTAACTTCGTTAGGGACCTCCAAGGTTCTTATTTGGAATTACTAATTTCATAAGGAACCTCCAAGGTTTTGTTATCGAAAATTCACCCCTAAGGTAATTTTGATATCTTGCATAATTTCTTCAGGATCGAGCAAACAGAAATGGTTCGAGGCCCCAAATTAGGTTTTGGGACATCCCTTAGCTTTCCTCTAACTTCCCTATCTAAAGAAAAATCAGAGGAGTTAGCAAAAATTTACGAATTTTTTTAAAAATTAAGTCGAGGGCCTATTCTAGTGCAAAGCGGGTCTGCGGGTTGCAGATGGAACCAATACAGATTGCACCATGGTTCGTCATACCTAGTTTAGGTCTGATTTAAAAAGGAGGAAATGTATTATGGCTAAGCTAGCTCCTAGAATCCTAGGAAACATAGGTTCATTTGGGCCATCAATTCCCCTCATTGCCAAACTCACCGAAATACAAAGGAATGAGTTGTATTATGGAAAAGGTGGATAAAAATGTCTCACGTAGTCCATGGGGCAGTTGGGATGAAATTATGTGCGTGACATGAAAAGTGGAAATGTCCACAAGCCCTTGTATTATGGAAAAGGAAGATAACAATGTCTCGTGCGGTCCACGGAATAGTTGGGATGAAAGTATGCGCGGGACTAAACATCTAGAAATGGTCGTAAGCCCTTGTATTGAGGGTATGGTGGAAAATTTTTTTTAGGACAGTCGGGCCACAAAAATCTGAAGTATCCAATTGAGGCGTGGGCCTAATGTATTATAGAAAAAGAAAAACATTTTTTCCCAGGTCACATATGGACAAGCGGGAAACCCAAAACCAAAAATCATTGCACTCAATGCCATGCAGGTAAGGTGGGAGTCAACAACCCAAACAACCCGGTTAATGTTGGGTGACACGGAGAAAAGAGGCCCGGATGGCCCGCAGGACACTTGTGTAGCTTGAACCTAAAATATCCAATTTCATGGAACAAAGAAGCAATTGGAAAAGGTGGATAATCTTGGCCTGAATGTCCCAGGACACATGGGACACGAAAACCTGTCATACCCGCATTGTAAGAATATCCCGATGCCGAACTTCAAATGGGTATGAATTTTGATCCTCAGTACCAATTTTTTTAAAAATGGACTTTTTAATGAGGGTAGGTTGGTGAAAATAAAAGAAACATGTCCATCTCCAATAAATTTAATTCTTAGTGTCGTGAAACACAAAAAATCCCTGGCAAACTCAAAATAGCTACTCACTCTATTGTATACTTGTTTGTGCAGGTGTTTAGATAGATTCTTATATTTCTTCCATTGGTTTTGATGTGTTTATTTCCAAAAGCAAGTGTGTTTACTTTCAGAAGCAAGCGTGTTTATTTCCAAAAGCAAGTGTGTTTACTTTCAGAATATGTTTATTTCCATTTTGCAAAGTGTTTTTTCTTTCAGCAAAGCTTTCAGTGTGTTTACTGTTGATGGCAAATCACAGCACCCCTGAATGTCTGCAACTCGATGGGTTGAGACTCTCAGTGTGATTACATAACATGGAGCTTTTCCCAAGTGTGGGACCATTGCAAAATCAGAAAAGCTCTCCGGATGAAGGCCAGTTCCTATTCCTCTGTTCAGATGCAGACGTAAAAATGCAGAGGGTTTACTGAAAAACCTAATCTAACTTGCCAAGGAAACAGGGTAAGAAGATGCATAAAATAAAACCTAAGGTCCTAAACTACAAAGGTGATGCACCGAGGAATGAAGAACACCTGTCTTGCCAATAAACACAAACCATTAAAACGCAATGCAAGATCATGCACATATAAAAAAACTTGTAGTGAAAGACCAAGAGGATGCAATTAAACACAGAGATGGTTGAGAATCATCCATAGACATGCATTATTTACTCCAAAGATTCACACAATACACTACAAAGTGCCAAGAGGTAAAGTTGTATCACAGTTTTGGATGGGAGATTTGAACTCCACAAGTTCACCTGCCAAAGAGAAGAAGGGAGCGGAAAAACAAGAATTTACAACCTTTAGAAAGAAGCCCCTCATTACAATTTATAGGAATAATGAGAGAGGGAAGAGAGAGGAACTCAAAATCTACCCCAACCACCTCCAGATTGTATTTAATTCATCTCATAATGGTGGTAGGTAAGAACCCTAGCAAACCCAAAAAAGTGGCGAACTATATTTTTTATTTTTAAGAATTTATTCCCACCCAATTAAATATATCCAGTCGTAGTAGGACAGAGGACCTTGTAATCTTTCCAAAAAGTCCAACCTTGCGTTAATCCGAGCTCCCTGTGAAAAGTTATGGCCATTTGAATATCTGGGTCAGGGTTTGCTTCCTGTCAGCATGCTCAAAAATGTTGCGCCTCCTGAAGGTGCACCTTGGTGCATCCATCCTTAGGTGCTGACATACTCTTACGTGTGCCAAGGTGTGAATTTCTTCGTGTCGACATCCTTTGCTGTGTGCCCTTAACCTGCGCCTTGGCACATCCTTTTTCATGTCGACAACTCTTTTTCTGTGCGCCCTTAACCTGCACCTTGGCGCATCCTTTTTCGTGTCGACGTCCTTTTCTTATGTGCACCCCTTAACCTGCGCCTTGGCGCATCCTTTTTTGTGTTGACATCCTTTGCTATGCACCCTTAACCTGCGCCTTGGCGCATCCTTTTTCATGTCGACACTCTTTGTTGTGCACCCTTAACATGTGCCTTGGCGCATCCATTTTTCATGTCGACATCCTTTGCTGTGCACCCTTAACCTGTGCCTTGGCGCATCCTTTTTCATGTCGAAACTCTTTTGTTGTGCACCCTTTTAACCTGTGCCTTGGCACATCCTTTTTCATGTCGATATCCTTTGTTGTGCGCACCTTAACCTAGTGCCTTGGCGCATCCTTTTTACGTGTCGACACTCCTTTTTACCCTGCAGCTTGGCAGCAATAAACATCGGGCTTTGAGTTTCTTTGATTTCCATATTCTTCTGCCTGTCTATATCTACCCGGGGGGAAGATATATATAACAACAGTTATCCTTCTTATTGCATGAGTTTTCAGATGGGTGGATTTAAACAATGTCTTACCAAGAATTCCTTAAGACATTGAAAATATCTTCCACAATAATGTTTCAAAAATACCTACATTTCAACTCGCGTTGATTGGGCAACTGCTTACTCTTATTGTTTTCTAGTTTTTCAATGTTTCATCCCTGGGATTTTAGGCCATTTATGACATCAACTAGAAGTTAGGATTAAATGCAGGTCAATAACGACACCTTTCACCCACTTAGTAAAAAAATCAAATTTTTAGTATTTCTAAAAAATTCTCACTCTACAAACATCACCATGATCAAAGCTCTCGTGTTCCTTACACATCCAACCTTGATTTAAAGTTTGAGGTGGTAGCATTGGATGGAAGCTGATAACAGATTGTTGCTACTTATTTGGGCATGACTAAGGCTAGTACTAGAGGAACTAGGCAAAATCAAGATACCATCTAGGAAAGAAGCTCACATATAAATCAGACTAGTGAAATACCCATTAGGCAAGTAGAGTCAATAGGCAATTTTCCATAGTTCTTACATCACACTCGGAAGAGTTTTTAACCATAAAGTTACATAATCAAGATCAAAACACTTGTTGACAACAAGTTTCAAGTTTAGTAAAGATTGTTCCTTGATTTATCAATTTGCATGTATAGCGTACTCATAAAGCTTATATGAGGACTATTTATGAGTGGGATATAATGGTCACCTTTCATAAAACTTATACAAATTCTACACATTTAAATGATTCATAAATTTTACATATTGTGGAATAACTTGGTGAAAGTATCAGGAAAACTTGAAGGTGAATTATGAGTTATTTGGGTGTAGCAAAATATTATTTAGTATACTATTTGGCTTGATAAATTTATTGATTGATGGAAAGTAGACCATCTTGATAATGATTTTTGAATTTTTAAAACATTCAATGCTTGTGTAATTTTTCTTACATTAAATCTTCATGAGGCTCATAATTTGTGGATTTTTAGTGCTATACAAAGGCGAGTATGGGATCAATAGAATGCCCTGAAAATTAGTTTGGTTACACATCAGCTAAGACTTTGACAGGACTAGATCCATGAGAAAATCTCAAATCCCAGTGGTGTAGGAACTCCCTGTTTTGATGGAATGATAGCGAGGCTTATAAATGAAGATTGCAATTATGAGTCATGTATTTATTACACATTTAGATAACTTACCATTCCATTGAATGGTTGTAACACTTGTAATCATCTTCAAGTGGAATGTTGGAACAAAGGTAATAGCTTGGTAATTACCTTCTAAATGTAAATCTTGACCATGTTTCTGTAAAACATACCATTTGTGGGTGCATTAATCAGGCAACTGATTCTAGAATATCAATAGAATATTAGGTACAAGCTACATTCTAGATTTGTCTTCCGGATTAGTAGGGAATTGAAGAATATGTCATACTAATCTCAAGATTTGGTCAACGTAGGATCATCCGTCTTGTGGACATAGTGAAGTCTTTGGACAAGCGCTTGTGAGTATGAGTTTTGACTATCATAATTTTGTAATAGTTAAATATTCTAACAAAATGGCTGTCTATTTTCTGATAAGCTTCAAAGAATCTGCAAAAAATCAACATGTGTGCACAGTATATCCATAAACATAATTCAATTGAACTACCGATTTTCATTGATTTTCTCCTTAATTTTATTAAAAAAAAATCAATTCATATTTAAGTTTTCAGATTTTAATACAATAAGAGAATGGTTTATATTGATCTTAAAATCAGTGAATCTCACATTCTTCAATCATAGGAGCATCAGAGGGATCTTGTCCATTTTTTCATTGATGCGCATCCACTATCCACGTAGAGACAATAGGGGATACTGGTACTTTCAAAGTATGCATGATTTCAAGCGCATCTATTTCAAAGTGACATGTTACTTCTACATACCCTATTTCAGGTCTCAATGACAGCCTTAAATTATATCTGATTCTTCTTTGTTTGACGTCATATCAAATCGCCATGCATCAATGTGGAGTAATCCAAATAATACTTTTCACTAGTGGAATTGAAATTAATTCTGAGGAATGTACAAACATTATATAATGAGAAGCTTATAGAAAATGTCTAAGGTTCTCCTGTTTGTAATAACCTTGGATCTCATCTTTGGCCACCTGACTCTTCTTAAAATTAGTTTGAGAAGCTATTGAAATCTTTGATGGACGGATACTGGAGTATTTTGGTCTCTATAGATATTTCTTTAGAAACCTATGGCAGAGATCTCTTAGATTGAATGGATTTTCAATTCAACCCTATTTGTCAATCAAGGAGCCTCAAACATCATTGATCCTCAGCTATCACTATCCACTTGATTATCACATGGGTTCTAAAAAGTTTTTTTCATTTTCCTTCGTTGGCTTGAAACAAGTTCCTAGATCAAGATGAAGGTACGTAAAATAATGTTCGATCCCCGTTTTATGACATTTTAGAGTCACCAGATCAACTAAGATAGTTTCATGAAATTTGAATATATTATGAAGCTAAGGAATTCAATGGCTGACATGAACTCACCGAACACCTCAGTGAAGTCACCAAGACTACATATATTGGGTCTTAAAATGCCCCATCCCATAAAACCAAGGTCAAGGGACAACAAGTCCCTCCTCTTTATGGGAGAGGCTCCCTTATTGAAAGAAAACAACCAAGCTTATATACAAATGTATAAATTTCATCTTAAGGATGGACCTCTGACATCTTGAAATGATTTAATACCAAAATATATTATCAATACAAATGAATGAAAGAACTGAAGAAAGGAAAGAGAAAAATATAACAATACTTTTGGGAAATATAGATAGCAGAGTATAACCCTATACATACTGAGCAAGAACGATACATAACATAATCATTCACATTCACAACCTAAGATATCATTCCATAGACACAAATTTCTAGAAATCATATCAATAAGAACACAAAGATTCTTATCACAAAAGATAAATGATCCACAAATTTTAGGTAAGCAAGAAGGGACAGTGGAGAAAGATAGAGAAAAGGGGAAAATCCTTCTCTCTTGACTTAATTTCGACTATAATTACACTTCAAAAGTATCAGAGTAAAAAATTTGCAATGAGCCAAGATATTATATTTATAGATGAAGCGAAGAGAGGAGAATAAGAGAAGGAATAAAATATGATTTGGAAGCTCAACCACCAACCATCAATGCCCCTAAAAATCCACCTACAATATGTCAAGTCTAGTTCTGCATGTTTGTTTGGTGCATCATAGAAGGAAAGATGGCAAATCAGATCAAATCTAGGTAGTTGAAGCAATCAGATCCCATATTGATGGCTTGCAAGACATTTTAAATATTTTCACCCAAATCAAGATATGCAGTCAATTCTCGATGTCTGTTTGGCGTGTTGGAGGAGGAAGGATGAAGATCGAATCAAATCTTATCTGTTTAAAGCAATTCGATCACATATTAATGGCATGAAAGAGGTTTTCAAGATTTCCAACAATCAAATCATGCTGAATTTTTTTTTTATGCTTCCATGGCATAGAAGAAACTATGACCTTTCTAACAATATAAAAAAATTTGAATTTCAAGCACTGGAGTGAAAGTTATGCTTTTTTGAATATTTGAATCGAATCCGTACAAAAATGAAAAAAATGCAATTTTCGTAAAATGGATCCACGGGACCGAAGTTGAAATTGTGCCTTTAGCAAAAAAGATACAAAGTGAAAAAGTCTCCCATAGCCCCATAAGCCCATAACTTTTCTTTTTATATCGGTCTGACACGTGGCTTTCCCTGAGTGGTAACTAAGTAGCGACTTACTTTGTAATTTTACTTCTTTTGGAAACAAGGCTCAACATCTAAAAGTTCTCCACCGACCCGCTTCGCTGTTTTGAGATTTCAATGCAGGCTCAAGATTTGAATTTTTCCCATTGCATGAGTAGGGTCGCGGTTAACTTTATCACTTTACACCTCTTATGGAAACAAGGCTCAAAATCTCAAAGTGTTCCGACGACCCGCCTCCCGGCTTCAAACTTAAAAACAGCCATGTGTCATTTTTCAAGCCTTAGGCATTCTATATTTTTATGTTTTGACTAAGTTCCTCTATTTGACAAAGGCTTTATGTATGACCCAGGACACATGGAGGCTTCCTGCTCATTTAAAGACTTTATTTGGACCTGACCTTCAGAGGTGCGTTGATTAAACACATGGCGAGATGGGCCACGTTTGGGACCTACTTTTGGATTCACATCTTGAAAGAGTGCTAAAGAGACATGTGGCTCCTTTCGCATCTTTTCACTCTTTCTTTTTGTTTTGGCTAAGTCCCTTTTGTTTGGTAGGGCCATATATCTGAGTCTTGATAAGTGGAGGCTCAATGCACATTTCAGACCTTCCTCCTAATTCTTCTTTTGAAGTTGCACCGAAGAGACACATAGAGGCTTCTGAAAAACCTTATATAATTCTCCGATTCAACAGTTATCTCTTCCCTTCTTTGACTCTTATCATGTGGTGATCCCACACACAGTTGGGGACCCGCTCTTGATTCTTCCTTTAAAGTTGTGCTGAAGAGACACGTGGAGGCTCCTGCTGACGCTTGGAATGTTTAACGGCCAATTTAACTTTTTTAGGCTATGACCACATGGAGGGATGATGCTCATTTGGGGTCTGTTTCTTGGCTCTCACTTCTGAAGTTGCGCCTATGAGGCATATGGAGGCTTCTTCTTACCCTCTTATACTTAGTCAATTAAACGATCGGTTATGTCCCATTTCATACCTGGGACAAGTGGAAAGCTAGCGCTTCTTCAAGGTCTCTCTTTGGGCCGTGCCTTTGAAGTTGTGCCAATGAGGTGCATGGAGAGTCTACGCTCACTTATAATCCTTCTTCGAACTTGGCCTTTAGAGGTGCGCCATTGGGACATGTGGAGGCTTTTGTTGGCTATTTAGACTTATCCAATTAAATAGCTGGATTTTTCTATTTGGAATCTGACCACATGGATGGCTTGCATAGGTTTGGGGTCTCTGATTTGTCAACCATACAAAAAGTGTGCCAAAGAGACACGTGGCACCTTCCACAGTCCTTTTATACTTAGCCGATTTGGGTCTCGATTGAACACTACTTTTATCCATTTTGACTTTCAACGTAGGCTTATCATTTGAATTTTTCCCTTTTGGAAACAAAAATAAATTTCCTAAGTGCCCCGATGATCCACCTTCCTAGCTTAGACCGATTCAATCAATCTGGATCCTACGGGGCCACGGAGCCAATTTGGCACGTTTGTAAAAATAATGAAAAATAATAAGTTTGCTAAATAAACCCACCATACCGCATCCAAATAGAGATTTCCATGTACTCATGGATGTCATGCCCAAAAATTGGCAGGGAATATATGCCCGTCATTCACGAATGTAGAAAAAATGTAGAGGAGGGGAAGCTCCACCATTTATGCCCAAAAAACAAACTGCTCCTCGTGGAAAGAAGAACTGTAAACAATACCAGGCTTGATGTGATCCATAGCCATAGAAAAAGGATTTGAAAATTTCATTCAAATGGAGGAAACAATTTTCAAGCATCCAGATTGGAACGATGCGGAGTGCAAGATTTTAAATTAACAGGGTGAGATTGCAAATGAGCACCCACTTCTTCAAAGCACTAATTTTTCTATCTCTCCAGACTTCTCACTCTGCTCAAACATCTCTCAAAGGAACCAACTCGGAATTTTCAAAACTTGACTTACAAAATCAGGGGAATTTTGAGGGTAACAACCATGATAAAACAGATACTAGAAATTTGTTCAGTGTGGCACAAAGTTATACTTGTAACAATTAACACCATAATAAGAATCAAAGGTTTAACCAAGAACAAAATACAAACCAAATTCAAAGGGATTAAATCCATTTTTTTTTTGTGGATTTCACCATGTTATTGGTCATTTTTCACATAATTTTAGAGAATGTAATATGTTAATTATACAATCCTAGAAGACTAGTGATATTTATTCATATACATAATACTAGGGAACCCTAATTTGTCCTAGTAATTAGGATATATGGGACATATTTTTCCTCCAAATTTAAACATGTGAATTTATATTTATCCATCCCCTAAATTCCTTAAATATGAGAAAGTAAATCCCCTAAATATGGACAATTTTATTCCTATTTGAGCCCAGGAAAATGAACCCTCAACTTCTAAGTGTGCCTAGGTTTCTCCAAATTTAGACAAAAGGACTAAGACAAATATTTTGGTACTAATTGAGTTGGAAACCGAATCAAAAGTTAGTGCCAAACCAATATAGAGAGAGTATACATCACAACCTCTCCCCACTTATTATTTAACACAAAATGATACTCATGTGGCCACCACACCCATAGGGATGTATAACTTGACCACTGATTAAACCCAAACCTTTTCCCAAAATTTTATTTTGAAATTTATTGAAGCATTAATGGAACCATAAGTATTCCTTCCTAGACACATGGAGTATAGAGATCACTTATGTTTGACATTTATGTTTCTATGATCATGTTTATTAATTTTTTAGTGACATGGACATTATTATGATATTTTGGATAACATGTTGTTAGACATTATGGACATTGTGATTATTAATGTGTTTTGACTTTTATTATGGACTGCGTGTGTATATGGAGGACATTGATAGATATCGAACTACATGATAATGATTTATTGTTAGTTTTTTATATGTTGACTTCTTGGACTCTAGGTAGTGGTTATTATGTTTGACAATTTGACTAACCATATGAGTATATTCATGTTATTTTTTATTGATAATGTGGTTATAATAGGTGACTAGTAGTATGTCATTGAATGCATCTAAATATATTTGTAAGTTACAGTGGATGTATGAAATGCATGGTTGCCATAAATTATGTGAGGTAGAAATAAAGGAGAGAATAGAAATTTTCTATCTCTTCTTATTCTATTAAACAAAGGAACCACATACAATATTTACAGGTATGTGAATAAACAATAACATGCTAAATGGACGAAGAAGTTACAAACAATAAGGAGAGAATAATGGAATAGATAGGAACTAGTCTAATAATAAAAATTTAGTGCGTAGACTATGCTAATATTCCCCCCCTTATTACATTATTATTGCAAATGTGACCTCTGAAGAGATCAAATTTAACTTTTCCAAGAGCCTTGGTGAGAATATCAGCTATTTGTGCTTTTGTAGGAAAATACAGAAGCTAAATATGATGGTTCAAGATGTGCTCTCAAATGAAATCACAGTCAATTTCAATATGTTTCGTTCATTCATGAAATACTAGATTTTGCACGAGCTTCAACACACTTTAATTATAGTAATAGAGAACAAGTGACTATTTTTTAGGAATTTCCATGTCATCCAAAATGTGACGTAACTATATTTCTTCACGCACAGATCTTCATGCGAAGTGCTATTCTGCCTTTGTGGATGAGATAGAAACAAAATTCTGCTTCTTGTCTATCCATGAGATGGGTCCAGCTCTTAGATGAAATATGTATCCTATATTTGACTTCCTCTCAATAACAGATCCAGTGTGGTCCGAGTCGACGTATCCCTATAATAAGATTTGATCATTCTTATTATATTCCAGACCATAATCAAATGTTCCTCAGACATATCTCAATACATGCTTTATTGTTGTCTAGTGACATTTATTTGGCTAGTGCATGAACCTGGAAAGATAGCTAATGAAAAAGCATAGATCTGGTCTGGTATATGTCAAGTAGATGAGCCATCCAATAAGTTTCCTATAGAGTGTAGCATCTACTTGAGGTGAGTCCTGGAATATTGAAAGTTGCAAGCCTTTTTCTATGGGAGTGGATATAGGTTTATAATCAGACATTCTATACTTTTCCAGGAGTGTCTTGACGTACTTTATCTGGGAGAAAAAAATGTGACGCTCCTTTTGCCATATTTCCAAGCCAAGAAAGTAATGTAGTAGCCCCAAATTTTTCATGTCGAAGGTTCTTTTGACATCATTCTTCACAATATAAACCCGATTTTCTAAAATTCTAGTGATCACAAGATCATCTACATCTATAACAAAAATGACAATTTCCTTACCTACCTTATTTATATACAAATTTGAATTTGAGGGGAAATGAGTGAACCCATGCTGTAAAAGGTGATCGTCAATCTTCATATACCATGCCCTTGGAGCTTGTTTCAGTCCATACAGTGATTTGATGAGACAGCATACCTTCCTAGGATGCTCTTCATCAACAAATACTTCAGGTCGGGTCATGTACACTTCTTCTTTTAGATCACCATTTAGGAAATCACTCTTGACATCCATTTGTTGAATTCTTCATCCTTTTTGTGCTGCTAGTGCACAAACAACTCTGATGCGTCTTAATCTTCACATTGGATGCAAAGGTTTCTTCATATTCGATGCCCTCTTTTTTAGCATATCATTTTGCTAAAAGACATTATTTTTGTTTGTCGATGGATCCGTCTGCCCTATATTTTATCTTGAAAACCCATTTGTAGCCTATGGGTTTCTTTCCTGTAGGCCAATCGACAAGTTCCCACATGTCCAATTTTTCATAAGTGAGTCATATTTTGTATCCATGGATTCCTTCCACCGAGGTTTACTTAGTGCTTCACAAACATTTTCTGGATCAGAGCTATTAATAAGTGAAATCATTAGTGAAAAGTTTACCTCATTTCTTCTTTGACTCCTTGTTTTGAATTTGGATGATGTATCTAGGAGTTATTGCAAATGCAAGTGCTTGATGGTGATTTGTACCCACTTTGAACAAGAACTTGGCTTCTTTTGAGAAGAACTGTGACATTTCTATGTGGATTGATGTAGAGTCACATTCTCTAGTTATCCAAGGTCAACAAATAGCTCTCATGGAAGCATTTCTTTTCTCTGAGTAGTCTCCTCTAGCTGTTCATCTTATTCAGAGACTATTCAGTGAGAGGTGGTTGCTAATGGTTCTTCTAATGTCACTACAGATTCATAGGATGATTCGTCACAAACCACGTCCCGACTCTCATATATTTTCTTTGTCTCAGGATCCAGTGAAACGATATGCCTTTAAGATAGTGTTGTAGTCAAGTAGGATACACGGGAGTGACTTTGGCTCAATATTCTTCCTCTTTTGAGTTGGGACATGTATGTATGTTGTACAACCAAGTACTCGCAAATGATAAATTGATGGCTTTCTACGAATCCTTACCTCTTATGGCCTTGTATTTTTTAGAATCTTTGTCGATGCCTCGTTGAGAAGATATATAGCAGTCTGTAATGCTTCAGCCCAATAGTGTTCCTTTAGCTTTGCTATTGTTAGGATGTAGCGAGCCATATCCATCACTGTGTGATTTCATCGCTCAACAATGCCATTTTGATGAGGTGTGTAGGGAGCAGTCAGGTTCTACTTTATCCCTTATTGGTTTTGGAATTCCAAGAACTTGTTTGATGTGAATTCCCCCCTAGATCTGAGCAAAGTAGAAGAAGATGTTATCCGGTCTCTTTCACAACACGATGATAGAAGTTCTGGAAGTGTTGAAGAGCCTCACTTTTTTTCTTCAGAAAGAAACACACACAATTTTTGGGAGAGGTTGTCAACGAAGTAGGTAGAGGGCTATTTAGATCGATATGAACTACCTCTAGATGCTTCTTGGCATGGAAGGTGCTTTCTTGAAACTGGTCCCTATATTGTTTTCCTTTAAGAAAACTAAGGCACAAGGCCAAGGAACTGGACAATTTGGGTAGTCCATGAACCATTTCTTTTGAATGCATCTGATGCAATGAACTAGCTGACAAGTTTCCATATCTAAAATGCTAGATTGTAGTAGATTGTATTGCTGATGCAGATAAATCTATTGCAGAAGATGAAACCATATCTAAAGAAAATAAATTTTCTTTTATAAATGCTCTAGCAATAATCTTACCTTGTTGTGATATCAAACATGATTTGATGCCATTTTGGGCAATAAATTCTACCTTCAGGTGATGATTCTATTACTAAGTCATGGAAAAGAGGTTGCTAGTCAATCCAGGAACATATAATACCTTTGTAAGCATACATTTTTGTGGTCCCAGAGGAATGTTCACTCTTCTTATTCATTTTGCAATGTAATCTTTGTCATCGGCTATCTGAACTCGATCACTAGTGGATTTTTCATCTATTGAATCAAACAATACATTGTCACCTGAAATATTCTTACTTGAACCGGAGTCTATCAGTTAGACTCTCTTCATGGGCTATGAAGTCTGAGAGACAAGTACAATATTCTTACCAGAATGTTCTCCTTCGGATGTCTCCTCATTAGGCTCATTATCGTTTTGGGCTATGATATGCCCCTTGTGATTTCTCCATTGGGGACTTCGTTTGGAATTTTTAAAATCTTCATTCCCTGATGTGCTTTTTTGACTTGAAGAACCTTGTTTCAAGTTATTGTACCAGTAGTGGTCAGTGTCATGAGTGTTGGTTCGGCAAATGTGACACCACCTATTTGAATTTTGATCTTTCTGCTGTTGTTTTTGTTGCACTTGATTTGTCTTCTCAGGGGGACCCTTTTGATTCTTCTGGCCACGATATGTCTTTGAGAACATGGCTTTATCCTGAGACTCCTCTTGGGATGAATTGATGACCTCTTCCTGTTGTAGCAAATTTGCAAGTTCTTTGAATGCAAATATTTTTTTAGATACATTCAATGTTGTAACGAACACTCGGAATTGAGAAGGGAGTGCACTTAAGGTGATTAGTATGAGAATTTTTCCATCCACTATTTCATCGATTGCTAATAACTCTGATCGCAGCTCAGCTACGCAACTTAAGAATTCCTCAAATTTCTCATCTAAACCCATAGAGAGGGCGTGCAACTTTGACTAAAGATGGAGGATCTTAGTTTTATTTTTGGCTTCATAAAATGTTGTCAGCTTGTCCCAGGCCTCCTTTGGTTTTTCTACATTCCGAACATGTGTTTGCACATCATCACTAATACTGAGCATTATCAGCATCAAGGCTTTGGCACTAGCCATTTCATACTTTATTAATTCATTAGGGGTTATGGGAGCGGTCACAGATCTGGTCACAATGCCCCATAATCCTTCAAACTGCAGGATTGTCCTCATTTTTGTTTTCTAAGCTAAAAAATTGGGCCCTTTGAGCAACTGTGCATCAGAGAGGAGCAGATTCAGAGAAGACATTTTTTCATATAAAATAATAAAAAACATATTTATTTCAAGAGAGATTACAACTTTGACTCACTGCTGTGAAGTACTATCTGGTAGATGCCTTCGATACTCACATGTTGAGAGATGAAGAAACTTGGTGGGGTGTTCTTCTTCATCTTAAGAGTCAGAGTCATTCCCGAATTCTAATTCTTGTCAAACTTGGTTCGTTTGACAACTTACGTCAAAAATAAAAAATTCCAAGAGTCCCTTGCAAACCAATTCATCAAAGAAAAGGTTTCTAGTGTTGCAAAGCTCATTGAGCAGTGCAAAGTAGAACCTGGAGCTCTTATGAGCTTCTTCATGGTGTTCTCTGGCTTGCGAGTAAATGTTATGGCTTTCAGTAGTCTCGATTGTTTCGTTTACGCTTGACATTCAACATCACTTTGAGATACTCCAAGTTTCTTCTATGGGCACTTTTTTTAAATTATATTAAGAGACTTTCAAGATTTCATGAAACCAAATTTTCCTCTCGTCGTGCCACTCTACTTTTTCACCCAGTTATCCTCTTTTTGATCTTCCTCCATGTACCAACAAAGAATAAGTTAAAATCTTCATGTAGGAACCTTATTCTATACTCAGACAGAAAAATTACATGCATTAAAGATCTTCAACACAGGCTTGGGAATTCTTTCCCATGAAGTCTCTCGAGCTTTTGATTTATTCTTGCTTCACGTAGGGAAGCAAATCTTCATGCACTAGTATTAAACTCCATGCACCTTGTGTAAAAGTTTTCTACCTCTCCACGTAGGTATTCTATTGGTTGTTGATTCTTTTGAATAATATAAAACTCCACTCTTCCACATAGAAGGAGGAATTTGTCTCTTGTCGAGAAATTCCTTTACGTAGAGGTATCCACACAACATTCTTCTACACAAAGGTTTTTGAGGAGCTCTACACAGCCTCTATCCTCTCCCACATCTAGATCTTCTATAGACCACAACAGTAGGTTGAAGATCAACATGTGGGTTTCAGAATGATCCTTTTCAATTCTACCACATAGCAGCAATAGAAAACAACTCGGGGGAAAGATGATACACTACTCCACATCCTCCCTAATCTTTGCCACTCCAATTCAAGAGATTGGTTTGTCTTTAAATGGACGTATCTCTAATTTCTTAGGACTCGTAGCTGCTACCTCTCTTTTCCACACTCCAAAGGACTTTTTTAATGCTCTCATACCAAATTGTCAGGTAGAAATAAAGGAGAGAGAATAGAGACTTTCTATCTCTTCTTATTTTGTTTAAAAAAGGAACCACATACAATATTTATAGGTATGTGAATAAACAAGAACCCCCTAAATGGATGGATAAGTTTCAAACAAGAATGAGAGAATAATGGAATAGATATGAACTAGTCTAATAATAAAAATTAAGTACATAGACTATGCTAACAAATTATGAACTATGATAGATAGTTAGTAATTGTTAATAATCAAGTTGGAAAATAATTGTTTAACCACGATAATGATGCAATTATCTTATATGATGATGATGTATATATTTTGATTTATTGACATATTGATATGGACTTGAGGTTCAAGGTGATATTGTCTTGGTTGTATGCAGGAAATAAAATCACAATAAACAAAGAATGGACTAGGAGCGTAACTTTGGAAGAATACAGAGTATTCACAACATGGTCACCTTAGTAGTCGTATGTGTTTTTGTGATATTTTTGTATTTCTTGAAATGTTTGTTAGGAGGTATCCATGGGGGAGTAACTTCACGAGTGACCATGGATGTGAATGTTGTATTGTCTCTTTTATCTTATTGCCTTACTTTTGTATATGAATTTATTAAATTGTAATTCTTATCTCAAGAAAGTGCACCCTATAGAGAGATGGTTGCAGGTGTTCTAATATTTTTTTGAATCTCTCTCTTTCGTAGATACAATGGAAACACCTCAAGTATGTGGGTATACCTATTGCTGAGGTGAGTTTCTAGTATCAATGCTGGTTCCTTCTTGATGTATCCTAAACTAATATTTTTGGGTTCTTAGGGTTAAAAAAATATGATTGTAAATGAATTGAAAAGTGGAGTGATACACAAAAATTGTTTAGGGCTTTGAATAAGTACAAAAAAAAATATCTGAGAGTGAATTGTGGATGCACAAACCAATAGTTTTAATTAGAATATTAAGGTAGAAACATGATGTATTGAGGGAAAAATTCACAATAATACTGTTAATATACACATGCACACTACTATCATGAGTAAATTAATAAATTTGCAACAGGGTAGGATGATTAACAAGGAAATTTGACATTCACAATGATTAATAAGACATAAAAAAAGACTGTAAATTATTGGAAAGGAAGAATATAATTGTCATTCAAAGGGAAAAAATGACAAAATATCCTTCAGTACTAATGTGTCCAAAAAGTCCCTCCTATGTCCAAAAGGTCCCTCTCTCTATGCTTTGCCAATGCACACAATATTTAGAAAAATTATTCATCACACCCTTCCTAAAAATAGAATAAAAATTGTAGTCACCCATGCATCCTATTTTTATCCTTTATCCTAAATAAATAAAGGAATAAAAAATAAGCATGCTAATACAATGAGGCATTAATAGCCTTGTTTACAAAAATACAAGTCAATCAAATTGCAGTTGACTGTTCTATTTTTAATAAAGTTGAGTGAATAATTCGGATAATAATATCCCTTGCTTTCTATGTAAGTCTCCTCCAATATATGTAATCTCTACTTCTCATAACTTTGTATGATCCATTCATACTCCTGTTTTGTTTGTGAATGGAAACATGCAAAACTGACATTGTATGAAGAACATGGCACCTCATCTTTGCCAAGTCACTTCTCTATCTAAAGATAAACTCATTTGCCTCAGCATATAATTGGTCTTTGAAAAATAACCACTCCACGTCTGAGGGATATAAATCATGCATTTTGATATTTTGTTATGGTTACAAATTTTGAATAAATGATAATTATTAATATTAATCATAATTAAATGATTATTAAAACTAATTATCTTGTTTTAGATTCTTAGACCTAATAAGGTCAAAAGATGCAAATACATATAAAGGGAGTTCCCATTTTATGTGGGCTTGACCCCTTGTTTTGAACCAACCACTCCTTGGCCTTGTTTGGTATAAAATTATGACTTAGGATAACATGGGGGAATTTTTTAAACATTGTCATATCATATGCTTGGCCACCTTTTTGGATATGATGTCATTATACGTATCTTCGGTAATTCACTATTTTGGTATATATTATAAGACCTTAACCAAAGGTCAATGCAATGATTTATTCAATGGGGTTGGTTCCCTTCACCATGATGACTCACCCCTTCCTTTTTTCGGTGGGTTTAACTATGATTATTGTTTTAAGACACAATGCAGTTGTGGGTTTGTAATGTTGTCCTTTCGATCTTCATGATTTGATCTTCCCTATTCAGCTCTAAACTCTAGTTAGATTGGGTATTTGGGAAGTATTAATTACAAGCCAATTTGGCCAGTTGATCTACGTACCCTAATCATTTTTTGATGTTCATCTTTGTACCCTTTGTGGAGTTAGGGTTTACTTGAATTTCAGGCCTGAAGTTTGTATGGATATTTTCAAGTTAATGGCAGACGTTTGATTCTATACATTAAGATCTCCACCATCGATGTTGATCTGTGGAGTTAACAGTGTGGAACGTTGAATTTTACTTAATTTGATCGTAGCCACTTATGATAACTCCAGATGAGTTAGGTCAGTTATAAGCTCATCGAGCTTATCACTTTTCATTGTCATTTGCTCATTTTAATTGGTGAATCCTTAGCCAAATTCCTCTAGGATGCCATCATTTTTCTTTCTTGAGCTCAGTTATTTGTGAAGAAGAACTCTAAAAATCAGTCTTATGAGGTTCATGTGCTTCAATTTAGCCATTTTCAATGTTTGAGTTCTCTATGATCTTTCGGAAACAACTACAATTGAACTATTATATAGATCTATGCTTCGTCTTTTTTAGCATGATATCTTGCTATTAGGAGTCACCACTAATTTTGCATCCTTGTCATAACTTGTGAAATAAAATTCATAACTAGTGCCCTAATATAAGTTAGATTGAGTTTCATTGATGTTAGTAACATATAGTGTCCCAATTTTCATTCTAGACCTGCAGTATGTACAATGATATTTGCATTTGAAGTCACATATCATTGTATTTTCTTAAATTATGAACTGGTTGATGTAAATAAGAATTCTTAGAAATCTATAAAGTAATAAATTAATAACTCCCAAAGTCATAACTTGTAAGTTATGCAAGTTACATTGGCACCCTAACATTAGTATTTGATCGACTCCCACAAATCATGATGTAGAAAATTATTAAATATGCGACTTAAAACATGAAATACCTGATAAATATTCGACTTCTAATGACCCATAGTTTCATGTTTATTATCTCGATCTATTTTACCACTATTCGGCCCTTTTCAATTCTGCACACCTGAATTTAACTTCATTAGACTATCCTTTTTAAAATGTGTTCTACTCAAAGTTCTAGGTTAAATTGATGATAGCTCCATTTTGTTATTTTTCACATGACCTGGGTTTTTTTTCCACCTATAATGACTTAGTGCTTTCAATTGGCTCTAGAAATTTTGACAGGCCATGAAATGAATTCTCGCGCTCTGTATACTACACCTTGTGTTATGAGTTACATGGTCACCATTATTGAGAAGATAAGACTTCATTTTTCAGCATCTTTGATATTGTACTTCTGTGTATTCTCCTCTTAAATTCATTTCTTGATACCTGATACTTCCATTTATACCTAAGCTGAGGTTCATGTCTATTCTTTATTGTGTAATGTTCTGTGATGGCATCCTTAGTGACCTGAGATTGTTTTGACACGTATTTGTATCGTGCATAAGTTTAATCATTCTTTACAACTCGACTTATATCTGGTTTGAGGATTTTTAGCTCTGAAAATAATTTGATATTTGTGTTGATACCTTTGAGCTTGATTCGTGAGCCATTTTGCAGGGTTGTGAGTAATATTGCTTGTTTCTACCTTTGTGACTTATCTCTATCCACCTGTAGTATGTAATCATCAACCTGAAGAATTATATTATTTTGTAGTTATCCTTCTTCATGAATATTTGCACCTGGATTGCTTGTTTTTAACTTGAAGTAATGTGGTTTATGCTTAATAGCTTTAGAGGGTTTAATTTTATACTTTCTAGTGTTGATGAGAAATTTAGACATACCTTTTAGATTTGTTTGGCTTGCTTAGCTCAATATACCTTTTGTTAGGAAATAAGAGATAAAATATGCGGAATAATCTCTTACAGAATCGCAATAGTAGAAAATAATATGCAGAAATTATTACAGATCTAAAATAAAATTACAAAATAAAATAAGACAACACAAAGAGACAGTATTTAACGTGGTTCACCCAATTTGGGCTACGTCCACCAAGAATCACTTGCTCAGATTTTATTACAAGCCTCTACTCTCTCAATACAATACCCAGATCCGTTTGGAGCTATGCTCAACAAACTCTACAGAATTCACACCCGAATTCAAAACACATCTGTAATACATTTGCTTGTTTTTCTATCATATGCATAAGACCATATAAATAGACAACGGCTTAAGCAGTTTGATACAAAATTGTGGGTATCAAAACTAAGGGCAAAAAACGTGGGTATCAAAACAATGGGAAAAAGACCGAAAAACCATGGGCCCAAAAACAGCCCATAACGGTTACCCATTACCCATGGGTTAATGAACCACCCATGAAAATTTTCTTCGGGGGCTTCCCCCCCGAACCCCCTTTCATTGGGGGGGCTTCAACCCCCCGAACCCCCCTGACCCGCTCACCGGCGAGCGGGACCGCCATAAAAATACCCGAGTGTAACACATGGAAGGTGTACCAAACTCTAACATGAAAATAGGCTCCACAAACATAACAATCTCCCACTTGGAGACTAGTTTCCACTGAGCAAGCTTCTCAACCCTTCACTGTAATCCGCGAAGGCCAACCAAAGCTGAACATAGCTTTAGTTTATCCCTTGTGACCACCTTGGTCATCATGTCTGCAGGATTCTGACTGGTATGAATCTTCTCCAACTTCAACTTATATTCCTCCAAAGCTGTCCTGATGAAGTGATATCTCAACTGTATATGCTTTGTCCTGGAGTGGAAAGCAGAGTTCTTAGCTAGGTGTATAGCACTCTGACTATCACTATATAGCTTACATTCCTCTTGCTTATGCCCCAACTCCTCAAGAAATTGTTGTAGCCAAATCATCTCTTTGCTTGCCTCTGTGGCAGCAACATACTCAGCCTCCGTGGTTGACAAAGCCACCAGCTTCTGTAGTCGTGAAATCCAGCTCACTGCTATCCCACCTACAGTATAAATATAAACTGTTGTGCTCCTCCTGCTATCTACATCTCCAGCCATGTCTGAATCTACATAACCATGTAAAGTGGTGTCTGATCCACTGTAGCATAGAACTGTCCCCATGGTTCCTCTCAAATATTGAAGGATCCATTTTACTGCTTGCCAATGCTCTTTACCTGGATCACTCATAAATCTACTCACAGCTCCCACTGCATGGGAAATATCAGGCCTAGTGCACACCATAGCATACATCAAACTGCCAACTTCTGATGAGTAAGGTACCTTTGACATCTGGTTTCTTTCCTGCTCTGTCTTGAGACACTGCTCCTTTGATAATTTGAAATGGCCTGCCAAAGGAGTCCCAACCGGTTTAGCATCCTGCATGTTAAACCTGTCTAATACCTTCTTAATGTACTCTTCCTGAGATAAAGTCAACTTCCGTTCCTTCCTATCCCGAGTTATCCTCATACCAAGGATTTGTCTGGCTGCCCCAAAATCCTTCATATCAAAGGATTCACTTAGCTGTTTCTTGAGTAATTTTATTTCCTGCATGTTTTTACTTGCAACCAACATGTCATCAACATACAAACACAGGATAATATAACTTCCATCCTCAAATTTATTTGTATACACGCAATGGTCAGAATGACATCTAATATAACCTTGCTCCATCATGAAGCTATCAAACTTCTTATACCATTGGCGTGGAGCTTGTTTCAGGCCATACAGGGTCTTCTTCAGTTTACACACCATCTCCTCTTTACCTTTGACCTCATAGCCCTCTGGTTGCTGCATATATAGCTCCTCCTCCAAATCACCATGGAGAAATGCAGTCTTTACATCTAACTGTTCTAAGTGCAAGTCTTCTGCTACCACTATTCCAAGAACAGTTCTAATAGAAGTCATTTTTACTACAGAAGAAAAAATCTCATCAAAATCTATACCTTTTTTTTGTGCAAACCCCTTGACCACCAACCGGGCCTTATATCATTTCTTTCCTCCTTCTTCATCTTTAACTCTGTACACCCACTTGTTTTGCAATGCTCTTTTTCCTTCCGGTAGCTTCACCAAATCCCAAGTCTGGTTCTCCATGAGAGACTTATGCTCCTCATCCATGGCTTGCTCCCACTTCTTACTGGCATCTACCTGCATTGCTTCATCAAAGCTCTCTGGCTCTCCACTATCAGTGAGTAATAAATAATAAAGAGAAGGAGAAAACCGTTCAGGTTCTTTTCTTACCCTAGAAGACCTCCTCACTGTAGGAGTTTGGGGTTCCTGTTGAATAGGTTCCTGAACTGATTCATGGGTCACTTTCCCATCCGGAAGATCCTCTACCACTGCATATTCTTTCTTGGATTCTTCCTTGTTTTCCTGCAACTGTTGCTTATACATGACTTTCTCATTAAAGACCACATCCCTAGACCGAATGATTTTCTTGTCCTTAATACTCCAACATTTAAACCCAAAGTCATCACCACCATAACCAATGAAAGTACATTTTTCTGATTTAGCCTCTAGCTTGGTCCTATCATCCTTGTCTATATGAACAAACACTTCACATCCAAAGACTCTAAGAAATGAATAATCAACTTTCTTACCATACCATGCCTCCTCAGGTATGCCTCCATCGAAGGCACTTGAGGGTCCTCTGTTTATCAAGTACACAGTAGTGCTCACCGCTTCTGCCCAAAAAGAAAGAGGCAGTCCTGCATGTAATCTCATGCTCCTAGCACGTTCCATTATTGTTCTGTTCATCCTTTCTGATACCCCATTCTGCTGCGGAGTTCCTGGAACCATCTTTTTCCTGTGGATTCCATTCTTAGAACAGTAATCATCAAATTCATTATCGTAATACTCCCCTCCATTATCTGACCTGAGACATTTTAGCTTAAGACCTGTTTCATTCTCTACCAAGGCTTTCCATTTAACAAAAGTGTCAAATACATCAGATTTGTTTCTAATACAATAAACCCAAACTTTCCTTGTTGCATCATCAATAAAAGTAACATAATAACTTGAACCCCCAAGAGATGATACCTGAGCCGGCCCCCACACATCAGAATGTACCAACTCTAACTTACTCTCTTTCTTCGTAGGTCCAACCTTGAGAAACCTTACTCACTTCTGTTTCCCATATATGTAGTTCTCACAGAAATCCAAACCTGTTTCTTTATATCCAGGAAAATTCTTCTTTATGATGTCCATGCCCTTATGGCTCATATGACCGAGCCTATAGTGCCATAATGTTGTATTTGCATCTGAAGCCACAAGATTACAATCATTAGTACTATCAGTGGTTAAATACAAGGTTCCAACCTTCTTACCTCTTGCCACCACAAGAGCACCCTTGGTAACCTTCCAAGAGTCAGCTGTAAATATCACAGTACAACCATCACTTCCCAATTGCCCCGCTGATATCAAATTTCTCCTTAATGTAGGCACATGTCTGACATCCTTCAATAGCCATGTATTCCCATTCTACATCTTAACCTGAACATAACCTTTTCCAACTATACTGCAAGGCTCATCATCACCAAGAAAAACATGCCCAAAATCCCCTTGAACATAATCAACAAAATAATGCCTATGTGGAGTAGCATGAAAAGAAGCCCCTGAATCTAAAACCCAAGATTCAGTAATATTATGCAAAGAAAGGAATCAAAGCATCCTGACATACATTACCCGATGCCACATTTGCCTCCTTGTTTTCTTCCTGTTGTTTCTTCTTATCCCGAAGCTCCCAACAGTCCTTCTTTGCATGCCCAGGCTTTCCACAATTGCCAACATACAATCTTGCTTTTGGATTTTGACCTTGCCCGATCTTTCATTTTCCACGGCTTCCTCTATTCTTCTATCTCCCTCTAGTTTCCACTGTCAAAGCATTCCCTGAAGTAGAAGATCCACCAGAGCTTTTTCTTCACATTTTCTCGCTTAGAATCACCCCTACAACATCCTCAAACTTAAACTTTGAGTTAGCTGGAACCGAGTTACTTACCGTCCATTACCAGGCTATTCCAACTCTCAGGTAAAGAGCACAGAATTAATAAAGCCCTAACTTCTTCATCAAATTCTATTGTAACTGAAGCTAGCATATTTACAACCATATTAAAATTATTTAAATGATCTGCTCATTCTCAGACATATTCATATTAAATAACTTTTTCATTAAAAAAATATTGTTAGAGGCAGAGGGTTTTTCATATAACTTCCCTAATGCATCCATTAGTTCTTTTGTAGTCTTTTCCTTTAAAACATTAAATAATACTGAAGATGCAAGACACAGCCAGATCGTTCCAAGTGCCTTCCGATCCAACAAATCCCATTCTGCATTTGTCATACTCGAGGGTTTGTTCCCCTTCTCAGACAGTGGAGTATAAAGATCCTTCTGATAAAGGTAATCTTCCATCTGCATCTTCCAAAGACTGAAATTCTGCCCGTTGAATTTATCAACCCTAGATCTTCCTTCATCTGCCATAGCTCCCACTCAAGCTAAAAACCTTTCCATGCGATTCAACACTTCAACAAACCAAACCACGCTCTGATACCAATTGTTAGGAAATAAGGGATAAAATATGCGGAACAATCTCTTACAAGAATCGCAATAGTAGAAACTAATATGTAGAAAATATTACAGATCTGAAATAAAATTGCAGAATAAAATAAGACAACACAAAGAGACAGTATTTAACGTGGTTCACCCAATTTGGGCTATGTCCACCAAGAATCACTTGCTCAGATTTTATTACAAGCCTTTACTCTCTCAATACAATTCCCAGATCCATTTGGAGCTATGCTCAACAAACTCTACAGAATTCACACCCGAATTCAAAACACATCTGTAATACATTTGCTTGTTTTTCTATCATATGCATAAGACCATATAAATAGACAACGGCTTAAGCAGTTTGATACAAAACCGTGGGTATCAAAACCAAGGGCAAAAAATGTGGGTATCAAAACAATGGGAAAAAGACCGAAAAACCATGGGCCCAAAAACAGCCCATAACAGTTACCCATTACCCATGGGTTAATGAACCACCCGTGAAAATTTGCTTCAGGGGCTTCGCCCCCAAACCCCCTTTCATTGGGGGGGCTTCAACCCCATGAACCCCCCTGACCCGCTCACCGGCGAGCGGGACCGCCGTAAAAATACCCGAGTATAACACATGGAAGGTGTACCAAACTCTAACATGAAAATAGGCTCCACAAACATAACACCTTTTGTGGACTAATGTGCATTTTTCCAAGAGGCCATTACTTCACATTCAGAGCTCTATTACCTAGTTATTATTTGTGTCCTAAGTATTCACCCACAATTTTTCTAATATTGAGTGCTTTGTCAAAGAGTTTATGCATTCTGAGTCATTCTTCACTTGATCCTCTGAATTCTTCGCTATATAGCTCCTTGTGCTTTGTTTATTTTAACAGCCATGTGGGTATATTAAGATTTTTAAAAAACCAATTGAAATTCTGTAATTTGTCTGCCACCACTTGTTTTCATCTTGTTATGCATTAGAGGTTCAGTCTATGTCTCCTATGGTTGAATCTTGAAACTTTGAATCCTAGAATTGATTTTTGTGATCTTTCTCGAGTTTTGGTTAAGCTGAGATGGGTATGGCTTCTTGGATATGTTCTTTCATGTATGAAATACCTTCATGTAGGTTTCATTTAATGGTTCTAACGTGAATCTCTTGAAATTCACATATAAAATGTATCTTGATTGATATTAAAGATTATTTGCAAACCTTTGGTCTGTACAACTCAAACAATATCTTAATCCTTTTTTTGAAATCCATCTTTCTTCTTGTATTGTTCCATGCAAAGATTTGAAGTTGGCTGTAGCTCATCTCTATATTTCAGTATACGCTTTGAAGTTTTATGAAATTTCTACCTAATATTTCTTGTGCCATGCTGCCATTTGTATCCGATTTACGTTGGAAAATTGATAATTTCCAGCTCTAATTCTTTGGTGAAACTCTTTATCTTTCAAAACACAAAGTTTCATTCCTAGTACCCTTTCCTATCTGTAGCTGAGAATATGTAAAATGTGCATTATGATTGTATCTTGATCTGTATTTTTTACACTTTTAAAACTGAGAGTCTTTATATATTGTACTTCTTCTTTCGATTTGAAAAATCATAAGTATACTTCTATGCTAGAAAATATAAATATTCTTGATTTATTTGCAATGGTTGCATTTACTTTGATTTATCTTTACAAAATATGGACCCATTTTCTCTAAATGTTTCAATGTAAGAAGTGTTTGGATCCCTTTTCTTGACACTATGGAGGTTTTTTCGTTGTGATGTCATGATTCCTTGAATTTGATCATGTAGATTTCCATTGAGCTGACTGCATTTGGTATTGTATCTTGTATCATGAATTACATTCTGCATCCTTAATTATACTGTAACTGAAGTTGTTCGTGAAGTAACCACTATTTATCTGAATCTGTAGCTTGGACTATATAATGTATTCTCTCCTTCCTTGCATACTATTTGATTAGTACAATATTTTATCTTTTGTCAAAAAAATTTAGCATGTATTAGTTGTGAAATAACATTATGGAAATATGTAAAATTTCCATTTTACATGGCGAATCCCAGTCAAAGTTTTCTCATATTCCCTTTTCCATTCTTTCTTAGCTGCAATACTATCTCATTCTATTTTCTATAATATGTACTACTAAACTTGCATTTTCTTTAAAGGATTAGTACATGCATATCTTTGTGTATTTCAACCTTTAGTTTGAACTGAAATAAATATATTTTTTTGATTCAAATTCCAAAATGTAAACCTGCACATTTAGATAAAATAGTTAGAAAACATTAGGCTTTTTGGCCTCTCTTCTATTCCATATTTTTTATCTTTGGTTCTTTATGAGTGAATAAGTCATGTATGCTACTACAGAATAGTTATTTTACCAGTTATGCATTTTATCTTAGTGTAAATTATACCTCCTGATACTAGGAGATCAAATTGCATGAAATTAGATAGTACAGGAATATGGATCAACCCTGAGCTCATGAATTACAATATTTTTGTTTCTTGTTTTCAGATACAATGCCATTGCTAAGAAGCAAGGATGAAGATGGAGCAAAGATGGAGCTGGAAATGCATCAACCAAAATGAAAGAAACCAAAGGCAATGATGGGTTCTTTCATACTCCTTTACTTTCTTTTTCATGCATATGTACCTCTTACTTCAGTAGTTGTAATTTACTTTTGAGTTACATCCCACGGCTTGTGTGGAAACATTTGAAATTCCTTATGAATAAAAAATTGATTTATGAAACTGAGTTGTGTATTTCCTTCTGCATTTCAGCTTTGTATATGGATTGTATAATGAATTAAACAACTCAATAACATAATTGAATGTATTTAATCATGACGGAAAGAACTTTAAAAATACATGTAACCTTAGTAATGAAATTTGATATTGTTGTAATCTACAACTATGATTGTATTTCCAAAAATTAACACTTCATATATTTTGTATTTTAAGTCTTCATCAAGATTTCACATCTTTCCTTTGGGGCTTTGTGTTCTTTTGCTGAAGATAATCATGAAATTGTAGACTATGTGATCTGTTACATTTTGTAACAACACACATAGCTGCAAATTACATGTAGTCATTAATTAATCCAATAGAACACATATTTAACCGAAGGAATATAACCTAGCTTAGGGTCACTTCACCAATGCCATCCATCATAATGAAGTTTCAAGTTGACCATTTTTGCACGAGTGTAAAAATTTTCAACATTTCTGGCAATCCTGTGGGGAAAGCTGCCTGCTAGCTTGTAGACTTGTGCCTTGCTCTTATCCATTGGGCATGGAGTCCAAAGTATGTAATCAAAATTTACCTTCGTGAAGGTCCAACCCTTCTAAAACAAATTAAAACTGGGAAGGATCTGGTAAACTAGATCACGTGCATGAATGCATTTTATTGAATTGAAAAATATTGCAATGTGCATGAAGAACTTATTGAAAGGGAAATCCTATTCTAACTAGACACTGTGGGATTTTCAATAACAGTGTTTGAGAAACATACAATTTACAATAATGGGGAGTTCCTCTCCATTCAAGTTTGAAAGATGAAAAGCATTGTGTTCTTTGCAAGCTGAAATCATATAAGGACCACTCTAGAGTGTGTCAAATTTTGAGTGGTTTACTGTCTTTGCACGATCAACATCCCATTTCAACACAATTTCTCCTTCATTGAAGACCATGAACTTAGCTTTCTTATCAAAAGTTTTCTTCATCTTGTTTTTGATTCTTTTCCATGTTCACATGAGCTTGATCTCTCAGCTCTTGTAATTCCATCAATTCTACATAACGAACCTATAATGGTTCATTCTCAAGTAGTTCCATCTGATGTAGAAAATCTAATGCAGGTAACTCAACTAAAACATGCATTCTTTCTTATCTTCCATAAACAAGCTTGTACAGTGAGTTGCTAACTAATCTTTTAGTAGTCACTCTGTTAGCCCAAACTACTGAATTTAACATTAAATGCCAAGCTCTTTGGTTATCTTTGAGTGTTCTTTTGATAATCCTTAAAATATTCTTATTAGTACTTTTAGCTAACCCATTACCTTGTGGGTAATAATTAGATGACGTACTTAAATAAATTCCTTGTTTGATAGCCCAATCTGTTACCTTTGCACCAAGAAATGCTAAGGCATTATCTAAAATGATAGTTGCTGGAACACCAAATCTGTAAACTATACCTTCATAAAAGGATAGTATCAAAGTTTTGTTAGCATCTTTCAAAGCTATTGCTTCAGTCCAACATGTAAAGTAATATGTAGAAGTCAAAATCCACTTGTGTCCTTGTGATGAAGGTGGATTTATCATGCCAATAAAATCAAGACCCCACTGCATGAATGGTTGATCCACTGAAATAGGTGTTAGGGGCAACGAAGCTAAACATTATTTTCCAACAAAGAAAGCACATTTCTTACATTTTATGATCCATTCAAAGTAATATTTGAATATGTTGGGCCAATAGTAACCATCTTTCATAATTTTCAAGGCTATAGTACATGCTGAAAAATGACCTCCTGCAGGTCCTTCATGGAATTTGGATAATAATTGTTGAATTCTATCATAATCAACACATCGCAACAAGATTTTGTTTATATCTCTTTTGAGTAACACACCATCAATGAAAACATAAGGTATAACTTGTAACCTAAAATACCTTCATTTATTCTTGTCCATACCTTCTAGATAAGTGTCATGTTGTAGATAGTTAACTAAATCAGTCATCCATCTTGATTCCTGAACTTCTTGAATAAGCTCAGGTTGTTGATTTTATGGTTGAACCATGCTATCTGATTGTTGATACGTAACTTCAGCATGTTTTTCTGGATCTTTTGATTCTACAGCCTGTTGTTTTTCCATATCAGCAATCAGGTATTCGCATACACCTTTTCCTATTACTATTTTCACAATCTGAATGTCAACATCGTATTTCATAAACATTTTTATCCAGCCTTCCCTCTTCTCATTGAATTCTTTATTTAACAAGAAATATTTTACACTTGGATGAGAAACAAGAACATGTATCTTATTGTTTGAAAGCATGTACTTAAAATTATTTAGTCCTCTGACTACTGAAAGTACTTGTTTTTCAAGAAACATGTACCTTGTTTCATAGTCATGCAAACTTTGTCCAAAGAAAGCAATTGGTTGCTCAATATTTTCATCATTAACCTGAGTTAATATGGCTGAGATTGTTTCATCTCCTGCAAGTGCATACATTGTAAAATATTTATCAAAATTTGGATTTGCAAGAGTAGGAGCTTGAGAAATGGTTGTTTTAATTTCTTCAAACCCTTCTCTCCCTTCTCTTGTCCAAGATAAATTCTTCTCTTTCTTTAACATAGTTGTCACTGGTTTAATCAATTTTGCAAAATCTGGAACAAATATTCTAACAAAGTTGATTTTTCCCAGAAAGCTCTGTAATGCCTTCTTGTGATGAGGCAATGATAGTTGTGATATGGCTTCAATTCTGAAAGGGTCAATTGCTAAACCTTGTTTAGAAACAATATGACCAAGCAATTTACCTTGATGTACCAAAAAGATAGATTTCTTGGGATTCAATGATATTCCAAACTGTCTACATAACTTAAAAGTCTTCCTTAAATGTATTAGATGTTCATCAGATTTTTTTGAAAAAACTGTAACATCATCCAAATAAACCAGTATAAATTTATTTAATAAGCTACAAAAATTCATGTCCATTTCACGTTGAAATGTTATACTAGCATTTGAACAGCCAAAAGGCATTCTTTTGTAAGCATAAGTACCCCACTTGGTGGTAAAATTTGTTTTGTACCTATCTTCTTCTCAGACTAGAATCTGATTGTATCCACTATAACCATCCAAAAGAGATAGTCTATCAGAACTAGAAACTGTTCTCAAAATCTGATCCATATTAGGTAGTGGATAATGATCTTTTAATGAAGCTTTGTTAAGATCTCTAAAATCCACACATAATTTTATTTCTTCATTCTTTTTCCAAACAGGAACAAGATTGGCTACCCAACTTGAATGCTTAACTAGAAAAATGATACCTGATTCGATCAACTTAGATAACTCTTTTCTCATTAAAGGCTCTATCTTGGGATTTACATGCCTCTATTTTTTCCTAACTGGCTTGGAATTTGGCTGTAATTCAATGGTATGTTGTGCCAAACTTGGATCAAAAACTTTCAGATCTTGGTATTTCCAAGTGAAAACATCCTTAAATTCCTTTAAACATTGATAAAGGAATGTTTCTCAGCTAAGGAACATACCTTTCAAATTAATTAATTTTTCTATCATCAACTGAGATCTCTTCATAATTGTCTTCATGTGTTGACATCTTTAGTTTATATTTTATTAATTGATCATTAGTGCTTAAGATGTCTTCCAATGTGACCAACCCTTAAGGTAGTTTATTCATCTTAATTTGAAAAATAGTGTCACCATATAAGTGTTGCATTTTCTCTTGATTTACCACAAAAAATTCAGCTTCTTGTTACAAAATCCTAAAAATTTGTTCGTCATTTTTGAAAACTTGTCAATTCAAATCTTTATCGAGTATAGAAGGCCTAACAATCATCTTGATGTGAGGCTTAAACCCATTGTTTTTAATTTGTTCCAGCACTTCAAAACTAGCACCAATTGCTCCAAGTCTATCTGCATGCTTGTTTTCTATTCTTAGAATGGACTGGATATTAATAGCATCAAAGTCTTCCATTAAGTTTGAAACTCTATGTCTATAAGACTTCATTAATGGATTCTTACAAACATTGAATTTTCTTACTTGATTGATAACCAACTCAGAATCACCAAAAATATATAACATGCTAATACCTCTCTTTCTGGCCCAAAGTAAGCCATGAATTAACACTTCGTATTCAACTACATTACAAGTACATGAAAATTGGAGACTCAAAGATGAGAAATACCTTTCATTTGTGGGGGAAGTGAGCATCAAACCTGCTCCTTTTCCTTTCTTGTTCTTAGCTCCATCAAAATGAAGCTTCCAAATCCCTTCTACTACATTTTCTGTTTTGGACAACAAGGGAGTTAGTGTGTTTTCCTCATGCAGGAAATACACACCAAACAAATGTTCTTCAACTTCTTTGAAAGGATCATGAGCATGTTCTTCATGTGTCTTTTCATCCATGAACAAATTAGAAACACCATCTAGTGCTGAAACATGAGTTGTATTATCGAAATCAGACTGGTCTATGGCTGCATAATTAGCTAATGCATTAGAAGCATGAGGCTCGATATGAAATTTGGCCAATGGTTTAGAATTGATAGTAACTTTGGTCCCATAACATGTAGTAAATAACAAAAAGGACCAATCTGAAGAGAGATAACCTCTTATTTTTGTTGTGAAATCTCTCGATAAGCATAAAGCAAAGTAAGGAGGTAAATCTACAACAGTAACATCTTGTAAAATGGAAATGTTTGGGCAAGCATGTAATGTTGCCTCAAGATTTTTGATGACACCAACTATGTTAGTTACAGTCCCATCAAGTTGTAGCACGCTCCTCTCTATAGGTTCATACTGCAAACCTAACTTTTCTTCAATTGCTTTTGGCATAACTGTGCTACTTGCACCGCTGTCAACCATGCAGTTATGAACAAGATGCTCTCCAATAATTAGAGAAAAATAAAATGGTGGTGGTTTCTTGATATCATGAGCATTTAAGACCTTTTGAACCATCCATTTAACTTCTTAATGCGATCTTGTTCCATTGTTCCAAGGACCATGTCTATTTTTTGAACTTCCTTTTCTGAAGAAATTACATTAGCAAGTTCATGAGAAAGCTCCTGTTTTCTTGGAATACTTAGAGCATCCCACATTGAGATATTAACATTATGTTTTTCATTATATCAAAAATGTTAAAAGAAGCAAACCGTTTTGAAAACAGATTCTATATTTTAGATAGATTTTACCAAATACTAACTCTACTTCTGTAGCTTTTGAGATATGAGGTATGAAAATCCTTCTTGGATCAGGTTGTAATGAATTTTGTTGGTCCTTTTGGACTAGAAAATTTGCTTTTTTCTGAGGCACATAAGGACTATTATCTATTTTTGACCTGTAGTTGTTTTATCTGTGATTGTGGTAAAAGCAAGCCTACTTTATTTTTTTCCTCTCTCTTGAGCCTTTTCTTGAGCTCTAGTCATAACTGCAATAAAATCATCTTCACTAAAACTGACCAAGTTTTGTTCAGGTGCTTTCTGAACATGAGTTTCTTGTTGCCCACCCTCCATTTGAGGCATGAACAATGTCTTCAGGTTGAGGTTGTGCAACAAGGCTTATATTCAAGAACATATTTGGTCAACTTACAACTAAATGAGGTTGATTACAAGGTTGACACAATTCTTCTGTAGCCATGTTAACTTGGACTAAAGAGTTAGATGAGCTAGGAGCCTTTGGTCAAACTACCTTTGCTGATATGGTTGTCTATAATTATGATTCTATTGATAAGGCTACCTATTTTGCTGGTTTTGCTGATAAGGAGCTTGATAAGGCCTACTAGGTAATGTAAGTCTATTTTCAATTGAAGTTAGCTTGTTTCCCATAGTCTGCAAAGCTTTAAACACATCATCTAATTGGGATGAAATAGTAGGTACCATAATGGTGATATGTTATGGAATAGGTTCCAAGTCTACCAAAAATGGCATTAAAGGCCTTGGAGCTAAATTCTTAGCTTGAATAAGATTATTTTCATCTTTTCTAGCAATATCATAAGTTTTTGAGAGAGTGTCACTCCCCATAGACTGAATCATAGTTGAAATATCATTGTTTAAGGGTCTAAGATAATAAATAAAAGCATGGTCAACTTGAGGCTTGACACTTGCTGGAATTCTTTCCCAAGTTCTAGCAAAGTAGATATTAAAACTGGCCATAAATTCATGAGGGGCTCTTTTAATTGTAGAAATTTGTTCTATGAGAGATAAATGATCTGAATTATCTTGAAATTGTTTCATAATTTAGCACCTAACTCATCCCAAGTTCTTATGCTTCCAATCTCTAAGTTTCTATACCATTGTAAGGCTTGTCCTTTAAAGGATGTAGCTAGAAGTCTCAAGGCCACATCTTCATGTGTTATATTATGGACTACACATAGGGATGCAACATCTTTCATATGTTCTATAGGTGTAACCTGATTTTCACAAGTGAAGGTAGGTAAACTTTTCATGGTAACATTAGGAATATCATGATAGACTGGATTTACTAATGGGCTGCCATTAGTAAAGGTCACAAAATTCCTAGGTGGTTGAATATCCATTGGAAAAACCGGGATCTGAACAAAGAAATTAATACGTGGTGAAGGAAGGATTAGGAGGAGGAGGGTTGTTAAAACTAGGCCTATTATAAGGTAGGGTGTTACCAAATCTTCTTCTTCTTCTTGTAGAATTCAAAGGTAAATAAATAAACTCAGAAGGAATTCCTCTTACCGATGATCTTGTAGTCACTTTAGGCATGGAACATGCTTCAAAACTAGTCTAAAATCAGCCTTACAGAGTCGCCAAATAAATATTTTAATCTTTAGAATAAATTGTTGTAGATTTTTTCCTTGAAAGTAACTTTTCTTTGTTGTGAATCTTCTTGTAAATTGTTATAATCTACTCACAAATTTGATTCATTGTCCCACCTGGCATGCTAAAAACTGTTATCTCTTGAAAGTGCACCCTATAGAGAGATGGTTGCAGGTGTTCTAAGATTTCTCTGGATCTCTCTCTTTTGTAGATACAATGGAAACACCTCAGGTTTGTGGGTATACCTATTGTTGAGGTGAGTCTCTGGTATCAAGGTCAGTTCCTTCTTGATGTATCCTAAACTAATTTTTTGGGGTTTTGAGGGTAAAAATATGATTTTAAATGAATTGAAAACTAGGGTGATACACCAAAATTGTTGAGGGCTTTGACTGAGTACATGCACAAATATCTGAGAATGAATTATGATGCACAAACCAATAGTTTTCAATAGAATATTAAGGCAGAAAACTTGATGTATTGAGGGAAAAATTCACAACAATACTGTTAAGATACACATGCACACTAATATCATGCAAAAATTACTAAATTTGCAACAAGGTAGGATGATTAACCAGGGAATTTGACATTCACAAGGATTAATAAGACATACACAAGACTGCAAATTATTGGAAAGGTAGAATATAATTCTCATTCAAAGGGAAAAACTAGAAAAATCTGCTTCAGCACTCCTGTGTCCAAAAAATTCCTCTTTTGTGCTTTGCTAAATGCACACAATATATAGCAAAATTATTCATCCCACCCTTTATAAAAATAGACTAAAAATTGTACTCGCCCATGCATCCTATTTTTATCCTTTATTCTGAATAAATAAAGGAATAAATAAGCATGCTAATACAATGAGGCATTAATAGCCTTGTTTACAAAAATACAACTCAGTCAAACTGTAGTTGACTGTTCTATTTTTAATAAAGTTGGGTGAATAATTGGCTAATAATAAACTTTGCTTGTTGTGTAAGTCTTCTTGCAATGCATGCAATCTCTGTCTTCTAGATGATGTGACATCTGATGTTGACATCTATAAATTTGATCCTTTACTTGCCCCCTTGGATGCACATGCAAAATAATATCTCTGTGTGTGAATAAAAATAATTTCTTTATTTTAATACTTTGTAAAATAATTCACCCATGTATCCATCTAATGGGGACCACTTTAGGATCTGATGTTGACATTTCTTTCTTCTTGTGGTCACATGAAAATTTACTCTTGTGCAAGGTAAAATAATAATTTTAATCAAAACTTAGCAAATGTAAAATCACCCCAAAGTGGGGACCACCTAGATGTATGCACACCTTGTACCTCTTTCATTTAACCTTTTGGATAAATTTAAGGTTATTTGACCTTTTAAGGTAATTTTTATTGCATAACTCTATATTCAAATCACTTTTGGGAGGTACTTTATTCAAATGAAAAGGTAGAGTCACCTTGAATGAAAAAGTACCTTGGTAAAAATTAGGTCAAGGGACCCATTTACATTTCATTTGAGTATAATATTGACCCCTTCATATGGCACAAGGCATAGTTTGGTGCTAATAATCATTCAATTGATTTTTTCGGTGTTTGATTATTTTGGTATATGTTATAAGACCTTAACCAAAGGCCAATGCAATGATTTGTTCAATGGGGCTGGTCCCCTTTGCCATGATTACTCGCCCCTTCATTTTTTTGGTGGATTTAACTTTGATTAATTTTTTAACCCATAGTGCGGTTGCGGGCATGCAATGTATTCCTTTCGATCTTCATGCTTTGACCTTACCCGTTGAGATCTAAACTTTGGTTAGATTGGGTAGTTGGGAAATTTTAATTACAAGCCATTTTAGCCCATTGATCTATATACCCTAATCATTTCTGGCTGTTGATCTTTGTACCCTTTATGGAGTTAGGGTTTACTTACATTTCAGGCCTAAAACTTTTGATATGGTGGATGAGTGAATTTGTTTTGATTTTGATACATTTAGATTATGGATTTAATAGTGTGGACCCATTTGATTGATAACTCCTGATGAGTTAAGCCATTCATCATCTCTTATCACTTGTGTTGATTGTGGAGTTAACTCTGATGTGGACCATTTGATTTTACTTGAAAAAATTGATCCAAGAAGCCATTGTTGATCCCTTAAGCTCTCTTTTGAGTTAGGTCTTTATGAAGCTCTCATGCTTATCATTTCATTTTTTTTGCTCTGTTCTGAGCTAAGTGAGCCCTTGGTTGTCTAGGATGTTTTCACCATTTTTCTTTCCTTGAGATTGGTTATTTGTGAAGAAGAACTCTTGAAAATCAATCTTATGAGATTCATGTGCTTCAATTCAGCCATTGTCAATGTTTTAGTTCTCTATGATCTTTTTGAAGAAACCACCATTGAAATTCTCTCTAGCTCTCTACTTCATATTTCTAAGCACAATATATGGTTATTAGGAGACACCACACATGCATTGTGTAGTTTTATATAGCTCTATATTTCCCTAAATGAGAAGATGGCGAGTTCTTGATGTTCAAGCACTGTAATATTTTTGTTTTCATTCTTTAAGATATGCACTGATACTTCCATTAATACCTATATTTTCTTGTGTTTTTATGAATGGTGATCAATCCCAGAACTGGAAAACTCATTTTGTTCACTCATTGATCTCTTTGAGTAGTGGTTTTTGCAAACTTGACCTCCTTGGTAAGTCGTTGACTCTTGCCTTGAAATATTTTGCAAAAAATTGTAATGTTTTGAGTGGCCATGACATATAATGAAATTTTTAGAGTTAGAATGTACCCAATGTTTGGGTTTTACTTATATCAATTATTTTACCACTATTTGGCCATTTTCAATTCTGCACACCTTAATTTATGTTCATTAGCCTGTCCTTTTGAAAAAAAATTCTATTCGAACTTCTTGGTTAAGTTGATGATAGTTCCATTTTGTTATTTTTAACACGACTTGGATTTTTTTTTTTCTTTATAATTGATTATGCTTTCATTTGGCTGGGAAATTTTTGAAGGACATGAAATCAAAGTATCGTGCTTTGTAATTGCTCATTACATTTATGATTCAATTTTCATCTTTATTTTTTAGATTTTTGATATTTTCAATCTTTGTTTCTCTTTGATTTCCTTGTTACATGATCACCATTTATATGTTGCGAGAGTTTCATATTTTTATTTATGAAATGTTTCCATGATCTCTATTTAGAGATGACTTTCTTAATCATGGTTTAACTTGCATAAGGTTCCTTCTTGTTTTCCTTATATATTTCCAATGATTTGCATTTGTCTCTCTAAAACTATAGATCCATTATTGTGTTTTGAGATGTTTTTTGTTCTGACATTTTGCTTATTATGCATCCTTTCTTTGACTCCTCTTAGTCTTCTAAAATATTGATCCACCCTACTATTGGTCAGATTGAGTTGACTTGTATTTTTTATTTGAGATTTTCTTTTATTTTCAAGATTCTTCACTTGATTTAGAAAAGTATATTTTATTTCTTCTAACCTAATCTTGTGAGGGTTTCAGCTCTTGTACTTTCTACATGTTTGAGAAATTTATCCATTGTATGAATTTTAGATTTGTTGAAGATTTTAGAAACTCATAATTGATTTCATAAAATGATGTGCTTTATTTGAGTTGTGTTATGCATTGAGGTATCGGTCATTCAGAGCTCTGTTATTCCTTGATTATGAGATTGGTAAAATGAGTTTCATTCACTTGATCTTGAAATTTGAGAGTTTTGTCTAATCTTCTATTCATTCTGAGTCATTTGTGAATTGATTTGAGGCTATTCTTAGCTCTATGAAGACTGGGTTTCTTTTTTTGAAAATGTATGGATTTTGAAGCTTTTTGTTCTTTAAAATATCATTGTCTTTAATCATTGTTATGAGATCATGTAAGGTGATCTTTTTGAAAACAATTTTTACTATTTATGCTCGAGCTCTACTTTAAGCTGAGATGGGTATGGATTGTTGAATATATTTTTTCATGTATACAATACCTTCGTGTAGGTTTCATTTAATGGTTCTAACATGAATCTCTAGAAATTCACATATCAAATCTATCCTAATTGATATTGAAGATATTTTGGTGGAGCTCATGGTCTGTACAAATCAAAAAATATCTTGTCCTTCTTTGATTTAAAATAATTTTCTTCTTGATAATTGTTCCATTTTGACACAACTTTGAAGCTTGATAGCTCATATTTACATTTCATTATATGCTCAAGTTTTCTGGTTCTTGCTGATATTTCTTTGGCCATGTTGCCATTTGTCATCTGATTTACCTTGGAAGGGTTGATACTTTCAGAACTGATTCTTTGGTGAAACTCTCTATCTGTCAAAACACTAACTTTCATTCCCAGTACATTTTGCTATCTATAGCTGAGAATCTTAAAATGTTCATTATGATTGTATCTTGATCTTTATTTTTGCACTTTTAAAACTGAGAGTCTGTATATAATTGTACTTCTTCTTTTGATCTAAAAAGCATAAGTATTTTTTCCTAACCTCTGGAATATAAATATTCTTAATTTATTTGTAATGATTGCACCTTTACTTTGATTTATCTTTATCTCTTATGGAACCCTCTGATCAATGTTTCAAAGTAAGTTTGTGTTTGATCCTTTTCTTGAACTATGGAATTTGCATTTGTGATGTCATGATTCTCTGAAGTTGATCCTATAACTATATCCTTGAGATGATTGCATTGTGTATTGTATCTTTATCATGAATTACCCTCTGCATCCTTAGTTCTACTACTGAAGTTGTTTTATGAAGTAACATGTATTTATCTAAATATGTATCTTTGACTATACAATGTATTATCTCCTTTCTTTGCGTAATACTATTTGATTTATCTACAACTTTTCAAGCATGTATTAGTTGTGAAATAACATGATGGAAAGATGTAAAATGTCCATTTTACATGGCGAAGCCCTGTCAAAATTTTCTCATATTTCCTTTTCCATTTTGTTTCAGCTGCAATTTTATCTCATTCTATTTGTTAGAATTTGTAGCACTAAACTTGCATTTCTTTTATGTATTAGAATAGGCATATATTTTTATATTTCAGACTTTAGTTTGAACTGAAATAAATGTATTTTTGTGATTCAAATTACAAAATGTGACACTTCTTTCATCTTTCTTGTACCTACACATTTAGATAAACTAGTTAGAAAACATTAGGCTTTTTGGCCTCTCTTTTATTCCATAGTTTTTCTCTTTGGTTCTTTCTGAGTGAATGAGTCATGTATGCTGCTACAGAATAGTGCTTTTATCAGTTATGCCTTTGATCTTCATGTAACTTATACCTCTTGATGCTAGGAGATCCACTTGCATGAAATTGGATAGTATAGGAATATGGATCAGCCTTGAGCTCTTGATTGACAATATTTCCTTTTCTTGTTTTCAAGTAAACTGCCATTGTTAAGAAGCACAGATTAAGATGGAGAAAATCTGGAGCTGTAACTGCATCAACTGAAATGAAATAAACCCAAGGCAATGATGGGTTCTTTCATACTCCTTTACTTTATTTTTCATGCATATGTACCTCTTACTTCAGTAGTTGTAATTTACTTTTGAGTTACATCCCATGGCTTGTGTGGGAACATTTGAAATTCCTTATGAATAAAACATTGAATTTTGAAACTGAGTTGTGTATTTCCTTCTACATTTCAGCTTTGTATATGGATTGTATAATGAATTAAACAACTCAATAACATAATTGAATGTATTTAATCATGAAGGAAAGAACTTTAAAATACCTGTAACTTTAGCAATGAACTTTGACTGCTACAATCTGCAACTATGATTACTGTTCCAAAACTTAACACTTCATCTATTCTGTATTTTTAGTCTTCATCAAGATTACACATCTTTCCTTTAGGGATTTGTGTTCTTTTAGTAAAGACAATCATGAAATTGCAGACTGTGTGATCTGTTACGTTTTGTAATAACACACAAATGTAAATTACATGTAGTCATTAATTAATCCAACAGAAAAAATATTGAATCAAAACAATATTCCCTAGCTTAGGTTCACTTCATGAATTCCATCCATCGTAATGAAGTTTCCAGTTTCCAATTTTTGCACGATTGCAAAAATTGTCAACAGTGATGTCTTCTCATTTTATTGTACTTAATTAGTGTGTTGTTGATTTAGTTAAATAACTATGTGGATAATGCTAACTAGGAGATGTGACAAAGTGGGGTAATGAATGTGGTAGATATTCCTTTTTCTCTTCATAATTTTAAATGGATTTTAATTGATTTTGATTGTGTACTCATCCCCATCTCTCAAATCTCGTATTTGGGCTTTGCGCCTATTTTTGGAGGTTTGTGGGACAAGTTACACTTGGTCCAAACCACTTAAACTCTTCCACCAACCTAGCCTACAGTATAAGGGGTAAAATTTATCCCTCATTATGTGTTTTTGAAGGAAAAATATTTAATTACTTGCACCTTCTTCCTAACTCTCTTAATTGTGTCTTTGATATGTGGAATCGTGGATTGTTACAAGAATGAAAGAGTCATACACTCACCTTACCAATTTACAAATTCCTGGTTTATGTGTTAGAATTGTGAAGTGGATTGGAAGGAAATGATGTGGCATCCTAGATGGAGCTACCTCACCATCCTTCCCACAATTTTCTATTTATTTGGACTTCTTTGTTGTTTTGGGGGTTACTTGGAAACTTTGGGAGGTTGCATTGGGATTGGCTTGGATTTGGAAAGAGGTTGGAGTTTTTTTCTTGAACATTGAATGAGCTTATAATTGAAACGTAGGGTATTATAACTTACATTTTGTTTTCCTTTTCTGTGTGTGGTGTTGTAAATTGTATGAATGTATGTTATTTTTCATGGGATTGAGTAGATTATGACCTTGTTAGGAAATTATCTTAGTGCTCACTATGGGTTAGTATTGTTTGTAATATGAGTTGTATTTACAACTCATGTAGATATAATATTTGTGAGTAAGACAATATTGTTGTAAAATGTGAAGTTGTACTATTATACAAATCACATATCTATTAGCATTATGGAGTTAATAAAGGCTTGTTAAAGTGATTCTAGAGATAAGAGAGATATAAGAGGAAGACTAAGTTATACGACTTGACTCCTAGATTATAGGATCAAGAATTTGTATAAGAAGATATATATAGATGAATACAACATCCTGAATGAATTCTATTGTGAATTATATTTGTATTCTGTGATATTTAGTTTAAATGTTTATTTTATATACGTACAATCTAAACCAAATTAATATTTGGTATCAGAGATGTATTATAATATTGTGGATGCTCATTTGTTTCTTTGAATTCAATAATTCTCATGTAAATGTCAGGTCATAAGTTTTATTTCATGATCTGGATCTCTTTGATTTTAATGGGTTTGAAGATTTATATCTAGGGAAACTACTGTTCAAATTTTAGTTGAGCCCACATCATGGTTTAAGAGAGAATGTGAAATAGATTCTTATGTCTGAAGCAATTTCTGGAATTTGAGACCACAATTCAGATGAATCTTGCATAATCATTACATAGTGATATTTTACATAATATTTGTTTCTCACAACAATGGAGCATTACTCATGAGTATTTAATTGCAGATCTGATATCAGTATGCCATAATTTATGTTATGTGCATTCCAATTACAATAAGAAAACTGCATAAACAAAATATCTGCATGCAGATACAGTATTGAAGTCTTCCATCCATGTATTCATTTAATGAGCCACATGCGCATTTACTTTTAAATTTTGTAATCTGAAATTTGAATCTTTTTCATTGTCAAGATAACATAAAGATGAAGTCAATGATATATTCAACGTTGGGATTTATTATTGTTGGTATTTTATATATATATTCATTTTTTAATTTAATCTTCTTTGTGTGTCGGGTCTTATTATAGTGGTGAGTATATAAAAAGTAATAGTTTGTCTTTAACTTTTTAATATTTTTCCTTTTTCATATTTTACAGTTTGTAGGTTATGAAATTTCGTGTCACATTTCTTATTCTGACTTAAATGTGGCCAAAGGAATATTTAAGGTTTATTTGTAGTGTTTATCTATATTTATTGTCATTATAAAGTTTTGTAATTCAAAAGTTAATTTTTTTACTTAAGTATAGTGTTTTAAAGTTTTAACTTTTAGATGATATTTTATTATTTAAATCTTAAATTGAAAAGTTTTTTTATTATTGGGAAATAGTTTTAAAGGGACTATACCCTATTACAAAAAGGGCTCAACAACCAGATATATATATAAAGGAGCTACAAAAGAGGATCTAAATCTAGATAAAACACTTTGTCCAGTAGTAACCAAAAGATATTTACAAGCAAGAAACAAAATATTACATACAATGCAACAAAACATCACAAAAGTAGAAATTTCCCAACAAAAAGACCAAAAAAGAAAAGTAGCCAAAACGATGCCCTCCAGCCCTAGTGAGTTTACTTCTTGGATGCTCTGTCGATTCTAAACTGAATAGTTTGGAGCAAGGTGAACAACATCAATGTGATGATGTGTGTTGGGTTAGAAGCATTCAGCTGCTAGATTGTCTAGCTCCTCTCTTTTTCATTCCATCAAATAGTGTCGGGGATCCCAATTAGCATGGTAATGGTTCAAACTTGTTGCTCTAAGAATTCACTGATGTATTTGAAAATAGCTATGTTATGATCATGTCTAACTTTAGCTCTCGCCAGTCTAATGTCTAGTGAGTTCAACTTCTTATAAATTTCAAAAAATTGATCCTTTCTAATGTCATTATCATCATCAATTTTTCTTTTACCTTTCTACTTGTTCATGCGTTGCAGGTCCTTTTTAAGTTGCTTCATCTTCTGCAGAGACTCCAATCTATGTGGCACGTGATTCCCCTCCTGATGCAGGGTCATATCCAGACCAACATTGCTGATATGCAGTAAATTTTGTGTAACTTCCAACTCGATGGTGCTTCTGAGAACCTTGGTAGAGTGAGGGGTTTCATTTTAGAATCTTGGGGTTCTTGGTCTTGGATTTGGAAGGGGTGTCCAGTATGCGAGTGGGAGCAGTGGAGGTAAGGATGTGCGGTTCACTAGATGTGGTCGGGAAGCTAAGGAATTTGGAGACACAAAGCTTATGGATCACAAAGATGAGGCCCTGGTGGAGAGGGATAGCCCAAGAGTGCTTCTGAAACTCCAAAATGGAGCACTAAAGGGAGTTAAGTAGGTAGTGTGGGAAGCAGATCACATATTGCCTTCTAAAATGATTTAGAAAAACCAGATGTTTAATAGGGACAATTTTGTACCTCCCTTCCACATAAATATACCTAACCATCATAATTTTCACTTCATCAAATGGCTTAGGAGTGGAACTTACCGTAATGCCCGTAGAAACAAATTGAAGCTCCTCTCCCTCATCAAAGAAATTTTTAGCCTTGGCGACTCTGTCAATCCTTTTGCTGAAAAAATGGTAAACCTCTAATTCGAGGCTTGTAGCCTCAGCAATCAACTCTTCATTGATAGTAACACAGTGGCCACCATGTTTCACCTTTCTATCCTTCTATTCCATTGAGAAATAAACTGAAATATTTTGATCATGACCCTGAACACGTTCTATAAATTTTAAAATACCGCCCTTGTGTAAGAGGTTTCATAGCTTTTCATTGTTCTTCTAGGATGGATCACTGTAGGGATCCAATTGGCACGGTGCACCTCCCATTTTCTTCTTCTCACTGCTATTCCTGTAAACATTTTTCTCAAAACCTTCATTTGAATCTATTTCTTCCTTCTGTCCATCCCAATTTTTAAGAACCCATCCACCTGTATGAGGCTCAATGGTGTTAATGTGGATGTAATTAGAATGATAATTTTCACATGTGTGATCTTTCACCTCTGCTAAAGCTCGCTCCATACCATTATTATTTCTATTCCACATTTGAAAGCCCATATTTATCCACATTAATGCTATTATGTACCTCTTGAGGGATGTAATTTTCATAATCCCATATGGTTAGATTATTATTGATACCAACATTGGCCAAGGTATCCACAACCTTATTCCCCTCCCTATAAGTATGTCTAATGATGATATTCATGAATTTTTGACAAATACTTCTAGATTCCATAATAAAGTCCTTAATAGTATAGCTACAGGGAGAAATTTGATCTAGGTGATTTATGATATTTAGTGAATCCCTTCCAAAATCAAGTTATATATATTATAATCTTCGGTAACCCTTAGCCCCCATAGAGCAGCTAGGGCTTCTACATAATGATTTCTCTAAATCCCCATTTTACCAGCATAAGTAGCAGCTAAACAACCTTTATGATCCCGAATTAAACCTCCCCCAACAAAAAAACTAGGATTACCCTTGGAGGCACCATCAAAGTTTAGTTTATGCCAGTTAATCTTAGGAGGGATCTAATGAATGAAAGACCTATCAATGTTTGAGGTACTCCTAATCTACAAATTTGTAGCTCCTATCTTCTAGTTGGAAAGAATGTATTCTTCATTCTCAGGATATTTCTTATTTTTGGGAGGTTTGAATCTCCCAATATTATCTTTAATAGCATGTCCAATCTTAACAAAGTTGAGCTTGCATTGCTGCTTATTGTTTCTAAAAATGATATCATTCCTATCTTTCCAAATCCTCCAGATAATGTGGGGCATGACTAGTTTCCAAAGTCTTATCACAACAAAATGCTTAAAAGGAGGATTCCATTGGATCCAAAATTGAATGAAATCCTTAGGCACAGTCCAGAAAACATATAACTTAGAAAATGCGTAACTCCAAATCACTGAAGCATACTCAGAATGGACAAAAAGGTTCTTTATATCTTTAGCATCTTTTTTACAATGGTGGCACCTATTACGCATAATGAATCCTTTCTTCATCAAGTTATCATTAGTAATAATTATGCCTCTGAGCACAAACCAAAAGAAAAATTTAATTTTAGGGGTTAGCTCAGTCATCCAAATCTTGCTCTAATTAAACTCACTCTGGATATTCTCATAGTAATAATTACATCCATATTTAACCATATAATCCCCATCTCTTGATTTGTGCAAGACAATTTCATCCTTGACTTCCAACTGATTCAAAGGGATGAGGTCCAGTTGCTCCTGAAGAGAGGACAACATGGATTTCAATTCAATTCTATCCACTGAGAGTTGTTTCCATCTCTTCTTATTTGCATCAATTTCTATGTAGTCAATGACCTTGGTACCATATTTATGTTCAAGACTATCCTTTGCTGCACCAAATCTATCATTAAGGCTAATATTAGACCAATTATATCCCCAAAAATTGATGTCTCTACCATTTCCCACTTTCCATCTACAACCTTTCTTGATAAAATTCCTGACTAGAATCAAGTTGTTCCAGAAAATGGAACCATGGGGAAGTTGTTCAACATGAAGGAAAGATAAATTTGTTTGTTGTTCAATATATTTAGCCTTAATGAGATCAATCCAAGGTTGTTCCTACGAGAGAATTCTCCAATGCATTTTTCCAATTAAGACCATATTAATTTTTCTAATATTTTTTATGCCCAATCCCCCAATCCTTTTGGGAGTGAACACTTGATCCCAGGAAATCAGGTGATATTTGAATTTTTCATCCATTCCCTGCCATAAAAAGTGTTTCTAGATCCTTTCAATTTTTTCTCTGAAAGCAGAAGGGATGTTATAGAGAAACATACTGTAGATAGGAAGATTTTGAAGAGTGATTTTGATAAGCAGAAATTTACCAGCACTGGAAACAATGGCTCCTTTCCATCTAGCCATTTTATTTTGGAATCTTTCCAGTAAATAATTCCATACTTTGATTGAGACTTTTTTACAAAGGGGGAGCCCCAAATAAGTAGTGGGAAGTAAACTGATTTTACATCCCAATACTTTAGCAATTCTATTATGCCTTTGCTAGGGAGTGTTTAAAAAGAAAATAGAACTTTTAGAATGGACTTGATCGCCTTAGCTTCTAGGATAGATTCCACTAAAAAAGGATAGTTTCATCTGCAAACTGCTGATGAGAAGCCATTTGATTTGTAGAGGTAGGTTTAGTGCCTTTTAGAAGACCATCATTAACATCTTTGGTAATAGTTCTGTTGAGGCTTTCCACCATAATAATGAAGAGAAAAGGGGATATAGGATCACCCTGTCTTAATCCCCTACTACTGGTAAAGTACCCCACTGGTTCACCATTAACAACCACAGAGAATCTAGCATTATAAATGCAAGCCTCGTTAATTACTTTGAATTTTTTGAGAAAACCAAATTTGACCGGAACTATTGTTAAGAAAAGACCAGAAGACTTTATCAAAGGCTTTATTCATGTCAAGTTTAAGGACCATGCTTGCTTTTTTATTATTATCCAAAGAATGAATAATCTCATGCACGATGATTACACCATCTTGAATTATCCTTCCTCTGATGAAGCCACTTTTCTATTCTGAGATTAACTCATTCAAAATAAACTGCAGTTTGGTGGCAATAATCTTAGTAAAAATTCTGTAGACAACATTAACCAAGCTAATGGGTCAGAAATCTTTGAAATATTTAGCGTCCACTTTTTTGGGAGCCAACAGGATGTGAGTATTATTAAGATCTTTCAGTAGATCTCCAATTCTAAATAATTCATTTACATCCCTAAGGAGATCATCCGAGTAAATTTCCTTAAATTTCTGAAAAAAATTGACAGAGAAGCCGTCCGGTCCTGGAGCCTTATCTCCTTCAAGAGTAAAAACAAGTTTCCAAAGCTCCTCCAAAGTAAAAAATTTGGTAATATCTTTAAATCTATCCTCCTCAATTTTATCTTGTGGGATAGATTCTAACATAAAAGAGTCAGCCATATAATTAATAACACTCTTCTCATTGAGAAATTTTTCATAGAATATGAGATCTTATTCCTTGATGATCCGTGGATCTTTTATGATGATTATGTTACATTTAGAAAATTCTATAATATTACAAGATCTATGCTTCAACGTGGTCATATGGAATAACTTCATATTTCTCTCACCCTCTTTTAGCTATATAGCCCTAGATTTAAGTCTCCATAGGGATTCTTCCCTTCTACAAACTGTATGTAACTCTGAGAGGATATTTTTTTCCGCTAAATGATCCTCCAAAGACCTCCCTTGTGAATTTATTTTATTTTCCAAATCTTGGAGTCATTGTTTTAAATTGAAAATTTGGTTTTGAGTATTTAATTATTATATTTTTAAGTATGCAGTCACAATAATTTTAAAAAATTTAATTGACATTTTTCTATTATTGTTTTGTGTGTCACTATCAAATAGTCATTATCACATTTTCACTTGTACGAAATGACCAAGTTCAAAGTTAGGGGGGGCATTTTATATTGAGCTTCATTTTAAAATTTGTTGAGCAACTAAGTACTTTCAATGGAGGATAGAGGAAATAGAGGAAGGAGGTCAATCAATGACCTCTCACCAACCACAAGTGACTAGGTAGAACAATGTTGTTGTGGCATTTTATATCAGTAGTGTGTTTTCTTTTTGTAAATAAGAACAGATTGATCTTAGATGTTCAACTATTGTAATAAGTGAATTCCTGAGTGAGTGATATTTCTTACATTTTCCCTTGATGTCAGAACATTGTACAATATTATAAGCTCCAATGTAAGTCAATTCGTGGATCTCTAAAAGGTTTTTGGAAGATCAAGAAAACCACATGAGGTGGACAGTTGATAGTTCCTGTCACATCCAGGTTTGTGGTAAACATGTTTAAAACCATGGAAGAGAGAGCCTTTCTTTTGATTAAGGTCATGAGCCAAGTTAGGCATTCCATATGGGTGATCATACTGTATATAAGTACGTGAATATTTTTCCACCATGTTTGCACTAAGGTGGGGAATGTTAGGAAATTAGCTTAGTGCTCACTATGGGTTAGTATTATTTGTAATATGAGTTGTATTTAGAACTCATGTAGATATATTATTTGTGAGTAAGATAATATTGTTGTAATGTGTGAATTTGTACTATTATACAACTCGCCTTTCTATTAGGATTATGGAGAGATTAAAGGCTTGTTAGAGTTAATGTAGAGATAAGAGAGAGATATGATGCAGACTAAGTGATAAGACTTTACTCCTAGATTATAGGATCAAACATTTATATAAGAAGTTATCTCTATGTGAATACAACATCCTGAATGAATTCTATTGTGAATTATATTTGTATTATGTGTTATTTAGTTTAAATCTCTATTTTACATATATACAATCTAAACCAAATAAATAGGCCTTAAGCATGGTGTTTGGAGAAGTAAAAATGTCCATTATAGAGGGAAAATGGATTATTTGAGGTTTTGTGAAGGGAATGTGGATAGGGTGCTCCACCTATATGGATGTATAAGGAAATATTCTTTTTATATCTTTGTGTATCTTGCGTGAGGGAGAGATAAGAAACTTGTGTGTGTGTGTGTGTGTGTGTGTGTGTGTGTGTGTGTGTGTGTGTGTGTGTGTGTGTGTGTGTGTGTGTGTGTGTGTGTGTGTGTGTGTGTGTGTGTGTGTGTGTGTGTGTGTGTGTGTGTGTGTGTGTGTGTGTGATTTGTGCAATTGAAGGCTTGGGTGAACCCCTATTCCACTTGGGAGGCATAAGGAGATGGCTATCATGTTTCCCTTCTCCTTTGGCTTATCTGTTAAGTGTATGTGTTTTGGAAAGTTGTAGATTTAATACTTAGTTTTGTTTTCATTGTATGTGTTGCAAGTGTATTGGTGTATATCCAGGTTTTTTTGAAGCCATTTTCTGAAGATATGTCATGGTTGTAAAAATTCCTTATTTCTCCATTGTTGGCACTCGGGGGCCAAGGAGAAGGTAGGCATCACGTTCTCATTGGATTAAGGTTAGTGTGTGAGTGTTGCCTATGATCCCTTCCTTTCCTATTTTGTTAAAGATGGAGAAAAGCTAATGAAGTTGCAAGTTGGTTTCATAGACAGAGATACATACATGTTTGAGACAAAAGAAAGATCCATTCATTTTAAAACTGACATATTGTCTCTAAATTATGTGGAGGGATTTTAATTATTTTATTTTAAAGTTGAAGCTCATGTAAATTAATTATTCAAAACTTGTTATGAGTTATTATGCCTTTGAATGGGTATGATTGAATGTTGTGTCTTATTGAAGTGGAATCTCCTTTACATTGCATTGTGTCCTAAATCTACAACTTAAATCAAGTTTGCATTTTTATTAAAATCTGAAATGGTTTTATTCAAATAGGAATGGATATGGTTGAAAGAAAGGCATTAGAAAGTTGTATCTTATTCATACTATACTTCATTTAAATATGTAATTAGTTCAAAAAGTAAAGAATGCATTTTGATATAGCTTGGAAAGGAAATGTTCTTATTCTTCCTTATTTTCTTATAAATTTTTTTATGTTGTTTCTTACACGTGTTTTCATTTTTAAAATGAGTGTTTAAATGGAGAATCTTAGTATTGTTGTGATACTTTCATCCATATTTCATATTTCATAATTTATGTTGTTGATACTTTCGTAATTTCGTATTTCAGGATTTTCACTTGCTACTTTTCTGGCACAATTCCTAAGGTCCACGAAACTCTGAAAGTCCAAAATTCAGACTTTCAGACTTCAGGATTTTAGACTTTTTGTGGCTGATTTTCCAATTTTTCACCTGAGAGTTCCAAAACTATGAAACCTGAAAGTCCAAAAATTTTGACTTTAGGGGTTTTGGGTTTCAGACATTGCCGACCATGTTTTTACCCCTGTTCTCCAAAGTGTAAAAAAATGCAAAAACTTGAAAACTTTGAGCCATTTCTCCATCCTTCTTCCTCGAGCTTTAACCTCCTTCATCATTCACTTCATCACCTTTTACTGATCTTGCATTGTCATTAATGAGCTTGACTGCAACTTGATCTTCAAAGTAGAGATGTGACCTCACAAGAATGAATCACCCTCTCCATTTTTGATGTGTGCTAGTTCCCATTTGCTCAATTTTCCCCGAGGAGAAAAATTGGATAACAATATCATTAGTCACGATGGGAGGAGTACTTGTATCTAGTTGAGTTTGCATACAATAACTTTTAGAGTTCTATTGGTATGACAAATTTCCAGAAATTGTATGGAAAAAAGTGCAAGAATCCCTTTAGCTAGGATAAGTTAGAGGACATGGATACTATGGGACCATCTATGTTATAGGATATGGAGTAGTAGATTACTTTGGTTAGGCATAGATTACAAGAGGCACAAGTTAGGAAGACACAATGTGCAGATTAAAGGAGGAAAAATCACCGTTTTGAGGTTGACATGAAGGAGTTTGTTAGAGTCATACCTTATAATAACCCCATATGTTACGGAAAAGGCTCTAAGATAACTCCAAGATTTGTGGGTCCATTTCAGATCTTGGATCCAGTCGGTCCCATAGCCTACTACTTAACCTTTCCACCTATCTTGTCTCACATCCACGATGTCTCCTATGTTTCTATTTTACAAATATATATACCAGATCCATCTCTTTTCTTTGATTGGACTGCTTTGCAATTATAGGAGGAGGGACAGGTGATTGTGGAGGCTGTGTGTATTCTTTAATTCTTAGTGACATGGACATTACTATGATATTTTGGATAGCATGTTTTTAGACACTATGGACATTGTGGTTATTATTGTCTTTTTTCTATTATTATGGAATGTATGGGTATATGGAGGACATTGATAGATATCACAATACATGATGATGGTTTATTTATATTTTGTTATATGTTGACATCTTGGAATCTGGATAGCTATGATTATGTTTGACGATTGGACTAAACAAAATATTATATTAATATTATGTTTTATTGATAATCTGATGATAATTGGTAACTAGTAGTATGTCATTGAACGCATCAAAATATATTTATAAGTTACAGTTTATGTATGAAATTCATTGTTACCGTAAATTATGAATTGTGATAGATGATTAGTAATTGTGACTAATTGAGTTGGAATAGAATTGTCTAACCATGATAATTATGAAACTATGTTATATGATGATATTATGTGATGATAATATATGTGTTTTGATTTCTTGATGTATTTATAATGCAGCCAAATTAAGAACAACCAGATAGACTGCAATAAAATGAACTCAAAAAGAAAATAGATCTCCTTCTTCGTTAACCAGTAATGAATTACAATGTTTCCTAAATAGGAAAATAACTCCCAACTCGAGTTTCCAAGTAAACTCTAGCTAACTCTAACTAAATCTACTCTAGGTGGCGGAAATTACTATTTTTAGCAGTTTACTAGAACCTGCTATTCTTAGTAAGTTCGCATGCTTATTCCTACGGGCACAGAAATTGCCACGCATCTTCTACATCCCTAAATTAGAGGAATTGACAACTTTCTAACTCAAAATGCAATTAATAGACTAAAATTAACTAATGCTCAAAAGTAGGAAAAAACCAAACTATAACTTAAATCCTAATTTTCGGCCTCAAGATGGCGGATTTAGGGCCCGAAAACGTGTCGAAAACTTGCCCCAACCGGTAGGGCGGGTTTCCGATGCGTTCGTCTCATCAAAACACGTGGTTTCAAAAAAAAACGGACTCAAACGGACACCCGGAGCTCAAGTTATGACCTTGTCAAGTTCCTGCTAATTCGGGCGCATCAATTTATATGGCCTTGAGGTAGAAGGTTGTATTTTCTTGGTTGTATGCATGAAAAAAAATCACAATAAACAAAGAAGGGACTAGGAGACTAACTGTGGAAGAATACCGACTATTTAAAACATTGTCAGCTTGGAAGTTGTATGTGTTTATGTGTTGTTTTTGTATTTATTGGCACGTTTTTTAGGAGATATCCATGGTGGAGCAACCTCAAAAGTGACCATGGGTGTGAATGTTGTATTTTATCTTTTGTCTTATTACTTTATTTGTTTATGTGATTTTTTTAAATTATAATTTTGTCTCATTTTATTGTACTTAATTAGTATTCCCTTGATTTAGTTAATTAACTATGTCGATAATGTTAATTAGGATATGTGAAAAATGGGGGAAATGAATGTGGTAGATATTCCTTGTTCTCTTCAGAATTTTAAATAGGTTTTAATTGATTTTGATTGTGTACTCATCCCCATCTCTCAACTCTCGGATTTGGGCTTTGAGCAGATTTTTGGAGGCTAGAGTGACAAGTTACACTTTGTCTATACCACTTAAAATATTCCAACAACATAGCCTATTATATGAGGGGTAGAATTTAGCCCTCATTATGTGTTTTGAAAGTAAAATGAGGTAATTAATTTCAACTTATTCCTAACTCTCTTAATTATGTCTTTGATGTGTGGAATGGTGGATTGTGTGCGAGAATGAAAGATTCGTACCCTCACCTTACTCATTTATAGAGTCATGGTTTATGTGTTAGAATTGTGAAGTAGATTGGAAGGAAATGATGTGGCATCCTCCATGGAGCCACCTCACAATCCTTCGCACCATTTTCTATTAATTTTGAATTCTTTGTTGTTTTGGGGGTTACTTACCTTGAAACTTTGGGATGTTGCATTGGGATTGTCTTGGATTTAGAAAGAGGTTGGAACTTTTTTCTTGAACATTGAATGAGATTAGAATGGAAAGGTATGATATTTTACCTTGCATTTTATTTTCCTTGTATTTATGTTGTTTTGTTAATTGTATCAATGTATGTGATTTTATATGGGATTGAGTATATTTTGGCCTTAAGTACGGGGTTGGGAGAGGGAAAAGGGGCCATCATGGATGAAAAATGGTGTATGTGAGGTTTTGTTGAGGGAGTTTGGATAGGGTACTCCACCTATGTTGAGATATAAGGAAAAATTCTTTCTATATCTTTGTGTATCTTGCATAAGGGAGAGATAATAGACTTGAGGGGGGGATAAGATACTTGTGTGTGTGTGATTTGTTCACTTGGATGCTTGGGTGGACCCTTATCCCAATTAGGAGGCATAAGGAGATGGATACAACATTTCCCTTTTCCTATGGTGTAGATTTTAATTCTATGTGTTTTGGAAAGTTCTAGATTTTATTATTAGTGTTGTTGTTATTGTATGTTTTACAAGTTTATTGGTGTGTATGCATGTATTGTTGACGCGATTTTTTGAAGATCTTCCATGGTTGTAAATATTCCTCTTTTCTCCATTGTTGGGGCTCTGGGGCCGATGAGAAGGTAGGTTTCACCTTCTCATTGGATTAAGGTTGGGAGGTGAGTGTTTCTTATGTTCCCTTCCTTGGTTGTTTAGTTGAATGGAGAAAAGATAATAGAGTTACAAGTTGGTTTCATGGATATAGATACATACGTGTTTCAGAAAAAAGAAAGTGAGATTCATTGTAAAACTGACATGTTGTCTCCACTTTGTGCGGAGGGATTTTTATTCTTGTAAATTTAAATTTGAAGCTCTGGTAAATGAATTTTTAAAAACTTGTCTTGACTTATTATGCCATTTAATGGGTATGATTGAAATTTACATCTCATTGAAGTCGAATTTCCTTTACATTCCATTGTGTTCTAAATCTACAAATTAAATAAAGTTTACATTTTATTAAAATATATAATAGTTCTCTTGAAATAGAAATGCATATGGATGAAAGAAATGCATTGGAAAGTTTCATCTTGTTAATCCTATTCTTCATTTAAATCTACAGTTAGTTCAAAAAAAGAATGTATTTTAATATAGTTTGGATTAGAAATGTTCTTGTTCTTCCTTATTTTCTTATAAGAAAAAGTATGGTTCTTGTTTACACTTGTTTTCATTTTTAAAATGAGTTTTTAAATGTAGAATATTAGTATTGTTGTGATACTTTCATCCATATTGAAAAAATGCCTACAATTACTTCCCTTTCTAACAAATGAAGAAATTGTTTTCTTCTCACTTGTGTAACTTTATTTTAAACAATAAAACCCACCACTTTAGCTTTGTGTGTGTGTGTGTGTGTGTGTGTGTACAACTATCTCTAACAATATATTTTCCTTAATATCTTCTTTGGAAAAACAAAATTAAAAAGATATATATACATATATATATATATATATATATATATATATATATATATATATATAAAATATGTATATATATACATTTATATTTATAAATAAAAAATTATTTTTAAATAAGGTTTATATAAAGGAATTGACTTAGGTTTAAGGGTTAGTAAAGAAAATAAATATAATAAAAATAATTTGGTTTGGCTTTTATAAGGTTGCCAACGGCCTGCACAAATATATACCATATGTGTATATGTGTGTGTGTGTGTGTGTGTGTGTGTGTGTGTGTGTGTGTGTGTGTGTGTGTATACACGTTGACTCAAATATACCTATATTTCTAAATAAAATAAAATGAGGCTAATCATATACCCATAATCAGTAAACCTAGTAAATCTTTCAAACAAAAAAAGAGAAATATTATATATTTCAAACCCTAGAAAGGGACTGTGAAAATAAACCAAAAGATTGTATGGGAAGAAAATTCCCCATTTAGATCTTGAACACAAGACAAATATTGATACTTCCTCTAGGATTGAATGGCCTCTATCCTCTTCCACATGCAAAATCCAAATGTGTAACCAAAAAAAATTAGGGTAAATAATGAATAAAAGGAAATTATAAGGATATTTAAGGATTTTTAGTCAAACCTAGAATCTAGGTGAAGATTAAATCAATCCTATGGCCCCGATTTAATCCTAGTCACTTAACGTTTATGTGCATGGTTGTGTTAAAATTAATGTGTATAGCTATTTAATTATTGGGGACACAATAGGGAGCTATATACATGGGTAATAGTCGGTGAGGTAATGTTGTGGTATGTCCCCTCTTTTCTAGGAAACAAAATTAAAGTTGGACACGAGCATATTTTTAAAAAATTATTTATCGGTGTTAAAAGAGGAATAAAGTTAGAGTGTACATAATTAAATTAGAGTATGGCATGGAAATTATTTACCTAGGAGATATAAATAAACTTATCTTAGGAAATGTTTTTATAGATTTGATAGGTATGTAAGTGAATTAAAATAACTACTATAAAATCGAGAAATAATCAAATAAACTCAATACTGATGTAAGCAAGGGGATTTTAAACCCTTGAAATTTTTTTAAAAAATAAATTTAAATTAATTAGAGGAGTATTGTATTAAACGGAGAAGAAATTATTAAACACGATAAATGTATTTAAAAAAAAAAAAGAATCTGTAACTTTTCCTTAGTAATTATTGGAGTTTAACATGGTTTTGGTGTGTCATAATGTGGGCGTTACATGGGGTTTCAAAAAATTTCTCCATGTAAAAATTCCACCCAAAACTTAATTTAATCACGTTCCATTTTACATAAATCCTCTAGGGAAAACTTTAGAGACATTGTGTATGTATTTGATGTAATTAAAATGTATTTTGATGTAGATATAGATTAGAGAATTAATCCTTCTAATATTTCTAAGTTTCGATGATGGAGAAAAAACATCCATGAACGTAAGGAAATCTTGGTTTTCAATTAATTATGGCTTGTACTAGGTCTCAGGATTCATGTAAGGTGTGTTTGAAGCATTCTTCTCCATCTTGAGTCCCTTCAGGAGTGTTTACTATCCATTTTGGAGTTTCCATCCAAAATGAAAATTTCAATATTTGAATTTTGAAACTAGGGTCTAAAAGGTGTAATGTCTTATTTAAAGTATTGAAATGTTATAAAAGGTCATAAAAGAACCTAATGTAATGTATTTATATTATTTTCACGCTATAATCTTGAGTCACCATCTTTGGTTAGTCTCCATTATGGTTTATGTAATATTTTATTATCAATAGCTTCGTAGGCATTTTGACACTTCATCCAAAAAAATATGAATCCTTCTCCAAAGTGCACTTAACCATCTATTCCATCCTTTATTTACTAGAAATATATGGTTAGTACAAAGACAATCATTATATTATGCATAAATGGAGATACAACATACAAGATTGGAAACACTTATAATAAGGAATCTTTGTAAACATATATAATTGCTAGCAACTCTTGAATTCATAATATATCATAATAAGACATAGCAACTTTATAAATCCGAACAATATTATCTATTGTAAAACCCAATTAAAAATATAATGAATAATTTGATTAAATCAATATTTTATTACATCCATGTGTTGGACCATCCGCACATACAAAACAAATCTCATACATTCACGCATTCCTCCAATGATCATATCTACATCTATAAATACTAATTACATGGAGTACTATACCTATTTATGCATGGTGGGGACTTTCCCTTCACCGTTTACATATGGTATTCCTGATGATAGGTGTGTTTTCCTTAACCTGCATGATTTTTACAACTTTCATTATCTATAGACCGAGAAAAAATAAGTACTTATTTAATCATACTTTATTTCTATTATTAGCTCACCTTCACATGCCATATTTTTCCTTTTCTTGTGTGTTTATCTTATTTATAGAGCCTTCGTGTTTCTTACTCTAACTTAATTTTGTCGATTTTTAACCCTTTCTCTAAAATCAGCTATGTTGTGAATTATCTACATGTGCATGGACCCATTGCACACTAACAAGTTCCCTTGTGATTCACATACCTTTATGTATTCCTTGATTTTTCCTTTTGTTCACCTTCATGCATGGCCTTTGACTTTTACACATGGTTAGTACTTAGTCGTTATTTCCGATCGACATTACCCCCACTAGGAGTATTGTATGTCCTCAAATATATCATGACCAAAGAATTTTCCTCAAAACAATTACTAAAGAATGAAAGATTAAAGAATGGGAAGCGACACTCACCTAGTGAATTAACGAATAATAATCTACCATATGGCCATATCCATCCATATATTTGAGGTGGCTAGAGTAGATCTGCAAACTCCCTATTTAAAATATTTTCTAACTCCTTCCATCCCATGAGCTCCTTAGATGCTTTGTTTAGCGTGACGTCAATATTACCAGATATTTTTTTATAGGCTAGCTCATCAATTTTCTACTTTAACTCCTTCACCACCACATCCAAGTATTAAGCCACACCCTTGAAAGCATCCATTTTCTGCATGATCATGGGGTGGATGACCTTGAGCCTTTCCTCTTGTGTGTCCTTAATGGTTTGGATTAACTATCTCTTTGTTTCTATGTCGGCCATGAATTTTTCCCACTCAACATTGTTATTCTTCATATTGAATTGAATATTTCTCAATTAAGCCTCCTCATGCACCACATGCATGCTAATTATAGGGTCAATATTTTTGTAATTATCAAATGCAAGTTCTTCCTCCTTTTTGGCCTCCTTGATCTCTATGATCGATTCCTCATATTCTTATATATTCTTCTCCACTGCTTCCTTATTCTTTTTATTCACCTTTAATAATTCTTCAGCCATTGGAAATTTTCCACTCTTAATTTATATTAACATTTTTCCAATTAGGTCTTCTTAATAATCGAACTCTGTATGAAATACATCCCGGTCCTTTTTTGCTTACTCTTGGCACACACTTTTAATTGTTAAAACTATGTCTACATATTTGTTGTATGTATCTATTGCACGCTTATTCTCATATCTCAATGCATGTGTGATATTTGTAATTTCCTTCTCTTTTTCCTTCCTATCTTCCATCATAACATTGATTGTGGCCCACTTCCAGGACCATTATATTCGTCACATTGTAGGCTCTCTCATCTATAAGGTAGGTGGGGTTAATGGTAGTGAGGATTATAATTCGATCACTTTTTATCTTCATTTTTTAGTATGATTCTTTGTTTACTTCAAACTATGTTTCCTCCATATTCATAATTATACTCCTATACAACTTCTTATTTATGCGTATAAGTGATGCTCATTGATTGAACAACAACAAACCAAACAATTCTTCCTTCAACACTTAATTTGGAAACTAGCCCTTATTACCTTTGTTTGATCATAAATATAACTCATTTAAGATGCCTATATAGTTTCCTTATTCTTTCTTCTAATACCTCGATTCCTGTTGGTCATCTCCTACACAATGTTTTTGGGTGAGCTTAGTTGAAGCATACAATCATCTCCAACTTTTTTACGTTTTTTATAAATTCAATAGATTCTTGGTAAATACCAAGACATGACCAAACACATATTAAATGACCAAACATGTATTTTTAAGATATTATAAATAAAAAGGTACGTGGAATCTCAAATTGACTTGATTTTTTAAATTTTTTATAGTATGTTAACATATTTATTTACTATTTACATTTTAAAATATTTTTTGCCACCAAGTGGGAGACACATATATGGTGTTGCTTCAATCTAGTAGTGCCTAAGTCATCCCCAGTTAGTTGTTATCCATATCATTTTTCCTCTTCTTCATCTCCCTTGCGGCCTTGCTATTTTCTCTCCTTGCCACCCTTGGAGCCTTCCTTGCGTGCATCCCGCATCTATTGATTATCCTATATCTTTTTGTCCTTATGAGTTGGCTCTTCAACATCTTCATCGAATTTATAGATCACCATGGGATCTTATTCTTACACCAAATCATCTTCATTCACCTTCTTCTCCAAGTCTTTTTCATCTTCTTCATCAAAAACCACCCCTGATTTCTTCTTCCTTTATGGACCTGACTTCTTCTTAATTAGACTAGGCTTGGTTTCTTTGAATGATGCTGAATTCTTGGGAACCTATAAGGTTCTCACACCCTTTCTCTTTTTGTTATGCTGGGGTTGTATTTTATTTCTTTGGATCTAGTAAAGTGCAGTATTTTCTACTTCATCATCACCTTCATCTTCTCCCCATTCGTCCTCTACATCTTATTCTTCTTCTTGAGGAGGTGTCTCCTTGTTCCTTTTCTTTGCAATTCCCACTATTTTTTCCTTCTCTAGGGGTTTTTCAAGATGAATATCTCTCAGATAGATATATTTTCCATCCTTAAACATAGGGATAAGATATATATACCTGGTATGTACCCTTACCCACTATGTATTTTGACTTGGATGTCTATACATAGATCTGGTGCAAGTTATGATATTAAGATTCAACATTATCTGTATTAAAATTTAACTTGTGTCCGTCCTTTATCTTGTTTAGTATATCCTAAAAGTATTATTTTTTAAAGACACTCAAAATTACACCATGGGTACATCTCTTCATTGCTAAGTACATAGCTACCGAGGTAAAGTGTTGGCATATAAAAAGTAATTTGTATCCATCTAGTAATGAAGGAAGCTCCATGGGTAAGTGGAATTCATTCTCAAATGCTTCACGTATGCTCTTATATAACTTACCCACACATATTTTTTAAGGGCTTGTGAATTCCCCATCACATGTGAACTCTACAAACCTTTTTGTGTTAGACTAATTTTAAAAAATAAATATCCACAGATTGTTCCCTGATTTATCACATAACTCAATCTCTCAAAATAAAATGAAAAGCATTATATCGACAACTAAAAACACCCGCACAAAACCTAAGAACAAACTAGAACAAACTTAGAATTTTTTTTTTTGAAAAGCGTGCACACAAATTGTTTCGAAAACGGCAATTGCCACATTAATGTTTCTAAGGCAATAATTTTTAATAAATAATTTCCCATGATAACACAAATTTTAAAATCTACATTATACTTTAATGCATTTGAATTGGCTAAGCATGTTTAATCTCCTTAAGTGTTAATTTAATAACCAATTTAATTCCAACCATAGTTAAGTAACCCACAATTAAGTCTTAAGGGTAAAGGGGCTAATTATAAATAAAGACTAAAGTTAATTAATCCCACAAGGTTTTAAACCATTAACAATGTACCCATTTGACATGGGGTTAGAATTAATAAACATATTACTACCCCAAAGGTGACCCCTTAAAAAGTCAACCCATGTTTTTGAAATTAAAACATTTAAATTAAAAGGTAATTTCCATTCACCCATTCTCATTCTAATTTTTGTAGGGATGAATCTCATCCCTTGGATGGATTCAAATAGGGCCCTTGATGAAAAAAAAGGCAACTAACCCTAAAGCATGCTTATAAAGGCTTCTTTCTCTTTTCATTTGGTTCATTATTTTCTCTTTTGTTTTGCAGGTTGTTGGAGGAGGAAGGGAAGCTATTAGATGTCATCTCAAGATTTTGGAGAGGCCTATTTGTTTTATTATTTTCTCATTTTGTTCACACCCTCTCCTATGGTTTTAAAAGCATTAGTTTTATTTATTTAGCTTAATTTTCCTTTGATTTTCCCAAATGGGCTTGTGGGTTTTTTTTTGCCTATTTTATTTAAATAGCTACATTTGATAATTAATTTCATTTTGATAGAATATATATATACATACATACATACATATATATGTATTTATACATATATATATATATATATATATATTAAATGATGGGTTAAAGAACCCGAAATAGGAATAGAGGTAGTATGTGTGTGTGTGTGTGTGTGTGTGTGTGTGTGTGTATGTGTGTGTGATAAGATAAAAGTGCAGGCCGCAGTAGTTATGTACAGGTCGTGAGTAGTGTGTAGGGTTTGGAAACCTGTGGTAACCCAAAGAATACGTGGTAAGGTTGGTAAGTTCAAACTATGGGGGTGGGGTAACCGACCCCACCCACCCCACTTTAAGCCTTATGCCCCCTACACAAAGGCCATGGCCTAGGCTTGTCCACACATCCTCTTTTTTAAAAGGTTTACTTTAGTACATAGTTTCTTTGTTTTAGTTTTCAACGTTAATAAGGTTTGGGTTTATTTAATACGTGTTAATGTGTGTGTGTGTGTGTGTGTGTGTGTGTGTGTGTGTGTGTGTGTGTGTGTGTGTGTGTGTTATTTCTTTTGACTATAGCTTATAATGGTATATTTTATAAACATAATAATATTAATAGTAAATTAATATTAATATGTTTTTTATATTAATAAGTTCCTTAATATTAAATATTTAATTGTTAATAATATAAAGAAAATATCAACCTTATTATCAAAAGTGATAATGGAATATAACTAGCACTATTGACAAATGAATACTTGCACTTACTTTCTCCTTTAACAATTTGATAAAACTTGTATAGGGATAAAATATATTTCATTTCATTTCCCATACTAACTTGTAATGGATTTACAATGAATTTTAAATGAGGATAACATACTAAAGTTAGGACTTAGATCACTTCTTTGGCCTATTCCAAGACTAATTAAAACTTAAGTAATTTCCATCTATTGGGAATAAAGATTAAAATAGATTTCATCCATTACATGAAAATGAACCAATGAAACTTACTTCACTACATGCCTTTGAGTAATATAATGAACTTTAATATTTTTTCTTTCTCATCTTCAATAATACAGATATAACAAAGAAGGAAAACTTTCCTTTTCGACAATACAACTTTTCAAACAAAGATAATAAACTTTCTTTTCTATTTCACAAGACTAGCTTACAACACATACCTTTCTTTCTCTTTTTCAAAATACAATACAATGTTCATATCCAATAATTGAATGCAAATTTTCTTCACAAGATTATTACAATGTCCTCCACTTAAAGTGGTAAATAATACAAGAATGTAAGCTAAAAGAGTACAAGGTTACAAGTTCCTTCACCCTAAGTGTGAACAACAAAAAGGCTTTTCACAAGAATGAATTTCTTAAGGATTCCAACGAAAGCTCCAAGCTTGACAACACCAACAAGAGAGATCCTTCATGATTTTATTGATCCACAAAAAAATGGGGGGAGAGGAAGCACTCTCCACCCAACCAAAATATCCAATGAGGGGGAGAAGCCATCCTCCTCGTTGGCCCCCGAGCCCCAAACACATTACAATGAGAGGTGATTCCAACACATGGAAAAAAAAATCTTCCACATCATAAACCAAGTATTTCACAACCATTCCATATGCACATTCAGCTCAATATACAAACACAAGATGGAGAAACAACAAAATATACAAGGCTTCTAAAAGAAGAGCCAAAGGAGAAAGAACCTATGGGGAGACGACTTATGCCTCCCAATGGGGAATGGGTGCCCACCTTAAAAACCTTCAATACATATCTCAAATCCCATACATACTCTTATGCCTCCCTCAAGTACCTCTTATGCCTCCCTCAAGTACCTCTTATGCCTCCCTCATACAAGAACAAGTAAGAAATGCAAGCATTCCTTATCCAAGGTGGGGCACCCATCCCAAACTCCCTCCAAAATAGGAAATAAATCATATGCCTCCCTACATGACTTCTCCCCATATTCCCCTCCTACACCACACTTAGGCAATATACCCAAGCACCTAACAAGCATTCCAAACACTCAACAAAAACAAGCACACAAACACAAAATAAAGGAATAACATAAGAAAAAGTAAAGTTCCTACCTTCCCATAGTAGAGCTTGTTCCAGGATTCAAACTCTAAGCTCCTTCAAACCCAAACAATCACCAACAAGATCCCATAAAGACCACAAGCTCTCCAAAATCCTCTAACTCCAAGAAATTCAAGAGTACAAAATAATGAAGTAACCCCCAAATAAGCAAAAGAACTTGAATAAATAGAAAAGGGATAGAGGAGGAGGATGTGGCTCCAAGTAGGATGTCACCTCATATCCTCTCCACTTCACATCACCTTAGTCAACCCCATACTCCAAAGCACAATTAATAAGTGGTTGAAGAAATGACATTTTACTTATACACACAATCTAAGCCCACACCCCTTAAGGACTAAAATAAATACATGTAAGAAAGTGCAATAAAAACATACAATTTGTCTTCCCAAAACATATAATGGGGTTTAATTTTGATCCCCCAACCCATAGGTAGGGATGGCATAGAAATTCAAGAGGTGTGGGACAAGTTTAACTTGTCCCAAAAGCCTTCAAAATTGGCCCTTAAGGCCAAATTCGAATTTCCATGAGGGATAGAGTGTACAACACTCAAGATCACAAGCACTCAATCTTACATCACAAAATCCAAGAGCCATCTAGTCTAATAAATGAAAAAATTTGGTCACATCCATAATTAGTTAATAACAAGATTAATTTACTTAAATAGGACACTAAAACCCATTAAGATAAAGGGGAAGAATACATCATTTTCTAAATAATTAAAACAAGGAAATTACATCACTAAAAATCACATACTACATTAAATAAAGGAAACTAAATAAAAGACAACACATAACTCCTTGGTCACAATTTACCCCTAACAATAGTTTTAACATAGACACAAACACATGTTGCTATGGTGACCCTTGTTGAATTCACCTAGAATTCCAATGTGGTTGGTCTCCAATCCCCCCGTTGTTTGTTGTGAATAAATTTACTTGCAAAACACATAAATACCTCCTTCAACCTCGTGGCTGTATTAAAACATCCAAGATAAAATATGTAATATAAATCCACAATCATCTATATATACATCAAATCATCATCTAGGCAATTACAATGTCATTTACAATTTCTAAAAACATCTTGATTCTACATTTCATCAATATCAATATGATCACAAACTTAGTTCAATTATCAAGGTCTACTCGGTGTCACAAAATATCATATGTCAATGTGTGTGTGTGTGTGTGTGTGTGTGTGTGTGTGTGTGTGTGTGTGTGTGTGTGTGTGTGTGTGTGTGTGTGTGTGTGTGTGTGTGTGTTTATAACCAAGTCAACAACATATCAACATCAATATTAAAATGTCTCTAATAATCCACATGCATCATATAAGAATCAAAATGAACAACATTCCAGTGTCTCTAACATTTAACACCATGCTAAGTCAAAAAAGATACAATAATATCCATAAGTATAGTTGATAGTATCGAAATCAATAACAAAAGGTGTCAAAGGGAAGTGGGCACTACATCCCCCTCCCTTTAGACTCGACTTCCTCCTGGAAGTCACTAGAACATGTGTGGAAACTGGAACTCGTAGCAATGTAGCATCCTCCCATGTAGCCACAGTCTCATCATATATGTCCCACTGGACTCGAACCTGGTCAATCTCTTTGCCTCAAAGGCCCAGGGTCCTGCACTCTAAAATGCCAAAGGGCTCCACCATCACCTGCCCCTGAACTCGCACCTGTAAGGAGGTTCAATCTAGAACATGAGAAGGGTATGCAATATATTTCCTATGTACAGAAACATTAAACACATCGTGGATGCGAGACAAGCTAGGTGGAAACACTAGACGATAAGCCAAAGGACCGATACGCTCCAAGATCTCAAATGGATCCAAAAACCTAGGAGCATATCTTAGAGCCTTTTCCATAATGGATATGTGCTTTTATGTGGCCCTGACAGAAAGGAAACACTTTCATGACCACACTCAAAACTACAATCTATCCAATGTTGATCTCGCATACTTCTTCTGGCCTATCCTATGCGCCTCCTATAACCTTTTCCTAATCATAATAACTTGCTGCTCCATATCTTGTAATAAAGCTAGCCCAAGAGAAAACCCTGTCCTCTAACCTGTCCCCACCAAGAAGGTTTCCTGCACTCTCTACCATACAATGCTTGAAAATGAGCCATGCCTATGGAAATATGAAAACTATTTTAGTAGGAGAAACTCCACCAAGTACAGGTACTCCTCACATCTTGAATAATGATCCATGATGTAAATCCTAAGCATGTCATCTAAAATCTTATTCACACCACTCGAGTCTGTCCATTTGTCACAAGGTGATATGTTGTAATGAAATTGATATTCATCCCGAGGGTATGTTACATGGTAATCCAAAAGTGGGAAGCGTACAGAGGATCATGGTCACAAATAATTTTCTGTAAAATCCCATGTGAATCCTAAAAATATCATCTAGATATAACCGTATTACTTGCACTAGTTGTGTAGATAATTTCCACTAGATAAAACTGATCCAATTTCGTCAATTTATCCCCCGTAACCATCATGGCATCGTGGTGGTATCTCGACGTCGATATCCCAACTATATGAAGTACATGGAAATGTTGTTCCATTTCCACTCCGGTATGAACATTAGGAAAGAGAATGCTAGACTGGATATTTAATGCTTGACCTTTACCATCTAACACTTTAAACAACATGACACAAATTGACCCATGTCTCTCCAAAGTTCCCATCTAATGATACAGCTTGTCTCATGGTCGCCATGCATCTTCTTTACCCCAAGAATGGGCTGGATACGATGCATGATGAGCCTCTATGACAAAATGTTCTATCTCAAACCTCCATCCTCTACAAACATAAATCTGACAAAATTTGTGTCAGAGAGGCCATCACCTGTCTCTAGGGAGACTCCATCAAAACTTCCCCTAAAGGGGTCTTTGAGACTCAATCTCTACTCTTTCACTACAAGGTAGAAATTGTCGTGATGAAGCGACTATAATATCCTAATCTATAAATCTATGTTCCCACTGATGTGATCATAACCACATGTCTTCTATCAACTCAAGAGAATCTACAAACACGTTCTCATTCCCCTTCACATGTTGTATCTCCAGGTCACATACTCACAATGAGCAACTCCATCCAATGCCACTAACGAGCATTGAGATTGGGCTACGCACAAAGATGTGGTGAAGTCTCAAGTAGATCATGTCCTAAGTGTGAATCTCTAGCCAAGAAGAAATTGACTCCATCGAACCAAGGCATGTAAACAATTGCCTCAAGTTCAAGATTATGAGTTGGATAGTTCAGCTCATAATCTTTGAGTTTGTGAGACTCAAATGCAACTACTCTTCCCTCCTACATCAACACACCTCTAAGTCCTACCAAAGAAGCATCTATGCAAATGAAGAACTTTCCCCGAGGGTCTGCTACTGCAAGGATATGCATTGTCATGAGGCATTCCTTTAGTGTCCTGAAGGCCTACTCATATCTATCTGACCATACAAACTTCTACCCTTTCCACTGAAGGGAAGTGATGAGGTGCGTAAACCTGAGAGAAGTCCTGAATAAATATCCTATAATATCCTGCTAAACTCATGAAGCTGTGCACCTTTATGACACTAGTGGGTGTTAGCCAATCCATAATAGTTAGAATCTTGGAAAGATTGACTGTGATACCTTCCCGTAAAATGATGTGGCCCAAATACCACACCTCTATTCTGAAAGAACATGCACACTTCTCCAGGTTCCCGTAAAGATGTTGCTCATGAAGGCACTGAAGAACTTGGTGAAGGTGCTCCTCATGCTCCTCACATGTACATGAGTAAATAAGAAATTTGTCATTAAGGAAAATGAGCACGAAGTGATCCAAGAATGTCCTGAACACCCCATTCATCAAGCTCATGAACACTGCGGGGGCATTCGTCAGACCAAAAGGCACTACTGTGAACTCGTAGTGGCCATATCTCGTATGGAAGGCGGTCTTATGAATATCTACCTCTGTGATCCTCAGCTGATGATAACTTGACTTAAGATCTATCTTGGAGAAAATTGTGGCCCTGTTCATCTGATCAAATAAATCATCAATGCACAGAAGGGGGTAATGATTCTTGATCGTTACTTTGTTTATTTGGTGGTAATCAATAGAAAACCACAGAGATCTTTCCTTCTTCTTTACAAAAATCACCAGTGCACCCCAAGGGGATACACTAGGATAGATCAGGCCTTTCTCCAGAAGGCCCTCAATTTGTAACTTGAGCTCACAGAGCTCAGGAGTAGTCATCCAATAAGGTTCTCGTGAGATAGGCTCTGTGCCTGGAACAAAATCTATGTGAAAATCTATCTCACATGGGGGAGGTAACCCTGGTAGCTCCCCTTGAAAGACATCAGAAAACTCTCTCAAGATGTGATGGTCATCAAGTGATGGCCTACTAGACTCATCCTCTGATCTATCACTAACCATAATAGCATACATCTGACAACCTCATCTGCACACACCAATGCTTAAGCTATGCATAGCAGAGATGGTGCAAATATAAATGAGCCTCCTAACCCCTGCTATCACTGACTCAACTCCTAGATCATATGTACATGATATAGTCTTATGGTAATAGTCCACTCTAGCTCTATATGTAGACAACTAGTCCATGCCTAAGATGACTTCATAAGAACCCAGAGGAAGGATGTGAAGATCCGAGGTAGTGGTGAAGGGTCCCAAATCCACTAAAAACTCCTTAACTAAGGAGTCTATATAAATTTTGGCTCCATAAGGCATTTCAACATCCCAACTAAGACCTTGTCTAACTTCCACCACCCCTACAAACACTCTACTAAGGATGGTACAATAAAAGAATCTAATGAACTAGAATCAAAACAAAATAGAGGTAGGAATACCATCAATGCTACCTATCGTCTTTATGACGGTACTCTGTTACTTAGCCTGGTGGTTCTTGACCACTACATATATCCAATAGTTGTGCCCTATGTCACCAATAATAGGCTCAGAAATATATGGCTTACCCTTGTTACTAAGGGTTCTATTGGGTACTCTCTCTAGAATGATGTCTGGAAACACCACAACCATAGGACAGCTTGCCTGGTCCACCTCTAATGAGATGCAACTCTAGCCAGTACTCTAAACGCCTGTGTTGATGGATCCTGACTGATTTGAATACTGAACTGTTGAGGTCTCTACTAGCATGATCTCCTACTGGACTTGAGCTCTCGGCGCACCCTATTTCCTATTGGGACCCCTAGGATGAGGCCTCATGCTCTGTCTTCCTCTATGCATGTCAATACCTCTGAGTAGGCCGATAATGGTAGATGAGTCTATTACTGCTGAGGTCACTGCTGTGGTGGCTCTGAAAAAAGATTGTACTGAATCGTATCCACCATGAGGAGGAGGGGACTGACCCCCTCGATCTTGTTATCTTGCATCTACTGGATTCAGGCTCCGAACTCTAGTCCCTAGCCTACTGCATATTTACCTCATGTCTCCTCTACAATATAGGTACACCTTCTCCATAGCCTCTGCTAAGATCTGTGGGAAGTGAATGTGCACCGCACCACCCAAATCTAAATTTTGGCCCTTGATGAACCTATAAATCTGTAACCTTCTCATCCTACATATAGTCGATATACTAGAGTAGGTCTAGAAAGTCAACTCTCATACTCATCTATAGTCATAGATTCCTGATGGAGTTTCGTGGAACTCATCTATCTGCTACTAAAATAAACCTCTGAGATAAGTACTTACTCCTTAACTACTCCTCAAAGAGCTCCCCAGGTAACTGGTCTTTGAATCAATGTGGAGCTTCTTCTACTTGGTCCTCCACCAGACACCTACTCTATTCCTCAAGAATATGGATCACAACATGAGATTTCATGTTCCTCGTACAAAGGCAGATCTTGAAGCACCTTCTCAAGCTCACCAACTAGGCCTCTTCCTTGAAATCCAACTTGTATCTCCAGAATAGTAAGATGGTCATAGCTTTAGGATCACCCTAATATGGTTTAAATTTTTCAACTGGAGAACCCTTAGGCATCTCATGCATGCTCATCTCTATGCTCAAGGGCTTTGATACCTATCCCTATGTCCTAAAATCTTGTCTCCCTAGTCCCCTCCATGTGTTGACTCTACTCTGGCCATGACTCCACATGGGAGTTCTCTTCCCTACGCTCCTTGCTATGTCGAGGATATGTACAGAGCCTCAATAGATGGATGTCTATCATGCATGTCTAGATGATCTTCCTCCTAAGAATGCTCCGTGTATAGTGGCATTGGAAGTCCTAAAGCATCTGTAAAAATCTGGGGTAGAGTGGTTGCTACAACCTACTCTGGAGGTGGTATAGTCTAGGTCTATGTGAAAGGACCCCTCTTTTGGTATCCACGCTTCCTACATAGACCAAGGTGTAGAGTTAGTTCATCATTCTTGGTTTTATGTCAATTGTTCTATGTTTACTAAAATATACAATCTTTCAAACAAGTTTGTTTCCTAGGTTTAAGTATTGTGCTAGGTTTAATATTGCACTAGGTTCAATGTTCGTGTCTCACATTTTACTGTGTGTGCCCAAGGGTCTAAGATTTGAACCCATGCGACTCTGATGACAAGTGTAACACCCGCTAAAAATTATCACACGAGACCCAAGAAACATGAAACCCAAGAACAACCTAGGACCCAAAACAACCTTAGGAAAAATTATGGAATAATTTTTTTTAAAGTGTGCCCACAAAATGTTTCGAAAACAACAGTTGCCACAATAATGTTTCTAAGGAAATAATTTCTAATAAATAATATCGCACGATAACAAAAAGTTTAAAATCTACATTATCCTTTAATACATTTGAATTGGCTAAGCATGTTTAATCTCCTTAAGTGTTAATTTAATAGACAATTTAATTCCAACTATAGTTAAATGACCCAAAATTAAGTCTCAAGGGTAAAGGGGCTAATTATAAATAAATACTAAAGTTAACTAATCCCACAAGGTTTTAAACCATTAACAATGTACCCATTCGACATGGCGTTAGAATTAATAAATATATTACTACCCCAAAGGTGACACTTTAAAAATTCAACCCATGTTTTTGAAATTAAAATATTTAAATTAAAAGGTAATTTCCACTCAGCCATTCTCCACCTATTTTCTATAGGGATGAATTTCATCCCTTGTATGGATTCAATTAGGGCCCTTGATGAAGAAAAAGGGCAACTTAACCCATAACAGCATGCTTATGAATGTCTTCTTTCTCTTTTCATTTGTCTCATTGTTTCTATTTTCTTTTGAAGGTTATTGGAAAAGGATGCAATTGAAGGCCATTCTAAGATTTTAAAGGAGCTTACATATTCCTTTGATTTACCCATATGGTCTTTTGGGTTTCTTACACGATCTCCTTATTTAAAGAGTTCCATGTTGATAATTAATAATTTTTATTTATATCATATATATATTTATATATATATGCCCCAAATGATATTTGTGGATATATATCCTATTTATGTGTATGTATGTATGTAGCTATTGATTTTATATCTATGTTTTCATTTGGGTATATAAAAAACATGTACATACATATATATATATAAATATATATATTTTTCTATATTAGGTTAAATAACCCGAAATGGGTTGAATAGAGAGAAATAAGTGTTTGTATACATATGTGTGTGTGTGTGCGTGTGTGTGTCGTATGATAAAAGTGCAGGCCGCAGTAGTTATGTACAGGCCGTGTCCAGTGTGTAGGGTTTGGAAACCCGTGGTAACCCAAAGAATACATGGTAAGGTTGGTAAGTTAAAACTATGGGGTGGGGTAACCGACCCCACTGACCCCACTTAAATCCTTATGCCGCGTACACAAAGGTTGTGGCCTAGGCCTGTCCAAACATCCTCTTTTTTAAATGGTTTACTTTAGTACATAGCTTTTTTTGTTTTAGTTTTCAACCTTAATATGGATTGGATTTATTTAATACGTAGTAATATGTATACTTATATACATATATATATATCATATGGTAATATTATTATTATTTCTTTTGACTATATCTTATAATGGTATATTTTATAAACATAATAATATTAATAGTACATTAATATTAACATGTTTTCATATTAATATGTTCCTTAATATTAAATATTTAATTGTTAATAATATAAATAAAATATCAACCTTATTATCAAAAGTGATAATGGAATATAACTAGCACTATTGACAAATGAATACTTGCACTTACTTTCTCCTTTAACAATTTTATAAAACTTTTATAGGGGTAAAATAAATTTCATTTCATTTCATTTCCCATACTAACTTGTAATGGATTTACAATGAATTTTAAATGAGGATAACATACTAAAGTTAGGACTTAGATCACTTCATTGGCCTATTCCAAGACTAATTAAAACTTAAGTAATTTCCATCTATTGGGAATAAAGTTTAAAATATATTTCATCCACTACATGAAAATGAACCAATGCAACTTACTTCACTACATGCCTTTGAGTAATATAATGAACTTTAATATTTCTTCTTTCTCATCTTCAATAATACAAATACAACAATGAAGGCAAAATTTTCTTTCCCACAATAACAAATTTCAAACAAAGATAATAAACTTTCTTTTCTATTTCACAAGACTAGCTTACAACACATACTTTTCTTTCTCTTTTTCTATATATTATATAACTTTCATATCCTTTAATTGAATGAAAATTTTGTTCACAATATTATTACCATGTCCTCCACTTAAAGTGGGAAATAATACAAGAATTTAAGATAAAATAGTACAAGGTTACATGTTCCTCCACCCTAAGTGTGAACAACAAAAAGGATTTTCAAAAGAATGAATTTCTTAAGGATTCCAACAAAACCTCCAAGCTTCACAACACCAACAAGAGAGCTCCGTCATGATTTTCTTGATCCAAAAAAAATGGAGGGAAAGGAAACACTCTCCACCCAATCAAAATATCTAATGAGGGGGGTGACATCCTCCTAATTAACCCCCAAGACCGAACCACATTAGAATGAGAGGTGATTCCAACGCATTGAAACAAAAAGCTTCCACATCACAAATCAAGTTATTTCACAACCATTCCAAATGCACATTCAACTCAAACCTACAAACACAAGAAGGAGAAACAAAAAAATATACAAGGCTTCTAAATGAAGAGCCAAAGGAGCAATAACCTATGGGGAGGCCACTTATGCCTCCCAATGGGGAATGGGTGCCCACCTTAAAACCTCAAACAACTCAAATCCAATACATATCTCAAATCCCCTACAGTACCTCTTATCTACCTCCCACAAGTACCTCTTATTGCCTCCCTCATTCTCTTATGCCTCCCTTATGTAAGAAATGAAGTAAGAAATGCAAGCATTCCTTATCCAAGGTGGGGTACCCAACCAGAAGTCCCTCTAAAACATGAAATAAATCTTATGCCTCCCTACGTAAATTCTCCTCATAGTCCCCTCTTATACCACACTTAGGCAGTCTACCCAAGCACCCAACGAACATTCCAAAAACTCAACAAAACAAGCACACAAACAAAAAAATAAAGGAATAACATAAGAAAAAGTAAATCTCATACCTTTCCATAGTAGAGCTTGTTTTGAGAGTCAAACTCCAAGCTCTTTAAAACCCAAGAAATCACCAACAAGCTCTCACAAAGACCACAAGCTCTCCAAAATCCTCTAACTCTAAGAACTGAAAGAGTACAAAAGAATGAAGTAACCCCCAAATAAGAAAAATAACTTGAATAAATAGAAAAGGGAGAGCGGAGGATGATCCAGCTCCAAATAGGATGCCACCACATTTCTGCTCCACTCCACATCACCCTATTCAACCCCATACTCAAAAGAACAATTAATAAGTCGTTAAATAAATGACATTTTACTTACACACAAAATCTAAGCCCACGCCCCTTAAGGACTAAAATAAATACATGTAATAAAGTGCAATAAAAACTTACAATTTGTCTTCCCAAAACCCATAATGGGGTCTAATTTTGACCGCCCAACCCATAGGTAGGGTTGACATAGAAATTTAAGAGGTTGTGGGACAAGTTTTAACTTGTCCCACAAGCCTTCAAAATTGGCCCTTAAGGCCAAATTCGAATTTCCATGAGGGGGTAGAGTGTACAACACTCAAGATCACAAGCACTCAATCTTACAACACAAAACCCAAGAGCCATCTAGTCTAATAAATGAAAACTTTTTGGTCACATCCATAATTAGTTAATAACAAGATTAATTTACTTTAATTGAGACACTAAACAAGTGATTAAGATAAAGGGAAATAATACATCATTTTAACTAAATAATTAAAACAAGGAAATTACATCACTAAAAATCACATACTACATTAAATAAAGGAAACTAAACAAAATACAACACATAACCCCTTGGTCACAATTTCCCCCTAACAATAATTCAAAGACACACACAAACACATGTTGCCATGGTGACCCTTATTGAATTCACCTAGAATTCCAATGTGGTTGGTCTCCAATCGCCCCGTTGTTTGTTGTGAATAAATTTACCTGCAAAACACATACATACCTCCTTCAGCCTCGTGGCCGCATTAAAACATCCAAGATAAAATATGTTATATAAATCCGCAATTATCTATATATGCATCAAATCATCGTCTAGGCAATTATGAGATCATTTACAATTTCTAACAACATCTTGATTCTACATTTCATCAATATCAATATGATCACAAACTTAGTTCAATTATCAAGGTCTACTCAGTGTGACGAAATATCGCATGTCAAAGTATACATATACATATACATATACATATACATATATATATATATATATATATATATATATATATATAATGAAGTAAAAAACATATCAACATTAATATTAATATGTCTCTAACAATCCAATGCATCATATATGAATCAAAATAAACAACAATCTAGTTTTTCTAACATCTAACATCATGCTCAATAAAACAATCTACAATAATATCCATAAGTTTAGGCGACAGTATCGAAATCAACAAGAAAAGGTGTCAAAGGGAAGTGGGCACTACAAGCATAATTTTATGCAAGGATATATTTTAAACCTTACATACCTTGACATTCATCTCCTCGACAATTTCATCAAAAATGAATGAATAAATGTTGAAAAGTGTTTTCTCCACCATCTTCTGTGATACATGCTACCAGTTATTGTTCACCTTAGTAAAAAATTTTGTTGGCGTTGAATTTAATCTCACCCCATTTGTTCAAAACTTCTTAGTCTGCATGGTTTGAAGTATTTTTTGTCTCCCTGTATAGATGTGTGAAACTCTTTGGTTTCACCAGGATGTCGTTTTTCAGTCTTTTCCTTGGGTTGTGGATCACGTTGAGCCAGGTATTTTTTATCGGTTCTCTTTCCATGAGAAAAAATCTGTAATTTGGGTGTCAATTCGAGGTTTCCCATTCCTTCTATTTGTCCATAGTCACATTTTCCCTGTCAAATTTTGTCCCATCATCTAGGGAAACGCAGTCCTTTCTGATTGAATGCGGCTGGACGGGTCTTTTTAGTGAAACTTTTCACTTTTGTTACATTTATAAAAAATGCCATATTGGTCCCACGACCCCAATGGTTTTTTATTGGCTATTCAAAAAATATGAAGTGGAAGGGTATAATTCTTACTTTGACCTCGAAGATGGACACATGGTTGTTTTTCAAGTTAAAAGTAGGGAGGCGGGTCACTGAGGAATTTTTTTCTTTTTGTGTGAGGAAGCAAAGTTCTAAAATGATCTGCAACTCCAATGGGGCCCAAATAAAAAGTTAGAAGTACGGAGGTGGGTCACTAGAAGATTTTGCAGATTTTTTCCTTTTTGTGAGGAGTAAAATTATAAAATGATCCGCAACTTTGTTGGGGCCCACATCAAAAGTAAGAAGTAGAGAGGTGGGTCACCAGGGCATTTTGAGATTCTTAGGCCCGCTTCAACTCAAATATTTTTGACATGGAGGGCATACGTTCATTTGAGGATTCACCTCTTGATTTGACCTTGGGAGATGCGCCAAGGAGACACATGGAGGTTTCCGCTGGCTTTTCCCACGCTTAGACTTTTTCAATGACTGATTCAGCTTTCTTAGACCATGGACATGTGAAGGACCTGTGCTCATTTGAAAATCCTCCTTTGGGCCTTAGCATTGCACTTGCACCAAGGAGACTCATGGAGGCTTCCATTAGCTCCTCTTTATACCTAGAATTCTCAAGAAACTTTCTAAGGCCTGGGACATGCAGAGGGCCCACGCGTATTTGGGGACCTGCCCCTAACTTTACTTTTGAAAGAACACTGAAGGGACACGTGGAGGTTTCCTCTAGATATTCCCATCCTTAGACTTTTTCAAGTGTTTGGTGCAACTTTTTCGTACCCTAGACATGTGGAAAGCTCGCGCTCCTTTGGAAGTCCTTCTTTTGAGCTTCATACCAAAAACGTGCCGAAGATACACATGAAAGATTCTACTTTTCCTGCCCATACTTAGACTTTTCAATGGTTGAGAAAAATTTCTCAGACCCTAGGCACGTGGGACATTCAACTACTCCCTAAAATATTTCATAAAATTTTTTAGGCTAAGACACGTGGTTAACCCGCAATTGTTTAGGGTCTCCGCTTTTGGGAACCAGATCAAAAGTTCCCTGAAGAGACATGTGGAGGCTTCCGTTGGCTCCTCCTTATACTAAGAATCTTTCAAAGGCCAAGGAAACATTCTTGGGCCCAAGGCAGATGGAGAGCTTGTGCTTGTTTGAGTTCCCACCTCTAAACTTTATCTCTAAAGTTATGCCAAACAAAAACGTGGAAGCTTCCGATGGGCCTTCTCGTTCTTTGACTTTTCAGCAAGTGATGTAATTTTTCTAGGGTCCTGAACTTTGGAAGGCCTATCCTTGTTTGGAAACCTTCCTCTGCACTTCACCTTTGCAGTTGCACCAATGAAACACATGGAGGCTTCTGCTGACTCCTCTTTACACTTGGCTAACTCAGATTCGTAGTGCACGAATGTAGGTATCCATGCAAGGGTACTAATTTGTCAAGGTATATTCTCGAGGGTGAAAAGGATTGATTATAAGATCCAGCCATATGAAGACACCCTAAAATTGATAAAAAAAAGGGGATTTATCACACGACAGAATGAAAGAATGATTAAGAATACAATCAAAAATTATGATATGGTATCCCAGTCATGGTTGAGGGTCTGAGAAATGTGATCAGTTCATGATTTATCCACTTGAAGCTTTGGGTGTAAATTTGTTAAACATCACTCAAAGGATTCCTCAAATATTATTATTTTTGGGGGGGAAATTTGGGATGAATGAGCGAGTGAAATGTATAAATGCAATGAGAATACTCTTGCAAATGGTCAGAGGTTAACTTTTCTATGAAATTTTGAGAGAAACCATTTTCCCAAGAGACCGTCTGAGAGACCAGTTCATTTTCCTGTATCTTTGGATTCAATCGCATCAAGGTGGTTGCAAGTGTACAACCATTAAAATCCTCTAAGATTGTTGACGAAACTTTCCCCTATTAATAAATCTGATGAACCTTGAATGACTCTGTGTTGATCATGTGCATTATTGTATCTGATTTTCTTTCAGAATGTTTTCAAATATTTTTTCTTGTTCCTATTACAATCTTATCTTAAAATCTCTTTGAGTCACACAAAATCTTGTCTGTATGTTAGTATTGTGGAATTTGAAATTTCATTATGAGAAGAGCCTTCATCTAGTAATGAAATAAACAATTTAAAATCACTTTACTCTCACTATGTTGATAAAGATTGTTTATAAGCCTATGGGTGTATCTTAGGCATGACGAACCAGGGATTTTGAGAATTTAATTGAGTCTTTGTCACGAGCCTTTGTGTTGAATTCTCAAAGAGTGTGTGAAACTATACGTCTCTGGGCCTCCATTGATGCACATCTTCTGGTTAAAGGAATATTTAAGTTATTTGAAAGAATTATTTTTGTGAGTTTTCCAATTTTTGTAAAGGATATGGTATAATCAACTCTATCTTGCTTATCATTCCACCAATGAATTTCTCAAACGACAAATCCTACACGAATTACCCCTATTTGTATTGTGTATCCACAAATGAAAAAATTCCATTGCCAAAGTTTGTAGGGACAATAAGGATTCATTTACTGTCTATAGTAACCCAAACCTTTTCCTAGGAAACATCTCCACTCTCTAGTGTGACAATTTGTGAGAGTTAGATTTTGTTGTATTGATCATATTTCCTCAAGGTTTTCATTAAAATTGTGCGGAGAAGGATCTCTCAATGTCCTTCACAAACATAGGTTAAAGAATGGGTCCTCTTACCTTGGTTGAAGGCACAACCTTAAGTAGTGGGGGTAGATCAAACCCTCAGTGAGGTGTTATTCATTTATCCAATGCCTGAGTGAAAAGGAGCCAGAAGAATCTCATCCCTGGTGAGAAAATGACTCATATCATGGTCTTTCTATCTCTAAGTATCCTTCTAGTTTCGTGATGTTGCTTAGACCCCACGAGAGAATCCATTTGGATACCAACACCGAATTATCGTCATTGCCAGGTATTTTTTGAACTTTAGCAGCTATTTTTGTGGAAACAACACTGAATTGGTGTCGTTGGTAGGGATTATTTGAACTCTAGGACCTATTTGTGTGGAAACAACACCGAATTGGCATCATCGCCAGGGACTATTTTTGCGAAGGCATACACATACCAACCCTTGTAATTTTTCTTGCATGATTCAAGTACAGATGCGTTGTTTAAATGTCATATTTTGTTGAAATCTATAAGATTTGTGCAAGATTACATGTGCATTGTGTACTATTTCCAATTTCTAGTGGTCATTGCACTAAATTTGCATCAATAGTGATAAATTTGGGTAAAGGAAGGCCAGATCTGTTAATATTTGTAGAAATTAAGCGTTGATAGACACTTGGTATGTTACTAATAGTGTATCTGCAAAACTAAGGTTAAAATCCTTAGTGGTGACTCTGTGTTGAATTGAACTTTTAATTATTGCCAGTGCCTTAACCTATGTCAAGTGAGATATTTCATTAATTTGTGCAAATCTGGAAGGAATAAAATCTATCTTCAGTAGGTACCCTACTAGAAAGTTATTTCTAGAACTTGGAAAAAAAAATTCAGAAGGAAAACAAGTCTAGAAAGTTATTGGAGATCAAGAATAAAAAAAGGAGATATCATTCCTGAAAGGTGATCAATCTGTGGTTTAAGATTACCATACATAATCAAGTGATTCTGAACCAAGTAATTTTTATATAAATTTGAGTTATCCAATTGGAGAGGGGCCAACATTTGTGTCTGAAAAGCATGCCTCTCATTTTCCCTTGTTTCTTCCAAGGTTGATAGGGTTTTTCAAGAAAATGAGTCAATAGAGAATATATATTTTGAGATTTATACTCATTTTCGTAAAAGAACCCTCACTCTCTATCATTTTGTTTCTCCTATAAATTCACCGCCTCAAGGAAATATGGCCCAACCTCCACCTAGACCTCCTTTTGTTGTCAACACTTTTAGACCTATAGATTTCAGAGGTATGGGTGGATATTCTAATATGGTGCAAGAAGATGTCAAAAATAGGTTGCCAAAATTTTAAGGTAATAATGCCATCACTGTTGATCACCATTTAAGACTCTTTGTCAATATGATGGAAGATTTTTAAATTGAGTTTGAAGACGTTCATATAAAACTGTTTATTCATACTCTTGAGGAGGATGCACATGATTGGTACAAGGATTTAAAAGATAATTCAATAGATTCAAGGACTGAGATGAAAAATTCCTTTAGATTACAATATGGGGATAAGACAAATCATAGGTTCCTTTTATTTGAATTTGAAAATATAAAGAAAAATCAAAATGAATGTTTCCATGATTTCAATACTAGGTTCAATAAGATCTTGAATAGGATAAAAATAATCCTAAGGCCAAGTGATGTGTCCTGTTTGATAAAATATTTTGACGCTTTTGATAAAAAGGTTGCTTATTACATGAGAGATAAGAACTGGGGAACATTGAAGCAGGATTTCACCATGGCCTTACAAATAGAAAATAACATCAAATTAGTTGGAAAGCCTCCTAAGAGAGAGGCTGTAAAGTTGATCAATCCTAAAAAATCCTCAATCCAACAAAGTTGTGGATCTCGAAGAGGTTGTAAAAACTTTGGTTGGAGTAATTAAAGAGATATCCTCTAAACTCGCTAGAGCCGAAAAAGGGATGGGACAAATTTCCTAGGGTTAGCACAAGCCACACATTTAGGAGATATCTGGAAATCATCCCAGAGGTGATCACAGACCAAATGACAAAGGGAAAGGGCTCGTGGGATCAAGTAATAAACAGCCTCAACCTAGGGATAATATATTGGTTCTTGATCCTTTGACGTCCAGGGTTGATACTATGGAGTAGGCCAAAGTTATCGAGTGGTGTGATAGCTATTTCTTACCACATTCCCCATGTTTTTTTGATCGGTAAGTTGAGGAATATGATGGTGATGAGACATATGAGTATGTGTGCATGATGGAATTCCTTGCAAACTCACGATAGGGGGAAACCTCAATTGAACTAATAAGTGCCAGAACTATTGAACAATTCTGGGATTGTGTTCACCAGGTATTACCTCTTCCTACTATTTATACTTTTGAAATTGATATGGTGCAAGAATTTGATTTACCTAATAATGATTTTTAATACTTAAGGGCTTTGATGATTAAAAATTATGATGGAGGGATCCGTTCTGAAGAGGATAGGAAACTGTCAATGAATGCAGTAGTTACTCAGGAGAAATAATATAAGACTAGAATTAAGGTTGTCAAAGGGGTCGGGCCACAAGCCAAGCCAAAGATTCCAACCATTATCAGTATCCCTAAGGAAACCCCTAAGAAAGATACATCTTGTAAAGGCCTAATTACCCCAAATAAAACCTGTGCTCCTGCCTATGCCTAGACTGTGAATACTCGCATATTATAATATGAAGTATTGAATCTCCCTTTTAAAATTTCCCTACCCAAATATGTTCCTTGTGACATAGCCCAAATCTCGAGTTAGATCTAGATTATTTTTCCTATTGTTGAATTACTTGGAATTCCTAAGCATAGGAAAAGGACATTTGAATATTTGTGATGTAAAGTAGATCAAATTATCCAGGGAAAGAGTGTGAAAAATATAGAGGTTTCTCCCATTATTACAGAAGAAAAAATACCACAAGTATTGGAGGAAATTAGTGAATCATCTAAGGTATATTTCAGAACTTCTCTGGTTGAATCTCAACTTAATGTGGATCAATTTTTTACCACTTTGATTATTAAAGAGAGGTTGGTACATAACTGCATGTTTGATTAAGAAGCCTCATGTAATGTAATGCCCCTTGAGGTCATGAATGAGCTAAATATCAAGGTAACAACAACTTTTGGGAGATGTACTGTTATGGATTCAACAGAAGTGCTAGTAGTTGGGAATTTTAAGGGATTAGTAGTGCAACTAGCATCTTTTACAGGAAAGTGCTTAACCATAAATGTGGTTATTTTGGACTGTCCTGCCAAGTGGGGGATGTTATTATCTAGGAAATGGGTAACTAGTGTGGGTGGAAGTGTGAAAATGGAAATGTCTTATGCCACCATACCAATCTAGGGAAACCTTGTGATGTTGTACGGTAAAAATAAAATGTTATAACTCATTGAGAACCCTAACAATTCTTCTTATGAAGTGTTGTACACAAATGTCGATGTCGAAAACTTTGTGGTTTATACTAAATTTAAGGAGCATAAGATTGATGAGTGCAAGTATCCTGAGAAGATTGGTTCTCCCTTGACTCTGATGTTTGATGGGGTTTGTTCTAGATCTGGTAATGGCGCAAAATATAAACCTCAGAAAATATGGATAGATAGAAACTTGGATAGAGAAGAAAAACGAGCATATATCCAGTTGTTAAAGAAGTATCAAGACTTCTTGGCTTGGTCATACTTAGAATGGCAGGCACTTGAAACATCTCCTAGACTGATTTCTTAGAATCAAGGCATGCATCATTGTACAGTGTATATTATTTTTTTATTTATCTATTTTCACATTTTTCTGTTTCGGTGTGTCATGGTTCTTTCTGATTGGTTTTTATTGGTTTCTCTATTTGTTCTTGGGGGACTTGGTTATTGCTTTTATTATTTGCAAGCTTGTTCTTAATTCTATTTCCCAATGGATTTTTGGCACATGGTCTCGTTTGTTGTTCTTGCTACACTCGCAGGGGGTGCCCATTCCTGAGTCGGAGATGATGTTGGTGATAAATTTAATCTCACCCTGTTTGTTCAAAACTTCTTAGTCCACATGGTTTGAAGCATTTTCTATCTCCCTGTTTGGATGTGTGAAACTTTGTTCCTTCACCAGGATGTTATTTTTTAGTCCTTTCCTTGGTTCATGGATCATGTTGAGGTAGGTATTGTTTATCGTTTCTCTTTCCATGAGATATGATTTGTAATTTGGCTGTCGATTCGGGGTTTCACCTTCTTTCTATTTTTCCACAGTCATGTTTTCGTTGTCAAATTTTGTCCCAAAATCCATGGAAATGTGGTCCTTTTTGATTGAATGCGACCCAACAAGTTTTTTTGGTGAAAATTCTCACTTTTGTTACATTTTAAAAAATGCCAAATTGGTCCTATGCCCCTGATGGTTTCTGATTGGCTATTCAACAAATATGAAGCGGCCATTTTTCAAGTTAAAAGCAGGGAGGCAGGTCGCTGGGGAATTTTACATATTTTTTCCTTCTTGTGTGAGGGATCAAAGTTGTATAATGATCTGTAACTCCGTTAGGGCCCACATAAAAAGTTAGAAGCGGGGAGGTGGGTCACCAGAAGATTTTACAGATTGTTTCATTTTTGTATGAAGGAGAAAAGTTATAAAGTGATCCGCAACTCCACTAGGGCCCACATCAAAATTTAGAAGTGGAGAGGCAGGTCACTGGTAATTTTTAGATTCTCAAGACTACTTCAAGTCAAATATTTTCCATGTGGATGGTTTGCACTCATTTGAGGATTCATGTCTCATTTTGACCTTTGGAGATGTACCAAGGAGACACGTGGAGGTTTCTGCTAGCTCTGCCCATGCTCAGACTTTTCAACAGCCAATAAAAATTTGTCAAACCATGGACATGTGGAGGGCCTACACTCATTTGAGGATCTACCTCTTGCCATTACCTTTACAGTTGCACCCAGGAGACATGTGGAGGCTTTCGCTAGCTCCTCTCTATAATTAGACTTCTCAAGCAAATTTTTAATGCCTGGGACACATGGAGGGCCCACGCCTGTTTGGGGACCTGCCCCTAAACTTTACTTTTGAAATAGCGCCGAAGGGACACGTGGAAGTTTCTACTAGATCTTCCAATACTTAAACTTTTTGAAGTGTCTAGTGTAACTTTGTCAGACCCTAGACATATGGGAGGCCCGCTCTCCTTTTGGAATCCTTCATTTGAGCTTCATACCAAAAAAGTTCCGAAGAGACATGTGGAAGATTCCACTGGTTCTGCCCATACTTTGAATTTTTAATGGCCAAGGAGACTGTCTCAGACCCTAGGCACGTGGCACCTTCCACTAGTCCTTAAACTCTTTCAACAACTTTGTCAGGCTGAGAGACATGGTGAGTGGGCACTTGTTTAGGGTCTTCGCTTTTGGGCACCATATCAAAAGTGCACTGAAGAGACACATGAAGGCTTCCACTAGCTCCTCTTGATACAGAGAATCTTTCAAATGCCAAGGAAAATTTCTTAGGCCCAGGGAACGTGGAGAGCATGTGCTCATTTCATGTCTGTCCTTACAACTTCATCTTTGACGTTACATCGAACAAACACATGGAAGCTTCCACTAGGTCTTCCCATACTCTGACTTTTCAGCAACTGATGTAATTCTCTAGGGTCTTCAACATGTGGAAGGCCCGTGCTCATTTGGGAACCTATCTCTGGACTTTAACTTTGTAGTTATGCCAAGGAAACATGTGGAGGCTTCTGCTGACTCCTCTTTACACTTGGCCAACTTAGACTTGCAATGCATGAATGCAGGTATCCATCCGAGGGCACTCATTTCTCAAGGTGTATTCTCGAGGGTGAAAAGGATTACTTGTCATATCCATCCATATGGAGCCACCTAAAAATGATTAAAAAGGGGATTTCTCACATGACATAATGAAATAATGATTAAGAATACTGTCAAAAATTATGATATGGCATCCCAGTCATAGCCGAGGGTCTGAAAAATGTGATCAGTTCATGATTTATCCACTAGGAAGCTTTGGGTGTAATTTTTTTAAACATCAGTTTCTGAGACAAATTTGTAACAAGAAAAGGATTCCTCTCATATTGTTGTTTTTGGGATGAATTATCAAGTGAAATATATAAATGCATTGAGTATACTCTTGCAAATGGTCGAAGGTTAACTTTTCTGAGAAAGTTTGAGAGAAACCATTTTCCCGAGAGATCATCTAAGAGATGAGTTCATTTCCCTGTGTCTTTGGATTCAATCGCATCAAGGTGGTTGTAAGTGTACAGCCATTGACAGGCTCTGAGACTGTTGAGGAAAATTTTCCCTGCTGATGAACCTTCAATGACTCTGTGTTGATCATGTGTATTACTATGTCTACTTTTCTTTCATAATGTTTTCAAATATTTTTTCTTGCTCCTATTGCAATCTTACGTAAAAATCTCTTTGAGTCACACAATATCTCATTCTGTGTGTTAGTATTGTGGCATTTACAATTTCATTATGAGAAGAGCCTTCATCTGATAATGAAATAAACAATTTAAAATCACTTTACTATCATTATGTTCATAAAGATTGTTTGGAAGCCTATGAGTGTATCTTAGGCATGACTGACTAGGGATTTCTAGCATTTAATTGAGTCTTCGGCATGAGCCTTTGTGTTGAATTCTCGAAGTGTGTGTCAAATTGTCCATCTATGGGCTTCCATTGATGCACACCTTCTGGTTGAAGGAATATTTTATGTGTCCTGAAGAATTTTGACTGTCATTTTTCCAATTTTTGTAAAGGCCCTCAAAGATCTGAAATAATTGACTCTATGTTTCTTAACTTCCCACTAATAAATTTCTCAAACAACGAATCCTACATGAACTACCCCTATTTTTACTATGTATCCAAAAATGAACAAATTTCATTGCCAAAGTATGTAGGGAAAATTAGGATTCATTTATTGTCTTTAGTAATCCCAACCTTTTCCAAGGAAATATCTCCACTCTCTAGTGTGACAACTCGTGAGAGTTAGATTGTGTTGTATTAATCATATTTCCTCAAGGTTCTCATTAAAATTGTGTAGAGAAGGATCTCTCAATGTCCTTCACCAAATGGGTTATAGAACGGGTCATCTCACCCTGGTTGAAGGCACAATCTAAAGTAGTGGGGGTAGATCAAACCCTTAGTGAGGTGTTATCCATTTCTCCAATGTCTAAATGACAGAGTCAGTTGCATCCCCTCCTTGGCTACAAAACTACTCATATCATGGTTTGTCTGTCTCTAAGCATACTGTCAATTTTGTGATGCTACTTAGCCCTCGTAGGAGAATCAATTTAGTTACCAACACATTAAAATGCACATAATTTGCAACTTATAAGACATAATGCAACCGTTGTTCTTGGATAAGTAATTCTTATTATTTTGAATGTGTAATTCCGCCCTTTATAATTTTACTTAACTATTATGGCCTCCACTAAAGCATCATCCTCCATGTCAAACTCAATATTTTCACTAGTACTACAAAAGTTTGTCACGCTTCCAATTAGTTGTGCGATGATGCATATTCTCTTTCCTTTGAAGAAACATAACTCTTCATGTACCTTAGACATTAACCACTAGTACAAGAACTTAGGTTTCCCAAAGTAAGGTAGCTCATAGAACTATATGATTCTTTCTCTCTCCAGGTCCTTCACCTAGTCATCAATGACAATTTTCACATCTGATGTACTTTGATATAATTATTTCGTCGCCTCCTTCCTTATTTATCCTTCATGGGTCTCTTAAAAATGTTTGTACTCACTTAATTTTAATTTTTTAAATGATAGACCCATGGCTTTCGGAAAAGAACTTATTATGGGTATTACATTCTAGAAAACCAATCCTTGGGTGCATCATCAACAACATTTTTCTTATTACTTTTTCCCTTCGGTGAAATTTTCACTATGGGTATACTAGAGAGTTTTATGTTTTCTAGCTTTAACCTAGTGATGTGAAATAATGAAAAAAAAACAACCTCGGAGGAAGGAAGGGTTTACCAATACCCGTGGTGATGAATGACACTACTGATGGATAAAATTTCCTTATTCTTTCACCGACGAAGAAACCTACAGATCAAATACACTTAAAAAAAATTATTAGATAAATGGGTAAATGACCTACTCAACAAAGGCCGATTCCAAGAATGTAAGGGAATTCCTTGGAGGATGTCAACTCACTTTAAAAAAAATTAAGTAAATATACATAAATAATAATAAGATAGATAATACAAAAAATATTTGGATAATAAATGACAACCTTTAGAACTAAATGTTTAAGGGTAAGTCATGTGCATCTTCGAAGGTGGCCCATATAAACATGGATGCAATCTAGAAAAACTCAAAGTAGTTGTACCAAAAGTCCTCGGTCTCTTTCTCAATCTCATGGAGGAGTTCTAACTGATATTCCATATCCTCTTTTTCAACAGAAAATCATATTACACACAATTTCAACTCGTGAAAAATGTGGTATTTATCCCAAAACAGGGCTTCTGAACTATGCGAAGGTTGTAAACAATTGTACTTAGATGAGAATGGTAAGTTAATTCCATCTAAGGTAAATTCGTGCTTGCAAACAACAATATAAAGTAAAAAATGATAATATAAAAAGTATAATAAGCTAGTAAATTGATAAATGTATGTGTTTTGATAGGGAATGTCGATGATTCAGGATGATTGCTAGCGATTCAGATAATCCCTAGTGATTACTGCTAAAAGATACAATTTTGATAAAAATGATTTTCAAAGTTATAAAAGTGATGTTTTTGAGTGTTTTCGATGTTTATATGAATTTTAATTCTAATATATGCCTCAAATAATTAAATGGTGTTGATTGATGCTGATATCTTGTTTTTGAGCTTCCTAATGATTGACTGATGATTAAAAATATTAATTTTATGCGTAGGTAGTTGTTGATGATTGATACTAACTCTTGATGATCTCTAGAATGACCTAAAATCATTGAGAAGTTTAAAAAGAAAGTGTGAGGAGTGAAGTAATTCTATATATCCCTAAGAGAGGAGGTCAAAATCTTATTTATAATCATTGGGAATTGGTTAGGATTTCCAATGATCTAATTTTTTCTGGGAAAACATTTGGGAAGGGGTTAAAAACACTTACAAATAGGGTTTTCACATATTTGATGAGGGTAAATAGTTAAAAGTAGGTTATGGAGGAGGTGTGGAGGTTGAGATGTGTTGATAAAATAGGTTTAGGTGGTTTTAAGATGGTTTGGAGAGATTTAAAGTGGTTAGCTGGTTTTGTAAAAGGGTTAAAGTAGAATTTTATAGCTGTAAAATAATATTTATGGGCATAAGATAATATTGACATGCAGTAAATACTATGGGGGAAAAACATAGGATGATGGTTTAATAGATTAAATGATGTGTGTTGTATGGGGTTAGGTGACTAATTTTAATTTTATGTTGTTAAGGGGTTAGTGCATGCAGACAGAGAAATTAGTGCTACTAGATATAGGTGTCTATCGAGGGATCCCTATTTGGTGCCATTTCTTAATTTTTCAAATGCTCAAACTTTTAATTTTTAGAAAATATGTGCCCTAGGTGTTGAATTAACTTAGTTTCTTACTCCTTGGTTCTAAGCATCCATTATTATTTTTCAATTCTTATTCTTTCTCAACTCTTTTGATATCGTATACCATGACTTCATGCCCTAATTGTTTGACCTTCAAATTTCATAACCCTCGGCACTACAATTTCAAGCTTTGCAAACCCAAATCCTTGATCATTTATTGCATCCAAAAAATCTGTCCATGCTTCCCCTTCCATCGAATGAGATCCTAAAAAAGGGTCTTATCCACTCTAGTCTAGTTCATCTCAATTCCCTTGTTCATTGTTTATACTAACTCTATACACTTAATCACACTTTAAATTTCTCAAATGCATAAGTTTTCAAAGGAAAGGTAAAAATGAATTTTCCTATGCATTAGTTATAGTTTTCCCCAATTTATCAACAAGGTAAAAATATTATTTTCCTTTTCCTCGTGATTTTTTATTCCATGATGGATAGGCGTATCCTTCAGGAGTGATAATACCTCCCATGCTCCATTAGTTGTTGCGCGTAACTCCCTGTGCTGTACCCAATATTCCTTTATGTCAATTGCCAAGTTTCTACCTAAATGTAGCCTCTCTCACGTTACAATATGTGTCCATATTTTCAAGTGATTTAAAAATTTGAGGAATTTCATACCCTTTTCACACTAACATCTCAACAACCTTTTCACAACATCTAGCCATTCATTTCACCATATTTTCCACACCAATGTCTTTTTCATCACACACCTGTCTTATACAGATACATACTCATAAACCAACTTTTTAATATGTAGTAGCATCACACATTTTATTATTTCCATTTGCACATGATTTACCCCACACTAAAATTATGGACGGTCCTCTATGCATCATTCTAACATAGAATAATCATCTCTTGCATGTGAATGCGCTAATTATAACAAAACATAAAAAATTTGAAGAAAAAAGGAAATCTAATATAATTTATAATACTAAATTATTACAAATATAAAAGAATATTATTTATAGTATTGCTTCATCTGACTCTCATTAAAGTAATCATGAAATATAGTACCATCAAACACCTTTAATTGACATGTGCATGATTCCAATATCTTGGTGTCTACAAATAGTCCTAACCAATGCACGTTGATTTTTACAAGATGATGCGCAAATTTAAATCATATAGCAACACCATATTTCACACTTAAAAAAATTATTCTTGATATTCCTATCATGTAATGCCTTCTGTATAGCTTTATTTTCCTTTTGACTCTAGTGTGCAATAGGGCATCTCTTATCCAATTGTACTGAATTCTCAATGTGCCCATCAACTTCCTATTCATCATTCGATTCTCATGTGCATGCAACATACAAGGATGGTAACATAAATTTTACTGGTAGAAATGCCTCTACACCAAACCCCAACTGAAATGGTGTGTAATTATTCAACCTTTTGTATGTTTTTCGATATGCCTAAAGTATTGAGGATACCTTTTCATCCCAATCCTTCCTTCCAACATCACATATTTTTGTCAATTTCTAACAAAAAATATTTTTGACGGTCTCTGATGTTCCATTTTCAAGTGGGTTATAAGGTATAGCATTATCATGTTCCACCGTATACTCTACTAATAATATCTTTATTGTCTCATTCAAAAAATGTGTTCCCTTTTTATTGGTAATACTCAATTGACATGCATACCTACTTATGATATTTTCATATATAAAACTACCTAATATTATTGCACTACAATCCTTTAAGGTTACATCCTCTTCCTACCCTTTTAAGTAATTTGTACATGTTATGATATAGCACACAACTGTCCTACGTATAGGTGATACAATGAAAGCTATAAATTTAATTGTCCACTTATGAAATGGATTTGTGATTTCTATAGGGTGTAATGACATCTCATCTTAGTTTCAATTATTTCCTATCCACTGAGAAAGGTCATATGCATTGCCAAATTCTTTAACATCCTTATAAAATGTTTCCCATCATAATACAGCTAATCAGACATTGTGTATTATTGCTTCTCCTACATAATTTCTCCCAAATATTCCTCCATTGGATTCCTTAATTATAGCTTTATGCTCATGTTGCAGAACACATCTATGTAAGACCTCATCCCTACGCATCTTATATTGGTCTCCTCCAATGAGATGACGTGGATTTTCTCGAATAACAAGATGATTTTTTCAAAAGTATTCATACCCTCAGGTGCAAGTCCATTGCGTAAGAGTACTAGGATATCTTCTAAATCAGCTGCTGCATAGTTCAATAAAAATAACTCTACATATTATAGTATCTTCTATTCTTTATGTGTATTTTCAAGAGTTTATACTTGACAAATGATCAGGTCCTAAGTTTCTCTTACCAAGCTTCACTATAACTAAAAAATCAAACTCATGAAAAAGAATGATCCAACATCAGATTCACCCTTGTAAAACCAAATTATTAAACAAGTAATTCAATGAAATATGATTGATATAAAAAATAAATTTTGTATTTGAAAAATTATTGTTTGAACATATGAAATGTGTATATCATTGATAAGGATTCACACTCTATAGTTTTATAATTGTTTTCTACTAGCATCATCTTCCTACTTGCAAATCTTATAGTATGATACCCATTTCCTTTTTGTAGTTATTCTAAGACAACACAAATGGCCATATTAGAGGAATCTACATGTGCATGAACCTTCTATTTCCATGAAGGTACGCATAAGATAAGCATGGTGGTTAGCTTCTCCTTCAAGGTATCAAAATATTGTTGTTGCTTATTGCCCCATTAAAACTTCACTTTTCCTTCACAAATTATCCAAGAGGAACAAATTTTTTGGTGTATCCCTATATAAAATTCTTGTAGTAAGAAGTATCTCTGAAGAAACCACACACTTCATGTTGGTCAGTAGGTTCCTTCACCACCAAGATAACTGCAACCTCAGATGGGTCCACAAACAATCATTCCTGGAAAATGATATGTCTAAGTAACATGCCAAAAAGAGTGGAAAAAATACATCTCTTTATGTTCAAAGAGATAGATAAGTACCTAAATATTTAAAACTACAATCCCAATCGATCAAAATTATATTTTACCAATGTATAAATTCCCTAATCATGTAAGTATACTTGTAAAAACTTGTGAATGAAGTCTTGGAATTCCTAAAGAACTATGCGTGAGAATTATATTGGTGACTTCTTCAGTATAAAGGTCATGAAGGTATAGGAGAAAAATCCCCAATCTATTATGAAGGTGTTCCTTTCATGGTCTTTGTGCACAATTTGTACCTGATTATAACCTGAGAACCCATCTGTTAATGAGTAAATATTGTGTTGTACTACTCCTTCCAATATATCTTTAGCGAATGGTTTAGGGAAATTATCAATGAAACATGAAGCATTAAGTAACCTATAGTCAACACAGATCCTTATCCAACCTTCCCTCTTAATGCTAATCTCCATAGGGATTATCCATTTAAACTACTCAATAGGCTCAATGATTTCATACTTTACAATCTTGTCTATTTCTTATTTCACTTTGACGCAGAAATTCATATTTATCTTGTAATGCCTCTTCTAAACCCGATGTGCACCATCATTTAAATTAATTTTCATCTCTCATAATATTAGATGTACGCCCTTCAATTCATTATATCCTCTAGGAAATAGATCTTGAATGTCACATCAAAACATAATAATATATACAACCTCTATTTCAGACTAGTAATATCCAATAATTACCTTCTTAGGCCCATATTCAGCGTCAATATTCACCATCTTAGTATTTAAAGGAACATGGTATGCACACACCTACTCATCTAAAGGATCTAACACGTAACACGTAGCTTATGAGTCCTTAAAATCTAGGTCTTAATATTCTCATCATATATTTGGTAAACCATCTTCCCTTTCTCTTTTTTCTTCCATGTGTGCCTCAATGACATCTCCTCTACATTTACCACATTCTCGTGTGCCTCATTATCACGTTCTCCAAGTAAAAGAATCATGAGCTCCTTATCCTTCATGTTATCCACCAACAGGAAGCACCTAATAATCTATAAGACATCATGAACTAGTGGTTTAGTAGAAAAATAATTAAGGGTGTGAACAATACCTTCATTCAGGGTGTGCCAACTCATTTTTTCTTTCTTCAATTCGTCATGCACATGTCAAGAATGTGCACATCCACACAAAACATATTTAAACTTGTGTATCTATAGAGATGGTGGTAAATCGTATTGCCATTTCACTCAATACCTCTCATAACTTTAAAAATTTGACAACAAAGAAGTCTTCATGTCATAATTTTACACCAAATAAGAATGATTAGACCCAATAAACCTCATCAAGATGGCTACTCTTACCTCATGCCACCCAAGTAAATTGTATATGTGTGTATACAACTAGCACACTACTGTTACTTGTAAGGTATAGACCATGATGTTTCACCTATCACCCTAATTACATCATTATTCTTCCTAATTTACAAAAACTAGATTTTTATTAAACCCTCATTGTAGAGTCACATAAGATAATAAATATTTAAACTTGAAAAAAATAATAAGCTAATAAAATAAGAAACCCTAAGGCAAGAGAGAAAGAGGGATGAAATTATTTGATTAACGCTTGATCAAGGATTTCTATGTGGTAAGAAAACAAAAGAACATAAATAAAACAATGTCATCAATACTTTGGATAAATTACAAACTATAGAAATATAGCTAGGCACGGTCACCCATGGATGGACATGGGTTTATGGGCACTAGAGACCTCTTCTTTGCACCTATGAATACAAAGATGGTCGGAATATAATTTTGATAGTGTCACAAAAGTTTTGAAATGATGTTGTGTTAATGTTTTGTGTGCCACAATATGACCAACAATGTACTTATAACATGCAAGAAAAATATTCACCTGTGAAACCCACAAAACCACATCAAATAAAAAAATAAAGATTTAATATGGCGAATCGGAATGGACCTGGAGGTCACCAGACAGAGTGGGCTTACAACCGAGTGATGCACTATATGTTAGAATCCATCTAGTTCTAGTGATTGTCTGAAAGAATCGTGTCAAACGATTCCCTCATCCAAGTGCACTTGATAGCAATTTGTAGATAGATGTAGTAATGTAAATAGTTGTGTGAATGTAATAAAAAAACTTCCCCCTCCTTTGTTGTGTAAATAGATGCAGTCTCTTGTCCCTTGGTTGAATGACAAATGGATGATTTGAAGTGCCTTAGGTTCCATCTGAGTGCTACGAATTAATTTTTTTCTAGAATTAAAGAGGTTGGAACTGAAATTCTTGAGATATTCGAGGATCCTGCAAGCTCCTTAGATGAAGATAACAAGGACATCACACACTAAAAAAACCACTTAAATTTCTATTTTCCACTGCAAACAACTCCTTAGATGTGAAGAATTTTTTCACACAATTTATTGGGTTGTTTCCCCTTATATTCATCTTTTCAATATAATTTGATTCACCTAATTTTGTTGTGAAATGAAAAAGATATGATCATTTATGTGAGCTATATAAAAAAACATTATGATGTTTTTTTCAAAATAAATTCTTCAAATGAATAATGGAGTAGTTGCGCCCATTATATGTATTTTCTTCACTGGTTCTCTGATGCCTGCAAAATATGCCACGTCATCCCACACTAAATCATGACATTAACTTGAAAGTTTATGACTATTATTTTTTATAATTAAATTACGGTAGACAATTCTCAAATACATTTATTATGATTATTAAAATGTTTACTCATTTATTTAATACACCACCTTCAGAATTAATTTTATTTATTTATTTCAGAGCTATAATTTTTTTACCCAAAGAATTTCGGATTCATTACTTCCCTACTTTAATTTAATTAAGTAATTAATCCCCAAATAAATTTCATTTAGTTTTCCCTTCTTAGGTTAATAATAATTTTAATCCAATTGTAATTATCATAATTACCCATTTTATTTCATGTAATATTTCCCATTAAGGTCCATGTTTAAATTTTTAATGTCATTTCCTAAGTTAGATTTTAACTTAATTTCCTAAACAATTGTAATAAAACTCATGCTACCACCTTTAACTAATAAGGTATACTCTTACCCCTTCATCTTCTAATTTCCCATAGAATAAATTATAACATCCCCATGCACCACTTTTATATAAAATATATAACTAAACTATTCCTAACATGATATAATTTCTAAATTCCTGTGAACAAAAACTCCTAGGGCTCTAATAGTTTAATTTACCCATACTAATAAAATCTATTCACCCATCACTTAAAGGGATGAGGAATAAATCATAGTCATATGATTGATTTAATTCTCACCCTAGATATTTAGGTTTCCTTCTTTTGACCCCTAACCATCGTTATGATCTCTTTTGTTCTCGTTCTAACTGTAATGTGCCTCCATTTGCACAAGTAGAGTTGAATGGAAGGAAAGAATAGAGAAAGAGAGCTTGGGAAGAAACTATGTTGGCTTTGACAGCTCGGGGACTTTAATGGGAGGATTGTCTCTCCCATATCTCATATTCATTTTTTTAATATATAATCTCCCCAAGTTTAATTATTCTAGAATTTTATTCGTGGGTATTTACATATACGCTGATTATATGCAAATTTCTTTTATTAGATCAAGAAATAAATATACGTGCATATATACATACATGTGTGTGTATATATATACTTATTAATATATATTTTTGTGTATTTTGTAGAGTATATAGGCAAGATTTAGGGTTGGACACGTTTTAACCATAGTGGCCTAGCCATTTTTGTTTTTTTGGTTTATGGGTTAGGTGCCATGGCCGACCCACCCTCCATTGGTAAGATTGGGGTGGGTCGACCATGCCACCCACCCCTAAAAATTAATTTTTTATTAAAAATTTTCTCAATGAAACATAACTCAATTTTACATTTCAATAATGTGCGTGTGTGTGTGTGTGTGGACACACACACACATAATACTTAACATTTGATCAAAAATACAGTTATATCATCCTATATGTATATATATATATGTATATATATATATATATATATATATATATATATATATACATATACATAGACATACATGTATGGGTATGTATATAAATTATATAATTGTATATAAATCTAAGTCTGATTTCCATAACCAAATTTGTTGGGAAAAGTCATATTTTAATGTGAAGGGATATTAACTTTGTCTGGTTTATATTTTTCACCATTTCCTACAAATGCACAAATTTTTATTCTAAATTATATCTTCCTACAAGCTGGAGGTTACAGGAAGAAAAGGTAAACTTGTTTTGAATCTTAGGAAGAATATAAAATGAAAGCCATAAGATATTACTTCTTACAATATGCCCAAGTATTAAGACACAAAGCTATATTTAATGTTTGAGCTAATTCTAGGATATAAACTTCATTTCAGATATACACTTTCATTTAAAAATATAGATAATAAAATAGTGAAAAATTACAATATTTTAGCAATTTCAACAAATTTAGATCTGCACTAAAACATAATACTACAACAAAATAAAGAGCACTTCTTTCAATAATTACAACTCCAGATATTGGTAGACTTATTATAGCCCTATTATAATGCAAATTTAAGGATTTCCAATTCTTCTAAAAAATTACAGGCTTACTTTTACAAGCATACTTTGCAATGACATAAAGGTAAGTTCCTTCCATAGTCATTAATTCAAAAGAAATACATATATTTACATTCTTTACCGTACAGGTTAACAAATAATTGAAATGCAACTATTACAATCCCTCCACCCAAAACGGTGTAGATAACATGCCCATTTTGTTCTTAAAAGCATAATTCTAGCAGCTCCAATTCTTTATTTAAACCTACAACTGCTTCCCCTCCATTCTGGAACACACAAATGAGGGCAGGGAGCAAGGAAACACTCTGGACTCCTAGCATAATTCCAATCAAGGGGTGAAGTGAACCCCTCATTGGACCCTAAGCTCTAACCAAGAAGTAATGTAGGGTGTTCACAACCAGGAAGCTAAACAATGGCTTCCACATACAAAACATACAAACAAGACTGCAACACATAACCAACAAACAAAAAAAGAAATCTGTAACTTATCAAATAATCACATAGGCTCAATCTAGAGCCAAAGGAGAAAGAAAAATGGTGGCCACCTCCTTATACCTCCCAAGTAGGTTAGGGGTCCACCCAAAACCTCCAAGGTACACATTATAAACACTTTCATGATCTCTTTATCTCTCTACAATTCAAATACACAAAATACAGTAAGATTAACCTTTTATCTCCCCATAGGTAGAGCACCCTACCCACACTCCCTTCTCAAAACCTCACTAACTCCCTTTTATCTCCCCAATTTCCCCATATTCCCTTCTCCTTGCACCTTTCTTAAGAAAAAAAATACCCAAACCCAACAAACACATATACATACATTCAATTTGAAATATCATACACAACAAAAAAAAGAAGGAATAAAATAAGTTAAGATCCTACATTGCCATTGATGGCACCTTATTCTTTCAATAAATTCAAATTCAACTCCTCTCCACAAAGAAGGAAAACCAAAACAATCTCTTTCCAATCCAAAAGATAAGTGATCAAGGAAGTAACCCTACAATCCTTAAAGGAATGCACATAAATAGACTTGTTGGAGGGAGAGGTGATGTGGCTTCATGAAGGATGTTGCCTCATACCCCTCAAATCTACCTCACACTCTCCACACATAAACCAAATACTCATAAAGAGGTGGGTGATGATATGACACTACCAATATTTCACACAATCTCTCTTTTGCAAAATTCCAAGTTCAAGTCAGAGGATCAAAAATATGAGGCTAATAATTGCCTCTTTTCATCAAATTTTCATAATTAAAAGCTATATATGACTCCTTAAGTCATAGGTTAGTTTGGGAGAAAATTTTAAAGAGTGTGGAACAAGTAAAACTTGTCCCACAAGCCTTCAAAATTAGTCTCAAAGCCCAGATCCAAGATATGAGGTAAGGGGATGGCACACAAAACAATGCCACCCAAAAATTCAATTAACCAAAGTAAAATACTAAGGTATAACCACATACACATTGCTCCCCATTGACCACGTTAATAAAATAGCTGATACTAATAAATTAGATAGTTAATTAGGGGCACATTGACAACATAGGAACATAGTGGTGAAAGGTTACATTAGAATGTTTTTAAAAAATCACAACATCCTTAAAATAAATAAAGAACCCAGCCACAATTACATCCTTGGTCACATTGTGAAGTGCTCCCCCATCGAGACCTCCTTATAGACAATACACAACATGATGAGACATACATACATACATGCAACAACCAACTTGACCATGTTGTGAACATGGGACATTCCTTCATGGTTGGCCTTCCTATTCCCTCCTCGTTTTGTGTGATTTCATTTCCTACAACCACAAAATAATACCACATTTGGCCTCAAGGCTTCATCAATATGTTAAGGAAATCAAAACATATATAAATCATCCATCATATAATCATCATCATACATCATAGTTATATCATTATAAGGTTACACAATTCTGACATAAATCAAAGATTTAGAATTACTAATAATCACCATTCCTAATTTATGACAACCGTGAAATTCACATACTTGTTGATCACATAATATCATTAAAAAATTATTAAACCATAATATCAATTTAAACATGGGTAGAAGATCCATCTAAACACAGCCGCAAATTATATGAATCCAATATGTGATTATATAAATAAAGTAATGCTAAATCAACATCTACTGCAATATCTAGCAGTGTCAACTAAGAATCCATATAATCCATGATAAGGGTCAAATCACAATAATCATCCAATGTCCATATAGTCTATCAACGTGCTACCTAGAATACTATATCAATATCCATGTCTCTAAACAACTAGTAAAAATGATCATAACAAACATAAGTGTCAAAGAGGAGTGGGTAGTACATCCTTGTGCGTAGAAATTCAGTCCATACCCAAAATGAATCCATAAGAACCCAAGGGGAGGATACGAAGATTCAAGGTCATGGTGAAGGGTCCTAGGTTTACTACACACTCCTTGACCAAGGATTCCAATGTGACCTTGGATCCAGAAGTAATTTCAATGTCCTAACTATGACCCTACTTGACTACCACTATCCTACATCACTCTACTAAAGATGGGGAAATAAAGGAATCATAAGAGCCTAAATCAAGCAAGATAGAGGTAGGATTACCAAAAATTCTACCTAAAGCCTCGATAACTGTGTCCTGGTGCCTTCCTGGTGGTTCTCAATTCCTACATAAATTCAGTGGCTTTGTGCCATAAAACTAACTATCATCTTCGAAATGGGGCCCTTACCCTTGTTACCATGGTTTTGCGGATAATATCTCCAATGATGCCCCTTTACATCGCATCCAATGTAGTGAAACCCCTCCTATTTCCATGATAGTCCATGATATAGACCATGATGATATCGCTATAGATTGTTGCTGCTATGGCAGACGAGCTATGGTTGAGTGGGCTCTAGATGGAGCATGTGTCCTAGTGGGTCACCTAGAGGGAGGCCCCATATTATGCCCTCTCTATGCATCATGTCTCTATGAAGGTATGAATGGTGGGTGGGTTGTGGGATTTAGTTGTATGATATTATATTCAGTAACATTTCATAGGATGAGACTAGTGGGCCTTCACTTGATGATCATCACATTTTGAGAGAGTTTTAAGATGTTTTCCTTGGTAAGTTACTTGGTCTACCTCCCCCATTTGAAATAGATTTTCATATAGATTTTGTTCTAGGAGCAAAGTATATCAATCACACCGTATAGGATTACTACCCTCCACATTTTTTGAGCTAGAGCTTCAACTTTAAGGCCTTCTCAATAAGGGCCTAATCCATCCTAGTGTATCTCCTTGCGGTGCATCAGTGATTTTTGTGAAGAAGAAGGAAACATTCATTCAATTTTTTAATTATTACAAACAACTGAAAAAAATAACGATCAAGAATCATTACCCCCTTCCAGGCATTAATAATTACTTATATAAAATGAAGGGGGCTACCATGTTTTCCAAGATAAATATTAAGTAAGGGTATCATCAGTTGAGGATTATGGAGGTAGATATTCACAACACATCATTCCACATGAGATATGGCCACTATGATTTCATAGTTATTCCTTTTAATCTGAAAAATTCCCCCACAATGTTCATGATCTTGATGAATGGGGTATTAAAAATTTTCATAGACTATTTCGTGCTCATATTCCTTGATGATATATTGATATACTCACACACATGTGAGGAGCACTAGAAGAACCTTTGACAGGTTGTGCAATGTCTTCAAGAGAAATAAATTTATGGGAACTTAGAGAAGTGTGTGTTATTTTAGTTATAGGTTCACTATTTGGGTCACATCATTTATGTGGAAGGTATTGCAGTCAATCCTTCAAAGATTAGAGTAGTCATTGATTGTCCTATGATGACCAATGTTATCGAGGTACGCAGCTTCACAGGATAAACAAGGTATTACATGATATTTATGCACGATTTCTCACGTATTCCTCATCCCATCACTTCCATGTAATGGAAAGGGAAGAATTTTATATGGTTAGAGAGATGTGAGCAGCCCATCAGGACTCTAAATAAATGCCTTACTACAACACCTATCCTAGCAGTGCCAGATCCGCAGATAGACTTCTTTATTTACACAAAGGCTTCATTAGTAAGGATAGGAAGAGTATTGATGCATGATAACTGATAAAAATTGTTGCTTTTGATTCTTACAAACTAAAGGATAATGAGCTCAATTACCTGAATCATAACCTTGAGCTTGCAACCATGGTTCATGCTTTTTTTTATGGAGACATTATATGTTGGACAGGAGGTTCACACTCAGGATAGATCATTTGAGCCTATGAAACCTCTTCACACAACCCAATCTCAACACCCGTCAATGGAGTTGGATCGAGCTTCGATGCGAGTATCATGTGGAGATTCAAGATGTGAAGGGGGGGATAATGTTTTAGCGGACATCTTGAGTTGAAAAAGACACTTTTCCATGTGTACAACACTATATTAGATTTGAGAATGAGGATCTTGCACTAGCCTACCCATAATAGGTTCTACCTTTCATCCAGAGGAGATATTGAGTCACATAGAGCACTTAAAGGGAAGTTTGAAAGGACATCATTGGATTCAGATGGGATTGTTCAACACAAGGGTCAGATTTATGTTCCTAGAGATGGAGGGTTGTAACGAGATACCTTACCAATGGATCATCATGCGCCTTATCCATCCCACCTAGCGGTGAAGAAGATGCACTCCTAACTGAGGCAGTTATTCTATTGAAGTGGTCTTTAGAGGGATATAGCCCAGATTGTATCTCGGTGTCTAGAATGTCTAAGAATCAACATCCATCTAGCCTTCTTTATCCTCATTTTACACTAGAGTGGAAATGTGACACCATTTCCATAGATTTTGTAGCGCGGCTACCTATGTTGAGATACAACCATAGGGCAATGATTTTCACGGTGGATAGATTGACAAATGTGGCTGAGTTTTCTCTATGAAGACCACCTAGATAGCTAGTGCAGTGGTGTGAGTTTATTTGGATGAAATAGCAAGACTTCATGGGATTACACATAAGAAACTTAGTGACTGAAATCCTTTGTACACATCTCATTTTAGGACCAACGTTCATTTTTCCATTGGGAAAAAGATCAATTTCACTATAATTTATCACCCCATAATAGATTGTTAGACTGATTTGGTAAACCATATACTAGAGGATATGCTTCACATGTATGTTATGGATCATCAGTCACAATGGGAGGAGTATCTATATCTAGTAGAGAATGTATATAATAACAAATTTTAGAGTTCCATCAGCATGGCACCATTTCATGCATTATATGGCAGAGAGTGCATGAGTTGTTTGATCTAGGACAAATTAGAGGAAAAGATTTCTATCGGGAAAGTTATGTTATAGTATACGAAGCAGGAGGTCATCTAGAGTCGATAGAGATTACAAGAGGCATTAGATAGGTAGAAGAAGTATGTAGATAAGAGGAGAGTTGACCACAGTTATGAGGTGGGCTCGAACTTATAAAAGGAATGATAATTGTTGACAATTTTTGCACTAGTGCAAAAATGGGCAACGATAAACTTCATTACGATGGATAGCATTGGTGAAATATGTGTGATGTTAATGATGTTACTTTTCAATTAATTAATGATGACATGTAATCTACAACTATGTGTGATGTTACAAAACATAACAAATCACATAGTACGTAATTTCATGTTATCTTCAACAAAAGAACACAAATCCTCAAAGGACAGTTGTGTTGTCTTGATGAAGACACTGAATTATAGAATAGATGAAGTGTTAGATTTTGGAGCAGCAATCAAGAATGCAGATTACAGAAATTAAAGTTCATTACTAGATGTTATAGGTATTCTTTAATGTTAATTCTTTCATTATTAAGGCATTCAATTATATTACTTAGTTGTTTAGTTCATCATACAATTCATACAGAAATCTGAAATGCAGAAAGAAATACACAACTAAATTTTCAGAATTCAATGTTTTATTCATAAGGAATGTGAAATTTTCCCACACAAGCTATGGGATGTAACTAAAAAGTAAAGTACAACTACTAAAATAATAGGTACACATGCATGAAAGAGAAAATAGATGAGTAGGAATGAACCCATCATTGCCTTGGGGTTTCTCCTTCGCTTGGTGCATCTTCATCTTCAGCTTGTTCCTTCTTCACCTTCATTACTAAAAGCATCGTACCTGAAAAGAAGAAAAGAGAAAACTATCATTTTATGAGCTCAGGGTACAATTCATATTCCTATACTATCCTAATTCATGCATATGGATCTCTTAACAATAGGAGATATAACTACATGAAGATAAAACAACATACATGATTTACTCACTTAGAAAGAAGGAGAGAAGAAAAGATAAACCATGGACATAACAGAGACCAAAAATCCTAAATATATTCTAACTATTTTCTTAAGTCTACAGGTAGAGGTTGTAGCTGGGAAAAGATAAATCATGTCTTATAGTTCTCACAATAGTTAAAGATTGTAGTTCAATGAGACCTATCCTATGGTAGATGAAGAAGATAATTCATACGTACATGCTGGAATGAAGGAAGAATGCAACTCAAAGTTAAGCAGTTATTCTAGATATAGAAGAAGTTACTATATAGAACAAAAGAGAGACTTGCAAATAGAAGTACATATTTCAGAATACAATTCAAAGGTGAAGCTGAAGAATCAAAATTCAAAGGCTGAAGTTAACTTGAAATAGAAGATTATAGCTAAAACAAAATGAGAAAGAGGTCTGAAATTTTTTTGACAAGGATTCGCCATGTAAAACATATTTTTTAAAATTTTCCAGCATGCATATTGTTGGTATCCAAATTGATTCTCCTGTGAGGGCTGAGCAGCATCACGAAACTGGAAGGATGCTTAGAGATAGACAAATCATGATATAAGTCATTTTGTAGCCAGGGAGGGGATTCAGCTGACTCTTTGTTACTCAGGTGTTGGAGAAATGGATAGCACCTTACTAAGGATTTGATCTACCTCACTACTTTAGGTTGTGCATTCAACCATAGTGAGAGGACCCATTCTGTAACCCGTGTTGGTGAAGGATATCAAGAGATCCTTCTTTGCATAATTTTCATGAAAAACTTGAGAAAATATGATCAATACAACACAATCTAACTCTCACGAGTTGTCACACTAGAGAGTGGTGATGTTTCCTGGACAAGGTTCAAGTTACTAAAGACAATAATTGAAACCTGATTATCATTGCATATTTTGGCAGTGAAATTTGTTAAATATTTGTGGATACACAGTACAAACAGGGGTAGTTCATGTAGGATTTATCATTTGAGAAGTTTTTGGTGGGAAGTTAAGAAAGATAAAGTTGATTATACTAGATATTTGAGAGCCTTTAAAAATATTGGAACACTCACAGACAAAATGCTTCAAAATAGCCAAAATATTCCTTCAACCAGAAGGTGTGTATCAATGGAGGCCCAGAGATGCACGATTTCATACACTCTTCAAGAATTCAACACAAAGGCTCATGTTAAAGACTCAATTAAACATTGGAAATCCCTGATTAGTCATGCCTAAGATACACTCATAGGCTAACAAACAATCTTTGTCAACATAATGAAAGTAAAGTGATTTTAAATTGTTTATTTCATTACAAGATGAAATCTCTTCTCATAATGAAATTGCAAATGCCACAATACTACCACATGGATAAGATCTTGTGTGATTCAGAGGGATTTTAACATAAGATTGCAACAAGAACATGAAAAACTATTTGAAAACATTCTGAAATAAAAGCAAACACAATTATGCTCATGATCAACACAAATTCATTCAAGGTTCACTAGATTCATCAGCAGGGGAAAGTTTCTTCAACAATCTCAGAGCTTGTCAATGGTTGTACACTTGCAACCATCTTGACATGACTAAATCTACAAACATGGAAATAAACAGGTTTCTCAGACGGTCTCTCAGAAAAATGTTTTTTTCTCAAACTTTCTTAGAAAAATTAACCCCCCCATATGCAAGAGTATTCTCATTGCATTTATACAATTTCACTTTACTCACTCATCCCAAATTTTCCCCCAAAAAACTAGAATATTCAGAGGAATACTTTGTTTGTTACAAATTTGTTCCAGAAAGTGATATTTAACAAATTTACACCCAAAAGCTGCTAGGTGTACAAAAGATAAGCTTTTTCAATTATTTCCACCAATTTTTTTTAACTGGGGTGTCTGGTTGTCTCTTCTAGAAAATTATTTGGAGCATTCCCTTGTAATTCTAAAAACATGATGCATACAAAAAAGAGGAAGAATGTGTGTAAGCTTGTTGATCATCTTTTGCACATGCATCTTAATTATCTTCATCCTTTTCCGCTACATCTTGCTCTGCTTTCATAATGGTCATTTTCTACAGGTGCCCAAGCAACTCTGTTTCAAAACATCAACTTTCACACTTCTCATAATTCACAAATTGAGCTCCACAATCAATTCGATTGCACTTCATGTGATAAAAATGACAAGAGACCATGAAATTAACAATAAAAGGATGAAATAAATTTGAATCTCTTAAGGTCCCTGGTTTGTGTAGGAGATAATAATGGAGGCAAAACCAGATGCATTGTATCATAGCCGTTAACTTTGTCTTTCACAACTTAAAATTTGAGTCGTCCACGTGGAAAAGATCTTGGGTTGAAGTGGCCTAGGGGGTACTTTTTGTATTTTGTGATCACTTTAAGAAAATGAGTACTTTTGGACAATTTGGCCCACCCACTCTGCTTTTGATATAGGCTCAACATGTGGCTTTACCTGGGCGATCGACGGGGTCTGCGGCTTCACTTTATAACTTTATTCCCTTTCACAAAAAAATCCAAAATTCCAAAAGTGCTTTGGCGACCCACCTCCCCGCTTTGAATTTTCAATGTTGACTCAAACATGTGACATTATTTGGTCCCCCACAGTGGAAAGTCGCAGATCATTTTATAACTTTACTCCTTTTCACAAAAAGCCAAAAAACTTCAAAGTGCTCTGATAGCCACCTCTCCCAACTTTTGACTTAAAAACCACCACATGTCCTTTTGTGGGCCTTAGGCATTCCTTTTATATTTTCATTCCTTTCTTTATAGTGCCTCAAAACACAAAAAGGACACGCCTTTCCATAACCACTTTATTTATGACATGTGTACATCTTCAAGGTAAAAGTAAGAAATTTTCTCTGCCACTTCATAATTTTGACTATCCAATTAGAAATCATCGGGGCCACGAGACCAATTTGACATTTTTTGTAAAAGTGACGAAAAGTGACAAGTTCACCAAATAGACCCACCGTGCCTTGTCCAATTAAAGATGACCACATATCCGTAGGTGTTGGGATAAAATTTGACAGGGAAAACATGACCATGGAAAAATAAAATGAAGGGGAAACTTCACCATTCACACCCAAATTACAAAATGTTCCTCATGGACAAGAGAAACTAGTAAATAATACAAGGCTCAACATGATCCACAACCATTAGAGAAGGATTTACAACAACAACCTATAAATGATAAAAGTTTCACACATCCATACAGGGAGATAAAAATACTTCAAACCAAGCAGACTGAGAAATTTTTTGAACAAACAGGGTGAGATTAAATCGAGCACCAACATCAGCTCTGACTTGGGGATGGGCACTCCCAGCGAGTGCCACAAGAACAAAATAGTAGACCATGTGCCAAAAATCCATTGGGAAATAGAGTCAAGAACCAACCTCTAAAACAAAGAAACAATAACCAACCTCCCAAGGACAAACTGAGAAACCAACAAAAACCAGTCACCAAGGACCAGGACAAACTGAAATAGAAAAAACACAAAAATAAACAAAACAAAACCAAAGACTATACACTGTACAATGATGCGTACCTTGATTCTGAGAAATCAGTCAAGGAAATGTTTCAAGTGCCTTCCATTAACAGGAAACTCAAGCAATTCCCCATCTAGGTCTTTTAAGAAAAAGGTGTGCTCACCAATCCGAATGTCAATAGAATAAGGGCCCATCCATAATGCATCAAACTTTCCATGTTTTCCCTTATCCTCATGTCTACTATCCCACAATAGCACAATATCTCCACACTGAAAACTCTTGGAGTTACCTTTTTATCAAACAATTTCTTCAATTTCTCCCTGAAATTCACATGTCTTTGATGGGATTCTCTTCTCTCTTCATCTAATTAAAAAATTTGATTGATACGAGCATCATAGGGACTAACCTCCTGGTCCTCCAATTGTTGAATAAATTGATAAGAAGATAATTACATATGCAGGGGAAGTAGAGCTTGAGTTCCATACACCAACTCAAATGGAATTTTTCCAGTAGCTCTTTTAACAGTGATTCTATCAGCCCAAATAAAAAATTCAACTGCTCACCCCACTTTCATTTGTTTAACTCCAAAGGTCCTTCTGATTATCTTCAAAAAATTATTGTTGCTTGATTCTGCTTGTCCATTACCTTGGGGATTATAATTTGAAGCATATGCTAAATTGATCCCATACTCATGACACATGGCTACCAAAGGTTTGGCTCAAAAACTCATAGCATTGTCAGCAACTATTTTAGTAGGCACTCCAAACCTGTAAATTATATGATTCAGAATGAAGTCCATAACAATTTGGTGGGTAGCTTTCTTGGTAGGGATTGCCTCCACCCACTTGGTGAAGTAATCAGTGGCCACTAATATCCACTTGTGGCCTGCACTTGAAGAATCTGAAATCTCACCAATGAAGTCCATTCCCCACTACTTAAATGGGGCTTCAATTGATACAGGATGCAAAGGGAGGGAGCCTGAAGCTTTCAATCTTCCTGAAAAATGTTGACAACTCTCACACTTTCTTACCAGTAGAGTTGTATCTTTAAAAAGAGTTGGCCACTAGTAACCAGCCCTTAAGATTTTATGAGTTGTGACTCTTCCAACAAAATTCCCTCCACAAACTCCTCCATGGAAATCATCAATTATTTTTGGGGCTTCATCTTCAGTGATACATCTCAAAAACTCCCTCAGGGTTCTTCCAAGCTAACCCATAATCAGTGATGATGTATTTTTGGGAGGATAACTTAAGTGCTCTCTTTTGATTCTTTCTTAGATACTCAGGCCACTGTAGATGTTTGAGATAAAAAATAATATCCTTGTACCATTCAGAATTTGTCACTTTCTCAAGAATATTCAATCTTTCTTCTTCAACCTCATTTATCTCAATTGTTTGCAGGTTGCTTTCTGCCATTAGCTTTGCTAGGCCCAATCCTCTGACCAATTTTGTAGTTTGGATGTCCATATCATATTCTTGCAATTTATTTGCCCATCAGCATCTTTTACTTGAAAGTTCCATATATGATAGTATATCCTTAACCATGGTATGGGGAACATATGCTATGACTTTAGAACTCAAAATATATGGCCTAAATATTTTTTTTTCTCTGACCAAAGAAAATTCTTGCTTCTCCATGATAATATACTTCAATTATGCTCCTTGTAATGATTTACTAAAGAAAGAAATTGGTCTTTCAGCTCCTTCATCATCCTTTTATAACAACACAAATGCAATAGTATTCTCTAAAAGAAAAGGAAAACATTTGGAAAGCCTTTTTATAATCAGAAGCTGCTAAAACGGGAGCATTTTTCAATGCTTGTTTGATCCCAGTAAAGGCTTGAACAACTACTTCCTCCCATTTAACACTCTGATCTTTCTTCAACATAGTTGTGATTGGGATAGTTAATTCAAAAAAGTTGGAAATAAATCTCCTAATAAAATTTATCTTCCTGAAAAAGGATTGAATTCCCTTTTTGGTTCTTGGAATAGGAACTTTGACTAATGGCTTCCACTCTCTCAGGATCAATCATGACCCCTTCTTTTGACACAATATGTCCAAGCAGCTTTTCCTTTTGAACCCCAAAATGACATTTCTTAGGGTTCAGTGATATACCATATTCCCTACATCTTAACAACATATTTTCTAAATGTTGTAGGTGATCATTTTTTCCCTTTAAAATACTGTTACATTATCCTGATACACAACAATGAAGTCATTTATGTATCCTAAGAATGATACATCCATTTCTCTTTGAAATGTGGCTCTAGCATTCATCAAGCCAAAAATGACATTCTGACATACACATAGGTTCCCCATGGAGTGGTGAAAGTGGTTTTGATTCTCTCTGAATTGCTTCACAACCACTTGGTTATACCCAGAGAAAACCATCCAAAGTGGATAACAACTCAGAACCAGTAACTAATTGCAACATGTTATCCATATTTGGCAAGGGATAGTTGTCCTTGATTGATGCCTTATTTAAATTTCTGAAGTCAACACACAATCTTATATCCCCATTTTTCTTTCAAACAGGTACCAGGTTTGCTACCCATGAGGAGTATCTTGTAGGCTGTATAATTCCTCCATCCCTTAACTTTTTCAACTCTTCTTGCATTTTTAGAGAAAGGAGGGGATTAATTGGTCTTTGTTTCTACCTAAATGGCTTGGCATTAGCTTCTAGGGGTATTTCATGTTGAAAAAGGTCTTCCCTATATGCTTTCAATTCTGAATATGACCATGCCAAGCAATCCTGGTACTTTTTTAGCAATTGGACATATGACTGCTTTTCTTCTTTATTCAAATTGTTGCCTAACCATATTTTCCTAGGTTTATCTTTTGTGCCCAGGTTATGTTCCTCAACATCCCTCGAGGCTGACATGTGTCTATTAATAATGCAGTCAACATTATCAAAATTTGATTCCAGTGCAACCAAACCTCTGGGAATAGTATTAGTTTTCAATTGGATAATGTCCTTACCAAATAAGGTCTCTTTTCCTTCACCTACACAAACCATTGGTTCCCAGTCCATACTTTGATTGGAAAATTCTCCTTTATTCTATAGAAACCTTTTGACCTGAGCATCATCTTCAAACACCTGTCAGTGCTTGATATTGTCAGGGACAGATGGCCTGGTCAATATTTCAATATCATATTCACAATAGGGAGACATTGTACAATTTTCAAACCTAGATCCCAATACTACCAATTTGTCTACTACAGTATTATAGCTCCTATCATGATGTATTATATTGAAAGAATCAAACATTTCAATGAAGTCCCAAACTGCATGCTTATACTGTTTCATTCTTTGATTCTTTGTTGCATACAATTTTCTAACTTACTTGACTATCAGCTCTGAATCCCCTTTAACAATAATATCCTTGACACCATATTTCCAAGAAATCCTTAAACCCAACAACAATGCTTCATACTCTGTAATATTGTTTGTACACTCAAAATTGAGTTTAAAAGAAAAGTTAAAAACCTCTTGGCTTGGAGATATCAAAACAACACCGACACCATTACCAAATATAGAACATGCTCCATCAAACATCAGATTCCAAGGAGAACCTACCTACTCAGGATACTTGCACTCATCAATTTTATGCTCCTTACAATCAGCATATCCCACAAAGTTATCAACATCAACAGGTTGTGTACAATACTTCATAAGAAGCATTGTTAGGATCCTCAATAATATGCAACATTTTCTTCTCACCATATAACTTCACAAGGCTTCCCTCAATTGGTATGGTTGCATAAGACATGTCCATTTGCACACTTCCACCCACACTAGCTGCCCATTTTCTAGATAATAACATCCCCCATTTGGCAGGACAATCCACAATAACTACATTCATGGTTAAGTATTTTCCTGGATAAGCTGCAATTGCACTACTAATCCTTTGACATATCCAATTACTGGCACTTCTCTTGAATCCATAGCAGTACATTTCCCAAAATATGTTGTTACCTTGATATTTAACTCATTCATTACCTCAAGAGGCATTACATTACATGAGGCTCCTGAATCAAACATGTAGTTATGTACCAGCCTATCTTTAATAATCAAAGTGGTAAAAAATGGATCGACATCCAACTGAGATTCAACCAGAGAAGTTCCCAAATATACCTCAGATGATTCACCCAGTTCCTCCAATGCTTGTGGTATTTCTGATTCTGCAATAATAGGAGGAATCTCTACATTATTAACACTTTTTCCCTGAGTAATATTTTCTTCCTTAAATCCCAAATATTCGAATGCCCTTTTCCTATGCTCAGGGATCCTGAGTAATTCAACAATGGGAACAGTGACCTTGATCTGACTCAAGATTTGGGCTATGTCACAAGGAACATATTTGGGTAGGGTAGTATTAGGAGGGAGATTCACCACTTCCTCTGATAATATAGGTGTTTTCAGAGTCTGGGCATGGGCAGGAGTACAGGTTTTATTTGGGGTAGTTAGGCCTTTTCCAGATGTATCTTTCTTAGGGGTTTCCTTCAGATATTGGTAAGAACTGGAACTTTTTGGCTTGGTTTGTGGCCCTCCCCCTTTGACAACCTTACTTCTGGTGTTATATTCTTTCTCCTGAGTAACTACTGCATTCATCAACAGTTTCCTGTCCTCTTCAGAAGGGATCCCTCCATCATACTTTTTAATCATCAAGGCCCTTAAGTATTCAAAATCATGATTAGGCAGATCAAATGCTTGCACCATATCAATTTCAAAAGTATTAATAGGAGGAAGAGGTAATACCCAGATGAACACAATCCCAAAAGTTTTCAACAGTTCTGGCACTTATCAATTCAGTTGAGGTTGCCCCATGCCATGATTTTGTAGGGAATTCCATCATGCACACATCATCATACGTCTCATCATCATCTGATTCCTCAACTTCTTGATCTACATCACATGGGGAGTGTGGTAATAAACACCTATCACACCACTCGATAACATTGGCCTCCTCCACAGTAGCAACCCTGAAGTCAAAGGATCAGGAACCAATCTATTCTCCATAGGTTGAGGTTATTTATTACCTGATCCCATGGGCCCTTTCCCTCTGTCATCTGGTCTATGATCACCTCTGGGATGATTTCCAAATCTCTCCTGACCTTGTGGCTTGTGCTGACCCTGGGAACTTTGTCCTATCCCTTTTTCTGCTCTGGCCAGTTTATAGGATATCTCTTTAACTGCTCCAACCAAAGTTTTTACAACCTCTTCCAGATCCACAACTTTGTTTGATTGAGGCCTTTCTGGATTGATTAACTTGACACCCTCTCTCTTAGGAGGCTTTCCAACTTCTTTGATGTTATTTTATATTTGTAAGGCCATGGTGAAAGCCTGCCTCAATGTTCCCAGGTTCTTATCTCTCAAGTAATAAGAAGCATTTTTATCAAAAGCATCAGAATATTTTATCAAACAGGACTCATCACTTGGCCTTAGGATTATAGGTAGCCTATTCAAGGTTTTATTGAACAAAGTATTGAAATCATGGAAATATTCATTTGGATTTTTCTTTATATTTTCAAATTCAGATAAAAGGAACCTAAGATCTATCTTATCCCCATAGTGCAATCTAAAGGTTATTTTAATCTCGTTCCATGAATCTATTGAATTATCTAGTAAATCCTTGTACCAGTCACGTGCATCCTCCTCAAGAGTATGAATAAACAACTTTACATACACATCTTCAAACTCAATTTCAAAATATTCCATCATATTGACAAAGAGTTTCAAATGTTGGTCACTAGTGATGGCATTATTCCCTTGAAATTTTGGCAACCTATTTCTGACATCTTGTGGCACCATATTAGGATATCCATCCATACCTCTGAAATCTATAGGTCCAAAAGTGTTGACAACAAAAGGAGGTCTAGGTGGAGGTTGGGCCATATTGCCTTGAGGCAGTGAATTTACAGGAGAAACAAAATGATAGGGAATGAGGGGTCTTTGGAGCACAGGAGTATAACTTTCAAAATAAATATTCTCTAATGACTCAGCTTCGTGGAAAACCCTATCAACCTTGAAAAAACAGGGGAAAACTGAGAGGCACGCTTTTCAGACACAAATGATGGCCCCTCTCTAGTTGGAGAACTCAAATTTATATAAAGATTACTTGGTTCAGAATCACTTGAAGATGTATGGTAATCTTCAACCATAGATTGATCACCTTTCAGAACTGATATCTCCTTTTTTGATTCTTGATTTCCAACAACTTTCCAGACTTTTTTTCCTTCTGAATTTGCTTTTCCTAGTTCTGGAAAAAAACTTTTAGTAGGATCCCTAGTGAAGAAATACCTTCTTCCCTCCAACTTTGCAAATATCGATGAAAAATTTCACTTGACACAGGTTAAGACACTGGTAATCATCAAAATTTCAATTCAACATGGAGTCACCACTAAGGATTTTCACCTTAGTTGTGCAGATGCACTATAAGTAACTTGCCAAGTGTCTATCAATGCTTAATTTCTACAAATATTAATAGATCTGACCTTCCTTTACCCACATTTATCACTATTGATGCAAATTTAGTGCAATAACCACTAGAAACTAGAAATATTGCACAATGAACTTGTAATCTTGCACAAATCTTACAAATCTCAACAAAGGATGAAATTTAAACAACTTATTTGTACTTAAACCATGTAAGGAACATTACAAGGGTTGGTATGTGTACGCATTTATAAAAATATTCCCTGACAATGGTGCCACTTAGGTGTTGTTACTACACAAATAGGTATCGGTGTTCAAATAATATTCTGCAATTAAAATAATCCCCAACAATGACACCATATTGGTGTTGTTTCCACACAAATAGTCTCCTAATCCTCTGGTCCCTAACAATGCCACTTTTTGGTGTTGGTATCCAAATTGATTCTCCTGTGAGGGCTGAGTAGCATCACAAAACTTGAAGGATGCTTAGAGATAGACAAATCATGATATAAGTCATTTTGTAGGTGGGGAGGGGATTCAACTAACTCTTTGTTACTTAGGCATTGGAGAAATGGATAGCACCTTACTAAGGGTTTTATCTACCCACACTACTTTATGTTGTGCCTTCAACCAGGGTGAGAGGACCCATTCTGTAACCCGTGTTGGTGAAGGATATCAAGAGATCCTTCTTTGCACAATTTTCATGAAAACCTTGAGAAAATATGATCAATACAACATAATCTAACTCTCACGAGTTGTCACACTAGAGAGTGGAGATGCTTCCTCGAAAAGGTTCAGGTTACTAAAGACAATAATTGAAACCTGATTGTCTCTGCATATTTTGGTAATGGAATTTGTTAAATCTTTGTGGATACACAGTACAAAAAGGGGTAGTTCATGTAGGATTTATCATTTGAGAAGTTTTTGGTGGGAAGTTAAGAAAGATAAAGTTGATTATACTAGATATTTGAGAGCCTTTACAAATATTGGAACACTCACAGAACAAAATGCTTCAAAATAGCCAAAATATTCCTTCAACTAGAAGGTGTGTATCAATGGAGGCCCAGAGATGCATGATTTCATACACTCTTCAAGAATTCAACACAAAGGCTTGTGTTAAAGACTTAATTAAATGTTGGAAATCCCTATTTCATCACACCTAAGATACACTCATAGGATAACAAACAATCTTTGTCAACACAGTGGAAGTAAAATGATTTTAAATTGTTTATTTCATTACAAGATGAAAGCATTTCTCATAATGAAATTGAAAATGCCACAATACTACCACAAGGATAAGATCTTGTGTGATTCAGAGGGATTTTAACATAAGAATGCAACAGGAACATGAAAAACTATTTGAAAACATTCTGAAATAAAAGAAAACACAATTATGCTCATGATCAACACAAATTCATTCAAGGCTCACTATATTCACCAGCAGGGGAAATTTTCTTCAATAATATCAAATATTTTCAATGGTTGTACACTTGTAACCATATTGACATAAATAAATCTACAAACACAGGGAAATAAACATGTTTCTCAGATAGTCTCTCAAGAAAATGGTTTTTCTCAAACTTTCTAAGAAAAGTTAACCCCCCCTTTAATCAGTCATTCTCATGCCTTTATAAAATTGCACTCACTTTACTCATCAAATTTTTCCTCCAAAAACAAGAATATTCTGAGGAATACTTTGTTTGTTACATATTTGTTCCAGAAAGTGATATTTAACAAATTTACACCCAAAAGTTGCCAGGTGTACAAAAGATAAGCCTTTTCAATTATTTCCACCGGTTGTTTTAACTGGGGCATCCGGTTGTCTCTTCTGGAAAAATATTCGGAGCATTCCCTCTTGATTCTGAAAACATGACACACACAAAAATAGGAAGAATGTGCATAAGCCTGTTGATCATCCTTTTCCTCTTCCTTCTCTTAATCCTTTTCTCTGCATATTGATCTGCTTCATTGGTGGTTTTCTGCAGGTGCCCGAGTAATTCTGTTTCAAAACAACAACTTTCACACTTCTCAGGTTCACAAATTGAGCTCCACAACAATTCTGATTGCACTTCACTGATAAAAATGACAAGAGACCATGAAATTAACCAATAAAAGATGAAATGCATTTGAATCCCTTAAGGTCCCTGGTTTGCGTAGGATCAATAATGGTAGCAGAACCAAATGCATTGTATCACATAGTCGTTAACTTTTCTTTCACAACTTCAAAATTGAGCCGTCCACATGGAAAATATCTTAGTTGAAGTGGGCCTGGGGGTACTTTTCACATTTTGTATCACTTTAAGAAAATGTGTATTTTTGGACAATTTGGCCCACCCCTTCACTTTTGATATAGGCTCAACACGTGGCTTTACCTGGGTGTTGATGGGGTCTGCGGCTTACTTTATGACTTTACTCCTTTTCACAAAAAAGCCAAAATTCCCAAAATGCTCTGCGACCCACCTCCCCACTTTGACTTTTAATGCTGACTCAACACATGTGACATTATTTGGTCCCCAGCGGAGTCACGACTCATTTTATAACTTTACTCCTTTTCACAACAAAGGCTAAAATCTTCAAAGTTCTCCGATGACCCACCTCCCCACCTTTGAATTTTCAATGTTGACTCAACATGTGGCTTTATCTGGTCCCCAGCAGAGTCTCAGATTCATTTTATAACTTTTAATCCTTTTCACCAAAGGCCAAAATCTTCAAAGTGCTCTCGACGATCCTGCCTTCTCTACCTTTGACTTTTCAAACCACCATGTGTCCTTTTGTAGGCCTTAGGCATTCCTTTTACACTTTTACACCTTTCATCATAATGCCTCAAAACACAAAATGGGCATGCTTCCTGTACAACCACTCATTTTACGACACGTGTACATAAAGTAAGAAATTTTCTCTGCCACTTCATATTGTTGATAGCCAATTAGAAAATCATCGGGGCCATGGGACCAATTGGAATTTTTTACAATTGTGACAAAAGTGACAAGTTCACCAAATAGACCTGCCATGTTGTGTCCAATTAGAGATGAACATGTATCCGTGCAGGCGTTGGGATAAAATTTGACAAGGAAAACATGACCGTATGGAAAATTAAAAACAAGGGGAAACTCCAACAATCACTCCCAAATTACAAACTAGTCTGAACATGGAAAGAAACCAGTAAAAAAATAGTAGGCATGACATGATCCACGGCCATAGAAAATGATTTGATGACAAAAACCTGATAAATATAATACTTCATGCATCAACATAAGGAGACAAAAAGACTTCAAACCATGCACACTAATTTTCTTTTGAACAAACAGGGTCAGATTGAATCGAGAAGCAACACATATTAAAGCTTTAATAAAATAAAATGTAGTTTTTGAGCAGAAAGGAAATGGAATACACTTTCAGTTATGAAATTGAATTAATTTGGATCATTCATTATAGCTTAACAACTGAAGGAAATAAAGTTTTAAATTAATCTTACAAAGTGCATCCTTTCTATGAAGTTTCATCTTTCAATTGAAGAAAGTATGAGTACACAAAAATGCTACCATAACAAAGAACTACAAATATTTAAAGTAAGGAATGAGATCAATAAATTAGGTTCATCATAGTAGATCAAGAACAGAGCTCAATTTATTAAACAATCATGTTTTACCAGAAGAATCAAATAGGTATGGTTTGAAGAACAAAAACATTTTTTCAACATGTTTAGAGTTAATGTTCAATTACAAGAATTAAGAATTTTTTATGAATATAGAAAGAAAGTAAGTAAACATGTTCAGGAGATAGAAGTTAAGATGACTCTGATACACTTGTCTAAGAGAAAAAGGGCCAAGGAGAATTAACCAACGAAACTCTAAAAGGAAATAGCTCAAGAAGAAGAAAATCTAGTAGAAAAGGCATCTAAAGTTTTAGGACGTAAAATCCTCATCTCCAATAAAAAGAATGGAGGAATACCCAAATCTGGGTTTTTTAAAAGCAAAAATACAATTTCATACAAAGGAAAGTAAAGGAAACCATAAAAGTGAAACCACTATTCCAATTCTAAAAGATAAGTAAAAGAAAATTTCAAATTTGAAGAGAGCTTTAGAATAGAGAAATTTTAGAAATGATTCAATTCAGGAAAACAACCCTCAGCAACAGTGTCTACAAGTTCAACATAAGGCTCCAAAATAGGGAATAATGGAGTTCAATATAAAATAGAAATACTGTAGATGAAATCCAATTAGTAAATATTATCTATCGAAGAGCTCAAGTCTCCAAGAGGGTCCAACATCAAGTTCCATAATAACAGTCTCAACTTGTACTGAAGCATGATACAACAATACTCACACCTCTACTTTGCTATTAACATCATCAATCACTTCAAGTTCAAATTTCCAAGACATAAGGGAGTTTTCAACTTTCAAAGTACAAAGTATATTTTTGGCTCTAAATACGCACAGGATTAGGAAATAGATTGAAATAAATATGTATTTCGTTATAATCCTTAAAAGAATAGATTGCAGAATCGAGAAAGAATGAAGAAGTCCAAACACCCACATCAATAAGCCTTCAGGTCTAATCAGTTTAGAGAAAAAGGAATACCCTCTAGCATTTAGATCACAAACTCAGATAGAAAACCTTGAATAAAAATTACATGCACATCCAGGCTAAAGAGAGTTTCAAAGTTTTTCTTTTAGAAGTCAACATTCCCATTGAAAATCAGTTTCAAGTTGCAGATCTGAGAGAGAAAATTACAGTTTCTGGCTTTAATCGAAAAACCCATTAATGGGTATCAAAATCAGAGTAAGAAACAAGGACTTACTGATTAAATTGAAGTTGAGAAAACCCTCGGGAGGTCATCTAGTTTAGAGCTAAAGAGAAGAAAACTCAGAAAATGAGTTTCAACTCGAAATGGCCAAGGTCGAACCAAGGGGTCACATGAAAATGCAAGGGAAAAACAAGTATCAGTATTTTGAAATCGAAATGGAAAAAGACAAAGTAACAGTGGTGCACAGGAGATCAAAACTTACCATTCTTTGTCAAACAGTATGACAGTTACATAGTCTCGAGCTCGAAGGACTTCAACAAAATGAATATAACTCAAAGCCTTGAGCTCTAACCAAGGTTTCAAAAGCCAAATCCACAGAGCTCGAGTGTAGAGAAAGGTGTCTACCAGGAAACCTTACATAGCTTCGTAGAAGGTAGAGAACTATAAAACCGAGCTCAAATATTTCTCAGAAATAAATGAACTGAGCTCGGCAAAAAAAAACAATAACAACCACAATGCTCCACTTTGAAAGCTTGGGGAAAATAAATAAGAGAATTCACAGATACACAGAGCTCAAAGTTGAAGATAATGGCAAAAAATACCCACAACTACTCAAAAAACTTGAACAAAAGAAAAACTACGAAATGCGGATGCAACCGAGCTCAGGAAACCATTAATGCAAAGGGGCCGAGCTCGAAAGATTTTCAAGCAATGGTGTCAAGAAATATTTTTCCAGGGCTTTGGCCACAGACCAAAAATCCAAATGAAGTGATCATTAGGGTCAAGTTACCCTTTACCATGCAAACTCGATAGGCGAGTCAACAAAACTCAACCACGATTGAAGCATCAATGATCAGAAATAAAACCGTGCAAAGATCAACGTCTCCAAAACGATCCCCAAAATTTGAAGCAAACCACCATGATCAGGATGCCACCGGCCATATTAATTGTGGGGTTAAAACCCTAATCACAGGTTCAAGATTGATGACAGAAGATGAAAAGGACAGAGATCAACGATTGAAAAATGATCAACAATATTCAAAGCAAATTGCAATGATCAGGATATCACTAATCATGATAAATTCTAAAGTCAGTAACCCTAATCATGGGTCAAATATCAATGGCCGTAATTTAAAAGGATGCCACGTCAATGCTCAGAAATCAATCACCAATATCAAAGAGAACTCTACCTAATTTATTCATGTCACCGACCAAGTATTGGAGGGGTAAGTCATCATCACGAGGGGTCCAGCCCTTATTATATTAAAATTATTTGCATTTTTCAATAGCCACTATAGTCCAAGCTCAAATATACCAAAATTGTCGACCAAATCATGTTATGCAATGATCACCCAAAAGGTAAGGTTTAAACCATGGTCTATGTCCAAGAAAATCAAAAGGGGGCTGACAACTATACATGCTCACAATGATAACCAAGACCAAAAGGTGGCAGACTATGATATAGCATGTGTTATCAAAGGGTGGTCCAATGGCATTGTTTGCATTGACCTTGTAAACTATGTAATATGCCATCTAAACCAATAATCAAAGAACACTTACCTTAATACTTACAAAGTTACCTCATACTCATCAAATGGTGAAGTGCAAAAGTGGTCCCCACTATTGGAGGGGTTGGAGATGATTTAAAGTATGTTATCCATGTGACCACTAGAAGATAAGGAATGTCAACATCAGAACTTGAGCTTGGAGGTGGTCCCCATCAAGTGGATATTTGGATGAATTATTTTTGCAAGGTATTGCAAATAATGTAATTAATTTTTCTCACTCACAGGGAGATGATTTTTTTTGCCTTCACAACAGGACAGATCAATAAAAGGACATAATTTGCATGCACTAAGAGGAGACTTGCTCATCAAGCAAGATTTATTATTAGCAAATTATTCACCCATGCTTTTCTTAAAAATAGAACAATCAACTGCAATTTGACTATACGTAATCAAAGGCTATTAATGCCTCTTTTTATTAGTTTGCTTTATTTTATTCCTTTATTTATTATAGAATAAAGGATAAAAATAGAATGCATGGGTGAGTACAACCTTAGTCTATTTTTAGGAAGGGTGGGTGAATTAATTTTGCTATATATTGTGTGCCTTGGCAAAGCACAAAGGGGAAATTTTAGACATAGGAGTGCTAAAGTAGTTTTTGCAAGTTTTGTCCTTTGAATGTGAAGTATTTTCTTACCTTTCCAATTATTTGCAGTCTTGTGTATGTTTCCATTAATCTTGTGAATGTTGAATTCCCTGATTAATCATCTTACCCTATTGCAAATTCAGTAATTTTTGCATGATATTAATGTGTATGTGTAACTTAGTAGTATTGTTGTGATTCTTTTCCCTCAATACATCAAAGTGTTTACCCTTAATTATTCTTCAGAAAACTGTTGGCTTGTGCATCAGAAATTCATTCCATATCAATTGTGTATGTACTCAGTCAAAGACCTCATACATGTTTCGTGTATCACCTCAGTTTTAATTTCATTTTTACAGTCATCTTTTACCCTTAAACCCTAGAAAATCAGTTTAGGATACATCAATAAGGAACCAACCTTGATACCGAAGACTCACCTCAAAATAGGTATACCCACAGACCTGAGGTGTTTCCATTGTATCTACGAAAGAGAGAGATAAAATTTGCAAGCTTAGAACACCTGCATCCATCTCTCTACAGGGTGTACTTTCAAGAGATAACAGTTTTTGGCACACCCAGTGGGACAATGAATCAGATCTGCATGCAAGTTACAAAATTCACATAGATTACAACAGATTTACAACAGATAAAAGTTACTTTCGGGACAACAAGCTACAACAATTTATTCTAAATATTTAAAGATCTATTTGGTGACTCTGTAAAATTATTTCAGACCAGTATTGCAGCATGTTCCATGCCTAAAGTGACTACAAGATCATCAGTAAGAGGAATTCCTTCTGAGTTTATTTCTTTACCTTTTGAATTTTGCAAGAAGGAGAAGAGTTGGTAATACTTTTCCTTATAATAGGTATAGATTTGGTAATCCTCCTCCCAATATTCCTTCACCATGTATCAATATTTTCGTTCAGATCCTAGGTTTTCAAATGGCTATTAAACCACCTAGGAAATTTTGTGACCTTTACTAATGGCAGCCCATTAGTAATCCCAGTTTATCATGACATCCCTAATGCTGCCATGAAAAGTTTTCCATCATTCACTGGTGAAAATCAGGTTACACCTATAGAGCACATTAAAGATGTTGTAGCCTTATGTGTAGTTCATAATATCACTCATGAAGATGTGGCTTTGAGACTTTTAGCTGCATCCCTTAAAGGACAAGCCTTGCAATGGTATAGAAATTTAGAGATTGGATGCATAAGAACTTGGGATGATTTAGGTGGTAAATTTCTGAAACAATTTCAAGATAATTCAGATCATTTATCTCTCATAGAACAATTGTCTACCATTAAAAGAGCTCCCAATGAATTTATGTCTAGTTTCAACATCCGTTTTTCTAGAACTTGGGAAATAATTCTAGCAAGTGTCAAGCCTCAAGTTGATCATGTTTTTCTTTATTATGCCAGAGCATTAAATAGTGATATTTCAACTATGATTCAGTCTATGGGAGGAGAGACTCTCCCAGTAGCCTATGATATCTCCATCTAAGCTGAAAATATCCTTATTCAAGCTGGAAAATTAGCACCAAGGCCTTCGATGCCTTTTCTGGCAGATTTAGCACCTATCCCTCAACCTATCACGATTATAGAACCTGTTGTTGCAGCCCCATCAGATGACGTATTTAAAGCTTTACAGACTATGGGGAACAAGTTGACTTCAATTGAGAATAGGCTTGCATTACCTAGCAGACCTTATCAGGCTCCTTATCAGCAAAAGAAGCAAAATAGGTAGCCTTACAAACAAAATCAAAATTATAGGCAGCCTTATCAGCAAAGGCAGTTTGATGCAAAGGCTCCTATTTCATCTAACACTTTAGTTCTAGTTCATATGGCTATGAAAGAGTGGTGTCAACCTTGTAATCAACCTCATTCAGCTACAAGTTGCCCAAATGCTTTTCTAAACATAAGTCTTGTTGCACAACCTCAATCTGAGACATTGTTCATGCCTCAAATGGAGGGTGGGTAGCAAGATACTTAGGTTCAGAAGGCACCTGAACAAAACTTAGTTAGTTTCAGTGAGGATGATTTCATTGCAGTTACTACTAGGGCTCAAGAAAAAGCTGCAGAAAGTAAAAAACAACAAAATAGGCTTGTTCTGCCAATTGTCACTGATAAAACAACAACTATAGGCCCAAAACCAGCTAACAATGTTGTTGTTCCTAAAAAAATAGCAAGTGTGTCAGCTGGTAAAGAGCAACAAAAATAGCTACATCCTGATCCAAGAAGGTTATTTATACCTCAGATATCAAAATTAGCTGAAGTAGAATCAATTTTTGCCAAAGCCTATGCTAAAATAGTAGAATCTGTCTCTAAAATTGTTGCTTCTTTTAACATTGTTGATGTAATGAAAAATCATAATGTTAACATCTCAATGTGGGATGCTCTAAGTATTCTAGGACAACAAGATTTACTTTCTCATGAACTTGATAAGCTACAGATTTATTCTAAAACAACAGAAAATGAAGTCCAGAAAATAGACATGGTCCTTGGAACAATGGAACAAGACCGCATCAAAGAGGTTAAATGGATGGTTCAGAAATTCTTAAATGCTCATGACATCAAGAAGCCACCACCATTTTATCTATCACTGATTATTGGAGAACATCTTGTTCATAACTGTATGGTGGACAACGGTGCAAGTAGCACAGTTATGCTAAAAGTAATTGTAGAAAAATTGGGCTTGCAGTATGAACCTACAAGAAAGAGTGTTTTACAACTTGATGGAACTGCAACTAATACAGTTGGTGTCATCATAAATCTAGAGGTAACATTGCATGTTTTCCCAAATGTTTCCATTCTGCAAGATATTACTGTTGTAGATTTACCTCCTTACTTTGTTATATGTTTATCAAGAGATTTCACAGAAAAAATAGGAGGTTATCTCTCTTCAGATTGGTCCTTCTTGTTTTTCACTACACATTATGGAAGTAAGGTTACTATTAATTCAGGAACCATTGGCCAGATTTCACATTGAGCCTCACGCTTCTAATGCATTAGCTAATTATGCAGCCTTAGACAAGTCTGATTTTGATAATACAACTCATGTTTCAGCATTAGATGGTGTTTCTAACCTGTTTATGGATGAAAATACACATGAAGAACATGCTCATGATCCTTTCAAAGAAGTTGAAGAACATATTTTTGGTGTGTATTATTTGCATGAAGAAAACACACCAATTCCCTTGTTGTCCAAAATAAAAAATGCAGCAGAAGGGATTTGGAAGCTTCATTTCGATGGAGAAAAGAACAAAAAAGGACAAGGAGTAGGTTTGATGCTCACTTCCCCAACAAAAAAGGTATTTCTCAGCTTTGAGTCTCCAATTTTCATGCACTTGTAATGTAGCTGAATACGAAGCATTAATTCATGGCTTACTTTGGGCCAGAAAGAGAGGTATTAGCATGCTATAGATTTTTGGTGATTCTGAGTTGGTTATCAATCAAGTAAGAAATTTTAATGTTTGTAAGAATCCATTAATGAAGTCTTACAGACATAGAGTTTCAGACTTAATGGAATATTTCGAAGCTATCAATATCCAGTCCATTCCTAGAATAGAAAATAAGCATGCAGATAGACTTGCAACAATTGGTGCTAGTTTTAGAAGTGCTGGAACAGATTGAAAATAGTAAAAATTCAGCCTCATATTAAGCTGATTGTTAGGCCTTCTATACCTGATAATGATTTGAATTGGTAGGTTTTTGAAAGTGATGATCAAATATTTAGGTTTTTGCAAGCAAGAAGCTAAATTTTCTGCAGTAAATCAAGATAAACCATAACACTTGTATGGTGACTAGATTATTCAATTAAAGAGAAATAAACTACCTCGAGGTCTGGTCACATTAGAAGACATCTTCAACACTGATGATCAGTTAAGGAAGGTCAAAACTAAGATGTCAACAAATGCTGATAATTATGAAGAGATCTCAGTTGATGAAGGTAAAAATTTGTTTCTCAGAAAGGTATGCTCCTCAGATGAAAAACATTCATTTATTAATCTTTGCAAGGAATTTAAAGATGTTTTCACTTGGAAATACTAGGACCTGAAAGGGTTTGATCCCAATTTAGCACAACATACTATTAAATTACAGCCAAATTCCAAGCCAGTTAGGCAAAAACAGAGACCTGTAAATCCCAAAATAGAACCTCTAATGAGGAAAGAGTTATCTAAATTGATCGAATCAGGTATTATCTTTCCAGTTAAGCATTCAAGTTGGGTAGCCAATCTTGTTCCTGTTAGGAAAAAGAATGGAGAAATCATATTATGTGTGGATTTCAGAGATCTTAATAAAGATTCATTAAAATATCATTACCCACTTCCAAATATGGATCATATTTTAAGAACAATTTCTGGTGCAGATAGATTATCTCTCATGAATGGTTATAGTGGATACAATCAAATTCTAGTCCGAGAAGAAGATAGGTACAAAACAACTTTTACCACCAAGTGGGGTACTTATGCTTACAAAAGAATGCCTTTTGGCCTTTCAAATGTTGGTGCAACATTTCAATGTGCAATGGACATGGGTCTTTATATCTTGTTAAATAAATGCATCTTGGTTTATTTAGATGACATTAACATCTTCTCAAAAAAATTAGAAGAACATATAATACATCTAAGGCATAATTTTCAGTTATGCACATAGTTTGGAATATCGTTGAATCTGCTAAAGTCTATCTTTTCAGTCCATCAAGGTAAATTTCTTGGTCATATTGTTTTTAAAAATGGTTTAGTAATTGACTCTTTCAGAATTGAAGTTATATCACAGCTATCATTACCTCATCACAAGAAGGCATTACAAAGTTTTTTGGGAAAAATCAACTTTGTTAGAAGATTTGTTCCAAATTTTGCAGCATTGGTGAAACCATTGACAACTATGTTAAAGAAAGAGAAGAATTTCTCTTGCACTAATGAAGGGAGAGAAGGTTTTGAAGCAATTAAATCAGCCATCTCTCAAGCTCCTACTCTTGCAAATCCAAATTTTGATAAAGATTTTACAATGTATGCACTTGCAGAAGATGAAACAATATCAACCATATTAACTCAGGTTAATGATGAAAATGTTGAGAAGCCAATTACTTTCTTTGGACAAAGCTTGCATGATTATGAAACAAGGTACACTTTTCTTGAAAAACAAGTACTTTCAGTAGTTAGAGGACTAAATAATTTTAAGTACATGGTTTCAAACAAAAAAATTCATGTTCTTGTTTCTCATCCAAGTGTAAAATCTTTCTTGTTAAATAAAGAATTAAATGAGAAAAGAGCAGGCTGGATAATGAAGGTAATGGAGTATGATGTTAATATTCGTGTTGCAAAGATAGTTCGAGGTAAAGGTTTGTGTGAACATCTAATTTCTGATATGGAAAAACAATAGGCTACAGAACCAGAAGATTCAAAACAACATGCTGAAATTACGTATCAACAATCAGATATTATGGTGCAGCCAGAAAATCAGCAACCTGAACTTATTCAAGAAATTCAGGAATCAAGATGGATGACTGATTTAGTTAACTATCTACAACATGGCATCTATCTGGAAGGTATGGACAAGAATAAATGAAGGTATTTCAGATTACAAGTTGTACCCTATGTTTTTATTTATGGTGTGTTATTCAAAAAGGATATAAATGGAATCTTGCTGCGATGTGTTGATTATGATAGAATTCAGCAATTATTATTAGAATTCCATGAAGGACCTGCAGGAGGTCATTTTTCAGCACGTACCACAACCTTAAAAATTATGAAAGTTGGTTACTATTGGCCCAACATATTCAAGGACTATTTCAAATGGATCAGAAAGTGTAAGAAATGTGTACTTTCTTTATTGGAAAAGAACGTTTAGCTTCGCTGCCCTTGCAACCTATTTCAGTTGATCAACCTTTTATGCAGTGGGGTCTTGACTTTATTGGCATGATAAACCCACCTTCGTCACAAGGACACAAGTGGATTTTGACTGCTACAGATTATTTTACATGCTGGACTGAAGCAATAGCCTTGAAAGATGCTAATGAAACTTCGATACTATCCTTTTATGAAGGTATAGTTTACAGATTTGGTGTTCCAACAACTATCATATCAGATAATGCTTTAGCATTTCTTGGTGCAAAGGTAACAGATTGGGTTGTCAACCATGGAATTTATCTAAGTTCTTCATCTAATTATTACCCACAAGGTAATGGGTTAGCTGAAAGTACTAACAAGAATCTTTTAAGGATCATCAGAAGAACACTCAAAGACAACCAGAGAGCTTGGCATCTTATGTTGAATTCAACACTTTGGGCTGATAGAGTGACTCCTAAAAGATCAGTTGGAAATTCACCCTACAAACTTGTTTACGGAAGAAAAAAAAATGCCTATCTCAATTGAGTTACCCACATTAGATTTGTTGCATCAAATGCAGCTGCTTGAGAATGAACCATTGGAGGTTCGTTATGCATAATTAATGGAATTACAAGAGCTAAGAGATCAAGCCCATGTAAATATGGAAAAGAATCAGAAATAGATAAAGAAGACTTTTGATAAGAAAGCCAAATTCAGAATCTTCAATGAAGGAGATATTGTGTTAAAGTGGGATGTTGATCATGCAAATCCAGGAAGACACACAAAGTTCGATACAATCTAGAGTGGTCCTTACATGATTTCAGCTTGCAAAGAACACAATGCTTTTCAGATTTCAAGGTTGAATGGAGAGGAACTTCCCATTCCTGTGAATGGTATGTTTCTCAAACACTGTTATTGAAAATCTTACAGTGTCTGTTTAGAGTAGGATTTCCCTTCAATAAGTGCAGTTCCTGCACATTGCATAGTTTTTTAATTCAATAAGTGCATTCATGCACATGATCTATTTACTAGATACCTTCCCAGTTTTAGTTCATTTTTTGAGGGTTGGATCTTTAGAAAAGAAAATTTTGGTTACATGCTTTACCAGATTCCATGTTCCAATGGACAAGATAAAGGCACTGGTTTACAAGCTATTAGGCAACTTTCCCCATTGGATCGCCAGAAATGTTGAAATTTTTTGCACTCATGCAAAAATGGGCAACTCAAAACTTCGTTACGATGGATAGCATTGGTGAAGTATACCTAAGCTAGGGGAGGTTCTTTCAGACAATATTGTTTTGTTGAATTACTTAATGATTACATGAAATCTGAAGCTATGTGTGTTGTTACAAAAGGTAAAAGATCACATAGTCTACAATTTCATGTTATCTTCAACAAAAGAACACAAAGCCCCGAAGGACAGCTGTGTTGTCTTGATGAAGACACTCAATTACAAATAGATGAAGTGTTAGGTTTTGGAGCAGCAATCATGACTACAGATTACAGAAATCAGAGTTCATTACTAGATGTTACAGGTATTCTTTAATGTTCTTTCCTTCATGATTAAGACATTTAATTATATTACTGAGTTATTAAGTTCATCATACAATTCATACAGAAAGTGAAATGCAAAAGAAATACACAACTCAATTTTCAAGAATTCAATGTTTTATTCATAAGGAATGTCAAATGTTCCCACACAAGCCGTGGGATGTAATTGAAAAGTAAAGTACAACTACTGAAATAAGAGGTACATATGCATGAAAGAGAAAATAAAGGAGTATGAATGAACCCATCATTTCCTTGGGGTTTCTCCTTCAGTTGATGCATCTTCATCTTCATCTTTGTTCCTTCTTCATCTTCATTACTGAAAGCACCGTACCTGAAAATAGAAAAGAGAAAACTATCAGTTTATGAGCTCAGGGTACAATCCATATTCCTATACTATCCTAATTCATGCATATGGATCTCTTAACAACATGAAGATCAAACAACATACATGATTTACTCACTCAGAAAGAAGAAGAGAGAAGAAAAGAAAAACCATGGATATAAGAGAGGCCAAAAAGCTTAAATATTTTCTAACTATTTTCTTAAGTGTGCAGGTACAGGTTGCAGCCAAGAAAAAATAAATCATGTCTTACAGTTCTCACTATAGATAAAGATTGTTGTTCAATGACTCCTATCCTATGTTATATAGAAGATAAGTCATAAGTACATGCTGGAATGAAGGAAGAATGCAGCTCAAAGTTCAACATCTATTCTATATATAGAATATAGAAGAAGTTACATTACAAAACAAAAGAGAGACTTGCAAATAGAAGTACATGTTTTAGAATACAATTCAAAGGTGAAGTATGAAGAATCAAATAAGTATAAGGATGAAGTTAACTTATTATGAAAAAGAAATCATTACAAAAAAGTGGTACACTAAATCATTAAAATAAAAGAAGGAAATCTGGGAAAATTTTAACAAGGCTTTGCCATCTAAAATGGATTTTTTAAAATTTTCCAACATGCATATTAAAGCTTTAATAAAAGAAAATGCAGTATTTGAGCAGAAAGGAAATGGAATGCACTTTCAATCATCAAATTGAAGTACTTTGGAGCATTCATTATAGCTTAACAGCTGAAGGAAGTAAAGTTTTAAAGTAATCTTACAAAGTGCAGCCTTTCTATGAAGTTCAACTTTCTAATGAAGCAAGTATGAGTGGACAGAAATGCTACCACAACAAATAAGTATAACTTTTTAAGCAAGGAGTCAAATCAAAAAAGCAGGTTCATCATAGTAAACTAAGAATAGAGCTCAATTTATTAAACAATCATGTTTTACCAGTAGAATCAAATACGGTATGGTTTGAAGAACAAAAACATTGTTTCAACATGTTTAGATTTAATGTTAAGTTGCAAGACTTAAGCAATTTGTTATGAATATACAAATAAATTAAGTAAAAATGTTTAGGAGATAGAAGTTTAGATGACTCTGATACACTTTTCCAAGCAACAAAGGGCCAAGGTGAATTAACCAAGGAAGGAACAAAAGGAAACAACTCAAGAAGAAGAAAAGCCAGTAGAAAAGGCATCTACAGTTTTAGGACACAAAATATTCATCTCCAAGAAAAAGAATGGAGGAATACCTAGATCTGGGTTGTTTAAAGGCAACAATACAAGCTCAGAGAAAGGAAAGTAAAGGCAACCATGAAAGTGAAACCACTGTTGTAGTTCTGAAAGATAAGTAAAAGAAAATTCCATATTTGAATAAAGCTCTAGAATAGAGAAATTACAGAAATGATTCAATTAAGGAAAACAACCCTTAGTAATGGTGTCTACAAGTTGAACATAAGGCTCCAAAACAGGGAATAATGGAGTTCAGAATATAAAATAAAGACTGTAGATGAAATCCAATTAGTAAAGATTATCTATCAAAGATCTCAAGTCTCCAAGAGGGTCCAACATCAAGTTCCATAATAATAGTCTCAACTTGCACTGAAGCATGATACAACAATACTCACACCTCTACTTTTCTATTAACATCATCAATCACTTCAAGTTCAAATTTCCAAGATAGAAGGGAGTTTTCAACTTTCAAAGTACAAAGTATATTTTTGGCTCTAAATACACACATGATCAGGAAATAGATTGAAATAAACATGAGTTTCATTATAATCCTTAAAAGAACATATTGCAGAATCGAGAAAGAATGAAGAATTCCAAACACCCACATCAATAAGCCTTCAGGTCTAATCAGTTCAGAGAAAAAGGAATACCCTCTAGCATTCAGATCACAAACTCAGACAGAAAACCTTGAATCAAAATTACATGCACATCCAGGCTAAAGAGAGTTTCAAATTTTTTCTTTTAGAAGTCAACATTCCCATTGAAAATCAGTTTCAAGTTGTAGATCTGAGAGAGAAAATTATAGTTTCTGGCTTTAATTGGAAAACCCATTAATGGGTATCAAAATCAGAGTAAGAAACAAGGACTTACTGATTAAATTGAAGTTGAGAAAACCCTCAGGAGGTCATCTAGTTCAGAGCTAAAGAGAAGCAAACTCAGAAACAAGTTTCAACTCAAAATGGTCAAGGTTGAATTAAGGGGTCACATGAAAATGCAAGGGAAAAATGAGCATCAATATTTTGGAATTGAAATGGAAAAAGATAAATTAACACTTGTGTATAGAAGATCAAAACTTAAAAATTCTTTGTCAAATAGTATGGCAGTTACATAGTTTGAGCTCGAAGGACTTCAACAGAGTGAATACAACTCAAAGCCTTGAACTCCAACCAAGGTTTCAAAATCCAAATCCATAGAGCTCGAGTGCAGAGAACAATGTCTACCAAGAAACCTCACATAGCTCCATAGAAGGCAGAGAACTATAAAACAAAGCTCGAATCTTGCTCAGATAAAATGAACTGAGCTCGGAAAAAACAACAATGACGATCACAATGCTCCACTTTGAAAGCTTGGGGAAAATAAATAAGATAATTCACAGATACACAGAGCTCAAAGTTGAAGATAATGGTAAATAACCACAACTACTCAAAAAACTTGAATAAAAGAAAAACTACGAAATACAGATACAACCGAGCTTAGGAAACCATTAATGTAAATGGGCCGAGCTCAAAATTTTCAACAATGGTGTCCACAGGGCTTGAAAGCTCATAGACCAAAAATCCAAATGAAGTGATCATTAGGGTTGAGTTAACGTTTACCATGCACACTTGATAGGTGATTCAATAGTACTCAACCATGATTGAAGCTTTAGCAATCAAAAATCAAACCATGTCAGATCAACATCTCCAGAAAAATCGACAAAATTTGAAGCAAACCACCATGATCATGATTCTAGCGGCCATATTAATTTTGGGGTTAAAACCCTAATCATAGGTTCGCCCACAGACGATAAAGATGAAATGAAGAGATCATTAGGGTGAAAAATTATCAACTTTCAAAGCAAACTACGATGATAGGATGTCACTGACAGACATTAAATGCAAATTGGTAACCCTAATCATGGGTCAAAGATCAATAAATTTAAAAGGACGTGCCAGATCAACATGCTCAAAATGATCACCAATATTTGAAGTAAACTCCATGATGAGTTATGCATGTCACATACCAAGTATTGGAGGGGTGAAAACATCATCACGAGGGGGCCAACCCTTATTATATTAAAATTATTTGCATTTTGACATAGCGACTATAGTCCAAGATCGAATATACCAAAAGTGATGACCAAATCATGTTATGCGATGATGATCTCAACAATATTCAAATAAAATTATGCTGATCCACTGACCACATTAAATTCTAAATTTGATAAAATCATGGGTCAAATATCAATGACCACAATTTAAAAGGACACCAAATCAATGCTAAGAAATCGTCACCAATATAAAATTCTACCTAAGTTAGTCATGTAACCGACCAAGTATCAAAAGGGTGAGTCATCAATGAGGGGGGTTTGTCAACTATTAAAATTATTTGCTCATAACAACTATAGTCCAAGCTGAATATACCAAAAGTGTCAAAAATCATGTTATGCGATGATCACTATGAAAAAGGTAAGGTTTAAACCATGGTCTATGTCCAAGAAAATCAAAAGGGGGCCGAAAACTATACATGTTCAGAATGATAACCAAGACCAAAAGGTGGTAGACTATGATATAGCATGTGTTATCAAAGGGTGGTCCAATGGCATTGTTTGCATTAACCTTGTAAACTATGTAATATGCCATCCAAACCAGTAATCAAAGAACACTTACCTTAATACTTACAAAGTTACCTCGTACTCATCAAATGGTGAAGTGTTAAAGTGGTCCCCACTATTGGAGGGGTTGGAGATTATTTACAGTATGCTATCCATGTGACCATTAGAAGACAAGGAATGTCAACATCAAAACCTGAGCTTGGAGGTGGTCCCCATCAAGTGGATATTTGGATGAATTATTTTTGCAAGGTATTGCAAATAATGTAATTAATTTTTCTCACTCACAGGGAGATGATTTTTCTTGCCTTCACAAAAGGACAAAATTTGCATGCACTAAGAGGAGACTTGCTCATCAAGCAAGATTTATTATTAGCAAATTATTCACCCATGCTTTTCTTAAAAATAGAACAGTCAACTACAGTTTGACTGTATGTAATCAAAGGCTATTAATGCCTCTTTTTATTAGTTTGCTTTATTTTATTCCTTTATTTATTATTAAATAAAGGATAAAAATAGAATGCATGGGTGAGTACAACCTTAGTCTATTTTTAGGAAGGGTGGGTGAATCAATTTTGCTATGTATTGTGTGCCTTGGCAAAGCACAGAGGGAGGAATTTTTAGATATAGGAGTGCTGAAGCAGTTTCTGCTAGTTTTTCCCTTTGAATGTGAAGTATTTTCTACCTTTCCAATTATTTGCAGTCTTGTGTATGTTTCCATTAATCTTGTGAATGTTGAATTCCTTGATTAATCATCTTACCCTGTTGAAAATTTTAGTAATTTCTGCATGATATTAATGTGCATGTTTAACTTAGCAGTATTGTTGTGATTTTATCCCTCAATACATCCAAGTGTTTTCCTTTAATATCTTCAGAAAATTGTTGGCCTGTGCATCAAAATTCATTTCCATATCAATTGTGTCATGTACTCAGTCAAAGACCTCATACAAGTTTTTGTATCACCTCAGTTTAATTTCATTTTTACAGTCATCCTTTACCCTTAAACCCTAGAAAATAAATTTAGGATACATCAATAAGGAACCGGCCTTGATACCAGAGACTCACCTCAAAATAGGTATACCCACAGACCTGAGGTGTTTCCATTGACATGAATGATCTAGTCAATACCATAAATCAAGGTCATAGATCAAGCCATAAATCAAGGAAAGAACTAGTCATCAAAGAACTAGTCAAGTCCATAGATTTAGGAAATAACTAGACATCAAGAATCTACTCAATACTATAGATCAAGGAAGGAACTAGTCAATACCGTATATCAAGGAAGGAAATATATCTAACAACTAGATAATATCTCCTAATATCTAAATAAATAAAAATAAATATCGACACACATAAGTGGGTGAGGATAAATACAGTAAAGGTAAATAAAGTACCTAGGTGAGCATGAGATAAGGTAAATACCTACTCTAACACCCCCCCTCAAGTGAATCTAGGGGCCAAAATAGAAGTGACATGTCCATAGTATGAGTCCCGAAAACTAGGCCTGATGAGATACTCATGTACAATATATGCATGAAGAAATGTCAAACCAAAAGAAGGAAAAAATCCTTCTACAAGGAAAGATAAAGAAGAAGAATAAGGAAGATGTTGTCATGAACACCCCCAAGAATAACTTATAAAACCCTAAGTAGTCCATGCAACTCAAGGTAGTGAGGTGATGTAAAAGGCTTTGTAAAGATGTCTATAACCTTATACTGAGTCAGAATGTACTCCAAGAAAAGAACTATATCCTAAATGTGCTGATGAATGAATTGGACATGTATCTCAATTTTTTCTATCCATTTATGCTTAACTAGATTGAGAGAAATTTGAATTACACTTTAGTTTTCACACCAAAATATAGTTGGTGAATCTTTTGGTAATCCAAAATCTGTCAATAACTGTCAAAGCCAAAGAATCTACTGACTCATTGTAACATCTACCCTGAACTCTTCCTCTGAAGATGAAATTGTAATAGCGTGTTATTTTTTGCACATTCAAGCAACTTGAGACAAAATAAAACAAAAAAATATAGCCAAAAGTGGAACAGATGTCATCAACAGAACCTTCCCAATCTGAATTTGTATACCTAACCAACTTATTAAAACCCCTACTATAGTGTAGGACAAAGTGGGAAGTGTGCTGTAAATAGTGCAAAATCTGTTTAGTAGCATGCCAGTGACTACTATGAGGATAATGTGCAAACCGAGATACAAGCCCTAGTGTAAATGGAATATTAGGGTGAGTATGAGTCAATTACATGAGACTCCAAAAAATATATCTATAAAATGTAGGATCATAAAATGGTGTGGTACATGTGGAAGTAAGAGTAACCCCATACTAAAGAGGAGATAGAATTGTCTTACATTCAGCCATATCAAAGCGCTGAAGAAGATCATGGTTGTACTTTTGCTGCCTCAAATTAATCCCCGAATCTATCTAAAAAATCTACAAATCAGGTAAATAAGGAAATAACCCAAGATCTATCATGTCAAACTATGTAGAAAGAGCCCTTTGAATACTCTAAATGTGGGAAAAAGAGTTGCCATTAAGTAATAGGTCATAAACATAGAAGATAAGTATCATAATATCCTCAACAACATGTTCAATATACACTGTATGATCAGAGTGGAAATGAACAAAACCAGTAGATAGAAGAAAAAAATCTATCTTCTCATACCAAGCCTGAGGGGATTGTTTGAGACCATAGAGAGACCTTCGGAGCCTACAAATAAGAGAAGAATCATGAACAAATCTAGCAGGATGCTCCATATTTATTTCCTCTTGTAAATCTCCATGTAAGAAGGCACTCTTCACGTCTATATGGTATACGCACCACCAAAATGATGTAGAAATAACAAGTAGAAGGCATACAAAATCCTTCTTTGGAACTTGTGAAAAACCCTTTGCAACAAGACGATCCTTATAATTTTCAATGGACCCATCAACTAAGTATTTGGTTCGGTATACCCACTTACACCTGACCACATTTCTTCCTTTTGGAAGAGATACCAAATCTCAATTATGATTCTTCATCAAAAAATAATACTCATCTGCCATCGCATCATTCCACTCCTATATCCCATGAACCTGTGAAAAAGCTTATGGATCCTTAGAAACTACCTGACATAAATATACAGAACTGGTATAATGTGTGTGATGATTCCTAGTGGGTGGAAGATCTTGTATTAAAGGTGATTCCTCAAAAAAATTAGTACGAGGCCAGTTAGGAATAATGAAAATATTAGTGGGAATAAGATCCTCAATGGAATTTACAACCACCTCATCAACCTCCTTGAAGAAAGGATCCTCAAGATGAGATGAAGAAGGAGGCATGGAAGAATATGAAGAATCATGAGGAGTGAAGCACTCATCAAACTGAACATGTGTTTGAAAAAGAACATCATGAGTATCAAAATCTAGAATTCGATAAGCTCTCATGTCCTCACAATAGCCTATAAAAATCAAGGGTTTTATATTCTTGTCCAAAGCTTTCCTTTTCTTCTTTGGCATAAAGGCCAAAGCATGGATCCCAAAGACTTGTAAAAATGAGACGTCTGGCTTAATGTTTGACCAAGCTTCCTTTGAAGTCAAATTCTCAAGTGTTGTGTGTGGTGTGCGATTCTGAATGTAGTTAGCACAATTATCTGCTTCTACCTAGTAGATAGGAAGTAAATATCTAAAATGCATCATACAATTATCCATTTCCTTAAAAGTTTTATTCTTCTTTTTTGCTAAGCCATTATATTGTGGAGTATGAGGAAAAAAATGCCGGTGAATAATTCCTTGTGTTTCCAAAAATTAAAAAAACTCATTGCTGAAGTACTTTCCCCATTATTAGCGTGAAGGTTATTTATGCAAATAGATGATTGTTTATCGACCAAAGCCTTGAATATTTTGAAGTGTGAAAATAAATTACTTTTGCACTTGAGAAAATAACTGCAAGTACACCTTGATAAATTATCAATAAAGGTGTGTTCATACTTAGCTCCATTGAAAAAGGGATTAGGAAAAACAATCAAGTCGCTATGCACAAGCTCAAGTTGTGAAGAAACTCTTTTGGAAAAATTATTAGTAAATGGATCTTGGTGTTTTTTATCTAATGCATAGCTAGAGAAAACTCCCTCAAGACAAGAAACTCTAGGAAGACCATCTACCATACAATGAGTGCTCAACTCCTTTAAATATTTGTAATTGACATGTCTAAATATTTCATGTCAAATCTTACTCTCTAAATCTGCAAGAGAAACCAATCTTGTCCCTATAGAGAACGTGTCATCAAAAACCTCAAAGTGATATAGTCTAGAATTATGATCAACAATACCTTGAGAAAAAAGTGAATGAGGCTCTAATAAATTTTGTAATTCTACCCCATATCATGTAAAAGTCATTTTATTTCCTTTACTAGAATGACAAATTTGATATAAAGAAAGAAAATTTATGGTAATGTTAAGAACATACAGTGCATCTTTGATGCTGCAACCATCAATGTGTATATCACCTTTACCCTCAATAGAAAGAAAGGATGAATACCCAACCTCAATTTTCAAATTTGAACTCAAACCTAGAGAAATAAAAGACTCCTTGGAAGAAGTCATGTGATGAAAAGCACCAGAATCTATAACCAAACTATTTGCAAGTGGTGAATGAGTTCTCCCAACAACATTAAGTGTGTTGCCATGCTGGTTAGAAGGAGTTAGAGAGTAGATTGAATTTTTTTTTCTCGAGTGCATCCTCTAAGCCTTGCATTTTCTTGTAACACCCATGTTCTTCATGACCACTACCCCAACAAAAAGATAATGAAAGGCTAGACTTATTCTTGGAATAAGAAGACTCCTTGGGTTTAGAGTTATTTTCTTTCGGTTTAAGAGAACTTTGAGATGGATAAGGGGTGAATTTTATTTTTCTTTTTAGTTTTCCCTTTCCATTAGGATTAGATGCAACTAATTCCTTGTGAGAGATGGAAGACTCAAGGTGAGAAAAATTTTATTCTTCCCTAGTAAGTATTTCACAAAATGTTTCTAAGTCAAGAATTTTGAATGTGTCACCTAGGTCATCCATGCTAGACAAAAAGGTAGAAGAAAATATTTGAAATGGTCCTCTCAACTTGGATAGAATCAAGTAAATACACTCTTCATCTTTCTTATCTCTTCCACTACCCTTCAACTATGTCAACAAATGCTTGAACTTAGTGAGATAGTCTATAATTGTTGGAAAATATTTAGGATTAAGAGAGGTGATTTCAATTTCAAGTTGCATGGATCTCATATGATACACCTTACCAAATAAATCCTCAAAATTATCCCATATTTTGAAAGGAGATTCAAATTTTTCCAAATGACACAATATACTATCACTTACATAAGTTCCTATCCAACCCATACACTCATCAAATTTTTACTGGTACTTAAATTTCTCATATTCTTTAGTGAATATTGGTTGTTTAGAAGAAGTTAAAGCCCATAATCCTTTATTCTTAATTATTGTTTCCATGTGTGGTAATTATGTGTTGTTAATAGCTCAACATGATCTAATGTAAAAGTACATAAAGACGTCATCCTCAAAAAATCATAAAAAGAAATACAAGAACCAAGCAATTTAACAAGACCCCCAAGTAATGCAATAACAGGCCCCCAAGATTTTGGTAATTTATAATGAGTGTGTGTTACAATATGGCACAAATAAAATCACTTTCACAAAAAATGACACTCAAAACTAAGTCACCGATCAAAAGATACAAGCTTTTCAATATTATGCTCTACTATTTATTTTAGTTGCCAGTAAAACAAAATAAAATGCTCTTACCTTCACCACAAAAAAATGAAAGGGGCCTGGAGTTAAGGACCTACTAGTAGGAATAACAAGCTTTAAGCCCTCATATGACCATACCATAAGACCTGTATTGCCCAAACTAGTAGGACATCGAATTTCCCAAAATACCAAAATTCATGCTTGGTCATCCTAGTACATTGCAACAAAGGAATATCTGTCCTTTCAAGAAAAATCTCTTGTATGCAAAGGAAAAATGCTACACCAAAATAGAAAAATACCCATCTCAAATGTTGAGAAACTAAACGAATAGAGAATTTTTTTTTCTAGTTTTCTTTCCTAGCTGGCGTGACTCCCTAGGTGAACCAATGCATTTTTCTTTAACAACAAAAAAGAAAAAAAATAAATGCCTCCAGAAATTGTCCAATGTAAAGTCAATATAAAGGTTTTTCCACCTTCTGGGTCTAATGGAATCCTATGTTTCGCATAAAAATTCATTTAACAACAAAATACGGATAAATCCTGGATATATTAATATACAAAAAAATGTTTGAAAAAAAAAACTTACAAATGATTGTCAACTACAATATATTTCTCTAATACCATAAAAGGAACGATAACTAGATCATACCAAGATAAGAACACATATGCTAATCAAACTCCATGACCTATATGATGAAATTAATTTTCCATAATAACTTTACATAAACCTTTGTAAACAAATGAGCTGAAATATCATATATTATTATGGAAGTCAATGAAATACAATGAGAATCGGCCTCTCTTATGTAGGCAATGAATAACAATCTAAGAACCAGTCAAGGTCGTAGATCAAGCCATAAATCAAGGAAAGAGCTAGTCATCAAAGGATATTTTCAATACCATAGTTCAAGGAAAGAACTAGTAAATACCATGGATTAAGGAGGGAAATATACCTAACAAATCAATCATATCTCCTAATATCTAAATAAATAAAAATAAATATCCACACACATAATTCGGTGAGGATAAATACAATAAAGGTAAATAAATTACCTAGGTGAGCACAAGCTAAGGTAAATACCTAAGCTAACACGTTTTCTTTAGAGTCAGACCTCACAAGAGCCCCATCAATTATGGAAAAGGCTCTAAGCTATCTCCAAGATTTGTGGGTCCTTTTGAGATTTTGGAGTGGATCGGTCCCATAGCCACATAGCTTTTCTTGCATCCATGATGTTTTCCATGTTTATGTATTACAAAGATATATACAAGACCCTTCTCATTCTTAGATTGGACCAATTTGTAGATGCAGTTTTAGGGATAGGTGGCTATAGATCCCATGTGGATCATAGAGCATAGGACCCTAGGCCTTCGAGGCTATGACATTCATGAGGTGTACATCCAATGGGATCGATATGATGAGTAATCAGCTACATGGGATGATACCACTTTGCTACGAGCCCAATTTCAACACTCATTGTAGTGACTTCAAGAATGAAGGGGAGTTTATAGGGGCGAGATGTAGTACCCACTTCTCTTCGACACTCATCTCTGGTATGATCATGTTCATTAGTTGTTTAGAGACATGGATATTGATATAGTATTTTGGTTAGCATATTGATAGACTATATGGACATTGGATGATTATTGCGATTTGACCCTTACTGTGGATTGTATAGATGCCTAGTTGACACTATTAGATATTGCAACATATGTTGATTTAGTCATGCCTTACTTATATACTGACATCTTGGATTCATAGTAGTTGTTACTATGTTTAGATGTATCATCTAACCATGCATACATTTATATTATGGTTTATTAATTTTTTGATGATATTAGGTGATCAACAATTATGTAAATTTTATGGTTGTCGTAAAACAGGAATGGTAATTATTGGTAATTGTAAAAGATTGATTTATGTTTCAATTGTGTAACCTTGAAAATGATATATATATATGATGTATGATGATGATTATATGATGGATTATTTATATATGTTCTGATTTCCATGATGTATTGATTCATCCTTGAGTCCGAAGCTAGTACTATTTTGTGGTTGTATGAAATGAAATCACATAGAATGAGGAGGTACTAGGAAGGCCAACCATGAAGGAATGTCACATGTTCACAACATGGTCAACTTAGAAGCTGCATGTATGTATGTATGTATGTGTCATCATGTTGTGTATCATTTTTTAGGATATCATCATGGGGAAGCACCTCACAATGTGACCAATGGTGTAATTTTTTTTGTGTTCTTTATTTATTTTGTGGATGTTGTGATTTTTTTCAAAACATTGTAATGTACCCTTTCACCCTTATGTTCTTATGTTGTCAATGTGCCGGTAATTAACTATGTAAATTGTTTATTATGAGTTGGTGTAATAATTTGGTGATTAGGTAGTAATGTGTATGTGGTTATACCTTAGTATTTTACTTTGGTTAATTTAAATTTTGGGTGGTATTTGTTTTTGTGCCATTCCTTACCTCAAATCTCGGATTTTTGCTTTGAGTCTGATTTTGAAGGCTTTTGGGACAAGTTTTTCTTGTCCCACACTATTTAAACTTCCCTCACAATGTAACCTATGGCTTAAGGGGTCATATCTATATTTTAATTAAAAAAATTTATGGAAAAGAGGCAATTATTTGCCTCATATTCTTGATCCTCTAAATTTGATTTTGAATTGTGCACAAGGGAGTTTGTGTACAAGAGTATTAGTGTCATATCCTTACTCACCTCTTTATGAGAATTTAGTTTTTTTGTGCAGAATGTGAGGTGGATTTGATGAGGATGAGGTGGCAGTCTACATGGATCCACATCACCTCTCCCTCCACCAAGTCTATTTATGTGCATTCCTTTGGGAATTTTGGGGTTACTTACTCAATCACTTGGATTTTGGATTTGGAAGATCTTTTTTTGTTTTGTTTTATTTATGGAGAGGATTTGAAGTATAATTTCTTGAAATAAGATGGTGAGATGAATTGAAGGGTAGGATTTTAACTTATTTTCTTCCTTGTTTTTTTGTTGTGTATGATTTTTCAATTTGAAAGTATATATGTGTGTTTTTTGGGTTTGGGTAGTTTTTCCATTAAGAAAGGTGTGGGGAGATGGGCATATGGGGACACTAGGGAGATAAAATCTAGTTTATGAGGTTTTGAGGAGGGAGTGTGGGGAGGGTACTCCACCTGTGGGGAGATAAAAGGCTAATCTTACTACAATTTTTTGTATCTAAATTATTGAGAGATAAAGAGATCATGAGAGTTTTTGTAATGTGCACCTTAGACGTTTTTGGGTGGACCCCTAACCCAATTGGGAGGTATAAGAAGGTGTACACCATTGTTACTTCTCCTTTGAATCTAGATTGAGCCGATGTGATTATTTTTAAGTTTCATATTTATTTTTGTGTTTGATGGTTATGTGTTACAATCTTACTTGTATGTTTTGTATGTGGAAACCATTTTTATAGTTGTAATGGTTTTGAACACCCTACATTGCTACCTAGTTGGAGCTTGGGGGCCAATGAGGGGGTTTTCTTCACCCCTTGATTGGAATTAGGATGAGAGGAGAGAGTTCCCTAGCTTCCTGCCCTCGTTTGTGTGTTACAGAACACAAGGGAAGGAGTTGCAGGTTTAAATAAAGAATTTGAGCTGATTTGTTTATTTAAGAAAAAATGGGCATGTTGTCTCCACCATTTTGGGTGGAGGGATTTTAATAATTGATTTTTTTTAATTTGTAAGCCTGTGTGGTAAAGAATGTAAATATATGTATTTATTTATAATTCATGAATATGGAAGGAACTAAATTTATGTCATTACAAATTCTGATTCTAAAAGCAAACATGTAATTCATTAGAAGCATTGTAAATAGTTAACTTTGCATTATAATAGTGCTACAATAAGTGTGGCTGCATCTAGAGTTGTAATTATTGAAAGAAATGCTCTTTATTTTGTTGTAGTATTATGGTTTTAGTGTAGATCTGGATTTTTTGAAAGTTGATAAAATATTGTAAGTTTGGACTATTTTAGTATCTATAATTTTAAATGGAAGTTTATATCTGAAATGAAGTTTGTATCATAAATATAGCTCAAATATTAAATATAGTTATGTGTTGTATACTTCGGCATATTGTAAGAAGTAATATCTTATGGCTTCCATTTTATATTCTTCTTAAGATTTAAAACAAATTGCCCTTTTCTTCCTATAACCTCCATCTTGTAGGAAGATATAATTTAGAATATCAATTTGTGCACTATAGGATATGGGGAAAAATATGTAAGTAATGAAGTAAAAATAAAGTAGAAGATTAATTTATGAAGGCATATTTGGCACACAAATTTTTGGGCCCATCCGAGTTGTTTTGCTAGTAGGTAATTTTTGCATTTTACAGTTTTTTGGCATTTTAGGGTGAAAATTTTTGACATTTTAACATTTTGAGAGTAGACGTGTTCTAATAAAAGGTGGATTATAATATGTAAAAGATTAGTGTGGATTCCAAAATAATAAGAAATCTATTTTGAAACTCCTGGTTTTTATTTACAAAGTTCTTTATGTGTGTTTTGAAGAGGTATTTCCACCTCTTGCTGCTAGATTACATCAATTGGTATCATTGAGTAGGATGTTTGATGTTGTGGAAATAGTCTAAGGAATCATATTAAATTTTTCTTGTAAAAAACCTCTATTCTATATAATCACAACTAGAAGTGGGACGGGACATTATGCCTAGATGAATAGAAATATGTAGGATACAGACATAAGTTAAGTCTCACAAGTTGTTACCCACAATTATAAGGATACATGAAAACTGGATAGGTAGACCTAGATAGTGATACTGAAGAATACTTCCATTAATGAATGAAGGAGGAATGAAGAAACCAATGTGAGACACTTTGAGGATAGATTGATATAGAGCTTTAGAGGGAAAGAATGATGACATCAAGATTGATGTTCTTGGTTATGGTAGAGGGCCTATTACTAGAGGAGCTAGTTGACTAGGTTGATTAGCATGGAAAAATTATTTGAGTGGAAAAATATTTCAGAGGAGAAGAATGTTAAAATTTACATGCACAAAGTTTGTCAAAATGTCATTGCTATCTTATGTGGGATCACCTAAAAAATGAAAGAAGAAAGGGATGGAAAGGGAAATGATCCGAAACTCAAATAAAATGGTAAATAAGATAAAAATAAAATTTTCTTCCTGTAGATTATGCTTAAACCTCTTTAGAAGATGTTCCAAAACCTCAGACAGAAGGATCTACACCATTGAGTAGTATACTAATGAATTTTACAAGTTGTTAATTCATGGTGGAACATGGATATTCTAAAGAACAAAAGGCTACATGGTATATTAATGGGTTAAGTTACACTATACAAGATGAGTTGAGTATGCTCCAGATTCAAGAGCCTAGATGGTGCTTATTAAATCACATTAAAGGTATAAGAAAATAACCAACAAGTTTTAGATATAACTTTGGAAGAGGTGTGAAGATCAGGTCCTTCATACTTGGGGATGAGAGGTAGGGGGTAGATTTGAATCTACAAGTGGAGTTGAATCCTCTAATACAGATAAAGGTATGAATCTTCTGGTCAAATCCCTGGTAACTACAAAAGAGGTATGGGGTTTCAAAGGCGAAGATATTTATAATGGAGGATGAGGCTAGAATAGGAACCAAATGAAATTTACATTTTATAAATGTGGTGAAGAAAGGCATAAAGATTTTTAGTGTCCACACTATCCTACACAAGATAGGTGGCAAGTTGAACAACCACAAGTAAATATTGTTGAAGCTGAAGAGGAAACAACAAGAAATGGAGGTTGCTACCATACTTGGATGAAACCCTATGATGATAAAAAGGATGATGATTGTCCCAAGGAAGGATAAATAACATGATGTTGTTGGTGCTGATTCGTGGCTACAAACAGATATATTTCAAAAAATATGCACCTCTAGAGGAAAGGTATATAAAATTATTATTGATGGTGGTAGTTGTGAGAAACACCCATATCCCAATCATATATCATGGTTCAAGAAAGGGAATGAGGTAACCATAGATAAAATATTTGTTATAAATTTTTCAATTAGGAATACCTATAAGGATGAGGTGTCGTGTGATGTTATCCCAATGGATGCATGCCATATATTACTGGGAAGGCCTTCGAAATACATTAGAAAGGTTACACATGATGGAGGGAAAAATACATATAATTTTTGGAAGGATGGTGTAAAGGTCATCTTGTTACCCTTCAAGGAAGATGAGAAGAGTGAAGGATTGTTGGCTACAACATATATTATTATAGAAATGGAAGAATTTGGCAGATGTTATGAACTAATGTCAAAGAATTTGTAAATAGATGAGTTTAATATACCTATTGTTGTGGAAAAGGTACTAAAAAAATACAAAGATGTCATCCCAGATGAGCTACTAGATGGGTTACCTCCAAAGTGAGATATTAGAAACCATATTGATTTTATCCCAATATCATCCCTTCTAAACCATACAACCTATTATATGGGTCCAACACAAAGTGAAGAGTTAAAAATCCAAGTGACATATCTAATACATAAAGGGTTAGTGAGAGAAAGCATGAGTCCATGTGTAACTCCAGCACTATTGACTCTTGAAAAATATGGAGAGTGGAGAATGTGTGTAGACAACATGGCCATAAATAAGATCACAATTAACTATCAATTCCCAATTCCAATATTGGATGATACGATGTATTTTCTAGTGGGATCACAATATTTTAGCAAGATTGACCTTTAGAGTGGGTACTACAAGACACGGTTCTATGAAGGGGATGAATGGAAAATGATTTTTTTTTTAAAAAGAAGGATTATATGAGTGGATCGTGCTGCCATTTGGGATATCTAATGTAACCAGTGCATTCATGAGGCTAATGAACAGAGTACTCTGAGAATATAATTGTAAGTATTTTGTTGTCTATTTTGATAATACTCTAATATATACTAAGACAATGGAAGAACTCTTATTACATATGAAACTTGTGTTAGTCTTGTTATGTAAAGAGGGCCTATATGAAAACTTAAAGAAGTGTATATTTCTTCAGAAGAGTCTTATTTTATAGGGGTTTTTCATATCAGAGGATGGGGTGAGGATGGATGTGGAAAAAAATGGAAATTTTATAATTCCATATTCCAAGGAATGTCACAGAGGTTCATAGTTTTCATGGATTGACAACTTTTTATAGGAAGTTCATTAGGAATTTTAGTAGCATTGTTGCAAAAAAAACAGAGGGTAAAAAAGGGAGGGATTTTTTATGGAGCGATGAAATAAAAAATAGTTTTGAATTTTTGAAGAAGAAAGTGTCAGAAGCACCTGTTTTGGTATTTCCAAATTATAGCAAGGTCTTCGAGGTTAAGTGTGATGCATCACATGTCGGGATTAGAGCTTTACTGAGTCAAGAAGGATGACCTATGGCATTATTCATTGATAAATTAAATGAATTCAGGAGGAAATATTATACTTATGATGTGAAATTTAATGCTATTGTTCAAGCATTAAGGCACTAGATACATTACTTGGTAGAAAAATAATTTGTACTCTTTACTGACCATGAAGCCTTGAGGCATATAAACACACAGAAGAAACTAAATAGTAGGCATGAAAAATGGGTTTCATTTTTATAAGAATATACTTTTGTCTTAAAGCATAAGTCGGGTAAGTAGAATCAAGTTTTTGATGCCTTGAGTAGGTGTGTAGTAATTTTGACAACAATGGAAAATGAAGTAAGTGAGTAATGCACAATGTAAATTAGCTGTAGATGCCAACAAGAGAGTAAGTGTATTCATAGAAGGATATATGGTGATGGTTCTTCTCAGAAAGGATAGGTTTTGAAAAGGGACATATAATAAACTCAAGTATAAGAATATTGGGTCGTGCAAGATTTTGAAGAAAATGAGTGATAATGCCTACAAAGTGGAGCTACCTGAAAACTTTTCTATCTCATAAGTTTTTAATGTTTTTGAATTATATAAGTTTCAAGGTCATGATGAAATTATTTTGGAGGAGAAAGAAATAAACTGGGAGCAGTAGATGCCGAAGAATAAAAAAGAAAGGGTAATGCGTGTTTTGGGCCAAAAGATAGCCACTAGAAGACATGGGAGCTACAACAGATATTTGGTATAGTAGGAAGGTTTACAACAAGAAGAAAATACTTGGTTTCTTGAGTGGGTGTTGAATAAGATTGAAAGTGAAAAATTATATGAATTTTGTCAACTGAATTCGTAGGAGCTCGATTCTTTTCAACCAGGGGAGAATGATGTGAGAGCATAACTTGTGGAGACCATAACTTTTAATCTGACCGCTGGATTGTCTTGAAATTGTACAGGGTGGTATATATACATTATTAATTCACTAGGGTCAAATATTAATGCAATTTCTTTTCCATTTAGGCACATTTTTGGGTCTCGATTCCTTCATATAGTGGCCTAAAATTGGCTCTGAATGTTTTTTCACTTTTGACTAGGTGTTAGAACTTTAATAACTTTTGTGGTGCTTATTAAAATAAATCTAAAAAATGTATGAAAATTAATTTATTAAGGAATATTGAGAACAAAATTTTTAGGGCCCATCCAAGTTTATTTTCTAGTATTTAATTATTGGCATTTTAGGGTTTTTTTGGCAACTTAGTGTTTTTTCAGATTTTAGGATTTTTAGAGTAGATGTGAAATAAAAGGTGGATTGTAAGGATGTAAAAGATTAGTGTGGATTCCAAAATAAGAATATATATATTTTTAAACACTTGGTTTTTATTTGCAAAGTTGTTTATATGTGTTTTGGACGTATTTTAACTTCTTGTAGCTGGATTCACATCATTAAGTGAATAGAATTCATTTCAACATGAGTAAAATATTAAAAATTATAAATGGCATATTAAGGGAGAGATTTAAATATTTGAATTATTAAAAAAGTTTGAATATGCTCGGTTTAAAAAGATAAATATTGGTTAAAAATAACTGGATTTTAGATTTATGATATTTCTCTCCTTTGTCACGTTTTTTCGTTGGGTTATCGAAGTCGTATATAACCTTGCAGTTCCTTACTCACACAAACTTTGGAATAGGGTGTGAGTAATAATTAGTTCATTTTGTTTGAAATAATTTTAATTGTTACAAAAATAGTTTCACTTGCTAGTAATTATTATTTAATGTTATAAAATATTATTAATAATAAAAAAAAATTTAAAATGTTTCTTTTTTTTCAGATATTTAATAGCATTTTTGGGTCACAAAATTTGGACGTTATAGTTGGTATCACATCTCAGGTTGTGACACCAGGCATACTAGGATTGATTGAGTGAAAAAAGAATAGATTGGTTTGTTGACCCATATAACAATAACGTTTTTGTAAAATTGAATGGTTTCTTCCTATGTTTGATGAATACCATAATAAAGCATAGGTCATATCACCTCTAGAGAAACCACATTAGATAAATGTTTCTACTAACAAGATGTTTGGTTAGTGATTACTGGTTTGGATGAGTAAACTCAAGAAATGGAAGCAATGGTGGTGATTGGAACACAAATTTTGATCACTTTATATGATTTCAAACACTTGGGTAAAAGATAGGAAAATCCATTCCTATAAAAACGTGAAAAATGGATAATTGGTTCACATAGTAGATATCTCTTTAGGATGGTCATGTTCTCTAGTGACATGAGATGTTACAAAAACATTTGAACCCAATTTATAAGAACATTTTATTGTTTAGCTGAAGGAATTTTGAACCCATATGATCACATTATTTTATGGGAAAACAATTGAAATCCTATAAATTTGTTTCGATTTGGATCGTAGTTTAGAGAGATTTAATAGGAAACAAAAATCTAGCACTTCTAACATTTAGTATTTCGCCATCTCAATTGGTTGCAACAATCGGTTTGTGAAAATGAATTTAGAAAATAGTTTTTAAATCATATTTTGGAAGCCTCTTGTTATTCTATCACAAAAAAATCTAGTCAATCACGTTAATCAACTCTTTAAACGAGATCATAATTAGAGCCCTGGTTATCAAAATTATATTTTGTAATTTACATTTGTTTTTTAATATGTAGGAGAATAGATGATAGTTGAGAGAATGAGATGTGATGTTGTGATATCTTTCTTTCGAAACCCATTTCTTCATAGATTTTTCTAAATTTATTTATATGTAATAGCAAAACTTTGATAGTTAGCCGAGGCAGATGCTTCCAGTTTGATATGCAATCACCAATTCTATGTTTTCTATGTCTCGTTATACTCCATATATTAGATTGAATTTACTGGATGTATTTTTTACCATTTGAATATTTGGTAGTTGTTTGGCAGGCCCTTTTTGTGGCCTTTTTGACTAGTCCATGCAATAGTATAACTGGGTCTTAATGACCCATTTAACGTTCTAGAAGAACCTTTGAGGTTGAAGGCTTTTAGATTATGATTACCTTGATGTTTTATGTGTGTTTTTGCATGAATGTTATGACCTTGAAAATTTTGATAATATGAGGAATTTTGGGTCCTAACTTCATTGGTATACTTTGGTCATTTTAGACATCATATGAAGTCATGGTTATTTCACAAATAATTTTTTTTTGGATATGAGAGTGTCGAATTGGTACCTATATCTAAGGACTGCATTTTTCGTGTTTGGTTAGTTTGATTTTTCTCTTTGAGTGATCTGTTATTTCTTACGATACTTACTCGCAATGTTAAGGGCACCACGTTTAAACCTAACAAAACCCTTTTCATATGGGCATGAAATAAATAATTGTATCACAGTTTAGAGAAAAATAATAAGATAAGAACTTTGTCTTCCACATCATAAAGTTCCATTATTATAAATTATAATAGTTTATGCTCCTCATCTATATGTTTCTAATTGCTATTGTATAACCCTCTTTATAATAAAATTTACCAAGAAAACCTATAACATTTCCTTTCATTTAAAAAGTGTATGTCTAAACTAAGAATACTTGGATGAAAATGTTTTTAACGTATACTTCTCCAGCTTGCCATTAATCAATAAATGCTAATGGGAAAGAATTTTTTGTGTCTCTTTATACATCATGGTTTTGTACGAAGTGATATTATCATAGTTATTTTATATTATTCTAGTAAACTAAGAATGCATTTCACTATTGGAAACCATATCTAGTTTTCACAACTTAAATTTTTCATCAGGGCTCCAGTATAACATTTGGAATTATCTTAAATAATGTTCTACTTAACCCTTCTTGATCTTGAGAGGATTATTTTACCACTATGATTAATTACAATTTTTTTGTGCAATGTAACTTCATTAAATCATTTCATCTTATAAGGTGCAATTGTGAGAATGAACCTTCTCAAATTGGTTAGGACAGTTTTAGTAATAAAATTTATGACAACAGGAATTATGTGTAGAAAAAATGGAATCACCCTCTCCATCTTACCTTATATCGTAAATATAAGAACAATGAATATGAAAAAATAAGAATGTTATCCCATACTCTCTTTCTTACCAAAAGATAAATAAATTAGTTTAAATTTCTCTTTTGGTGGGGACGAGATGGTATAACCAACACTAGTGTTGACCCATGGAATTACAAGTAATATGGTGTAACAAAGATGAATATAATCATTTGTGACCCACAAAAAATGTGTGGTATGATGTGAAAACTTTGAGAGGACAATATACTTACCCCTTATTGTGACTTTGAGGTGGTAGTCTATTTCTAGGGGAGGGGGATGCAGTGCCCCCATATTCTTGCACTATTTTATTGTTGAATAATCTTATTGTTTGTATTATTCACATTAATATAGTAATTTTTGGACATTATATGGTTTTTTCCAAAATTACTCTTATGACATAAGTGGTGTTTGAAGCACGTTGCACCAATACAATGTTATGATATATATTAATAGTTTCTTGTACTTGCGCTATTATGGATAGAAGAAAGATGCAAATTTATTTTTAATAGATATATGATGGATGAATGAAGAATCTATTTCATATTGTGGCCATTAGTTTTGATGATACTACTTTGGGTGTTATCATGGAATAAATTAGATGAATTCTATGTTTTGGTCTACTATAGAAATATATATGACATTTTGGACAATTCTCTCATTTGGAAACTAGTTGCTTTCTTGATTCAGATTGATATTCATAATTGAAATAATTATTGATGTGTGTGGTATTATTTTTATTATTTTAGTATATCCAGCACATATGTTTGATGTGTTCATTCAGTGTGCAGGTTACAGGTCAGACAATAGAACATGGGTTTTAGAGTTCCACCTCAAGTTGCACAAGTGCCTAATTGGGTTGGATATCTTAAGACATGAATGACCCTTGTTTGAAATTGTGTGTTTGGACATATATATGTTTGGACACCCTTGGTGATTCGTAATTGACCTACATTATTTAAATTCTTTTAAACCTTGTGCTAACCTTGTTTAAGGACCTTATGGTCCCTACATGTATTAGTAGTGTTTTAAGTTAATTAACCTTGTTTTTTATGATTTGGAATCACCTAATAATCATCTGGGTGGGCCTCACCATGTCCACATTTGAGCTACATTACCCAAAATCGAATTTGGGCTAAATGTGGAATTTCTAAGAGTCTCTCTTCACATTGGGGGTCTCCCTTAAACTGAAATGGACCCCTTTAACCCTACTTACGGGTAGGGGGGCCTATTTTCAAGGTAAAATTTCAATTTTTACTCCCATTCGACCCCTATCTTATCACCATATTGTAACTATGTTTGATTTGTGTGATATCTTAAAAGTTGACGTAATTTAACCTATTGTCATTTTGAGAAATTTTAGATTTTTATTCGAAAAAGTGTTTTGTTTTATGTTTAATGGGATTTTGGGAATCTTGTTTTTGATAATGCATGTCACCCTCTCATTTGTGAGGATTTTTGATTTTTCTCCATCTTATACCTCTTTTTGGAGAGGGGTATGGACTTTTGGCTTCTTATTTTACTTTTGAGAGATGGAGAGAGATTGGATCTAGGAGCTTGGATATATATGAGAATAAAGGGGGAGACTAATTCCATAGTCTTCTCATTTAAAATCATTTATTCTCATATATATCTCTATGTGTGTGTAATTACTTAAGTTTTCAGATGTAACAATATGATATAAAAATCTCAATAAAATAAGATTTAGTTTAAGTTTTCTCATCATTTATTTTTGTTAAGATAAACAAGTCTTCTCACACATCTCAAAACAAAGAATTAAACTTCCTATAAAACATACCACATATTTTATACTAAGACAAGAATTAGATTTCCTTTAGACTATCCAATACCACTTATATAACACTCATGAACAACCAATAATAATACATATGTGTTTCTTTTTTTTTGAACACTCATGAAGAACCAATAAATCTTAGATAACTACTTACTCCCAAACTCCATTTAAGATTAACAAAAATCTTCTAAAAGATTCAAAACCATTCACTAAATATTCTCAAGCTAATAGTATATCCAATAAGCCTTTATTTATTTTATCTTCCACAATAAATTACAAAAATAAAGCTAAATGAGAAGACTGTGGAATTAGTCTCCCCCTTTATATATATATATATATGAATTTATTTAATAAATGAATAAGGATTAAGAAAAATACATATAAGTGAAATCCTTTTGTATGTGGGAGTGTGTGTGTGTGTGTATGCATATATACATACATACATACATACATATACATATACATATACATATACATATACATATACATATACACATATATATATATATATATACATATATATATATATATATATATATATATATATATATATATAGGAGAAGATATATACCCATATCAAACAAAAACAAACCCATAAAACGGTTTAGGTGCCACTCAAAAACCCTAAGCAGATCATTCTATACAACCAACCTTCATCTTCTGCAGTTTCCTTTAACTAGTTCTTTATTTCAGTTAATAAATTGTAGACTGAGCAATTCCTTCAGTCATATCTTTTGTTTGTAATTTCAGTTAATGTGTTTGTAACTGCAGTCATGTTAGGATCTAGGTTGTGATCTTCTTTAGTTTTCTGCTCCTTTTGACTAGCCAATAAACTTGCAGTAGTTAGTTCTTTAAATCATTTCCATTCTCTGAAACTTGACGCACAGTAGAAGGAAAAGAAGACAGTTCTGAGTTGAATAAAACAAAAATTTATTAGCCTTGTTGTTCGCTCACTTTGTGAGCAGATTTACTATTAATTTCTGTGTGTTTTGTTTTGTTTTTTCTTTGTTCAATAAAATATTCAGTATAGTATAAGTGCCGATATTCTATAATCTTCAATTGGTATCAGAGCTGGTTGCAGGACTATTCTTTTTTTTGCAAAAGTTGCAGGTTAACGGTTCTCTCCAAGAATTACCAGAATGTCAAATGGTGGCAATTTCTCATTCCAGCTTCCGCTGTTTACCGGAGACAACTACGATTATTGGAGTATAAAGATGAAGACCCTACTATTATCCCAAGATATCTGGGATTTAGTAGAAGGAGGATACACGGAACCTGCAGATCAGAATGCTTCAAATGCTTTAATAGAAAATCAACGAACGCAATTGAAAGAAGACAAAAAGAAGGACAATCGAGCTCTTTTTGCTATCCAATCTGCATTGGATATATCAATTTTTCCCCATATAGCTGGTATGACAAAGTCAAAGGAAGCATGGGAGGCCCTACAAACTGCATACCAAGGATCTGACAAAATAAGGTTGGTAAGACTTCAAACCCTTCGAAGAGATTTTGAAAGTTTAAGTATGAAGGACGCTGAGTCTATTCAAGAGTTTATTACTAGGGCTCAAAGTATTGTGAACCATCTTAAAACTCAAGGGGAAAGTGTCATAGAGCAAAAAATTGTAGAAAATATTTTGAGATCTCTTCCTCCAAAGTTTGATCCAGTGGTCATAGCCATTGAAGAAAGTAAAGATCTAGCCACATTCAAAGTTGCAGAGTTGATAGGTTCTTTGCAATCTCATGAGGAGCGTATGCAACGTTCTACAGTGAACCTCATTCAAGCCTTCTAGTCTACTGTAAGAATTGAAGAAAAATCTACAACCCCTTCTCAATCAAACAAATCTGAAGGGGAATCTTCTACATCTAGAGGACGTGGCAGAGGAAGAGGAAGAGGAAACAAAAGAGGCAGAGGAAGAAGTTCAATGGATCGGAGAAGCATCCAGTGCCAGTATTGTGAAAGGTATGGACACTATGAATCTGAATGTAGAAAGAAAAAATCTGATTTAAATAAGTCAAGAGCCAACTATACTGAAGAGTCTTTTGAAGAAGCAAACCACTCTACATTCTTCGCTTGCAATTTGGCAAAAGAACCTCAAAAGGATGTTTGGTTCTTGGATAGCGGTTGCTCAAATCATATGACAGGTAAATCTGATCTCTTTGTCAAATTAGATGAATCTGTAAGGAGTCAAGTAAAATTTGGTGATGATAAAGAGGTTGATGTAATGGGAAAAGGTACCCTTGCAGTGAAAACTAAGCAAGGAGAAACTACATTTATTCATGACACTTTGCATGTGCCCAAATTACAACATAATCTTTTAAGTATTGGGCAGCTTATAGCAAAAAATTACAAGGTTGTGTTTGAAGATAACTGCTGCAAAATATTTGATAAATCAGCTAATCATTATCTTGTAGCAAAGGCTTGTATGACAGAGAATCGATTATTTCCTCTCACTTTGGAGTCCAGTAAGATGCATGCCCTCAAGGCAACCACAGATGATTCATGGTTATGGCACCAACGGTATGGTCATTTGCATTTTCAAGGATTAAGTTTGCTTCATAAGAAAGGCATGGTGAGAGGACTTCCTGCAATTCAGGCAAAAGAAGAAGTTTGTTCAGGGTGTGCACTTGGCAAGCAACATCGAGACAGTTTTCCGGTGAACAAATCATGGAGGGAAAAATCTCCTCTAGAGCTTGTGCATAGTGACATTTGTGGTGACATGCAAGAGGAATCTTTGGGTAAGAATATTTACTTTCTGACATTTATTGATGATTTCTCATGCCACACATGGGTTTATTTTCTTAAGCAGAAATCTGAGGCATTTGAATGCTTCAAGCATTTTAAGGCTATGGCAGAAAATCAAAGTGGGTATTCTCTCAAAATACTCAGAACAGATAGAGGGGGAGAATTCACTTCCAATGAGTTTGCTGATTTTTGTAATACTCATGGAATTAAGAGACAACTTACGGCAGCTTATACCCCACAACAGAATGGCATTGCAGAAAGAAAGAACCATACCATTATGGAGATGGCACGAAGTATGTTGCAGTTCAAAAACCTTCCTAATTGCTATTGGGGAGTTGCAGTAGCAACCACAACTTATATTTTGAATCGAAGCCCAACAAAATTGCTTCAGAATATCACTCCCAAGGAAGCCTGGAGTGGACACAAGCCCTCAGTAGCTCACTTTCGTGTATTTGGTTGCCCTGCATATGTTCATGTTCCAGAAAAGAAGCGGAAGAAGTTGGATGCAAAATCCCAACTTTGTATCTTTGTGGGCTATTCAGATTTCACGAAAGGATACAAGTTCTATAATCCTGACACAAAGAAATGGATTATTAGTCGAGATGTGGTTTTTGATGAAGGGGGAGTATGGCAATGGCAAAAAGGAGTTCAACAAACTACACCACTCATCACGGGTATAGAAGATGTTCAACAAGTTCCTCCTCTCCCCACAAGCTCAAGTGGAAGTTCAAGCCCTAGTTCACTAAGTTCACCAAGTTCCTCTTCAGGTGATAGTTCTAGTCCACAATCAAGTCCAAGTTCTTCACGAAAGGTACGAAGTTTAAATGAAATTTATCAAAGGAGTTCTAATTTGAATCCAGTTTCCAATTTTGCTTTGTTTAGTACCATTCAAGTTGAACCTTCAGTGTATGAAGAAGCCATGAAAGAACAAGTATGGATTAATGCTATGAATGAAGAGATGCATGCAATTGATAAAAACAATACATGGGAATTAGTGCAACTTCCTAAAGATAAGCAAGTGATTGGTGTCAAATGGATTTATAAGGTGAAATATCATGCTGATGGTTCTATGAATAGACACAAGGCAAGATTAGTTGCCAAGGGATTTGCACAAACACCTGGAGTAGATTATTCAGAGACTTTCGCTCCAGTTGCAAGATTTGATACAGTCAAGATTATATTGGCTATTGTTGCACAACACAAGTGGCCAATCTATCAGATGGATGTAAAATCAGCCTTCCTAAATGGTTTTATTGATGAGGAAGTCTATGTGGAACAACCTATTGGTTATGAAATTCCAGGAAAAGAACATTTGGTTTACAAGCTAAAAAGGGCTCTTTATGGGTTGAAGCAAGCACCTCGTGCTTGGTATGCAAGGATTGACAGTTACTTCTTGAAGAAAGGATTCATTCGAAGTTCCTCAGAGCCAACCCTCTATATCCAACATCTTGGTAATGATATTCTAATTGTTTGCCTTTATGTTGATGATCTCATTTATACAGGTAACAACCCATCTCTCATGGAGAAATTTCAAGCACAAATGAAACAAGAATTTGAGATGTCAGATCTGGGACTCATGCATTATTTTCTTGGAGTGGAGGTGCAACAACAATCTGAAGGTATATCCATTTCTCAAACCAAGTATGTGGCTGATCTATTGAAGCAGTTTAGAATGATGTCATGCACTGCAGTTGCCACTCCTGTTGCCCTTGGTGAAAAATTAACCAAGGAAGATGCAAGTTCCAAAGTAGATGCCACTTTATACAGAAGTTTGGTTGGGAGCCTCATGTACCTCACTACCACGAGACCTGATATTATGTATGCTGTGAGCCTCATCTCTCGGTTCATGCAGGATCCACATGAGTCTCATTGGCGTGCTGCAAAAAGAATTTTAAGGTATGTGAGTGGTACACACAATTTTGGCATTCATTATTCTCCCACACATAAGTTTGAGCTATGTGGTTACACAGATTCTGATTGGGCTGGTTCAGTGGATGATAGAAAATCCACATCTGGTTATATTTTCTCACTTGGTTCTGGAGTTGTCTCATGGAGTAGTAAAAAGCAAGCAACCATTGCTCTCTCTTCCGCAGAAGCAGAGTATATTGCAGCAGCAGCAGCTAGTTGTCAAGCCATATGGATTAGACGGATTTTGGAAGATTTGCAATTGGTTCAGGAACATCCAACCACTATTTACTGTGATAACAGTAGTACCATTGCAATGACAAAAAATCCTGTGTTTCATGCTAGATCGAAGCACATTGAGATTCGACATCACTTCATCAGAGACTTAGTTCAAGATGGGACAGTGGAATTACAGTTTTGCCCTACAACGGAGCAAGTTGCTGATATTTTTACCAAAGCTCTACCTACAGCCAATTTCGTTGCTTTCAGGAATCAGTTGGGACTCATCCCATTGTTCATGCAGGGGGAGATTGAAGGATGCATGATCAACTCTTCAGTTCCTCTGCCTACTCCAGCTCGACTGCTGTCATCATTAGTTTAACTGCAGTCTTCTTAATTGTTTGTAATTTCAGTTATGTGTTTGTAACTGTTTGTTTCAATGTGCAGCATAGGATCTAGGTTGTGATCTTCTTCAGTTTTCTGCTCCTCAGTTTGACTGCCCAATAAACTGCAGTAGTTTCTTTTAAATCATTTCCTTTCTTCAGATTCAACACACAGCAAAAGGAAAAGAAGACAGTTCTGAGTTGAATAAAACAGAACTTTATTAGCCTTGTTGTTCACTCACTTTGTGAGTAGATTTACTCTGTGTGTTTTGTTTTGTTTTTTTTTTCTTTGTTCAATAAAATATTCAGTATAGTATAAGTGCTGAGATTCTATAAGGTTAAATAATGATTTTCCCCTCTTCCACGTTAGAAAAAAAGAGAATGGGTTTTATTAATATTAAAATATGCAACTCACTTTTTTTTAGGGAGGAGTCCTAATGTTTGCGTGAATAGAATTCATTTAAAAAGGAGTCAAATATTAAAATTTATAAATGGTATATTAAGGGGAATATTTCAATTTTTGAATTACTAAACAAGTTTGAATATGCTTGGTTTAAAAAGATAAATGTTCGTAAAAAATTAATGGCTTTTAGATTTACGATATTTCTCGGCTTTCTTGAATTTTTCCGTTGGGTGGACGAAGTCGTAAACCTGACAAGTCCTTACTCATGCAAACTTTGGAATCGAGTTTGAGAGATATTTAGTTCATTTTGTTTGAGATAATTATAATTGTTTCAAAAAAAAAATTCACTTGCTTCTAATTGTTATTTAATGTTATAAAAATATTAATAATAATAAAATTAAAAATAAATAAATAAATTATTCCAATTTTTATTGGATAGTTGATGATATTATTGGGTTGCTAAATTGGGAGTTACAATGATGCTCACTAGACATAGATTAATAAGATTTAGTGACCCAGTGGGATGTACCAATTATAGATGATAATGTATCAATATATTTTGTAGAAATCATAATACTTAAGGTGGTTAATTTCTCGTTTTAGAGAATATCAATCGCTTTCATTATGTCCATTAATTTGATGATAATTACAATATTGGAGACCTTTGTATCAGTGTGCTTTTCCTCTCACACGCTTGTTATTCTAGGTTCTAAGTAATTCCTTAAAGCTCTCTAACAATGCCAATAGTTTCCTGATACAGTTCATTCTTTTGGGCTGAGTCTAGATACATTTCATGCAAAACTTCTTCCATTATGATGATTTGTCTTTCCCTTCTTTTGATGTGCATGCTACTTCTTTGTGCATAGTTACTAATACATCTTGGAGTTCAGGATTAACCATCTTCTTAGGCACCCACTGTACCTTTTTGGTACATTCTACATTAATCATTGCTATACCATTTCCCTTATTTTTGTTTTTACGCATGTGTCAGGGATAATTTTAGTGGCGAATATTCGTAATATGGCCAATAGTCCATTTTCAAAAAATTGAAAAGGTGAATTTTCTGGCACGGGTCAGTGACTTGTTCGCCAAAAAATTATAGTTTTATTTTATTTATGGGTCTGCTTCGCCTACACTTGAAACTATCCCCTATATAATCCTAGATTATTCGCTAGGTAGAACACTACTAGATCACTCATACCACCTCGGGGCATATGTATTATCAAGTAAAGTAAACACATGATAGGAGGGCAAAGGCTACAAATGCATGACAAAAGGGTGGAGGCTGTAGACGGATGACAGAGAGTTTGTTGACACGCAATAGGGAGATTTTGTTGACACGCGACATGGAGAGTTTATTGACGCATGATAGGAGCATGGAGGAAGTAAACACAAGACAAGGGGTTTGTTGATGCGTGAAATGGAAATTTTTTTGTCACACGACCAGAGGGCAGAGGCTATAGATGCACGACAGAAGATTTGTTGATGCGTGATAGAAAATATCCTATCACACATCTGCAGTCTTCTATCACACCACTTAAAAATCAGGGGAAAAGTTTGTTGTCAGACCCCCAAAAAATTCACCTTCCCGCGAAACCGGTTCTGAGGATATTCGCCAGGTGTTTTCCACCTCCGATTTTTAAGAGGTGTCTTCAAATGAACTCTGACATGTTTACATATAAGTCAAGAAAATCCTTAACCTTATGCGACTTTTCATAATATGCACATACATGTTTCTTTAGACACTCGCATTGATAATGATCAGGAGACCCACATGTATAACATGTCCCTCGTGCAAACCTTCAAATACCATAATGACCTCTACTCATAAATCCACCTATGAAGGATCCATTACAATTATTATGCCATTTTTTTCCCTTTATGTTCTTGCGAGCAATTTTCCACACTAGTCTGATGCAACACCATCTGACAAGCCTTACAAATATGATGATTTTAATGGTGATCAACTATATCATGGGTGTGCTAATCAAATATTTTTCAATACACAGATACAGTCTTCTGTATTGAACGCTATAAAAGTTGACATTTATGAACATCATGATTCTTATGGAAAATCTCACAAGATGTCAACAACACATGCACACTCCTGCGTGGGTAGATATCCTTTATATCTCCTTCAACCTCAAAATTTGCACACCAAAACTTATTGCGCATCTCATGCTTTGAATTGGTAGAAAGCATTTACATTTGAGAGGTGATTTCTACATTCTGAGCCTTAAGGATTAGACTTACCCCTATATAAGCTCTTCCAACTACTTCTGGACACATTGTTGCTTCAAAGGCTTCACACAAATTAGTGAACATTTTTTGTTGAAGAACTTTTGAGAAAGGTGTCAAAAATCCTCCTAAAAACCATAATGCATGCTTTCTATGATTAATATCATAGGAGAGATTAGAAGCTAAGGTATTGAAATGTGAATTATATTCCCTAACTTGGTCAAATTATACGTATTTGATATCCTTAAGCGTGTTAATACTCTTGTAATCAAACTCTGGTATATAAAAATCAAATAAGAAAGCAGCTCACAATGCATCATAGTCCACTGGTGTTTAGTGTGGGTCATATTTTCTATACCAGCTTTGTGAGAAACCTTAAAGAGTGGTGGAAAATTGACATGACTTCCTATCAAGAGTTTTTATCACCTTATCCCTCCATAATAACTCATACGTATGCACATGCTTCATTGTGTCTTAAACACCCCTATACTTTGGGAGATGAAGAGACATTTCAAATTAAATCTCATGAGTTTGTTGTTGTTGTTGTTGTTCTTGTATGGGTTTCTAAGGTTCTTTTTTTAGATGTTATTGTGGCCCTTCTCTTAGAGTGGGGCTAGATCTTGAACCTGATGCTCCATTACGATTACCTACGCACGGTTGGGGTACTTATCCTCTTGAACTCCTACTATGACCTAGGGACCTATAGATGAACTTTCTTTTGTCCCCATAGTAATGATTAATTGTACCCCAACTATTTTTCCAATGAATCAACCAATAGTGCTACTTATAATGCATAGCATGACACTTCTATGTCCTAACAACGTGTGTGCCAAATTGGTTCCAACCAAAATATGTCCAAACATTGGTGCGTTCTGCATGTCCATATGTACATCCTTAATTTATTTTTCTTCTTGTGTTGATACTAAAACATGCCTACCTATATTTCTAAACCTAAACATTTAACCTCTATGACCTTCCTACTAGCCTTCACTATAATGGTATTTTACAACGACATATAGGTTCTAAACACTAGGTGTAAGGGCTAGGTTTCCAGGATGGGTCACGTGTTCATCTGTGATTCTTATTCTCTCCACATATTCATTGTCATTAGATGCAAATGGCGTCTCTCTATTGTGCTTGAAAAAAATAACTAAGACATGATCCTGTGGTCCCTCACCTTCAATTGGTTTCTCATAACTTTCAAAAGTCATCATTTCCCCTAGTTTTTGTGCTTCCTAAACTGTCCTCTTTCACACAACATTATAATGGAGTAATCTTTCCTTTCTCTCCCTTTCATCCACCTAGGATAAATCCATCCTTTCCAAATCTGATTCCTAACCCTTTGTAGGGTGCAGTTTTATCCTTCCATAGGTAGGTTTTCCACTCCTAGCTCAATCATAAATATATTGATAGATAAAGTTGTAACAGTTAAAAATTATCCTATTGGCTTACATAATTACTAAAAATTTGCTTCCTCTAGGAACATGTATGTCAAAAATCACGTACTCCAAGGTATAACTACCTAACACACCTTTCCACTAATGATTTACATCTCTAGTTGATGGTGCATCCAAATTAGAGAGTTCTTAGTAATATTTATATCTCCACACTTGCTTTCTACCTATCTGGACACCCATGTTTTGTGTGTAAGCCACCAACCACTTGTATCACTCTACTAGGAAGAAAGTGATAAAAGTCTCATATAAGAAATTGTAGAGGTTGTCTTCAACCCAGTTGCGCCTATAAAAATTAGGTCTGGTGTTGTATCTCTGAGAAAACTTGTCCTTACCGTCACATACCCAAAGCTCAATTTTCTTCATGGAAATCTATAATGCCATGTACATGCAACATCCTAAGAGTAAAAATTAAAAACGTCCCGCCAACAGAACCAGGATCTAGTTTTTTTTTATCACTACCTAGCTAGGTGTGATAGCACTTAATCCAAAAAAATTGAATGTTCACCCAAATTGCTCATAGTCACCTAGTCCCTCCTTTTTTTTATCACAATATTTAGGTAGTGTAGACACAATCATTATATTATGCATAAATGGAGATACAACATAAAATATTGACAACACATATAATAAGGAAGATTAATTAACTTATACAATTACTAATAGTAATTCAATTCCCAATATATCCTATTCATACATAGTTACTTTAGCAATCAAACCATAACTATCCATTACAAAATCAAATTGATCATAAAATGAATAATCCGATTACATAAATACTCTATTACATCCATGTATTAGACCATGACCAAATACAAACTATCTCTCATGCATTCACACATTCCTCCAATTATTAGGACTATATCCAAAAGTACTAATTACATGGAGTAATAGACCTATTTATACATGGTGGGGACTTTCCATTCACTGTTTACATGTGTTATTCCTAATAATAGGTGTTTTATTATTAACCTGCATGATTTTAACAACTTTCCTTATTCTATAATTATTTCATCTCCATGTGACATTTTTTCCCTTTTTTACATGTGTTTTCTTATTTGTAGACCTTTCTTCTTTGTCAAGCCAACTTGTTTTCGTCTATTTTTAGTCCTTACACACAAATCGGATAAGCCCCAAGTTCTCTACATGTGCACGGACCCCTTACACAATATTCTATTCCATTGTGATGCACACAATTTCATGCATTCTTTCTTTATTCCTTTCGTACACTTCCACTCTTGGGTTCCAATTTTTTTACATGGCCAGTATTCAACCATTTTCTCTAACCAACAATTTAGAGGGATTTTTTTTTTCCATCTCACCTTTTAGGTTACAAATAAAGATATATTCAAATGGGAATAAGGATAAGACTAAGAAGATGGTTTAATGGTCCAAAACTAGTGTGAAGGGCGTGAACAAGGAAAGAACCTATATGGTTAAACACAAGGCATTTGTAGAAAAGTAAGGGAGAGGAGCCAGTGGTTGTGCACCCTAGTTGATGGGTGTACAACACACATTTAACTACATCATATTTTGAAAAAAAAAAAAACCTTTAAAAGATTTTTTTTTTCTTAATCTAAATATTTATTTTTGAGCATTTTAATTTTATGGAAAGTGATTTTTAAATGGATTTAAATAAAGTATTTTTTCATAAAAAGGAAAAAAGGGTGGACCATTAGTAGGGCATTATGTCATGCATTTTTTTCCACTTATGTGGCATCATGTGATTTGGTGATTTTTTGATGTCATTTGATGTGACACATTTTATTAGCTACTTTTTTTTCAAATGTTGAATGACAAATGTACATGTACTAGTCACTCACTTCACAAATACCCTCACCATTACTAGTCCATGTTCCACTATTGGCTCCTCTCCCTTATACATAGATGGAACACACTTGCGAATATGAATAAGTTGGATCTTCTTATTATATATATATATATATATATATATATATATACCTTCATAGAATAAGGTAGAATTTTTGGGTACCTTCATAGAATGAGAATACACTTTAAAACATCTTTTTAAACTCGTAAAAATTCTCTTACAAACATACATACATACATACATATATATATATATATATATATATATATATATATATATATATATATGTATGTATGTATGTATGTATGTATGTATGTATGTATGTATGTATGTATGTATGTATGTATGTATGTATGTATGTCTGTATGTATGTATGTATGTATGTATGTATGTATGTATGTATGTATGTTTGTAAGAGAATTTTTACGAATTTAAAAAGATGTTTTAAAGTGTATTCTCATTCTATGAAGGTACCAAAAAATTGTAATGGTCTATAAGTTGATTATTTGCTATGAATAAATTGATAAGTTGTTGGTTTTGTGGTGATAAAGTAAGGTTAAGTGTTATTATATGAAACAAATGAATTTATAGGTGTGTAACACATGTTAAATAAATTTTATAATGTGAAAAGCAATGTTCCTAGGATTTTTAATAATAAATAAGATTTAATTTCTCCTTTTGGAGTAGATTAGGTCTGTTCTTTTGTGCAGTATAGAGAAAAAAGGAGTAAATAGGTTATGAAATGTACAATTTGATGATTTGAAGAGTTTTGTCATGCATTTATAGGTATGAAAATTCATTCTAGAGTTGCAAAATGATATTATAAAAATATTGAGTGACATTTTGATGAAATGTCCTTTGAAAAAAGAGTTTTCTTAAGGAAAATTATTATAAAGCTTGTTGTTGGGAATGATAGGTATATTTCTAGGTGTTTCACACAAAGATAATAATGTTGGAGGATGGTCATAGAGATATTACAAGGCATGTTTTAATTCTTGATTCATTGATTTGTTAAAGTTATGAAATAATCTCTCTCAGGAACTATGAAATACTATATTAGGACACAATTTTAAAAATGAGTATAATTTTTGTATTTATGGATGAAACTTTTAGAAATTTTTTAAATACTATTTCAGCATGATTAAGAAATATATTTTTGAGGTTTAAGATTATTTTTCATTGTAAAACCATATATTTTCTATACATTACTGATTGAAGGGTAAATAAACCTAATTTGGAACAAGCATTTTTAGAATTGGTATATTACCCTTAATAACTAATTTTCATGGTTTTTGTGGAAATAAAAGGGTCTTAATGGGGACTCAAAAGTATTTTTTTCTCCATGAAACTAATTCTTTTAAAATTTATTAACAAATTAAATTTTTCATAGGGCTACAAGGAAGAACATGTAAATGGAAACACCTCAGGTCTGTGGGTATACCTATTTTGAGGTGAGTCTCTGGTATCAAGGCCAGTTCCTTATTGATGTATCCTAAACTGATTTTCTGGGGTTTAAGGGTAAAAGATGACTGTAAAAAATGAAATTAAAACTGAGGTGATACACCAAACTTGTATGAGGTCTTTGACTGAGTACATGCACAATTGATATGGAATGAATTTTTGATGCACATGCCAACAATTTTCTACAGAATATTAAAGGAAAACACTTAGATGTATTGAGGGAAAAGAATCACAACAACACTGTTAAGTTAAACATGCACATTAATATCTAGCAGAAATTACTGAAATTTGCAACAGGGTAAGATGATTAATCAGGGAATTAACATTCACAAGATTAATGGGAACATACACAAGATTGCAAATAATTGGAAAGGTAGAAAATACTTCACATTCAAAGGGAAAAACTGGCAGAAAATTGCTTCAGCACTCCTGTATCTAAAAATCCTCTCCTTGTGCTTTGCTAAGGCACACAATATATAGCAAAATTGATTCACCCACCCTTCCTAAAAATAGACTAGGGTTGTACTCACCCATGCATTCTATTTTTATCCTTTATTTAATAATAAATAAAGGAATAAAATAAAGAAAACTAATACAAGAGGCATTAATAGCCTTTGATTACATCACAGTCAAACTGCAGTTGACTGTTCTATTTTTAAGAAAAGCATGGGTGAATAATTTGCTAATAATAAATCTTGCTTGATGAGCAAGTCTTCTCCTAGTGCATGCAGATTTTTTCCTCTTGCTGATCTGTCCTCTTGTGAAGGCATGCAAAAATACTCCCTGTGAGTGAGAAAAATTAATTACATTATTTGCAATACCTTGCAAAAATAATTCATCCAAATATCCACTTGATGGGGACCACCTCCAAGCTTAGGCTCTGATGTTGACATTCCTTGTCTAATCTTGTGATCACATGAAAATTTTCATCCAAGTCATAACCAATTCATCAAATCAGTGGGGACCACCCTTGCACTTAATCATTAGTCTCCATTGGTTTGGCCATCCTTGATGGACTTAGCACATTATTGGTTTTGAAATAAGATAAGGGGCACTTTGTTTTTAAAAAATCACCACAATACACTTGGCCACCTTTGTGGACTAGGCATATTATAAGGTCTACCACCTTTTTTATTATCATTATATTATATAGTTGTCGGCCCCACCTTTGCATTTGATTGGACATAGACCATGGTTTAACCTTACCTTTTTGGGTGATCATTGCATAACATGATTTGGTCGGCTTTTGATTCATTTGGAGCTTGGACTATAGTTGATAAGTCCAAATGCAAATAATTTTTTAATGACAAGGGCTGACCCCTTCGTGATGATGAGTCACCCCTCCATGCATTTTGTCAGTGGTATTTTAACTTAGGTTGAGTTTTCTTTGTTTTTGGTGATCAATTTCTGAGCATTGATCTGGTGTCCTTTCGATTCGTGGTCGTTGATCTCCAACCCATGATTAGGGTTTCTGACCTTAGCATTTAATATTGTGGGTGATATTCTGATCATTATAGTTTAATTTGAATATTTTTGATCATTTTTTAATCATTGATCTCTGATCCATTGAATCTTAGGTCATTGATCTTTGACTCATGGTTAGGGTTTTCTGACCCTTAAGTTTAGCGTAGTAATGGCATCTTGACATGGTGGTTTGCATTGAAAACTATCGATCCTTGAGGACATTGATCTTGTGTACTTTTTCTTCTCTACCTTTGATTCTTGACTTGGTTGAGTTTCATTTAACTCATCTTCAAGTTTGCATGGTAAAGATCATTTGACCCTAATGATCACTTCATTTTGGATTTTTGGCTTGTGGGTGAAGCCCTAGAAATTTTTTGGGTTGACACCATTGTTGAAGCTTTTGAAGCTTGAATTAGTGCATTTTTTGGCCTTCTTAGCCTTCGAGCATCTGTATATTTTGTCTCTGATCTGTTAGAGTTTTCTTGAGCAAGCCTTTTGGGGAGGTTCCACCATTTTTGTATACTTTGAGCTCAGTTTTACGTTATTTTGGTGTGTAAGATTCTGGGGCTTGAACACATGTATTTTCTTGTCATCTTGAGTTCTGAAAGCTCTATTATCGCCATGGATGTTTTCTTGAGCTTCTATGAGTTTTTTCGGTTTTATGCCTCTGCTCGATATTTGTGAGTGAATCATAGTTGATGCCGGCCACCATGAGTGGTTATAGGTGAGCTAATTTTTCTCTTGCACACGTACACTTCTATTTTCATTTTCTTCCTTGGATATGTCACTGAAACTCTTGAAAATATTTGTGGGTTTTGTGATTTCTTGCTCCTGCTTGACTCCCGAGTTTGAAAAAATTCTCATGAGCATATGGATTTCTTGTTTCATCATTCAGTTGCTCGAAATTTTCGAATGTTCAATTATAAACAGTGAGTTCTTGTCTCTTATTATGATTTCTTGATACCCATTAATGGGTTTTTGATCAATTAGCCAGGATTATACCCTTCTCACTCTGATACTACAACTTGAAACTGATTTCAAATGGAATAACGAATTTTTGAAATAATTCAATATTTCTTTAACTTGGATATGAATGCATTTCTGATTCAAAGCTCCTCCACTTGAGTTTGTGTTCTGAATATGATTTAAAGCTCTATTTACTTGCTACTCGCTTTCATTCCTTATAAATTCTCCCTTGAATCTAGACTGTTATACTTTATGATGCAGAAAAACTCTCTTTCTTGATGATATTTCAAGGGTTTATGACCATTGGCCCTGGGTATGCATGTGTCTCTGATTCTAAGCTTGTTCTCAGTCAATCCTTGAGCCTTTTTAGGAAACCCTGGATATTCTTGATTATGCTTTGCATTCTATCTTCTTTGAACTTGCTGAAAGACTTCGAACGGCTCGGCCATGACCTGATATTTTGATCTCAGACTCTCTGTTTCCTATTTTGAGCTCCTTTGGGTTCCTTCTAAGAATGATCTTGGAGCATTCTTCATCCTGTTCTTCATTCTCTGGGACCCTAGACCTTCATTGTTTTGATCTCTGAAACTCGTGAAGAATTTCTTAGTGACTCAAGACCCTGTTCAAATATCTACATAGCTTTTATCTATTTGGTCTCACCATATGACTGTGCATTGAATTTTGAAGTTATATTTGCTTCCTTACATATTTTGCTAGCATCGAGTTGTTGTAGTTTATTCTAAAACACTATCTTTGAATTTTATGATCTTTGAATATTGTTCTTCTCTTTGTGGTAATATCTTTTGTATCACTTAAATAACTACTCTTTGAGTTCATAGTGTTACAGTTGTATGCTTTCTCAGTCATCAATTGTAGTAACTGCAGTTTGTATATTCATGGCAATCATAACTCTGTCCTTTTCATAACTCATGGTGGTAACTTTTAGAAGCATGTAGACTATGTGAAATAATGTTCCTTAAATTTACTGCTTTAACCTTCACTTGTTGAATACTTGCAAATATACCTTCCTTCAATAAAGACTATGTCATTTGATCATCTCTTGAACCTGTGACTGTGTCCTTTTTTGATTCATTTATACCTGATTGTTTTCACACCGAAACCTTGTAGACTGAAAATGCACTCTTATCATTGCATTCTATATTCTATCCATTGAGTTGTATCTGAATGATTCTTTGAGCTTGAATTTATGAAGACTTGAAGTATGAAATGATCAATTAAATAACAACACTTGATTGGAATGGCCTAATTGTAAATTACAAGCTTTATGGTATGCCCTTCTGTAATTGTTACTTGGGTGTTTTACTTGTTTAGCAACCATGTAAACCTATCAACCTTGTATCTTGAATATTTCTTTGATTGCATGGCTGTTATGACTTTTTATTCAAAAACCGACTCTACTTTGCTTGTCGTAGCTGACTCCAACAATATTGTAGCATTTCTGTATCTGTTCTGATGCAGTCTAAAGTGTTCACTTGTAACTTAAACTGGCACTGTAATCATGAAATGCATTTTTACTTTTCTTTGATCATTACTTATTTGATTTACATACTATTTGATTTTTAAAAAGCATGTATTAGTTTAAAATAGCATGATGGAAAGACGTAAAATGTCCATTTTACATGGCGAAGCCCTGTCAAAATTTTCTCAGATTTCCTTCTCATTCTATTTCAGCTGTAATCTTATCTTGATTTAACTTCAGCCTTTAAATTCTAATTCTTCTTCTTTAGTTGCAATCTGAAACATGTAATTTTGTGTGCGATTCTCTCCTCTGTTCTGTACTGCAACTTCTTTTATCCCTAGAATAGCTGCTGAACTTTGAGTTGCATTCTTCCTTCATTCCAGCATGTACTTATGACTCATCTGCTTCATGTACCATAGGATAGAAGTTATTGAACTCTGCAATCTTTATCTATAGTGAGGACTGTAAGATATGATTTATTTCTTCTTGGCTGCAACCTGTACCTGCACACTTGAGAAAATAGTTAGAAAATATTTAGGCTTTTTGGCCTCTCTTATGTCCATGGTTTTTCTTTTCTTCTCTCTCCTTCTTTCTGAGTGAGTAAATCATGTATATTGTTTGATCTTCAAGTAATCTATATCTCCTGTTATTAAGAGATCCATGTGCATGAATTAGGATAGTATAGGAATATGGATTAACCCTGAGCTCGTAACTGATGATTTTCCTCTTTTCTTCTTTTCAGGTACAATGCTTTCAGCAATGAAGATGGAGAGGGAACAAAGCTGAAGATGAGGATGCATCAACTGAAGGAGAAACCTCCAAGGAAATGATGGGTTCACTCATACTCCTTTATTTTCTCTTTCATGCATATGTACCTCTTATTTCAGTAGTTGTACTTTACTTTTCAGTTACATCCCATGGCTTGTGTGGGAACATTTGAAATTCCTTATGAATAAAACATTGAATTGTGAAATTGAGTTGTGTATTTCTTTCTGCATTTCTACTTTCTGATATGGATTGTATGATGAACTAAACAACTCAATAATATAATTGAATGTCTTAATCATGAAGGAAAGAACATTAAAGAATACCTGTAACATCCAGTAATGAACTCTGATTTCTGTAATCTGCAGTCATGATTGCTGCTCCAAAACCTAACACTTCATCTATTCTACAATTTGGTGTCTTCATCAAGACAACACAGTTGTCCTTCATGGATTTGTGTTCTTTTGCTGAAGATAGCATGAAATTGTAGACTATGTGATCTGTTATGTTTTGTAACAACACACATAGCTATAGATTTCATGTAATCATTAATTAATTCAATAGTAACAATATTGTAAAAGAATCTCCCCTAGCTTAGGTATACTTCACCAATGCTATCCATCGTAACAAAGTTTCAAGTTGCCCAATTTTATACGAGTGTAAAAATTGTCAACATTTTTGGCGATCCTGTGGGGAAATATGCTTGCTAGCTTGTAAACCAGTGCCTTGCTCTTGTCCATTGGGCATGGAGTCTAAAGCATGTAACCAAAATATGCCTTCTTGAAGGTCTAACCCTTCCAAAATGAACTAAAACTGGGAAAGGATCTAGTAAACCAGATCACGTGCATGAATGCACTTATTGAATTGAAAAACATTGCAATGTGTAGAAACTACACTTATTGAAGGGAAATCCTACTCTAAACAGACAATGTAGGATTTTCAATAAAAGTGTTTGAGAAACATACCATTCACAGGAATGGGAAGTTCCTCTCCATTCAGCCTTGAGAGCTGAAAAAGCATTGTGTTCTTTGCAAGCTGAAATCATGTAAGGACCACTCCAGATTGTATCAAACTTCATGTGTCTTCCTGGATTTGCACGATCAACATCCCACTTTAACACAATATCTCCTTCATTGAAGATTCTGAATTTGGATTTCTTATCAAAATTCTTCTTCATCTGTTTCTGATTCTTTTCCATGTTTACATGAGCTTGATCTCTTAGCTCTTGTAATTCCATTAATTCTGCATAATGAACCTGTAATGGTTCATTTTCAAGTAGCTCCATTTGATGCAACAAATCTAATGCGGGTAACTCAACTGAAATAGGCATTCTTGCTTCTCTTCCATAAACAAGTTTGTATGGTGAATTGCCAACTGATCTTTTAGGAGTCACTCTATCAGCCCAAAGTGTTGAATTCAACATTAGATGCCAAGCTCTCTGGTTATCTTTGAGTGTTCTTTTGATGATCCTTAAAAGATTCTTGTTAGTACTTTCAGCTAACCCATTACCTTGTGGGTAATAATTAGATGAAGAACTTAGATAAATTCCATGGTTGATAGCCCAATCTGTTACCTTTGCACCAAGAAATGCTAAAGCATTATCTGATATGATAGTTGCTGGAACACCAAATCTGTAAACTATACCTTCATAAAAGGATAGTATCGAAGTTTCATTAGCATCTTTCAAGGCTATTGCTTCAGTCCAGTGTGTAAAGTAATCTGTAGCAGTCAAAATCCACTTGTGTCCTTGTGATGAAGGTGGGTTTATCATGCCAATAAATTCAAGGCCCCACTACATAAAAGGTTGATCAACTGAAATAGGTTGTAAGGGTAGTGAAGCTAAATGTTCTTTTCCAACAAAGAAAGCACATTTCTTACACTTTCTAATCCATTCGAAACAATCCTTGAATATGTTGGGCCAATAGTAACCAGATTTCATAATTTTTAAGGTTGTGGTATGTGCTAAGAAATGACCTCCTACATGTCCTTCATGGAATTCCGATAATAATTTCTGAATTTTATCATAGTCAACACATCGCAGCAAGATTCATTTATATCCTTTTTGAATAATACACCATCAATAAAACATAGGGTATAACTTGTAATATGAAATACCTTCATTTATTCTTGTCCATACCTTCCGGATAGATGTCATGCTATAGATAGTTAACTAAATCAGTCATCCATCTTGATTCCTGGACTTCTTGAACAAGTTCAGGTTGTTGATTTTTTGGCTGAACCATGATGTCTGATTGTTGATACATAATTTCAGCATGTTGTTTTGAATCTTTGGTTCTGTAGCTTTTTTTTTTTCCATATCAACAATTAGATGTTCACACAAACCTTTTCCTCGAACTGTCTTCACAACACGAATATCAACATCATATTCCATGACCTTCATTATCCAGCCTGCTCTTTTCTCATTCAATTCTTTATTTAACAAGAAATCTCTCACACTTGGATGAGAAACACGAACATGGATTTTTTTGTTTGAAAGCATGTACTTAAAATTCTTTAGCCCTCTAACTATTGAAAGTACTTTTTTTTCAAGAAATGTGTACCTTGCTTCATAATCATGCAAGCTTTGTCCAAAGAAAGCAATTGGCTTCTCAACATTTTCATCATTAACCTGAGTTAATATGGTTGATATTGCTTTAATTCCTGTAAGTACATACATTGTAAAGTCTTTTTCAAAAAAATTGTTTGCAAGAGTTAGAGCTTGAGAGATGGCTGCCTTAATTGCTTCAAACTCTTCTCTCCCTTCACTTGTCCAATAGAACTTTTTGTCTTACTTTAACATAGCTGTCAATGGTTTCACCAATGCTACAAAATCTAGAAGAAATCTTCTAACAAAGTTGAGTTTTCCTAGAAAACTTTGTAATCCCTTCTTTTGGTGAGGTAATAATGATAGCTATGATATGGTTTTGATCCTAAAAGGATCGATTGCCAAACCTTGTTTAGAAACAATATGACCAAGCAATTTACCTTGATGTACTAAAAAGATAGACTTTAGCAGATTCAAAGATATTCCAAATTGTCTTTATAACTAAAAAGTCTGCCTTAGATGTATTAGATGTTCTTTTGAATTTTTTGAGAGTACATTAACATCATCTAAATAAAAAAGGATGCATTTATTTAATAAGATACGAAAATCCATGTACATTGAACATTGAAATGTTGCACCAGCATTTGAAACATCGAAAGACATTGTTTTCTAAGCATAAGTACCCCACTTAGTGGTGAAAGTTGTTTTGTACCTATCTTCTTCTCAGACTAAAATCTGATTGTATCCACTATAGCCCTCTAGAAGTGATAGTCTATCTGAATTAGAAATTGTTCTCAAAATCTGATCCATATTTGGAAGTGGGTAGTGATCTTTTAATGAAGTTTTATTAAGATATCTAAAATCCACACATAATCTAATTTCTCCATTCTTTTTCCCAACTGGAACAAGATTGGCTACCCAACTTGAATGCTTAACTGGAAAGATAATACCTTATTCGATCAACTTAGATAACTCTTTCCTCGTTAGAGGCTTTATTTTGGGATTTACAAGCCTCTTTTTTGCCTAACTAGCTTGGAATTTGGCTGTAATTCAATAGTGTGTTGTGTTAAACTGAGATCAAAACCTGTCATTTCAAATCATTATCAGGTATCAAAGGCCTGACAATCAACTTTATATGAGGATGAATTTTGCTATTTTCAATATTTTCCAATACTTCAAAACTAGCACCAATTGCTGCAAGTCTATACGCATGCTTATTTTCTATTCTAGGAATGGACTTAATGTTAATAGCTTCGAAATATTCCATTAAGTCTGAAACTGTATTTATGTAAGACTTCATGAATTGATTCTTACAAACATTAAAATTTCTTACTTGATTGATATCCAACTCAGAATCATCAAAAATATGTAGCATGCTAATACCTCTCTTTTTGGCGAAAAGTAAGCCATGAATTAATTCTTCGTATTTAACTATGTTACAAGTGCAAGAAAGTTGGAGACTCAAAGATAAGAAATACCTTTCATTTTTTCGGAAAGTGAGCATCAAACCTGCTCCTTTTCCTTTCTTGTTCTTTTCTCCATCAAAATGAAGATTCCAAATCCATTCTGTTGCATTTTCTGTTTTGGACAACAAGGGAATTGGTGTGTTTTCTTCATGCAAGCAATACACACCAAACAAATGTTCTTCAAATTCTTTGAAAGGATCGTGAGTGTGTTACTCATGTGTCTTTTCATCCATAAATAGGTTGGAAACATCATCCAATGCTGAAATAAGAGATGTATTATCAAAATATGAATCGTCTAAGGCTACATAATTAGCTAATGCATCAGAAGCATGAGGCTCAATGTGAAATCTTGCCAACAGTTCTGAATTGATAGTAAGATTTTTCCCATAATGAGTAGTGAAAAAATAGAAAGACTAATCTGAGGAGAGATAACCTCCTATTTTTTCTATGAAATCTCTTGATAAATATATAGTAAAGTAAAGAGGTAAATCTACAACAGTAATATTTTACATAATGGAAACATTTGGGAAAGCATGAAATGTTACTGTTAGTGCAGAATATCAGCACCCCCAAATGGCCTGATTATGAGTGGGACACTTGGTGTGATTGTACAACATGGGACCATCTCTCAAGCTGTGGGACTTGCAAACCTTGAGATGGACCTCCAGAGAAAGCCAGTTCTTGCCTCCTAATCTACCTACCACAAACTACGCTACTGTAGGAAGAATCTAACTAGTCCTAATCTAACCGTTCTAAGTGGATAGGGAAAGAGAGAGAGGGTGAAAGAGCCTACATTAATGGTTATACACCAGAAAAGGAAGTGGCAAGATAATCTGTTGAGGGAGAATGAACTAGGGAAAAGGGAACTGGGGGAGGTCAAACAAAAGTGACATAGACCCAAATCCAAATTCACCATCGAAATTCCATGAAGCATGACATCTTACACTTATAAACGTGAAATACATACACAGGGAGAAAACACGAGATAGAGAGGCACAAAGAAACAACAAAACAATGCCAAGGGTTGAAAGACACCACGCAAAAAGATTTTATTGCTCTATAAGGTGCACAAACTATTACATGGGTTCTCAGAGGTTAAAATACACTCTCCAGGAATACGAGAAGGCTTTTAGCTCAAATGGAGTCTGGAAATGACTTTGACAGAGTTTCCACACATCCCAGAATGTCTCCTCCTTCTCAAATGAGAAATGTTACAATATATAGATGATGAAAACCTAAACGAGATAGAAGAAACTTGACTCTTCTCTTAAAATCTGACCACCAACCATCAATGCCAACCATTAATCTGCATATAATCTTTCAATTCTAGTTCCCTATTTTTATTTGGCATGATGAAGAAGGAAAATGATGGATCAAATAAAATTAGATCATGTAGTTGAAGCAATTAGATTCTGCATTAGTGGCCTAAAAGACGTTTTCCCATTTTTCACCCACCTAACCTCATCAAAATTAAAGTTTCAGGATCCCATGGCATAGAAGAGGTCGAGACCTTTCCAACGGTGCCAAATTTTTTTAATTTCGGGGACTGGATCAAAAGATATGTCCATTTAAATGTTTGAGTCGAGTCTGTACAAAAATGGTGAAAACCATTTTAGGAGAATGGGTCCGTGGGCCTGAAATTCACTTTGCACCTTTTGGAACCAAAAACAAAAATGTGAAAAGTGCCCCACAACCCCGCAATTCACTTTGTCAAAAAACCATCTTCGGGTCCGCCGGTCCGCATTTTCCATTTGAGTGAAAATTCCTCCCTAGGTTCGCTAACCAACATGTGATTTAGGACTGACATGTGGCTCCTTAGGTGTCAACATACGTGTGCCTAACTTTTATACTTTACACCCTTCAAGCCAAAATTTTGAATTTCCCCCAATGACCCACCTTCCCACCTTGACTTGGAACATGGCCACATGTAGAGTTGCTGCTAGTTTGGAAACCTGCTACGAATTTTACTTTTGAAGTAGCATCATCATGACACTTGGCTCCATCTGCTTGCTCTACCCCATTTTGACTATTCAACCCCTGACTCTCTCCCCTTTTGGACCTAGGACATGTGGAAGGCCCATGCTCATCTGAGTCTCCACTTTGGGTTGCACCTTTTAATTTACATCATTGCAACATGTGGCGCCATCCACTAACTCTTTATACTTAGCCAGTTGGAGCCGATGGCTTTCTCAGACCATTTTTGACTCTGTTGGACCATAGACACATGGAATCCTTGTGCTCATTTGGAAATTTACCTAGGATTTTTACCTTTGAAGCAGTGTCGAGTCGACACTTGGCACCTTCTGGTGAGTCAAAGAATTTTCAATGGTCAATGTGACTTTTAGGGGACTTTGGACACATGGAGGCTCCACACTTGCTTGGGGACAACCTTTTTGGCTTGATCCTTGGATATGCACCATTGAGATACTTAGAATTTTCCACTTTCTCTTCCATACTTAGCCAATTTGGGCCCACTCTGAATCGTTTGTGAAGCCCAAATACTTTCAATCGTTTCCCCATTTCCCTCCTTTGGGCCTCTAGTTTCTTTGACACTATTTTCCTCCTTAGCCGACCCTACTCCTCCATTTTCAAGTCTTCTTGTAACCTAATTGTTAAATTTTAAATGTGGCCTCTTGTGATGAAAGTGACCCTTAGATTTTCCGTGCAGGGTCGTGTTTGATCAATTTTACCGAGGGGCAAAATTGGGATAACCATTTGGCAACTAACGAGGACATCTTCCTGCTAGATGAAGAAACAAGTAGCCTTGAAGCATCCATTGGGAATGTAGTCAACCCGCCCTACTAGTTGGAGCAAGTTTTGGCACATTTTTGGGCCATAAGTCAGCCATCTTGAGGCCAAAAATTAGGATTTAAGTTGTAGTTCGGTTTTTTCCTAGTTTTGGGCATTAGTTAATTTTAGTCTATTTGTTGCATCATGAGTTAGATAGTTGGAAATTCCTCTAATTTAGGAATGAATAAGATGTGTGATGATTTCTTTTCCCATATGAATAAGCATGCAAACTTAATAAGAATAGCAGGTTCTAGTACATTGTAAAAAATAGTAATTTCCGCCACATAGAGTAGATTTAGTCAAATTTAGTTAGCGTTTTCTCGGCAACTCAAGTTGGGAGTTGTTTTCCTATTTTAGGAAACATTATAATTCATGATTCGATAACGAAGAAGGAGATCTATTTTATTTTGGAGTTCATATTATTTGTAGTATTTCAAAAAAAATTAGAATTTGGCTACATTACCGAAACTTGAATGTCCAAATCTTTGGACTTTTGAATATTTCCATTCGGATATTGAAACATTGTTCATCCTTCTTGGGCGCGCAAAAACTCTGAAACTCTGAAACCTGAAAGTCTAAAATTTTGGACTTTTCAGATATTTTAACTTCATAGTTTGGGTTACTATTCATCCTTCAAATCAGCTCAAGAGTTATGAAACCCCAAAACCCAAAGTTTCAAAATGCTTAAATCTGAAAGTCCAAAATTTTGGACTTTCATACATTTTTCCTTTTTGGATCTTTTTCATTGATCATCGCCCAAATCGCCACGAGAGTTCTAAAACCCCAAAACACGAAGTTCCAAAACACTGAAACCTAACAATGTTGCTGCATTGACCCCAAAACCTACATTGAATTTTGAAATCAGAATCCTTTCGGGATTCAAACTTTCCAGATTTTAGACATTTTTAGTCACTTTTTTATTTTTTTGCCAAATAGTCTGAAACTCTGAATCCTGAAAGTCCAAAATTTTGCACTTCAAAATTTTAGACTTTGCTGATCCCTTTTTACCCACAAGAATCTCTGAAATTCCAAAATGCTCCACCTCTAAAGTCCAAAAAATTTGGACTTCAGAGATTCTTCCTTCCTGAAATTCTCTACAATTTTCTCATCCCATTTTAACTTTATTTGCCCACCTCTGAAATGCAATCCTCCATACTGAATCAACTCCTCCATTTTTGCTGCGTGCAAGTTCTTGTTTGTTTAATTTTTCCATTGGGGCGAAATTGTATAATAGGTTGGTTATTCTACATACATTTCATAGGAGGGATGTTCATTCTATTCCACACACGCATCTATTACATTCTTTACATCTATCTTACTTTCTCGGTATCAAGTGTGAAATGAAAAGGAGATACCTAGGGCACTATTTACCCATGCACAAACACACATATAAATACACTACATCTAAGATGTAGTGCATGTATCAGTCGTAAGATCATGATTGTGACAACTGAGGATAGTGTGACCCCTCATTCTACATCTTTCATTTTTAGGATTTGATTTTTATTTGAGGGAATTACAAGTCTATAATTCATTGTAGGTTTCTAGCGAGTCTAGTTATCATTTTGTTACCTTAGAGTGAGCAAAGGTGAATAACAATGAACAACTAAAAATCCCTCTGAGGAGGTTTTATAAGAACTTTTGCAAACCTAGGTGCCCCAGTCTAGGTTACTCCTCTAGATCTTCAATTTTCTGAGCTTCAGTACGAAGGTTAGTGCTTTGTATTTATTAAATTTTCAGCTCTGCACACCTCTATGGTTTCTACAAATCATCTAAGACATCTTTCCATCTCTTTAAATTTAGGGTTTCATATTTAGTATCTTAATTTTCTTGGTTCTATTTATGTATTTGATTTTTTATTCTTTTACTGCTACGATAAAAATCAAATTAGGAATATGAATTCACATTTAGCTTAATCATTTCGGTGAACTCGACTGATCAAATGCTTTTCTTCTGAGTATGTCTTCACATTATCAAGTCATGATTGAATCTTCGTATCCTTGATTCTCAACCACTAAGGAATCAGACATAGTTACTACCACTATTTATTTCATACAAGTTTGTACTCAGCATCCTACTCACTTTATTATGCCTCAAGCTGATATTTCTATCAATGTAGTAAATACTCATTACACTAATACTTCTATGACTCCACCCATTTCTATTCTACTTCCTATCACTTTTTTGGCTCCTCCTACTACTTCTAAGGGCTATGATATCAATAAACAACTTAAGAATACTTCAGCCAAAATTTACCTCTATGATTTATTGTGTAGTGCACTTAATTTTCTTCGAACATTAGAGGCTACCCTTTGTTCTATTCATTTAGAAAGCTATAATTCTTCAGTATCCTTTACACACCTTATTTAGTTTCTCACAAAATTTCCACGTGCTATATCATTCGCTAATGAGGACATATGGCCATTTGTTATTTGCAATCCATGTGTGCCTTTTCTTATCATTGTTATTATCCATACCACTTGCATTAAATGTGTACTTATTTATAATTGATCATTCGTTAACATGTGATCTCATTCCCTTCTCAAAGAATTGGGTATTCACAATAATCTCATTTTTAATAATTATACTCTTCTTCAGGGATATGATTAAACTACTCGCACATGCCTCATAACTATTTAATTACATATTCAAGTTAGGTCTAAGACTATCCTCACAAAATTCCTTGTTATAGATGCTTTATTCTAGTTCAATCTACTACTAGGTAGACTTTGGATTCATGTATTGCAAGAAATTAAAACCATTGTACACCAATATATTAAATTCTTACATGATGGATATGAACATATTGTTGTTGCCAATCCAGAGCCATTCAAATTATGTTTCATAGAACTTATTGCTATTGTGCTTATTGATCCTTCACATCCCATTCCATATATTAGTATTGATACATATGACATTGGTCAATGTAGCACTTCATAGTCTTTTTCTGTGGCTCTAAGAACTCCAGTTGTTTCTATTCATACTATTGCAATCATCTTACTCATCATTTCTACTCCACTAATAAATACTTCTCAAATTTTTGAGGCTCTTATCACCCCTACATCTAGTATGAATCCTAGAAATATTCTTGACATAACTATAGAGCATGAAAATTCCAAAACATATGATTTTGAGGATTCTCGTGATGAATTTGATGTTATTGAAATTACTGATGAAACCTTGTGTGAACTTAATTTTAATCCTATCGATATAAATGATGCCTAATTGAATGACACTTTTATGGCCGATGATCTTGGTGAATATGACTGAAATACCCCTTTTCTACTAATTCCATGGTACTTTATCAAGTGTGTCCATACCATGGACGTTGTTTAACCCTCCCCTTGATAGTCTGCATCTACACCTCATCCTTTCACATGCAAGATCTTAATTAAAAACTCTTATTGGAATCATATTCTTGCGTATCAAACTTGTTATGATACTATTTGTACATATGATAACTTATCTAGGCTTAGATTTACACTTAATGGAATCCTTCCACCACTTTACTCACCTAATCTCTATCATGGATATTTTTGAATTAATGCTCCCAATGGTCTTCATGTATTTCATTTAGCAGTCTTTGTTGCAAGTACCCCTCATACTTATCCCCCAACTCTTAGAAAATATTAGCTTAACTATATTGGGAGCAATGTAGACTCCAGTCACACTTCTATAACTTTTACCATGTCATTAGGTAGTATTTGTATCAATGGTAGTGATTTATCTACTAGCCAGTCTCAAAATACTACTCATTGGTATGCACATGGGTTTCCACTAACACCTTTAATTGACGAAGAATATGTAATGACCATGTATACCTTGCATCACAATGGCTCTTTATATGATCCACCTCATAGCATTACCTATCAAGTATCCAATGCAACTCGAGTTGGCTTCGATCAGGACAATGATGATCTTCTAAAAAATGACATTTGAGCTTCGTTATTGACACACACTTGGTGGGTATAATACTTATATCTCTCCCCAACATTGCTTCACATTTTATACTCTCGTCACATGACACCGATAGCTTTAAAAAAACATACATTAGTATCATCATTCTGATGACACACTGTTATGAATTTGTTCACACTTGATTGTTGAGGGAAACCTATACGCATGAACCTAACACACTACACATACTTTACATAGTTAACCTCCTCACACCTCTATCCAAAAAAAACACAATCCCAAAATATACTTTTCATTACTCTACAATCTAGACACTTGCGACACATACTTCTCATCACCTTATAATAAACATCCAAACAATACATAGCTCTCATAACTAATCATAAATAATAACTCAACACAATAGAAAGAAACACATAGTCCATGCACATCTTCAGCAAAAAATACATATCTACAACATACTTCTATCTTGTGCGTAATCGATACAAAAATCTTATACAATCTACACATCGATAACATACTACCCATTCACCACTCCCATGACATATCTATCTCATGTATCCTTCTATAAATTCAACACACTCACAACACCTTTATTTATTTCATATGACCAACACAACACATGACACATCCAACATTTACACATCTTGATAATATACATGCAAAATGTCTATAATCAATCCTTTTTCGTAAATTGTTAACATTAGATACTACACCTTCAACAATCTCTTCAATGCATAAAACATGACACACTACCATATGACGCAATCTAGTTCCATGTTCCATACTCGACTGCTGAGGGTATACATCTAAAATGGACCTCATCACACTCATGTGTGTTTAATCAATTCGCTCGTTCACTCACGTTTTTTCACTCTACACTTTGCACTTTAATGATCACATCTTCATAATATACATAACTCAAACCTTTTCTCGATGATGCGCTCTTTTTTATGGTTCATTCTTTACTATTGAGGGAGGATAAATAAATGAACATCATTTCATGCATACACATCCACTTGGGGGTGACACTAATCCTATCATTCACACTACATTCCATTCCATCTCATCCATGGCATAATTCATATCTTGGTTAAATTTTGTCTTACTTATGATTTTAAATGTTCACTTTATTATGCATACTATATAGATATCTTATATTTCATTATCTTTATCGTAGACACATGTGCATTCATTTTCCTCTCTAGTTGTGATGGTAGATTCTACAAATACACACACGCGGCATGGATGTTTGGTGAATAACTATTACAAGTCCCACTGAAGCTCCTGGGGGAATCCTCTTTTATACACTATATGTGATATTGTTTCATTTTGTTTCATAACACATTTATTTATGAGATTACACACACCTTGCAATAATTTTTAACTTTTTAACATGCTAACGTGTGCTTCATGTGCAACATTTGTTATGGTGGTCTGTTTTCCACCATGATTTTATATTACACTACTTTTCATTGTTTTCCACTCTTTATGGGATTTTCCTTTGTCTTGTGTGTTTACTATCTTATTTAGGTTTCATCTACCTTGATTATCTTGCAACATCGTGAGTGATGTCCCATGTTTGCAACAATTTTTTTTGGGTATATATTGTCTTCTTATGTCATTACATGATCTTTTTCCATCTTAGCTTACACGTTTTCTACACTTATCTTATACATGAGTGTTTGTCTTTATTTATACTAACACTTGTGTCCTAGCCACTTTTTTTACATGTTCCTTTGTTTCTAGGAAGCACATTCCCTTTCCCCATCTACAGGGCACTATTTCAAAACAACGATCGATCCTCCTTTGGGAAAAAGACTCCTTTAGTGGCGTCGCATGCACCCCAAAAAAGAGGGGGCATTTTTTGATTGAATCATTCACATCATACATCATTATACAAAAAACATTACACTATCAGTACAACCAATTTTTCATTTTTAGGGTTCAATATCAGACTTGGGTCTTTAACATAGAGTGGCACTTCTTGGATGCTTGTAACCAAAGCTAAATTACACAATTCTTGATAGTTCAACACAATCAACTAAACTTCAAAAAACGTCTTATACAAGGCACATAGTCCTTAGCACTTGCATTTATACGCACCATCCATAATGGTGTTCTACATTGCGGGAAGAGGTTAAAGGTTGGATAACAACACTACACTTTCCTCCCTATAGTTCTTCCATATCATTGGCATGATATCACCCCAAAAAGGGGTAGTCGGTGCAACTGACATGAGATCACCTAAAAAAATCATTCCTATATAATAGCTTCAAGATCCTTTCTACACTCTTTTCCTCATCACGAATCAGGTGCAAAAGTTCCTTTTTATCACATTTTGTATGTTATTACATACTTCATTAGATAAATTTTATACATATACATGCATATTTTACTACTAGTTCATTCTTCTCTTTTACAGGTTCGTCTATATGGGAATTCGTAGTCAACATCACTCATCATCATAAAACAACACCAACATCAACAAAAAGCACATCACTACATATACATATGCATTTCCACCCTAGGTTCATTTTCATCACCACTTTTTTCTTTTTCTCCTCCTTAGCATTCATGCTTCACACTTTTATCAGTCCACATTTTTTAATTCTGCACCACACTATTTATTTGTCAATCTACATGGTTATTAGGTACGTGTCTCTATCTACTTTATGTTACCAGGAATTCCGCTCACTAACATAAAGTGGTAGAAATTGTAGAAAAAAAACCATACACTTTGTATATCAAATTAGTCTTGATTGTAGATTTCTATTCATATGATTCCTAAGTAAGAAAAGTACTAATTAACCCATGTCTTTGGAAATATTTTTGGCTTTATGTTTCCACTTTTGGTATTACACCCTTCCTTAATCAGTCTTCCTTTTTTACACTAGCACCCAACTAGGAAACTAGGGCCAGTTGCCCTCATCCCCTCTGGGTGCCCCTGACCCTCTCATACTTTGTTTACACTTTTTGGGTCCTTTTTATCTATTTGAGAATATTATATTTTTTATTGTCAACCTTTCTAAGATTAATTATGATTTCAATCAAGGGAATCATATACATATAATTTTATGTGATCATAATAATGAACCAAGCACTAAGCATTATCTATCACCACCTAAGGTTCCATCCATAAAGCATATAAAATCTCCATTGCATCAATCTAGCACAATCTAAGGGACATAAGGGTTGATTATTCTGCATACACTTGATAGGAGGGAAGTTCATTCTATTGCATGCTTACATTTATCACATTTCTTTACATCTAGCTTACTTGCTCGCTACCAAGTGTAACACGCACAAGAGCCACCTATGGCATAATTGCCACACAAATAGAACTACATTGTGTATGAGATGTAGTTCAACGCTTAGTCCTAAGATCACTATTTTGACAGCTGAGGACATTTCGACCCCTCATTTTTATTCTTTCTCTGTTAGGATTTGATGTCTATTTGAGTGTTTTGTAGGTCTATACTTCATTTTAGTTTTCTAGTGACTTTGACAATCATTGTGTGACCTTAGATAAACTAAAGGAAAAAAAATAGTGAATAATTAGTGAAAACTATAAGGAGGTTTTTTTAGCATTTCCGTAGACCTAGGCACCAGAAACAAGTATAGGACACCCATAGGAGCCATTGTCCCTCTCAAGGCATTCCAGTCAAGATTATTCTTCTAGATCTAAATTTTTTTAAGGTTTAGTAAAAAGGTAAGTGCTTCATATTTTCTATATTTGAAGCTATGTACACCTATGAGATTTCTATTAATCAACTAGGATTTTTAACCCTCTCTTTGCATTTAAGCTTTCATATTTTCAAGCTTAATTTTCTTGGGTGTTTTTCTATACTCAATTCTTTGTTATTTTACTAATGCAACCGAAAAATCATTAGGTATATAAGTTAACATTTATATTAATCAATAGGATGGAAGAGGATCAAAATTATTCTTATCTAGCTTTGGAGGATGGTAGTGACATTGTGGATAGGTCAATTGATAAGAAAGATAAGGATGGAGGAAGTTTTACTACTTAAGAAGATGTTAATGGAGGTATTACACAATTTTCCTCATTGGGTGATATTAGACGAACATGACCTCACATGGAGAATATAGAGGGATCGTTATGATCATGGGAAATCACATTTTGGGCTTGATCCGAGCGAGTTGAAGTGACATGGAAGCATTTGGATTCAGAGGGAAAAAATTCCAAATCGATAAACTCAAAAGGTCTGAAGGACGTCAAAGTATGATGTCTCAAATTTAGACTTCGGAAATTCGGGAGTTCAGAGCTAATAGTAGGGTCGAGTAATGAGTAATGCCATGTGGGGAACAAAAAATAAGTCTGAAGCCCGAAGTCTGATATTCTAACTTTGGGATTTCAGAGATATGTGACGAATAGATGGGTGAACAACCCAAAGATACCGTAACTCAAACCCCCAAAATCCTGAAACCTGAACCCCCAAATCCCGAAACCTAAACCCCTGAAAATATAAAGGTCCGAAACCAAAATTCTAAATTTTGGACTTTAGGGTTTTTCCATTTCTGAACGTTGAAGCTACAGTGCACCCAAATCATAAATTGAATCCTGAGACCCGAAGTCTGAATTTTAGACTTTGGAGTTTCGGCATTTCATAGGTTTCATGAACTCAGAAAGATGAATAGTGATAGCAACCTCTAAAGTCAAAATGTTGGAAGCTCAGAATCCTGAAAGTCTAAATTTTTTTATTTTAGAGGGCGTGATGCATTTTTAGAGTCTAAAATACAAGATCAACCACCCACATTTATTAAAGAATGCAACCCTCATCTTGATATGGCCATAACATTTGACTGAGAGCTCATATTTGCACAAAATAGGACTTTTTGGAAAGTTCTCTTAATTTTATTGAGACTAAGTATTTCAAAATGAGGAAATACAGTCTTCCATTTTAGATGAATATTTCCATATTTCTCACCTACCAAAATGATTAAGATATGGGCTTCATTTCTTCTCCAACAACGTAAAGTACATGGAGGTATGGGTTTTACAGTGGAACCCATCATTGTTGTAGGTCATTTTAATGCATTATTAGGTGGTTAAAGCAAGATTTATAATTCCTTATCTCTCCCTTTCTCTCATTATTCCTATATATTGTAAGGAGTGGCTCATTTCAAAAGGTTTGAAACCTTGTATATGCCCCTCTTTCTTGTCTGTAAGATATTTTTTAGAGATTCCAAACCTCCCTGCTAAACATTATAATGCACAATGTGTGCGTTTGGCCCTAAACTTGATGTACTTTGTCAAATTTGAGAGCAATAAAATCAGATATGTCGATGTTTCAAACCCTCTTTTGTGTTCTATTACATCTTTATGATCTTTCATTGCATGTAAGGGTATTGTGTATTGTTTTATTTTCATTGCAAAATTCTAGTTGTGTTGTGTTTATTGTGCAGGTTGTTCAATACTCCTTCTTGGTGCATCACCTTCCCGTATAGTAGGTTTTAATTTTCATGCATTTTCTCTAACGTTTTCTCCTTGGGAAAACATTATATTAGTGTTAGATTTGCAACTCTCTACATTTTAGAGTTTTTGGCACTAGGTTAGGATAGGAATTTGGCCTTCTCTGGAGAGTCATCCTCATTTAAAATTCCTACACATTGGGATTACACAATGTTTTAAAAATCACACTGATTGCCTTAACCAATCACTTGTGAGCAATAAATGGTGCTATGATTTCACCATAACATGAGGCTTTATTGAAATCTTGACCACTAGTAATACATAAATCATGCTATTTTTTTACAAACCAAGGTGTTTGACATCAAGTAATGGTTCGAAGGATGAGACATTTGTGGAGAAAGCTTTGTGTGACCTCAATAGACTCAAAGTACTCAATTTGTATGAATTTTCACATTAGCATGATTATGTTTTTAAAAATATCAGTTTCAAGAAGAGGGATGTGACAAAGTATTATCAAGGAATTCAAAAATATCTTCTCTTTATCGGGTATGATTGACCTCCTTATGGCTATTTTTTAGTTGTTTTTAGTTAGATTTTCACTACTGACTGCTAATGTTATCTCTCTCTATTTCTCTAGTTGTTGGGAAGTTGTGCTTCTTTTTTTTAACCCTATTTTTTCCATTCTTTATAGGTTTTTAACCTATTTTTTATCTCTTGGGTAGGTCCCCAGTCATAAAATAGTTACCATTAATAAAAAAATGAGTTAGTCTCAATAATTTTACCGTACATCCATGTAAATTATTAGTTTCAGAGTTCAAACAATAATGTTAGCGATTGTAATTTATTTCAATGTCGTATCATCAAGGTCATTTAAAAATCATTTAATGTTAAAATTTTATCAATCATTAACATATGAAGAAAAATGGTTACGAACGTATTTTCAGTATAATATGATGTCGAATTGAAGTATGTATTTGAGCTAAAAATTCCAATGTGCTGAGTGAATAAATAAAATAACTCTAGAGGATGGAGGAAAATCAAGAAGGAGTTTGATGAATAACCTCTCATCATTCACCAACAATGGGACCATGTAAAGTTGTGGTGGTGTGTTTGTAAGTTGCAATTTTTATTTCATTTTAGTATGCATCTTTTTCATATCGCATTGTTTTTATTGATTTGGTAAATAAATTGAAATTTCACTTTGTGGGGGAGAAAATGACACCAATATTCCATTTACATTTTTGACCAAAGTTGCTAAATTCAACGACATCTTTTGGTGGTAGTGGTTTTCTCGTGACTATAATTAAGAACTTTTTATTCTTATGTATGTAATGTGAATAATTTTTCTTTTTTTTGTATGAGAAAACTTCTATGTAACATCCATAAGTAAAATTTATGTAGGGTAAAAAATAACTAGTGTAAGACAATTCATGTGTCTTGAAAAGATTTATGGTAGATTCAAAAAACAACCATGAGGTAGAAAGTTGATGGTACCTATTCACGTCAAGGTTTGTGGTAAAACTTTTTAAAACCATATAATTTTAAGCATTTCTATTTTCGTTTGTATGAATGTCATGACCCACGAATATGGACATGTTGAAAAGGTGACCATAATGTAGTTGAGAGTGTTAAAGTTCATTTACTGTGTTCTCACTAAGGGTTGAAATTTTAGGATTTATATATGTTAGTACTTGACATTAATATTTCTTGAACATTAGTTAGTCATGTTATACTTGTGTGACTTGTATGGTTGTTGTAACCACTCATGCAAAATATTTTTTGAAGATTTTGAGATATAATAGGGAGACGTTTATTTTGGTTTACCTCCTTGTAAATAGGATTACTTGTAGTTATATATCAATATGATTCCAAAATGAATATATGTAATATATGTATCATTATGTACTAATAATTTTTTCTATGTAAACCTATGTCTAAATAATCACATCCTCGTTGTCACTATGTAATGTATACTAGGATAACTATTTAATACGTGTGTTATATCTAAAAATGTTAGTAAACATTATCTATGGACTTCTATAAAGCATTTTTACCATAACATAATTATTGATAACTCCATTAGCTTCTTTAGACAATTCCAATTGAATGGTGAAAAACTATTTGAATCTAGCTACATTGGTGTGTAAGCATTGAAAAATGGGTAAAAATAAATTGGCTCCAAACCTCACCATATAGAAAATATATTATGATATTTTGATCGACGTAACTACAAACGGTAAAATATTATCACTAACAATAAAATAGGCATAGAATTTATAGTTGTAATACTTAATACTCAATAGACTCATAGATATTGTTTAAGACAGTGAGTATAAAGATCCTGATACATAATATACATCAAATTTCATAACAACCAAGAAAATATAATTGATGTGTATTATTTTATATGAAATATTCCTCTAAATAATAGCTGACCACCTAAATGTTTAATATGCAAATATCCTATAATCACCTAAATAAGTAGGCACATAGTATATGCAATTTACAAAAAAAATAAAAAGGGCATAGGTTTTTCACAATCATTCATTGGAATTATATGACTACTTTCTAAAACCTAAAGTGATGACTACCCTTTTCTAAAAATTGACCTTTCTAAAAACAAAAATAAAGTAAGGAAAAGATATGCTAGACTAGATCACATGCATTAAATGTACTTATTGAATTGAAAAACAATAGCAAGTATGCATGAAATTCAGTTTATTGAAAAGGAAATCTTAATCTAACCTACTCTAACTGACACTGTAGGACTTTCAATAATAATTTGTCACAGTCAAAATCCACTTTTTCCCTTGAGATGAAGGAGGGTTATAATGCAATGAATTTAAGGCCCCATTGCATGAATGGATAATCCACTAAAATAGGATATAGGGACATGAAAGCTAATCTTTCTTTTCCAAAAAAGAATGCACAATTTTTAAACTATTTGACCCACTCATAACATTCCTTCAATATGTTGGGCCAAGAGTAACTAGATTTCATGATATTAAGGTTTGTTGTACGTGCTGAGAAGTTACCACCTACAGATCCTTCATGGACCTTTGAAAGTAATTCCAACACTTTATCAAAATCAACACAACACAACAATATTCCATTTATGTCTTTTTAAAAAAGAACACCATCAATAAATGCATAAGGTATACCCTATAACTAGAAATATATTCTTTTATTCTTGTCCATGCCTTCTGATTGAGTACCATGCTGTAAGTAATTAATAAAATCAGACATCAAGCTTGAAACTAGGACTTCTAGATTGATTTCTAGATGTTTATTTTCAAGCTGTAACAAAACTATAGCATCCTGAGATTCCATATCAGCAGTCATATGCTCAAAAATACCTTTTTGTCAAATTATTTCAGCAACACGGATGTCAACATCATACTCCATTACCTTTGTAATAGAACCAACTCTTTTGTCATTTATTAATTTGTTCAACAAGAATGTTTTAACATTTGGATGTGAAACTAAAACATGAATCTTATTATTCGAAAGTATGTACTTGAAGTGCCAAAAACCTCTAACTACTATAAATAAAGTTTGTTTTTTAATAAAAGTGTACCTTGTTTCATAGTCATGAAGGCTTTTCCCAACGAAAGAAATGGGTTGTTCTATATTTTCATCATTTACCTAACTCAATATGGCTGAAATGATTTCAACTCTTACAAGCACATACATTATGAAGTCTTTATCAAAATGAAGATTTTTTAACATAGGAGGTTGTGTAATAGAAAACATAATGGCTTTAAATCCTTTTCTCCCTTTTGGTAGCCAATTTTTTTTTCATGTTCAAACTAAGTAGCAAGATAGATTCAATAGGGAGCTTAGAGGCAGATAGATCATAAATGTATGTCATTTTATAGCCGAGGAGAAATCTAGCTGTCCCTTTGTTACTTGGATTTGTGGAGAGATGGATAGCACCTCAAAAGGATGTGATCTTATCCTAACTATTTTAGGTTCTTCCTTTCACCAAGGTAAGAGAACCTATCGTGTAACCTCTGTTATTTGAAAGGAGATACAGGTACCTTTCTTTTGCATAAATTTTTGTAGAGAAGACCTTGGGGAAAATATGATCAACACACCAGATCTGACTTTCATGAGTTGTCACTTCAAGATCAAGTAGATATCTTCACAACAAGGAAAATCTTACTAAAGACATTTGAGACCCTGATCTATTCTGCATATTTTAGTTTTCCTAGGATTTTTGTCTTCTTGGGTATCATTACATCAGAAAACACATTTGGCACAGTATTTGTAGGATTAGTGTTTTAAATATGGACATTTTTTCAGGTAATCTTATGACCATAGGATTTAAATTCTGAGCATTCACAGATCCAGAGAACCTAATTTGTAAAATGGAAATCAGGGTTTAATCCAAAACCTGCCCAGGCATAGTTCAAAACTCAAATCCTTCAACTAGAATATGTGACTTCAATGGAGGCCCAAACTTAGCAGATTTTGTCACACAACCTGCGACATTCTATAACAGTCTTCCCTAAGTACCCAATAAATCATCTCTCCTTCTTGAGTTACACCCAGAGGCTTATAGATCATCTTATCAACAATTATGAAAGAAATAGTGATTTTAAACCATTTATTACAATGTCCCAGATGAAGGCTCTTTTAGATTAACTGAAATTGTGATGCCACTAAACTATCTCAAGGATTAGTTTAGATTTCACTGTGTGATTGTTAATCATGATTTTATTACAAAGGCCATTGAAATTAAACAACTAAGAAATGAACTACTTGCATGCATTCTACCAACTCGAAATAAATACAGCTTTCGCACAGAGATTACAAAAATAACTCGAAACTTTATCTAACCTTTATCAGCCTGGTAAAGTTTTTAATCAATATCAAAGCTTTCAATGGCTATTTGTCTCTAGGACTTGACAAAATATTATACACAAAGGTGATATCTTATGGGCCTCTGTGGCTTGCCCTTAAAATGGGCCAGTGTCTTGGGCAAGTTTTTTTTCCTGCTTGAAAATGCTAGTTTTGATGGCAAAACTATTTCCTAACTCATTTTGTAATGTGGGTTTTTTGGTCCCCCCATTTATATTACATTTCCAAAATACAGATCAACTTTTAGCTTCCAAAAACAAAAACTCTAAATGAACCTGATTTTAGAAAAAACTCTTTCATATCTTGTAAAATCTTCTTTAAAAGTGACCTAAAGCTTGTCATGAAGCATCATGAAAACATCCTTTGGTTTCCATCCATACTCACCATCTATCTCTAGAATATTCATGAAACTCCATCCAACCACAACCACTTACTATGCTATCTTAAATTTGACTTCACCTACTTGCAAGAGAAGAAAGGACCATGAAACACTATCAAACCTTTCGAGAGTGACCTAAATACTTTAATGGCGAATACACCTCAAATATACTCATCAAACCCTAGATATTTACCATTAACTCACTTCTATTTGATAGGATTTAGAAACTTAAAATTCATATCATGAACTCATTATGCATCCTAGGATTTTCACCTGAATCAAGCCAAAAACTCATGAAAACCAGATGACCTCTTATAGAATCAATAACACCCATAACATACCCATAGGACCATGTGTGTCCACATGAAAACCTTCAATAAGACACTTGGAGGGCTTCCTTTGACCTTTTTTGTGACTTTTAGATGGAAAAATTTCACCATTTTCTCCAAGACCTCATAGCTTCACTAAAAATGGGCTACCAATCAACCTTCTAAGTTTAACCCCAAATAAACATTGAGATCACATTATACATTTGACACTCCTTTTGGAAAAATGAAAATAATTCCAATCAATGACAACACAAAGACATAATGGCTCAAAAACCTAGATATCAGAAATTCTTTAACACATCTTGTGTGGTTCCCAAATGCAACTTATTCATCCCCTTTTGTTGGTATTTTTTGTTTCTAATAAAAATTTTCCACTTTGATTAATATCCTATGCGGTTTAAATCATTTGTGAACCCGCTTATTTCAATCAATTGCCCTAAATTTCTGTAGGGATCCCTAATTTTTTTTCTTTTTTTTAATGGCTTTACCGAAAAGATGGAAAGTTTCAATTTCCTCTGAGGTCTCTTTCACCCAAGTATGAAGTTTCATTGCCTATTCTTCACCATTTTGTAAATTGAGAGAAGAAGCCAAAAATTTTATTGTTTGCATATGTTGCTATCGCCAGTGTAAGAATGCTCTAAAAAAAACTTATAGCATTTGAAGGCTTGAAGTTTCACTAAAATATTGATACCACTTATCAACACTAAGGTAGTTCTTGTGGCAGTGAAAATTGTTCTAACTAAAATTGCAATCAATTATACATGTGTCAGGATTGATGCTTCTTTATTTTTAAATGAAAGCTTTTTGTTGATTATTCTTGTGATAACCATACACATGAATTTATACCTCTAATGTTGTAGTATATGACATTATAAATGGCTCCTAGACTTAGACCCTCTGAGTGCTATACATTCCCCATTACCTACACACAAATAGTTATGGTTGACCCTACTTAAAAATGCTTCTCATGGTTCTGAACCATTATTGGAATTATGATAATGTCCCTTTCGCTATGCTCAATAAAAGTGCAAAATTAGATCCAAATGAAATATCTTTCTTCCTGTCCTAATTTGTGAAAACCTCTTGATAGTAATTTTTTCTATGATATGTTTGAATCTACAAAGGTTAGTAATGCCATGTGTTTCTACTCTTAATGCTGCCAACCCATGTATTGCACATAGTGATGACCTTCTAAGGTAGTGTGCATTTGATTGTAAACGAGTAAAGCATTCCTACGTGGACACATTTTGAAAAATGAGGATTTTCATGGATTTTCCTAAAGTTGCTTAAGCTAATCCATGTCATAACAATCCAGGCATCATGTTTCCTTAGGTCGAGTGTGAAAATGATTAAATTTCTCTAATCATTATGCCTAATATACATAACCGTCTAATTCATATAGAAACGTCCACTGATCCTGAGAAATGAGATCAAATAGTTGCATACGATTAAACATAATGGAAAGACACAAAAAACTCAATAAACCTCTTAATGATTTATGTCATTTTTCCATAAGAATTTTCGAAGGACTTTCTCTAGGATACACCCATGTTTCTAGGTGAAATACAAAATAATATTCATACTATTAATCTTGATAGTAGGGTATATTATGCTAGTAATGATAGTACAACAGTTGCTAAATTTATTCATGGCAATCCTATTCCTAAGAGGATCTACAACTCACCTTTTCCTAAGGGTGTTTACTATTCCTAATTTTAAACTCTTTAATGGAACAACCTATCCTTAGATGTATCATTAATAGCTTTTAGATTATCTATGGCTTCAAATTTTAAGGTGATGATTACTTCTAAAAGCATTTCCTAGCAATCTTGACTAATATTGCTTCACATTGGTTATCCTCATTTTATTGTTATCCAATAGATAGTACTTTGCATCTCCAAATTAAAGGCTATTAGTACTTAGATATGGAGTGCATTGCACATTTTATTTCTAACAATGGTCTTAAAGCTACTTTTGAGCATTTTCTTTCTTTACATCAAGGAAAGAATGAACTTGTTATTGATCATGTCTTACAATTTTAGTCTTGCATGTATCACTTTAATTTTTATTGAAATATTGATTTAAAATAATAGATCTTTTTTGTGGCTTTATTTGATTCCTCATAAAATCAAATTTATTATATGACATATTGAATCCTTTACAATTCTTTGTCTTAAATTTTTCACTTAGAATAAGAGATGCTCAATGTACATTTTTCTGCTTGTTCATGCTTCTAAGCTTCTTCTACTAATCTTTACCTACTACATCTTATTTCCTCCTATTATATCACCTTCATTTCCATATAATCCACATAAACATTTTAGTTCCCATATGTCCAATTCATTCCATCCTTTACATTCACCTCCATGTAGACCTCCACCACACTTTATGGCATTATCGTAAGTTTGAAAGTACTGCCATTGTACAAGAATATTGTTAGCTTATAGGCCTCATGATATTTTATGCACTCTTATTGATGAGAAATTGATTTGGTTATCTTTAAAACCAAACTCTGGTTTAAAGAAATCTAAAAACAACATCATCCAACACTTTGTTAAAATAGGGATGGAATCCTAGAAATTTTTATTAATATTAATCAAAATCAATTTACAATAGAATGGGCTGCAATTCTTATAGGAATTGAACAGCCATGTACAGAAAAATGACTAATGTTGCACAGGTACAACCATAATCAATTACAAGCTTCCAAAATACATCTGGGAAGCAATAATAATTAAATAAAAACAAATATATAAGTTGCAACTATAACACATAAACTAACAACATATAATAAATAGATGGTTATAAACTCCAAAATATAACAACCCATGGTTATACAAATATAACCAAATAATAATTATTATTTAATTAATAAAATTAATTAGGTAAAATAAATTTAATTAGCCTAACATTCCCCCCCTTAATTGTGCATTGTCTCAAGGGATGAGGAGAGGAACTCTCTGAACAACTCGAACTTGTCACGTGCAAGTGAATTTGTGAAGATATCTACTCGTTGTTCAGCTGTTGGACAAAATTGAAGTTGGATGTTGTGCTTCAACACATGCTCATGTATGAAATGAACCTGTACCTCAATGTGCTTTGTTCTTTCATGAAAAACTGGATTGCGAACAAGTTTGAGAACACCTTCATTGTCAACATACATGGTGGTCGGTTTGTCCTATGGTATTCCAAGTCCTTCTAGTATGTGACGTAGCCAAATCACTTCATAGAAATATTTTCCTAAAAAATGATACTCAGCTTCTGTGGAAGAGCAAGAAACAAAGTGTTGTTTCTTGCTTCCCCATGATATTGGTCCAGATCCCATAAAGAATACAAATCCTGAAGTGGATTTTCTGTCATCAATGTTACCTGCATGATCTGAATCCGAATATCCAGTCAAGAAGAAGTTGTCATTCTTCTTGTATTCTAGACCAAGATCCACTGATCCTTTGAGATATCTCAAGATGCACCTTGCTGCTTTCCAATGACAAACTTTGGGTTCCTGCATGAACCTGGATAGATAGCTCACTGCAAAGTTGATATCTAGTCTAGTGTAGGTCAGGTAAATGAGACTCCCAATCAACTGCCGATAGAGAGTGGCACTTACCTCAGGAGATGGATCTAAATGAGATAACTGTAATCTGTTCTCCATAGGTGTAGCAATTGGTGTGAAATCCATCATCCTAAATTTCTTGAGCATAGTCTTAGTATATTTCATCTGAGAAACAAAAATGTGATTCTCTTTCTACCATACTTCCAATCCAAGACAATAGTGCATCATCCTGAGATCTATCATGTCGAATGATCAATTAAGATCTTTCTTTGTTGCATCGATCATCCTCACTGAACTTCCAGTGATGACTAGATCATCGACATAGACAATGACAATCACAATCTCCCCCCCTTGATTTTTGAGGTAGAGATTGGGATCGTATGGATTTCTAACAAATCCATGTTGTACGAGATGCTCATCAATTTTGATGTACCATGCCCGGGGTGCCTGTTTGAGGCCATACAGAGATTTCCTAAGTCTGCATACCTTTGCTTCTTGACCAGGTACAACATATCCCTCAGGTTGAGTCATGTAGACTTCTTCTTGTAAATCTCCATTCAGGAAGGAACTTTTTACATCCATCTGATGGACTTTCCAACCAAACTGTGCAGCTAGAGCAAAATATCATCCTGATCATTTTGATCTTAGCTGTGGGAGAAAATGTCTCCTCATAGTCAATGCCTTCTTTTTGTGCATACCCCTTTGCTACAAGTCTTGCTTTATACTTGTCCACTGTCCCATCTACTTTGTACTTTGTTTTAATATCCATCTGCATCCAATGGGTTTCTTCCCTGGTGGAAGATTGACAAGCTGCCAAGTGTTATTTTCATCACTGACTGATATTCAGAATCCATGGCATCTTTCCAAGATTTTGACTGTAGGGCTTCCTGGACTGTAGAGGGCTCATCATACTTCAATAAATCTACTCATCAAAGCAAATTTAACTTCTTCTCTTGCTTTACTGCGAGTCCATGGTCCAGGGGTGGATGTATCTGGTGGAGCATCCATTCTTGCATCTCATAATGTACTAGTACACCACTTAGGCATACACTGAACTGTTCCCATGGGTCGTGGTTCTATCTGATCAACACCATCATCCCCATCATCACTTTCATCTTCTGTGGGAACATCAGCTTCAATTTTTACAACTGGTGAAAAATCTACATCTTGTGAGTCTGGAGGAGGAGTCTCTGCTTCCTTCTTCTCAAAAAAATCAACATCTCTACTGGTGTAGACTTTTCTGGTCTTAGGATCCATCAATCTGTACCCAAGAGTCTTTTCACTATACCCAATGAAGATGAGTTTTTGTGACTTCATGTCCAATTTATTTCTATTCTGCTTGGGTATGTGCATGCTTGCTTTGCACCCAAATACTCTAAGGTGTGCAATAGATGGTTTCCTTTTTGACCATGCTTCTTGTGGTGTTACTCCATCAAGAGAAACTGTGGGCACTCTGTTCAACAAATACACTGTTGTCTTTGTTGCTTCTACCCAGAATGTCTTTGCAAGTCTGGAATCATCGATCATGCATCACACCATTTCCATGATAGTACGATTTCTTCTCTCAACAACACCATTTTGCTGCAGTGTGTGTGGAGGAGGCATTTGTCGATGAATCCCATGTGAGTTTGTAGGTAGTCCTTGAACTCATTACTGGTGAATTTCCCCCTCGATCTAAGTGGAGAGTTCTTATGTGATGACCAGTTTCTTTCTCAACTGCTACTTTGAACTTCTTGAAGGTTTCAAAAGCTTCACTTTTCTTGTGAAGACAAAAAATCCACATTTTTCTTGAATAGTCATCAACACAAAGCATGAAATAATGAAATCAATAATGACTTGGTTGCATTGGACCAAAAAGATTGGTATGACCAGGTCAAGCTTACCATGAGCTCGAAATGTACTCTTCTAGAACGAAGCTCTGTGTTGTTTTCCTGCTAGGCAGTGAGGACACTTTTCTGTATCCTTCTGAAGAGATGGTAGCCCATGTACCATATTACACTGGTGAAGTGTTTCGAGATATTTGAAACTTACATGACCAAATCTCTGATGCCACAACTGTGCTGAGGTGGAGTTCTTAGCCACAAGTGCTTGATCATCTCTGTGAAAAAAATCAAGTTGGAACATGTGTCCCACATTGGAGGCTTTTGTAATTATTTTCGAGCCTCTTGATTTATCTCAAATCAAACACATTTTCTTGTCCAGATTGACTATCAAAGTCAATTTTTAGGTTGTGATCTAGGAGTTGACTGATTGAAAGTAGATTCTTTGTCAACCCAGGGACATATAAGACATCTGATAGTCTACATTTGCATGAACCAAGGGGTAGAGAAATGTTCCCAATCCCCTGAACTGTATATGAAGAATCATCTCCCAACGAAACATGATTTTTCGATGGCATGTCCCTCATTGAAATAAACCAGTCTCTGTGGCTGGTCATGTGTCGAGTGGCTCCCGAATCAACATACCAGACATCACTAGATGACATGGATGGTTCACTTGATCGAGCAGTGAACAAGAAGTCTTCATTGTCTGAATGTTCTTGTTGCTCAGCAATATTACCTTGCTGATGGGGTATTCTTTTCTAGTTCCCCCTTTTTTTCCTTTGATTGTTGTTAGAATGTCCCTTGTGAGATTGTTGTTGTTGAGGTCCAGAGTTTCTTGATGAACCTTTCTTGTAAGTATTATACCAACAATATTTCAAGTCATGTCCTCTTTTACAGATTGGACATTGCTTCTTCTGTTGTTTGTCCCCTTGATACTGATTTTGATTTTGGGACTTTTGATAAGAATTAGGTTTTCATTTGCCTTTTCCTTTCCATTTTTGATGTGAAGATAGTGTTGCTCCTCTTCATCATCCTTATTGTGCAATGCTTCCTCTTGTTGCAGTAGAGTTTGTTGTCAAAACTAACTGTCGTATCTGACAAGTTTAGTGTTGTGACAAAAATGTGGTAAGAAGAAGGGAGTGCTCTCAGAACAATGAGAATGAGAGCATCATCTTTGACCTCTTCTTCTAGGGCTAGAAGTAAAGCCCTCAATTATGCAACTCTTCTTAAGAAAGCTTCAATTTTCTCATTCTCTTTGAACTTCAATGTGTGTAACTGACTCTGCAAATTTAGTATGACATTCTTGTTTTTGGCCTCATATACTGTGCTCAATTTATCCCACACTTCTTTGGTTGTTTTGGCATCTTGAATGTGGGGTTGCACATCATCAGACACTCCAAACAAGATGATGAGTTTGGCCTTCTGATCTGCTTTATCAAACTGTCACTGTTGTGTTGTATCAGTTGTTGATCTGGTCAGAGTACCATTCACAATAGGCCAGATTTCTTCAAACTCAAGTTGTGTCTTGATTTTTGTCTTCCATGCAGCATAGTTGTTTCCTCTGAGTAATTGTGAATCTAGAAGAAAAAATTTGGGGGCATTGGTAAGCCCATTTTGCATAGATCACTGACAGGGTTTGGCTCTTATCACTCCAGGTATACAGGTCTCCCAATCTCATATACCTCATCATGTCTGATATACTTGGAAACCTTTGGATATATGCATTCACACCCTTCCTTATTATATACCCAAATGGTACTATATGGAAGAAGCTCACCCTTTCTATATGCCCAGTGGTACGTGAAAAAGGTGTTAACGTACGTGAAAAAATTCAATACGTGGTACTGTCATCACCAATCCGGCACTATGATAATTCTTCACCGGGAACTCCTCGTGCTATGATTATTTACTAATGCACAGCCTTTAGTTTGGTGGATGTAATCTGGAAACAAAACAACATAACACAAGAATACCATCGACTATGATAAGACAGAATGATGACAAATCTGAAATATCAAAGTAAATTATAATATTAACATGAAATTGTTACAATCTCACCCATGAGGTACTTCAAGTGTTATTGACTTCAACAAGACTATGGGAGAAACTTTACAATTACACCTCTTAATGGCTTCTTCAACACACCTTTAAACTGATGGCTTCCTTCGCACACTTCCTACAATATTTCTCACTACTTCTTTCTATGCTAAATGAGGGGGGTGGCCTCTCTATTTATAGAACTTCCAGGCTTATCCATCTTATCTCTAAGATAGGATAAGAAATCCACTCTGACGAATCATATTCCATACCTTAACTCTTATCTGTACATGTAAGCTTATCTGTTAAGATAAGATAAACCTTATCATTTTACATGGGTTCCACATTTTTAGACTTTTTACAAATAAAATACACAAAATATTTATGACCTCACTCCTTGTCCTTATTACCAATATAATATTTCTAATTCCTAATCATGTAGACCCTACTTCTCTAATTACCCAAACTTTGACATTTTAACATTACCGGACCACTTACGACAAATATTTACTTTTTACAACATTCCTATTGTACTTTGACTGTTACCGTACTCCACATTATTGGCGGCACCGTACTGACGGTGCCGTTATCTTCTATCAGACGCTACTACTAATTATACTTAACAACATCCTATTCCTAATACATACATTAATGAAATAGAAATTATGGAGGAAAATTTTAGTGTCGACATCTTCCCCCTTCCTAGCTTCTACTCCGTCCTCGGAGTAGACTATTCTGGTGCTTGGAAAATCTTCAACTTGTCGTGGTTGACCCATTTCGTAATGGGAGTGCCATCCAATTCCTCCAGTCGGTACGTACCATTTTCATGCACAGCTGCTATTTTGTAGGGCCCCATCCATTTTGGAAGAAATTTTCTCTGTCTTCTTTTTTTGTATCTGGAATCATATACTAGAACCAAGTCATTCACATGAAATGGAGACCACCGGATCTTTTGATCAAAGTATTCCTTCTGCTTCATTTTCTTCTTATGGCTTGTATCCTTTGCTATTTCCCTCATTTCCTCTAGCAAATGAAGATGTACCAACCTTTCTTTTACTGAATCACTTTCATCCATCCTTTCATTTTTCATAACTCTCACAGTGGGAATATCAAACTCAATAGGAAGAACTGGATCAATGCCATAGGCCAACTGAAATGGGGAGTATCCTGTTGCTGACTTTGATGTTGCCCTATATGCCCACAATGCTGCATGAATCCTTTTATCCCATTTATGTACCTGCAAGGCTGCATCTTTTGCTAGAATTTGACACAACACAAAATTTGTTCGTTCCACCTGTCCATTTGTGCTTGGCTTGTATGTTGTTGCCTTCCTGTGCTTAATAGAAAACTTATTGACTAGGGCTTCTACCACCTCATTAATGAAGTGGCTTCCTTGATCTGTTACAATTTCTAATGGACAACCAAATCTGGTGACAATGCGTTCATATATGAACCTTGCCACTTCATCCATGGAAGCTGTTTTCAATGGCCTAGCTTCAACCCACTTGGTTAAATAATCTGTGGCAACTACAATATACTTATTTTGGCGTGATGTAGTTGGAAGTGGACCTACAATGTCTATTCCCCACTTTTCAAAGGGACCAAGGGGAAGAATAGGACATAATGGAGCTGATGAAGTCTTACGGTTACCATGTGTTTGACAAATATCACATGTCTTACAATAATTATAACAATCTTTAAAAAGAGTGGGCCAGTGATAACCTGCATCCAAGATCCTTCTTGCTGTAAGTTGTCCAGAGAAGTGCCCTCCACATGTACCATTGTGGAATTCTTCTAGCAGTTCCTTCCCTTGATCACGTCCAACTGCCCTCTTGTACTGTCCATCAGGTCCTATTCGAAATAATACTCCATGCAGAATAGAATATGGACGACTGGCTTGAGTAATCTTTCTCTTAGTCTTTGCATTGGCACCATCAGGAAACTTGAATTCATTCAGATAATTCCAAATATCTATGTATTCACTAGGGATTGTGTCAAGGGATAACAATGCTGCATCGGGGAAATCATCATCATCACAAGATGATCCTAAACCATCATAGGCTCGAGAGAGTGCATCTGCATTGACATGCTTCTTTCCTGGCCTATCTATAATATCAAATTCAAATTCTTGTAGCAAAATTATCCATCTTGCTATCCTCCCTGATGGGTTAGGCTTATTTACAATATATTTTAGAGCCTGATGATCTGTTACAACTATAAATTTCTGCCCTAGCAAGTAATTTCTAAACTTCTTTACAGCAAAAATGATAGCCAGAGCCTCTTTTTCAGTTACAGTATAATTTACCTCAGCACTGCTCATTTGTCTGCTCCCAAAGTAAATTGGATGTTCATTCCCATTTTCATCCTTTTGGCTCAAAGTACTTCCTAGTGCTGCATCTGAGGCATCAGTGTACACAATGAATGGCTTGCTCCAATCTGGATTCTTCAAAACAGGTGAAGACACCAGGGCTTCCTTCAGTTGTCCAAAAGCTTCATGCGCCTTATTTCCTGGTTCATAAGTAACATCCTTCTTCAAGAACTGGGTTAGTGGCTGTGCAATCTTTGAGAAATTCTTGATGAACCTTCTATAGTAACCCACATGGCCTAAAAATGATCTCAACTTACTTCTATTCATAGGAAATGGTAAATCTTTGATTTTTGAAACTTTATCAGGATCAGTACCAATACCATCTCTGGATACAACATGCCCTAACAAAACGCCTTTAGAACATCCAAAGACACACTTTGTAGGGTTTAGTGAGGCTTGTGCTTCATCTAACCTTTGAAATGTTGTCTCCATCTGGTGCAGGTGGTCCAACTTGCTCCCATAGATGCAAAAATCATCCAGAAATACTCTGATGAAGGTCCCAATGTAGGGTTCGAACACCCTATTCATCAAACGCTGGAATGTTGCTGGAGCATTACACAACCCAAAAGGCATAACTCTATAAGCAAACGTTCCCCAAGGAGTGGTGAACGTGGTCTTCAGCTGATCTTTCTCTGCTATACGAACTTGGTTGTAGCCGCTATATCCATCAGCAAAACTATAGCACTCCTGGCCAGCTACTTCGTCCAAGATCTGATCTGAAAATGGAAGAGGGTAATGATCCTTCTTTGTTGCCTTATTGAGCTTCCTGTAATCAACACAAATGCGTAGCTTCCCATTCTTTTTTATTGAGATCACAATGGGAGAAACCCATTCTGAATTCTCCACAGCAAATATGAATCCTGCATCAAGCAACTTATCTATTTCTTCTTTTACAGTCTTGGAAAAATTAGGATTCATTCTATATGGCATTTGCTTTATGGGCTTAGCACCATCTACCAGCTCAATACAATGTTCTACCCAACTTACTTGACGGAGTTCCTTGTAATCAAAAGTGAATAGGTGTATGTACCTTCGAAAGAGCTGGAGGTAGGATTCCTTCTCACTCTCCATCACAGCATCACCAATCTTTATTTGTTGGAGACGATCATCAACTTCTTCTTCAGATAATTTTATGGGGTCATGAGTTGGTGTGACTGGAAGGATATCCATGACTGAAACATCCACCTCACTTTCTTCATCTTCAGTGTCCACTTCACTGGTACTAGAGTAATCAGAGGATGTCCAATCATCAGTTTCATCACTTGAATCCACAGGTTCTGCTTTATGATGTCGAGGGATCACGTTTATCTTCACCCTCTCTCTACCACGTCCAAGTGTCATGAAACCTTCATTCCAGTAGTTTCTTGCATGAACTCTCCTTAGCCATGGTCTTCCCAGCAGCATTGGGTACGCAACAGTACCATTTTTCATCACCTGAAAGTCTACCACACATACAACACCCATAACAGATATTGCCACATTTGAAACTACACCTTCTGGTTTAGTTTTTCCCTTATTTAATGACCTTAACATAAGTGTTGAAGGGCGATCAATTTTTAAACCCAACATATTCATTACAGACTCGGTCATTACATTAACTGCAGCACCTCCATCAACTAAGACATCATGAATTGAAATACCATTACATAATACCTCAGCTTGTGGAGCATAGGGATCTGCCTCTGCCTCCAAAACAGGGACCTCAACCTCCTTCCTTCTTCGAGCATTGAGTCCACCTCGCAACTCCCGCCTCTTCTCAGAAGACATAGCCAAGAGTTGACCATATGTAATATTTGCAGGCCTTTTGGACAGATCTTCCAAGATGGAGTATGGTCCTTGCCCCTGTGAAATCAGAAAATCCTGCACACCCAACTTTCTTCTCCTATGTTTCTTACTAGTTTCTTCTTTCATCTTCTTAGGATCATTTCCATCTTGATTATCTTTTTCTTTCTTTCTTTTTGTTACAAACACATCTACTTCATTATTTCTGCTCTTATCTACTACATCAAAAGAATTCACAGGTGCTTTTCCTTTATCATTATCTCCTTTACCAGATGTAGAAGCTCTATCTGGACAATTATACTTATAATGACCCTTTTTATAACAACCATAACAAACAACTTCAGAAATATTTCTTTTTGGACCTCTATCTCCTCCCTGAGAACTAAATTCCTTTCCTTGAAGAAGATTAATAGTTAACTGACCCATCTTTTTGAGCAGATCTTCATACTCAGTAGATGTACTAGGAGAAATATTTGTGCTCACCGGGAGTGGTTGTGGATTCTGGACCAAAGGTGCTGGTGTAGGCTCTACTTTAGCAACAATTTCTTTGGGCTCCTCTTCCATGCTTTCTTCTTGCCTTCTTGCAATCTCCTTTGCTTGTTCAATGGTAGCTGGGCGGTCATACTTCACTCGTTGTCTGATCTCTGGCTTCATCCCAAGAATGAAGTGCTTACAGAGGAGATTATCCACGCCATTCATCAACCCATCCGCTAGTCCTTCCTTCCGGATCTGGGCATCGAGCTTCCTCCTTAGCTCTAGAACACGAGCATGATAATCCCTTATCTTCTCCTTCTCTCCTTGGGATAGCTTTGTGATCTCGATCATGAGATCTGCATATTTCTGTTGTTCACCAAATTCTTCAAGAAAACTTTCAGTTAATAAATCCCATGAATTTTTCACATTATCACCTAGTGTTTCAAACCACCTAAGTGCTGAACCATCCAAAAAGGTAGGAAAAAATTCAGTCCATTGTTCCCTTCTTATAAGGCCATTACAAATACAAGATCGTTTAAACTCTTGAATGAAAGAAGAAGCATCTTCATTAGATTGAGCTGAAAAAACAGGAATCTTTCCCATTTTCAAAAGTAACCACCGTGAAATACCAACCCACAAGTACAATCAACAAGACTTATGTGCACAAATAATTGGAATCACTATACTAGAAAGTGACTTTACACCTTTCTACAGTAAAATAGAAATGACCACGGTAAACTATGGTAAAACTTGACTTACTGCGGTAAAAACTGACTTTACTGTGGTAAACACTATTCACGGTAAAAAGTGAAGTTACTGCGGTAAATACTATTCACGGTAAAAAGTGACTTTACTGCGGTAAATACTATTCACAGTAAAAAGTGACTTTACTGGTAACTACTATTCATGACTTTACCATGGTAACTACTATTCAAAAAAATGACTTTACCATGGTAACTACTATGCACAGTAAAAACAAGGTTACCCTCCAATTGATTTTTGACTAAGTGGGAATATCTCTCCAGAAAATCCACCAACGAGGAATGGTCCCGGCAACGGAACCAAAATGTCATCACCAATCCGGCACTATGATAATTCTTCACCGGGAACTCCTCGTGCTATGATTATTTACTAATGCACAGCCTTTAGTTTGGTGGATGTAATCTGGAAACAAAACAACAACATAACACAAGAATACCATCGACTATGATAAGACAGAATGATGACAAATCTGAAATATCAAAATAAATTATAATATTAACATGAAATTGTTACAATCTCACCCATGAGGTACTTCAAGTGTTATTGACTTCACTTGCCTTTATGGGAGAAACTTTACAATTACACCTCTTAATGGCTTCTTCAACACACCTTTAAACTGATGGCTTCCTTCGCACACTTCCTACAATATGTCTCACTACTTCCTTCTATGCTAAATGAGGGGGGTGGCCTCTCTATTTATAGAACTTCCAGGCTTATCCATCTTATCTCTAAGATAGGATAAGAAATCCACTCTGACGAATCATATTCCATACCTTAACTCTTATCTGTACATGTAAGCTTATCTGTTAAGATAAGATAAACCTTATCATTTTACATGGGTTCCACATTTTTAGACTTTTTACAAATAAAATACACAAAATATTTATGACCTCACTCCTTGTCCTTATTACCAATATAATATTTCTAATTCCTAATCATGTAGACCCTACTTCTCTAATTACCCAAACTTTGACATTTTAACATTACCGGACCACTTACGACAAATATTTACTTTTTACAACATTCCTATTGTACTTTGACTGTTACCGTACTCCACATTATTGGCGGCACCGTACTGACAGCGCCGTTATCTTCTATCAGACGCTACTACTAATTATACTTAACAACATCCTATTCCTAATACATACATTAATGAAATAGAAATTACGGAGGAAAATTTTAGTGTCGACAGTACCAAGAACTATTGCCAAATTCTATTTCGATTTTTTGGAAACCAGAAAAATTTTAAAATTTTCCTCAAGCTAACCATGTAAATTTGCTATATACTTGGACCATTTTCCAAGCTTAGTCCTTTTATGTTGTGCAATCCCTTCACAAAAGATGGGATGGTTCATTGTGTGCATTCATGACCTTATTAATCCCTGTCAAATTTAGGGACGATGCCCAGAAGATGTTGTTGCATTCATATTAGGCATTTTGAGTGTTTTAGTCGTGAAGGGAAAAAATACCCATGTCCCTATGGTCTACTTCCCCGCACCGTATATTGAACCTTCAAATGAGATCTGGGATCAATGAGTGCATTAAGAACCAATTTTATTATTTCTTTATTAAAAAAATTCTACCAGTTTCTGAGCAATTACAAAGTTTTGTATTTTCTAGAATATTCAAAGGCTGCAAATGAGTTCAATATTTGAAGTCCATTGTCCCAAATGGACAAACTTTTTCAAAAATCTGGAAAATTTGAATGAATGCAGGAAAACTGTCTTTCCACGTCCTGGTGGCCTCCGAGCCCAAAACGACCCAAAAAAGTAAATAGTTGTAAAAAACCAGCTGTCACCACGTGTCAATTTTTAGATGGGTCTTTTTGCAAAAAATTTCTGAAATGAAGAAACAAGGTCCGACTCCATGGGAGAAAAAATAAAAAGGTGACCCAAATTAGGGATTTCTCCACTAAATTTAGTTAGTTAGCTAACTAAATTCAAAATTTCTGCTAAATTTAGTGGTTCCACCAAAAATCTGCATTAAATTTGAAAAGGAAGTTGGGAGCCATATGGGATTTGAACCATGCACCTCCCACTTCTCCAAGGCCAAAAAAGGCCACATTTCCCTGGCAACCAAAAAAGGCCACTTAAAAGGCATGAACAATGAAGACAATGGAAAGGAACAAATTTTTTTAAATGAAAGGACAAGAATTTAGAGATGTTAATTTTCCAAAATGATGACCTGGCAGAGGCATCCACATGTCAAAGGAAGTAAATTTAGGGAAAAAATGCAAAAAACAAAAATGGATTGACTGAAAAATGGAAAGATTTGGCAAACCTGGAGATTTAATTTTCTCTCAACCAACATGGGGAGATGAATAAGTTAGAAATCTCTTCCTTTGAGATGAACCATCCACATTTTTTCAAGAAGGGACTACAAAATTTTTTTAATGATCTGTGAATCTTTTCCTCTTTTCTTTTTGATCCTAATGGCTTTGCCATGGGATGGGCAGGCTCATCTTTGAGTGCCAAATAAGAACCAAATGCATTGGGAAGAAAAAAGTGACAGAGGCCACAAATCCAGGGTAAAAGGGAGACAATGTTGAGCACCAACAACTTGAACTCGAGGATGGGCACTCCTTGTGAGTGCCATTCAAAACACATAGTAGACCAAGTTCCACAAAATATCCTTGAATGAGAAAAAACTTGCAGAGTGAAAACATAAACCATCCAACAAAAAGAGAACTAGAAACTATCAAAATAGGTCACCAAGGACCAGAATGAACAAAAACACAAAAAGCCAAGAAAAAAATCAACAAACTATACACTGTTATCAAAAATAATGACCTTGATTTAGGGCCCAATCAAGAAATGGATGTTTCAAATTCCTGGATCATTCAATGGGTAATATACAAGCATAAGCATCAAATTTTGAGGAAGATTATCTCAGGTCATGGTTCAGGAAATGAGAAGAGACAGGCTCTCAAATGTTTTCAAATGGCCCTTCCTTTCTACATTCTCCAACAAGAAGCAACTCAGCAATACAGCAATTGGCTAAGGGCCCATCCACAATGCATCAAATTTACCATGCTTTCCCTTATCTTCATGCCTTTATCCCATAAGCAAGATCTCCAACAATTGAAATGCCTTGTTGGAGTGCACCATATCTTGTCAAATAACTTCTTCAACTTTTCTCTAAAACTTTACATGTGGGGCTTTGGTGGGATGTCCCTCCTTTCTTCATCAAGGCTCAACAATCTGGTTAATGCTGCAAATCATATGGACTAACTTCTTGATCTTCTCAGTTGTTAAAACTGATTATGAGGATAATTGCATATGCAGGGGCAGTAAAGCTTGAGTTCCATACACCAACTCAAATGGACTTTTTCCAGTAGCTCTTTTAATAGTAATTCTATCATCCCAAACATTAAACTTCAATGCTCACCCCATTTCCTTTTGTTCAGCTCCAAGGTTCTTCTCTAATGATTTTCAATAAATTTTTATTACTGGACTCATTGATTGCTTGTCCATTTCCTTACAATTGGAAGCATATGTCAAATTGATCCCATATTCTTTACACATTGCCACCAAAGGTTTAGCTCTGAAGCTCATGGCATTGTCAGCAACAATTTTAACTGGTAGCACTCCAAACCTGAGATGATATGGTTCAACATAAAAGTCCATGACAATTTGGTGTGTTTATAACCTTCTTGGTGGGGATTTCCTCCACCCACTTAGTAAGTAATCAGTGGCTACAAGAATCCACTTATGGCCAGCACTTGAAGGGTCTGAAATCTCACCAATGAAATCCATTCCCCATTGCTTGAATGGAGCTTCAATTGATACAGGACTGCAAAGGAAGGGAGCCTGAAGCTTTCAGTCTTCCAGAGAAATGCTTACAACTCTCACATCTTCTAACCAACATGGTTTGTATCCTTGAAAAGATTTGGCCACCAATAACCAGCCCTCAAGATCTTGTGTGTTGTGACTCTTCCAGTAAAAATTCCCCACACAAACTCCTCCATGGAGATCAACAATTATCTTGGGGGCTTCATCTTCAGTAATGCACCTTAAGAGGACTCCCTCTGGGTTCTTCCAAGCTAACCCAAAATCAGTAATGACATATTTCTGGGAAGCCAACTTAAGAGCTCTTTTATGGTTCTTACTTCAAATGCTCAGGGCAGTTTAGTGTCTGAGATAAAAAATTATATCTTTGTACCATTCAGAACTCATCAATTTTCAAAAACATCTACCCTTTCTTCTTCTACCTCATTTACCTCAATAGTTTGCAAGTTTCTCTCAGCCATAAGCTTAGCTAACCCAAACCTCTCACCAACTTTTTGGTTTGGATATCCATGTCATACTCTTGCAACTTGTTCACCCATCTACATATTTTTCTTGAGACTTCCATCTCTGATAAGATGTCTTTCACCATGGTGTGGGGAACATAAGCAACAAATTTAGAACTCAGAATGTAAGGCCTAAAAACCTTTGTTGCTTTTACCAAGGAAAATGCTTGCTTCTCCATAATGGTGTATTTAAGTTCACCCCCTTGTAATGCCTTACTAAAAAAGGAAATTGGCCTTTCAGCCCCTTCATCATCCTTCTGCAACAAGGACAAATGCAATAGTGTTTTCTGAAGCAAAAGAAAACATCTGAAAGGGATTCTTATAATCTGGGGCTGCTAAAACAGGGGCATGCTTTAATGCCTCTTTGATCCCATTGAAAGATTGAATGGCAGCCTCTTCCCACTTGATGATTTGGTCCTTCTTTAACATGGAAGTGATTGGAATGGTCAACTCAGAAAAGTTTGATATGAATCTTCTAATGAAGTTTATCTTCCCAAAGAAGGACTGAATTCCTTTCTTGGTTCTTGGAATTGGGACCTTGCTGATGGCCTCTACTCTTTCTAGGATCAATCATCACTCCTTGTGACACAATGTGACCAAGCAACTTTTCCTTGTGCACTCAAAAATGGAACTTCTTTGAATTGATTGAAATTTCATATTCTCTGCATCTTACCAGTATCTTTTCCAAATGCAGGAAGTGATCACTTCTCTTTCTAAAGAACACAGTTACATCATCTTGGTAAACAACAATAAAATCATTGATGTAACCAGCAAAAGCAACATCCATTGCTCTTTGAAAAGTTGCTCCAGCATTCATCAGACCAAAGGCCATCCTAACATATACATACATCCCCCAAGGAGTAGTAAAGGTTGTCTTAATCCTTTCTGATTCCTTCACCACAACTTGGTTATAACCAGAGAAACCATCCAAGGTAGAAAGCAACTCAGAACCAGTCACTAACTGCAACATGTTTTCCATGTTTGGTAAAGGATAATTATCCTTCATTGATGCTGTTTTTAGATTCCTAAAATCCACACACAACCTGATGTCACCATTCTTTTTTCTAACTGACACTAGGTTTGTAACCTAAGAAGAATATCTTGTGGGCTAGAATAATCCCTCCATCCCTTAGCTTCTTCAATTCTCTTGCATCTTGAGAGATAGGAGTGGATTAATTGGCCTCTGTTTCTTCTAAATGGTTTTGCATTAGATCCAAGGGAATCTCATGTTGAAACAGATCCTCTCTGTATGCTTTGAGCTCAGAATAAGTCCAAGCCATGCAATCTTGATATTTCTTTAACAATTAGATGTAGGACTATTTTCCTCCTTGCTGAGATTGCTTCCCAACCAAATCTTCCTTGGTTTCTCCTTTGTGCCAAGGTCATGCTCCTCAACATATCCCTTGAGGCTGTCCATATGCCTGTTAATAATGCAATCAACATTATCAAAATTTGATTCAAGAGCAACCAGCCCTCTAGGAATGGTATTAGTTTTAGTTGGATGATGTATCTTTGCCAAACAAGGTTTCTTTACCCTTCTGCTGCACACACCATTGGCTCCCAATCAATACATTGATCAGAAAACTCTCCCTTTGTTTTACAGAAATCTTCTGACCTGAGCATCATCATCAAAAACCTGCCAATGTTTAATATTGTCAGGGACAGATGGCCTTGTTAACACCTCAACATCATATTCACAATATGGGGACATTGTACAACTATCAAACTGAGATCCCAATACTGCAAGCTTGTCTGCCAAACATTGAACTTCCTATCATGATGCACAATGTTGAATGAATCAAACATCTCAATGAAGTCCCAAACTGCATGCTTGTATTGTTTCATTCTCTGATTCTTTAGTGGCATACAATTTTCTGACTTGTTTGACAATTAATTCTGAATCTCCTTTGACAATGATGTCTTTAACACCATACTCCAAGAAATTCTTAAACCTAACAACAATGCCTCATACTCAGCAATGTTGTTAGTACACTCAAAGTTAAGTTTGAAAGAAAAAACAAACTTTCCTGGCTTGGAGAAATTAGAACAACACCAACACCATTTCAAATTTGGAGCAAGCTCCATCAAACAATAAAGTCCAAGGAGAGCCTTCTTGTTCAAGACACTTACATTCCTCAATCTTGTGCTCTTTTCCATCAGCAAATCCCACAAATTTATCAGCATCAACACTTGTATACAATACTTCATAGGATGCATTGTTGGGATCCTTCAATAAGGTGCAACATTTTCTTTCCCCCATATAACTTGACAAGGCTGCCCTCAATTGAGATGGTGGCATAGGACATATCCATTTGAACACTTCCACTAACACTTGCAGCCCACTTTCTTGACAACAAAATTCCCCACTTGGCTGGGCAATCAACAATGACAACATCACGTTTCAAGTTCTTACCCGGATAGGCTGTAAGTTGTACCACCAAACCCTTCTCACATCCCACTATTGGCACCTCTCTAGAGTCTATGTTGGTGCATTTCCCATATGTTGTTATTACTTTAATATTTAGCTCATTGATGAATTCTAAAGGCATGACATTGCATGATGCCCCTGAGTCAAAGATACAGTTGTGCAGCAGTCTATCCTTAATGATCAGAGTGGTGAAGAATGGATCCACATTTAGCTGAGAATCTACCAAGGATGTCCCCAAATAAACCTCAGGTGGTTCATCTAGCTCTTCTGATGCTTGATGGTGTTTCTAATTCTTCAATGATTGGAGGAGTCTCCACAATGTTTACATTTCTTCCTGGGGTACTCTTCTCTTCTTTCAATCCCAAGTATTCAAATGCTCTCTTCTTGTGCTCAGGAATCCTAAGCAACTCAAAATTGGAACACTAACTTTGATTTGACTCAAAACTTGGGCAATGTCATATGGGACATTCTTTGGCAAGGCAAGCATTGGAAGGAAAGATTACACACTCATTAGATGGCATAGGATTTTTGATAGTTTGGGCATGAGGAGGGGTATGATTTTTGTTTGGAACTGCAAGGCCTTTGGAAGATGTATCTTTCTTAGGAGCCTCTTTAGGAATGTTAGAAAGCAAGGGAGTTTTGGCTTGGCCTGAGGCCCTACCCTTTGACAACCTTACTTCTTGTGTTATATTCCTTTTCTTGAGCCACAACAACATTCATCAATAATTGCCTATCCTCCTCAGATGGGATTCCTCCATCATACTTCTTTATCATTAAAGCCCTTAAATATTCAAAGTCATTATTGGGAAATTCAAAATCTTGTACAGTATCTACTTCTAAAGTATGAGAGGGAGGAAGAATAGGTACCCAATGGATGCAATCCCAAAAATGGCAGTAGTTCTGGCACTTATCACCTCAGTTGAAGTTGCCCCTTGTTGTGAGCTTGTGGAGCAACCCATCATGCAAACATCATCATCATTATCATCATCAACTTCTTCTTCTTCTTGTTGATCTTCTTCACATGGAGCATGGGGCATGAAACATCTATCACACCAATCAATGACATCTGTCTCTTCCACAACAACAACTCTGGTAGCCAAAGGATAAGGAACCATTATGTTTTCCCTACCTTGGGGCTGTCCTATTCCCAAATCCAACAGGTCCCTTGCCTCTGTCATCAATCTCTTTGGATGATTTGTAAATCTATCTTGGCCTTGTTGCTTGTGTTGACCTTGTGAACTCTGCCCAATCTCCTTTCTCATCCTCAGGCTAATTTGTATGATATTTCTTTGACATCCCTTGCCAAAGTTTTCACAACTTCCTCCAAATTAGTAGCCTTACTTGCTTGAGGTTTTTCCGGGTTAACCAGTATCATACCCTCCCTCTTTGGAGGTTTTCCAATTGCCTTGATATTGTTCTCTATTTGTAGAGCCATGGTGAAGGCCTGCCTCAAATTGGTAGGGTTTTTGTCCCTCAAGTAGTAAGCAACCTTTTTATCAAATGCATCAGTAATATTTGATCAAGACATGATTCATCACATGGCCTTATCCTAACAGGAAATCTCCTCAAGGTCTTATTAAACCTTGTATTGAAGTCATGTACTGACTCATTAGGATTCTTCTTGATATTTTCAAATTCTGAACAGAAGAAACCTAGGGTCAGTCCTATCACCATATTGTAATCTGAATGCATTGTTCATCTCAGTCCAAGAGTCAATAGAGTTATCTGGAAATGCTTTATACCAGTCCCTTGCATCTTCCTCCAGAGTATGGATAAAAAATTTGATGTATACATCTTCATGTTCAATCTCAAAGTCTTCCATTATATTGAGGAAGAGCTTTAGATGTTGGTCACCAGTTATAGCATTATTTCCCCGGAACTTGGGAAGTTTTTTCCTTACATCTTGAGGGACTACATTTGGATAACCAGCCATCCCCACAAAATTTATAGGTCCAAAAGTGTTTACAAAAAAAGGGGGTCTGGGTTGAGCCATATTGATTTGAGGAGGTGATCCTGGAGGGGTGAAAAATTGATGAGGGGCAAAGGATCCTTGGAACACAGGAGTGTAGTTTTATAAATGGAGATCCCCCAAAGGCCTTGCTTCTTGGAAATCCCTATCAACTTCTGAAAAGACAAGTGCAGAATGTGAAGCAAATCTTTGAAAATAAAATGAAGGACATTCTATAGTTGGAGAATTTAGTTCCACATAGAGGCTACCTGATTTTGAGTCACTTGAATGGCAGTTTTCAATGATAGGCCATTCACTTTCATCAATTTAGATCCCTCTTCTTGTCTGTTGTTCTCCCACAACTCTCTAGGATTTTCTTCCTTCTTCCTTTGCTTTTCCTAACTTAGGAAACAATGTCCTAGCAAGATCCCTAGCAAAGAAAGATCTTCTTCCTTCCAGCTTTGTAAATATTAGTAACAAATCTTACTTGACAGAGGTTTAAGACACTGGTCCTTATTAGAATCAAATCAACAGGGAGTCACCACTAAGGATTTTCACCTTAGTTGTGCAAATGCACTAAAATGTTATGTCAAGTGTCTGTCAGTACTAGGAACTGTAGATGAAAAATATGACCTTTCTTTACTAATTTTTTTCAATAAGCACCAATTCAGAACTTGTAGAAACTAGAGAATTTGCATACAACACTTGGAGCATATGAGAAGTGTTTTACCAAGGCTTGAATGTGAAATTTAAACTTAAGGAACAAATCATTTCTCAAAAACTTTCAAATAATCCTTGGCAACGGCACCACAAGTGTTGGTGTTGTTGATGGGCTAAATAAATATGGCTTCAAACATGTATGCACGTGGATTAAATTGAACTAAGACTCCAAAAATGTAAATGAAATCCCCTAAAATGGTGCCACTAGTGTTGGTACCCAATTTTTTTCTCCTTTTGAAAGCAAGCAACAACACAGATTCAACAGGGAGCTTAGAGGCAGATAGATCATAAATGTATGTCATTTTGTAGCGGGGGAGAAATGTAGTTGTCCCTTTGTTACTTGGATTTGTGGAGAGATGGATAACACCTCAAAAGGATGTGATCTTATCCTAACTATTTTAGGTTGTGCCTTTCAACCAAGGTAAGAGAACCTATCCCGTAACCTCTTTTATTTGAAAGGAGATACAAGTACCTTTCTTTTGCATAATTTTTTGTAGAGAAGACCTTGGGGAAAATATGATCAACACACTAGATCTGACTCTCGTGAGTTGTCACTTCCAGATCATGGAGATATCTTCACAACAAGGAAAAGGTTACTACAGACATTTGAGACCCTGATCTGTTTAGCATATTTTAGTAAAAGGATTTTTGTCTTGTGTGGGTATACAGAGAGAAAACATGGGTAGTATGGGTAGCATTAGTTGTTTTAAATAGATTTTTTGGTCGGAGGGGAGAAAATATGAACTTGACTCAAAAAATCCTTGAGAGCTTATGCAAAATGGAAAGATTCAATCAACAAAATGCCACAAAAATTTAAATTTTTTCCTCAATAAGAATATGTGCGTCAATGGAGGCCCAAATTAGCACTTTTTCACACAACCTGTGGGATTCTATCATGAAGGCTCGAGTTAGAGGACTCAATAAAGCACCAAGATTTAAACCAATTCATGCCTGAGGTACACTCAGAGGCTTACAGATAATCACTGTCAACAAAATGAAAGAAAAGTTATTTTAAATCATTTATCCCATTCCCAGATGAAGGATATTCTAAGAAATGAAATTATAGATGGAACTAAACTATCACAAGGACTGAGACTTGTGTGATTGGACTATATTTTAGTACAATATTGTAACAAAAACAAGAAAAACTACTTGCATACATTTAGAAATGAAATAAATACACTTTACTCAAGATTGACACAGAATAACTCAAATTTTTATCAAATTTATCAGGAAGGGAAAGTTTCCAGAACAATTTCAAAGTTTTTCAATGGCTATACACTCATAACCACCTTGACACGATCAAATTTGACACAAAGAGAGATATACAGGATTCTCTAGACAGATTCTCAAAATGGATGGGCTTTATCAAGCTTTTTCTACTAGAGAAAATCAGTCCTGATCTCTTCAAAAAACTCCAAACCATTTTCACGATGAATTTGTGCCCTTTATATAATTTCAAACTAATCCCCTTCCTCCCAAAAGAAAAAAACTTAAAATTCACCTATGCTTTCCATGATTCTTTCGTGATTCACATAATCAGATCTATAAAAGTGTCCAGGTGCTTGAGGGAAAATATCTTCAATTTCTTCCAGCATTCAACTCTTTTCTCTGGAAAAGCATGCCCCCATCCATTCTCCAACCAGTTCCACCCCATATCAATAAGATCTGACCCCTTACGAGCTCAAGATAAGAAAAACAGAAAACCAGATCAGGCCCAAGAGTCAAACTACTTTAATGGCAAAAGATATCTCTAGATATCTCCCACCAAACCCTAGATATCAAAACTAACTCGCTCCTCTATTTGGCATGTAGAAATTAGCAAGAAATCATGAAGACTCTCACTCCTAGAATATTTAAAGAGAAAAAGGGGGGGGAAATAAAATTTAGACACTCAGCAGCCGTTAATCTTTGATTTTGAATGTGGGTCATCCACGTGGAAGATGTAAAAACAGGTTTCGGGGCTTCATTTGATCTTTTTTGACCCTTTTAGAAAAATGGAAAAATTTCACCTTTTGCTCCGCACCTTCGATTTTGAAAAATGGGCCTGACATGTGTCCTTAGGTGGATCCCAAAGAAAACGCAGAGAAATTCTACCATTTGACTCTCTTTTGGAAAAAGGAAAATTTTCCAAGTTTTCCCCGCAGCTTCACCCTTGAGAAATACTTTTGACACGTGGCCCAATGTGGGTCACAACAAAACTATGCTCCCCCTTTTACTTTTAACTCTTTTTTCTCAAAAGGAAAATTTTTTAATTTTCCTCCATGGGTCTGCACCTCTGCCATTGACCGGGGAAAAACATTGACTATTTCCCAGGCCATTTTTTCTATTTTAACCTTTATGAAGCAAAGAGGAGGAAAGTTTGAATTTCCTCTAATGGTCTACCTCCCCACCTGTTATGACTTTTCAAATTGCCACGTGTCACCACAGCGCACCTTGAGGCGGTCCTAAAAATTTGATACTTTGAATGAGCGTGGGCTTGCCACATGTCCTTCTCTGGCAAAATTTGTTTAAAGGATTGAATCTCAAAAGAAGGCGCTACTTATCAAACTCGGACATAGTCTCCTTTTAGCCATTGAAATGTCTAAGTAAAATTCAAAGCAAACGGAGGCCTCCACTTGTTAGCTTGGTGCTTCTTTAGAATGAAACTCAAGGGCTGGTCCCCAAACATGCGCGACTCCTCCACATGTCTCCATGGAACAACTTCAAGATGGCACCAAAAGTAGAGACCCTAAATGAGCATGAGCTCATCACGTGTACCATTCCGTGAAACTATTTCCATCTATATAAAAAAATTTCCAAGTATAGGAAAGCAGCGGAAGCCCCCCACATGTCCTCCCAGTGCTACTCCAAGGCAAAGCCCAAAAGTAGATCTTCAAATGAGCGTCGTTTCTCCACGTTTCTTGGGCTTCCCGAAAAACCTTCTAAATTTTTTCTAAGTATGGCAAACCCAATAGAAGTATCCATGTGTCTCCTTCCTGCCAACCCTCCATGTGTCCTCCCGGCACTACTTCAAATCCAAATCAAAAAAGTTTATTCTCAAATGAGCACCATTCCTCCACGTGGACACATTTTTAAAATGAGGCTTTTCATGGAATTTTTGAAGTATTAAGCTGATCCACATCCAACCAAGAGGTGCCATGTTTCCTTGTCGACTAAATGATGCAAATTTGACCGGGAGAGATACCCATCATAGTGTAAAACACAGAGAAACGTCCATTCGAGCTAGGAAATGAGGTTTTCTTCAAGGAAAAATAATTCATACTGTTGCAAGGCTCAAACATGACCCTTTGGGACACATAAACTCATTTCTCCTCAAGTATTTATGGAAAAAAAAAAAAGGACAATAGATCTTGACTTTGGAAAATGGAGGAAACGGGAAAACATGAGTTTTGAAGGAATAGAGCATGGGAGACTCAAAATACAGAGATTTTCAAGAGGAAAAAAGGAACTATGAGACAAATATAGACCCATACATGATCTTTGACCCAGGAACAAATTGACATGGCAATAAGACTGACCAAGCATCATAGGGGGAAGGATAAAATGACAGAGGCCATGAATCAATAAATTTTAAAGGGCACAAATGGGGCAAGACTATTCTGAGCACCAACACTCCCTTCGTTGGTCCAAGAGAAAGTGTTGTATTTTTTGAGTATGGAGATCAATGGTTTTACCAAGGCTGCAAAATATTGAAAAAATATCCTCACAAAGTTGATATTTCCCAGAAAAATATAAAGATATTTTTTATGCTCTGATAAGGACAACTGCATAATAGAATCAACTCTTAAAGGATCAATAACAAATCCTTTCATGGAAACAATGTGACCAAACAATTTTCCTTCATGCACTGAAAAAATAGATTTGTTGGGATTCAAAGAGATCCCAATATGCTTGAAAATTTAAATTTTTTGCATCAAATACATAAGATGATCAACAACTTTTGTTGAAATAATAGTCACCTCATCCACGTAAATATGTATGCATTCATTCAAAAGATAATGAAAAGCCATGTCCATTGCATGCTGAAACGTTACACTAGCATTTGAAAGATGAAAGGGAATTTTATTTTACGCATAAGTGCCCCACTTTGTGGTGAAGGTTGTCTTGTATTTTTCTTCATCACATACAATAATTTGATTATATCAGTTGTAACCATCTAACATGGAAATCTTATTTGAACCTGAATTTTTTCTAAAAATATGATCCATATGGGGCAACAGATAATGATATTTCAATGGTGCTCTCTTGAGGTCTCTGAAATCCACACATAACTGAATTTCACCATATTTCTTTCAAACAGGAACAAGGTTGGAAACACAATTTGAATTCTTGATGGGAAAAATAATTCCTTATTTGATCAATTTGGAAAGCTCATTTTTCATTAATGGCTCAATCTTTTGATTAATAGGCCTCTATTTTTGCCTTATAGGTTTTGAGTTTCCCTGTAATTTAATGGTATGTTGAGCCAAGCTAGGATAAAAACTCTCAAATCTTAGTACTTCCAAGAAAACACATCAATAAATTATTTTCATAAGTCAACAAAAGCTTGATTTTCCACATCAGAATGTACATTTCCAATCTGTAATGTTTTTCACTCATCAACTGATATTTCTTCATAGTTATCAGCATCTATGAAAATATTTCCTTTGTCCTTTATAAGTTGATCATCCTAACTGAAAATATCCTCCTCAATGAAAAGCCCTTGAGGTAGTTTATTTGACTTCAGCTAAACAATATGATCGCCATATTGGTGCTGCAATTTGGCTTGATTTGATGATTAAAATTCAACTTCTTCATCTCGAAATCTACATATTTTTTTTTCATCATCAAAAACATGCAAGTTATCTTTGTTATCAAGAATGGAAGGTCTGATTATTATCCTTATATGGGGCTGAATTTTGTCATTTTGAACTTGTTCTAACATTTCAAAGTTGGCTCCAACTGTTGTAATTCTATCTGCATACTTATTTTTCTCTCTTGGGACAGACTGTATATTAAAATCTTTAAAATAATTCATCAAGTCTCAAACTCTATGCATGTAATACTCTAGCAATGGATTTTTATAGGCATTATAGTCTTTATATTGATTGATGACTACTTCAAAATCACCAAAAACTAGTAATGTGTTGATTCCTTTCTTTCTGGCCCATTGAAAGCCATGAATCAATGCTTCGTATTTAACAACATTACATGTACATTAAAATTATAGGCCTAGATCTGAAAAATACCTCAGATTTGAAGGAGAAGTAAGCATCAAATGTGCACCTTGTCCTTTCTTATTACTTTCTCCATCAAAGTACAACTACAATATTCCTTCATCATTATTTTTTGTTCTAGACAACATAGGAATAGGTGTGTTATCTTTGTGAAGATAGTAAACAACAAGTAATGCCTCTTCTAATTCCTTGTAAGGATCATAAGCATATTCTTATTGAATTTTCTCATCAATAATCAAGCTAGAAAAACAATTCAAAGTAGAAATCTATGTATTAGTGTCAAAATAAGCCTTATTTATGGCTCCATATTTTGTAACAAGACTTGAAACATGAGGTTCAATTTGGACCTTAGCTAATGGTTCTAAATTTACTGTTACTTTAGTTCTATATCTTGTGGTGAAGAAAATATAAGACCAATCAAAAGAAAGATACCCACCAATCTTTGTTGTAAATTCCCTTGAAAAAAAGAGAGAAAAATAGGGAGGAAGATTTACAACACCCCCAAATGGCTTGGTTGTGAGTGGGGCATTCGGTGTGATTGCACAACATTGGACCATCTCTCAAGTTGTGGTACTTGCAAACCTATGATGGCCCTCTAGAGAAGGCTGGTTACTGCTTCCTAATCTACCTACCACAAGCTACTTAAGTGTAGGTAGAACCTATCTATCCTAATCTAACCATTCCAAGGGGACATGGAGAGAGAGAAAATGAAAAAGATAATACACTAAGTGGTTATACACCAAAAAAGGAAGTGGATTTTCATAAATCTGACTACCTAAAGTGGAGAGAGATGAGAAGAGGAAGGGGTGGACAAGATGCACCACAAACCAAAGATGAAATTCACATAGAAGACCACTTCAAAACCCATTAAGCATAGATCCCAAAACCTACAATAAACATTAGAGTATGCACAATATACCCTACAATGAAGAGAGGCGAGAAGATACAATAAAATAAACAAAGGATGGACAAATGCATCATGAAAAAAATTTTATTGCTCAAAAAGTTTAGATAGTACATCACTAGTGGGAAAGGGGAAAGAAAATGCCATTATAGAGCCATGAGAGGAGGCTTAGACTACGCATTCTACCCTAAGGAAGAAAGAAAGAGGAGCGCAAGAGGGAAACAATGACCAACCGTTTGAAAATGCACCTCCTTTATAATATATAGGAAGAATAAGAGAAAAAGAGAGAGGGAAAATCAAACTCTGTTCCAACCACCCCATGATATGTATTGAATTCTACCTACTCCAACCACTCCAGAAAGCATTGAAATCCACCTGTCATAATTATGGGATTTATTGTAAAACCCATGCCCTGTTGATGTCCCTTACTAGAAAAGAAAGAGGCCCATTATTCATCATGGCAGAAGGTGGGAGACTTGATAATCCCTGAAAATAGTGGGCTGAAACAAACATGGAGGCAAGTTAGAAGTCGCACTGAGATCTTTCCAATAAGTCTTGTCCCACCAAAATACAAGTTTCCAATCGAAACATATGGCTGTCTGAAGATCAGGGACCTAGGCGTGTAATATTTAAAAGAGTTTTTCCATACAGGGTCCAAGTGGAAGCCTTGCGCATCTTGAAGATTCAGTCGCTTCCTTTCACTCTTAAAATTATGTCAGACTTACACATGGAAACTTCTATAGGATCCTCGGTATCCTTTGTATTCTTTCTCAGTCCTTCTTGTTGGTGGAGACACTATGCCTCACCCAAGAAACATAGAGGCTTCACACTCATTTGGAAACTTCCCCAAGATTTGTCTTTTGAAGTTGCGAGGATGAGACTCGCTGAGGCCTCTACAATAATTTGGACTTTTCAATGGGCAACCTTACCTTTTCAGAATCAAACCACATGGCAGGTTGGTATTCGTTTGGGGATTACCTTCTGGGTCATGCCTTTGAAATTGCACTAATGAGACACTTGGCTCTTTTCGTGGCTCTGCCCTATTTCTTTGTGTTTCGGCTTAGTCCCTTTTTCTTTGTTGAGGCTTTATGTCATGACCCAAGACACTTGGAGGCTCAACAAACATTTGGAAACCTACTCCAATTTTTACTTTTGATGTTCCATCATTAATGCACGTGGAGGCTTTCACTTACCTTTTGTACTTAGTCGATTCAAGCGTACTCTTTTTTCGGTCCCTAGACACGTGGAGAGTCTGGTCATGTTTAGGAACCCACTCTTGGATTTACCTTTGAATACGTGCCTAAGAGACACATGGAGGATTTCCCTAACACCCTTATACTTAGTTGATTTAGGCCCGTTATGTCCCCTTTGTTGACTTTGACCACGTGGCATGCTTGTGCTTGTTTAGGGAATATGCCTTCAGAGTTGGTATTTGAAGCTATGCGGAGTCAACACGTGCTACTTTCCATTGGCTTTGTTTCATTTTTACTTTTCAATTTGTTGAATCTGTCCCTTTTCAGACCTGGGACACTTGAAAGCTTGGCGCCTGTTTTGGGTACCTGTTTTGGATTCTATCCTTGGAGTTGCGCTGATGAGGCACATAGCAGCCTCCGTGGGTCTGCAACTTTTCAATGGCCAATGAGACCCCATGGGATCATGCGACCACACTTGAAAACTACACCATTTGCGAAAAGTGAAATTTTTTTAAAGTCCCCCATAGACCCATGAGCCCACTTTTAGCAAAAAGTCATCCTCGGGCCCGCCGGCCCGTATTTTCCACTTGGACAAAAATGAACCCTTCCCGGACCCGCGGGCCCACAATTATACTTATGCCCCATTGTGAAAAGTTGAAAAAAGTGAAAATGTCTCTCTCTGCCCCGCCAATCACAGATTTCCATTGGCAAAAAATCTTCACTAGGCCCAGCGGCCTGCTTTTCGTAAAAAATCCTTCCCAGGTCCATTGGCATGTAACTTAAAAAATATGAAGAGTTAGAAGGACTTATTTATATCTATGTAAAGGGGAAGAAATTTCCTATCTCATGGCATTACTTTCAGGGGTACTTAAGTTCTTAAAAGATGTAAAAATTCATACTGAATCACAAAAGGGAAAAAAATGGTGTCAGTTGATGCAAAATAAGTGTGAGCTTATTTTGGTCAGCAATTATGTCTTGAATAATTGGAACATCAGGGCAAGCATGCAGTGTTACCTCTACATTTTGTTATCATACCCACCATATTATTTGTTATCCCATCAAGCTACAAAATGCTCTTTTCAGTTGGTTCATATTGTAATCCTAGTTGTTCTACAATTGCTTTGGGCATAACCGTGTTGCTTGCACCATTTTCCACCATACAGTTTTGAACTAAATGATCACCAAGAATGAGATATAAGTAAAAGGGAGGTATTTTTCTTATATCTGTAGACACCAAATTTGTGTCTTATGACCCCTTGTGACCCGCACCTCCTTTCACAACCTAACCTCATCACCTAAACCTTACAGAATTATTTATTAATTACCTTGTAATTGATAAATCCACATCACCTTACCTGCCACCTCATTTTGCCACCTCATCATGACCTAGTCCTAACCCTAAACTAACCTAATTAAGACCTATAACTTGGTCCACACCTACACCCATGACTAATGACCCCTTTCTCGCACCCAAAACCGACCTTCTAGTCACTTGACCAAGCCCGCAACTAATCTCTCGGGAGAAAAGCAGGGAAAGTGGGTGATTTTACTAAAAATAGCCTGCTTTTTCCTAACCGATACCGGTTCCTACTCGACCACCGTCGGTTACGTAACCGCCATCGGTTCCCTGTAAATGGGCTCCCCAAACCAAAAACAAAGGTAGAAGGATTTTTGGGAGCAAGGGAGATCATCAGGAGCGATCAAGAGAATCCAGATCTTTACTTGGACCAAGCAGAGACGAGTGAAGAAACTAGAAGAGTTTGCAGCAAAGGAGATCAAGCCCAAAACTGCAACGGGATAGCCAGAAACCTGTGATACTCAGCTGATCATCGGGAGGGAGATCTCTCATCTTCTGTGTGTCAAGCCATCTTACCTAAGTTCTGCCTTTGTCATCAGAGTTCCTGGACCTGCATCTTCGTCAATAACTAGTAAGTTACATCTTGCATGTCCTCTTTAATAACATTTCTTAGACTTTTTGAATCACAGTCCCCATAAATCCATTCCTAGATCCACTACCCAACATGTCATTGCATCTAACTATCATTCATTTACCTCTCACCATCTCATTACCTAATATCACTCATATACTAGCCTTACCAACAACACCGTTACCCTACGACACAACCACCCCATAAAACAACAAACCTACAGGTCCTAGACCATACCGATATCAGTTATCAACAACTGGTATCGGTTATTGTGACTCAAAACCAGAAATCAGCCTTTCCCCTACCCATCTCAACGAAGCAATTTAATTGATATTTTACAGTTTTTCGTGTTAATTCATATTAGCAGGGAAACTGACCACCTTCGAAAGGAAGTTTTATATTTCCTGGGCCCAAGGTAGTTCCCTCATTTATCGTCTAATCAAAATCTTGTGGTCTTGTGTTCTTATTTGCAGGTAGTCCTTCCAAGACAAAAAGGAGTTCTTCGCAGTCAACCTGATCTTTCTCTATAGTACGCACACACCATCTCGACATTCAACAGGTATTCCTCCTAGCCCTAACCTTATCTGTTTCTAAAAGGAATGAAAGGATAGAAGTAACTCTATTCCCAGCATCCGAAACATTCCGAGCGAAACATTTTGGCACGCCCGAGCATAAAAGGACATAGTCATGAAAACTGCAAAATGTTGAAAAACATAGTGTAACAGGTAAAAGGACATGGTTGACATAGCAGGTGATATAACCCTCGATAACCCTAATGCCCCTACCAACAGAAATCTGAAAATATTCAACAAACCATTCCCGAATCACTCTTCTAACAGTAATGTCAACCAGGATATCTTAGCCGAGGAAAGTGTTCATGAGATCCATGCAGTCTTCGACTCCCAGCAAAAAGCCTCTATCGAGAAAATTTTGAATCAAGCCTCTTCACTAACACAGGAGTCTGAACCTCCTTCACCACCATCAAGCCAAAGGCCAAAACATTCCTTTACCCATAAAGGAGTTAACTACCCAGAACTTTTCTTCTCATCGATGAGTCTTCTTATACCACATCCCTACAAGACTGTGAACGGATGTTATCTAACTTATCTATTTCCCAAACGTCTCCTCCTACCCACTCTTGCTGCACAAGAGGAAGGCTCGCCACTCCTTTTTTCATCCTTAGACGAGCAATCTCTCACACCGACATCACCGAATTCTTTAACCATAACAGACCCTTTCAAACATGCCCTCCTGCCAATTAGTTCTTCATCACCTAAATCTTTTCAACTGACCAGTCGATCTCTTAACATCTATTGATACATTGCCTCATCTACCTCCTGTATCACACCCACAATGGACTGGAATCACAACCCGTATTTCTTCCGTACCAAATTTACAATTCACACCTAAAGATTGTCATTCTCCAGAAGATAGACGAGTCCTATGGGAACTTTTGAGTACCCCCTATTCTACTCAAATGCAGGTGACCGATCCAGACACCTCTACCATATACCCTAAGTGTTTACAGAAACTCAAAATCCCTATGTCCTCATCTCCATCCCCCGCATCTATACCAAGTATCTCATCCACCTCTATTAACCTAACCAAATCTTCCCCTACACTTGGGACCTCACCAATACCCAGCCTAACACACCCACCTAAGCGACTAGATTTATCCAAAAATAAAGCCGCCCCACCACTTAGGAGACAAACTCCATCCGTGCCTCTATCACAATCAAAACCATCATCGTCACACCTACCTTCCATATTGGGACCTCATCCCTCCACCTTGCATCAATATATCATACCTCCTGCGTTTTCTTCAAAACGACCTACGCCTCCTACACCCATACAGAGATCCAAGGATATATCAACGTTGTCACCCCACGTATCCGGTCCACCCATCAACCCTAAACGAACTCCATCATCAAAGGATTTATTTTCTGTCACTCCCCTTTCGCCGTGGTTGTTCCCCGCTACCACGTCATCTATAGCCTCATCATCTAACCAGCTGAACGTAGCTCCTGCGCCAAAGAAACTGTGTTTAGTGAAAACCACGTGTCAACACCCCTTGGCTAAAGCACCACCTGTATGAACCAACCACGCCCAAACATTACCAAAACCCGTTGTGACAACCAATACCCTCATCCTCCTCCGATTTTGACCCACTCAAAGGATCTTATGCCAAAATCCTTGCTATGTTGGTAGAGAATGCGACCATTTCCCTACCCCCACTTAGACCTTATGACCCATCTAAACCTCGACCTATAGGTTATGATGAGTCTAAAATCTGTGCCTATCACCGCACACCAGGACATGATGTGGAGGGATGCAAAGCTTTAAAAACCATCCTTCGTCAGTCACCTCTCCCAGATAGAAAGGTTAAGAAAGACAACTTACGAAGGGAGAGACCTTTAGCTTCAATTCCCTCTCCTATACCATCTGTCCCCACCTCACCAAGATTTTATCATTATTACAACCCCACCTCTTGAAGACCATGATTTATCCCAACCATCTTCCTCATCTCAGGTCTACGAGATTAATATGATTAGTGTTGCTACTCGAGCGCAAAAAAACAATGAGAAAGAGAAAGATAGCATGCCTGCGTCCTCTCTTTCTCCGTCCACCATCCTGATTGCACCACCACCCAAAGTGGTTATTCATGGACCCACTTACCCCGTCTCCAATGGAGTTTCCCATCGAGCCATGATCAAACAGCTTCACCAATCACCCGTAAAAATGACACTATATGATCTCATTCAGACTTCTGAATCTCATCGACAAGCTCTCGTGGAAATTCTTCAAGGGATCGAGGTCTTACCTAATGAAACCCTACCTGTTACCTCCATTCTTACACCCAATCACATTGCTTCTCTCACCAAACAACCCACTGCCCCAACCACTTCTATTTCTGTACAACAAGCTGCTGCAGTCAGTTTCTCCGAAGATGAAATTGTTGACTTTGGTACAGAAGATCCTGACCCTGCTCTTTTCATCTCAACTTACGTCCGAGACATTCGGGTACGTTCGTGTTATGATTGACGGGGGCGCTAGCCTAAACATCATCTCTTCAAAAGCCTTCCAACAAATGAATATCCCTTCTAGCTACATGTGTGCCAATCCCATCATGTTGCGGTCATTCAATGACGCTATTACCTCTACCTTAGGCACCGTGATTCTTAACATTCGTGTAGGACCACGTACTTTACCTGAAACTCTTCTATGTCCTTGAGGGAGAGTTTCAATACAATATATTGCTAGGTCGCCCTTGGATCCAGGCTATGGGATGCGTTCCCTCAACCTTACATAGATGCAAAAAATTTGAATACGAGGGGAAGTCCTACAGCGTAAAAGCTGATCCTCCCCCCTTTAAAACCTGCAATATGATATACTGCCCTAATGATGTGCTTGTACCAATCAAGACACCCATTCATTCAACCCAACCATCCTCTTCAAATGTGCCTCAACCATCCACCTCAACCGCACCTACACCTTCAAATGAAACCACTGTCGCAAAAACCACTTCCCTTCCTACAGCTAATATCCCAACCACAGACCCCTTAGTAGATGTTTTTCAATGCCATATGCTAGGGGAATATCACCTATATAACGTTAGTTCTTTCCATACCCCACAGGAGTACAGACAGGTACATGCACATCCTACCTATGACCGTCGTGTGGGGGAAGTAATCCCTTACGGACCACCCCATTGCCGCACCAACCTAACGTATGGGGGTGTTGACGCATCCTCCATTGCCCCTGAGCCCCCTCTTGGTGTGGTTCCTTTCCAATCCGATTTTCAATACCTGAAAAATCGTCGTTTCGCCCTCACCTTCTTGACTCGCTGTGCTTGGAAAGGCTTTGGTTTTGGTCTTTATGAACAAGGCCGACATACAATCATCCCCGTAACTACACGCAAAGCACAATGATCGTAGTGGTCTCAGATTTTCGGGAACACTTACACCAAAGGAACCTCATGTCTATTGTCTTCTAGAAGACAACGACGTCACCCCTACCGAACCATCATCACCCATTTTGCCTTCGTCACCCACAGAGTCGATAGATCCCGAATCTATCCCTCCTAACTTTTTTTTTTTCATAAATGCTATCTTCCTAGGTCCTCTCACTTATCAACGCGATAATGAGGACCCCTCTTCTATCCCCCTTCTGTATCCAGACATGATTGAAGAGGACTCACCTTCAATTAACGTTGTTGAGTGTCAGGATGATGACTCCATCCTCACTTACCTTGGCGCGGATGACTCTTATATTCAACGTGCCTTACCATCTGAAACTCAAACCATGCTGAACGAATCTACTATAGAAATCAACATCCACACGGAGGAGGATCCTCACATTGTGAAGATCGGACAATCCCTTAACGCATCAGAACAAGTCGCCTTTACTACCTTTCTCCATGCTCGCAACCAAGCTTTCGCTTGGTCCTACGCTGACATGCCAGGAATTGATCCTGACATTGCCGTCCATAACATTACACTGAAACCCGATTCCAAGCCAATTAAACAGAAATTGAGAAAAATGCATCCATGCATTGCCCTCTTGGTCAAAGAGGAGCTTCAACGACTTCTTTCTGTTTCCTTCATCCTGCCTATTGACTATCCTCAATGGATTTCTAACATCGTACCTGTCACTAAAGTGACGGGGGGACTTCGAATATTCACAGATTTCTGAGATCTCAACCTCGCTTGCCCTAAGGATGACTTCCCCCTACCTAGTATTGACCAACTTGTTGATCTCACAGCAGGCCATGAGATGCTCTCTCTCATGGATGGCTTTTCGGGATACAACCAAATTTTGGTTGCCCCTGCCGATCAACATAAAACTGCCTTCATAACTCCTTGGGGAACCTTCTGTTATCATGTAATGCCATTTGGCCTTAAGAATGCTGGTGCAACCTATCAGCGGGCTATGACCTACATTTTTCATGACATTATGCACACTATCCTTGAAGATTACGTCGATGATCTTCTTGGCAAATCTAAACATCGCAGTGAACATCTCGATGTTTTAACCATTATTTTTGATCGCCTGTTACAATATTCTGTCCATCTTCAACCAAAGAAATGTGTCTTTGGTGTCCTTTCGGGAAAATTTCTTGGATTTATCGTCTCTTTGTGTGGCATTGAGGTCGACCCATCTAAAGTCAAAGCTATCCTAGAAATGCCCCCACCTACCAATCTCAAACAATTGTGTAGTTTACAAGGTAAGCTCCAATCTATCCGACGTTTCATCTCCCAACTCTCGGATCGATGTCAACCTTTCCATCACCTCCTTAAAAAAAAACATTGACTTTCAATGGAGTGACGAATGCCACCAAGCCTTTGAGGCTCTTAAAGCTTATCTCTTGCAGCCACCCGTGCTTATCCCACCCCAGGACGACCGCCCTTTCTACCTTTATCTTTCCGCCACCGACCACGCTGTAAGGGCCATGCTTACACATCGTGACTCTGAGAATCGAGAACAAGCCATTTATTATATAAGTCATACTTTGGTGGACTATGAGACTAGGTATAGACATGTAGAAAGGTTGTGCCTAGCCCTATCATTCGTGGCCACCAAACTCCGACACTACATTCTGAATCACAAAAATTTTGTCATCACCAACACGGACCCCATCCATTACATGTATGCCAAACCTCATCTAAACCAACGCATCGCCAAATGGCTCATGCTCCTCGCCAACCTCAACCTTGAGTTTTTCCACCAAAAATCAATCAAAGGACAAACCATCGCAGATCAACTTGCGGAAGCCCCTTTACCAGGGAAAAAATTTACCAATTTTACATTCCCCGATGAACTCATCGCCACTCTTTCACTCAGGGAGGAGTCGTATCCAATGACCCTCTTCTTCGATGGATCCAAATGCCAGCATGGCGGAGGAGCCGACGTTGTTCTCATTCCTCTCGATGCTGAGCCTATGCCTCTCTCATTCTGACTCGATTTCCCTTGCACTAATAATACAGAGGAATACGAGGCCCTTGTTCTGGGTCTCCAAGTTGCGTTACACTTAGGTATCAAATCTATCAATATTTTTGGCGACTCTCAATTGGTAGTTAATCAAGTTATGGGCATCTACCAATGCAAAAATGAGGAACTTCAAAAGTACAAACACTACGTGGATTCACTTCTAGCCTTATTTACTCGCTATTCTATCCAAACCATTCCCCGCTCCACTAACAAATTTGTAGATACTATGGCTTGCTTAGCCTCGCAAATTCCAGCTTCATCAACTGACTCTGACATTTTCGTCTTGGTCCAACAACTCTTTGCCCCATCTTATTCAGCCTCAGTTGTTTGTACGATAAATAATGTGTCTGTTAATTCGTAGGATACCTGGTATCACCAATTTCACGACTACCTTACAACCTCTGTTCTCCCATCTGACCTTACTAGTACCGGCAAATGCACGTTTCTTAAACGCGTTTCTCATTATGTTGTTATGGGGGGACTCCTTTATAAACGTGGCTTTGATGGCATCCTCCTTTGATGTCTCACTGGTGCGGAGGTCACCCATACCATCCAACAAGTCCATAACGGTATTTGTGGTGGACATTTTAGCGGCCTTGCCGTGGCTAAACGAATCCTTCGCCTAGGTTATTATTGCCCTACTCTCAATAACGATTGCTATGAATATGTTAAGCGTTGTGTTATGTGTCAACAACACACCAACCTTCAACATACTCCTAGCCACCCGCTACAGGTCACCCGAGATCTTTGGCGTTTCTCACAATGGGGTTTAGACCTTATTGGTGAGATTCATCCGTCCTCTTCGCAATGTCACCGATGGATTATCACAGTAACCGAATATTACACAAAATGGGTGGAGGCTATTCCACTCATTTCAACTAAAAAAGAAAAAATCATCGAGTTCATTAACCACCACATTATCTGTCGTTTTGGTGTTCCTCATCGCCTGATAACAGATAATGGAAAATATTTCAAAAATAAGTTGTTACAAGATCTGTGTAACAACTTCGGTATCAAACTTAGCTTCTCGTCACCGTACTACCCACAGGCCAATGGTCAGGCTGAATCCTCTAATAAAACCCTAACCAAAATCCTCATGAAAGTTGTCAATGAATCCGGAAGAAATTGGCACGATCACATCCCCTTTGCCCTTTGGGCTTATCGTACTAGCATTCGTACCTCCACTAATGCCACACCTTTTTCTTTGGTATATGGTACCGAGGCTGTCCTGCCTCTCGAAGTACAAATACCCTCCCTTAGCATATCTCTTCAGGATATTCTCACCAACGATGATTTCCGCCAAGAGCGGTTAGCCCAATTGGAGCTTCTTGACGAGCGTCGTCTTACAGCTCTTGATCACCTCCAAATCTATCAAAAATGTATCAAGCGTGCTTATGATAAGAGACTTCATGATTGTACCTTTAAGGTTGGTGATCTTGTCCTCAAAGAGAATCAACATGTAACCAAACTAGAAAAGAGCAAACGTGGAAAATTTTCTCCTAATTGGATTGGGCCTTATATAATCACTCACACTTATGGATCAGGCACTTATTGCTTAGCTTCGCTTAATGATAAACCTGAGCCTAAACCCCTTAATGCCTTGCATCTTTGACCATTCTACTGTTGAATTTAGTGTTATATCACTTCTTATCTACCTGCCGCTCGTCCCTTGAGCCCACTTACCACCACATACACTTTGTTCCCTACACCTCATAATAAAAATCAAGCTCACATAGTTTGATTCTCACTTCACCTCAGCAATGCCTTCCCTTTTTAGTCTAGTCCATGACTTCAAAGTATTAAAATAAGCCATATTCTTATGGGATTTTCTTGAGTCAAACTTCCTACAAAAACTAGATGCTTCACGTCAAAAGGACATCTAGCTATCTACCTTATATATAGACTGCTCCCTCGAAGGACAGTTATAGGCCAAACTATTGCTACTATTATATATAGAATGATCCCCCAAAGGACAGCCATGCATTAAAATCATATCTGCTACTATAAATAGACTACTCCCTTGAAGGACAGCTATACACAGTCAGCCTTTATCAGAAGCTTCTCGCATTGATTAGCTTTGTGAAGACCTCAAGAATAGTATAATCAATATCCCTTGTAGACTTCCCCGCATCGATCAGTCTATATTCAGTAAAATAAAAGCCTCATTCAAAAGAAATTTTGAGTCATGGACTTGTCTATTTAGGGTAGGTTCTCTTTCGTCAGAACACTCGCTTTGTAACAAGTTCTCTGTACCTCCGTTATATCATCCACCTCACCTCACCATTTGTTTCAACTTAAGGGACGTGACGTACAACCGATATATTGTGATCTTACAACTCTTTTCACCTATTGACTTCTCGTCTATGCACGGTACCTAGGGGTTCAAGCTCGTTCTACGTTATGTGGTTTGTTTAGCTCTTTTTACCTACGGAGCACTCTTTCCTCTTTGCCTCGTATCTAGGATTGTGTGTTGATCTTAATCAGGACATGGTTCCCTTCTACTTGAGTAGGCTAACTTTCGCTTCCCTTATACCTTTTACAACATTACCAATTCGTTACCAACACCCTCAACATTACCTTACCAATATTAATATCAATATTTTTACCAACCAACCAATTGCCTGAACCGTACCAAATTGCCTAAATTCACCTCTCCCTGGTCCTAAGGGAGAACTACATCGGTCTGAGGCCCCTCCTTGCTTTGTGGAATGGGCTATGTAGGCAGCACTTAGGAGACATGGGGTCTCCCAAGGTTAGCTCGACCATCCCCTACCATAACCTATCATGTGTGGTAAATATAAATATTTTTGTGTATTTCTATTTAATCACATTCCTCTTTATCCTTTTTCAAAACACCAAAAATCACAACGCAAACATTCTTATTATCTATCATAACTCAAATCAACATACATATTTAGTCTTATTTAGATGTTAAACAAATACTTCTTCTCTATCATCGACACGCAGGTCGACATCCTTATTTATTCTTATACCTCTATAACATTTACTTAGACCCTCACGATTCATCCCGACCCACGAGATGATCGTGATCTTCGACGCCTCTCGCCAGGCCTCTCCGTCCTCAAAGGTACCATAGCTATTGGTACCCACCCACTGATCTGCCAATCTCTCCTGTAACATATGAATACGCCCTCTCGCATGGAGGAATCCAGCCTTTAGTCTCTCTGCTCGTGACTCCGCAACCGCTAACAATCATCTTGTCTCATTCATCTGCGTTTGGAGCTGATGACCTAAACTCTGCAGACGGTCTCTCTCCGCTGTAATCACAGCTATGTCAGGGCGATCACGTACACATCGCAGCTCTGCTACCCACCATAACCTATAGGCCTTTGTCGTTCCTGCATCCATTACCCTGCGATCGGCTGCTATCTCCTCTGGCCCTTCTGGAGGTGTTGGCCGGGGAGGTGAGAATGCTGCCTCAGCGTCGATCCTCATATATGGTCTATAAGCTAGGGGTATATCCTGCACAAATCTAAATTGTCACCGCACGTGATCTAGAGGAATCCTCTCATACTCACCTGGTCTATGCCCTGCGATCCACCTCAATCGCTCTACACCCCTCAACTCCTCAGCTATGTTCTCTATTACCATATAGTTCCCGTAAGGCCTCCAACAGATATCCACAATCGTCACCCTCTCCCATACCTGCCTGTAATACTCAATGTCACCCGTCACGGCCTGGGATCTTGCCTCTTGTTCTGTCTGGACCCATCGTCTGAATCCCAACCTCTGTACTCCGGTCTCTCCTGACTGGATGGGTCAACCTATTGGTCGCACACAAACAATGTGCTCATAGGCCCAATAGTGTAATAAGTATGAACAATCCAGTGTCATCCTATGATTTCACCTACAAGCCCATAAACCCCTGTATAACTCTGCCAAATATAAAGGTGCCCATGCAAAAGTCACGTTCCTTTCTATCATCTCCCAAATAACACACATCAATGCCTTTGGAAATCTTCCCCCATCTGCCCTCGGTAATGCATAATACCCTACCGCTATCATTAATATCATTGCTAACCTTGTCTCCTCAGGGTGTGCTGCATACATTATCCCATATGTGAATGTCAAACCTCGCTATGTCAAATCTCATGCGTATGGACCAAATACTGTTGTTATCGCTCCCCGTGCTACGCTAGGTAACGCCTGATATACTGGTTTTCCTGTAATAGGAAGTCTCAAAATATGGAACACATCTTCTAATGTTATTGTCATCTCCCCTGTTGGCAGATAGAAGGTATTCTTCTCTGGATTCCATCTTTCAATCAACGCCTACAACATAGCATGGTTATGTGCGATTCGTGAATAATAGCAGATTCCACTTAACCCCAAACGATTTATCAATGTCCATTCAGCTGGTGTTACATCCACTCGGATTCATGACAACAGCGCTGGTACACTATCATTCATCCTCGGCCCTGCCTCTGCCTGCATACGTTACAACAACAAATAACCATTCAATCCATCGAATCCCTAAAGGTTTTTTTTCTCACATTCTAGAAATTCCTCCAGTAACCGGTATCGGTTATAAATAACCGGTACCGGTTCAGTAACTGATACCGGTTATCTCTAACCGATATCGGTCACTGTCAATTACATATACCTTGCCTAAACAACCACCTACGACAATAAATTGATCGTTTATTCCTCTCTGTATACACAGACATACCTGAAACCCCTGATTACCTACCCCATAACACTCACCTCACCTATAACCCTTGCTATCACGTTTTCTTTATCATATCTACCCACTTAGTCTCCCTCCTCCTATTTACAAAACATGCAAACACCACATTACAACCAAAACGTTTACCTCTTGGGTTGCAGCAGTTTGAGGTGGCACTTGTCTTCCCTCTCATCCCTGCCTGCTGGATGCTTCTCCTCATTCTGCCATGTTCACCACCCTTTTCAAAATTTCCTTTCTGCCTCCTCAATCTCAGATCACATTCACTTTCCCTGTCTCTTTTCTCCTTATCACTCAAATCTCTCATGAAATTACCTGTCTCAGTCGTCAAAAAGCGTCGCGTTCGCGTATTTAACTTCTTGCATGGCTCTCAAAATTAGAACTTAAGTTACCACCCTAGCTTTTCTATTTTAAGAAAAGCTTATACCTACATAACCGGTATCGGTTACATAACGGATATCGGTCTATTAACTACCGGCATCGGTTACATAACCGATATCGGTTATACACCTGCCTTTTGGAAACATAGTTCTTTTCTTCATTTTCTACCTAATTTTTGTCGCACCCGCCTCTTTTTCCTGCATAATAACACCATTATCCATATTTTTCCATCCAATCCACTTCTCATTACGATTTCATCCATATCATCTATCTACATTACCAAAACAAACATGCCATCATCTAAGGATATCAAAAAACTATTAATCTATACACCATTTGGATCCAACTCATCAGATACATACATTCAATGTCATAAACCCAACAACAACACATGCAACATTTCATAATATAACATGTCATCCATATATATGTGCATCTCATTAACAAAAGATGTCAACATCATTTATATATCACACCATGTAAATCTAACTCATCATACATCAAATATCACAAACCATCAACAAAAAATTTAATGCATTTTTAAACACAGCATGTGGATCAAAACATCATATCTATATATATACAAGGTTTCAAATATACAATGTGCCCTGCATCGGGGCCTATGTGATCTCATAATACAACAAAGCCGGCACGCAGGCCACAATAATCGTCAAAAACCTCAACACGGCTCACAGGCCGGTCTCTCATATCAAAAATAGACTCGGCTCGTAGGCCGGTATCAACTGTACAACCCGTACTCAGCTCGCAGGCCGGTATAATAAATAAATGAATGAATAAATGAATAATATGTAGGCACACAGGCCTCTATCAACACAACCGGTTTGCAGACCGGTGCCCACGTCTAATATACAAAAAGTGCAGGGACCCCTCAGCTCTCTCCACCTCCCTCTGCTTGTCTGCCTGCTGGTCCCTGTCCTGCCTCTCGCCTCTTGCCTGTGACGGACCCACCAGCTATGGCTGCACCTCCCTGAGACCTCTGGCTCCGAGAGGTCTCTACTCTATGTGTCGTATAGGACTGATAATCAGCCCCGGTACCATCAAGAATATCTTGATAGTATCGGGCCTCCACTCTAGCCTCCATGTAACGCTCTCAAGCCACCATAGGTACTGGGGCTAGTCCCCTGACACCTACTACCAGTGCCCCCTGTGCCTGTGCTGGTGCCACTGGTGGTGCCTGTGGCTCTGGTACCTGTACCTGTACCTGTGCCTGGGGCTGTGGCTGTACCGCTACTGATGGTGGTGCATGTGCCTGTACCTGAGCCTGGGCTAGCTGCCCCTGTAAAAAACCTATCTCTGCCTGTGTAGCAGCCAGCTGCCCCTGTAATAGCTGCACCTGACCCCTGAGCTGATCTCACTCTGCCATCACCGCTGCCAAGTCTGGCTGTGCAGGCTGTGCTACCCTCGCTGCTCTCTGACTAGCCCACCAAACCATATATGCTCCCGTACAGCCAGCATCATCTACAGTGTCATCTACCGGCCTCTCAGTAACCCAATCTGGATCCACGCGCTGTGGTGCAGGTAGTGGGGCCTCTACATCATCCCTCTGGTACTGAGGGAAGCGAGGGGGCTCATCCTGTTGTAGCCCCATCTGCCTGCGTACCCTCTCCAGGGGTATCCTCTCATACTCTCCCGGCCTCCGTCCCGCTATCCAGAATGTGTACTGGATCCACTGCAACTGTCCTCGGGCTCCTCCACGAGGGTAATGACCTCTATAAGGTCTCCATACAATATCTACCGCTGTCAGGCCCTCTAATAAATGCCTATAGTAAGTAACGTCTCACCCTGCAAGCACTACTCGTGGCTGACCCACGACCCCTAACCACCTCTGAAAGCCGTATCTGTATATGACCTGTGGCCCTGGCTGCTGAGGTAACCCTACTAGTCTAATGCATATGATGTGCTCATATGCCCAACAGTGAAGTAAAAATGTTGAACAAATCCCGAATCGCCTCATCCGGCGATAGCCCCACAGCTCCCTGTATAACTGCACCAGATATACTGGTGCCCAAGCATAACAGGTGTGCTCCTCCACCATCTCATGTAGCACCCCCATCAGCACCCGTGGAAAGTGGCCTCCCTCTGAGTCTGGGAGGGCGAAGCAGGTGATCCCAATCATCATCAACACAGCAAGCCATGTCTCATGTCGATGTGCACGGTACATATCCCCATACCCGATACTCACGCTGTGATATGTCAATAGCGCGGCTACATCCCCAAAAACCTGTAGGATGCTGTCCATGGCTATCTCTGCATCCACCTGAAAGACTGCCTCTCCATCGATAGGTAATCGAAGGATGCGATACACATCCTCCAATGTGATGGTCATCTCTCCAGTCGGGAGATGGAACACATTGGTCGCCGGATCCCATCTCTCGATGAGGGAAACCATCAAATTATGATCTCTGTTGATCGCTCTATATCGCTGGACTCCGACGAGTCCCACCTCGCGCATGATAGCCTAGTGTGCTGCAGACACATGTGGTCGCATCCGGCTCAACAGTGGGGGCATCCTGTCCCGTATCGTCAGCTGCTGACGTGCCTGCAAAACCAACCCACTACATCAGCCCTACTCTTTATCACAACATCTACTTTACCCTCTATACCCCCTTTTATCCCCCTGACCACACCCCGACTCCCTAACACACCCCTCTACCCACCTATCTTCTCCAATATCCCACTCCCTCTTCACACCCAAATAAACAACCCCCACCATACTACCACACAACCAAATCCAACAACTGACACAACCTAAATCATATCAAAACATCCCTATCCCCCCCCCCAATCATACCAAAACACCAACTCAACTCAACCACACAACCCAAACCCCGCCCACACACCCAAACCACATAAACAAAAAAAAAAAAAAAAAACAACCAAACCACAAAAACAAAACAAAAAGCAAAACCGACGCCGGCCGATATACGACCGACGCCGGTCAAACACAAAGCACCCTGCCCTAACAATTTGCGACCGATGTTGGTCGCTCAGAGACCGAAATCGGTCGCTGTAATTACCCGGAGCCGAGCCCCCGCGTGGACCTCAACCTACTTTTTTACATTTTTCTACCCACATACCCACCCAAATACCCTAAAAACCTACCCACCCTACTGCCTTGGCCTACTTAACCTATCTACCCTCTCCCTTTTTCAAATCACTTCCATTTATTAATTATTTTATCAAAAAATACATTCCTACCCAAAACCCCAAATTTAGCATAATGCAATAAAATGAATACAATATGGGGTTTCGAACCTACCGGTACAACGAAACGTCGTCATGGTGGGATGGGTGGTGGTGGTCCAACTGGTCCAGCTCCTCCTGCTCCTCCTGGCTGTGCCATGGCTCCAAATGTCCTCTTCTGGGTCCTCAACCAATCAACTACTGCCTCCTCCTCACTCGGGCCCGCCAATCACCTCACTTCTCAACTCAACTAGTGCCACCTCAGCCAACAAATACACCTCAATATTGCACCTCAGACAACTTAATTTGGTTTCCAAATTGACAAAGTGACAATGACCGGCCGTATTTTTCTTTTTATAGGTTTTTAACATAGAACCGATACCGATCAAATCATGCCCTAATGAACCGACGTCGGTTATCTAACCGGTACCGGTCATAGATAACCGATATCGGTTTTGCCCTTATTCACTACTCTCCCTTTCCCACCACATTGCCTATTTACCACATCGCCTATACGCTCCATTACTCTTTAGCTATTTTTGACTTCACCAGCCCAACCCAAGGCCTCACCCTACCCATTTGGCCCGACCCGAGGCCTCACCCTACCCATTTGGCCCGACCTACGGCCCTCACCCCAACCATTTGGCCCGACCCAAGGCCTCACCTTACCCATTTGGTCCGACCCGAGGCCTCACCCTACCCATTTGGCCCGACCTACGGCCCTCACCCTACCCATCCGGCCCTACCCAAGGCCTCACCCTACCCATCCGGCCCTACCCAAGGCCTCACCCTACCGATTTGGCCTGACCCAAGGCCTCACCCTTCCCATCCGGCCCGACCCAAGGCCGCAACCCAACAACTTGGCCTGGACCATGGCCGTACCACTTCAATACCTTACCCAACATCAGCAACATACACTTTTATCCACCCATCATATAGTTTTTTGTTCAATCGAGCTCACCTGTTCATGTTTTAGCATGATTAGGGTCCTTGACTTGATCTGTCGACCAACTTTGCCTAGACCTAGACCATGACGTTTATCTCAACCAAAACAACCATTTGGTACTGCCGAACATGCCTAAACGTTCCTGTACCTTACCTGTTATATACCCTGGAGCTACTTCCTATGCCTTGGATACCAGGATTATATCACCCTTGTTTGGATAAACTGTCGACCTTTGCCTATGCAATGCTGGTTTGCTCGTCAAATCATGTGCCCTAGTCGCACTATTGCATTTCAACGTGCGTCTGCTTCCTTGGACCTACCCCACTCTCTCACCATCATCTCTACACCATTTATCCTTTATCAACTCTATCCCTGATTTCACGTTCTCTCAATCTGTGATAGATTTGAGGGGGATTACATATACCCTTAACAGGGGAAACCACTTCATATTATTGTCCGTGCAGCTTTACAAAACAAGCTACACGACAATAAGGGGCTAATGTAGACACCAAATTTGTGTCTTACGACCCCTTGTGACCCGTACCTCCTTTCACAACCTAACCTCATCACCTAAACCTCACACAATTATTTATTAATTACCTTGTAATTGATAAACCCACATCACCTTACCTGCCACCTCATTTTGCCACCTCATCATGACCTAGTCCTAACCCTAAAATAACCTAATTAAGACCTATAACTTGGTCCACACCTACACCCATGACTAATGACCCCTTTCTCGCACCCAAAACCGACCTTCTAGTCACTTGACCAAGCCCGCAACTAATCTCTCGGGAGAAAAGCAGGGAAAGTGGGTGATTTTACTAAAAATAGCCTACTTTTTCCTAACCGATACCGGTTCCTACTCAACCGCCGTCGGTTATGTAACCGCCATCGGCTCCCTGTAAATAGGCTCCCCAAACCAAAAACAACAGACGAAGGATTTTTGGGAGCAAGGGAGATCATTAGGAGCGATCAAGAGAATCCAGATCTTCACTTGACCAAGCAGAGACAAGTGAAGAAACCAGAAGAGTTACAACAAAAGGAGATCAAGCCCAAAACTTCAACGGAATAGCTAGAAACCTGTGATACTCAGCTGATCATCGGGAGGGAGATCTCTCATCTTCTGTGTGTCAAGCCATCTTACCTAAGTTCTGCCTTTGTCATCAGAGTTCCTGGACCTGCATCTTCATCTATAACCAGTAAGTTACATCTTGCATGTCCTCTTTAATAACATTTCTTATACTTTTTGAATCACAGTCCCCATAAATCCATTCCTAGATCCACTACCCAATGTGTCATTGCATCTAACTATCATTCATTTACCTCTCACCATCTCATTACCTAATATCACTCATATACCAGCCTTACCAACAACACCGTTACCCTACAACACAACCACCCCATAAAACAACCAACCTACAGGTCCTAGACCATACCGATATCGGTTATCAGCAACCGGTATTGGTTATTGTGACTCAAAACCAGAAATCAGCCTTTCCCCTACCCGTCTCAACGAAGCAATTTAATTGATATTTTACAGTTTTTGGTGTTAATTCATATTAGCAGGGGAATTGACCACCTTCGAAAGGAAGTTTTATATTTCCTGGGCCCAAGGTAGTTCCCTCATTTATCGTCTAATCAAAATCTTGTGGTCTTGTGTTCTTATTTGCAGGTAGTCCTTCCAAGACAAAAAGGAGTTCTTCACAGTCAACCTGATCTTTCTCTATGGTACGCGCACACCATCTCGACATTCAACAGGTATTCCTCCTAGCCCTAACCTTATCTGTTTCTAAAAGGAATGAAAGGATAGAAGTAACTCTATTCCTAGCAGCCGAAACATTCCGAGCGAAACAATATCAGGTGTATTCAACACTTTATGAACCATCTACCTAATCTATTTCAATCACTCTTGATCAACTTTACCAAGTACTATACCATATTTTTGCAGCTCTATATCAGTTGGCTTTTATGAAAGCTACAATTTACCAATCTCCTTAAAAATGATCTCTTGTTCTCATAGAATATTCAGAGCATCCCATAGTGAAATACATATGTTGTGCTTTTTCATTATTTCAACAATATTCAATGATGTTGTAATAGACCTTGAAAAATCATTAGAAAACAAGGATTAGGATTATGTAGTCTTTGTAATATGCAGTCTGAATAATCTCTTAGGGCCTAGTTAATCCTTCTTTTACTACTCTTTAGGGGCTGAACTATGACTTCATGTTGTTTTATCAAAGAATGTGTGTAAAACAGGACCTTTCTACTTGTTTTCTTTGTCTTTATCTCTTTTCTAAGATCTGGTCATAACTGCACAAAAATCATCCTCTCCAAAAATTACAAGTGTTTGTACTACATGTGTTTGAATCTAAGCATCTTGTTATCCATCCTCAATTTGATGCATAAATAATGTTTCATATTTTTGTTCAGTAACAAGGTTCAGGTTCAAATGAGCATTTGGACAAGTAGAGGGAGGATGTTTCTAATTCCAAGGAGTACACCATGATTCTGAGGCCATATTAACCGGTACAAGGGAGATAGAAGTGTTGGGGAAAGCCTTAAAATAAATTTGTCTCTGTTGAAAAGGAGCTATATAGTTATGATTTTGCTAATAAGGCTACCTACTAGCTTGATAAGGAGCTTGGTAAGGCCTAGGAGGCTAATCCATTTTGTTCTTTATTGATTTCAATTAATTCCTAAATGTCTGCAAGGTCTTATTTATCTCAGTGAATTTATTTGGCTTCAATCTTACAACAGGATCCATCCTTTGAATAGATAGTGGAATAGGGGCTAGATCTTCAGTAATGGGCATGGAAGGTTGCGGAGCTAATTTTCCAACTTCAATATGATTTTTTCAGCCCTTATAGAAATTTCATAAGCTGATGGAAGTAAAGAACCTTCCATGGACTATATCATGGCTGTGATGACATTGTTTAAGGTTCTAACACAATAAAGACATGAATTTTTTTCTTGAGGATTAATAGTAGGAGGAATTATTTCCCATGTCATTACATATATCAAGTTGAAAATTTCCATCAACTCATGAGGAACACACTTAATTATGGACAACTACTTTATAAGGGATAGGTGATCATATTTTTCTTCAAATTGTTTTCATTATGATTCACCTAATTGATCCTAAGTAGGTATTGTACCTACTTCCAAATTTATATAAAAATGAAGGGCTTGTCCTTTGAAAGAAGTATCCAAAAGTTTTAAAGCTACATCTTCTTGAGTAATATTATGGACTGAACAGAGGGCTGCAATATCTCTACTATGCTCAATAGGGGTAATATGATTTTCAATGGTATATAATGGAAGTAATTTTAAGGAAGCAGTAGGTATGTTAAGATAAACAACAATTAATAAAGGTCTTCCATTTGTAAAGGTAACACAAATTTTGGGTGGTTGTCGAGCCATTGGAATAATTGGTATTTTGATCACAAGATTCACTTGAGGGGAAGGAGGGTTATAAAAACCAGTCTTCTTATAAAGTAAGTGTTATTTCGAAAAAGTAACACACTATAATTTGTATGTTACAAAACCCTAATTTTGACTTACATGGGATTGTCTCAAGCTGTGGGACCCTCGTAATTGAGGAAAAACTCCAGAGAAGGCTGGTTCCTGCCCTATTATAATGCTAAACTAAGTCTAAACTATCAATTCTAAGGCACCAGAGAGGGAGAAATACATAAATGTAAATATTAAACTAAGGGAGGTGATAGCACCAAAACAAGACTAAATAGATTCCTAGTGAGTGAAAGTGGTGGGAAATGGGAAGAAGAGGGAAGATAAAATGCCACAATCCTAAAACAAATTCCAACCTCCAATCTCGTGGAGCACAAAAAAATTTAGCCCTACAAAGGAACACAATATACACAATATACCTATAAAATATAATAGAAGGCAAGAAATGAAATATAAATCAGGATAGGGAAGACGAGCCACAAAATACTAATTTTATTGCTTCAAATGATTCTCAATCCATTACAGTATAAGCATAAGAAAAGAATCCTTCACAAAAAATGCATAAATTTGAGGCCTACAACTCACAAAATTGCTGCAACAATTTTGGAAGAGTTCCTTTACAAGTTCAAAAATCTCTCTCTCCCTCAATTGAGGGGAATTTACCTATATATATATAAACAGAGCTACCAACAAACATCCTTCATTAAATTGATGTACATAGGTATGGGCAGCAATGATGGTTCACTTTTCAAAGGTACTTTTCTTGCATGGTGAACAGGGATCTCATACCTCATTAATTTGGTTGTTAAGATACCTTGTACGGTGTCATTAATGTCTAGCCATATCTGAAACTCTTTCTTGTTGCCTAATGGAAACCACTCACTGACGTACAACAAGAAGGGAAAAGTCTTCACTGACAAGGGAAAGACTTGTTACACAAAAGTGAGGGAAGGTTGACACACTACAGTAAAAGGAAGTTGATGCATGACATGAGGCGATGTTGACCTGCAACAAGAGGGTGGAGGTGGTAGGGGAAGGTAGAATGATGCATGTCAAGGAGGGACGTTTACACGTGATATGAAGCAAGTGTTGATGCGCATCAAAGAGAATGGTTTATATGTGACAAGAAGAGGGGAGTTCACTTGCATCAAGGAGAATGATTGATGTGTGACAAGAAGAGGGGTGTTGACACATGTCAAGGAAAATGGTTGATGCATGAAAATAAGAGGTGCATTGACATGTGTCAAGGAGAAAATGGTTGACATGCATCAATAATGTGTGGTTGATAAGCGATAGGAGGAAGTAGTTGACATGTGTCAACAAGATGTGGTTGACATATGACAGGAGTAAGCAGTTTATGCACGTCAACAAGGAATTGTTGATAGACAAAAATAAGGTGTGGTTAACGAGAGGTAGGAGGAAGTGGTTGATGGGAATCAATAAGGTGATAATTTGTACATTTTGACAGTTTGACCATTAATGCAAATCCTACTCCAAACCTTTGTCGTGAGATACCTTGTAAATTTATCCTATTAACTATCAATGCCTAGACTTGTAGGTTGATCCATTTTTCAAGGGGGTGTAAAAATGGATAACAATTAGTGACTTATGGGGTGATCTTTCTACTAGATATGAAATACCATTGATTTTGCATCCATTAGGTATGAAGTTATTCTTATTGTTGAAACTAGTTTGATGTCTGAAACCTCTTCTTTCTCTGGAATACTGTTGAGACATTACTTCATCATTGGATCTTTGCCAAAACTGGAAAGTACAATAGTAACAAAGAACAACCATATACAAATAATGAAATTATACATATCCAAAAATGGAACATGCAGAGAGTGCACAAGCACTTATCTTATAGAAAACCTAGCTACAACAAAACAATGTGCTACGAGCACTTGGAGGAATTATAAAATCTAAGCTAATATGTACAAGAAATATAATCCCATTAGTAATAATTCTTCAATTAGATATCATTGACTAGAACCTACAGTTCTTCTTAGTCCAACTTTTTCAATTGGAAAGAATTGTTTTCTTTGCATCATGAAATCAAGTAAGGGCCACTCCATATTGTATCAAACTTGGAGTTCCTTCCAGTTTTAGCTCTGTATCTCATTTCAGAACTAGGTCTCCTTCTTGAAAAGTTTTTTTTTTTTTTCCTTTCTGTCAAAGATCATCTTTATTTGAGCTTGTTCCTTCTCCATTATTTTTATGTCCTGGTCCTTTAGCTCTTATAGCTCCATGAGCTCTGCATACCTGACTTCCATATTTGGAAAATCAAACACCTCTAGCTACTTGAGAAGCTCTAAGGATAGAAATAAAAGGGATATTGGTAGTCTTACTTTCCTTCCATAAACCAATTTGAAAGGAGAATAACCATTTGATTTCTTGGGAGTGATTCTATCAGCCCACAAGGCTGATTTCAATTTTGTATGCCAAGTCCTCTGATTCTCATCTAGGGTTATTCTTATGATTCTCAGCAAGTTATTGTTCATGGAATCTTCTTTTCTGTTACCATGAGGGTAGTATTTATAAGAAGTTCTCAAGTAGATGCCATTTCTAACTTCCCAATTAGATATATTTACTCCAGGAAAATATAAGGCATTATCTGATATTATAGTGGAAGGAACACCAAACCAAGTTGTAATAATTTCGTAGAAGTCCAAGATGTTAGCTTAATTTTCTTCCCTAAGTGCAATTGCTTCTTTCCACTCAGTGAAGTATTTCATGGCCATAAGAATCCATATGTTACTTAAGATGGAACTTGGATTGATCATCTTGATAAAATCAAGCCCTCATTGCATGAAAGGCTACTCAATTGAGATAGGATGGAGTGGGAGAGCTGCCAACTTCTCTTTACCTGTGAAGAAGGAACACTTCTTACATTTCTTGATCCATGAGTAGCAATCATTAAAATATTAGGTTTGTAATAACAATCCCTCATGATTCTAATAGTTGTTTCTTTTGGGGAAAAATTACAACCTTCCTTTCCATCATGAAACTCATGCAATACCCTCTCTATCTGATATGTCTTGATGCACCTTAAGATGACATCATTCACATCCCTTCTGAACAAAATATTATCTACAAGTATGTATGGGATGTAATCAAGTCCAGAATATCTCCTTTTGGATTTACTCAATCCCTGAGGACTTTGACCCATTTGAAGAAAATATACAATATCCTGATTTAAGGAATTGGTATATCACCTACAACCTGTTCTTGATTATCTTGCAACATCATAACAAATTTTTCATTCTCTCTTGATTCGATATGCTAGTTAGAAGATAGTTGCTCACATAACACTTTTCCCCTAACCTATTTGGTCACATTTATATCAATATCATACTCCATGACCTTGGTTATCCAACCTACTCTCTTTTCATTAAGGTCCTTGTTCAAAATAAAATATTTTAAAGTAGCATGTGAAACTAATGGATGAAATATATTCTTTGACACTAGATGTCTGTATTTATTTAGAATTCTAATCATAGAAAGGAAATGCTTCTTAATGAATGGATATATCACCTCATAATATTGAAGGTTTTGGCTAAAGAATGTGATAGGCTACTCCATTCCTTTTTTATTAGAATGTACTAGTATGACAGATATTGCATCTGTGCCCCCAAAAGTCTATAAAATAAAATCCTTTGAGAAATCTTGATTTATGAGGGTTAGAGCCCGTGTAATGACCTGCTTTATAAGTTCAAAGTTGTATTTTCCTTAAGAAGCCCATCTAAAAACCATGGTATTCTTCAGTAGCAGTGTGAGTGGTTTGACAAGATGGGAAACTTTAGGAGCAAACCTCCAAAAAAAATTAATTTTCCCCAAAAATCTTTGGAGAGCCTTCTTATGACTCGGCAATGGAAATTATCAGATGGCTTCTACCCTTTGTGGATCAATCACCAACCTTTCATTAGACACAATGTGGCCTAAGACCTTTCCTTCATGAGCTAAGAATATACACTTTTTTGGATTCAAATACACTAGACAAATCTCTTGCATCTTTGGAACACTTGTCTAAGGTGAAAGAGTTGACTTTTTACATTCTTCGAGAATACAGTGATGTCATATAGATACACAAGAACTATTTTATTTATCAGCCCTTTTAATTCCATATACGTTTCCCTTTTGAAAGTGCGTCCGGAATTCAATAGTCCAAATGGCATCTTCCTATAAGCATATGTGCCCCACTTCATGGTGAAGGTTGTCTTGAACTGGTCATATTATTTCACCTTGATTTGATTATAGCTTGAGTAGTCATCAAGAAATGAGAACCTTTTGGAACCAGATACACCCTGCAGGATTTTATCCATTGGAGGAATTAAGAATTGGTCCTTAAGAGAGGACATGTTCAAGTCTCAGAAATCCACACATATCCTGATTTCCCCATTCTTTTTCCTAACCGCCACCATATTTTCTACCCATGAAGAGTGACTGGTTGGAAAGATGATGCTTTCTTCAATGATTTTGTTCAATTCTCTTTTCATGAAAGGCTCCATATGAGGATTGACTGGCCTTTGTTTTTTCCTCATGGGTTTAGCTTCTGAATCTAGTTCAATCGTATGTTGTGCTAGCTTAGGATTAAATCCTTTCAAATCTTCATAGCTAGTAGCAAACACTTATGGAAATTATTGGAAAAGTTTTCTAAATATATATATTTTTGTTTAGTGCTTACCTTTCCAATTTGAAGTGTTTTTCTTTCTCCAATTAAAATTGGCTCTGAATGCTCACCTTTAAACTGAATGTTCATTCTTTCACTCCAGAACTAATCATTAGGATTTAATATTGACTCTAGAATCACTAAATCCTTTGGTAGATTATTTGTGCTATGTTGGAACACTTAATCACCATATTTTTGCTCCAATTTCTCTTTATTTTTAACTGATAACTTGTCCTCCTCCTACAATTTAATTATCTCTTGATCATTCTCAAATACCATCTAGCTCGTGTTATTTTCTAGTAAAACTATCCTCATAATTACATGAATATGTGGCTGCACTTTATCTTTATTAATATTGTCCACCACATCAAATGGTTCTCCAATTTTTGCAAGCCTATCCACAGTCTCCTTCTTCTTCCTTGGTATGGTTTGAATATTGAACGCTTCAAAATCATCAATTTGATCCCATACCCAATGCTTGTAGGCTTTGTGTAGATCATTCTTAGCAGCATGTTTTCCCCTAACCTAGTTGAAAATTAACTCACTATACCCAAACAATTGCAATTTTTTTATACCCCTCTTTCTTGACCAATTCAATCCACTTATCAAAGCTTCATACTTAGCGGTATTGTTTGAACAAGTAAACTGAAAATGAAAATTTGAGTAGTACTTCATACCTTGTTGTGAAAAAATCATTTCTCCTCCTCCAGTTCCTTTCCTACTCCTTGAGCCATCAAAATATAGTTTTCGTACTTCATTATCACCCTTATCATCTAGTTTGGTGAGGCTATGAAGGGGTGTGTTTTCCTCGTGTAATCTATAAACTCCCAACTCAGCCTCCTCTATTGCCTTGTATGGATCATATTTGTGAATTTTGTTTTCCCATTCATGAAGAGTAAAATCTAGGATGCCCCCAAGTTTGGTATCTATTTCCTGAGTGTTTGGGAAATCCTCTTGATTAAAGGCTCAACAATTAATGTTGATTGGGCTTAGTACATGAGGCTCAATATGGAAATTTTCAATACGTTCAGAACAAATTGTAGCCTTAGCTCCATACCTTGTTCTGAAGAGCATATGTGACCAATAAGCTGATAACTAGCCTCTAATTTTTGTGGTGAAGTCTCTTGACAAGAACATTGCAAAGAGTGGTGGTAAGTCAATCACTGATATATCCTGTTGAACAGTGACATTAGAACATGCATGTAATGTAAGGTTTAAATGTTTTATGATCCCAATGGTCTCCACTATTTTCCCATATAACTATACCACTCCTTTGGAAACTAGATCGTATTTCAGGCCCATTTGATCCACTATTTATTTTGACATTACCAAAGTACTAGCCCCCAAGTCAATCATGCAGTTGTGTATGAGATTGTTCCCAATAACTAAATATATATAGAATAGAGGAGGCTTCATGCTTTTACCTTGTGAACCTTCATGAACTCGCTCTATTGGAGATACATTAGTGAGCACCTTCTTTTGATTCCTAGACAACACATTTGATGTTGACCAATTCTCCATGGTTGCTTATAAAAAATCCCGTTGACATGGAATTTTCAATTATTCCCACATAGAAATTCTTACATTGCTCTTCTTCATTTGATCAATAATGTTAAAATGAGATTGATTCTCCTTCTTCATCCCTTTACTTGGCATGAATTTCTCCCACATATGGGCTATTGTAACCGGTACCTGAATTGGCTTAGAAGGTACTTTTGAATGATCTTGAACATTTGGGGTTACACTTGGATTGCTAATACCCCGATGTGTGATAAAAGGATGAGAAGTAATTGATTAGATGACCACCCTTCCTCTATATTTATTTTCTTACACCTTGTATTAGCTGCCACACTTTGAGAAGGGGACTGATTTATTCCACAAAAATCCTTAGCTTGCCAACTCACAAGTGTTGTCTCGTTTGGAGGTGCTTCCTGATTAGCTACCTGTTTCTTACTTTCTTCTTCATTTGGTTCTTATAGAACACCCGCCATAGTCACCATCAATGTTTGATTTAAAGCACCATTAAAGCATGTTGCTTAATTATGTGGTTAGATGCACGGGAAACACCATTCATATTCTTGTGCTATGTTGTTTTGAGTTGGAACCAAGGCCCTAGATGTTGAAATTGCATTAGCGTTATATGCTTGGAATGGCCTATAAACTTAACATTGTCCTTGGTTCTGGTTAGCAACTTGAACATGTGGCATGTTTTATTGATATGGAGGTTTATTAGGTTGGAACTGAAGCTGATAAGGTCTAGAATTTTGAGCTTTCTGCCTGTTAAGAGTTACCAACTCATTTCCTATGTTTTGGAATTGTTTCATAACCTCTTGGAGGTAATTTGAAGGATTAGAATAAGAATTGTATACTTCTTTTGAAATCTGATTTTGTGGAGTAGGGATGGGGGCTATTGTAGCTGTTTGATTAGGATTGGGATTCCACATGTCCAGATAGAGAGGAATAGGTGGCTTAGGTGTAATTTTACCAGCTTGAATTAGGAAATTATCATCTCTAGTAGCTACGGCATAAGCATCTGGTAGGGTTATTATCCCAATATATTGTATCATAATTGATATATCAGAATTTAGATATTTAAGAATTGTTGGACCCCTAGATTATTGGACAAGAATGAAGGCCCATAGGCACGCAGGGTCCTAGTTATGAAAAGGCGCGCAACGTAAAAGTGCGAGAGAGAAAGGTTTAATGAAGCACACAGCACGCGTGATGCGTGAAAGGAGGCTCAAAACTTAGTCAATTTGAGCACCTAGGGTAGAACACGTGAAAAGCATGATCGATTGCACGTGGATAAGATTCCAACCTAGTGATAGGCTAGCCTAGGAAGGAGCATGCCTTGGATTGAATTTTCTAGAAGAACATCATGAGATAAAGTGGAAAGCTCAGGCCTAGAGAAGCATACTCGCATGGACCACATTAAAAACTTGGCACAAGATATGAGTACGATGGAAGGAGAGTTGCCAGTATAGGAGAATTTTAAATGCAAGTGCCTACCAAGTAAAAGGAGGTGGGGAAGGAACTTGATATACAAGTATGAGGTATAGGGGGTTAGAGAGTGAGTGGAGCTCTACAGAATTAGTACAGGTAGATATTTATATTCATGAAAGAATGTACTAATTATGGAGTTGTAATATTTATTTTTCTTTTAGCTTAGTTACATCTGTCCAGTGATATGCATGACTACGGTCTGCTCTCTGTGATACTCTGTAATGAATCAATGAATATAATGAGGTTACCTGTTATAAATAGACATGGATATCAATGGTTTTAATGTATATTTCTCTGATATGAGTTCTTTTCCTTTCATGATATGTATGAATGCTTGTATAATTCCTTCTGTCACAATATATGTTTTGGATTCTTTTAAAGCACTCAATCTGAAGTAACTACAAGGATCTAGAGGTCATTCTGAGCCTGATGGTTCTTGTATGCCTTAACATCCCTCCTAAAAAATATTACACTAATCATAAATGATGCTTCCCACTAAACTCACATACAGGAGAGAATCGGTACCCGTGCATGCCTCAGGTAAGCACTCAGCTTCTATTGAGTGATAGGCCGGCACGCATGGGATTCATTCCTTTTGTAATGGGAGTAGAAATGACTACATATTTGTTCTGTTTCTGGGACCTATTTTTGAAGTTGTATTGGGATATAGCATACATCATGATCTGTGTAGTGAGTAATGACAGAGCAGTTAACATTGGAAAATGTTGAATCGTGGTTCAAGAGCATGAAGGATTAATTTTCTCAGGGATTCAGCACTAGACCTGATTTTAATACACGTAGATGGGTAGAAAAGAACATCTAACATGATCTATATGAGACCTTCTTCTGCTACTTCCCAGTAGAACTATATGAATGGCTTTCAGCCTATGTGTCTAGCTCAAGTTGGAATTATGGATCACATGTGTGGACTAAAGAAGACTACCAAAGGTTACAGGGTGTAGATCTAACATGGACCCGTGTTGTAGATCATTAGTGGAGAGGAGTATTGACTAGTTACACTCTGGAATATGCCAATTCCACGTATTCTTGTCTAGAGATTACTGAGTTTGAATTTCTGTGAGAACCTAGAGGAACATTTCTACGTGCTACTCCTCCAGCTATGAAGATATTGATGGTTACCATGAGTTTAGAGGATTTTCCATTGGCCAGATAAACCATTATGAGCACTGGGTAAAGTAGCTTGGGTAGAGGAAGATGGTAGATATCATGACAGAAAAGGACAGGGAAGAGAGACGGCTCAAGTATAGTGAAGCGTGTGAAAGGGAGATTGTTAGATGACGTGAGGCTACTAGTGTGATGTATCTATGGAGATAGACGTTGCAGGAAGGAGTCGAGGTTCACGTGGAGGATGTGGAACTTGAGCAGTCTGTGCTGCCTCATCTTGGCAAGCATGTGAGGGAGACCCCTTCGGCTTTTGGTGAGAGTTCATCACATGGAGAAAGGAGATTCGTTGGCGCATATCTGAACCCACCCATTGATCAAGCCCTAGTGCTTGGTTTTCCCAAACCATAAAGAAGTGTTATTGAACCAATTGATATCGGTGGAAGAGACATATCCACACCTAGGAGATATAATTTTACAGTCCCTTCTTGTATGGCTACACATATTCCAGCATTTGGAGGATTCTTTGGATAAGGAGCAAGTGTACAAGCTTTTGGTCTCACATCAGGGAGTGGCGCGGGAAATAATAGTGAGAGCAGAGCACTATCATAGACCATCAACGCATAGTTCAGTGGGACCGTGTTGAAGCTTTGCACAACTCCTACAGGCCCTATTGGACCCAGTGGCTCTGGTGGATCTAGTCGCTCTGGAGGCACATGATCCAATGGACCTAGTGGATCAGGAAACGAAGGAAACACCGGAGGGAACCAAGGCTCAAGATCGAGAGGATAGGGACCCCAACCACCACCTCAAGTATTCTTTGAAATGTATCTTTATTTACCAAATTACATGGGCATTGAGGATGTTGTGGAACATGTTACCAAGTGTGAACTACTATGGCATGCGAAGGGTATCACAACCCCAGAATGGAAGGCTAGCCAATTTGTAACCACATTGCAAGGGTGAGCACATAGCTGGTATAGGAAGTATAACCCTCATCAAACGGTGGTGGACTATACTACCTTAAAGAATGCATTCTTGGTAGAGTTCCACATTCCTGAGTTTGAGTAGAAGAGCATCAGCATTTTGAAGGAGATTCAACAAGGAATGGCAGAGAGTGTGTAGGAGTATGATCCACACTTTAAAACTCTCTTGTCTAAATTATCATATGATATTCATCCTTCTCAGCATGCATAGTGGTTTGTTGGAGGATTGATCACCCCTTTTAGAAGGGACTTGTCTTATAAAACTTTTACAGACATGTGCAAAGCATTGGAAGCTACCCTGTGTGCCGAAGCTGTTGGTAGTATAGATACTGGTGTTAGCCCATTCTCGGAGGCTTAGATTACTGCTATGGAAAATCAGTTGGAAACATTATCTGTGAACTCATCCCATGAGACTCGTAGTGGTTTTTGGTGCACAGATTGTGAAATAGAGGGACAAATTAAGGATAATTTCCCCCAAAGGATGGTACGGGCTGTGAAAATGGATTGTGAAATTTGTCATGGGGACCATGATGCAAGTAGATGTCCCTTACTGCAACGCACAATCAGAAAGAATGTATCTTGTTATTACAAAATTTGCACCTCTACAACCCATGATACTAAGGACTGTAGGCTCATTGATCAGATCCATGAGGCCATTAATCATGGGGTGTGCCAAACTAGCATTGCCAGTGGTTCCAAAGATAATGATCACCATTATGACGAGCACACAAAATGAGGTGCACGTGGAAGAGGTTTTCGAGGAGGATTCTAAGGTTGAGGTAACCGCGGAGGAGGAAGGAGTGAGTTCCCACATGGAACTTGTTTCAAATGTGGATCTACAGAACATTACAAATGTGAGTGCTTGGACCTATTGCAGTGCTCGTGGTGTGGAAAGAAGCATAATTATGAGGATTACCCAAAATTATTGGAGCATATGAATCAGTAGCACCAGAAGGACAAGGGTGCTCCAAATGGTCAGCATCAAGAGGGAAGACATACATTGGATGCCGCAGGTAACACAAAATGAAGGTTTGGAGCCCGTCTTGGTAACAACAAGGGTAGAAGTTGCATGCGTGAGAGAGGTACCAAGATAGAAAACCCTTGTTTCAAGAGAGGAGGTCATTCATGGAAAGTATCTAGACCCCATGCATCAAAAGGAGATATATCAGGACACCATGGATGTTATTTGAAGCCTACAAGGGGAGATCCAGTGTCTAAAGGAGCAATCTAGGAGGGAGGAACAAGGAAGGAGAGTCGAGGTGCAAAAGGATGACCTGGATGAGGTCAAGGAGGTGTGTAAAATTCTAAGGCAAGAGAATATCATTCCCTTGCTAGGATCCTAGTTGAGAGAGAAGGTACCACGTGCTAGAGAAGAGCACGAGAGACAGGTCTTACACGTGAACCTTCCCCCTCACAGCCTCAACTATGATAAGGAGATTATGTTAAATGTAGTTATAGATGGATGGCTCCTCAGCAATATCATCATTGAAACAGGCATGGAGGTTAATGTTCTAACTTTGGATGCATGGCATCAGATGGGAAGACCTATGTTACGTCCATATTTGAATGTACTATATATGGAAAACAAAACTAAGGAAATTCCCATTGGTGTCTTGAAGGATGCATCTATTAATATCCAGGGAGCCAAGTTTATTGGGGACTTTAAATTCTTGGCACTCACCGAGGAGGAAAATTTCCTAGCACTACTTGGGCACCCTTGGTGTTACAAGAACAATGTGGACCTTCGGTTTAACAAAGGGTACATCATCTTCGAGAACAAGGAGGAATGGGTCATTATACCCTTGGCTAATGGGAAGTCGACACCATATATTGAACCGTTGGGAGAGGAAGTTCTGGATAGGATTTATGTGTGCTTAATTAAAGACCCTGAGATGATACACCCTGCTAACGGGGTTATCTAGTTTGGAGATGCTCAGTCAGTGAGTGATACCACGAGTCTGGCACATGTAACTTACGAATTAATGGGATGATAGTGTAGAGGGTTGGTGATCAAGGTGACAAAGGTGTGCACAGTTTGGTGCCTTGGAGGAAAAGAACTACCCAGGTATTCAGGAGGATCCTTCCCTGAGATCTTTTTGCAGGAGGTATAAGCTCAATGGAAGGATGAGAAGGAACAGAGGGAGATGTTAACTTATGTCTTGCTTGGCATAGCAGCTTGGTGGTGGGCTACACATCAAGAGAGCCTTTTAGAATGGTGTTAGGTAAGAATTGCTCTCTCTGTCAAATTTTTTAGGAGCAATGTACCCACTATCATCAAGGAGTACCATGGGAAGGAGCCCACATCTTTCCATATCTAGGAATGTGAATGGGTCTAGAGAGAAGGCAGAGAAGCTTTTTCACCATCCCTCTGGGTGCACAAGTCGTATTCTACACTACAGGGTTACGCGCGTGCATGGTACATTCATTCAGAGACACGGCACCAAACAAGGAATTGGCAAGATCTTGTGGCTGAACTTATTCAAACCATTGAATATTAGAGTACCAAGCCATTGGTTAATAAGAACTTGCAGGGTATCAAGCACCTTACCATGGGGGATAGTGCCAGGAGGGAAGATACGCTATTGAAATTACTAGGTGAACCAGGATTGGAGGCACATTTTGAAGAAGAAGAGGAATCATAAGAGTTACAGCTTGAGCGTGCATGTTTGGAAAAAGAGAAGGGAAAGTTGGTATATGTGATTGATGGAGAGGAATCAGAAAACTTAGATGTTAGCCATTCTGTAGGAACGGGTGAGGTAGTGGATAGTGTAGATGCTCGTGCACTTGCCTACCATGAGCCTTTAAAGATGAAAAAAGTTAACATCATTTCAGGAGAAGAACCTAAGGAAGCTATTATTGGGGGTTAATGGATAGGGAAGGAAGTATCAAAGATCATTGATCTGCTGCATGAATTTGAGGATTTATTCCCATGCAGGTACCATGAGCTCAAAGGCGTTCACCAATCCTTGGGGGAGATGAAGATAAAACTAGAGGATGGTGCCCACCCAGTTAGGAAAAGGCCCTACCAGATGAATCACAACTTGTGCGTGAAGGTCAAGGAGGAGATAGAAAAAATTATAGCTTCTGGGATCATTGAGGCAGTGGAAGAATCAGAGTGGATAAGTCTGATGGTAATCAACATCGAGAAGGATGGCTTGATTAGGATCTATTTGGATTATAGGGAATTGAATGTAGTTTGTGTCATTGATCCATTTTTGACCCCCTTCACTGAAGAAATTTTGGAAGGAGTCACTGGGCATGAAATCTATTTCTTTACAAATGGATTTTTAGGGTACCACCAAGTCCGATTGCAAAGGAAGACCAGGAGAAGACAAATTTCACCGCCAAGTGGGGAAGTTTTACATATATGGTCATGCCCTTTGGATTAAAGAATGTGCCTGCTGTCTTTTCATGGATAGTGGTGCAAGCATACCAAGACTTCATCCATAAATTTCTTCAGGTCTATTTGGATGATTGGACAGTTTATGGTCTAGTTAAGGACCATTGTGAAAATTTGAGGTTAATGTTTGAGAGGTGTAGGTAGTTGAGGATATCCCTCAACATTAAGAAGTGTGTGTTTGCTACACCCTTTGGGACTTTATTGGGGCATATCATATGTAAGGAGGGCTTGCTAGTAGATCCCGCTAAGGTTGCAGTTATTGTGGGGTTAAGGGAGCCTACTAGCCAGAGTGCAGTGTGTGGATTCCTTGGGCATACGGGCTATTACAGAAATTTCATTAAGGGATATGCCAAGATCACCGTGCCGTTAGAGGAGCTGCTTAGACATAAAAGTTCCTTCCATTGGGGAGAGGCACAACAGAGGGCATTTGATACATTAAAAGATAGGCTTATCACCACATCTATTTTACAGTTTCCATCTTGGGACAATCCCTTCCATGTTCATGTAGATGCCTCAGGGACCGCCATTGGAGCAGTGCTTGTACAACCAGATGAAGGGATTGTTGATCATCCTCTTTGTTTTGCAAGAAGGAAGTTGACACCAGCAGAGTAGAATTATACCACAACTGAGCACAAGGCATTGTCAATGATCTACGCACTCTTCAAGTTTAGACAGTATCTGTTGGCAACACCCTTTGTGTTTTACACTGACCACATGGCATTAAAGTATTTAGTGAACAAGCCTGTTCTACAAGGATGCATATGTCGATGGGTGTTGTTGTTTCAAGAGTTTGAATTCACCATTGTAGTGAAGCCTGGAAAAAGTAACTATGGGCCTGATCATCTGTCAAGAATTGATTCAGGGGAGGATGCACAGAGTATTGAGGAAGCAATGCCAGATGCACAACTGTTTAGATTGTGGCAACGCGCCCTCGGATTTGGAAGAGATTGCAATATTTTTAAAGGAAGGTGTGGCACCAGATGGAATGAAGACATTGGAAAAGAAGCAGTTGGCCATACGCACCGCACCCTACATGTTAATCAGTGGAGACTTATACAAGTTGGGACATGATGAAGTTTTGTGCAGATGTGTCTTAGAGCATGAGCACCTGGCCATCATGGAGGAAGCACACGGAGGAAGTGCGGGTGGGCATTATGTAGGTGATGCCACCACAGGAAAAATATTAATGCTAAGTTTGTGGTGGGAAACCTTGTACAAAGATTATAAAGATGATTGTAAAGCCTATGACCGTTGTCAGTGCATTGGCAAACTAGGAAGGAGAGATGAAATGCCTTTGCACCCTATTCCTAGTGCAGAGCCTTTTGAAAAGTGGGCGATAGACTTTGTAGGACCTATTGCACCAGTAGCACGTAGGACTGGGTCACATTATGTCATCACTTACATGGATTATCTCACAAGGTGGGTAGAGGCAGCCCCAACTAAAGACTACATGGTAGCAACAATGGCAAGGTTCTTATGGGAGAACATTATCACGAGGTATGGATGCCCTTTGAGTTTGACCAGTGATAGGGGTACACATTTCTTGAATGAGACCATGAGGATCCTATTATCAGAGTTCATGGTGGCTCATCACAAGACTACGCCCTATCACCCACAAGCAAATGGAACCACGGAAGCATTCAACAAGATACTAAGTCATACCTTGACCAAAATTTGTGATGTCGGAAGACAAGATTGGGATGACAAAGTATCGGTAGTATTATGGGCTTACAAGACAACGTATAAAAGGATAAATAAAGCCACACCATTTCAATTGGTGTTTGGCTTGGAAGCTATTTTTCTAGTTGAATTTATGTTGCCTTCTCTGTGAATAACAAGTGCAGGAGGGTTAGCCGATGAACAAGCGTTGGAAGAAAGGATTTATGATTTAATGAAACTGGATGAGAGACGATCACTTTCCCGATGGAGCCAAACAACGGAAAAGGCAAATTAAAAGGCTTGGCATGATTTCCATATTAGAAACAAGAAGTTTGAGGTTGGGCAGATGGTGTTATTATATGATTCTAAGTTTCTTGCACCATCCTGGGAAGTTGAAAGTCCATTGGTTTGGTCATTACACAATCTTGTACATCCTTGATTCGAGTGCGCATGCCAGTTACAAGTGCTAGATGGGATGAAATTACCTAGACACTTCAATGGGAGTAGGCTGAAGCCCTACTATAAATAAGTCTTCTGGATGTTTGTAAATAAGGTAGTTTTTCCAGTTAGTTTAGAAGTTTTCTTTATGCATTTTTCCCTTTCTTGTGTTTCCCTTTCGCGTTGTTGTTTTGTTTTGCACCTTGGGCACTGGTAACCTTATTGCTATTTTTGGAGAATTTGTAAGTGCGCAGAGGACCACGCATCACTTTAAGTGTGGGGTGGAGAAAAGTGAAGAAGCGCGTGATTAAAGTACCAAGGAAGTTGTGTTGAAAATCCTTGTTGAGTAGCTGGGTTGAAAGAGGTATATAAAGAGAAAAGATAAAAGAATGGTTGGTGCCAGGGTAAAGCTACTTGTAGATCCCACATACTAAGGAGGAAAAAGTGCATTTAAAGCAACACGAGGTAGGTGAGAGCAAGAATCAGGACAGAAGAAGTGCCTTCAGCATGGGTTACGCACACACAAGAGTCTCCTGTCAGGTTGGATTGGTTGCGTGCCAGAAGGTTGGAGAGTTTTTGCACAGGTTGGGCACGTAGTAAAGGTGCTGAAGACTGGATTTATTTGAAAAAGCCACATTAAATGAATAAAGTATGGTGGTAGGTGAAGTAACATTTAATGTTTAGAAAAGAGAAAAACTATAAGTAAAGGGTCAGGGCACTCTCATTTTTACTTTGTGAAATAGAGGAGTTTGAGATATAAGTGAGTTCTATAAACTAGGGTTTTCAGATTTGATCGAGTGAAGGAAGATCTGTGAGATTGAAGTGTGAGCAGCCAGTTTGAGTTTGTGAACCAGAAGGAAGGGGTTACACGGGCATGGAAAGAGTTGAAGAGGCACTGTCTTGTGAAGATTTTATCCCAGTTAGGGTTTGAAAACTAGGGCATGGGTTCAAAAGAGTTGTATCATGGATTTGAGATCGGAGGATTGGAAGAAGTAAGAAAGAGTAACAAGGAGAGAGTAGGAGTGATAAAAATACCTCGACCATGGCACCCAAGAAAGGAAAGGGCAAAGCCAAGGCTAAACAACTAGAACCCGAGGTAGACACAAATGAAGAATGGTATGCAGAGATGCAATACCCAGATGGGGTGATGATGGGGAAGGAATGGGAATCCCACCTAAGAAGTGTACCTGTTAGTGACTATAATCACCACATGAACACAATAGAAAAGGAAATGGCATTGGAATTAGTATGCCCCACCAACAAATGAACACCTGAGGGTTTTCCTATATACGATGATGACGTTAAGGTTAAAATGGAGAAGGCAGGGCTGTTGCAACTCTATGAGTTGCCTTATTTTGGAAAGCCAGAGTGCCTGTACCAATGGTTGATGTCACGGGTGCATGAAGATTACTTCCACTTTGCAGGGCGTAAGATGTGCGTGACTCCCCAACTGATCTCACAATTTACAGGCCTCATATGTGAGGGAGATAGCTTGGAAGATGACCTTGGTGACAAGGAGGCTATTCAAGAGACCATCACCGAGTATGCCTGCAAGAAGGGGTCATGGTACTATGACATTTCAGACATCAAGGACCCCATAATGAAAATGGCCATGCATTTGGTGACTAAGCTAAATGGCCAGGAGAGGTGGACGCAGGTCAACAAACCTTGGCTACATGTCTATAGGAATATTGCAGAGGGAACCATATACAACCTATCCACATACATCGCAGGAGGAAATTTTCAGTTGCACAAGGAAGGGGACATGATCCTCTTTGGCAACATCTTGCTCACCATTGTATTTATGGAGATTGGGGTGCCTGACGCACCAGAATAATTTGTATGGGAGTACCCCACCAAGGATCCTTCACCCATGAAGAGGTTCAAAAAGTATGTCTTCGATACAATGACAACACCCCACAAGGCGAGGCTGGAGAAATGGTACACGTGCTTGAGGAACGCGTTTAGGGTAGAGTAGAGAATCCTTGAACAACTCCCAGTGGCCACTGAGGGGGAAGCTGAATTCATGGTTTATCAACACTACTGCCTGGGTAGATTCAAGCTGATAGATGAATCATGGAGCCCTTGGTGCAAGCTTCCCTTCGTGTTCACTACTCAATACTTCCAAGCGGGGGTGAACAAATTTAAGGAGTCAAAGAAGCTAAGGCTGGAGCTGGGTAGTCTGGACCGGGAACATAGGGAGATGAGGAAGAAGCTGAATTACCCCAGCAGCAAGCGCGCATACGTGGAAAAGTACATGTCACATGAGATTCAAATGACAAGGCCGATGACGCTACCCATCACTGGAGGATCCATGACATGCGTGTACTTGCATATAAGGCCAAAGTTTGAGAAGGACGCGTATCTAGAGAATGAAGTCTCCATACCTAAGGATCCCTTAGAGAGAAAGAATCCCACGCCCAAGAAGAGGGAACGAGAGGAGAAAGCACCAAGTGTGCAGACTACTCAGATAGTGAGCATGCCATCCATGAGTGCTAAGCCAAGCACTTACATATGGAGAAAGAAGTCTCTGGTGAAGGAAAAGATGCCAGAGGTAGAGGTGCCTAGGAAACCCATCTCCAAGGAAGAATCACCTGAGGAAGAAGATAAGGCTGAATCCCCTGATCAGGAGCCACCTCTCAGGAAAAAGTAGAGGGTGGATAAGGAAGCTGACTCAGAGGTGACCGAAAGCTTGGAAAAATACTTGGGAGAAAGAGAAGATGAGAGTGAGGGAGATGACGACAAGGAAGAAGAGGTAGAGAAAGACTAGGAGCCACATGTGTTTAGTGTCTGCAAGTCAAAAGATGAGAGTGGGTATGAGAAATAGGAGTTTGTATTCAAATGGCATAGGGCACACAGGATGAGGACACCGAAGACATGAAGGAGGATGAGGAGGTTTCCAGGGAGAAAAAGGGAGCCATAAGTTTTACAAAGGAGAAGATCACTGAGGTGGCAGAAAGAGAAGCACAGAGGATGTTCGAGGTCCTCGTAGACCAAGAGTTGGAGCGCAGCGCGGACATAGTGTGGAGGGAAGGGAAGGAGGATAACATCAAAAAACAACATGACAGCCTGGGAGGCCCCGCTGTGACAGTAAGCTTCCCCAAAGGCACATGCTCGAGTAGGTGAACTCTTGATGTAGAAAAGAGACAAGTAATGGGCTATGTTGATGACATAAAGAAGGTGTTACGTGCAGGATTCCAATGCACTGTAGCCATGGAAAGGCTCCTAGCCATGGGGTCTTTTGAGAAGGACATTACATACCCCAGAACCAAGAAGATGCTTTGGGAATTTGAGTCCCACATTGATGAGCCAAACTTTGAAGTCTACCAAGGAGTGCTCATCACATTGCCAGAATCTAAGGGGTTCAATCCCTTAGTGAATGCTTAGGAGCTCTCAGACGAGAAAGTCTGTAATGCACTAAACAAGGTCATAGTCAATACTGAGGCTAGATTATTCGCATGAAATGACATGATCATAGTACTGGAGGTGAAGTTAGGGAAGAAGGAGGAAGAACTAGTGGAGAAGGCTGAGAGGTTGAAACATGAAGAACTAATCAGTGACCAGTAAAGGCATGAGTTAAAGGAAGAAAAGATAAAGGTGCAGGAAGTGTACAAGAAAATGGAGTCTATCAAAGGCACCATCCTTCTGAAGCACCCAGACTTAGGGCCACCCCCACAGAAGTACTCGTCCCTCCTAGAGTGTATAGAAGATCTAACGTGCATCCTCACTATGGAGAGATGACATTTGGCCCTAAAATCTACATAAGAAGTATCCACGCACTTGAAAGAGGAGGAAAAGTTGAAGGTGGTAGTGCTCGTTGCCGAGTACAACTAAGTACTCATGGAGGTTAAGATCACTGCCCAATCTGCAGAGGCTACATATGATACATGTGCGGACAGAGATAAGGTGGCGAGCTCCTTGGTCACCACACTTGAAGTAGAACTAAAAGAATTCCAAGAAAAGAACAAGGGGAACAGGTGGAGAGGGACAAGGTTCTGGCCAAAGTAGAGAAGAAATCAGAGGCAATTGAGGCTTTAAGGAGCTCAATTAAGGCCTGGCTAAAGGAACTATACCCAAAGATTACTAGGATGATGGATAAACGTGAGTACCTAGGAAAAGAGATGGAGCAGATTGTGGACATTTTGGGCACCCAGGGAGTTGTCCTGAGTTTTGATTAAGTGAGTACCCTTGTGGGTGACCTCTTCCAGAAGGCACAAGGCGAGGTCGAAGTATGGAATAAGCTAGAGGTAGACCTTAAGAAGGATTTTCCTAGCTTGTTGAATTGATGTCCCCCCCATTCTTCATTCTTTCCCCGATTCTTTCATTCCTTATTCTTTTTGTAAAGTGTAAGACTATTCATTGATTCCCTTGACAGAATGCATCTTGGTCAAGTAAAGTTTTCCAAGGATGGAGAACATGTTTAGTGTGGGGTGATGTTGGACCCCTGGATTATTGGCCAAGTATGAAGATGCATAGGCACGCAGGGTCCCAGTTATGAAAAGGTGTGCAAGGAAAAAGTGCGCAAGAGAAAGGTTTAAGGAAGCACATAGCACGCACGACACACGAAAGGAGGCTCGGGACCTAGTCAATTTGAGCGACCAGGGTAGAAAACGTGAAAAGCATGATTAGTTATGTGTGGATAAGATTCCAGCCTCACAATAGACTGGCCCATGAAGGAGCATGCCTTGGATGGAATCTTTTAGAAGAACTTCATGAGATAAAGTGAAAAGCTCAAAGCTAGAGAAACATTCTCACATGGACCAAATTCGACACTTGGCACCAGATCTGAGGATGATGGAAGGTGAGTTGGCAGTGTAGGAGAATTATAAATACAAGTTCTTGCTGAGTAAAAGGAGGAGGTTGAGATATAGTGGGTATAAGTATGAGGTATAATATAGTTAGAGAGTGAGCGGAGCTCTGCAGAATGTACTATGAGTGGATATTAATGGATATTCATCCAGAGAGAGAATGTCTTGGCATGGAGTTGTAATTTTTCTTTTTCTTAGCTTAGTTACACAAGTCCAGTGATATGCATGACTATGGTCTGCTCTCTGTGACACTCTGTAATGAATCAATGAATATAATGAGGTTACTTTTATAATATATACATGAATATCAATGGTTCTAATGCATATTTTCTCTCTTATAAGTTCTCTTTCCTTTCATGTTATGTATGAATGCTTGTATAATTCTTTCTGTCATAATGCATGTTTTGGATTCTGTTAAAGTACTCAGTCTGAGGTGACTGCAAGGATCTAGAGGCCGTTCTGAGCCCTATGGTTCTTGTATGTTTCAACCTCCCTCATAAAAACTCTTACACTAATCATAAATGATGCTTCCCACTAAACTCACATAAAAGAGAGACTCGGTACCCACGTGTGCCTTGGGTGAGTGCTCAGCTTCTGCTGGGTGATAGGCTGGCATGCATGGGGTTCCCTCCTTTTGTGATGGGATTAAAAACGTTTGGAGGTGGCTGATTTAGTGGTTGTAGATGATCCATCCTGAGTGGCTTGAGAACCCTAGTTGATTGAAGAAAGTGTCTTCTTGGTGGAGGTCCTTATAAATTTCTATTTCGTGGAGATGGAGACCTTTGAGCTCTTCTTCCCCTTCTTTCTCTATCTAGGGATAAGTGTAGATAGAAACTTAGCCCCTTTTCTCTAGTTCTTGACCTTGTATACATTCTTCTCATGAACTTGATAAACTTGGGCTGATAAAACCAATGGATTTGAGTGATGGAGTCACCAAATGTGTTTCTGCAAAGCCTCAAAAGGATATAATTTCACCAAGACACACACCCAATCTAGATAAAAATTTAACTATTGAATTTTTCCCCACTAGACATGTTATAACTGTTATGTCATAAAAGTATCACCCTAGGATTTACACATTACAAAACCCTACTTTTGACTAACATGGATTGTCTCAAGGTGTGGGAACCTTGCAATTGATACATACCTCCAAAGAAGGTTTATTCCTGACCTATTATAATGCTAACCTACTCATAAACAATCAATTCCAAGGGACCAGAGACGGAGAAATACATAAATGTAGATCCTAAACTAAGGGAGGAGATAGCACCAAAACAAGACTAGAGAGATTCCTAGTGAGAGAAAGTGGAGGGAAATATGAAGAAGAGGGAAAATAAAATTCCATAATCCCAAAACACATTCAAACCTATAGTCTCATGGAGCATAACAAATTTTATTCCTACAAAGGAGCACAATATGCAATATACCTACAAAAATAATACAAGGCAAGAAATGTAATATAAATCAAGATAGGGAAAGGATAACCACAAAATAATAATTTTATTTCTTAAAATGATGCATAATTCATTATAGTATAGGTACAAGGAAATATTCCTTCACAAAATGCATAAATTTAAGGCCTACAACCCACAAAAGTGTTGGAACAACTTTAGCAGATTTCCTTTACAATTTCGAAAATATATCTCTCCCTCAAATGAGGGGAAATTACATATATGTAGAGAAAAGGAGCCATCAACCAACATCCATCATTAAGTTCTTGTACATAGGTATGGGCAGCCATTATGGTTCACTTTTCAATGGTACTTTTCTTGCCCAATGAACAAGGGTGCCATACCTCATTAATCCGGTTGTTGAGCTACCTTTTACAGTATCATTAATGTCTGGCCATATCTAAAACTCTTTATTTTCACCCAATAGAAACCACTAGTTGACGCATAACAAGAAGGGAAGAGTCTTCACTAATGAGGGAAAGAGTTGTTGCATGACAAGAAGAAATGTTGTTGCATGATAGTGAGGGGAGGTTGATGCATGAAAAAATAGAGGTTAACATGCAACAAGAGGAGATGTTAATGCGTGATTAGAGGGCAGTAGTGATGGGGGGAGGTAGAATGACACATGTCAAGGAGGGAGGTTGAAACGTGACAGGAAGCAAGCATTGACATTCATCAAGGAAAATTGTTGACACGTGACAAGAAGAGGGGTCTTGATGCATGTCAAGGAGAATGGTTAGCTTGTGACAATAAGAGGGGTGTTGGCACGCATCAATGAGAATGGTTAACGTGCGACAAGAAGATGGGTGTTGATGCGTGTCAAAGATAAAGTGGTTGACGCATGTCAATAAGGTCTGGCTTACGAGTGACAGGAAGAAGCGTTTGACATGTGTCAACAAGTTGTGGTTGACATGCAATATGAGGAATTGGTAGATGCACATCAAAAAGGCATGGTTGATGTGTGAAATAAAGGTGTGGTTGACACACAATAGGATGAATCGGTTAATGCACGTCAACAATGAAAAAATCTGTACATTTTTTTAGTTTGACCATTAATGCAAATCCTGCTCCAAACCTTCACCATGAGATACCTTGTAAACTGATCCTATTAACTATCAATGCCTAGACCTGTAGGTTGATCCATTTTGCAAGGGGGTGCAAAAATCGATAATAATAAGGTGTTTCCAACTCTTCTTCTTCTAGTAGAATGTAATGGTAATGTAATAAAATAAATAGGAAGTTCTCTTACCGATGATCTTCTAGTAACTTTAGGCATGGAACATGATGCAGTAATTGTCTCAAATCAACCTTATGGAGTTGCCAAATAATATCTTTTTATTTTTAATGCATGAACACAACTAGTTCCTACTGACACTGGTTGTGATTTACTATAAATTTGAATCATTGTCCAACCCGGTGTGCCAACAATGGTTATCTCTTAGAATTTCACCCTTGTTATGGGTTGACATATAGTCTAACGTTTCCTCTCCCTCACTTCTACATATACAATTGAGACACCTCACGGGATGTGGGTCTCCCTATTGTGAGGTAAATCTCTAAGATTACAGTTTCGTCTCCTTCTTTGGAGTATCCCTAAATCTAAATTTGTTTGGTTTGAGGGTTAAAGACATGGAAAAAACTGTAATAAAAGGGGTGATACTCCAAAATTTTTGAGGGTTTGACTGATAAACATACACAATATATTGACATTAAATTGAATAATACACAATCCAATGGGTTTCAGCTAATCTCAAGGAAAACACTCTTATGTCAAGGGATTTCTCACAATAACACAACATATTATTGCACACTAAAACTATCATAACACCTATTTGCAACAAGGTAAATAACATAAGCAATATTAATTAATTTAGGGAATAAAATTCACAGGAATGGGTACTGTAATACACACCAATGCAAATTAATGGAAAGGAAATTAACTGATTCTCATTAAAGGGAGATTCTTGCAAATGGCTTTAGCACTCAGTACATCAAAAGTCCTCATGTTGTGCCTTCCTAGTGCACTCAATAAATAGAATAATATTCACTCAAAATACACTCCTAATCAAATTGATTTGACTATGCTCAAATTCTGCATGATGTGTACAGTGCATTTTAGAGACAATAAGGTAATTCTGGGTGAACAATTAACTGTTATTTTAATCTTTGTCTTCATGTGCAAGTCACCATTTTCATGATTAAAATAATCAATTTTCTTTATCATTTGATATGACACCTTTGACATGTGATATTTTATCTTTTTCTTGCATACTACCACCTAGACCTAATAACTTTGTCTTTATCCAATCTTGGAAAGTACGAGACCCTTAGAAAATATTAAGGTAAAATATATGCTACATGATAATTCCAGGAGCTTATACTGCACATTGTGTAATTTTTTTTAAAAATTAGAGGCACCAAGCAATCAATTATTGATGGCTTTGGCATTCACAATTAAACACATATTTTAAAAGGAGCAAGTACATTTATTAACATATTACATAAAATATAAGTGATAAAACAATCATCTTATGAAGGTTAGGTGTCAAATTTTAGCTATATGGATTTTTCATAAAATTTCTGAAACAAGAGGACAACCATTTAGCAAAGTACAACCCATTACAATATACAAGCAATCCGAGATTTTTGAACATGGAAAAAAATCATACACCTTGCAGTAGAATAAGTAGTTTCTAATCAATAAGCAACCATCAAATGAGATGGAAAATAGATACAGAAATAGATACAAATAATAACTAAAGGAATATAATGAGTTCACTATTTTGAAAAGACACAAGCTAAGTGAAAATCAATGAGATTCAGGAAGCTACTCTTAGTAAATAAGCACATGAAAGAATGATTTAAAGTTCCCAACCCAATTCAAATATTATAAAACCTCTTTGAACAACAAGGATTTAGGGATTGAAAAATATAGAACATAGAACTCCATGTGAACAAGTGAATCAAATACAGAGCTCGAAATGCTAAGAGAAAATGCAGCGAGTTACTCAGAAAATGACGAGTCCTTTTTAAGAATGCCGAGATCAAAACAAATGAAAAAAAAGAGAAATCCAAGCATTAATCAAACCTAATTTTACATTGTATCTCCACAAATGCAACAAACCTAATTCAAAAATACATGAAAAGTCTCAGAGTTTCGAGAGAAGTAGTAATAATGGCGACCAATGCATGAATAAATAAAGCATCAAAAACTGTTTTTTTTTACAATACCCACAATGATAAACATTTAGATATGGTGATTTTCAAGCAATATGGGAAAAACCTTTTCAAATATTTGATTAAAAGAAAGAAACACCAAGTAAAATATTAATCTTGCACATAAAGTGAAATTTGCATCTTGTTAAATTCCTAGAACAGATATATAAGAGAGATCCAACACACCCTTATCAAAGAAGCTCAATATTCTATAACTTACCGCTCACAAATAAGAACTCAAACGAAATCCTCAAAGATCCACATGAAAGACACCATCGAGAAATTTTTTTGAGCTCATAAATCAAGCCAGGAGAAGAAATATAAACATTTTTCAGTAAAGAGAAGATGCCAAAACCAAAATGAAAGGGTACATGTATAATAATGACACAATCAAAGCATGAATTCTTACCCAATTTATGATTCATGAAAGGGAGTGCAAAATACTTCCTTATTTCCTGAAAGATCATGTTGAAATATTCGAACTGGACATCTAATGGAGGCAAAGGTCACAGTTAACTCAGAATTAAATCTACATGCACAAAAACCTCCAAGAAAGATCTTGAAAGTAGGTTCATGATTACATTCATGGTGGCATGGGAAAAATCAGCCAGGGCTTCGCCTTCACCAAAGAGGGCTCAAATAATGAATGAAAATGATAGGGTTTCGAGATTATTTCCATCCAAACTCTAAGCCTGATTTAGTTTACCTAACCCATGTTAGGAAATGTGCACGTGTCAAGAGAAGGAGAAAACCCTTACTCAACCCACGTTGTCATTTGCAACCGACATAATGATGGGTTAAATTCTCGTAAGAAGGTGGACCAATTTCTCCAACTAAATTATTTTGATTTTTTACCATAGTTTATGCATGTATCAATCAAAAGTGGCTGAGCCTAATTATATAGGTATTTTACCTTACTAAATCATAAGTGTTATGTGCTAATGATCAAAGGGTAAAGTGTGCAATCACCTTATGCATATAGATAAATCCAAAGAAAGGAATTATCATGTAGCATGTATTTTACCTTAATATTTGCTAAAGGCCCTGTACTTTCCATGGTGGGATAAAGATAAAGTGATCAGGTATAGGTGGCAGTATGCAAGAAGAAGACAAAATATCACATGTGAATAGGTGTCACATCAAAATGCCAAAGCAAAACTGATTATTTTAATCATGCAAAAGGCGAGTTGCACCTAAAGACAAAGATTAAAATAGTAGTTAATTGTTAAGCCAAATTTACCTTATTCTCTCCTAAATACACTGTACACATCATGCATAATTGGAGCATAGTCAAATAAGTTTGACTAGGAGTGTATTTTGAGAGAAGAAGCTATTTTTACCCTTTGTAACAACATGAATATTTTTACTTTTTTATTTATTCATTGTAAAAGGATAAAATTATCATGCAAGTATAGATATATTTCATTCTATTTTTAGGGGTGTTCGGTAAATATTTTTCTATTTACTCTATGCACTATTAAGGCACAACAAGAGGACTTTTGATGTACTTAGTGTTGAAGGCATTGGCTAGAATTTCCCTTGACTAAGAATCAGTTAATTACATTTCCATTAATTTATAGTGGTGTGTATTACATGAGTCATTCTTTTGAATTTTATTCCATGAATTAATTATTCTTGATTATGCTATTTATTATGTTGCAAATATATGTTATGGTGGTTTTAGTGTACAATAAGTTGTTGTGTTATTGTGATAAATCCCTTGACATAACATTGCATGCCTTGATATTTGCTGAAACCCATTGGACCATGTTTTATTAAATTTATTCTCAGTATATTTTTCATGTTTCTCAGTTAAGACCTCACAAATTTTGGTGTATCACCCCTTTAATTATAGTTTTATCCACATCTTTAACCAACAAACCCCATAGTTCTAGTTTTAGAGATACTACAAAGAAGGAACCGAAATTGTAATCCAAGATATTCACCTCACAATAGGGATACCCACAGCTCGTGAGGTGTCTCAATTATATCTGCAGAAGTGAGGGAGAGGCAAAGTTATAATATATTCCAACCCTCAACAAGGGTGCACTTATGAGAGATAATAATGAATTTTTTTATAATTGTAATGGGAAACCAAATGGTCTTAAGAAATGACCTTATTATTTTATTTTATCCAAATAGAAAAGCCAAGTGAATTTGACATCCATAAAAAAAATGTAATTAATAATTATTTTTAATTTTTCTAATTGTTAATTTCTTATTAAGTATTAATAATAATAAGAAAACATCATTTCATGCAAAAATTTCTGATAGGGATTTTCTATATAAAAAAATTAATCACTATAACATGATGGCATAACTCTATTGGAGGAAAATATTTATTACATTCCTCTATTAGAAAACAATCTTGATAATGAGATACAACTATAAGAATACATTTATAGTCTACCTCAAATATGAACTTCAATTTAAAGTTATACTCAAAATGTTGTGCCAAGGAAAAGGATATGTGAGGAAATTACTAATAATGAGATATAGATCTAGGGGCATATGATGTAGGAGGTATCATCAAAAACCATCAAGGACATCAAATATTTGCTTGTGTAGGCCCCATGGGTAAGAAATCCAACCACTTTGTTGAAACCCTTACCACTCTCTAGGAATCAGAATGGCTAGAATTCTCAATGTAAAAAAATCACATTATGGAGGGGGATTTTTTGAATATCATTAGCAACCTTAATGGAACCCAAATACCCAATATGACCATTAGTGATTTCATTAATAAAGCTAATAATGTTTTTATTGGTCTTAATATTATTATTCAACATGCGTATAGGGAGGGTAATTTTTCCATTGATGCAGTTGTTAATGTTGGTGTTCACATGACTATTTATAATGAGTGGCATGATGACAAGGACCTCTTTTGCATAGCTCATTCTATCATCATTAATGAATCTATCACCCATCCCATAATTACAACTTAGGCAATTACCTATGCATGTGTGAAAATCATCTTGTTGGTACTTACATCAGATTGAATTTATTTATTTTTATTTAATCGTCCCCTCAAATCCAGAGGGAATTTGCATCAAGAAATAGGATTGAATATAGGAGATGAGTTTTTTCAGGATAGCAGTCTTAATCGTCCCCTCTAATCCAAAGGGAATTTTCATCAAGGAATAGGATTGAAGATAGGAGATGAGTTTTTTCAAGATAGCAGTCCAGTATCTAGGTTGTCAAATTGTCAACAAAAGGCTTAATTATCTATGCCACTAGATTGAAATAGTTCTACCACCATATTCATCCATGATGGGACAACCACCATGCAGAGTCAAAAAACATTTCGACCCCCAATGGAAATAAAATATTGAAATGTAGGAAATCCTCACTGTTGGCAGTTTCACAGATTTCATACATCGAATAAAGGTCCATGATAAACATATCTTTCTACAATTTGTAGCTAATTGTAAAGACATAAATATCAATTTCAAGGGGATAGACTTCAATATTTCAAAGCACTTTATTTCCTTCATCAAGGGACTGAGTATGAAGGGAAAAAAATTCTTTCATAATAAGTTTGATAAGGATACAAAGGAAATGATTTTCTTGGATTTTGGGGAAGAAATTCAAATAGAACGAGTTGACATCATCTACTCTTCCCTTTCAGAACCTTTTGATGAAGTTTCTCACATGGTGATTCATTACATAATTTTGGAAGGGAAGTGTTAGACCCTTCCCTTATATCATTTGGTATTGCTTAATGATTTAAGGAAAGAAGCTAAGGTAAATTTTCCTTATTACATTTTACATTCTTTATAAAAATTGGTTTTTGAGGTTCAAGGGCATATAAGAGTGTTATTGTATCAATGTATTAGTTAACTATACAAATTGAATTGAAATTAACACCTTAATCATTTCAAAACATGAACTAAATGCATAAATATCATCATGTTAACAACTTAACAAGACTAAATATCCAAATTATATATTAAAACTTGAAATAGAAATCAAACTAATATGCTAAGCATTTGAAGCTTTACTGTTTAGATCACCAAAAACACTAAATGTACCTAGGAAAATCCATGACAATCAAATTTGATTGTTTGATCTTCAAGTTTTTTCGAATTGATGCTCATTAAATCATGCCTACAAGACCATTTTGATTATCTACATATGACCTAAAATCTTAGATGGATGAAATGCAAGAATGAGGCTAGTATCGCAAATGAAATATAGTCTAAGGAAAAATGTCTATAGATTAGCTATAAGCATGAAAGATGTAAGAAGAAAGGTAGGAGGATGGCTCCATATATAGCTCAATGGATAAAATAATGTCTACATCCCTTTACATGTGGGACAATAGAGAGGTTGGGTTAGTTGTGGATAAGGAAGGTTTAGAAAGGGTTGACTCAACCTTAGGAGAGTTTAGTTTTTCCTTTAGTTACCCATGGGGATTGAGGGGGGTTTATTAATTAACCAAAGTGATTGATTAATAGGTGTGCAAGCTTATAGAAGCTTTTTAGAGGAATAATTAGTATGATTTCGAATCTGAGAGGATGTTAAACAAATAAATGATGATTTATTGATTAAATAGAAGAGAGATTTAATTAATTAATCTAGATAGAATGGAGTATTAATTAATTATAAATAATTAAGTAATGTAGATAGAAAGGTGAGCTTAATTAATTATAAATAATTAATTAATCTATATAGAAAGGGGAGCTTATTAACGGAAGGTCGTTAATTGATATCGTTGTTGGTTATAAGATTTAATTAACTAATGTAATGTAATTAATTAATGATGATATCAAAGAAAATGTGTGATATTGATGATATGTCTTCAATTTGAAGGAAAGGGGTATAATTAGTGTAATTTAAGTATTTAAATTACTTGAGAAAAATTATAGATGTCTACATTTTCCTCTCTTTGAGATGGTGTAAGTGAAACGACTTCAAAGATAGTAGAAAGATAAAATTTATAAGAGGTAGTTGAAACATTAGTAGAAGTGAGATATGCCCCCTCGAATGTCGATGGGTTGATGATTGAAGACATTCGACGATTGAAAAAGGTGAGAGAAATGGATAGACAAATGGGTAGGGACAGGATGTGCCAGGTGAATAAGAAGAATAATGTTGATAGGAGGGTGATGTAGAGGAAATATGCAGAAGAAGAGAGAAGAACTAGATCTCATCCCTTGCATTGGCAACAACCTTAGTGTCATCATATTGCCAAAGATCTATGTCATCGATCGTTATTAAAAATATAAGCATACGAAAAAATTAGAATGACATGAAAATCCATACTACGAACAATTTTTCCATTGTTGAAAACACAAACTCAATGCAACATATGAAAAGCAATACAAGATGAGAAGGAAACAAGTTCATTTAACATGGAAAACAAGTACAAACACACATATTCCAACCAACAATCATCAAGACACTTGTACAAATTTTTTGTTCTCAAACTGAAGATGCCCAAATTTTCATAATTGACAACAAGGGTTAAAAAATGGTACCCCTAGAAAGGATACATGCAAAGGGAGATGATAAAGGATGCTTGGGTCCACTGATAAAGCGTTTTTGCATAATGAAATAGTATCAGGCAACTAGATACGCCTAGAGTACTGACGAAGCAAGCAAGATAGCTTTGTAAATGGTTGTAAATTGGATGATCCGTGAGTCATTAGAACTGTGAACACATGAAAATTATAGCAAGAAATGGAATGAATATCATGTCTTAGCCGTTATTAGATGGTTTACTTACTTTCATAAATTTTACAATTTTTAGGATATTTGAAAATGTTTTGATTTTTTTTTGGATTTTGAATTGATTTTCTTAAAAAAAAAATTAAAACTTTTGATGATTTCTATAGAGAAGAAGTTAGAAGAATCAGAAATAATCTCCTAGGAGAAAAAGAAATTCCCCATGGAGAAGAATTAAGCAACAAGCGACAAATAATGCCCCAGCACAACAGAAAGATTAACAAAATAATTATTTAATAAATAATAATTATTCGATGGAGTGTGTAGAAGAAGTGACATCGCCTATGAGAAATAAAATTGTCCTAGTGAGAAGAAATGAGTACCAGGTGGAAAATAATGCCCCAACATGGTGAAAAAGTAAGGAAAATAATTACTTAAATAAAATAACTTATTCACGGCGAGTAGAAGAAAAGTTAGAGTGTGATGTTATATGGTTTGATTTCACGACTTTATGTATGTATCATGATGATAATTGAGATGTTTGTACCACATGTGTTTGATTTTGACATGATAGATCCTTATATGATATCCAATTGTATTATATATGTTATGTTCTAGATTAGTGGACAAGATGATATGATGATATTGGTGCGGGGGGATATAGATTTTGATTTTTGTGATCCCTCTTTCTCCCATTTGATGATATGATATGTGATGATTAGCAATAGCATACATGTATGATGTACACATAGAATTTGTATTTATGATATGATGTATAGATGATGTTAGATGTGATGATGGTGATGGAGATATGATGATGTGATAACAAAGTATGTACATGCGACAAACAAATGTTTAAGCAAACCTAACCAAATATGATAGTGCTAACCAACATGAATTAACACAGGCTATGTATAATTCATTTACAAGCCATTGCAATGGGACACACTTCATATGCTCCTAAGTAAGAATGAATATAATCTAAGCAAGAAAATATGAATCTTATCAAAGTATGTCCTAAGCAACAAACTATACAAATATACAAAAATCACAAAAACATTCAAATATGTTCTGAAAATTGCAAAAATATTCAAATGAGTGTTCAAAAATTGCAAAAACATTCAAATATAATCAAAATCCAAAATAACGAGGTGTGACGCAATACACAAAAATAGTAGAGACCCTGTTTTGATACATCTTGAGATGGTTAAGGGCACGAATGTGCTTTTCATCCAGGATTTCTAATTTTTCCATCCTGGCCACTTTTTAATCCTCATCCTTGTCCAGATAATTTGTAAGAGATATTCTCAGGGAAGGAAGCTCGATTTCCAATGGGATGATGGATTATGTTTCCAAATACATAGGGAATAGGGTGTTGCACCAGTAGGAGTGTGAATAGAGGTCTATATAAGCCCAAAAGGTTGGGTGAATTTGCAAATGCCAGTTGCGACCTATGTCTTACTCACCATCTTTTCCATGATCTTAACCAATGATTTTGTTAGTGGCTATCGGCTTGCCCATTACCTTGAGGGTGATATGGCATAGAACTACTTTAATTTTATTTGAAACCAATGACAGAGATCTTTCATTGTCTTATTCTTGAATGATTTTCCATTACCAATAACTATGGCTGCAAGAATGCCATACTCGATAGATAAGGTGTTTCATGATAAACTTTGAAATATGAGACACCCATAACATAAGTCAAAGGAACAACCTCCACCCACTTAGTGAAATATTACATAGCTATGATGATGTGGGTATGACCATCAGATGAGGTAGGGGTGAGATTCCCTATTAAATCAAGTACCCATTTGGGAAAATGGCCATGGGGTTATGATCAGATGTAACGAATGTGATGGCACATGGATAAAATTTCCATACTTTTGATAGAGCACACACTTCCTCATATAATTGCAGCAGTCTCTTTCCACAATATCCCAATAGTATCCTACTCTCAACAATTTCTTAGCTAGAACATTCCATTTGTATGGGTTCCACACACCCCTTCAGGTACCTCTTTGATTACTTGGACTGACTCTATTACATCTAGAAAATGCAACAGATTCCAATCGTAGCCATGATGATATATCCTATCTCCTAAGAGGGGTTAATGGGATATCTTACAAATAAGGATTTTCTTCTTGGAGTGGGAGATATAAGGAGAACAGGTATTGTTTTTAATATAGACATAGATGTGTGTATACCATGGGGAATAGGGACTAACAAATTCACAAGCCAAATAATATTTTTGCATATCATACGCAGGATAGTGTAGATTCTCAACAAATAATCGCATACCATTAATCTCTGGTGGAATTCGTAGCATGGAACTTATGGTTACCGTTGCATATGTGGATCTATTTTGTGCCCTTGGAATTTTCTCAAATGTAATACATAAAATATTCTTTCAAAGTTTCCACCAGTTTCTTGTAGGGGATGATTTTTCATCCTTAAATAGTTTAATGATCAGTTATGTGTCACCAATGACCTTAACATGGTGCATATCCCATTTCATTACTAGCTTCCTCCCAATGATGAGTGCCTCATATTCTGCAATATTATTTCTACAAGGAAAGCCAACGTGAAAAGCCTGAGGTATGGGGTCACCTGAAGGAGTAATTAATACCACACCTACCCCCGAACCATGAAAAGTAAAAGATCCATCAAAGTGCACTTGCCACATGAAAGATTCCTCAACATTCATTAATGAAGTGTCTAGAAGATCCATATTTATAGGCTTTATTCCTAGTAATGGTGCTTCTGTTAACTGATCAGTGAGTACTTGTCCTCTAACCAAATTTTGGTGTAAATAATCAATATCTAATTCACTTAGTAGAATGATCCAATTAGCCACTTTACTTGTAAGGGAAGGTTTTGAAAACAGGTACTTGAGCGGGTCAACTTTGGATATAAGCTTGGTTTTAGTATTCAATAGGTAATGGTGAAGTTTTTGGAATGTAAAAACTCCAGTCCAATAATATTTTTTAATATGAGGGTAGTTGAGCTCATACAAAATTAGAGTATGACTGAGATAGTACACAAATTTTTCTTTATGGCTGAGGTCATATTGGGTGAACAACGCGCCAATAGAAAATTGAGTAGCAAAAATATATAACAAGAGTGGCTCACCAGGAATTGGAGGCATGAGGATAGGTGAATTGGCTAAGTATTTCTTAAGCAAGGTGAAGCCATGTTGTTGTTTTGGTCCCCAAATAAAGGTAACATATTTTTTAAGAAAATGGGTGAATGAATGGAATTTTTTAGCAGGTTGGGAAATGAAGCAGCGAACGGATTATATCTTTCATTACAAGATGTGCAAATGTTTTATGTTTTTAGGAGGAGGCATTTTAGTAATGCTGGTAACTTTATCTGGGTCTACCTCAATCCTTCTTCATGATATAATGAATCCATGCAACTTTGCTAAAAGTTAGCCAAACACACACCTTTTTGGATTCAATCTGACTTTGTATTTTTGTAGGCGTTCAAAGATATGCCACAAAATATCAGGGTGATCTTCTCTCATTTTGGATTTCTTGAGGATATCATCCACATATTCCAACATGATTTCATGAATCATATCATGTAAAATCACTTTCATTACCTTTTGATAGGTTGCATGTGCATTTTTGAGGCCAAAGGGAATTACCTGATAACAGAAAGTCCCCCAGGGGGTTGTGAAGGTTTTCTTGTGTTGATCTTTATCTACTATTTTGATCTGATTGTAACCTGAAAATCCATCCATAAGAGATAGCATCTCATATACCGTAGTTGAGTCAACAATCAAATCAATATTAGGTAATGGGAAATCATATTTTAGGAACGCCTTATTGATATCTCCAAAATCTATACATATTCTGATCCCAACAGGTTTCTTTTATATGGGGACTATATTTGATATCCATTCTGAGTAGTCAATAGGTCTAATGAAGCCTATTTCTAGCAATCTTTCTAGTTCTTCTTTAACCAGTAGAACCACCTGTGGATGCATTTTTATAAGTTTTTGTTCGATGGGCTTGGCGTCTACATGCACAAATAGGTTATGCACCACCAAAGTTGGATCTAATCCCGACATATCCTTATAGGAACATGTGAATATAACTACAAATTCCCATAGAAGCATGGTGAATTTATTTTGATCTCATTATGAGAGCAAAGCTCCCAAATTGACTATCTTTGGGTCATCTTCTGTTCCAATATTCACATCGATGGTTTCTTCTACTAGCATTTTTAACAAATCCTCCATACGCGTAGGATCAAGAGGAAGGTTGAGATATTCTTCCAAGGGTGTTTCTATGAGATTTTCACCCTTGGCATGGTCACTTTTCTTGTCCATTGATTTTGTTACTTGTTTGTCAGCCAATGCCTCAAAGAGGTTTTCACTGTGTGACTTGGAATTTTGTTTTTGCTGAGGCTTTTCGTTGGAACTTTTGCCCTCAATTTTTCTTAAGTTTTGCTGACCACGAAGCTCATCTTCCTCACCAAAGTATGCACAAGTATCTAAGTTGATGTAGAAACCCTTCTTATGGTCTCCAATTGGAATTGTATCTTGAATTCCCATGAATTCCGTAATGTCCTCATCATTTTCAAAGAGGTTCTGTGGTATGTGACGTTGTTGGTACCATTCAACAAGGCAAGGGTAAACAAGGTGAATTTTAGGTTTAGTTGGGGTTAAGGTAAGGACAACGGTATCCATGAATAGGTTCATGGAGGCAAGATCCTCGTATTGGCTACAGTGGGAATATATGTCACTGTCTAAATAATCAGAGCTATCTTCGTGCTTAGAACAAGTAGCATCTTGATCATTGGGGTGTGATCCATAGGGTCGAATGTTGATACCATATCTTTCTATCTTGAAATGTGGGAGAGGAACTGGTTCTCTCAGTCCTTGCTCATTCTTTCCACATCCTAGACCCTTGTAGCCCATAGAATACATCATTCGGATAGACTTCTCATACTCAAGGATTTGGTAGCAAGTTGGTTGAGTATCTTTCGGGACCCAAGTCATAGGTGGGTCCAAAAATTTCTCTTTAGCAAGTAACCCCCCAGGTAAGAATGTCCCAATAGTTCACTCATCTCTAGGCCATCTGAAATGATAGTTGGGTTGGCCTCTAGTTTTAGGTGACAATGATAGGTCTGAAACTAGGAGAGCTTGTTGCACATTATATTCTCCACAACCATATTCTAGAACCTTCATCTCCCATGAATCAAAAGGAGAATTCAATGTAGAAGCTTCACGGGCACAAGAACTTAAGGAATATAAATCTACCCATGATTTCATGGCTTTTGATTGAAGAGGAACAACTATATCATTAGAGGGACATGTATAGGCACCCTTACACACAAAACTATTGAGAGCTCTGTAGTGAGCGAAGGGCTCTAGATCTCCTTGTATTGTGACAGTGTGTCCCTCGTGTTTCAATTTGATGCACTGATGGAATGTTGATGGTATGGCCTACATGGCATGAATCCATGGTCGACCAAGAAGCATATTATATGGAAGTTCCAAGTCCAAGACATGAAACTTTGTCTGATGACAAGTTGGTCCTACTTCCATTGGAAATGTGATTGTTCCAGCTGATTCCCTCTTCACGTTTTCGTAAGCAGTTATGGTAATAATATGGGACTCTAGATCTTCTTTTGTATGTCCCAGTTGCTTAATTAGTTTCAAAGTGCATATATTCAACCCTGATCCGTTGTCCACAAGCACCCATTTTATCTTTCGGTGGGTAACAAATACCTCAATATATAGGGGGAGATTATGTGCAGGATCCTCAATAGGGATCTCCCTATGATTAAAGGAGATGTACTCAGTTGGTGTAATGTTTACCACCACTTCTTGGAGATTCAAAGGTTGTACTTCCAGCTGCACTCCTAACCCCTGAAGATTTTTGTACAAGATGTCTTATATACATTATATATTTTAAGAAGATCCAAGATTGAAATCTTGGTAGATGTCTTCTCGAGTCATTCCAAGAGTTTGTATTGACCATCTTGTGGGGTCGACAGGAGAGGGTTCTGGGATCATGAGATGAGCATGCCTTGTTACCACAGCACAATCCTTTCCCTTGATCTGAATGGTATTCACATGGTCATTAGGAAGAGTGATACATCCAATGAGTGAATCATAATGATTATTGTCACTTTTGGTATATAGATAGTTCACAACCTTTGTAACTTTTGGATGACTCTCCTTGATCCAGCCTTTTCTCATCTGACTTACCATGTTTAGGGAATGGTTCTTTGAATATTCCCATCTTTTCATTTGGCATCTGAGTTTTCTCTGGGGTGTCAACTTCTATCTCCCCATTGTCAATGAGATCTTGGATGTAGTGACGAAGTCATAGACATTTGTTTGTTTTGTGTCCCTTGACACGATGTAATTCACAATAGTCATGCTCTTTGTACCATGATGGCTTTGGAGCATTTTCATCAAAGGGTTGTGTCATGGGATAAGTCACCATGTGAGCTGCATCCAATTGCTTCAATATTGCAGACAAAGGCTCATTGAGAGGAGTGAATGTTCTACATTTAGGTGGTGGTTGAATAGGTCCCTTGGTCAGTTTAAAAGTTTCACCAACTTGAACCATTTGTACATGTTTGGAATCTGTGATCCCATCTCCCACCACGTTCTTGTTTTTGTTAAATATTTTCAGCTTTTCCATGGGTTTGGCATTTTGGTTATCCTTAGAGTGTGATTTAATGGTTCCTTTGGAAATAAGGGCTTTCTCTATTTGAATGCCCTTTTCAATGACCTCTTCAAAGGTGTGAACACAATGCATTTGTAGATGAAAAGTGATGTCTGGGTTTAGATTGGGCACAAAGATACTCACAAGCTGTTTTTCAAGAAACACGCAAGGGAAGTGACTGGCTATCCCCCTCCATCTTAGAAAGAAGCTGGTGAATGTCTCGCTGGGGTGTTGTTTAGTGCCACACAAGTCCACCATGGTTATGTCACTTTCTATGTTGTATGAGAAGTGTCATACAAACCTTTCTACCAGTTCAGGCCATGTGAAAATAGACCCCACAAGGTAAGCAAGTGAACCATTCCAAGGCTTGGCCCCCTAGACTCTTTGGAAAGAGTCATATGAGGTAATTGTCACTATAGGCCACTTCTTGGCATGCCATGTAAAAATCCTTCACATGATCTCACGGGTCACCTTTCCCTCTATATTTTTCAAATTTTGGCATGTCGAACTTCTTAGGGAAGGGTTGAAGCATCATAGTTTTATCAAATGGATGGGGACATAGTTCTTCGTATTGATATTTTATGCTATTCCCAACAGTACTCTCTTGAAGGCTTGTAAGCGTCGCTTTCATAGATTATATTTCTTGTGTGAGTAATTGTTCTTTAGTAGGAGAAGCAGGGATATATATGTGATTGTATTCCATATTGTCTCCTCCTTGGCTTTCCATGTGAAGTTCACTTGATTTTGACCTTAGGTTTTGTCTTTTGTGCATACTTGTTTGTTTCTTTTTGTACATGAGATGTTAACAAAGCTAATTGTCAACTAAGGTTTTGGATTTGTTGTTTAATAGTGACTTCTTCTTCAAGAGATTCTTCTTCTTCTTCATGACTCGGAGGTTGTTCAACATTTTCATTTTCTATTCTAAATTTACGTGGTACTTCGATGAAAGGCATTCTATATCCCACTACATTATCATTTCCCACATTAGAGGTAGAAGCATGTCCATGTGTTAAGATATCCTCCATGTTAATAAGAGGTTTCTCCTCTTCATTAGCATCATTTTTTGGTGGGATTATTTCTTGTTCTATAGGCATTCTAGCCCCTAACTCCACCACTCGTGCTAGTACCTGATCTTTGTTTCTAAAAGGAATTCATCTAACAAGGTGGGGTCAAAATCAAATTCCACGTGTGGTGATTCTAACTCATCACCGCTATGATCTATCATTTCTTCTACTTCTTTCTCCATGGAGAATAAAGGCCCAAGATCATGGCCAATAAAGGGATTTGACCCTTGTTTGTTTGAGGTTTCCCAAGTTTGTGTTTGTCTTGTTTCCAAAGCCTATTTTTGAGCCCTAATCTTGTTTTAGGAGCCATGACGTGTAATAGTTTCACTAAGGTGCTTGTGAATGTGTTCAAATATTTTTATCAAACCTAAGTGAAACACAAAAATAATGTCAAGAATTCAAGGTATATTATGAATGTCAAAGAACCAATGTGACAAAGTGATTGCTCTTAAATGAATGAGTTAATAGTGACAAGAAAGATTCAATCACACAATGTTTAGTTTCAAACCAATCAATCAAATGAAGTACTTCCTAAATCTATTTTCAAAAAGGGTAGTTGGTGTCGTAAGATGATTAAAAAAATGTCCCTACTTATGTCAAGTTCAAAAAAATGAACAAGGCATAAGTAATAACAAGAAGTTAACATGACTTCCAAACAAAGTATACTAGAAGCAAGCCCAAATTCAATCAAGACCTATATTCCAAAAAGTGTCAGTTACGATTGTGAGTGACACAAAAATTTCACCAAGATATGTTAACCAAAATTTGTGAGAAAGTAAGGTATTGATATCAAGATGATATTGATATAACACGCACAAGTGGTAACACTTAACACTTTTCAAAATCGAGGTAATAATTGGAATCAAACTAAAGTGATAGTATACCTAGGAATTGTTAAAGTGTATATAGCGTAACCTTACAATATAGATATTTAGGTCAAGTTTACAAGAAACAAGACATAAATACAAAAATTGTAGCAACACAATATAAACAAGATAACCATTCAAAGGAGAATCAAAGTGATGAACCAAGCCTAACTACGATGACGATCTTGACTTGGGTATCAAGATCAAAAAGGCTACCAATGATATGAAAACATCTCCACACACTTTAGACATTTAACAACTCAGCCGCAAACATGGATGAGCGTAAACAAACACAAAAGTGGTGAATACAATCAATTAGCAACACAAGGGTAGTCACTCTTTGTCTGATCAACAAAGTGTCAAAAGAAAGTGAAGGAAGTAGATCAATTGGTGTTGAAAAATGTTGGCCTCACTTTGGAAGAGTTTCACCTCACCTTAGGGAAGTGAAAAACTAAGAAAAAGTAATGCTTCACACATTTTTCTGATGATGAAAAATGGTTCTCAACTCAAATTTGTTTTGATATGGTCTAAGTTGGCTTCTGATCAAAGATGGCTTCCTAGGTGGTTCACTCAACTAGGTGTCACAAGTTATCTAAGAGTGAGCTCGATTTACCAAGAAAAGTCACACTGACTAATTCTTGGAGTATCTCGGCTTTACTTTACCCCCTTCAAGCACAGTGGGAAATAAATGCATCCATCGTGTACTCTCACTGGGGTCGCGATACAGATAACTTTGATGTTAAATCTCACAAATGGTAAAAACTAGTCAAGTAGGTTGTGCGGAGCACTTCCCATTTTATCCACAAGGTTCCCTCTTGTGTGGACTACTTTGGGGTTCCTAGGACCACCCCCATTGTTGTAGCTTAAGGCTTATGCCAAAGGGGTTATGTCCTAGTTTTAAGTGGATGGGGTGTACCCTTATCCAAACCTGCAAATCAAGTGTTTTGAATGTGGTGTGTTTTTTTATCTTTTAGAATTAATGTGGTTTAGTCGTTCACTATTTGGAAATCTGCAACACACGTGTAGTTAGAAAAGTTTGTTTCAAACTCCTTTCTTTGACAAGCATTTTTAGGTCCTACACTCAAGCGTTAGTAGTTTTCCAAGCAAATCACATTATTTAAAAGAGGATTAAGAGTTGCTTTTGATTCTCAAGATCATCCAAGGATGCAAGAGAAGAGCATACACAACAAATAATCCAACTAAAAAGTAAATAAAATATTTGCAATCAATGAACCATACAAAAATCTTGATAAATGTTCATTCCCTTAAACCAAAAATGAAAGATGAAGTTTCCAATTTACCAAATGTTATAAAATGAAGAATAAAGTTTCTTTTGATTATCAAGATCACCCAAAGGTGAAAGATAAGAGAATACACAAACTTTATCCCAATTATATACAAATGAAAATCTTCAAATCAAAGGACCATTGAAAAATGTTTTGTAAAAGGTTCATTCCCTTAAGCAAAATGAATAATCAAATTTCCAAGTTTAATCCCAATGTTAAAAAGATAGAGATATAATTTGTTTTTTATTCTCAAGATCACCAAAAGGTGCAAGAGAAGAGATGAGACATGCTTTTGTCTAAATCAAGTAAAGCATGGAAATACAACATTCATCAAAACATTAGACATGTTAGAAAGTGACCAGTTTTACGATAAAAGGAAAACCTGTAATTTATATAAGTATAAATACAAAATTTATATTTTTATTTCATAGTTAACTTCAATACCTTTCAAACGCAATAAAAATAGAGTCATTTCTATTTCATTAGCAAATGTTATGGCCTATAGAAGATGGGTTATGTATATACTCTTATACTCATGGGTATGCGCTAGACATGCACTCAAAAATGTCAAAAAAAAACTTCCCTTAATCCCTATAATGGTCAAATTTTTCCAACCAAGATTCAATTTTGAAAACAACCCATCACATTAATATATGAATAGAAGACTCAACGCTATCAAACATTAACATACATGCTCAAGAATTTAAGATTTTCAAGAAATTGACAAAACTAACATGTAGAATGATGAAAAAGTAAGCTCTAAAAATGAAAACATGATGAAATATTGAAATTTTCTCACCAAGATTCAATTTTTATAGTAACCCACCACATTAATATGTAAATAGAATACTCAGCACTATCAAACACTAACCTACATTCTAAATTATTTAACATTTTCAAGAAATTGACAAAACTAACATGTAGAATGTTGAAAAAAGTAAGATCTAAAAATGAAAACATGGAGAAATCTTGAAATTTTCCCATCAATTCCAATTTTGATAGCGTTTCACCTCCTATAAGGAAGACTCAACACATTCAAACTCAACAAAACAAGTTAAGAAAAACAAGTTATGTCAATATATGCAAAAAGAGGGTTAGTAACCAAAATTGAAACTAAACTACAAAAACTTGAAATTAAGTGCAAAGGACAATGGAGTAAGTCCCACCGGGCATGCCAAATGTATCAATGTATTAGTTAGCTATGCAAAGGTAATTGAAACTAACACCTTAGTAGTTTCAAAACATGAACTAACTACACAAAGATCATCATGTTAAGAGCTAAACAAGACTAAATACCAACATTATGCATTAAAACTTGAAATAGAAATCAAACTAATATGCTAAGCATTTGAATCTCTACTCTTTAGATCACCAAAAACACTAAATGAACCTAGGTAGATCCATGGCAATCAAATTTGATTGTTTGATCTTCAAGGGTTTGGGAATGGAAGCTCATCAAAGTATGGCTACAAGACCATTTTGATTATCTCCATATGACCCAAAATCTTGGATGGATGAAATGCAAGAATGAGGCTATTAGCTCAAATGAAATATGCTCTAAGATGAAATGCCTATATATTAGCTATAAACATGTAAGGTGTAAGAAGAAAGGTAGGAGGAGGGCTCCTTATATAGCCCAATGGATAAAAGAATCTCTACATCCCTTTACATGTGGGATAATAGAGAGGTTGGGTTAGTTGTGGATAAGGAAGGTTTAGAAAGGGTTGAGTCAACCTTAGGAAAGTTTATTTTGTCCTTTAGTGACTCATAGGGTTTGAGGGGATTTATTAATTAACCAAAGTGATTAATTAATAGGTGTGCAAAGCTTATATAAGCTTTTTAGAGGAATAATTAGTATGATTTATGACTATGAGAGGATTTTAATCAAATAAATGATGATTTATTGATTAAATAGAAGAGAGAATTAATTAATTAAGAATAATTAATTAATCTAGATAGAAAGGGGTATTAATTAATTAGAAATAATTAATTAATGTAGATAGAAAGGGAGCTTAATTAATTAGAAATAATTAATTAATCTAGATAGAAAGGGGAGCTGATTAACAGAAGGTCATTAATTGGTATCGTTGTTGGATAGAAGAGTTAATTAACTAATGTAATGTAATTAATTAATGATGATAGTAGAGAAAATGTGCAATATTGACGATATGTCGTCAATTTGTGGGAAAGGGTATAATTAGTGCAATTTAAGTATTTAAATTGCTCGAGCTAAATTATAGGTGTCTACAGGAAAAATATAATGATCAATTAGCCATTCATAGAGTAGATATTGACCTCCTCTACATCCATATTCACTAGATTTGTGAAGTTACTAGGATACATACATCAGCTTGGAAGAACGAAAAGATCACTAAGAATTTCATCAAAGAGACCAATTTAGACACTAATATCAGGGAATCCATGAATTTATATAATGCCCTCAAATTCACACTTAAGGTGTATAAAATTTTTGTTAATTAGTGTCTTTCGTGTCTCTGGGATGTTAGTGTAGTTGTTGTTCTGATGTTTTCGAGCTGTTGTTTTATTGTTGTAAGTCTATTGTCGGGCTTCTTATAGGCAGTTGGCCCCTGCCTTAGTACTCTTATATTTTTATCTAGTTTTTTCGCTTTAGTTGGGGTGTGACCCCAATTTATAAAGAAATCACTATGTTTTTTCATGTTTATCTTCGTTGTTGAGCCTTTTTTGTTGTACTGCAAGGTATGTTTTCTTCAAAACCATTTACCTATAATAAAAATAATAATGTGATATAGATATTAGATAATATTTATACTCCTCAAACACTAACTTAAGTTGAAAATAATAATAAATATGAGAAAAGGAAGAGAAATAGATGGACAATTGCAAGGTCTTTTATGTTTTAGTACGTAGCTAAATATCTATGCATTTTACCAGTGGAGATATAAAATGGAACTATTGTTTCAAAATAATGTAGATGTGTAATATGTAATTGGAAATGGAGGAAGGAATAGGAAATACAACAAAGGATAGAAAATTGTGAGAAACATTTTTAAAAAACATGTGTGTGTTAGTATCTAATTGAAAAAAGGGAACACAAATATGCAAAATTGTAGAAGAATGGATACATCTAAGATATGAAATATAGTATACAAATGATTAAATATGGGTTGTTCATCTAACTGTTGTTTACTTCACTATTTACTATAAATTTTAATTCTCATATCAACTTTCATATTAATACTTATATATTTTTGTTCATTGTTGAAAAATAGATTTAGTTTATTAAGTTTTATTTATGGTTTTTTGTCTAATGACTCTCACCAAAACAAGGTTGATCTCTACAAGAATGTGCTTTAATGTCTCCCCTAGGAAAAAATTACCTTCCTCCACCTATCTCTATTCGAATCATGGGGCTGTTGTGCATGATATTCGATACGAACACTCCCCTATGTCCTGTTTCAAGTGTAGGTTTGTTGGTCAGGGATTAAGTTTTATTTATATTTGTATTAATTATTTTTACATTATACGCCATATATATGAAAATTTAAAATCACCATTGAAGTTAGAAACACAATAATAATATTTTTTCTCATATGTAAAAAGGATTGTGGGGTCTATTTCCATTCGAGTTATAACTTAAAAAGAGTTCTGTAAATCTAAAAAAATATTCTATAAAAAAACAAATTATATAATATTTTTAATCACATACCCTATAATATATCATGTCTTAATACATCTAAAAAAATACTTTTAGGATCGTATGAGGACCAACAACATATTTATAAGGAATATTAAAACCTTGAGTTCTAGATTATTTGATTAGTGTTTTTTAATATTTATTTGAAGATGGGATCCCAAATTAACAAATTATATCATAGAAAAGTTACCTAAAATAATCTCCCTATAATTGGGTTCTTGATCTAATAACATCCCAAATGTCTTCCACATTATTTAATGGTTACAACAAAGGCCACAACTCATCTAGCAAGTAGTTGTTTGCAGAATTATAATATTTGTTAAATGTTTTAGTATTTATGTAGTTTCCCACAACATTGAACTTGTTTTTATCTAAAGATTCATCTATCTCTATATTTTTGTAATGGTATGATGAATTAAACCACCATGAAATGGAGTTAATATTATTGCGATATAAGTTGGGATTCCAAGAACCATGATAACCATCACGTTTGGACTTGATGCAATCTTTTTGTGTAAATATGAACTCAATGTTGTAAAACTTTAAGCTAATAGTTTGAAGGAATGAAGGCATCATGCTATTAACATTTGAATTTCTCTCTGATGTCCATAATGCTATTTTGAATATTTTTTTTGCAATGTTGCAAGAAATTTTTCACATTTGTTGTAATATTTTTTTTGAGCTCGATTCCACCAATAGTTTTTAACTTTTTGTGTGATGAATCATCTTTGTGTATGATGTGTGAAAAACAAAATTAATATTGAATATTATCAATTTCATGTTTCACGTGTTCTTATATACAAATGAAGAAAAAAATCAAATGGTTGTAGAGGTGAATTAATCCAAAAATAAAAACATGACACTTTTTTCTTGTTATACTAATCAAATAGTTATGGGTGGTGAATCAATCCAAAAATCAAAGTGCATCCCTATTTTCTTATTCTACCAGGAATACATTTTTAATAGAAAAAATTTGAATCGAATGAAATGTTATTGGTGATGAGTCTTTATAAAATCTAATGTAGTTATTTCATTCCATATAATTTGTTATATGTTTTTTATTTTGAAAGCACAAAATATTATTTAAGCACTAATAGTTCTTTTAATAATTTCCAGCGATCTACACATGTTTTTTTTGTTTACCTACATATTTCAACCATGTACATAATCGAGTATAAATAAATGAATAAATGATATATGTTACATCAAGTCTCCAGTAAGATGGGGTTTTGAGATTAATTTCCTATTTAAGATTGGAAGACACGAATCTATCATCATTGATCAAAATAATATTTTTTTCACTACAAAAATTACCAAAAGTTCCTCGTATATGTTGAATAGTATTCATCCTGGTCTATTGATATGTTTCGTTCTAGGTGTTTTTATTGATTTAAAATCATATTTATGAAAAATAGGATGATGGAGTAGAGTCATAGGATGATCAATATGATTTTATTATGGAGATTCATATATTGAAATGATGGCATGAGGCAATTTGGTGAGATTGGCTTGTTCTAGTAAGCCCAATCAGGTGACCTAGTTAACCTAAGTGATGGTGCATGGTGGTTTGATATACTTGTAGGCTTTAGGAGCATGTTAGAAGAATTGATAACATGTTTGGGGAGTTTTTTTATGTAGTCACATGATTTTCAGAGTGAATTCACATGTTGAAGACCAAGAATTAGGTGTTCATTTATACCAGGTATAGGTGAACGGAGGCATGGGGTTGAGTTGTAAAGACATGTGAGCTCATGGATGAATGTGAGATGTAATAAAATATACTTATGGTATCTTAAGAAATTTTTGGATAGGTTTCATAGTGATTCACATGTTATTTTAGTTGACCTTAGCCTAAACAATGAAAGTCCCTAAGGGCTAGTCATGCAAATGAGATTGGATGGAAAGATGGAGACATATTTGAGACTTGATGATGGTTTAATATGGTTTAAAAGTGTTTAATTGACATGTGAGAAAAATTTGAAGTATTTCTAAAGAAAAGTTGTAACTTAAGTGATTTTTGGTGAAACAGGGTCCAAGAGAGAGTGTTTTCTAGCTTGAATTACACATTCTAGTGCTCACCCTGAATTGTGTGCTTTGTATGGGACATTATGGATTTCAATGATGTTTAAAAATTAATTATAATAGGTTTAACAAAAAAATTAGGTCATTTCATCCTCACATTTTAATGAACAAATATTAAGAAGATAAAAAGATTTTTTTGTGCTTGTAACCCTAGCTCAAAAGTGGTAGGAGATATTTTGTTTTTAAAAGCCTAGAATAGATAGCTAGTGCTATTACAATGATTTTATGATGTATATGAATTCTCTAAGTTTCCATAAACGTATAGTAGAACATGTGGTGATGAGTGGACCCCACTTAAACATGCCATTTTTTGAAGAATTTAAATTTGGGACAAGGTTGTCCAGAGCTGCAAAATAAATGAACATTATTTTTAGCATGGGATTTTTTGGGGGGGGGGGGGGTTTAACCATATAACAGTGTTGCAAAGATATAAAATAAATTAAATCACACAAGAAATGAATGCATAAATAATCTCGAAGATAAAATAAACAAGAGAATGATAACACCAGATTTAACGTGGTTCACCCAATGTGGGATACATCCACCAAGAAACAACAAAAAATATTATTCATTTCTTTACAGAGGAAATACAATGAATATATTTTGTCTTCCAACACCTCACAAGATTTTTAATATTTTTTACCTCACTCATCTTCTCTTTCTTTCTCGCCAAGAAAAATAACATGAAAATAATTTCTATTTTCTTCTCTCATACCCTCATACAATGAATACATGCATATATATGTATTCTAGGAAAATAAATATGCTTCTACAATCAAGAAGTCATCCTTAAAGAAAAATATTTATTCTAATTCCTAGCAAAAAAAAACACCATCGCACAGGTTGACTGATGCCAGTTGCTTCTTGACTGATGTCGGTCACTTCCTGACCAATGTCAATCACTTCTTAACTAGTGTTGGTCACTATCAAATCCAACAACATGTAAAAACAAGATTTTCGTGAAGCAATTAAGCTCCACACTCAAAAATATCCCACTTGGAGATTAGTTTATACACTGTACTATACATCACCATCCTTAGATCCTTTTCCTTGGCCCATTTCTTCCTCTTCAAGTCTCAAACTTGAAGACCAACATAAGTGGAGTGAACTCAAACTTCTCCTTTACCAATGGATTCATTAGTATATCCACATGGTTCTCATCCGTATGGATTTTATCTAAATTCAATTTCCCATCCTTCAACACCTTCCATATGTAGTGATACCTGAATTGAATGTGTTTCATTCTTGAATGAAATGTTGAGTTCTTTTCCAGATGGATCACGCTCTGACTATCACTGTATAATCTGTAATCCTCTTGCTCCTTACCCAACTCTTCCATGAACCTGATCATGCATACCATCTCTTTGCCCTCTGCTATTGCTGTAACATACTCTTCCTCTTTAGTAGACAAATCGACAACCTTCTACAATATCAAAATCTAGCTAATTGTTGTTCCACCTACTATGAATACATATCAATTGGTGATCCTCATGCCATCCAAATATCTAGCCATATCTGAATCAACATAGCCACGTAAAGAAGTATCTGACCCTCCATAACATAACTCCATGTTGAATGTCCCTCTCAAATACCCAAGAATCCATTAGACTACTTTCCAAATCTATTTACCTAGATTAACCATAAACTTGCTCACAACTGCCACTTCCTGTGTAATGTCTTGTCTAGTACAAACCATGGCATACATAAGAATTCCTAATGCTGAAGCATAGGGAACACATGCCATGTACTCAACCTCCTTGTGTAATGAAGGACACTGATACTTTCTCAATTTGAAGTGTCCAACCATAGGTGTACTAACAAGTTTTGAATCTTGCATGTTAAACCTTTCCAACACCTTATTTATATAAACCTCCTGAGACAAATAAAACTTGTTTTTTCTGTCTCAGTGAATTTTCATGCCAAGTATTTTCTTCGCATCTCCCAAATATTTTATTACAAATTTGTGAGTAGAATTTCTATTAAGTTTACCAATGTCCTACATACTAGATCCTACAATCAACTTATCATTGACATACAATAACAAAATAACATAGCTCCCATTTTCAAGCTTCTTAAAATAAACACAATGGTCAAATTCACATCTCATATAACCATGCTCATACATAAAACTATTCAAATTTAAAATACCATTTCCTTTGGAGCTTGTCTGAGCCCATATAGGCTCTTTTTCAATCTACACACTAGTTTATCCTTACCCTTGACTTCATAACCAAGCGACTGTTGCATATAAATCTCTTTCTGCAAATCACCATGAAGAAAAGTCATCTTCACATCAAGTTGTTCTAAATGCAAATATTTTGTTACAAACAAACTTAGAAAAATATGAATAAAAGTCATCTTAACTACAGGAGAGAAAATATCATCAAAATCAATACCTTCTTTCTGTGCAAATCCATTTACCACAAGCCTCACCTTTTATCTTTTCAGTCCACACTCTTCTTCCTTGATCCTGTAAACCCATTTTTTGTAGAGTTTTCTTACCTACTAGAAACTTAACCAAATCCCATGTCTAATTTTGTTCCAAGGATTCCATCTCCTCATCCATGCCATGCTCCCACTGATTATGGGTATCTACCTGCATTGTTTCTTCAAATATTTTTGGTTCACCACTATCAGTCAATAATAAATAAAGATTGAAGGAAGGTGAAAATCTCTTGTGGAAGTCTACTTACCCTTTGTGACCTTATCATAGAGATTTGAGGTGTACCGGGGATTATATGCTTGTTGCACATTCTTGTCAGTCTTTGATAGTCAACAACACTGATCAGTGACTGATCAACAACGGTCACCTATAACTGACATGGTTCCTCTATCTGTTTACCGATGCCAACTTCTCTGACTCTTTATAGGATTACTGACACCCGGTTTCTATAGGTGTTTTTCCTATACTCGGTTCTGTGATTGAACTACCATGAAACCAGTTGACTTCTGTAGAACTGATGTCAGTGTCTGTGGATGTCTTTTCAAATCCAAAAGTTGATTTTCCTTCAAAATATCGTCAACCTGTTCATTTTTGGGCACCAAAACCTTGATCCTTGTACATTCTCTTTTCATTCTAATCAATGTCACGACTCCTAATAATTTTAGAATCTTCTAAATCCCAAAAACGGATATCTAAAATCACCAGATCCATAACCAATGAAAGTCACATCTCTTATATTTAGCATCCAACTTCTTCCTATTTTTCCTATCAACATGCACAAAATCTTTTGAGCCAAAAACTTTAAGAAAAGAAAGATCATACCTCTTTTCCAGAGTCAAAGCTTCTTCTGGTATTCCACCATCTAGTGAACTTGAAGGTCCACGAGTTAATCAAGTATACTATTATATCCACTGCTTCTGCCCAAAACTATAAAGGCAAACTTAGATGTATTCTCATACTTCTAGCACATTCCATGATTGTCATGTTCATTCTTTCAGTAACATCATTCTCCTATGTTGTTCTAGGAACCGTCCTTTCTCTACGTATTCCATTCACTGAACAATAATCATTAAAATCCTTCCTGCAATACTCACCACCATTGTCAGGTCTAAGGCACTTTAACTTTAAGTTTGTTTCATTCTCTACAAGGGCTTTCCATATTTAAAAATTTTCAAAAACATCAAATTTACGCTTGATGCAATAGATCCATACCTTTCTTGTGGCATCATCAATGAAAGTCACATAATATTGGGATCCTCCAATATAAGCTACCTAGGCTGGTCCTCCACACATCTAAGTGTACAAGCTCTAATTTCTGCTCCTTCTTTAGTTGACCCAACCTTGAGAAATATCACTCTCTTCTTCTTTCCTAATATGCAATGCTCAAAAAATTCAAGATCTAATTGTTTCAAAACTGATAACTTACCCTTATGCCTTTAAGATCTGCATTCCTTTTTCACTCATATGGCCTAACCAATTATGCCACATGTTTGCATTTAAATCTATAGTAGATAGCACATAAAAGGAATCAATAATACATGTAGATAAATATAAAGTTCCTACCTTCTTTCCTCTTGACACAACAAAGAGATCCCTTGGTAACCTTCCAAGAATTTCGACTGTGAATGTAACCACTACATCCAGATTCACCTAGTTTCCTTGCAGAATATTAGATTTCTTTTGAAGCTTGGCACATGCCTCACATCTTTCAATACCAATGGATATCCATTCTACAACTTTATATGAACATCACCTTTACTAGTAATATTGCATAGGCTCATCATCACCTAAATAAACATGTCCAAAATCACCTTGAACATAATTTTGAAATAACCCTTATTAGGGGTAGCATGGAAAGAAGCTCCAGAATATAAATTCCAAGATTCTAATTCTATTATCCAAGGAGATAATAAGGGCATCTTGCTTTACCTCATTGCACAATTGTTTTCCTCTTTACCTTTTTCTTTTGTCTGATACATTCTCCTTGTTTTCCTTTTACCAACACTCATTCTTTACATGTCCTCTCTTTACACAATTCTAGCAAAGTAAATATCTAAACATGGATATAGGTCTTCCAATCCTTGACTTTGATTTCCCATTATTCTTTCTCTTTGACAATCTCTTCTTAGATATTCCTATGCTCTCTACATGTAAATCATTTCCAGATGATGCTTCTCTTGAGATTTTCCTGCGTATTTCCTCATTAAGGATTAGACTAACCACATCATTACAATTCAAACCATTTGAAGTATACATTGTATTACTAACAAACATTACTGTGTTATCCTAACTATCTGGCAAAGAACATAAGAATAAACGTTCTTTTACTTCATCATCAAATGGAATTTCTAGCAATTTTAATTGATTTACAATAGACCATAAATCATTTAAATGATTAGATGCAGATCCACCTTCTTGCATCTTAGAACTAAACAATTTCTTCATCAAATAAACCTTATTCGAAGCACTAGGAGTTTCATAAAAATTTGCTAAAGATTTCATCAAATCTACCATGGTTTTTACATCTATAAAATTTGAAGCCACCAATGTTGTCAGGATCAATCTTATAGATCCTAGAGCCTTTCTGTAAATAGCCTTCCATTCTTCATCAGTCATCAAAATTGGCTTCTCATTGTTCATCTAATGGTAAGTATATATCTCTTCTGATATAGATAATCCTCCACTCTGCATCTTCCATAGTTGATAATTACGACCATCAAATTTCTCTACTCTTGTATTTGTCTATTTCTGCCATTGTTGTAGCTCCCACTCAATCAGAAAACCCTCTGTGAGTAAATCCTGTCAACACACAAAACCTCCAAACAGAGACTCTGATACCAGTTGTTGAATGGTTAAACCATATAATAGTGTTGCAAAAATCTATAATTAGATAAAGAATACAAGCAATGAATGCAAAAATAACCAGAAGATAAAATAAACAAGAGAAAGATAACACCAGATTTAATGTGGTTCACCCAGTGTGGGCTACATCCACCAAGAAACGACCAATATTATTATTAAGTGCTTTATAGAGGAAATACAATGAATATTTTCTTTCTTCCAACACCTCATGAGATGTTCAATGTTTTTCTCTCACTCAACTACACTTTCTTGCTCACCAAGAAACTCTACATACAAAACTAATTGCTATCTTATTCTCTCAAACTTGCTTTTTTGCCTTACCCAACACAATGCATACATGCATATATAGTCTATTTTGGGCAACTTATCTTTGCTTTTACAATTAATAAATCATCTTTAAAACAATTTATTTATTTTAATTTTCCGGCAAAAAAATAAAACTACTGTCATTACACAGGTAACCGGTGCTGGTTACCCCCAACCGTATGACTGTCTGACCAGCCCCAGTCGCTTCTTAACTTGGACTTGACTGATGTCCGTTACACCCTGACTGACACCATGTTGGTTACTGTCAGAACTAGTAACATGCAAAAGAAACGTTTCTTAGTGAAGTCAATTAAGCTCCACACTCAACATCATTCACCCAGTAGAAGAAACCATTGAGGAGGATAGCCATTCCTTCAGGAATTTAAGGAGGAAACAACATCAGCACTAGTATGGAGCATTAAGAAGCATCATCAAAGTGGAACTTCAGTCATATTTTTTGCAAGCAAGGGATTTATCAAAGATTATCATCAGCATACAAAGAATTTATTGAATTACTAGAATCATGTTATCAGGTGGAAATCATGGTAACAATTGGAACAACGGAAGTAGATGGAAGATGTGTTTGGGAGATATAGAACCCGAATCATACCTATTCCTACCTGATAAAGGGAGATCATGGATTCACAAGACACTTGTCATTATCAAAGATACGAATTAAGCATGATATTATCACAAACAAGAAAAGGTATCATGAGTGGAAAATTGTAAATTACTGATATCATTTGATTAAGAGAGGGATAGATGACGAAGCATCAAGGTGGCTACGGTAGATGAGGGAAATGCATGATGGGATGAGTTATTCAAAGGAGACTATGCAAAAATCAGGGATTTCAAAGCCAATAGGAAGGACTATTCTTGGAAGTCAAGGAGTTGTTAGAACTATGAAGGATCATGATATGAGTAACAAGATATCACGGGTGCATCCTAATATACACAAGAGGCATTAGAAAAAAATCACAACCATAGCATGAATAGGGCCAATAAATGATTGGGATGATGGATGCTCTTGGTTTTTATCCATGTAAAATTTATTAGGGCAAGGAGTTCGAATAAGATTAACTTTTCATCAAATGATTCCTAATAGAAAATAGTATTAAATCTGACACATAAGTCTTGAAATTTACCAATTAGGGATCTCTATGGCTAAGAATGTTCCATGCTTACACCATTAAGTTGGTGCAAAACTCGAAACAAGGATGTGAGAAATAGATGACTTAATTGATCTATATTATTTATAGACAATCGTGACTGTAGGATCCCAAGTTTTATATGACTTGAAATTGATGTCACACATAGATATCTCTAAGGATTCTGGAGATTCCACTAGAATGGACATTGGGCCCTGCAAGAATATCCAAAAGATGGTGACTGTGTAAATCCATCTAAGATTTATTTCTATTATCCTTGTGTTGCAAATTTCGTACTTGATTCCTGCAATCATATCATGTCTTGAAGATTTGATCCTTGAATCACTGAAGGTAACTGTAAGCTTTTAGAATGCTTCATAACCCTGAAACCTGGCAAGGTGGCATACACATTTTTCTCATTTTACATTTCATTATTGAGTTCTTATAGTTTTAATGAAAAAAGGTGTAAGTATATCCTTGTACATGGAAGGGAAATCAGAATCTATTATTATGCTTAGTTGTTGGAACAAGAAAGAGATCAAAAATCTAGACCAGCTATGAGGATCCATAATGCCACTAAATGCATAAAACTGACTGCAAAGACAAAATTGAGACAACTAGACAATGCTATCAACCCATAAACAACTGATGTACAACGACCAAAATTGGCAAAAATATTGAAAAGATTTTGACTATTGCATTCCATGAGACATCAAATAACCATTTTCTTCAAGAGCATTGGAGTTATCCAATCATAGAGATAGAATTTTTTACTTTTTGTTGAAAACATCGTTACCTCTTGATGAATGTTCCTCACTTCGGTTAGGGGAAGATAGTAAGGATAATTTGAATTATGTAACATGAAAGATATGCATGGCAAACCTTAGATCTAAATAAAAAGATAAAGTCTCATTCTTGCGATCACCCATACAGTTGAACTTATGATTGAGCATTAGAATATACTACAATTCCAAACCATGTAGTTATGTAGATGTCAGTATGTGTGAAATGAGTGCACCCCAATAAAGAATTCACGCCATTTTTCCATAAGATAGTGGGAATTAGGTAGCTTTCGTAAATTTGAAAATATCTATCATTAGGGAGTCAAAATTCCCTTTTATGATATGCAGGCCATAATATGCAGTCTAAATTTGAAAGTATGATAAGTTGTAGATGTGATAGCCCTTTTGGAATTTCCATCCAGACAATGATAGACTGTGTATGTTGTGTAATTATATTTTTGAATCTACATGCTTTGACATTTCAATCACTAGTGACTCTCCATCCCAAGGCCGACTATGAACACGTCGATAAGGATAATCAAACTTGATAAATGTACTGACCACAAGGGTCAGAATATGTAAAGATCGTCAATTTATCCCATGTCCAAGCTTACCCACAATGGACACAGGCCCCCTTAGGTGCTAGTGTTCAAATAGACCTTGAATATGATTCGAATAGATGTGCACATGCAAGAAAGACAGACACATATCCCTATGACCTGACCAGAATGTAGCCCGATATTACAGAAATGACAGATGTAGGATCTATGACATCTTCGAAGAACTTTTTACGTTGTTAATCAAAGAGTATTTCATGTCAATATGTCCTAAGGGATCCCTGTGTCACCTAATGAATCACTTTTGGGGGGAGATTCATGCATATAACTGAACATTTGTACTTGATCATCTTTAGATGAGAAATAGTTTCCCATTGTGTGTGATTTTTGATCAGACATACAAGTATGACTAAAGAAAATGTATCTGTGTGTGTGTGTAAAATATCCTCAAATAAGTGTCAGATGTGTGTGTGTGTGTGTGTGTGCATGCTACACAGTGTGTGACAAACATGTCGAAAAAGTGTGTGTGTGTGTGTGTATACATATGACATATATGATATATCGTTATATGTATATGATCCTTGTTCATACACACACGAGAAACCTACATACACATGTTGGTACACACAACTGTGTGTGTGTGTGTATTATGAAAATCCCAACACACTGGCGGAGATACGACTTTATATACATACATACATGGACAGATTTACCTGACACACACATATTCGTGTATGTATATGTATATGTATCCTGTCACACACACACACACACAAACACACATACATATACATGTGTTTTTAGGTTAAAAATTATTAAATAACTTTTTCCAACTTGTTCCCTCAGAAACCCTTACCAAAAATTAGCAACTAAAAACCTAAAAAGGTTCACACTTTCCTAGGTAAGACAAAAATAAAAACAACTAGAAAAAGACAAGTGGAGAGTAAGAGACCTTTGAAAATTTGAAAACAACTCCTCAATTTAGTAAATACGTGGATAATAACCTCTAAAAGGAAAAACATGATTCAATTAGAAGGACAGTTGCTTACCAAAAGGAGAACCAAAACTTAAAACCCATGAACATTAATCAAAAACACCAATTGGGATTTTGGTGTGCAAAAACAAGAGGGAAATCGAATTTTCACACAAAGGAAAAAGTACAAATGATGTAGAAATACCACCTATTTATAAATGAAATCACATTAATTACACATAAGCCGACATGTGTGGGCTATCAAATCCACCTTGGCATTCATTGTTTTGACTTGAGGGTGGGAGTTTTACTGCACAAAACGCCTCATAAAAGTGTGTAATTGGGTCCCAAAAACCTGACAAAAAGGAGTCCAGAAGGGATTCAGGGTTCGGGTTCGGGGGAACATGCAAAATATGACATGTAACTCGCTTACCATGTTTCGATGTCTGGAAACCAAAATTCTGACATATCGCAGTGTTACGGGTTCGAAAAAATTGATGAATATGTTCTTATTGGTTATAAAGTACAAATAATAACAATGATTTAAACGAAACATGAAAGCGTATAGTGTATATTACCATGGGAAATACTAACTAGCAGTTAACTCTCTTTTCTGGGGGGAGCAAGTATACGCCGTGTAGATGAGTGTGGATGGTTCAAAAGGCGTGTAGTTGTATTGTTGTGGGTGTAGTTTTGGTAAATGAGAGAGAAAATTCGATTGTTATCTACATTGTTTGTTAAACTTAAAAATAAGATGATTTCTTTCTTCAAACTGGGGACTTTTTTAGTAGAAATGATGCTGGAGTTGAAGCGTTTTATGTACAGGCTAAGCTTGTGTACATGAACCATTTATATATGCCTATGCATTATTATTTGTAAGTGAGAAAGATTTTTTTTCAAATCCATATAGGCATGGATGTTTTACTATGTTATAGCCATTTGTAAACTGTTGTAGATTTAAGAGCATAAGTTGTATCCTTTTGAGGATCCAAATCAAATTTAAATGTGCTTGTAAATACTCGTAAGCCTATATGCATATAGCGAGGATGGGAAAGAAGGTCAATCATGCACACATAATGATAAATTCTCTCCATAGGTGTAATGCAATAAAGGTTTCTCATAGAGGTTGAAGTATGTATAACCATCATCCACTAAATGATATCATGGCTTACATGCACATAGAACACAGATTAAGCACTGTGGAATTTGACCCTTCTGATGCCTACCAATTGCATCTGTCTTGAAAGTTTCTAAAGCTATTTTCAACTAATCCATTTTGGGCATAATTATGTTTTTTGTCCATGAGAAAGCATTTCTTTGAGGCCATATCAAATACAGTTGGATACAACATGTGGGTTGCTTGTATCCATATTCAATTAAAATTTAAATAGAAAATTGAAAAAGAGACATATCACACAAAAACATTACAGTAGTCGTAAGAGCTTTATCAACCTATCAGTATACTCTTAGCTTGTGCCAAAATAAGATCTTTAGAACATGGTATGGACATCCGTCAAAGCAAAATGAAGTGGTGGCCATCGTCTACCATGAGAATGGTGCTACAAAGGTACATGTGCATGTAGCACAGGTGCTCAGAAGCAGAAGATGCAAAATCAATACTGGTATACATTACATTTGAATGAAGCATCTCCTAATCCTCAATCTTCTTCTTCTTTTGCATACAACAAACAAAATAGAGGTAGGCAATATTTGGCTTTCATAGACAATTGAACCTACTTCAGATATAGATATAGATCAATCAATTTGTATATAGTAAAATGAGGAGATATTAGGGTTACATATTTATCTACTTGTGCAGGTCTGATTTAACCCATAATGGTACTGATTTTAGGATGGCTATTTATGAGAGTTGCATTTAGCACAGTTCCCTGTAATGATCTATTTATTTAATTGTGAGAGTACATAACCCTGCTTAACCATTGTTAGTAAAGCAGAGCTATGACTTCTGCAGTTGTTACAACTATCCAATTACTGGTAAATTTACAACGTTAACTTGGGTTTCAGCGTGGTTAATGCCTCTGGTTCTAAAATAAAGTGCTTGTATTATTATTATGCAAGGAAAATGACAGGTGTGAAAGGCCTTTTAGGATGCATGGAGAAACAAACAACAGATAATGATAGTTTTGAAGCTATACAATTCATATCATATCTTTTCAACTAGAATCTCTGTTGGGGGAGAGATATAGATATATCTATTATTAATGTAGTAAAGCGAGAAGTCCCTATCGAAGTTCAATATGAATCCAAAGTCATGTGCAGTAGCAATACCAAATGAAATACGATGAGTAGTTGGGTCGTATGGTGTAATTACAAGTGCCCTGGTACCATACACAAGACACAAGAGTAATCAACAAAATGACTCGAAGAAATGTGATCTCATTAGAAGGGTTGATTGCAGGGAGTGTAGAAAATGCTGTTCTGGAATGGGATGTCCGGCTTTTCAAAGAAATGAATTTACAAAAGGGGTTTGTTGAAAAGGCCTTCAATGCAGTTAAGCGAATGCAATTGACAGGTTTAAATCCAAACCCCACAACATTTTCCAGCATCCTCCTAAGTTGTGCCACAATGGGAGCTTTGGAAAAGGGCATGTCCGTCAATCAAATAGGAAAGTGAACCAAACTATTTGACAAAATGAAAACAAATCCGTGTGGTAGTCAAAAGCACGTTCAAATTTTAACAGTGAATGTCAACAATGTTGGAAATTGAATGGATGCACACCTGTTATTGGAAGTATAAAAGCCCTGGTGAAATCCTTTCAGAATACTTAAATGATTTTTGCTAAATAAATGTATAATAATGTATATTGTTGACAATCTTAAGTTCTCCTCGATTCTTTTGTGTTCTAAAGCCAAGTGGCAATAACATTTGCAATATTTTGTATATTCCTCCCATAGTACCAATTCACAAACTTGAAGATCCGTAAATAAATCAGAAAAATATTTATAATTTTTTTGTTAAATAATCTGTGTAATTATTTGAGATTAAATATGAAAAAATTGTGTAAATTTGTTTATGAAAAAATATAATAATATCTTATTAGTTATAAAGTACAAATAATAACAATGATTTAAACAAAAGTGAAAGTTATAGTGTATATTGCCATGGACAATACTAATAAGAGAAGGAATTAGGAGATATCATCCATTGTCCCGTATGAGAGTGTTGTTAGTAGTCTTTACGATATGACATCTTAACTTCCTTCATAAGAAGGTATTGCTGAATGGCCTCCCGAATGGCCTCCTTTGTGTCATGTCGCTGGAGCCCGAGTGTGACGTTGTATTTTGGTTTGTAGCATTCCTTTGAATTGATTAACTTAAACTTTTTAATAAAAACAAAAAATGACAACTCCAAAATTATAAAATAAATGACTTCAACGGTCAATCTTGCTGACTGAATACTACTTAGTACAACATGACTGAATGATTTACGAGTGTTTATAGAGTCAGTCATGCATGGAAAAGCAGTCGAAATGCTAAACTGCATACGTGTCTCACAATATTCTCCACTTCGTAGGAATTAGTCTTCTAATGACGGGTCACCAAATACTACCATCCAGTGTTCGTTGACGGAATCAAAACATATATTGTTTTGTTCTGGGAGTGGCGATGAATACATTGCTGACTGTCACCACAGATGTTAGTGTTAGTGATGTTGAAGATGATATTCGTTTCCGTCTACAAAATGATTTAGAATATAGTCATAAGTGTGTGAGACTAGATCCCATTTCCTTTTCAGATTGTGAACCTCAAAATGAATCACTAGGGGAGTGAGGGAGATACGAAAATGAGTAAATAAACAAAAGAATTAGCAATTGCACATGAAACGTGTGATGGAAGAGCTGAAGGGGATGCGTTGAAAAACTTAAAATTAAGAGAGATGAGAATTAGAGGAGGAAGAGTGGGTATGAATGAGAAGATTGGAAAAGGAGAAGTGTATTGGATTGGAAACAGGCTAGGGGAACCTATGACCTATTGAAAAATCCCCTTCTTTACAACAAGGAATGTATGTAGAAATTGCCAATTGTGTCAATCATGTGACGCAGAAAGGGGGTGTTAAGAGGTAGTTGTCAAGGAGACATACTTTAGAGATATATATGAACGCAAGTTATGGTTGATGAATAGTTTGAAAGGAAACTTGCACATGTTTGAATCTCGAGGGTAGCATATGAAGTTTTCACACTAAACCTCTAAGTTTAAAGTTCCTCATGTCGTCGATTACATGCATAATTGGGAAAAGAGTTTTTATGAAGTGAATAAGGTAGCAATTACGGTTTCTCATCATAAGTATTTGCTATCCCAATTTTGCCCCCTGTTAAAATTGATCAAACACAACCCAACATGAGAAAGTTGGAAGGGTCGTTTTAGTCATGCGAGCCCACATTTCAAATCCAACAATGAAGGGGCAGGGTTGGCGAAGGAGGCCGATAACGTTAAAAGAGACAAGAGGCTTATTAGGAGAAAATTAGAGAAGAAGCTCGAAGTTTTCAGACTTCGCATACAAGTTAACTCGGTGCCAAAGAAACAGACTCGTGGGAGGCGCCACATGTCAAATCAGCCCAATTCCAAAAGGCACAGCAAAACAGAGACCCCAAACAAGTGCAAAGCTTCCACATCTCACAGTGGCAGTAGTTTGTCCTAAATAAAAGAAGGTTCCCAACAGAAGGTACCATGTGAGGAAGAGGGAGCAAGCCCTTTGGCTTGAAAAGTCCAGGCAAGGGCAGAATCAGCGGAAGCCTCCAACGTGTCCAATCCTGGTGCTTCTTCAAATGTCAACACTGAGTGGTCAGCCCCCAACAATACGTTGAACCTGGACATGTAGTCAAGCACTTTAAAATGGTCTTTCGAAATGTTTAAAAGTCATAGACGGACTAGCGGAAGCCTCCATGCCTCCCTAGATCGCAACTCGAAACCGATAGAATGCAAGATGGGGTCACCAAGTTTGAGCTCGCCATGTGAAGGATTCTTCAAGGGAGGAGAATGTTCCCAATGTTATCAGGCTCAAATATTGGATGTCTCTGGAGCTACATCCAATCATGTTTTCAAGGTGGGACATAAATGCCTTCGTCAACAGGAAACGTGACTATGGAAGGAATGGAGGGAGGTAGAGCATGAGCCATGAAATTTTACATGCCTCATTGACATATTCATTTCAAATGTGACAAAGGAACGAAAGACCCTGAATTCTAGAGCCCTTAATGATCCTCGACCAAAAAGGGACACTGATCGTGGCAAATTCCAAATCGGAATAGGACGAAGGAAGTCTTCAAGCATCAATACGGTGAATCTTCAAAATTGCCAGAGGCCGTAAAGGTAAGTGAATCCCAATGACAAACGGGCTTGCCTATATCATGATTGCCCAACAAGTCAAAAGTAATACATATTCAGCAATAGTTTTATCTAATAATTAAAGGAGTAAAGAATGGCAACATCGTATGAATCCCTTTAAGCATTCCCTTTTAGGGGGGGTAAAAACAAAGTTTGGTGCTCAATCTAATCTCGCCCTGTTTGTTCAAAATGTCTCAGTTCACATGGTTTGAAGTTTTCTTTGTCTCCTTGTATTAATGCTTGAAATATTTCTCCTTCATTTCGTTTTCATGGTCAGTCCTTTCATTTGGTCGAGGATCGCATTAAGTCTATGTTGATTGGTTTTACTTTTTCCTAATAAAGATTCAAAAGAATTGTGACATTTGGACGTGAAATCTGGGGTGCAATTCCTTCTATGTTTTCCGCAGACATGTTTAAACCCTGTCAAATAATAAAAAAATTTTAGCTCCCAACATCCATGGAAACATGGTCCTTATCCGATTGGGCCCCTTCTTTTCATGGCATGTGTGGAGTCTTTTTGCGTAAAACTTATCAAGAGAAATTTGTCATATATGTAAAAAATACCAAATTGGCCCTGCAATAGCATTTAATTGGTTATTCAAATTAAACAAAAGCAACAGGGAAAAATTCTGGGGTATTTTGACCCCGAAATAAAGGAAGACATGTAGTTTTTCAAACATATAAGCGAGGAAGTAGGTCCAAATTTTGAAGTTGTTTATCACTTTTGTAAAAGGGAGAAAAGTTATTAACAAATAGAGACTCCGAGGGACCACAACCCAAAAGGAACATGGATCAATCCTTGCCGTATCACGAAAGGGTCATTTTCAAAAGAGCTTGCCTTGATTTCAAGCTCTAATGTTTTCCACGTGGATGGTTGAGTTTTTGATGATCTCCTCCTTCCTACCTTCAAACATGTGCCAGAGAAGAGAAAATAGGTTCTAAGATTTATGGTATCTCATTAAGAGATTCTAGGGATAACTTTTGACTCAAACAAAGCAAATCTAAGGGCCTTGTCTAGGAAATGATTAGAGGGCCTGGCCTGTTTGGGATGCACCTTGTACTCTTACTTTAGAAGTGAGTCGCCGAAGGGACATCTGGGAGGTTTCCGCTAGATTTCCCAGATGTTATAATTTTCAAATGGCCTGATGATACTTTGTTGTGACCCTAGACTACATGTGTTAACCTTGTTACACTTGGAGGATTTAAAATCTTTCAGGAGATTGCCCATTAATTTTACTTAGTAAAGACACTTGGTCGAGCCCACACTTATGTTTAGGGTCTTCATTTAATACCATATAATCAAGACCCTTGGGGATAAATTTTTCAAGAGTAAACACGAGTTTTCCGCTAAGTAAGTCAATTGGAACCAACTTTTGAGACACGGAAATTAAATCAAATAGCTTTTAGGAAATTTTCTCGGGTCCAGGGCACAACGAGTAACCTAAGCTCATTTGAGGTCCCTTTTCTATGGCCAAAATACTTTGAAGGCATCAGAATTTAACGTAAGCTTCTGCCTTTTAGAAACTCTTATTTTTCAACAACCGATGCAATTCTCTAGGGTCCTGAACATATGGAGGTTTCCTCTGACTCCTCCTTGCACTTGGCCAACTCGAACTTGCAGCGTAGGTATGTGGAATAATATGTGCGCGGATACTCAATTCTGAGAGGCACAAATGCAGGCATCCATTCAAGGGAACTCATTTCTCAAGGTGTATTCTCGAGGGTGAAAAAGATTCCTTGTCTGATCCAGCTATACAGAGCCACCTGAAAATTATTAAAAAGGGGAATTTCTCACATGACAGAATAAAAGAATTATTAGAAGGACTATCAAAAAGTTGTGGCATGGCATCCCAGTCATTAGTTGATGGTTTGAGAAATGTGACCATTTCATGATTTATCCACCTGAGAGCTTTTAGGTGCGAATTTGTTAAACATCACTTTCTAAGACAGATTGGTAACAAACAAAGGATCCCTCTAATATTCTTCTTTTTAGGGGAAAACTTTAGAATGAATGAGTGAGTGAATTGTATAAATGCAATGAGGATACTCTTGCTAAAGGTTCGGGGTTAAGTTTTACAAGAAAATTTGAGAAATCCTATCTTCCTATGATACTATCTGAGAAACTTGTTAATATCTTTTGTTTTAGCTTTGATCACATAAAGATGGTTTCAAGTGTACATCCACTGACAAGCTCTGAGATTGTTCAAGAAAATTTCCTTTGCTGACAGATCTAATATATCTCAAATTAATCTGTGTTGATCTTGGGAAAAATTGTGTCTACTTTTATTTCAGAATGTTTTTAAGTGGTTTTTATGTTCCTGTTACAATCTTATGTTAAAATCCTTCTGAATCACACATGATCTCATCCCTGTGATACTATAGTGGCATTTACAATTTCATTATGAGAAGATTCTTCATCCTGTAATGAAAAAAACAATTTAAAATCAATTTGTTGTCATTTTGTTGATAAAGATTGTTTGTAAGCCTATGAGTGTATTTTAGGCATGAGGAACAAGGCGTTGTTAATGTTTAATTAAGTCTTTAACTTGAGCCTTCGTGTTGAATTCTTAAATATTGTGTGAAACCATGCAGATCTAGGGCTCCATTGATGCACACCTTCTGGTTGAAGGAATATTTAAGCTATTATGAAGCTTTCTGTTTTTTGACTCTTCCAATTATTGTAAATGTTCTCAAATATCTGGTGAAATCAACTTCATCTTCCTTAATTCCCCACAAAAAATTTCAAATAACCTTGAATCCTACCTGAAGTACCCCTATTTGTGCTATGTATCTGTCATCACCAATCCGACACTATGATGATTCTTCACCGGGAACTCCTCGTGCTATGATTATTTACTAATGCACAGCCTTTAGTTTGGTGGATGTAATCTGGAAACAAAACAACAACATAAGACAAGAATACCATCGACTATGATAAGACGGAATGATGACAAATCTGAAATATCAAAGTAAATTATAATATTAACATGAAATTGTTACAATCTCACCCATGAGGTACTTCAAGTGTTATTGACTTCACTTGCCTTTCACCAAGACTATGGGAGAAACTTTACAATTACACCTCTTAATGGCTTCTTCAACACACCTTTAAACTGATGGCTTCCTTTGCACACTTCCTACAATATTTCTCACTACTTCCTTCTATGCTAAATGAGGGGGGTGGCCTCTCTATTTATAGAACTTCCAGGCTTATCCATCCTATCTCTAAGATAGGATAAGAAATCCACTCTAACGAATCATATTCCATACCTTAACTCTTATCTGTACATGTAAGCTTATCTTTTAAGATAAGATAAACCTTATCATTTTACATGGGTTCCACATTTTTAGACTTTTTACAAATAAAATACACAAAATATTTATGACCTCACTCCTTGTCCTTATTACCAATATAATATTTCTAATTCCTAATCATGTAGACCCTACTTCTCTAATTACCCAAACTTTGACATTTTAACATTACCGGACCACTTACGACAAATATTTACTTTTTACAACAACATTCCTATTGTACTTTGACTGTTACCGTACTCCACATTATTGGCGGCACCATACTGACGGCGCCATTATCTTCTATCAGACGCTACTACTAATTATACTTAACAACATCCTATTCCTAATACATACATTAATGAAATAGAAATTATGGAGGAAAATTTTAGTGTCGACATCTTCCCCCTTCCTAGCTTCTACTCCGTCCTTGGAGTAGACTATTCTGGTGCTTGGAAAATCTTCAACTTGTCATGGTTGACCCATTTCGTAATGGGAGTGCCATCTAATTCCTCCAGTCGGTACGTACCATTTTCATGCACAGCTGCTATTTTGTAGGGCCCCATCCATTTTGGAAGAAATTTTCTCTGTCTTCTTTTTTTGTATCTGGAATCATATACTAGAACCAAGTCATTCACATGAAATGGAGACCAATGGATCTTTTGATCAAAGTATTCCTTCTGCTTCATTTTCTTCTTATGGCTTGTATCCTTTGCTATTTCCCTCATTTCCTCTAGCAAATGAAGATGTACCAACCTTTCTTTTACTGAATCACTTTCATCCATCCTTTCATTTTTCATAACTCTCACAGTGGGAATATCAAACTCAATAGGAAGAACTGGATCAATGCCATAGGCCAACTGAAATGGGGAGTATCCTGTTGCTGACTTTGATGTTGCCCTATATGCCCACAATGCTGCATGAATCCTTTTATCCCAGTTATGTACCTGCAAGGCTGCATCTTTTGCTAGAATTTGACACAACACAAAATTTGTTCGTTCCACCTGTCCATTTGTGCTTGGCTTGTATGTTGTTGCCTTCTTGTGCTTAATAGAAAATTTATTGACTAGGGCTTCTACCACCTCATTAATGAAGTGGCTTCCTTGATCTGTTACAATTTCTAATGGACAACCAAATCTGGTGACAATGCGTTCATATATGAACCTTTCCACTTCATCCATGGAAGTTGTTTTCAATGGCCTAGCTTCAACCCACTTGGTTAAATAATCTGTGGCAACTACAATATACTTATTTTGGCATGAGGTAGTTGGAAGTGGACCTACAATGTCTATTCCCCACTTTTCAAAGGGACCAAGTGGAAGAATAGGACATAATGGAGCTGATGAAGTCTTACGGTTACCATGTGTTTGACAAATATCACATGTCTTACAATAATTATAACAATCTTTAAAAAGAGTGGGCCAGTGATAACCTGCATCCAAGATCCTTCTTGTTGTAAGTTGTCCAAAGAAGTGCCCTCCACATGTACCATTGTGGAATTCTTCTAGCAGTTCCTTCCCTTGATCACGTCTAACTGCCCTCTTATACTTTCCATCAGGTCCTATTCGAAATAATACTCCATGCAGAATAGAATATGGATGACTGGCTTGAGTAATCTTTCTCTTAGTCTTTGCATTGGCACCATCAGGAAACTTGAATTCATTCAGATAATTCCAAATATCTATGTATTCACTAGGGATTGTGTCAAGGGATAACAATGCTGCATCGGGGAAATCATCATCATCACAAGATGATCCTAAACCATCATAGGCTCGAGAGAGTGCATCTTCATTGACATGCTTCTTTCCTGGCCTATCTATAATATCAAATTCAAATTCTTGTAGCAAAATTATCCATCTTGCTATCCTCCCTGATGGGTTAGGCTTATTTACAATATATTTTAGAGCCTGATGATCTGTTACAACTAGAAATTTTTTCCCTAGAAAGTAATTTCTAAACTTCTTTACAGCAAAAATGATAGCCAGAGCCTCTTTTTCAGTTACAGTATAATTTACCTCGGCACTGCTCATTTGTCTGCTCCCAAAGTAAATTGGATGTTCATTCCCATTTTCATCCTTTTGGCTCAAAGTACTTCCTAGTGCTGCATCTGAGGCATCAGTGTACACAATGAATGGATTGCTCTAATATGGATTCTTTAAAACAGGTGAAGACACCAGGGCTTCCTTCAGTTGTCAAAAGCTTCATGCGCCTTATTTCCTTGTTCATAAGTAACATCCTTCTTCAAGAACTGGGTTAGTGGCTGTGCAATCTTTGAGAAATTCTTGATGAACCTTCTATAGTAACCCACATGGCCTAAAAATGATCTCAACTTACTTCTATTCATAGGAAATGGTAAATCTTTGATTTTGAAACTTTATCAGGATCAGTACCAATACCATCTCTGGATATAACATGCCCTAACAAAACACCTTTAGAACATCCAAAGACACACTTTGTAGGGTTTAGTGAGGCTTATGCTTCATCTAACCTTTGAAATGTTGTCTCCATCTGGTGCAGGTGGTCCAACTTGCTCCCATAGATGTAAAAATCATCCAGAAATACTCTGATGAAGTTCCCTAATGTAGGGTTCGAACACCCTATTCATCAAATGCTGGAACGTTGCTGGAGTATTACACAACCCAAAAGGCATAACTCTATAAGCAAACGTTCCCCAAGGAGTAGTGAACATGGTCTTCAGTTGATCTTTCTCTACTATACGAACTTGGTTGTAGCCATTATATCCATCAACAAAACTATAGCATTCCTGTCCAGCTACTTCGTCCAAGATCTGATCTGAAAATGGAAGAGGGTAATGATCCTTCTTTGTTGCCTTATTTGGCTTCCTGTAATCAACACAAATGCGTAGCTTCCCATTATTTTTTATTGAGATCACAATGGGAGAAACCCATTCTGAATTCTCCACAGCAAATATGAATCCTGCATCAAGCAACTTATCTATTTCTTCTTTTACAGTCTTGGAAAAATTAGGATTCATTCTATATGGCATTTGCTTTATGGGCTTAGCACCATCTACCAGCTCAATAGAATGTTCTACCCAACTTACTTGACGGAGTTCCTTGTAATCAAAAGTGAATATGTGTATGTACCTTCGAAAGAGCTGGAGGTAGGATTCCTTCTCACTCTCCATCACAACATCACCAATCTTTATTTGTTGGAGACGATCATCAATTTCTTCTTCAGATAATTTTATGGGGTCATGAGTCAGTGTGACTGGAAGGATATCCATGACTGAAACATCAACCTCACTTTCTTCATCTTCAGTGTCCACTTCACTGGTACTAGAGTAATCAGAGGATGTCCAATCATCAGTTTCATCACTTGAATCCACAGGTTCTGCCTTATGATGTCGAGGGATCACATTTATCTTCACCCTCTCTCTACCACGTCCAAGTGTCATGAAACCTTCATTCCAGTAGTTTCTTGCATGAACTCTCCTTAGCCATGGTCTTCCCAGCAACATTGGGTACGCAACAGTACCATTTTTCATCACCTGAAAGTCTACCACACATACAACACCCATAACAGATATTGCCACATTTGAAACTACACCTTCTGGTTTAGTTTTTCCCTTATTTAATGACCTTAACATAAGTGTTGAGGGGTGATCAATTTTTAAACCCAACATATTCATTACAGACTCGGTCATTACATTAACTGCAGCACCTCCATCAACTAAGACATCATGAATTGAAATACCATTACATAATACCTCAGCTTGTGGAGCATAGGGATCCGCCTCTGCCTCCAAAACAGGGACCTCAACCTCCTTCCTTCGTCAAGCATTGAGTCCACTTCGCAGCTCCCACCTCTTCTCCGAAGACATAGCCAAGAGTTGACCATATGTAATATTTGCAGGCCTTTTGGACAGATCTTCTAAGATGGAGTATGGTCCTTGTCCCTGTGAAATCAGAAAATCCTGCACACCCAACTTTCTTCTCCTATGTTTCTTACTAGTTTCTCCTTTCATCTTCTTAGGATCATTTCCATCTTGGTTATCTTTTTATTTCTTTCTTTTTGTTACAAACACATCTACTTCATTATTTATGCTCTTATCTACTACATCAAAAGAATTCACAGGTGCTTTTCCTTTATCATTATCTCTTGTACCAGATGTAGAAGCTCTATCTGGACAATTATACTTATAATGACCCTTTTTATAACAACCATAACATACAACTTCAGAAATATTTCTTTTTGGACCTCTATCTCCTCCCTGAGAACTAAATTCTTTTCCTTGAAGAAGATTAATAGTTAACTGACCCATATTTTTGAGCAGATCTTCATACTCAGTAGATGTACTAGGAGAAATATTTGTGCTCACTGGGAGTGGTTGTGGATTCTGGACCAAAGGTGCTGGTGTAGGCTCTACTTTAGCAACAATTTCTTTGGGCTCCTCTTCCATGCTTTCTTCTTGCCTTCTTGCAATCTCCTTTGCTTGTTCAATGGTAGCTGGGTGGTCATACTTCACTCATTGTCTAATCTCTGGCTTCATCCCAAGAATGAAGTGCTTACAGAGGAGATTATCCACGCCATTCATCAACCCATCCGCTAATCCTTCCTTCCGGATCTGGGCATCGAGCTTCCTCCTTAGCTCTAGAACACGAGCATGATAATCCCTTATCTTCTCCTTCTCTCCTTGGGATAGCTTTGTGATCTCGATCATGAGATCTGCATATTTCTGTTGTTCACCAAATTCTTCAAGAAAACTTTCAGTTAATAAATCCCATGAATTTTTCACATTATCACCTAGTGTTTCAAACCACCTAAGTGCTGAACCATCCAAAAAGGTAGGAAAAAATTCAGTCCATTGTTCCCTTCTTATGAGGCCATTACAAATACAAGATCGTTTAAACTCTTGAATGAAAGAGGAAGCATCTTCATTAGATTGGGCTGAAAAAATAGGAATCTTTCCCATTTTCAAAAGTAACCACCGTGAAATACCAACTCACAAGTACAATCAACAAGACTTATGTGCACAAATAATTGGAATCACTATACTAGAAAGTGAATTTACACCTTTCTACAGTAAAATAGAAATGACCACGGTAAACTATGGTAAAACTTGACTTCTGCGGTAAAAACTGACTTTACTGTGGTAAACACTATTCACAATAAAAAATGAAGTTACTGCGGTAAATATTATTCACGGTAAAAAGTGAATATACTGCGGTAAATACTATTCCCAGTAAAAATGACTTTACCATGGTAACTAATATTCATGGCAAAAATGACTTTACCATGGTAACTACTATGCACAGTAAAAACAAGGTTACCCTCCAATTGATTTTTGACTAAGTGGGAATATCTCTCTAGAAAATCCACCAACGAGGAATGGTCCCGGCAACGGAACCAAAATGTCATCACCAATCCGGCACTATGATAATTCTTCACTGGGAACTCCTCGTGCTATGATTATTTACTAATGCACAGCCTTTAGTTTGGTGGATGTAATCTGGAAACAAAACAACAACATAACACAAGAATACCATCGACTATGATAAGACAGAATGATGACAAATCTGAAATATCAAAGTAAATTATAATATTAACATGAAATTGTTACAATCTCACCCATGAGGTACTTCAAGTGTTATTGACTTCACTTGCCTTCCACCAATACTATGGGAGAAACTTTACAATTACACCTCTTAATGGCTTCTTCAACACACCTTTAAACTGATGGCTTCCTTTACACACTTCCTACAATATTTCTCACTACTTCCTTCTATGCTAAATGAGGGGGGTGGCCTCTCTATTTATAGAACTTCTAGGCTTATCCATCTTATCTCTAAGATAGGATAAGAAATCCACTCTGACGAATCATATTCCATACCTTAACTCTTATCTGTACATGTAAGCTTATCTTTTAAGATAAGATAAACCTTATCATTTCACATGGGTTCCACATTTTTAGACTTTTTACAAATAAAATACACAAAATATTTATGACCTCACTCCTTGTCCTTATTACCAATATAATATTTCTAATTCCTAATCATGTAGACCCTACTTCTCTACTTACCCAAACTTTGACATTTTAACATTACCGGACCACTTACGACAAATATTTACTTTTTACCACAACATTCCTATTGTACTTTGACTATTACCGTACTCCACATTATTGGCGGCACCGTACTGATGGCGCCGTTATCTTCTATCAGACGCTACTACTAATTATACTTAACAACATCCTATTCCTAATACATACATTAATGAAATAGAAATTACGGAGGAAAATTTTAGTGTCGACATAGCCACAAATGAAATAATTCTAATGCCAAAATATATAGAAGCAAATAGTTTTTAAGTGTCTTAAGTAACCTAAACCTTGTTCATAAAATGTCTCCATTCTTTAGAAGTGATAACTCGTGAGAGATAAATTGGGGTGTATTTATCATATTTTCTTAAGGTTCCACTGAAAATTGGGCAAAGAAGGATCTTTTCATGTCCTTTACCAACATACAAAATGGGTTGTCTCACCCTTTAGTCGAATCATGAACCTAAAGTATGAGGATTCTATCAAATCCTTTTATATGGTGCTATTCATTTCTCCAACGCTCGAGTGACAAAGAGTCAATTGAATCCCTTCCTCAGCTACAAATCGACTTATGATTTGTCTGTCTTTGAGTATCTTGTTAAATATTTCATGCTTCTCGGCTTCTAAGGGAGAATCAATTTGAATACCAACACCATTTTGGTGTCATTTTCGGGTATTATTTGAACATTAGGACCTGTTTGTGTAGAAACAAAACCATTTTGGTGCCATTTCTAGGGATTATTTGAACACTGGGAACTATTTGTGTGGCAAGAACACCATTTTGGCACTGTTTTTGGGGATTATTTTAAGACCGAAACCATTTTTTGCAGCAACAACACCATTTTGGTGCCATTGTCAGGGATTATTTGAACACCAATTGTATTTGTGCTACAACAACACCATTTTGGCACCATTGTCAGGATTTGGTGTTGAACTTTGGCACCTATTCAAGGAGCAGAAAATCTGGCAACAACACCTGATTAGTGCCATTACTGGGGACTATTTGAACACTGGGACCTGTTTGTGCGGCAACAACACCTGAATGGCGTCATTACGAGGAACCTTCAAAGGAATTCTTATATTTGGCCCTGGTAATCTTTCTTACATGATTTAAGTGCAAATACATTGTTTAAACGTCATCTTGTGTTGATATTTGTAATAATTGTGTAAGTTACAAGTTATGTGTGCAATATTTCTAGTTTCTAGTGGTTATTGCACTAAATTTGCATCATCAGTGATAAATACTAGTAAAGGAAGGTCAAATCTACTAAGCTTTGCAGGATTTAAGTGTTGATATATATTTGACAAGTCATTTATAGTGCATTTTCACAACTAAGGTGAAAATCCTGAGTGGTCACTCCATGTTAATTAAATTTTGATAATTTACCAGTGCCTTAACCTATATTAAGTGAAATTTGTCACTAATCTTTACAAAGTTGGAAGGAAGAAGATCTTTCTTCACTAAAGACCCTACAAGAAAGTTGTTTCTAGAGCTAAGAAAGAAAAATTCCGAAGGAAAAAGAGACTGGAAAATAGTTGGAGATCTAGAATCAAGAGAAGAGTTATCCATTGTGAAAAGTGATCAACCTATGGTTTAGGATTACCATTCTTCTTCAAGTGATTCTGAATCAGGTAATTTTCATATAGATCTCAATTCTCCAACTAGAGAGGGGCCTTCATTTGTGTCTAATAAGTGTTCTTCTCAGTCTATGCATGTATTTTCCAAAGTTGATATGGTTTTCCATGAAAAAGAGTCTTTAGAGGACATTCATTTTCAAAATTGAACTCCTGTGTTCCAAAGACCTCTTGTCCCTCATCATTTTGTATCTCTTGTAAGATCACCTCCTCAAAACAATATGGTCCAACCCCCACTAAAACCTCTTTTTTTGTGAATGCTTTTAGTCCTATAGATTTTAGAAGTATGCCTGGATATCCAAAAGTAGTGGCATAAGATGTTAGAAATAGATTGCCTAAATTTCAAGGGAATAATGCTATCACTGGCAATCAACATTTAAATTTTTTTGTCAATATGATGGAAGACTTTGAGATCAAATTTTAGGTTGTGTAAATCCATTTTTTTATTTATACTCTTGAGGATGATGTACATGACTAGAATAATTCTTTACCAAACAACTCAATAGACTCGAGGACAGAATTGAAAAATGTTTTTACATTGCAATATGGGGATAAGACAGATCCTAGGTTTCTTTTGTTTGAATTTAAAAATATTAATAAGAATCCTAATAAATCTTTCCATGAATTCAATATTCAGTTAAACAAGACCTTGAATAGGCTACCTGTAAGCTTGAGGCCAAGTGATGTTTCTTATTTGATAAAATATTATGATGCTTTGGACAAAAAGGTTACCTATTATTTAAGGGACAAAAACCCAGGAACTTTGAGGTAGGATGTCACCATGGCTTTGCAGATTGAAAAGGAATTCAAATTAGTTGGTAAGCCTCTTAAGAGGGAAGGTATTTGATCAATCCTAGAAGCCTCAAATCAAGTAATTCTTTGATCTGGAAGATAAATAAAAACTTTGGCTGGATTTGTTATAGGAAATATCCTATAAAATGGCCAGAGCAGAGAATGGGAATTTTAGGTTCCCAAGGTCATCACAGTAGCCACAAGGTCAAGAAATATTTCTCAAATCATCCTTTAGAGGTGATCATAGATCAGATGAAATTAAAGGGCCCGTGGGATGATCATAAATAGACTTCCCCAACCCCGAGAAAATAGATTGCTTCCTAGATCCTTTAAATCCTTCCATAGTTATACTATTGTGAAGAGGTCCATGATATTGAGTGGTATGATGGATGTTTCTTTCCCCATTCTTGCATGTGTGAAGAAAAATAAGTTGAGGAAGTTGATGATTATGAGACAGATGATGATGCCACATGATGGATTTCTCTATGGGTTCATGGTTGCTCATTGACCTCAAGCTTTGCTGATAAGTGCTAAAACTTTTGAAATATTCTGGGATTGCATTGCACTCGAATTACCTCTTCCTCCCATCATACTTTTGAAATTGATATGGTACAGGATTTTGAGTTTCCTAATAATGATTTTGATTAATTAAGGGCATTAATGATTATAAAGTATGATGGAGGAATTCCTTCAGAAGAGGACAAACAGTTGTTAATGAATGCAGTAGTTGCCCACGAAAAATAATATAATACAAGAACCAAAGTTTTCAAAGGGACAGGGCCTCAAGACAAACCAAAAATTTCACTTCTTACCAGTATCCCTAAGGAAACCACTAAAAATGATGCATCTGGAAAAGGCTTTGTCACCCTAAATAAAACCTGTGTTCTTCCCCATGCTCAAACTATGAAAAATCCCATGTCATCAGATGAATTTGTAAACGTTCTTCCTAATACTGCCTTACTCAAATATGTTCCTTATGACATAGCCCAAATCTTGAGATCATGATAAAGATTAATGTTCCTATTGTTGAATTTCTTAGAATCCTTGAGAAAGAAGAGGGATTGATTTGAGTATTTGGGGCTTAAGGAAGAAAAGGTCAGCCAGGGTAAAAATGGTATTACAATGTAGAGGTTCCTCCTGCCATTCACCAATTAGAAAAACGTGACAAGCATTGGAGGAATTAGGTGAAACCCCTGAGGTTTATTTGGAAACTTCTCTGGTTGATATCTTAGCTGAATGTGGATCCATTTAATGCAAAATTTGATTATAAAGGATGGTCTGTTAGGCATAACTGCATGTTTGATTCAGGAGCCTCATGTAATGTAATGCCTCTTGAGGTCATGAATGAGTTAAATCTCAAAGTAAAAACATCTTATGGGAAATGTAATGCTATGGATTCAAGAGAGGTGCCAGTATTTGGATGTGTTAAGGGTTTAGTAGTGAAATTAACAGTGTATCTAGGCAAGTACTTAACCTTGAATGTTGCAATTGTGAATTGTCTTGCTAATTGGGGGATGTTATTATCTAGAAATTGGGCAGCTAGTGTGGGTGGAAGTGTGCAAATGGATATGTCTTATGCCACCATACCAATTGAGGGTAGCCTTGTGAAGTTATATGGTGAAAGGAAAATGTTATATCTCATTGAGGACCCCACCAATACTTTTTATGAAGTATTTCAAATAGACATTGATGTTGATAACTCTGTGAGATATGTCATTTTCATGGATTATAAAATTGATCAATGCAGATATCCTAAGCAGGTTGATTTTCCTCAGACTTTGTGTTTGATGCATCCTGTGAGAATCTTGAAAAATGACCTAGGCATAAAGAATAAGCTTGAGCATAAAATGAAAGCAAATAGTTTGTTGTTTATGCAAAATGATGGGACAATCATTGAGCTATTGTTGATAAAGACGTTTCAAAACTGCTTAGCATGGTTTCTATTTTCCTAGAATCAGAAGGAACTTAAAAATTTTCCTTGATTGTTTTCTCTGAATCAAAACAAGCACATCATTGTACAGTGTATAATCTTTTCTTTTTGTTTTATTTTTGTATTTTTTTGTTTCAGTTTTTCCTAGACCCTGGTGACAATTTTTTGTTGTTTTCCCAGTTTGTCTTGGGGGATTTTGATTGTAATCTTGTTTTTGACTCCTTTTCCCAATGGAATTTTGGCACATGGTATGCTCTTTTGTTCTTGTGGTACTCACTAGGAGTGCCTATCCCTGAGTCAGAGCTGATGTTGGTGCTCAATTTAATCTTGCCCTATTTGTTCAAAATGTCTCAGTTCACATGCTTTCAAGGTTTCTCTGTCTCCCTATATTGATGTGGGAAAGATTTATCCTTCATTTGGTTGTCACGGTCAGTCCTTTTCTTTGGTTGAGGATCACATTAAGTCCATATATTGTTTACCATTTCTCTATCTAGGAGAAAGAATTTGTAATTTGGGTGTGAATTTAGGGTTTCCCCTTCCTTCTATTTCTCCACAGTCATGTTTTCCCTATCAATTTTTGTCCCAACTTTTGTGGAAATGTGGTCCTTTCTGATTGAATGCAGCCCAGTGGGTCTTTTTGGTGAAACTTGTCACTTTTTTCATATTTGTAAAAAATAAAAAATTGGCCCCATGACCCTGATACCATCTAATTGGTTATTCAACAAACGTGAAGTGGTAGGTAAAAAGTCTTACTTTTACCCCAAAGGACACATGGCAGTTTTTCAAGTGACAAGCGGGGAAGTGGGTCCCGGAGCATTTTACATTTTTGATACGAAGGAGAGAAGTTTTTAAATGTACTAGGGAGAAAAGTTAGGTGAAATAATCTTAAGCAATTCAAGTCTGTTGGGGGCCCTTATTTGACATCACTTGGTTAGAAGCGGAGAGGTGGCTCAACAGGAGAATTTTGAAGTTTTCACTGGCCCAAATTTAACTCAAATGTAGCTTTCCATGTGGAGGGCTGACACTCATTTGAAGATCCACCTCTGGGTCCTACCTTCAGCAATTGTGCCAAGAAGACATGTGGAGGTTTCCTTGTTGGCTCTCCTATACTTAAACTTCTCAAAAAACTTTCTAAGGCCTGCGACACGTGGAGGGCACACACTTGTTTGTGACCTACCCCTGTCCTTTAATTTTAAAGAAGCACAGAGGGGACACGTGGAGGCTTCCACTGGATCTTCCCATACTTATATTTTTCAATGGCCAAGGAAACACTCTTAGACTGTAGGCACGTGGAGCCTTCCACTGGTCCATAAACTCTTTCCAAAAATTTTCTGGGATGATACATGAGGTGAGCCCGTGCTTGTTTAGGGTCTCCACTATTGGGCACCATATCAAAATTGCACCAAAGAGACCCGTGGAGGCTTCCGCTGGCTCCTTTTTATACTAAGAATTTTTCAAAGGCCAAAAGAAAATTTTCTTGGGCCCAGGGCACGTGGAGAGCTTGCGCTTGTTTGTGGTCCTACCTCTAAACTTCATCTTTAAAGTTGAGCTGAAAGAACACATGGAAGCATCTGTTGGGCCTTCCAATCTAATTTTTCCAGAAATTGGTGCAACTCTCTTGGTTAAACATGTGGAAGACCCGCACTCATTTGGGAACTTTCCTCTATACTTCACCTTTGTAGTTGTGCCAAGGAAACACGTGGAGGTTTCCGCTGACTCCTCTTTGCACTTGGCTGACTCAGACTCACAACTAGATGTATGATATAATCCATGCAAGGACACTCATTTTTGAGAGGCATGAATGTAGGTAAGCATCCATGTGATCCAGCACTCATTTCTCAAGGTGTTGATTCTCAAGGGTGAAAAGGATTTCTTGTCAGATCTAGCTATACAGAGCCACCTGAAAATTATTAAAAAGGGGGATTTCTTTCATGACAATAAAATAATGATTAGAAGGACTATCAAAAATTTGTGGCATGACATCCCAGTCATTAGTCAAGGGTCTGAGAAATGTGATCAGTTCATGATTTATCCACCTGGTAGCTTTTGTGTGCAAATTTGTTAAACATCACTTTCTGAGATGAAATTGGTAACAAGAAAGGATTCCTCAAATATTCTTCTTTTTTGGGGGAAAATTTTGGATGAGTGACGTGAGTAAATTGTATAAATGCAATGAGGATACTCTTGCAAAAGTTCAGAGGTTAATTTTTTATGAGATAATTTGAGAAAGCCCGTCTTCCTAATAAACCATCTGAGAAACCTCTCAATCTCTTGTGTTTCAGATTTGATCACGTCAAAATGGTTACAAGTGTACAACCATTGACAAGCTCTGAGATTGTTCAAGAAACTTTCCCCTGCTGATGAATCTAATAATCTTGGATTAATATGTGTTGATCTTGGGAAAAATTGTGTCTGCTTTTATTTCAAAATGTTTTCAAGTGGTTTTGATGTTCCTATTGCAATCTTATGTTAAAATGCCTCCGAATCACATAGGATCTCATCCCTATGATAGTATAGTGGCATTTGCAATTTCATTACGAGAAGAGTCTTCATCCTGTAATGAAATAAACAATGTAAATTCACTTTACTGTCATTTTGTTGATAAAGATTGTCTGTAAGCCTATGAGTGTATCTTAGGCGTGAGGAACCGGGGGTTGTTAATGTTTAATTGAGTCTTTAGCTTGAGCCTTCATGTTGAATTCTTAAATATTGTGTGAAACCGTGCAGATCTGGGCCTCCATTGATGCACACCTTCTGGTTGAAGGAATATTTTTTCTATTCTGAAGCATTCTGTCCTGTTAGTTTTCCAAATTGTTGTGAAGGTTCTCAAAGATCTAGTGAAATCAATTTCATCTTGCTTAATCTCCCACCAAAAATTATTAAATAACCATGAATCCTACCTAAAGTACCCCTTTTTGTGTTGTGTATCCACAAATGAACAAATTCTACTACCAAAATATACAAGAAGCAATCAGGTTTTAAGTGTCTTTAGTAACCTGAACCTTGTTCAGAAAATCACCATTATTTAGAAGTGACAACTCATGAGAGTTAAATTGTGGTGTATTGATCATATTTTGTCACAGTTCCCCTGAAAATTGTGCAAAGAAGGATCTCTTCATGTCCTTCACAAACAGAGGTTACAAAATGATTGCTCTCACCCTAGTCAAAAGACATGACCTAAAGTAGTGAGGATAGTTCAAATCATTGTATATGGTGCTATCCATTTGTCCAATGCTTAAGTGACAAAGAGCCAACTGAATCCCTTCCCCAGCTATGAAATGAATTATGATTTTTCTAACTCTGATTATTTTGGTAAATATGTGATGTTTCTCAGCTTCCAAGGGAGAATAAATTTGGATACCAACAAAAAGGCAGGTCTAAAATGTGTGGTGAGCCTCCACATGTCTCGGGTCAGACAAAACATCTCTACCAACGTGAAGGGCTCAGGAAAAATGAAAAGGAAACAGAGAGGGAAGCAAACGGTGTCACTTGCCATTTTGGCACAACTACAAGAGTCAGAGTAAGGGGTTGAATCTTCAAAGCACGCATGGCTGCCACGCGGATCATGTATGAGTAGACACTTTCTCATATTTCAAGCCCGCGTTAAGTGCTTGACCCTGACCTTGAAACAACCATATCTTTCAACTGAGATCTCAAAATCAAGTGAGAAGGGATGTTTTGGAGAGCTATCGGCACCTACTACTCACCTCCCACCATTAATGAAGAATGGTAAATTTGGCCCACCATTTTTGAGGTTGTCAAGTCTCCCACCTGCCACCATGATGAAGAATGAGCCTCCTTTCTTGCCCAGTAAGGAATAACACATAAAGGCATGGGTCTTGCATTAAAGTCCATCATTGTTGTAGGTGCATTTTAATGCTTTCTGTGATGGTTAGAGTAGGTGGATTGAATGCTCTTGCAGGGGTGGACGAAGCAAGATTCAAATTTTCCCTCTCTCCTTCTCTTATTCTTCTATATATTGTAAAGAAGGGGCATTTTTCTAGAGGTTGGTCATTGTTTCTCTCCTACCCCCTCTCTCTTTCTTCTCTAGGGTAGAGAGTGGAGTCTAAGCCTCCTCTCATGGCTTTGTAATGGCATTTTCTTTCCCCTTTCCCACCGATGGTGTACCATCTGAACTCTTGGAGAAATAAAAATATGTTTTGTGATGCATTTTGTTCATCCTTGCTTATTTTATTGTCTCTTATCGCATTTCATCCTTGCAAGGTATATTATGCATACTTATGATGTCTATTGTAGGTTTCGGAATCTGTGTGTAATGGGTTGATGTGGTGTTATGTGTGAACTTCATCTTTGGTCTGTGGTGCATCTTGCATCCATCCTCTCCATTGCTCACCTCTCTCCATTTTAGGAAGCTGAGATTGTGACCAGCACCTTCCTTTTCTGGTGTATCACCATTTAGTGTAGGATCTTTTTATGCACTTTCTCTCTCCCTATCTCCTTGGAATTGTTAGGATAGGTGTAGTTAGACTTCATTTCTGCATTAGTAGTAGTTGTAGCATTAGGATAAGGAAGAAGAATTCAACTTTCTCTGGAGGGCCATCTCAAGTCTGCAAGTCCCACAGCTTGAGATATGGTCGCATGTTATGTAGTCACACCGGATGTGCCACTTAGATCTAAGGCCGTTCCTAGGGTGTTGTGATTTTGCATCAACAATTTTGGCATGCTCGGTGGGACCAGACTAAATACCTGTACATATTCATCTCAGCAAGTTTGATGTGTTATTGTTGAGATCCATCCTTTGGAGGCACTGCAAGCACATCTGGTGACTCCATCTAGTCAACAACCCATCCTCTGAGTTACAGACCTTCTCCCATCCATTTTCATCCATTTTTCTTTCCACATCTTTCATCTTCTTCCATCCCATGAAGTTGTGCAATCATGACTTCATTCCCATCTTGGAACTCACACTTGCAGAAATAGTGCAATCCACCTCCAATGTATTTCATGACTCCTCTAGATCAGCATTATGATCAAATTCAAAACCATTATGCTTACCCATATGAGCAGTGTCAAAGACATTTTGGCTATGGAGCTTATCAAGAACAAGGGGACGCATATAATGGTAACAATTATGTGGAGAATAGTGATCTGATGGAAAATATCCAAAGAATGGAGGATATCATGGTGCAATCTAGGGCTACAACACAGATGAAGGCATTCAGGATTGGTTGTAGGGTACCTTGTCCATGGGAAGGCCCTTTTCCAAGACACTATAGCCCACAGGAGAAGCTTGACTTCATGATTGAGATGTTGCCCCAACTTGTGCAGTGGACTGAGGAGATAGAGGCCTATGAGCTTGGTGTCAGAAAACCTTGTCAATGGGTAAGTCCACCACCTCATAGCTTTTCTTTTCCTCTTCCTCAATCAGTATCATCAGTAGAAGTGTCATGAGTCTAGTTTCCCATCTACTTCCCCAAGTGTTGATTTCCCTTCTCCATCTTCTAATCTTCCATCTCACCTCATTTCCTCTTCCCTCTTTCCTTCCAAATCCAAGTCCCCTCCACAAGATCCAAAGGAAATACCTTCCCCTCCACCATATATAAAAATACAACTAGTGGATACCCCACCCACCACTCCTCCTACTCTCCCAAGTCCATGTCAGGGAGAGACTCCAAAAACCAATCAAGGAGAGCAACAAGAAGAAGAGCCAAGAAAAGAAGAAATGATCAAAAAACTTGGTAAGCTTGGCTCTTAGATTCAGAATTACAAAGATTCCCTTGTTGGTTAAGCCCATGGAGGAGGCTAGAGTCAAGCCACAAGTGGTGGAAGCTTCAGTTGTAGCGCAAGCGCAGGAAGAAGGAGCTACTCCAAATCCAAAAGAAGAGGAGAGCATTCCGGCTGTGGAGGAGAACCATATGGTTTCAGAGGAAACAAATGAAAATAAAGCCACATAAGAACCTTTTTCTTCCTCCCACTTCATCCCCTTCACGATTTGATGTCGAAGAATAGTTTGAGCTTTCAAACTTCATATTTGAGAATGAGGGGAACCATGGTGAGAAAATTATAGATCCGAAGGACACCATGGAGGAGGTCGAACACATGCAGCAGGACAACAAGGAGGTCGATTATTTATCTGACTTGGAGGATTATCTTGATGGAGAGGAGCTCGAGGAGATCACATCATTTTCTCCTCCATCATCTGCCTTCCAAGCACATGAGTCCATTTCCATGGAGGAGAGCATCCAAGGACAACAACCTACATCTCACAACAACCCTCTAGAACCAAGGTTGGAGGATCATAATCTTCCATGTTCTTCTAAGGAGGAGGAAGGGAAAGAGCATGAGGATCCCATCTCTCTCACATCACTCACCCAGGAAGGTCTGCAAGAAGACTCCATTCTTGGAGTTGAAATTTAGAACAATGGGCACATCCATCAGATCAGACCATGCCCAATCAGGTACTTGGCTTCATTGGAGCCAAGGGAGAATCCAAAACAAGTCATGTCCATTTCAGGGCATGAGGTTTGAGCTCAAAGCACCAAGGTCAGTAGTAATGCCTCTTCAATCCAATGGAATCAACTCCAAGAGGTTATATTTTATTTCTATGTTGATACCTTGATGATTTGGGTGGAGGATCACCATCTTAAGGTGGTTTTTTACTCTCATTTCCGACCATGTTCAGTGCCAAATCAACTACATGGTCACAATTTTTTAGAAAGGGAAGCTATTTCTCCCTTCCTGTCACAGGATTTGTTTAGCTTTTCTTTGTTAGGGTTAGTGTAGGAGTAGGAGTAGATTTTGCTTTTAGCAGAACAAGTGCTTTTGCACACTCTGCATGTTCCACTTGGAGCATGTATGATTTTCAGTTTTGTACATAGTGTGTGTTGTGGTGTTTTGTTGCTCCAAGGTTGTATCATTGCGGGTCAATGTACCTCTAAGTGAATGTTGTAATAGTCCATTTTTGGAATAGTTGAAACCCCCAGGTAAAGATAAGTTTCTACTCTCAGAAATCCCATCTTCAAGATTTTCTTATGACAATTGAGAGTACAGACAATGGGGTAGGTTCATGGTTACCAACTGCAAATAGTTGGGCTCGAGCTTTCAAGGAAAATATCAGTAACAAGATATCATTTGTGACTCCATGCCCAATGGATGTAACAAGGCAACTGGTCTCTTCATCTAGCTATAAGATGTCCCCGTGAGTCACGAAACTGTTATCCCAATTTTTCCCCCTAAGAAAAATTGATCAAACACGACCCAACAGGAGACAATCGGAAGGGTCAGTTTATTCATATGAGCCCACATTTTAAATCCAAAAATGAAGGGGCACAATCAGTGAAGGAGAATGATAACATTAAAAGAGACTAGAGGCTCAATAGGAGAAAATCATAGAAGAAACTCGAAGTTTTCAGACTTCGCATATGAGTTGACTCAAGGCTGAACAAATAGACTCGTGGGAGGCACCATGTGTCAAAGGCACAATAAAAAAATACCCCAAATTATCACAAAGCTTCCATGTGTCTAAGACCCAATGTAGTCACTCTTAAATAAGAAGAAGGGAACCAACCAAAAATGGAGGAAGAGGAGAAATCCTGAAACAACTACGTACAACAGGACTAGTGGAGGCCTCCACGCATCTGATCGGCATATCTTCAAAGGTCAAGCCCGAAAGGCAGTCCCCAACAAGCACCAGCCCACCAGGTACTCATGATCTAAAGGGGGGTCTCATCATCTATTGAAACTTCACATACCAGTGGAGGGTGCCACATTCCTCATCGGTGCAACTCAAATGATAGAATCCAAGGCGGGGTCCCCAAGTGTCCGTGGGCTCACCATGTGGCCAGGGATCCAAGTAGAGGAAAAATTATCCGTTGAATCTACTAAGTATTGCCGGGTTAACATAAGCCTCCAGGTGTCCTGGGTCAGACATAAAGTCTTGGTAATAATAAAGTACTTAGGTAGAACACGAGGGAGGTAGAGCAGAGCCGTCGAAGGTGCCATGGGCCTGATCGGTGTAATTTCAAAGGTGCAGTCCAAAGAAAGACCCTGAACTAGTGTTAGCCCTCCATATGTCCAAGGTCCTAAAAGGGGATACCTACCATTGAAAATTCCAAGCTTGGGATAGGTCGAAGGAAGCCTCCATGTGTCAGTTTGGCACATCTTCAAGATTAAATTCCGGAGGTGGTCTCCAAGTGTGCACGGGCTCGCCATGTGTCCTGAAGTCAAAAGGGGTAGAATCAGCTATTGAATCGGCTAATGAAAGGAGAACCAACAAAAATCCCCACATGTCCCTTTGATGCTCTTTCAGGGGAGAAAATTGAAACACAAGTCCCAAATGTGTGCTGATCCTCCACATGGCTCGCGTCAGGTATAATATCTCCGCAAACAGGAATGGCTTAGGAAAAATGCAAAGGAAAAAGAGAAGGCTATGGAAGGTTCCACATGTCAGTTCGGTGAAACTACAGGAGAGAGAGGAAGGGGTTGAATCTTCAAAGCATGCACGACTACCACGTGGATCCTATGAGTAGACCGTTTCGCATATTGTGAGCCCGCGTTAAGTGCCCAACCCTGACCTTCAAATGGACATATCTTTCAACTGGGAGCTTGGGATCGAGCGGGAGGGGACATTTTGGAGAGCTCTCAGCACTTGCTACTCACTTGCTAGCATTAGTGAAGAATGGTAAATTTGGTCCACCATTTTCAAGGCCATGAAATCTCCCACCTGCCACCATGATGAAGAATGATCCTCCTTTCATTCCCAGCAAGGAATAACACATGGAGGCATCGGTATTGCAGTAAAACCAATCATTATTGCAAGTGGATTTTAATGATTTCTGGGGTGGTTAGAGTAGGTGGATTCAATGCTCTTACAGGGGTGGTTGAAGCAAGATTTGAATTTTCCCTCTCTCGTCTTATTCTTCTATATATTGTAAAGAAGGTGCATTTTTCCAGAGGTTGGTCATTTTTTCTCTCCTGCCCCTCTCTCTTTCTTCCCTAGGGCACAAAGTGGATTCTAAGCCTCCTCTCATGGCTCTGTAATGGAATTTTCTTGCCCCTTTCCCACTGATGGTGTACCATGTGAACTCTTGGAGCAATAAAAATCTATTTCATGATGCATTTTTTCCATCCTTGCTTATTTTATTATATCTTCTCACCTCTCATCATTGCAGGGTATACTGTGCATACTTCTGATGTCTATTACAGGTTTTGGGAGTTGTGTTTAATGGGTTGAAGTTGTGTTCCATGTGAACTTCATCTCTGGTCTATGGTGCATCTTTTCCATCCTCTCCATTTCTCAGCTCTCTCCATTTTAGGTAGCTGAGATTGTGACCAACACTCCCCTTTTCCTCATGTTATCACCTCGCTAGTGTAGGATTTCCCTCTTTATGCACTTTCTCTCTCCTTGTATCCTTGGCACTGTTAGGATAGGTGTAGTTATACATCATTTATGAATTAGGAGTAGTTTAGCATTATGATAAGAATCCGGTTTTATCCAAAGGTCCATCTCAAGTCTGCAAGTCCCACAGCTTGAGAGATGGTCCAATGTTATGCAGTCACATCTAATACGCCACTCAGATCTGAGGCCATTCAGGGGGTGCTGTGATTTTACATCAAAAATATTGTTGATGAAACTTTCATCCAATGAGCACTGACACAGAACCTGGTCCTCTCATTTTCCCTATTCATGTAAATAAAAGTTATGGATAATTGTATTTGGAATTTAGTTTTAGCATAATAACATTTTAAAGAATTGGCAAGAGAGGAAAATCAACGAAAATACTTTGTATGAAGTGAATAAGGTAGAAATTGCGGTTTCCTGTCATCAATAGTGCTAATCACACTTTCTAACAATGAGCACCGACACAAATCATTTATCGTTTGATTTTTTTGATTTATGTAATGAAAAGTTATTGAGAATCGTATTTGGAATTTCATATTAGCATAATAATTTTTTTACATAATTGGCATGAAAGGAAAATAATTTTTTGTGTGCACATCTCGGTCGTGTTTCAATCCTAGAACACATACAAGCTCATAAAATGAAACATTTCCGTTTAAAGATCATAATTTGATTGAGAAGTTATAAGATGATAATTTATTTAGTCGGGATAAGGATTATAATCGAGTGATGTGGCAACAAATATGTAAACATGAAATTTGTTGAATGTATTGATGTAAGTTGAGGACAATTGGAAGAGCTTCCAGCCATATAAATTCTAACTGTATACGCATTTGGAGTAAAAATTAAATAATACACATTCAAACCCTTCAATTCGTTGTAATGAGAAAATGAGTTTTGTGTGGAAGTCAACAAGGAAACATATTATGGAGATATGCTATAAGGTTAGTTTTAGGTACTAAAATGACTATTAAGCTATTGAAGTGTTTTTTCTCCACATTATCATCTCTATGCCTTTTTCATTTTTCACATGGGTGGAAATTGTAGTCAAAGGGATAAAAAAAAAATGGGTAAATTCTAAGAGGATGCATGTTTGAAACCCAATACTAATTTGGACATACATAGGTGTCACTCTGTCAATAGTGATTTTGAACAATCCAAGAAACCCTTGAGAAAAAAAAGAGACGCTCCCGAAAAGAACAACAAAAAAACAACAATACCATAGTAATATTGCAGGAAAACCATAACACAAATGCATAAAAAAAAACAAATGATCGCCCCCTAAACTAAAAAGAATACCAAAAAATCTATACCCCCTCATGGCTTTCATATGTATTATTGAGCGATTTTTTACATCGTACGTGGAATACAACTTAATAAATACTCTTATACTACATCTTAAATGTGTGTCTTCTTTTTCCAATCTTCAATCTACTTATATTTTACCTACATATCATTCTATAATAAAATAGTTAATATTTCTACACCTCTCATTTACTACGTATTAAAACACATGAAAATCTCCCATCCACCTATGACCCATATATAAAAATAAAGTACTCTCGCATTTTCCAATAATAGAAATAAAATTATTATATTATAATTGGTAAGTACGGCAAGCCACTTACACACATTATATTGGTGTTAGGATATTTCACAACAATTAAACATCACCAATACCTTGCATGTCTTTTTATTAATATTTCCTTGACATGAAAAGTATAACAGTGAAATTTTAGGTTTTGCAGCTTATAGACATCCTCATCCTATATGCAATTATCAATATTTTCTTAATATGACAAGTTTAGTGCAGGAAATTTAGGGTTCGAGTTAGGAAACATATTAATTTTTTAAAAAGGGAATTTGATATAGATATTCCTTAGATTGAAAATATTTATGTAAAAAGATATGATATGAATCTTAAAGCCTTAAAACTATCATATTTGTTGTTTGTTTCTCCATGTATTTAATAGAAAAATAAAATTTACGTTAGGAATGTGGTGATACGAATAAACATAATTTATTTACAAATTTTAGTAGGCGTAAAACTCTCCAATTTTAATAATTTATCGTGTGAAATGGAAAGTACACTATATGTGTAGACACCTAAATTTGTACTAATTATCTTGTTTCCCATCATTCAATTATAATTATTGATTTCCATCTAATTATATAACATTCCCCTTCATTTTGGTCAATTAACAACACTTTCTTAATTAACTAGCCTTCCCCCCATCCTGGATGTTAATTAACGACATTTATTTTCTTATAATCCTCTTTTAATAATAAAGTAAATATTATTAAGAAATTAAGCCTTTCAATCTAGTATTTAACTAATAGAGCATCTAATTAGTTAAATCCCTCTTTCAATCCGTTGAAATTCTACTAATTTCCTTCTAAATCATATCTAAAAGGCTTCTATAAGCTTAATTTGAGCTATTAATTAATCTTAGTTAATTAATTAAATCACCTCCGACTGCCATGAATTGATAATCTCTAATTAATATCTTCTAATCATATCTATCTATTTCTAATTCTACATTCCCTTTATCACACATTCATTAGGTTGAAAGCTTCTCCAAAACTGGATAACTATATGAAGAACCTAGTATTCCTTGTCTAAATTTACACCATGTCCTTGTAAGACATATGCATATGATAAAATGATTTCAATCTTGGAGGACTTATTGATGAAGTAAACATTTCTATCTTCTACTTGGGAAAGAGTAGTAAGAGAAGAACCAAACATGACAATCAAGCCATATTGTAAGATCTCTTCCTCTTCCATGGATAATTTTATTTGATCGTATGTAGCAACGTTTGACCAACTAAAGGAGTATCTAAAATTAAAAAGCATATCTATATATCAAAGGGTGGTTTTTCATTTAATGTTGTAATGTTTGATGCACATTAGTTAAGCTTTTCCTTTCTAGCTTTATCATAATGTTTATGTTTTTTATTAACTAAGTTAGGAATATACTTGGTGTTATTTTCCTTTCATTAGCTTAGATTAATTCAATAACACTCATACATATGAGATGCCCAGTGTGAAATTCCTTTTTCTCGTGCGCATTCTTTGTTTTTGTTACGTTTCATTTTTCTCATTTGCGTGTTAGCCCTTTTTTATTATTTTCATATAAGTTGCGTTTCTAAGCATGTTTTATTGGGTTTTCATTATTTTAGGATTCCTTATAGGTAAAGAGGAGGTGAAGTGCTGTCAAAATTACATCTTGATGAGAACATTTTTAGATTTCTCCATGTTGTTATTGTTTAGAGCTTCATTTTTAATCATTTTACATGCTACTTTTGTCAATTTGTTAACAATATTATGTTTTTGAGCATGTATGTTAGTGTTTAATAGTGTTGAGTCTTCTCACACATATTAAGGAGGTGGGATGCTGTCAAAATGGGATCTTGATGAGAAAAACTCAATTTTTCTCTAGGTTCTCATTTAAAAGGCTTCATTTTTCATCATTTTACATGCTAGTTTTGTCCATTTGTTAAAAATATTAAGTTTTTGAGCATGTATGTTAGTGTTTGATAGTGTTGACTCTTCGGTGCACATATAAAGGACATGGGTTGCTGTCAAAATAAAATCATGGTTCGAAAGTTTTAGTATTTTTGGAGATGTTGGGACGTCATTTTTTACATTTTTAAGCACAAGTTAAGTGCATACATGTGAATATTAGATCATATGTATAACATAACTTCTGGAGGCCATAACGTTTCCTCCCAAATTCTAAATGACTCTTTTTTTTAATAATGGAAAGGTCCTGAGGTCAACTATGAGATAGACACAAAAATTTGGCATTTAACATTACAGAAAATGTAGAGATTTCTTTATTAGAAAACTAGTCATTTGCTTTGTATGTTAGATTCATTTTAATTTTATCAACATCGGGTATGCTCTTATTTTGCACTTTAAAACAACACAGATAATCAAAAATGGATATGATTATGGATATTTATCTAACATTATGGTTATCATTTGTTTATAAATGGTGTTAAAATTTTAAATATTTGTTGGAAATATGTTTTTTGTTATAAATTCATTGAAACCATGTATGCTCTTCTCTTGATCTTTAGAGAGATCTTGAGAATTAGAAATGATAATGATTTTGGATTCTTTTATAAAATTTTGATTATCATTTGGAAATATGGCTAACACTTGATATTTTGATAGTTCACATGGAGAAACTAATCATTTGAGTTGTTATTTAAAAATTATTTTTTGACACTTTAATTCTTTGATTACCTTTTTTTTCCATTTTCTTAATTTTTATCGAACTTCATGTATGCTTTTATCTTCCACTTTCAAGTGATCTTGAGAATCAAAAGAGGAGTTGGCTTTAATTCTAACATTTTGGTTTATGTGGAAAGAATTCATCAATTAAATTGTTTAAAACAAAATGAATATTTTGAAGTGTTTAATTGTATGTATTAAATTTTTCTCATTTTCTTACATTGGATCAAAAGATGTGTATGCTCTTCTCTTGGATTTTTTGAGTGATCTTGCGAATAAAAATCGACAACGTTCCTCTTTCTAAATATTTTGTTTGCATGGAAAACTAATAATCTTTTGATACATGACCTTTTCACATTTCAAGGAAAAAAATCAAGATATTTACTGATACATTATGTGCAAGTTACTAAAGGCGTTGAAAACCTCATTTTAAATCAAATATAAAAAACACCATCCATCACTCTATATTTGTAGGTTCAGATAAGGGTTAAAACCCATACGCTTTAAACTATGGGAAGTAACTTGGCTTAAGCCATAAAACTCATTATGAGGATTACCATAGCAACCTCAAAGTAGTCAACAAACTAAAGGATATTTTTTAAGAAACGGGAAGTTCCCCATAACTTACTTGTCTCGAAAAACCTATGAGGAGTGCTAAATGTTATTTTTATGAGGCCTTGTTCATTAATTTTATTGTGGGGTAGTGGTACTTTGTTTAGAATTTATTCTAAAAAAACGCTCCTCTTTTAGACAAGATATTGAGCAGTGTTGAGAACAAAACGTTAAGAATTCAATCAACATTGGGGCCAACTTTACCATTATCAAAATAAAGATTTTCAAATACATGTTATTAAGCAAAAATTCTTTGGAGAAAAATACTTTTTTTCAAAACAAGGAGAAATTCCATTAAAAAAATTTCACATATGTTTCATCAGAAATCTTATAGAGTAAAAATTTTCCTTAGTTTCTACCTTTTTTATTGAACAAGGTGAAACTCTACCAAAGTTGTGCTACAAATTGTTTATAAAAAATAATAAATTTCCTTGATATTTTTTGGCATTATTGGTCAAAAGAAAGAAACTCGAATTACTACCAAAATTGTGTCAACCTATTTTGCACCCACTTAAATATGTTTTTCCTTAAATTTTTTTTATAAATGTTGAAAGAGTGTGTTCTTTTCACATTTCATTGGTTTTCTTAAAACCAACATTGAGACATCTCACTTGATGGAAATATATCACCTTGCTGTCATTTTGCATTATTAAACTTCTTGCACTATATCAATCCCTTTTTGACACTTAAAATGTTTTTTTTCTTAAACTCAATTTAAGTGTGGAAATTCCATTATTATTTTGTTCGCATTGTATTGAACCATTGTTATACTTAAAAAAAAAATTTCAAACTTAGCTTGAGGGTTAAAAAATCTATTTTTACGTTTCTCGCCTTGTGTCAATCACTTTTTGATACTTACATATTTTTGTCTTAAAATTGATATAATTATTGAAATTTTATTATTAGGCTACTCAAATTTGTATCAATCATTTTCGATACTTACAGCTTGTTTCTATTAAAATTTATTTAAATGTATAATTTTTGTTATTACAATGTCCAAATCACTTCAACCCCTTTTTAATACTTAAATGTTTTTTTTCTCGAAATTCAATTTAAATATTGAAATTATGTTATTACATTATTAAACAGATTTTGAGACAATTTGAACAATAGGACATAGTTTCCTTTACAGTGCTTCCTTTCTAAAAGAATTCATAGATTTTTCTTGGTGACCTTCATCATAAACTTCACACCCTTCAAATATTTTAATTCACAGCCATTACGCTGCTAAATTTTAATCAACCATTTTAACTTTCACACTTGTAACTTGTTTTCCAAACCTTGATTGGTTAGCAAAATTGTGTCATTAAGATGTCTATTTAACATAAATTCCCTTTGACAAATCACACGAGAAACCCCATATTTTAAAATTGTCTATTTGGCTTCCATTACATTTTCTGAATACACCTGGAACTTCCTTCCATTTGAATGAGTTCAATCATACAATCTAGGTGTAGGAATTTAGTCCAAATAATGAAAACCATGACTAACTATCACATGGTTCCTCACACCTACAACAATAAGGAAACTTGGTTTCAATAAACACATCAAAATATTCCCATATTTACTAAACTTTGATTGGTTCTTTACACTAGGGAAAACGTGTTTTGTTACACTTTCGCCACCTTCATCTCATAGTCAATGGTATAATTTTTATACTTCTAGTTTATGGTATGATTCCTATTCTCCTAATAATTTTCATCCTTATGATGCTCTTCATTATCCCTATTCTCCTTATTATTATAATCAAAGATATTTTTGTGATTCCACTCAATATCCTAAGCCTCAACCAATCATTTTTTTCAAGGAATAATCAATTTCCTCAACAATGTTTTCCTCCTCTATGTATATGTGTTGCTACAAATTCTCCCCATCATTACCTTAATTAGACTCCTGAGTCGTGGTCCTCCCTTTCTCCATAAGACCTCCTTTATCAGTCGTATCAATGACATCTTCCTCTTTTGAATATCTGTGAAACTCAAAATTACTCTAATCAATCATCCAAGTCGACCCTTAAGTCAAAATCTGCTAAATTTCTACATGATCCTCTTCATCTACAAGCACTATGCCATCTTCTAACTAAACCAATACAAACTTTTCCCAAATCCACATAATCTTTGACTTGTTAGACATCTAAATCTAAATATACTTCATCTCTTAATTCATCATCTTGTATCAATACAAGTTCAATCCCTCTTTGGCCCTTGAGACCTTTCAACGATATCATACAATATCCTTATCAATCTTATAAATAATGATATTTGCATCCACGTAAAAAAATTCTAAAGAAACGATTGGCTAAGATATATTCTCAAAGCACTATAAATTCCTTTATGAGAGAAATAAGGTCAAACCATCATCTCATCTACATCATAAAACATATTCTAAATATTTAACAATTTTTGGACTCCTTTCTTCTAAGAAATATTCTATCATCGACCAAAAATGATCCATACCAATGGATTTCTTTCATAATAAAGAAAATATCAAATAATTCATTGGGATACATCATGAAATTCCTTTATAGGATCATGAGGAATTATTCTCTTTCCATGATTCATCCACATATTATGGGGAAAAGGTTGAGTCTTTTAATCAAAAAACAAAGGAAAATAATGAAATTTTCCTACTAGAGCCTCCTCTTGTTCTTCCATCTTCACATTTCCCATTACATAGTAAAATGATGGAGTCTATCCTAGATTCCCTTACTATATCACCATTAAAAAAAAATTCTTACCTATCACAACTCGTGAATAAAATATCTCATTGGGTCACATTTGGGTAGCCCTTAATATTCTATTTATGGGTCACCTCTGTGTAGCCCCTCATATTTTATTTTTGGTCCACATCTTAGTAGCCCATTATATTTTGTTTATGGGTCACTCTCATTAGTCGATTATCTTCTATAATGTAGGCATGCCCAATTATCCTTTCATCTTCTATCCTTGTTCCACCTTCGTGTAGCCTATCATCCTCAATTATTAGGACACCGCCTACTCGAATTTTGTCTTCAATATTTGGACCTTATCCAATTTTTACATCATATCATCCCTATATGAACACATTTGGCAAGCCCACTATCATTCCTAACATTCCTATATACAATACCAAACATCCACTTTCTCATCCCACTGCTTGGGAAAAACCAAACAATTCTTTATATTGTAATAAATACCAACAATTTATTCATCAATCTAAGATAAAAAATTGTAAGATCTCCAAATCTCTATGAAAATCAAACACTCACAAATCAAATTCACAAATGAAATTAAAAAATTCACACCAATGTCGATGCAAAGTATGGAAAAAATTATATAGCTATATGGAAAAGAAACTCAAGACCCCGCATATAAAATTCATGTTAAAGGATAAGTCGCAGTCACTTATCGAGTATGATCTCACCATGGTCATCGAGATTGAAGATAATATCAGTCTTGATAAGAAAAATCTCCTAGTCTCCCTCATTAAGTAAATCACAAACATATTTTTTTGAACCTATCACATAGAGTGACATTTTTGATCCCAACTTCCTAATCATTCATCTTCATCATCTTCTCCCTTTTTAATTTTTCCTTCGTAAAAAGTTGTCCACAATTTTTTTTTATAAGAGAGAAAACATTAACACATTGCAAAAAAATAAAAGGTATAAAGATCAAACATTGCAATCATGTATTAAATACACATGGATGTTATTTCCTTCCTTTGTTTAAATCTTCTTTTGAAAATCTCGCACCATGTTCATCCCTTTGATGATATTTTGGTTATCGTATTCATGCTCATTGTGTGGAATTTATCTCTATTGTATTTGTTTAATCTTGGTCCTTCATTATCGTTGTAAATTATAGAACAACTGCCCTTATAAATATCCTCTAACTATCACACATTTTAATAAAATTTTATTGAATACCTTTTGGGTGCATTTTTGATACTATCCAATGTTTTCATGACAATCACTTCAAAAAACTTCCATCAATCCATGTATGGTTCTGAACCCCTTCATAAAGCAATTGAGATAACATAAATGAGTTTTTAGAAACAAAAAAAAATCCATCAAAATTAAGATAAATATAAAAATATATATATATATATAACTCTCTCTTAGGGCATTTCAAGTATCTCTATCAGGGCTCTGGACACTTGAATTGTCGTAGAAAAATTTTGTGAACAGAATCAAATGCAGCTCCATCAGGGTTGTGGACACCTAACTGACATCATATTAATGTACAGATGTCCTTTCACTCTCCATTCAAAAATCACCTATCAAAATATATGATTCCTACATATTGACTAGTGTGTCTTCATTGTTTTCCTTCTTAAGTTTTCCCTTCAAGAAGTACTTAATTTCCACTTGCACATGGTAGATATTGATGAAAAAAAGGATTATTATGTTACCAAGTATTTTTTTCACCGTGTTTATAGTCTTCATTTAGTCCTTATTTTGTCTTGTGGTTTTTCATCTGGCTCGTCTCCTTTTCATTTCCAATCTTCTTGCTACGTTTCTATATCCTTCCATGGAATTCATGATTTTATTCTTATTCATTTAGAACATCCATGTGTATAAGATTTCCTTTTTACCATTTTGAGCGAAAATTTTTCCCCGTTTAAAAAACAAAACCTTCAACTTATATATATTATTTTTTACTTGGCCAGCTTAAAGTGGGGACATGCTCGCTCCTTCCTAGTACTTCATTGGTTCTATTTCATAAGATCATGTTTAAAATATCCATCTTGGCCTTGATATTAGTTATCTTCTTTTTGTATATGTGCGATATTTCCCTCTTTATATTTTTAAATTTCGTTGGAGGAATGTTTACATCTTCATTTTCCTAGGCATAATGTCGAAAAGTTTCAAAAAACCGTAAAAAATAAGAAAACATTAAAAAAAACCAAAAACTTTCGTAAACCATAAAAAACCCAAAAAACGTTTGCAAAACCTTCAAAATCCAAAAAAATTGGTAAAACCTTTAAAATCCAAAAAAATTGGTAAAACCATTAAAATCCAAAAACGTAGGTAAAACATCAAAATCCTAAACATTCACAAAACATAAAATCCTAAAAATAAAAAACTATCCTACAAAAATTCCTACTTTAGTAGTTTTTTGTTTTAGCGCACCACATGCAAGTCATCTTCTTATCTTCATTTAGTAAAAAAGTTGGTTTTCTTGCTATGTTTGTCTTCCCTTGCATATATCGTTGCTTGGGGCAATTGCATAGTGCACGATTACTTTTTCATGGGACTTTTATGTCCTATGTCTATTTCCACTGCATGTATCCTTGCTTGGGGCATCATTTTAACCCTTTTTGTATAACTCAAACATTAGGGAACTGAATCTAGATTAAAAAAAATGGTGCAACTTTCTTAAATGTTATTTATTTGAGAACGTTTGTTTATGTTTATTTATTTGTTTGTCTACTTGGTTACTTTGTCGTAATGCATTTATTTATTTATTTATCTTTGAGTTAGTCCTTTTTCATTGTACAAAAATAAATATTATGGATTTTCATGTCATTCTAAACTATTTTTGTGTGCTTATATCAAATAAATAGTTACTTCCAAGCCAAATGGTTTGTTAGCTACATTGGGATCTTCCCATTCTCCATATATTTTATTTTCCATTACAATTAATTTTCTAATTATAATTTTCCATTCTCCCCCTCCCTTTCTTCTTCCACTTGAGGCATGCGCTACTACTTAATCAATTAATTTGAATAATAGCCAACCAGGCCTAGTTCAAATCCCAGTCGCCCCAGTTTCTTATTCTTCGATTTTGATCCTTTGTCTTCTTTTTGAGTATCAATTAACCTCTTCTATCACACCATCATCAATCAAGGGGACATCCTCCATCCTACTAATTTTTATTCTACTATTATAAAATTTAATTTTCTATAATTGTCTCTTATCTTTGAAATAGTGTTGTTTATGCTACACCGCATCAAACAAGGGAGAATGGAGACACCTAAATTTGACTAAGTAGTTTTGATACTAAAATTACAGTAATTATCCTCTTTCCCATAATTTCGTTATAATTAGTTATTTCCCTCTAAATAGCTAACATTTCCCTTAATTTCATTTGGTTAATAACACTTCATTAATTAAGTAGCCTTTCCCCTATCCTGGATGCTAAATAACAACACTTCATTATTTATAATTATCTTTTTATTAATTAATTAACCGTTACTAATTATTTAAGCCTTTCAATGTCACATTTAACTAATAAACCTTTTTATTAGTTAAATCCTCCTTTCAAACCCTTCAAATTCTTGTAATTTCCTTCTAAATCATCTCCAAATGGATTTTATAAGCTTAATTTTGGTCTATTAATTAATCTTAGCTACTAATTAAATCACTTCCAAGTCTCATGAGTTACTAATCTCTAATTAACCTCTTCTAATAATACATATCCATTTATAATTCTACATTTCCTTTATCTCACATTCATTAGGTTGTAATCTTCTCCAAAACATGAAAGTTATATAAAGAGCCTAGTACACCTTGTCCAAATTTATACCATGTCCTTTTAAACCATATAAATATGATAAGAGAATATCAATATTTGAAGGCTTACCGATCAAGCAACAATTCTTATCTTCCATATGGCAAAGAGTAGTAAGAGAAGAACCAAACATGGAAATCAAGCCATGTTGATGAGATCTCTTCCTCTTCCACGGAGAATTTCCTTTCATTGTATGTAACAACGTTCATCTCTCTAAAGGAGTATCTACAATTATAAAGAATATCTAAATATAAAATTATGGTTTTGCATTTCATGTTTTAATGTTTGATGCACATTAGCTAATATTTCTCTTTCTAAATTTATCATGATGTTTATGTTTTTTATTATCTAAGTTAGGAATATACTTAGTGTTATTTTCCTTTAATTAACTAAGATTAATTCAATCCCATGCATAAAATATGTTATATTTTTTGTGGGTAAAAAGTCAAAATTTTATTAAATATACATGATTTAATATTTTTCTTAAACAATTTAAACAACATATTGCAAGATTAAAAGCATAATCTACAAAATTTTAAATTATAAAAGGGGCACCATGTGTGCTTCATTCGTTTTGACCTCTTCAAATATTTGATATCAAAAATGTGTTCTATAATAAAATATTTACGAGCATGTGCTTTCTTCATTATCCTTTAGATATACACATTTAGACATTGGTACTAATATACTGCACCATGATGAGATGAGTACTCTTTCACTTTCACATTCTCACTAGGTTTAAGCTGTAGGACCTAGATCCATATTTTATGATGTGGTTATAAATTTTTACAATGATTTATTGAAAAAAATATCCCTTGTGACATTATTCATCTAGATCTCTTAAGAATGTTTATGGGTTCAATAGTTTCCCTCTGGCACCCTCCCTTGTGTCTTGAGACAATGAATACTAATTGTCTAGTGCCCTGAGGAACCCAAGTAACTTCATTGTTCTGAGTATTTGTCTAAATTTTGTATTGATCACACCTAATCCTTAGTATGAATTTTTATAACCCCTATTTTCATGTGCTTCAAATAGGAATATTCTTGTTTTCTAAGATAAATAGGTGTACTATTTATATGATTTTATCTCATTCTATTTTCAATTTTAAAATTAAATTTCAATATAGTATTAAAGTTTTTTAAAAATATAGGGACATTGACTACACCATATAGTATAGGTTTGTAAGAATGAGATCTCGCAATCATCTCAAGAATATTAAGAGATCAAGAAAATTGAGCACATATTAGTGTGTTTACAAACTCAACCATATTTTCCTATGAAAGAAAGACAATTTAATTTCTTTTAATAAATTGGGAAAAATGTAGAAACCAAGTTTTTGTAATTTATCCCTCTAAAATTTCCATATTGTCTTAATCACTAAATAAATACTTACGCACTTAATTTGAGCAAGATTACTCTATCCCAATCAAACTAGAAGAATTTGTCTTATCATTACACTTATCTATCAATCATTAAATATATCAAATCAATCCAACTAAGTCTTATCAGGGACGGGGAACGAATTGACATCTCGATGTGAGACTTTTCCTTTTGGGGAATAACAGCGAAGTCCATCTAAAACTGATGAATAAGAGGAGAGCAAAGCGCCAATGAATGGCATGCAGAACGGGCGTGGGGAAAATAGTGTCGTGCCGCCGTTCAGACCCCATCTAGAGATAGGGGCCCATGGCCGCGCTTTCTAGACCCATAGCAATGCCGACCAAACTGAATTAAGGATTCGGGGAATACCTTTAGATAATTTCATTTCATACATAAACAAACTAACTAAAGAAATAATAAACCGCTGAACTATATTTTTCTGAAAATGATGGTTTCATCTAAAGATACCTATTGGTAATTTTTTTCATATCAAAATCTATTTTTGGTTTATAAATTCCTCATCAGTCATGTTTAGTATAGAATTATATCTACAAAACCTTATATAATCTTTTGAAATGTACAAATTTACTCATCTGAAAATTACTTACATTCAAGAGATTCTTAGTAAAATATATTACAAACGGAATGTAAAGATCTCTTTTACTTCTATAGAAACACGCAGTAACAGTATCCCCCACGAAGATATGAATAATCCAAAGCAAACGATTATAGTCAATCTCCCCAAATAAAATTCCGTCAAAACTAATTCAAACACATGAAACAAATCCATTAAAATCATTTTCAATTGAATTGGTTATTCAGTGTTATAATTGTATCCGTATGGATATCATATATCTTGGTGTATAGATACATTCGGTTGGAGGCATGTTCAGGGTAGTGACAATATAGATGGTGTATAGGTTCCTATTCAACCCAAACACTATCCTTTTTATAGGGACGTACTCTTCGTTTATTTTTTCAGACATTTCAGTTGAGTTCAAATTATTTTACACATTTTCAAGCTCTGATTTATTACATCGAATGATACTATATAAAGTTCGTTCCAAGGGAACATAAGGGTACACATATCTATGAAATCTATTAAAGGAACTAATAGATTGGGAAAAAAATTCCAAATGTTTGTTTTTGTAAATTTTGGTATTATCCCCTCTTATAAAACACTTTCGGAGTCTTGGATGAATCATCTGTCCAACGTAGTTACATATCTAAGTGTAATTAAATTATCATGTTTTAATATGTTACCAAATGTTCTAATCAATTTATCTTAACAATTTCTATAACAATTTCTATATATTTATATTATGATCACACTAATAATTTATTAAATTAAAATCAGTACATATGTCATGTTGCTAACCTTCAATCATAACTTTAAATAAGTAAAGAATCCACCTCCTTTTTTTTATATTGGTTGAATCGAGGAGAAGGGCATGTAATTAAACACATTCATCCCACAACTATTAGACTATTATGTTATTATGAGGGTTACTTCAATTATATTTTGACTCATATTAATATTAAGATAATGATTTATTAGTATATCTAAATTTGTTATGTTTTCACCTTAATTAGCACAAGGATCATGGATTTTTTACAATTGTACATGTTATTATAGACCAACTTTTCCAATACATAATGGTGTTTTTTGATTGAATAACTAATTAGGCATCATTCTTAAGTAATTGCATGATGCATTACAAAGACATATTATGCTTGTGTTATTAAGAAGTCTACTTTGATGCAACACAATATTGTTGTTTGTTATACCAAATCTAGAATGTGGTGGTGGAGACAAAAATGAAAGAAGAAAATCTTCGTCCTGCAATCAATAAAAAATTATACTATTAGAAGGACCATTTTTATTGAAGTTTCATCCTCATTTACTTAAGGATTATGGTATATTTGGGTTTATAATTTATGTCACGCCCACAATTTCGATGTTTTAAAACCACATTAATCCTTAAATAGTTATCTGGAAAGTTGCAAAAAAAAAGTGTTTTAAGTTATAAGGTTGCAAGGGGGTCAAACCCTAGTGTACGTCAAATTAATCTCCACCAAAAATTACTACATTACAAAGGATGAACCATGTCTAAGTTACATGATTAAATATTCTTAATTTATCTCTATGGTCAAATTAATTACAATCAACTACGAAGGTGCCATGAATTAATTTACTTGGTTAAATGTTTTTATCCTTCTTAAATTAACATTCAAACCCATAATTAATAAACCTTACCCTTAGTTACTTTAGTTCCAATATCTTAATAGCTTTAATGTCCATTTAAATAATTACAAAACATACTAGAAACTAAATAAATGAATTTGCACACAAGGGTAATTAAATGTCCCCATTCACCCATTTATACATACCTTTAAAATTATTTAAAACACCCATAATATTCATTCCTACATAACAAGTGTAATGTTGGCTCTAAAAGGAATGATAACAAAATCGTGCCAAGCCAAGAACAAAGATGCTAATAAAACACTACGATCTATAAGATGAAAGCAATTCGCCAGAATAAATTCACATAAACCCTTTGCAAAGAAATGAGCAACAATATCATATATTATTATGGAACTCAATGAAATACAATGAGAATGGTCCTATATATGCAAGGAATTATAAGAACCAATCAAGGTCGTAGATCAAGCCATAAATCAAGGAAATAATTATTCATCAAAGAACCAGTCAAGACATGAGTTAAGGTAAATACCTACTATAACAGGTTCTTAACCCTTGGATTTCATCAATTGTGGCCACTAAATTATTAGGGTTTGATTCTAACCCTAACTATCATTATGAAAACTTAATAAAACTTTTTCTTTTCCCCAGCCTCCTCATTCGGTGTCCTTTATTTCGTTTAATTTGTAGGGTGGAGAAACGGAAGCCATGGGAGCAACGAAGGAAGAAGCCATGAAAAATTTCAATAGAATAAATCATAGCTTAGTTTACATTATGGATTTATTATTGTAATATCTTTCATTTGAAGATTGAAGAGGTTTCCACTCCAAATCTAGAGTTGATATAAAGTTATTTTTATTTTGAGTTCTCTATTTGGGCCAAACCATACCTCCATTATAATGTATGAGATTGAGAATTTTAAAATATCTATTCAAAGATTTACTTTCTTTGAACAATGATTTTTTTCCCCTATAGTATGCTGGTAGTCACATTTTTACATTCAGTAAGCTCAGATATGAATTTGATCAAATTTAAATTTGCACACACGTAGATTTATATTTTCTGCCGTCAGTGATGAAACCATTGCCTAAATCAAGATGGCGGTCTAGTGACCGCCACTCTACCTGGGTGATGATTCAAAAACCATCACCTTGCCGAAGCGGTAGTTCAAAGACCACTGCTCTACAAATGGTGGAAGTCCTGTTCTTTAAAATCAGAACCTTCATTTCCATTATTTTTCAAAAAATAAAATTTACTAGAGTGTTTTTAAAGATCATCCTTAGCTTAGAATTACTATATTTAATTATTTAATATCTCTATAGTGACAAGAACACATCTATAAGATTATTTTCCTACAAAATTGTTTTCAACTCAAGGAAGAAATGAAACTTAATCTAATTCTATTTATCATTGTTTTTCCCTTTTTACAATAAAATGTAATCTATCAACAAGGTAACTTGTTAAAATTAATTCCTCTTTTCATTTCCATGACAACCATTTACTCAAAGAAACAACACAACTATTATACATTTAATTTTACTAAAAATACATTGTTATTGTTTTACACTTCTATGTTCTTCCTACACTCTTACAAAAATGCAACTTCCATAAGAATAATGAACTTTCCTTTTTTCTTTTCATTACAAGTAAAATTTTTAAACATGGTCTCCATTTTAATTCATTCTTCTACATACTACAATTGGAGGAGAAAGGAAAATAAACACTCCTTAATGAAATCTCTTCAAAGATAATAATACAACTTGGTAAATGAAACTTATAATGTAACATTTCTTTTTAAAAAATACAATACTACAAGTCTTTCACCTTAAGTGAAAATTACAAGAAGGTTTTTATCACAAATAAGGATTTCTTTTGGGCTTCAACAAATCCTCCAAATTTCACATCGCCAACAAAATCTCCACCATGTCTTCGCTTGATCACAACAACAAAAATTGGGGAGAGGAAACACTCTCCACCCAACCAATAATCCAATGAGGAGAATAAGCTATCCTCATCATTGGCCCCCGAGCCCCAACCACAATGAAATAAAAGATGGATCCAACTCATATAAACTATTACAAAGCTTCCACATCACAATACAAGATTTCACAATCATATAACACAGATTCATCATAATGAAACAATAACAAGAATAAAAGTTTCAAAATACACAAGGATTGAAAAATCGAAGCCAATGGAGCAAGGATCTGTGGGGAGATCAATTATGCCTCTCAATGGAATTAGATTCCCACCTTAAAAACCCTCCAATATACATCTCAAAATACCTTAAAAACTCTTATGCCTTCCTCAAGATTCTTTTATGCCTCCCACATTCTCTTATGCCTACCTACAATCTCTTATGCCTCCCTCATAAGGACCAAGTAAGAAATGCAAGCATTTTCTTATCCAAGGTGGGGCACCCAACTAGACTCCCTCCCAAAAAATGAAATAAACTTTTATGCCTCCCAACATATAAGATCCCTATAGCATTATCCTACACCATACTTAGGTAATCTACCCTAGAACCCAACAAGCATGCAAAAACAGTCAATAACATACACATATACACATATAAAAGAAAAAAATTAAAACAAGGGTGTAGCTCTTACCTTTCCATGGTAGAGCTTGATCTAAGAGTCACACACCAAGCTCCTTCAAGCCCAATCCAACACCAACAAGTTCCAACAAAATCGACAAGCACTCAGAAATACTCCAACTCTAAAAATACAAGAGCACAAATGAAATAAAGTAACCCCCAAACAAACAAAATAACCTGCATAAATAGAAAAGGTAGATAAGAGGGTGAAGTTTCTCCATGTAGGATGCCACATCACTTATCCTCAACTCCACATCACAAGTCAAACCTCAACCGCAATATACAATAAATTGGTGGTTAAGAGAAATGACAAACCTCTTATACACACCATCCCAACTCACACCCCCTAAGGACAGACTTTAAAAAACTATGTAAGAAAAGTGTAATAAATGCCACTTTTACCTTATAAAACACTTAACGGGGCCTATTTTTGACCCCCCTATCCATATAGGTAGGGTTGGTATAAGAAATTAAGACGTATGGGACAAGCTTAGATTGTACCACCGAGCCTCCAAAAATGACCTTTAAGAAATCAACAAAATATCTTCGAGGTAAGGTAGAGTCACAACAACTCAAATTGGGGAGAGGCTTACACTCAATCCAAACCAATATTCCAATAATCATAAGAACTCTATCCTAAATGAGCTCCTGTGTCACAACCCCAATACAACTACAATAACATCGATCTATTTAAACTTAATAAAAGCACAATAGATCAACAATACAAGATTTCACAATCATATAACACACAATCATCAGAATGAAACAATCAAAAGGCTTGAAAAAACAAAGCCAATCGAGCAAGGATATATGTGGAGATCACTTATGCCTCCCAATGGAATTAGGTGCCCACATTAAAACCCCTCCAATATACATCTCAAAACCTCATACAAAAGTTTCCATTATGTACCTCCCTAAATGATCTCTTATTCCTCCCACATTATCTTATGGATCCCTACAATCTCTTATGTCCTCCCTCATAAGACCAAGTAAGATAATGCAAGAATTTTCTTGTCCAAGGTGGGACACCCAACCCAACTCCCTCCCAAAACATGAAATAAAATATTATGCATCCATACAAATAAGATCCCAATAGCCTTATCCCAAACCATACTTAGGTAATCTACCCAAGAACCCAACAAGTATGCCAAAACACTCAAAAACATACACATATACACATAAAAGAAAACAATTAAAAAAAAAGGGTGTTGGTCCTACATTTCCATGGTAGAGCTTGATCCAAGAGTCATACATCAAGCTCCTTTAAGTCCAATCCAACACTAACAAGCCCCAAAAAATTTACAAGAACTCCAAAATATTCTAAATGGAATAATAAAAGAGCACAAAATGAACTGAAGTAACCACCAAACAATTACGAGAACTTGCATAAATAGAAAAGGGAGAGAAAAGGGTGAGGTGACTCCATGTAGGATGCCATATCACTTATCGTCCACTACACCTCACAAGTCAAACCTCAAACCCTAATGCTACAATAAATTGGTGGTTGAGAAGAATGAGAAACTCTTAAATTACCACAATATCAAACCCACATCCCCTAATTAGAACAAACTTTAAAAACCACTATGGAAGAAAAGCCCAATAAATAAATCTCCCCTTTTCATCTTACAAATCACATAATGAGGCCTAGTTTTGGACCCTTAATATGTAGATAGGGTTGCTAAAGAAATTAGGAGGTGTGGGACAATCTTAGCTTGTTCCAGAAGTCCTAAAAAATGGCCTTTAAGCCCAAATCTGAAATTCCAAGGTAAGGTAGAGTGTACAACACTCAAATTCACTTACACTTATCAAGATCATATAGACCAAAAGACAAACAAATCTAATAAATGACCCATTTTTTGCATCCAAAAATCACTAAATAACATGATAAAATTATTTAATGAAGCACATTAATCAATTAAGGATTAATTAAATTACATTACAAATAAACCACATACATAAAAAATAAGCAAAAAGGTGCACACAAGCCCATGGTCACGATTGGAGGTCATCTCGCCCATGGGAACATCCTAATGAAATTAAAACACACAAACAACAACATAACACAAGTTTCCATGGTGACCTTTGTTGTATCCATTTAGTATTCCATTGTGGTTGGTCTCCAATCCCCCTTTTTATTGTTGTGATATAATTACCTACAAAATCACCCAATACCTCCTTCGGCCTCACAGCTGCATCAAAACATCCAAGGATAAAATATACACATATAAATCAATAACCATTTGCATATAGCTAAATCATCATCTCTATTGACAATGCTACCATTTGTCTAAAATTTGAACATCTAAGTTCTATTTTTTTATCAGTATCAACAATATCCCAAGATTAGTTCAAATGCTAAACCCTACTCAACACTACATGAGAATTTAGAATGTTCAGTAATGCAAATATCAATAGCACAGCATCACCATCAAATATAACATGTCTCTATATGTATATAAGAATCCACACAATCATACTATGAATCACAATCCATAAAAATCAGGATATATCTATCATCTAACATAATTCTAAACCAAAATGATATAATAAAATCCATGTCTATACTCAGAAATAATCAAAATCAATATATAATAAGTGTTGAAGAGGAGTGGCCACTACATCCCCCTCCCCTTAGACTCGAATTATTTATGGAAGTCACTGAAATAGGTGGGGAAACTGTACTCATAGAAATGTAGCATCCTCCAATGTAGTAATAGTCTCGTCATACATGTCCGTCAATCTCTCAGCCTCAAATCCCCAATGTTCTGTGCTCTAAAATATGCACAAGATCCACCATCATCTCCCCCTGCTTCTGCACCTGTAATGCGATCCAATCTAATACATGAGATGGATCTGGGATATATCTCCTAAGAACATGATACGTGAAACACATCATGCACCTGAAGATAAGTTGGGTGGACCAAGGATAGATGATAAGCTAAGGGACTGATCCACTCCAAGATCTCAAAAGGACCCATGAATCTAGGAGAAAACTTAGAGCCTTTTCTGTAATGGATAAGAATCTTATGAGGTCTGACATGAAGAAACACCTTCGTGCCCACCTCATAACTATAGTCAAATCTCCTCTGATCTACATACTTCTTCCTATAATGTGCCTCTTTAAACCTCTAACAAATCAAAACAACCTGCTACTCCATGTCCTGTAACAAAGCTAGGCCAATGGATGATTTGTCCTCAAATCTATTCCAACTCAAAGGTGTTCAGCACTCCCTTCCATACAATTCCTGAAAAATTGCCAGCCAATCAAACTCTAGAAGTTTTTTTATTTGGAAAAATCCTCCAAATAAAATTACTCCTCCCACTTCGACTTATGATCCATGACATACATCCGAAATATGTCCTCTAAAATATGATTCACCCACTCTATCTAACCATTTTTCTCTGAATGATAGGTTGTGCTGAAGTTGATGCTCGTCCCAAGGGCATATTGCATGGTAGTCTAGAAGTGTGATGTGTACAAAGGATCATGGTTACAAATGATCTTCTATGGAATCCCGTGTAGTCTAACAATCTCATCCAGGTACACTCTTGCTACTGCACTAGTTGTATAGGTGGTCTTCACCAAAGAAAAATGAGCCACTTTCATCAGTCCATCCACCGTGACCATGATGGCATCATGGTGGTATCTCGACGTTCACTAGCCCTACTATGAAATCCATGGAAATGGTGTCCCATTTTCACTTTTGGGATAACATGTGGGTAAAGAAGGCCAGACTGGATGCTGATGCTTGGCCTTCACCCTCTGGCACTCTAAACAACATGACACAAACTGAGCTACATCTCTCCGAAGATCTCTCCAATGGTAAAGTTTTCTCAAGGTGGCATGCATCTTTCTTCACCCCCAGATGGGCTGAATAAGGTGCAAGATGAGCCTCTGCCAAGATATCCTATCTCAAGAATTCCATCCCTAGGTACATAGATCCAATATCTTGGTGTCTGAGAAGTTCCATCCTAATCTACTCCAAATCCATCAAACTTCCCCTCGTGGGGTATCTGAGACTCAATCTCTGATCTCGCCACATGGTAGAAACTGTCATGAGGAAGTTACTGCAAAATCTTGCTCTGTAAATCTCTACCCACTAAAGTAGCCAAAGCCAAATGTCTCCATCTACTCAAAGCATCAGAAAATCATTCTCCTTCCCTTTCATAATTCTCAATCTCCATGTCATACTCGTAATAGAAACTCCATCCAACGTTGCTTGATGAGCATTGATATTGGGTTGCGTGAAGAGGTGACGAAGACTCAAGTGATCAGTCTTGAGTATAAATCTCTAGCAAAGAATGAAATGTCTCCATCTAACAAAGCATGCATAATTGGTGCAAGATCAAGCTCATGAGTTAGATAACTGAGCTCATAATCTTTGAGTTTCCAAGACTCAAAGGCAACCACATGGCCCTCCTACATCAAAACACCACCTAGTCCTGCAAAGGAAGCATTTGTACAAACGAAGAACTCTCAATGCAGATCTGACACTACAAGAATCAATGATGACGTAAGGCATCCCTTCAATGTACTAAAGGTCTACTCACATCCATCAAATGAAATAAAATTCTTCCCTTTCTAGTGAAGGGAAGTATAGAAGTGTGCAATCTGAGAAAATTCATGAACAAATCTCTTGTAGTAACTTGCTAACCCCATGAAACTGCGCACCTTGGTAAATCTCTTGTATAAATATATGAACACTAATAGACAATAATGTGCAAGGAATATTTATGGATAGGATTACTAAAAATACATAAAGCAACTTACAAACATTATTTTGGAATTACATTCTTAAGTTTAATAAATAAATAGTTCACAAATAATATTAAAAAAGACAGCAAGAATAAAATGAAACATCAAAAATAAATAATGTAAAAGGGATGGAAAATATCAATATAATGTTCTTTGAATAATAAATTTGACACAATAGATAATTATATGTATTTTTTAACGATCCCATGTAATATATTTAATCATGTAACTTGATGTTTTCAAATACTAATCAGTAAAATTATTCATATTTTATAATATTTATGAGGATGTTGTAGAATGTTATAAGTATATTTTTATAAAATAATCCTTGTTCCGCTACTAGATATGATATAATAAATCAAATAAATATAATGGTAAATGAGGAAACAAAGGAGGGGATACTAACCATTGTCAAATATGAGAGTGTTGTTAGTAGTGTTTACGATATTACATCTTATATTCATTCAAAATAATGTATTATTAATTGCGTTGGTTTGTGTGTGTTTGTTTCTTTTTCGATATATACACCTATTGTTCATGTTTTTTGAGATGAATTATCTCATGAATACATATATAAAATCATTTATTTCCTTGATATCAAATGGATTCTTAGATTTCTATTGGAATATCTTATAGATAAATGCTAAATTAAACGAAAATCATACTAGATGGACACTTGAGTACAAAATGGTATCACTTAAACACTCTATAAAAAACAACTAACACATACCTTCAAATTTTATGAGGATATGATCATATTCTATCTGATATAGGAGCATTCTGAGAGATGTACGTGATTGAATATATTTTGTGATTTTTTTGTCAAGTAAGGTGGTGTGCACAAGAATGAAAGTGTATCGGCTACGAAGATAGGGAACAAATTTTTTTTTCATGGTAGTGAACAAAAGGTTTTGAGGGAGAAATGTGTGGAAATTTGATAAGTTATAAATGAGGAGAGATGTTGGAGAAAATCATATGATTTTGGACCAGACCTATGAACAAGAAAGAAAATATTTCATCCATAAATATAAAGTGCACATGGAGAAACATTTACATCTTGAAAATGACAAATTAGTAGATATAGAAAGGATTCCAACGAAGCTATGATGTGGAGTTCTACATGTTCACTCTTCTCAAATACCTAGGAAGGATATTGAATCTAGGCCTCAGCAAGATTATGAGAGAATTCTATGTAGGGTTTCACTTTCCTTATGGATGGGAAATAATACTTATAAATACATACTTTAAACCTTGTTTTAGGAGACAATAAGTTAAAGGTGAGAAGGAATTAGAGGTGAAAAACTTTCCGAATCATCACCTTGTAACTCTATAGACTCTAAAAATCCATTAAGGGCTGATTTTTATAGATGGAATTTGTCTTTTATGAAAATGAACTGAGTTTTTTTAGTAAATCATCATATTGAGTTTATTTTATAAACGTATTAAGGTCATCTCGATCCCATCAATTGACGTCAATTTGGCATCAAATCAAGGTTACATACCTTAGAGTGAAATTTGGAAGAAAAGGATTGGTAGAACATAGACCAAGAGGAAAATATTTAAAAAGGATAAAATATGGCTCTGAGAAGAGCTATCAAAGTGATCATATCATACACATTCAATACATCAAATTTAACAATCATGGGAGTGCTAGAACAATTGATGAAATATTTAAGTGGTATGAGATCAAAAATGGAAGTTTTTGTGGAAGATGTGTGAGAGGATTTATGGCACCGAAAGCATTAAGTTATGATAAAGCTGAAGTATTAAGGATAGATGTACACAATTCATGGGTTTCTAAGGATATGCAAGAAAAGGATGAAGTAATAGGTGAAGAAGAGGAAAAGTTTCTACAAGAAATTTCCAAAATGGTATGTGGACCATGAATGGATTTCCTGTCACTATTTGCAAGGTTTGACATAAAAGAATTTGTAGATTGGTGCACATGTCTACAAGAATACTTTGACTTCAGAGAAAAAATTGACCCCAAATGCACCAAAGTATATTCAACCAAGTTAAAGGAACATGTAGAATTATAGTGGAAGGCTATACAAAATGAGATACGAGAAAGAGAGAATGATAAGATAGTGGACCGGGGTTGCATGGTTATGAAAATGAGGAGTAAGTTTTTTTCCATTTGATTAGTAGATTAACTTATTTAGAAGGTATAAAATACAAGAAAAAAAGAGATGTCAGAAAGGACTACATAGATAATTTCCACCAAATAATGATAATATTTGGATATACCGAAGTTTTTGAGGAGATGATGATGTAGGGGTATAATTCAATGAAGCATAAAAGTATTTAATTCTCCATACTTGTCATGTTTATAAGCTATTGAAGTTTTTATGAGGTCATAATGAGCAAAATGAGCTGTTCTCAAATTTACACTTGTGCAAAAACATAAAACTTGAAACTTCATTACAATGGATGGCATTGGTGAAGTGACCCTAAGCTAGGGGAGGTTATTTCAGTCCAATATTTTTTTTGTTGGATTAATTAATGACTACATGTAATTTACAGCTATGTGTGCTGTTACAAAGCATAACAGATCACATAGTCTACAATTTCATGATTTTCTTAAGAAAAAGAACATAAATCCCTAAAGGACATATGTGTAATCTTGATGAAGACTGAAAATAGATAATAGATGAAGTGTTAAGTTTTGGAACATCAATCATAGTTGTAGATTGCAGTAGTCAAAGTTCATCGCTAAAGTTACAGGTATTTTAAAGTTCTTTCCTTCATGATCAATACATTCAATTATGTGATTGAGTTGTCAATTCATTATATAGTCCATATACGAAGATTAAATGTAGAAAGAAATACACAACTCAGTTTAAGAATTCAATGTTTTATTTATAAGGAATTTCAAATGTTCCCACACAAGCCGTGGGATGTAACTCAAAATTAAATTACAACTACTAAAGTAAGAGGTACATATGCATAAAAAATAAAGTAAAAGAGTATGAAAGAACCCATCATTCCTTGGGTTTCTTTCATTTTGGGTTATGCATTTACAGCCCCAGCTTTGCTCCATCTTCATCCTCTCTTCTTAGCAAATGGAATTGTACCTATAAATAAGAAAAGGAAATATTGTCAATCGCGAGCTCAGGGTTGATCCATATTCTTATAATATCTAATTTCATGCAACTGGATCTCCTACCATCAGGAGGTATAAATTACATTACGATCAAAGGCATAACTAGTAAAATCCCTATTATGTAGCAGCATACATGACTCATTCACTCAAAAAGAAGGATAGAGAAAAACTATGGAATAAGAGAGAGGCCAAAAATCCTAATTTTTTCTAACTAGTTTATCTAAATGCGCAGAGACAAGTAAGAAGAAATAAGTGTTCATTTTGTAACTTGAATTAGAAAATTACATTTATTTCATTTTATACTAAAAGCTGAAGTATGCCAAGATATGCTTGTACTAATTGACAAAATAAATGCAAGTTTAGTGCTACAATTTCTAACAACTAGAATAAGAGAAACTGCAGTTGAAACAAAATGGAAAAGGGAATATGAGAAAAATTTGATAGCTCTTCACCATGTAATATAGACTTTGTTCATATTTTCATTATGTTATTTCAAACGAATACACGTTGGATAGCTGTAGGAAATCAAATAGTATGCAGAAAGGAGATAATACATTATATAGTCAAAGCTATAGATTTAGATAAATACAAGTTACTTCATGATAGAGAACAACTTCAGTTACAATAGAAATAAGGATGCAGAGGGTGATTCATATTGAAGAGATACAACACAAAATGCAACCAATTTAGTATATAGGTACATAATCAAATTCAGAGTCAAAGAATACAAGTGCAATTACAAGTTACAAAGGATCAATCCAAAAATGAACTGATGGGAGAGGTACATAAGAGATGCAAGATAACATATTTTATAAGGAACCATTCTTCAGAAAATAAAATCATGATACGGAAATTAGGATAGCAATTTTATATCAATAGGGTTTAATAATCTTGAACTTGGAAAACTTTGCTACATAATTAACATCTTCAATACATACTATCTTTTAGAGTCAAATAAACAAAATAGTTCAACATGTATCTTGACTAAAAGGAACAATTATAAAAAATGCAAAGTTTGAAGCGAGAAATGGAGGCAACCGGTCCTGTTGAGAAATTGAAAGGTTTGTTTCAATGCATGAATTTTAGAGAGCATAGTGTGGAGTCACAATGGTTAAGAAAATATGTATGGAAAGGTAAGCTTTGGGATAAATTTAATTCACACAAAACCATTTAACCAACATGAGTTGAACTAGACAAGAGAGTTCAGGAGTCTGGAGTAATAAAATATGGATGCAATTGTCTTTGAAATTGGCATATAATCACAAATTCTATTATTAGCACATATTTTCTAGTAATTCAAGGAGTGGAAACAACAAGATCATAACAAAAAGAATGTGAATTTACAAGCTATTTGTGATCAAGCATCAGGTACAGTTTTCTTTTGCAACTAAGAAACAAAATTCTTAATTTTTTGAAGTATGGGAATCATGGATCAATGAGCAGAATCAAGATTTTTCAAGATCGGAGAACTAGTGGACCGAATATACATATCAAAGTTGTACTTTTGGAAGCATATCATTAGAAGGAAATCACTGAAAGATAAAAGGAGAGGCTTGTTGCATTTGAATTTTCTAACTTTTGTTTTCATATGTGGTTGTACACACTTCATGCATTGAAAACTAGTCAGGAGTGAGCAAGTAAATGTCAAATACAACTAGAAAAGATATTCCCTAGAATTCATTGTTAGATTTTAGATTGGAAAAAAGGGAAAACAACCTTACAAAATAAAAAACAATACAAGTATTTCAGATTCCTCTTGTACAAGCTATAGTAGTTTCAGGAGCTTTATATTTCTATACATGAACAAAAGATTTTCCAGTCTTCAAAGCTACATGAGATCCAGGATATTTTCATTAAACAAGTTAAGTAGAGCGATTCCCCTGGACTTTAAGGATAGAGGAAATGATATGCACTTACAGCTATGAGAATTGAAGAAAATAAGTAAATAATTACTCAGGATGATGTCATCAAGATGCAAAGAATGGGCAATGCAAGAGTATCAAGTTTTAATGAGACATCTGAAAGTTACAGCTCAAAAAAATACGTCCATGGACAAAAGGAACATAATGTACCAAGCGAAGATATATTTTGAAAAGGAAAGCAAACCCAATTTTATTTGCACACAGAAGTGTTAATATGCAAGGCAGGATGAATTTCTAGAAAGGTCAAGTTCTTCAAAACCCCTTAATTTGCAAAGAGAAGTGAATGGATAGAATGCGTTTTCCAAATTTGAAATTGATTACCATTTATAGAAAACACAAGAAAATGTAACTAAACTACATGCTCAGGAAATAAGAGTGCATACCACATCAATGACGGCCAATTCTTCTTAATAGATGACCAATTTCATAGTAGGAAATCAAAATTCATACATTAGAAGCCCGAAAACTCAAATGAACTTGGATCTACATAACAACACTAACAATATGCCATTATAACAGAGGTATAAAGAATGATTTAATCAAAACAATCTTAAAACTTAGGGATAACCCATATCTCACAATGAAGTACAAGGAAGATTCATAATTTAAGACTTTTCAATTAAATGGTTGCCAAATGCCTTAGATTTAAAAAAAGAAATATGCAAACTTATTGAGATTTTATGGGAATAATCAAAAGAAATGAACTTACCAGTACATTTATCATCAAATCTTTCGAAACCCTTGTTTATATCATGTGGAAATGAGAGTGATGAATACCCAAAATGATTTTTGAGCTCAAAGATCAAGGTTATACAAGAAGATGCAGAAAAACACAAGAGTTTCGAAATGTTAATGTTAACTAAGCTAAGATGACTGAGGGAGAAAAGTTATAACTTGAGGATCCAGAGGATCACCTTCAAATAATGGCCTCCATTAAAGTTTACACAATTTTCTTCTAAATCCATAGAAGCATAATGTTTCTAAAGTATCAGTTCCAAGTTACAAAATAACAATGAAAAAGTTATAAGTTTGTAGAACCAAAAAGCTCACCTTTTCATTTTATGAAGACCACATAAAATAATTCAAATGGAGCACCAAAAGCCATAGCTATGAAATTAAGAGCTCTAAGGCTACAAAGATAACATCAAATATCAACTGAATCCCGCTTAGAATCTATAAACAGATTAAAAAAAACAAAAATACAAATGCAGGAGATCTCAGAAAACTAATTTATATGAAGAAACTGAGCTTAATAAAGATCAACAATGGTATCCTGACGAAATTTTGATAGGGATTCTCCCGCAAAGTGAGAAACACATAATGAGCAAACATTAGGTTTCTTTTCCTTCTACCCAACTGAAAACTCAACATCTCAAGATTAACTATCCCAGAGTTGTCATCAACGGTGGAGATATGAAGGTACATGATCCAACAGTTGGAAATGACAACCCAATCCAGCTACCGAGTAATTCATCAATAGCTGATATAAAAGGTGATAGAAGATCAACGACATAAACATTTTCCAACTCCAACGTAGGTTCACATTTATTAAAGACAGAGGATCAATGATCAACATTCAAAGTTACAAAGATCAATGTCTTGCAAAGCACGAACCATGTTAATTAAAAATTGTAAATCATAATCATGGTTTTGAAGATCAATGATAGATATCAAATGCTATAGGTAATCAATGATCACAGTCAAATTTCTGATTTCCTATTCCAATTAGGGTTAAATAAAATGTCAGTGATATGTATGCGAAGGGGTGAGTCACCGTGGAGAGGGGACCAGTTCAATTAGATCTTTATCATTGCAATTAACCTTATAAAGTCTAAATATTCAAAAAAATTCCAACCAAATCATATGTATGCAATGATCTTTCCAAAAGTGGTCTAACGTCCAATATGCCGACCAAATCAAATTAGGCTGGTGACTATAGTGACATGACTTTGGTCTAGTCAACTTAATTCAAGTGATCACCTTTTTCAATCCATGATGACACTAAATGGTGAAATAATATGCATACCTATGTCAGGTCAAAAAAGTCAACATCCCTTAAAACAATTCATATTACCTTAATATCTTTATATGGAATAAAGAAGCACAAGTGGCAATTTTTCATGCAAGGAAGGTAATTTTGCATCATAATCACAGTGGTCCCCACTTAGGCTAGTTTTCACAAGGGTAACATAACGTGTAAAGGATAGGAGAATTCCCATGTAGGTGGGTCCCATCAGTATAGGTGAAATATTGCAAATCAAACACTATTTTTTTTTACTTGTAGGGAGATTATTTTTGCATTTGCATCTAAGGGACAATTTAAAGTGCTATTTTTTCAATTACAAGTGGATCAAGTTGTAAATGCCACATCATTAAATAGAAGAAATAAATTGCATGAATTGGAGAAGATTTTCTCATCAAGAAAAGTTTATTATTAGCAAAATTATTCACCCAACTTTTTAAAAAAATAGAAGAGTCAACTGCAGTTTGACTGAGTTATATTTCTGTAAACAAGGCTATGTTAGTGCAAAATCATAGCACCCCTGAATGTACTGATGTGTGTACATCATGAAGTGTTATTACACAACATGGGACCATCTCTCAAGTTGTGGGACTTGCAAAACTTGGGATGGACCTCCGGAGAAATTCGGTTCTTGCTTCCTAATATACTTGTGACAAGCTACTCCAGTGCATGTAGAATCTAACTAGTCCTAATCTAACCATTCCAAGAGGACAAGGAGAGAGATAAAGTGAAAGAGCCTACACTAAGTACTTATACACTAGAAAAAGAACTGGAGAAATACTTTGATCAGGGAGAATGAAACAGGGAAGAGGGAACTGAGGGAGGTCAGATAGAAGTGACATAGATCTAGACCCAAATCCTCCATTAAAACTCCACAAAGCATGACATCTTACACCTGCAAAGGTGAAATACATAAATAGAGAGAAAACACAAGATAGAGGGGCATAAAGAAACAAAAAATAGTTCCAAGGGTTGAAAGATGCCATGAAACAAGATTTTATTTCTCTATAAGGTGCATAGACTATTACATGCAGTGCTCTGAGGGAAAAATACGCTTTCTAGGTATAGGAGAAGGCCTACAACTCAAATGGAGTCAGGAAATGACTTTGAAAAACTTTCCCCACAACAAGAATGTCCCTCCCTTCTCAAATGAGAAGTGTTACAATATATAGATGATGAAAATCGTGAGGGAAAGAAGAGAAGCTCAATCCTTCTCTTTAAATTTTAACCACCGATTATTAATGCCCCCTGTGAATCTACCTACAATCTATCAATATTTTCACTCTATGTCTATTAAGTGTGTTTAAGAAGGAAGATGGCGGATTGAATCAAATCAGAACTAGTTGTTGAAGCAATCAGATTCAACATTAATGGCCTGAAAGACATTCTCCCATTTTTCACCCACATTACCACATAAAAATTAAATTTTCATGTTCCCATGGCATAGACAAGGTGGAGACCTTTCCAACAGTGCAAAATTTGTTGAATTCCAAGCACTGGATCGAAAGATATGTTCATTTGACCAACTCGTCGAGTCTTTCCTTACATCGGAGGTTAGGTTTAATGCTTCGCATTTGCATAGATGTGGGGACTCGTGCACTATGTTGTTGACTTCCTTGCTCCACTACCCACATTGGTCTACTCAACTCATCAACCGAGTCACCTTGCTATCGGGGATCGGGCTTTAAATTTTCATCAAAATTAGGATAGGGGCATGCATTTTCATCATGTATCTCTAATAGCCCAACCCGATGCATCGATTCGAATTAACCTTGGACTTACCTGGAGGTCTGCCTCGTGTCTTACCCTCTGATCCCCTGCTCGTGGCAAAAATTGTCAAATTGCCGCGAGATCCACCAACATCCCAACATTGACTTTTCAACATGTCCATGTGGCGAGGTGATGCGTGTTTGGGGACCATTTCTATACCTATACCCACTGAAGACTGCACTGAAGATCCATGTGTCTTTGACCCCTCGTGCATGACATGTTGCATCTGTTACCAACTTGCGAGGCCGCTTTCGTCCCACGTCGAGTCGCATTCTGCTTGCGACGTGGACCATAAGTCCAATCCCTGGACACATTGAACCCTGACCGACAAGTGTGAGATTCAGCCTAAGTGATTTACTTTTGCCCCAGTGCCATATGAGGTATAACCCTATCTCTCCCTCACATTGACCTACCTCTAGCTTGCCGAGCTCATTCAACCCCGACTCTGTCCCTTTTTTGGACCTAGGACACATGAAAGGCCTGTGCTCATTTGGAAACCACTCAGCATTTTACCTTTGAAGGAGCATCATTTCAACATGTGGCTTCTTCCGCTGACACCTTTATACTTAACAATTTTAAGCCCACCCTATCCGTATTTTGAATTTTTAGATGTTGACTCTACCCCTCTTCGGGCCTGGGACATGTGGAGGCTTGGCACTTTTTTGAGTCTCTGACTTTGGCTTCAATCTTTGGAGGTGCATCGTTTGGACACATGGCAACTTCCACTGTCTCCTCCATACCTCGCCAATTTAAGCCTGCTCTGAATATTTTGTGAAGCTTAAAGAGTTTGAGCCTTTCCCCATCTTCCTCCTTTGAGTCTCTAGTTTCCTTGACATTGTTTTCCCCTTTTGAGCCCTTGGTTGTCCATTTTTAATCCCGTCTGTAACCTGATCGTTATAGTTGAAACGTGTGCTCATGCAACAGAAGAGAATCTTAGATTTATTCAGTGTGGGGTAATTTGATCCTTCCTAGACCTTGGTACTCCGTTGTAGAGTCTCTCGGTTGCCTGATTGTTGGATTTGAATGTAAGTTCTTTGGTTTCTTATGCGCAGGGTAATTTTTGACCAATTTTACTCAGGGGGAAATTGGGATAACTATTTTGCAACTCATGGGGACATCTGCTTGCTAGAAGAATAAATCAGTAGCCCTGAAGCATCCATTGGGTATGGAGTAAAGAATAATAGCCTGATATTTATCCTTTTTCTTTGAAAACTTGATCCTCAAGCCGTTACAAGCCCAGCTACTTTCTTAGCAACCTTGAACCTTTTCTGGAAATGGACTACCTCAAGACTTGATTTTAGTTGCTGTATATTTGTTTTTTATTTAAAACTAGCAACTTTTACAGGAAACTATGGGTCTCTCTATTGTGAATACTAAAGGCCCTGGCCTCTGCACGTGCAGAGCAATACGAAAAAAACTATGTACAAAGACAAACATCATACATGCTTCAAATGAAATATGTAGAGTGTACACAAGCACTTCTTCTACTGGAAACAAAATCTACTCCTACTCCTACACTAACTAGAGAGAAAAGGAACTTCAACCAAATCCTGCAACTGACAATGAGAAGTATCTTCCTTTTCTCAAAAGGGGCAGCCATGTAAATGGCTTGTCACTGAATATGGGTTCCTGGATGATTGAAAAAATGACCATAAACCGGTCCTCCACCCAAATCATCAAGGTATCAACTGGAAACCATAAATTTACCTCTTTAGTCTACTACTCACTTGGTTCTGGGAGGTATTGTTGTTGATCCTTGGCACTTTGAGGCTCTCCCTCATGCTTAGAGGAAAGCATGACTTGTTGTGGCTTCTCCCTTGGCTCCAATGAAGCCAAGTATCTAATAGGGCATGGTCTGATCTGATGGATGTGCCTCTGGTTTTGAATCTTAACTCCAAGAAAGGAGTCTTCTTTCTGACCTTCCTGAGTGGATGGTGTGAGAGGGATGATGAAATCCTCTTGCCTTTTCTCTTCCTTCTCCTATGAAGAACATGGAAGACTTATGTCTTCTAACCTTTGTTCTAGAGAGTTGTCATGAAGTGAAGGTTGCTGTCCTTGAATGTCCTCATCCATGGCACCAAGCTCCTGTGCTTGGAAGGTGGATGATGGAGGAGAAAATGATGTAATTTCCTCAGGCTCCTCTCCATAAAAGAAATCCTATAATTTAGACTGATAGTTTCTCTCCTTGTTTACTTGTTGCATGTTCTCAACCTCCTCCATGGTGTCCTCTTATTTTGCATCTTGCTCACCATGGTTCCCTTCATCCTCCAACATGAAGTTTTAAAGTTCAAACTCCTCTTCAACATTAAAGATTAAAGGGGATGAAGTGGGTGGAAGAATTGAAGGTTCTTCTGTAACCTGATCCACATGTGGAGCCTCTGAAAATGTATGGTCCTCCTCCATCATGGGTTCATCCCCCAAATTAGGCCCTTGAAATGAAAGTAAGCAATCTCCAATAATGCTTTCTTCATTGAGTGGATTCAACTCTGATTTGATCTCTCCCAACTCACCCTCTTTAATGGCGATTGGAGCTGATTATTCCTCCTCATTAACCAGTTGTGCAACTTGGATTAGATGAGCATCCTCTACAGATAGAGTGCCATTAGGGACACTACATTCAGAGAAAACAAACTATTGATCTTCCTCTTCTTATTTTTGTTCCTTCTCTACTGTAAACACATCCTCAACCACCACCAATTCTTCAACCTTGACCTCCTCTGTTGGCTTAATCATTAAGAGGATATTTATAAACCTAAACCTAGAAGCCCAATGCTTCAGATCTTCTATCATTTCTTCACTATTGGGTTCCTCTTCTTGTTGTTCTTCTTGACTGGATTCTTGAATTTATTCTCAGTATGAACTTCAAAAAACAAGAGGAGTGATAGGTTGGGGTTCAACAAACTTTGCAATTTTTTTTGATGGGGAGGGAGGTGGAACTTATTTTTTACTTGGAGGTAATGATTAGTTGGAAGGTAAAAGGGCATAAGAAATGAGATGGGATGGAAGACTAGGAGACGGAGAAAAGAAATCAACACTTAGGGCAGAAAGTTAGGGACTTGACTCTTGATCATGCTAAAAAGATAAAGTTTGAGAAAGAGAAAATGAAGAGCTAGGAGGTGGTGGACTTACCCATTGACAAGTTTTGTTTTGTCCAAATCATATGCATCAATATCCTCAATCCATTGTGCAAGTTGAGGCAACACTTCAATCATGAAGTCAAGATTCTCCTGAGGGCTATAATGTTTGGAAATGGGCCTCCCCATGGACAAGGTGCCCTAAAACCAATCCTAAATGATTTCATTTGTGTTGTATGCCTAGACTACACCATGTCATATTCCATCCTCTGAATCTTCTCTGGTAAACTAGAATTTTCCATCTAGTTGTCACCATTGTATGCCTCCCCTTTTTCTTGATAAGCTCCATGGCCAAACTGGATTTGAGGCTTCTCATATGGGTAGGCATAATGGTCCTAGTTCTGATCATAATGATGATCTGGATGAATTGAGAAATGCATTGGAGGTGAAATGTACTGTTGTTGCTGCAAATGTGAGTTCCAAGATGGAAATGAAGTCATGATTGCACAACTTCATGGAATGGGAAAAAATGAAAGTGATGGAAGAAGAAAAATGGATAAAAATTGGTGGAAATGGATGGAAAAGGTCTGCAACTTAGATGATGGGTTATTGACCAGATGGAGTCGCCAAGTGTGCTTTGAATGTACCACTAAAGGATGAATCCCACCAAGAACACATCAAATTGATGAAATGAAGTGGTAAGGTGCTTCAAACCTGTCCGATCGGGTGTGCCAAAACTATTAGTGTAAAATCACAGGACCCTCAAATTTCCTGATGTGTGTGGGGAATTCAGTGTGATTGCAAAACATGGGACCATCTCTCAAGTTGTGGGACTTGCAAAACGTGAGATGGACCTCTAGAGAAATCTGGTTATTAGTTCCTAATCTACCTGCCACAAGCTATTCCAGTGCAGGTAGAATCTAAGTAATCCTAATCTAACCGTTCTAAGGGTATAGTGAGAGAGAAAAGGTGAAAGAGCCTACACTAAATAGTGATACACTAGAAAATGATGTTGTGAGATATGTTGTTGAAGAAGAATGATACAGGGAAGAGGGAACTGAGGGAGGTCAGATAGAAGTAACATAGACCCAAACCCGAAACCACCATTGAAACTCCATGAAGCATGACATCTTACACATGCAAATGTGAAATACATACACAAAGAGAAAAAACAAGATAGGCACAAAGAGACAACAAAACAACTCCAAGGGTTGAAAGATGCCACGAAACAAGATTTTATTTCTCTATAAGGTGCACAGACTATTACATGTGGTGCTCAGAGGAAAAAATACACTCTCCGGGCATAGGATACGGTCTATAATGCAAATGGAGTCGGGAAATGACTTTAAAAAACTTTTCCCATGCCTAGAATGTCCCTCCCTTCTAAAATGAGAAGTGTTACAATGTATAGATGATGAAAATCAAGAGGGAAATAAGATAATCTCGATCCTACTCTTTAAATTTCAACCACCCTCTGTTAATTCCCCCTACGAATCCTCCCATAATATATGAATTCCACCACCCTATGTCTGTTTGGCATGTTGAATAAGGAAGAACGACGGATCAAATCAAATCATATCTAGTTGTTGAAGCAATTAGATTCTACATTAATGGCCTGAAATATTTTTTCACATGTTTCACCCACATAACCTTGTCAAAATTAATGTTTCAGCTTTCCATGGTGTAGACTAGGTCGAGACCTTTCCAATGGTGCCAAATTTATTGAATTCCAAGCACTAGATCAAAATATATGTTCATTTGAATGTTTGAGTCTGGTCTGTACAAAAATTACAAAAACTAGTTAACAGAATGGGTGCTTGGGCCCGACACTCACCTTGTGGATTTTGACACAAAAAAATATAAAATGTAAGAAATGCCCCACATCCACACAATTAATTTTTCCAAAAAATCATCTTCGGGCACACCGATCCTCATCTTCCATTTGGGCGAACAATCTCTTCAAGGCCTCCTGGCTCGCATGCAATTGAGGCTTGACACATGACTCCTTGGGCATCAACGGAGGTGTGGATTATTTTTACACTTTACACATTCTCAAGGAAAAAATTTTAAATTGTCTCTGATGATCTGCCTTCCCACTTTGACTTTTCAACATGGCCATGTGCCGAGCTAGCGTGTGTTTGTGAACAATTTTTAGATTTACCTTTTAAAGATGCGCTGAAGAGACACATGGTGCCTCCTGTGGCTTTCTCTATTTGTTTGTGTTTTTGGCTAAGTCCTTTTATTTGATGTGACCATAAGTCTATCCCTGGACATGTGGAGGGATGGCGTAATTTTGAGTCTCCAGCCCAAATTTTACTTTTAAAATAGTGTCGTTTTGACACTTGGCTTCCTCCACTGGCCTGCCTCTGATGTGACTATTCAACCCCGACTCTATTTTTTTCTTGGACCTGGGACACATGGAAGGCCCACACTCATTTGGAAACCCACTCATGATTTTACTTTTGAAGGAGTGCCATGTCAACACGTGGCTTATTCCGCTGACACCTTTATACTTAGTCATTTTAGGCCTGCCATGTCTACCTTTTGAATTTTTAGTTGTTGACTCTGCCCCTCTTCAGGCCTGGGACATGTGGAGGCTTATCACTTGTTTTAGTCTCCAAATTTTGATTCAATCTTTGGAGGTGTGTCATTTGGACACATGACAACTTCCATTGTCTCCTCCATACTTAACAAATTTAAGCCCACTCAGAATCTTTTGTGAATCCTGAAGACTTTGAGACTTTCCCTATCTTCCTCCTTTGAGTCTCTGGTTTCCTTGACATTGTTTTCCCCTTTTGAGCCCCTGGTTCTCCATTTTCGAGCCCATCTGCAACCTAATCGTTAGATTTTAAATGTGGGCTTGTACAATGGAAGGGAATCTTATATTTCTTTTGTGTGAGGTAGTTTGATCCTTTGCAGACCCTGCTCCTCCATTGTAGAGTCCCTCTGTTACATGATTGTTGGATTTAAACGTGAGTTCTCTGGATTCTTCTATGTGGGGTCTTGCTTGACTAATTTTACCCATGGGGCAAAATTGGGATAACATGTTATTAATGCCTCATTGTATTAGCATGTTTATTTTTATTCCTTTATTTATTTAGGATAAAGGATAAAAATAGGATGCATGAGAGAGTACAATTTTTAGTCTATTTTTAGGAAGGGTATGATGAATAATTTTGCTATATGGTGTGTACATTAGAAAAGCACAGAGGGAGGATGTTTTTGGACACATGAGTGTTGAAGCAAACTTTTGCAGTTTTACCCCTTTAAAGGAGAACTATATTTTGTCTGTCCAATAATTCACAATCTTGTGTATGTCTTCTTAATCCTTGTGAATGTCAAATTCCCTAGTTAATCATCCTACCCTATTACAAATTTAGTAATTTCTACATGATATTAGTGTGCATGTGCATCTTAATAGTATTGTTGTAAATTTTTCCCTCAATACATCAAGTGTCTACCTTAATATTCTACTAAATATTATTGGTTTGTGCATCAAGAATATTTTTGCGCATACTAAGTCAAAGCCCCAATTAATTTTGGTATATCACCCTAGTTTTCAATTCATTTATAGTCATTTTTTTTACCCCCAAAATTAGTTTGGGATACATTAATAAGGAACCGTCATTAATATAGGAGACTCAACTCAATAATAGGTATAACCACAAACCTGAGGTGTTTCCATTGTATCTACAAAATAGAGAGATTCAAAGCAAGCTTAGAACACCTGAAGTAATATATCTATAGGGTGTACTTTTGAGAGATAACAGTTTTTGGCATGCCCAATGGGACAAAAAATCATATCTACAAGCAGATTACAACAATTTACAACAAATAAAATTTACGTTTGGAGCAACAAGCTGCAACAACTTATTCTAAAGATTTAAATATTTATTTAACGACTCTGTAAGAATGATTTTAGACTAATTTTATAGCATGTCCCATGCCTAAAGTAACTACAAGATCATCAGTAAGAGGAATTCTTTCTGAGATTATTTCTTTACCTTTGACCGATGTAAGAAGAAGAAGAGTCGGTAACACCCTACCTTATAATAGCCCTAGTTTTAAAAATCCTCCTCCTAATCTTCCTTCACCACGTATTAATTTATCTATTTAGATCCTAGTTTTTCCAATGGTTATTCAACCACCTAGGCATTTTGTGACCTTTTCTATTCGTAGCCCATTAGTAATTCCAGTTTATCATAATATTCCTAATTTTGCCATGATAAGTTTTCCTTCATTAACTGGTGAAAATTAGGTTACACCTATGGAGCACATCAAAGATGTTGTAGCACTATGTGCAGTCCATAATATTACTCATGAAGATGTAGCTTTAATACTTTTAGCTTCATCTTTTAAAGGGAAAGACTTGCAATGGTATGGGAACTTAGAGATTGGAAGCATAAGAACTTGGGATGGGTTAGGTCGTAAATTTCTCAAACAATTTCAAGATAATTTAGATCATTTATCTCTCATAGAATAGATGTCTACAATTAAAAGAGCCCCTCATGAATTTATGGCCAGTTTTAATATCTGTTTTTCTAGAACTTCGGAAAGAATTCTAGCAAGTGTCAAGCCTCAAAATTATCATGATTTTCTTTATTATCTTAAAGCCCTAAACAGTTATATTTCAACTATGATTCAATCTATAGGAGGAGAAACTCTTCTAGCAACTTACGATATTGCTATCTGAGCTAAATATAGTATTATTCAAGCCCGAAAATTAGCACCAAGGCCTTCAATGCCTTTTTTAGTAGACTTACAATCTATCCCACAACCTATCATCATTATAGAACCTTATATTGTAGCCCCATCACATGATGTGTTTAAATCTTTGCATAATATGGGAAACAAGCTAAATTCGATTGAAAATAGACTTGCATTACCTAGCAGGCCTTATCAAGATCCTTATCAGCAAAACTAGCAAAATAGGTAGCCTTATCAATAGAATCAGAATTATAGATAGCTATATTAGTTAAGGAAGTTTTACCCCAAGGCTCCTAGTACATATATCAGTTTAGTCATAGGTAATATGGCTAAAGAAGAATGGTGTCATCCTTTTAATCAACCTCATTCAGCTGCAAGTTGCCCAAAACTTTCTTGAATATAAGCCTTGTTGCACAACCTCAACTGAAGACATTATTCATGCATCAAATGGAGGGTGGGCAGAAATAAATTTATGTTTAGAAAGAACCTTAATAGAACTTAGCTAGTTTTAATGATGATGATTTTATTGTAGTTATGACTAGAGCTCAAGAAAAGGCTTAGAGAGAGGAAAATAACAAAAATAGGCCCTTTTTCCACAATCACTAATAAAATAACAACTATAGGTGAAAAAACAGCTAATAGTCCTTTTATTTCTCAAAAAATAGCAAGTGTTCCAATTCAAAAGGACCAACCAAAGTCATTACAACTTGATCCAAAAAGGATTTTCATACCTCAGATCACAAAAGCTACAGAAGCAGAGTCAATCTTTGCTAAATCCTATACTTAAACCGTGGAATCTTTTTCTAAAACTATTACATCTTTTAACATTGTTGATTTAATAAAAAAAGTATAATGTTAATATCTCAATGTGGGATGCTCTAAGTAACGCAACACAATAGGAGTTGCTTTCTCATGAAATCGCTACATTGCAGATTTCTTCAAAAATAGTAGAAAAGGAAGTTCAAAAAATAGACATGGTCCTTGGAACAATGCAACAAGACCGCATTAAAGAAGTTAAATAAATGGTTCAAAAGGTCTTAAATGCTCATGATATCAAGAAACCACCACCATTTTATTTGACTATAATTATTGGAGAGCATCTTGTTCATAACTGCATGGTTGACAGTGGTGCAAATAGCATAGTTATGCCAAAAGCAATTACGAAAAAGTTAGCTGTGCAATATTAACCTACCAAAAAGAGTGTGCTAAAACATGATGGGAATGCAACTAATACAGTTGGTGTCACCAGAAATCTAGAGGTAACATTATATGCTTGTCAAAACATTTCCATATTACAAGATTTTACTGTTGTAGATTTACCTCCTTACTTTTATCTATGTTTATCAAGAGATTTCACAATGAAAAATAAGAGGTTATCTCTCTTCATATTGGTCCTTTTTATTCTTTACTACACGTTATGGGACCAAATTTACTATCAATTCTGAACCATTGGCTAGATTTCATATCGAGCCTCATGCTTCTAATGCATTAGCTAATTATGCATCCATAGACCAGTCTGATTTTGATAATACAACTCATGTTTCAGCACTAGATGGTGTTTCTAATCTATTCATGGATGAAAAGACACATGAAGAACATGCTCATGATCCTTTCAAAGAATTTGAAGAACATTGTTTGGTGTGTATTTCTTGCATGAGGAAAACACACCAATTCCCTTGTTGTCCAAAATAAAAAATGCAGCAGAAGGGATTTGGAAGCTTCATTTTGATGGAGCTAATAACAAGAAAGGACAAGGACCAGGTTTGATGCTCATTTTCCCCATTAATGAAAGGTATTTCTCATCTTTGAGTCTCCAATTTTCATGTACTTGTAATGTAGCTGAATACGAAGCATTAATTCATGGCTTACTTTGGGCCAGAAAGAGAGGTATTAGCATGTTACAAATTTTTGGTGATTCTGAGTTGGTTATCAATCAAGTAAGAAATTCAATGTTTGTAAGAATCCATTAATGAATTCTTATAAACATAGATTTTCAAACTTAATGGAATATTTCGATGCTATTAATATCTATTCCATTTTAAGAAAATAAAATAGCCATGCAGATAGATTGAAAACAATTGGTGCAAGTTTTGAAGTGTTGGAACAAATTAAAAATAGTGGGATTCAGCCTCACATAAAGCTGATTGTTAGGCCTTCTATACCTGATAATTATTTGAATTGGAAAGTCTTTGAAAATGACGAACATATTTATAGGTTTTTCCAGCAAGAAGCTAAATTTTCTGCGGTAAATCAAGAGAAATTGCAACATTTATATGGTGACCTGATTGTTCAATTGAAGACGAAAAAACTACCTTAAGGCTTGGTCACATTGGAAGACATTTTCAACACTGATGATCAGTTAAGGCAAGACAAAACAAAGATGTCAACACATGCAAACAAATTATGAAGAGATCTCAGTTGATGATGGAAAAAAATTATTTCTTGGAAAGGTATGTTCCTTAGCTGAGAAAAATTCCTTTATCAATCTTTGTAAGGAATTTAAGGATGTTTTCGCTTGGAAATACCAAGATCTGAAAGGTTTTGATCCAAGTTTGGCACAACATACCATTGAATTACAGCCAAATTCCAAGCCAGTTAGGCAAAAACAGAGGCCTATAAATCCCAAGATAGAGCCTTTAATGAGAAAAGAGTTATCTAAGTTGATCGAATCAGGTATTATCTTTCCAGTTAAGAATTCAAGTTGGGTAGCCAATCTTGTTCCTATTCAGAAAAAAGAATGGAGAAATCAGATTATGTGTAGATTTTAGAGATCTTAACAAGGCTTCATTAAAATATCACTATCCACTACCTAACATGGATCAGATTTTGAGAACAATTTCTGGTTCTGATAGACTATCTCTTTTGGATGGTTATAGTGGATACAATCAGATTCTAGTCTAAGAAGAAGATAGGTACAAAACAATTTTACCACCAAGTGGGGTACTTATGCTTACAAAATAATGCCTTTTCGCCTTTCAAATGCAGGTGCAACATTTCAATGTGCAATGGACATGGATTTTCATAGCTTATTAAATAAATGCATACTGGTTTATTTGGATGATGTTACCATATTTTCAAAAAATATCGATGAACATCTAATACATTTAAGGCAAACTTTTCAGTTATGCAGACAGTTTGGAATATCATTGAATCCTAAAAAATCTATCTTTTCGATACATCAAGGTAAATTTATTGGTCATATTGTTTCTAAACAAGGTTTAGCAATTGACCCTTTCAGAATTGAAGCCATATCATAGCTATCATTGCCTCATCACAAGAAGGTATTATAGAGCTTTCAGGGAAAAATCAACTTTGTTAGAAGATTTGTTCCAGATTTTGTAGCATTGGTTAAACCATTGACAAATATGTTAAAGAAAGAGAAGACTTTATCTTGGACCAGTGAAGGGAGAGAAGGGTTTGAAGTAATTAAAACAACCATTTCTCAAGCTCCTACTCTTGCAAATCCAAATTTTGATAAAGATTTTACAATGTATGCACTTGCAGGAGCTGAAACAATCTCATCCATATTAACTCAGGTTAATGATGAAAATATTGAGCAGCCAATTGCTTTCTTTGGACAAAGTTTGCATGATTACGAAACAAGGTACACATTTCTTGAAAAACAAGTACTTTCAGTAGTCAGAGGACTAAATAATTTTAAGTACATGCTTTCAAACAATAAGATACGTGTTCTAGTTTCTCATCCAAGTGTAAAATATTTCTTGTTAAATAAAGAATTGAATGAGAAGATAGAAGGATGGACAACAAAGGTTATGGAATATGACGTTGACATTCATGTTGTGAAAACAATAAGAGGTAAAGGTTTGTGTGAACATCTGAATTGCTGATATGGAAAAACAACAGGTTGGAGAATCAGAAGATCCAGAACAACATGCTTGAAGTTATGTATCAGCAATCACATAACATGGTACAACCAAGAAAATTAGCAACCTGAGCTTATTCAAGAAGTTAAGGAATCAAGATGGATGACTGATTTAGTTAACTATCTACAACATGGCACTTATCTAAAAGGTATGGACAAGAAAAAATGAAGATATTTCAGGTTACAAGATGTACCTTATGTTTTCATTGATGGTGTGTTATTCAAAAGAGATATAAATAAAATCTTGTTGCGATGTGTTGATTATGATAGAATTCAGAATTATTATCTGAATTCCATGAAGGACCTGTAGGAGGTCATTTTTCAGCACATACTACAACCTTGAAAATTATGAAAGCTGGTTACTATTGGCCCATCATATTCAAAGATTGTTTGAATGGATCAAAAAGTGTAAGAAATGTGCTTTCGTTGTTGGAAAATAATGTTTAGCCTTGCTTCCCCTACAACCTATTTCAGTGGATCAACCTTTCATGCAGTGGGGTCTTGATTTTATTGGCATGATAAACCCACCTTCATCACAAGGAAACAAGTGGATTTTGACTATAGCTACATATTACTTTGCATGCTAGACTGAAGCAATATATTTGAAAGATGCTAACGAAACATTGGTACTATTCTTTTATGAAGGTATAGTTTATAGATTTGATGTTCCAACAGCTATCATTTCAAATAATGCCTTAGCATTTCTTGGTTCAAAGGTAACAGAGTGGGTTATCAAACAGAGAATTTATTTAAGTACATCACCTAACTATTATCCACAAGGTAATGAGTTAGCTCAAAGTACTAACAAGAATATTTTAAGGATCATCAGAAGAACACTCAAAGATAACCAGAGAGCTTGGCATCTAATGTTGAATTCAACACTTTGGGCTGACAAAGTGACTCCTAAAAGATCAGTTGGAAATTCACCATACAAGCTTGTTTATGGAAGAGAAGCAAGAATGCCTATTTCAGTTGAGTTACCTGCCTTAGATTTGCTACATCAGATGGAACTACTTGAGAATGAACCATTGTAGATTCGTTATGCAGAATTGATGGAATTACAAGAGTTGAGAGATCAAGCTCATGTGAACATGGAAAAGAATCAGAAACAGATGAAGAAAACTTTTGATAAGAAGGCTAAGTTCAAAATATTCAATGAAGGAGACATTGTGTTGAAATGGGATGTTGATCATGCAAAGCCAAGAAATCACATGAAGTTTGATACAATATGGAGTGGTCCTTACATGATTTCAGCTTGCAAAGAACACAATGCTTTTCAACTTTTGAGGCTGAATGGAGAGGAACTTCCCATTCTTGTGAATGGTATGTTTCTCAAACACTATTATTGAAAATCCCACAGTGTTTAGTTAGAGTAGGATTTCCCTTTCAATAAGTGCTTCATGCACATTGCAATGTTTTTCAATTCAATAAAGTGCATTCATGCACGTGATCTGGTTTACCAGATCCTTCCCAGTTTTAGTTCATTTTGGAAGGGTTGGACCTTCAGGAAGGAATATTTTGATTACATACTTTGGACTCCATGCCCAATGGACAAGAGCAAGGCACAAGTCTACAAGCTAGCAAGAAGTTTCCCTATAGGATCGCTAGAAATGTTGACAATTTTTGCACTCATGCAAAAATGGGAAACTCAAAACTTCATTACGATGGATGGCATTGGTGAAGTTACCCTAAGCTAGGGGAGATTATTTCAGTTTAATATTTGTTCTGTTGGATTAATTAATGACTACATGTAATTTACAGCTATGTGTGCTGTTACAAAATGTAACAGATCACATAGTCTGTAATTTCATGATTGTCTTCAACAAAAGAACACAAAGCCCCAAAGGACAAATGTGTAATCTTGATGAAGACTAAAAATATAGAATAGATGAAGTGTTAAGTTTTGGAACAACAATCATAGTTACAGATTACAGTAGTATCAAAGTTCATTACTAAGGTTATAGGTATTTTAAAGTTCTTTCCTTCATGATTAAATACATTCAATTATGTTATTGAGTTGTTTAATTCATTATACAATCCATATACAAAGCTGAAATGTAAGAAGGAAGTACACAACTCAGTTTCAGAATTCAATGTTTTATTCATAAGGAATCTCAAATGTTCTCACACAAGTCATGGGATGTAACTCAAGTAAACATCATAACTATTGAAATATAGGTGCATGTGCATGAAAATAAAGTAAAAAGTAAATGAAGGAATCCATCATTGCCTTATTTATTTTTCTTGTTGCTCCATCTTCTAGCTCCATCTTTGCTCCATCTTCATCCTTTCCATTTAATATGCACTATACCTGAAAACAACAAAAGGAATGAGACCATCAATCACGAGCTCAGGATTAAAATCATATTCTTATACTGTCCAATCTTCGTGCAAATGAATCTCCTGATATCAAGAGGTATGATTACAGAAAAGATAAATGCATAACAGAAAAGTAACTAATATTGTACAGCAGTACATATGATTCTCATTCATTTCAGAGAGAAAAGATAAAGAGAAAAACTATGGAATAGAAGAGAGGCCAAAAATCCTAATGTTTTCTAACTAGTTTATCTAAATGTGTAGGTACATGTACAAGTAAATAAGTGTGTAAATATCAGAAGTATTACATTTTGTAACTTGAATAAGAAAAGTACATTTATTTTAGTTCAAACTAAAGGCTGAATACAAAATATGCTTGTACTAATCCATAAAAGAAATGCAGGTTTAGTGCTACAGATTCTAACAAATGGAATGAGATAAAGTTGCAGCTGAAAAAGAATGGAAAATGGAATCAGAGAAAAATTTGACAGGGCTTCACCATGTAAAATGGACATTTTACATCTTTCCATCATGTTATTTCAAAACTAATACATGCTTGAAAGTTGTAGATAAATCAAATAGTATGTAGAAAGGAGATAATACATTGTATAGTCAAAGCTACAAATTTAGATAAATACAAGTTACTTCATGATAGAGAACAACTTCAGTTACAGTATAACTAAGGATGCAGAGGGTGATTCATAATGAAGAGATACAACACACAATGTAACCAACTTAGTATAACTATAAAATCAACTTCAGAGTTGAAATAATAAAAGTGTAATTACAAGTCACAAAAGATGAATAAAAAGAAGTGAACTGAATGGAGAGGTACATAAGAGATGCAAGATAATATATTTCATAAGTAACCATTCTTTAGCAAATAAAAATATAATATGTAAATCAAAATAGTAATATTTCTTCAATATGGTTTAAGGATCCTAAACTTGGAAAACTCTGCTACACAATGAACATCCTCAATGCATACTATTTTTTTGAGTCAAATAAAAAAAATAGTTTAGTATGTATCTTGACTAAAAGGAACAATTATAAAAAATACAATGTTTGAAGCAAGAAATGGAGGCAACAAGCCTTATTGAGCAAGTTCAGAAAGGTCCATTTCAATGCCAGAATATTAGAGAGTACAATGTGGAGTTACAATGCTCAAGGAAAGATCTATCAAAAGGAAAGCTTTGGGATCAATTTAATTCACACAAAACCATTCAACCAACATGAGTTGAACTAGAAAAGGGAGATCAAGAGTATGGAGAAATCAAATATTAATGGATTTGTCTATATGAAATTGGCATATAAATCACAAATTCTATCATTAGAAGTACTTATTTGCAAGTAATTCAAGGAGTACATGAAACAACAAGCTCATAGAAAAAAAGAATGTGAATTTACAAGCTAGTTGTGATCAGGCTTCACTATACAGTTTTATTTTACAACTAAGGAACAAACTTCTTTATTTTGTAAATATGGGAATCATGGATCAGTGAGTAGAATCAAGAGTTTTCAAGATCAGAGAACCAGTGAACCAAATATACATATCAAATTCTACTTTCTGGAGTATATTTCATAAGGAAATCACTAAAATATAAAAGAAGAGGCTTATTGTATTTTAATTTTCTAACTTTTGCTTTTAGATGTGGTTGTACAAACTTCATGCATTGAAAACCAGTTGGGAGTGAGAAAGTAAATGTCAAGTACAACTAGAACACATATTCCTTGGAATTGAGTGTCATATTTCAAATTGTGAAAAATTCAAAACAACCTTACAATAGAAACAACAATACAAGTATTTCAGATTCCTCTTGTACAACCTATAGTAGTTTTAAGAGCTCCATATTTTTGTACATGAACACAAAATTTTCCACCATCTTCAAAGATACATGAGATCCAGGATATTTTCATTAAACAATTTAAACTAGAGTGGTTCCCCTATACATCATATATAGAGAAAAGGATATTCATTTACAAATATGAGAATTGAAGAAAACAAGTAAAGAATTACTTAGATGATGTCATCAAGCTGCACAAAATAGGTAATACAAGAGTATAAAGTTTTAATGAGACATACGACAGTTATAAATCAAAAAACACGTCCATGGACAAAAGGAATAAGCTCAATGTACCAAGGGAAGAGATATTTTGAAAAAAAAAGAGAAACCATTTTTATTTGCACATAGTAGTGTTGATATGGAAGGCTAGATGACTTACTAAAAAGGTCGAGCTCTTCAAAACAATTAAGTTGTAGAGAGAAGTGAATGGAAAGAATGAGCTTTTCTATAAATTTGGCGATAATTGATTAGTTTATAGAAAACACAAGAAGATACAACCAAACTACATGCTAAGGAAATAAGAGCTCAAAGTGGACATCAATGGCCATCAAGTCTTCTTAATAGAAGACCAATTTCATAGCAGAAAAAATCGATATTCATGCTTGGAAGCCAATAACTCGAATGAACTGGGATATATAGAAAAACACTAAAGTATGCCATTGTAACAAAGGTATAAAGACCAAGTTAAATCAAAATATTATTCAAACTTAGGGATAACCCATAACTCGTGATTAATGAAGTACAAGGAATATTAATAATTTTAAAACTTCACAAAAAATGGCTACACAAATGACCTTAGATTTTGAAACAGAAAATGCAGATCCTATTGAAATTTTTCATAAATAATCGAGAGAAATGAACTTACTAGTATAGTTATCATCAAATCTTTCAAAACCCTCATTGATATCAAGTGTAGAAGAGAATGACGAAGACCCAAAATGATTTTCAAGCTCAAAGATCAAATTGTACAAGAAGATGAAGAGAAACCAAAGGGTTTCAAAGTGTTTAGTGCTAATAAAGCCAAGATGACTGAGGGAGAAAAGTTAGTTACACTCAAGGAAATAGAGGCTCACCTTCAAATAACTAAGACCTCCATTAGATTTTACATAGTTTTTTTCTAAATCCAAAGAAGCACAATGTTTTCAAGAAGTATCGGTTTCGAGTTACAAAACAAAAATGAAATAGTTCCAAGTTTGTATAACAAGAAAGCTCACCCTTTCATTTTATGAAGACCACATAACAGAGTTCAAATGGAGCACCACAATCCATAAGTGAACTTCCGATCTAAAGGCTACAAATATAACAAACATTCCACAGAATCCCACTCAGAAGCTCAAATAAATCAAAATGAATGATCAAAATACAGAATCCATGAGAGCTTAGAAGAACCATTTATCACAAGAATACGAGCTCAAGAAAGATCTATAATTGTATCCTGAGGAAATTTTTCCTAGGCTTCGCCCATAGAGTGAGAAACACATAATGAACAAACATTAGGTTTCTTTTCCTTTTACCCAAATCGAAACACAACCTCTCAACCTTAACTCTACCAGAGTTTTCATCAACAGTGGATATAAGCTACATGATCCAAAAATCGAAAATGATAACCCAAGCCAACTACCGAGTAATGCATCGACAACCCATATCAAAGGTGAAAGAAGATCAATGGGATAAAACTTTTCCAACTCCAACTAGTTTCACATTTATTAAAGACAGAGGATCGAAGATCAACATTTAAAGGTACAAAGATCAATGGCTTGTCACAGAGAACCAACCATCTTTATTCTAAAATGAAAACCCTAATCATGGATTTGAATATGAATGATAGATATCAAATGGTACATATAATCAATGATCATAGTCAAAGTATCCATTTCCTATGCTAATCTACCTTAGTTAAATCAAATGCCACCAATATGTATGCGAAGGGGTGAGTCACCGTGGAGAGGGGGCTAGCCCAATTATAAATTTATCATTGCAATTAACCTTATAAAGTCTAAATATTCAAAACCAAATATTCCAAAAAATGCTGAAATAATCATATGTATGCAATGATCTTGTCAAAAGTGGTGTAAATTTCCAATATGCCAAACAAATAAAATTAGGCTGACTATGTCACTGGTAATCAAAGTGATTTCTACCTTTTTCAACAATGGATGACATCAAAAGGTGAAATAATGTGCATCACCTATGCCCAGGTGGAAATGAGTTCCCTTAAAACAATTCAAAGTTATTATGTTCAAATGATAAAGAAGCACAAGTGGCAATTTTTCATGCAAGGAAGGTGATCATTCAACATCATGAGTCAAAGTGGTCCCCACTTAGGGGCCTTTTAAAATCATTCAATTTTCCATAAGGTGAAAGAAGAAAGGAAATTCTATGCATAGTGGTCCCCACAATACAAGTGGAAATTCTTATGAAATATTGCAAATCAAACACTGATCATATTTTTACTTGGAGGGAGATTATTTTTGTATGTGCATCCATCGGGTAGTTTAAAGTGCTATTTTTGCAATTACAAGTGGATCAAGTTGCAGATGCCACATCATCAGCTAGAAGACAAAAATTGCATGCATTGGAGAAGAAATTCTCATCAAGAAAAGTTTATTATTAGCAAATTATTCACCCAACTTTATTAAAAATAGAATAGTCAACTACAGTTTGACTGAGTTGTATTTTTGTAAACAAGGCTATTAATGCCTCATTGTATTAGCATGTTTCTTTTTATTCCTTTATTTATTCAAAATAAAGGATAAAAATAGGATGCATTGATGAGTACAATTTTTAGTCTATTTTAGTAAGGGTGGGATGAATAATTTTGCTATATATTGTGTGCATTTAGAAAGCACAAAAGAGGAATTTTTTGGACACAGGATTGCTGAAGCAGATATTTCCAGTTTTTCCCCTTTGAATGAGAATTATATTCTACCTTTCCAATAATTTGCAGTCTTGTGTATGTCTTATTAATCCTTGTGAATGTCAAATTCCCTATTAATCATCCTACCTTGTTGCAAATTTAGTAATTTCTTGCATGATATTAGTGTGCATGTGTATCTTAACAGTATTGTTGTGAATTTTCCCTCAATACATCAAGTGTCTTCCTTAATATTCTACTTGAAAACTATTGGTTTGTGCATCCAGAATTCATTCTCAGATATTTTGCATGTACTCAGTCAAAGACCTCAACAATTTTGGTGTATCACCCTAGTTTTACGTGGATTCATTTACAGTCATGTGATTTACCCTCAAAACCACCAAAAAATTAGTTTAGGATTTCTTGCATTCAATAAATGGGAGCCTGATACCTCATTCCTCAAGAGGAAGAACCTAGTCCTATAGGTCATTGTTGAATTGTATCTAATTTTGAGATGGTTGCATAAATTTTTTCACCAACAGGGACAAGTGTCGTAGTGTTTCTTTAATGTAACCTCAATTGACTATTGAGCACACAAAGTCCAGAGAAATTCACAATCTTTAAGTAAGATTCAAGGACACAAAAGGATATGTTACTTTTGGAGGATGTATGAAGAATTTTGGCATCATAAAAAAATACCAACAACAATGAAGGAGAGAAAATTTTGACAAATGAGGCTAAAAATGGATAAGTGTTACATTTAAATGATTTTCCCTCTTTCAAATTTGTTTTGCTTGTCATTTACACATCTTAACTCACATTAAACCCAAACCATCTCAACCCGGGTCATGTGGGGAATGGATGTGTGGTTACACCTTAATAAATAGGGAAGTGGTAGGGACAAAATCTTACTATTGACCTCCAAAATGTTACATGTGGTGTTTGCTTCATTAGGATGGGGCCAGACTTGTGACATGGAAAACACTTTTCTAAAGTTTTTTTCCTCTTTGTGATTTCGAATTTGAAGGCCCAAATTATGTAATCTCATAATAAACCCACACTATTGTGTCCCCCATGTCATGTTACATTGTAAATATAAAGGGAAAGTGTTGAAGGCCACTCAATATTTGTCATGAAAAAGTGAGTCAAAATTCAAGCTACGGTGGGTGTTAAGTTTTCTAACACATTGAGTTTACTCTTTAAAATGACTAGGCAACATAAACTAAATGGGAGCACACTTTGGTAAATTTTGGCCATGATTTTTCTGAGTGACAAATTTACAGAACAACCCCTCCCAAGATTCTTTGAATGATTTGTCCATTCTAATCTCATGAAATATGTTTCCTAACTCTCACTTGGTTTCTTGGATGTGGGAGCAAGATATGGTCAGTCTCAAGGGCCAAAATTGTTAAATATTTTTCACTCCAAAAGACCCATAAATTGATAAATACACTTGGCTGAAATTCCTTTTGGTCCAGATTCAACTTTTACCTACGTGTTGATACCCAATGTTGAGTTTCATGGTTCCGGGATGTAAGAATGAAAAAATTAACACTATTTCTTCCAAAATTCATAGTTTTGTATAATGTAACCCAATTTGACCTTTAGTTAGGCTCTAATCTGTCTTTAGTGTATGGCTGAAGAGATTTAGAAAGTTTCATTTTGTAGGGAAGAATCATGGTTTATTTGGCATTGATGGATCTAATTCCTTAGATTTTTATAATACCATTTCTATGATGTGATAAATGCATTCTCGATTACCTCTTGAAGTTTTGATCAAACAAGTTATGAGCTAAGTCTGAAACAAAACAAAATTTTCCCAGAGTCTACCCAGGAAGTACTCGGTTTTGGAAATTTTGCCCAAACTCCACATTATCCCACAAAAACTTGTTAAGATACCTTGGATACATTGAAATAATTCCATATAGGAAATCTAACCTCAGATGGGATTAAATATCCTTGTAGTTACAAGTGTTTAGGATGAGGGTGTTGCAACAAGGAATCCACCAATATTTTTAGCACTTAAAAAGAATGGTGGGATATTTGAATTCTTATAATTCACCTTCATGAATAAAGCTAGATTACTTTTGTTTAATTCTTGTGCTACATCATTTTCAAAAATCATTTTCAATATATGTTGACAAGAAAGGTTCCACAGAAGATTCAAACTTTTTAGAAAAGGATTGTAAATTGAGTGTGATAAAACAGCATGTTTAGGACATGAATTTATGGTTCTTGTCATTTAAGTTCTCATTGTAGAAATATTTAGAATTTTATGTTCTGAGAACTCATATAATTTTCAAATTAAAGGATGTTTTAGATTTGATCAAAAAATAGTAAAGTTAGGTTGCAAGTGTATGCTATAAGATTAACATATTGTTCAAGAAACCTTAGCATTCTCATGAATGTAATTGACTTAATGATTATAATTGTGTTAGGGGTCTCCCACGATTCAAACCATTTCCATCCACTTCCATTGAGATGTTTTCAAATGGTATGAAGTTCATGATTCCAATCCCTTGTGTGTAGGATCCTTCAAGTTACAAGAGATGTAGGAAATGTCATAGTTAGTTGGTACTTTGCAATTCAATGTAGAAGACTTCCCTAAATAATGGATATAAACATTTTGGCAAATCATTTAAAATATCATAAGGTCATGATACATTCCATAATCTATGTTGGTTTTCAAGAAGCAAGGGTAGTGCAATGATGGGGATATGTCTAATTGTTTTGAATTCAAGTCATAGAGGGACCCAAAAGAGGTGTTAGAAACTTGAAGATTTGATTAACTAAATGAGAAGCTAGGAAATCCAGATTTGCCAACATTTGACCTTATAACCCTTATCTAAGAGTGAGACTGAAAAGATATTACATGATATACAAGGAGTAGGTATTACTTCGCAAATAGAAGATTAGATTCATGGGATTAAATCTAAAGAAAATATTGGGCCTATGTTGAAAGAAGCAAGGAAATCCATAATTTGGTCTCATGGAACCCTACCTCATGCATGGGGACAATTACTCAAAATTTGGGCTTATTTTGCTATAACGCGACATGGTTTCTACTTGATATGTGGCAAATGTTTATGGGATGAATATTTACTCAAAAATAAATGATTAAGTATAAGTTTTTACCCATTTATTATACCTTATATTTATTAATAGCCTTCTCAACCCAAGTTTATGCATATTTTCATTTCTAAAATAGAAAAGCTTACAAAGAATAAATGCTACTATTTCGATAAGTAAATATAAGAAGTTAGGGTCACTCTTACCTTCACCTTATTACCTAATCCCTAAGTCTTATTTTAAGGAAAACAAAGGAATCTTTGTGTAATCTTTGCATGAAGATAATGTTTGAAATACATTTTGAAAGTTCCCATAGTACATATGGTATGGTTTCAGAATGAGGAGCTATTCTTACCATTCAAGTTTTTAGAACACCTGTAAGGTATACAATCGAATCAATTATGTGAAACTTCTAGTCATCTAAACAATTGAAATTTGGGGCACTTTTGATTACTGGTTAATCGGAAGATTTGAGGAGTATTAATTCTTCATTAAATGAGAATAACAAACCACACAACTTCCAACAGTTATGGTTGCTAAATTCTGAAAGTCAAATATATGGACAGACATGTAAATCAGTTGTAACATTGATAATAATTCAATGAACACAATTTAGAACTAATTTGTCCACTCCCAATTCAAAGATATCATCATAGTTCTATGCTATCAAATATAGCTCTATAATTTTTTGTAGATCTGAATTTTCTGAGGCTAGAGCGCTCTAACACCACCATGCATTCATTCAACTTGACAAATCCACTAAGTTTACCACATTTTCATGTCCTTGTTTTTATAAGATTTATACGAAGCTCTATAGGCTCAACATGCAAAAATTTCACACATATCCTAAAACTTACCAAGAAACAGACCCATTCTTGGTAGATCTCACATTGATTGTAGCACAATCCCGAAATGTTCAATTCATTACATCAATTACATGGATCTTGGTATAATTACTCCGATTTCCTCATAGTTAACCAATTTATTCCTATTCAAATTTACCGTTGTCCTAATGACCTCGAGGTCAAGCACAAAAGAGGTACTTTAGATTCTAATTTCTCAAACTTTTAGGCCATTGTACCAATTATTACTGGTGAACATGAAACATTGAAAAAACAATTCTTGATCTTTTATTAATCAAAGAAATTTCTTAATCCACTCAATGCACTAATGGAGTCATGTCCTGTTTAGATCTGCAAGAGCCATATACCCCTGCATATGTCGGGATACGCATGCATTATGGATAAACCTCTAGTCAGGTATCCAAACAAACTATATTCATGGTTATCCTCAAATAGAAAACCATCACCCTCGCTTTAATGTATGGGTTGAAAATTTCAAATGTCATTACTTTAAATCTCAAAATTGTTAAAGAGCTATCTCTAATGTTTTCGTTCTGAATAGAGGATTAACTCTCAAATTACACAAAGCTCTGGTGCCAAATGTGCCTTTTCTAAATAAAATCAATGTTTACTGGGGTAAGACCATTCACTCCTGGGTCTTTTGAGTTCAAACCTACAGATCAGTATGACCCTCTCCCCTTTTTGGATGCAAGTACTTAGCATATGTTCTTCGGTAGTGCTTTGCAAAACATCGCCTCAAAACATTTATCCGTTCATATTTAGGGAAATGCACCGACAAACTATGATTTTGCATACCAACTATTCAGGATAAACACCCCCAAAAGAAAAATTAAAATGTCCATCATATTCCTTTAAAGGACCCTCAATGAATTCTTGGTAGGGGTAATGATCAATTCATATTGGCAAAAATCTACAGCCCTAGTTATACAATGTCTTTAATGATGGAAAATTATTGTTAGTGCAAAATCACAGCACCCCTGGATGCAGATCAGGCTTCTAGGTTGATCACTCAGGCATCCAGTGTGATTGCACAACATTGGAAACCTCTCTCCAAGTGTGGGACTTGCAAACTGAGAGAGGAATCTCCAGAGAAGGCTGGTTCCTGCTCCTAAACTACCTGCCACAAGCTATTCCAGTGCAGGCAAGCTAATCTAATCCTAATCTAACCATGCCAAGGAGACAGAGAGAGAGAGAGAGAAAGGAAAAGAAACAAAAGCCTACACTAAAACGGTGATACACCAGAGAAGGAGAATGTTGGACATCTATCAAAACTGCCATGGAACAAGGAGAGGTGAGCAATGGGAAGGATGGACAGATGCATCACAAACCCAAGGATAGATTTCACACAGAAAATGTCCCAAAACTCCATGAACACAGCTCCAAACCTGCAATGAACATTCAAACATGCACAAATACCTGCAATGAAGAGAGGCAAGAAGAGAACAAACAAAAACGAGCAAGGATGGACAGATGCATCACAAAACACGTTTTTGTTGCTTCAGAAGTTTGCACAGAACATCATTTCAATAGTAAAAGGCAAAAAAATGCCATTACAGAGCAAGGGAGGAGGTTCGAACTCCATTTTCAACCCTAGAGAAGAAAAGAAGGGAGGGCAGAGCAGAAAAGATGAACAAATTTTTATCTTTGAGCCAAATTTGGCTTTTTACATTGCATGGGTCGAGCCCATGAGAGAGAAACGTACAAAAAATACGTGAAAGCCCATTCCTCATTGACTTGCTAGGTGCATTAAATCAGCATGGAGGATTTTGGTCAAACCCATACCCTGTCACTTTAACCTTGGAGGAGAATGCGACCCATTCTTAATTGCATTAAATTTGGTTGCTTAGAAACAGGTTGTCACTTCTGGCCATTAACACGCGTCAGAGCCGTTTCTTAATTTTCTCTCTCCAGACTGCACCAAAATTCGAAGATTGACCCCAGAATCATGTAGAGAATTTCACAAGCTTTCCATTGATATAAAGAACGTGAAATCCGAGCTCTGGATCAAAAGATATGGCGATCTGAAGATTTAGGGCACGGAACAGACCAAAAGGATTTTGAAATAATATTTGAATTCCCGCGCTCTCGCCACTTGGATGACACGTGTCAGGCTCTGATTCGCTGAATGAGCAATTCTCTCTCCTTCTACCTTTCCCGCGGGCTTTCCTTTGAAATTTTGACTTTTGGTACACTCTGGGACATATTTTATCCCATTGGTTCGGGCTCCCCGACCACTTGGGAACATGCCCTTTGATCTTTTGGACTACAGGGCCTACACGTGGCATGATTGGTTGGTTCACGGCCCTTGCCATCAGGCTCTTCCTTCACTCTTTTCCTGCCCATAGGACATGTCCCAATTTGGGCCAAACTTCCGAACCTTGCCCGAAATGGGCTTCCTTGTTCCTCTTTGACACGATGACACATGGCATTCATTCGCAATTTCTTTAGCTTTTCGGTCCCTCGCGTCCCTTTGGCTTCAAACCTGGCAAATTTTTGACTGCTCGATTTGAAGCTTCCCTGCCCTCTTTGATGAAGACCGTGGCGTGATTTCTTGGTTCTCGGCTCGAACCGGGTTTCCGCGTCTTTCGCGTCCATTTTGTCCCAGACTGTCCCATTTTGATTGGGACAAATTCTTCCAAACTTTCGCCCGAAATGGTACTTCCGGCCCAGCTTGTCCCACTTTGCTTCGGCCTGACTTCGCCTCTTTTTGGCCGGTTCGTCCGGTTCGTGTCCTTTCAGTCCCAGATGTCCCAACTGCCCGCTCAGCAGTTAGTCATTTTTTTCCACCTTCGGCCAGTTCGAACCTTTTCGCGCCCGCACGCGTACTTTCGTCCCACTTGTCCCAACTGCTGCTATGCGGACCGCCTGGCTCGGCTTTTCGGTCGGTTCGCGTACCCCGACGTCCCAACTGTTTTCCAAGTGTTTTTTCTGTCCCACGCCTGGCGACCTTGAGGGACTTAGCCAATTTTCATGATTTTTTCTAGATTAGCTTGTTTTTTGCAACCTTCTTTCACATTTTTCAGAACTTGCTCCTTTCTTCTTGGACAGGAGAGTTAGAAAAAAATCCTGAGGGGACCCTGCAAACATGATTTTTGCCTTGAATCAATCTATTTGCCTGGGACTTGAATATTCTGATGCATGTTATCAAAATTACCCTGGGGGGGTGAATTTTGGATAACAATTTGGCGACTCAACGGGGTCATCTGCCTGCTAGATGAAAAGATACAGTAGCCTGAAGCAATCCATTGGGCATGGAGTCATGAAGTAACCTGAAAACTGATCTGAACTTTGAAAACTTCCCTCTGAGCCACTTGAAACCCACCGGAATTAGAGTTGTTCTCATTTATAGTTTAAAATGCCACTGAAATGAACTGTGCAAGAGCAAAACCAGCACCACAAAAAACTATGTACAGAACTGAAAATCATACATGCTCCAAATGGAACATGCAGAGTGTGCACAAGCACTTCTTCTACTGAAAGAAAATCTACCTACTCTACTCTAACTGGAAGCAAAGGCAAGCTAAACAAACCCTGCAAATGGTTGTGAGAAATAGCTTCCCTTTCTCAAAAGTGGCAGCCATGCAATTGATTTGGAGCTGATCATGGCTGTTAGGATGAGTGGAAAATCAACAAGAAGCTGGTCTTCCACCCAAATCATCAAGGTATCAGCTGAAGGAAATTCAATACCTCTTTTAGTTGCTCTGCATTTGGATTGAAGAGGTATGATAGCTGATCCTTGGTACTTTGTAGCTCATCCTCATGCTCAGAAGCAAGCATGACTGGTTGTGGCTTCTCCTTTGGCTCCAATGAAGCCAAATACCTGATTGGGCAAGGTCTGATCCATTGAGTATGCCCATTGCTCTGATTTTCAACTCCAAAAATGGAGTCTTCTTGTAGACCTTGAATGGATGGTGTGGAAGAAATGGTGAAATTCTACTGTCCTTTCCCTTCCTCCGATGAAGAACATGGAAGATTTAAATCTTCCAATCTTGATTCCAAAGAGCTGCTATAAGATGCAGGCTGCTGCAAATGAATGTTCTCCTTCATGACAGCAGACTCAAGTGTTTGGAATGTGGATGATGAAAGAGAGAATGGTGGAAACTCAACCGGCTCTTCTCCATCAAAACAATCCTCCAAATCTGACAGATAAACTGCCTCATGGCTGTCCTACTGCAAATGCTCAACTTCCTCCATGGTGTCTTCTTGATCTGCAACTTGACCACCATGGTTTCCTTCATCCTCTAACATTGAGTTTGAGAGATCAAACTCCTCTTCAGTACTAGAACTTGAGAGAGGTGAAGTAGAAAGAAGAACTGAAGGTTCTCCTGTAGCCTGCTTTGTGCTCAAAGCCCTTGGATCTGCACTTTTCTCCAAATATGGGTAGGCTCCTCACAACTAGAATGTGCTCCTCTTCTTTTGGATTTGGAGCAGCTTCTCCTTCCTCCAATGTTTGAAGGCAATCTTGCTCTTGATTGAACTCTTCCTCCAGCATGAATTTTGTCAAGATCAAACTCTTCAATCTGCTGCTCTAGAGGACAAGTTGGGACTGCAAGATTTTTCTAGATCTTCTTCTTTTGCTCTTCTTCTGCTGCCACAAATCAGTCCTTAACCACCATTTGTTTCAACCTTAACCTCTTCTGTAGGCTTAACCATCAAGGGGATATTTGTCATTCCAAATTTGGCAGCCCAACCTTCAAGTTCTTTGTCATTTCTTTTCTGTTGGGCTCCTCTCTTGCTGTCCTTCATGACTGATTTTTACAATTTCTTCTTCCCCACATGGAATTGGGAATGCAAGAGGAGGGATGGGTTGAAACTCAACTTGATTTGGAAATTTTTTTGTGGTGGTGGAGGTAGAAACCTCTTGTTTCTTTGGAGGAGGGGGTATTTCATTTATCTCTTGTGGAGGGGATGACTGTTTGGAAGGAAAAAGGAAAGAAGAATTGAGGTGTGGTGGAAGACTGAGAGATGGAGACATGGGATCAACATTTGGGACAGCAGATGGAGAGTTTAAAACTTGCAAATCCAAATGAGAATATGCTGCTTGAGTAATGGGAAGAGAAAAACCAGATGATGGTGTAGAACTTACCCATTGACAAGGTTGTTCAACATACTAATGTATAGGCCTCTATTTCTACTTCAATCCATTGTGCAAGTTGGGGCAGCATCTTCATCATGAAGTCCAGCTTCTCCTGAGGGCTGAAGTGTCTTGGAAAAGGGCCTCCCCATGGACAAGGAGTCTTGTAACCAATTCTGAAAGCTCTCATTTGAGTTGTTGCTCTGGACTGCACCATCTTTACCTCCATATTTTGGATTTTCTCCAACAGACTAGCATCTTGCATCTGATTGTCTTCATTATATGCACACTCTTGCTCTTGGAAAGCTCCATAGCCAAACTGATTTTGGCACTTGCTGCTCATATGGGTATGCATATTGATCTTGAATTTGTTCAAAATGCTGATTTGGAGGATTTGTAATGCATGTTGGAGGTGGAAAATATTGCTGCTGTAAATGTGAGTTCCATGATGGAAATGAAGTCATGATTGCACAACTTCATGGAATGGAAAAGAATGAAAGTGATGGAAATAAGGATGGATGAGAATGGATGAAAATGAATGGAAAATCAGGTCTGCAACTTCAGAATGGGTTGTTGACCAGATGGAGTCGCCAGATGTGTTTGCAAGTGCCTCCAAAGGTTGAAATCTTCACAGGAACACACCAACCTGCAAAAGATGAAGTGGAAGACCTCTTAACGTAACACCGGGCATCGAAACAAGATATGTCCCTGGGTCTCCAATCCATTTGCCGACACCTCAAAGAATTCTGACATGCATGGTCTCAAAACCCGAAAAAGGAACATGTTGGGGGTGACATCTCCAATAACATATGACCATCCTAACCCAATGATTCATGTAGGTTCTTCTTCTACCCCTGAAACAAAAGAAATTAGGTACGATCTCCAAGTCGGAAGCACATGGGTTTCGGGAAAACATGAATCATTAAGTCAGCATGTCGAGGCACCCTTCAAACCCGATGCAAATGTAGATCTAGATCTGCCCGAATTCGACGACAAAGCAAAGCTTGGAAACACTGATGCGTGGAAATACATTCAGGATCGCCAAACTTTTCACAAGCTCAGATGTCGACCAAGGTCCCCCATGCCCTTTTATGAAAAATTTCGGCATCCTGTAGGATAATTTTCCTTGATATCTATTACATTGGCGTTGGAATAAGTTCCTACGCAGAAATGACTCAATATTTACGCCATGTTTTGAGTTGCATAGGGAGTTTTACCTACCACCATGTCTTAGTTGAAGTTAGTGTAGTCATTGGAAGTTCCCATTGGGGAAGTAACTCCTCGAATTCATTCTCTTCTCCCTCTCTATTTTCCTCCTATAAATGGCCGGGAGAGGCTCTATGTAAAGTTGTTGGACAATTCTTGTTTTGCAGTCCTCCCTTCTCTCCTGCTTGCAAGAGAATTATGTGGAGCCTTCAAACCTCCCATATGGATTGTAATACCATTTTTTATCCTCTTGGCCACTGCAATGTATTGTATCGATCCTTGAGTAATATATACTATGTCTGTGATTGATTCTAAACCCTCTCATGGTATTTCATTGCTGTTATTTTTGATCTCTAGGGTATTGCAAAGATTTGGTCTACATGTGCATGGTAAGTTTGTATTGCATTATATGTGGTTTGTGTTTAAAAATTGCAAAAATCTTGAGATGTCGTTAACATTCCTCGGTGCATCACCTCCGTAGTTTAGGTTTTATTTTTATGCATCTTCTTCTACCCTGTCTCCTTGGAAAACTAGATTAGGTTGTTCGTAAAACATTTGCATTTTATTGGTGCATCTGAACAGAGGAATAGGAGCCAGCCTTCATTCGGAGAGCTTTTCCTGATTTCGCAAGGTCCCACACTTGGGAAAAGCTCCATATTGTGCAATCGCACTAGACGCTTCTGAGCCGATCAAATTAGAAGTTTGATCAGCAGTCCTAGGGGTACTGTGATTTTGACACCAACAGTTTTGGCACGCCCGGTGGGACCAAGAGGTCATTCCATGAAGATTTGAAGGAGTCTTTCATGAAATTTTCGGACTGAGAAATTGCAAGTTTCTACAAATTTCAGATTTTGCTCTGTCCAGGCCAAACTCCGAAATCATTTTTCAAGGGTTTATCTTACTCAAAACGAGGTCAAAATTTCAACAGTTGGTAGATCTAAAGGTAACCTTCAAAAGGGTATTCTTTAGTTTTTTTTGATATTGTGATTTCCAAAATTTCATGGGTATTTCAGTGTTTCGGGTTTTCAGGATCCGAGAACATCAAAGCAGCAATTCGGGTTTTGGGGGATACATTCCATGGTCCTATTCCCGACAGCAGTCTTTTCAGGTTTTGAAGGATTTCAGACATGTTCCAAGTTCCGACACATGGCAATTCAGGTTTTGTGAGTTGCATTGCATGACCTGAGTTCCACCTATAGCTTTTCGGGGATCCGCAGCTGCACAACAAGGCCCGAATTCCGAATTGAAGATTGTCCTCCTCTGGGTATTTCAAAGTTTTAAATTCCATTTTCAATACTGTCAAGTTTGGTGTGTAACTTGGCAAAATCCAGCCTTTTAGAGGCTTGTTCTCTGACACATCTGGTGACCTCCGAAGGGATAGAGTTCAACAGTGTAGCAGCACAAGTTGCCCAGGCACATGAGAAGAATTCGAACCAGGTCTAATACTCGAGAAGAAGGGCTATTTTTCCACTTGCAACTTTCACCAGGTAGAGGAAGGAGAGGAAGAAGACCACAAAGATCGCCATCCCCACCTAATAGGACTTTGTCTACACCTCCAACTGGTAGACCTTTTCTCGCATCAACCAGGGTTTTTAGGCCAATCATAATGGCACATCTACCACCGAATCCCTTTTTCAATTTCACGGGCAGTAGTCAACTTTCCCTAAATGCTCAGAACCAAATTCCAGTTGCAGCGCTAAAGAATATACCCTTTTTCATAGGAGAAAATCATACTACTCCTATTGATCACATCCAGGATATTGCTAATGTATGCGTAATCCACGAAATAAATGAAATGGATGTTACAGTCAAGTTATTGGCTTCATCTTTCAAAGGCAAGGCCTTACAATGGTTTAGGAGCCTTGGAGTAGGCTCTATCAAAAACTGGAATCAGCTATGTATCAGCACTTCATGATCAACCAGTTTGGGGAGAAGGGCAGACAACTTATCTCTTATTGGAGCAGCTGACAACAATTAAGAGAGCTTCCTAACGAGCAGCTAACTGACTTAAATTTCACGATTCCAAAGGATCTTGGGATAGGATCCCAATAGATATCAGGCCAACAACAGAAGGTGCTTTTCTATACTACCTTAAAGGCCATAAATTCTGATATTTCTATGTTGGTTCAATCTATGGGAGGGACAACACTCCCTGCTGCATATGAGTATTGCGATCAGAGCTGAAAATTGTCTGATTCAAGCTGGCAAGCTAGCTCCTAGGCCTCCAATGCCATCTATGTCCGGAGTATAGGAGAGCCCAACATACTAGTCAAGCACCTGTCTTGAATCCTATTCCCACCCCTAGGAATCAAAGTTCATAATGAAGCTTCCACATCATCTCCAGGTGCCCCAAATGAGCTTGCAAGAGGTCATGAAGCAACTGCAAAACCTTAGGTAATGAGCTTGTCACTACTTAAGAGACAACAAGCTCAAGGTTTTAGACCTTCGTATCAGCCTCAAGCGCAATACCTAGGCTAGGCAGCCATCATCAGCCAACAGAAGAGACCACCTACCATCTCAGGCTGCAAATTTAAATCAAAACCAAGGACAACCTCAAGTCAATCCAGACCATTTCCAGCCCTATAATCCAAATGCCACAATGACATACCTCTAGAGCATTAGTTCCAGCGCAAAACAATATGGCACAGGAGTATGACTGGTGTTACCCTTGCAATCTACCTCACAATCAGTCAGCATGTTTCAATGGTGCATTGAATCAGGCCTTGATGGTGCAAACCATTGGTGTTGCTCAAGATCCAAGCCAGGAGGAGAATCAACAGCAACAAGAAGGACCCCCAACAGAAACCACATTGGCAAATTGGCAAACGGAAGACTTCTGTGGAGTTAACCAACAGCCTTTTCAAGGCATGGCTGCCAATACACGGTCAAAGAGGAGAAGCATAGAAGAGGGACAATCGTCTAATCCAGTTGTTTCTCAACCCACTCTTACACAACAGGGGGTCAGTAGACCAAACACAACTCCAAATGTGCAAAATCAACCCAAGGTCCCTGTTGTAGCAACACACGCACATGCTCAAGCTCCAGATAAGGTTATACCAAGCAGGGGGCAGCAAAAGGACAGTTCATCCCCTTTCAACATCATTGATCAAATGAAGAAGACACATGTGAACATTTCCATGTGGGAATCACTAGCGATCCCAGGGCAATGAGATTTATTGCAAGCTGTAATGACTGATTGGTCTGCCCAAAAATGTATCAAACCTGGGACATGAGAAAGTTCTCACTAATGCAGTGCAACATGATGGGGGGCATACAAGAAAATTTTTGAAGCCTCCGCCTTTCTATGTTTCATTGATTGTTGGAAATCACTTGATGCACAACTACATGTTGGATTCAGGGGCCAGTAGTTCGGTGATGCCAAAGCAAATAGCAGACCAAATGGGTTTGAAATATGAGCCAGTACTGAAAGGAGTTGTACAGTTAGATGGAACAGTAGTGGGGACTGTTGGAGTCATCAAGGAGTTAAGTCTAACACTACATTCCTGTCCTAATGTTACAGTTTTGCAAGATGTATCTGTGATTGACCTTCCACCACTCTTTGCGTTGTGTCTATCAAGAGACTTCATTGCGAAAATCGGTGGATATTTATCTGCAGATTGGTCGCACATGATTTTTAGGACAAGGTATGGAGCCAAAGCAACAATCAGGTCAGAAACAATTGCCAATTTCCATATTGATCCTTATGTACCAGGCCCTATCAATGAAAATTACTCAGCTTTTGATCAGGAGGAATGTTCAAGTGATCTAGAAATAGGTACTAAGGTCGAGGGAATTCCTGATTTAACTTTGGATGAATGGGCAAACAAAAGTCATGAATTTGACCCATACAAAGAAATTGAAGAATCTGAATTAGGCATGTATTGTATACACGAGGAAAATTCACCCATTCCTGACATCATCCAGGCCTGAACAAAGAGATGAAAACAAAATCTAGAGATTATTCTTTGGTGGTTTGAGAAGCAGACAAGGTGCTGGAGGCGGCGCAGTGTTGATTTCACCACAGGACATCAAATATTTTTCAGCTTTCCGTTTCCAGTTTTCTCTGTTCAAACAACACGGCTGAATATGAAGCATTGATTCATGGACTTCATTGGGCCAGGAAAAAGGACATAAAGAACTTGCAGGTGTTTGGCAGATAGCGAGCTAATCGTCAACCAAGTTAGGGGGGCAACATGCTACAAAGAACGACTTGCTGAGGAGCTACAAGAATAGGGTATGGGACCTCATTGAGGATTTCGAAGCTTTCAACATTGTGTCCATACCCAGGAAGAGGAAATGAAGCCGCAGATAGGCTCACAGTAGTTGGAGCAACGTTTGATGTGGTTGACAACATCAAAAGAGGAAAAAACGCAGCCACACATCCATGTGGTTGTAAGGCCAGCAGTTCCAGATAATAACACAAGCTGGCAGGTGTTTGAGAACGATCAACAGATCGTCAATTTCTTACAAGAAGAAGCTGAATTTTCGGCTAGGAATCAGGACAGATTAGAGCAGCAGTATGGGGATCAAGTAGTACAGCTGCGGACAAACAAGCTTCCTAAGGGTTTGGTAACATTGGAGTCTATCTTCAACCCTAACGACCAGTTTCGTAAGGAAAAGGCAAACATACAGGTCAAGAGAGAAGATTCAGAGCCAATTCCAGTTGGGGAAGGTAAAACACTTCAAATTGGCAAAGTGGCCACCGAACAGGAGAAATCAGATTTCATACAACTTTGCCAAGAGTTTCCAGATGTCTTCGCTTGGAGCTATGAAGACTTGAGAGGATTCGATCCAAATTTGGCACAACATACCATAGAATTAGATCCAGATGCTAAGCCCATCAGGCAGAAGCAGAGACCAGTCAACCCTCACATTGAGCCTCTAATGAAGAAAGAGCTAAACAAGCTAATAGAGGCAAGCATTATATTCCCGATCAAGCACTCAAGCTGGGTTGCAAACTTGGTTCCGGTCAGGAAGAAGAGCAGAGAAATCAGGTTGTGTGTGGACTTCCGAGACCTCAATAGGGCATCTCTCAAAGACCATTACCCACTTCCTTCAATGGAACAAATATTGCAAGTAGTATCTGGTTCAGAGAGATTCTCTCTCCTAGATGGCTACTCAGGGTATAATCAGGTGATGGTGAAAGAAGATGACCAGTTCAAGACGGCTTTCACCACCAAATGGGGCACCTATGCCTACAAGAAGATGCCATTTGGGCTATCAAATGCTGGAGCCACTTTCCAAAGGGCAATGGATATGGCATTCAAGGGGTTGATCAATAAAATAGTTCTGATATATCTTGACGACATCACTGTATTCTCAAAAAACGTAGCAGATCACCTCTTACATTTGAGGCAAGTATTTAAGAGGTGTAGAAGATTTGGGGTATCTTTGAATCCCAAAAAATGCATATTCTTGGCTCACGAGGGAAAACTTCTAGGCCATATTGTTTCAAAGGAGGGGTTGACGATTGACCCAGAAAGAGTTGAAGCAATTCAAGCATTACCATTGCCAAGTCACAAGAAGGCTCTTCAAAGCTTCTTAGGAAGGATCAATTTTGTCTGTAGGTTTGTTCCAAACTTTGCAGCTCTTGTAAAGCCAATAACGTTGATGTTAAAGAAGAGCATGGCATTTAAGTGGACATCTGAAGGCAAGGCAAGTTTTGAGGCAATAAAAGAGGCTATATCTCAAGCTCTAACTCTCGTCAATCCAGACTTCTCCAAGGATTTCGTGCTATATGCCTTTGGTGGTGGGGAAACAATTTCTGCAATCCTGGTACAACAAAACAAAGAAGGATTAGAACAACTAGTTGCTTTCTTCAGTCAAGGCTTGGAGGAATACGAAACTAGGTACTCTTTCATTGAAAAGCATGTCCTTGCAGTGATCAGGAGCTTAAAGAAATTCAAGCACCTAGTCTCAAACAACAAGATCCAATTATTGGTCTCTCATGCGGGAGTCAAGGACTTCCTTCTAAACAAGGATCTGAATGAGAAACGTGCAGGATGGATAACCCGTGTCATGGAATATGACATCGAGATCAAGGTCACCAAACTAGTACGTGGGAAGGGACTATGTGAGCAGCTAGCCTTGAGTCAACAAGTTGAAGCAGGTAATGAAAAAGAGACTGTCTTAGTATTACAGGGTGGTCAAGAACAGGAAAATGATGATGTGCCTACTCCTTGTTGGACTCAGAATATGATACACTTCCTACAGACAGGCTATGTCCCTCCAGAAATGAGCAAAGCAAAAAGGAGATACTTCAGATTACAAGCATTCCATATGTGCTTGTTGATGGTGTTCTTGTTTAAAAAAGACATCAATGGAGTTCTATTGAGGTGCATTGGGACAGGTCAAATTGAGAGGGTGTTACAAGATTTTCATGATGGAGATTCAGGAGGACATTTCACCCCACGAGTAACAGCTCTCAAGATAATGAAGGCTAGGATATTATTGGCCCATAGTGTTCAGTGACTGCTATACATGGATAAGAAAGTGCAAGAAATGTGCACTCTTCACAGGGAAAGAAAGACTAGCAGCACTTCCATTGCACCTAATTTTGGTTGACCAACCATTTATGCAATGGGGATTGGACTTCATCGAGTCATCAATCCAAACTCAAGCCAAGGCCACAAGTGGATTCTCACGGCAACGGACTATTTCACCAAGTGGACCGAAGCAGTAGCACTCAAAGAAGCAAATGAGTCTAACATACTAGACTTTTATGAAGGAATAGTGACCAGGTTCGGTGTGCCGGCCACTATCATATCAGATAATGCATTAGCATTCATAGGTTCCAAGATTACAGAATGGGCTATCAAGAATGGAATCTATTTGAGCACCTCTTCAAATTATTACCCGCAGGGTAATGGACAGGCAGAGTCCACGAATAAAGAATTTGCTAAAGATCATCAGTAGGACTCTGGATGAAAATCAAAGAACATGGCATACCAAGCTAAAATCAGCATTGTCGGCTGAAAGAATAACACCAAAGAGGTCTACAGGTAATTCTCCCTACAAGTTGGTCTATGGGAAAGAGGCAGTATTGCCTATATCATTAGAACTGCCTGCATTGGAGTTCATGAAGCAGTTGGAGTTAGCTGAGTTCGAACCAATGGAGGCCAGGTATGCAAGGTTGATAGAATTGGAAGAAATCAGAGAACATGTAGTTCAAACAATTGAGAAAGATCAGGCCTTAGTAAAAAGATGGTTTGATAAGAAAGCAAGAGCAAGGACCTTCCAGGAAGGGGACCTAGTTCTGAAATGGGATGCAGATCGGGTAAAACCAGGAAGGCATTCCAAGTTTGATGCCATTTGGAGTGGCCCCTACATGGTCACGGAGATGTAAGAATAGAAATGCCTTCCAATTGTCTACATTGGATGGAGAAGAACTCCGAATTCCAGTCAACGGAATCTATTTTAAACATTGCTACTGAAAAGAAAAAGTTTTACCCTTGTAAATATTAGCCTAGATTTCAATTCCTCTAAGTGCGTATGCACATTGTCTTGTTGTAGTTAGGTTTCAATTTCCCTAAGTGCTTTGGCACAGGTTTTGTTGCTCTTGGGTTGGTTTTCTACAGTTCAGTGTGCTCTCAGAGAAGGGGTTGTGGTAGCAGGTTGGTTTCAGGTTATTGCTTATGACTCCATGCCCAATGGATTGCTAAAAGGCCATTGATCTTCTACCTAGCAGGCAGGTAACCCCGTGAGTCACCAAATTGTTGTATATATTTACCCCCCGGGTAAATATAGATAAACGTAAGAAGAAGCATGTTGGAGGAGTTGGAAAACCCGACGCCAAAGAACATGTCGCAAGGGTTGGAAAACCCGACGTAGAAGGAAATCAGGTCTCGGAGGCTAGGAAACATGGCGCAGAGGCATGTCGGAGGGGTTGGAAAACCCGAAATCAAAGGCATGTCGGAGGGGTTGGAAAACCTGACATCAAAGGAAATCAGGTCTCGGAGTCGGGAAAACACGGCAGGAAAGCACGGGGCAAAAACATGTCGAGCAACCCTCCAAACCCGATGCACATGTAGGTTCATCTTCCGCCCCCAAAACAAAAGAAATCTCAGAAATCTGGTGGAAGCGGGTTTTGGGAAAACACAAACATCAAGCAACATGTCGAGGCATCCTCCAAACCCGATGCAAATGCAGAGGAGAACCCCGAACCCGACAAGCAGAAGACCATGATGCGGGAAATATTCAGATCGCCATAACTTTTCACAAGGAGCTCAGATTCACACAAGGTTGGAATTTTTGGAAAGCTCTCGGCGTCCTCTACGCAACTACAACTGGATATCTTTAATTAGGTGGGAATAAGTTCTTAAAAATGCAAAAATACAGTTCGACATGTTTTGAGTTGCTGGGGATCGCACCTACCGCCATGATGAGGAGTTAGGTGTAGTCTTGGAGGTGGTTGGGGCAGAATTCGAATCATTCTCTTCTCCCTCTCTCATTCCTCCTATAAATGGTCAAGAGGGGCTCTTTCTAAAGGGTTGGACATTTTTTGTTTTGCATCCTCCCTTCTCTCCTGCTTTGGCAAGTGAATTTGTGGAGCCTTCAAACCTCCCATATGGAAACTGTAATGCCATTTTTTGCCTCTTGGCCACGTAGTGAATTGTATTGAATCGATCCTTGGAGAAAATAATGCATGTATGTGATTGATTCTCAACCCTCTCATATATTCATTTCTGTCATCCTTTGATCTCTTATTGCATTTTGGCTACCTGTGCATGGTCTGTGCATTGCATTTTATGTGGTCTGTGTTTGACTTTGCAAAACGAGTGTTCTTCATTCCTCGGTGCATCACCTCTGTTAGTTTAGGTTTTATTTTTATGCATTCTATACCCTGTCTCCTTGGCAAGTTAGATTAGGTTTTTGGTAAACCCTCTGCGTTTTATTCGTGCATCTGAACAGAGGAATAGGAGCCGGCCTTCATCCAGAGAGCTTTTCTAATTTCGCAAGGTCCCACACTTAGGAAAAGCTCCATGTTGTGCAATCACACTGAGATTCTCAACCGATCACGTTGCAGAGTCCCAGGGGTGCTGTGATTTGACACCAACAGCTACCTATTATTTGAGGGATAAGAACCCAACAAAATTGAGGCAGACCTTCACCATGGCTTTATAGATTGAAAATAATATAAAAGTAGTTGGTAAGCCTCCTAAGAGGGAAGGTATCAAGCTAATCAATCCAAAGAATCCTCAATCAAGTAAGTCTATTGATCTGGAAGAGGTTGTAAAAACTCTATCAGAAGTTGTTTAAGGAATATCTTCCAAGTTAGCGAGAGCAGAGAAAGGAATTGGACAAGGTTCCCAAGGTTAGAACAAGCCAGAAGGTCAAGAAAGATTTAAAAATCATCTCATAAGAGGTCATAGATCAGATGATATGGGGAAAGGGCCCGTGAGATTAGGAAATAGAAAGCCCCAACCCTGGGAAAACAAATTGGTGCCTGATCCTTTGGCTGTGAGAGTTGCTGCTATTGAAGAAGCTCATGAAATTGAGTGGTGTGATAGTTTTTTCTTGCCCCATTCCCCATGTGATTATGACAAGGGAGTTGAGGAAGAAGTTGATGATGATGGGATAGATGATGATGCATGCATGATGGATTTCTCTACAAAATCATAGCAGGGAGTAACCTCATGTGAGCTGATGAGTGCCATAACTGTTAAAGATTTATGGGATTGCATTCACTAAGTATTACCTATTCCTCCCACTCAATATTTTGAAATTGATATGGTACAAGATTTTCAGTTGCCTAATAATGATTTTGAGTACTTAAGGGCATTAATGATTAAAAAGTATGATGGAGGAATTCCTTCAGAACATGACAAACATTTGTTAATGAATGCAATAGTTTCCCAAGACAAGGAATACAATACAAGAAGTAAAGTTGTCAAAGGGGCAGGGCCTCAGGCCAAACAAAAAATTCCAGTGCTTTCCAGTATCCCTAAGGAAACCCCTAATAAAGATGCATATGGCAAAGGCTTTTTCAACCCAAATAAAACTTGTGTTCCTCCCCATGCTCATATTGTGAAAAATCCTATGCCATTAGATGAATTTGTAAACCTTCCTCCTAACACTGCCTTACCCAAATATGTTCCTCGTGACATAGCCTAGATATTGAGTCAAATAAATATTTCTCTTCCTATTGTTGAATTTATTAGAATCCATGAGTATAAGAACATAGCATTTGAATATTTGGGGCTTGACGAAGAAAAGGTCACCCAGGGTAAAAATGTAAACAACATAGAGGCTCCTCCTTCTATTGCAGAATTAGAAAAACTGCAAGCATTGAAGGAATTGGGTGAACCACCTGAGGTTTATTTGGGAACTTATCTGGTTAAATCTCAACTGAATTTTGATGCATTTCTTACTACTATTATTATTAGAGATATATTGTTACATAACTATACGTTTGATTCAGGATCCTCATGTAATGTAATACCTCTTGAGGTCATGAATGAGTTGAATCTCAAAGTAACAACAGCTTATGGTAAATGCACTACCATGGATTCAAGAGAGGTTCCAGTAGTTGGATGTGTCAAGGGTTTAGTAGTGCAATTGGTATCTTATCTAGGCAAGTACTTAACTTTGAATGTAGTGATTGTGGATTGTCTTGCTAAGTGAGGAATGTTATTATCCAAAAAGTGGGTAGCTAGTGTAGGTGGGAGTGTACAAATAGACATGTCTTATGCCACCATACCAATTGAGGGAATCATTGTGAAGTTACCTAGTGAAAAGAAAATGTTATATCTCATTTGGGACCCCATTAATGCTTCTTATGAAGTATTGCACACAAACACTGGTGTTGATAACTCTATGAGTTATGTTGTTTTCAAGGAGTATTGAATTGGTCAATGCAGATACATTGAGCAAATTTATTTTCCTGGGACTTCGATGTTTGATGTAGCCTCAAAATATGTTGAAAAACTTGACCCAAGCACAAAGGATAAGCCTAAAAAAATGTGGTCATAGAGAAACTTGGATGGGAAAGAGAAATAATCATATGATCAGTTGTTAAAGACGTATCAGAACTACTTAGCATGGTCATATCCAGAATCAAAGTCACTTGGCAATTTTCCTTGATTTTTTTATCTGAATCAGGGTTCACATCATTATATAGTATATAGTCTTTAGGTTTCGTTCTGCTTTTGTGTTTTTCTATTTTGGTTCGTGCTAGTCCCTGGTGACCTATTTTTATTGGTTTCTCAGTTCATCTTGGGGGATATGGTATTTTTACTCTGCAAGATTATTCTTGACTCCATTTCCCAATGGAATTTTGGCACATGGTCTGCTCTATTATTCTTACAACACTCACAAGGTGTGCTTATCCCCAAGTTAGAGCCAATTTTGGTACTCAATTTGATCTCGCCCCGTTTGTTCTCTAAATTTTTCAATCTGTAGGCTTTGTTGTACTTTCTATTTCCCTAAATGGATGTGTGAAAGTTTTTCTTCATTTTTATGTTGTTGTAAATCCTTCTCTATGGTTGTGGATTACTGTCGATCCATGAATTATTTGCAAATTCTTTGTCCTTGAAGAGAGATTCAATTCTGGGTGTAAATGGTGAAGTTCCCCTACATCTTACTATTCGAAGGGCATGTTTTCCCTGTCAAACTTTATCTCAAAATATTCCTACTACGTGCTCTCTTTTGATTAGATGAGGCACTTAGGGTCTATTTTATAACTTGTAACGTTTTTCTATGTTTGCAAAAAGATCAATTTGGCCCTGTGGCCCCGATAGTCTCTAATTCACTATTCAACAAATATGAAGCGGCTGGGAAAAAGTATTACTTTGACCCTGAAGATGGACACGTGGCCATTTTTCAAGTTACAAGCGGGAAGGCGAGTCAGCAGAACATTTTGAATTTTTTTTCCTCTTTGTACAAAGGAGAAAAGTTATGAAATAACCCGCAACTTTGTTGGGGCCCACATCAAAAGTTATAAGCTGAGAGAGGTGGGTCACTGGGGTGTTTTGAATATTTTTGCCTTTTTGTGAAAGAGGATCAAAGTTATTAATTGATTTGAAACCCCAGAGGGAACAAAGTGATGTCACATGTTGATTCTACATCAAAAGTGGGCCGGCAGGTCATTGGAGCATTTTGAAGTTTTTTGGCTCAACATTGAAAATTGAAAGCAGGGAAGCAGGTAACCGGAGGTTTTTGAATATTTTTTCCATTTTGTGAAAAGGAGAAAAGTATAAAAATGAAGCGTGACTCCGTTGGGGCCCACATCAAAAAATAAAAGTGGGAAGCAGGTCATCGGAGGAAAATTGGAATATTTACCTTTTTGTAAAATGGGGTAAAATTGTAGAAATGAGTTGTGACTCCATCAAAGGCTCAGATTAAGCCATGTGTTGAGCCTATATTTCAAAGGCGGAGGGGCGGGGAAAAATGTGAAAATTGTGCATTTTATCCAAAAGTCAGAAAATGCAAAAGGCACCCCCACACCCATTTCAACTCTAATCTTCCAAGTGGATGACTCTAATTTAATGTTTTGAAAGAGCATAATCAATAGTTATGGTGTGATACATATGATTTTTCCATCATTAACATTCCATGACTTCAGGGGATGAAAATACACATCATTTTTCATGGTGAATATGAATTATTTCAGGTCATTTTCTATTAGAAAAATGCAATTAAAGTGTCATGGAGCTCGAATCTATGAATATGAGTAAGTGCAAGCGTTGATATTTTAAAGCAGAGTTACTCATGCACCTGCAAAAAATGAATTTCTAGATCTAGCAGAGAAAATTGCAGAGGAAAGAATGAGGAGAAGGAAGCTATAGGTGTAAAGGATGAAAAACATGTTGTCAGAGGATATGACTGGATTCCCCAATTAAAATAGTGATGGAAATATCTAAAATGATTCACCTTTTGAACACCTAGAAATTTTTTGTTGTAAATCTGTTGAACATCACTTTCTAGAAATCATGATCAAATGTGTAACAAACAAAGGTTCCTCAAATATTCTTTGTGTGGGGGGGAAGCTTTAATGTAAATAAGTGCTACAAAGGGCATGAGTTAGTCATTCAAATGGTTGGGGGGTTGAATTCTTACCAGAAAATTTGAGAAAGCCCATCTTCCTGAGAGACCATATGAGAAACCTGTTAATCTCTTATGTTTTAGATTTGATCATGTCAATTTGGTTGCAAGTGTACAGCCATTGACAAGCTCTGAGATTGTTCAAGAAACCTTCTCCTGCTGATGAATCTAATTAACTTTGAATTAATCTGTGTTAATATTAGGCAAAATTGTGTCTGCTTTTATTTCATAATGTTTTCAAATGGTTTTGATGTTCCTGTTGCAATCTTGTGTTAAAATCCCTCCAAATCACACATGATCTCATCCCTATGATAGTTTAGTGGCATTTGAAATTTCATTATGAGAATATCTAATGCAGCCAAATTAAGAACAACCAGATAGACTGCAATAAAATGAACTCAAAAAGAAAATAGATCTCCTTCTTCGTTAACCAATAATGAATTACAATGTTTCCTAAATAGGAAAATAACTCCCAACTCGAGTTTCCAAGTAACTCTAGCTAACTCTGACTAAATCTACTCTAGGTGGCGGAAATTACTATTTTTAGCAGTTTACTAGAACCTGCTATTCTTAGTAAGTTCGCATGCTTATTCCTACGGGCACAGAAATTGCCACGCATCTTCTACATCCCTAAATTAGAGGAATTGCCAACTTTCTAACTCAAAATGCAATTAATAGACTAAAATTAACTAATGCTCAAAAATAGGAAAAAACCAAACTATAACTTAAATCCTAATTTTCGGCCTCAAGATGGCGGATTTAGGGCCCAAAAACGTGTCGAAAACTTGCCCCAACCGGTAGGGCGGGTTGCCGATGCGTTCGTCTCATCAAAACACGTGGTTTCAAAAAAAAAACGGACTCAAACGGACACCCGGAGCTCAAGTTATGACCTTGTCAAGTTGTCTTCTTCAAACTGCTAATTCGGGCGCATCAATATCCTTCATCCTCTAATGAGATAAACAATTTAAATTCACTTTACTCTCATTTTGCTGATAAATATTGTTTGCAATCCTTTGAGTGTATCTTAGGCATGAGGAACCAGGGGTCTTTAATGTTTAATCGAGTCTTTAGCTCGATCCTTCGTGTTAAATTCTTGGAGATTATGTGAAACTGTGCAAATTTGGGCCTCCATTAATGCAAACCTTCTGGTTGAAGGAATATTTTAGATATTTTGAAGCATTCTGTCATTTAGTTTTCCAATTTTTGTGAAGGTTCTCAAAAATCTGGAAAAATCAAGTTTATCCTGCTTAATATCCCACCAAAAATTATTCAAAAACAATAAATCCTACCTGAACTACCCCTGTTTTCCATGTATGTCCACAAATGAATAAATTCTAATACCAAAATATGCAGAAGCAATCAGGATTCCATAATGTCTTTAGTAACCTTAACCTTGTTAAGAAAGTATCACCATTCTTTAGAAGTGACATCTTGTGAGAGTTAAATTATGGTGCATTGATCATATTTTCTCAAGGTTTCCTTTCAAATTTGTGCAAAGAATGATATATTAATTCTCCTTCACCATAAAAGGTTACAAAATGGGTCCTCTCACCCTGGTTGAAAGGCACAACCTAAACTAGTGAGGATAGATCAAATCCTTAATGAAGGTGTTATCCATTTCTCCAACATTTGAGTGACAAAGAGGTAGTTTAATCACCTCCCAGCTACAACATAACATACATGAAAATTTATCTGTGTCTAGGCTTCTTGTTAAATCTATAACGCTATTCATCTTACAAAGGAGAATAAATTTGGATACAAACAAGATACATCAAGAAGCAACCAGCCTTGATACCAAAGACTCACCTCAACAATAGGTATACTTACAGACCTGAGGTGTTTCCATTGTATCTATGAAAGAGAAAGATATAGAGCAAGCTTAGAACACCTGCATCCGTCTCTCTATAGGGTGCACATTCAAGAGATAACTTGAGTCATTTAGAGTTAGTTAGACTCTAAAGAATTTGAATTTTCCTTCATACTATGTTTTCCCTACAAAAAGGGATTTGAATTATTAATGTTTGTAAATGTGGGTAAGTGACTTGTAAATAACTTTTCAAGGTCTATGAATAATTGTAAGGGAGATTGAAGGTCTCTAATCATGGATAACAAGTGTATAAGGTTGTAAAGTTAATCCTAGAGTGAGTCGTCTTAAATTGATTAAATATGCATGTATTGTCCTTGTATAGTCATATAACCCTAAACTATTTAGTTAGGGTTGGTCATGAGAAGGATAAAATCAGTTAAAATATGAAATGGAAAGTATTTGGAGACTATACTTTGAGGAACATGATAAAGAGAAGGATTTTTGTATGAAAATATCATTTAAAAGAAAACAATAATAATCTATTTTGCCTATATCTATATCGTCTTTCTCATTTAAGTACTGAGTTTTATTTATGTTCCATGAATAGCTCACATTATCTCATGGTAAAAATTTGAAAATTTTGTTTAGAAACACTCTAGGAGGATTATTAGGAATTAGAGTCTAAAATTTTGATATCAAAGTATGAAAAGTGCATCCACATATTGGTTTAGGATTTTGTTTTTTTTTGTCTCCCAACGAATGCTTGATGTGTCCTTGATTAGGAATTCTATATATGGGTTATCTCGAGAGAAACATTAATTTAATTGAGTCATTTTAAAACTTGATGTTATAGACTCTTTTTATAGATAACTACTATTTTAGAAAACTCTTGAAAACAAGAATGGGACTCTGTTGGGGATAAACCTTCATTGAAATGAAATAAATTATGTAGTATTTATGTTGAAGAGTTTTCAACATTGTTTAAGGAGTCATCAAGAAAATGTCATCAAACAAAACTTGGCATGAAAATTTTTTATTACTACAACAATTCTTTGAGTAAATTTTCTTTGTGCATCTATAAGATTGGAGAGGAAGAAGCTCGTGGTTTCATGATCCAAGGATTTAAAGTCACCCACTAGTAAGAAAACAATTTGAAATCAGTGTATATAGAACTAAAGAAAAAAATTGGTGTTTTGAAACTACATACAATGAATTTTATTGATTTTTGCCTCTTCTCGGGCTAGTCAAAGACATGGAAACCCTAGTCTAGAGTTTGAAAAAAAAAATTGAGTTGTGAAGATTATATCACTCAAAAAAAGATTAATTTTTAAAGGTAACAGCTTGATATAGTTCTCTTACATATTTATGAATAAATTTTAGTTTCAAGGTTGTAAATTTTTATATCTTCTTATCAGTCCATTGGAAGGTTGCTCGAACAATCTCAAAGAGCTAATTACAGCTTGTCAAGAAAGGATACATAAAAATTTAACAAATAAACCTACCAAGAGACTTTCTACAGAGGATAAAAATTCAAAAGGGTATATTAGTATGATTGTAGCTTCTGAAATTATTCCCCGTAATGAAAGATATGAAGGAAAACCTCATTATGTAGGACTAGAACATAAGACAGTAAAAAGAAAGTGACATTGTAAATTGCAAGAGAAGTATTTAGAGTTGTGATTTGAAATCTTAAGAACACATTGTTGTCGATAAAACTTACTTTTTGAATCCTTTACACTTTTTAGGTAAATTTATAATTCATTCCAATCATGAAAAATCTAAGGACATTGTTCCTGTAATCATTTTAAGGAAGTTTCCGAGTTATCATGTTATCATACTGATTTTGATTATATGATAAATGAATGAAATTCCTTTGGATCTCTGCATCAGAATTTCATATGATATATCAATGGCTTGAGACTTGTGATTCAACAATAATTCATCATGTTTCATACTCAAATAATGGAAGAATCCTACAACCTAGCTTAAATATGGAAGAGAAATTGGCACTCAAAAGTTGAGTTCATCTAGAAGAAGAATTCACAATGTACACGATAGAGAAGGAAATGACCGATGATATTATAAACCATTAGAAGATGAGAAAAAAAAATTGTAAACACTATCATAGAATAGTGTGAGAATTAGAATAAATTTTTAGACAGTAACGCAGGTTAAAACAACCCACTTGAGACCCAAGAACAACCTAGGATTAGTTAGGAAAAATATGCAATAATTGTTTTTTATTAAAATAATCTACAATCATGTTACAAGGAAACAGTTTCCACTAACAGGTTCAAAAAAAATTAAAATCTACTAGAGTATATTTTCCTATTGTTAATAATTATTAGAGATCATAAGGTCCAAAATTTACGGTTAGAAGTTTCAATTAGGTTCAGAGGGAAATTTCCACTCCATACCCACTCTCTAACAGGCTTAAGGTTTTGACTTGATTTTTATCACCCTTAGTGCATTCAAAAAAAAATTAAATCACTCCCATTGGATAGGAAATTTCCTCACCTTTCCAGTGATATAAAGAAGTCCTCCTAACTCCTCATATTTTTCAAGTTATGGGCCGACAAGCTTTGGGAGTCAAATTTTCCCAAAAGAGTGGGCTTGTGGGCCTAGGGGAGGAATTTTTCCCCAAGCGTGGGTTTGCGGGCCACGGGAAAGTTTTTCACCTGAGAGGGATGCATGGGTTGGCAGGGAAACATTCCACTTTTTGACCTTTGGCTTAAAATGTGCAAAGGCACAAACTAACCCACGCCTCTGTCCTCGCCCAAGGCGGCCACATGGTAGCCATCCATTGGTTATGGGCTTCCAGGGTGGTGGAGAAACTTTAAGATTTTCACCCAAAAATTAAAAAATAAAAAATGAAAAGGAACCAATAACCTTTGCTCCTCCACTGTTGCCTCATGCTGCCACATGTCACTCTGTGATTAGCTACGTTACGGTGGGTGAGCAGAGAGAAAAAGGACTTTACACCAATTTTTTTTAAAAGGTTAAGATTACAGCGCACACCCATGCACCCATGAAGGTACTCTTCCTAGACATGGGTGGGGATGCGGGGCCATGGAGAGCTTTGAGAAAAGTTACCAAAGGTAAATTTTAATACGCTAAGTTCCAAACCCTCCCACGCCTCCATTGAGCCACGTGGTAGAACCCGAATGGCTGCGGGTTGGCGGGGCCGTGGGGAAAATTACAAAATTGTCCAAATTTTATTTTCTTAAAAATGTTGAGTTAAAATTCCACTCTGCGCCTCCATCGAGCCATGTGGTAGCACCTGATTGGCTGCAGGTTGGCGGGGATGCAGGGAAAATGGGAACATTTTTCCAAAAAATTTATTTTAAACAGTTAGCATTTTTTTTAAGGCCGAAAAGAATTAAAAACTTCAGATCGCCATAAATTTCGATTGGGAACTCGGTTTTGGGCAAGAGAGGACTTTTTGGAAATATCTCAAAGTCCTCTTTGCACAACAAGCTTAAAATTTTGATTTTGATAAAGTTTATAGGGTCAATTTTGAGGAAATGTATTTCTTGATTTTAAAATGAAAAAAGGTAAATTTTAACTTACGCGATTTGATCAATCTTTCCATTAATTCATTTTCAACCTATCAAAAAGGCATGGAGGATTTCACTAGGTAGGTTTTTAGGATGAAAATCAAGGTTGGTTTGATTATTTGATTATCCAATTTGAAAATCCCAATTTTGACACAAAACACGACTGTTCGAATCAAATTTGTTTTGGTCTTTTATTTCTTAAGTATTTTGGTTGGTTTGGGGTCGGTTTTGATCATGTAAGATCATGCTAATATTCCATTTTGTCTATTCAAAGTTACAGGATCATTCTGAGCAATCTGGTAAACAAATTTTACATTTTTTTTTTGTAGTGAACAAAGAAATCAATGTAATTCAAAAACACAGAGTTTGAACCTATTTCATTTGCCATGCATAAGGTTCCATTTCTTTCATCTACTTCAAATCAAACTTATAACTATCTTTCCCTTTTTTTTTTTTTTGTATGCAAAACCAGAATACAGAACTAATTTTTCAATCCATACATATTTCTTTTCACTTCTCCAAACAGAGATTTCATGGTGCATTTAAATGATCAGATTTAAATATACAAATGCCATTTGAGGAAAATAATGCAACCTTTTATTGATTTATAACAATATCTTACAACTTCTTATTTCATTCCTTGAATACAATAAATAGAGTTCAATTTCTTTCACGTTCTTTCAACAGCAGAAAATAGAGTTCATCTCTTTCACAGTCTTCCAAAAGTAGAATACAGAGTATATCTCTTTCACAATTCGAAATATAAATTTCATAGCTCATACAGAAACATATTTCCATCACAAATGATTTACAAGATCATACACTCCATAGTGGGAAAAGGTTACAATAAGAATTGATCTCAAACAGGGACAGTCAAAACTTGTCTTCATTCCTCTGCTCCAAAACAACAACATGGTGCATTATCATTTTCCAGTTTGATCACATCAAAATAGGGGGAAAGGCAACGCTCTCCACCCAACCAAGATATCCAATGAAAGGAGAATCCATCCTTCTTCATTGGCCCCCGAGCCCCAACCACAATGCAATAAGAAATGTATTTCAACTCATGGCAAAAATAGGCTTCCACAAACAAAGCAATCAACAAGCAACATTTCACAATTAAAAACACAGTCCAAAACAAAATGTAGTTTACAACTACATTAAACATCAAAAAGTACTAAGGCTTCATCAAGCAAGCCAAAGGAGCAAGAACTATGGGGGATGCTGCTTATGCCTCCCAATGGGGAAATGGGTATCCAAATGGGAAAGAATGTATGTATATAACTGTATATATATATACATATATATATATAGATACTTAGGCTTCATCATGCACCAAAGGAGCAAGGAACTATGGGGAAAACATCCCAATATATACCTGTAACAAAACCCTGCCATGCCCTTATGCATTTCACAAGTACCCTTATTCCTCACATTTCCTTATGCCCCCCAACCTTTCTTATGCCCCCCATAACGAGTAAGAAATGCAAGCTATTTCTTTTCCATGGTGGATCCCAATCCCAAACTCCCTCCACAATAAATATGCCACTGGCATTCCCTTATGCCCCCCCAATGATTCCCCATAGCCTTCTCCTACACCATTCCTAGGTAGTCTACCCAACCACCAAACAAACAAACATTCACACATTCAACATTCACATTCATAAAAATAAATAAAAGTATTTCAAGAGCTAAGCTCCTACCTCTCCATGATAGATTTTAAGTTCCAAAACAACAAGCTTTCAATGCAAAATACAGTCCAAAATCAAAAACCAACAAGCATGCAAATGTCTCCAATCTCCTCCAAAATCAACAAAAGCTCCAAACTGCCAAGGAAAATTCACCCCAAAATGAAGTGTGCCAAAATTACAACACCCAAAACAAAGCAAGGAGTTCTAATTTTATAAAAGAGGGAAGAGAAGAGGATGAGGTGGATCCATGTAGGATGCCACATCACACATCCTCAACTCCAACACAAAAGTCAAATTCATTCTCCAATGCACAATAAAGAGGTGGGTGAATAATATGACAATAAACTTACACACTCCAAAAAGCCCACACCCCATAAGGAGTGAATTTAATAAAATATAAGAAGAGTGCAAGTAAAAATTACAAATAGTCATATCAAAAATGCATAAAGAAAGTATAAATTCAACCCTCCAACCATAGGTATGGTTGGTAAATAAAATTTAAGAGGTATGGGACAAGTTTAACTTGTCCCACAAGCCTCCAAAATCAGCCTCCAAGGAAAAATTCGAATTTCCAAGGAGGTGGAGTGTTTCATACTCAAAAATCTGACTTACACATCTTACACATTTACACATCACTTACAACATTTAATACAAGAGCCAACAACTTCTATAATTACTTTCTTATGTCCCAATTTAATTAATTTAATTTTAACAATATGATTACTCACATTAATTCTACCACAATTTAATTAAATAATGAAAAGGGACACATCACAAAATAAACACATGCAAACAATAATAAAAGGAACCACATTAATAAATACAAAAAACCCTTGGTCACATTTAAAGGTGATCCCCCCATGGGAATCCCTAACAAAACAAAACACACAAAAAACATGTGCCTTGGTGACCTTGTTGAATTCATCTAGAATTCCAATGTGGTTAGTCTACAATCCCCTGATGTTTGTTGTGATATTTTTAACCTGCAAAACACAAATACCTCCTTCGGCCTCATGGCCATATCAGAACATCCAAAATGAATATAAATATAATTCCAAAATCATCTATATATAATGAATCACAACAACATCAAAGTAATCAACAATATCACTTACAATTTAATCAACAACTATATCATCATCAAATAATTTCCATTTTCTAGGTCTACTCAAAATATCCAAATATCACATGTCCTAACAACATCCATATAATATAACCATGTCAAATAGTATACAACATCAATGTATATAAGTGTCTCTAATAATCATCATGCATCATATATAAATCAGAGTCAACAATAATCCATGATCTAACATCTAACATCATACTAAATCAAAACTATAATAATGTCCATAATATAGTCAGAAATATCATGATCAATATCAAAAGTTTCGAAGGGAAGTGGGCACCACACCCCCTCCCTTAGACTCAACTTCCTCCTAGAAGTCACTTGAAAGAGAGATAGGAACAAATGCAATAGAAAAGGGATCACTCCATTATGGAATTTCTTGCTTTAAACAAGTGTGGGTCTACAGAATCTAAGTTTTGTCTAATTTAATTTAGCAAGAATAAGGGAGTTTACAACAGATGAGCTCAAAAATTTCTGCATTCAAGGCTACGAACACTTAAATCTAGAGAGTAAATTTATGCTATCAACCAAGATACCACACATAACAATATAACATGAAGAGTTCAAAAGAGTCTTAAGAGTAACCACCAAGTAGAGGAATAATAAGGATAATTCCATGATTTTGAGAATGACCACATAGTTTCCCAAGGAATACAACATACTACATTAATAAAAGTTAAGGTTTCTACATGTTTAAGCCATGATTTCAAGATTCGTTGTCTAGACAAGGCTAGCAAAAATTAACTATGACCAAATTTGCACTAGGAAAAAGTCTACTCAAGGTCCCACAATTTGAGGATCACACAGGATGAGGTGAATCAACAAGGACACCTAAATCAGCAAAACATTTAAAATCAAGGAACTATTCCAGGAAAGCACTTCTATAACTCGAGAGGGTACAATTAACTTTTCATGGTAATAAAAGTGAAATTCAAGACCACAAGTTTTCCTATAGTTTGATTTTTACACTTTTGTTTTAAGAATTGAACACACCATACCAGCCAAATCTAAAGAATTCAACCATTTAGCAAAATTCTATATATATATATATATATATATATATATAGTATATAAGGATACATATCCCCTATGCAACTAACATATATACAAGTACCATACATTATAGCACAATGGGATTTATTTATCTTATTTCCTACTCAAGCTCGGAATAACCATAAAGAGAGCACAAGAAACACCAAGGACCACTCAAGGTCGCTAGGGAGAAGAACAAGTAACATGGGGTCCAATTACAATCCAAAGGGTGCATCGTATCAAAAGAGATGAATAACATCATCTTGCACTTTCCATGCTAATGGAAAAGGGGCAACAACATCAAGGTGACCCAAGAAAATATGAAGAAAAGAAGAATTCCCGAAGTTATTTTATATCCTTAAAATATTTTTCCTTAAAATTACAATAACTTTTCTCCAAGGACAAGACAACACACAAGGAGGTTGCTTCTCAAACAACAGATAAGTCTCAATCCAAAAGGACCACAACTCACATTTGTCGAGCTATGGGACGATAAGGGTATGATGACCCAAAACTCCCACAAGAAAGGCACATACATCTATGAACAAGAAGTACTAAGCAACTAGAACACATTACTATCCACCAGTGTTTTCACATTTTCAGGTAGGCGATAGAACTACAGGTTCAACTATACATTGCACTCAATACACATAAATATTACTTATTTTATAACTCAACTAATTAAATCAAAACTTGCAATTTCATTTTTTTTTCCTAGCACATTCCTTTATGAGTTTTCTTAATTAAAATATTATTTTGTTTTATTATTATTGTGTTATAAGGATCACCACTAAGGTGGCCATGATATCTCACCATTCTTATATAGGTGGAACAAAAAAATATTTATTCTACTCCTAGGGGAGGTAGATGGATATTGTTTTTCCTTTTTTTGTTCTTCTACATGGTTTTTTTATTCCTTCTATTAATCTACCAAGGTTAAAGCAAGGACCATTTTCTCTTTTTATGTTCCAGTTTATTAATTAAGCTTCAAGGCTAAATCTCCTTAATTATAGTTTTATGATGTTTGGGTGAGTCAATTGTCAATTAAAAAATTAATGAGAAGGAACGGTAAACATATCACACTATTACTTTTATGGGAGAGAGAGGTAAAACACATCACCTTTTTAATTCTAAGAAGGAACAAGGGACTGTTCAACATAGAAAGCACATTATTAATTTGGTAAGAACTAGGAAACAATCAACCAACATGGATCACAACAATATTTTGGCCTCAGATTTTTCCACTAATTACAAGTATCATAAAACATTCCTAGTGGGTTTCTACAAGTTCTCAAAAGAAGTTACAGGAATACCCATTAAGGAAGCATAGTTACTTTTATTGATCTACTAGGGTTTAACATACTTTGTTGTTTTGGTGAAAAAGACTCTTTTTACTCACATGATAAGACAAGGAAATTTTTCAAATCTACACCCATATTACCACATGGATACCATGAGAAACTAAGAATAATGAATCAAAATGAAAAGGAAATATTTTAACTATAAGAACACCACATACTCATTAGAAAGTGTCAAATGTAAGCAGACAATTAGCCATCATGGCTTCACAACCAAGAGTTACAGTTTCTTAAGAGAATCACATTATAAAATACTACCGAGATTAAATTATCAAGGTCTAATTACACTATCATCACCAATTTCATGGTCCAAAAGACTGAAAGCATCCATAAATGTCTCCACGTAATCCAAAATTAAATAGGTCAACATGAGAAAAACAGTATGAGGATCTCTTGTGGGGTACTTAATTAAACAGTTGCAAACTACTGAATGGACTTAAATCTAATTGTAATTTCCAAGATGCATACAATCCACAAGTCAATACTTAATATAATGAAATAAGGAAAATCCTTATAGAACTTAGCATGCCCTCGAAGAGAAGACACTACTAGACAAACACTTTTCTACTAACATCCACAGTCAGCCAAAAGCAAACTGATCCCACCATAATTCATCATCCCACAAAAAAACACCTCTACTCTGACGAGGTTCAAGCTCTTATCAGATTGTAAGAGAATCACCACCACCACTAACAGGCTGTCAACTAGTACACACAACACTACAAACTCTCTTCCCAATAAGTTTGAGTAATGAATAGGTCATTCTAAGATCCTAGATACACTCAAGGTTCCGTGCATCTAAAACCAAGGCATAACTTTAAGAACCTAAGAAGACATTCAATACACCAAGGGTGTACCCCCATACGATGAAATGTCACAATACAAGAAGAATAGAACCAGCTCATCATCATGCAAGAAGTAACCACATAATGTTTAGCTAAATAGCCAACAACATAATGAGCCTCGAGTCACCAATCAAGATAATGAGCCGCATTGCAAAGTCTGAAAATTCTTGCAGAAATATAAATAACAAGAAGAGCCTTAGAGATTCTCAATCCAATCATAAAATAATATGCTGGTCCTTGATAAAATGACACAAGTTTACGAATGTAAAATACGAAAATTTAACACCACATTCACTTCACATCCCTTCATGGCCGCCAATGTAGGAAAAAAATAGAAGAGAAGAATGTGGAGTGAAATACTCTTAACACATTGTTTTATTATGAAGAAGTACATACATTATATACGAGAAGCAACAAACAATATTCCCCTAAACTAAAGGAGGAAGATATGGATGTAGGTGAGAGAATAATGGAATAGATAGAAGCTAGTCTAATAATAAAATTAGGTACGTATACTATGCTAACATTCCCCCCCTTATTACATTATTCTTGCAAATGTGACCCCTAAAAAGTTCAAACTTCACTTTTCCAAGAGATTTTGTGAGAATGTCAGCAACCTGTGCTTCTGTAGGATAGTATTGGAGCTGAATGTGATGGTCCAAGACGTGCTCTCGAATGAAATGACAATCAATCTCAATATGCTTTGTTCATTCATGAAATACTGGATTCTACACGAGCTTCAACACACTCTGATTGTCGTAATAGAGAATAGGTGAATGTTTTTTAGGAATTCCCATATCATCTAAAATATAGCGTAACCATATCACTTCACACATAGCTCCTCGTGCGACGCAATATTCTACCTCTATGGATGAGATAGAAATAACATTCTACTTCTTTCTTATCCACAAGATGGGTCCAAATCCGAGATGAAATATGTATCCTGTAGTTGACTTCCTGTCATCAACAGATCCATTGTGGTTGAGTCGACGTATCCCTGTAAGAAAAATTGATCATTCTTCTTATATTCCAGACCATAATCAAATGTTCCTCAGACATATCTCAATACATGCTTTGTTGTTGTCGAGGGACATTGCTTTGGCTCCTCCATGAACCTGGAAAGATAGCTGACGGAAAAGCATAGATCTGGTCTGGTATATGTCAAGTAGATGAGCCATCCAATAAGTTGCCTGTAGAGTGTAGCATCTACTTGAGGTGAGTCCTGGAATCTTGAAAGTTGCAAGCCTTTTTCCATGGGAGTGGATATAGGTTTACAATCTGACATTCTGTACTTTTCCAGGAGTGTCTTGGCGTACTTTATCTGGGAGACAAAAATGTGATGCTCCTTTTGCCATATTTCCAAGCCAAGACAGTAATGTAGTAGCCCCAAATCTGTCATGTCGAAGGTTCTTTTGAGATCATTCTTCACAATATCAACCTGATCTTCTGAACTACCAGTGATCACAAGATCATCTACATACACAACAAGAATGAAAATTTCTTTGCCTACCTTCTTTATATACAAATTTGAATCTGAGGGGCTACGAGTGAACCCATGCTACAAAAGGTGATCGTCAATCTTGATATACCATGCCCTTGGAGCTTGTTTCAGTCCATACAGTGATTTGATGAGACGACATACCTTTTTAGGATGATCTTCATCAACAAATCCTTCAGGTTGGGTCATGTAAACTTCTTCTTTCAGATCACCATTTAGGAAAGCACTCTTGACGTCCATCTACTGAAGTCTCCATCCTTTCTTTGCTGTCAGTGCACAAACAAATCTGATGGTCTTGATCTTTGCAGTGGGTGCAAAGGTTTCTTCATAGTCGATGCCCTCTTTCTGAGCATATCCTTTTACTACAAGATGTGCTTTATATTTGTCGATGGATCCATATGCCTTATATTTAGTTTTGAAAACCCATTTGTAGCCTATGGGTTTCTTTCCTGTAGGCAGATCAACAAGTTCCCATGTCTGATTTTTCATAAGTGAGTCATATTCTATATCCATGGCTTCCTTCCACTAAGGTTGACTGAGTGCTTCACGAACATTATCATGGCTCGGAGCTATCAATCAGTGAACTCATGAGTGTAAATTTTACCTCATTTCTTGTTTGACTCCTTGTTTTGACTCTGGATGATGTATCTGGGAGTTGTTGCAAATGTGAGTCCTTGATAGTGCTTTGTACCCACTTCAGACGAGAACTTGGCTGCTTTTGAGAAGAACTATGTTGTTTCCGTGTGGATTGATGTGGAGTCACATTCTCCAGTTCTCCAAGGTCAACAAATAGCTCTCCTGGCAGCATTTCTTTTCTCTGAGTAGTCTCCTTTGGCTCATCATCTGATTCAGAGACTAGTCGGTGAGAGGTGGTTGGAAGTGGATCTTCTATTGATACTATTGAGTCAAAGGATGACTCGTCACAAACCACATCACGAATCTTGTATATTTTCTTTGTCTTAGGATCCATGAGATGATACGCCTTCGAGGTAGTGTTGTAGCCAAGAAGGATACACAGGAGTGTCTTTGGCTCTACCTTATTTCTCTTATGAGCTGGGACATGCATGTATGTTGTGCAACCAAATACTTGCAAATGAGAAATTGATGGCTTTCTACCACTCCATACCTCTTCTAGCATTTTATTTTGTAGAATATTTTTCAGTGCCCTGTTGAGAAGATATACAACAGTCTGTACTACTTCAGCCCAATAATGTTCTTCTAGCTTTGTAGTTGTTAGCATGTAGCGAGCCATCTCCATCACTATGTGATTGTGATGCTCAACAATGCCATTCTACTGGGGCATGTAGGGAGCATTCAGGTGCTGCTTAATGCCTTGTTGGTTCAGGAATGCCAAGAACTTATTTGATGTGAATTCCCCCCCTCGATCTGAGTGAAGTAGAAGAAGAGGTTGGCCAGTCTCTTTCACAACACGATGATAGAAGTTCTTGAAATGTTGAAGAGCCTCACTTTTCTTCTTCAGGAAAAACACCCACATCTTGCAGGAGTGGTCATCCACGAACAATTGAAAGTACTTATATCCTGAAAATGAAGCAGGAAGAGGACCATTTAGATTGGTATGAACTACCTCCAGACGCTTCTTGGCATGGAAAGTAATTGTCTGAAACGAATCTTGTGTTGTTTTCCTGCAAGACAGCCAGGATAGATAGGCAAGGAACTGGACAATTTTGGTAGTCCATGGACCATTTATTTTGAACTCATCTGGTGCAATGAACTAACTAACAAGTGTCCATATCTAAAATGCCATAGGGTAGTTGATTCTATTGTAGAAGTAGATAAAGCTACTGCAGAAGATGAAATAGTATCTAAAGCAAATAACTTATCTTTTACAAATGCTCTAGCAAGAACCATACCTTGTCTGGAGATTAAGCATGATTTAATGCCATTTTGAACAAGAAATTCTACCTTAAGGTGATGATTTAATAGCTGAGTAACTGACAAGAGGTTGCTAGTCAAGCCAGGAACATATAGTACCTTTGTAAGTGTACATTTTCATGGTCCTAGAGGAATGGTGACATTTCCTATTCCTTCTGCAACGTACTCTTTGTCATCCACTATCCAAACTTGATCTCCAGTTGGTTGTTTATGTAGTGAATCAAACAGCTTCTTGTCACCTGACATATGCTTGCTTGCACCGGAGTCTATCAACCAGACTTTCTTCGTGGGCTGAGAAGTGCGAGAGACAAGTACAAGGTTCTTACCACAATGGGCTCCTTTTGATGTCTCCTCATCAGATTCATCATCTTCTTGGGATGCAAGATGTCCCTTCTGCTTTCTCCAGTGGGGACGTCATTTGGAATTTTGAAAATCTTTGTGCCCTGATGTGCTTGTTTGACTTGAAGACCCTTTTTTCAAGCTATTGTACCAGTAGTGATCAGTGTCATGAGTGTTGGTTCTACAAATGTGACACCACCTCTTTGAATTTTGATCTTTCTGTTGTTGTTTTGGTTGCGCTTGATTTGTCTTCTCTGGGGGACCCTTTCAATTCTTCTAGCCATGGTATGGCTTTGAGAACAAGGCTTTATCCTGAGACTCCTCTTGGGATGAATTGATGGCCTCTTCCTGCTGTAGCAAATTCACAAGTTATTTGAATGCCACTTTTTGTTTAGAGACATTCAGTGTCATAACGAACACTCAGAAATTGAGAAGGGAGTGCTCTTAAGGTGATCGACACGAGAAGTTTGTCATCCACCATTTCACCGAGTGCCAATAACTCTGATCGCAACTTAGCCACGCGATGCAAGAACTCCTCCACTTTCTCATCTAACCCCATAGAGAGGGTGTATAGCTTTGACTGAAGATGAAGGATCTTAGTCTGATTTTTGGCTTCATAAATAGTTTCCAACTCGTCTCAGGCCTCCTTTGGTTTCTCCACATTCCAAACATGCGATTGCACATTGTCACTGATACTGAGCATTATCAACATCAAGGCTTTGGCACTAGCCATCTCATACTTTATTAATTCATCAGGGGTTATGGGAGCAGGCACATACCCTGTGACAATGCCCCATAATCCTTCAAACTGAAGGATTGTCCTCATTTTTGTTTTCCAAGCCACAAAATTGGGCCCTTTGAGCAACTGAGCATCAGAAAGAAGCAACTTCGGAGTAGACATTATAATAAATTTTTTTAAATTTATTTCAAGAGTTATTACAACTTTGACTCATTGATGAGAATTACTGGCTCGTAGATGCTTGCGATATTCACGTGCTGTGAGACGGTGATGCTTTGTGGGGTGTTCTTCTTCGTCATCACAGTTGGCGTCATACTCGGCTTCTAATTCTTCCCAAACTCACTTTTCTTGGCAACTGACATCGAAAAAGAAATATTCAAGAAGTCCTTCTTGAACTAGCTTGTCGAAGGCAAGATTACCAGTGTTTTGAAGCTCGTTGAGCAATGCAAAGCAGAACCCAGAGCTCTCAGGAGCTTCTTCATGGTGTTCTCTAGCTTGGGAGTTAATGTTCCATCTTTCGGTAGTGGTGACCATTTTATTGATAGTATCAATTGAGTTGTCTACACTCGACATTCGGCATAGTGTTGTATGATCTGCTGTTTGTCCTTCATTTTCTTGGTGGAGAGGCTATGAGAGAGATGCTTCTTTACTAGACAATATTTATTTATTTATTTAATGCTAGCCTTTGTGTTCCACATCCTTGGAATCACAAGCTACTTCACGTAGCAGAAACAATTTTCCTTCTCCTTTGCAAGATGTTGGATTTACTCCACCAGGTAAATGAATGATTTCCTCCACGCAACAAGCTGAAAATTTTCTTGCTCTGGGAAGTTAAACTTCCATGCAACAGCTAAAGAACTCACTATGTTTTGACATCGTTAAAGTAAATTCTATAATTCTCCTCCATGCAGGAATCACTGTACATTTCACACAAAAGATGATAAGAAATCTCCTCTCCACGCATCTCCTGTCCACACAGGTTAAGGATCCACGCAGGTAGATAGAGCACACAAAAAATGTACACAATTTCTTCCTTCACGCAGTCTTCACATAGTTCCATGCAGGTCTTCTCCTCCACATAGGTTCATTTTCTTCTTTCCACATAGGTTTTCTCCTTCACGCAGGTGTGTAGAAAATAGAAAAAATTGACAGAAAAAGACAAAAGAGAGATCCAGGTTTTTTTTTTCATGCATCCTTTCTCACCTAGCCACGGAAGAGTTTCTTTAGCCACTTCAAGCAGGTATCTAAATTTTTACGCTGAGTATAATGGTCAGATTTTTGTTCTCAAAGATCTCCACCACATATTTTTACAAAGAAGATTGTAAAAACAATGCTCCATGCAAATTCTCTCCTTTCCACACAGGATGTGGATACTTATACGCAACACCAAATAGCCATGCAGCTCAATTTTATGTCTTCTAGCGAAAAATATCTCCATGTTTGTCTTTTTTCTACAGGTCACTCATCATGCAACAAAATAGATAGAAAAATAATAAAGACTAAACAGGCAAGCCACTCTAATTCCTCCATGTTCTAGCAACCTTTCTCTCCTCAATTCGCTGCTCCTTTACCTGCACAGATCAAAGATAATGTTTTCTCTAATACCAAAATGTAGGAAATAGATAGAAGAGAAGAATGTTGAGTGAAATAGTCTTAACACATTATTTTATTATGAATAAGTATGTACATTATATATGAAAATCAATAAACAATATTCCCCTAAACTAAAGGAGGAAGATATGGATGTAGGTTATAGATTAATGGAATAGATAGAAGTTAGTCTAATAATAAAATTAGGTATGTATACTATGCTAACAACCAATAGGGGTACATTGCCTCGAGGTTAGTTCCAAGGACTAAAATATCTCTACCATGCTCTGCAAGGGTAATATGATTTTCAACGATATATAATGAAAGTCATTTTAAGGAAGCATCAGGTAAGTCAAGATAAACAACAATTAATAAGGGGCTGCCATTTGTAAAGGTAACAAAAATTTTGGGTGGTTGTTGAGCCATTGGAATAATTGGTATTTGGATCACAAGATTCACTTGAGGGGAAGGAGGGCTGTAAACACCAAGCTTCTTATAAGGTAAGTGTTATTTCAGAAAAGTAACACACTACGATTTGCATGTTACAAAACCCTACTTTTGACTAACATGGGATTGTCTCAAGCTATGGGACCCTTGTAATTGAGACAAAACTCCAGAGAAGGATGGTTCCTGACCTATTATAATGCTAACCTAATTCTAAACTATCAATTCTAAGGCACCAAAGAGGGAGAAATACATAAATGTAAATCCTAAACTAAGGGAGACAATAACACCAAAACAAGACTAGAGAGATTCCTAGTGAGTGAAAGTGGAAGGAAATGGGAAGAAGAGGGAAGATAAAATGCCACAGTCCCAAAACACATTCAAACCTCCAATCTCGTTGAGCACAAAAACATTTAGCCTTGCAAAGTAAACACAATATGCACAATATACCCATAAAATATAATAGAAGGCAAGAAATGAAATATAAATCAAGATAGGGAAGAAGAGCCACAAAACACTAATTTTATTGCTTAAAATGATTCTCAATCCATTATAGTATAAGCATAAGGAAATAATGCTTCAAAAAATGCATAAATTTGAGGCCTATAACTCACAAAAGTGTTGCAACAATTTTGGCAGAGTTCCTTTACAATTTCAAAAATCTCTCTCTCCCTCAATTGAGGGGAATTTACCTATATATACATAAATGGAGCCACCAAAAAATATCCTTCATTAAATTGATGTACATAGGTATGGATAGCCATGATGGTTCACTTATCAATGGTACTTTTCTTGCATGGTGAATAGGGGTCTCATACCTCATTAATCAAGTTGTTGAGATATCTTTTACGGTATCATTAATGTTTGGCCATATCTGAAACTCTTTCTTTTTGCCCAATGGAAACCACTAGTTGACGTACAACAAGAAGGGAAAAGTCTTCACTGGTAAGGGAAATACTTTTTGCAAAAAAATGAGGGAAGGTTGACACACTACAGTAAAAGGAATTTGACATGCAATAGGAGGTGATGTTGATGCACAATGAGAGGGTAGAGGTGGTAGGGGAAGGTAGAGTTATGCATGTCAAGGAGGGAGGTTTACGTGTGATATGAATTAAGTGTTGATGCGTGTCAAAGAGAATGGTTTATATGTGACAAAAAGAGGGGCATTAAGTTGCATCAAGGAGAATGATTGATGTGTGACAAGAAGAGGGATGTTAACGTGTGTCAGGGAAAATGGTTGATGTACGACAAGAAGAGGTGTGTTGACATGTGTCAAGGAGAAAATGGTTGGCATGCGTCAATAAAGTGTGGTTGAAAAGCAATAAGAGGAAGCGGTTGACGTCCGTCAATAAGGTGTGGTTGACGTGCCACAGGAGTAAGTGGTTGATACACGTTAACAAGGAATTGTTGACACATGACAACAAGGTGTGGTTAATGAGAGGTAGGAGGAAGTGGTTGATGAACGTCAATAAGGTGATAATTTGTACATTTTGACAGTTTGACCACTAATGCAAATCCTATTCCAAACCTTTATCATGAGATACCTTACAAATTTCTCCTATTAACTATCAATTCCTATACCTGTAGGTTGATCCATTTTTCAAGGAGGGTACAAAAATGGATAACAATTGGTGACTTGTGGGGTGATCTTCCTGCTAGATCTGAAAGACCATTGATTTCACATCCATTGGGAATGGAGTCATTCTGATTGTTGAAACTGGTCTAATGTATAAAACCTTTTCTTCTCTGGAATACTATTGAGACATTAATTAATCATCGGATCTTTCCTAAAACTGGAAAGTACAATAGCAACAAAGCACAACCATGTACAAATAATGAAATTATACATATCCCAAAATGGAACATGTAGAGAGTTGACAAGCACTTATCTTATAGAAAACCTAGCTACAATAGAACAATGTGCTACGAGCACTTGGAGGAATTATAAACTCTAAGCTAATATGCACAAGAAATATAATCCCATCAATAATAATTCTTCAGATAGATGTCATTTAATAGAACCTGTAGTTCTTCTTCATCCAACTTTGTCAATTGGAAAGAATTGTTTTCTTTGTGTCCTGAAATCAAGTAAGGGCCACTCCATATTACATCAAACTTGGAGTTCCTTCCAAGTTTAGCTATGTCTGCATCTCATTTCAGAACTAGGTATCCTTCTTGAAAAGTTATTTTTTTTCCTTTCTGTCAAAGCTCATCTTTATTTGAGCTTGTTCCTTCTCCATTATTTTAATGGCCTAGTTCTTTAGCTCTTCTAGCTCCATGAGCTCTGCATACCTGACTTCCATAGCTGGAAAATCAAACACCTCTATCTACTTGATAAGCTCCAATGATAGAAATAAAAGGGATATTGATAGTCTTACTTCCCTTCCATAAACTAACTTGAAAGGAGAATAACCAGTTGATTTCTTGGGAGTGATTCTATCAGCCCACAAGGCTGATTTCAATTTTGTATGCCAAGTCCTTTGATTCTCATTTAGGGTTATTCTTATGATTCTCAGCAAGTTATTGTTCATGGACTCTTCTTTTTTGTTACAATGAGGGTAGTATTTACAAGAAGTTATTAAGTAGATGCCATTTCTAACTTCCCAATTGGATATCTTTCCTCTAAGAAAATATAAGGCATTATCTAATATTATAGTCGAAGGAACACCAAACCAAGTTGTAATACTTTTGTAGAAGTCCAGAATGTTAGCTTCATTTTCTTCCATAAGTGCAATTGCTGCTTTCCACTTAGTGAAGTAGTTCATGGCTATAAGAATCCATTTGTGACTTAGGTTGGAACCTGGATTGATCATCCCAATAAAATCAAGTCCTTATTGCATGAAATTTTACTCAACTGAGATAGGATGGAGTGGGAGAGCTGCCAACTTCTCTTTACCTATGAAGAAGGAACACTTCTTACATTTATTGATCCATGAGTAGCAATCATTAAAAATATTAGGTCTATACTAGCAATCCCTCATGATTCTAATAGTTGTTTCTTTTGGGGAAAAATTACCACCTTTCTTACCATCATGAAACTCGTGGAATACCCTCTCTATCTGATCTGTCTTGATGCACCTTAAGGTGACATCATTCACATCCCTTCTGAACAAAATATTATCTACAAGCATGTATGGGATGTAATCAAGTCTAAAATATCTCCTTTTGGATTTACTCAATCCCTAAGGACTTTGACCCATTTAAAGAAAATATACAATATCCTGATTCTAATAAGGAATGGGTATATCACCTGCAACCTATTATTGATTATATTGCAACATCATAACAAATTATTCCTCCTCTCTTGATTCAACATGGTAGTTAGAAGATAGTTTCTCACATTACACTTTTCCCCTAACCTATTTGGTCACATTTATATCAATATCATACTCCATGACCTTGGTTATCCAACCAACTCTCTTTTCATTAAGGTCCTTGTTCAAAAGAAAATATTTTAAAGTAGCATGTGAAACTAATGGATGAAATCTATTCTTTGACACTAGATGTATGCATTTATTTAGACTTCTAATCATAGAAAGAAATGATTCTCAATGAATGAATATATCACTTCATAATTCTTAAGGTTTTGGCTGAAGAATTTGATAGGCTACTCCATTCTGTCTTGATTAGGATGTACTAGTATGACATATATTGCATTTGTGCCCCCAAAAGTCTATAAAATAAAATCCTTTGAGAAATATTCATTTATGAGGGTTGGAGCCTATGTAATGACCTGCTTTATAACTTCAAAGATTTGTTTTCCTTAAGAAGTCCATATGAAAACCATGGTCTTCTTCAGTAGCAGTGTGAGTGGTTTGACAAGATGGGGAAATTTAGGAGCTAACCTCCAAATAAAATTAATTTTCCCCAAAAATCTTTGGAGAGTCTTCTTATGACTTGGTAATGGAAATTTTCAGATGGCTTCTACCCTTTGTGGATCAATCACCAACCCTTCCTTAGACACAATGTGGCCTAAAACCTTGCCTTCATGAGCTAATAATATACACTTTTTCAGATTCAAAGACACTAGACAAATATCTTGCATCTTTGGAACACTTATCTAAGGTGAAAGAGGTGCCTTGTTGCATTCTTCGAGAATATAGTGATGTCATCTAGATACACAATAACTATTTTATTTATCAACCCTTTGAATGCCATATACATTTCCCTTTTGAAAGTGGCTCTGGAATTCGATAGTCCAAATGGCATATTCCTATAAGCATATGTGCTCCACTTCGTGGTGAAGGTTGTCTTGAAATGGTCATCTTCTTTCACCATGATTTTATTATAGCCTGAGTAGTCATCAAGAAATGAGAACCTTTTGGAACTGGATACAACCTGCATGATTTTCTCCATTGGAGGAATTGAGAAGTGCTATTTGAGAGAGGTCATGTTCAAGTCTCAGAAATTCACACATATCCTAATTTCCCCATTCTTTTTCCTAAGAGGCACCATATTTTCTACCCATGAAGAGTGCTTGGTTAGAAAGATGATGCTTTCTTTAATGATTTTATTCAATTCTCTTTTCATGAAAGGCTCCATAACAGGATTGACTAGCCTTTGTTGTTTCCTGATGGGTTTAGCTCCTAAATCTAGTTCAATCGTATGTTGTGCTAGCTTAGGATTAAATCCTTTCAAATATTCATATCTAGTAGCAAACACTTATGGAAATTATTTGAAAAATTTTATAAATATATTTTTCTTGCTCAGTGCTTACCTTTCCAATTTGAAGTGTTTTTCTTCTCCAATTGAAATTGGCTCTGAATGCTCACCTTTGAAAGTTCTGAATGTTTGTTCTTTCCCTTTGGAACTGATCATTAGGATTTAATATTCACTCTAGAATGACTAAATCCTTTGGTAGATTATTTGCGCTATGTCGAAACACTTAATCACCATATTGTTGCTCCAATTTCTCTTTATTTTTAACCAATAACTTGGCCTCCTCCTACAGTTTAATGATATGTTGATCATTCTCAAACACCTTCCATCTCGTGTTATTTTCTGGTATAACTATCCTGATAATTACATGAATATGTGGCTGCACTTTATCTTTATTAATATTGTTGACCACATCAAATATTGCTCCAATTTTTGCAAGCCTATCCACAACGTCATTCTTCTTCCTTGGTATGACTTGAATATTGAACGCTTCAAAATCATCAATTTGATCCCATACCCGATGCTTGTAGGCTTTGAGTAGATCATTCTTAGTAGCATTCTTTCCCCTAACCTATTTGAAAATGAACTCACTATACCCAAACACTTGCAAATTTTTTATACCCCTCTTTCTTGCCCAATTCAATCCATGTATCAAAGCTTCATACTCAACGGTATTGTTTGAACAAGTAAAATGAAAATGAAAAGAAGAGTAGTAATTCATACCTTGTTGTGAAAAAATCATTTCTCCTCCTCCAATTCCTTTCCTAATCCTTATGCCATCAAAACATACTTTTTGTACTTCATTATCACCCTTATCATCTAGTTTATTGAGGCTATGAAGGGGTGTGTTTTCCTCGCGTAATCTATAAACTCCCAACTCAGCCTCCTCTAATTCCTTGTATGGATCATATTTGTGAATTTTGTTTTCCCATTCATCAAGAGTCAAATCCAGGATGCCCCCAACTTTGGTATCTATTTTCTGAGTGTTTGGGCAATCCTCTTGATCAAAGGCTCAATAATTTATGTTGATTGGACTTAGTACATGAGGTTCAATATGGAAATTTGCAATACGTTCAGACCATTTGTAGCCTTAGCTCCGTACCTTTTTCTGAAGAGCATATGTGACCAATAAGTTGATAACTAGCCTCTAATTTTTGTGGTGAAGTCTCTTGACAAGCGCACTGCAAAGAGTGGTGGTAAGTCAATCACTGATATATCCTGTTGAACTGCGACATTAGGACATGCATGTAATGTAAGGTTTAAACCTTTTATGATCCCAATAGTCTCCACTATTTCCCATATAACTGTACCACTCCTTTGGAAACTAGACCATATTTCAGGCCCATCTGATCCACTATTTATTTTGACATTACCAAAGTACTAGCCCCCAAGTCAGTCATGCAGTGGTGTACAAGATTGTTCCCAATAACTAAAGATATATAGAATAGAGGAGGCTTCATTATTTTTTACCTTGTGGACCTCCATGAAATCATTCTTTTGGAGCTGCATTAGTGAGCACCTTGTCTTGAATCCTAGACAACACATTTGATGTTGACCGATTCTCTATGGTTGCTTATAAAAAATCCCGTTGGCCTGGAATTTTCAATTATTCCCACATAGAAATTCTTACACTGTTCTTCTTCATTTGATCAATAATGTTAAAATGAGATTGATTCTCCTTCTTCCCTTTACTCAGCATGAATTTCTCCCACATATGGGCTATTGTAACCGGCACCTGAATTGGCTTAGAAGGTAGTTTTAAATGATCTTGAACATTTGGGGTTACACTTGGATGGCTAATACCCCGATGTGTGATAAAAGGATGAGAAGTAATTTGATTAGATGACATCCCTTCCTCTTTATTTATTTTCTTAGACCTTGTATTGGATGCCACACTTTGAGAAGGGGACTGATTTATTCAACAAAAATCATTAGCTTGCCAATTCACAAGTGTTGTCTCGTTTGGTGGTGCTTCCTAATTAGCTACCTATTTCTTACTTTCTTCTTTGTTTAGTTCTTGAGGAACACCCGCCATAGTCACCATCAATGTTTTATTTAAATAACCGTTGAAGCATGTTGCTTAATTATGTGGTTGGATGCATGGGAAACACCATTCATATTCTTGTGCTATGTTGTTTTGAGTTTGAACCAAGGCCCTAGATGTTGAAAATGCATTAGGGTTATATGTTTGGAATGGCTTAGCAACTTAACATTGTCCTTGGTTCTGATTAGCATCTTGAACATGTGGCATGTTTTACTGATATGGAGGTTTATTAGGTTGGAATTGAAGCTAATAAAGTCTAGAATTTTGAGCTTGCTACCTCTTAAGAGTTACCAACTCATTTTCTAAGTTTTGGAATTGTTTCATAACCTCTTGGAGGTAGTTTGAAGGACTAGAAGAAGAATTGGATACTTCTTTTGAAATATGATTTATTGGAGTAGGGATAGGTGTTATTGTAGGTGTTTGATTAGGATTAGGATTCCCCATTTCTAGATAGAGAGGAATAAGGGGCCTAGGTTTGAGTTTACTAGCTTGAATTAGGAAATTCTCATCTCTAATAGCTATGGCATAAACATCTGGTAGGGTTATTCTCCCCATATATTGTATCATAACAGATATATCAGAATTAGAGCTTTAAGAATATATAGAAAAGCACCTTCAACTATTGGTCTAATAGAAATTGAGATCCTTTTCCATGTTCTTTAGATTATGGAATTGAATTATGTCATCTTCTCACCCGGTTCCCTTTTGATTATGGTTGTATTCTCTTAAAGGGATACGTTGTCAGCCCTCTCCCTAAACTGGCCACAGAGAGCTGTGTACAATTGATCCCAATTCTGAATCGATCCTGATCCCAAGCCTCTAACTCACTGCAACACTTTTCCTTTGAGATAAGAATCCAATAACTTGACCGCAACATCCATCTTAGCAATCTCATGTATGACACAGACATTTTCAAAGTCCTGAATGTAGTTGATGGGAGTTGTGTGATTTTCTCCAATGATGTATGGGATATTTTTTAATGTTGTTATGGAGACCAGATTTTTTGCATTAAGGGAAAGTGAATTGCTTCCTGTGAAACTTGCGTATGGGTTTGGAGGTGGCTGATTTGGTGGTTGTAGATGATCCATCCTGAGGGGCTTGAGAACCCTAGTCAATTGAAGAAAGTGTCTTCCTGGTGGAGGTGTTGATAAAGTTCTATTTTGTGGAGATGGAGACCTTTGAGGTCTTCTTCCCCTTCTTTTTCTATATAGGGATAAGGGTAAGTACAGGAAGTCGATGGACAAATATAGGGTCATCCGTGGACGTCATATTGTAAAAAACAGCGAAATCTCAACTTGTAGGAATTATTAGATATACATGCACTCTAAATTAGAAAAATTTATATAAATATGAATCGTAGAATTCAGAATCTAGTCTCTCAAATACATTTTTTTTTTAAAAACAGACAAGTTTAGCTATATTAAACAATTAAAATTATATGACTTATTTTTTTTGTGAAAAAACTTATAAGATTTTAGTCCGTTTGCCCGCATTTTGGATGACCAAATCTTGTTATTTTTTTTTTCCTTTGGTGAAACGTTAGATGTAGTTGTCTATCTTTGGATGGATTTTATTTTATATTTTTTCTAGCAATATTTTTTTTTAATGGTTTTTTCCGTGAAAGTGGTCTAAAAATATTTAGAAAATAGAGCGCTTTCCATTTGCCCACCATAACTATATCAAAAAATATCGAAATAATTTTTTTATTTTTTAACGTCTATAAAAATTTTCCACGCTTGGGATGGTATAAGTTTTATCATATTTTGATAAGTGAAACAAAAGTTACAGTCTTAAACGTAGACATGAACATTCACGGGAAAAAATGTCTTAAAGACATTGTTAGTAAAAAATTATAAAATGATATTTATCTTATTCTATTCACTTTAAAAACAATATTTCTACGAAGCTAAGAGTCTCCCCTATGCGATGACACCATTTTTGTGAAATGTTTTCAGTTTTTGAGCATGGTTCAAGTATTTGGAAGAGAAGATTTGAGGTTTTTTGACCTTTTACATTTCATAATGACCTTCCATAGATTTCATTGGGGAAAAACAAAGATTTTCCAAGGCTTAGGTTTGGCAGATAGATCTGCGATCACGGTTTATAAAGCACGATGATGGTTTTTTAACATAAACTGCAAGCACGCTTTATAAACTGCGATCGTGGTTTATAAAGCGTGTTCGTGGTTCATAAATCATATTTACACACATCCCAATGTCTGAATTACCATGTAATTTTTACTCTCTAACCTTACCATATGAATTACTCCGAAATTCTATCTTTTTCTACACGTTTTTCTTATCAATGGAAGAAAAACATCATGGGAGACAAACAACGAAGTCAAAAAAGGAATTCATTAAGTAAAAAAACACCAAACAAATTAGAGGTCAACAAAATTTGAAATGCTGAGTGAATGCGGAAACTTCGTGAATCTAGAAGAGGTTCATCTTCAATCCCAACTATTGTAAGCAATGAAGAACTAGGTAATATTTCTACTTTCAATGTTGAAGTTGAATTAAATACTCGTGATGAAGAAGTTTTTACCATCAATGTTGAAGAAGAATTAAATATTCATGATGTAGCAAATGTTGAAATTAAAGGAGACAATGAAAATGTGAATAAGAAAATTCATGTTGAAACTGTAGACAAGCAAAATTTGACGAAAACACCTCCTAGGATTTTATGTAAGAAACCTAATTTTTTTATTTAAATTGATGAAAACATTTTGAAACCAATGTCTAACAAACTTTCTGAATGAAAAATTAGAAGAAAAGCCACTAAATTTTGGGATAATCATTTTGAAATTTTAAATGATTCCCAAAGATGTCAGTGGTTGGTTAGTTTGATGAAATTGATTAAAATGAGACCTACATTAAACACCTTAGGATTGACAACATCTAATATATGTGGTCAAACCTCTACAATTGTTGAAAACCTTCATGATGCATATCACACTGTTGGTGTCAAGAGATGCACTAGGGATATTAATATTGTGCGTCATGTACTTGCTCCTAGTTTTGTAAGTGAATCAATAAAAAAACAACGTTTGATTATGCAAACAAGTTGAATGTTGCAAGTTAATCGAAAAACTCTAATGAAATCAATTGAAAGACGTAATATCCTTTAATCACTCATAATGTCAATTTTTGGGCATTTTCTGCTAGAGCACCGCGTAAGGACAAAAATAATTCTGATGCTATAAGAGAAGTTGTTATTAAATTTTGGCATGATAACACTAGAGTTTCACCTAATACAAGAGATGTTATAAAATGTCCAGAGTTGGTTCTACTAATAGTGAACCACATCCAAAGAATTTCTTAGATATGACTTAAAATCAATTTTTTCTTAAGTTTGAACAAGAGAATCTGGGAATTAAAATTAGTCAACGCTTTTTTGAAATGTTGAAACCATTCTATGTGAAAATCAACCATGCTCACACCACTTGTTGTTGTAGGTAACATGTTGAATTTGCGATGCATTATGCTAAATTTTTACGTATTTGTTCTAATTTTCATTCTGAAACTATGTTATCTGAATGTGGTGTTCAAGTTCCACCAATATCTTCCAGGGATTTCATTCCTACTAAATTTTGTGAAAAGGAAGTTGGACAATTTTTTTATAGTTAGGATTGTTTAGATGGAAGTTGTAGTACATGCGGCGGATTACCTAAATTAGAAAGTTGCATCCATGGGAAAATTGAAGGTATAATAGGACATAATTTAGTTGAGTTTGATAAATATAAATCAGTTACATACCAGTTGAAAGATGGAAAAAAGTCGAAATGGTGTGAGCTAGTTACAGAAAAGATGCCCATTTTTCAATTTATGAGAAACTTTAAGGATGAAATTGTTTATGAGTATGTGAGGCATACACATAGAGCTCGATGGTTAGATGAACAATTCAAGCTATGCAAATACACATTTCCTATTGGTACTATTGTTTCTGTGGTCAATTTTGTAAAGAATTACACATTGCAACCCCAAATGGAGGTTCAATCGTAATATTACAACTCAGTACAAGTTGCCATTTTTGTGCATATAGCATTTCTACATTCTCCTGACAGTACAGAGAATGATCAAATTTTTTTAAGAGAGTACCACTTTTATATCAGTGATGATCGTACTCATTCTACTGAATTTGTGCAAGGGTGTTTCCAGTTATTTTATGGAAACTTGTCTGATAGGGACATCCACTTCAAACAACATTATATATGGTCAGATAATTTCACGTCTCAGTTTAAGAATGCATGAATGTTTTATTGGATGAGTAGAATGCATGTCAAGATGGGTGTGCAACATATTTGGAGTTTCACTGAGGCTGGACATGGAAAATGAGAGCATGACGGTGCAGGGGCATGTGTGAAAAGAGCTCTTGCAAGAGAAGAGTTGAAGTACAAAGATGGTGCTAAATTAAAAGATGCAAAGAGCATAGTGGAATGGTGTACTGACAACATGGCCTGAGGTTCTCAAGAAAATTCCACAGTTCGCAGATATTTTTGGTTGATAGAGGAACAACATATTGCTAACTACAAGGATTGTATGACACTCACTGGGTCCAGTGATATGCACTCATTTTGTAGCTCAGACGCTACTTCATGGGCCGTATGGACAAGAAAGTTGACATGTTTTTGTGCATCTTGTATCGAATTTGTCACTGCTGAGTGTGATTCACAAGAATGGGTGGAAGGATGGATTTGTAGGCCTCTAACTCTGCTTCCTAGTTATCAACCTCCACAAGCATTACGACTTGTTTCTGCAGATGAAGTTACAACATCCAAGGACTTTGATGAAATTTTGATTTTGGTGCAACAAGGTATTTATGGTTATTTATTTAATTTTTGTATTGAGTTATGTCCATTGAAATTTTAATATGTAATTTAAATTTGAGTTGTTCAACCTTGGTTATTTTTTTGTAGGACATGTGTTTGCAGTAATTGCGACAGAAGACAATGAAGAAGGAACAGACTATTTCTTATGTCGTTGCATCGAGGAAAGAAAGAAGTTGACTTCTCCTATTATAGATGGCGAAGATATTGAGTATCCTACAGGGTCAGTGGTAGTTACTGGAACTTGGCTTTGATGGTATCCATTAAAAAACTCCTCTGTTTGGGTGTTTGAAGACTTTGAGACACACAAGAAAATACTCTTATATTCACATCTAGTTCTAGCGACAAATATTCAGCTGTATAGATATCGAGGAAGGCCTAATAACAAGATTCTTTGGAAGGTTCGAGAGTCAGATCATGAAGCAATCTTGTCTGCTATTCAGAGTAGATCTGATCCTGATGGTTCATTGGAATGAATTTACAATGCTCATGTCTGGTATATATAATTTCTTTTCAATATATATATATATATATATAAATTTTAGTTTAAAGATCTAGATTTAAGTTTGAATATATTTTATTTTAAATTTGTGTATTTTGTACATATATAGATAGTATATGGTTTTGATTTGAAACTTAAATTTCTTTGACTAACACTTTTATGTTTAGGTTAGTGGTGCCATAAAAGCTTCCACCTTCACGCGGTTGGCACTGTTAGTAGAGAATTTTAAATTCTCGAAGCTAAGAGAAGCTTTCATTGTTTGAAAAAGTTGTAAATTTTGAAAAAGTTGTAAATTTTGAAAATGTTCTAAATTTTGAAAAAGTTGTAAATTTTGAAAATGTTGTAAATTTTGAAAAAGTTGTAAATTTTGAAAATGTTGTAAATTTTGAAAATGTTTTAAATTTTGAAAAAGTTGTAAATTTTGAAAATGTTGTAAATTTTGAAAAAGTTTTAAATTTTGAAAAAGTTGTAAATTTTGAAAAAAGTTGTAAATTTTGGAAATGTTGTAAATTTTGGAAATGTTGTAAATATTGAAAAAGTTGTAAATTTTGAAAAAGTTGTAAATTTTGAAAATGTTGTAAATTTTGAAAATGACTCCTCCCCAAGTGTTTACAAGACCATACCTATGCGTGTGCACCAAAATGAGAAGGAAAAAATTGAGAGAGGCTATTGTAGAGGGTCTCTACGCCGAAGTGCTAGATCAGACGGGGCCTCTCTAGGTGCCATGGAGTCCGAGTAGTCACCCGTCGAAGTTGAACGATATTTTGGTCTTAAGGCTCTTAAGGGACTACGCCCGAACGAAGTAGCCCGGAACCAATGACCCTTTCATGCACCAAAACACCACCCCCTCTAGCGTTCACCTAGCCCCCTAGACATGTTGCCACAGTCAGTTCGGTACCACTACCCATCGTTTATAAAATATAGCATTCGATAACCTTACACTAGCTCTAACTACACTATTTCACGTGTTTGCAAATAGTAGGACAACGAGAGCACCGAAATGAGAAGGAAAAAACTGAGAGAGGATATTGTAGAGGGTCCCTACGCCAAGGTTCTAGATTAGACGAGGCCTCTCTAGGTGTCATGGAGTCCGAGTAGTCACCCATTGAAGTTGAATGATATTTTTGTCTCAGGGCTCTTAAGGGATTACACCTGAACGAAGTATCCCGGAAGCAACGACCCTTTCATGCACCGAAAGACCACATCCTATAGCATTCATCTAGCCACCTAGATGTGCCAGTGTAGTTTGTTCGGTGCCATAACCCACCATTTGCAAAATATAGCATTTGAAAACCGTACACTGGCTTTAACTGCACTATTTCACGCGTTTGCAAACAATAGGACAGCGAGAGCACTGAAATGAGAAGGAAAAAAACGAGAGAGGCTATTGTTGAGGGTCCCTACGCTGAGGTTTCAGAGTAGATGAGGCCTCTCTAGGTGCCACGGAGTCTGAGTAGTCACCCATCGAAGTTGAACGATATTTTGGTCTCAGGGCTCTTAAGGGACTACACCCGAACGAAGTAGCCCGGAAGCAATGACCCTTTTTCCCACTGAAACACCACCTCCTCTAGCATTCACCTAGCCACCCAAACATGCCAGCATAGTTTTTTTAGTGCCACGACCCACCGTTTGCAAAATATAGCGTTTGACAACCTTACACTGGATCCAACTACACTATTTCACGCGTTTGCAAACAGTAGGAAAACGAGAGCACCGAAATGAGAAGGAAAAATTAATAGAGACTATTTTAGAGGGTCCCTACGCCAAGGTGTCAGATTAGACAAGGCCTCTCTAGGTGCGATGGAGTCCGAGTAGTCACCCGTTGAAGTTGAACGATATTTTGGTCTCAAGGCTCTTAACAGACTACGCCTAAACGAAGTAGCCCGGAAGCAACGAAAATTTCACGCACCAAAACATCACCTCCTCTAGCATTCACCTGACCACCCAGATGTGTCAGCATAATCAGTTTGATGTCACAACCCATCGTTTTAAAAATATAGCGTTTGACAACCTTACATTGGCTTCAACTGCACTATTTCACGTGTTTGCAAACAATAGGATAGCGAGAGAAAAGAAATGAGAAGGAAAAAACTGAGAGAGAATATTGTAGAGGGTCCCTATGTCGAGATTTTGGATTAAATGAGGCCTCTCTAGGTGCCACGGAGTCTGAGTAGTCACCCGTCAAAGTTTAACGATATTTTGGTCTCACGGATTTTAAGGGACTACGCCTGAACGAAGTAGCTCGGAAGCAACGAAAATTTCACGCACCAAAACACCACATCCTCTAGCATTAACCTTGCCACACGAACATTCTAACGTATTTGGTTTGGTGCCATGACACACTGTTTGCAAAATATAGCATTTGACAACCTTACACTGGCTCCAACTGCACTATTTCACACGTTTGCAAACAATAGGACAGTGAGAGCACTGAAATGAGAAGGAAAAAACTAAGAGAGACTATTGTAGAGTGTCCCTATTCTGAGATTCCAGATAAGAATAGGCCTATCTAGGTGCCACGGATTTCGAGTAGTCACCCATCGAAGTTGAATGATATTTTGGTCTCAGGGCTCTTAAGGGACTACGCTCGAACGAAGTATCCCAGAATCAACGAACCTTTCGTGCACCGAAACACAGCCTCCTCTAGTGTTAACCTATCCACTCAGACATTTTGGCATAGCGGGTTTGGTGCCAGGACCCACCATTTGTAAAATATAGTGTTTGACAACCTTACACTGGCTCCAACTGCACTATTTTAGGCATTTGCAAACAGTAGGACAGCGAGAGCACCAAAATGAGAAGGAAAAAACTGAGAGAGGCTATTGTAGAGGGTCCCTACACTGAGGTGTTCTATTAGATGAGGCCTCTCTAGGTGCCATGGAGTCTGAGTAGTCACCCGTCGAAGTTGAACGATATTTTGGTCTCAAGGCTCTTAAGGGACTACGCCCAAATGAAGTATCCCGGAAGCAACGACCCTTTCGCGCACCAAAAAACTACCTCCTTAAGCATTCACCTAGCCACCTAGATGTGCTGGCATAGTTAGTTCGGTGCCATGACCCATCGTTTGTAAAATATAGCATTTGACAACCTTACACTGGCTCAAACTATAGTATTTTGCCAGTTTACAAACAATAGGACAACGAGAGCACCGAAATGAGAAGGAAAAAACCGAGAGAGGCTATTGTAGAGGGTCCCTACACTGAGGTTTCAGATTAGACAAGGCCTCTCTAGGTGCCACGGAGTCTGAGTAGTCACCCGTCGAAGTTGAACAATATTTTGGTCTCAGGGCTCTTAAGGGACTACGCCCGAACGAAGTAGCCGGAAGCAATGACGCTTTTGCCTACCAAAACACAGCCTCCTCTAGCATTCACCTAGCCACTCAAATGTGTTGGCACATTTGGTTCGGTGCCACAACCCATCGTTTGCAAAATATAGCATTTGACAACTTCACACTGCCTCCAACTGCACTATTTTACGCATTTGCAAACAATAGGACAACGAGAGCACCAAAATGAGAAGGAAAAAACCAAGAGAGGCTATTATAGAGGGTCCCTACGTAGAGGTTGTGGATTAGACAAGGCCTCTCTAGGTGCCATAGAGTCCGAGTAGTCACCCGTTGAAGTTGAACGATATTTTGGTCTCAGGGCTCTTAAGGGACTACGCTCGAATGAAGTATCCTAGAAGCAATGACCCTTTTGCGCACTTAAACACCACCTCCTCTAGAGTTCTCCTGGGCACCCAAATATGATGGCACATTCAGTTCGGTTCCATGACCCACTTTTTGCGAAATATAGCATTTGACAACTTTACACTAGCTCCAATTACTCTATTTCACGCGTTTCCAAACAATAGGACAGGGAGAGCACCGAAATGATAAGGAAAAAAGTGAGAGAGGATATTGTAGAGGGTCCCTATGCCTAAGGTTTTGATTAGAATGAGGCCTCTCTAGGTTTGAGTAAAATATTTGAATGATATTTTTGTTCAAAAGGAATGACTACGCCCCAACCTTTCACACCAAAATGGTGCCTCCTCACCTGCAGTTGTACGTTTTTTTGGTTCCACGACCCACCGTTCACAAGATATAGTGTTTGACAACCTTACACTAGCTCCAAGTGCACTATTTTGCATGGGCAAACAGTAGGACAACGAGAGCACCGAAATGAGAAGGAAAAAACTTGAGAGAGGCTATTGTAGAGGGTCCCTACACCTGAGGTTCAGAATGAGGCCTCTCTAGGTGCCAGGGAGTCTAAGTAGTCACCCGTCAAAGTTGAATGATATTTTGGTCTCAGGGCTCTTAAGGGACTACGTCCGAACGAAGTAGCCTGGAAGCAACGACCCTTTCGTGCACCGAAACACCACCTCCTCTAGCATTCACCTGGCCACCTGGACATGCCAGCACAGTCAGTTTGGTGCCATGACCCACCATTTGGAAAATATAGCATTTGACAACCTTACACTGGCTCCAACTGCACTATTTCACGCGTTTGCAAACAATAGGACAGCGAGAGCACTGAAATGAGAAGGAAAAAACCAAGAGAGGCTATTGTAGAGGGTCCCTATGCCAAGGTGTCAGATTAGACGAGGCCTCTCTAGGTGCCACAGAGTCTGAGTAGTCACCCGTTGCAGTTGAACGATATTTTGGTCTCAGGGCTCTTAAGGGACTACGCTCGAACGAAGTAGCCCGGAAGCAACGACCCTTTTGCGCACTGAAACACCACCTCCTCTAGTGTTCAACTGGCATTCTCTAGATAGTGGGCTTGAGAACTTGAGTCTCATCTACATTCACCGACTTGGCCAAGAGAATGGGTTTCCTCAAGTGGTTATGGATTCCACCAATGTACTTGGAGATATTTTCCCATTTAGACAGCTTTCTTCCAAAACTCGTCGGTGTACTCTTGCACATCTTGGCCTTGTTTTTACCTGAGATATTTTCAATACATGGACCTCTCTTCATCGTAACAAATACGATAGAATTTCTTTTTGATTGGCCTCTTAAATTCATCCCACTTAGAAATAGGTGGAAGATTCTTAACAACCAAGGAATGAACATAGCTTTCAAACTAGGTTAAAGCATGAATGGTTAATTTTAACCTTGAAAATGAAATTTATTGACTCTCATTGATTTGATGCAAATTGAAATATACCTCAATTTGAGTTAGCCAATGGTCTAACTTATCGGCATTCATGTCCCCATCATAAGGCTAAATTTATATCTTCACCTTCTCTTTGAATGGAGGAGGAGTAAGTTTGGTATGGGGTTGTTCTTCCCATGATGGACTAAATATTTCCCATAGACAAGGAAATATTTCCCACATATTTGGATAGACTTGCCACATCTGCCTCCATCTTGTAGAAACGTTCTTCTTCAGTCTCATGTGCATCTCACTACGAGCCATGTTTCGTATTCCTTGCTTCCACTTCTTGGTGGAAATATCTTCTTCAAAAGGAATGAGGATACCTTCATCACTTTCACTACCCTTCTGGGTGAGGGGTATCTAACTAAAAATGTCAACACAAGTTAAACCACACAAAAACACTTGATCTTAAAATCTCTGATCCATAAACTGCATCTTTTAAACAATAAACATGGATCTTATCTTAGTGATGATAAATGAACAATTACCAAAGTTATTATTATGGACAGTATGTTATGAAATAATCATTCATACAATACTGAAATTTAGATATGCAAGACAAGGAGACAAGAATTTTATCCTAGAGAAACCCAATGTGGGAAAAACTCTAGCTAGGTAAGAAATTTATTCACTTCACTATATAAATCTCCAATACAATACAATACAAGATCACTACCAAAAGATGTCCTTTAACAAGGATTTAAGATCTCTCTACTTGCATCACTTTTTTATAACCCTCAACGAGAAAGAACTTAGTTTTCTATGAACAAAACCAGAACAATTTGATAACTTTCCCCCTTTTCTCACACTTGAATTCACTCCAAATGACTTACTTAGATGATTATTTATGTGCTTGCATTTATAGTTGTTGTATCCAAGGATGAAAGGAGATGAGAAATGAACCAGTTTGGGAAGTCCAAACATTTTCAACTATTTAGATTCCCATTTTGGCATCGTCAAGGACAAAATCACTACTTTCTACAAGAGGTGTTTGCATAATCACTGCGGTAATTACGTAACTGTTGGTGCCTACTTCACCATTTTCCATAACGATGAACATGTTGAGGGTATATTTTCCAAGTTTCAAAAAGTTTAAATACATATAATTTGGTACTTCTAGATCTATTTTTTGGATCATACTCACGCTTTAATAATTTAATACTTTGTCAATATCAATGTTGTGTCCAAGCCTATTTGCAATGAAGAGACGATTTGGAACATATTAAGAATGTAAACTTAATCAAACTAGAAATAACACAACTTCCATGATTAAAGGATCTATTCTGAATTTATTTAAGATAGTAAGAACTGGGGACAATACTTCTAATTCTATGATCATGAAAACATAAACATACATGAATGAAAATATTGTCTAGATAATTCAAGCACATTAATACTAGAAGTAAAAAACATTAGAATAGTTGAACAAGAAATAAATAAAACTTCCATTCACATCGGAGAGGAGTGGCCCTTGCTCCTTCCCTCTGATCTGGTTACTAATGTGTACTCAAAAACACAATTTATTCTAGAATCATGTTCTTTATTTATCAATTGTTCAGTTTACAGTACTCTTATTATCTTTCTTCAATGTCCAACCATTTATTCTATAATGATATAAATAGAAGGATATCATACATGCAATGAAATCAAATCAAACATATATAGTTCAGATTTATCATTATGAAAACCAACACACATGGATATATATATATATATATAAGAATCAAACAAAGTGTGCTCCAGACGCACGTCTCTAAAATATATATGTATAAGTTCATAATGTATGTGTACATCTCGAACTAAGCACGTGTCATAATGTACATATGGGACCACATGCGGTCGCAAAAGGCTATATATATACAATGGACTATGAATCTACTCATGACCACATATGTACATCTAGGTGGACTATAAATCTACTCATGAAACATCTTCCCTCTCTTCGCCCTGCTAGAAGTAGCACGTCCACGACCTGGGGATGTAGTGGAGGGAGATGCCACTACGGATTTCATCCGTGTGGTCCTAGGTGTCTCTAAGCATGCCTGCAACCTAACCTGCACATTCATAAACAACAAGTTTTTAACACCCAAAATTTTAAAATACATTCAAAATTTAGAAACTTGTACAATTTAGTTAAAATGCATGTGAAATCTTACCGCAATGTCATGATCCCTATCAATTTGTTGTTGACGCGTCGCAGGGACAACAATAGACTCACGAGGGGTAAGCTACATACAAATAATTAATTTTCAAATTAAATATTTCACATATACATACAAAATTTGATATTGTAGATTTAAGTTTAATAAGAAATAATGAACCTCCAAAATTTAACAAATTTAAAAAATTGTACCTCAGTTAGTGGATCTGCAGATGCTATGGCAGTATCTACAGCAGCCTCCACAGTCTGCATATATGGAGGAGTCTCTCTAGCAGTCATAAGCTATACAAAAAACATGTACAAATCAATATTAAAATCTACATGACTGTGCAGAGGTCCAAAGCATGTAATCCACGTGAACTTCCAGTAATTAGAAACAAAGTGTAAAGAGATTTACTAACCTGCGTAAAACTCATGTGAGGCATGCCAGTAGCCTCAGTTCCCTGAGCAGATGATGACCCGCCAGGCTCCTGTGTATAAAAGAGAAAAATATTAATACATGTACAACATACACGTGAAACATTATAATAATAATCTAGTGCAATCAAATGAAATTAAAAATGTAAGTTTGTACAACTTGAAACTTGCGTTTGAAACACGCCAGTTGTAGTAGCTAGCATGTCGATATGGGATGTTTCCTTCACCGGCGCTTGCTATTTAAAATAAAATAAAAAATTAGTTTTTTAAATGTATGTACATGACGTATAATCAAATACATATATATATAAATCTCAAACATGTGAATTAAACTATTGTATATATATATATATATATATATTTATTTATTTGAAATTTACCTGTGAAAGACCAATATCAGTGGCACCAGTTCCAAAAACATTCCCCAGCATCTCATCTATAGAAAAGAAATCATGTGAACCAGCAAATGATGTCTCGCCTGCAGTGCATACAGCACCACATGATCCACAGTGGTGTGGTGCACTAGAACTGGCGCCTCCACCAACATCACCAGATGCAATCTGGTCACTATGCTGGGTGAGAGTGTCAGTGAGCTCCCTCAATGCATGTAATGTATCAATCTCCACAACCTCCTTCACTGTAGGAGGGATAACTGAAGGCAGTGGGGGTTTTGGGGCATGGGGGATCCTAGGTTGACCTACGCGTGCACCAGGTCTACTCTGTGCAGAGCCACCTCCTCGACCAAAAAAGTCAGAAAAGTCAAAATAATTTGGGACCTCATTGAGCACGAACTCGCAATATAATTTCTTCAAAAAATAAAGAGGAACCTCATTGTTGTTGCATGGTGGATAATCAAAAACCATCCACCATCGGTCCCAAAAATTGTTTTTGATTCTGTCATCATGGCACCAATGGATTGGGAACCGTTTGCAAGTAACTGCAGGGGGGGCATTGGTTCTAGGGTCGGTAAATAATGCACAAATGAGGTCTTTTCCATTTTTTTTGTCTTTGACGGCCGCATGGGATAGTTTATCCGCATACCACCACCTACAGTCACTTCTAAAGGTGTTCCATCTATGTATTTGGTTGGTTGCAGACTCGACTTCGCCAATCAATGTTTGCAATGTATTGGCTAAAGTCATGCGGGATGGATTTGTAGCATGATTTTGTCTTATAGTTTGAATTAGGTTCTCAATGACAATTTTATTTTCTCAGATTCTTCCAATGATATTATCTTGCATTCCTGCTGGCTCAGTGGGGACAGAAGGAGCCACAGGAGGTGGATCTATGTTTGGAGGAGGGTTTTGAGGAATGTTCGGAGGGTTTTGAGGAATGTTCGGTGGGTTTTGAGGAATTTTTTGATGGTTTGCATGATTTCAAGCTTGCTGACCAACTGATAAAACAAGAAAATTGTATACATAAACAAACATTTCAAAAAACCCATGAAAATGTAAAAAAAAACCTAAAATGCAAAAAAATGATTACAATCAGGGGACTTACCTCCTCGTCTTGGCGGCATGGTTGAATCTATCACTATCCAGAAGTCCGATGAGCAATTTTGAGGTGGTATTCAAAGCGCAAGTGAAAAATGTTTAGGAAAAATCGCGGTTTGAAATGAAAAATGAGGAAAATAAGGAGTCGCGGGACTGCTAATTTTTGTCTCAGAGTTCCGCATGATCGCGGTTTATAACCGGCTCGATCGGTTTTAGGTTCGGTAATTACCGAACCTAGAATTCAGGAACCATGATTGCGCTTTAAAAGCCGTGATTGTGGTATGTAAACCGTGATCTTCCTTTATTTCAGGTTTTTATGTCCACGGAATTGTCCACCAACTTCGTGCACTTACCCATTAACGTGGGAAGAATTGTCAATTCACTTCTGTAGTGAATCCAATCATGATCTTCCTTGGAATATATGGTACCTGATAGGTAACTTGTTAACCGTGGAGCTTGTGTAAATGGATCAGCTTGTAACTAATCAAAGGAGTAAAGGATTAGGACCATGTGGCAGAATGGTAGACGAATTTAGAAGTTGGCATTGACGTGCACGGAATGGAACTTTGTTACCTGTGGAGCGTAAGCCATTGGATTAGGCGATCTACAAAGTGTGGAAATAATTTTCATTGATATTGATTTGATGAACATGGTAATATGGACTCTCAAATATTTTGTTAGCTTGACAATGTCATTCGGAGTCAATGAGTAGGTTGTAGATTGATCACATTCGAATGGTAACAAGATCATAAACTTGTCATTGTTTAGCAGAGGCTATACTGAAATATGAATGAGACTCACTAAGCAATGAAGGCATCTTGAGGTTGAACAAAATACTGTAGCACCGCACAGTGGAGAATAGTTGAGGTGATAAGAAGAACAGGGATAAGTGATGGTGGATCCATAGATCGAAGAGAGGATCAATCATAGCTTGAGTAACATGGAGTGTAGAATTACAAATCTTGGGATTCTACATGGTGGAACTCGGCTGATAGGAGTTATATTGATAATAAAAGAAGATCCATGTTGTCAACTTATCTGGAAATGATGTAGCACCGCATTTAAAGAGTCTAATTGATTTCATTAAAACGAGTTATCACCATATAGGATCGACAAAGGAAACTATGAAGTCGGCATTAAAGTGGCACAATAATTCATCGTGGGCCCATAACCCATCAAAAGGTGGAGTCAACTTTATCATTTTTTAAAAACAACCTGACATAAGTGGGATGTCTCTTACAGTAAATTCCGAGGTGGCAAAGAGTTTCTAGATTCAGGATGATGGCAAAAGAAAAATAAGGATCCTTAGGACAAAAAGCCTTTCTCATGGGTTGGTGTGATCAGGGGATCATTTTAACAAAGTTCCCTAAATATTCCTAGATTGTGTCTATAGGGATATCATTTTGATTAGCTGTTCATCAATTTGGATCGTCACTAACGGACATCGGGATCTATTAATGTTCTAAAGCAATCATGAACGGGAAATGTAAATATGGTCCATTTAGATCAAATAGAAACCACTGAATGTGACACATGAGAAGGAAGAGAAAGGGAGTCTTTGCTGATTCACAGAGACTATTCCGCAAGTTATTGCGAGTCTGAACACATATAGCTCTATAAGTGAAACAAGAGGCTCAAGATCCCTACGAAGGGGAGATCGGTGCCATGTGGACTCTGGTAGTAGTCGCCGATGTGGTTAAAGGTACAAGGGCACCATGGGGGGGCTGCCACCAATTAACCATTTTTCATTGAATATCATAGTGTTAATCGCTGAAAATTATTGACACCGCAACTTGGTCTGAAACCCAGTTGTTGCACTGTATATAGGATGAATCTTGGTTAACCACATGACCTACAAAACAAAAGGTTAGTGGGTCACAAAGCACACCACCTGACCTCGACAAGTTAGTGGATACAGCCATCCACTTAAACCAGCGCAACCCCATATCTATTTGACCAATGTAGTTCATGGTGTGGAGATGAAGTGTGTGGTAGGAGTGCATGCATGTGTCATGCATGTTCCACGTGTCAGTCAGGAGGTTGTGGCGGTTAAGCCCCAAGAAATGGTCCTTTGACCACTATAAAAAATGTAAGTAGCATGAAAGGCATTTTAAGCCTAGAATGGAGTCTCCTCCCCCTATGAAGGTGATGTGATGACATTTCCTAAGTTGAATGCACCACTATGGGAAATGCAATGATTCCAATGGATGCACCCTATGCTAGATTAGCCTTAGTAATATTTGAGTGCATTAAGATGCAATGACCTAGGACCCTTATTAGGTCTTATAATTTATATTGTAAGGGACATCAAATGCTTAATTTCGGAGTAAGTTCATTCCCAATAAGGCTCGGACTAATGAGAAGATAGCGATGACCAACATCTAAAGAGAATTAAAAGAATGGGAAGTTGTGTAGATAGACTTGGCCTCCCAGAATTAGGCATTAACCTCGGGGCATTATTATTGACAGGCTATTACCCTTTTTAGGCAATAATAAATTAAAATTCATTGTGGCTATGATAGGTATCGATAATACTACCTAGTCGAATAGGGCCACACCACATAAAAGATGAATCCTGGAATATCGACCGGTGTGCCAAAAGGTGGTATTAATTAGTACTTTAGACCCTTATCGAGAACCTTGGATAGTATCTAACACTGAGCTGAATGCCATCGAGCTTATGCAATATTTACGCCACAATAGGGGACTAGTGGTGCTATTTTTCACCTATCTGGGAAGGTCTAGTTATTCTATCTAAGCAATTCGTAATAGTTTTCTCATTAGGTTTTATCACGAAATCTACTAGCTTGTAACTTACAAGTTTTAGACTAGTAGATTATGGTTTGATAACATGGATACGTAAGGCAATTGTGAGTACTCCGTAATCAATCATTGTAGTCAATTGTCTTCTATTACTTGCATTAATAGTCTTAAGAATTGATTACTGAAAAATGGGACACCTCCTATATGATATTCAAATAATTAAAGCCTATAACACTTAAGATCAGGTAGATGCGCAAAATTGATTATTTTCGGATCAATACTTATCCATTGCCACTTGGGTGGGTAATATTTCCTTTTGCTACATAGAAAATTTGTACAAAATTATATTCAATTCATTCCAACAAATTCTATGGGATATGTGGAACTCTATCAAAATGGATAATTTATCCATAGGATTCCTTCCTCATTCACAAGTTTCTGTATGCAAATGGTATCAAAGCATCTGGGTGACTTCATAAGTTTTCCTTCCTGATGCTCTTTCTTACATATCTTTAAATAGGTTGGTAGTTCAATTCCCCCCCCCTACTCTCTATCTATCTGATTTTGAAGAAGGTAATTCATTGGTTATTTTAGTTTCTTCATGGCACATTTGGGGATTCATCGAACCAATCATCTTTACAAATGGTAAAAACAATTTCAAATCTCTAGAGTAAAATAATAATAGGATATCCTCCTTCCATAAAATGAACAAGTATATTATTTTTTATGTTTTTCATCTCCATTAGTTACCTTTTGCAAGTTCTAATTTACAAGCATTATCTATATTTTACAATTTAATTTCTATCATAGCAATTGAATACACCTTTTTTGCATGTTTCATCATGGAGTTTCCTAACACCAAAACATTAGATAAAAAATATCAAGTTGAAAAAATGTGTGTGCACACGGTCAGGTATGTGTTTCCCTAAAGCATGCAATTTTCAATTACACACTTAAAGCGGTGAATTTATACATTGAAATTTGATAAAATTTGTATTTTCCAATGCCAAGTTTAGTTATGCTTCCTTGCTAGTACAAATTATCAAATTCATAATTTGATCAAGTATATCTCTCTAGATCTTTCATAAAATATAAGTCATAAAACAATCATCTTATGAAGGTTAGGTCGTCGAATTCAAGCTATATGGATTATTTAAGAAAATTTCAGTAAACTAGCCTCATTCATCATCCTCCACATTTATTTTTTGCCTCACATCTCTCCTATCCTAGACAATACAATTTTATCAAGTATGTGGAATCCGGTTTTGGTCAACTTGTGCGGTCAAAGACTTTTCACATTGCTCTAGAATTTGGAGTTTCTAATAAATAAGCAACCATCAACTGAGATAGGTTAAATAGTTTATCTTCCTAGGTTTGTCCTTGTTAGAATATTTCACTTACATAAGGCTATATAAGCAATTCAATATTTTCAAAAGACACAAGCTAAGTGAAAATCAACGAGATTCAAGAAGCTACTCTCATTAAATAAGCACATGAAATAATGATTTAAAACTCCCTACCCAATTCGAATATTATAAACCCTTTCTAAACAACAAGGATTTAAGGATTAAAAAATATAGAACAAAAAACTCCATGTGAACAATTGAATCCAATACAAAGCTCAAAAGGCTAAGAGAAAATGTAGTGAGTTACTCAGAAAATGTCGAGTCCTTTTTAAGAATGTCGAGATCGTAACAAATGAAAACAAAGAGAAATCTGAGCATTAATCAAACCTAATTGTGCATTATATCTCCACAAATGCAACAAACCTAATTCAAAAATGTAGGAAAAGTCCCAGAGTTTTGAGAGAAGTAGCAATAATTTCGACCAATGCATAAATAAATAAAGCACCAAAAACTCCTTTTTTTTATGAATACCCACAATGACAAACATTCAGATATGGTGATTTTCAAGCAATATAGGAAAAAACTTTTCAAATAGTTGATTGAAAGCAAGAAACACCAAGTAAAACATTAATCTTGCACATGAAGGAAATTTTACATCTTGTTAAATGTCTAGAATAGATTTATAAGAGAAATCCAACACACCCTTATCAAAGAAGCTCAATATTCTATAACTCACCGGTCACAAATAAGAACTCAAACAAAATCCTCGAAGATCCACATGAAAGACACCACCGAGAACAATTTTCGAGCTCATAAATCAATGCAGGAGAAGAAATATAAACATTTTTCAGTAAAGAGAAGATACCAAAACCAAAATGAAAGGGTACATGAATAACAATGACACAATCAAAGACTTCTTACCCAATTTAATATTCATGAAAGGTAGTGCAAAATACTTCCTTATTTCCCGAAAGAACATGTTGAAATCTTCGAACCCGAGCGCTAATAGAGGCCAAGGTTACAGTTAACTGAGAATTAAATATACATGCACAAAAACCTCCAAGAAAGATCTTTAAAGTAGGTTCGTGATTACATTCATGGTGGAATGGGAAAAATCAGCCACGGATTCGCCTTCACCAAAGAGGGCTCAAAGAATGAATGAAAATGATAGGGTTTCGAGATTATTTCCATCCAAACTCTAAGCCTGATTTAGTTTACCTAACCCATGTTAGGAAATGTGCACATGTTAAGAGCAGGAGAAAACCCTTATTCAACCCACGTTGTCATTTACAACCGACATAATGATGGGTCAAAGTCTTGTAAGAAGGCGGACCAATTTCTCCAAATAAATTATTTTGATTTTTTACCATAGTTTACACATGTATCAATCAAAAGTGGTTGAGCCTAATTATATAGGTATTTTACCGTACTAAATCATAAGTGTTATGTGCTAATGATCAAAGGGGTAAAGTGTGCAATCACCTTATGCATATAGATAAATCCTAAGAAAGTAATTATCTTGTAGCATGTATTTTACCTTAATATTTGCTAAAGGCCCCGTACTTTCCATGGTGGGATAAAGATAAAGTGATCAGGTATAGGTGGTAGTATGCAAGAAGAAGACAAAATATCACATGTGAATAGGTGTCACATCAAAATGCCAAAGCAAAATTGATTATTTTAATCATGCAAAAGGTGACTTGCACCTAAAGACGAAGATTAAAATAGTAGTTAATTGTTAAGCCAAATTTACCTTATTCTCTCCTAAATTCACTTGTACACATCATGCACAATTGGAGCATAGTCAAATAAGTTTGACTAGGAGTGTATTTTTAGAGAAGAAGCTATTTTTACCATTTGTAACAACATGAATTTTTTTCCATTTGTATTTATTCATTGTAAAAGGATAAAATTATCATGCAAGTATAAATATATTGCATTCTATTTTTAGGGGGGTTCGGTAAATATTTTTCTATTTACTGTGTAGACTAGTAAGGCACAACAAGAGGACTTTTGATGTACATAGTGTTGAAGCCATTGGTTAGAATTTCCCTTGACTGAGAATCAGTTAATTGCATTTCCATTAATTTACAGTGGTGTGTATTACAAGAGTCATTATTTTGAATTTTATTCCATGAATTAATTATTCTTGATTATGTTATTTACCTTGTTAAAAATATGTGTTATGGTGGTTTTAGTGTACAATAAATTGTTTTGTTATTGTGACAAACCCCTTGACATAACATTGCATGCCTTGATATTTGTTGAAACCCATTGGATCATGTTTTATTCAATTTATTCTCAATATATTTTTCATGTTTCTCAGTTAAGACCTCACAAATTTTGGTGTATCACCCCTTTCATTATAGTTTTATCCACGTCTTTAACCATAAAACCCCACAGTTCTAGTTTTATAGATACTACAAAGAAGGAACTGACCTTGTAATCCAAGATATTCACCACACAATAGGGATACCCATAGCCTGTGAGGTGTCTCAATTATATCTGCAGAACTGAGGGAGAGGAAAAGTTATAATATATTCCAACCCTCAACAAGGGTGCACTTATAAGAAATAATAATGATTTTTTTTTATAATTGTAATGGGAAACCAAATGGTCTTAAGAAATGACCTTATTATCTTCTTTTATCTAAATAAAAAAGCGAACTGAATTTTACATCCATAAAAAAAAATGTAATAAATGATTATTTTTAATTTTTCTAATTGTTAATTTGTTATTAAGGTTTAATAATAATAAGAAAACATCATTTCATGCAAAAAATTCTAATAGGGATATTCTATATGAAATAATTAATCACTCTTACATGATGGAAGAACTCTATCCGAGGAAAATATTTATTACATTCCTCTATTAGAAAACAATCTTGATAATGAGATACAACTATAAGAATACATTTGTAGTCTACATCAAATATGAACTTCAATTTAAAGTTATACTCAAAATGTTGTGCCAAGGAAAAGGATATGTGAGGAAATTACTAATAATGAGATATAGATCTAGGGGCATCTAATGTAGGAGGTATCATCAGAAACCATCAAGGACATCTAATTGTTGCTCATGCAGGCCCTATGGGCAAGAAATACAATCACTTTGTTGAAACCATTACTGCTCTCTAGGAATTAGAATGGCTAGAATTCTCAATGTAAATAATCACTTTATGGAGGGGGATTCTTTGAATATTAGTAGCAACCTTAATGGAACCCATATACCCAATAAGACCATTAGTGATTTCATTAATAAAGCTAATAAGGTATTTATTGGTCTTAATATTATTATTCAACATGCATATAGGGAGGGTGATTTTTCCATTGATGTAGTTGTTAATGTTGGTGTTCACATGAATATTTATAATGAGTGGCACAATGACAAGGACCTCTTTTGCGTAGCTCATTCTATCATCATTAATGAAGCTACCACCCAACCCATAATTACAACTTAGGTGATTACCTATGCATCTGTGAAAATCCTCTTGTTGTTACCTACATCAGATTGAATTTATTTATTTTTATTTAATCGTCCCCTCAAATATAGAGGGCATTTGCATCAAGGAATAGGATTGAAGATAGGAGATGAGTTTTTTCAAGATAGTAGTCTCGTATCTAGGTTTTCGGATTGTCAACAAAAGGCTTAACTATCTCTGCCACAAAACTAAAATAGTTCTACCACCATATTCATCCACAATGGGAAAACCACCATGCAGAGTCAATTTTTTTTTTGACCCCCATTGGAAATACAATATTGAAATTTAGGAAATCCTCAACATTGGTGGTTTCACATATTTCATACATCGAATAAAGTTCCATGATAAACATATAACTCTACAATTTGTAGCTAATTGTAAAGACATAAATATCAATTTCAAGGGAAGAGACTTCAACATTTTAGAGCACTTTATTTCCTTCAACAAGGGACTTAGTATAAAGGGAAAAACATTCTTTCATAATAAGTTTGATAAGGATGCAAAGGAAATGATCTTCTTGGATGATGGGGAAGAAATTCAAATAGAGCGAGCTGACATCATCTACTCTTCCATTCCACAACCTTTTGATGAAGTTTCCCACATGATGGTTCATTACATAATGCTAGAAGGGAAGTGTTCCACACTTCCCTTACATCATTTGGTATTGCTTGGTATCAATGTATTAGTTAGTCTATGCAAAATAAATTGAAACTAACACCTTAATATTTTCAAAACATGAACTAACTACACAAATATCATCATGTTAAGAGCTAAACAAGACTAAATACCAACATTATGCATTAAAAATTGAAATAGAAATCAAACTAATATGCTAAGCATTTGAATCTCTACTCTTTAGATCACCAAAAACACTAAATGAACCTAGATAGATCCATGACAATCAAAGTTGATTGTTTGATCTTCAAGGGTTTGGGAATGGAGGCTCATCAAAGTATGGCTACAAGACCATTTTGATTATCTCCATATGACCTAAAATATTGGATGGATGAAATGCAAGAATGAGGCTATTAGCTCAAATGAAATATGCTCTAAGATAAAATGCCTATAGATTAGCTATAAGCATGAAAGGTGTAAGAAGAAAGGTAGGAGGAGGGCTCCTTATATAGCCCAATGGATAAAAGAATCTCTACATCCCTTTACATGTGGGATAATAGAGAGGTTGGGTTAGTTGTGGATAAGGGAGGTTTAGAAAGGGTTGAGTCAACCTTAGGAGAGTTTATTTTATCCTTTAGTGACTCATGGGGTTTGAGAGGATTTATTAATTAACCAAAGTGATCAATTAATAGGTGTGAAAGCGTATATAAGGTTTTTAGAGGAATAATTAGTATGATTTAGTTATGAGAGGATTTTAATCAAATAAATGACTATTTATTGATTAAATAGAAGAGAGAATTAATTAATTAATTAATCTAGATATAATTAATTAATTAGAAATAATTAATTAATGTAGATAGAAAGGGGAGCTTAATTAATTAGAAATAATTAATTAATCTAGATAGAAAGGGGAATGTCATTAATTGGTGTCATTTTTGGATAGAAGAGTTAATTAACTAATGTAATGTAATTAATTAACGATGATAGCAGAGAAAATGTGCGATATTGATGATATGTCATCAATTTGTGGGAAAGGGTATAATTAGTGCAATTTAAGTATTTAAATTGCTCGAGCTAAATTATAGGTGTCTACATTTTCCCCTCTTTGGGGTGGCATAAGTGATGCCACTTCAAAGATAGTAGACAAATAAAATTTTGAAGACGTAGAAGAAAAATTAGTAGAAGTGAGAGATGCCCCCTCGAGTGTCGATGGGGTGATGAAAGAAGGTGATCGACGATCGAAAAAGGTGAGAGAAATGGATAGAAGAATGGGTAGGGGCAGGATGCCCCAGGTGAATCAGAAGAATAGTGTTGATAGGAGGGTGATGTAGAAGAAATATGGAGAAGACAGAGAGAAGAACTAAGCTTTCATCCCTTGCATTGGCAACAACCTTAGTGTCATCATATTGCCAAAGATCTACGTCATCGGTCCTTATTAAAAATATAAGCATACGACAAAAGTAGAATGACATGAAAATCCATACTACAAACAATTTTCCATTGCTGAAAACACCAACTCAATGCAACATATGAAAAATAATGCAATATGAGAAGGAAACAAGCTCATTTAACAGGGAAAACAAGTACAAACACACATATTCCAACCAACAATGGTCAAGACGGTTGTACAAATGTTTTGTTATCAAGCTAAAGATCCCCAAATGTTCATGATTGACAAAAGGGTTAAAAAATGGTGCCCCTAGCAAGGATACATGCAAGGGGAGATGATAAAGGATGCTCGGGTCCAATGATAAAATGTTTGTGCACAATTAAATAGTATCAGGCAACTAGATGTGCCCCAGAGTACTGACGAAGCAAGTAGGCTAGCTTTGTAAATGGTTGTAAATTGGATGATCCATGAACACATGAAAATTCCAGCAAGATATGGAATGAATACCATGTGCAAGACATGAGTTTCAGCCGTTATGAGATGGTTTACCTAGTTTTGCAAATTTTACAATTTTTAGGATTTTTGAAAAAGTTTTGAATTTTTTTTTGGATTTTGAATTGATTTTGAATTTTGATTTTTTTTTTTTTTTAGACTTTTGACAGTTTGGATAGAGAAGAAGTTAGAAGAATCAACAAGAATCTCCCAGGAGCAAAATAAATTCCCCAAGGAGAAGAAAGAAGCAACATGTGACAAATAATGCCCCAACACAATGAAAGATTAACAAAATAATTATTTAATAAAAAATAATTATTCGATGGAGTGTGCAGAAGAAGCGACATCGCCTAGGAGCAATAAAATTGTCCTAGTGAGAAGAAATGAGTACCAGGTGGAAAATAATGCCCCAACATGGTGAAAAATTAAATAAAATATTATTTAAATAAAATAATTATTCACGGCGAGTAGAAGAAAAATTAGAGTGTGATGTTATATGGTTTGATTTCACACTTTTGTATGTATCATGATGATAGTTGAGATGTTTGTACCACATGTGTTTGATTTTGACATGATAGATCCATAGATGATATCAATTGTATTGTACATGTGATGCTCTAGATTAGTGGATGAGATGACATGATGATATTGGTGTGGGGGGATAGATTTTGATATTTGTGATCCCTCTTGCCCCCATTTGATGATACGATATGTGATGATTAGCTTAGCATTCATGTATGATGTATACTTAGCTATTTATTATTTATATATGATGTATAGATGATGTTAGATGTGATGATATTGATGGAGATATGATGATGTGATAACAAAACTATGTACATGCGACAAGCAAACACAATCAAATGTTAACAAACTTAACCAAATATACAGTGCTAACCAACATGAATTAACACAACTATGTACAATTATTTACAAGCATGCAAAAACACACTTCATATGTACAAGTAAGAATGAATCTAATCTAAGAAAGAAAAGATGAATCTTATCAAAGTATGTCTAAGCAACAAACTATACAAATGTACAAACAAACAACAACTATACAAGCAAACAATGTACACAAACAAAGCAAGAAACAAGATAAAGTAAGTAAACTAAAGTTATGTTTTTGTAAGATTGTTTTGTGAAACACTTTTCTACTATTTTTTTGTATTACTTTTTTCTATTATTTTGTGATTTTGATCATATTTGAATGTTTTTGTGATTTTCAAACATATTTGAATGTTTTTGTGATTTTCGAACATATTTGAATATTTGAATTTTTGAATGTTTTTATGATTTTCTAAGGTTTTCCAAAGCTATGCACAGGTAACCGAGAAATGTGGATGCCCCCAGCATTAGATGGAGAATATACAAGGGTAGGTGCCACATGTTTATAAACAGGAAGGTGAAGTCACAGAAGTGCCCCCAACGTTAGATGGGGAATATACAAAGACCATCCCTTCACCAATTTACAAGAGGAGAAAAATCCAGATCAAGGCTTGACATGATAGGTTCATAGGGAATCTCAGATGCAGGTGCGGAACTAGCCCTAGGCTAAGTAAAAGTACCCTCCAGATGCAAGATGCTTGTGAACAACGAATCCTCCCAAGGCACCAGAAACTGGTTTTCACCAAGGGACCTATCCAAAGTGCCACAGTTGTGTGGTTTTCACATATGGATGACCTGCTTTCTCTTTTTCTTTTTCTCTTATTTTATTTTTTTTTGTATTTTGATCATTTTTACTTTTTTTTGTTGTTTTTTTTTTTAATTTTTGCCATGTTTAAGCATAGAACCGCTTGAGGTGCATGGCATTCATAGGCTCACGGAGCTCATCGCCATTGGGATGGGAAAGTTTGTATGCTCCTATTCCATATTTTTCTACAATGACATAAGGTCCTAACCAATGTGGTTCAAACTTTCCTTTCTTCTCTCTTTCTACCCTTGTGTTGAACTGATTTTCTTTCATGACCAAATCTCTGACCTCAAACTGACGAGGTATGATCCTTTTGTTATAATTTATGGAGACCCTATTCTGATACACCTTGAGATGGTTAAGGGCGCGGATGCACTTTTCATCCAAGAGTTCTAATTCTACCAGCCTGGCCACTCTGTAATCCTCATCCTTGTCCAGATAATCCCTAAGAGATATTCTCAGGGAAGGAAGCTCTATTTCCAATGGGATGATGGATTCATGTTCCAAATACTAAGGAATAGGGTGTCACACTAGTAGGAGTGTGAATGGAGGTCCTATAAGCCCAGAGGGCTGGGTGAATTTGCAAATGCCAGTTGTGACCTATCTTACTCACCATCTTTTCCATGATCCGAACCAATGTTTTGTTAGTGGCTTCAGCTTTCCCATTACCTTGAGGGTAATATGGCATAGACCACTTTAATTTTATTTGAAATCGATGACAAAGATCTTTCACTATCTTGTTCTTGAATGATTTTCCATTGTCAGTAACTATGGCCAAGGAATGCCATACCGACAGATAAGGTGATTCATGATAAACTTTGAAATCTGAGCACCCATAACATAAGTCAAAGGAACAACCTCCACCCACTTAGTGAAATATTCCATAGCTATGATGATGTGGGTATGGCCATCAGATGAGGTAGGGGTGAGCTTCCCTATTAAATCAAGTCCCCATTTGGAAAATGGCCATGGGGTTGTGATCGGTGTAATGGCTGTGATGGTGCATGGATGAAATTTCCATATTTTTGACATAGTACACATTTCCTCACATAGTTGCAGCAATCTATTTCCATGGTAGGCCAATAGTAGCCTACCCTTAACAATTTCTTTGCTAAAACCATTCCATTTGTATGGGAGTCGCACACCCCTTCATGTACCTCTTTGATTGCTTGGACTGACTCTGTTACATCTAGACAATGCAACAGATTCCCATCATAGCCATGACGATAGAGCGTATCTCCTAAGAGGGTGTAACGGGCTATCTGGTGGATAAGGATTTGCTTCTCAGAGTGGGAGATATCAGGAGGAAAGGTATTGTGTTTAAGATAGGCATAGATGTGCGCATACCATGGGGAATAGGGACCAACAACTTCACAAGCCAAGTAGGATTCTGGCATGTCATACACAGGCTGGCGTAGATTCTCAACAAAGAATGGCATATCATTGCTCTCTGGTGGAATTCATAGCATAGAACCTATGGTTTCCATTGCATACGGATCTATTTTTGTGCTCCCTTGGAATCTGTTTGAATGTAATACACACAAAATATTCTTTCAAAGTTTCCACCAGTTTCTTGTAGGGGATGAGCTTTTCATCCTTAACTTTGTATTCATCGTTGACTTGTTTAATGATCAATTGTGAGTCACCAATGACCTTGACATGGTGGATATCCCATTTGATTGCTAGCTTCATCCCAATGATGAGTGCCTCATATTCTGCAATATTATTTGTACAAGGAAAACCAAGATGGAAAATCTTGAGGTATGGGGTCGCCTGAAGGAGTAATTAACACTACACCTGCTCCCGAGCCATGGAAAAGTAAAAGATCCATCAAAGTGCACTTGCCACATGATAGATTCCTCAATATACATTAATGAAGTGTCTGGAAGATCCAGACTCACAGGTTCTGTTCCTAGTAATGGTGCTTCTGCTAACTGATCGGTGAGTACTTGTCCTTTAACCAACTTTTGGTGTACATACTCAATGTCAAATTCACTTAGCAGAATGATCCAATTAGCCATTCTTCCTTGTAAGGGTGGGTTTTGACAACAGGTATTTGAGTGGGTCAACTTTGGATATAAGCTTGGTTTTAGTATTCAATAGGTAATGGAAAAGTTTTTGGAAGGTAAAAATGACAGCCAGACAATCTTTTTCAATCTGAGGATAGTTGAGCTCATAAGAAATTAAGGTACGACTGAGATAGTACACAGGATTTTTCTTTGTGGATGAGGTCATATTGGGCGAGCAACGTGCCAATAGAAAATTGAGTAGTAGAAATATACAACAAGAGTGGCTCACCAAGAGTTAGAGGCAAGAGGACATGCAGATTGGCTAAGTATTGCTTAAGCAAGGTGAAGGCCTGTTGTTGCTCTGGTCCCCAAATAAAGGAAACATATTTTTTAGCATATGGGTGAATGAATGACATTTTTCAGCAAGTTGGGAAATGAAGCATCGAATGGCTTGTATCTTTCCCTGCAAGCTGCAAGTTATTTGATGTTTTTGGGAGGAGGCATTTCAGTAATGGTGGTAACTTTAGCTGGGTCTACCTCAATCCCCTTCATGATACAATGAATCCAAGAAACTTTCCTGACAGTACACCAAACACACACTTCTTTGGATTCAATCTGACTTTGTATTCCCGCAGGTGTTCAAAGATACACCACAAAATGTCAGGGTGATCTGCTCTTATTTTGGATTTCCCGAGGATATCATCCACATAGTCCTCCATGATGTCATGAATCATATCATGGAAAATCACGGTCATTTCCCTTTGATAGGTTGCACCTGCATTTTTAAGGCCAAAGGGCATTACCTGATAACAGAAAGTCCCCCAAGGTGTTGTGAAGGTTGTCTTGTGTTGATCTTCATTGGCTATTTTGATCTGATTATAGCCTAAAAATCCATCCATAAGATATAACATTTCATATCATGTAGTTGATTCAACAATCATATCAATATTGGGCAATGGGAAATCATCTTTTGGACATGCCTTATTGATGTCTCTAAAATCTGTACAAATTCTGATCCCGACAGGTTTCTTTTGTATGGGGACTATATTTGATATCCATTCTGAGTAATCAATAGGTCTAATGAAGCCTGTTGCTAGCAATCTTTCTAGCTCTTCTTTAACTAGAAGAGCCACCCATGGATGCATTTTTCTAAGTTTCTGTTTGATGGGCTTGGCGTCTGCGTGCACAACTAGGTTATGCACTACCAAAGTTGGATCCAAGCCCGACATATCCTTATATGACCATGTGAATATATCTACAAATTCCCGCAGAAGCATGGTGAATGTATTTTTCTCTCGTGCTGAGAGTGAAGCTCCCAGTTTGACTATCTTTGGGTCATCTTCTGTTCCAATATTCACATCAATGGTTTCTTCCACTAGCATTTTTGACAAATCCTCCATACGCGTAGGATCAGGAGGAAGGTTGAGATCTTCTTCCAAGGGTGTCTCTATGATATTTTCACCCTTGGCATGGTCACTTTTCTTGTCCATTGATTTTGTTACTTGTTTTTCAGCCAGTGCCTCAAAGAGGTTTTCACTGTGTGACTTGGACTTTTGTTTTTGCCGAGGCTTTTCATTGGAACTTTTTCCCTCACTTTTTCTTAAGTTTTGTTGACCACGAAGCTCAGCTTCCTCACCGAAGTACACAAGTATCTAAGTCAATGTAGAAACCCTTCTTATGGTATCTAATTGGAATTGTATCTCAAATGCCCATGAATTTTGCAATGGCCTCATCATTTTCAAATAGGTTCAGTGGTAAGTGACATTATTGGTCACATTTGACAAGGAAAGGGTAAACAAGGTCAATTTTAGGTTTAGTGGGGGTTAAGGTAAGGACATTGGTATCCATGAATAGGTTCATGGAGGCAAGATCCTTGTATTGGCTACAATGGGAATCTGTGTCACTGTCTAAATAATCAGAGCTATCTTCACACTCAGAACAGGTAGCATCTTGATCATTGGGGTGTGATCCATAGGGTGAATGTCGATACCATATCTTTTTGTCTTGAAATGTGGGAGAGGAACTGGTTCTCTTGGTCCTTGCTCATTCTTTCCACATCCTAGACCCTTGTAGCCCATAGAATACATCATTCAGCTAGAATTCTCATACTCAGGGATTTAGTAGCAAGTTGGCTGAGTATCTTCCGAGACCCAATTCATAGGTGGGTCCAACAATTTCTCTTCAGCGAGTAACCCCCCAGGTAAGAATGTCCCAATAGTTCACTCATCTCTAGGCCATCTGAAATGATAGTTGGGTCGACCTCTATTTTTAGGTGACAATGATAGGTCTGAAACTAGGAGAGCTTGTTGCACATTATATTCTCCACAACCATATTCCAGAACCTTCATCTCCTATGAATCAAAAGGAGAAGTCGATGTAAAAGCTTCATGGGTGCAAGAACTTAGGGAATCTGAATCTACCCATGATTCCATGGCTTTGGATTGAAGAGGAACAACTATATCAGTAGAGGGACATGTATAGGCACCCTTACGCACAAAACTATTGAGAGCTCTATAGTGAGTGAAGGGCTCTAGATCTCCTTGTATTGTAACAGTGTGTCCCTCATGTTTCAATTTGATGCACTGATGGAATGTTGATGGTATGGCCTGCATGGCATGAATCCATGGTCGGCCAAGAAGCATATTATATGGAAGTTCCAAGTCTAAGACATGAAAATTCATTTTATGACAAGTTGGTCCTACCTCCATTGGCAATGTGATTGTTCCAGTGGATTCCATCTCCGTGTTGTCGTAAGTGGTTATGGTAATAATATGGGACTCTAGATCTTCTTTGTATGTCCCAGTTGTTTAATTAGTTTCAAAGTGCATATATTCAACCCTGATCCATTGTCCACAAGCACCCATTTTATCTTTCCGGCGGGTAAAAAATACCTCAATATATAGGGGGAGATTATGTGCAGGATCCTCAATAGGGATCTCCCTATGATTAAATGATATGTACTCAGTTGGTGCAATGTTTTCCACCATATCTTGAAGATGTGAAGGGTCTACTTCCAGTGGCACTCCTGACCCCTGAAGATTTTTGTACAAGATGTCCTTATGTACATTTGATATTTTAAGAAGATCCAAGATTGAAATCTTGGCAGATGTCTTCTCAAGTTGTTCCAAGAGGTTGTACCGACCATCTTGTGGGGTTGACGGAGAGGGTTCAGGGATTCATGAGACAGTGTGCCTTGTTACCACAGTGTAATCCTTTCCCTTGATCCAAATGGTATTCACATGGTCATTAGGAGAGAGTGATACATCCAATGAGTGAATCATAATGATTATTGTCACTCTTAGTATATAGATAATTTACCACTTTGTAACTTAGGATGACTCTCCTCAATCCTAATTTTTCTCATCTGACTTATCATGTTTAGGGAATGGTTCTTTGAATATTCCCATCTTTTCATTTGGCATCTGATTTTTCTCTGGGGTGTCAACTTCTATCTCCCCATTGTCAATGAGATCTTGGATGTAGTGACGAAGTCATAGACATTTGTCTATTTTGTGTCCCTTGACACGATGTAAATCACAATAGTCATGCTCTTTGTACCATGATGGCTTTGGAGCATTGTCATCAAAGGGTTGTGTCATGGGATAAGTCACCATGTGAGCTGCATCCAATTGCTTCAATATTGCAGACAAAGGCTCATTGAGAGGAGTGAATGTTCTACATTTGGGTGGTGGTTGAATAGGTCCCTTGGTCAGTTTAAAAGGTTGACCAACTTGAACCATTTGTACATGTTTGGAATCTGTGATCCCATCTCCCACCACATTCTTGTTTTTGTTAAAGATTTTTGGATTTTTCTGTGGGTTTGGCATTTTGGTTATCCTTAGAGTGTGATTTAATGGTTCCTTTGGCAATAAGGGATTTCTCTATTTGAATTCCCTTTTCAATGACCTCTTCAAAGGTGCGAACACAATGCATTTGTAGATGAAAAGTGATGTTTGGGTTTAGATTGGGCACAAAGATACTCACAAGCTATTTTTTAGGAAACGTGCAAGGGAAATGACTTGCTATCCCTCTCCATCTTTGCAAGAAGCTAGTGAATGTTTCATTGGGGCGTTGTTTAGTGCCACACAAGTCCACCATGGTTATGTCACTTTCTATGTTGTACGAGAAGTGTCAAACAAACCTTTCTGCCAGTTCAGGCCATGTGAAAATAGACCCACGAGGTAAGCGAGTGAACCATTCCAAGGCTTGGCCCCCTAGACTCTTTGGAAAGAGTCGTATGAGGTAATTGTCGTTATAGGCCACTTCTTGGCATGCCATGTAAAAATCCTTCACATGATCTCGCGGGTCACCTTTCCCTCTATATTTGTCAAATTTTGGCATGTCGAACTTCTTAGGGAAGGGTTGAAGCATCATAGTTTTATCAAATGGATGGGGACATAGTTCTTCATATTGATATTTTCTGTTATTCCCAACAGTACTCTCTTGAAGGCTTGTAAGCATCGCTTTCATGGATTGCATTTCTTGTGTGAGTAATTGTTCTTTAGTAGGAGAAGCAGGGATATATATGTGATTGTATTCCATATTGTCTCCTCCTTGATTTTCCATGTGAAGTTCACTGATTTTGACCTTAGGTTTTGTCTTTTGTACATTCTTGTTTGTTTATTTTTGTACATGAGATGTTAACAAAGCTAATTTCTGACTAAGGTTTTGGATTTGCTGTTGAATAGTGACTTCTTCTTCAAGAGGTTCTTCTTCTTCTTCATGACATGGAGGTTGTTCAACATTTTCGTGTTCTATTCTAACTTTACGTGGTACTTTGATGAAAGGAATTCTATATCCCACTACATTATCATTTCCCACATTAGAGGTAGAAGCATGTCCATGTGTTAAGATATCCTCCATGTTAATGAGAGGTTTCTCCTCTTCATTAACATCATTTGTTTATGGGATTATTTCTTGTTCTATAGGAATTCTAGCTCCTAACTCCACCACTCGTGCTAGTACCTGATCTTTGTTTCTAAAAAGGAATTCATCTAACAAGGTGGGGTCAAAAGTAAATTCCACGTGTGGTGATTCTAACTCATCACCGCTATGATCTATCATTTCTTCTACTTCTTTCTCTGTGGAGAATAAAGGCCCAAGATCATGGCCAATAAAGGGATTTGACCCTTTTATTGTTTGAGGTTTCCCACTTTTGTGTTTGTATTGTTTCCAAATCCTTCTTTTTGAGCCCTAATCTTGTTTTAGGAGCCATGACGTGTAATAGTTTCACTAAGGTGCTTGTGAATGTGTTCAAATATTTTTATCAAACCTAAGTGAAACATAAAAAGAATGTCAAGAATTCAAGGTATATTATGAATGTCAAAGAACCAATGTGACAAAGTGATTACTCTTAAATGAACGAGTTAATAGTGACAAGAAAGATTTAATCACACAATGTTTAGTTTCAAACCAATCAATCAAATGAAGTACTTCCTAAATCTATTTTCAAAAAGGTAGTTGGTGTCGTAAGATGATTAAAAAAATGTCCCTACTTATGTCGAGTTCAAAAAAATGAACAAGGTGTAAGTAATAACAAGAAGTTAACATGACTTCTAAACAAAGTATACTAGAAGCAAGCGCAAATTCAATCAAGACCTATATTCCAAAAAGTGTCAGTTACGATTGTGAGTGACACAAAAATTTCACCAAGATATGTTAACCAAACTTTGTGAGAAAGTAAGGTATTGATATCAAGATGATATTGATATAACACACACAAGTGGTAACACTTAACACTTTTCAAAATCGAGGTAATAATTGGAATCAAAATAAAGTTATAGTATACCTAGGAATTGTTAAAGTGTATATAGCGTAACATTACAATATAGATATTTAGGTCAAGTTTACAAGAAACAAGACGTAAATACCAAAATTGTAGCGACACGATATAAACAAGATAACCGTTCAAAGGAGAATCAAAGTGATGAACCAAGCCTAACTACGATGACGATCTTGACTTGGGTATCAAGATCAAAAAGGCTACCAATGATATGAAAATGTCTCCACACACTTTAGACGTTTAACAACTCAACCGCAAACATGGATGAGCATAAACAGACAAAAAAGTGGTGAATACAATCAATTAGCAACACAAGGGTAGTCACTCTTCTTCTGATCAACAAAGTGTCAAAAGAAAGTGAAGGAAGTAGATCAATTGAGGTTGAAAAAAATGTTGCCCTCACTTCGGTAGAGTTTCACCTCACCTTAGGGCAAGTGAAAAACTAAGCAAAAGTAACACTTCACATGTTTCATGATGAACAATGGCTCTCAACTCAAATTGGCTTTGTTATGGTCTAAGTTGGCTCCTGGTCAAAGATAGCTTCCTAGGTGGTTCACTCAACTAGGTGTCACAAGTTATCTAAGAGCGAGCTCGATTTACCAAGAAAAGTCACACTGACTAATTCTTGGAGTATCTCAGCTTTACTTTACCCCCTTCAAGCACAGTGGGCAATAAATGTGTCCATCGTGTACTCTCACTGGGGTCGTGATACAGATAACTTTGATGCTAAATCTCACAAATGGTAAAAAATAGTCAAGTAGGTTGTGTGGAGCACTTCCCGTTTCATCCACAAGGTTCCCTCTTGCGTGGACTACTTTGGGGTTCCTAGGACCACCCCCATTGTTGTAGCTTAAGGCTTATGCCAAAGGGGTTATGTCCTAGTTTTAAGCGGATGGGGCGTACCCTTATCTAAACCTGTAAATCAAGTGTTTTGAATGTGGTGTGTTTTTTTATCTTTTAGACTTAATGTGGTTTAGTTCATTCGCTCCATTTTGGCAATTTGCAACACACTTGTAGTTAGAAAATTTTTATTTCGAACTCCTTTCTTTGACAAGCATTTTTAGGTCATGCACTCAAGCGTTAATAGTTCTCCAAGTAAATCACATTATTTAAAAGAGGATTAAGAGTTTCTTTTGATTCTCAAGATCATCCAAGGATGCAAGAGAAGAGCATACACAACAAATAATCTAACTAAAAAGTAAATAAAAGCTTTGTAATCAATGAACCATACAAAAAGTTTGATAAATGTTCATTCCCTTAAACCAAAAATGAAAGATGAAGTTTCCAATTTACCAAATGTTATAAAATGAAGACTAAAGTTTCTTTTGATTCTCAAGATCACCCTAAGGTGTAAGAGAAGAGCATACACAAACTTTATCCCAACTATATAGAAATGGAAAACTTCAAATCAAAGGACCATTGAAAAAAATGTTTTATAAAAGGTTCATTCCCTTAAGCAAAATGAATAATAAAATTTCCAAGTTAATCCAAATGTTAAAAAGATAGAGATAAAATTTGTTTTTGATTCTCAAGATCACCAAAAGGTGCAAGAGAAGAGCATACACAATATTTGGTCTAAATCAAGTAAAGCATGGAAATACAACATTCATCAAAACATTAGACATGTTAGAAAATGACCAGTTTTACAATAAAAGGAAAACCTACAATTTTTGTAAGTATAAATCCCAAATTTATGTTTTCATTACATAGTTAACTTCAATACCTTTCCAATGCAAAAAAATGGAGTCATTTCAAGTTTGGGAGCAAAAGTTATGGCCTTCAGAAGATGGGTTACACATATGCTCTTATGCTCACGGGTATGCACTTGACATGCACTCAAAAAATGTCAAAAAAAAACATCCCTTAATATGCAAAATGGTCAAATTTTTCCAACCAAGATTCAATTTTGATAACAAAACATCACATTAATATATGAATAGAAGACTCAATGCTATCAAACATTAACATTCATGATCAAAAACTTAACATTTTCAAGAAATTGACAAAACTAGCATGTAGAATGATGAAAAAGTAAGCTCTAAAAATGAAAACATGATGAAATCATGAAATTTTCTGACCAAGATTCAATTTTGACAACAACCCACCACATTAATATGTAAATAGAAGAATCAACACTATCAAACACTAACCTACATGCTCAATAATTTAATATTTTCAAGAAATTGACAAAACTAATGTAGAATGTTGAAAAAGTAAGCTCTAAAAATGAAAACATGGAGAAATATTGAAATTTTCCCATCAATTCCAATTTTTGATAGCACTTCACCTCCTTTATACCTACAAGGAAGACTCAACACATGAAAACTCAATAAAACAAGTTAATAAAAACAAGTTATGTCAATATATGCAAAAAGAGGTTTAGTAACCAAAATTGAAACTTAACTACAAAAACTTGAAATTAAGTGCAAAGGACAATGGAGTAAGTCCCACTGGGTGTGCCATATGTATCAATATATTAGTTAGTTATGCAAAGGAAATTGAAACTAACACCTAATAGTTTCAATACATGAACTAACTACATGCAAAGATCATCATGCTTAGAGATCTAAGCAAAACTAAATAACCAACATTAAGCATTAAAACATGAAATAGAAATCAAACTAATATGCTAAACAAATTGAATCTCTACTCTTTAGATTGAATGCTAACTAAATGAACCTATTTAGATCCATGGCAATCAAAGGGTTGATTGTTTGAAATCTTCAAGGTTTTGGGAATGAAGTCTTCTTAAGTATGGCTACAAGACCATTTTGCATATCTCCATATGACTTCAAAACTTGGATGAAATGCAATACTTGAGACTATTATCAAATGAAATATGCTAAGATTAAAATTTTTAGGTCAACATAATGTAAGAAGAAAAAATGTAGGATGAAGAGCTCCTTACAATAGCCCAATGGATAAAATGGATATCCAACAACTCATGAGAGATCTATAAACTCGGTGATTATTAGTGGGGATATGGATTTTATAATAGGTTATCCTTAAAACCAAATTAGAAGTTTTATTTATCATTTTATTAGGATAATTCTTACACTTGTGTTAGCCCTACACTTGTTGGGTTAGCTTGCTTAGGTGTACTAGTTGTGTGGATCAACTTACTAGTTGTGTTGCATTAGCTTCTTAGTTATGTGGAGTTAGTTTACTACTCTTTTGGAGTTAACTTAACTACCAGTATCAGTTAGTATGAGTTCTTCACCACTGATTTAGGTAGTAGTTGCACTTCCCTCCTCCTATATGTACATCTTTCTTATTGAATAATTCAAGTCATTCTATTGTAATGTATTGAGCATTATGGATTATGATGGATTTCCATATATGGTATTTTAGCTCTTCTGATTTACAAATCTAATGTGGTGTGCTATTATCATCTGAGATCATCAGCTTGGAACAATATTCTTATCATTCCTTTCATGGTATCAGAGCGATAGATGATGTAGACATCCATCTGTAAGTTTTTCTTTGCAAGCAAGGGTTTATTTTTTTCATGTATATGGAATTTGTTAGCAATTTTTTGCAACATGCATTTTTATGCAAAATGGAGCGCATGAATTGGATTTGGAAGGTGCCAAAACCCTAGAATCGACTGTAAACTTGACCATGTTTTGAGACAGTCAAATCTGGGTGCATTCTTTTATCCATTGGATATAAGCGTGTACCTTCTGGATGCATTCTTTTACCCTCTGGGTATTTCAGTTTTGGATGCAGTCTTTTATCCACTGGACATAGATCTGTACCCTATGGGTGCATTCTTTTATCCATTGGATATAAGCGTGTACCTTCCGGATGCATTCTTTTACCCTCTGGGTATTTCAGTTTTGGATGCAGTCTTTTATCCACTAGACGCAGATCTGTACCCTATGGGTGCATTCTTTTATCCATTAGATATAAGCATGTACCTTCCGGATGCATTCTTTTACCCTCTGGGTATTAAGGTTTTGGATGCATTCTTTTATCCACTTGACATAGATCTATACCCTATGGGTGCATTCTTTTATCCATTGGATATAAGCGTGTACCTTCCGGATGCATTCTTTTACCCTCTAGGTATTTTGGTTTTGGATGTAGTCTTTTATCCACTGGATGCAGATCTGTACCCTTTGGTAATTCTTTTATCCATTGGATATAAGCGTGTACCCTCTGGACAATGATTTACCCTCTGGACATTTTAGGTTTTGGGCGTAGTCTTTTATCCTTTGGTTGCAAGCATGTATCATGTGGATGTACTCTTTTACCCTTTGGACATTTGGGTGTCACGTGTACCTTTTAAAAAAAGATCAGCATTAAAATATTATTTTAATAGAAAAACCTTGTAGAGCTCATAACTTTTGATCCGTAGCTCGGATTAAGGTGATCTTTGTTTTGAAATTGTGTATTTTTTCAAGATCTATGCATTGGTGACATTTTTATACACATATTTCAAATGTAAAAGGTATTATTACTCATTGTAATATTTACATGCACTCAATTATAAAGTGCCAAATTTGGGAGGGTGTTGTGATCACTTGTGGATGCATTTTCGGTTGAGCCCGATGTCCTAAAATTTTGGGTATTGCATTCTTGTATCTATGGGTGTATACATTTATATCTCTCTTGTTTGTTGAGATATTTTGGATTTGTATTTTCGACACTTTTTTTTGGCATGTTGACAGTCTCTCTTATGGGGGAGCTATTCTGGTGGAGCCTAGTGTTAGTTTTTCAGTGTTTGAGTAGTTGATTTTGACAACTCATACAGATCTGTGGTGTCACTCTACCCATTCTGTAGTATGGGAGGGTTGGTGTTAATACTGCTTCTTCCAAGGTAAAGGGTTTCATGCCATTTCTTTATTACCTTGGCTTTTTCTTGGATCGTGGCACTCCTATTTATTTGGATCTCATGTCCTTGCCTTGTTTCCTTGGTTTTTCTTGGATCGTGGCACACCTATTTGTAGCAGTTGATCAAATTATGTTTGGTGTTTGTTTTTCACTTTTCGACATCACTCCATTGACAGTCTCCTTGACATGGAGCTATTCTGGTGAAGCCCAGTGTTAGTTATTTTTGAGTTATATGATCGAGCAGTGGATTCAGACCATAGTGTGCACCACACTTCTTCAGCATTGTACAAGTTTTTGGAGTCGAGCTTCTGAGGATATCTTGCAACAGGATTTTTCTCTCTACTTTGTTATTACTGGTTTTGGGTACCTTGCAGTGTCTATTTTTCCCAGTTGTTGTACGTGGGTACCTCATCAGGCCTTGTTGTTGGGACCCACCTTATTTTCCACCCACCTAAGCTATGCTTACGGGAGGGTGTTAGTGTAGGTTATTATTTATCCTTTTATTTATTTATTAGGATAATTCTTACACTTGTGTTAGCCCTACACTTGTTGGGTTAGCTTGCTTAGGTGTACTAGTTGTGTGGAGTTAGCTTACTAGTTGTGTTGAGTTAGCTTCTCAGTTATGTGAGCTAACTAGTCTTTTGGAGTTAACTTAACTACCAGTATCAGTTAGTGGGAGTTCTTCACCATTGATTTAGGTAGTAGTTGCACTTCCCCCCTCCTATATGTACATCTTTCTTATTGAATAATTCAAGTCATTCTATTGTAATGTATTGAGCATTATGGATTATGATGGATTTCCATATATGGTATTTTAGCTTTTCTGTTTTTTCAAATCTAATGTGGTGTGCTATTATCATCTAAGATCGCGGCTTGGAACAATCTTATTACTATCATTCATTTAGGTGTGTAGAGTGATAAATAGAAAGGTAGGAGGAGGGCTCCTTATATAGCCCAATGGGTAAAATAATCTCTACATCCCTTTACATGTGGGAATAATAGCTAGGTTGAGTTAGTTGTGGATAAGGATGATTGAAAGAGGGTTTATTCAACCTTAGGAGAGTTTATTTTGTGCTTTAGTGACTAATGGGGTTTGAGGGGATTTATTAATTAATCGAAGTGATTAATTAATAGGTGAGAAAGCTTATAAAAGCTTTTTAGAGGAATAATTAGCATGATTTAGACTATGGGAGGAATTTGATCAAATAAATGATGATTTATTGATTTAATGGAAGAGGAAGGTAATTAATTAATAATAATTAATTATTCTAGATAAAAGGGGGATTAATTAATGGAAGGTCGTTTATTGACGTATTTGCTGGATAAAAAAGTTAATTAATTAACATAATGTAACTAATTAATGATGATAGAAGAGATAATGAGAATTTATTGACGATACATCGTTAATTTACGGGAAAGGATATAATTAGTGCAATTTACGTAATCTTACAATATGTGTGTGTGTGTGTGTCTGTAGTGTGTCTAGTGCTGTGTGTGTCATGTGTGTGTGTCATCATTCACATTATATCATAACATTGAATGAGCATGATGAAGATTCTCATATAAGAATTCATAATAGACCCTAGTCATCCTTTAGTTCCTGCATCCTGTGAACAATAACATATATATGATCCAAAAGTACTGTGCTTCACTACATACACTCATGAAGGATCAAGCCATACATGCTAAGTTTCCATCTTATCTATACATAGTGGTAATGTATATATAATTTTAGGTCAATTCCATTGGAAATGGGATTTCTAGAATTGGTTAATCCATGACTAACGTTATAAATGCTTATATCCCTCCTTATATACTATCACAAGTGTTAAATAATAGAGTGAGACCACCTTGCAAATATATTCAAGATAATCACAATTTACTCATTAACAAATATATTGTTTATCAACATTTACTTATAAACCCTGAAAATAATCTAAAACATGGTTATTCTAATAGAAATGTTGACTGACTTTATACATGGTTCATTTGAAGAACTTGAGGAAAAAGATCATGATCAATTTATCTAATTTTATAGAATATGGAAACTGAAGATAAGTAATCCATAGGGCATAATCACCAGAAATTGTGACACTCACTAGGATACCTAAATCAGCTTGTAAGAACAATAAAGATACACTATTTAATTTCACTGTAAAGAGACTGAATTAACACACTCAAAATTAGTTGCCATCCATGCAATATTAGTCCAAATTAAGGCCCTCGAATTGGCACTACTTTTACATTTGCCAATGAGAAGGAAGAAACCAAGGAGCTACCCTGAGTAGCCATGTCTATGGCGACCACAACTAGAAGTTGATAGTATTCTGATAGGAATATGTAGGTGGGAAGTTGAATCTTTTACAATGTGGAAACACCATCATACTCAGGGCTTGTTGATAAGCAACATGAATCCTACATTAGTACTCTTACATTTCTAGGAAGGTTTTTGAGGTAGCCTTAGTCTAGGGTCCTTGACCCCAATGTACAATAGTAAATGACTATGCCTATAAATGTGTATCTTCGTTGGGTGAGCCATTTTTGTTGTACCTCCGCCAAGGTATGTTTTCACCAATGAACAATGGATCCAATCAACTTCTGCATCAATACTGCGGAACATGGACATAATGTGTTATAGATATATAGATGATTGATTTATTCACTCCTCAAACACTAACTCTAAGAGAAGGCTTGATAAATAATTTTTAGCAATATTAGTAACATTTAATTTGTTTTGGCTAACCAGTAGCATATTGGAAACAAACATTTCTAGGAAATTTATGAGTTACTAGGTAACTAAATATCTTTTGGAGTTTACCGATATAGGAGATGTTACCTAGAACTATTGTTTCAATTTATTCACATGACAGATGTGAAATATCATTAATTGAAAACCTAGCTTGAAGGACATAGGAAATGCAACAAATGGAATTGCAAAATTGTCAGAAGCTTATTTTTAGATCAACTTGTGTTAGTTAGTATCTAATTGATAGGAAGAGAGGGAAACACCATGAATGATGCAGAAATGGTAGGGAGAAAAGATACATCTAAAAAATCAAACCACAGTATTTAAATGATTAAATATGGGTAATTTAATCCCTTCCTAATTCCTCTAAGATAGTAGATGAATTCACTCTTTACTATAAATCTTAATGTCGTCAAATTCAACTATTTCCCATGTATAATCCCTATATATTTTTGTTCAATGTTGACAAATAGCTTTATGACATAGATAAGTTTAATATACGTTTTTTTACCTAAATCCAATCTAAGCAAACCCAAGGTCTGGTCTCTGACATGAATGGGCATATAAGGTACTCCCCTAGGAAAATTTTACCTTCCTCAACCTGTCTCTATATTAAATTTCCATGGGGCTATTGTGCATGTTAAATGATACGGACACTGGCCTATGAAAATGTTTGAAATTTAGGTCTGTTGGTCAGGGATTAAGACATATTTGTAGATCATATTCAATTATAAATTTTGCATCATACGCCATTTTATAATGGAAATTTAAAATCACCTTTGAAGTTAGAAACACAATAATAATATTATATTAAGAAAAGATAAAAAATTATTTTAGGGTCTATTTCCGTGGGCGAGTTATAACTTAATAACAGATTTCTCTATAGCTATTAAAAATATTATGTTCAAAAACAAATTATATGAATGAATTTTACTGCCCATATCCTATAAAATAAGATAAGTCTTAATACATCCATGATAAAATACTTGTATGATCGAATGAGGACCACCAACATATTTATAAGAAATATCTCACAACCTTCAGTTCTAGATTATTTAAATTAGATAAATTTTAATATTTATTTTTCCATATGCCTCCAAGAGGGATTTGTTAAGATCCTAACACATACAAATTTTCCATTAGCATTTTGATGATGTCCGAATACTCGTGACTGAAAATTTTATTTACCAAATTCATAGAAGAGGACATTTATCCTCCAATTTCAAGAAATCCAGAAAACTTATGACTGCATGTGAGATATACCCAAAATGGAACACAAGTGATGATTCATTTCCAATGAATTCCAAATTTTCAATCAAGATATCCCATGTTTATCCTATGCTCTGACCTGATGAAGATAAACCCCATCTCTAACATGACCATCTTGTAATGATTTACTTTGAGTAGGTTGTGAATGAAAATCAAAGGTATTTTTGAATTCTTAGGTGTATGAATTTAAATATTGAGATAAGTTTAACTTCAACTGGCCTCAATGGAATCTAAGTATACTAATTTAATTTTTTCAAAATAACATTAATCCTTGGGGTTGTGATGGTTTCATAAAATCAGGGTTCATTTTAAGAGACCTCTTGGAAATCGGAGGTGGAGAATACCTGGCGAATATCCCCGGAACCGGTTTCGTGGGAAGGCAAATTTTTTGGGGGTTGTATGAAAAAATTTCACCTGATTGTCAAGTGCTACGACAGAAGGCTACAGAAGCGCAACGGGAGAGTTTGCTGTCGCACGTCAATGCATTTTTTTTGACACGCGACAGCAAAGTCTCCTGTCACATGTCTGTAGCCTCTGACATCTGCTTTCTCATCAAAAAATCTTCGTGTCATGCATCAAAAAAGTCTTTGTCGTGCGTCTACTATGCGTCAATATTTGTTGTACCTCATTGACGCGCGTCAACAACCATCAGTATTCTTGTCGCTCGTCCCCTGTCTGAGGTCTTTGTCAGGTGTCAACTCTGCACTTGTCACGCGTCAACAACCCTTTTTTTGTCGCGCGTCCACTGTTTGTATATACTGTCGCGCATCAACACTACCCTTGTCACCGGTCAACTTCACCCAAGTCACGCGTCAACACTTCCTTTGTCGCGCATCATTACAGCTATTGTCGCGCGTCAATAATGCCCTTTTCGCGCGTCCACTATCTATATATACTGTCACTCGTCAACACTTCCCAAGTCACGCGTAAACACTTCCTCTGTCACGCATCATTACAGCTGTTGTCACGTGTCAACAATGCCCTTGTCGCGCGTCCATTGTCTGTATATTCTGTCACGCGTCAACACTGCCCTTATCGCGCGTCAACTTCTTCGCCCAAGTTGCGCGTCAACACTTCCTCTGTCACGCATCATTACAACTGTTGTCACGCGTCAACAATGCCCTTATCATGCGTCATCACTGCATTTTTCACGCGTCAACAATCACAGGCTAACAGTAATCTGAATCTCTGGTGCTTAAGGGTATGCGAGTTCAAATTTCACAGTATTGGTAATTTGTTAAGCTACTTGAGGTATACTACCCGGCGAATCAGCTAGGTTTTTATAGGTCTTATGTTTGCAAATGAAGGTGAAGCCAACCCCCCCAAAAAAATATACTATATATTTTAGGCGAACAAGACACTGACCCACTCCGAATAATTCACCTTTTCAAATTTTCCTAAAATGAATTTTTCACCATATTACGAATATAAGCCACTAAAATTATCCCTGATGAAAATCCATAGCTTAATAATGGATATATGTATAAAAATATTGATATAGAAATCCCTCCTTTAAAATTTCACATGTATTAAAATATGGATGTAGAAATCCATCCTTTAAAATTTCCAGCTCAATGCATCTTTTGGATATACTAAGTAAAATATCCAACTCAATGCAAAATATCCTCATAGCTAAAGTTTATACATTTTGAACCCATTCAATTATGTCTAGATATCCTACATACACCTTCCTTAGTTACTAACACCCTTGGGAAAAAAGACATGATTCTAATATCATGGTGGCTTAAAATTGTAGGCATATAGCCTCTATTTTATAGTAACATGTTAAATATACATATTATAATCATATTAGTACAATTTAGGGTATCCATTATAAGGAATCAATGCATATTCTCTGTTGTATGAGTACACCAATTACTACACCCTTATCTATTACACCTACTCATGTCGTATATATGAGCTCTATCTCAAGGAAGCATTCTCCTAGTCTTGTGGGTATATCTCTTCACTTTCTATATATTATCATTGTGTAGAATTCCTTTTGCAATATTTCACAATTATTAAAGAGATTCAAATATTCTAAATATGAAAAAATTAATATTTTAAAACTCTAAAACCATTTAAATATTATAAAAAAATCTAAACTTGAAAATAGTAATGTACTATCTCTTTACCTTAGATAGGATATTTTTTTACAAGGTTTGATATATAATTTAATTTAGGGAATTTACAGAAAGTGTTATAAAAATATATATGAACTTGATGTGTCATACATGCTTATTGTTGCTAGACCTTTCCTCTTTCCTAATGACCATTGAACAACTCTAGCTATCTTATACATATTTAGGTTTTTTTGGTATAAATTACATATTTTATTTGTATGGATATTGTTGACTAATACACATTGAATGTGTAGGAATAGTATATCTTCTTCCATGTGTCCATTATGTACTTCCTACTTTTATCATCACAATTTTTTTACTTACTTTACTATATTTTTTGTTTGGCCTTCAGTGTTATCTACATATGTTTGTAACACATAGGTGTCTTGTGTTTCTCACCTTAATATCCTTTTATTTTGTGGATAAATGTGTCTTGTTATTTTTGTAACACTAATTTATCCCTTGTATGCACACTTTGAATTTAATATGACTATATGTGTGACATTTTTTATTGTACTTATAAATTAATATTATTCAATGCTTATATTATTATAAACTTACTATATCATGGTCCCATGTATTGTACTAAGTAATATTTCGTAGGGTTGGATTATATATGGTGTACATACAGAGACATATTTTTATGTTATGGCCATGAATATAATTAGAATGGAAACCATTTAATTATTTAAGTGGAAAAAATCTATATGGAATTGCACTTAACTAAAAATATGGGGCATTCGAAAGATTTATAATATTAAAATTAACGTAATTCAAGAACATAAATATATTATATAATAAAAATATATAGTAATTCACTATAGGAATATTGCGATAGGTAGAAGCATCATTTATTTATAAAATTTAGTACGAAAAAAATCTCTAATATGGACTTAATTTTTATAATTTACTGTGTGAAAAGGAAAGTACAATTTATGGATGATTTTTTTGCAAAAAAATCTTAATTTTCTCAAACATACATGATTTCATAATATTCTTAAATAAATTCAATAACATATTGGATGACTTAAATCATAATCTAGTACATTTTAACAGATAAAGTGGGAACTAAGTGTACTTCATTCCCTTTGACCTCTTCAAATCTTTGATATAAACGTATGCTTTATAATTCAATATTTAAGAGCTCGAGCTCGCATCAATACCCTTTCGATATACACATTTAGAAATTATGTTTGGGTTATCCATATAATAGTGTTGGATAGATCTAAAATCAAATAAATGATACAAGCAATGAATGTGGAGATAAACCAGAAGATAAAATAAACAAGAGAAAGATAAATCTAGATTTAACATGTTTCACTCAGTGTGGGCTACGTCCACCAAGAAACAACCAATATTATTATTCAATGATTTACAAAGGAAATAAAATGAAGATATTCCATGTTCAAATACCTCATAGGATGTTCGATGCTTTTCCCTCGCTCAACTACTCTTTCTTTCTCACCAAGGAAACTCTCATCTAAATAATTGCTTGTTACTTAGGTAATTTTTCCCCATACAATGTTTACTTGCATTTATAACTATAATGGGAAACTAACTATGATTTTACAATCAATAAATCATCTTTAAAGAAAAATATGTAATCTATTTCTCAGCCAAAAATAAAACACTACCTCACAGGTTAACCAATGGTGGTTCCTCCCTACGACCCTTGACTATTGTTGGTTTTTGGCTGACCGATGCTAGTAATCCCTAACGGATTTCAGTCATTGTGTAGTCTAATGACATTGTAAAAGTAATCTTTTTGTCAAAAAATTAAGCTCCACACTCAACAATCTCCCACTTAGAGATCAATTATTGCACTTTAGTGTATAAAACCATCTTTGGATCCTTTTACTTGGCCCTTTTCATCCTCTTAAAGTATCAAACTTGAAGACCAACATAATTAGAGTGAAACTCCAATTTATTATTTTCCAACGAATTCATTAGAATATCTGTAGGGTTCTCATCTTCGTATGAATTTTTCCAGACTTCATATTGTCCATCCTCCAATACCTGACGTATGAAGTGATATCTCAACTAGATGTGTTTCGTTCTCGAATGAAAGACTGAGTTCTTTACCAAATGAATCGTGCTTTGACTATCAGTGTATAATATTCAATCATCTTTCTCATTTCCCAACTCTTCTATGAACCTTCTCATCCATATCATATCCTTGCAAGCCTATTTAGCTGCAACATACTATACCTCTATAGTAGACAAAGCCACAACCTTTGCAATCTTGAAATCCAGCTAACTGTCATTCCACCTACTGTGAAAATATATCCAGTGGTACTCCTCCTACCATCCAAATCTCACCCATATCCGAATCAACATAGCCACATAAATAAATATCTGAACCTCCATAGCATAACTGCATGCCAGATGTCCCTCTCAAATACCTGAGAATCCATTGAACTGATTTCCAATGTTCTTTACCTAGATTGTCCATAAATTTTCTCACAACTCCCACTACCTATGCAATGTCTGGTCTAGTACAAACCATAGCATACATAAGACTTCCAATTGCTGAAGCATATGGAACTCGTGTCGTGTACTCGACATCCTCATGTGATGTAGGACACTGATATCTTTGCTCAATTTGAAGTGTTTAGCTATAGGTGTACTAGTAGGTGTTGAATTATGCATGTTAAACCTTTTTGAAACCTTCCTGATATAAGCCTCCTCAAATAAATACATATTCTTATTTTTATTGTCTCGGTGAATTTGCATGCCAAAGATTTTATTTGCAGCTCCCAAATCCTTCATTCCAAATGTGTGAGATAAATTTTCTTTAAGCTCACCAATGTCCTGCATACCAGATCCTAGAATCAACATATCATCCACATACAATAGAAAAATAACATAGATCCCATTTTAAAGCTTCTTGAAATAAACAAAATGATTAGATGCACATCTCATATAACCATGCTCATGTATAAAACTATCAAATATAAAATACCATTTCCTTTGAGCTTGATTGAGCCTATATAGGCTCTTTTCAAATCTTTACACTAATTTTATCCTTACTGTTGACTTCATACCCAAGCGACTATGATATAAATCTCATCACAAAATCACCATGAAGGAAATATTCACATCTAGTTTCTAAATACAAATCCTCTACTAAACTAAACTCAATAAAATAAATAGAGGTCATCTTAAAACAAGAGAAAATATTTCACCAAAATCAATACTACCTGTGTAAATTCCTTTATCAAGCCTTTCCTTGTACCTATTTATGTCCACCCTCTTCTTCCTTGATCTTGTAAACACACTTGTTCTGCATTGATATCTTACTTGCTAGAAACTTTACCAAATCCCATGTTTGATTCTATTCCAAGGAATCCATCTCCTCATCCATGCCATGCTCGCACTGCTCATGGGTATCTACGTGCATTACTTCTTCAAAGTATTTTGGTTCACCATTATCAGTCAATAATAAATAAGAGAAGGAAGGTCAAAATATCTTTGGAGGTCTAGTTACTCTTTGTTACCTTCTCATGGAGATTTGAGGTTTCGGGGGCTCAATATATGCTTGATTAACATTCCTGTCAATATTTGATAGTGACCAACGCCAATCAAATTTTGTCGACCACAGTCACCTGTCCGACATCTGTAACCAATCGTGGTTCCTCTGTCTATTTACCATCCATACTTCCCTGACCAAAACTGGTTATAGGATTACTGACACTAGTTTCTATAGGTGTTTGTCCTATACTCACCTTTTATGATTGATATCATTTTCCATGATAAACACTGACTTTTGTAGAACTTATTCCACTGTCTGTGCATGTCCATTTCAAATCCAAATGTTGAGTTTCCTTCAAAATCTCGTCAACATGTTCATCCTTGGGTACCAAAACCTTGATCCCTGTACATTCTATTTTCATTCCATTCAACATCACAACTTCTAATAATCTTAGAATCTTCTAAATCCAAAAAATAGATATCCGAAATCACCAGATCCATAACCAATGAAATTGCATCTCTTATATTTTGCATCCAACGTTTTCCTATTTTTCCTTATCAACATGCACAAAATATTTTGAACTAAAAAAATTTAAGAAAATAAAGATCTACCTCTTTTCTAGTCCAAACTTCTTCTGGTATTCCTCCATCAAGTGAACTTGAAGGCCCACGGTTAATCAAATAAACCATTGTATCAACTACTTCTGCCCAAAACATCAAGGGCAATCTCGGAATGTATCCTCAAGACTTCTAGCAACGTTCCATGATTGTCTTGTTCATTCTTTTAGCAACACCATTCTCCCATGTGGTGTTCTTGGAACCATTCTTTCTCTACGTATTCCATTCACTGAACAATAATCATTGAAATCCTTAGTGCTACTATATTCACCACCATTGTCAGATATAAGGCACTTTAAATTTATGAATTTGATTCATTCTCAACAAGGGATTTCCATCCTTTTAAAAGCCTCAAAAACATCATATTTACGTTCAATACAATAAATTCATACCTTTCTTGTAGTATCATCAGTGAAAGTAACATAATACTAGGATCCTGTAATGAGAAGCTACCTGAGCTGGTCCTCACACATCTAAGTGTACAAGCTCCAATTTCTGCTCATTCTTTAGTTGACCCAAACTTTGAGAAATATCTCACTCTCTTTTTCTTTCCAAAGATACAATGCTCACAAAATCAATGATCTAAATCTTTCAAATCTGATAACTTACCCTTAGCCTTTAAGATCTGCATTCCTTTTTGACTCATGTCTTAACCGATTATGCCACATGCTTGCATCTAAATCTGAAGTAGTATATATGTAGATGAAAGGAATCAGTAACACAGGTAGGTAAATATAAAGTTCCCACCTTCTTTTCCTCTTGCCACAACAAAATCATCCCTTGGTGGCTTTGCATGATTCGGCTGTTAAATGTAACCATGCGATTCAGATTCACCTAGTTGCCCTGTAAAAATAAGATTCCTCTTGAGACCTTGGCACATGCCTCACATATTTCAATACCCATGTATTTCCATTACTGTAATTCTATATGAACTTCACCTTTACCAATAATATTGCATAGATAATCATCATTCCCAAATAAACATCTCCAAAATTATCCTGGATAATAATTTCTGAAATAATCCTTATTAGGGGTTGCATGGAAAGAAGCTCCTGAATCTAAAACCCAAGATTGTAATTTATTATCTAAAGATAAAATAAGGGCATCTTGCATTACCTTTTCACTTGAATTTTTTGCTTCTTTACCTTTTTCTTTACCTTTTTCTAGAAGATTCTCCTTGTATTCCTTTGACCAACAATCATTTCTTTACGTGTCCTTTCTTTCCACATTTCCAACAAAGTAATTATCCTTACCTTTGGATATATAGATCTTCCATTCCTTGACTTTGATTTCCCATTATTCTTTCTCTTTGACGATCTCTTCTTAGATATTCCCATGCTCTCTACATGTAAATCTTTTCCAGATGATGCTTCTCCTGAACTTTTCCTTGTGTATTTCCTCATTAAGGATTACACTAACCACATCATTACACTTCAAACCATTTTAGTATACGTTGTATTACTAACAAAAATTACTACGTTATCCTAACTATCTGGCAAAGAACATAAGAATTAAAGTGCTTTCACTTCATCATCAAATGGAATATCAAGCAATTTTAATTGATTTACAATAGATCGGAAATCATTCAAATGATTTAGATATAGATCCACCTTCATGCATCTTAGAACTAAATAGTTTCTTCATTAAATAAAAACTTTATTTGAAGCACTAGGTTTTTCATATAAATTTTCAAAAGATTTCATTAACCCCATCATAGTTTTTACTTCTGTAATATTTAAGCCACCAATGTTGTTAGGATAAATCTTATAGATCCCAAAGCCTTTCTGTCAAGAATCTTCCATTCTTCATCAATCATCAAATCCGGGTCTAGAATTCTCATCTAATGGTAAATACAAATCTCTTATGATATAGATAATCCTCAATCTGCATCTTCCATAATTGATAATTACAAACTTCTCTACTAAAATTTGTTTTCTCCATTGCTGTAGCTCCCACTCAATATTGTGAGTAAATCCTGTCAACACACAAAACCTCCAAACAAAGATCTGATACCAGTTGTTGGGGTTAAGCATATAACAATGTTACATAGATCGAATATCAGATAAGGCATACATGCAAATACCAATGGATAAATAAACCAGAAGATAAAACAAATAAGAGAAAGATAACAATATATTTAATGTGGTTCACCTAGTGTGGGCTACATCCACCAAGAAACAATTAATATTAATATTTAGTGGTTTATAGAGGAAATACAATGAATATCTTCCATCTTCGAACAACTCACGAGATGTTCAATGTTTTTCTCTCACTCAACTATTGTTTCCTTCTCACCAAGGAAACTCTCATCCAAATAATTGCTTCTTACTTGCTTACTTTTAAACCCAATTTCAATGTTTATATAGCATATATAACTACTTAGGGAAACTTAGCCATGATAATTACAATTAATAAATCATCTTTAAAGAAAAATATTTAATATTTTTCTTGCACAAAAATAAAACACTACCACATAGGTTGACTATTGCCAATTCTGCCCTACGACCCCTGACTGATGTTGGTTACTTCTTGACTGATGTCGGTTACTTCTTGACTGATGTCGGTTAGCCCTAACCGATGTCAGTCACTGTGTAGTCTAGGAACATTGTAAAAGAAATATTTATGTGAATCAATTAAGCTCCACACTCAACACATTGACACCCATATAATAAACCATGAGGGGACGACTACTCCTTCCATTTAGAATTCACACTAGTTTAAAACTTTAAGACCTAGATCCATCTTTTGTGGTCTTCTTATATTTGTATAAGAATTTATAGGAAAATATATTATCTTTGATACCATTCCTCTAATTCTCTTATGAACATTTTTGGGTAAATACATGCCTTGTGACACCATTTCTCAGTGTTTTGGGAGAAATAAATTTAATCATCTCATGCCTTGGGGAATCCAATAACCTTCATGGTTATGATTATTTCTATAAAATTTTATAATGTATCACTAAAAAATTTAAATATTACCTTAATCATTAAATAAATACATATACACTTAGTTTGATCTAGATTACTCTAGATCCCAATCATACTTGAGTAATTTATCATATCAAGACACTTCACAAGCCATCACAAAATATCTCAAATCAATCCATCTAATTCTATCAATCATAACTACCATACAAATAACAATATATAACTTCATTCCCTATATAAATAAAAAACCAGAGAAAAAATAAACCACCTAAATAATTTGTGTAAAAATGATGGTTTTATCTAAATATAGTCATTGGTTATATTTCCATTTAAATATCTATTTTTCATTAATATTTTCCTCATCATCTATGTCTAATATAAAATTATACCTACAAAACCATGTATAATCTTGTCAAATTTACACATTTACTCACCTAACAATTAATTTTGACATTTAGGAGATCCTCAATAAAATATGTTGCAAAATACATGCAAAGCTCTCCTTTAGATTATGTATAAGCAAAAAGTAAGAGTATCCCCCAAAAATATATGAAGCACACCAGGACATGGATTAGAGTTAATCTCCCAAAATCACATGCCCTCAAATCTAATTCAAACATATGAAAAAAAATCCATTAAAATTATTATCAAGTGAATTGGTTATTCAGTGTTATATGGGTATCCATATGGATATCATATATTTGGTGGATAGATACATGTGGTTTGAGGCATCTTCAGAATAATGCCAACATAGATGGTGTGTAGGTTTCACTTCAACCCAAACACTATCATGGTTATAGGTATGTACTCATTCTTTGTGTTTTGGGACATTTTGGTTGAGTTAAAATGGCTCGACACATTTTCAAGACACACTATATTACATCGAAGGATACTATATATATAGTAAGTTGTAAGGGAACATAAAGGTACATATCTCTATGAAATCCATAAAAGGAACTAATAGATAGAGATGAAAAGGCTAAATATTTGTTTTTTGTAAATTATGATTTTATTCCCTCATATAAAACACTTTCAAAATCATAAATGAATCATCGATGAGATTTTCTCTATTTATTCATCACTCTTTCCCACCCATATCAACGTCCAAAGTAGTTAAAAATTTAAGTGTACTTTATCATGTTTTACTTTATTTGGCAAACATTCTAATTGATTTATCTTGACAATTTCTATATATTTATAATAGAATCTTGGTATTAATTTATTTCACTAATATGATTACATACGTCATGTTGCTAACCTTCAATCATAAATTTTAAAATGTACAAAATCCACCTCCATGTTTGTTTATTTTATGGGTTGAGTCAAGGGGAAGGACATTAAATTAAACACATTCATCCCACAACTAATAGACCATTATGATAATATGAGGGTTGGTTACATTAAATTTTCACCCATATTAGCGTTAAGATAATGGTTTATTAGGAAGTCTAAATTAGATATGGTGTCACCCTATTTAGCACAAGGATTAGGAATTTTTTAGATTTATACATGCTGTTATGGACAAACCTTGCCAATAGATGATGGATTTTTCTTAGTGAATGAGGAATAATGATTCATTCTTAAGCAACTGCAAAATGCATTGAAAAGCTATATCTTACTTGTTGTAGTAAGAATTCTATTGAGATGCAAGAGAATATTATTTTTTGTTGATATTGAAGCCACAAAGGAGTAGTGGAGACAAAAATGAAAGAAAAAATCTTCATCTATCAACCAATAAACAATTATTCTAGTAAGACGGCCACTTTTATTGCACTTTTGTCCCCGTTCACATAACGATTATTGTATATTTTGGTTTATAATTTAGGGATTACTAAGCCTACAAGCCAATGTGGGATTACAATATTGTGTGAATGAGGATTCTAAAATCATAGAAGCAATGCCAAGATGTGCTCAAAAGGCATTCTTGATGTGGGATACTAAAATATGTGTTTAGATGAAATTTAATGGAATTTTACTTTAGTATTATGAAGCCACAATAGACGAGAGGGGAAAGTTGAGCAAGGAAATATACACATACGAACACTAATCGACTATAATGTGCAAGGAATATTTATGGCTAGGATTTATGAAATGAGATCAAAGAACTTAGAACCATTATTTGATGTATGTATGTATGAAAGATCCAATGTAATAGCTGTAATCATGTAATTTGATGTTTTCAATGATTAATCAGTAATATTGTTTATAATAATCGTTGTTCCGCTACTAGTTACACTATAATAACTCAGATGAATCTAATAGTAAATAAGAGAAGGAATTAGGAGATATCATCCATTGTCCCGTATGAGAGTGTTGTTAGTAGTCTTTACGATATGACATCTTAACTTCCTTCATAAGAAGGTATTGCTGAATGGCCTCCTTTGTGTCATGTCTCTGGAGCCCGAGTGTGACGTTGTATTTTTGGTTTGTAGCATCTCACTTTGACAACAATGATTAACTCTAAACTATTTTAATAAAAACAAAAAGGAAACTCCAAAATTATAAAATAAATGACTTCAACGGTCAATGTTGCAGAGTGCATACTATTTAGTACAACATGACTGATGATTAACGAGTTGTTTTTAGAGTCACTCCCTTCATGGAAAAGCAGTCCTACCTCCCCTGAACTTTCATACGTCATCTCCCCTTATTCTCCCATGTCGTAGGAATTAGTCTTCTAATTTTGACGGGTCACCAATTTATTTTTACCATCGTAGTGTTCGTGGACAAAGTCAAATGACATTGTAATATGTTTTCGTACTGGGGAGTGGCGATGCAATACTTTTTCTAACTGTCACCCCAGATGCTTCCTTTTAGTACACTGTTGAAGAATTCAGGACTATTCCTAATATATTCTTTTCTACGATTTGATCTTAGAAGATAGCTCAAAAGTGTGTGAGACTAGGGATCCGCCTTTCCTTATGAGATATGTGAGGACCTGAAAATAGAAGTTCACTAGAGGAGTCATCTAAATACGTAAAACGAGCAAGTAAACAAAAGAATTAGCTTAATTGCACATGGAATGTGTGATTGAACATTCGAAGTGGAATATGTTGAAAAGGCGTTTAAAGAACTAAGATACCTGAGTCAATTCCTGGAGGAAGATTCCTTATGAGTACCAGTAGAGTTTGAGAAACTAGAGCATCTTGCAGTTTATCCGTGGCCCATTGGATCCAAGGCATTAGTTTGAACCTATGACCTACTGAAAAATCCCCTTCTTTACAACAAGGAATCTATGTAGTGAATGCCAATTGTGTCAATCATGTGAGGCAGAAAGGGGGTGTTAAGAGGTAGCTGTCGAGGAGACATACTTTAGAGATATATATGAACGTAAGTTATGGTTGATGAATAGTTTGAAAGGAAACTTGCACATGTTTGAATCTCAAAATGTACATATGTTTTACCCTAAACCTGCGTGTCAATGGGTTGCCCAAAGTGACAAACTTACATGATCTTTAGGATTAACCCCCAAAAATGCAAAATATGGTCAAAGAGTTTCATGCCTTGAATAAGGTAGCAGTCTATGGTTACTCAACAGATAAGTACCTTTGCTATCCCAGTTTTTACTCCCTATTATCATTGATCAAACACAATCTTTTTAACAATTGTTGTTCAAAATTCTAAGGGTCATTCCAGTCAAGCTTGAGCGTCATGCATATTTGGGGACAACAGTGCTGGATGGAACAGGGTAGGCGAAGGAGGTCAAAAACGCCGCCAAGAGTCACACCAGGTTCTTCTCTAGTAGAAATTAGGAGATTTATGGGGCTGGAAAATTTGCAGAGTTTACATACGAGTGGAACTCCAAGAGTTAAACAAACAGACTCGTGGGAGGCGCCATGTGTCAACTCGGCCCAATTCCAAAAGGTTGAAGATAAACGGAGACCTTCCAAATTTGTGCGCAACTTAGCAATTTAAAATGGTCTAGGACTCTGCGACATAGTCGCTCTCGTAAATAAGAAGAAGCTTCCTTTGTACTTTGGGAAACTTAGCAGGTTGGAGCAAGCTTGAATCGGCTAAGTACAGGTTGTTGGTCTCTGAGTGAATTGCCTTCAAGCTTTGGAATTGATCTCATCTCTCTAAATTGGTTGATCCTGAATTATTGTTCGCAATCCCCAACAAGCAGTTGCCCTTAAACATAGTTGGGAAGCTTAACAACCTGGAGGTCTCATTAGCAATTGAACAGGTTTATCTGACCCACTGAAAGAATTGCCACATTAAACTCATGGGCACAACTCCAAGGATAGAGTTGAAAGGCTTGTATTTAAAAGTGTTGCTCTGCTTTGATGCCACGTGCCCAGATTTTGGGGAACTTACCAATTGGAGGAGGAATTAGTTGTTGCGTAATCAGCTCAAGCATAAAAGAGTTAGCGGAAGCCTCCTCGCTGTCCCGAGTCAACTCATAAAGTCTAGAGAAATGTGCTCAATTTAATCTCACCCTGTTTGTTCAAAATGTCTCAGTCTGCATGGTTTGAAGTTTTCTCTGTCTCCCTGTATTGATGCATGAAAGCTTTTTCCTTCATTTGGTTGCCATGGTCAGTCCTTTCCTTTGGTCGAGGATCACATTGAGTCCAGATATTGTTTTTTGTTTCTCTGTCCATGAGAAAGAATTTGTAATTTGGGCGTGAATTCAAGGTTTCCCCTTCCTTCTATTTTTCCACAGTCATGTTTTCCCTGTCAATTTTTGTCCCAACATCCATGGAAACATGGTCCTTTCTGATTGGATGCAGCCCAGTAGGTCTTTTTGGTGAAACTTGTCACTTTTTTCACATTTGTAAAAAATACCAAATTGGCCCCACGGCCCCGATAGTATCTAATTGGTTATTCAAAAAATATGAAGTGGAAGGGAAAAATTCTTACTTTGACCCTGAAGAAGGACACGTGGAATTTTTTCAAGTTACAAGCGGGGAAGTGGGTCGACAGAACATTTTGAAGTTTTTTTCCTTTTTGTACGAGGGAGAAAAGTTATGAAATAATCTGCAACTCCGCTGGGGCCCACATCAAAAGTTAGAAGCGGAGAGGTGGGTCACCGGGGAATTTTGAAACTCTAAGGCCCAGGCCCACTTCAACTCAAATTTGTCCCTCAGGTTTGACTTTTCCACATGGAGGGCCTGGAGGGCCCACTCATTTGAGGATCCGCCTCTGGGTCCTACCTTTGCAGTTGTGCACAAGGAGACACATGGAGGCTTCTGCTGGCTCCTCCATACTTATAATTTTCAATTCTCAAGCAACTTTCTAAGGCCTGGGACACATGTGGAGGGCCCGCACCTGTTTGGGATCCTACCCTGTACTTTACCTTTTGAAAGAAGTTGCACCAAAGGGACACGTGGAGGTTTCCACTGGATCTTCCCATACTTAGACTTTTCAATGACTGAAGAAACTTTCTCAGACCCTAGGCACATGGCACCTTCCACTGGTCCTTAAACTCTTTCAACAAATTTTCTGGGCTGAGACACATGGTGAGCCCATGCTTGTTTGAGGTCTCCACTTTTGGGCACCATATCAAAAGTGCACCAAAGAGACACATGGAGGCTTCCACTAGCTCCTCTTTATAGTGAAACTTTTTCAAAGGCTAAGGAAAATTTCTTAGGCCTAGGGCACATGGAGATCCTGTGCTCATTTGAGGTCCCACCTCTAGACTTCATCTTTGAAGTTACACCAAACAAACACATGGAAGCTTCCACTGGGCCTTCCCATACTCTAACTTTTCAGCAACCGATGCAATTCTCTAGGGTCCTGAACACGTGGAAGGCCCGCGCTCATTTGGGAACCTACCTCTGTACTTCACCTTTGCAGTTGCACCAAGGAAACACATGGAGGCTTCCTTGGCTCCTCTTTGCACTTGGCCAACTCAGACTCACAGCATAGGTATGTGGTATAATCCATGCACGGACACTCATTTCTGAGAGGCATGAATGTAGGCATCCATGCGAGGGCACTCATTTCTCAAGGTGTATTCTCGAGGGTGAAAAGGATTGCTTGTCAGATCCAGCTATATGGAGCCACCTGAAAATGATTAAAAAGGGGATTTCTCACATGAAAGAATAAAAGAATGATTAGAAGGACTATCAAAAAGTTATGGCATGGCATCCCAGTCATAGTTGAGGGTCTGAGAAATGTGATCAGTTCATGATTTGTCCACCTGGCAGCTTTGGGTGTAAATTTTTTAAACATCACTTTCTGAGACAAATTGGTAACAAGTAAAGGATTCCTCGAATATTCTTTTTTTTGGTGGGAAATTTGGGATGAGTGAGCAAGTGAATTGTATAAATGCAATGAGAATACTCTTGCAAATGGTTGGGGGTTTAATTTTACAAGAAAATTTGAGAAATCCCATCTTCCTGAGAGACCATCTGAGAAACCTGTTAATCTCTTGTGTTTTAGATTTGATCACATCAAGATGGTTGTGAGTGTACAACCATTGCAAATCTCTAAGACTATTCAAGAAACTTTCCCCTACTGATAAATCTAATAGATCTCGAATTAATCTGTGTTGATCTTGGGAAAAATTGTGTCTACTTTTATTTCAGAATGTTTTCAAATGGTTTTGATGTTCCTGTTGCAATCTTATGTTAAAATCCCTCTGAATCACACAAGATCTCATCCCTGTGATAGTATAGTGGCATTTGCAATTTCATTATGAGAAGAATTTTCATCCTGTAATGAAATAAACAATTTAAAATCACTTTACTGTCATTTTGTTGATAAAGATTGTTTGTAAGCCTATGAGTGTATCTTAGGCATGAGGAACCAGGGGTTGTTAATGTTTAATTGAGTCTTTAGCTCAAGCCTTCATGTTGAATTCTTAAAGATTGTGTGAAACCGTGTAGATCTGGGGCTCCATTGATGCACACCTTCTGGTTGAAGGAATATTTTGGCTATTCTGAAGCTTTTTGTCTGTTAGTTTCCAATTGTTGTAAAGGTTCTCAAAGATCTAGTGAAATCAACTTCATCTTGCTTAATTCCCCACCAAAAATTTCAAATAACCATGAATCCTACCTAAAGTACCCCTGTTTGTGTTGTGTATCCACAAATGAACAAATTCTACTACCAAAATATACAGAAGCAAATAGGTTTTAAGTGTCTTTAGTAACCTGAACCTTGTTTCAGAAAATATCTCCATTCTTTAGAAGTGACAACTCGTGAGAGTTAAATTGTGGTGTATTGATCATATTTTCTCAAGGTTCCCCTGAAAATTGTGCAAAGAAGGATCTCTTCATGTCCTTCACCAACAGAGGTTACAAAATGGGTCCTCTCACCCTGGTCGAAAGGCACGACCTAAAGTAGTGAGGATAGATCAAATCCTTTTATATGGTGCTATCCATTTCTCCAACACCCGAGTGACAAAGAGCCAGCTGAATCCCTTCCCCAACTACAAAATGACTTATGATTTGTCTGTCTCTAAGTATCTTGTTAAATATGTGATGTTTCTCAACTTCCAAGGGAGAATCAATTTGGATACCAACACCATTTTGGTGCATTACTGGGGATTATTTGAACTCTGAGACCTATTTGTGCATTTGAACCATTTTGGCATTTCCAGGGATTATTTGAACACCAGGAACTATTTGTGTGGCAACAACACCATTTTGGACACCATTTTTTATTTGAAGCCTAGGACCTATTTGTGTGGAAACAACACCATTTTGGCACCATTTCGGGGATTATTTGAACACCGGGACCTATTTGTGCGGCAACAACACCATTTTGGCACTATTGTCAGGGATTATTTGAACACCAGGACCTATTTGTGTGGCAACAACACCATTTTGGCACCATTTCCAGGGACTATTTGAACAAAGGTGTACACATACCGACCCTGGTAATGTTTCTTACATGATCTAACTGCAAATACATTGTTTAAACGTCATCCTTGTGTTGAGATTTGTAAGAATTGTGTGAAGTTACAAGTTCTGTGTGCAATATTTCTAGTTTCTAGTGGTTATTGCACTAAATTTATATCATCAGTGATAAATACTAGAATACCTGTAAAGGAAGGTCATATCTCCTAAGCTTTGTAGGAATTAAGTGTTGATAGATATTTGACAAGTCATTTATAGTGCATTTGCACAACTAAGGTGAAAATCCTTAGTGGCGACTCCGTGTTGATTTAAATTTTGATAAATACCAGTGCCTTAACCTGTATTAAGTGAAATCTATCACTAATATTTGCAAAGCTGGAAGGAAGAAGATCTTTCTTCACTAAAGACCCTACCAGAAAGTTGTTTCTAGAACTGGGAAAGACAAATTCAGAAGGAAAAAGAGTCTGGAAAATAGTTGGAGATCAGGAATCAAGAAAAGAGTTATCCATTGTGAAAAGTGATCAACCTATGGTTGAGGATTACCATTCTTCTTCAAGTGATTCTGAATCAGGTAATTTTCATATAGATCTGAATTCTCCAACTGGAGAGGGGCCTTCATTTGTGTCTGATAAGTGTGCTTCTCAGTTTGTCCCTGTATTTTCCAAAGTTGATAGGGTTTTCCATGAAACAGAGTCTTTAGAGGACATTCATTTTGAAAATTATACTCCTGTGTTCCAAAGACCCCTTGTCCCTCATCATTTTGTTTCTCCTGTAAGATCACCTCCTCAAAACAATATGGTCCAACCCCCACCCAGACCTCCTTTTGTTGTGAATACTTTTGGTCCTATAGATTTTAGAGGTATGGATGGATATCCAAATGTAGTGCCACAAGATGTTAGAAATAGATTGCCTAAATTTCAAGGGAATAATGCTATCACTGGTGATCAACATTTAAAACTTTTTTTCAATATGATGGAAGACTTTGAGATTGAATTTGAGGATGTGTATATAAAATTGTTTATTCATACTCTTGAGGAGGATGCACGTGACTGGTATAAGTCTTTACCAGATAACTCAATAGATTCATGGATAGAAATGAAAAATGCTTTTAGATTGCAATATGGGGATAAGACAGATCCCAGGTTTCTTTTGTCTGAATTTGAAAATATTAAGAAGAATCCTAATGAATATTTTCATGACTTCAATACTTAGTTCAATAAGACCTTGAATAGGCTACCTGTAATCCTGAGGCCAAGTGATGTTTCTTGTTTGATAAAATATTCTGATGCTTTTGACAAAAAGGTTGCCTATTATTTAAGGGACAAAAACCCAGGAACTTTGAGGCAGGCCTTCACCATGGCTTTGTAGATTGAAAACAATATCAAAGTAGTTGGTAAGCCTCCTAAGAGGGAAGGTATCAAGCTGATCAATCCAGAGAAGCCTCAGTCAAGTAAGTTTATGGATCTAGAAGAGGTTGTAAAAACATTGGCCGAGCTGTTAAGGAAATGTCCTATAAACTGGCCAGAGCAGAGAAGGGGATTGGACAAGGTTCCCAAGGTCAGCACAAGCCACAAGGTCAAGAAATATTTGCAAATCATCCCAGAGGTGATCATAGATCAGATGACAGGGGTAAAGGGCTCATGGGATCAGGAAATAGACAGCCCCAACCCCAGGAAAATAGATTGGTGCCTGATCCTTTAGCTTCCAGAGTTACTACTATGGAAGGTCTCATGATATGGAGTGGTGTGATAGATGTTTTTTGCCTCATTCCCCATGTGGTGTAGACAAGGAATTTGAGGAAGAAGTTGATGATGATGAGACAAATGATGATGCATGCATGATGGATTTCTCTACAAGTTCACAACAGGGAGCAACCTCAACTGAGTTGATGAGTGCCAGAACTATTGAAAATTTCTGGGATTGCATTCACCAGGTATTACCTCTTCCTCCCACTCATACTTTTGAAATTGATATGGTACAAGATTTTGAGTTGCCTAATAATGATTTTGAGTACTTAAGGGCATTAATGATTAAAAAGTATGATGGAGGAATTCCTTCAGAAGAGGACAAACAATTGTTAATGAATGCAGTAGTTGCCCAAGAAAAAGAATATAATACAAGAAGCAAAGTTGTCAAAGGGGTAGGGCCTCAGGCCAAACCAAAAATTCTAGTGCTTACCAGTATCCCTAAGGAAACCCCTAAAAAATATGCATCTGGAAAAGGCTTTGTCACCCCAAATAAAACTTGTGTTCCTCCCCATGCTCAGACTGTGAAAAATCCCATGCCATCAGATGAATTTGTAAACCTTCCTCCTAATACTGCCTTACCCAAATATGTTCCTTGTGACATAGCCCAAATCTTGAGTCAGATCAAGATTACTGTTCCTATTGTTGAATTGCTTAGAATCCCTGAGCATAAGAAGAGGGCATTTGAGTATTTGGGGCTTAAGGAAGAAAAGGTCACCCAGGGTAAAAATGTAAACAATGTAGAGGTTCCTCCTACCATTGCAGAATTAGAAAAACCACAAGCATTGGAGGAATTGGGTGAACCACCTGAGGTTTATTTGGGAACTTCTCTGGTTGAGTCTCAGCTGAATGTGGATCCATTTTTTACTACTTTGATTATTAAGGATAGGTTGTTACATAACTGCATGTTTGATTCAGGAGCCTCATGTAATGTAATGCCTCTTGAGGTCATGAATGAGTTGAATATCAAAGTAACAACAACTTATGGGAAATGTACTGCCATGGATTCAAGAGAGGTGCTAGTAGTTGGATGTGTCAAGGGTTTAGTAGTGCAATTGGTAGTTATCTAGGAAGTACTTAACCTTGAATGTAGCAATTGTGGATTGTCCTGCTAAATGGGGAATGTTATTATCCAGAAAGTGGGCAGCTAGTGTGGGTGGAAGTGTGCAAATGGACATGTCTTATGCCACCATACCAATTGAGGGCAGCCTTGTGAAGTTATATGGTGAAAATAAAATGTTATATCTCATTGAGGACCCCAACAATGCTTCTTATGAAGTATTGCACATGGACATTGATGTTGATAATTCTGTGAGCTATGTTGTTTTCAAGGAGTATGAAATTGATCAATGCAGATATCCTGAGCAGGTTGATTTTCCTAGGACTTTGATGTTTGATGCAGCCTTGAGAGATGTTGAAAAACTTGACCTAGGCACAAAGGATAAGCCTAAAAAATGTGGTCAGATAGCAACTTGGATGGAAAAGAGAAACAATCATATGACCAGTTGTTAAAGATGTATCAGAACTGCTTAGCATGGTCATATCCAGAATCAAAGGCACTTGAAAATTTTCCTTGATTGTTTTCTCTGAATCAGGGTGCACATCATTGTATAGTGTATAGTCTTTTGTTTTTTCTCTGTTTTCATGTTTTTCTATTTTAGTTTTTCCTGGTCCCTGGTGACCAATTTTTGTTGGTTTCTCAGTTCATCTTGGGGGATTTGGTTATTGTCTTTCTGCTCTGCAAGCTTGTTCTTGACTCCATTTCCCAATGGATTTTTGGCACATGGTCTGCTCTTTTGTTCTTGTGGCACTCACAGGGAGTGCCCATCCCCGAGTCGGAGCTGATGTTGGTGCTCAATTTAATCTCACCCTGTTTGTTCAAAATACATCTCAGTCCGCATGGTTTGAAGTTTTCTCTATCTCCCTGTATTGATGTGTGAAAGCTTTTTCCTTCATTTGGTTGCCATGGTCAGTCCTTTCCTTTGGTCGAGGATCACATTAAGTCTAGATATTGTTTTTCATTTCTCTTTCCATGAGAAAGAATTTGTAATTTGGGCATGAATTCAGGTTTTCCCCTTCCTTCTATTTTTCCACAGTCATGTTTTCCCTATCAAATTTTGTCCCAACATCTGTGGAAACATGGTCCTTTCTGATTGGATGCGGCCCAACAGGTCTTTTTGGTGAAATTTGTCACTTTTTTCACATTTCTAAAAAATACCAAATTGGCCCCGGCCCCGATAGTATCTAATTGGTTATTCAACAAATATGAAGCGGTAGGGAAAAAGTCTTACTTTGACCCCAAAGAAGGACACGTGGTATTTTTTCAAGTTACAAGCAGGGAAGCGTGTCGGTGGAACATTTTGAAGTTTTTTGCCTTTTTGTACGAGGGAGAAAAGTTATGAAATAATCCACAACTCCGTTGGGGCCCACATCAAAAGTTAGAAGTGGAGAGGCGGGTCACAGGGGCATTTTGAAACTCTAAGGCCCGATTCAACTCAAATCTTGTCCACGTGGAGGGCATGCTCATTTGAGGATCTGCCTCTGGGTCCTACCTTAGCAGTTGTCCCAAGGAGACACGTGGAGGCTTCCATTGGCTCCTCTCTATACTTAAAGTTCTCAAGAAAATTTCTAAGGCCTGGGACACATGGAGGGCCCGTGCTCATTTGTGACTTGCCCCTATACTTTACTTTTGAAGAAACGCCAAAGGGACACATGGAGGTTTCTATTGGGTTCTCACATACTTAGAATTTTCAACGGCTGAGAAACTTTCTCAGACCCTGGGTAAGTGGCGCCTTCCACTGGTCCTTAAACTCTTTCAACAACTTTTTCCAGGTTGAGCTGAGACACATGGTGAGCCCTGCATGCTTGTTTGGGGTCTCCACTTTTGGGCACCATATCAAAAGTGCACCAAAGAGACACGTGGAGGCTTCCACTAGCTCCTTTTTATACTGAATACTTTTTCAAAGGCCAAAAGGAAATTTTCTTGGGCCCAGGGCATGTGGAGAGCTTGCACTCATTTGAGGTCCTTTCCTCTAAACTTCATTTTGAGGTCACTGCTTCTCTAAACTTCATTTTTGCAATTGCACCTAGGAAACACATGGAAGGCCCGCACTCATTTGGAAACTACCTTTTTCACCTTTGCAGTTGCACCAAGGAAACACGTGGAGGTTTCTGCTATCTCCTCTTTGCACTTGGCCGACTCAGACTCACAGCGTAGGTATGTGGGATAATCCATGTGACAACACTCATTTCTGAGAGGCATGAATGCAGGCATCCATGTGAGGGCACTCATTTCTCAAGGTGTATTCTCAAGGGTGAAAAGGATTGTTGTCAGATCCAGCTATACAGAGCCACCTAAAAATGATTAAAAAGGGGATTTCTCGCATGACAGAATAAAAGAATGATTAGAAGGACTATCAAAAATTTGTGGCATGGCATCCCAGTCATGGTTGAGGGTCTGAGAAATGTGATCAGTTCATGATTTTTCCACCTGGTAGCTTTGGGTGTAAATTTGTTAAACATCACTTTCTGAGACAAATTGGTAACAAGCAAAGGATTCCTCAAATATTCTTCTTTTTGGGGGGAAAATTTGGGATGAGTGAGTGAGTGAATTGTATAAATGCAATGAGAATACTCTTGCAAAAGGTCAGGGGTTTAATTCTTATGAGAAAATTTGAGAAATCCCATCTTCCTGAGAGACCATCTGAGAAACTTGTTAATCTCTTGTGTTTTAGATTTGATCGTGTCAAGATGGTTGCAAGTGTACAACCATTGACAAGCTCTGAGACTATTCAAGAAACTTTCCCCTGCTGATAAATCTAATAGATCTCGAATTAATCTATGTTGATCTTGGGAAAAATTGTGTCTGCTTTTATTTCAGAATGTTTTCAAATGGTTTTGATGTTTCTGTTGCAATCTTATGTTAAAATCCCTCCAAATCACACAGGATCTCATCCCTGTGATAGTTTAGTGGCATTTGCAATTTCATTATGAGAAGAGCCTTCATCCTGTAATGAGATAAACAATTTAAAATCACTTTACTGTCATTTTGTTGATAAAGATTGTCTGTAAGCCTTTGAGTGTATCTTAGACATGAGGAACCTAGGGGTTGTTAATGTTTAGTTAAGTCTTTAGCTTGAGGCTTCGTGTTGAATTCTCAAAGATTGTGTGAAACCATGTAGATCTGGGGCTCCATTGATGCACACCTTCTGGTTGAAGGAATATTTTGGCTATTCTGAAGCATTCTGTCTATTAGTTTTCCAATTGTTGTAAAGGTTCTCAAAGATCTAGTGAAATCAACTTCATCTTGCTTAATCCCCACCAAAAATTTCAAATAACCATGAATCCTACCTGAAGTACCCCTGTTTGTGTTGTGTATCCACAAATGAACAAATTCTACTACCAAAATATACAGAAGCAAGCAAGTTTTAAGTGTCTTTAGTAACCGGAACTGTGTTTAGAAAATATCCCCATTCTTTAGATTGACAACTCATGAGAGTTAAATAGTGGCGTATTGATCATATTTTCTCAAGGTTCCCCTTTCAAATTGTGCAAAGAAGGATCTCTTCATGTCCTTCACCAACAGAGGTTACAAAATGGGTCCTCTCACCCTGGTTGAAAGGCACAACCTAAAGTAGTGAGGATAGATCAAATCCTTTTATATGGTGTTATCCATTTCTCCAATGCCTGAGTGACAAAGAGCCAGCTGAATCCCTTCCCGGCTACAAAATGACTTATGATTTTTCTATCTCTGAGTATCTTGTTAAATCTATGATGTTTCTCGGCTTCCAAGGGAGAATCATAAAGATGAATAAGGGATTAGCTTCTCCAACCACCCGAACTTCAGCGAAGGAGGTATCCTAAAGTCTTGGCATTTTTTGGAGTCATTGAATCCTAATGGATTAATAAAACCTAATTTTGACATTAGGATTTAATGGGGCCCTTTATGCACTTACAGGAGCTGAAACATAGGCTCATCCATTGTAAATGAGGTCACGTTATGAGAACATAGGACCCCAAAAGGACTTTCTTTGGGAAGAATGGGGTAAAGTAAGAATCATGGGCCTAGGAAATGGATTTGAGGTGGATACTTTTCTTCAAAATATGTACTTGCAGTTTTGAGATCTATTGAAGAACTTCAAGACACGCTTTCAAATAATAAGATGAATATTTTTTAGTCCTGCTCATCAATTGACAATTGTTAAATACATTCCTGTTTTTTAACAAGGAATCCCACCTGAATGAGAAATGAGCTGGTTGGATTACCAAGGTTATGGAGTATTTTCAGCATTGACATCCGTTGTTGCTAGGTGAATTCAAGGTAAAGGTTTTTGTTAACATTTGATTTTTGATATCCTTGCAATCTTATTCTTCCTATATATCAGCATCCAAAATTCAAGGGGCATTTTTCTAAATTTGGTCATTGATTTCCAATTATTTGCCAAGCAAATTATTTATTCCAGAGTCCAGGGATAAGAATGGAAGAAGCCTCCTCTCAAATTACAGGTAATGTATTTTATGCCTCTTTCATTGATGGTGTACTATTTAAAAAAGATATAGAAATAAAATTTGTTCTACGTTGTGTATCATTGTTAATAGAGCTTATTTTATTAATCTTAACCTATTCATCATTTCAAGGATAACAAGTGATACTTCTGATGTCTATTTCAGGTTTTGGGAGTTGTGTTTAAAATCATTGAAGTGGTGATTACTATGTGAACATTTATCTGAATGTTTTTGATGGATCTTGTCCATCCTCAAAACATGTGCATTCTTTGTTGGAAAAGAAAGATTAGTTTTGTTTCCCCTGCAACCTTTTTTAGTAGATCAACCATTTATGCACTGGGGTCTTGACTTCATTGGAATGTATTAATCCTACATTTCCTTAAAAATTAGGAAGGAATATACATGACTCAATCACAATACTGCATGATATTACTATTATAGCTCAATTAAGTTTAATATAATAGTGATTACTGGAAAACTTCATAAGACCAAACTATATGCAAAAATGGTGATTTAGAATCAGACAACTGCCCCACTGAACGAGCATCTATGAATGAAAATGGATACTATGATGCGGATATTGCAGCTCATGGATATTTACGTATGGGCTATATGACTTGATGAATCTGCCTCTACACATTACACAACATATATTCTCATGTTATTATTTGAGTGCACAAACATATCTGACAGACATGGAGACAACATGTACGAGAGGGTAATTCGCAGGCATGGGTGATAAGAACATGCTCTCTGGTGAATATGATTCCTAATCCAACATAAATGAGAGTAACATGCAATATGAGTGCTAAAAACCTAGAGGAATCATGACTAAATTACCAATTGGAAATTCAAAAAATTAGTCAGGGGTGAAGATCCACAAACAAAACTTCATATTCAAACTATGTGATAAAATGATAAATTAATAGTCCAGACCCATTATGCTTGCACAATTTGCATCTTGTCTAAGACTGAATTACCATGCATCGATTAGAAACTAGTTGGTGATAGCTTAAAATCATAAAATAAATACGTGGTTAAAAATCTAGATACTAATGAGAAATATCCACAGAAGGAAAGGTATTGTGGATGCATAAAATAATTTTCAACATATTGATCAAACCATTTAGATTGGTTAAAATGACTAAAAGTATATCTCCTACCAAAAAAATATGTGGTTTGTGTAAATAGAATTCTAAAAGTTACAAACACGGTAAAATTTAAGAAAGCGTGGGAAACTACAAAATAAATGAGGTTCATAATATGGGGTAGAAAGGAAAAATATATGCCCCTTCAGACACTTTAATTTTAAACATCACAGGGCAGGAGAAATATTTCTCTAGTACAAAATGATGGTACAATAGCAGAATGAATAGAAAAAATTATTTTTATTCTTAATTCATACATTCAGCAATATACATATTTATAGGAGATTTACACAACTCTATTAATTATCTTCCCTTTTTGCTTCCAAATTCTAATAACGTGAGCTATTTCAATAGCCAAATAACTCACACACTAAACTTAATGACTTATTTATATAACAAATCATACAATAACTCATATGGGATAATTATTGTATTCCATGAGCACTAATATTATAAATCCTAACAATAGATTAAATTATTAATCAATCTTATGTACTACCATTTACAAATACAGGCTTAAATCGCCGTTTTAAAACTTCCATACTCATATATGATCATAATTTGACCTCATAATTTCTTATCAAATTTTTAGACACCCATTCTTATGATTTAAAGTTCATATCTACATTGGAATCTATCTTCCATTTAAGCTTCTAGTCCAAAAATATCTCTTCCTTATTCGAGATATTTCTGGATTGAAGTTATTTGTTATTTGCACTTCCTATGTTATTAGGAACCATATGCTTTATATTTTTCCAAGTATGTAAATAATAACGAATTTATTTCATATGCAACATAATAATAAATTTTATTTTGTTTATTCTTTAGGGAAAATCTCTACATCAAAGTGAAAGATTGAGCTTTCAAACTTTTTAATGTTTGAAAATTAAATGAAAATTGGTTGAGAAAATTAGAAGGACACCCAATTCAGGATAAGAATCTATTTCTATAATTTCAGAAAGTCTTTTAAAGTATCACTCCTTGTGAATTTTCAATTTCCGAGGGAAGAGAACAGTAAATGAGATACATAATTTGATCGCTTCTATATTGTAACCAAAATAAAGAGTCCGAACCATGGAAAAATTAGGTGTAACTCTGAATAGTTTGTGTCGCTAATGGAAAATGAGTTCTTGAAGGAATATTTACCCGTCTCAACATTAAAAAGAGGATGTCTGAATGTCTATTTTTAGCAATACTATAACTAGAAGATATCAAAACTGTTTTTAGCATTGAATGATCAAGATGATTATTCAAAGAAATATCAATAATCAAATCAATGTTTCTAAAAGGTCTATATTTAGAAAGTCTCTGAATATAAAAATTTTAACATGTTTTTAGCGTATTTATTATTTTCTATTTTTTAAGTATATAATAAGACTCAAATTTAAGACTATGATGAAAATGCATGATCCTATAGTAGGATATATATACTATCAAGATGTCATTTCATCATCTTTGAAAGGAATCACCTAGTTAAACAAAATTGAGTTAATAGGATAGGAGTATGCCTATAATAAAACAGAATGATAAGCCACAAGTAGCATATATCCTAGATACATAGATACATAAGTGGGTAAGGGCGTAACATGCCACCCCTTCAAATCAACATTTTTTCCCATTGGAGTTCACCCCTAGAGTTGAGGTTTCATGTCATTCATCTATCCCAGGATGAGTTTTCAATATTCATATTCTGGAGACTTGATTAGGTATTCCTAGCAACCTGACTCTGGTTCTCAGTTCTTGGTGTGTGTTTTAGTATAGAATAATATAGCTTGGTTCCAAAAAGATCCTTCTTTCCTCATCCATGTCTGGAAGCAAAATGATTGATTTTGTGATGCCCAATAACTTTCTTGTAGCATGGTGCATGGAAAACTGAGATCTATTTACTACCTACAAGGGTGCTCTAGGGGATATAAACAACAAATAATTATAAATCCAAAATAAATACTTGGAAGTTTTATGCCATAATATTTAGGTTTTATTTATTAATTTTCCAATGTAGGATTTTATTGTTGTAGGTTGACCCAATTTCTTATAGTCTTAACTTTTCTCTAATAACACTTTTTTTTAATCCTTTGTCACTCGATGTTCAGAATCTCACTTATGTTTGATCGTACATGATTTTTTTATAGGTTTAGCATCTAATCTCTTGAATGCTAATTTTTGTTTATGGTTTCATTTGACTTCATATTTTAACTGCAGACCATTTGTGGGTTTCTATCTTATATGTTGTATGATAATCACCATCTTGAACCACTATCATGGGATGTTTAAAAATTTCTCTATCCAATGAAATGGAGACATTTTGCTTTGCAGAAAAGGTTTCTTCAAGTGAAGAGAAAAGGGTTTTGCGCCATCAATCAAATTATTAGCAACATTGCACCAATATAATTTCTTTTACATGTTCAATCTAATCTTGTAAGGATACAACCTCTTCAAATTCCTTATTGAATTCACCATTTGTATTCGTCTACTCCCTTTTTTTCTTATTTGTAGTTAATACAAGTTTGTCTCTTCACATTCTTGATCAAACTAGGAGAAGGATAACCCTACATGAAATTGTAGCTTGCCTAGATCCTTTTGACTTCTCATAAAAGGCTTGTTCACTTTGAGAAAGACTTTTAGGTTCTACCATGAGATCATCAGTGAGGAGTTCAACCAACACCTATTTTTTGAAGCTACAAGGTTGTGTTTATGATGATACACTATAACTCCATCTATCATTGCAGGTATCAAAACAAGAAGATCAATCATACATCTGATGTCCATAGAGCCTCCACAAAATATGAAACTTCGAATCGTAGGTAGACACCATTCATACTATCAAGATGAGACAGTAAGTTGTATTATTTTTCATCAAAAGCATCACTCTCAAGCATGGATCAAGCTGAAAAACCAATTTCAAATTCCCACGGACTTGATTTAGTCATTACTGACATTTGGATGGATTCCAGGAGGTCTAGAGTTCTGTCAAAGAGGAAATTTGCCTTTAAACAAATTTGATTGAAAGAATAACTTGAATATTGTGTCTGTTTTTCACCACTGTCGCATGTTTTACCCACTTTCAATTCAAAACATGAGTATCCTCATGTTGGTAGATATATTTGAAATTGTTTGAAATTTTCCATGGAGCTGTAGCATGTTCACAGAAAAAAAGCTTCATTAAAATCCTGATTTCTCTTTGCATAGACATGGAGAATGTCCTTGAAGAAAATGACAACAACCTGTCCTTCGTTCTTTGAAGAACCGGTTTATAACTTGGAAAATATTAGACGCTACATTCTCACAAATATTTGTCTCGATTCTTAAGAGTTTTCAATGGATGATCTTTGTGATTCGAGCATTTTTGCTTTTAAACCATAGTTTCAAGGTTTTGCACATTGTATGAGCTCGAGAACAATGAAAATATCATTTCTTGAGTAATGTGAAATTTTTTAACTAATTTTAACTCTTGATCCTTTGTTACACAATCCTGGGGTGCCCTTCTTGCATTAGTACTACTCCGATTCAACTTCCTAAATGCATTGCATCTGTTCCTAGAGATAAAATATTTGGAGAAATATATGGTGTGCCAATACTAGAACCTGGTGCACATCGCCATCTGGGTCAAAGTTTCAAATGATATTAGATGCTATCCTCATTCCAGTACATGGTGAGGCCCTCTTCAGAGGAAATTCTTGAGTGGTGCTACCATATTGCCATATTTTTGGAGCAAATTCTATGATCTTTCACTAGTGAGACTCTAAGAAACCTCATAATTGCACTGACCGTACATAGGGTTTCCTATTCAAGCATCACCTGGATCTTTGATCAACACTTACTGGCTACAAGTATTCAAGTTGTTATACCCCAAAAGAACATTTTGAAGAATTCCCATAAAGCCAAGAAGTTTCAAACTAAGACATTCTAAAGACACCTATTGTTACATGATGTCTGTAGTCACTTGAATGAATTTCATGTCAGACTGAGTATATCATAAGTTAATACTGGTGGCTCCCACAACATGCCTTAGGAATGGTCCTATCTGACTAAAGTCCACCTTGAGGTACAATGTGGTTAAGGAGCATTGGTAATTGGCCAAAAGGCATCACTAGGAATTCATAATGGCCTTGATGAGTATCTGAAACATAGTCTGCACCACTATATTCTTAGATTTTGAAAGCTCTATATTTAGCCTGATCACCTTAAAAGGAAGGACTGGAGAGAGAGTAAAATACTAACAGAATAATACTCAAAACTTTCTTAATAACACTTCCAATTCACTTGACGGGATTTTTTAGGATAACTTAAAACTTGGAGTAATATAAAAAAAATAAGCTCTCTATGGTATCTGGATCCAAAGGATGCCATCTATCCATTTTTTCTAGGGTGCACAAGAACCACAGGAGCAACTCATTATGCACTTTCCAAGAAGCATGTTTTAGAAAAAAACCCATTTCCAACATTTCCTCCATCACCTTCTCAATCTCACTCTGATGAAATTATGGCATGAAGTACCAAAAGAAATCCCTCTACAAGATCCATGAAATGGATTCTTCCATATCATTTGAATAGTACTCTTCTATCCAATCTCTTTCAGGTGGCAATCCTCTTGGTTCCTTGAAGACAACTACATGTTGATTAATAACATTTTGAAGATCAGGATGCAATACCTTCATTTATGGTTGGACTTCTATAGAGAATAATCGTGCTACAAAATCTTTAGACCCCTTTTTAAGAATCTTCTGCATTTGGTGAGAACTCACCAATAGAGGAAATTTAGCTTGTAGACCTCGAAGTTAAATTTTTTTACCCTTAGAATGAAAGCACATGAACAATTCCTAGAAATTTATCTCTATGGTACCCAAGGTAGTGAGTCACTAAACACCTAAGAAAATATCAGCTCCACCCATGGGAATAACAAACATCATAGATTCCAATGTGTAATCACCCATCATGATTTTGACTTTATGGCATTTACCTGAACATTGGACTATGTTACCATCTGTAATCATTACCTGAAATTCAGGTGCTGGGTAGATGAAACAATTTAGTCTTGTTGCCAACTTATGATGATGAAATTATGTGTGCTCCCTGAATCAATCAAGACTGTTAACTTTTGCTTCTTAACATAACCCACAATTTGAAGGGTTTGTGGAGTACTAATACCTGATAGAGCATGACATGAAATAGTGGGCTGAGGATCTCCATATTTTTCCTCTAATTTTTCCACTTCCTCTATTGATGTTGCCTCATATTCTTCCTCATCAACAGATCCTTTAATGTAGAACAATTTTTTCTCAGAACATTTATGATTTGGTCCATATTTTCTATTATAGTTAAGGCGTAACCCTTTGGCTCTTCTTTCTTCAATTTGTTGAGGTGTCAACCGAATTGGCTAAGGGTAAGAAGGAGACAAGGTGTTATGATCTTTTATGCCAGAAAAGTTCTTCCTTCTACTGGAAAGAAATTCTTCCTCTACTCAACATGCCATGATAATAGAATAAAAAAACTTGAGTGGGTTAAACATGCATACCTCATGCTCAATGTGTTCCTTAAGACACCCAAGAAATAGGTCATTCAAATACTCTTCTGTAATATCCTCCACACACAAGGAAAAAGTTTGGAATTGATGGACATACTCCTTAACTGAACTAGTTTTACGTAACTTTAGTAATTGGCTGAAGTAATTCTTAGAAACACTAGAACTATAGTGTAATTGAAGCTCTTCAGTGAACACTGTCCAGGTGAAATTTAGGCCATTCTTCTACCTTTGAGCACATAACCAATGGTACCAAACAAATTGATCAGGTTCTAGGTATAAGGATGCCACAGTTACCTTTTTTCCTCCTGGGATCTGATGGAGATCAAAGAAATTTTCCATCTGGGTAATCCAACTGAGTCAATCCTTTCCATCAAATTCACGTATTTCAACTTTTGGAATCATGCCCCTCCATTGGTGAGAAGATCCACTTGAATGATTAAAGGATCCTCCCTGATTTGAGTGATTTGGATCTGTGTGACCATTTCTAGTAGAACGCATATGACTAGCATTGGAAGTTATATTAGAAATAGCATACAACAAATCCTACTGCATTACATGAAAATACTTCTGAATCTCACTCCTAAGGCCACCTTTCAGTTGATGAAGCTCAACATTAAGCTCATCCTTACTCACCATATTGTTTACCCTTTCCTGAAGTTGGATGACCACATCAAATACTCCCAAAATAGTAGAATCTGAAACCATATCTTCCTTATTTGGGGTCAGTCCTAGAGTTTCTTGTCCTTTTCCTTTGCCTCAGGTAGATCTATCATCCATGATGAAGGACGTGGGCCTAGAGGTAGACTTAATAGGGCATAATTTTAGGGTTTAGGGTTTCATAATTTTTTTTGCCGAATATAGGAATTTATAAAATAAAAACCCTAGCTATTTTTTGGAGGGGTTCTAAAAATATAAGAAATTTGAAAATTTTCCAAAAAATACGCCCTAGGGAGCCAAATTATGAATAAATATAGAACTGTAATAAATTTTGCAAAACAAGTCAAAACTTATTGAAATTTAGAGAGAATCTTACTTGACTTATTTAGACTCACCATGAAAACAATTGCAGAAACATTCAATACCAATATTAAGATATAGCCAAACCTTCATAATTAAGGTTTGACGCCGTCTTGGCCGAGATCAAGCTCTGATACCACTTATAATGAAATTACTTGATTAATTATGACTATCATCAGTAATAGAACACCAAATAACACAATATTGTAGATAAATTATCTCAATATGAAAGTATAATAGCTTGGCCACTTCGAGGGGGCAACCTCCAGAACATATAATAAGACTCAAATACTCAACATAATCATCATCCACTACCTATAACCCCTATTTATACTATTCCTATTCTATGGCCATCAACAAGGCCAGCCAATGAATGATAATAGATCATATATAAAAGAGATACATCAGGATATTAAGTTATGATAGCAAAAAGTTGGCTATATACATCCCATGTAAGATATATAATTAAGGGTGTGACAAAATTTAGAGCAATGGACATGTCCATCATATCAGACCAAGCCCAATCAGGTACTTGGCTTCATTGGAGCCAAGGGAGAATCCAAAACAAGTCATGTCTATTTTAGGGCATGAGGTTGAGCTTCAACATGGAAAAGTTCAATAGCAGTGCCTCTCAAATCCTAGTACGGAATAACTCGAAAAGGTGTATATTTTATTTTTTTATACTTTGAGGAGGGTGAAACAACATCTGCAAGGTGTTTTTTTACTCTCATTTCCGACCATGTTCAGCGCCAAATAAACTACATGGTCGCAATTTTTTAGAAACGGGAGCTATTTCTCCAAGCCTGTTGCAGGATTTGTTTAGCTTTTCTTTGTTAGGGTTAGTGTAGGAGTAGGAGTAGATTTTTTTTTCAGCAGAACAAGTGCTTTTGCACACTCTACATGTTCCACTTGGAGCATGTCAAATTTTAAGTTTTATACATAATGTGTGTTGTGGTGTTTTTTTTCTCCAATGTTGTATCACTGTGGGTCAATGTACCTCTTGGTGAATGTTGTAATAGTCCATTTCTAGAACAGGTGAAATCCCCTGGTAAAGATAATTTTCTACTCTCAAAAATATCATTTTCATGATTTTTTTATGAAAATTGAGACTGTGGATAGCGGGGCAGGTTCATGGTCACCAAGTGCAAATAGTTGGGCTCAAGGTTTCAGGAAAAATATCAATATCAAGCTATCATTAGTGACTTCATGCCCAGTGGACATAACAAGGCAATTGATCTCTTCATCTAGTAGACAGATGTTTCCATGAGTCACCAAACTGTTATCCCAATTTTTCCCCCCGAGAAAAATTAATCAAACATGAACCAATAGGAGAAAATTGGAAGGGTTGGTTTAGTCATGCGAGCCTACATTTCAAATCCAAAAATAAAGGGTCACGATCAACGAAGGAGGCCGATAACGTTAAAAGAGACTAGAGACTCAATAGGAGAAAACCATAGAAGAAACTCAAAATTTTCAGAGTTGCATACGAGTTGACTCGGGGCCAAAAAACCAGACTCATGGGAGGCGACATGTGTTAACTTAGTGCAATTACAAAAGGAACAACAAAATAGAGACCCCAAATGAGTGTAAAGCTTCCATGTGTCTAGGACGCAACACAGTCACTCCTCAATAATTATAAGGGACTCAACCAAAAATGGAGGAAGAGGAGCAAGCTTGAATCAGCTAAGTATAATAGGACTAGTAGAGGCCTCCATGCATCTAATCGAAATAACTTCAAAGGTCAAGCCCGAAAGGTGGTCCCTAACAAGCACCAGCACGCAACGTACTCAGGATCTAAAGGGGGGTATCATTGTTTTTTTAAAATTCACTGACCCGCGGAGGGTACCATGTGCCTCATCAGTGTAACTCGAAGGATATAATATGAGGTGAGGTCCCCAAGTGTGTGTTGGCTCACCATGTGGCTAGGGATCCAAGTAGAGGAAAAATCAACCGTTGAATCTACTAAGTATCACAGACTCAATGGAAGCCTCCACATGTCTCAGGTCAGACATAAAGTCTTGGTAAAAAAGAAAGGACTTGGGTAGAACACAAGGGAGGTAAAGCAAAGTTGTGGAACGTGCCACGTGCCTAATTGTTGCTATTTCAAAGGTGTGGCCCAAAGAAAGACTCTGAACTAGCACCAGCCCTCCACGTGTCCAAGGTCTAAAATGGAGACACCGACCATTAAAAATTCCAAGATCAGGATAAGCTGAAGGAAGCCTCCACTCGTAAGTTTGGTACATATTGAAAATTAAATTCAGGAGGCGGTCCCCAAGTTTACACGCGCTCGCCACGTGGTCAGAATTCAAAAGGGGCAGAATCAGCCATTGAATCAGCTAAGGAAAGGAGAATGAGCAAAAATCCCCATGTGTCCCTTCAGCACTCTTTCAGGGGAGAAAATACAAAGGAAAGCCCTAAATGTGTGCAGAGCCTCCACATGTCTTAGGTTAGGTATAATAACTTTGCAAATGGGAAGGGATTAGGAAAAACAAAAAGGAAAAAGAGCAGGCTATGGAAGGTGCCACTTGTCAGTTTGGCACAACTACAAGAGAGAGAGGAAGGGGTTGAATCTTCAAAGCATGCATGACTACCACGTGGATCCTATATGAGCAGACCCTTTCACATATTGTGAGCACGCTTTAAGCGCATGACCTTGACCTTTAAATGGCCATATCTTTCAACTGGGAGATCCGAATCGAGTGGGAGAGGAAATTTTGGAGAGCTATGCTACTCACTTGCCACCATTAATGAAGAATGGTAAATTTGGTCCACCATTTTTGAGGCCGTGAAATCTCCCACCGACCACCATGATGAAGAATGAGCCTCATTTATTTCCTAGTAAGGAACAACACATGGAGGCATGGGTATTGCAGTAAAGCCCATCATTATTGTAAGTAGATTTTAATGATTTCTAGGGTGGTTAGAGTACGTGGATTCAATTCTCTTGCAGGGGTGGTTGAAGTAGGAATCAAATTTTCCCTCTCTCCTTCTCTTATGCTTCTATATATTGTAAAGAAGGGGATTTTTCTAGAGGTTGGTCATTTTTTCTCTCCTTCCCCTCTCTCTTTCTTCCCTAGGGCACAAAGTGGATTCTAAGCCTCCTCTTATGGCTATGTAATGGCATTTTATTGCCCCTTTCCCACTAATGGTGTACCATGTGAACTCTTGGAGCAATAAATATCTATTTCGTGATGCATTTTGTCCATCCTTTCTTATTTTACTGTCTCTTCTCACCTCTCATCGTTGCATGGTATACTGTGCATACTTCTGATGTCTATTGTAGGTTTTGGGAGCCGTGTTTAATGGGTTGAAGTTTTTTTCTGTGTGATCTTCACCTCTCGTTTGTGGTGCATCTTGTCCATCCTCTCCATTTCTCACCTCTCTTCATTTTAGGTATCTGAGATTGTGACCAACACTCCCCTTTTCCTCATGCTATCACCTTGCTAGTGTAGGATTTCCCTCTTTATGCACTTTCTCTCTCCTTGTCTCCTTGGCATTGTTAGGATAGGTGTAGTTAGACGTCATTTCTACATTAGGAGTAGTTTATCATTAGGATCAGGAAGAAGAAGTCGTCTTTATCCATAGGGTCGTCTCAAGTCTATAAGTCCCATAGCTTGAGATATGGTCCAATGCTATGTAGTCACACCAGATGCGCCACTCATATCTGAGGCCATTCGGGCGGTGATGTGATTTTGTATTAACAATATTGTTTATGAAACTTTCATACAATGAGCACCAACACAAAACCTTGTCCTCTCATTTTCCCTATTTATGTAAAGAAAAATTATGCAGAATCATATTTGGAATTTACTTTTAGCATAATAATGTTTTAAAGAATTGGCATGAGAGAAAAATCAGTGAAAAGAGTTTGTATGAAGTGAATAAGGTAGAAATTGTGGTTTCCTATCATTAGTAGTGTTCATGACACTTTCTGACAATGAGCATCGACACAAATCATTTATCCTTTGATTTGCCCGATTCAAGTAATGACAATTTATTGAGAATCGTATTTGGAATTTCCTATTAGCATAATAATTTTTTTACATAATCGGCATGAAATAAAAATCATTTTTTGTGTGCACATGTCGGTAATGTTTCAATCCTAGAACACATACAAGCTCATAAAAAGAAACATTTCCGTTTAAAGATCATAATTTGATCGAGAAGTTACAAGATGATAATTTAGTTAGTCGGCATAAGGATTATAATCTAGTGATGTGGCAACAAATATGAAAACATGAAATTTGTTGAATGCATGGATGTAAGTTGAAGATAATTGAAAGAGCTTCCAGCCATATACATTCTAACTGTAAACGCATTCGGAGTAAAAATTAAATAATACACATTCAAATCCTTCAAGTCGTTGCAATGAGAAAATGAGTTTTGTGTGGAAGTCAACAAGGAAACATATTATGGAGATATGTTATAAGGTTAGTTTTATGTATTAAAATGACTATTAAACTATTGAAGTTTTTTTTCTCCACATTATCATCTCTATGCCATTTGCATTTTTCACATGAGTGGAAATTGTAGTCAAAGGTGTCAAATAAAAAATGGGTAAATTCTAAGAGGATGCATGTTTGAAACCCAATACTAATTTGGACATACATAGGTGTCACTCTATCAATAGTGATTTTGAACAATCCAAGAAATCCTTGAGAAAAAAAGAGACTCTCCTGAAAAGAGCAGCAAAAAAACAACAATACCATAGTAATACTGCAGGAAAACCACAACACAAATGCATAAAAAAAACAAATTATCGCCCCCTAAAATAAAAAGAATACCAAAAAATCTATTCCCCCTTATGGCTTTCATATGTATTATTGAGCTATTTTTTACATATAAATACTCTTATACTACATATTAAATGTGTTTCTTCTTTTGCCAATCTTCAATCTACTTATATTTTACCTAGATATCATGCTATAATAAAATAGTTAATATTTCTACACCTCTCATTTACTACATATTAAAACACATGAAAATCTCCCATCCACCTATGAACCATATTTAACAGATTACTCTCTCATTTTCTAATAATAGAAATAAAATTATTATATTATCAATGGTGAGTAAGGCAAGTCACTTGCACACATTATATTGGCGTTAGGATATTTCCCAACAACTAAACATCACCAATACCTTGCATGTCTTTTTATCAATATTTCCTTTATATGAAAAGTATAACAGTAAAATTTTAGGTTTTGCAAGTTATAGACATCCTCATCCTGTATGCAATTATCAATATTTTTTTAATATGACAAGTTTAGTGTAGGAAATTTAGGGTTTGAGTTAGGAAACATATTAATTTTTTTTAAGGGAATTCGATATATATATTCCTTAGATTGAAAATATTTCAGTTAAAAATATATGATATGAATCTTATAGCCTCAAAACTATCATATTTTTTGCTTTTTTCTCCATGTATTTAATAGAAAAATAAAATTTACGTTAGGAATGTGGCAATATGAATAAACATAATTTATTTACAAATTTTAGTAGGCATAAAACTCTCCAATATGGACATAATATTTATAATTTATCGTGTGAAATGGAAAGTACACTATATGTGTAGACACCTAAATTTGACACCGCAATTTTAATACTAAAATTATATTCATTATCTTGTTTCCCATAATTCAATTATAATTATTGATTTCCATCTAATTATATAACATTCCCCTTCATTTCGGTCAATTAACAACACTTTCTTAATTAACTAGCCTTCCCCCCATCCTGGATGTTAATTAATGACATTTCTTTACTTATAATCCTCTTTTAATAATTAAGTAAATATTATTAATAAATTAATCCTTTCAATCTCGTATTTAACTAATAGAGCATCTTATTAATTAAATCCCCCTTGAAATTCTACTAATTTCCTTCTAAATCATCTCTAAAAGGCTTCTGTAAGCTTAATTTGGCCTATTAATTAATCCTAGTTAATTAATTAAATCACCTCCGACTCCCATGAATTGATAATCTCTAATTAATCTCTTCTAATCATATCTATCTATTTCTAATTCTACATTCCCTTTATCACACATTCATTAGGTTGAAAGCTTCTTCAAAACTGGATAACTATATGAAGAACCTAGTATACCTTTTCTAAATTTACACCATGTCCTTGTAAGACATATGCATATGATAAAATGATTTCAATCTTAGAGGACTTATTGATGAAGTAACCATTTCTATCTTCTACTTCGAAAAGAGTAGTAAGAGAAGAACCAAACATGACAATCAATCCATATTGTTGAGATCTCTTCCTCTTCCATGGATAATTTGCTTTGATCATATGTAGTAACGTTCGACCAACTAAAGGAGTATCTAAAATTACAAAGCATATCTATATATCAAAGGGTGGTTTTGCATTTAATATTGTAATGTTTGATGCACATTAGTTAAGCTTTTCCTTTCTAGATTTATCATAATGTTTATGTTTTTCATTAACTAAGTTAGGAATATACTTGGTGTTATTTTCATTTCATTAGCTTAGATTAATTCAATAACACACATACATATGAGAGGCCCAGTGGGAAATTCCTTTTTCTCCTGTGCATTCTTTGTTTTTGTTAAGTTTCATTTATCTCATTTGCGTTTTAGCCCCTTTTTATTATTTTGATATAACGTGTGTTTATAAGCATGTTTTATTGGGTTTTAATTATTTGAGGATTCCTTATAGGTAAAGAGGAGGTGAAGTGCTATCAAAATTGGACCTTGATGAGAAAAATTTTAGATTTCTCCATGTTGTTATTGTTTAGAGCTTCATTTTTAATCATTTTACATGCTACTTTTGTTTTTTATTAGATTAGGTAAAAAAAACAGATTAACTCCCAAGGGGCCATAACAAAAGAGATGAACGCAACCAAACACAAAAAAGGAAAAAAATGAAAAAGTGGTCCTAGAAAGATGAGTTAAACAGGCTTAACTCTTACATTGCAGGATCTGGACCATAGAGAGGACAAAAAAGACATAAAAACAACAAGACACCACAGTTCGCCAATAGTCTGCGCACAGTTTAGATAACAAAAAAACCTTCGCAACAAACCCGCCGGAGGCCCTAGGCTAGCAACAGCCATCCTATATTCCATAACCACCCATCTCCTATTCCTCCTTTCAGCTACTTATGTGAAGATTGAATCTCCTCCTTTTGTTTTCCCCTTCAATCCCCTCCACTCTGTTAAGAAAAAATTTAACTTAAATCTCCAGCTTCTTCATTCTGTGTTTTATCTGGACCTGATCCATGACCATATTTTTCAAAATGTTAATGATGTTCATAATGGACTCCCTTTGCCCCTCATTCATGTCCTCCATGGCTTTTAGGACCCCTTCTAAATACAACATCTTCCTGCTCCATTCTTCAAATACATTGGGGTCTCCCACACATTTATTCTTCCTCAAGGCATTCACTTCCCGAACACCACCCTCATTTTTGTCTTTATCTTTCTCATTCCATTGAAGGATACCCTTACCCGCTTTCATTTTAGTTAGACACTCTTTAAGAGTAAGGTTATCATGGGATCCTCGGCTTGCTCCTCTAGTATCGTAGTCAAAGGATAATCTAGAACCGGCTTGCCATTCTCAACTAGAAGAAAATTTAGGCCCTCATGGAAGGGCAACTCAACTTTTTCATTCTAGAAAGCCATCAGTGAATTTGAAAGAGAGGTGACAAGAAAAAATGGAATACTAGCCATAAACTTGTGACGGAACATGTTGAGAAAGGCCATGTAATGGGTATAGATTTTTCTATACTTACCCTCCATCATAATATATTTCATAACTTGAAGGAAAACATCCTTCCAGACCCCAGGAATTCACAAATGCACAATGCCATCTGTGAAGAAGTAACATTTCTCCTTGACATTGAAAAATAGACCAATCTCGAGGTCTCTATGGGTTCTTTCCTTGTATATATTTAACCCTTCCATCTTCATATCAGTCACCCTGGCAATATTGGACTCAAAGACCTCAACCTCCACACCGCAGAAAGTAAAAACCCCCTCTTTCTAGGAATTTCTGAAGTCCTTTGATAGAGATGGGTCATGACCATGAACTTTAGTAATATAATTTCTAAATCCACCAACTTTAAGCTTGTTCCGAAGATCCTAGTTACTCTCCTCCATGCTCTAACTTTTGGGTTCCAATCGAATCCTATCTCCACCCATCTTCACGTATCCAAAGTTACCATCCTAAAAAAATCTTTCCACAACCAAAAAATTGTTTTCCCTATCAAAGATTGAACAGAAACAATGATTTTTGTAAAATCAAGCATGGTACTTGGGATACTTTCCTTCGCTTGTGTCAACTTCATTTATCCTAGCGGTTACTATCCTTAATGATTTAATCATTAATATTAGAGGGTAATCTCTCTCCTTTGCACCAAAAAAAATTGGATCGTTTCTCAATTTATGTGTGTCATCCTTGCGTAGGGGCCATGTTAATCTTCTTTGTATCATTAGAATTTTATCAGATGTCTCCGAAGAGACATATGCTACTTTTGTCAATTTGTTGAAAATATTATGTTTTTGAGCATGTATGTTAGTGTTTAATAATGTTGAGTCTTCTCACACATATTAAGGAGGTGGGTTGCTATCAAAATGGGATATTGATGAGAAAAGTTCAATTTTTTCCATGTTTTCATTTAAAAGACTTCATTTTTCATCATTTTACATGCTAGTTTTGTCCATTTGTTAAAAATATTAAGTTTTTGAGCATGTATGTTAGTGTTTGATAGTGTTGACTCTTCGGTGCACATATAAAGGAAATGGGTTGGTGTCAAAATAAAATCATGGTTGGAAAGATTTAATATTTTTGGAGATGTTGGGACGTCGTTTCTAACATTTTTAAGCATAGGTTAAGTGCATACATGTGAATATTAGATCATATGTATTTAACATAACTTCCGGAGGCCATAACGTTTCCTCGCAAACTCAAAATGACTCTTTCTTTTAATGATGGAAAGGTCTTAAGGTGAACTATGAAATGGAAACAGAAATTTGGGATTTAACATTACAGAAAATGCAGAGGTTTCTTTATTATAAAACTGGTCATTTTCTTTGTATGTTAGATTCATTTTAATTTTATCAACATCAGGTATGCTCTTCTTTTACACTTTAAAACAACCTAGATAATCAGAAATGGATATGATTATGGATATTTCTCTAACATTATGCGTATCATTTGTTTATAAATGGTGTTAAAATTTTAAATATTTGTTGGAAATCTATTTTATGTTATAAACTCATCGAAACCATGTATGCTCTTCTCTTGATCTTTAGAGGGATTTTGAGAATTAGAAATGGTAATGATTTTGGATTCTCTTATAAAATTTTGATTATCATTTGGAAATATGGCTAACACTTGATATTTTGATAGTTTACATGGAGAAACTAATCATTTGAGTTGTTATTTAAAAATTAGTTTTTGACACTTTAATTCTTTGATTACCTTCTTTTTTCCATTTTCTTAATTTTTATCAAACTTCATGTATGCTCTTATCTTGCACTTTCAAGCGATCTTGAGAATAAAAAGAGGAGTTGGCTTTAATTCTAACATTTTGGTTTACGTGGAAAAAATTCATCAATTAAATTGTTTAAAACAAAATCAATCTTTCGAAGTGTTTAATTGTATGTATTAAAGTTTTCTCATTTTCTTAAGTTGGATCAAAAGATTTGTATGCTCTTCTCTCTGATTTTTTGAGTGATCTTGTGAATAAAAATCAACAATGTTCCTCTTTCTAAACATTTTTGTTTGCATGGAAATGCATACTAATCTTTTGATACATGACCTTTTTGCATTTCAACGAAGAAAATTGAGATATTTACCGATACATTATGTGCAAGTTACTAAAGGCATTAAAAATCTCATTTTGAATCAAATATAAAAAAACACCATTCATTCACTCTATATTTGTAGGTTCAGATAAGGGTTAAAACCCATACACTTTAAACTATGGGAAGTATCTTTTCTTAAGCCATAAAACTCATTATGAGGATTACCATAACAACCTCGAAGTAGTCAACAAATTGAGGGAGCTTGTTTTAAAAATGGGAATTTCCCCATCACTTACTTGACTCAAAAAACCTATGAGGAGTGCTAAATGTTATTTGTATGAGGCCTTGTTCATTAATTTTATTTTGGGGTAGTAGCACTTTGTTTAGAATTTATTCTAAAAAAATGCTCCTCTTTTAGACCAGATATTGGGGAGTGTTGAGAACAAAACCCTAAGAATTCAATCAACATTAGGGCCAACTTTACCATTATCAAAATCAAGATTTTCAAAGACACATTATTAAGCAAGAATTCTTTGGAGTTAAAAACGTTTTTTCAAAACAAGGAGAAAGTCCATTAAAAACATTTCACATATGTTTCATTAGAAATATTATAGAGTAAAACTTTTCTCTAGTTTCTACCTTTTTATTGAACAAGGTGAAACTCTACCAAAGTTGCGCTACAAATTGTTCATCACAAATAATAAATTTCCTTAATATTTTTCGGCATTATTGGTCAAAAGAAAGAAACTCAAATTACTACAAAAATTGTGTTGACCTATTTTGCACCCACTTGAATATGTTTTTCCTTAAAAATTTGACTTAAATGTTGAAAGAGTGTGTTCTTTTCACATTTCATTGTTTGTCTTGAAACCAACATTGAGACATCTCACTTGAAGGAAATATCTCACCTTGATGTCATTTTGCATTATTAAAGTTTTCGCCCTGTAACAATCCCTTTTTGACACTTAAAATGTTTTTTTTCTTAAACTTGATTTAACTGTGGAAATTCTATTATTATTTTGCTTGCATTGTATTGAACCATTGTTATACTTAAAACTTTTTTTCTTTCAAACTTAGCTTGAGGGTTGAAAAATCTATTTTTACGTTTCGCGCCTTGTGTCAATCACTTTTTGATACTTATAAATTTTTGTCTTAAAATTGATATAATTACTGAAATTTTATTGTTAGGCTACTCAAATTTGTATCAATCACCTTCAATACTTACAGCTTATTTCTATTAAACTTTATTTAAATGTATAATTTTCATTATTACAATGTCAAAATCACTTCAATCCCTTTTTAATACTTAAATATTGATTTCTTAAACTTTATTTGATTGTTTAAATTGTGTTGCTACGCTGCCCACATTGTATCAACCATTTTGGATACTTAAAAATTGTTTTCTATATTTGATTTGAGTGTTGAAAGAACATTGTTATGCTGCCAAAATCATATCAACCATTTTTAACACTTAAATTTTTTTTTCTCAAACTTGATTGAATTATTGAAATTACATTTTCTCACTATTAACTTTTCCTAGTTTCCTTAAAAAACTTTTGTGACATTCACACTTGGGAAAATATTCTTTTGCAGTCGTTACTCTACCAAAATTTCATCAACCATTTTGACATTCACACTTCCAACTTATTTTTCAATCCTTTCTTGATTGTCAAAATTACATAATTATGGTACCTATTTTCCTTAGATTCCCTTTGGAAAATCACTTGAGCATACCTATATTTGAAATTTTTTTATTGGATGTTGTTATGCTACTCGATTTAACATAGAACTCCCTTCAACATGAAGTATTTCAATCAAACAACCTATATCTAAGAATTCACATAAAATGATGCCAATTAGGATTAGATATTGCATGGCTCCTCACACTATTGAAAATAGGGAACCTATTCTATTTTCCACTTCCCCACTTCATCTCATAATCAATTTTAATCTTCCAATTCTCCTCGGACTCCTAAGACTCATCCAACCAACTATATTTTACTGAATAATTAGTCACCTTGCCAATGTCTTGCTCCATTAAATATCTGTGTCGGTACAAATTCCTCTAACCAAACATCTAATTCAACCCCAAGTCACAAATTTTTCCACATGACCCCTTTCTTCATATGAACTATGTAAATTTCTAAGTAATTCAATACCAACCTATACTAAATCCATATCTAATTCAACTCTCAAGATAATTGAATCCGAATCTACTTCGTATCTTAAGTCATATTATTTGATTAATACAAATCTAATCTCTCTTTTACCCTCAATCCCTTTTAACCATACTGTACCATATCCTCAACAATATTATAAAAAATGATATTTGCATCCACAGTAAATAATTAACAAGAAACGATGTGCTAAGATGTTTTTAAAAATCACTAGCAAGTTAATTTGTGAAAACATTAAGGTAAGACCTTCCTAATCCCCTTATGTCTATCATCAAACATATTCTAAATATTCAACACTTGTTGGAATTATTACTTCTAATAAACCTTCTATCTTTGACCAACAATGACCCATAATTATCGATTTATTTCAGAATGAAGAAGTCGTTGGAGAATTCATGGGGCTACATGATGACATTCATATAGAAGATCGTAAGAAAGAATTCAACATTGAACTCGATGCGTACATGTATTTTGAGGAAGGGGATGAGTTATAAGGTTAGAAAATAGAGGAAGAGCCTAAGATCATCAAACTTTATCCTCCTCTTATTCATCCATCATTTCATTTCCTATTACATGGAAAAATGACAGGGTATTTTTTTATTCTCTCCTATAATCTCATCACCCAATCATTCCTTACATATCACACATCCTCAAACATAATTTCTCCTTATGAAAATTCCATGTAGCCCATCATATTCTGTGATTTGGTCACCTCCTAGTAGCCCATTATCTTCTATCTGTGGGTCACCTCGTGGTATCCCATTACCTTCTATACTTGGGCCATGTCATAGTATTCCTTCATATTTTATCTATGGGACACATTTAGGTATCCCATCATCTTCTATTCTCGAGCCACCTCCTTGCCCATCACCATCAATTCTTGGGCCACCTCCTAGTCCATTTCTTTCAATCATTGCACCATATCATATCCTTCTGTTATATCATCCATATATCAATAAATGTGGTAGTCCCACCATCATCCCTACCATATCTATTATTAATTACAAACATCCACTTTCTTCTCCCACGTCTTTAGATAAAAAAAAACCACATTAGCTTGTATAAAACACTAAACTTTTCTTCATCAAGATCAAATAAAAATTACCAGAATCTCTAAAGCTCTAAAAAATTCAACACTAAAAAATCCAATTGTAAATGTGACTCAAAAATGCACACCAGTGCCAATGCCAAGTATGACACAAAATACAAAAATCTATGGATAGGGAATTCAAGCTCCTCTATACAAATTCCATGTTTCTTAATAAGTCTCAATAACTTATCGACTATGATATCACCATGATAATCAATATTGGAGATAACATCACTCTTGATAAGAAAAAACTCATTGTCTCCCTCATCAAAGAAATTGCAAAAAAAAAAATTAGATGTTATCACATGAGTGCAAACATCAAACATTGTAAAAAATTTTGAATACATATAAAATTTTGAATACATGTTTGTTCCATTCCTCTGCAAATCACCCACCATTTTCATCCCTTTTGTGATCTTTTGGTTAGGATATTTGATCTTCTTTTGTGACATTTATATCTATGGTATATATTTTAACTTGATATTTCATCTCCTTAGTAAATTAAAGAACAATTGACCTCTTAGATATCTTATCAATATCATACACTCAATAAACTTGTTGTGAAGAACTTACGAATTCATTGTTGACACTAGCCAATGTTGTCATCATAATCACTTCCACATCCTTCTATCAAGACATCAGTGGCTCTTAACCCCTTATTAAAATAATCAAGAGAGATGAAATAATTTATAGAAATAATAAAAAAAATCAAAAAATAAAAAAAATCAAAAGAAATAATATAAAACTCTCTGTGGGGTATTTTTTAGTATCTCTACTGGGGTTATACATACCTGGATGGTAGTAGATTAATGTTGTGACTATAATAAGATATATCTATGACATGGATATGGATGCTTGACTGACGATGAAGCAAAGTACAACTCTCCTTATACCCTCTGTTTAAAAATCACCTTTCAAAATAAATCAGTCTTACACATTGGCAAGTTTTTCTTTGTATTGGGTAAAATAGGGTTGAGGGTACCCTACCCCATATAGTAAGAAGATCCTAGAGAGAGAAAATATTCAATGACATAGATAGAACAAAAAAAACAACAGAGATCCACAAAATCTTAAGAAAAAAAACAAAATTGAAATAACAACATATTAAACTAGAGAACCAATAGATTAAACCAAAAAACCAATAAGAAACCAACAACTCCAGTTAGTCATCCTTTTTCTCAAAATTAGCCAACAATGTGGCCCATTCCTTAGCCAAGGTCTCAATAGAAGTGCCCAGGGTTTTCAATTCTCACTCAGACAACCCAACCTTCCTTTTCTTCAAAGTCTCAAGACATTGGATAGTTTTTCTCCACTAATTTCCTATCTAATATTCACTTTGATAAGTAGTTAATTTCCACGTGCAAATACTAGATCTCGATGAGTAAACAGGACTAGTATGTTACCAATTATCATTTGGATTTTTTTTATAATCTTGCTGTAGTCTATATTTTGTCTCACAATTTGTACCTATGGGTAATCAATTTTTATCTCTATTCTTCTAACTACATTTTCCATATTTATAAATACCATTTATGTTTTTCTTTTGCCTTTTTCAGAACATCCATGTGTATAGGATTTCCTTTTTAACTTGTTTGAGGGAAAAATTGTCGCCTTTCAATAAATAATCTTGTACTTTTTTCTATCATTTATTTCTTAGCCAAATTGCACTGGGGTCATTCTCACTCCTTCCTCACTCATCATTGGCTTGATTTCATCATATTGTTGAGTCTATCCTTCTCCGCCTTGATTTGGATTATTCTATTCTTGTATATATGCATGATATTTAACCTTGTATATTCCTATCTATCATTGGGGGAATTTTGGCAATCGATTATTCTTGTACATAGCTTCAAAAAACTTCTGAAAACCCTAAAAATTTAGAAAATCTTGCTAAATCCAAAAACATTGGTATAACCTTCAAAAATTAAAAAAAAATTTTAGTAAAACCTCCAAAATCCAAAAATATTGGTAAAACCTCCAAAATCCAAAAGCATTGGTAAAACATCAAAAATCCTAAACATTCTAAAAAAAAATCCTAAAAATCTAAAACTATCCTACAAAACATCCTACTATTATGTTTGTTTGTTCTAGGACATGGCATGTGGCTCATCTTGTGATCTTCCTTCATCAAAAAATTGGTCTGCTTACTATGTCTTCCTTCTCAAGATATATCATTGTTTGGGGAAGTTCCGTAGTGCACATTTCTTTTCATGGGATTTATATGTCTTCCATCTATTCCCTTATATGTATCCTTGCTTGGGGCATCATTTTAACCCTTTAATGGTTTGTTAGCTATGTTGGGATCTTCCCATTCTCCATATATCTTATCTTCCATTACAATTAATTTTCTAATTATAATTTTCCATTCTCCCCCTCTCGTTCTTCATCCAGTTGAGGCATGGGCTACTACTTAATCAATTAATTTGAATAACAGCCAACAAGGCCTAGCTCAAATCCCAATCGCCACAATTTCTTATTCTTCTATTTTGATCCTTTGTCTTATTTTCGAGCATCAATTAACCTCTTCTATCACACCATCATCAATCGAGGGGACATCCTCCATCTTACTAATTTTTATTCTAATATTATAAAATTTAATTTTCTATAATTGTCTCCTATCTTTGAAACAACATTGTTTATGCTACACCGCATCAAATAGGGGAAAATGGAGACACCTGAATTTGACTAAGTAGTTTTGATAATAAAATTTCAATAATTATCCTCTTTCCCATAATTTCGTTATAATTACTTATTTCCCGCTAAATAGCTAAAATTTCCCTTAATTTCATTCAATTAATAACACTTCATTAATTAAGTAGCCTTTCCCCTATCCTGGATGCTAATTAACAACACTTCATTATTTATAATCCTCTTTTTATTAATTAATTAACCATTACTAATTATTTAAGCCTTTCAATGTCACATTTAACTAATAAACCTTTTCATTAGTTAAATCACCCTTCAAACCCTTCAAATTCTTCTAATTTCCTTGTAAATCATCTCCAAATGGATTTTATAAGCTTAATTTGGTCTATTAATTAATCTTAGTTGATTAATTAAATCACTTCCAAGTCTCATGAGTTACTAATCTCGAATTAACCTCTTCGAATAATACATATCCATTTATAATTCTACATTTCCTTTATCCCACATTCATTAGGTTGTAATCTTCTCCAAAACTTGAAAGCTATATAAAGAGCCTAGTACAACTTGTCCAAATTTATACCCTGTCCTTTTAAGCCATATAAATATGATAACAAAATATCAATATTTGAAGGCTTACCGATCAAGCAACAATTCTTATCTTCTATATGGCAAAGAGTAGTAAGAGAAGAACCAAACATGGAAATCAAGCCATGTTGATGAGATCTCTTCCTCTTCCATGGAGAATTTCCTTTGATTGTATGTAACAACGTTCATCTCTCTAAAGGAGTATCTACAGTTACAAAGAATATCTAAATATAAAATGATGGTTTTGCATTTAATGTTTGAATGTTTGATGCACATTAGCTAATATTTTTGTTTCTAAATTTATCATGATGTTTATATTTTTTATTATCTAAGTAAGGAATATACTTAGTGTTATTTTCCTTTAACTAACTAAGATTAATTCAATCCCATGCATAAAATATGTTATATTTTGTGTGAAAAAGTCAAAAATTTATTAAACATACATGATTTAATATTTTTCTTAAACAATTTAAACAACATATTGCAAGATTAAAAGCATAATTTACAAAATTTTAAATTAGAAAAGGGGCACCATGTGTCCTTAATTCGTTTTGACCTCTTCAAATATTGGATACAAAAAATATGTTCTATAATAAAATATTTACGAGCATGTTCTTTCTTCAGTATCCTTTAGATATACACATTTAGACATTGGTACCAATATACTGCACCATGATGAGATGAGTACTCTTTCCCTTTCACATTGTCACTAGTTTTAAGTTGTAGGACCTAGATCAATATTTTATGATGTGGTTATAATTTTTTTTAAGGATTTATTAAAAAAAAAATCCCTTGTGACATTATTCATCTAGATCTCTCAAGAATGTTTATGGATTAAATAGATTCCCTCTGACACCCTCCGCTGTGTCTTGAGACAATGAATACTAATTGTCTCGTGCCCTAGGGAACCCAAGTAACTTCGTTGTTCTGAGTACTTGTCTAAATTTTGTATTGATCACACCTAATCCTCAGTATGAATTTTTATAATTCCTATTTTCATGTGCTTCAAATAGGAAAATTCTTTTTTTCTAAGATAAATAGGTGTAATATTTATATGATTTTATCTCATTCTATTTTCAATTTTAAAATTAAATTTCAATATAGTATTAAAGTTTTTTAAAAGTATAGGGACATTGACTACACCATATAGTATAGGTTTGTAAGAATGAGATCTCGCAACCATCTCAAGAATATCAAGAGATCAATAAAATTGAGCACATATTAGTGTGTTTACAAAGTCAAGCATATTTTCCTATGAAGGAAAGACAATTTAATATCTTTTAATAAATTGGGGAAAATGTAGAAACCAAATTTTTGTAATTTATCCCTCTAAAATTTCCATATTAGCTTAATCACTAAATAAATACTTACGCACTTAATTTGAGGATAATTACTCTATCCCAATCAAACTATAAGACTTTGTATTATCATTACACTTATCAATCGATCATAAAATATATCAAATCAATGCAACTAAGTCTTATCGGGGACGGGGAACGAATTGACATCTCGATGTGAGACTTTTCCTTTTGGGGAATAGCGGCGAAGTCCATCCAAAACTGATGAATAAGAGGAGAGCAAAGCACCAATGAATGGCGTGCAAAGCTCATGTACAACGGGCGCATGGAAAAGAGTGTTGTGCCACCGTTCGGACTCCATCTAGAGATAGGGGCCCATGGCTGCGCTTTCTGGCCCCATAGCAGTGCCGAAAAAATTGAATTAAGGATTCAGGGAATACCTTTAGATAATTTCATTTCATACATAAACAAACCAACTAAAGAAATAATAAACCACTGAACTATATTTTTCATAAAATGAGGGTTTCGTCTAAAGATATCTTTGGGCAATTTTTTTCATATCAAAATCTATTTTTGGTTTTTAAATTCCTCATCAGTCATGTTTAGTATACAATTATATCTACAAAACCTTATATAGTCTTTTGAAATGTACAAATTTACTCATTTGAAAATTACTTACATTCAAGAGATTCTTAGTAAAATATACTAGCAATCGTACGTGAAGTGTACGATGGAAACGCTGAAATAAATAAAAGTATGTATCTAGTTATTATACATGTCATGATCATACGGAAGCTCAATGTCACTAAGGATGTCAAGCTTTTTGGAAACATTGCAAAAATCAGAGATCTCAAAAACTAGACTTCACACCAGAAGAAATACAAAAGGATAATTTATTTAAAGGAACAAAGTAAATTAAAAAATAAAAATAAAATAACTCTAAAGTTTATGAACATATATCAATATACCATATGCAACACCTTTGACTTACATACATATCATGATTATGCAGAAGCTATATGTCATCAAATGTGGATGGAGTTATTTTTGACATTGGCATGTGAGCACAGTTTCTATCAAAAGTAGACAACAACACAGTCATGAAAACTATTGATACAAAATTTGTAGCAACCTACACAGATCTTAATATTGCAAGAAAAATGATCTAGTTGGCCTTGATTTGCACCAAGAAACATCCCTCTCATCGACCCACCATGCATGAAGTTGGTAGAGTTCTAAAATCAATTTTTACAGTGCCTGCTCCTAAGCAAGTTCCTAGTAAAACTTCTTCGCATAATGACTAATGTCACGGCCAAAACCTACCATCCTGTAGTCAATTTTGATAGGAAAGAAATGACTGAAAACAAGCATTCAATTCTTATAAAGTGCAGCGATCCATAGCAAAAACTGATATATCAAGCCCTAATAACTAAGAAGATTCTTGCCCCAAACAAATGCTTGCATCCTAAAAGGTGAAGCCCATTCAAGACTGTAACAAAACAAAAAAACCTAAACAATGAAGAAACATGGCCACATGATGCCTAAAAGGTAAACCAAAATTATGCAATAATGAATAACATATGTCATGTGAATGAGAAGAAGATAAAATGGTGAAAATATTTCAATTTAGCAATGAATGGAAGAAAACATGAACACTATTATGTCAATCCCATGTGCTTAGATGTGTAATGGTTGTTTACCCATCTTGTATTAGATTCAATTAAATGTTTTATAATCTGCAACGTAGTTTGATTGCATCCCTCTAGTTTAAATAGTTGTATAATTATCCTCTGTGCAACCTCTCACACCTGGTGTAGATCATGTGAAGTTCAGTCTGGGTATTTTCTTTGTCACCTTTGGCAGAGTTGTATAGAAATGAGATGCAGAGGAACTACAAGGATTTCTACGTTTGGTGCAAATGTCAAAAATGACCTAATTATGAACATTATTAAGGGAGAAGTAAACAATTTTTGAAATAAGAGTGAGCACGATTATTGAACGAATCGTTTTGTATAATCCACAAATGAATTTTGTTGATAGAGGCGAGAAACACGAGGACAAAATTGATAGAGGAGACCCGTAGATTGTGACCATCAACACATCAACAAGACATGCTCAAAACATACATCTCTTACATCTCTCAATGAATTAACCTAGTCTATCCAAGTGATAACCAAACCAAGAAAATAAACAAACAAATTCCTCAAGTGATTTCTAGTAATCACTAATTACTGAACCCTTCTACCATTGCCCAAAAAAAGGGACTTACCAAAAGTAATTTATCAACCATGGGAACGCCGAAGGGGATCTTTTGAAGGAGTCAAATTTGAAAGAGAGAAACAATAGGAGAGGAAGAAGGGTGGAGAAGAAGGGGTTAGAGGATGGAGAAGTGAGAGGTGGAGAAGTAAAAGGGTGGCAAAAATAGAAGAGAAAGAAGTTGAAAGTCTACTGTCTAAGAACACGACAATTTTGTCAAAGTGCAACTGTTAGAGTTAGTATGTTACGACTGCCTCAAGAATTCTAGTATACAAACAATGGTACAAAGATGAGTAAATAAGTTCTATTGCCGAAGAACCATTCCCTTCAGACACTTCAAGAACAGTAGCTCTCAAAACACTATATCGACAATATCAAGGACGATTTGTGTTGATGCCTCCCTTTCCTTTGGTGTGTTCTTCTTTTATGTTGTTCTTGGTTTGTCTCTCGGTTTCTTGTATGGTCGTTTGGACCGATCCTTGTTGTTTTTCTCTTGATCCTTGATGCTTATCTTTCATGTAAAGGTTTTTCTAATCCCTTCAAAATTGGATACTTACCTAATCTAAAAAAAATTATGGCTGAAATAAGGTGTTTAGCTTTCATTCAACACATATTATTAATGGTAGGATAAAAATTTGGTTAGTTGAAGCATATCTCCAAATGAGCTCAGTTAACATAGCTAGAATGTAGAGAAAACAAGAAATACATATACTAATATTGCTATAAATTCATTTCAAATCATTAGATTACATACAGAAGAGCATGTTGGATCACACACAGAAGAGCATCGAATCACACTCAGAAAAGAATCAGATCACACACAAAAGTGTTATCATATTTATTTTTCTAGTCAAAAAACAATGTGCACCAAGTTGAAACTGGATCGGTAGGCATATCAAATTTATTTTCCTAGTCAATAAACAATGTGTACCAAAAAGGTGAAAACCCATGGACATAGAGGAATGGCTGGGTTCCAGCGCCGAGCCAACCTAAAAAAAATGAACACCAGAGTCTTTGTCACTACGCAAGAGGTGGTAAATTATTTGAGGACAGAAAATAGGATATCTATGAAAATAATCCTATGCACCAGACAGATCAGTAAGAAAATTAGTAAATCCTTAAAACCTTTAACTGCTTGCTCAATTGCTCCAAAGCTTCTAGCTACACTAAACATTGGTTGGAGGGAAACCCCTATTGCAAACTTGGAGACACACAAGAAATTTTCTAACCCCACTAACAATTTCTGGCAGAGAGAAAGCCAATGAATCTGCACTCCCAACCTATGAAAAAAGGAAAATGTCCATGTAAACAATAAAATCCTAGCAGAAAATGAAACTCGTACTAATTTCCAGTGCACAGGTAAACCAAAATCATATAGACCTTACAATAAGGAAATTATTCATAGCAGCCATAATGCTATTACCAATAGGTCATGGCATACCTTGGAAATGAGTAGCCTAAGTGTTAAAAGAGAATCAACACAGAGTTTCCCACTTCCTACATGTCCTCTTCTAACTTCTGATATCCTACACGCGGGATTTTATACACAAACCATTTTCATGTCATCAAAAAAGGTAAGATATTATACTGAATGAGGCGATTTTGTTGGATTTGTAATCGTAGTTTATTGGGCAATTCATTTATCAGGTTACTTCCTCATGCACGCCCATTTCATTAGTACGATACAATGTAGCACCATTTGCTACACTTCCTCTGCTATGCAGCCTTTCATATGCTAGAGATGAACCAAATCTTGCTCCATATGTTGTATAGACAAATTTCAGATCGCTTGAATCTACTTCATTATAATACTCCTTAGCGCCATCAGATATGCACCACTTCCTCTGATATATATTATGCACTTCATTGTCAAATTGTCCTCCAACATACTCTGACACATTGGATGCCACTTGTCAGGATAAGTTTCAACCTTCTTAAGAATGGAACCTTACAGAGGATGCAAAAATCCTTCACTGTACACTTTCCTTCCAGTGGTCTTCATTATGGATGGTTCAACAGATGGATAATGCGACCCATTTTTGGGAAGCCTACAGAAATTGTTGGTGTTGTTGTCATGGTATATATCACCATTTTCAACATCATAACAAGTAAATCCATAATGCATTTTGTTTGATTTTGATCTGGTGTTGCTTTTAGTTTTTGACAAGTCTTGATATTCCGGCTTACCTCCCCTTGTAGAATTAGTATAGAATTCCTTCACAAGGTTTGTCAAACATTCTGACCTCCTCATTTTCAACACGGGATTCTCTGCATTTAGGTGGTCTATTTTGCCTCCCATATCTGCTATGTTGTACACCATTTTCTCCATGCTAAGTTGATCCCTTTCTAGTCCTGAAAAATAATCCTTATCTTACTATTTTATAGCTATCTAGAAAAATTTTGTTCTCAAGCCCCTCAGAAACTTCCTGGAAATGTTCCACATCCACATTTAAATAAGATTCTCTGCATGTATGCTTACTTCTGGGAACTTCTTCTGCTTTTGATAGTGTACCTGACTCTAAGACAAAATATTTCCCATGTATCCCATTGCTTTCTTCTAGGAATGAAGGATTAGCATGCTCATGTGTATACTTTGTATTTAAGTCATTTTTTTATTCTATAAAAGACTCATATACCCACTCATTTGTATATTTTGGATGAAATAATTTTCTTTCCTCATGGAAAGTAATATCTGGATGCCCATTTCCACATTTTATGGAAGGATAGTTACATCGACCAACAGATGTGTGCATTGAATTTTTATTTTGCCAAGATATATTGTAGGCCTGTCTTAGGTCTTCATTAACTTCCTGAGCTTCTGAGTTGGTACTGAAAGAATGGTTAACAACCTCTTCTTTGATGTGCTGCTTAATTGAAGTTCTTTCGCAACCAGTAGCCAAAGATGCGACTCCATCTAACCGATTGAAAAGGTCAACAGTAATCTTCCAGAAATTTCTCCTTGAGCTAGAAAATGGCTTTGGATTTTCTTGAAAAGTGGTGTCACATTTATCTGAAATAACAGAGGATTTCTTTGACACTACTTGAAATAACAGGGATAACTCTTTCATATGTATCTTCTTTCCATCCTACTTTCCGCAAGACTTCCCTTCTACTAGACATTGAAGCTTCTTTTATATTGAAATCACTTAAGCATTGATGGTCTATAATTATGCCATCTTTCACAGGATACACCACACTATTATCTAAATTTGATTTTTGTGAAGATGGTAGATCAAGATGTGACGAAACAAACCTATTCTGGGAAGATATGAAACTCTGCTTCTGTTTGAAAGCATCCTGCACTACTAAAAAACAGTTAGTGGTTATGGCTAAAAATGAAATGAGCATTATAACCGAAAAGGAAAAGAAATGAAAATTAGGAATCTAAATTCTACCTTGAGATTTGAATAGTCCCATTGAACACTTGCTTTCTCTGCTATCTCTCTCAGTGGGCTCAACTTTGTTGGGAATCAATAGCACAAATGTATGTCTACAAATCTTATGAAGATAAATAAGAAATATTGTATACATAATGAGAAAATTCTTGGTAAATTTAGTTTTCTTGCAAATTCATATTATCAAATAATATTAATACTCTTGGTGATTAAAATAAAATTAATTGGTAAATCATCAGCATCATCAGCACTTTCATAACAGAGGTCCAGGTAAAAATCCTCATAAACAAATAAATAATACTTGGCTAAACACGAATCGCATAAGTAAACCAAAATTACATAGCTAAACCAGAATTACCTATCAATTAAACTAATCAAAAGTGAGGCGTACAACATTATGACGGTGTCATTTGGAAACAGGGGATCCTTCGCCAAGTTTTTTACCATATTCACACCAGTTAAGAGCAGCATAAGTAACACCATTCCTATCGGCAGCAAACACACAACTAATGTTAAAGTCCCACCAATCAGATGCATATTGCACTGCAGCAACCGGTTTTGATGTAATTGGGTATGTGCATTCCCTGCAAAAAAACATAAACTCATCCATAAAATAATGATGATGTCAGTTCTTTAAGCCTAGCCAAAAGTCCTTTAAGCCCAATAATGCAGAACTTTCAGAACTTCAAAGCACCTAAATAAATTGTGTTCCATTTTCTTAAAAGAAGAATAAGAAATATTATCTTACATGATGTTTGTTTCAGAGTAGCCTATATGGTGTTTAAGTAGATCATTCTAGATTGGCTCCTTCTTTAAAGTGCACCGGGCAGCAAATACAACTCTAGCAGAAAGTATTGATGGAATAAAATTGATAGTCACATATTGGAGAAAGATAAGTTCAATTAGGAATAATACAATATTTTCCATCTGATAATTATGTCAAAGATGATTTTTAGAGTGGGCCAAAAAAGTAATTTAATAAAAAACAGAGAATACTTTATAAAAGGAATCAGTTCCTCTTTGTCCTTGCTTGCCTCTTTATCAGAGTCTGCTTCTTTCAGAAACCAAACAATGAATACATGTGAAATTGGGACTGTGAGATGGAATTTAAGTTTGTTGAGCATGATCTTTTCCATAGTGATTATCTGCAGTCTTGTATATGCTCGGTCTGCAATGCAGACAAAGTCATTGATCTGCAATAAACACTAGTAATTGTAAGCAACACCACTTGATCAATAACACAAATACCATATTAATTTGTATTATGTTGAATAAATCGATCAATAACCTACCTCAGGCATCCAAATTTCCTCATATTTGGAAGCTAAAAGCATAGCAGTGACAATGGAAAGGTATCTATCAACCAGGATCAATGGAAAGTAAATTCCTCCTTGAAACATGCTCAATGTAAAGGTATCTATCAACTAAAAAATCAGGTACAATGTATCGGACATCAAATTTAACTTCAAATGTACTTTCAAACATAGAAACCAACCATAGGAAGTTTGAATAATGACAACTAATATAAATTTACAATGGGCTGATAAAAGATGCTAGTCCCAAGTGTAGATCTTACCAACCAGTCATACAGAATTGCCCTCATCTTGTCATTGATTTCCATTTGAGAAGGCATGTAATCTGGCACGCAGCTCATGCCCTGAATAACACAAGAAGGGGGATTGAGCATTATATATCTACTTTTTGGTTGGATGTGATCCCTTCTGGTTAGGGACTCCTGCATAAAATAATGTTTTTTGCTACAACTTCAAAGATTTAATGCAATATAATACACAAGTTAATAGCCTCAAGAAAGGAACTCAAATATGCAGATACCTTTTCCTTGCACTGGTGTGGAAGCCATCTTGCCAAGCCTTCAGTTCCTGGCAAAATTTCAGAAAGTATTACCTTGTTACCAAAAAAACCAATTTCTCTCGTGTTGAAACAAAATCTGACTATAAATTACTATAAACATTTAAACAAATAGCTCTATTCACCCAAGATGGAAATATGGTCAAGACAATGGCGTCCCTGAGCCGCAGGAGTGGCAGTCTGCCAGCCAAAATACAATGAAAAAAAGTTCAAGACTACAAATCAAATGAAAGATCAGCATTAACCCAAAATATCTAAACCATCTGCTCTGGAGACGATGGAGTTTTATCCCTCTGAAAAATATAGACAATTTTTAGACAAACCACAATCAATTAATCCAATATAAATACTACAACCTCTCATCAAACTATTAATGGCCTAAATAGATATTTGTCTCTATCACAAAGAATCCATAAATGTTGTTATTACTCTGTATAAGTCCAAAAGAATAATTGGAAATACTTCTCCACACCAGAGAACTCTGAAATACTGAAATAATGAAAACCCTATTACCCAACAGGGTTCAAGAAATTGGACAGATTAAGCTTTTGGGTTTCTAATCAAAATAAAATCCCCAGAGATTCAAATAAGTCTGTGTATACTGTAAAGGATGAAACGTTACATACAAATTAGAAATCAGAATCCAATCAAGAATAAAATCAAGGTTCTTGAAGCAAAATCATTGCCACGCGATGCCCCTAGGTTTCCATCTCCAAACTCACCTGAAATTCACATGCATGTTTATTCAGCCGTTGATACCACGTTTGACAATTCCGCAGCTTGATTCTTGATGGCGGGAGACCTGGGAGTGGTGGCAGAAGCCTGAAGAAGAAAACGCATGCAGCCAGCCACCTGTTTCCCCATGCAACGGTAAAAATAGAAAATATCCACACAAAAAAAACCATTAAAATCCCTGAAATATGGTTATCCGTTGGATTTCAACGCACCCGTGAGGAAGAATGTAGTGCGTCTGATTTCTGACAATTGTCAGAATTATCAGGTCTATATTCACTACAAGAACACCTTCGGCGTAATTACAAACGGAATGTAAAGATCTCTTTTACCTTCTATAGAAACACGCAGTAACAGTATCCCCCACGAAGATATGAATAATCCAAAGCAAAGGATTAGAGTCAATCTCCCAAAATCAAATTCCATCAAAACTAATTCAAACACATGAAAGAAATCGATTAAAATCATTTTCAATTGAATTGGTTATTCAGTGTTATAATTGTATCCGTATGGATATCATATATCGTGTTGTATAGATACATTCAGTTGGAGGCATGTTCAGGGTAGTGACAATATAGATGGTGTATAGGTTCCTATTAAACCCAAACACTATCCTTTTCATACAGACGTACTCTTCGTTTATTTTTTCAGACATTTCAGTTGAGTTCAAATTATTTTACACATTTTCAAGCTCTGATTTATTACATCGAATGATACTATATGAAGTTCGTTCCAAGGGAACATAAGGGTACACATATCTATGAAATGTATTAAAGGAACTAATAGATTGGGAAAAAATTTCCAAATGTTTGTTTTTGTAAATTTTGGTATTATCCCCACTTATAAAACACTTTCGGAGTCATGGATGAATCATCTGTCCAACGTAGTTACATATCTAAGTGTAATTAGATTATCATGTTTTAATATGTTACCAAATGTTCTAATCAATTTATCCTAACAATTTCTATATATTTATATTATGATCACAATAATAATTTATTAAATTAAAATTAGTACATATGTCATGTTGCTAACCTTTAATCATAACTTAAAATAAGTAAAGAATCCACCTCCTTTTATATATATATATATTGGTTGAATCGAGGAGAAGGGCATGTAATTAAACACATTCATCCCACAACTATTAGACTATTATGTTATTATGAGGGTTACTTCAATTATATTTTGACTCATATTAATATTAAGATAGTGATTTATTAGTATCTCTAAATTTGTTATGTTTTCAACCTAATTAGCACAAGGATCGCGAATTTTTTACAATTGTAAATGTTATTATAGACCAACTTTTCCAATACATAATGGTGTTTTTTGATTGAATAACTAATTAGGTATCATTCTTAAGTAATTGCATGATGTATTGCAAAGACATATTATGCTTGTCTTATTAAGAAATCTACTTTGATGCAACGCAATATTGTTGTTTGTTATACCAAATCTAGAAAGTGGTGGTGGAGACAAAAATGAAGGAAGAAAATCTTCATCCTTCAATCAATAAAAAATTATACTAGTAGAACATTTTTATTGAAGTTTCATCCTCATTTACTTAAGGTTTATGGTATATTTGGGTTTATAATTTATGTCACACTCACAATTTCTACCTTTTAAAACCACATTAATCCTTAAATAGTTATTTGGAAAGATGCAAAAAAAAAATGTATTAAGTTATAAGGTTGCAAGGGTGTCAAACCCTAGTGTACGTTAAATTAATCTCCACCAAAAATTACTACATTGCAAAGGTTGAACCATGTCTAAGTTAAATGATTAAAGATTCTTAATTTATCTCTATGGTCAAATTAATTACAATCAACTAGGAAGGTGCCATGAATTAATTTACTTGTTTAAATGTTTTTCTCCTTCTTAAATTAACCTTCAAACCCATAATTAATAAACCTTACCCTTAGTTACTTTAGCTCCAATATCTTAAAATATTTAATGTCCATTTAAATAATTGCAAAACAATACTAGAAACTAAATAAATGAATTTGCACACAAGGGTAATTAAATGGCCCCATTCACCCATTTACACATACCTTTAAAATTATTTAAAACACCCATAATATTCATTCCTACATAAAAATTGTAGTGTTGGCTCTAAGAGGAATGATAACATGATCGTGCCAAGCCAAGAACATAGATGCTAATGAAACACTATGATTTATAAGATAAAAAAAATCACCAGAATAACTTTACATAAAACCTTTGCAAACAAATGAGAAACAATATCATATATTATTATGGAACTCAATGAAATACAATGAGAATGGCCCTGTCTTATATAGGCAAGGAATTAAAATATAAGAACCAGTCAAGACCATAGATTTAGGAAAGAATTAGACATAAAAGATCTACTCAATACCATAGATCAAGAAAATAAGAATACCTAACAACTAGATAATATATCATAATATCTAAATAATATAAAAGAAATATCCACACATATAAGTGGGTGAGGATAAATACAATAAAGGTAAATAAAGTACCTAGGTGAACATGAGCTAAGGTAAATACCTACTCTAATAGGTTCTCAACCCTTGGTTTTAATCAATTGTGGCCACTATATTATTAGGGTTCGATTCTAACCCTAACTATCATTATGAAAACTTAATAAAACTTTTCCTTTTCCCTAGCCTTCTCATTTGGTGTCCTTTATTTTGTTTAATTTGAAGGGTGGAGAAATGGAAGCTGTGGGAGCATTGAGGACAATAGTTAAGGTGGGTATTGAGTTGGATAAAACTCAAAAGGAAATAATCCTTCAGCTCAATGAATTGGATGAATTAAGGATGGAAGCACTTCAATAGAAAGAGATAATCAAAGATCAAAGGAAGCAATGACATGACACGCATATCAATAAAATTCAATTCAAAGTAGGAGACTAGGAATTTCTGTTTGACTCTAATTACGAACAATTCAAGGGAAAACAGAGAACCAGATGGTTGGGACCCTATCAAATTGAGAAGTTATTTAACAATTGTTCTATTAAGTTACTTCCCATTGATGGCAGCATAAGAACACTCTTGGTCAATGAACATAGTCTAAAACTCTCTAGGAAGCCTCCTACTAAGGATGAATTCTTGAGGAAGATTGAAGCAAACAAAGAATTTGATCATATGGAAGAATTTATTTCTTCCAATATGATCAAATAACTAGATGATAGATCAAGAATAAAGGGAAGAAAATGACAAACAAGAAATGGTGTTCTCTTCCCCAAAATAAAATTAAAAAAAATAATAGTAGAAAAACTAAAAAAAAAATTCTCTATAGATCAATTGAAAACCAGTAATGGCGGTTGATCTCCTCAAAAGGTTAATTCAAATAAAAGGGAATTATTTTGAATTCTAGATGTATTTTCTAACCATTTTTTGTTACACTTGTAGGAATGATGAGTCATCAGAATGAAAGGATTACATCATCAAGGATGGTAATTATATATATTAACTTATTAAAGGTTAGATTAAAATTTTGCATGTGTGATTAGAATTGATTTAAAATTTGGTATGACGAGTCATCTATTTATAAATTATGATTACAAGTGAGTAAGAATGAAGATTATTTAGATGGAATAAGTGGCGGCATATTTATCATTAGTAATCATTAGTGCAAAATCAACAAAATGAAATAGTTATAGAGAAATTTTGAGGAAGAAGTAGCGAATTAGGTTTGTGTTCCATAGCTAAGAACAAAGGTTTTGTAGTTAAAATCGTCGATTCTGTAGCTGAGCAAGAATCCCTGCAACTGATTTGCATAGAATTAAAGGAAATCAAATTTGAGTCGATATGGGGATTACAAAGAAATCTTATCCAAAGGATGGTGCCAGCTACTCATGGATGAATAAGTGGCATCTATCTTTATGTAGGCAGGATGGCTCGAGTTCCTAATTTTTTTTTCAAAGTATAACAACCAATTCGTAAGAGAATTCGTCATAAACCTAGAGCAATCTAGGACAAAGGTTAGAAATATTTTTGTTCCTTTTTCTATGAATAAAATAAGTAATGTGTCTGGAATGCCAATTTTGCATGTCCCACATCTTACCAAAGGGACCTTGAAAGAACTGGTTGAAACCCTACTACAAGAAGGGGAAATTGAACCCCAATACATTTACAACACAAAGAAAATCATAAAATGGGTCAGAAGGGCCAGTTTTCTCAAACGTTTTGATAGGGTAGCATTTTGGATAGTGAAGTATTTAACCCGTGATTCTCAATTTGGGTCAGTAGGAAAATAAGTCCTGAAGATGCTCATATATCTAAGATATGGAGCCACAAAAGTATAATACATAGTACACCTTCCAGGGTTTCTTTTTAATTCTATCTAGAACATGGCCCAAAGGTATTCCTGGGGTGTTGGGAAAATCAGGCATCATTGGTTAGTTCATTTGGTATTTCAGCACCATTTTCTGTCAAAGAAAAATGGATAAGAAATTTGGGAAAAAAATCTTGGAAAGTTTAAGAAAAACCCTGATATTATCAGGAGGACAATACCAACTCCATTTTCTCCTTCAACTAATTTGGAAATTGATGCCCCTACAGAAGAAAAAAAGGAAGTGGGAAGAGATAATATACCAAAAATAAGAAGATCTATGAGAAAGATAAAAAAATCAGAACCTTTTGTGCCTTTGAAGGAAATTTCCTCTTCTGTAGCAGCTACAAGGGAGCTAATATCTATGTCTAATGGTGATAGTTCACCCGTACAAGAGAAAGAAACAAAATTAAGAAGAAGCTCTAGGAGGAAATCCACCGCTTGGTATGTTGAAATTCCCCAAAGAAGGAAAATTCATAAGAGGTCAAGGGAAATCCCAGAGGGAGTGAGTAAGCAAAAAATATGGAAAAAGAAGCTGCTGATATTTTGGGAAACATAGCCATGACACCTCCTGAACAAGCCCAAGCTGAGATGGAGAAAGGAGATGAGGGATTTGAGGAGTAGGATTTTCAAGAATTGGCTGAACCATCAACATTATTACATGAAGAAGAAGATTTGGCATCATGGAGATGAAAACGTAAATAGCCTTTGATAGAAGAAGAAGAAAAAGATCAGGTTAAATAGGCTCTATTCTTGTCTAGAGTAGATCTCATTATCAAGGAAAAGGATGAGGAGTTGGATTTCCTCAAACTCAAATTAGAACAGAGGGAAATGCTCATTGGAGAGCTAACAACTCGGCTTGTAGTTAGGACTGAGGAATTATTAGTAATTAAAAAACAAATAAAAGAGAAAGAGGAAGAATGTCAAACTTCCAGAAAATAGAATGTTGTGTCCACATTATCTGTACAGTTTGAGTTAACTTATTTTCCACTCAAACAACTATGGAATGACACTTGTAGGGAACTCCGAGAAGCTAAAACATCCAATTAATATTTGAAGAACAAGATGGAAGAAGAAAAGAAGGAAAGGAAAGAGTGGGAAGAAAAATTTTATAAGGAAGAAGGAGACAAATATAAATGTCTTGAAAAAATACAGAAGGTTTGCATTATGAGTGAAAAATTTCTTGCCTACAGGAGACCCTCTCTTGCATATAGTTTTTTTTATAAGAATAATTCATTCACTCGCAGCTGTCAAGGATTGCATGTGGAATTTCACATGAATTAAAATATGAATTTGACTTCATGATAGCTTATTCTTTTGCCAGTCTTGAGAAGAAAAATCTTCTGTGTGAATTCTATCTTTGTAATCTGATACTAGAAAAAGCACAAGATTTATGATCAATTTGTATGTGGGGGAAAGTAAGCTCAATACATTTGTCTTTTTTCTACAAAATCAGATTACATGGAATGAAAGGGATTCTTAGTTTTTATTGAAATCTGGCTCAACTAGTATCTACATGAGGGCTCACTATGGTAAACCTTCTTCCTTATTCATACATTTTAGAACTCATGCCTTTGATGAACGATTCAAGATACATTACTTTTCCAACTTACAAAAAAGTATTGATACCTTTACCTCCTATGAGGTGGACAAGTTTGAAAGTATTTATGAGGGAAGCTTGAAAAGGTGGGGAATTCTTATGGTTTCTTTGAGAAGAAGGGAAGTAATATCCCTACAAATCTGATCTGGAGTTTAGAAAGAGAAAAATCTTTATGGACAATAATTCCTCAGATCAATGAGACCTACAGGAACATATAGATGGGAATTCAAAAAGGAACCCTCTTTTTCTCACGCCCATGTCTCCTTGGCAAAAAAGAGAACCTCAAGATCCTACTCAATTTGAAGAGTTGAAGAGGAAAATAGAAACAGGAGCAGACTATAGTACCTTTAAGTTTAAGCATTAGGATATCCAGTTTCAGCATTTGATCTGAGCAATCAAATGGAATGTAGAACACATAACCCCAATTTTGAAGAATAAAGTTTGTAAAGTGACTTACAAACAAGTAAGTATGGGGGAAATGATGAGGCTAGAATATGCCCATTAAATGTATAATAAATTATTTCATCTTACTCTCCCTTTTGTTAAGTTTGATTGCATTTTGCGACTTTTATTTGATCTAATATGAGTTATGATGTAATTTTCTGTCTTTTTATTGATTGTGATTCTAATGTTTAAAAGCTCTGAAATTCCTGACAAAGTGTGTTTGAAATTCAGTTTGGTAATAAAGCAGATCCAATCGGTCGAAGAAAGGAAGTATGTAGCATTCAACATGTTTTTGGTAGCACCTGTTCCAATACGGCTTAGTTCCAGAACTTTCAAGATAGTTTTAGAACTCCATTATACATTCACAAGATTCATCACCTAGTTCCAAAAATTTTGGAATTAGTTCCAGAACTTCAGTATTTAGTTCCAGAATTTTTAGAATTAGTTACATAACTCTTGAGAAAAGCTCCATAACTCTCACGGTTTTGATCTTTAACGATTTCCTATGGTTCTAGAACTTCTCTGAAGTTCCAGAACTGGTGGAATTTGATCTATTCTAAACCGCATCTGGTGATTTGGCATCAACGAACCTTTAAATTAGGAAAGGATGAGAATATTTCCAATTGTATATCAAGGGATAGTTATCTTATAGTTATCCGATCAACCACAATCCGAGTCAGTAACTATTATGGGCATGATTCGATTTCATTAGAATCATAGAGACAATTATGATTGTAAATGTATATATAAGAAGACTTGCAATATATAAAGATAGAAGAATATAGATATACATAGAAAATAAGTAATACAGATCGAAGTACACAGATCCAGTATGTTTTGTAATACTGAATGTTTTATCAATAAATAGTCATTCCTATTTGAGAGAATTCTAAGTTGTTAAATCATGATTCAAGGAGGAGCATGGGCCCACTTCCCCAAGGACCAGTATATTCATCTATTTGGTATTTATATTTCCTAAGTAAATATTTTAGATCTGTTAATTTTGTATCACTTTTAATTCTTCTAGTTAAAATTTGTTGTATACTTGTTCCTATGGGTGTCTAGATAGATTCTTATTGTTCTTGCAACCATTTTTAAGCACTCTAAGTTGTGTGTTTATTTCCTATATAAAGCATGTTTATTTCCAAATCAAGTGTGTTTATTTCCGAAAAGAAAGTGTGTTTATTTCCATTCTGCAAAGTGTGTTTCCTTTCAGCAAAGCTTTCACTGAGTTCCTTTCAGTAAAGTTTTCATAGTATGATTTAAATAAGGTTTTTACCAAGAACTCCTTAAGTTATTTAAAATATCCCGTAGAAAATACAAAAATAACTATAGTCAACTACTAGATCGATAGGATTATTGTTGTTGCATATACCTTTAGACACACCCTTGGTTTGAATATGACATCAATAGGACATTGATTAAATTAAGGGAATAATGACACCCATCAATCCACATCCATAACTATCCACATGACTAATGCTCTCCACATGTCATGTACATAGTACGAATATGTGTATCTGCTAACACCTTTTTTTTTTAAAAGATAGAAAATTATGGCACTGAGAAATATTTAATTTGCATTTTGTTTATTTTTTTACCGAAACCTATTATATCCAAAGTTACTATATCTTCTAGAAGACCCAGAAATTAAAGATGAATTGGATTGAAAAATATGCGTTCCATGGACTACTATACATGCCTCAGTATGAGATAGACACCAAGTTGTTAGAAAATTTAATGCATACACATAACAATTATGATTTATATTTCCATGTTGCATTACAGTCACACCAATTTATCTTCATAATAACACTTGATGATATTCATCGTTTAATGGGGATCCCCCATCAAAATACATTTCTTGTATTAAGAAAAACCATTCTACATGTTCAGGAAAAGAAATTTTTTAGATTCTTGTTACAATATTTAAGTTGAGGTTGAGGTTAAAAGTACCTCAAAAAGTGGGATCAACAATCAATCAATCAAATACCCCTTTCTCTTTGCCATGGATGATTTTTTCCCAGCTTGCATCATTTTACATCCAAGATAAATTTACTTTACTCAATGGGAAATGTACTACCTTATCCATATCCTTTCCAGTGTTAGATTCAATTTGTGTTTATATATTTTAACAAGGATTCAATTTGACCTTTGAAAAACCATTTTGAATCGTAGTTAATTCATTTATTCTTCTTGTTCTATTATTCCTTTCTATCATGATGGTTTTCATGCATTGAAATAAATAAATATTTGAACTACACTACATGAGAAGATTGAACAATATAAAATTTATATGGAACGAGAGTTGGTGAGAATTTTGTTTTTAAAGCATTATCTATTGATTCTTTTCATAAAAATAATTATTCTAAAATAAATTCCAAAAAAATATATAATCTATTTTACACAGGTCAAAAAAGCAAAATAATGGCTCGACATGTTGTTGCAGTTCATAGACATAACACTGTTAGGCCTAAGGGGGATAGTGAAAATTTTGAGGTTGATGTCTCCATTATCGATGACACTATGATGGTCACTATCACTCAATATCCTACAAGTAGAATAAAATTCATGTGTAATTCATTTGGGTTACTACACTCCCATAACAAAACACATACTTAGGCTAATTCAGTTTTTAATTAATCCTCACTTCACAGTCATGTTAATTTTTATTAATTTTTTTATAGACTACATATAATTTGATTCTTGAAAATGGCATGTCATTTTCCTAATGTGCAACCATGTCGGAAACATCACCCATGGTGTCCAATGCTCCAGACACTACTTATATACCTAAGCAATAGGAGATTCGATATGCATAAATTTTTCGCCCTTTAAGTTTTTATATGAATAAATTGTACATTTAGGTTTTATTTATAATATTCTTGGTCTTAGGATTTTATCATTCAATTTAAATGTTTTTACTTAAAATTAGCGCTTGTAAGGCCACCACCTACCTTCCATATCGTGTCACCGTATATCAATTATGGACAAAAAATACATTCACGCCGTATAAAATCCATATTGATTTAATTTTTTAAAGTTATTAGTGTTATCTTATTTCACTTCATACATACAACAAACTAATATTATTAAATTATTTATGATTGTAGAATTTTTTCAACCTCAGTCTCATGTTCAACCCATGGCCACCCTCTCTGCTCAACACTTAAGGATTACACGCCCACCTCTCCTTCCACCTCATGGTAGGGGTAAGAGGATAGTTTTCCCCAGAATGACGAGGGGGACAAACAATTATACCACTTCATATTTCCCTAAATTTTCATTGGGTGACATGCTGAGTGCGAGAGGAAATTCGTTTTTAAATAATTAGATATGGATAAGGATTATTTTGGCTTGGAAAACCTTTACGACATGGAAGAATCATGGAAACAACTATTCAATAGCTATGATCTTATTTAGTTTACACATAAGGAGAAACTAGTGCCACAAAAAAAGTCACTTTAGATCCTCCTTCACTAATTGCGGAGAAATTTTTTTATGACGATTGAAAAAAAAATAAGTTGATATTGTTAAGGTTGATAATTGTACAACCCTTGTGTTGGAAATTATTTTTCCTGATATTAAGGAATTAAGGATATGGGAGATCATAGAAAAAATATCTAATCAAAGAGGTTAATGATTGATATCATAATTTTTCACATAAGGAACAAGTTTTTTCATTTATTAAAAATGAACCAATTAAGATTGATGCCTTACTTTCTCAAGCACATACTAGGAATATTATGAACAATAATAATTATAATAATGATAAGGAGAATATATTTTTCTAGGGTTATGGTGTTTCCTCTAACTGGAAGGCATGGGAGTGCAGTTCTTGGGGCTTACAGGTTGGTTCCCCTTCCCACAATGATAAGATTGGTGACTTCTAAGGTGGTTAGGCCTCTATTATTTCTACATCTCACGTGTGACCTTATTTTGTTGTTGTTTATTTTTCCAACCTTGAAAGAGGTGTTAGGAGCGGATGTCTTTTAAACCCATCTTGCAACTCAACTATTCTAAAATTCAATGAATATTTCCTCCTCAAAGTTCGTGAGATGGAGAGAAACTACAACGAACTGGGTCTCATATATTGGTTCAACAACCTCTGGCCCAAGGTTGACTATCTACATTGGTGGATTATTGAGCATTGGAGCCTGAAAATAAGTGATAAGGTAGATCTATTCCCCTGTGCCAAATATTATTTTATTGTCATGTTCAACTCTTGTGAAGAATGATTTTATTCACAATGAGTACAGGGTGTGAGCAAACCACAGGCTCTTTTCTAAACCTTTGTTCCCTTCTTTTGATCCTTCACAAGATAAATTTAAAACCCCCCCTATTTAGGTTCACCTTCCTGGCCTTCCATTGTAAGTTTGGAATTGAAAATTCCTTGAAGCCATCCAGAATACCTTGGGGACTTGTGTCAAACAAGATGATGTTACTATTTATTTTTTTCATACTACCTATGCAAGAATATTAGTACACCTAGATGTTTCAATGTATCTTCATGACAAGATTAATCTTTAGATTAGAGATAGATTATTGACTTAGAGGCTAGAATGAGCAACTAGCTTTCGAGTACCATATACGTTTCTCCACTAGCATTTGATGAAAGATTATTGACACCCTAAATGCAAAAATGGGGTAAATAACACTTTATGGAAGGACTCTTTATCTTCACACTTCAGATTTCATGCTACTACTAAGTTGTTTGAGGATTCTTATTTAGAGAAGTTCGCCTCAAGGGTAGAAACTCTAATGTTTTTGATGAGCCTCCTCTAGCACATTTGCATGCCCCTCTGGAGATGGTTGTGGAGAGGGAACCCCATATTTTTTGTTTCATTTCATCTCCTCTAGTGATCATTGAGAAGGAAAGGTTAGAAATAATCATTTTGGTTCATTAGGAAAATGTAAATCCTAACAATGTTGATGGTTGGACTACGGTGCAGAAGAAAAAGAAAATCCCAAGTTTAAACGATACCACTAAAATGCATTTAAGATCACATGGGAAAGATCCTAAAATATGAGGATTTGGTCCTTTTTTGGTTTCTCTAAGCTGTTAGGAGAGGTTGTTTGTTTCCATCTTCATTGTAATATCCTTTCTCCATTTGCGCTTGTGGGTTTTTGGGTCCACTAAAAAACATTTTTTTTTACCTTATCCAAATAAAATAATGATAATGTTTTAAACATAATTCTTAATATATTAAAAAATTTAATGTCGAGGTATAGTCATATTACAATAGGTGGAATAGAGACAAAACCTTGTCACTATTGCAAATGTGGAGCAAGACTTGATCATGGTGAATAATTAATATTTTTAAGACTATATTTTATCTACTTTATAAATATGGTATTTTATGTGTAGTCCAAATACCATACATTGAATACTGAAGTGGAGGTGTTAGATGAACACCTTAAAAGAGTAAGAGATTGTGTGTGGGGAGAAATAGTATTCAAAAAGAATTTTTTTGTTTTAAACAAGAAGAACAATACGTTTTTATGGTTTATAAAGTAGCTTGGATTGGATCTTGATATTCTATTTTAAAAAAAAACTGATGAGCATCGTACTCTCCTTTAAACAAAAGATGCAACTAGCATGGACAAGTAAAATCCTGAAAATTTTAAGTTTTTTTGTAAATGAATTAGTATAGTATTGTGTTATTAAAGATAACACAAATATTTATGTTTTAGAAGTTGCTACCAAGATAGTGATCCAAACGAAGAAAAAATATTGATGTCAAATATTTTATTTGTCATATAAAATCTTTACATTTTTTAAAAAACCATGAACCTCACATCATACATATGCCACCTTTCAAACTATGCGCATTTACAACACATTTCTCTAGCATCATATTCTCACACATCACACTACCCTATGATTCACTATAGTTCCATGGTTCATGCTCAACTATTGAGGGGTCTAGCTTTGAAATGATCCTCACCACACTCATTAACACTTCACACTCCATGATTCACCAATCTATATTTCTAGTGCACATATTTAAACCACTTCCCGATGACACACTCTTATTTTGTGGCTCATTCTTGACTATTGAGGGGTATGTTATAAATGTACCTCATCTCTTTCTCATACACATTTGCTCACGGGGCATGCTTCTCCTATTACAGTCACTTTGCATTCCATTCCATTCAAACTCACAACATACAGCATATCTTGGTTGCACACAATATTTCTCTCTTATACTCGTTACATGTACATTGTGTTTCCATGCTAGATGTTAGGACATTAATATTTAGTCCTCTCATATATTTGTTTCTAATTAATAATTACAAGGGTAATTATTATTGGTAAATGTTATAATGACTTATTTACATGACAACTCATATAATAATTATTTGTTAAGTGAGTTTGGTGTTTTAAATGACTCGTGTATATTAAAATTTATTTGAGAGACTTGAGGGAATATTTTCTAAACCAACCTCCCTAATTATATCTGTTGTGTTTCCTATATATTTATAACATTTCCTTCATGAGATATACATAGAGAAGCTTAATATTATTGTGGGAAATTCTTGCATAAATCTAGTTTTCCTACTTTATTTGGTGTGAGAGTGATGGCTTCCTAAGTTTTTGATTGTTCCTATTATGAGAGATTCCTTTTATTACTATTTTTTGTAGTAGTAGTTTATAGGTACTTTCTTGCAACCGTCGTGATATTCTTTAGGTGTGTGAACTACCCAATATTCTTCTGCATGTCTATTGAGTTATCTTCTTTTCCACGTCTCAACAATTTCATAGTAGAATCGTTAGTCTCCCTGAAGAATTGCAGATTTGTTCTTGTCATCATGCATAGAGAAAAGTGATGCAAAGTATACTTACGTGAATGAAAGGAATTAAGGATGAAAAAATTCTGTATGTGGCCTGATCCAGTGTTTATTTATCTCTTCTGCCAGCATTTGAATCTTGGTGCTCACAGATCTATTTAGATATAACCTTCATATAAACATATATATTATATTTTGAGTTGCATTCGAGTTCTTATGCCTATATCACATCATCTGATCATTATTTTCATGCTATATTCTCTTACGATACATTACATATCAATGCTTCTATCGGATCTTATGCTATTAACAATACCATGAGCAGCTCATCATCTCCTATTTGTGTTTGTTCTATTACACTCGCTTCCTCATTGCTATAAATTACCCTCTCTTGTAACTATCATATCCAATTCCTAAATTTTATGGTTATGTCAATATTCTAGTCACAATGGGTCCTCTACACATGCCTTTGACATTTCTTGTGGCACATTCAATAAAAGGGCATAATATGCTCTTAGGTGTTCCCGGGCTCCATGCTACTCAAGCAATAATTTAGTGGAATCACTTATGTCTAAATTTCATTCACAACGGGAAATGCATTATTATCAATGGTGTTCAACCCTACACATTGTGGCTATATCCTCCTCTTGATATTTCCATAGCACTCGTTAGAGAATTTAGGTCCACTAGACGTCTCAAATATAAATCACAGTATGCTCCTAGCTCTCTTTTTCCCACACGATCTACTCGAACTCACCGATACACTAGTCTATCTCATTATCCTAGGTCGAACACTTGAACACATCCTTCACATAGGTGTAAATCAGCTCCATAGTCTCATTCACATAGGTATTCATCACTGCCTAGGTATCATGCACATAGGGCTCATTCACCGATTCATCATCTATCTCATACATCACCAATGTCATAGCATGGTCACATGCCTTTATCTCCAAAAACATCAGGTGGAGTAACCTTTCCCTTCACTTTTATCAAATATCTTACTTATCATCATACACTTTGGGGGCATCATGCTTACACTTCCCCCTCTTATAAATATAGGGTGTCTCGCATTTCTATTATCAAACTTCATGCTTTGCATCTGGTCTACGTTAGGAATCTTAAACACATTGATACACATAACTTGTATCATCATTACCCTATGAAGTACTCTCGTGATAAAATTCACACTTGACTGATGAGGGAATATTATAGAACAATTAACTGCAGTTTGACTAAGTTGTATTTTTGTAACCAAGGATATTAATGCCTCATTATATTAGCATGTTTATTTTTATTCCTTTATTTATTAAGGATAAATGATAAAAATAGGATGCATGGGCTAGTACAATTTTTGTTTATTTTTAGTATGAGTGGGATGAGTAAACCTGTTATATATTGTGTGCATTAGCAAAGCACATAAGAGAAAATTTTGGATACAGGATTGTTGAAGCATATTTTGTCATTTTTTCCTTTGAATGAAAGTTTATTTCTGCCTTTCTAATTATTTTCAGCTTTGTTTATACTTTATTATTTCTTGTGAGTTTCAAAATTCCCTGAGTGATCTTCTTACCTTTCTGCACATTTAGTTATATCTGCATAATATTAGTGTGTATATTTATCTTAACAGTATTTTTGTGAATCATTCCCTCAATATATCAATTATTTTCCTTAATAATCTACTGAAAACTATTGGTTTGTGCATCAAGAATCCATTCTCAAATATTTATGCATGTACTCAGTCGAATCCCTCAATAAGTTTGGTGTATCACCCTAATTTTTCAATTCATTTACAGTCATCATTTTACTTTCAAAACCCCAAAAAATCAGTTTAGGATACATCAAAGAAGGAACATGCCTTGATACTAGAGACTCACATCAATAATAGGTATACCCACTGACCTGAGGTTTTTCCATTTTATCTATGAAAGAGAGAGATCTAGAGAAATCGTAGAACCCCTACAATCATCTCTCCACAGGCTACAATTTCAAGAGATAATAGGAGATTTTGGAAATTTTTATTTAGGTGATGATGACCCATGAAATATTACTAGTAAAGGTGATGTTCATATAAAGCTTCAGAATGAAAATCCATGGGTATTGAAATATGCAATGCATGTGCCAAGTGTCAAGATAAATCTAATATTTGCATGGCAACTAGGTGAATATGGATGTGTGGTTACATTCAAAAATGATTCTTGAAAGGTAACCAAGGGAGCCCTTGTTTTGGAAAAATGAAAGAAGGTAGGAACTTTATATCAATCTACCTGTGTTACCGATTCCCTTTTTTGCTATCTACTACAGATTCATATGAAAGCATGTGGCATAATCGGCTAGGCCATATGAGTGAAAAAAGAATGTATATCTTAAAGGCTAAGGGTAAGTTATCAGAATTTGAAAGATTTAGATCTTGATTTTTGTGAGCACTGTGTCTTTTGAAAGCAAAAGAGAGTGAGATATCTCAAAGTTGGGGCAACTAAGAAGGAGCAGAAATTAGAACTTGTACACTCAAATGTGTGGGGACCATCTCAGGTAGATTCTCATGGAGGATCCCAATATTATGTTACTTTTATTGATGATGCTACAAGAAAGGTATGGGTTTATTGTATTAAACATAAATTTTATGTTTTTGAGACTTTTAAAAGATGGAAAGCCCTTGTTGAGAATGAATCAAATTCTAAGTTAAAGTGCCTATGATCTGACAATGGTGGTGAATATTGTAGCAAGGCTTTTCAATGATTATTGTTCAGTGAATGGGATAATTAGAGAAATAATGGTTCTAAGAACACCACATGAGAATAATGTTGCAGAGATAATCAACAGGGAAATCATAGAACATGCTAGAAGTATGAGGATACATTTTAGATTGCCCTTACAGTTTTGGGCAAAAGTAGTTGATACAACGGTTTATTTGATTAACCATGGGCCTTCAAGTTCACTATATGGAGGAATACCAGAGGAAGCTTGGACTCGAAAAGGAGGTAGATATTTCTTTTCTTAAAGTTTTTGGTTCATAATCTTTTATGCATGTTGATAAGGAAAATAGCAAAAAGTTGGATGCAAAATCCAAGAGATGCACTTTCATTGGTTATGGATTTGGTGATTTTAGATTCCATTTTTAGGATTTAGAGAATTCTAAAATTATTAGGAGTCATGATGTTGAATGGAATGAAAAGAGAATATATAGGGATCAAATTTTGGTACCCAATGATGAACCGGTTGAGAAGTTTGTGAATGAAAATGGACTCTCAGATTTAAAAGTTGATACCAACAGGGTTACACAGTAACCGGTGTTGGTTGACCCCTAATCGACATCAGTCAACAGAACTGATATTGGTTACAGAAGAGTAGAACTGACATCGTTTATAAGAACCAACGTCGATCACTGACAGATTTGGATACAAATGTCCAAGAGGTCCAGAATGAGTCTCCAATACCCCAAACTCATGTGAGAAGGTCACAAAGGGTAAGTAAACCTCCAAAAAGATTTACACCTTCTCTATTTTATTTATTATTGATTGATAATGATAAACCAAAGAGTTTTGAAGAAGCAATGCAGGATAAGACCCACGTGTAGTGGGAGCATGGCATGGATGAGGAGATGGACTCCTTGGAACAGAATCAAACTTAGGATTTGGTTAAGTTTCTAGCAGGTAAGAGGACATTGCAGAACAAGTGGGTTTACATGCTCAAGGAAGAAGAGGGTGGACATAAAAGATACAAGGCAAGTCTTGTAATAAAAGTATTTACACAGAAAGTAGGGATTGAATTTGGTGAAATATTTTCTCATGTTGTTAAGATGACTTCTATTCGTACTGTATTAAGTTTAATTATAGTAGAGGATTTGCATTTAAAGCAACTAGATGTGAATATGGATTTCCTTCATGGTTATTTGGATGAAGAGATTTATATGCAGAAGCCACTTGGGTATGAAGTCAAGGGTAAGGAGAAATTAGTGCGCAGGTTGAAAAAGAGCCTATATGGGCTCAAATAAGCTCCAAGGAAATGGTACATGAGGTTTGATAGTTTTATGCATGAACATGGTTACTTGAGATGTGAATTTGACCATTGTGTTTATTTCAAGAAGCTTGAAAATGGGAGTTATATTATTTTGTTACTATATGTGGATGATATGCTTATTGCAGGATCTAGTATACAGGTCATTGGTGAGCTTAAGGGAAAACTAGGTCACACATTTTCTATGAAGGATTTAGGAGCTGCAAAAATAATCCTTGACATGTAAATACTCAAAGATAGGATAAACAAGAAATTGTATTTGTTTCATGAGGATTATATCTACAGGGTGTTAGAAAGGTTCAAGATGCAGAATGTAAAATATGTTAGTACACATATGGCTAGACATTTCAAATTGAGAAAAGATCAGTGTCCATCATCACATGAGGAGGTCAAATACATGACACGAATACCATATACTTCAGCAGTTGGGGAGTCTTATGTATGCTATGGTTTGTACCAGACCAGACATTACACAGGCAGTGGGAGTTGTGAGTAGATATATGGCCAATCCAGGTAAAGAGCATTAGAAAATAGTCCAATGGATACTCAGGTATTTGAAAGGGACATCTAGCATGCCATTATGCTATGGAGGTTTAGATATTTCATTATGTGGCTATGTTGATTCGGATATGGGTGGAGATCTGGATGGTAGGGGGAGCACTACTGGATATATTTTCAAATTAGGTGGGATGACAGTTAGTTGGATTTCAAGATTGCAGAAGGTTGTGGCTTTGTCTACTATAAAGGCAGAACATGTTGATGCAGCTACAGAGGCTAGCAAGGAGATGATATGATGAGTAGGTTTAAGGAAGAGTTGGGAAAGGAGATCACTAGATGATTGTAAACTGTTTAGTGACAATCAGAGTGCAATTCATTTGGCAAAGAACTCAACATTTCATTCGAGAATGAAACACATTCAGTTGAGGTATCACTTCATACGGTAAGTATTAGAGTATGGGAAATTGAATCTGGAAAAGATTCATATGAGTAAGAACCCTGCAGATATGCTAATGAAGCCATTAGCTCAAGAAGAAGTTGAGGCTACACTCCACTTCTAATGGTCTTAGAGTTTGAGGCTTGAAGAGGAAGAAACAAAGATAATGAAGGATCCAAGAATGATGTTGTACATGTATGGTGCATTAATTAATCTTCAAGTGGGAGATTATTGAGTTATGGAGGCTCAATTACTTCAGATTAACATGCAATGTGAAACTTGCTAGAAAACACAGTAACCATCATTGGTTATAGAGGGACTGACATTGGTCACCTATAATCGGCATCGATCAGGCAAGGAGGAACCGTCATCAATTAGGGCTAACTGGCATCGGTTACCTGTGCGGGAGTGTTTTAATTAACTCTCAAGAATTAGATCTATTTTTAGCATTAAAGCAGATCTATTAATTGTAATTATATGGCTAAGTGCCCTAATTTTGTATATGCCTATATAAGCATGAAAGCTAGGGTTTAAAAGTAAGAATTAAGAAGAACTTGCAAAAATTTGATGATTATTATTAGAATAATCATGTGAGAGATAATTCTTGGAGAAGAAACAAAATCTTGAGAGAAAGAACATACTGTACATCTGAGAGGTGTGGAAGATTGTAAATATTCAGTTGTATATCTTTCAAAGCTTTGGATAATAGATTGGCTTGTTTCTTGGTGGACGTAGCCCACACTGGGTGAACCACATTAAATCTGGTGTTGGATTTATATCTCTTGTTCTATATATTTCTTCTGGAAGAATATCCACTTTTATTCGCATGTATGCTTAGATCTGATATATTATCTGTACAACCGGTGTGCTAACCCTAACAATCACCCTTTTGCATTAGTCTTAAAAGTATGCCAGTTACCTTAGAGCTTTGTAGATCTACCAGCTTTCATTTTCCTTCCCTCATAATCCTCTTTGTCATCCATCAACCACCTCAAAAAACTCTAAATCTATCCTCACTCACCGTCGAATCTACTAGTCACCGTCAACCCGATCTGTATATGTCTTCTTCGTTTGTCTCCCCCCTTCTCTATCACCTATTTTCCAGTCCCTACAACATCTCAGACCCTTCCAACCTTTCTATTTTACATGCTTAACAGTCCAAATCTTGCTTGTAGCCACCCACTCGTCGTCAATCTATACCAATTGCCATCAACCTGATCTACATTTGCCATTTTCTTATCAGATATGTCAATTTTCTTGCATCCTTTCTATTTCTCTAGCATCCCAATATCAGATCTAGAGCCTCTTCAGTATTGCAGAGCCCGATTCAGGTATGCTTTCTACATTCTTGCTAATTTATTCTACTGTCGTTTTTGTCGATCGTCCTTGTTAGTCTCAGGTTGTTGTTGAACTGAATAGGTTTGATCTATTTTTATCATCATTTATCATTAGAATATCATTGTCTTGGCGTATCTAGCTTAGTTCAAGTCTTTGTTCTAGTCTGTCTTTTAACCCTCTTTTAACATTATCCAATATCATTTATCATATATTTTTATCAAAGTGGGTTGACATCCATCCCTAGGAAGTTATTACTTTTTAGGACTGAATTTTTCAGGAAACCCACCATCTTATCCACTAATCCATTTTCATGTTTAGTTTCTTTTTGTTGTGCATGTTATCAAGCTCATAGTAGAGATGATCTTTATGCCCATATTCTTTATCTTCATCCTCAACATCATCACATATCATGAGGTATCCTTAAACCCTCTCATAATTTGAAGTTTCCTATTTATTTGCATACATTTCATCAAATTGAAACATGAGCGGGAAAAATTGACCAACATTTTGGCACGCCCGGTGGGACCCAACCTTTATCTTTCATGAGTTATTTCTTTTCATAATTTCATTTGCATTTTCTATTTCTTTATTTCTTTCTACTAATTCTGCAGGTGGAGCTTCACTTGCTTGCATGCTTTGGGGATCTTGCTTTCTTGGATCAACAATTCGTCGTGCTTAAATTACAAAAAAAGAAAAATATCGTTAACAAGGTATTCTTCATTTTGTCCTTATTTTCTCTTTTTACATCTTTCCCTTCTTTTTCTATGTGATCTCATTGAATTTCACATTTTTTTTGGGGTTAAAAAGAACACCTTCATGCTTTCTTGCTCACATAATATAAGTAGGAGGTAATCCTTACATCCACACTTCTTCCACACACAACCAAATTCACAAATCAATTAACACATCTAAAACATATTCTTCTAGGTGGAACTATTGACATTTCATTACCCAATAGGAAAGTTGCCATGGTGTTCAAACTGTGTAAGAATTGTTTTGATTATTGGTATAAAGGCTAAGTGACCTGACACACCTATCGCTGTGGTGTGTGTGAAGTGAGGGGGTATACCTCAAAACCAAGCCACGTACCGGTAATCATCACCGATATGAGCCTCACGTACCTTTGGGTTTATCGAGGATGCCAATTCCAAGATAACCCAAAACCATCCTTAGATTGGCCACTTCTTAGTTTCCCTTTGAGCCCATTTTTTTTCTTTTTCACACTTTTCTAATAAACAAGATAATTAACACTTTCTACTTGATTTGCTTGTCATATTAAAAATCAACATAAGTTCTTGTATATTATTTCATGCCTGTTATAACTCATTCTCAAGCTAGAAAAATGGAACAATCAACCTCATCTAACAACATACCCACTTCCAAAAATATTTCCCAACAAACATCCGCCTTTTCCATTGCTTCTTCCACACTTTAATCACCTCATCTTTGGTTTCCCAACCTATTGTCTCTATGGTTTCTTTTCATGAGTCTCATATGTTCTAAACCAATTTCAATGTTGAAACCAATCATTTCTTCAATTATCATTCTTTTCCCTCTATACTAGATACACCCCATCTTTCACTTCCTTTGGATCCTTTGTATCTACCACCATCCCTCACGCCTCACGGGTGCGTGGAGTTTCAGGGGCTCCTTGATGCAATCCCATTGCCCTTCACGATTAACTTGTGTTGGAATGTGGATGATGAGTAGTAATTGATGTCAAAAGCATATTAATGACAAATGAGGATGCAAGATAAATATAAGGAGCTTGGAATTAGTCAAACAAGGCAAGACAAGACCAAGGTCTTGAGAACACCTGACTAAACAATGACTTTTTGAGCGGCTAGTGACATGTACAGCCAAGGTGATGATGTGAGAGCATACGAGGATGATTTATTACATATCCTAACTTGTATATGATGTGGAAATAAGGTCATAAGGATGAATACAAGGGAAAATGAGTGGAATTGGTGAGACTAGCTCAGTTTAGCAGGCCTAACCCCTAGGTCTAGGTAGAAAAGTCAACTGGAATGGAGTGAAGGCTCAAGGTTGATGATGAAGCATGGTAGAGGCATGAAACACATAATAAGACATGCTTAATGGGATACATGGTGAAGAACATGACATACTTGATGAGATATAGTGTACAACTAGCTCAAATTGACCTAGTTCTAGGAGCCAACACGAGGGTATGAAGCAAAAAAATATGTATCAAGAAAATACAAGCATGGTAAGTGTGTAGGGAAATTTTCAAGAGTACTCATATTAAGCTTTATGTCACAAATCAACATTTCCAATTCTCTATTGGTCACCTCAACTTGCCCATTTGATTGTGGGTGATAAGGAGACAACTTCTTATGTTTTAATTGATATATCTCCATAAAAGTGATGATTACCCTTGACATGAATCATGGCCCTTGGTCTGACACAATTGATCTTGGCTCTCCAAATATTTGGAAGATTCGTTCATAGAGAGAATCTACAACCTTCTCATCTCTTGCATGTGGAAGTGCCTGCACTTCAGCCCATTTGGTAATGTAGTCAGTACAAGCTAATATATACTCCTTACCTTGGGAGGTTAGGTCAAATGGCCCAATGAAATATAGACCCCACTTCTCAAATGACTCTAGAACTCTAGAATAACTTGTGGTTGGAGGGGCATATTTGATGTGAATGTTGGTTTACCCATTCTTTTGCATTTATCACACCTCCACACACACTTCTTGACACCCTTGAACAAGGAAGGCCAATAGTATCCAAATCCTAGGATTTTATGAATGGTTCTTTTCACCGAATCATGGCCTCCTGATGGTTCATCATGGTATGCCTGTAGGATATCAAATATTTCATTCTCAACAACACACATGCATAACACATGATCAGGACCACATTTAAATAAGATTCCATTCAACCAAGTCTACATCACACTCTGCTTAATTAATTGCTTCTTTTGCTTGGGTGTGAATTTTTTTGGAAACTTCCATGTGGCTAAGTAATTAGCAATGTATACATACCAAGGAGAGGTAGTAGATAGTGCAAACAAATGTTCATCTAGAAAGTCATCACTGACTTTTCCCTCTTCTTCTAAAGTTGTGAGCCTGGAGAGGAAAGTTGTGAGCCTGGAGAGGAAGTCAGTAACAACGTTTGACTTCCCTAGTTTATCAATAATTTTAACATTGAATTCGTACAGTAGCAATAACCATATGATAATTATGCCATGAACTAAAGGTTTATTCATGAGATATTTAATGGCAGAGTAGTCAGTATGTACAATGACTTAATATCCGGTAATATAATGTCTAAACTTATTTATTTCATACACCACAAATATGAATTCTTTTTCAGTTGTTGTACAATTTTTCTCAGTAGAAGAAAGATTTTTACTAATATAGTATATTACATGCATGGGATGTCCTTCCTCTTGCTGTCCCAGGAAAACACCTATTGCTTCATTGGATGCATTGGTTTGAATGTGGAACGGTAACTACCAGTTGGGACCTCTCAACACTGTAGTATTGATCATTTTGTCCTTAATCAAATCAAAGGCCCTTTGACATGTTGTTGTCCAGTCAAACTCAGAATATTTAGTTAATAGAGAAAACAGTGGAGAAGTAATTTTTCTAAAATATGAGATGAACCTATGATAATAACTAACATGACCGAGAAAAATTATTACCTCAGTTTGATTGGTGGGTGAGGGCAACTTCACGATGATCCTTACTTTATCTGGGTCAACCTTAATTCCTTTAATTGAAACATGATGACCCAAAAATATACCTTGTTTCATCATGAACATGAATTTTTCATGGTTTAAACAATCATAAAAATGTGTTTTCTTAGATATCCCTCCTTCAATAAACCACAAGCTACACGCACAATCCATATGCCATTGTCTCAAGATTTACTCCTTTACTACTATGAGTTACAATTTTTTTATATATCTTATCTAGCATGGTATGTTTTCAAATAATAATTATCAAGTGAATACATGTCTTCCACACACATGATACTTACAAGGCTCATCTTTTAGATGAGAACATATGTTTCCAAAGGTAAATATCCTACACACAAAAATCCTCTTTTTTATTGTCAATAGAAAAAATGGCTAACCTTAAGTTAAAGGAATGGTTCTAGTTACTCTTTACCTTGCCATGAAGGTTGATTGGTAGTGCCCTTTCAGGATAGTTTTCCCTGGTGCCTTATCAGTGACAGATGAGATGTGAGAAGTTGGTACAGGTCATGGCAAGGTCATGTGAGCATGGGAGCAGCCTAGGAATAGTGTCTATAACATGTGTGAGCAAAAAAAGGCTCAATTTAACTCCTGGAGTCAAAATTCAAAAGTGCACAAAAAGTGGCTTTGAGAACTGACAATGTTTGCTAAGGTAAATAAGATTGGTCAGAGATTCATAGGAAAACCTATGGCTAAAAACACATGGAATGTGTATAGGGATGTATTGTAATGCTCCATGTCAAATTTCATCAGATTATGTAATGGGGATTTTGAGTTATTCAAGTTTTTCTAAAACAACCCTCTTGGAAAATGCATTTTGAGGCTTGTATCTTCTTAGGTTACAAGAAAAAATATGAGAGCCTTCTTCAGATAAATCATAGAAGGAATTTTTGTAATAGTAGAGACTCCAAGCCTGAGATAATGCAAAAAAAATTTAGGTCAATTGGACTTGTTTTGAAAAGTTATGAGCATTCTTCTACATTGATTTTCTCTCTCCAGGGCTCCTTCTTGAGTTAAGAATAGGATCAAATTTGAGTTTATTTGACTCTAAATTCATTATCTTTAAATTGATAAAACTCCTCAAAGGTGCTAAAACCTCATCAAGTTATTAAATGATTGTTCCCAGTGTCAAGGTTTAATGTTCCATACGGGTATTGATCTTCTTCAAGTCAGTGATTGTCATCAAGTCAAAGTGAGAATTCAAGGTACAATAAGGGTATCGAATGAAATGGTTTTAATAGTTTAGAAATGATAATCCATGTATTGTTAAGGTCCTCACAAGTTAAATGACATTTTGGATTCTTCTTCTCCATATGTCTTATGTAGAAATTGATTTGCACTGCTAAGTCCATGTACTCTGATTCTACATGAAGTGAGTTTCTATTCAAGATTTTGATCATCCTTTTAGTAAGGAGTTGAAAATAAAGGAACCATTAAGATTTTGTGTTCAAATATCCTTTAATTTATAAGTAGAAATTCAACAGAAATAAATCATTAAAGGGTATAAGATAAGTGGGTTTAGTATATGAAACCCTCAATTGAAAGTATTAAATATGAGAAACCTAATATTCAACCTGGTTAGCTGAGGAAAGATATTCAAATTAGGTTAGAAAACATTTTGATGTGTTAAAATGATTGGGTTGTTCAAGTTCAAAAATTCCTTTAAGAATTTTAAATTCATTAAAAAGGTTCTTAAGCCTGGAAGTAACCTGAATCAAGAAACACAAAATTTCATCTTCTCTGTACTTGCAATCAATGTTTTCTAAGAGCAACTCGTTGAAGAGAAAATTTCAAGGTCAAAATTATTGGAAATAAAATAGATTTCTCCCATGAAAACTCTACAAACTTGAAGGTAATTTTTTAAAATTGTAAATATTTTTGAAAGAATATAATTTTTTGATCTCTTTGGAATCTAATTGTCAAATTACCCTGATCTAGGGTTTCAAGAATAAAGATTTTTCTTAGACAGTTGTGAAAATTAATCTTTTTTGGAAAAATATTTATGACTTCATTGAAATATTTTTAGGTTGTACAAATCCTAGAGATCAAAGAATAAAGAAATTTGTCTGTCAAGTTTTTTTAAGAAGTATAGAGTGTAAAGATATTGGCAGAGGACTTTTATGCTATGGAAGCTTGAAACCAGTCAAGAATATTATTTAATATAGACAACATGCCTGTGTGATTATTTAATTCATGATAATCACGTTTCAATTTGGACATAGAAAAATAAAATAAGGTGTTCAAATGAACTAGTTCAGTGAGATTTCCTTTAACAAAAAGTTGGATAGTAATATGTCAAATAGTCATTTCAAATCCTAATACAAAGTCAATGTAATTGTTTGTCAAGTTAAGGCATGTGAAGAGTGATTGTGAAATTGATTCCTTTGAAGCTAAAATTAGTAAAGTTTATGTTGTAAATCATTTGAATCTTCATTCAGTTGAGGGTCATGAAACAAAGGTAATGTCAAAAGTCAGTGAAACACTTGAATTTATAAGTTCAAAGTTTTGATATAAAAAATCAGTGTTGTTGTTTTATTCAAGAAGATGAAAAATTTTGGAAAATTGAATGGAAGTCTAACAAAAGGCTCTTAACTATTTCTAGGATGTTGAATTAGTAAAAATTTAATGTTCAAGTGTCTTCAGATGTCAAAAGATGAAAAATTATTGAAAATGAATCTTAAGTGTCTCATAAAAAAACCTTAATCCAATTCTTTAAAGGTCAGAGTGAAAAAGAAGTTGATTGTATAAGAAGTTGAATTGGTGATATATATAACTTCGAATGAGTTAAAAAGGAAATGTATGTGAAAAAGTTGTAGATAAACTTGTTAAAGGATGAGAGATGAGAATACACACTTAAAGAATCTAAAGGAAATAACAAGAATGTTTGTTTGAAAATGTAAAAGTGAGTGAACTATAGAGAATATAAGGTGGCAGTAGTAAGAATGATAAGAAAGAAAAGAGGTAATGTGAATAAATGGTTGAAGATATCTAAAATGATCAAGAAAAATAGGTGAATGATGAAATGTAGATGAATCGAAACTTATATATGTAATGGACATGTTTAAAAGGTGAATGAAAGAAGAGAGTTATTGAAGAATTGATGACAAAAGAATAGTCAAAACAATGGGAAGAAAGATGGTATGATCAATGACAAAGGACAGTATACAATGAAGACAAAGAATAGTGCAGTGATAGATTTTTAAAATAAAATAGAGTTAAACACTAAAACAAGGGGAGAAATATAGGAAGATGAACAGATGAAATTAGATTCTTGAAAGTCATAAGGTGCAAAATCAGAAGAGGGTGAATTGTGATTTGTTTGAATGAAGAGTGATAGAAAGGTATCATGATCTATTGATGAAGCAACAAGGAACTAAATGATCAAATTGTAAATTTGTTATTGTATTTTCCTAAGTGGGTGCTTGGGTGATAGGAGTAGGTGCTCCTTGCAATTTGTAGCTTGTTAAACTAGCCTAGTGGGTGCTTGGAAACCTTCCAGTGGGTGCTAGAAGGATTGTGAAGTAGGTGCTTCTCAGGTTGAGTGGGTGCTCAACCAAATTGGAAATCATTGTATGTTAAGAATGGGTGTTCTTAATAAAAGGCCTTGATTTCAAGTGGGTTTTCTCCCTCTAAGGGTTTCCCACTATAAATTTGGTGTCTTGTATACTTATCTTCTTGCATGCACCTTAATTTGTGTTCATGGTTTGATTTTTAATTCTATTCAAGAAGTTTTAAAATTGTAAAATTTGATTAGCACTGATTCACCCCCCCATCCTCTCATTTCTTGTGATATCCAACAATTGGTATCAGAGCATGGTCCTCTAGAGTTAAGCCTAATAACTTGGAGGTGATCCTGAAGACACAAGCATGAATTATTTAGCTTAATCAATCTTGAAGAGAAAGTATGAGATTGCTCAATCTTTGATAGAAGGTCTGAAGAATGAGATTAAGCACATGGAAGCTCACCATGTTGAAGAACTAAATGAAGTGGCTTCATTTGTAGAAAATGTTTCAAGAGCTCTGAAACAAAAGGAGAATGACTGCATGAATCTTTAAGAAGAACTAAAGACCTTGAAGATTGAACTGGAACATGTATCTAACCAACTTGATGATTTTCAAATAAAACTGAGACAGTTTAATGAAATAAAGAATGAAGTATGTCATGCATCTATTCAAGCCAAAAGTGAAGAATGTGAGAGACTAAATACTGATTTGAATACTCTTAGAGAGGATCTGGAACAAGAAAGAAAAAGAGAATTGAAAGCTAATTCAAGCCAAGTGCAATGTCTAAGATGTTCAAAGAACAAAATGGATAATAAGGTTGGTCCCAACATACAGAAAATAAATGAATCTAGAAGCCTTCCCAAGGAAAATGGATAAATCAAATAGTCCAAGAAGGTAATCAGACAACCAAATGCATCCAGGTATGAGAGGAAATTTAATGGATATTGTTTCTCATGTTATGAATTTGGACATAGAGCAAGAGAGTGCATGAAAAACTATGAAAAAGAACACCAATGGAGATATTGTGCTACTGAATATGAATAGAACATAGTTTGTTTCAATTGTAGAAATAAAGGTCATACCACCAAGCATTTCCTAGAAGAACCTATAAGTCAAGTTAGCAATGACAGTCATTACTTAGGAAAAATAATAAATCATGTCATATGTTATACATGTCATGAAGTTGGACATTTCTCAAAGCATTGTTATAACTATGGACAAACCTAAGCATAACAGCAAGTTTTATACCTTTATGGCAAGAAAATAAAGCCTCTAACATGAAGATAAATTCTAGAAAGGAGACAAAATCTAGAAAGTCTCATGAAGCTCCTGGAAAGAAGCAAATGAAGTGGGTATACAGGATCAAGAAAGTAAAGTAAGAAGTTGAAATATCAAATACTTAAAAGAAGGTGACATTGGTAGATATGGAAGAGGCACAACAAGCTAATATTGTGTCAGGAGAAACTACCTTACATGAGATATCAACAAAGGATGAAAAAGGAAAGAAACAAGAAAACAAATCCAGTGCCAAGGATGAGAAATTTCTTCCTCAAGCAGTGGTAGAGAAGCTGTATGAATTACAACATGAATTATTATAAGGTATTCTAAGAGAAAATGAGATCTCAGGTAATGAGGTTATCTTACCTAGAAAAGAAGCTAAGAAGGTCAACAGGGTTCTGAGGACAAGAAAAGGGAAAAAGGAGTCATCATGTTGTTTTGATGACTTCATGTTGTTTTGAGATAATTAAAGACTCACATTATGCCTTCTCTAAGCTTCTAGGAGGCATATTCACTTAAATGAAGCATTGGAGTTGGAATGATTCTTCTCCATGGTGTATACAGTATGGAATATTGTGTTACCAAGTGTGTTGTTATGATTCATTTGGTTTCTATTGAGTATGAGGTATCATGATCTTAGTTCTAGTATATAAAATAGAGTATGACTGTAAACAATCTAAGTGTCTCAAAGTACACTACCTCATTAAGAGGTCTATGTGTGGTTATCATGAGGTGGCTACATAATTCTTGAGTTCAAGATGATGTGTGTCTTAGTCAGTATTTATGGGTCTGTGTTGATGTGTCAAGGCTTTAAGAAAGATTGGAAGAAAGAAATGCTCACAAGGGAGCATAATAGGTTCATGTCATGTTGAATGACTTGTCAAGTCTATCTTGTATAAGAATTCTAGGTTCTCTACATTAGATGAAGACACTTGTGAGTTAGAATGAGTAAATTTTTTTGATAACTCAAAAATCTTGTCATAAAGTTATTGATCAGAGTCACAGTATCTGTGAATCTAAGAGAGGTTGTGTCTCTTATTTCATGAAGATATATGGAGTATTGGTTTTCTCTTTATAAGGTTTTGTTTCATGTGTATTGTGTCATTTTTATTTCTTAAAAGATGTATCATGGATGTTAAGGTGCTCAATGTTCATTAAATGATAAGAAGCCTGAAGGAGGTTTGCATTTAGCATTTGGAATGTATAAATGCATCTCAGAATCTCTACAACTGGTAAAGATGTCAAAGGTACTAAAATCTTGTAAAGGTCATCTACAGGTGCAAAATCATGTAATGGTCAATTCAATGTTTTCTCAGTATACTTCACAGTATGTGTATGGATCAAATGGTACAAGAAGGGGACATTGTGATGATGAACTATAAGATTTAAAGTGGTGTCTAGACCTCTAAATGTTCTTGAAGGTGTTTCTAGGTGATCAGGCTATAATTTAACTATTTTTCACTCCAAGAGGTGGATTGTGACCATGAAGTTGCTATGGTAATGTCTAGCTTGTTTCTTAAGTTAAATTTGAGGTGCTATATAAGTTGTATGAAGAGAGGGTTGTTCTTGATATATGTACATTGAAGAGATGATCAAAATGTTTAAATATGCTTTTTGCAAGGTGTTTGTGCAAGTTTGGAAGTGACTAGTGCAAAAATCAAGATAAGTTGATACTTCACTATCTCTAACTGTGTTTATACAGTTCTCATAAATGGTAGAGATAGAAACTCACCTTTAGAGGTCAAGATGGAAGAGTAAGAAGCCAAATTTTTGAGAAAACTTTCTAAGCTCATAGGACTAAAATATTATGGTGTTTTGAAACTCCAAGTATATATATTATGTGCTTAAAATGTCATAGGATTCTATGAAGGAGTAGGTTATATGAGAGTAGGTTCTGTGTGCTTAAAATGCCTAATGAAGGAGAAGTATCTTGAAACCTTGGATGATATTCTTGGAATGTTTCATTAGAACTCATGGATATGAGTACATTACCAAAATTATGTTCAAATCAATACTGCAATATTAATGGAGGTATGTGTATCAAGATACTTTTGTGTTCTTCTATGCTACAAGGGTCTGCAGACTATGCTAGAGGTATGCCATTTTTCAAGTCTCTAAGTGTGGTGTCAAGGTTCATTAGTTTTGAAACATCATGATCTTATATCATATATAATTTTTGTGTGTTGGTTATGAGTTCCCTAAGTCTTTGTCTTCAACTTTCATATCAAAATTTCCAGTATGAGATATGTTAGGATGTTCATGAGTCTCATCATCATGCATATAAGTGTTCTTGAACTCATAATGAGTGTACACACAGTCTTTGAGTTGTGATTGAATGTGTTGAGTATGTTTGAGTTATGTGAAATGTGTCTGATCAATCCATAGTGTATATGAAGCTCTGAAAGTTTCACTTAAGTAAGAAAAAACCATATTGATTTCATTATCATTCATTCTTCAAAATAGGTTTTTCACTGTCATTCTAAGAATTCTGAGCACAATTCTGAGTTGAAATTTTTGTCTTGGTGGTATCAGTCAAGATTCCTTGAGATTTGTTTGCTAAGTTTATAAAGAGACCTTTGTAGTGAATTACTTTTTGTATGTGTCATGAGCTTCAAGTCAGGTGTTTAGAGGCTTTCATGTCATGTAACTATGATTGTATCTAGGCAAAGAAGGTGGAAAATGTCTATCTACAGGTCAGTGAAGAATATGTGAAGCATTCATCAGGATTTATTATGTTCAGGTGCAAGACTAAGGTGGTTGAGGTAGATGTCTGAGACAGGGGTATTGAGTGACCCACATGTTGAATATCTTCCACAGAAAGGAGGAGAAGTTAAATAGTGTGAAATTAGGGTCTGATTTCCACATCTACAGGTATAGGAGGCAGATAATATGTTTCCTCCAGTGAATATGAAGAAGGCTATAGGTCTGCAAGGTGTTCTTGACATCTATAAAGGGGGGAGTCAGTGGTTTGAGCTCTAGATGTTGGCTTAATAACAACAAGGTAGTATAAGGTATGTCTCAGAAAATCTATGACCATCAAGGTTAAAATATGCATAATCTCAATCAAATATGATTGAAAAGAACTAAGAATGTGGATTAGGATAGTGTATAAGTGTTTAAAGTGGTTTCAAGACAAGTATGTATGGTAAGAAGCAATATGTCTTGGTCTTCCACTAGAACATGATGGTACTAGCTCAGGGGAAGTGTTTTTTTGGTATTTAAAAATATTAGTAGCATGTTATAACATGATATAGATGAGACTAAATGATCTGAAAACTCAAGGACATTTATCCTTGTATGGTTTGAAAATAAAATAAAATGCATTGTTGAGCTTAGTCAGAGCCTAGACAATTTGGAGAATGGTTAAGAAATATGGAGTGACAGGTTGTGTGCTTCTTTCTTGACCTAATTGACATATTCAAGGAATGAATTTTTCAATCTATAGTCTGCTACAGTACTACTTAAAGGTAAACATGGGATGTGGAGGTCACATGGCATAGTTTACATGATCAGAAGATGGTTATTTGCTACTAGTTCTTTTTCTTAGTCAGTTCCTGACAGTAAAACATTTATTTCAATGATTTTAACAAAAAAATATTGTAAAAAGAGATCTCTTTCCTCTTGAATCAAGTTTTAAAGGGATCTTATGAATGGTGAATATCATCTTCTTCATATTAACATGTTCATTTCATGTGAGTGCATTAATTTCTCCTCTTAGAGTGGTATATGCCTCACACAACTCTGTAGATGTAACATCCTCAATTTAAAACACCAGAACAAGGGAAATTTTTTTTTTTTTTTTTATATAACGTTCTCTGTTATGAATTATAAAATTCAAACACACGTTCAAGATTTAATAATTGTTCTCTGCCCAAACAACACAGTTTGGATCATACAATTTCTTTTTAAAACGAATGTTCCCTGTTCACATATTTACAATATGGAACACACATTCAATGCCATTCAATCTTATAACAGATTCTATATGCTGCTGTAAATGACTCGATGAACTACCGATCCTTCCATTTTCATGGCTCGGAGTTTCAACGATCCTTCATTTCATGACTCGGCAACAACCGATCCTTCATGTACATGACTCGGCAACAACCGATCCTTCATGTTTGTTTATGCATAGTATATTTTATATACTTGTTCTCATAACCTTCCCCGGTTATCGAAGTGATCCATTTAAGAAGCCTATCTGAATATCTGTTACTGATATTCATCTGACATCCTGCATCTTAAATTAAGTGATAAGGACAACGCAACCAGCAATTGCGATACTTTGGCCAAAGATTTTCACATGCTTTGCATGATCATATTCCTGAATGTGATACACATCTACGGAATACGTCCTTCACTTCACTTCACCTGTTATCTAGAATGGTCTTTCCTGGTTCCTACCAGTCCTCATCGTTCAAGTTCCGTTTAAAACCTTCGATTCCAGCTAGTAATATGAACGGGTATAGGAAGGCACTCCTGGTAACTAAAGATACGCAGACATACGGTGTCGTTACCCCACGACTCCGTGTGTCTGATTATCTTTAGTATTCCGGAGTCACTCCGTATACCAGATCATACCCTATCTCCACCCCAGCTAAGATCTACACATTCAGCCTATGTATTCTAAATGTTTTAATTCGGGAGGGCATTGCTATATGTCAGCTGCAACATTGTGTCGTCATGAAGACCCCGTCTTCATGAAGACACCTTGCTGTAGCTGGCGTATGCCAATGTCCTGCAGAATCCTCCCATCGAGAATACACATCCTGCCCAAGTGACTTAGCCACGAGTTAATAGTTTAAGCAATTTTCAGCATCCACGCTGATCCCTTGATCCTCGTTCCGTTGCAGTTGTATATAACTAAGAGGGACTAAACTGTCCATTAGTTTGCCAAGTATCGTCTCCTTCGTATTGAAGGGCTACATTTCCTTACTTGGTTCATTTCTTAATCATTGGATTAAGCAGCCCGTACCAACGGACGTAATAAGTTTAACCTATTAAACTTAGCCAAGATGTTTCCAACTGCAACTAATTTCAGAATATTAACTTATTACACGTCATTCAAACGAGGTCTAATCTTCGAGAAATGAATTCATTTGTTTCCCCTTAACATTATATAGTTAAGGATTATTAGTTATGGATATATGTATCTTATATCCTTTATTCTGAATTTTATCAAACGGGATCATTAATGGAGTTTGAAAGCGAAGTTCGATTACTCCGAAGTTGAATTGATATTCCTTAGCTCCTAAGCTAATCCTGAATACCTTCTGATTATGAAATCATATTCTTCTTAATCCTTTTTAATGTCAATTAAAAATTCATCTTTACCCAAGTATGAACTAATTGCATTGTTCAACTTAAAAGTTGTATTTAAGTAAGAATAGATATCAGTTTCAATTCAACATCCATCCAAGGATAATGAAACAATTCCAACTCAGGAAATAACATCATATTTCCAATTTAAACAACAATATCAACTGATATAATTATTGAAAATATCACACTTGTAACTGTATTCAATATTGTAAGTCATAATTTGTACATTTGCCAATCCAGCTGATTGGGTATAGTTTTACAAAGCATCCATACAACTCATGGACAGAAGAATATATTTTCTTCTTTCACAATTCCTCAAAGAGGAATAAAAGCAACAATTACAAGTTATTTTACATCTAATCAAGAGGCATCAGAAGACAGCCAAGTCTTCATTCTAATCAAATTCCATCTGCAAAATGAATTGCACGGGTCAGTTCAATGAACTGAGCACATTAAGCACTTATCCTTAAAATAAGATGCTTCAACAAATTGTTTCAATAAAAGAACCCTGCTTTTATGAAACAACAGCAAAACATCAATCTCGAAAGGCACAAAAGAAAGATCAGCATAACCACTGAACTATCAAAAATATCATCACAATCAGCCAAGGGACTGCTGTCCCGTTTCCACATAATCAATGCAAATATCAATTTACAATATTTGTCAAGTTAGGAATACAAGTAGTTTGCTGCCTATATAGCATACAGTTATCCTTTCCACGCCTTTCATTAATAACCAATGCAAAGGATGAAACTAACTGAATATAAATCCATTACTTTCCCTTCCGTTCATGAAGCATGTTAAATTTAAAGCATTCAAGTCCAAACAAGAAAGCGAACAGCAATGCATATAGTAGCTCCCATCCAAACACTATAAAATTCATCATTCACGAATTCCAGATTTCCAACTGAATGGAAGAAGAAAGATCATTTTTCTACAACATTCATTCATATCTCTATTTCTTTCCACATGACTGTCCTAACAGTGAAATCCATACGAAAGACAAATCAAAATAACAGTTCAGAGTGAAACTTACAAAATCCACTCGGAATTCACTTTCCGGGAGCATGAATAATTTCATAAATAATCAGCTTTAAACGAAGACAGGAAAGAATTCACCATTCATATCCATACTTCATTGGGATCAGACTCCTTTAAGGATCCAAAACATATTAGTACAACATTAGGTACATCCGAGATCAAACAATATAAGGTTACATACCATATAATTGCCATAATAAAGAAAATCGTATTTCTTTCGCTGCATACTTAAACAGAAACAGTATTTCAATCATGCAGTCAATTATTTACATAATGATCTAATTCTAGTGAACGTTCCCCGTTCAGAATAACATTTATTCATCACTGTTACCTACAGCAATCCATTATTCTCATGACGATGAATTTCATCAGGATAAAACAGCAGCAAAGAAAAGAATTCATTCCCTTTTCATTTCACTAAGAAACACCATTTGTTCAAAACGAAATCAAACACCTAATCCGTGTTCATCTCAAACAAGACAGCTCATTATAAGGATAACAGAACAGTCGTTCTTATTAAAAACAAACTCTCAAGCCTGTACCGTTCAATCCAATACCACAAACAACTCATATTCAACTGTCCATACCTCTATAAGAGCAAACCCGAACCAGGTGTTAATTGTATGAGCTCGGTACAGCCAGAGCAACTCAAAAGACAAATTAGATCCCAATTTTTTTTTTCCATATGTTTCCACAAAAATCAATTCAAGTTCGAATTCTCCAGATAGTTCAACCAGCAGACAGGCATCAACCATAGGACGCAATGAAATCCATTTTTTTTTTTTTCATTACAGTATATAGAAATACAATCATTTTTTTTTGCATAGAATTCAATCAAGTGGAAACTGTGTCAACAGTCCGTATAAGAAGACCAACAGCATTCATATAATCACAGTGAAACCACCTTATTCTTTCAACAAGTAGAAACGAAATCCATAGATAACTTTAAGAAGGAAAAACAGTTATCTTTTTCCCTATTTCACGAATACCCAATACGTATTCGCTTAGTTCCTACTCAAGAAAAGGTACAGCAATGATATTATTGCTTAAACTTCCTATGGTTCGAGTTCAATTACTCACAGTAAACCCGAATGCCACTTCCATCCAAAATCCAAACAGTACAAGAAGAAGGGTCTACTTTCTTAAAGAAAATTTCTATAAGAACTACTTCATCAACCATTATTCCCTTCCTTTCAGTTTATTAACAATAAACGGTTGTTCATTAGTGGAAACAACTCATAAAAAGAAAGTGTACAGTCACAAGATATATATATATATAATTTCCCATATATAATATTCAAGGGATTTCCCAATACGGTCAAACGTCCAGCACACAGGAAGATACATCATTCGAGAATTTACAAGACAATAAAACTCAACAGTCAAGACAATATTTCCATATTGTTTTCAAATGACAGCAAGATCCAATGAAACCCATTTCATAGAAATATACACGGCTGTATCTTCATTTTTCCCTTTTTGTTTACATGCAAGGACAATTCCCCATATAGCAGCAAGAAAAGATTGCACTTAAAGAGACAATTTCACCACAAGGGCGATTGCACAGCCTATTCCAATTTCGAACAACACGAACAGTGAAAGGAATATCCACATTTCAAACCATTTATACAGTCAACAATCAATACTGAAAATCATTTCCAACATGATTCGAGCAAGAACAAATCAAGGCAGAGCAACCAGAAGCAAATCTCCTTATCATTTCCCAAAGAAAAGAAGCAAGAACCAACAAAATCCATTTCCAAATCAACTCAACAGCAATCATGCGATCCCAACCCAAGAGCAGGGTTGTTTTAATGAAACATTTAATCAAAGCAAAGATTTTAAAGAGAAGGGCTTAACATGCCTGAAACCTCTTTTCCAGAGCTCGAAGAAAACGTTGTTTGCCGTGTTTTTCCTTCCACAGCAACAGCACAAACTCTCCAACACTTCCTTCCTTCTTCAGGCTTAACAACAGCCTCCAAATCTCCACAAAAATGTCAAATGCCAAGAGCTGATTCGACCAAACCAGACCAAGAAACCAAATGCAGAGCAACTTCACAAAAGGCTCGAACCAACAAAAATGAAAATCAATTTTTTCCTCATGCTGTTTCCAAGGCGAGCTGGTCGCGAGGACCGAAAACCATCAATGCATTAAAGGCTTTTCCTTTTTCCTTACTTTCCACGCCACCGCCACTTGGGTTGGCGAGTTTTAAATTTCAAAATTTCCATGCAAACTGAATTTGGCTCTATTTCAAAATAGATGCCTCTAAATTCCTTACCTGCCCCGCCAAAACTGGCGCCGTCCACGTAGGGACAGTTCATTAAATGCCAATGAATGCCTCCTTCCCATCCTTATCCCTTTCTTCCCAAGGGTCTGCGTACCCCTTAGTTTAGGATTAGTTTAGGTTACATAACTCATTCGACCTAGGTCTTAGTTAAACCTTAGGTTTTAGAATTTAGGTTTATTTTTCCCTCTTTTTTTTTTGTAATTTAAAAATCCACTTAGGATAGTAGTGTAGGATGTATGTTAGGTCTTAGGGTTAGTTTAGGTTTAATTCACACTAACCACTAACACTAACAACTTCCTTCCAGCCCCTTACTAACATTCACGTTAACGCAGAGCAGGACGTTCCGTCCTTTAGATTACATGCCAAGGTCACCCGTGTCCAGGCGTTTCTCGCCCCACGAGGTCCCAAATTCGACAGTACAGGGTTCAAGAATCGAACCCCTGTCGTTGGCATTTTCGTGCTAGCTATTCACACCTGTAATCAGGCGCTGCACGCTCATAATAATCCTAGTCCAGTTCAAGTGTGAATTAACATAGAAAACACAAGAGGACCTCAGCATACTTGAATCAATGGAGTTGATTCAGGGTATGCTGTCAATCAGCACAAGAGCAAACAATTATACGACAATCTGTCGTCACATCAGCAAACACACAAGTACAATATTTGCTGTCCCATGCAATAAATCACAGTATGCAAGAATCCAAATTAGCAACACATTCTCTTAAGATCAAAACATATCTTAACATGTTTGCTTTCATTCCAAGAGCTATAACAGTATGTAAAACATTCACCAAGTTAACATACAAAATCAGAGTGTTACATTCTTCCCTCCTTAAAGAATCATCGTCCCGATGATCAGATTAACAAGTCAAGGAGTTCCTAGGACAAAATTCAGTTATTGTCCTTTCATTCATAAGTTCATACCAAAAACAGATTCTCTCTTAAAAACAATGTTTTAAGACAACTGTACAGTAGACTAATAATTGTCTAAATTTGGTAGAATTATCAGTTCTCTGAATTTCAATTCAGTTAAACAGGTGTGGAAAAGTAGATCTCATTTCTTCGAGATTCTCCCAAGTTGCACTTTCTTCGCTGAACTGGTCCCACTGGACCTTACATTGGTTCACTTCGCGATTTCTCAAGTACAACTGGCGAGTTCCCAACACTCGAATGGGCTTAACCACGATTATTCCTGGGTCTTGGACCTGCAAGGAATTCCAATTTAGCACATGTGATAAATCTGTCACGTATTTCTTAAGCAAAGAAATATGAAAAACATCATGCATTTGAGACAAAGCAGGAGGTAATGCTAGACGATAAGCTACAGGGTTGATTATTTCAATAATTTCAAAAGGTCCCACGTAACGTGGCGACAACTTGGCAGCCTTGCCAAAAGTTATGGAGCTCTTTTTCGGCTTCACCCGAAGAAAGACCTTCTCTCCAAGTTTATAATGCCTGTCAACCCGCTTCAAGTCTGCATAGCTCTTCTGCCTATTGGCAGCCTCCTTTAGATGTTCCCGAATCATTTTGATTTGCTGTTCCATTTCCATAAGGATTTCTGGCCCAATTACCTCTCTGTCCTCAACGCTGTCCCAGCTGACAGGGGTTCTGCATTTTCTTCCATACAATGCTTCAAAGGGCGCCATTTTTAAAGAGGCATGATAGGTGTTATTGTAAGCAAATTCTACCAGCGGAAGGTATTCCTCCCATTTATACTGCTGGTCCATGCAATACATCCTTAGCATGTCCTCTAAAACTTGATTAACTCTCTCAGTCTGTCCATCCGTTTCTGGATGATATGCAGAACTGAAGTTTAATTTAGTTCCCAAGGCTGCATTAAGCGTTTGCCAAAACCTTGATGTCATCCTCGGATCTCTGTCCGATATGATTAATTCCGGTATTCCATGCAACCTGAAGATTTCATGCACGAATCTTCTTGCTAAAACTGGTGCATCGTCCTTCAAATTACCAGCAATGAAGTGTGCCACTTTGGTCAATTTGTCGACTACAACCAGGATAATGTCATGTTTATTTCTTGACATAGGCAATCCTTGAACGAAATCCATCGTTATCACTTGCCACTTGTACTGCGGAATGCTGTGGGGATACAATAATCCAGAAGGGTGCATATGTTCCGCTTTAACACGCTGACATTCCAAGCAGTGTGTTACAAACTCTACCACATCCTTTTTCATTCCCTTCCAAAAATATTGCTGCTTAAGATCAGCAAGCATTTTTGTAATGCCAGGGTGCCCAGAAAAAGGTGAATTATGGAATTCAGTTAGCAATTTCCCTCTTAAGTCATTTGCCACAGGTACATATACCCTGTTTTCGAACCTCAGAACTCCTTCGTTATCAAAACGAAATCCTTTATACCTGATGTCCTGCGGGTCTGCAGCAAGTGCTGATTTGACTTGCTGGAAATAAGGATCTGATTCCAAGGCATCTTTTACCTCATCCTTAAATTGAGTTCTTAACGTTATAAGAGCAGAGATATGCTTCCTTCGACTCAGAGCATCTGCTACTCTATTTTCCTTGCCCTTAATGTAGCTTATATCAAAATCATACTGAGACAGAAATTCTAACCATCTTCGTTGCCTTGCATTCAGATTTGGCTGAGTAAAAATATACTTCAGCCCCAGATGGTCTGTTTTTAATTCAAAGGGCTTGCCAAGGAGGTAATGCCTCCATATTTGAAGCGCATGTACAATGGCAGCGAGCTCAAGATCGTGTGGAGCATAGTTCTGTTCATGTAACTTAAGCTTTCTGCTTTCATAAGCGATAACATGGTTATTCTGTAACAGAATACCTCCAAGGCCTTCTCCTGAGGCGTCCGTTACAACCATAAAATCTCCATTTGGATCAGGTACAGTCAAAATAGGTGCTGTAGTTAACTGCTCCTTTAACTTTTTAAAGGCAGATTCACATTTGTCTGTCCAGACAAATTTCTTTTCTTTCTTTTGCAACGAAGTGATTGGGGCAGCAATTTTTGAAAAGTCCTTAACGAACTTTCTATAATATCCAGCCAAGCCCATGAAGCTCCTCACTTCGTGCACATTCTTAGGCGCAGGCCACTCAGTTATAGCTGTGATCTTTGAAGGGTCAACAGCTATCCCGTCTTTGCTTATAACGTGTCCCAAATAATGCACCTCTGCATCATAAAAGGAACATTTGGACAGTTTGCCATACAACTTCCTCTTTCTTAAGATTTCCAGCACTATCCTGAGATGTTCTTGGTGCTCTTCGACATTTTTAGAGTATATAAGAATGTCGTCTAAGAATACAAGCACAAACTTGTCTAAGTATTCTTGAAAAATGTTATTCATTAGATTCATGAAGGCGGCAGGTGCATTGGTCAGCCCAAAAGGCAACACCGTGAACTCATAATGCCCATACCTCGTTCTAAAAGCTGTTTTATGAATATCTTCCTCTTTTATTCTCAGCTGATGGTACCCTGACCGCAGATCTATTTTTGAATAGACTGATGCTCCTCGCATCTGATCAAACAGATCATCGATTCTTGGAAGTGGGTATCGATTTTTAATGGTTGCCTTGTTCAGCATTCTGTAATCAATGCACAACCTCAAAGTGCCATCCTTTTTCTTTACGAAGATTACCGGCGCTCCCCAAGGTGAGACGCTCGGTCTGATCAGCCCCTTAGTCAGAAGTTCTTGTAACTGAGCCTTCAGTTCTACCAGCTCAATGGTAGTCATTCTATAAGGTGCCTTAGATATGGGTTCCGTTCCTGGTTTGATCTCTATAGCGAAGTCAAACTCACGTTTGGGCGGAAGACCCGGCAATTCCTCCGGAAACACATCACGGAAATCCCTCAACAATGGATATCTTTCCATGAAATCATTATCTTCCTCTTCATTTTCTGTCATTTTTACCGCATACAAAGTGCAGCCTCTGTTTTTAGCCCTCTTTAGTTGCATAGCCGTCAGTTTCCTAACTGCAACTTCCCGTTTTACACCTTGAATGATTGCTGCTTTCTGCAGGTCATCAAGGCAACTGATTTGTTTTTCATAACAGTCAACCCTTGCCTTATGTTCAGCCAACCAGTTAACTCCAATAATGATATCATATGATCCTAGAGGAGTGACATACAAGTCAACTTCGGTGGAGAAACCAGGCAGGTCAAGAATTGCCCCAAAAAGGCACATTTCGAATGTATGGATAGCATTATTCCCATAATGCACTGTCCATGTTTTATCCATTCTTGCAGCCTTTCTTTTTAATTTCATAGCAAGTTCAGTAGAAATAAAACATTCTGTAGCTCCAGTATCAAAAAGTACAACTACAGGTTTACCGAATAGCTTACCCGTAACTTCTATGGGCGTCACTTGCTTTTCAGCTTGTCTGTTAGACACTGCAGCATGTATCCTATGCTGCTGTCCGCGATCATCCTTCTTCAGAGGACAGTGATTCGCATAGTGGTCCTTTCCACAGTTGAAGCATCCTCCAGCTGGCCCTTTTCTAGGTTCAAATTTATTACCAGCCTTAAAGTTATCGTTCTGGCTTCCATAGGACTTCTGTCCAATGCCATTAACTTTTGGAAAGCTGTTCCGCACACTATTTACAGGTCTGTTCATCACAGGTTTCTTGTTGTTATCAACAACAATTTTATTTTTCACACCAAACCTTTTCCAAGGTCCCCTTTTTGGTGCAAGAGACGAAGAAAGATTGGGAATCTTCTTCCTTATCTCTTCCCTGTGAGCAGATATTGCTCTCAATTTCTGTTCCTGTCTGATTGCCTTTTCGACAACTCCATCCATGGTGGTTGGGCCGTGGACATCCACTTCGCCACCAATGATGGGATTCAATCCCATTATGAATTTCCGTATTCTGAACTTCTCGTCAGCTTGGTACTGCGGCACATACTTAAGGAGTTTAGTAAACCCTTCCCAGTATTCTGTCACCGACAGCCTTCCTTGCGACCAGTTCTGAAATTCAGTCATTTTCCTATCAAAATAGAGTTGAGGCAGCCATCTTTGCCTAAAATAACCCTTAAATTGATCCCAAGTTATGTCTGATTCGACAATATTCAGCTCAACCTTACGGTTGTCCCACCAGGATGATGCTTCATGAGAAAGCTGATATGCTCCCCATATCGCTTTAGTCTCTTCGGAGAAGTTTCTTATTGCAAAGTATTTCTCCATTTCACTGAGCCAGTTCTCAGCTCCGTCCCCAAGAGTTGTTCCATCAAACTTTGGAGGACTTATTCTCTTTATATCATTTGTAAGTTCAGCTGCTAATCTTGCCCTTTTATTTTCAGGGGGATTAGGAGCAATTACATTATTATCATCAACACCCGGATTCCCTCCGTTGATGTTGTCCACAGGAGGCAGCTGATCATTTATTTCAGCTTCATTCCCCTCCTCTTCATTGCCCATTGACTGCTGTTCCAGTACAGTCAAACGATCCCTCGTATCAAGTAGGGCAGCAAGGATTTCATCCAGCTTTTGGGCAGTTGCTGCTTCTCCACCCTGCAACGGGTTATTCGCAGCATTCCCTCTTGTCCTGACCATTTTCTGTTCAATAAGAAAATGTAAACTTTATTAATAACGTGGACTCATTAGGTCCAAGAGCTGCAACCTTCAGCTCTGATACCAAGATGTAACATCCTCAATTTAAAACACCAGAACAAGGGAAATTTTTTTTTTTTTTTTTTATATAACGTTCTCTGTTATGAATTATAAAATTCAAACACACGTTCAAGATTTAATAATTGTTCTCTGCCCAAACAACACAGTTTGGATCATACAATTTCTTTTTAAAACGAATGTTCCCTGTTCACATATTTACAATATGGAACACACATTCAATGCCATTCAATCTTATAACAGATTCTATATGCTGCTGTAAATGACTCGATGAACTGCCGATCCTTCCATTTTCATGGCTCGGAGTTTCAACGATCCTTCATTTCATGACTCGGCAACAACCGATCCTTCATGTACATGACTCGGCAACAACCGATCCTTCATGTTTGTTTATGCATAGTATATTTTATATACTTGTTCTCATAACCTTCCCCGGTTATCGAAGTGATCCATTTAAGAAGCCTATCTGAATATCTGTTACTGATATTCATCTGACATCCTGCATCTTAAATTAAGTGATAAGGACAACGCAACCAGCAATTGCGATACTTTGGCCAAAGATTTTCACATGCTTTGCATGATCATATTCCTGGATGTGATACACATCTACGGAATACGTCCTTCACTTCACTTCACCTGTTATCTAGAATGGTCTTTCCTGGTTCCTACCAGTCCTCATCGTTTAAGTTCAGTTTTAAACTTTTCAATTCCAACTAGTAATATGAACGGGTATAGGAAGGCACTCCTGGTAACTAAAGATACGCAGACATACGGTGTCGTTACCCCACGACTCCGTGTGTCTGATTATCTTTAGTATTCCGGAGTCACTCCGTATACCAGATCATACCCTATCCCCACCCCAGCTAAGATCTACACATTCAGCCTATGTATTCTAAATGTTTTAATTCGGGAGGGCATTGCTATATGTCAGCTGCAACATTGTGTCGTCATGAAGACCCCGTCTTCATGAAGACACCTTGCTGTAGCTGGCGTATGCCAATGTCCTGCAGAATCCACCCATCGAGAATACACATCCTGCTCAAGTGACTTAGCCACGAGTTAATAGTTAAAGCAATTTTCAGCATCCACGCTGATCCCTTGATCCTCGTTTCCGTTGCAGTTGTATATAACTAAGAGGGACTAAACTGTCCATTAGTTTGCCAAGTATCGTCTCCTTCGTATCGAAGGGCTACATTTCCTTACTTGGTTTATTTCTTAATCATTGGATTAAGCAGTCCGTACCAACGGACGTAATAAGTTTAACCTATTAAACTTAGCCAAGATGTTTCCAACTGCAACTAATTTCAGAATATTAACTTATTAGACGTCATTCAAACGAGGTCTAATCTTCGAGAAATGAATTCATTTGTTTCCCCTTAACATTATATAGTTAAGGATCATTAGTTATGGATATATGTATCCTATATCCTTTATTCTGAATTTTATCAAACGGGATCATTAATGGAGTTCGAAAACGAAGTTCGAATACTCCAAATTTAAATTGATATTCCTTAGCTCCTAAGCTAATCCTGAATACCTTCTGATTATGAAATCATATTCTTCTTAATCCTTTTTAATGTCAATTAAAAATTCATCTTTACCCAAGTATGAACTAATTGCATTGTTCAACTTAAAAGTTGTATTTAAGTAAGAATAGATATCAGTTTCAATTCAACATCCATCCAAGGATAATGAAACAATTCCAAATCAGGAAATAACATCATATTTCCAATTTAAACAACAATATCAACTGATATAATTATTGAAAATATCACACTTGTAACTGTATTCAATATTGTAAGTCATAATTTGTACATTTGCCAATCCAGCTGATTGGGTATAGTTTTACAAAGCATCCATACAACTCATGGACAGAAGAATATATTTTCTTCTTTCACAATTCCTCAAAGAGGAATAAAAGCAACAATTACAATTATTTTACATCTAATCAAGAGGCATCAGAAGACAGCCAAGTCTTCATTCTAATCAAATTCCATCTGCAAAATGAATTGCACGGGTCAGTTCAATGAACTGAGCACATTAAGCACTTATCCTTAAAATAAGATGCTTCAACAAATTGTTTCAATAAAAGAACCCTGCTTTTATGAAACAACAGCAAAACATCAATCTCGAAAGGCACAAAAGAGAGATCAGCATAACCACTGAACTATCACAAATATCATCACAATCAGCCAAGGGACTGCTGTCCCGTTTCCACATAATCAATGCAAATATCAATTTACAATATTTGTCAAGTTAGGAATACAAGTAGTTTGCTGCCTATATAGCATACAGTTATCCTTTCCACGCCTTTCATTAATAACCAATGCAAAGGATGAAACTAACTGAATATAAATCCATTACTTTCCCTTCCGTTCATGAAGCATGTTAAATTTAAAGCATTCAAGTTCAAACAAGAAAGCGAACAGCAATGCATATAGTAGCTCCCATCCAAACACTATAAAATTCATCATTCACGAATTCCAGATTTCCAACTGAATGAAAGAAGAAAGATCATTTTTCTAAAACATTCATTCATATCTCTATTTCTTTCCACATGACTGTCCTAACAGTGAAATCCATACGAAAGACAAATCAAAATAACAGTTCAGAGTGAAACTTACAAAATCCACTCGGAATTCACTTTCCGGGAGCATGAATAATTTCATAAATAATCAGCTTTAAACGAAGACAGGAAAGAATTCACCATTCATATCCATACTTCATTGGGATCAGACTCCTTTAAGGATCCAAAACATATTAGTACAACATTAGGTACATCCGAGATCAAACAATATAAGGTTACATACCATATAATTGCCATAATAAAGAAAATCGTATTTCTTTCGCTGCATACTTAAACAGAAACAGTATTTCAATCATGCAGTCAATTATTTACATAATGATCTAATTCTAGTGAACGTTCCCCGTTCAGAATAACATTTATTCATCACTGTTACCTACAGCAATCCATTATTCTCATGACGATGAATTTCATCAGGATAAAACAGCAGCAAAGAAAAGAATTCATTCCCTTTTCATTTCACTAAGAAACACCATTTGTTCAAAACGAAATCAAACACCTAATCCGTGTTCATCTCAAACAAGACAGCTCATTATAAGGATAACAGAACAGTCGTTCTTATTGAAAAACAAACTCTCAAGCCTGTACCGTTCAATCCAATACCACAAACAACTCATATTCAACTGTCCATACCTCTATAAGAGCAAACCCGAACCAGGTGTTAATTGTATGAGCTCGGTACAGCCAGAGCAACTCAAAAGACAAATTAGATCCCAATTTTTTTTTTCCATTGTTTCCAAAAAAATCAAGTCAAGTTCGCATTCTCAAGATAGTTCAACCACAGAAGGCAAACCTCAACCATAAGACGCAATGAAATCCATTTTTTTTTCATTACAGTATATAGAAATACAATCATTCTTTGCATAGAATTCAATCAAGTGGAAACTGTGTCAACAGTCCGTATAAGAAGACCAACAGCATTCATATAATCACAGTGAAACCACCTTATTCTTTCAACAAGGAGAAACGAAATCCATAGATAACTTAAGAAGGAAAAACAGTTATCTTTTTCCTATTTCACGAATACCCAACACGTATTCGTTTAGTTTCTACTCAAGAAAAGGTACAGCAATGATATTATTGCTTAAACTTCCTATGGTTCGAGTTCAATTACTCACAGTAAACCCGAATGCCACTTCCATCCAAAATCCAAAACAGTACAAGAAGAAGGATCTACTTTCTTAAAGAAAATTTCAATAAGAACTACTTCATCAACTAATATTCCCTTCCTTTCAGTTCGTTAGCAATAAACGATTGTTCAATAGTGAAAACAACTCATAATAAGTGTACAGTCACAAGATATTTACAATTAAAATTTCCCAATACTGTCAAACGTCCAGCACACAGGAAGATACATCATTCGAGAATTACAAAACAATAAAACTCAACAGTCAAGACAATATTTCCTTATTGTTTCCAAAATGACAGCAAGATTCAATGAAACCCAATTCATAGAAATATACACGGCTGTATCTCCACTTCTCTCTTTTTGTTTACATGCAAGGACAGTTCCCCATATAACAGCAAGAAAAGATTACACTTAAAGAAACAATTTCACTATAAGGAGCGATTGCACAGCCTATTCCAATTTCGAACAACACGAACAGTGAAAGGAATATCCATTTCAAACCATTTATACAGTCAATAACCAATACTATAAATCATTTCCAACATGATTCGAGCAAAAACAAATCAAGGCAGAGCAACCAGAAGCAAATCTCTTATCATTTTCCAAAGAAAAGAAGCAAGAACCAACAAAATCCATTTCCAAATCAACTCAACAACAATCATGCAATCCCAACCCAAGAGCAGGGTTGTTTTAATGAAACATTTAATCAAAGCAAAGATTTTAAAGAGAAGGGCTTAACATGCCTGAAACCTCTTTTCCAGAGCTCGAAGAAAACGTTGTTTGCCGTGTTTTTCCTTCCACAGCGACAGCACAAACTCTCCAACACTTCCTTCCTTCTTCAGGCTTAACAACAGCCTCCAAATCTCCACAAAAATGTCAAATGCCAAGAGCTGATTCGACCAAACCAGACCAAGAAAAACCAAATGCAGAGCAACTTTACAAAAGGCTCGAACCAACAAAAATGAAAATCAATTTTTTCCTCATGCTGTTTCCAAGGCGAACTGGTCGCGAGGACCAAAAACCATTAATGCATTAAAGGCTTTGCCTTTTTCCTCACTTTCCGCGCCACCGCCACTTGGGTTGGCGAGTTCTAAGTTTCAAATTTTCCAAGCAAACTGAATTTGGCTCTATTTCAAAATAGATGCCTCTAAATTCCTTACCTGCCCCGCCAAAACTGGCGCCGTCCACGAAGGGACAGTTCATTTAATTCCAATGAATGCCTCCTTCCCATCCTTATCCCTTTCTTCCCAAGGGTCTGCGTACCCCTTAGTTTAGGATTAGTTTAGGTTACATAACTCATTCGACCTAGGTCTTAGTTAAACCTTAGGTTTTAGAATTTAGGTTTATTTTTCCCTCTTTTTTTTTTGTAATTTAAAAATCCACTTAGGATAGTAGTGTAGGATGTATGTTAGGTCTTAGGGTTAGTTTAGGTTTAATTCACACTAACCATTAACACTAACAACTTCCTTCCAGCCCCTTACTAACATTCACGTTAACGCAGAGCAGGACGTTCCGTCCTTTAGATTACATGCCAAGGTCACCCGTGTCCAGGCGTTTCTCGCCCCACGAGGTCCCAAATTCGACAGTACAGGGTTCAAGAATCGAACCCCTGTCGTTGGCATTTTCGTGCTAGCTATTCACACCTGTAATCAGGCGCTGCACGCTCATAATAATCCTAGTCCAGTTCAAGTGTGAATTAACATAGAAAACACAAGAGGACCTCAGCATACTTGAATCAATGGAGTTGATTCAGGGTATGCTGTCAATCAGCACAAGAGCAAACAATTATACGACAATCTGTCGTCACATCAGCAAACACACAAGTACAATATTTGCTGTCCCATGCAATAAATCACAGTATGCAAGAATCCAAATTAGCAACACATTCTCTTAAGATCAAAACATATCTTAACATGTTTGCTTTCATTCCAAGAGCTATAACAGTATGTAAAACATTCACCAAGTTAACATACAAAAAAGGTCATGAGTTAGTTGAAGTTAAAGAGATTGGCATATCAAATGAGGGTAAATATTTGAAATCTACATAATATGAGAGGGAGACATATATATGTGGAGAATGAAAAACAGATCACAACTATAAAAAGTGGACTGGAAGATATAAATGGTGTGAAAATAAAAGTAGTGAAACATGCATAGAGAACAATAAGAAGAAAAACAATGGGTAACATGAATGTATAAAACTGATATGTTCTAGATAATATGGTAATTGAATATGATTAGGGTGTAGATGAATGAGTTGAAGTTAATACCATATAAAGGGGATTGGAAATGAATGTTGGGACACACAGAGGATGAAAAATAGAGAAAATAGTGCATTCATAACAGATAGAAGTATGTGATCAAAGGTAGAGATAGTAGAGCTGATCATAGAAGAAAAATATATGTCAAGGATGATAGCCAGAGAAATTTGAAATTGTTTTAGAACACCAAAGTGGAAAATTGACTGATAAAAAAAGCAAAAACCATAGAACAAGGTTGAGTACAGTCTAATAACCTAATTGAGCTAGTAACGCATCATGATTTACTGATGAAGAAATAAAGAACTTAATGATCAAATTGTAAATTATTATTGTATTCTCCTAAGTGGGTGCTTGGGTGATAGGAGTAGATGCTCCTTGCAAGTTTTAGCTTGCTAAACTAGCGTAGTGGGTACTTAGAAATATTCCAGTGGGTGCTAGAAGGACTGTGAAGCAAGTTCTTCGAAGATTTAATGGCTGCTCAACCAAACTAGAAATCATTTTATGTTAAGAATGGGTGTTCTTAATAAAAGTCCTTGATTTCAAGTGGGTTTTCTCCCTCTAAGGGTTTCCCACTATAAATTTGGTGTCGTGTATAATTATCTACTTGCATGCACCTTAATTTGTGTTTATGGTTTCATTGATAATTTCATTAAAAAAAATTTAGAAATTGCTAATTTCATCAGCATTGATTCAATCCCCCTTCCAGTGCTTGTGATATCCCTACTTTAATAAACCACAAGCTACGCACAAATTCCAGATTTACACTTTTATTGCTATGATTTACACTATTTTCATCTGTATTATCTAGTATGGAAAGTTTAAAAATATTAAATATTAATTGAATACATGTCTTCCACACATGTGATCCTCATAAGGCTCATCTTTGAGTTCAGAAAATATGTTTCCATAGGTAAATCTCCACCAAAAAGAAAATATCTTTTTTTTCTTATAAATAGAAAAAATGGCTAACTTTAAGTTAAGGGAGTTGTTTTGGTTACTCTTTACCTTCCCAATATCATCTTAACATTCATCATTTCTATGATTCATTGGCAAATACCTTATGCACCCAAAAATAAAATCTTAAGAGGTACTAGACATATCTTAACCCTATCTACACAAGAAGGTAAACAATCTACAAGGAGGTCTACTACAAGGTAGAAAAGAAATTTCATGCTTTCATATAGGAAAAAACACCAAGGATCCATTCGACAAGCTTACCAATGAGGCATACCATGCTCACACTCCTCAACTTGATGAGAGATCCTTGAGTTCCAAGTAGCTACCAAGTTCAAGGGACTCTTGACTATGTGTACTTTTCTAGATGCATTAAGGATATAAGAAATGTATCTACCTAGGAGGATTACTAAAGTACAGATTGAGTATCATGCCACACATTATACTCAAACCTTAAATTAAATGGTGCATATGAACGTGACGTGTAAGGGTACAATGATTTTTTAGCTTAAGCATGCAAGGATACAGAAAAATTTGTGTCCAAAGTGGGGTCAACATATATTAAGGGCACAACAAAAGGTATTTCCCATTGGTCTAGTATAGTGGTTCAATTAATGGGTTATAACACAATCAAGGTGAAAATGTCATAGGGAGGAATTTAGGAAGCCATCACATTTTGTTATGTTTAGAACTAAAATTTCTACCATCCATGATGTAAATGCATAATGGAAAAATAAGCTTATCGAGACCTTTGCTTTTCTTTGGGAATGTAACTAAACCATAAAAAATCAATAACTAACTACATTTTTATCTTATGACATGTCAACCATGATTTAGTAAATTTCTTTCAAAAAGTACAAGGACTCGAATATCCATTTCGTAAAAGTAACTAATTCATTTGTTTCCTAGGAGTAGTAGTGCATGTTAAAATCAAGTTTATTTTCAGCATTAAATGATTCACAAGAAATTTCATACCATTTAAACATGAGAGATAATTTACAAATTAGGATAATTATTTTTACCTTCTTCATTCCTTAAATCAAAACAATATATCAAAATGTGACTATACAATATTTTCAGACAATGATATGGAACTACTATTTCGAATTTAATATATATACCTACAATGTTAGGAGGTGCATAAATAAAGTAAACACCATTAGCATAGAATGATGTCCATCCACTATGACCTGCCACTTGCATCTCACATGGTGTCAATGCTTAAGATAGCATGGAATTACCCCTCCATCTAGCTAGTTATGTGATCATATATATGACAAATATTTTCCCGCCCAAACATAATTAGTCTTTTTATTTCATTCATACCAAGAGGGTTAGAGATAGAAAAGATGAGGAGAGAGTAAACATCAATTTATACAATGTTACAAGACCGTTATATCTCAAATTTTAAGAGAGAGAGATTTTTTTTTCATAACTTTCCATGTCATAACTTATTTCATTCACAATTTAGTCATATAGAGAGAGAGAGGAGAGAGAGAGAGATACAATAGTGCATATTTTTTTTTTCCACATTCATCTATTTTTTTTATACCATAAGATGTAGGGGTAAATTATATGAAGGAAATATTATTTACAAAAAAAATCAACTTTCAACATTGGATGGAGTGATTGGGTTGTAAAAAGGATGACTCGAGACAAAAAAACACAATGTAGCTCAAATAGCCAAAATAGGCTATAAAACGACGTCTATAAAGGGGTAGAACGCTAAGTGAAAGAGGAAAAGGTATCTCTTGACCTCTAGTACTATAAACCAATAATATTCAAGAATTAAGGATGGTAAGAATAGATGCACGATGCACATTTTGGAGGTGTAAATCCAAGGTGAAAAGTCATAGTTTAAAATCTGCATTATCGTTTCAACGTAGCTCAATTGGCCACAACATGGCCTTGTAAAAAGTATATATGGGTGACCAACAAAATTCTGAATGCTTCAAGCCTATTCCCATATATATCAAGATCTTAGGGAACTAGACAAAATTAGGATACAACTCACATAGTGTTAGGTTGTGGAGCTTGTTTTAATGTGTGAAAGCATTGAAGATTGTACATTAAGAGTATTGTACACTTTCCATGGTTGTCTCGCAGGGGTTCAGGGGCGTAGCCCCCGAGAAATTATTTTTTGGCCTCAAAAAAAGGTGTCCAATATACCAGGAAACATGCTTTTCTCATATGGGCAGGATTTTGACCCATAGGTTTATGGAACGGTTTTGGCCCATGGTTTTGATACCCACGGTTTTGTAAAACTACTTAAGTAGTTGTCTACTTATGTGGTTTTGTGCATATGGTAGGGATTATGTAACATTACAGATGTGTCTGAATTCGGGTGTGAATTCTGTAGAGTTTGTTGAGCATAGCTCCAAACAGATTTGGGTATTGTATTGAGAGAGTGGTGGCTTGTAATAAAATATGAGAAAATGATTCTTGGTGGACATAGCCCAAATTGGGTGAAACTATTTTATTCAACAATTTTATTTGAGATCTGTAATATTTTCTGCATATTATTTTCTACTATTACGATTCTGTGAGGGATTGTTCTTCATATTTTATCATATATTTCCTAACACATAGCCATTTGTGGGAACATCATTCAAGAGGGAAAATATGAGTTTTAGCAGTTTATGCCTACACCTAGTAGCCTAAGTACACCCCGACACGGGCATACAAATATATATTTCCAAACTGTCATAATGAAGACCAACTATGTCTCACCATTCTTCATATAACATGGGAGGGATATGAGGTGACAACCAATGTTTTTTATGATCTACAGTTTAGTTTTACGAGGAAAATCCAAATCAAGTTCGTAAGTGTACCAGTAGATATACCCTTTATATGACTCATTCTTAGTGTAACGTGAAACATAATAGAAATATTCCAGATCATGAATTGGATAGTTTTTTTTACATTAAATCAATCATCACTACGACTCAGGTATTTTTATCGGGTTGAAAAATGCTATGTCACTCGTGAGGTAAATATTTTATACGCACAAACATTAGAAAGGAAATCAATGTTTTAATTTTCTTTAATTAAAACCCATATCATCTAATACAATAACATTGCATGAAAAAAACTAGAGAGGTAGAGGAATAACTCCATGCCTGTTTCTGATGAGGTAGAGAAGGAGTGGTGTTTAGTTGGCTTACGGGATACCTTGACATTTCGTTAACTAGTTTGCGTGCATTGCAAAACATTCACATTCGACATTGGTGGTTGCCGATTCTCACTCTACGGCGTCCAAAATTATTTTCATAAACTCTCAAAAGCATTTTCAACAGACACTTTTTGATCATATCTTACAATTCACACATTCCACGAATCTACAATGGTTTGATGCATTCTGATAAATAGTTTGTGTGCCTTATGAGGCCACATTCCTTAAAGGTATTTTGTTCAAACAGTTCACATCCCAAGTTCATGTTTCCACATTTTACGTACATATCTTCCCCACATTTGAAAATAAAACATTTAACAAAAGACCCATCCCAAATCTCCATTATGTTTTTTCGTAAAACCATGCTCTATTTTAAAGCTTCCCATTTTAGCAAGGTTGAGGGTATGATAGCGAGGGTAATCCCATCACGTGGAAACCTATTGGTTACCTCTAATGAGAAATAGAAAAAATTCATGAGGAGGCCCACGTATTTTATTTCTAACTGTCAATACCCCACACCCTTTCTAATTCACCAAGCACCAGTCCTTGGGTAAGCAACTAAGGTGCAAAACTAACCACATAGGGTCCTCTGACTTGCCCCAAAACGGGCATCCATGGAGATGCAAATAGGTGGGATGCTGGAAAAGGATGTGTACATCTGTATTTTCTTCTTTCATGCCCCCCTGGGGTCTAAAACACCATGCGAATCTGCTGGAGATTACAGGGAATTTTCAACAACCCCTTTCATGCAAGGCAGAGAATGGAAAACTAGAGGGTATCATTTAGAGGGAGAGTGAAAGAGACAATTCTTGCAGAGGCATAAGTGGGATAATAGGAAAGGAAACATTCAATGTCTTAATCCATACAACAACTACTCGGAATAAAAGAGAAAGAGTAGGAAAAAATGAAGTGGTAGCCATGAATGGTGCTGCAAAGAATACCGTGCACATAACATAGATACAAAGAAGCAGAAGAAGAAAAATAAATACAACTACCCATTACACCTGTATGAAGTGCCTCCTAATCCTCAATCTTCTTCTTCTTCTTTTGCATACAACAACAACAACAACAGGAAGTAGTTTCCTTTCCTCTTAGAGAAAAATGAACCCACTTCAGAGACAACTACAGATCCAGATCAATCAACTTGTATATAGTAAAATGAGGATATATTACGGTTACAAATTATCTCTGTCTACATGGCTGATTTAACCAATAATGGTATTGATTTTTGGACGGTTGTTAGAGAGAGATCCATTTAACACACTTCCCCTCCATGTTTTGTTTATTTAATTATGAGAGTAGATAACTCTACTTTACCATTGTTAGTAAAGAAGAGATCTGACTTCTGCACTTGTTGCGACTATCCAATTACTACTAAATATACACATTAACTTGGGTTTCAATATGGTTACACCTTTGGCTCTCAAATAAAGTGCTTTTATTTTCATGCAAGGAAAATGAAAGGTCTACAAATTCATTTTCGATGTGTCTCTTTCCATGTTTTGTTTAATGGGTGATTGGATACATTTCTCGAGTCCCAATTTATATTCCAAACAGTACACGTCACCCTACAAAATTGTATTGTCAGATTACAACACTACAGTATTTCCGACCTATATGGGTGATTTTTATGAATTTATATGAGTTTCATGTTCTAATTTTAAGTTGATATGACTAACCACTTGGGTTATATCTGACCTATGCTATGCTTTTGACTTGAGTCTAATGTAAAGGTGAATGTTTTGTTCATTTTCCAAGTTGTTAAAAGAGAGGGAAAAAGTGTCATCTAGGTGAGAAAGTGCAAGTGGTTTAAAGGCACATAGACATAGCCTATAGTGTTTGTGAATGTCTAAGGATTGTTTAAGAGATGATTTGCAAGATAATATTTTTGTTTCAGTCCATGAAAGATCAAGCTTGAGCGCATTCAGAGAAAGTACATTTGAAGACAAGTTGAAGGTGTGCAAGCTAAATTTGTGATCTCAATAACATGTCAAAGAAAAATACATCAGTGATATTTATCTAGAGGTTATTGAGTTGATAACATTAGGGGGTCGTATCGTCCTTGTGGGGTTGGTTTTCTTTGTAGTATTGGTGGTCTACTAAACTATTAGTTGGTGTTCTTTGTGAAGTTGGTGTTTCACTAAATTCTATTAATTTAAGTAATAAAATAATAATTTCAATACGTTTTCTTCCCCTTGGGGGTTTCCCACTTATATCTTGTGTTTTTTTGTACTCTTTCATGGTTGTGCTCTTTTGGATGGTTGTTGCATATTTTAAAGATCACATTAATGCATGGTTCAATGATAAATGGTGTATGAAATTTAAATTGAATTTTTGAAGGATTTTAAATGAATGATTCACCCCACCCCTCTCATTCTATTATTATTCCAACAATTATAGTATTAGAGCAGGCTTATTTTGGAGAAGTTTAATCACTTAAAAGGAGATTCTCTTGGAGCACATAGGTTGGGTTGATCAGAATGGTAGAATATTTTTTGACATATCAAGATCATAAGATTAATTTAACTAATTATGCCCTTTTGCGATTCAGAATGAAGGTATATCAAATTTCTCTTGCTTATGAAGTGTGTTTTGGATACATTGATTTATCATACCCCATGGAAGAAATTTCCAAGGATATCATTTTTAGCTCTTTAGAAGAATGTATGAGTACCATGGTTGTGGATTTTTATTCAGACAACAAATTATGGGAAAACTTAGAATATTTGTTTGATGATAACAATCGCTCCAGTAGTATTGAAACTGATAGTACAAGAGGAATGAGTCAGGAAAATAAAAATGGTGGACCTAAAATTTTTGGTGACCTAGATGATCTACAATTCATAGGGAAGGAAAACCAAATATGAAAGGAAATTGTTAAGGAACTCTAAGACAAAAAGGAGTGTACTTAGTTGATAACTCAAGTTGGATTTCTTACACCTAGTTTTAATTCTAGAGAAGATTAGTGGATCATGTTTAGTGTGGAAATGAACACTTTAGGATTAGAGATATATCTTTCTTGAGGGAAAATAAAAATGTATCAAAAGTTTGAAAAGAGTGCAAGAAACCTAGATGATTTTCTTAGAATCCAAAGAAACTCTAGTGAAAAGTTAGAGTTGGGATTAAATGAAGAATCAAAAAAGGATGAATATAGTTTTGAGTCAATTCGAGAAACTTCCAAAGCCGAAGAGAATTTAAAAATAAAGGAAGTCATAAAAATTGATGTTGTTTCAAGAAAGAATACATTTGGTTCAATTGATGATCATATCAAGAAAAATGGTAAGACAAAATAAGTAAGACAAAAAAATTAATACAACCAATGCATCAATGTATGAAATCACAATGCACCAATGCATGAATTATAGTAAGACAATCTAATGCATCAATGTATGAAATGATACAATAAAATAATGTAGTCTGCTATAATTATCAAGAGAAGGGACTCATTTCCAAATACTACCTATATGAATCATCAAGTCAAATTTGGGGAAATGAAGCTTCTAGAGGTAAGAGTAAAGTTATATGTTTCAATTGCAATAAAATAGGTCACATAACTAGATATTGTCAACATGAATCACCAAGATATATATGGAAGAATGAATGTATGAATGATATTTTATGTTTCGAATGAAATCAAGTTGGCATATTGATAGGGTCTAAAATACAATTCCACCTAAATAGAGATGGAAAGATGGAGCTTCTCAAGGTAATATTACTATTATTTTCTTCAAATGCAATAATGTTGGTCATATCTCAAGATATTGCAGATGTAGAAAATACACCTATAAGATAAATGAAGATGTTAGGTTTAATCTTGGTAAGAAGCCTTAACTTTGTAATAATGAGCCAAATCTACTAAAGGATCTAGTTGTTTCTCAAGAATATTATCAAGGAAATGATAGAGAATTAAAAACTCAAAATTTTAAGAAGTTGATGAAATATCTTTGTGTCCTATCCCATGAGGATTTTTCTGCATTTCTTTGTTACGATACTATCAGAGTATGGGTGACTCAATTAGGCTTCATGGAGTCATTTTCACATGACATTGAAGCATGTAAAGGTATGTGTGGTATATTAAGAGTCTTATGTGGTTGATCAATAAATAAAAAGTGGGTTATTATAGACAAGAATCCTTTTGAAGTTGTATATTATTATTTTTGAGTTTGTGTTTCCATGATGTGGAGTATTGATATTTGAAGCCTTTTAAGTGTTTTCTTGATCTTTAATTTATGTTTACGATCAGTATTTTAGTAGTCCATGTATCACAAGTGTTCTTGTTTGAGTATGAAGTCATTTTGTTTCATGAAAATATCTGTGGTGACCTATCTTGAGTGATTGTCAAAAATGTGTCTCAAATGTATCAAGAAAATTTTTCATGTTAAGGTCTAAAGTATGAAATAATGTCACAAAAAGGTTGTATTATTAGATATTTCATGTTGTTTCATGTATGTAAATGTTTTTTTTTTGGCTATAGTATTCTCATGTTATGAGTCAAGGTTGTCACTCATGATGAATTTTTATGTCATGGTCTAGTGGTTGTAAGATTGTGTACAAGTATCATGATGATCAAGAGTGGAGTCCTCCATGTGGTGTTAAAGGAATTTTTTCTAACAAGACAGGTACTAAAAATCCATAAGTAATGAGTTTTTCTATAGTTAGGAATGTCTTAGAGTGTGCATGAATCAAAGAGATTATTTCACAGTCTTTGCATGATAAAAATTCAATATCATGATTTGTGTTGATTCACTTTTGAAGAATGGCATTGTAGATATGTGTGCATGAGATAAAAATCAGTGCGGTTCTCAATTAAATATATGTACATGATGACGATGGTACTATAAATCTTGGTGTAGACGATGAGGGGGAGTGAATGTGTCTCTTTTCCACTAAGGTAAGAACCTAGGAGATGATATATGGGAAGGTATGACTATTTGACAGGTTACAACTAGTCACAAAGGACTGAAACATGATTCTAATTATATGTGAACTAGTTGGCATGGTATATGATTTGTTGATTTGATCTTGATCCATGATTATGATGTTTCTAGAGTTTTCACACTTTATTAAGGATGAATAGATAATTATAGTGTACTATCAAGAATGAGAAGTGAAATAGGTGATTCTTTCATTTAATAAGGTTTATGGAAAGTATGTACATCATTGTTTGGAGTTTCTGTCATTATCTTAAGAAAGATTAATTGGAATCAAGAGATTTTACTTGGTTACTTATGCCTAGAATGGAGAGTTAGAGCATGGTAAAAGTCAGTAAAAACTAGGAAGATGTGATCAAGTGCTAAGTATGTCTTTTGAGTTAATCGTTGACTTGATAACAATGGTTTAAGCTTGTGAATGAGTAAAAAAAAATCATAATGACTAAGTTGTTGATCCTTAAATATTTATAACGTGTATTCATCTCTGATGTATTACGGAGAATCATAAAGTAAGACTAACCTTGTGAACTACAAAGGTGAGTCTATTAGTTGATGTGCATTATGTTAAGTATGTATATGAGTGTTGAAGGTCTACAGTATGGTCTCATACATATATATTCGAGAATGAAGGTAACTTGAAAAACTATATACGACCTACATGGATATTTTCATTTTGTTAATGCTTCACAAATTTTATACAGTGAATAAGGTATGTTGCTAAGATTTCTAAACTCATTCCTTGAAGTAGAAACAATGTTGCAGGATTGTGAATGTGTAATTAAATTATGTACTTGTGCCATACAAAATATTATGAATTGATAAGGAGGTTAGAAAGGACTGTCGTGACTAAAATGTAGAGTTAAATCATGATGAATAAATGTAGACATCAAAATGATTGTATTTCTCTTTTTCATATATGTATATGGATAAATGGAGTCTACATTGTTGTCCTAAACAAGAAGAAGGCATGAAGCTAGAAATCACAGCTTGTAAATAAAGTTTTTTTTATGCAGTATCATGATAACATATGTTGATGGAGATATTATGTGCTCTCAACCCTACGAAGGTGAGGCTAAGTATGTTTTCAGGGATTCTATGTGTGATATGGGACTTCCCAGAATATTGAAGATTGATGAAGCTCTACATTAGTGAGCCACAGGTATACGAGAACTACCTAGGTCATGAAAAGGTAAGGATGATAATTTAGCAAATATTTCATTAGTAAACTACCATATGGAAGTTTTGGTTGTTAAATTCATAATGAGAGGTGTCATTTTACTATTTCAAGGCACTATACCATGTTGTACACAATAATGGTGTGTTATAGTATTGTGAAAGCTTCCAGAGGTAGGGAGAGCTTGTTTTGACTTGAATTATATGCTCTAGGGGTTTAGATGATGTTTTAAGGTAGAATGATAATGTTTATTAGGTATAATTCAATGGTAAGAAATATTTTTAATCAAACAAGTATGTTATCGTGCAATGAAGGATAAAAACACTAAAGGATTGATCCAGGATAATGATGATATGTTATAGTCATCTCTATGGCATGTAGGCAAGGTAAGTGAGCTATTTTTTGTATTTTCAGTTAGATAGAGATGAAATGAACCTATGAAGAGATATAAGGATGTGTGCAATTTTCTATATGGCCTTCTATGGCTTAAAAACGTTGGGAAAATTAGGTATAAAAGGATGCTTTAGAGATCTAGGTGCTAAAAGTTGCAAACTGGCAAAAAATGAAAAAAAAATAGGTATGTGAGAAATATATAAAGCTAAGATAGACTAAGGAGGAGGTAATAATGATATTTTAGCATAATTCATGCTTATAATGATAGTTGGAAAAAAAAATTTCCTCTATCATAGGAATGCTACAATCCTCTCAAGCAATGAAGAAGACAAAAATGAGTATAAGGCAAGACACATTTGTACACTTGTATGATGAATTAGGTTAATGTTTTCATTCAATAAGGACTCAAAAATATTTGAAATAATATCAACACCATTTTATCAGGTATGATATGTCATTAATGTAAAAAAAGGTTGAGAATAACTAGAAGGTTTTACATCAATGCTAAAGGGGGAGATTGTCTGCATGAGTAAGATAGAGTATTTTTATTAATGTAAATAGCTCATTAATGATAAAGAGGATAATATAGGAGTGACATAGGATGCTTAGTGTGGTGATGACATGGAAAAAAAATGTATCATATGAAGGCATGAGTGGACACAGTGGGAATGGCTTAGGCTAGGTGGCCTAATCAGGTGACCTAGCAAGCCTAAGTGATGAACATGATGAATTGAGTTTCATGGTTACTTGAGAAACATGGTAGAGGAATAGAGAGAATTATAGAAGTATGTTTATATGTTCACATGATATTCAAACTACTGGTATAGGTTGTGGACTCTGTTGATGCTCAATTTGGTCTCACCTCATTTGTCCTTAAAATTATTCAATTTGCTGTATTTGTCATCTTTCCTATCTCCCCGTATTGATGCATGAAAACATTGTTCTCCATTTGGTTACCATGATCAGTCCCTTCCTTTTCTCAAGGATCACTTTAAATATAGAAATTATTTTTCATTCCTCTGTCCTTTTGAAATGATTTGTAACTTGGGCTTAAAATCAGGTTTTTTCCCTTCCTTCTATTTTTCCACAGTCACGTTTTATGGCACAATAGGATGTACGCAGGTGTGCGAGAGGAATATTAGGGACCATCCCATTTTAAGGCATCTCTAGAAGGGAACACGAGGAGGGAAAGAGGGGATAAAAAGAAATGCACATGCACAAGAAGAAGGGAAGAAAGCGGGTGTGCGGGAGGAAGGTGAAATAAGAGGGGAAAATGAAGGGCAACAGAATGTGAAGGAAGAAATAAGAGGGCCCGCGCCTGTTTGGGGATCTACCCCTAAATTTTATTTTGAAGAAGTGCCAAGATAACACGTAGAGGTTTTCCGCTGGGTCTTCCCATACCTTGATTTCTCAAGAGATGATAAAATTTTCTCAGACCCTAGGCATGTGGCACCTTCCACTGGTCCTTAAGACTCTGCAACAACTCTACTGGACTAAGACACGTAGTGAGACCGTGATTTTTTCAGGTCTCCGCTTTTGGGAACCATCTCAAAGTTGTGCCAAGGAGACACGTGGAGGATTCCTTCTATTCCTCCCTATACTTAAACTTTTTGAACAACTTTCTAAGGCCTGGGACATGTGGAGGGCCTATGCTTATTTGGGGACCTTCCCCTAAATTTTATTTTGAATGAGCGCCAGGAGAACACGTGGAAGTTTTCACTCACTCTTCCCTTGCTTGGACTTTTCAATGGCTAAGTAAAAATATCTCAGACCCTAGACACATGGCGCTTTCCACTGATCCTTCAACATTTCAACAAATTTTCTAGGCTAGGACACATGGAGAGTCTGCACTTATTTGGGGTCTCTACTTTTAGGAACCATATGATAAGTGCACCAGTGAGACATGTGGAGGCTTCTACTAGCTCATTTTATACTGAGGATTTTCAAAGGCCAAAAGGCATTTTTCTTGGGCCCAGGGCATGGGTAAGACCCGCGCTTGTTTGGAAAATTTTCCTTCTGCTTCTCCTTTGCAGTTGCACCAAGGAAACACGTGGATGGCTCTAATATTAAGTTGAGAAGGGGAAGAATCAATGGTTGCTATGCATTTCACCTATTTTTCTGCCATTTTTGCTCCAAGACTCATGGAGATGTGAATACACACTATTTTTCATCATTTTTGATGAAATTCCTTATCCTTTTTTTCTGCAAAGTGTCATTGAATGAATTTAGAGCTTAATTTGTGAGTCTAAGGATTGTTAAGGTTGATATTTTGAAATTCAAAGTGCTCAGGAACTTGCAAAAACGTTAATTACTAGAGAATATGGATGTGGGGAAGAGTTTCTAAGGAAAGAGAGGGAAAAGGATGAAATCATGGAGGTTGCAAGTGCAAAAGATGAAAAAGGTGTTGCCTTGAGAGCAAAAAGTATTACCTGTCAGATCCAGCTGTACAGAGCCTCTGGAAAATGACTAAAATAGGGATTTCTCGCATGACAGAAGAAGAATGATTAAAATGAATATGAAAATTTTGTGGCATGGCATCCTAGTCATTAGTTGAGGGTCTGAGAAATATAATCAGTTCATAATTTTTCCACCTAGCAGCTGAAGGTGAAAATTCATTAAACGCCGCTTTCTAAGACAAATTGGTAACAAGAAAAGGCCCCTCAAATATTATTCTTTCTTAGGGGGGAAATTTGGGATGAGTGAGTGAGTGAAATGTATAAATGCATTGATAATACTCTTGCAAAGGGTTAGGGGTTGAATTCTTAAGAGAAAATTTGAGAGAGCCTGTCTTCCTGAGAGACGAATATGAGATACCTGGTTAATTTCTTTTGTGTTATATTTTCTATCATGTCAAGTTGGTTGCAGATGTATAGCCATTGTTGAGCACTGATATTTCTCTTGAAGCTTTCCCCTATTGATGAATCTAATCAATTTCGAGTTAATTTGTGTCTTCTTTATTTCATAATGTCTGCAAGTAGTTTTTCTTATTCCTATTGAAATCTTGTGTTAAAGTCTCTCCTAATCATAGAGGATCTCATCCCTATGAAAGTTTAGTGTAATTTGAATTTCATTTCAAGAAGATATTTTATCCTATGATGAGATAAACAAATTAAAATCACGTCACTATCATTTTCTTATAAATATTGTTTGTAAGGCTTTGAGTGTATCTTAGGCATGAGGAACCAAGGGTCTTTGATGTTTCATTGAGTCTCTAGCTCGAGCCTTCATGTTATACTCTAAAATATTGTGTGAAGCCATGTTGATCTGGGCCTCAATTGAATCACACCTTCTGGTTGAAGGAATATATTAGCTATTACAAAGCTTTTTGTCATTTAACTTTCTAATTGTTGTGAAGTCTCTCAAATATCTGGTGTAATCAACTTTATCCTGCTTAATCTCCCACCAAAATTATTCAAAAACCATGAATCCATCCTGAAATACCCATGTTTTCCCTGTATATTTACAAAGGAAAAAAATCTATTTACTAAAATATGTAGAACAATCAGGATTTCATAATGTCTTCAGTAACTTTAGCCTTATTTTTAAAGTACCTCCATCTTTTATAAGTGACAACTCTTGAGAGTTAAATTATGGATTACTGATCGTACTTTCCCAAGGTTTTCTTCATAAAATTTGTGCAAAAGAAGGATATCTCCATCTCCTTCATCAAATAGAGGTTACACTACAGGTCCTCTCACCCTGGTCAAAAGGCACGACCTAAAGTAGTGAGGATAGGTCAAATCCTCTTGAAGGTGTTATCCATCTCTCCATAAATCTGAGTGACAAAGGGTCAAATAGATCTCATCACCGGCTACAAAATGACATACATTATGATCTATCTGTCTCTAAGCTCCATATCAAATCTTTGATGATGGTCATCTTCAAAAGGAGAAAAAAAATTGGATACTGAAACTCATGGTGTCATTGCCAAGTATTATTTAGCATTGTTGGGGATTATTTGAGCTCCGAGATTTATTTGTCTCGCAACAACACTCGTGGAGCCATTAGTAGGGACTCTTTGAAGTATTTTATAAATTTAGTACATACAGATCCTGGTAATACTTCTTACACATGTTGTGTGTTAATACATTGCTAAAACATCACTATTGGTTTAGACCTGTAATAATTATTCAAAGTTGTAAGTTCTAACTACAATATTTCCATCTTATATAGTTATTGTACAAGATTTTGTATCATCTTTCAAAAATTTGGGTAGAAGAAGAGCAGATATTTTAAGCTTTGCATGAATCTGGTATTGAAAAATATTTGATATGTTTTTCATAGCGCATCTGGATAAAATAAGGTGAAAATCCTTAGTGGCAACTCTGTGCTGTTGAAATTCTTAATAAATACTAGTGTCTTAACATATATCAGGTAAGATTTTTCATTAACCTCTGCAAAGATGGAAGGAAGAAGATATTTCTTCACCAAGGACCCTAGTAGAAGGTTGTTTCTAGAGTTGGGAAAGTCTAATTCAGAAGGAAGAATAATTTGGAAGGTTGTTGGAGATCAAGCATCAAGAAAAGAGATCACCATTGGTGAAACTGATCAGCCTGTGATTGAAGATTGTAATGCTTCCTCAAGTGAATTTGAATCAAGTAGTCTTTTTATTGAATTGAATTCTCCATCTGGAGAGGGGCCTTCATTTGTATTTAAAAATTTGATTCTCAATCTGCCTCTGTATTTTCCAAATCTGATATATTTTTCCAAGAAACAGAGTCTTTAGAGGGGAGTCATTCTGAGAATTGCATCCCTGTACCAAACAGAGTTCTCAGTCCTCATTAGTTTACATCTCCTCTAAGGTCACCTCCTCAATATAATATGGCACAGCCTCCTCCCAGACCTCCATTTTTTGTTAATACTTTTGGTCCCATTAATTTTAGAGGTATGGCTAGCTATCCAAATACTGTGCCACAAGATGTAAGAAATAGATTGCCTAAGCTTTAAGGAAATAATGCAATCACTGGTGATCAACACTTGAATATATTTTTTTATATGATGGAGAAATTTCAAATAGAATTTGAGGATGTGTACGTTCAATTGTTCATCCATACTCTAGAAAAATATGTAAGGGACTGGTATAAATATTTGCTAGATAATTCCATTAATTCTTTGACAGAGATGAAAAATACTTTTAGATTGTAGTATGGAGATAAAAAAAACCCTATGTTTCTTTTATTAGCGTTTGAAAACATTAAGAATAATCCTAATGAATCAGCACATGATTTTAATACAATATTTAAAAAAACAATGAGAAGACTACATGTTAATTTGAGGCCATGTGATGAATCATGTCAGATAAAGTATTCAGATGAAGACTACCTATTAATTTTATAAGAAAGTTGCTTACTATTTGAGGGATAAGAACCTTGGAACTTTAAGGCAGGCCTTTACCATGGCTCTGAAAATTGAGAACAACATTAGAGCTGTTGGAAAACCTCCTAAAAGGGAGGGTGTTAAACTGGTCAACCCAGAAAAGTATCAATCAAGTAAGGTTGTGGATCTTGAGGAAGTTGTAAAGACTTTGGCTGGAGTTGTCAAAGAAATCTCTTACAAGCTAGCGAGTGAAGAGAAATGAATTAGACATGGTTCTCAAGGTCAGAATAGGAAACAAGGACAAGACATATTTTCAAATCATCCTAGGATGATCAGAGATCTGATGATAGAGGTAAAGGACCCATGGGAGCTAGACAAACCCAAACTAGGGAAAATAGAGTAGTGCCTGATCCTCTAAATGCTAGAGTTGTTGTTGTTTAAGATAAAAATTAAATTGATTGGTGTGAAAAATGTTTCTTACTCCACCCACCATGTGATGTAGATCAGCAAGTTGAAGAAGCTGATGATGATGATAACACTGATAATGATGCATGCATGGTGGATTGCTCTACAAGCTCACAGAAAGGAGCAACTTCAATTGAATTAATAAGTGCAAGAACTGCTATAATTTTTTTGTATTGCATTCACTAGATACATCTTCTTCCTCCCTCTCATACTTTATAAATAGTTATGGTACAATATTTTGAATTGCCTAGTAATGATTTTGAATACTTAAGGGCATTAATGATAAAAAAATACGATGGAGGAATCCCTTCTGAGGAGGATAGGAAGTTGTTGATGAATGTTGTTGTTTCCCAAGAAAAAGAGTATAACACTAGAAGTAAAGCTGTCAAAGGGGTACAGCCTTAAGATAAACCAAAAATCCCAGTTCTCATTAATATCCCAAAAGAAAATCCAAAGAAAGATGCATCTGGAAAATGCCTTATTGTCTCAATTAGAATTGGTGTTCCCACCCATGCCCAAAATGTGAAAATCTTCTCCCATCTGATTAGTTTTTCAATATTTCTCCAAATGTTGCTTTTCCCGAATACATTCCTTATAGCATTGCCCAATTCTTGAGTCAGATCAAGGTTTTTGTTCCAATTGTTGAATTGCTTAGGATTCCTGAGCACAAGAAAAGGGCCTTTGAGTATTTGGGATTGGAAGAAGACAAGAGTACCCAAGGAAAAAATATAAATAATGTAAACACTCCTCCTCCAACCATTGCAGACCTATAAAAGCCACTAGCATTGGAGGAGATAGGTGAGCCATCTGAAGTTTACTTGGGAACATCTTTCGTTGAGTCTCAATTAAATGTTGATCTATTTTTTACAACATTGATTATTAAGGATAGACTGTTGCACAATTGTATGTTTGATTCTAGAGCATCATGCAATGTTATGCATCTAGAGGTTATGAATGAATTGAAAAGTAAAGTGAAAACATCTTATGGAAAGTGTACTGTAATGGATTCTAGAGAGGTTCCAGTTGTAGGATGCGTAAAAGGTTTGGTGGTACAACTTGTAACTTATCTAGGTAAGAACTTTAAACTTGATGTTGTTATTGTTGATTTCCCTACCAAATGGGGAATGTTGTTATCAATAAAGTGGGCTGCAAGTGTTGGTTGAAGTGTTCAAATGGATATGTCTTTTTCCACTATCCCAATTAAAGGAAGCCCTGTAAAGCTATATGGAGAGAAGAAGATGTTGCACCTCATTGAAGATCCCAATAATGCTTCTTATTAAGTGTTGTATATTGATGAAGATGCTGATAAATTTGTTGGATTTGAAAAGAGCACAAGATTGATCAATGTAAATGTCTTGAACAAGTAGGTTTTCCTTGGACCTTGTTATTCTATGGAGCTTGTCTAAAGTTTGGAAATGGTGTTGGTATTGTTCTGATTTCTCTAGGCCAGGAAGAGTTTTTTTTTCATTCAAACTCAACTTTGAATGAACTAACAACATCGCTAAATATGAACATTGTTATTGGGCTTAAGAATTGCATGGAAATATGCTGTAAAGGATATCATTGCTAAAGGAGATTCAGAACTAATTGTCAAGCTGATTAGAAAACTGTATGCTACTAAAAATCAGAGAATGAAACAATACAAGCATGCAGTCTAGGATTTGATTGAAATGTTTGACTCATTTAATATTGTACACCATGATAGAAAGTTTAATGATTATGCAGACAAGTTAGCAGTGCTAGGATCCATATTTGGAAATTGTATAGTATCTCCATTTTGTGAGTATGATGTTGAAATAATAACAAGGCCATCTGTCCCTAACAACATAAAAAATTTGCAAGTGTTTGATGATGATGCCCAGGTGAAATGGTTTCTGCAGAACCAAGGTGAGTTTGCTGACAAAAATAGAGATTGGGAACCAATGGTGTGTGCTTCTGAAGGAAAGGAAACTTTATTTGGCAAAGACATCATCCAGCCAAAGAAAAACACGATTCCAAAAGGTTTGGTGGCACTTGAATCGAAATTTGATAATGTTGATTGCATTATTAATAGAAGTATGTCAGTTTCAAGAAATGTGGAAGAGAAGTAGTACTATGTTCAATTGTTGAAGAAATATCAAAACTACCTAGCTTGGTGTTACTCTGAGTTTAAGGCATACAAGGAAGATTTGTTCCAACATGAAATTTCTCTTGAATCTAATGCAAAGCCTTTACAGAAAAAAAAGGCCTATCAATCCACTCCTTTCTTTGAAGATGCAAGAAGAATTGAACAAGTTGAGGGATGGAGGGATCATTCATCCCACAAGGTACTCATCTTGGGTTGAAAATTTAGTAAAGGTCAAAAAAAAAGAATGGTGATAAAAGGTTTTGTGTAGACTTTAGGAACTTGAATAAAGCACCATTGATAGATAATTACCCTCCATAAAACATGGAGAATATAATACAATTGGTAATTGGTTCTAAAATTTTATCCACTTTGGATGGTTTCTCTAGCTATAATCAAGTAATTTTGAAGGAGTCAGAAAGAATAAACACTACCTTTACCACTCCTTGGGGAACTTATGTCTATGTAAGGATTCCTTTTGGCTTAATGAATGCTGGAGAAACTTTCCAAAGAGCAATGGATGTAGTGTTTTCTTGTTATATTAATGATTTCATTGTTGTTTATGAAGATGATGTAACTGTGTTTCCCAAAAAAATAAATGATCACTTATAACACTTGGAGAGAATGTTTTTAAGGTGTAGAGAGTATGGCATATCATTGAATACCAAGAAATGCCATTTTGGAGTGCAAAAGGGAAAGTTTCTTGGTCACATTGTATCAAAGGAAGGGGTCATGATTGATCCCGAGAGAGTGGAAGCCATCAACAAGGTTCTAATTCTGAGAACTAAGAAGGGATTCCAATCCTTTTTTGGAAAAATAAACTTTATCAGTATATTTTTGTCTAACTTTATTGAGATGACCATCCCCATTACTAGCATGTTGAAGAAGGACCAAGTTATCAAATGGGAAGAAGCTTCCATTGAAGCTTTTAATGGGATCAAATAAGCATTAAAGCATGCCCCTATTTTGGCAGCTCCAAATTACAAGAAGCATTTTCAAATGTTTTCTTTTGCTTTAGGAAACACCATTACATATTTCTTGATGCAAAAGGATGATGAAGGGGCTAAGATAGCAATTGCAGTTTTCAATAAGGTATTGCAAGGAGCTCAATTGAAGTACACCATCATGGAGAAGCAAGCATTTTCCTTGGTGAAAGAAACAAAGGTTTTCAAACCTTACTTCTTGAACTCTATAGTTTTTGCTTATGTTCTCCACATCCTTGTGAAAGATATCTTTTTAGAAATGGAGGTCTCAAGAAAAAAATACAAACGGGTAAAAAAGTTATAGGAATATGACATGGACATCCAAACCATGAAATTGATAAGAGATTTTGGCATAGCTAAGCTTATGGATGAGAGCAACTTGCAAACTATTGAGGTGAATGAAGTAGAAGGAGAAAGGGTGGATGTCCTTGAAAAGTTGGTAAGATCCAAATGGTACAAAGATATAATCTTTTATCTCCGACATCTATGCTGCCCTGAACATTTTACTAAAAATCAGAAAAGAGCTCTTAAGTTAGCCTCCCAAAAATATGCTATTACTAATTTTTGGTTAGCTTGGAAGAACCCGGAGGGAGTGCTCTTAAGATTCACTGCTGAGGATGAAGCTCGAAAGGTAATTTCTTATCTCTATGGAGGATTTTATGGGGGAAATTTTGCTAGAAGAGTTACAACACGTAAAATCTTGAGAGCTAGTTATTTTTGGCCAACTCTCTTCAAAGATATAACTCTATTGGTTAGGAAATGTGAATTTTTCCAGCATTTTTTTGCAATAATGAAAGCTTCAGGCTTCCTTGCTTTGCATCTTGTGTCAATTGAAGCCCCATTTAAGAAATATGGAATGGATTTTGTTGGTGATATTTCAGATCCTTCCAGTGTTGGTCATTAATGGATTCTTGTAGCCACTGATTATTTCACTAAGTGGGTGGAAGTAATCCCCACCAAGAAAGAAAAAAAAATAAGTTATCATGGACTTCATGCTGAATCAAATCATATGCAGATTTGGAGTGTCAGCTAAGATTGTTTTGTATAATGCAATGAGTTTAAGAGCCAAACCTTGTTTGGCAATGTGCAAAGGGTATGGAATCAATTTGACATATGCTTCTAACTACAATACCCAAGGAAATGGACAAGCTGAGTCCAGCAATAAAAAATTGTTGAAAATCATTAGAAGAGCCTTGGAGCTAAACTAAAAGAAGTGGGGTGAGCAACTGAAGTTTTTTGTTTGGGCTGAAAAAATCACTGTCAAAAGAGCTACTGGTAAAAGCCCATTTGAGTTGGTATATGGAACTCAAGTTTTTCTACCCCTTCATTTGCAATTTTCTTCATTTCAGTTTGTTCAACAAATTTAATGTCAAGAATTTAGTCTATATAATGCTCGAATCAATCATATTATTGAGTTAGATGAAGAAATAAGTGCATCCCATCAGCAACATGTGAAGTTCAGAGAAAATTTGAAGAATTTATTTGACAAGAAGGTGACTCCAAGAGCTTTCATCATTGGGGATCTTTTTCTATTATGGGATAGCAGGTATGAAGATAAGGGCAAGCATGGTAAATTTGATGCATTATGGATGGGCCCTTATTCAATTGACATTCGAATTGGTTAAAATACCTTCTTCCTATAAGACTTAGACAGGGAACTACTTGAATTTCCTATTAATGGTAGGAATTTGAAACATTTCCTTCATTGATTTGTCAGAATCAAGGTATACTCCATTTGTACAATTTATACTCTTCTATTTTCATGTCTTTCTATTTTTGTTTGTCCTGGTCCTTGGTGGTGATTTTTTTGGTTTCTCGGTTCATCCTTGGGGGAGTTGGTTATTATTGTTTTGCTCTACAAGCTTATTCTTTGACTCCATTGCCCAAAGGTTTAATTTTAGCACTTGGTCTGCTATTTGTTCTTGTGGCTTTCACAGAGAGTGCCCATCCCTGAGTCGGAGCTGATGTTAGTGCTCAATTTGGTCTCGCCACATTTGTCCTTAAAATTCTTCAATTTGTGGGCTCTGTCGTCTTTCTTATCTCCCCGTATTGATGCATGGAAACTCTGTCCTCCATTTCGTTTCTATGATCACTCCCTTCCTTAGGTCAAGGATCACTTTAAATCCATAATTTTTTTTAGTTCCTCTGTCGATGTGAAAATATGTGTAACTTGGGTGTAAAATCATGTTTTTTCCCTTCCTTATGTTTTTCCATAGTGACGTTTTATGGAACAATAGGATGTATGTGGGTGTGCAAGAGGAAGATTAGGGACGACGAATTTTAACGCATCTGTAGAAGGGCACGCGATGAGGGCACGACAGGATATAAAAGAAGGTGTGCACACCGGAAGAAGGCAAAAATCAGGCAGGCAGGAGGAAGGCACAAAAAGGGGGGAAATATAAGGGAAACAGAATGTGAAGGAAGAAACAAGAGGGCCCGCGCCTGTTTGGGGACCTTCCCCTAAATTTTATTTTGAAGAAGTATTGGGAGGACACGTAGATGTTTTCCACTGGGTCTTCCCATACTTAGAATTCTCAACAAATGATAAAACTTTCTCGAACCGTAGGCATGTGCTTCCTTCCACTGGTCCTTAAAATTTTACAACAACTCTACCAGACTGAGACACGTGGTGAGCCCACGCTTGTTTGGGGTCTCCACTTTAGGGCACTATCTCAAAGTTGTTCCAAGGAGACACTTGGAGGCTTCCACCAGCTCCTCCATATACTTAAAATTTTCAAACAACTTTCTAAGGCCTTAGACAAGTGGAGGGAGTGTGCCTATTTGGGGACCTGCCCCTAAATTTTATTTTGAAGGAACACCATGAAGACAAGTGGAAGTTTCTGCTCACTCTACCCTTGCTTGGAATTTTCAACGGCCAAGGACAACTTTCTCGGACCCTAGACACATGGTTCTTTCCCTTGATCCTTCAATTTTTCAACAAATTTTATGGGCTAGGACACATGGTGAGTCTCTGCTTGTTTGAAGTCTTTGCTTTCGGGCACCATATCAAAATTACGCTAATGAGACACGTGGAGGCTTCCACTAGCTCCTTTTATACTGAGGATTTTCAAAGGCCAAAAGGCCTTTTTCTTGGGCCCAGGGCTCATGGAAGACCCGCGCTTGTTTAGAAATTTTCCCTTGGGCTTCTCCTTTGCATTTGCACCAAGGAAACACATGGATGGCGTCAATTTTAAGTTGAGAAGAGGTAGAATCAAAGGTTGCTGTGCATTTCACCTATTTTTCTACCATTTTTTCTCCAAGACTCCTGGAGATACGAATACACGTTGTTTTCATCATTTTTGATGAAATTTCTTGTTGTTTTTGTCTTCAAAGTTCCATTAAATGGATTTAGAACTTAATTTGTGAGTCCAAGGATTGTTAAGGTTGATATTTTGAAATTGGAATTGCTCGAGCACTTGCAATAATGTGAATTACCAGAGAAGATGGATGCGGGGTAGATTTGTAGAGGAAAGAGAAGGAAAAGGATGAAATGATGGAGGTTTCAGGTAGAAAAGATGAAAAATATGTTGCCTCGAGAGAGAAAAGGATTACTTGTCAGATCCAACTGTATAGAGCCTCTGGAAAATGATTAAAATGGGGATTTCTTACATGAAAGGATAATAATGATTAAAAATACTATCAAAAAGTTGTGGCATGGCATCCCAATCATTAGTCAAGGGTCTGAGAAATGTTAGCAGTTCATAATTTGTCCACTTGGTAGCTACGGGTGCAAATTTTTTAATGGTCACTTTTAGAGAAAAATTGGTAACAAGAAAAGGTCCCTCAAATATTCTTATTTTTGGGGGGGAAATTTGGGATGAGTGAGTGAGTGAAATGTATAAATGCAATGAGAATACTCTTTCAAAGGCTCAGGGTTGAATTCTTAAGATAAAATTTGAGAGAGCCCGTCTTCCTGAGAGACCAATCCGAGATACCTCGTAAATTTATTTTGTGTGATATTTTCTATCATGTCAAGTTGGTTTGAGATGTATATCCATTGACGAGAACTGATATTTCTCTAGAAGCTTTCCCTTGTTTATGAATCTAATAAATTTTTAGTTAATTTGTGTCAAACTTGGAGAAATTTGTGTTTGCTTTTTTTCATAATGTCTACAAGTAGTTTTTCTTATTCCTATTGAAATTTTGTGTTAAAGTCCCTCTGGATCACATAGGATCTTGTCCCTATGATAGTTTAGTGGAATTTGTAATTTCATTACAAGAAGAGATTTCATCCTGTGATGAGATAAACAATTTAAAATCACTTCACTGTCATTTTTTGATAAATATTGTCTTTAAGCCTTTGAGTGTATCTTAGGCATGAGGAACCAGGGGTATTTGATGTTTTATTGATTCCCCAGCTCAAGCCTTCATGTTAGATTCTCAAAGATTGTGTGAAGTCATGTTTGTATGGGCCTCCATTGAAGCACACCTTCTGGTTGAAGGAATATCTTAGCCATTCCTAAGTTTTCTGTTTTTTAAATTTCCAATTGTTGTGAAGTCTCTCAAATATCTGGTATAATAAACTTTATCATGTTTAATCTCCCATCAATATTCTTCAAAAACCATGAATCCATCCTGAACTACCCTAGTTTTCCCTATACATCAATAGAGAAACAAAATTTATTTACTTAAATATGTAGAACAATCAGGATTTCATAATGTCTTTAGTAACTTTAGACTTGTTTTGAAAGCATTTCCATCTTTTATAAGTGACAACTCTTGAGAGTTAAATTATGGAATATTGATTGTACTTTCCTAAGGTTTTCTTCCTAAAATTTGAGCAAACGAAGGATATCTCCATCTCCTTCATCAAACAAAGGTTACACTGCATGTTCTCTCACCATTGTTGAAAGGCATGGCCTAAAGTAGTGAGGATAGGCCAAATCCTCTTGAAGGTGTTATCCATATCTCCACAAATATGAAAGACAAAGGGTCGGTTAGATCTCATCCCCAAATACAAAATGACAAACATTATGATCTATTTATCTCTAAGCTCCATGTCGAATCTGTGATTCTACTCAACTTGAAAAGGAGAACAAATTTAGATACCGACAAACTCAATTATAGGTACTCATCTAGACCTACTATAGGTTCTTGGAGGCTAAATGGAGCATGAGAGTGATGTGTAGATCTATGTGAGATTATGAAATCATGTTGGTGAGTGAGAAATAGTGTCTCAAGGTTTTAAGGGAATTTTTGATAGGTTTCATGTTGAGGTATATTGTTCTTATACATCTTTTGGCCTCAACTATGCAAAAGCCCAAGGTCTAATAAGGGAAGTCATGGTGGTTAAGAAGATAGATACCTATTTCAGTGAATATCATGATTGGAGATGAAGAAAAGAGGGCTTTTATATATGAGAGAAAAATTCCATGTCATTATGAGTATATATTTTCATGTTATGATGTTTTAGGAAAAATAGGATCCAAGAAAGCAAGTTTTCCAACTCTATAGGTAACTTCATTTTCTCACATATGCTCACACACTTTTCATGGGAAATCATGGATTTCAGTGATTTTTTAAAATTTATATAATATAATTTTTCAACTAGAATGAAGTGGTTTCTTCATCAAACTTTTAGGAACAAATGTTAAGAAGCTAAAATGCTTTTTATGATCTTAAAACCCTAGTTTTAGAGCGATGGAGAAAAAATTCTTATTATGGGCATAAAATGGATTAATTTTGAAAATGTGATGTTTTGAGGTTTTATGTGACTCCTCTATATTTAAAATTATGTATTTTAGACCTTGCGGAAGTATGTGGGACCCATTCAAAAAGGTAGGTTTATGGATTTTTTCAGTTTTTTCAAAATATTTTGATTGAAGCTATTGACTAAATCACCATTTATGAAATAATGGGACTTATAATGCATGTACATGATAGTTTCAAGTCATGGTTGAGGTTCTAAAGTGCAAAGTGTGCCCTATCTTTGAAAATTGGTTTTTGGGATAAAGGGCAGTTTAGCAATGATGGAAAATGGAATTTTTTTAGCCCTTATGAGCTTTGTGATGGTCTATAATGGCCTTGGAGGTGTTTTTAACATGTTATATGCAATTTTTCATGTTTTGGTTGAGATGTGAAAGTGCACTAAGGTGGCATGGTTGAGGTCTGAAGTTGACACACTTTTACTTGTTGAGGACAAAGATGGTTTGGATAGAGTATTGATGTAGAATACCCATGTTTGTACTTAGATGATGATGGATATCCTTTTGAGAGCGACAAGGGATGAGTTGGTTTCCTATTTAATGGATTTAGAGGTTTTAAATGTGTCAAAAAGAGTGCAAGATAGTTCCATTTCTAAAAGTAATTCAAGGGTAGTTCAGTTTACTGAAGAGGAAAAGAGGTATGGTTTGATTTTTTGGATTATTCATGAGGTATATCATGCATGAATTTTTTCTAAATATCCATGTATTTACAATGAGTGGTTAAATGGCATATTATGTTTTTTTTATTATATTGAGCTTCATGGTTGAAGATTGGTTCATGTATGTACCCTCTTTGATTAGTGAAAAAAATTAATGAGGCAGTGGTTCTTGATAAGGTTGATGGTGTTTATATGGTAATTTTTACATGTGTGAAGCCTTTATACGTATAAAAGGTATAGGTGAAGTATTTGGAGGTCTTGGAGTTCTTAGTGGAGAAGGATTTTGGCCTCTTGGTCTAATTTTGCAAGTTTAGATGGCTTAGTGCATTGGCAACTTGTTTGTGTCAATGTTATGAATTTATATAATTTTCTTATTCTAACTTTAAGATGGTATGACCAACCACTTGGGTTATGACCATCCTATGTTATTTTTTCGAGTTTATTCTCATATAAAGGTGAATTGTTTGTTCATTTTTGAACTTGTTGAAAGAGAGGGAAAAAGTGTGAGCTAGGTGAAAAAGTGAAAGTAGTTCAAGGGAATCAAGAAATAGCTGAGTGTGTATGTGTGTGTTTTAATGTTTGAGGAGTTTCTAAGAGCCAGTGTGCAATATCATTTGTCTATTTTAGTCCATGATATTTCAAGTTTGAGGCATTTGAAGAGGGTTTGAAGGTGTGTGAGTGGGATTTGTAATCTCCATCAGTTGTGATAAAAACAATACATCAAATATCTTCATATAAAGGTGGTTCAATTAGTGTTTGATCATATTAGCGGGTTTTATCCTCCTTGTGGGGTTGATTCCTCACTAAATTAGGGGTTGGTTCTCCTTATAGGGTTGGTGCACCTTGTGAAGTTGGTGCTTGAAAAATCTCTTTTGATTTGATTAATATAATTTAAATTTAAATGGGTTTTCTTCCCCTTTATATTTTTCCACTTATATATTGTGTTCTTGTTCACTATTTCCTAGTTATGATCTTCTAGATGCTTGTCGCATACTGTTAAGATCACATTAATGCATGGTTTAATATTAAATGGTGCAAGCAAGTTAATTTGAATTGTTTAAGGATTCTAAAGGAAAATTTTAGATCCCTCTATGTCAATTTTTCTTCCAACAGATCATGTCATTTAATTTGAGCCACGTAATATCAAATAATATGAGCTTAACTACCCTACCCATGACCTTGAGCTTGCAGTAGCATTTCACGCCCTATTTTGTTGAAGATACTATATTTTATGTAGGCCATTTGTCTAGAAGACTGAACATCAAATATTACAAGAAAAATTTTCATATCCAAACCTCAATGCCCATCAACGATGTTAGATGGAGTTCTTGTGTGAGTATGACATGGATATTCAATATGTTAAAGGGAAAAATAATTTTTTCGTAGATTCCTTGAATAAAGGACGACATTTGGTTAAGGCCATGACCGCATAATTATATCTTCATGGAAATATACTTCAGTGTCCTCTAGGAGACATATATTATGAGGGTTTTAGAAAGATGTTTGAGTATCAAGGTTATTTAGAGGGAAGATTTACAGGATTGATTTTGAAGGAAGATGGGATTCTAAATTTTTAGAGGCACATTTATGTGCCTACGGTAGGATATCTTCACAGTTTCATTATTTTAGCGCTACATCTAGCCCCATGTGCAGCCCATCCTGGAGTGAAGAATAGTTACATTGATCTGAGGTAATTTTACTTTTTCCTAGGTCAAATCTAGGATATAGGAGACATTGTAGCTCATTTCTTTGAGTGCAAGATGTTCAAGGCCAAACACTCTCATCCAATAAGAATTTTCTATCCCCACTAGATTTGTAAGTAGAAATGGGATGTCATATCTAAGTTTCTCATTGTTTGTCTTCCAATGACATCTTATCATCATGGCGCCATCATGGTAATTTTGGAAAAGTTGAGAAACATTTCTCATATTTCAGCAACCAGGATCATTTACAATGTAGTCTCCATTACCAAAGTCTTTCTTATATATATTGTGAGGATGCATGGAATTTTGAAAATTATCATTAATGAATGGGATACTAATTATACTTCTCATTTTTGGACTTTATTTTAGGTTTCTCTCGGAACTTAGATCAATTTCAGTTTAGCTTACCACATAAAGATATATGGTCAAATTGAGATAGTTAACTACGTATTATAGGATATGCTGAGGATGTATGTGATTGATCAACATAAGAAGTGGGAGGACTATTTATATATCATCAAGTTTTCATACAATAGTTATCACAACTCCATTGGTATGGATCCTTATTAGGTATTATATCAGAAACCTTACACGACACCTTTTAGTTGGAAAATTTTAGATAACAGAGTTGTTTTTGGGCCAATATTTATTAATCATATGGATCAGTAGATCATTTTTATTAGACATTGCCTCAAGTAGGCATGAGTACACCAGAATGCTTATGCAGATACTAACAGGACTAAGCATCACTTTGTAGTTTCCCACAAGGTATTCCTAAGAGTACGACCCAATAATATCCCAATCCATTATGGAAAGGGTTCTAAGATTTCTCCTTGCTTTTTGGGGCTCTTCTATGTCGTGAAGGTCATTATTCATGTTTCCTGCCATTTATCCTATCGCCATGCCTAGCCTGGGCCCATGATGTATATAATGATTTAGTCTTGCGTAAGTATGTACTAAATATTATTAATGTGTTGAATTGGTTAGCCATACAGGTGGAGGGTAAAATACTATGGATAATGTTTCCCATGTGTATCCTAGAGCACAATATATTGTACCATCAAGGGAGAGAAATGAACCAGGTTAGATTCCAATGAGACCAGTATGACGAGACATTAACTACTTGGGAGGATGTGACACCATTATGGGACTGATATGCCTCTCTCTTCTAGTGACTTCGATGAGAAAGTCTTATTCTTGGTGAGGGGATGTAGTGCCCACAAGTTTTTCTCTCTCTTCCTATGATTTTTTGAATCCTCTAATCAGTTTGATATTTCACATGAGACATTGATACTTAAATTTTTTAATTTTTGATTCGTTATTACAATGATTATCGTCATATGGTATAGGACATCCTTATTTTGAGAAGGCACTATTGAGACAACATTTTCTATTCATGATTTTGGACATTTCAAGTTGATTAGATTTGATGGTATTATGATGATTGATATTGGATAGTTATGTTTCTACATGTAGTTTACTGATGATCTTGATTATGATTTAGATATTTTTTATATTTAATCATGTTTTTATGTATCGTTGATAGATAAACTTGGTGAAATATTATCAAGATGATATAGTATATTTTATTTTCATAATGATTTATATTGATATTTTATCATGTCGATAATATTTAAGATTTTCCTTGAGTATGCAAGATTGCATGTTACACCACTTTGCGAGCATGAGGCTTAGTGGTAGAACTACCAAAGAAGTGTAATTCATCTTTCCCGAGCCCTTCTTCTTACATATTTGTTTTTTGGTAATTATTTGTATTAGAATATATTTGTTGATCACTATATTTAAATTATATTAAATCATTATATTACCCTATTACCCTTGAGCACCATGTTAAAATTAATTTTACTTTATTTGTCACTTAATCACGATTGATTTGTGTAAATGTGTTCATTTGTGATGATTTTATTTTTGGGGTATTTTATTTCTCTTAAACCTATTTTGGGGTGTCTTGGGGTTTACTAATGATTTTCTAGGGACAATTTTTCACCTTCGTTATCCCCATCAACTCTCAAATCTCAAATATGATCACAAAGGGCATTTTTGGAGGTATAAATATAAAGGGAAGTGTCTCCCTTACCTTAACACGTGTCCTTGGGACCTAATGGATGTGTGGGGAAATTTTTTTGTGAGCCATAAATATTTTTCTCACTCCACCCTCAAAAAATTCACCATAAAATTCTTCTCCTTGTCTCACATAAGTGACCTTCTGATTGTGTTGTGGTCTTTGGGGACTAGTTTGGGATTTTGTCCCCTTATATTTATTATTTGGAGGAAACTTGGAAAGTGACATCAGTGACTTAGATGGATGGGTTTCTTAGAAGGGTGACACATTTCACAATCCCATGGGTTTGAGTGATGGAGGCTTTTCTATATCTCTATTGAGTTTTGATACATTTTAGGGGCTTTTTGGTGGAGGTCTTTGGAGATAAGCATTGGGAGGGAATAACCTTAGGATATTGTTTATTCAAAGAGCTTGGGTATTATATTATTGTGCTTAGAGTGTGAGGTAGGCATCACTCCTTACTTAATTTTAATTTTGGAATTTTCTTTTTATGTGTGTGAATGTTGGGTGTTCATAATAGTTTAAGGAGTGTGGCTTGGTTTTGAGATTTTGTTGTATCTTTGGATATTAATTTATTTTGAATTTTCTTTTTGGATTTCTTATCTCATCCACATGTAAAGGGGTGTGGCTTTAGAGTGGGTTTTGGGAATGGGAGGGGACCTTTATTCTCTTCGCTTGTTGGGGAAGCCATGAATTTTTTTATATACTCCCTCTTAGGGGAAGTAGGATGTATTCCAATTCAGCTTGGTAATATCATCCTATATTCACCAAGGAAACTTGTTTTTCTATTAGGAAACTATTTTTATACATATATTAATCATATATAAGCATAAAAGTAATCAATATAGAAATAAACAAGAAGAAACAATACACAAGATTTAACATGGTTCACCCAGTGTGGGATAGATCCACAAAATAATAGCCAATTTATTATCACAGAGTAAATACAATGAAGATTTGCAATATTTCACACCATCTTGGATTTCCTATACTTTCTTCTCTACAAATTTCTCTTTTTCTCTCAAAAGGAAACTTCTATCTATTCTCAATTGAATTCTACCTTCTAAAACCTATTTTTATACTTATATATGCATATGCAATCTTATAGAACCGTAGCTATGCAATTACAACAATTAGATTCACTTTACAACTAAAGATAGATCTAATTCCTGCAACTTAATTATAATAGTCACACTTAAGAAAGCGATGCTGATAATCCTTAATCGATTCTGATTAGCCCTAACCGATGTTGGTTCCTCATTTCCATACTGATATCGGTCCATGGGTGACCGATGGAGGTTCGTCAACTGACACCGGTTACTGTTTATTCTAGAAAGTCAACAAAAGCATGCCAGTGGAGCAATTAAGCTCCATAACTCAACAATCTTCCACTAAGAGATAAATTACTACACTGTACCATACAGCTCCATACTCTAATCATTTCCTTTAACTTGTTTCTCCCTCTTCAAGTTTGAAACTCAAAGACCAACAAAAGTGGATTGTAGCACCAACTTCTCCTTTTCCAAAGGATTCATTAGCACTTCCACAAGGTTATCCTTTTTATGAAATTTCTCTAACTTCAATTACCCATCCTCCAATACCTTTTGTATGAAGTGATATCTCAACTGAATTTTTTTTGTTCTAGGATGAAACAGTCAGTTATTTTTGAGATGAAATGCACTTTAACTATTAATGTACAATCTAAAATACTCTTTCTCTTTTTCTAACTCTTCCATGAACATTATCATCCATATAAACTCCTTTCTAGATTTTGTAGTTGTAACATAATCAACCTCTGTAGTAGATAGGTCCACAATCTTCTGCAATCTAGAAATCTAGCTAACTGTTGTGCCACCTACTATGAAAACATATCCAGTGGTGATCCTCCTGCTATCCAAATCACCAGCCATGTTTGAATCCACATAGCCACGTCAAGAAGTATCTAAACCTCCATAGAATAATTGCTTGATGGATATCTCTCTCAAATGCATGAGAATCCATTGGAATTATTTCCAATGATCTTTACGTCGATTAGCCATAAATATTCTCACAACTCCCACTACCTTAACAATGTATAGTATGGTACAAACCATATCATACATCAAGATCCTAACTATTGAAGCATACAGAACTCGCGCCATGTACTCAACCTCCTTGTTTTATGTAGGACATTGACATTTCTCAATTTGAAGTGTTTAGCCATAGGTGTACTTAGAGGTTTTGAAATTTTCAAATTAAACGTTTCTAAAACCTTATTGATATAATGCTTCTGACACAAATACAACTTCCTATTTTTCCTGTCTTTGTGAATTTGTAGCTCCCAAATCCTTCATTACAAATGTGCGAGATAAATTTTCTTTGAGCTCACCAATATCATGCATAGTAGATCTTGAAATAAGCATATCATCCACATACAGTAAAAAAATAATATAGATTCCATTTCAAATCATCTTGAAATAAACACAATAGTCTTATTCACATCTCAAATAACCATGTTCATGCATGAAACTATAAAACATCATATACCATTACCTTCGAGCTTGCTTGAGCCCATATATGCTTTTTCTCAATTTGCACACAAGTTTCTCCATACTCTTGACTTCATATCCATGTGGATTATTCATATAAATCTCTTCCTCTAAATCACCATGAAGAAATTTCATCTTGACATCAAGTGTATCTAAAGGAAAATCCTTTACTACAAATTAATTCAATACAGTACGAATAGAAGTCATCTTTACAACAAGAGAAAATATTTCACAAAAGTCAATACCTATTTTCTGTGCAAATACCTTTACTACAAACCATGCCTTGTATCTCTTTTTTCCACCCTCTTCTTCCTTGATCATGTAAACCCACTTGTTGTGTAATGCTCTTTTACCTACTAGCAACTTAACCAAATTCCAAATATGGTTATTCTCTAAGGAGTCCATATCCTCATTCATGTCATGCTCCCACTATTTTTCGGCTTTATCCTACATTGCTTCTTCAAATATTTTTGGTTCACCACTATCAGTCAATAATAAATAAAACAAGGAAGGTCAAAATATTTCTGGAGGTCTACTCACCTTCGTGAAATTCTCACTGAGATTTGGGGTTCCAGAGGCTCAATCTGCTCTTCTTCTATATTTGTATCTACTTCTGAAAATTACCAACATTGATCACCTTCTACCAATGCTGGTTTAGCTAACCGACATCGGTACAGGGGATCGATGCCGGTGAGGGGTAAATAGATATCGATTGCTATTTAAACTTGTAGGTGTTAATTTTAAATCTAAGAGTTCATTTTAATCCACAAATTTCTCCACTGGTTCACCTTTGCGTACCAAAATGTGATCCATGTACATTATCTTTTTATTCTAATAAATGTCACGACTCCTAATTATCTTAGAACCTTGTAAATCCCAAAACTGAAATCTGAAATCTCCAGAGCCATAACTAATGAAAGTACATATTTCTGATTTAGCATCTAATTTATTTATATTTTCCTTATCAATGTCCAAAAAATATTCTAATTCAAATACTCTAAGAAAAGAAAGACCTACCTCTTATTTAGTCCAAGCTTCTTCTAGTATTCCACCATTCAATGCACTTGAAGGTCCACGGTTAATCAAATAAACCATTGTGTCTATTTCTTCCACCCAAAACTGTAAGGGAAATCCAACATGTATCCTTGTGCTTATATCATGTTCCATGATTTTCATGCTCATTCTCTCTGCAACACCATTCTCCTGTGGTGTTCTAGGAACCTGTTGACATTTTTTCTACTCCATGCAAAAAGGGTTAGCTAAAAACTTTTTAAGTTTCTCAAATTGGTCAGGTTACAAGTTTGGCTATGTTTGGGTCAGCCACCTTGGAATAAGATACAAATTTCAATTATTTGTTTTTTGATAGTCTTGGAAGACACATTTGGATCAAAAATACAACTTGGGTGTACTTACAAAATGTCATGCCTCATACATGCAGCCATTCCATTTGTTACCCTCATCATAACTATGCAACAACCATAAACGACCATCGCAAAGCCGTGAGGAAGTCAGAAATTACAACATGTACCAGACATGATTTTCTTAAACTACAAAGAAGTTAAAGGTTTCAAGGACAAGGAAAAATTTTGCAAGTAGTTTGCATTTATAATGATTGTCAATAAGATACACTTGGTTTTTAATTTATTTCTATGATTAAGTGAATTATTTTAGTGTTTTGAGTTGTATAAGTTCATTCATTATCCATACAAATGAAGATAAGTATAGAAAGGAAGGACATACATCTCATTACACAAAAATATTTTCATTTATTCATGAGGAATAATTTTCCATATTTTTCTCACACAAGCCGTGAGAAATAACTGAAGAAAATGAAGCCATATACTTAAAAAAATGAAAATGTAAGGAGCTAAACAAAACCTGCCATTGCCTTGAGGAGGTGTTCTTTTCTTTCTGAATTGTTGCTCCATTTTTCCTCTATAAACTGCATCATGGTACCTTGAAAAGAGAATAAAATGGTGTCAATACTGAGCTCAGGGTTTTTTTTTAACTCCTTATATTTAAATTTTAAAAAAAACATGCATTCAAAAGTATAAAATATGGTATTCACAAGAAAGTTGCAAGTACATCTCAGACATATTTTAAGATTGCAGAAGATAAGTACAAGTATTGAATATTATAAGCTAAGAAGAGAATGGAATTAAAAAATTTATGGTCTTATGATTTTGATCAGTTATTCTAAATTTGTTAGGGACTCCTTGCATTTTACGGGACTGGGAATCGGAGCTCTAGATCAAAAATTATGAATATTTTAAGATCAATGTCAAGATGCTACATGAGATCTCTCACAATCTGCAATACACTGACTTTTTACTCCCTTTAACTTATATCGGTATTACAAATTTTTGGGAAACTCATGTGTCCCTGCGGTACTTGGACCATGCAGGCCTCCTTTTTTTGCATCACCCAACTCAGTATTTTCTATCCTCACACATCCTTCGTTGATTAGGTCAAGTGGTCCATTAACCACCAACTTCTCTGTACCACTCACCCATGGGTATTTTGGTGATTTACAGGTTCAGGTTGCACTCACGTCCCTCGGGCCACTCTTTCTGCTTCAACCCACATCACGGGCCTCCAACCTCCTTCGTGACCACATAACTTCTATGTACTGTGTTGACCAGGCCATGAGGGTTGTTGACCCCTGATATTTCTGCATTGCGCTCCCCGCGGGCATTTCTCCTTGTGTACGCACGTACGGCCCAAGTCTGACTTGGGCATAAGTCCTTCCCCGTGGCAATTTTAATCTTCCTAAGCCCATGTGTTCCTTGGGCCACTTGGGCCTCTCTCATGTGATTTTTCTACAAAAACCTGTAACTCATTTGATTTCTCGATCAGCTAGGGAAAATGCATTCGTGTATGAAATAATTTTGTTCCTCTGCATAGCAGCTCAGTTGCACAATATATATTTTTGCATGGTTCAAATAGGTTGGCTCAATAACATACAAAGAGATTGGTTGTCACATTACATGGCTCAGAGGATCCTTTAGGAGTTTGGTTCCAAAAAAAATCTCACTTAGGTGGATGCTACCCATGAAACAACCAGTTCTCTCTACAAGGCAGCTCGATGGGAAATGGAGTAGCTCAGTCATGAGATCTACCAACCCATTAGAACCCAAGGGAAAAATTTTAACCTTTCTCAAATCCTTCTAATTGAAAGATCTTCCTAACATAGAGAAAAATGCATGAGCACTAAATTTCCCATTAATTTTGTATAGTGGGCCCCTCAATATAAGCTTATCAGTCATCCAATTTTGTCAATGTAGTGAAATTGGATAACAATTAGAGGAGATTTTTTTTGGTAATTGATATGTTGGTAAAATCCTCAGAAATTCATGGTTATTCACCACTCTTCTCTTAATATTTACCATGGCTCACTTCTGAGTCCTCAACTCGAGTTCTCTATTCACAAAATGGTTATGCTTTGTTGTTTTCTCTCGATTGCTTCTCACATATATGGCCGCTACTTTTCATGCTTAGGATATTTTAAGATTTTATTTTTCTTCTATGATAGTTTAGATTAAGCCCCAAATTCTCTTTTTCAAGGAGGGTTTGACTCACCATTTTGCTAAGGTTGTTGTTTAAGAATTATGTAGATGTATGGCGAGATTTTATTTTCCTAACTCAGATTTACATCCAACTCGCACCAAGGAAAGTACATGAAGCATCATTAGATGAAGATGGAACAATAGCTGAAAGATAGGGGATACTTATCAAAGTTTGTGTTTGCAATGCCTTGGAGGTTGATGTGGTAAGACCAGTACCAAAAAAAAGCTCACAACTCTAGCGAAGAGATTGAATTTTTTAGTCAAGATACATATCTTTTCATGTAGATTCATTAATGAATATAAGAGAGAGAAAAATATATAAATCACATATAGTTTATTTCCTAGTTCTTGTAAAGGCACTAAATCAGCTGGATCATGACACTTCCTAGAACATTTAATTTAAAAACAATGTTCCCTCAATGAAGTTTCAAGGGACCAAGGAGTTCATCACCATTAGAGTAGAGCTTGGAAAAAACTTCACTCAGATAAAAATAAATAGGACCATGTAGTGCCCACGTCCCTTCAACACATCTTGATATTGATCATGATACCGGTAACTATATCATGGACATTATTATATTTTTGAGTTAGTATGGTGTTAGATGTTAGATCATGGACTATTATTGACTTTGATTCCCATATGATGCATGATGATTGTTATAGAAATTTTATATAGAATTTGACATGCTCTTGGACATGGTTATATATAATTATTGATGTTGTTAGGACATATGATATTTGGATATATTGAGTAGACCGAGAAAATTGAATTAAAATTGATGGTTATATAGTTGCTGATGAAATTGTAAGTGATATTGTTGATTGTTTGGATGTTGTTGTGATTCATATATATATTTATGATTTTGAAATTATATTTATTCATTTGGATGTTCTGATATGGCCATGAGGCCAAAGGGTATTTGTGTTTTGAAGGTTAAAAATATCACAACAAACATTGGGGGATTGGAGACTAACCACATTGGAATTCTAAATGAATTCAACAAGGTCACCATGGCAACTTGTATTTTTTTATGTGTGTTTGTGTGTGTTAGTTATTCCCATGGGGGGGATCACCTTTAAATATGACCAAGGGGTTATGTATATTTATTTATTGGTTCCTTTGTTTATTGTTTGTATGTGTTTATTTTGTGGTGTGTTGACCCCTTTCATTATTTATTAAATGGTGTGTAATAATGTGAGTAATCATATTGTTAAGTTAATTAATTAAAATATGTCATAAGAAAGTAATTATTAGAGTTGTTGGCCTTGAATTAAAGTGTTGTAGGAGATGTGTAAGAGATGTGTAATTAATTTTGGAGTGTGAAACACTCCACCTTCTTTTGAAATTCGAATTTGTCCTTGGAGGCTGATTTTGGAGGCTTGTGGGACAAGTTAAACTTGTCCCATACCTCTTAAATTTATTTACCAACCTTACCTATGGTTGGAGAGTTGAAATTAGACTTTTATTATGCATTTTTGAGAAGTCAAGTTGTAGGTTTTAATTGCACTTTTCTTACATTGTTTTAATTTCAGTCCTTTGGGGTGTGGGTTGGATTTGAGTGTGTAAGTAAACTGTCATATTATTCACCCACTTATTTATTGTGCCTTGGAGATTGAAGTTGACTTTTGGGTTGGAGTTGAGGATGTGTGATGTGGCATCCTACATGGATCCACCTCATCCTCTTCTCTTTCCCTCTTCTATATAAATTCGAATTCCTTGGCTTGTTTTGGGGGCTTCACTTTGGATTGCTTCTTTTTGGGTGACTTCTTTGTTGTTTTGGAGCTCTTGCAAATTGGGAGAAATTTTTTTTGAATGCTTGTTGCATTATTGATCTTGGATTATTTTATTGCTTGCATTGGGAGAAAGCTTGTTGTTTTGGAACTTGGAACAAACTCCATCATGGAGAGGTAGGAGCTTGGCTCTTGTAAAATGCTCTCTCTTTTATTTATGCATATGTGTTTTTGTTGAATGTTTTTTGATATTTTTGTTGGTTGTTGGGTAGATGGCCTAGGTATGGTGTAGGAGAAGACTATGGGGTTCATTTTGTGGGAGGCATAAGTGTTTTGGGGAGGTATAAGTGTGGAGGGAGTTGGGATTTGGGTTCCACCTTACAAAAAATAGCTTGCATTTCTTTGGGGTGTTATAAGAGGTTGGGGAGGCATAAGGAATTGTGAGGAATAAGGGATACTTGTGGAGGCATAAGGGCATGTCAGGGATTTGAAATGATATATATTTTAGCAGTTTGAAATCAGGTAGTGATACCCATTTCCCCTTTGGGAGGCATAAGTAGCTATCCCCCATAGTTTCTTTCTCCTTTGGCTTGCATGATGAAGCCTGAGTGTTTTTTGTTGTTTTATTAATGTGGTTGCAAACTACATTTTTGTTTTGGACTATGTTTTAAATGTGAAATTTGCATGTTTGTTGTGTTGTGGAAGCCTGTTGTTGCCATGAGTTGAAAACACATTTCTTATTGCAATGTGGTTGGGGCTCGGGGGCCAATGAAGAAGGATGGCTTCTCCTTTTTCATTGGATGTCTTGGTTGGGTGGAGAGTGTTGTCTTTCCCCTCTTCTTGTTGTGATCAAATTGGAGAATGATGGAAATTCATACTGTTGTTTCTGGAACTGAGAAAGAAGATAGTTTGACAGTCCTTGTGAGATCATCTTCATTAATGTAACCTTTTCCCACTTGAAGTGGATGATCTTGTATATTATTTGTGATGGAAAGATGGTCTTGTATGGAGTTATGAAAGTTGTAAATTGAATTGTGAAAGAGATATACTTCTGTTTTTCAATACATTGGAAAGAAATTGTAATTGAAAGATAAAGTTCATGATTCCCTTGTGATATTGTAAACCATTTCCCCAAATGAAAATTTAAAAATTTTGTAAAGTTACTATGTCTTTGAAAATAAATTCAATAAAGAATTGTATTCTTTACTCAAATGGAATTATTTGTGGTAAAGTTGTATGAAATCTGAAGTGGTTACTTGTTTGAATCTTTTTTGGAAATTATTTTGAGAAGAATCTCTGTTTGAAAGATGAAGAAATAAGTATGTAGAAGAATGTCATAATGCTCTGTTTTTTAGAAATATATAAATTTTGAGAAATCAAAATTGTAATTTGGCATTTGAATAATTTGATTTTAATCAACTTAATGCATTGTTAGTTGGATTAGAATGATATTCTAATACTTAAAGTATGAAAATGGAAAATAGATCTTTAAAAATAGATCTCTGTTAGATGTTTCAAAACTGGCAAATATTTTAGTCAGAATGCACAGTTGACCCTGCAATAACTAAGAAATAATGAAACATTAAATTACAAGCTAATAAATATCAAAACAGTCCCAAACATACTAAAATACTTAAGAAATTTTCATAGAACCTTTCAAAATCAACCAAGCAATTTCTATCAGTTTTTGTTGATAAAATTGAAAATTTTGAATTGCAAATCAATGAAAAAATTAACCTTGCAAAAGTATCCTAAATTCTTCCAAGTATCAATCCTCCATGTCTATTTGACATGTGGAGTGAAGGACTTAATGATCAAATTTGAACAAAATTTATAAGTTAAAAATACCAGTTCACTTTCTAAGTGACATAAAGACGTTTTCTCAAAAATAACCATTTAAACTTTATCAAAATCAAATTCCTAATTAGTATTTGAAAAGAGGACGTTGAGAGATTTCTAGAAAGTCCTTGATTTCTAAAAACTGAGTTCCCAATCAAAAGTTATGGCCTTCTAAAGTTTTTACTTCATTTGGCTTCAAAAATAATATAACTGTCAAATTTAATTATTAAAATATTCTTGTGCGGATCCACAGGCTAAAAATTTCCTTTTTTTCTGATTTTTGTTTTGAAAAAGGTGCAAAGTCATGAAGTTTCCTCGCCACTCCGCTAAGTCCCACAAGCCTTCATTTTGTATAAAAACGATCTAAGTCCAAAAAGTTAATTTGAAAATTTTTCCTTTGCAACCTCGTCACCTCACAACCATTCATTGATCAAGATGTGGCTTTCTTAGGCATCAGTGGAGGCTCGAATCGATTTTAACTTGAAGTGATTTTAAAAATAAATTTGAAAAAATTTATAAGTTTTCCTCGCAGCCCCATCTGCCCGCAGGTAATCAGGTGCTGCCACATGGCTTCACGAGGCGTCGGCGAAGGAGTGGATCTTTTTAAGCCTTAATGCTTCAGAAAACTTTTGGGAAAAATTTCCAAATTATCCTCGCTGGCCCGCCAAACCGTAGCTAATGGTTGGCTGACACGTGGCATCTTCTCTCATCGGTGGAGGCGCGGGTTCCTTTCAACCTTTTCACCCTTCCTTTTGAATAGTAAAATTTTCTTAATTTCCCCCAGCCCACTGACCCACAACCAATAAAGAGCTGCCATTTGCCGTCCCTAGGTGTTGGTCGGAGGTGCAGGGTATAAAATTCACTTTGTCCCAAAAGGGAAAAAATCACTAAATTTCTTCCCCGAATCCGCCTTGCCCGTGTCTGGGAGGACTTTTCTTACCCACTCTGGTAGGTCTAATTTTCTCCTCTGGGAATTTTCTCTCCGAAATCACAAGCCCGAGTTGGGGAAAATTTTCCTCCCCAGGCCCGCAGAGCCCACTCTTGGGAAAATGCTCACCTCAAGTTCCACCAGTCCATAACTTGAGAAATATGAGGAGTTAGGAGGAATTCTTTATATCATCGGAAAGGTGAGGAAATTCCCTATCTAATGGGAATTTTTTTAGGAATTTTTAATTATGTTAATTATGGGAAAAATCAAATTAAATCTTTAACTGAGTTCTGGGAGAGGGTAATTAAGAATTTACTATGATGATTTTAAATATGTATTCTTTTCCCCTAATGTAATTAAACATTTCTCTTATCTTAGATCTTTTGGAATTAAGTACCTTGGGTATCTAATTGTTTTGGTCCCTTAACCCTAAAATTTTAATCAGGGAATATTTAGCTAAAATGTCAATGTAATCAGTGATTAAATTAATCCATAAGGAGATTTGAGCTAGGTGTGGACTTATTACACTTGTTGCTTTATAATGTGGAATTAGTAATTATTATAATGGGAAAAGTTATCAGTTGAATTTAATTGTCCTTTAAGACTTTGGTTGTTAACACTTTAAAAAAAATGATTCCATAATTTTGTAACTAAACCTAGGTTGTTCATGGGTCTCAAGTGGGATATTTTAGCAGGCGTTACAGTATAGAGAACCCATAATTTATGTTCATGGCTGAAACATTGAAGATGTGTAAAAATGCAAAGACGCACAAAGGGATTCCTAACATGCATATTAATTCTCCATGTTAATCAGGAAATTGTTGGAAGAATTGAAGGACCAACATATATGTCATAGAGATCTTCACAATAACTTCAATGTGGATGAAAACTTCAAATTAAGGGTTCATTTCCAACACATAAAATTGTTTGAAAATTTTGCAAATGACAATTGATCCATAACAAAAAATCAAAAGATTGGTTAACGAATTCAGAAATCAAACAATAATGCATAGAAATCGACTAGATAATGTAGAAGCCATGTACCCAGATGCCGTCACCAAGCTCAAAAGGTTCTTCATGGAAAAATATCTAGCCTAAAAAATCACAAATTTTTGGCCCTTCATTTTTGTCTCGAAATCCATGCTTCAGAAGTATCATGTGACCATGGTGGTTGAGGAATCTAAATGATTGTCCAACCCAAAAGACTTTTCGAAAATGCTATTAGATGTGAACTCAGACATTACCAAAACAAATTTGATGTTAAGAAAAGATGCAATTTGGTTGCCCAAAGGCCAAAAGGAACTGTTACAAAAATTGATCTCCATTACCAATCAAATCAAACATCAGAGTGAAAGATTGAATGTAATGAATATTCAAAACAACCACATACAAAATAGATTCATTTCTCGCACCAATGGAATGCGATGAAAACCTTTCACCATTTCAATTTTACCAAAAGATATACACCTTGTCATTTTTTTATCAAGACTAAAAAATAATTTTAGAGGTATTGATTACCCCAAATCCTCATAGTCAGATTTATGTTCTATACAGGTCTGTGAAAAAATTCAACTTCACCCATTGCATAGCTGACCAAAATTATGGTAACTACATTGCGGCCAGATGACTTGAAAAGCACCAGATTTGTTATGACTCGAACAGCTTCCCCAATAAATTTTGGCATTCTTAGGTACAAAAATTTACAAGTGGTTTCCCCTCTTCTTTTGTAGTTTTTCCCTTTCCATCCAAAAAAATACTTTCACCGCCTTCGCCAAACGGTTTTTCTTTCATTATCGCAATGAAGAGATCAAGGCCCAAGAATTGCAGTCATTAGTCCTACCAACGAAAACATTTCATTTACATTTATCAGAATAGAGTAGTGAAATTCAATCCAAATGGTGAGTTTTATTTCAAAGCAATTGAGTGCAAAATTTCAGCCACATTTTTTAACAAGTCCAACAAATTTTAAAGGTGAGAAAATTTGAAAGAAATCATGGAAGTGCTTGAATTCGCCACGTAGATATTAAAAAAACATGGACATAAGTTCCTAGCTCAAAAATTACTAAACTGAAATGTCAAAAATGATTAGTTTGGTGATTTTTCCATCTAATCCAAATATAGTTTAATCAACTATCTTGGGGTAAACATGTCCCAAAATAGAAAAAACCCATTTCAGCCATTATGAACACATTCAAATTATGGTCAACACTTTTTAAAACGCAATCAATAAAACTCAAGGGTCTACAATTATTATTATTCCCTGTTGATTTTAGTTTCTCTATAAAATTATTTGTAAGGTGGAGATAGTTCATTTCTCAATATTTCCACATGGAATGATTTTATGAGTGGGGTCTGGATATACAACTCCATGTTCAAAAGGATAAACCATCTTAATAGACCCACACAATGATAATGAACTTACTTTGTTAATTATGATCTTGATTAGCAGATAGCATGATTTGGTCACCCTCATTTTATGGTAAAATTGGGGATATTCTTGTGTATATTTTTAGGTTTCCAATGATGTTCATACTTGCCAATTCATCTAGTTTTTATGACCACATGTTATGAAAAATGTTGATTTATTCAGATTTGTAGAAAAATTATTTTTCTCTAACCTTTTTCAAACACTATGCATCTGTACTTTGAAAATTAAATTAAACTGCGGACCATATCTAACATGTTTCCCATGACAAATTATTAGGTCAACATTTGAATATAACTATTCCCAAAAAAAAGGGTGTCAGTTTTACCACATTTCACTTATCACCAGGATTTTCCTCACATGAACTTGAACGTGATCAAATCATTCCATCATCTATAACCATTTTTTATGTGACCCTAAAAGCATAAAGTCCACACATTACTCCATTCACCAAAGTTATCAATGTGTTTGAATTTTCTCAATCAAAATTTGGCTATTATTAGACCAAATTTTGAATCCACCATTTTGTTAAAAACCATAAAACTAGTTAACTCTAGTTAATGACTGGTGTATCTTTAATAACATATTAATGGATCATACCTTCTATTCAGTGTTTCCTTTTTATCCTCCTTTATTTAATTCATGATTAAGTATTAAAATAAGATGAATGGGCAAGTAAAATTTTTACCTATTTTCCTTGGAAGGCCTAACCCATGGGGAACCATTTTAAAAGGTGCCTAAAAGTTGTGTGCATGGTGCAAAAAAACCACTTTTATGAAACTCATGTGACATATTTCCTGAAGTACCCTTAATTTTCCTATTGTTAAGGTAATTGAATCCCATCTATTTTTCACTTATTTGTCATGTTGTGTATACAATTATTATTTATTGTGAAATTTCCCAATGATTCCCTTACCTATTAATAATTACTACCTTATGAAATTTAGTAATTTCAACCTTGTATAATATTCTCTTGATGGTGCAAACCTTGTACATCCCTTCTTTATCTAATTACTCTTAGATACACCAAGTGTGGATACCTTAATATTTTGGAGTTTTTAGTTAAAAACTATTGTCACATTTCACTTCATTAATAATACATTCATATTTGTCACTTGTGAATTACACATTAGTACAAAGCACACAGAAAGATTTACATTGACTTTATCAATGTTTTTAAAACATTGACAGGATATATATACTTAATCAACTTATAAACAATTGAGTTAAGAATACATGCATAATTTCCTTAGATGCGTAACCATCCACCATAGGTAAAAACCTTCATAAATTAGGTGTTTCCATGGATTTCCATGCTAGGGTAATATCTCCATAAACTTATAGAATTGTCATATTTTCATTAGTTATAGGTAACTTTCGATAGATGCTCAATAGATAGATAATATTTTGGGGCATTCCATTTACTACATCTAATGGTATTTAAAGTTGGTGTGTTTAATCATTACTATTTTCAATTAAGGCACTTTTGAAATTGAATGTTAGTTCATGTTTCAAAGGTATTTAATGGGCCTTTAGACACTAAAATTTAAACAAAATCATATTACGTCACTTTGGACAGTGTTGATTATAAACCCATATGTACATTATTTAAGACCTTGGAAAACTAGATCTTATTGGCATAATCTATTTAAGCTACCTCTAGGTTGAATTCATTTCTTGATTGATTACTTTTATGGTGAACTTATTTTTTGCATGTCCTCAATTTTATGTCACATTAACCTAGGCCTTTGTATTTCCATTAAAATCAATTCATCTAGTAATCCAAAATCAAACACTTCCAAAATTGATAACTTAGTCCCAGACCTTCCTTGTGTTTTTGGATTTGATCTAATTCCTCTTAAAATTCATTTATAAGTCTTAGCCGATTCTTTAATCCTTGGGGATCTTTATGAACTTATTGTAGATATGGTTTGGTCAGCCTATTCCCACCATTATAGGTAAAAAATATAGATTTTATGAAGCATCTGTATAAAGGATAATAATGGTATAGCTTTAATACCAAATGATAGAATAGAATAGATTGCAATGACCAAGAGGGACGGAAGCCTCACAAATATTATTGATCATGAAATCAATTACATAACAATGCAAGAGCTGTAATATTTATAGATATTAGACAGACTCATATGGATAGACATGACACCCTAGCATAGGTACAAACTACGATATGATAAGACCCATCTCACATGCACATGTAATTACTACTAATAACAATATTGAATGCAAGTCACTAGACTAGAGTGCACATGTTGCACATTATTAAATAAAAGACAATGCAATAAAATGCAATAAATATGCCTATGCTAAATTATGCTAACATTCCCCCCCTTAATTTTGCATAGTTTCCAATGAAGTGGAGAGGAACTCTCTAAACAGTGTGAATTTTTCACGTGCAAGTGACTTAGTGAAAACATCTTGCTTCTGTTCAGCTGTAGGACAGAATTGGAGCTGTATGTTGTGCTTCAAGACATGCTCGCGTATGAAATGAACCTGTACTTCAATATGCTTGGTTCTCTCATGAAATACTAGATTGCGAACAAGCTTCAGAACTCCTTCATTATCAACATATACTGGAGTAGATTTCTGTTGTGGTATTCCAATTCCTTCCAGTATTCGGCGTAGCCATATTGCTTCACAAACAGCTTCACCTGCAGCTCGATACTCTGCTTATGTAGAAGAGTGAGAAACAAAGTTCTGTTTCTTGCTTCCCCATGATATCGGTCCAGATCCCATAAAGAAGACAAAGCCTGATGTTGACTTCCTATCATCCATGTTTCCTGCATGATCTGAATCTGAATATCCTGTCAAGAAGAAGTTGTCGTTCTTCTTGTACTCTAGACCAAGGTCAACTGTACCCTTTAGATATCTCAGTATTCTCTTTGCTGCTTTCCAATGACATATTTTCAGTTCTTGCATGAAGCGTGATAAATAGCTGAACTACAAAGCTGATATCTAGTCTAGTATATGTCAGGTAAATGAGACTCCCGATCAACTGCCGATAGAGAGTTGCATTCACCGGTGGTGATGGATCGGAACGAGATAACTGAAGTCTCACTTCCATAGGTGTAGCAATAGGAGTGCAGTCCATCATCCTGAATTTCTCGAGCATTGTCTTGGTGTATTTCAACTGTGACACAAAGATATGATTCTCTTTTTTCCATACTTCCAACCCAAGACAATAGTGCATGAGCCCGAGATCTGTCATGTCGAACGATCGATTAAAATCCTTCTTTGTTACATCGATCATCTTCACAGAACTGCCTGTAATGACTAGATCGTCGACATAAACAACCACAATGACAATCTCCCCCCTTGATTTTTGAGGTAGAGATTGGGGTCATAAGGATTCCTTTCGAATCCATGACTTATGAGATGCTCATCAATTTTGATGTACCATGCCCGGGGTGCCTGTTTTAGGCCATATAGAGATTTTATGAGTCTGCATACCATCATCTCTTTTCCTGGTATTACATAACCCTCTGGCTGAGTCATATAGACTTCTTCTTGCAAATCTCCATTAAGAAAGGCACTTTTCACATCCATTTGGTGGACTTTCCAACCAAATTGTGCAGCTAGAGCAAAGATCATCCTGATTGTCTTGATCTTGGCTGTGGGAGCAAATGTCTCCTCATAATCAATGCCTTCTTGTTGTGCATACCCCTTTGCTACAAGCCTTGCTTTATACTTGTCAATAGTCCCATCTGATTTGTACTTAGTCTTGAATATCCATCTGCATCCAATGGGTTTCTTCCCTGGTGGAAGATTGATAAGTTGCCATGTGTTATTCTTCATCACTGACTGATACTCTGAATCCATGGCATCTTTCCAAGATTTTGATTGTAGGGCTTCCTGAACTGTAGATGGCTCAACTGTTTCAACAACTCTTCTCATTAGGGCATAATTGACCTCTTCACGAGCTTGACTGCGAGTTCTAGGTCCAGGATTGGATGATGTGCTAGGTGCTTCATCCAAATTTGCATCTCTTATTAATTGAGTATACCATTTAGGTAACTTCTTAGCTGTTCCATTGGATTGTGGTGGATCCAAGTTTTCACCATCATCCAATTCATCACTGTCATCTTCAGTGGGAACATCAAATTCTATCTTCACAAGAGGTGTATTTTGCATGTTTGTTGAGTCGTTGAGTGGAGCATCTGCTTGTTTCTTCTCAAAGAACTCAACATCCCTACTTGTGTATACTTTCTTTGCTTTCGGATCCCATAATCTGTACCCAAGTGCTTCTTCACTGTATCCAATGAATATCAGTTTCTCAGCTTTCATATCCAACTTGTTCCTGTTCTTCTTGGGTATGTGCATGCTAGCTTTACACCCAAATACTCTTAGGTGTGCAATTGATGGTTTCCGATTTGACCATGCTTCTTGAGGTGTCACTCCTTCAAGAGCTACTGTGGGCACTCTGTTCAACAAATAGACTATAGTTCTTGCAGCTTCTGCCCAAAATGTCTTTGTTAAACCTGAGTCGTCAATCATACATCACACCATTTCCATGATAGTACGATTCCTTCTCTCAACTATACCATTCTGCTGTGGTGTGTGAGTAGGAGGCATTTGTCGATGAATCCCATGAGCTTCCAGGTAAGTCTTGAACTCATTGCTTGTGAATTCCCCCCCTCGATCTGAGCAGAGAGTTTTGATCTTGCGACCAACTTCATTCTCAACAAGTGCTTTGAACTTCTGAAATGTCTCAAAGGCTTGACTCTTGTTTCTTAGACAATATATCCACATATTTCTTGAGTAGTCATCAACACAAAGCATGAAGTATTGATATCCAGAATGACTTGGTTGCATGGGCCCGCAAAGATCGATGTGCACCAAATCAAGCTTTCCCTTAGCTCTATATGTGTTCTTCTGGAAGGGTACTCTGTGTTGCTTTCCATCTAGGTAATTGTGACACTTGTCAGTGTTGTGCTTGAGTGTAGGCAATCCTTTCACCATGTTGCCCTTTTGAAGTGTTTGGAGATAGCCAAAACTGATGTGACCATATCTGCGATGCCATAGTTCTGCAGATTGTGTGTCTTTGGCCACTAGAGCTTGATCATCCTTGTGGAAAAAATCAAGTTGGAACATGCATCCCACATTGGAGGCTCTTGCTACAATCTTGGAACCTCTTGACTTATCTCTTATCAAACACACTTTTTCTCCATTATTACTGTCAAAATCCAACTTCAAGTTGTGATCAAGGAGTTGACTAACTGATAGCAAATTCTTGGTCAACCCAGGTACATACAATACATTTGTGATTTTACAGTCATGCTTTCCAAGAGGTAGTGAAATGTTTCCAATCCCCTTGACACTGTATGATGAGTCATCACCTAATGACACATGGTTCTTGTTAGGTGAGTCACGTAGTGTGTAGAACCAATCCTTGCGTCCAGTCATGTGTCGAGTTGCACCCGAGTCAACATACCAGATATCTTGTGTGGACTTGGTTTCTTCATCAAATTGAGTAGAATACATGTGGTGTCCTTCATCTGAATCATCCTCATGTTCGGCAATGTACCCTTGTTGTTTGGGTTTTCTTTGCCAATTACCATTTTTCTGCCCTTGATTGTTGTTGTTGTTGGACTTCCCTTTATTTGAATTATTGTTACCCTATTGGTTATTGGGTTTTGAATTACTTGATGAACCCTTTTTGTAGGAATTGTACCAACAATCTTTGATGTCATGTCCCCCTCTATTGCAAATGGGACACTTCTTGGTGTTGTCTCGTTGACTTTGGTCCCTTTGTTGACTTTGATTTTGTTGGGACTTCTTGTGATTGGACTGAAATTTCCCCTTTCCTTTATGATTGGAAGATAGTTCTTGCTCATCTTCATGATCTTTGTTGTTCATTACCTCTTCTTGTTGGAGTAGATTGACCAACTTCTCAAAGGTGACTGTGTGTTCACTCATATTGATAGTTGTCACAAAGATTCTGTAGGAAGGAGGAAGTGCTCGCAACACAATTGGTACGAGGTCTTCATCACTTATCTCTTTTCCCAATGCCAATAGAGATGCCCTCAAAGTAGCAACTCATCTCAAAAAAACTTCAACCTTCTCATTGTGCTTGAACTTGAGAGTATGCAGTTGTGATAGTAGGTTGAGGATGGCATTCTTGTTCTTTACCTCATAGACTGTGCTCAACTTATCCCATGCATCCTTGGCTGATGTGGCATCTCTAATGTGGGGTTGCACATCGTCTGTTACGGTAAACAAGATGATCAACTTGGCCTTTTGATTGGCCCTGTCAAATTGAACTTGTTGTCTTCCATCATCAAGTGATCTTGTTGTTTTTCCATCTACAACTATCCATAGGTCTTCAAACTCAAGTAACATCTTGATCTTCAGTTTTCATGCAGCATAGTTGTCTCCTCTAAGTAGTTGTGAATCTGGCAAGAAGAATTTTGGTGCTTGTGCACACATTTCTGCAATCTGAATTTCTGAAACTTTGAATTTCTGACAAAGGGTAAGGCTCTTATCACTCCAGGTTTGTAGTCTTCCTCTCAATATACCCTTAGGCCAATATACCAAACCTTTCTATATACGCTCCCTTCCAATATACCCATCGGTAGGTGGAAGAAGATCACCCTTTTCAATATACATGTCAGTATGGAAAGAGGTGTTAACGCACGTGAAAGAATTTAGTACATAGTACGTAGATAGTACAGAAAGGGGTTTATGCAAGCACAAACGGATGGGAGGGCTCAAATGTGTGTGTATTGTGTCCTTATTACTCCCTGTCAATTTTATAGGGTCGATGCCCAGACGACGTTTAGGCAGCTATGTTAGGCGTTAAGTGCAGTAGTAGTCGTGACGGCATCACCCGTAAGTGCTTCCCAGAGGCACCATATATACCGAACGCTGCTATGAGATCAAAGATCTCGTGTGATAGAACCAAACATAAAATAAAAAATTTGCACATTTTTTCTTTTTTTTTACACTTTATGCACCAAGATTAGTACAAAATGCTCCAAAAGTACATCAAAATGAAGTTTTTGTGTCCCCCCTCTTTAGAAAAAAGGGTCTAGAATCACAAAATACACAATTTAGGCCAAAAATATTTTTTTTACCCCCCAATAGGTGTTTTTCCGCTAAATTTAGCGGTGGCTCTAAATGTGTTTGGTGAGCTTCTAAATTTGGAAATCTCCCAAAATTTATTAATTTCTCCAAATTTTCCAAAAAAAATAATTTAATAAAATATATGGAGAGAGTGGGAATTGAACTGCTGCCCTGTTTGTTCTCAAGATCCAAACAAACAATCTGAATATTGTTTTCACCTTTACTCATAAACCACGATCTGGGTTTTTCTAAAATTTTGACAAAAGCATAATACAATATTTTTCTTGAAACCAACAAAATTTTAGAAGAATCAGAATCTTTATTTTTTGAGATCTTACCAATTTACCAGCTAGATCTGATTTTTTTCAGAAAAAAATGATCCGACTTGTACAGACTTTTCGTCACATGTAGAGGCCAAATCTGAAGATGATGTAAATTGCAAAGTTGTGCGCCTCCTTCTTATCTTTCCGATAAAAAAAAATGTCACATCAATACTGACATTTGTATGAAAAAGTTATTATCTTTTTTTCTAAGAGCTATCTGCTGGAATTTTTTTGACGGGACTGCTTCAACCTTTGCTCCCGAATTCTTCACACCTCCACTTTCAGATCTGATTTTTTTTTTAGATCTGATCTTTTTTTTTTCTTTTGATCTGCAATTTTTTTTAAGATCTCTCTCCTTTTTTTTTTTTTAAGATCTCTTTTTTTTTCACAAATCTTTTTTTTTTTTTTTTAGATCTATAATTTTTTTCAAGATCTTTCTCCTTTTTTTTTTAAGATCTCTTTTTTTTTCACAAATCTTTTTTTTTTTTATATCTGCAATTTTTTCCAAGATCTTTCTCCTTTTTTTTAAAGATCTCAAAATCTGAAATATTCCACCAATATGTTAGATCAATTGGCTATGCCAATGACTAAAAAAAAAAAAATTTACCTTCCAAATAAGTGGATAGGTCAAATTTTAGTTGATGGATGCTTGAGAGGAATGGAGGCTGCGGGATGCTTCTATGGCTCTCCTTTGATGCAGATCCTCTTCTCCAATGGATCCTCTCCAATAGTGCTCCTCTTCAACCTTGCTTGGATAGAACCTACTCTGATACCAAATGATAATAATGGTATAGCTTAGATACCAAATGATAGAACAAAATAAGATTGTAATGACCAAAGAGGGACGGAAGCCTCACAAATATTATTGATCATGAAATCAGATTACATAACAATGCAAGAGCTGTAATATTTATAAATATTAGACAGCCTCATATGGATAGACATGACACCCTAGCAGGCACCAACTACAAGATGATAAGACCCATCTCACATTCACATGTAATTACTACTAATACCAATATTGAATGTTATCGAACATAACAATATTGAATGCAAGTCACTAGACTAGAGTGCACATGTTGCACATTATTAAATAAAAGAAAATGCAATAAAATGCAATAAACATGCAATAAATATGCCTATGCTAAATTATGCTAACAAAAAATAGAGTGATCCTACCTTTTTACCTCTTTCTACATCAAGAGATCCCTTGGTAACTTTCTGAAATTCAGATGTGATTGTAACCATGCAACAAGTTTCACACAATGTCCATGATAAATTAGATTTATTTTAAGTCCTGGAACATGCCTCACATATTTCAGTATCCATGTATTTCCATTTTACAATTTAAGATTAACTTCACCTCTACTAATAATATTACACGGTTCATCATCTCCTAAATAAACATGCCAAAAATTACCCTGGACATAATATCTGAAATAACCCTTATTAAGAGTTGCATCGAAAGAAGCTCCTAAATAAAAAAAACTTAACTCAATTTTGATATCCAAGTACAGATTTAGAGCATCTTGCATTAGCTCTTTTGCAGAAACATTTTCCTCTTTACCTTTCTCTGGTACATTCTCTTTGTTTTCCTTGAACCAACAATCATTCTTTGCATGAACTTTCTTTCCACAATTCCAGCAGATTATACCTCTACCTCTGGATTTAGATCTTCCATTCTTAAACTTTGATTTCCCATTATTTTTTCTCTTAGATCTTTTTTTCTGTGTTCCCCTACTTTCTACATCCAAAGCATTCCCAAATTATGATTCTCCAGTACGTTTCCTACATATTTCTTAATTTAGGATTATAATAACCATATCATCAAACTTTAAAACATTAGTAGCCAATGTTATATTACTAACAACCATTACCAAGTTATCCCAACTATCTGGAAAAGAGCATAATAATAAAACTTCTTTCACTTCATCCTAAAATGGAATGCTTATTAATTTTATTTTGTTTAAAAGAGACAAAAAATCATTCAAATGGTTTGATGCAGATCCACCTTCTTGCATCTTTAAATTAAATTTTTTTATCAGATCAAATAAACTTTATTTGAAGTACTAGGTTTTTTATATAGATTTTATAAACATTTCATCAACTCTACCGTAGATCTTGCATCAGTAATATTAGAAGCCACATATGCTACCAAGCTCAATCTTATAGATCATAGAGCCTTTCTATCAAGAATTTTACATTGTTTATTAGTCATCAGTGTAGATCATGCCTTCTCATCCAACGGTAAGTATAAATCTTTCTTATATAGATAATCTCCCACCTTCATCTTCCATAATAGATAATCACGACCATCAAATTTATCTACAGTGATTTTTCCTTTTTCTTCCATTACTTTCCTCCCACTCAATAAAAAATCCCTATGTGAGTAAATCTGTCAACACATGTAACCGTCAAATAAAGATTCTCAGATACCAGTTGCTGTAGTTAGCAAACCAGTTGTACAGATATATATATATATATATATATATATTCATATTTAATATGGGTTGAAGGGACCCATTCCCTATACAAAAGGAGGCATAGCCTCAGATAAGTCCATACAAAAACCAAAAAAAAACCCACGTGGCATACTAGCAAAAACCACATTTTATTTTATACCTATACATAGTCCCAAAATATGCTTATGGGCTTATAACATAGACAAATTATAAACCGATTCAGGAACATCCACTACCAGCTCAGGTGTGTGGACAAACCCTTCTTCCACTGAGCAATCATTGATCTATCCATGCTAGAGGTATCTAAAGGCATCACCCACCGAGGAACGCAACTCATCCCACTAAGATGGAACAAGAATGAGTGTAGCCACCTGAACTTTGATATTAGGTAGTTGAATACGAATTCAACTCAAATTTTTGTCCTTGGCATATGAAGACCGAGACTCAAAAAATTCCATCAACACATTGAAATGGCACTCGAGATCCATGGAGGCCGAGGAAGCACTATATGATGATCCTAGGGAGACATCCTAAGCAGACCATGAAACCATGTTTAAATTAGCCACCTCCAAAGTGAGGTTTCCGCAGAAGGTTGGGCATAACTAGTGGATCGTGACATTAACCAAATCCACCTTCGAGGGATGCAGGACCAGCAGGTTTTCCAAAAAAAGGGAGGTAATGCCACTGTTTACCCTTGGCCATCCCTCCAAATTTAGAAAATCCTACCCTAAGACCAATTTGATCACCTCCAGGTCCTCCACACACGAGATGAGGAAAATCTACATTATCTTGCCATCAGTAACCGTGTTTCTAAAATCCATTTCCATCACATCACAAGAAAGAGATAGCACAAGAGCCCAAACGGGTGTCATATCGCATAGCAAAAAAGAAGGGAGATGATAAAAACTGCCCCCCAAATAGTCTTAAATAATTTCCTCATGCTTCACACATGGGGAAGCTGTCATTGAAATCATGCTGGGTGGAGTCCCTCACGACAATCAAATTAAATCCCTCCCATGCTGAGTAATTATTTTCCACCTTTTCCTCACATACCTGATTGATACCTTTATTTGATAACCAATCGACACACTGATTACCTTCTTGGTAAATGTGTTTTACACTCCAATTTTTTAATTTAGACAACAACCATAGAATCTTTTGAACATCGATATCCAGCTTCCATGAGAAAGATATTTTTTTAATGATGTCATTGATAATTATCAGGGAGTACCCTTCCATTTCTAGATTTTCAATTTTAAGGGAGGCAATGAGAATTAATCCCAAAAAATGGGCGTGCTCCTCAGTAGCATTACAAGTAGCCACGTTGAGTTTGTAGGAAGCATCCATAACCAACTTACTAGAAGAGTTGCATATGATACATCTAGGGCCTAAGACACTCGGATTGCCCCTAGAATCCCCATAAAAATTTAATTTTAAAAAACCATAGGAAGGGGGTGCCCAAATAGTGTTTCTTCTAGCCAGGGAGGAAGACACTTTAAACCTCATCGCACCATCCATAGGCTTGATTATCAATAGCCAAATTCTTTCCAACAGTCTATCATGGGAAGTAAAAGGACACGATCATGACCAATTAGAAGACATAACTTCTGAGATATCTCTTTCCAATTGTAGGAGAACCAAATTTACTGAACAATATTCCTCCCTAAAAATCCTCTTATTTCTCTCCCACCAAAGGTGCCAGAGTAGAAGAACCAAACTACAAAGCCAAATAGAATAAAGGGCCCCCAAGTGAGAATTAATAAGCCAGGATAGGATAGCATCTGTGAGGGATTTAGGTTGGACCCACAGGAGATTTAACTTGGCGCATAACCAGCTCCAGAAATCAACTGCAAAGGAGCAATGTAGCAAAAAATGATCCCTATCTTCCACATCCTTTTCACATAGGAGGCATCTAGTGGGACCTAGAAAACCAATTTTTTTCCTTCTTTCTTGAGTTAGTGTCTTTCCCTTAAAGGCCATACAGGCAAAAAGACCAGCTTTAGGGGGGCAATGGGATTTCCAGCAATCTTTCCACACTGGTTTTTCGGGGGCAATATCGTTATGAAGCAGAATATACCCAAGATGAGGGGAATAGGATCCCGAGGGATATGTAGTCCAAACAATTTCATCCTACTTATTTGAGATCATAATTTTCCTTTCCTGCAAAACAGATAAAAAATTAGCTTCTAAATCAAGAGGGAAGTTCAGATGGTCCATTTTTTTCCATTGCAACATGGAGAGGAGGAAATCATTTAGTTCCCCATTATTAGACACAAAAGGGCCCCAATCAACAAGCAATATCCTCTTAATATCTGAGAAAGTAGGAGAGTCTCCAAGGGCAGGATATCCATTCCATGGATCATCCTAGAAGGGAGCTTTCTTTCCATTGCCCACTTTGTACTCTGCATAAAAAACAAACAGATATCTACATTCAATCATGAAATTCCATATATGCGAGCCTTTTGGGGGGTTTTCAACCCAAATAATGGAATCAGGAAGAGAGGCACCGAAATATTTCTTTTTGAAGACCATGCTGAGAAGACTATTGGGGTTGGAGATAAGCTTCTAGAACAATTTAGCTCCAAGGGCCACATTTTGCAGGCCCAAATTTAGAACACCTACACCACCAAGCTCTTTAGGCGTAGCTAGTGTATACCAACTAATCACGGGCAGCTTCTTTTCCTTGGATAAACCATGTCAGAGGAATTTCTACAAAATTCCCTTAATTTTACCGAGAATATCCTTAGGGATTTTAAGGACCGAAAGGAGATACAAAGGGGCAACACAAAGGAATGATTTTACCAGCAAAAGCTTCCCGGTAAGGGAGAGCCCTTTACCTTTCCAAGCATTCAGTTTAACAGTTAGAGAACTGAGGAGATCAGTCCATAGGCAGTTCTTTCCTACATCTTTAAACAAAGGAAAACTAAGATACTTGATAGGCAGGATCCCTTTTTTGAAATTGATAATATTTAGGATTCTTGCTTCAGTTTGCAAGGTAACATTGAAGAAAAAAATGTAGGATTTAGCCACACTTACATCTTTCCCAGCCACCCTAGAGTATAATCCCAAATAATCCATTAACTCTTTAGCCTCCCAGATGGAGCCCCTTCCAAACAGAAAGGTGTTGTCAGCGAATTACTGATGAGTGAGAGGAGGAATACCATCTGTAATCCTTAAACCAAAAATCTTACCCTCCCCTAATTTATGTTTGATGGACCTGCCAAGGGCTTCAGCCACCAGAATATATAAGAAAGAGGATAGGGGATCCCCTTGCCTAATACCATGATTACTTCAAAAGAATCCTTCAACACTCTCATTAATAAGAACAGAGAAGGGGGGCTGGAAATACAACTGAAGATCCATTCGAAAAAATGCTTGGAGAAGCCAAACTTCAGAAGGACCCTAACTAGAAACCTCCAATTGAGCTTATCATAAGCTTTAATGATGTCTAACTTAAGCATCATACCAGGGGTTTTAGAAGAAGAAAGAGAGTGAACTAACTTGTGAGACAAGATGCCACCATCCAGAATAGGATGACCAAACATGAAACCAATTTTCTCAGGAGAGATGAGGGGATGAAAAATAGATTTCAACCGAGGGGTAATGGCTTTGGAGATGATTTTCTAGGATGTGTTACAAAGGGAAGTAGGCCTGAAATCCCCAAAGGAGGAGGGTTGAAACATTTTAGGGAAAAGGTAGATGAAGGTGTTATTTAGCATTTCGAGCACTGAGCGGGACCTCCGAGAGGCTTTCACAGTTGCCCATACATCATAACCCATAATGCCCCAAAAATTCTAAAAAAAAATTGCAGGAAAGCCATCAGGTCTGGGGGCTTTATTCTTCTCCATGGAGAATACCAGATTCTCAATTTCAAGAAAGGAGAAAGGCTTCAAAAGCGAAGAGTTTTGATTTTCAGATATGAGAGTGGGAATAACATCCAGAAGGGAGGTCTGTTCAGCCTTGAAGGAGGCATCATCCCTGGCTAACAAGGAGGAGAATAAATTAATCCCTTTAGATATGATGTCTTGGTGATCCACCAAATTGACCCCCTCACTGTTTTTGATTTCTGATATGAAATTCAAATTCCTTTTTTATTTTATAGAGGCATGAAATAATTTAGTATTTCAATCACTGTCCTTCAAGCATACTTCCCTAAATTTTTGCTTCCAATAAATTTCCTCCCTAAGAATCAATTCACCTAAATCACTTAAGAGAGACTTTTCATGAGCATAATCCTCCTATAACATCCCATCATTGAAATTTTTTAAATTAAGGGCATTCAACTTAGCTTCAACTCTAGCCTTTTCTTGGAAGATGTTTTTGAAATGCTTGACGTTCCAGTCCTGCAAGTCGTTCTTTAATATTTTCAAATTTTGAGCCAACACAAACATCTTAGAACCCTCAATATTATAAGATTTCCACTAGAGATCAATCCAGCCCTCATGAGAGGCATCCCTCATCCACATTAGCTCAAATTTGAATGGGGATCGTTGAGGGGAAACATTGATATCAAAAGAGAGGGACACAGGGAAGTGATCTGACCTAGACCAAGGTAGAACCGAACATTCAAGCACAATGTCATTTAAATTCCAATTGGGGTTGGCCATAAATCTATCCAGCTTTTTTGCTATATTAATAAATCTCTTACACTTATTACTCCAAGTAAACCAACCCTGCTTAGGTTTAATACCCACAAGGGCACCTTCTTTTATAAAAGAGTAGAAATATTTTTGGGAGTGAAGGTTTCTAGTGATCCCCCTTTATTATCCTTGTAATCTGAAATGGAATTGAATTCCTCACCAAGAATGAACAACTGATCACCCATAGTGGAGGATTATTATAGCAATCCCCTCCAGAGATTCTTTTTACCCAGAATTTTAGGAGGCGCATAGATATTAAATAAAAGAAAATTAGGCTGAGAGCATGTAAAAATTACTTTAACAGATTGCCAGCTGAGAGATTGGGCTTGTAATTCCACCATTACATCACCTTCCTTCCAAAAAATCCTGATCCCCCTGGAGACACCGAACGAATCCAAAAATACCCCTTTCCAACCTCTAAAAGAGTTATTCCAAAGACATTCAACTTCAGTAGCAGGTAACTTAGTTTCTTGAAGAAGAACCAAACTAGCCTCCAAGGAGAGGATATAACACTTAATCAAGAATTTTTTATTAGAGGAGTTAAGCCATCTGACATTCTAGGAGAAGATATTCATTGAACACAGGGAATGGTTTTCACCTTCCCAAAATCAGCAAGATCGAAATTCAAGGTTTTTTGCTTCCCTTGATCGACCTCTACTTGGGCCAATTCCTGCTTTGATTTTCTCCCCCTTTTACATGTGGAGCCAAAAATAAAATCCCCCATACCATCTTGGCATGGAGCTAATTTAGAATGGGAAAAGTCGGGAACTAAAACTTTCGGGGTGATCTCTCCCTCTTCCAAGGTCCCTACTTTGGAGGCAGGGAGTTCCACATTCTGGGAGAGGTTGTTTGAAAATCCATCCACTAAGAGTAGCCATCGAGGAAGCTTTCCCTTGCACAATACCTTCCTTAATCATTGAAATAAGAGCACCGTAATCTCTATGAACATCCTCCATTTCCTTTAGTAATGACCGAGGACTTACGCTATCCGGAAAGCCAGCAAGAGGCAAAGGGGGGGCAGCCAAACCTTCAAACCATTATCAATAGCTAGAGATTCAGAAGGGGAAGGGGAGGAAGATGTAATAGAATCAAAATTAGAAGCATTAGAATGAGGGGAAGAGAGGGATCCAACCTTTTTTCAAGTATCCTCACAATCCTTCTTCAGCAACCCTGATGCCTCACAAGAAAAGCACTTGATACTTAGTCCCTCATATATTATTTCAGATGATCTGGAGCCCTTATGGGAAGGCAACAAGATGGAGCTCGGAAAGGGCGAAGACAAGTCCATATCCGCACATATGCGTGCCAAAGAGTTTCTGCATTTAAGTAGAGACGAGTTGGAAATAAGCACCCAAGAGCCGAGAGATCTGGCAATATATTTAAGAGAGGTAGAGTTCCGGAACTCCATGGGGAGTTTTGGGAAATTCAACAAGAGTAGAGCTCTATGAATAATTTCTAACCTTGGATTGAAATCATAGGACCAAGGTCGCATTTACAAACTAGTGGAGTTTAAGAACCAGGGACCACCCTTAAATACATTTTCCACAGACGACACAGAGTGAAACAGGACTTAAGAGAAGTTGTTCCGCAAAAATAGGATCTTAAGATTTCCTTCCCTGCCCTAGAACCAATATAGCCAATTCATAATTTTACTCCTAGAGGACTTGGAACCAACGAGTTTACAAAAAATACCTCTCTTTTCACAGATATCAACAAAATCCTTTTTCCTCTCATGCGGAAGATCGACTAGAACTGAATCCTTGGAAATTTTGAATTCAATCCCACCCACCTTGAAATATTTCTACACACACAAACCTCTCACCCCCATACTACCTGTTGAAGAGGGGATCTCCTTCACCGATGGTTTGGAAGCAGAGGACCCTTTGTCCGGATCACTTTCCTAGAGCAAGTTTCTTACCACCGAAAACCATAACTGTGAGACAAGAAGTTTAATGACTACCCTAGGGCCGAATGACCTAACTAAAGTAGACACCCCAACCTTCGCCAGAGCATCCGTGCCAAGCCTGATCCATTCCTCACCAATGTTGATGCTGAGTTGAATCCTATTCACACCGGAGGTGACCTCCTTCAGCTTAGGCATTGAAAATGACTCCTACTCAACGCTCCCTTTAGGCAGCAAAAAGTTTGAATTGTTGCGGAATTTGTATAGGGCTAACATTTTTTGCAATCATGAAGTTCAGTTGTACAGATATATAAATAAGATATAAGCATAAAAAATAATAAATAATGAAAGAAACAAGAAGAAACAATACAAAAGATTTAATGTGGTTCACTGAGTGTGGGCTACGTCCACCAAGAACTAGCCAATTTTTTATCACAAAGGAAATACAATGAAGATTTGCAATTTTCCACACCTTCTTGGATGTCATGTAATTTCTTCTCTACAAATTTCTCTTTTTCTCTCAAAAGGAAACTTATCTCTATACTGAATTCAATTCTACCTTCTAAACCCTATATTTATGCTTATATATGAATGTACAATCTGAGGGCATTTTAGCTATGCAATTACAACCATTAGATTCACTTTATAACTAAATATAGATCAAATCCCGAAACCTAATTATAATAGTCATGCATAGGAAACCGATGTCGGTTCCTCATTGCATGACTAATACCGGTCCATGGGTGACCAATGGCGGTTCATCAACTGATGTCAGTTACTTTGTATTCCAGCAAGGTCACAAAAGCATGCCAGTGAAATGATTACGCTCCACAACACAACAACTTGCAAGGCTTTAAAACCCTTAGTAAGGAGGACAAAATTGAGTTATAAGGGTTGGAAAATTTATATGGTTTCTTCGAGATACCACTTGGATGATGTTTTAGCCCTCTTGTTTTGTATGTATTTACATATTGGTGATCCCCCTCATATATTCTCATTTCCATTGTTTCTTTGTTCGTTGGTTGATTTGATCTTGATAATTAAATTATTTTTTTCTTGGTTCCTCCCTTGATCAACACTATTTGGTTCTTTTCAAAGTTAGTTTAACTTTGCATTTTTTAATACTATGCTACCTATCTTTCCCATGGGCAGTGAGAAGGATAACATGCTCTTTCTTTGGAAAGAAGTAAAGTAATGATGCATGTAGATTGGGAGGTATATGGGCCTTGTATCTTGTGTTTTTCAAAGCTTGCTATAGTGAATTTTTGGAGTGCTTAGATGAATTTTGGAGGTGAATTCATTTTAGGAAATCCTAAAAAACAATTGAGCATGATATTCCCACTTTAGTGGGAGGTTTCCCTTTTTGAATTTTTTTCTTTCTTGTAATATTATTTAGTTGAGAGTATAGGATATCTTCAACGTATGTTGTAAATGATGTAATGGGATTAGGAGAGTTGGTTTGAGAAGTATTAAATTTTGATAGAATTTTGGGGAGGCTTATATAAGATAAACCTACACTAAGAGTGGTGATACACAAAGAAAAGAGTGATGATCACTTCCCCAACCTATAATAATGATGAATAAATGAATCTAGAAAGGGTGGTCTTGCACCATAAACTAAATCCCACGTAGTACATAATTCCTGAAATGAGCACAACACACTTAAATCTGTAACGAACAAGGATATACATAACCATATGTTTGCAATGAGAGGTAAGACAAAACAATAAAATTAGGTAGAGGGTAGAAAAATAAACACATGACACAAGTTTATTGCTCCTTAAAATTTACACATCATAGTGCATGTAGAGGAAGGAATTAAGCCATTATAGAGTTTAGAGGAATGCCTAAAGCCCTAGCAAAATAGGGGTCACATGGGAGAGAAAATGATCAACAACCCTTTGCACATGCAAACCCCTTACATTTTAGAGAGGAATAAAATGAAGAGAGAGAGAGAGGGAAGAAAATTTTAAAATACATCACAATCTCCTACACAAACCATCATTTTACTTGCAAGAGTGATGGGAAAGTCTACCAATCCCATACTCCATTTTACCTTGCTTTATGGGGACGAATGGAAGCCCATACCTTCATCATTTTGGAAGGTGAGAAATCTAGAAACATTCCTCTAAAATGGCGTACTATATTTCCTCATTTTAAAACACTTATTCTCACTAAAAATAAGACAAATCATCACTGTTGTGTAGATGACACTTAGAGATTTCCAAAAAGTCTTATTTTGTAGAAATCTGAGCTACCAATCAAAATTTATGGCTGTTTTAAGATGAGGGTGCCATCTTGCGATAAATCCGAGTGGTTGATCTTCTTTTTTGGAGCTTTGACCCTGCATCACACCCTCTGAAATCTAAAATTTCAAAAATTTAGGATTTGGAACTTTGGATTTTTGTACGTCGCAGGTCATTCTCATTATTCATCTTGCGAGCTAGCTCGAACATTCCGAAATACCGAAACCCCAAAGTCTGAAATTCAGACTTTGGGTTTCGGACCTTTGTGTTTTTGCAGTTTTAGATTTCAGGATTTCGGAAGTTCAGGTTTCAAGTTTTTAGGAGTTCAAGTTTTGGTGTTTCGTGAGTTTGGGTTTCGCATTTCTCTGAAATCTTGAAAGCCTAAAGTCTAAAATTTAGACTTTGGGTTTTAGACCTTCGTGTCTTCGGTTTCGTGGCACCGTTCACCCGCATAAGCTCATAAAACCTCTGAATCTTTGAATTCCCAAAATCCTAAATCCTAAATTCAGGTTTCGGACTTCTTCTCACCTTTTCACATTTTTTTCTCTCGAGTTCCTAAATTTCACCTCGGCCTACCTCCGAACGACTTCACCTTCAAATTCTGAATTTTGTACTTTGGAGCTCCTTCATTTCTTGAACTAGCTCGAACTCCCGAGCTCCCTTGCAATCCAATCTGACCACTTAAACTCACTCGGCTAGAGCCTTAAATGTGAGCCCCCATGGCCAAATTGATCCTCCTATTTTCTCTGTGTGAGGTCATGTTTGTGTGATTTCGCCCTAGGGGCGAATCGGATTAAAGTTCATTCTAATCCTTACAAATGAATAATAACTTATTTCTAAACACATTCTGTTCTACATTTTTTTACAAATCTTCTTGATTTTGTAAATTTGTAGATTCTATATATAAAAAAAGAATCAACAGAGCAATGAGATTAAACTCTAATATTCAGAGTAAACCTCTATATATATATGCGCACACACACACACACACACACACCTATGAGTGTGTTTAATCCATGTAAGTATTATAAATTTTATATTTAGGGTTACCCGAAGGGAGTGGCGTTCAATCCGTCCCGCTTCCCTCTCTGCATATTTTAATGGAGTTTCAACCCCATAGGGGTCGAAGACAAAAGCCATACAATGGCCTCCTAACGGCTCTAACCGTAGCCTCGTCTCTACACACCTTGTTTCTCCATTGGTTGCTTAGCTAATCTGCTCTCTCTCTCTCTCTCTCTCCCTCTCTCTTTTATGGCTCTTTCATCCCCCTTTCTAATCCAATTTTTTTCCATTGTTACACGTGTGTGTGTATATATATATATATATATATATTCCCCCTCCCAGCCTCATTTGCATGGTGGCCGCACCTTATTTAGGAAAATAAATTTACATCTACACACAAAATTCTTGGAGAGAGTCTGGAAATAAAACAAAACAATTTTTTTTGGAAATTAATCCCAATACGCATCATTTCCCCTCCATGAGGAAGTAATCTTCAACCTGCAAATAAGAAACAAAGAAGAGACAAACGAAAATGTGATTTAAAACAATAAAATCAAACCTTAGAAATCAACGGTGGCAGGACATTTGATATAATGACGCTCATTTGTTTGGGGATGGAAGATATATATTGTATGTTTATGTGGAATTTGTTTTACTATTTTAGCGATTAAATTAATTGAGATAGGCTTGGGTTATATAGGTAAATATTTGTTAAAAGTTAATGGTTTGGTTCCTAGATAACACGCATTGGATTCAATTGGATGGCCGAAGTAGAATCCCATGCCCATGTCACTACGGACTCGGTAATTTAACATTTCCTCTTACCTCCAATAATATTTTCCTTAGCTGAAAATAATTTCGTGATCTTGTCTTTTTTCCTCTCGCGTTCCATAGAATAAATATTTCTAGAACAAAATGACAAACTTGGATAGATATGGGTTATTATGCCGAAAGGCATGATCTCTAGGAGAAAACCCAACCCCTTCTGACAAGTGACAGAGGTACCGACGATCACGATCCATTGGTCGACGAAGTACGTACAATCATCTGCCATACACATGTCACTGCCAAATGGTATGCAGGTTGAGGTTTTTTACTCGAATAGGTAATTTCGTTCAATTTTATAACTTCTTTTCACTCCGGAGGGTAGCTTGGTTAAACTGTGGCAATTCGATTCTATTTTAGTGGTAGTCAAACAAGAGTAGAATAGTTGAGTACTTTTTTTGTCTTTTGTAAGAGATTTCAAATCTACAGATATCCCTCTATTTGATTTCAATAGTGGGGATATTCTCATCACCAGCCAGTTCCTATTTGGTATTGGCAATCATAAATTTGTGAGATCCTTGAATCTTCGAAGAGGAAAACATGTAGGGTGTGTAATCTGGAGTTGCAGAGAAGTGAATATCATCTTGAAATTTTTCAGTGACATGTTTAGATATCGCACTGAATACATCACATGCAATGCAGTCTCTCACAACATCTTCAAGATATCCTCCATTATAAATCCTACACCAAGTTTCCATTGACCCCATAAAAATAAATATATGGAACTAAATTTGTTGTTTCATCTGTTTCCAATAATGGTGGTTTTCTTGAACTGCTTCTAAGTAGGCCATGAGCATGTGCACGAGACGAACGTCAGATTCCTGCGGATCTGCGCCCATCACCATGGGATGGTCTATCGAGAGGAACCCGTCTGGGTCCACTTTTTTCCCTCCATCTACTTGTGTTGATCGTCTTGCGGTTGGGGCTGCGGCTGTGCCTACGGTTGCTGGTCGTACAGGTCAATTGGACTTCAAGGAAGGAGTTGCTCAAGCTCAGGATCACAACAGTCGAAGGAGGTGATGACTCGTCATGAGAAACCAAAGCCTAATGCTCATGTTGTTGTCGTTGTTGTTGCACCCTATCACACCTCTCGGCACCAACTTTACATTGGGATGGAATCAACCAAAGTATTAGTAGATGCTCTCATTATTAATGTGAATTTATGTACTTATATTGAAGTATATATATAGTGAGTATATATAGACGTGTGAGTTTAACACAACTCACAAACGAATGTGCTCATTGTGTATACTCTTCATGCATGTTGTTAATGAAAATTTCTATAGACTTTAACCTGTGTACACATATTTAAGTATATATACATTTAGTATATATTATTTCATGAGTTTACGTATATATGTAACATACAGGGGGGTTCAGGTTGTCGCATGGTGTAGGAGAATGGACTACTGTTGTGTTTGAGATTGTGATGACATTTGGCCACAATTGGTCCCATCGCCATTTGGCTTATTATTAGTGCAAACATTTTAGCTGGAGGGCCATTTTCACGAGCTTTAATGAAACCCTACCAGAGCATTTGTCCCTACTCTAGTTAGCTAGGCATGGAGGCACCATTAGATTTACCAAGTACAACCTTTTGTTGGAGCCCACCTTGCTAGGATGATTTATGAGTTTTTCATGATTCGATCTCAACCCACTCACCACCATCCATTAGCGACTGAGGATTATTGAGCTTCAACCAGCGTTAAATGGTTACTTTGTTTTCCTTGGGTTTGAACTCATGACCTGAGAAAGGAAAAACAATTTTCCTTAGTGTTTGTGTATGGTGGGTGTATATTTGGTCTTATTGTTTGTATTGTGTCTTTGTCTAAGTTCACGAGAGTAGATGTACATACTTCATTTTCTATTGTAATGTGGTGGATTCTTATGAATAAAATGGACTCCTATTATGATTTAGTAAATCTTGCACACCCTTGGTTTACATTTTCCAAAATATTTAGAAATTATATATATATATATATATATATATATATAAGTAGATATGGTAAATATTGATGATGAAACTTCTACACTGCAAATGTTCGACTATAAAATGTTTTGTAATTTAAAAAAAAATAAAAAAGGGGTAAACTAGGCTATGATCACCCTTTAGTTTTACAAGAGTCTGCATTGGTTCAGGTTTGCAACAAATTTCACTCATGCATTAAAATTATTTTACATTGATGAGTGTTAGTTAATGCCTTTGGATCTGAAATAAAGTGTTTGTAATGTTATGCAAGGAAAATGACAGGTCTAGAAGGTCGTTTAGGGTGCGTCACTCTCAATGTTCTGTCGTGGGTTTTGAAGAGTACATAACCCAGTTAATGGGTTTGTTTGGCATGGGTATTTTTCCCATTCAATTTTTATTTTGTTTTTAAATACATGGAGAAACAAATAGTAGATAAATTTGAATCTATACAATTCATATGTTATCAATCAAAGGAATATTTATATTGAATACCCTTAAAATGTGTTCTTACTCTCCAAACCCTAAATTTCCTACATTAAACTTAAACTGTTGATAATGGCATAGGTGATGAGGATAAACCTAAAAAATCCTAAAATTTTAAAGCTATTTGATTCATACATTATCAATCTAAGGAATATTTATATCGAATGACCTTAAACTAAATTAAAATTAAAATATTGATAATGCCGTAGATGATGAGGATAAATATAAACTATCTTAAAATTTTAATACACAAGCACATGCAAAGCACTCCACCCCATTTTTCGCATTTACCCGCTCAAGAATTTTTTACTTCGATTCATCAGTCTGGGGTTTTTGAGCAGAAGTGGAGGTCATTGTGGGCTCTGCATCTTGTTGTTGCTAAAATGACTATGGCAAAGATGTCAGGAATAGTGGCAGAGGCATGAAATCCAAAAATATTGGCCTTTGAGTGGGTTTATGCATTTGAACAAGTCTTGACAATTGCACTCTGAGAAAGAACTCTGGAGCTTGCACATTGAGCTTGATGAACGTTTTGGCAATTGCACTCTGGGCATGAACTCAAGATCTTTCACATTAAAATTTTTAAACTACGAGTTCTTTTCAAGAACAACTAACGATGATCATGTCTTTCTTGGTCTTGGATTTAAATATTCGAAGCTTTTCAACAGTACACCGTCTTTCTCATTCAGGGTTTTTTCTGAAAAAAATTCTCTATGGATTTCCTCAAGGGAAATGATTTCATACCCTGATTGCATTATAAATGCATTGAAGGGTTGCATGCACGCTTTCAGTTTCTCCTTAGACCCCATGCCCAAAATTCTCATGCTTTTCTACATTGCAAAAGGGGCGATGAACTTGCAAAAAAAGATAAATTTACGGAAAGAGAATGAAGATTGAGCAACAAAGCAAATTACCTCAACACTATCACATCCAAGGCTTGTTTAGTGGTGAGCTATAGGCGTTCAATTTCTAAACATAAAAAATCCACCCGAAGCTCGAGCATTCACATATTGTGGAAAGAGAAATGAAGAAGTATATGTTCAAGGTGGAGCGGTGCAGAAGATAAAAAGAGGGCAAGGAAAAGGGGGAGAAAAAGACTCAAGGTGATGCAAACAATAAAAAAATACACGAAAGTAAAGAAATCATGTAGTTTCCTGGCAATTATGCATATTGATAACAATTGAGTAGCTTGAGGGTCGATGCATTTGAAATCATGCATGAATCATACTTGGTTTATAATAGTTTTGTTTTCATATGATTTTGGGTTTATCTATGTTTGAGTAGCTTATACTGCTCTACGTCATCACCAACCATGCACTCATTAAAGTCTTCATATGGTTTTGTGACAAATATGCATTAGACCAGTATCAATGTTTACATTTTGATTGTATGGAAGTTTCTAAGCTAAATTTGGTTTCCTTACCTATCACCTCGAATCATGTGTAAAATCTATTCCTTAACTCACCAACACATTCACCGAAATCCGGAGTTAAATCTATTATTTTCCATCTTGGGTTGGTACCTCCATAGAAGCTCTAACAATTGCAACCATATTTTGTTGTTACAGTTCTTGATTCTTATATTTTTATAGACTTGCATTGTATGTGCTCATCTTGACATCAATTAATCAACCCATGTAAGAGGTTGCATCTGTAATATACAAGTCCATTCAATGTGACTCGATTTCATTCTAAATTTTGGTCATAACATTATTTGTGATTTTTAATAGGTTTTAGTTTCATGTAAATTAGTGGTAGAAGTAGAGTTTAGTTTTATTTAATTTTCTTAAGCTTTTTGATAGTGCATTTTCTTCCTCAATCAAGGTTTTGTCTGAAAAAAATAATCTTCATGGTTATCTTCTGGGGCAAGATTACATCCCCTGCTTGTGTTGTAAATGCATTGTTTTTTTGCATGGACACTTTGAGTTTCTTCTCAGATCCCATGCCTAGAGTTATTCATCTTTTCAAGATGGCAGAAGGAGTGATGAACCTGCAAAAAAAAGATTAATTCATGGAAAGATATTGAAGAGTGAGTAGCAATGAAAATTACTTGAGCAATGTCGCATCAAAGGCCTTTTTAATGGTGGACTTTAGGCCTTTGATTTCTGTACATCCCAAATCCACTGTAAACCCGAGCATACACATATTGTAGGACAAAAATGAAGAGCAAGATGCTCGAGGTGGAGTGGCTAGGAAGCTAAAAAGAGGGCAAGAAAAAGGAGGAGAAAAACCATCCAAGTGATGCATAAAAGAAAAAGAAACTAGAAATTAAAGAAATCATGTATTTTCCCGGCAGCTACACATATTGATAGCAATTGAGTAACTTGGGAGGCCATTTATTTGTAATCTTACATGAATCACACTTTGCTTAGAATGGTTGTGTCTTGATATGATTTTAGGTTTATCTATGTTTGAGTAGCTTATACTGCTCCATGTCATCACCCAACATGTAATCATTGAAGTCTACATATGTTTATGTGAAAAATATATGCATTCGACCAACATCAGTGTCTACATTTTGATTTTATGGATGTATCCAAGCTAGCATTGGTTTCCTTACCTACCACCTTGAATCCTATGTAAAATCAATTCCCAAACTCGCCAACACATTTACCTTAATTCGATTCAAATCTATTATTTTCCATCTCAGGTGGCTACCTCCATGGAAGCTCTAACAATTACAACCATATTTGTTTGTTAGCCTTTTTGAATCTTCTATTTTAACAAACTTGCATTGTATGTGTTCATCTCGACATCGGTTAATAAATCCATGTAAAAATTCGCAGTTGTTATATACAAGTCCATTCATTGTGACTTGTTTTCATTCTAAATCTTGGTTGAAACATTTTTTTGTAATTTTTAATAGGTTTTAATTTCATGTAAATTGGTGTTCAAAGAAGTGTTTAATTTTAGTCTAATTTTTAGAGCTTTATAAACTCAAATAGATGATATTAATTTTATTGACATTTTATCATCTTCTTAGTTTAAATATATACATGTGTGTGTGTCAAAAAATATTATTTTATTCGGGTATAGTCACTCCCAAAACACTATTTGCCAATAATAATAAAAAGTATTATTTAATAATATCTTGTAGCTATATTAGATAATTTTCTCACGTTTGTCATTTAGTTGCAATCAATGCATGTCTTGTAGAGTTTAAATGTTAAATATAGAAGTGTCAATGTTATTATTGTTTTATGAGAGTCATAACTCAAAACAAAATTAATTGTAAAAGGAACAATTGAATCAAAAATGAAATTAATTTTATGGCCTTTGAGTACTCATTTCTTAGAACACCGAGCATACTGACTTAGGATAAGTTGATTATGGTTCAATTACAACACAAAATTCTTCTCTGTGTCAACCAAAATGGCATGCACTCCAAATTTTTTTGGGGTGAAACGTGTCTTTTAAATGGCACTACGGGTTTTATCCTTTAGATTTTTTGCAACATTTCATTTTGCTCGATTAGTTTTCCTTCATTCTTCATCGTCAAATTTTATCGATACACAGAGGCCCAATTGGATATGGACAACCCTTCCTATGTTCCAATTCCACCAATTTGTAGAGGTGCACGGGGGTAATAACCACTTAAAATAGCTTGGGCATTCTCAATCCAAAAATATGAAGGGATTCCTTTGCGGAGAGCCACTACTGACATTACGGGTGGATTTACCTTCCCATCTCTATCAAGAGTTCCCTCCTTATCCACCCTTCTAGTTTAACCCCCTTTTACATCCAACCGCTATGATAAAAATGTCTTCAACATCTCTTCCTCAATCATGCATACAAGAAAAATCCTGACTTCATTCCCTACCCTTCACACTCCCCTTTCAATCCCTAATAGGGCTTCCCTTTCAAACTGCTACACTTCTTCTACAATATAGATGTTTTCTTCCACACCAGTTTCCACTACTTCGTAGTTTTTCATTTTCCTCCTCCAAATATCATATTGTTTTGTTGGTTGTTTTGGTTTCCTTTTCCAGTCACTAATATTTCACTTTCGGTGTTAACATCGTACACCTCACGTGCGATTGCTAGTCCTATGGAAGCTAGCGGCTTAGTTTATCACGTCACTTTCGATTTGCTGTTGTCAACATAGTATAACTTTAAGCAAGTTTAAAATGTAATATTAGCATTTATTGTGGTTTCGTAATGGCTTAGCAATGGACATAACGTTAATTAATTTTTTTACTAGCACATGTTATTAAACGAGAAAATAATAATTTTTTTGTTTCTGCAACAACTCTTGTTTTGTGTTTTTTAATAATATTTTATTACCAAAAATCTAGGGGAAATACATCATATGACCAACCATTAGAGAGGCAAATTATAAATTATTCTTCATACATCACATGTTTCCCTATGATTACTAGATGTTAAAAATGAAAAAAAGGCCTATAATGTTCATCAAAAAACAAGCACTGTGGTTGGATTTCGAACATTTGAACCTATTGGATTATCTCATTTCTATTTTGACCCTATTATTTGCATTTTGCACACATTTGAATAATGCCAAAGAGATAAATATGATAAATTAGATGACATACAACATATAATTAATGGGTAGGGAAACTCTGAACAATGCAATAGGTGTGGGACATGCAAGAATATAATTTCCATGTCTCTATTTTTAACCTTCCATGCAAGAATATTTTTCCTCACTGCGAATTAAAGTATAATTAGCTTCCATCGATAAAGGAAATGTGTGTCATTTTTGCCCAAACTACATAAATGTACCTGGTCTATTGTATTCAGGCGATTGGGTTTGAAACCTAGAACATGTAGGAATTTCATCTTTATTATTTTGACCCCTTTAAGTGTAAATTGCACTCATGTGAAGAATGCAAGTGTGACGAAGATGATAATGTGGAGCATCGATTATTCGTTACCATGATAGTATTCTTAACACCTAAAAAGACAATTGTCGTGATTATAAACTATAACTACTAACAATTACAATATTGATTGACTACTCCTTGCCTTCTAAGATATCTCCAAACTATGTTGGCTTGATGTCTTGCACACTGCACCCCTTTCTGCGTCTTATGATTTAAAAAAATGACACATGGGTGTAGGCAAGATGAGTTTTGCATTGTTTGTCCCACCGTCCTTCGACTTCTCCTTCTTCAAACTCCTTCTTCATTAATCTATTTTTTTTCTCCATCAGTTCGTCCTGTCCAATTTCACTCCTTCAAGTATCCTTTTTTGACGTTTCCATCATTCAATTTATTTACAATTGCTAATTTATTAAATGTTATAATCGTATTAAAGTGTTACACATTTCATCCAAATTACAACTCCAACAATATTAACATTACAATGCTCTCTAACTTAATTTAAAACTCATGTGCAATTGCTAATTATTTGTTGATGGTCAACGATATTATTCGTTGTAGTCGTGAAGAATTGTTTGTGGCTGTAATCCAACCGCACAAAACATGTTAAGTTTTATCGACACGGAAGTTCTAACTACATCAAATGACATGACACATGACCCTATTATAAAGAAACAAATCCCAAGCTTCGTTTGACTTGAACGGGAAAGCTTGACTGGCGACTCTAAGAATTCCTTTTAGGAGAAGTGTGGCTAAGAATGTCTGTTTTACTTTGACCATTTATTCTACTTGCACGTTTTCCTGTAAAGACTCAAATCAAACGAATTACATCAGAATTAGTCATAGATGTAAACTTCGCTAGAAAGGCCAAAAACAAGGAAACGTTGGATGCAGATGTATTTCAATCCTTATTCAGCATTCCCTTTATTTTTCCATGCAAATGATTGACTTTGTAAACTCTCATTGATGATTCCATCACGCCGTACTGAGTAATAATTCCTCAATGTTGCGGAACCGGCATCTTTCATTTCAAAAGAATAAAACTCTCTACTTATTCTTCACATTTTTAATGAGTAATCATGCCAATCTTTATCGAGAAATGATGATCAATACAATATTTTTTCCCCTTGTTATTTCGAATCTCACAATAACTTATGCAAACCTACGCGACAAATGAAATTTACTATTACCAACTTTAAATAAAATCACAGTAACATTTTTGTTTATGTTTTATTTTTTTCAAAAGAAAATTATTGGAAATTCAAATTAATAGCAATCAGTGTTGATCTATCGGTGAAGTTATTAGGGACTCAAAGAACATATGATCCATTAAGGATGAATTCTTGCCCATTGCAAAAAATTAAGGAATCTTGAAAAAGGATGATGCCAGGATCAAGTCCAGAACGATTTTGACGGTATCTATGCTAAAGAAGATTAGATTAAATCTAGACCTTCAACAGGTAAAACAAATTTTAATCAGCAAATTGAAAAATTCTTTTTCAATGTAATGGGGCCATCATTTAATCTTGAAAAATAAAAGCATGTACGAAAAGGAGAAACAACCCTGGTGGTCGCCTTTATAGGTGTATAGCCTTTTATAGAATATTATATCCAGACGCAATGCATCAAAACATTCACATTAATAAAAACTCAATTGCTAAAACGAAATAGTATCAATTTATGTAGGAAACGAGGATTTACATTTTAAAATATAAGTGTATATAATTATCAACTTAATATGCACACGCAGCCAAAAGATAAAACACATATCTAAACACTATGTTGGTTATAATTCTTAATTGTGGAGGAAAGTAGGGTCGTATTGGGCCCTTCTTCTTAATTTTGACGAAGTGTTTCAGCAGGTTATATTATTTAATATAATTATTTAAGTTTTAACAAATTATAAAGTTTTAATTATCTAATCCGCGTTTTGTAGACTATTTTTTATTTGTTATTATGAGTTATTGAGAATTGTGTGAGGTGGTTTTGTAGATTTTGTCGTTTAGTTTTGAATTATGTTTATTTTTACAATAATAATAATGTCTAATGATTATATTTGAAGTTATATAAATGTAATTTATCCTTAACATATAAGGGATTACTTACAAAAACGATCGTTATCATTTGTACAATTGACCAATAATCATATAAGTACAACATGACTTTTATGTAAAGAGATTTCTTCTACCTTGAGTGGTTTTTTTTGTCACACTTTCTCTCCACCTTCCCATATTCCTATCAGAATTTAGCGATGGCAAATACTTAAAAGTCAGAAGTACACATTCGTGGAATTTGTGATTGACCAACACATTTTTCACTCTCTTTAAAATTCAGCGAGTCGTCCTTCAGTTCGCATAACTGAAGTTATGTCGTATAGATTAGCTGCAGGGAGATGCATGGCAGAGAAGGCGACTGAAAAGGTAGATCCATCTCTGGGAACATCATGCAAGTCCAGAGCTAAAAAAGTGAAGGTCGTTCACATCGGAAACCCTACAATGGTGACAACAAGCGAATCAGAATTTCGTTCTGTTGTGCAATTCCTCACTGGGAAAAAGAGAAAGTCGTCTCCATCTGCTTCAAGAGAATTGAATTGGGGTTGTAATGAGACTAGTCGAGTGAAGGAACTTAAGCTTAGCAGCAGCAGTTTCCCACAGCCGGCAATCACTCAGCACATGCCCGCAATTAGGACAAATGCTGTTTATACATCTGAAGATCAAGAGAGAGAGAGATGATGGCAGATATATATACCTGTCCAATGTTTGACACATCGGAAAACCTTGGAGATGCACTATATAATTTATTTCATATTTAACCACATATACATCGTGACGAGCGATTTTGATGTTCCGTGAGCGCATGCTCCTCGAACGAAGCTTTTATTATAGTTGTACTGTAACATGTTCAGACATTATTTCCATATAGATGTTCCCTTTGTCTTTCTATTACATACACTGTAAGCAATATTTACTTTGTAGGGTAATATTATTTCTGTAGCTGTTGCGTGCCTAAATCGGGAGTTTTATGGTGTTTTTTATAATATAATATTCTATATATTTTGAAGACGGAACTTCTACTCGTACTGAACATGGATATGACAAGATCTTTTTTTTCCGTTTTTAATAATGAACGGTGGTAGAGAATGACAGAAAAAATAGTGCAAGCTCAGTTTCTGTTATTGTCTCATTCATAAATCATATTGCTTTTCAAAAAAAAAATCAATATATTGTTTTATTAACACTGTTCAACCTTTCATTACTATTAACATTGTTTACATTTTTCAGTGGTTGACTATCCAATCCAATTGTTACGGTTAACATTGATCCAAAACATAAATGTTCGCCTCCACAGAACAGTAGTTAAAAGTATTAGTATTCTAGTGTTCCAGATATTCGCATACGACTGCCGACTATTTTAAAAGCATGCCATGTTTTATCACCACTGTATTTTTAGGAGACTCTATTTTTATATGAAAGTTTTCTATATATGAGGCGTATGTAATAGCTTTTGATAAGCAAGCAAACAAGCAGCGGGAAGCAATGTAGAGCAACACATCAGTAAGGAAGAGATGAATATAACACACATCAATGTTGTCTTTTGACTTTAATCTATGTTTTTATTTGTTGTTTTCTTTGATGAGTTTGTGTTTTTATTTGTTAATTTTCTACAAATCGGTATTAGAGCAGGTTTTTTATCTGACAACCATCAACGACTTCTACATCTGGAGCATCTCTATCAAGTATGCAGACTCCTCAGTTTGCACGTAAAAATTATGAGTATTGGTCTCTAATAATGAAGGTTTTGTTCATACCCTATGATGTTTGGGAAATCATTGAAAACAAATATACAGAACTAGAAAATCCAACAATGGATAATGCACTCTCATAGGAAAAGGCTCTCTTGAAGGAGCAGAGAAAGAAAGATGGCAAATACCTCTTCTACATACATCGCACTATGCATGAAAGTATTTTTTCTAGACTGACAACAACCAATCAAGAAAAAGAAGCATGATATATTCTCCAGGTTGCGTTTCATGGTAAGGAGAAAGTTTAAGCTACTAAACTACAATTACGTAGAAGAGATTTTGAGAATATGTCTATGAAAGAATCAGGCTCCTAAGTGTCATTCTTTATGCATGTCGTTGATCTATTAAATCAAATTAAATCTAATGGAGAAAAGTTGGATTGTAGAATAATAATTGAAAAGATGTTTAAGGATGTACCTTCAATATTTGATCCTTTGTAGCCATAGAAGAAAATAAGGATTTGAGTCAAATTTTAATTGATGAGTTGCATGCATCTTTAATAAATCAAGAGAAAAGGTTGAACAGAGCACATACAACTTGAGACCATGTTTTCTCATCCCAGACTTCAACAAATCGTGGCAGAGGTAAAGACATGTTCAACCCTAGAGGAAAAGGAAGAAGTTCATCTAGAATACGTAACATCATTCCAAAAAATCAAAGTGGAAGAGGATAGAGTAAAGATCATAGTTACAATCACTCTTTTGGTTCGAGATATGATATTTCCCATGTGCAATGTAACTATTGTAAGAAATATGGACACTATGCTTATTAATGCAGGAAAAAGCAATATGATCAAAATAGGCAAAATCTAAATCAGGTTGGGAGTTCTACACTGAGTTCCATGTTCATTACACGCACAAGGATTGCTGAAGCAATACCTTCTATATTTCCTATTGAATGTAATCTCTCTCATGAGATTCCACGTGATGTTTGGTATTTGGATTTTGGTTGCAACAAACACATGTAGGGAAACACCAATCTATTTTCCATTTTGGATGACTCAGTAAAGATTGATGTTACTCTTGGAAATAATAATAGAGTAACTGTGATGTCAAAAGGAACAATAAATGTTGTAGAAAAATGGGGATCAATAAATTATTCATGATGTTTTGTATGATGTATGTTTGAAGCATAAACGTATGAGCATTCGTCAATTAATACGGAAGGTTATGAGACTATGGGTCATGAAGGAAAGGTGTACATGCTCATAAAAACACTTTGTGGACTAAAGAAATCTCCTAAAGCATGGTACAATAAGATTAACTCTTATTTTCTTTAGAATTGCTTTAGTAAGTATAGAAGTGAGCCTATTTTATACATCACGATAAATGAAAGAGATAAGTTTTTTATTGTATTTATATATGTGGATGATTTAATATTTGCATGAGACCTATGCATAGATTCATTTAAATTAGCCATGAAAAAAGAATTTGAGATGACTGATCTAGGTCTCATGAACTAGTTTTTGGTCATTGAAGTTTAGCAAACAGAAGCTGGATTTTTTTAGTGCACAAATAAAGTATGCTAATGAAATATTGAAAACCTTTAACATATTTAATTGCACCTCAGTACCAATACTAGTTGTAGTAGGTCTGAAATTAAGCAAAGAGGATAGTGGATCATTTGTGCATCCAACTTTGTTTAAAAATATAGTTGGAAGTATCATTTATTTGACAATGAAAAAGCATGATATTATGTATGGTGTGAGCCTCATCTCAAAGTTAATGGATTCAACTAAAGAATCATATTGGAGTGATTGAAAAATGATTTTGACATATATATGTGGAATTAAAAGTCATGGAATCTTGTATTGAACATCAAATGAGTTCAAATTTATAGGCTATGTAGACACTGATAGTTGTGGTTGTATAGATAATAGGAAAAACACATATGACTATGTTTTTTAGCTTGGAACAAGAGTAGGTTAATTGGCATCAAAGAAACAACCCATAGTCACTCTTTGTTCAGCACAAGAAGAGTACGTAGCAACAACATGAGAAACATGTATAGCTATTTGGATGAGAAAACTAGTAAGGGAATGTGTGTCTATGGTACAAGTGAACAATCACATAATCTTCTACATACATTGTATGAATTTGGAATGCTTTGAGACTAATAAAAAAATTAATTAAAATATTTAAAGGAAGGATAACTGATATTGTATCTTTTCTTTTATGAAGGATTTATATCTTTCCCTCGAAAGATATGATTTTTTTTTTAATTTTTGGAATCCCTGAAAAATGGGTTTTATCTAGGCATCGATGCATACAATGAAGTTTAGTTTGGGAGAAAATATTTAAAAATATTCATTACAGCTTTGGATCCCTTCCCTATCATTTGCAATTACTTATGCTTTATCTACTTTAACTCAATTATTATAATTATAAATTTTTGTTCATCTAACATTTGTATGATTTAAATCGTGCAAGTTTATTTTAAGAAATAGGAGTTAGAAATGAGAAAAATGGAATATTCATATGAAAAATGAGTACTGATAATTATAGTTGTTGTTCTGCATGTGCTTGAACTTTTAGAAGGACTAGTTACTTCCACATGTTTGCTTGATATTATATCTTCTATTTTGCAGAGGATTTATCTCTTGGCCTTGAAAGCTATCGAATTTGTTTTTTTATTTTCTAAATCTCTCGCAACTAGGTTTTATTTGTGCATCGATGTATGTAATGGAGCTTAGTTTGTGAGAAAATATTTACAAATATTCATTACACCTTTGGATCCCTTCCCCATCATTTGCGATTAAACATAATTTATCTACTTTAAGTCATTTATTAGAATAATAAACTTTTCTTCATCTAACATTTACATGCATCCATGTAAATCATGTAAGTTTATAATTACAAATAGGAGCTAGAAATGAGAAAAATGGAATGTTCATTTTTTTTAGAAAAATTAATATTAGTCTATCATGGAAAGAAGTTTTTATTGAAATTGAGTACTGATAATTATAGGTTTTGTTTTGCATGTTGTTGAATTTTTAGAAGAACTAGTTGCTTTCCACATAATTGGATTCTATTTTTTGGAGGATTTATCTCTTGGCCTCGCAAGATATGGAATTTTTATGTTTATTGTTCGAATCCCTAGAAAATGGGTTTTATCTTGGCATTGATGTGTGTAATGCAGTTTAGTTTGGGATAAAATATTTACAAATATTCATTACACCTTTGGATCCATTACATATCATTTGCAATTAAACATGCTTTATCTACCTTAACTCATTTGTTAAAATTATAAACTTTTCTTTGTCTAACATTTCCATGCATGCATGCAAATCATGCAAGTTTATTTTTAGAAATTGGAGATAGAAACGAGAAAAATTGACTATTCATTTTTTTGGAAAAATTAAAATTATTCTTTCATGGGAAGATGTTTATATGAAAATCGAGTACTGATAATTATATTTGTTATTCTACATGTTCGTTAATTTTCTAGGCTCCATACTACCTAAAAACCTAATCTCACACTGTCAATCTATTAGTGATCAAGGTCAGATTTGCATAGCTATGCACAATAATCACGTTCAAACATTTCACTTCTCCGCCCTTTAGAAAACGTAAAAGAAATTAATAATGTCCATATCTTTGGGTCTTGTAGACACAAAATCACGCACTTATTACTATTTAATACACTTATAAATATGTTGTTTTATATATGGATCTTGCATAAGAAAAGTATTCACTGATGGCCCACTATATACTCTATATGTTTGTCTTGCTTGTTAATATTGTTTTATCTTTCACACTTGTCACTCATACACCCAGTTCTGCTCAAATCACAAAGATATTTGTCAATCAGTCTCCTTTCATTTTTCGTCACTTGTCCGTGGACACTAGCACCCAAGATAGAACATTAGCTCCAAGGCATGTTTTCCATCTTTAGCGTTTGTGTCCTCTTTATGTTTGAGTTTATTCTTGACACTTGAGGTTGGTATTTTCGGTTTTCCCACTCATATATTGGGGTACTAGTCGTCATGTGAAGTCATTACTATTGAAATTCAAGTAAGATATCTCTAAATAATCACAACATATATACCATTATAATGGTGGGAAATTATTATCAAGGGATATCTGTTAGCAAATTAATACATTTGTGTGTTATTACTTGTTAAAGGACAGTTGTATAACCGTTTCTCTCACGGCTGCCTCCCTCTCGGCCTATATAAAGGCGTGAGATCTGTACCATTTAAAAACATAGCAATACATACAATCTATTTGGAGCTCTATCATTGGTATCAGAGCCAATTTTTGTTAAGAGCGGGTGTTTTTTTGATATGCGTACGTGAAGGAGGAGAGAAGACTGTCCGCTATGCGTGGAGACTCAACAAAGAACAGGAAGACTGTCCCGCCGTTTGCGCTGTGCGTGGGGCTAAAGGAGGTCAGTGCGTGGAGAGAAGAAAACTATTTTTTTCTGATGTATTGTGAGCTGTGGCCGTGGAGGGACAGTTGAAGGAGCCGCTGAGCGTGAAAGATCTTTGCTTGCTGTGAGTGAAGATTCAAAACCCATGCGTGACCTCTACCTGCAAGGAAGTTACTTGCTGTGCGTGGAGAATCAGATCCCGTGCGTGAACTCTGCTAGAACCACGTGAAAGACCATCCAAACCCCTGTATGTGTAAGCAAAGCCGGGAAATTGCAAAACAGTGTGTGCGCGTATGTCTCAAATTTCCGATGCAGAAAGCACCGCAAGCAATGCACCAAATATTTGGGCATTGAATGACAACGAAGACACCACTGGGCTGTTCTTTGCCTTGGTCAACAAGCTACACAACACTGGGAACATTCTCTTTGACGAGATTGTGCGCCGAGGACTATTGGAATACTTTTGGTTCAACGTTCGATGTCAAGCATAGCGGATTCCTGCAGAACTTGAACGTGGTTATGATGCAGATGACGAACGCAAAATAGAATGCCCACAGGAGCGTCAGTGTCTCACTGCACGAGCCTATAGAGCCCATCTTCGGGGACAGATTCCTTCAGTAAGCATTGTAGCCATTTTTGGAAAATAAATAAATAAATAAAATACATTTTTGAGTTTTTGAAAATGTCTGCTCCAAAAATATTGCTATCTAATGCCCAACTCTTGAAAGGGCCAAATTTCACCGCATGGAAAACCAAAATGCGGACGATTCTTCAATTCGAAGATCTTTGGGGGATTGTCTCTGGAAAAGACGCCCCTCCCATAGACGATGATCTGTTGGAAAAATATGAAAAGGCTGATGCGAAAGCGCTAATGCTCATCACCCTGAGTCTTTCTGATGAGGTGCAGCCATACATTCGGGAAGCAACTGCTTCTTCTCAGGCATGGAGCGCATTGTGTACCATCTACGAAGCTAAGAATCTGACGACAAAGTTGCAACTTTAGACAAAGCTTCATACGATGAGTATGCATGATGGCGAATCAGTAGAAGCCTTCTTGCGGCGTGTAGCTGAGTTACGTGTAGAACTCTCTGCACTCAGTGAACCAGTGGACGACAAGTTGCTAGTCCCGCTCACCCTGCGAGCTCTTCCTTCCAGGTTTCAGACACTGATCACCACGTTGACAATCACTCAACAGGAGGTGAGTTTTGCAACCTTGGTGAATTATCTCCAGCAGGAAGAAGCCATGCAAAATGTACAAGAATCCTTCGAAGATAAGGCTCTTATCACGAGGCAAAAACATAAGCCTCGGAAAGGGCAATCTGCCCCCCAAAATCAGAAGCAGCATGCTCAGCAGCCATCTTCACAGCGGCCACCACATCGGCCACCCCAGAAGCAGCATAATCACAAGGCGGATCGGTGGTGCCACATTTCCTCCACGGATACGCACACGACTGCGAAATGTTATTACAACGGTCGCAAGTATGGAAATTCTGGTGAAGAGAGCACTTCTGGCCGAGGATATTCCAAGAAATCCCGATGGCATGCTCGTAATCAGAGGCAGAAGGGCCACATTGCTGCTCAGCAGGATGCCACCTCCGATGAAGAGGTACCAGATACGACTCATTCTGACATTGTTCTAGTCTCACAGACTTCACAGCCATCAGAAGATGTCTGGTTGATTGATTCAGGTGCCAGCAAACACATGACTGGCAACAAGAAGTTGTTCCATACTCTGAGTGACCGGCCCACTGGAGATCGGATCACCATTGCAGACAATCAAGAGTATATTGCAGCAGGGATTGGTGATGTCATCATTCCTCTTGGAACACGAAGATGTACACTCACAAAGGTGCTATATGTTCCAGGTTTGACTTCAAATCTTTTTTCTGTAAGTCAACTTCTTAACCATAGAATGCAGGTTGAATTCTTTGTTGAGAAAGGGGTCAAGTCCTGCATCATTTCCCAGGGAGAGTCAGTCATTGCTCAAGCATTTCTGAAGGGCCGTCTATTTGCACTGGATGTGGTCACTTCATCTAGCGTTGCTCTCTCTGTATCAACAGGCAGAGTCCACTGCACTTTGGCACTTTCGATATGGTCATCTTTCTGCTAGGGCTCTGCATCAACTCAGTGTAAAGGAAATGGTAAGAGGGCTTCCTCCACTCTCCCATTCCTTACCTGTTTGTTCAGGATGTCTTGCGGGAAAACAACATAGAGGTCCATTCAAACAGAGCTCTTATCATTCTACAGAGCCTCTTCAGGTCGTTCACATCAATCTGTGCAGACCCTTACCAGCTAGCTTCCAAGTTTTTGCGTACTTTCAGCTCATCATTGATGATTACTCACAGAAAATGTGGGTATATTTCCTTCGGAAGAAGAGTGAGGCACTTGCAAATTTCCAAACCTTCTACCAGCAAGCCACCAGGCAGTCTGGGAAGCCTCTTCTTCTCCTCCGCTCAGATCGAGGGGGGGAATTTGTGTCAAAGAAGTTCTTAGCATACCTGAAGCAGCATGGCATTCAGCAACATTTGACTGCTCCCTACACGCCCCAACAGAACGGGATTTCCGAGCGCCACAACAGGACTGTCATGGAGATGGCTCGTTGTATGCTCTCGACCGCCAAGTTGGAGGATCAGTTTTGGGCAGAAGCAGTCCAGACAGCAGTGTATCTACTCAACCGGGCACCCACAAAGATCTTGCAGAACAAGACACCGGAAGAGGTATGGATTGGTCGTAAACCTTCTATTCATCATTTGAGAGTTTTTGGTTGTACTGCATATATGCATGTTCCAGATAAGAGAAGGAAGAAGATCGATCCAAAGACACTGCCATGTCTTTTCTTGGGGTATAGTACTACCTCAAAGGCATATCATCTCATGGATCCTGAGACGAAGAAGATCTACGAGATTCGAGATGTGGTATGTGATGAGTCGTCCTTTGACTTCCTGCCACACAATGGAGATCCAGTACCGACCTCGTCACATAGATTGTTCACACATCCAGATGATGAGCAAGATGATTCTTCTCAGAGAGAAGAAGAGCTGAGTGGAGACTTGTTCGTTGATCTTGGCACACTGGAAAACACATCTTCACATCAGCAGCACCAACGTCTGAAATGGGTCCAGAGTACTATAAGGGATGCACACCTGAACTCACTTCCTGGTACTTCTACGGGAGTTAGAACACGAAGTCAAGCTAGACATGAGGTAAATTTTGCACTCATGAGTTCAGTTGTTGAGAGCACCGAACCTGACACTGTTCGTGAGGCATTAGACCAACCACAGTGGAAACAGGCTATGGATGCTGAATATGATTCCCTGATTCAGAATCAGACGTGGGAACTTGTCGATCTGCCTCCAGGTAAGAAATCCATTGGCTGCAAATGGATTTTCAAAACAAAATATAAGGCAGATGGTTCAATCGACAAACACAAAGCACGACTTGTTGCAAAGGGTTATGCTCAGCAAGAAGGAATTGACTATGACGAGACCTTTGCACCCACTGCGAAGATCAAAACCATCAGAGTTGTATGTGCACTGGCAGCACAAAATGGATGGAAACTTCAGCAGATGGATGTCAAGAGTGCTTTTCTAAATGGTGATCTACAAGAAGAAGTGTACATGGCCCAACCTGAAGGGTTTGTAGACGAGCATCAACCACACAAGGTATGTCGTCTGATAAAGTCTCTTTATGGACTCAAACAAGCACCTAGGGCATGGTATATAAAAATTGATGATCACCTATTGCAGCATGGATTCACTCGTAGCCCCTCAGATACAAATTTGTATATCAAGAAGGTAGGAACAGAGATTGTCATTCTGGTTTTGTACGTAGATGATCTTGTGATCACAGGAAGTTCTGACAATCTTGTAGATGATGTAAAGAATGATCTGAAGAAATCCTTCGACATGACTGATTTGGGGCTACTTCACTATTGTCTTGGCTTAGAGATATGGCAGAAGAAGAATCATATCTTTGTCTCCCAGATGAAATATGCCAAGACACTCCTGGAAAAGTATGGGATGTCAGATTGTAAACCAATGTCCACACCTATGGAAAAAGGTTTGCAACTATCTAGATTCCAGGATTCACCACAGGTAGATGGCACTCACTACAGGCAGCTTGTGGGGAGTCTCATTTACTTGACTTATACCAGACCAGATCTTTGCTTTGCTGTGAGCTATCTTTCCATATTTATGCAGGAGTCAAAGAAATGTCATTGGATAGCAGCAAAGCATGTGTTGAGATATGTCCGAGGTACAGTTGACTTTGGTCTGGAGTATCAGAAAAACACTCAGTTCTTCTTACAGTGATATACAGACTCGGACTATGCAGGATCCGTTGATGACAGGAAATCCACTTCAGGATATGTTTTTCATCTCGGATCTGGACCTATCTCGTGGATCAGCAAGAAGCAAACTGTTGTTTGCTCTCTCATCCACTGAGGCTGAATACCGCGCTGCACGAGGAGCTGTGTGCGAAGCAATTTGGTTACGTCGCATTCTTGGATATAGGGATTCCTGAAGAGAAACCTCCCATCATTCACTGCGACAATCAAGGTGTGTTGAAGCTTGTGAAGAATCCAATTTTCCATGAATGAACAAAGCATATTGAGGTTGAATGTCACTACATTCGTGAACAGGTCTTGAACCACCAAATTCAGCTCCAGTACTGCCCTACTGATTTTCAGGTTGCAGATATTCTCACCAAGCCTCTTGGCAAGGTGAAGTTTGATTTGTTTAGGGGGTACATTTGTAAGAGCAATGTATTAAGGGGGGAATGTTAGCGAATTAATACATTTGTGTGTTATTACTTGTTAAAGGATAGTTGTATAACCGTTTCCCTCCTGGCTGCCTCCCTCTCGGCCTATATAAAGGCGTCTCTGTACCATTTACATAGTCTATACCATACAATCTTGTGCTTTCATACTCTATCCTGACAAGATGAATGAATCATTGGATTATTTTCATTCTATATTTTGTCAGTATAAGTAAAATAATGTTTCTTGACCTAGTATGATTGGTTCACTTAAAAATTGATCTGGGTGCTTTGCATCTACATGAGTGTAGATGAGAGATTACAATATTTAGGGTCGTGAGTGCCTTTTACAAGTGTAACAGTGCATTGCCATAAGATTTCCATGTCTTGAAAGCTAAGGCAATGTTTACTTCATTATATAGGTTTCCATGTTGATATGATTTATCTAAGAAAGGTCGGTGAGGACTATTTTTAGATGTTTTCAAACTGACCGACCTTGTATGGCCCTAACTGAGGACATAAACATGAAAAGGTGAAGTTTGGAACTTGGAAACTAATGTTTGTCTATGGATTTTGGGCATTGTTATTACTCCCACCAAAGTTTGTTAACATGCTAGTGTCCAAGAACTAAACATTGTGCTAAACCATGATTATTCCTTGGAATTTTAAGTGAGGAATTGACTGAGATGGTATTTATCATTTACAAGAGCATTTTCATCAAGGGCTAAACTGTCATCAAAGTGAAAAGCCAAAGTTGAGTGTCTACACATGCAGCAACATATTTATTTATGTCATATTTATATTTATTTTAATCATAGAATATGAGAAAGAAACATCCCTTGTATTTCAATCCCATCACAATGTTAGAAAATCATTTAAAGTCCATACATTAAAGATCATTGCATCAGTTTTTATCATTTTTATTATGGCATGCATATATTCCTACAGTCTGTAGGAGGTAAATATTCTATAGGCTACAGAATGTTTTTCAATAGTCCTAGAGGCTAAATTCATGGTCAATTAAACATTTTTTTATGATTTTAGCAACCATAGCTAAAATAGTTATTACCAAATTCTTGAAATAACCATCTCATGTGTTTGCATGAATAAAATACCTACAAGTGATTTTTTCATTATAATTTATTATAAACTATATGTAATATCCCATGAAATACTCTAGTTGTTAACCTTCCATTAAATAAGTATAAAAATACAATGGTTCACATTTCTATAGTTATTACTGATGATAAATATACTGTCCATTTTTGATGCTTGCAATATTTGAAAATGTACCTTACATATAAATAGTTTGACAAGCATAGGAGTCGACAAATAACCATGTATGTTATTACTATTTAATTGTTTGATAAGGATGATTTTCACACACTTAAGGATCTATCATAGTCTCCTTCAAGTTTCCTTGAGTAACTTCACTGCTATTGCTATACTCCATGTAGTCCCTCGTCCTTCAAATGTATTGATGCTCCAAACAAAAAATTGGAATCTTTGAAAAATGATAATGTCTTGTAATTGATGAAAAAGACATGAATTACTGGAACTTGTGCAACATCATTGGTATATCTAGTTTCATTGTTAATCTGTATGCTTGTGTTCTTTTTAATGAGTGTGAAGTTAAGTCATTATGAATGTAAATCCTTAATTCATTCCAATGAAATATCACAATAGTGTTGTCACATTTCTATGCTTACCTTTGTTTAAATTTTGTAATGCAAACAAATATTACACCTTGGTTTTTTAGTGTCAGCATGTAAAAAACATTCAATTATCGCTTATGGGGATGGGGGGGAATAGGATCGGGTCCAGGGGGTGGTAAATATACAACCCTTCTCTTCAGGGACGAAGCCCGCACTCAAAAGTTAAAGAGTACAAACCCCAATTTTCTAGAAAGACATATTTATGTAAAATTGAATAAATGCTATTTGTTAGGAATGGAAAATCTTAATGGTTTTTCCATCTATTTTAGGAGGAGGAATCATAACTATTATGATTCCTGCTCTCAAAATAGGTGTATTTCTTTAAATGAAAACCCAAGTAGCTAGTGAACGAGTTCACAATATTCTGTTCATCTTGATTTAATAAAATCTTGCACAGTATCTTTTCACTGTGGAGTGTTTCCAAGCTTTGACAGGGTCTTTACCATGCAAGCATATGGTGTTTTATTGTTGTGCAAATTTGGTAATAAATATTTGTCCATTTAAATTATTTCTGTATAATGATACAAACTAATAATTTGGATTCATGTAATTTCTAATTATTGATATGTTGAGAGTGTGTGGGTTCCTAACAACAATTAGTTAATACATAACGATCAAATCCCAAATCTCCAAGATGATTTACCGTTTGCAACCAAAATATAGCGTACTTTTGATCAAATTATGCTTTCATTTAAATGAAACATAAGAAGATTGTTCCAAGTTATGAAGATCTCATTGATAAGGTAACATCGAATTTGATACGTTGAAAGGATGTATAACAACCTTACAAATGGCTTTACAAACAACAGAGCTAAAATATGATATATGAAAATACAAATAATGTCATTATCTCATTACATGAATTATGTCAATAAGCAGGATGTACATATAGGAGGATAGAAGTCAACTACTACATAGATTTATGACCTGAAGAATTCCCACTACATCTTGTACTCATCAATTTTATCTACTTCCATCAAGATTCGTAGTAAGCTAACTCCACACAACTATTAGCTATCTTATGCCAACTAGTAAACTAACTCCACACATAGTAGCCTAAGTAAATTAACCCATCATCTACTATAGGGATAAATCAACTGCTAGAATGATCCTTGATAAACAAATAAAAGGATAAGTAATCACCTACACTAACATAATTGACTTGTGAAGCTTACAGATTTGGTCAACAGTGCAATCTGTTAGGTCGTATTTGTTGTGATACTAAATGGAAATAGACCATAGATTGGCATCATTTGTGATAGATCTAGTTTAGAAACATATAGGGTTCATCTTGGGATGTGTGCTACCCCCTTCAAAGGTCTATGTCTTCCTGTTACTTCCATGGCTACAAGAAACTTCCTTAAAAATGGTTTGGGCTCTTACAATCCAAAAACCACAAGGCCTTAGTTTTACATAGAAGCACTATTGTATATCATGTGTAAAAGACACAACCTTCCATTTCATATAATTTTCCATTGTTTGTAGCCTCTTCAACTTGTGAATCTGCCCATCCTTTCTCGTACCAAAAGTTCCCTAAAATGATTCATAGTCCCTCATTGGGGAGGTCATTTGGAAAAGAGGAGGAACGACTTGTCAAATACATCATTTTTCCCAACCTAAATTTCGAACACTCTTCATATTCAACTTCCCAAGACCTTTCCACTCTAAATTTGTCTAAATGAATTGTCAATTTCCTATCAACATACCCATTGACACACTCTTTATGTGATTGGTTCCTTACATAAACCAAAAGAACATTTATTACATAAAAACGTCACTTGGAAGTATATGGAGAGTGCATAATTGCGCATTGAAGGCTAACTGTGTAACATATATTAAACCAATCATTAACTGCTAAGAGGCAGACTTCCTTTACCATTACATTACCCAAGGAGACTATATTTGAACTTTATCATCTACTAAATGTTACCATTTTAATTCAGGTTCCGGGTTTTTCATCATACTAACACATGCGTGAAAGTACACTTTTAAAGATTGACTTTCATATAATCTATTACATCATTCGTTAACATACTTTACCGATTACGTCGCATCTTTATTTTCACATACAATACACTTTGACTGTAGATTTTCTAAGGCAGAATTGCATTAAATACATTTAACATTATCGACAGGTCGAAAGAAGCTTCTGGATATTTAGACTCTAAATACTGCAAATCGCAGGCTTTTTCGAAAACCTAAAATATTCCTTCGACTGACTCTGTGGAGCGATCAATATGTCCATCTGGAAATGGGTACTATGGCCAAGAGAAGGGCATATGAAAAACAATCAGTTCTGCAAGTGTGGTGCAACCTTCTACAAAAAGAGATCCTGTGGTTGCGATTTGAAGGAGAGTCTCAGCTCATGTAGGTAAAAATAGTGTTTTGTATGGTGTGTTTTCGATTCTCGTAGCTGCGGTGAAACGGAAAATGGAAAGCCGAATCTCTGCCTCACAAAACTTTCTCCATAAAATGGTCCCAATATTAATGCAACCGCTTTGGTGGGCGGACATATGAGTCACGATGCATGGATGTTTGTTCACGGAAGGGGGTAGAAATTCTGACATCAATCTACAAAAGAATTTTTTTCAAATGAATCACGTTTGATTGTGTACAGCGAGAATGGGAAAAATATGGAGGTGGCGTCTTATATGGACTCAAAGTTGTGGCAAGCTAGTAACAATCCCATGGAGGTCTGGAGAATAGCGTCTAGCCGGCACGTCAGCCAGGTAGGTGGCCTTCAAAGTATCTCAGGCTAAAACTTGTCGACCAAACCGCGGGCCCGCTGTTTTATTATTTTGTGGAGGCAAAAATGCTAGCTAAAATAGCATTAGGAGGTATATATACTAAAAATCTCCAAATTTATAGGAAAAACCCTTAATGCGGATTTTTTTATTATTATTTTTAATCTTATTTCTATAAACTAGGAAATGTTCTAGAAGTAAAGTTTTCCTGGTGCATGGAGCACTAAGGCAAAAAACATTTTCTTTTCTTTTACCTGGAGAATGTCAGGAGGTTATGGGGATGCATAGCATTCTGGGATGTTGCTAGAGGAAACAGAGGATCTCCTGGAGTGCAAAATCTTCTTCAAAATGTTTTGCTTCCTCTTTCCAACCTTCTCTACTTCACAGGTCCAGATTCCTATTCTACTACCAAATGTAAATTATAAATAGGGATGGAAGCCTAGTTAATTTATTGATGTTCATTCAAATCAAACTTACAATGAACTGTTGTAATTATTATAGGAATTGTACAACCATTTGCAGATAAACGGGATGTTGAAACAGTAAATAATAAACATACCGGTGCACATATAATGACAAATATATGGTTTAAACCATATAACCATCTAAACAAAAATGCTACATGAATAATATTCCCAAATACAATTAAAATATTATCTATAACATGTTGGTGCTAAAAATGGTCTCACCCCATCTGTGCCTTTGAAAAAATATTCATTCACAGCCTCTATCATTTTCTTCTTCCATGTATGGTGCTTGGTTGGTCTTATTGCCATTTTTAGTTTGCTCTTGGGTCGAGGATCATGTGTAGGTCTATATTTGTCTCATGGTTCCTTTGTTCCTTGGAAAAATATTTGTATTTTGAGTCTCCCATGCTTTGTTCCTTCAAAACTCACATTTTCGTGTTTCCTCCATTTTCCACAGTCAAGATTTGCTGCTCTTGTCACTTTTTCCCTAGGTACTCAAGGAGAAATGAGTTGATGTGTCCCTAAGGATCGTGTTTGAGCCTTGTAATAGTCTGAATTCTATATCCTTGAAGAAAACCTCATTTGCTAGCTTAAATGGATGTTTCTATGTGTTTTACGATTTGACATGTGTTTCTCCTGCTCAAGTTTACATCATTCAGTCGACAGGGAAACGTGGCACCTCTTGGTTGGATGCGGATCAACTTAATACTTCAGAAATTCCATAAAAATCCTCATTTTAAAATGTTTTCATGTGGAGGAACGGTGCTTGTTTGAGAATAATTTTTTTTGGTTTGGCTTTGAAGTAGCACCGGGAGGACACGTGGAGGGTTGGCAGGAAAGAGACATGTGGAGTCTTCCGCTAGGTTTTCCATACTTAGAAAATTTGTAAAAGGTTTTTTGGAAGTCCAGGACATGTGGAGGAACAAAGCTCATTTGAAGATATACTTTTGGGCTTTTCCTTGGAGTAGCGCTGGGAGGACACGTGGAGGCTTCCACTGCTTGGCCTAGACTTAGACAAATTTTTATGTAGTTGGATTAGTTTGGCAGAACAGGACACGTGGCGAGCTTGCACTCATTTAGGTTCTCCACTTTGGACACCATCTTGAAGTTGTGCCACGGGGACACGTGGAGGAACTATGCATGTTCAGGGACTGGCCCTTGGGTTTAATTCTAGTGAAGCACCAGGGTCACATGTGGAGGCCTCCACTCACTTTGCATTTTACTTAGAATTTTCAATGGCAAAAGGAGACTACCTCGGATTATGACACATGGAACCTTCCAATGAGCTTCAAACATTCATGTAAGCTTCACTAGAGTAGGACACATGGTGAGTTCCCGCTCGTTCAAGGTATCAAATTCTTGGGGCCACCTCAAGGTGTGCCATTCTGACACGTGGCAATTTGAAAAGTCATAATGGGTGGGGAGGCGGACCATCGGAGGTAATTCAAACTTTTCACTTCTTTTCTTCATAAACGTTAAAATAGCAAAATTTTCCCACAAGCCCGATGGGAAATATTCAATGTTTTTCCCCGTTCAACAGTGGAGGTGCAGACCCATGGAGGAAAATTGGAAAATTTTCCTTTTGAGAAAAAAGAGTTAAAAGTAAAAGGGGAAGCGTAGTTCCACATGGACCCACATTAAGACAAGTGTCAAAAGTATTTCTCAAGGGCGGAGTTGTAGGGAAAACTTGCAAATTTTTCCTTTTTTCCAAAAGAGAGTAAAATGGCAGAATTTCTCTGCGTTTCTTTTGGGGCCCACCTTAGGACATGTGTTAGGCCCATTTTTAGAAGCGGAGGTATGGGGAAAAAAGGTGAAATTTTTCCATTTTTCTAAAAAGGTAAGAAAAAGTCAAAGGAAGCCTTCGAGCCTATTTTTACATCTTCCACGTGGACAAACCACATTCAAATCAAAGATCAAATAACTACTGAGCATCTAAATCTAATCTTCCCCCCTTTTTTCTATAAAACTCCTGAGAATGCGAGTCTTCATGATTTCTTGATATTTTATACATGCCAAATAGTGGAGCAAGTTAATTTTGATATCTAGATTTTGGTGGGGGAGATCTAGAGATGAATTTCACCATTAAAACGGTTTGACTCTCAATCCTGATCTGGTTTTCCATTTTTCTTCTCCTTAGCACGTAATGGGTCAAATTTGATTGATATGGGTGGAAGTGGTTGGAAAATTGAAGGAGTAATCTACCAGAGACTGGAGTTGAATGTAGGAAGAAATCAAAGAGATTTTCCTTGAGCACCTGGAGACTTTTTATAAATCTGATCCTGTGAATCATGAAAGAATCATGGCGAGCACTGGTGAATTTAAAGGTTTTGTCTTTTAGGAGGAAGGGGCTTTATTTGAAATGGTTATAAAGGGCACGAATTCATCGTGCAAATGGTGAGGAGATTTTGGAAAGATCAGGACTGATTTTCTCCTATAGAAAAAGCTTAACAGAGCCCATCCATTTTGAGAATTCGTCTAGAGAAGACTGTATATCTCTCTTTGTGTCAAGTTTGATCATGTCAAGGTGGTTACAAGTGTACAGCCATTGAAAAGCTTTGAGATTATCCTAGAAAATTTCCCTTGCTAATCAATTTGATCAAACTTTGAGTTATTTTGTGTTAATCTTAAGTAAAGTGTATTTATTTCATCTCTGAATGCATACAAGTAGTTTTTCATATTTCTATTGAAATATTGTACCAAAATAGAGTCCAATAAAAAATATATCAATCCCTATGATAGTTTAGTGGCATCTGCAATTTCATTTTTTAGAAGAGCCTTCATTAGGGAGTGGGATAAACGGTTTAAAATCACTTTTCTTTCATTTTGTTGATAGAGTTTGTCTGTAAGCCTCTGGGTGTACCTCAAGAATGACTTGGTTTAAATTTTAGTCCTTTATTGGGTGCTCTAACTTGAGCCTTCGTGATAGGATCCCATAGGTTGTGAAAGAGTGCTGATTTGGGCCTCTATTGAAGCACATGTTCTAGTTGAGGAAACAATTTAACTTTTTGTGGCATTTTGTTGATTGAATCTTTCCATTTTGCATAAGCTCTCAAGGATATGGTGATTCAAGTCCATCCTATCTCCCCTCCCACAAAAATTCATTTAACAACAACCAATCTTACCCATACTACCACTTTTTTTGCTCTGTATACCCACACTAGACTAAAATCCTTTTACTAAAGTATGCAGAATAGATCAGGTTTCCAAATGTCTTTAGTAACCTTTTCCTTGTTATGAGAATATCTCCATAATCTGGAAGTGACAACTCATGAGAGTCAAATTTGGTGTGTTGATCATAGTTTCCTCAAGGCCTTCTCTATAAAATTTATGCAAAAGAAAGGTACCTCTGTCTCCTTTCAAATAACATAGGTTACACAATAGATTCTCTTACCTTGGTTGAAAGGAACAACCTAAAATAGTTCAGATAAGATCACATCCTTTTGTGGTGCTATCCATCTCTCCACATATCCAAGTAATAAAGGGAGAACTAGATTTTTCCCTGGTTACAAAATGACATACATTTATGATCTATCTGCCTCTAAGCTCTGTGTTGAATCTGTGTTGCTGCTTGGTTTGAAAAGGAGAAAAAAAATGGGTACCAACATAACAAATCACCATGGTTGAATTTTAAATTTCATATTACACATGTTTCATGTATTTTAGATCTTGACTAATCATGGTTTTTCCGTTAGTGGATTTTACTCATCCTAGTGATGGAGTTTTGATTCTTTTTGGTGCAAGATGAAAGGTTTTGCACATGGTTGATATACATGGGTCATATGTGAATGTTATTTTGGGGTTTATGATATTATGTCAGAAAATTATTATTATAAAACCACCAAATTACTCAGGTTGGATTTTAAAGAGGGGATCATGACCACCCACCTTGTATATAACAAGGTGATCCTTTAGGGATTCGTTACATATGGTTGTAACATTGTATGAGAGTTATATGAGTGAGAATATTTGTAAGTCTCATGAGAAAATGTGTGGAGTAGTTAATAATTCCTTAACGAAGGTGTAATTGCATGTGTAATAGAGAGAATTCTGGGTAAAATTATATTCTCAATAAAGATAAGTGATTTCTGAGTGGGGTTTTTACCTCTCATTGTATTCCAACTTAAATTTGGTGTTCCTATGTCACTTACTTTACTGTTATTTAATTTCATTCATGGAGGCTTACATTTTTGAGTTGGGTGATTAAAGTTGAAATGGACCGAGAAAATTGTAGAGAATTTTAGAAAAATAAGAAGCGTCGAATTCCAAAAATTTTGGTCTTTGGAGGAAGAGTGTTTCAACATTTCGGAGATTTTAGTGGGTGAAAAGGGATCAAAAAATTCTGAAATCCTAAAGTCTGAAAGTCTGAAAGTCTGAAATTTCAAACTTTGAAAGGTTATGGTGGCCAAACAGGGAAAAATGAGGGAAAAGTTCTGAAATTCTAAAACTTCAGGCTTTCAAGTTTTGGGGTTTCAAAGATCTCTATGAGTGTGAAGGTGGAAAAAATGAAAAAAAAATTGAAACCTGAAACTCTTAAAGTCTGGAATTTTAGAGTTTTCGGTTTCGGGGTTTCAGAGATCTCAACAAGGAAGAGAGTCCTGAAATTCTGAAAGTCCAAATTTTCAGACTTTGGGGTTTCAAAATTTTGGAACTCTCAAAGCGATCAATTAGATGAACAATGTGATCGGTCCAAAGTCAAGATGTTTGAAATTCTAAATTTTGAAAGTCCAAATTTTTTGACTTTTGAGTTTTAGAGTTTTGGAACTCTTAAGAAAAGTTGGCGAATGAATAATGTTTCAATATCCAAAATGGAAATGTCTGAAATCCAAATTTCAGGATTTCATAGGTTACATGCATTTTGGACTTCGAAGAGATAGAATTTAGTAGTTCACAATTTTTACAGAATGACACCTTGACCTTCAAATGGCCATAAATTTTGACTGGGAGCTCATACTTTCACAAGAAAGGACTTGTTGGAAAGCTCTCAGCTTCTGAGACTAAGTTCTATAAAATGAAAAATATAGATATCCATTTTAGGGGGTGTCCTATGTTTGTCACCTCCAGAAATACTGAAGGTATGGGTTCCTTTCTTCTCCAGTAAGGCATATTACATGGGGACATGGGTTTTACAATAGAACCCATCATTGTTGCAGGTGAATTTAATGCATTCTAGGGTGGTTGAAGCAAGAATTTGAATTCTTCTCTCTCCTTTCTCTCATATTATTCATATTTATTGTAAGGAAGAGATTTTTTCAAAAGTTTGGAAAATTTGTCTTTGCACCCTCCCTTCTTGTCTTTTATGTAAGCTGATTTGTGGAGTTAAAACCTCGCATCAAAAGTGTAATAAAAATCTTGCCTCTTGGTCATTGTAGTGTACTGTATCAAGTTTTTGGAGAAATAATACATGTCTATGGATGATTTTCAACCCTCCCTTGTTTTAATTGCACCTCTCTAATATCTCATTGCAATCTTGGTTATCTGTTAATGGTGGTTGTATTACATTTCTATGGTTTGGATTTAATGGAAAAGTAAGTGTTCAACATTCCACTTTTGCATCACCTTTGTTAGTTTAGGTTTACTTTCTTGCATATTCTTAACCTTGTTTTCTTGGCAAGTTAGAGTAGATTTTAGAGAAGATCCTCTACAATTTGTATGTGTGCATTAGAATAGAGGAATAAGAACCGACCTTCATTCAGAGAGCTTTCCCAATTGCAAAGTCCCACACTTTGGGAAAATATCCATGTTATGAAATCACACTGAGATTTTCAACCCATCAAGTTGCAGACATTTAGGGGTGTTGTTATTATGCATCAACAATTATTAAATACTATAATATGCAATATATAAACATCTAAATCTAAGGTTAACTGCACCTTATAATCTACAATCTTTGGAAATTTATTCTATGGATATATGATTTGTTAATTAAACATTCCTATAATTTCCCTAACATGGTATTAGAGTTGGTGATTATAAATGTGCACGATTGATGTGGAAGTTTTTAATTTTATAGAGTGAATAATCTTGAAGTTTATTTATAGATCTACGAACCCCTAATTTTTTCACAATCACCTTCAAGCTAATCAGGTTTAAAATTCTAATTATCACCCAAATATATTATTAAAATATTGGTTAAATGGATGTTTAGATCATTTTTGGGAAATTATGTTCTTAGATATGTGTTTTTGCATCCTAATTCAGTCGTTTATGGTTAAATCGGTTGTTTGTTAGTTTTTTTAAGCATTTCACATCATTTATAGTTGTTATAGATATTTTTTGTTGTGGATCCAAAGGTGTTCTTTACATGCAATTTTTTCAAAACTTCTAAGTCCATTCCAACACGAAATATCATTATTTTTTGATAGATTTGTTTTTAAGAAGCTTGTGCTAATCATTAAGTTCCAAGTAGATTCGTTATGTTATTCTTATAATAGATATTTTCATTTTTGCAAATCTCGAGCCCATAAAATTGCTCCAAGTAGCTTTTTTGTAGATATTTTTGGTTTCGTGAAGCCTCATCCAATAATTTTTCTCCATATATCTTCACATTGTTAGTATTTAAATAGACCTTATCATTTTTGTGAAGCCCAATCCAATCAAAAAGCTTCATGTTGCTTCATATTGTCATTTGTTTTGTAGTTTTGTTTATCAGTCAAAAAATGAGAGAAAATAAGGGCATTCCATAATCTTATCATTGTCAGTATTTTTTTTGCTTTGTTCTGATGGTTACAAAATCTGATCCAAATAGATTGTTGTAAGTATTTCACATTGTCATTCTTATATTATCTTTGTCTATAATATGCAAAATTGGAGCCAATAATATTTCTCCAAGTAGCTCTATATTTTGTTCTATCAATATTGTATTGTATTGTCTCTCTCAGATGTGAAGTTTGAGCCAATATATTTTCTCGAAGTTTCTTAACATTTCAAAAATTTTGGTGTTTTAATTATTGCAGTGGACTATCCAATAAGTATTAGCCAATTTTTCACATTTGTCAATCTTTTTCAGATTAACGAAAAGAAAGCCATTAAGAAGGCTCCAAGTGTGTTCATTTTTTCTTGAGTAATCTTTGTAGCAATGTGAAGTGTGAAATAATAGCAAAACAATACTTTTTTTTTTTTTGTGTTGCAAGAATTTGTATTTCTTTCGCAATGTTATACAATGGTTAAATGTGTCAGTGGTTAACCAATAAGGTTTAACCACCTTTTCTCAATGTTTTTAAAATACTTTGTCACTCTTTTTCAGCTGCGAACCATTAGAAGGTGTATACGTTCTTCTGCATTTTGTTTGTCCTATGTTATATTGTGTCTGAGTGGATACAAGTGATCCAATAAATTAACGACATGTTATTATGGTTTATCCATTTCTTTTTTCTATTAATTGGTCTTCTGTCTTGTTTGTTGCACTGCGAAGTGTGATCTAATAGCAAATATTGACGTGTATTTTCCTTTTCATAGTGTTAGTTTTTTGTATCTTTTACCATGTGTCTCTTTGTTTTTTCATTTATTTTTTAACCCTATTACAGACCCTATAATCTATTCAATTTGTTGAAATTCTAGGGACTTCACATCTTCCCGAAGGATCTACTTTAGAATTTATCATAAAGAAGAAATGTGTACCTCTTAATATTGTTTATTTGTGCCACTTGTCACCTCCTTCTTTGAATGTTATTTAATTTTTTTTTGTAGTTAAGTAGCTCAGTTAGCTCACTTGTGAGATCACCCCCATGGAGTTGTAGAATAGCTCATCGATCTAATTTTTCCTTCTTTCTTTTTTGACCCTCTGTTCGGATCTGAAAGTTTATTAAATTTGGTTTATTTCACTTATTTTAATTCCACGAGGGAAATAAAATTGGAATAATGTCGAAATTGTAACGCATATCTCTCTTACTTCATTGGATTCCTGCTACATGGTTTTTTCCTATCTTTTACTCATTTTAGTTATTTAATATGTTTTTGATTAATGTTTCATTTTAAGAAGGATTATAGCTCACTAAGTCCAAGCTTAGTTAGCTCATTTTTAAACATGATCATAAGCGAGTTATTGTTATTTTTTCCTAGGTTGTTTGCATTCGTATAATAAATAAGAAATTTTCTAGTTTGTTTTATTTCTCTATTTATCTCTCCTATATAGAGTTGAATCATTTTTTATCTAAATTTTTCTACATAGTTTTTTGTGAATTTAAAATGTCCGTTAACCCTAGAAATTATAATCAGAAGACTAAAACCAGATCAATATTTAAATCCAATTGTAATTTTTATTGTGTTACAAAATTTCAAAATCTTAAAGTCAAATTTAATGCCTCATGTAATAAGTGTCCCAAATTTCATAATAAAAAGTCTGATTGTCATGTGAAAACTAATAAATTTATTAAGAATAGTAGAAATAGTAACTCTAATAATCAGAAGAAAAATCATGCAAATAATGCTAAGCATTCTATTGCACTGTATACTTCTCTCTCAACCTCAAATGATAATGAATAGATCCTACATAGTTATGTCTCCAAGAACGTGGCTTGTATTTATGATATCCTATCAGATATTGTAAAATGTGAGGAAAACATATATCTTTGAGATAATTCCATCATTAGATCTGAAATTTGTGGAGATGTTAAACTGGTAAATGGGTTAATTAGGAATTTCTTGTATGTTCCTCAATTCAAAAAGAATATTTTTTCTTTCTTTTAGTTAACTTAAAAAACTATAAAATATTATTTGCTGCAAGATAAATGGTATGTAAAATATGTACTTAGTAATGTTATTTCTTCTAGTATTTAGAAAAATGGCTTATATATTTTGTATTTGTGTCTTAATCTTGATTTTCTTCCTCTTATAGGAATGATATTCAACTTTGGCATGAAAGATTAGGTCCTGAAAATGTCTCACTTAAATCTGGAACTATTATGCATTTTTTCCAGTCTACTTCCGTTATAATGAATGTAGACATTGAGGGGGAGATCTCACAAACCTTGGTTCAAACTAGAATTCCTGAATGGGTCAAAAATCTGGTTTCAAACTTTCAACCTAAAAGCTTTGAAGAACCTAAAAAAATTGTTTATGTGTAAACTTAAGAAATCTTTGTATGGTCTTAAGAAAGCTGCTTGGTATGCTAAGATAAATAGGTTCTGTCATAAGCTTGGTTTCTCTAACTGTTTTGCTGATAACGATTTATGTGTCAAATATGAAGATAGTCATGATATCTTTATTGTCTTATATGATTGATGAACTCTTGATTACTAGTAGTAACAAGAATCTAATTTTTAGAATAAAAGAGAAGTTAAGACAATGTTTTGAAATGACTAATTTAGGACTATTAAATAATTTTCTAGGCATGGTTATTTGTCAAAATCACAAATCTATTGATGCATCACAAGCTCAATATGTTACTAACCTTCTCAAAAGGTTTAATATGATTGATTGTAAACATGTCTCTACTCCTATGGTAGTTTGATTTATTTAACTATCACTAGGCCTGATATATCCTATACAGATGAAATTCTTTCTAGATCCATGTAGGATCCTTATGTGTACAATCAATTATGTTTTGTGTTATTCTTTTTGTGATAATGCACAATTATTTGGTTATTGTGATTCTAACCATGCTGATGTTATGTTGATAGACATATGGATTTGTGTCCAAGTTTTTTTGGTGCAGGTGCCATCACTTGGAGTAGCAAGAAGCAACCAACAATTTCTATCTCTTCTATTGAAGCAGAGTATATAAGTGGTATGTAATTAGTAAAGGAAACTATGTGGCTAAAAGGATTGTTTAGTGAACTCCATATGGGCATCAAAGGAATCACTACTCTTCTATGTGACATCCAGAGTTGCAATTTCCTCTAAATAATATAGTTCAACATCATAGGACAAAGAATATCAAAGTTCATATGCACTTTATTCAAGAAAATGTCCTGAATGGTGATATTAGTCTAAGGTTTTGTTTTAATGAAGATCAAGCTATAAATATTATTTCAAAAATTTGATGTGTGATGTAAGTTTTTCCAAGGTTTGTGCTATGATGGAAATTTCGTATATTATTTCTCTTTGATCATGTGGATGACATTGATCTCCACCTCTAAATCAACAAAGCGTATATGTTGCTTGGCCTTTCAGAGCTTCCCTTGAAGGGGGGAAATAAGAAATGAGCATGTTGTATTTTTTTTCTTATGGAATTCCATCTCTTAACGGCCTGAATGTGTCAAAGTGGATAATTCCAAGACTATTTTATGTTGTTTAAGTAAATTTTCATGTATATGAAGTTTACTTGTAATTCCCAATGAAAACATTAGTTATGGGTATTCCTTTTTTTATAAATGATTCCATAAGTTGATGTAAATCTTCATCCTAAATCACTTTATCTTGAGAATTTGTATATGTTCCTTTGTATTTCAGTTTTTATGGAATCCTTGTAGAACTATTTTGAACCATTAAAAAATAGTGCCTCATGGCTTCTATAAAACCCGGAATGTGTTTTTCGTGGTTTGTATAAGTCAGTAGGACACTACGGTAGTATATTGGAGATTTGAAAACCCTGCGGAAATTTGGTGTAGTGTACTAAACTATGAACTTGTGGAACAAGTTTTTTGGATGCTAGCCTAAATCACGTGTTGATTTATGGATTGTAAATCCTTTTGTACTAAATGGTGACTTGGAATAAGGAACAAATATTAACATGTATTTTGCATGTTTCCCCACTTAAAATTAAGGGGAAGTTTTGGGGTTTATAATATTAAGTGGGAAATAACTTATTATGAAACCAAAAAATGACCTAAATAAGATTTTAAAGAGTGTATCATCACCACCTACCTTGTATATAACAAGGCGATCCTTTAGGAATTGGTTACACACAGTTGTAACATTTTATATGAGCTATATGAGTGAGAAAATTTGTAAGTATCATGATAAAATGTTTGAAATAGTTCATAAATCCCTAATGAAGGTGTAATGACACGTGAAATAGTGGGAGGGCTGGGTAAAAATATATTCTCAATAAAGATAAGTGATTTCTTAGTGGGTTTTTTTATCTCTCATGGTTTTCCCACTTAAATATGGTGTTCTTCTATCAATTACTTTACTGCTATTTTATTTTATATCTTTTTATTACATTTTGTAATCTACAATATATAAATATCTCAATCTATGGTTAACGACACAATCTAAGCTATAATTTTCTCTGTGGATATATAATTTTTTAATTATAGATTCCCATAATTTCCCTAACATGTTTTAATGATTCAATTATGATTTTTTAAAGTTGTTTTATTCAAACCCAAGGAGAGAAACTTACTTAGTTTGAATTTGAGTCATGAAAAGCATATAATAGTGATGTTTTGGGTGTTATTTGCTGCTAGTTTCATAGGTATGAAACACACAACCTATGTGAAAGGTTTTTATAGGTACAAAGTCATGTGTTGATATTTGAGATAGTGCATGATAGGTTGAAGAATATTTTCAAGAGTGTGCAAGGGTTTGATGCAAAGAGAAGTGAAGAACGTGAGAGATATTTTTAGTTGGAGAAGATAGTGTTTGAGAAATGGTTTGAAGATGTTTCTAGCTGAATCTTGTGATCACCATCAGTTGAGTTGCAGTAGTATATCTTCATTGATCTCTTCATCAAAATATTTTGTGATGATTCATGTTTCTGAAAGTTTCTTGTTTTGAGTAATATCAACAAGGATTTAGAGGTTGGTGCTCCTTGTGGGGTTGATGCCTCACTAAAGAAATATCTTGTGATGTGTAATATTCACTTAAGTATTTGATGGGAGTAATATCATAAAAAAATTCAATGGGTTTTATTCCCCTTGAGGGTTTCCCACTTATATCTTGTTTTATGGTGTTTCTTCTCTTGTTCATGGTTTATTACATGTATATTATATGATGTTGTGAAAAACTTAATGGATGGTAAATTGGCTGATGGTTTAAGAAAGAAATTTGGAATTTTAATTAATTTTGAAAGGACTAATTCAGTACCCATTTAGTCCATTTGTCTTCTAACTGTTTCTTTTTAAGAGTAGCACAAACATCATACAATGTAAATTTTGTCTTTTTTTTACCTTTCAATGGCTACACTCATCAATATTTGTTTTTATTTGAGGATTAAAATGTAAAATTTATTATATTAAAAATTATACGTATTAATATTTCATTTCTCGGTACTCATCCACTTTCAAGCTCTAAATTCACATTGGTAAAAGATGACTACCAAGTGTTGAGGAACTTGACAACCCTATTTTATTTTTCGAAGGCCAAAGTCTCTAAAGTCTTGAAAAGGTTATGAGAAATTCAAATCATTAGAATAAGTATCCTTGTGATTCTGAATGTTAGTCATGAATATGATAATTTCAAACACCCGAGATTTAAAGATCAATAGATGAATTTTCATCATGTAAAATTTTGATCTTGTTGATTTAAAAAAATTAAATTTCAGATAAGAAAAATATTGATGAGATGAATATAACAATTTTTAAGAAAGATTAACCAAAGGAAATGCAAGCATGAGTGATAAATAGGATTTAGAGAATGACGCATCTTGTAACTATAGGCATTAAATGATTCTAGGTTGGTAAATGATCTGGAACAACTAATCCTAAAATATTTGAGTTTTTTCTGATACTATGATTTGGAAATTGACAAAATAAAACTTACTAGAATGGGACAAGGCTACCTAAGTGCGAGTGTCTACTCTTTGTGCTCGCGTTTACAAAATATCTCTGGATTTGGTTCTTTCTTTGTCATGTTTTTTCAATTTTTGTTAATTGTAGGTCATTTCATGTCACATGTGTACCTTCAAAATAAAATATAGTTACCTAAACAATACCCAAGTGCACATTAAATGAATAAAAATAAGCATATGATTGAGTTGAACTCACCTTGACAGTCACCCCAATAGGATTGTCACAAATATTCTTACTACATTTGAGAATCCATGTAGTTCTAGTGTGTATAATTAAAATAGTGTACCTTGAGATATTATTCCATAGTGTTTATCGCCTAAAGAAGAGTGGGATACAACTAATTTTTATTAATTCAAATGTGTGGTATGGAAATTATAATAAACCCTCCTATCTAGTGAGGTATGGATTCCAAAACTGTAGTCCTTTGTGTAAAAGATAAAAAATAATTCTCTTCTTATAATAGTTAATTCCTCTAGAAAATGATTTCCCCCTGATGAGGTTGATTAAGATATGTATATCTATGGTTACTTTTCTTAAGTTACATTGATAACAAGTTAAAGGTGTACCAAGAGTGTTAAAAAAAGACAAGAAACAAGTAATATCCAAAAAATCAGCAAACAAGAGAAAATGGAAAAAATATTCGAAAGGGGAAAGTAGAACCTAAAAAATATTGTCTCTAATGGGCGGTCATATACAAGGTACTCAAAAAGGTAAATACTAAAATCTGAAATGAAAAAAATTTCGGATAGTATGTAAAGTTGAAAGTTGCAAGTCAAGAAGAGTAAACAATAAGGATGAAAAAGATAAAAATAAAATAAAATAAAAGTTAAATGTTGTTATTGAATAGTTGTCTCACTTAGGAATCATGAATATAAATGAAGTATTGAGAGGATATAAGTACATAGTAAGTGCATTATTTACTCACTATATTTTCCTACACTTTATGCGGGTGAAGAAGGATTTGGTAGTATAAAGCAGAAAATAAAATCATACCTTGGAGATTCGAATGAATATTTTACACAATACTGTGTCAAATGAGTGTTGTAGCATTCCAAATGGAATAGTGTAATATGTAGGGTAAGTGTAGCAAGTTGGGGGACCAAAAAGTGGATGTGAAATCCTTGATTTTACAAACCGCAATTGTGGTTTATAAACCACAATCACGGTCTATTTTTTCAGGTTTGTAAAATTCCCAAACCTAGAATGGAGATAACAGTTTTAAAGAGCAATAAGTGTTTATAAACCATGATTGCATTCCTTTGATATAAAAAAAAATGTGATTCATTTGAATACGAATCTAAGAACCACGATCGCGGTTCATAAACCACAATCATGGTCTATAAACAGCGATTGCGGTTATTTTACCAATAGGTAAATTTAGAACCATGCTCGCATTTTATAAACTTTGATCATGGTTTATAAACCCTGATCACGGTCCTAACAATATCATCAATTGGGACACTCAAGGCTTGGGAAATATTTGTTTTTCCCAATTATGAGCATTTGGGACATCATTATGGCATGTAAAAGGCTGAAACCATCAAATTATCTCCTCCACGGACTTGAGCCATGTCGAAACATCAAGAACATGTCCCAAAAATGTTACCATCATATAGGGGAGATTGTTAGCTTCATAGAAATATTAATTTTAAAGTGAATAGAATATGATAAATATAATTTTGTAATATTTTACTAATAGTAGGTCTTTAAGTCACTTTTTCCCATGAATTTTCATGTCTATGTTTAAGACTGCAACTTTGGTTTAACTTCTTAGAATGTGATAAAACCTATTCCATCCCAACCTTGGCAAAATTATATACACGTTTAAAAAAATATGTATTTGATTTCGATATTTTTTTATGAAGTTATGGTGGGTAAATGGAAATTTCTCTGTTTTATTTTTATTTTCAGACCACTTTCACAGAAAAAATTCATTAAAAAAAAATATTTCTCAAAAAAATAAAATATAAAATCTATTCCAAGATAGACAACGACATCTAACTTTTCACTAAAGAAAAAAATTTAAGATTGGACATCTAAATCACAGGGAAACAAAATACAATATTGTGGGATTTTAAAAAAACTAAGTCGTTGAATTTTTAGTGTTTAATATAGCTAAAAGAATTTGTTTTTAAAAAAATTAAGAGTTTAGAAACTATATTCCAGATGTTATGATTGAAATTTATATAAATTTTTCTAGTTTTGAGTGCACACATTGCTAATAATCCCTACAAGTTGAGATTTTGCTATTTTTTACAATATTATGTCCACTTATGACCCTTATTTGGCCCCCAACTTACTTCACTTACCCTGTGAAATAAGAAATTATAAGGGAAGGGTAAGATAAGGATCCTAATAGTAACCTTTGTGTGCATGGAGTGATAATGATATTGTGTATGTGTAGTTCCTTGAAGTTTCATCTATTTTAGAGTGTGCTTGAGATTTTAATCATGGTTTCTTATTTTCTTTTCCTTCATTAGGATATAATAGTAAATGCAAAAGAAAATAAGTGTAGTCAATGTTTTAGGTAAATGAAATTGAACTTTAACCTGAAAAATATTTAAAATGAAAATGCGTATTTGGAAAAATGTGAAGGAAGGGTTTAGAGTGCACTTGAAATGCTACAAGAGAAGTATAAATATTTTTTATTCCATGTATACATGATGATTAGGGGTTGGCTGGAATAAAATGAAGGATTTCAGCATCCTATTCAGAAACTAGGTGTTTAAGATTCCTAATGCTAAACTTTTGGTTTAGGCGTCCTGTTGCATCTAAGGAAAAGTGTATTGAGAGAGACATATATTTTTTTCTTCATTTTTTATTGTTTTCCCAAAGATAAATATCACTACATATGATCACAAAGCCGATTTGTAACTTTCCTGGAGTGACACGTTATTCTAGGCATATCATTGTAATAAATATTCCGTAGGTGCCTTTCCATTATTTAGTTCATGTGTTTTATCTTGAGTAAGTACTTAGTTACTATTAGAAATTGGCTCTAATGTAAAAATGGTTGTCTAACTTATAAAAACGGAGAATGATTTAACTATAGAATTGTTGAAACTACTTTATAACTATTTATCCTTATGAAAAGAGTTCCCATGTGGGACACAAGGACTAAGGCATTCCCGTATGTTCTAGGTTATTTTGTCTAGGTTGTGAATTTTGGCAAAGTCCTTTTCTATCCCTCTTATCTAAATGCTTTCTATTTTCATCATGTTTTCTGTGTTTCTATAACTACTTTATGTAACTTTTGGGAGGGTAAAACATTCCACCAATGTTTACCCCCACTCATTTGGGGTGTGTGAGATGAAAAAAAATAATTCATCCAAAAAAAGGAAGGATAATACAATTATGAACCTTTGGTATAGGAATCATGTAGGAGAAATGGTGATTACACATTGTAGTTAACATGATGCAAGAATTTTTTTTTTGGAAATTTTTGGCATACAATTTTCAGGGACAAACAAGCAATACATAGAGAAGTAATGAGTAGGAAAGATCGTATAAGAAAATAGAATATAAGGACATAGAAAGTAACTAGTTGCATACATGGGAAACAACTTAGGATGTCAAAAGAAAATCATATCCATCGGGATTGTGCAAATAATAAAAACAAGAGCACATAGGGAATGGGTTCATCAAACACATAGTCTCATAAACAATTTTTTTTAAAAAGATTAATCACATTCATATTCCAAGAAAGTTGCATATAAGGATGTAAATTTATTTCAAGGATCTCGATGGAAATTGAATATTGGAAACTTTAATGAAGTAAAATTGGTAGGGGTGAGTAAGAAGACACTTCGGGTGCCAGAGGAATGTGGACAAGTGAAGAATCAAGGGAAAGAGAGAAAGAAGAGGTATATTATTGCAACAAACAATTTTTTTCATATAAATAAGGATAAAGGGGTTCTAAAGCATCAGTTCCATGAGAATATCCAGGCTAAATGTGCAAGATAATAGGATAAGAATAATGAGAAGAAGGGGTAAGAATAGTCATGTGAATGGTGGATACTCCAATATTGAAAGGAAAGGAAGAAAGTGAAATAGAAGTTGGAGTAGTATGAGTAGAGAGTTCCAAGGTAAGAATAATAATATTATTAGTAGAATTATCATGGACATGCAAGTAATCTAATAAAGAATCAATGATATATGGAACATGAGCCAAATTAGCATGCATTGCAGAGAAAAAATTGGTAAGGGCGTCTTTTGAAGAATATTCCTTGTACTTGTTTCAGATTGTTGAAATGATAACAATAATATAGGAAATTTCAAGTATGAGAGGGTTTAAGCTACGTCTTAATGGGATGATGATGGATACAAGTGAAAATAAGATATCCTCCTCAAAGTGAGCTAGGATACCTACAGAACAACGAGAACTCAACAAGAAAAATCGATTAGTAAATAAATGAGTGGGCTTCCACACAATATCAGTCTTGAGAACTAAAAATTTCCTAGCATGAATCTCAACACACATTTTTATAAAGGTAATTAAAATTAATTGATAAATTAGATGTAGTAGATAGTGTATCAGAAATAGAAACCTAAAATGCAATAAAGATGATAAGATGCATATCTGATCTAGAAAAGAGAATGAAACCTATATAGGTTGATGATGACCTAAGAATACAGGGCCTAGTCAAAAATGAATGGAGTAAACCAAATGAAACAACCACAGAAAATATGGATTTTAATTCCTTTGAGGAATATCTGGAACTGGTGATGAGGTTGAGGTGATGAACAAAAACCTACGATAGATCTACAACTGGAGTTGTTAGAAAGGATGAAAGAAAATTATAAAATGTAATGGTGGAAGTAATTAACATTGATCTGCTCGATGATGACCTGGGTGAGTCGGTGGAAACTAGATGATAAAATAAAATCTAAGGTAAAAAAATGGGAAAATGAAAAGATTTCAAATCTAAAGGACCTTGGGGTAAAAAATGAGATGATTGGTAAACTCAAAGACAAAGAAAAACCAAAAAAATGAGAACTATGTCGACGATGACCATGCAAGGTTGACGACGAATGTGCATGATCCAGGGTTTGATGGAAAATGATGGTAAAAAATAGTGAGTTGTAGATTGGAATCAATATCTAAAAGGGAAGAGATAAGGATCCATGATGATTACTTAACCTTCAAAATAGCTGATAAAGAATAGGATGATAGAATTTTCATAATAGATCCAAGCATGAAAGAGAAAAAAAGTATGCAAATATTCAAGATTGAAGAATGAGATCTCTAAGATGATGGTGACAGTTATAACATAGATAAAATAATAAAGAAAGATCACAATAATGCCCGAAGTCTTCAAAATTGCAATCTAGAAAAAGGAGGGGTAGCGGCGGCTTTATAGGGTTGACGATGACCTAGATTGGTTGATGTCAATTTTGGAGGCCTGTCCATTTATGTGGTGGAAGGGTGACAGACTAGAGGAAATGAGCCCTTATGAGGCAGGATTGGGGTATTGAGAGGTGAGGACGATTTAGGGTTTCTTAGGATGGAAAAATGGGTAGGTTAGAGGTGGAAAATATTAAATAAAGGGAAAGGGGAGGTGAATTTATTAAATTCAAGACTAGGGATGGTAAACTGGAGGATTTAGGGACAATAAATGAACTAGGTGAGGGTTTAGAATTAATTAAGGGTGGAATGATGATCAAATTAAGGTGGAAAATAATTATAAAAGGGATCAATTGAATTTAGAAGGGAAAGGGTTATTTGAATAGAAAAATTGGTATTTATGTAGAAAATGATGACGAAGAACGAACGTAGGATGAGGATAAGTGACACCAAAAATTAGTGTCTACATTTTCCCCTTTTTGTTGAGTGTTTTGCATTTGGAAATCCATGAGATAAAAATTAGAAAAGATGATTGATGAGGTGTTCCCCCTCATACTAGGGATCAACGACACGAAGCAAAATCATTCACAAGTTTGAAATAAATATATGAAGTGAGAAAGGGTGGAAAGCATGAGAAAAGGAAGATGATGATAGAAGATTCCATAGGAGAGGATAAACAAAAACTGAAAATAAACAAAAATATGTTGGCAATTTTTGAATTACTTCAGTAGGGAACAAAGTACTACCTCAATGGAGATAAAAAAAAGGTCCTACATACGTATGAGTCACTAAAAACCACAGCACACTAGAGGGAATCCAAGAGGAACTAATCAAATGTATGTGAAAGTTGTGAGACAAACAAGTCAAAGGAAGATATTAAATATGTGCAAACAAATGCAAGGACGGTCAAGACAAGGGTCTGACAGGGCGTAAGAGAATATTATGTGATATCCTTCATAGATAAGGAATAGATCAGGTATCCAATATCCAAAATTCACCCCTCAAGGTAAATTGGATATGTCAAATGATTTATTCAGGTTGAGAAAGTAGACATGGCTCGAGGGAAAAATTCAGGTTTTAGAGCTCCCTTTGGCTGTTTTCTAACCCCTCCCATCCAAGGAAAAAATTCAAGGAGATAGACAAAATTGAAAAAATCCATAAAAATGGCCTCTTTTAGTGTAGTGTGGAAAAAGAAGATATTTTTGTCCCTGGACACACAAGTTCACACGGGACAGTTGGGACCCGAAAACCTAAAATAGCCGCATTCCTTTATTATGCGGAAAAATCAGAAAATAATGGCCCAGACGGTCCACAAGACATTGCGACATCTGGGACGTGCAACACCAAAATGGAAGGAAGCAGCTCAAATCAGTGACATCGTATATTTTTTTCCCGCGCTGTCCGTGGGACACCTAGGACACAAGTACGTGTGCAACCTACAAAGGTGAAAAAGCTGATCAGCAAAATAGTGCGGTGAAAGCGGAGATCAACGACCCTCACAACCCGGTCAAAATTGGGACAAATGGGACACTAAAAGTTGAAATCACCACACCAAGAGGGAATCAGAAAAATTGGAGAAAGGAGGCCTGGATGGTCCAAGTATGTGTGGCACATGAGTTCCCCGAAATATAGAAATTTCCGCAATGAAGAGGAAAAGTTAACTGTTTTCTCCCTGAACTTCAAATGGCCATAAATTTTGACTCCGAGCTCTAATTTTCATGAAATTTGAATTTTTGGATTTCTTATTTTTAATGAGGGTAGCTATATGAAAAAAAAAAAAACATATTCAGCTCCAATAAAGTAAATGCTCAGTCCCGTTAAATGATAAAAATGTTTGGCAGACCCAAAATAGCTTCTCGTACTCAGAAGGCCATAACTTATGCATTTATCAACGAAAACACACAAAACTGGTAATGTTGGAATCATGTTTATGAGCACGACAGACATAAATAAATAAATGAAGAGTTTGATGAGGAAGCAATGGTGATTTTGCAGAAAAAATGGCCAAGTTCAGAACAATGTTTGATTTGGTAGTTGCAATGCATTCAATGAAGCATGGACTGACATATTCCCCTCCAGTAAGCTATGGTACAATATGGGGGGCATTTTGCAAGCAACTGAACATCATTTAAATCCATTTTATACCTGTTACAAGTGGTTGAAGGATAAATTTCAGGATTTCCATTTCTCTCTCTCTCTCTCTCTCCTCTTAGATTTCTATAAATTAGAGTGTTGGGATCATTGTAGAGGAGAGTTAGTTTTGAGTAGCAAAACTCTATCAAAATTGTTTTTGTGAAGTCAATGTGCTACAAGACCTTGTAGTGGACACCTTGCATGGTGATCCAGGCCGTTATCTTGTAATAGATTGGATTGTGCATACTCATGAAGCAATAGATACGAGTTTTTGGATGTGTCTTCCCCTGTTGTGTTTGTTTGCATTCTTCTTGCCCCTCCAGACCTCATTAAACCACATATATTATGTATATTTTATGATGTTGCAAGGATTCATTATCATTGTGTGTACATGAAATATTATTGTGAATGCAGTTGCTAGATTGTGGATAATTGTTATCACCTCTTCTACTATGCATGTTGCTTTTATTTTTCACACATTGGAAGATTATTCTCAAACTCTTCATTTTCTGGTGTATCATTGCTTTAGTGTAGGATTTTTTTTCATGCACTCTCTCTCCCTAGTCCCTTGGTAATTTAGATTAGGACTAGATAGTTTTTCCTGCATTAGATGTATATTTTAGCAGGTAGTTTAGGAGTAAGATCCAGCTTTATCTGGACGATCTATCTCAAGCCCGAAAGTTCCACAGCTTGAGAGATAGTATCCAATGTTATCAAATCACTACACCAAAGTTCCCCAACTCACAATTGTGAAGGCTATTCGGGGGTGTTGTAATTTTTTGATAACATTTTTGTCATGCCCAGTGGGATAGAGAAGAGGTCTTGATTTTAGTTTGTAGCAAGATTGATGTGCAATTGTTGTAAGTTTCCATGCTTGTAAGAAGGTTTGAAATTGCATATCTGGCGACTCCAAAGAGGGAAAAAATCCACTGGTTTCAGTAGACCAAACTTTTTCGATTCATGAGAAGAATCTAAACAAGGTCAAGAACTAGAGAAGAGAGACTATTTCATCTATGTACACCTATCCCCAGATAGAGCAAGAAGGGGAAGAAGGGCTCAAAGGTCTCAATCTCTACTGAATAGAACCTTATCAACACCTCCACCTAGAAGGCCTTTTATTCAATCAACTAGAGTTCTCTACGACCAATCAGGATAGGTGTAACCCAATCCCTATGTCAAATTCACTAGCAAAAGATCACTTGCTCTCAATGCACAAAATCTAGTTCCAGTTGCATACATTAAAGAACATTCCATATTTCACTAGAGAGAACCAAAAAAATCCCATTAACCACATCCAAGACATTGTAAATGGCTATGCAATTCACAAAATTACTGAAATAGACATTGTTGTTAAGTTGTCGGCATCTTCTTTTAAGGGTAAGGCTGTTACAATGGTTCAGGAGTCTAACAGGCATGATATATCTAGAATTGGGACCATTTGTGTACATCCCTCCATAATCAATTTGGAGAAAAGGGAGATAATCTGTCTTTATTGGAACAATTGAAAAAAATAAAGAGGGATCCTAATGAACAGTTGACTGACTTCAACTTCAAATTTCAGCATAGGACATGGGATAGGATTCCATTTGGTCCGTGAGACAAACAATAGCTGAAGGTGCTTTCTTATACTTCCTTAAAGATTTAAATTTTGATATTTCCATTATGATACTATCTATGGGAGGTATAACTTTACCCACAACCTATAACATAGTTGTTAGAAGCTGAAAATTTCTTAATTCAAGATGGAAAACTTGCACCTAGGTCACACTATGCCTCTTTATCTAGAAACTAGGAGCTCTAAGCACTAGTCAAGCATCTACATTAGCTCCTATTCTTTCTCCTAAGAAATTAGTGTTTGACTGAAACTTCTAGCTCATCTTCTAGTACCTTAAGTGAGATCCAAGAAGTCATGAAGCAACTAAAAAACATTGGATAATGAGTTGGTGAGCACTTAAGAGGTAGCAAGCTCAAAATTTCAAATCATATCAGCCTCAAAATCAACCCAATAAACCTCCATATCAACCTAATATGCCACCAGTTCAAGTTGCAAATCAAAACCAAGTCAAACCCCTCACCAATAGACCATTTTAGACTGACAATCCTAATATTGCATTGACATCTAGAGCCTTGGTACCAGTGCAAAATAACATGGCTCAAGAGTATGACTGGTGCTAACCTTGCAATCAACCTCATAACCAGTCAATGTGCTTGCAATGGTGCTTTGAATAAAAATCCCTTATGGTGATAAAAACGGGTGTAAAAAAAGAGACAGGACAAGAAGGAAATCAACAGTAGGATGTTACTCAGCAGGAGGCACCTTCGAATGAGACCACACTTGTCAATTGGCAAGCTAAATATTTCTGTGGAATTAATCAATCTACTTGTCAAATTTTAGTAGCTAATACATGGTCCAAGAAGAGGAATACTAGGAGAAGGATAGTCATAAAATTCAAATAATCCACAACCCTATATCACTCAACGAGGTATTGGTAATAAAAGTGCAACTCCCAATATACAGGGTTAACCCAAGCCACCTTCTAGACCAACCCAAGTGTTGGTCGTAACAGCCCATGTGCAAGAGAAAAATGTGTAGGTTAAAGGGGCAGCAGAGAGATAGACTCATATCCATTCAAAATCATTGAGCATATCAATAAAATGAATGTAAACATCTCAATGTGGGAGTCATTAGCTATCCCATAGCCAAAAGAGATCTATTGGAAGTTGCAATGGCCAATTGGTCCGCATCAAATCAGTCACCCAATCAACAAGAAAAAATTCTCACCAATGCATCTCAACAAGGAGGAAATCAAGGAAGCCATGCCAAGGTAAAAATTATGAAGCCCCCACCATTCTATATCTCATTGATTATTGGAGATAAGTTGGTGCATAATTGCATGATCGATTTGTGGAGCAAGTAGCTTGGTCGTGCCGAAAACAAATAGTTGATCAGTTAGGTCTTCAATATGAATTCATTTCCAAAGGTGTGGTGCAATTGGATGGGACAACGGTAACAAACGGTTGGAGTAATCAAGATATTTATAGCCTCACATTGCATGCATGTCCCAATGTGACCATCTGGCAAGATGTATCTTGCATAGACTTTCCACCACTCTTTGCATTGTGTTTGTTAAGGGACTTCACTGCTAAAGTTAGAGACTATTTGTCTTCTGATTGGTCACACATGTTATTGAGAACAAGGTATGGAGCTAAGGCTACAATCAGATCTGATCCTATTGCAAACTTTCATATTGAGCCTCACACACCGATTCCAATCAATGTGAATTATATAGCATTAGATCAAGAGGATTACCCAAGCGCTCATGAAGTAGATACCAAATCTAAATGCATCATGTTATCTCTCGAAAGATCACCCTATAGAGAGATGGCAGAAGATTTTCTAAGCCTGCAAAAGATCTCTCTATCTCGTAGATACAATGGAGACACCTCAGGTTTATGGGTATACCTATTGTGAGGTGAATCTCTGGGATTAAAAGGTTTGTTCCTTGTTGGTGTATACTAAACTACTTTCTGGGAGTTTTAGGGTAAAAGATGACTGTAAAATAATTAAAAATAAGGTGATACACCAAAAATTATATGAGAACTTTGACTGAGTAAATGCACAACTAATTTGAGAAGGATTCTTGATGCATGAACCAATTAATGTTTTTTGCAAAATATCTAATGGCAAAACACTTGATTGTACTGAGGGAGATTCACAACAGTACTAATAAGTTAACATGCAAATTAAAATTAAGAAGAAAAAATTGTAAATTTGCAGCAGGGTAAGGTGGTTGATCAGGGAATTTTCATTCACAAGATTAATATAACATACACAAGACTACAAAAATAACTTGGAAAGGCATAAAATACTTCACACTCAGAGGGAAAAATGGGCAGAAATTGCTTCAGTACTCCTATATCAAAAAATTCCTCTGGGAAGATCTCCTTTGTCATTGCAAAGGCACACAATATATAGCAAAAACGTTCACCCTCTTCCTAAAAATAGCCTAAGGCTGTACTCACCCATACATCCTTATTTTATCCTTTATTTAATAATAAATAAAAGGATAAAATAATGCAAACTAGTACAAGAGGCATTAATAGCCTTTGATTACATCTCAGTCAACTGAAGTTGACTTATCTATTTTTAAGAAAGAGAAGGGTGAAAAATTTTCTAATAATACAATTTGCTTGCTAGGAAAGTCTTCTTTCTTTTAGCATGCAAATTTGTATTCTTCTCTATTCTGTCCTATTGTGAAGTATGCAAGAATATAACTCTCTACATGTGAGAAAATAATTGCAACCCTTAGCAATATTTGTAAAATAATTATTTATGGGGACCACCCTTTTATGTGCACATGTTCTAATATTTGCTTCTTTTACTGAGTGGTCACATGAGTGACAATGTGTAAATCAATCTGCTTTTCCCTAGAGTGGGGACCAATTTTGCATTCTATTTGGATTTGCTACCTTGTGGAATTAGAAAATTGGTCGACCACCTTGGTTAATAGACATGTCATGCCACCACCTTTTGATAAAAACACACATGCATATAATTTGTTGGTCTTTGCATGGTTGGTAGCACATAAAATAATTTTAAAAATCACCTTTTCGGTGATCATTGGTTACAAAGTGGTCGGCTTTTCTGATTTTTGATATATTGCATGATATATGGTTTAGACTTTAGAATGCTTAGCAATGATTTAATTGTTGTGGACATGTGGGCTATCCCCTTCCCCACGGTGACTCACCTCTCCATGCACTTGTCAGTGAAGACCTAACTCTGGTAGAGTTTGCTTAGAATTTGATGATCATTTCTGAACCTTTTATTTTGTACCTCCGTGCTCGATGTCATTGATCTTTGAACTTCCGGTTAGGGTTTATGAATTGGCATTAAATGTGGTTCGTAAAGATTGACAATGGTTATTTGCTTTGTTTTTTGGGCATGATCCTTGGCCATTTGATCTTGTCCTTGACAAAGCTGAGCCGTTGATTCTTGATCATGGTTGAGTTGGAGTCGACCCATGTTGAAGTGAAGAGTTAAAACCTGAGCTCCTTCAGTTTTATCATTTCATTCGATTTTTTGGGCTCACGAGCGAAGCCCTGACAAAATTTTATTGGCACCATCGTTGAAGATTTTGAAGCTCAGATCCTCTGTATGAATGGTTTTTACTTTCTTTTCTTCTCTTTGAGTGGGTTTTCTGCCATATGGCCATTATGGTTGTTTATGTTCAAGCTTAGATTTCGATCTATTTACTTTCAGAATCTCTGTCTTCTTCTTGGAGCTCGATCTCTAGAATCTCTGTCTTCTTCTTGGAGCTCGATCTCTGGAAACTCTGCAATGCTCTCCTTTACAAACTGGTATATTTGTATTTCTTGTTTGTTTTTTGTATTTCTGTATTCTATATAATTTGTTGGTCTTTGCATGGTTGGTAGCACATAAAATAATTTTAAAAATCACCTTTTCGGTGATCATTGGTTACAAAGTGGTCGGCTTTTCTGATTTTTGATATATTGCATGATATATGGTTTAGACTTTAGAATTCTTAGCAATGATTTAATTGTTGTGGACATGTGGGCTATCCCCTTCCCCACGGTGACTCACCCCTCCATGCACTTGTCAGTGAAGACCTAACTCTGGTAGAGTTTTCTTAGAATTTGATGATCGTTTCTGAACCTTTTATTTTGTACCTCCGTGCTCGATGTCATTGATCTTTGAACTTCCGGTCCGGGTTTATGAATTGGCATTAAATGTGGTTCATAAAGATTGACAATGGTTATTTGCTTTGTTTTTTGGGCATGATCCTTCCGGCCATTTGATCTTGTCCTTGACAAAGCTGTTATGAATTGGCATTAAATGTGGTTCATAAAGATTGACAATGGTTATTTGCTTTGTTTTTTGGGCATGATCCTTGGCCATTTGATCTTGTCCTTGACAAAGCTGAGCCATTGATTCTTGATCATGGTTGAGTTGGAGTCGACCCATGTTGAAGTGAAGAGTTAAAACCTGAGCTCCTTCAGTTTTATCATTTCATTCGATTTTTTGGGCTCACGAGCGAAGCCCTGAAAAAATTTTATTGGCACCATCATTGAAGCTTTTGAAGCTCAGATCCTCTGTATGAATGGTTTTTACTTTCTTTGCTTCTCTTTGAGCTGGTTTTCTGCCATATGGCCATTATGGTTGTTTATGTTCAAGCTTAGCTTTCGATCTATTTACTTTCAGAATCTCTGTCTTCTTCTTGGAGCTTGATCTCTGGAAACTCTACAATGCTCTCCTTTACAAACTGGTATATTTGGTTTGTTTTTTGTACTAGCTATAAGATTGTATTTTTACCTGTTTCATGTTTTTTGAGTTCGACATTCTATAAAATGATCTATAAGTTTTTGAATCTCTGCGAAGTCATGCGGCAAGTGATTTCAAGTTTTGTGTGTAATGACCCTATCATTTTCGACCTGTCATAATCGATGTTCATTGGTCAGTTCGAATTTTGCCTTAGCATGGTATTGCTCAATTTCAACTTTCTTCTCTGCGAAGTCATGCGGCAAGTGAAACTTTCAATATTTTTGTGTGCAAACCCTAGTTAATTAATACCCATTCATGGGTTTTCTGACTAGTGTTCATTGGATCAGTTAATGTTTGCCTTTGCACATCTTACACTTTCCATTTCTGAATGTTATTCCTTTGATATATCTCTGAAACTTTCTAAGTATAAATTTTGTCGAATTTCTGTAGTTTCTTAAACAACATCCACCGTTGATATCTGACTAGTGACCTAGATCTGTATAATAGTGTTTTAACCTGATCTCAGAGTAGATCTTAGATCTATCTAAAGCTATAGTTACTATATGTTTCCTTTCAAACTCTGTTCGAATTCTAAGTATGGGACTTTGCGTAAGTTTCTCCTTTTCTCTTTAGAACAACATCCACCGTTGATATTGTAGATATCATGTATAATAGGTCTTTGCTCTTTGTTCTGATTCTGAAGCTCCAAAATCTATCTCAAAGCTATAGATTTTTCTTTCAAACTCACCTGAATTGTGCCTTGGGACTTTGCGTAAGGCCGTTACACTACTTGCTCATTAGAAATTGTTTGTTATCTGCATATCAGTTAGCTTTCGCTTCTTTGTTATACCATTGTACACATACTGATTTTCCATTCTTCACCTCAAAACTTGTTTCTGCAAAACTCACCTGAGATATACTCTATGGCCGTGAGAATGAGGATTTTCTTGGGGACTGAAGCTTGTATCCATTAGATTTTTGTATCCTCTGTCTGGATTGTATTATCCCAAGTGACCATTATTTACATCCAGAACTCTGTTTATCTTTGTGCTGTAGTTTCAAATTGAGGTGCTAAAGAATGGAAAGGTGATTTCCCTTTGTAACTTTATGAGCTTATACTCTATTGCCGTGTTTCGAGAATACTTCAAACTTAGAAGCTGAATTCTGCTCATCCTGGGTGTATCTATATAGTTCAAGCCTTGAAAAAATGTCAAGTTTGTATTATCCCAAGTGACCATTATCCTATATCATCTATATGTTTTTCTTTGTAGTAACTCTTATATACCATTGAGTAGTTTAAAGAATGGATGGTGACTTTCCTTTGATACAGATTATGTTACTATTCTGGCATATTGCCTGTAGCTGTCGGAATTTAGATACTTATCCTGCTAATTCTTACTGTCATCCTGGGACTGTAATATTTAGTTATGATGAAAAAATGCTGAAAGTTTTATTTTGCTGAAATGTTGATATCTGTATAGGGTTGAAGCTTTTGCCAAATTTTTGATAACTGCAGAAGTTTAAGAAATTCTTTAAAAATGTTTTTCATGTTACTATTTGACATGCCTTTCTTTCTTGCAAGATACTTCCCCTCTATGTCTGAGAAGTTGAGCTGTATTTAAGACTTTTTAGTTTGATATAAATGCTGGTCTTTGCTAAATGTTGATATCTACTAGGGTGATGAGCCTTGCATGCACATTTTGTCTTCTGAATTAGCTTACTTCAAACTATCATTCATGAGACTAGACATTTTCTTTCACCTTAATGGCTATCATGCTCTATGTCTGTATAGTTGGTACAACTCATGAAGACTTGTAGATTAATCTGGTCTTTGCTTGTATATCTACTATACGATGATGGGTTCATGCATATTGTGTCTTTATTATAAAAATTACAACTTAACTATCATCAATGAGATAGAAATTGTTCACCTATTATGGCTTCTGGAATTTCAATTATATGGGTACAACCTTGTTTAAGCTATAAATGTAATTCATTGATATTCTAGTAATTATATACTACTTATATCTGCTTTCATTATAGAAATGATATGTATGCTGAAAAATACAAAAATGTTGTGAGATTATCATGGAATTTCAATTAGCCCTATCAGTTGTTTAAGCTATAAAGAATTCTTCTCTACCAATCATATACTACTTTTCCTTTCATTACATCCTTTGATATGTACTGCTGAAACTACATCTTGTGAAATCTGTTTATTCTTACATTCACTAGCAAACTATCAAAATTTACTTATAGAATCTTCTCATTCCATCATGTTTCCGAGCTCTAATCCTTTTCCACTTTGTAGACTATTTCTTGCTGAACTCTTGATTGCACTCTTCTTTCTACTTTAGCATGTACTTATGACTTGCCAAAAAATACTTATCTTCCGATTCTCTCTTCCGAGCTCTAACCTCTTCCATTTGTAGAATTTTTGCTGAACTTTGAGTTGCACTCTTCTTTCTTTTTAGCATGTACTTATGACTTGCCAAATTTTCATGGGTGCATCTTGTACCTGCACACTTAAGAAAATAGTTAGAAGAATAATTAGGATTTTTGGCCTCTCTTATGTCCATGTTTTCTTCTTTTCTTCTTTCCGAGTGAAAAAACATGCATGCAGTTTTTCCTTCAAGTAGAATACATCTCCTCCTTAGGATAAGATTCATATGCATGAAGTAGGATAGTGTAGGAATATGGTTTGATCCCTGAGCTCATGAATGATGGTTGATTTTGACTTTTCTTTTTAGGTACCATGACTTGAGGATGAAGGGGTTGGCATGGAGATTCTCTGCACAAAGAAGAATATACAAGGAAATGATGGGTTCACCCTCATACTCCTCTTCTTTCACCTTCATGCATGTGTATCTTTCTTTTCAGTAGCTATAATTTACTTTTCAGTTACATCCCATGGCTTGTATGGGAAACATTTGACTCTCCTTGTGAATAAAGAATTTAATTCTGTAAATGGAAGTACCAGTATATCTCAATTCTAATCTTTTATGACTTTATAGTATGGATTGTATAATGGACTAAACAACTCAGTAACATAATTGAATGTCTTAATACATGAGGAATAAAGTTGATAAAGAACCTGTAACATTTAGTAATAAACTCTGATTTCTTAAATCTACACTTATGTTTACTGTTCCAAAACCAAACAGTTCACCTATTCTACAATTCGGTGTCTTCATCAAAACAACACAACTATCTTTTGGGGCTTCTGTTCTTCTGCTGAGGATAGTCATGAAATTGTAGACTATGTGATCTGTTACATTTTGTAACAGCACACATAGCTATAGATTTCACGTAATCTTTTAAATAAATTTACAAAAACGATATAGTTTTGATATAATTTCCCCTATCTTAGGTATACTTCACCAATGCTATCCATCGTAACAAAGTTTCGAGTTTCCATTTCTACACAAGTGCAGAAATTATCAACATTTCTGGTGATCCTGCGGGGAAAGCTGCCTGCTAGCGTATATACCAGTGTCTTTCTCTTGTCCATTGGGCATGGAGTCCAAATATGTAACCAAAATCTTCCTTTTCCAAAAGGTCCAACCCTTCCAAAACAACTAAAGCTGGGAAAAGATCTGGCAAACTAGATCATGTGCACAAATGCACTTATTGAAATAAAGAACAATGCAATGTGCAGAAACTGCACTTATTGAATGGAAATCCTACTCTAACAATCACTGTAAGATTTTCAATAACAATGTTTGAGAAACATACCATTCATAGGAATGGGGAGTTCCTCTCCATTCAGCTTCGAAAGCTAAAAAGCATTGTGTTCCTTGCAAGCTGAAATCATGTAAGGACCACTCCAGAGTGTATCAAACTTTGAGTGTCTTCCTGGCTTTGCACGATCAACATCCCATTTTAACACAATATCTCCTTCATTGAAGATTCTGAATTTGGCTATCTTATCAAAGGTCTTCTTCATTTGTTTCTAATTCTTTTCCATATTTAAATGAGCTTGATCTCTTAGCTCTTGTAATTCCATTAACTCTACATAACGAACCTGCAATGGTTCATTTTCAAGTAGCTCCATTTGATGCAGCAAATCTAATGCAGGTAACTCAACTGAAATAGGCATTCTTGCTTCTTTTCCATACACAAGTTTGTATGGTGAAGTACCAACTGATGTCTTAGGAGTCACTCTGTCAGACCCAAAGTGCTGAATTCAACATTCGATGCCAAGCTCTTGGTTATCCTTGAGTGTTCTTCTGATGATCCTTAACAGATTTTTGTTAGTACTTTCATCTAAGACATTACCTTATGGGTAATAATTAGATGAAGAGCTTAAATAGATTCCATGGTTGACAACCCAATCTGTTACTTTAGCACTAAGAAATGCTAGAACATTATCTGATATGATAGTTGCTGGAACACCAAATCTGTAAACTATACCTTCATAAAAGGATAGTATTGAAGCTTCATTAGCATCTTTCAAGGCTATTGCTTCATTCCATCGTGTAAAATAATATGTAGCAGTTAAGATCCACTTATGTCCTTGTGAAGAAGGTGGGTTTATCATTCCAATAAAGTCAAGACCCCACTGCATAAAAGGCTGATCAACTGAAATAGGTTGCAAAGGCAGCAAAGCTAAACGTTCTTTTCCAACAAAGAAAGCACATTTCTTACACTTTCTGATCCATTCAAAACAATCTTTAAATATGCTAGGCCAATAGTAACCTACTTTCATGATCTTTAAGGCTGTAGTATGTGCTAAGAAGTGACCTCCTGCAGGTCCTTCATGGAATTCTGATAATATTTTCTGAATTTTATCATAATCAATGCATCGCAACAAGATTCCATTTATGTCACTTTTGAACAATGCACCATCAACGAAAAGATAAGGAATAGCTTGTAGCCTAAAATACCTTTGTTTATTCTTATCCATACCTTCCGGATAGGTGTCATGTTGTAAATAGCTAACCAAATTAGTCATCCACCTTGATTCCTGAACTTCTTGAGAAGGTTCAGGTTGCTGATTTTCTGGTTGCAACATGATATTTGATTGCTGATACATAATTTCAGCATGCTGTTTTGAATCTTCGGGTTCTGCAGCTTGCTGTTTCTCCATATCAGCAATTAGATGCTCACATAAACCTTTACCTCGAACTATCTTGGCAACTCGGATATCAACATCATATTCCATAACCTTCGTTATCCAACCTGCTCTTTTCTCATTCAATTCTTTGTTTAGCAAGAAAGCTTTCACACTTGGATGAGAAACAAGAACATGAATTTTATTGTTTGAAAGCATGTACTTAAAATTCTTTAGTCCTCTGACTACTGAAAGTACTTGTTTTTCAAGGAATGTGTACCTTGTTTCATAATCATGCAAACTCTGTCCAAAGAAAGCAATTGGCTACTCGATATTCTCATCATTGACCTGAGTTAGAATAGCTGAGATTGTTTCAGCTCCTGCAAGTGCATACATTGTAAAATCTTTATCAAAATTTGGATTTACAAGAGTAGGGGCCTGAGAAATAGGTGTTTTGATAGCCTTAAAACCTTCTCTACTTTCATTGGACCAAGAGAATGCTTTCTCTTTCTTTAACATGGTTGTTAGCAGTTTAACCAATGCTGCAAAATCTGGAACAAATCTCCTAACAAAGTTGATTTTTCCCAGAAATCTCTGTAATGTCCTTCTTGTGATGAGGCAATGATAGTTGTGATATAGCTTCGATTCTGAAAGGATCAATTGCTAAACCTTGCTTAGAAACAATATGGCCAAGTAGTTTACCTTGATGTACTGAAAAGATAGACTTTTTGGGGTTCAAGGATATTCCAAATTGCCTGCATAACTGAAAAGTCTGCCTCAAATGCATTAGATGTTCTTCAAAATCTTTTGAAAATATAGTAACATCATCTAAATAAACAAGTATGCATTTATTTAGTAGGCTGTGAAAAGGCATGTCCATTACACGTTGAAATGTTACACCGGAATTTAAAAGACCAAAAGGCATTCTTTTGTAAGCATAAGTACCCCACTTGGTGGTAAAAGTTGTCTTATATCTATCCTCTTCTCGGACTAAAATCTGATTGTATCCGCTATAACCATCTAGAAGGGATAATCTATCTGATCCTGAAACTGTTCTCAAAATCTGATCCATATTTGGTAGTGGATAATGATCTTTTAACAATGCTTTATTAAGATCTCTGAAATCCACACATAATCTGATTTCTCCATTCTTCTTCCTAACAGGAACAAGATTTGCTACCCAACTTGAATGCTTAACTGGGAAAATAATTCCTGATTCAATCAATTTTGATAACTCTTTCCTCATAAGAGGTTCTATTCTAGGATTTACAGGCCTTTGTTTCTGCCTAACTGGTTTAGAATTTGGTTGTAATTCAATGGTATGTTGTGCTAGAATGGGATCAAACCCTTTCAAGTCTTGGTATCTCCAAGTGAAAACATCTTTAAATTCTGTGCAAAGCTTAATAAAATATCATTTTTCAACTAAGGAACATACCTTTCCAAGAAATAAGTTCTTTCCTTCATCAACTGAAATCTCTTCGTAATTATCAGCATGAGTAGACATCTTAGTTTTGTCCTTTCTCAACTGGTCATCAGTGCTAAAGATGTCTTCCAATGTGACAAGTCCTCGAGGCAATTTGTTTGTCTTTAGTTGAACAATCTGGTCACGTATAAATGTTGTAATTTATCCTGATTTACTGCAGAAAATTCAGCTTCTTGCTGTAAAAACCTATAGATTTGATCATCACTTTCAAAAACCTGCCAATTTGATTCATTATCAGGGATAGAAGGCCTAACAATTAACTTAACATGAGGCTGAATTTTGTTATTTTCTATCTGTTCCAGCACTTCGAAACTAGCACCAACTGCTGCAAGTCTATCAGCGTGCTTATTTTCAGTTCTAGGAATAGACTGAATATTAATGGCATCAAAATCTTCCATTAAGTCTGAAACTCTATGTCTGTAAGATTTCATTAATGGATTCTTACAAACATTGAAGTTTTTCACTTGATATCACCAAAGATTTGTAATGTGTTGATTCCTCTTTTTCTGGCCCAAAGTAAGCCATGAATTAATGCTTCGTATTCAGCTACATTACAAGTGCATGAAAATTGGAGACTCAAAGCTGTAAAATACCTTTCGTTTGTTGGGGAAGTGAGCATCAAACCTACTCCCTATCCTTTCTTATTCTTAGCTCCATCGAAATGAAGCTTCCAAATCCCTTCTATTGAATTTTCTGTTTTGGACAGCAAGGGAATTGTTGCATTTTCTTCATGCATACAATATACACCGAAAAGATGTTCTTCAACTTCCTTAAAAGGATCATGGGCATGTTCTTCAACTATTTTTTCATCCATAAACATGTTAGAAACACCCTCTAATGCTGAAACTTGAGCTACATCATCGAAATCAGATTGATCTAATGCTGAATAATTTGCCACTGCATTTGGAGAATGAGGCTCAATGTGAAATCTGGCCAATGGTTCTGAATTGATGGTAACCTTAGTGCCATAACATGTGGTGAAAAATAAGAAAGACCAATCTGAAGAGAGGTAACCTCCTATTTTTGCTGTAAAATCTCTAGATAGGCACAAAGCAAAATATGGAGGTAAATCCACAACAGTAACATCTTGCAAAATGGAAACATTTGGGCAAGCATGTAACGTTACCTCTAAATTTCTGATTATACCAACTGTATTAGTTGCAGTCCCATCAAGCTGTAAAACACTCTTTTCTGTAGGCTCATACTGCAGGCCCAATTTTTCAGCAATTGCTTTTGGCATAACTGTGCTACTTGCACCGCTGTCCACCATGCAGTTATGAACTAGATTTTCTCCAATAATCAGCGATAGATAAAATGGTGGTGGCTTCTTTATGTCATGAGCATTTAAAAATTTCTGAACCATCCATCTAACCCCTTTTACGCGGTCTTGATCAAGTGTTCCAAGGACCATATCTATCTTTTGAACTTCCTTTTCTGTTGTTTTTGAAGAAATTTGTAGTTTAGCTAATTCATGAGAGAGTAAATCTTGCTGTCCTGGAATGCTTAAAGCATCCCACATTGAGATGTTAACATTATGCTTCTTCATTACATCAACAATATTAAAAGAAGCAACCGTTTTAGAGATTGACTCAATTGTTTTAACATAAGCCTTAGCAAAAACTGATTCTGCTTCAGCAGCTTTGGATATCTGAGGAATAAATAATCTTCTTGGATCAGGTTGTAGTTGTTTCTGTTGCTCTTTACCAGCTGCAACACTTGTTGTTTTTAGGGACAACAGGACTGTTGGCTGGTTTTGAGGCTTGTAGATGCTGAAGTATCAGTAACAGTGGGCAGCATAGGTCTATTTTGTTGTTTTTTATTTTCAGTAGCCTTCTCTTGAGCTCTAGTGGTAACAGCAATGAAATCTTCCTCATTGAAGCTGACCAAATTCTGTTCAGGTGCTTTCTGAACATGACCTTCTTGCTGCCCACTCTCCATTTGAGGCATGAACAATGCTTCAGATTGAGGTTGTGCAACAAGATTCAGGTTCAGGAAGGCATTTGGGCAATTTGTAGGTGAATGAGGTGATTACAAGGTTGGCACCACTCCTCTATAGCCATATTAACTGGAACCAAAGCATTAGATGTACTAGGAACATTAGGATCAAATTGCCTTTGCTGATAAGGCTGCCTATAATTCTGATTCTATTGGTAAGGCTGCCTATAATACTGATTTTACTGAGAAGAAGCCTGATAAGGTCTGTTACGTAATGCAAGTTTGTTCTCAATTGATGTCATCTTATTTCCCATGGTTTGCAAGGCTTTAAACATATCTGGGGATGGGGCTGCAATAGTAGGCTCCACAATTGTAATAGGTTGTGGAATAGGAGCTAAATCTACCAAAAATGGCATTGTAGGCCTTGGTGCTAATTTTCCAGCCTGAATAAGGTTGTTTTCAGCTTTTATAGCAATGTCATAGGCCTCTGGAAGAGTAAATTCTCCCATGGATTGGATCATAGTTGAAATATCACTATTCAATGCTCTAAGATAATAAAGGAAAGCATGATCAGCTTGAGGCTTAACACTTGCTGGGATTCTTTCCCAAGTCCTAGCAAAATGGATGTTGAAACTAGACATATACTCATGAGGGGCTCTTTTGATAGTAGATAGTTGTTCTATGAGGGATAAATGGTCTGAATTATCTTGGAACTGTTTCAGCAGTTTTTCACCTAATTCATCCCAAGTTCTTATGCTTCCAATCTCTAGATTTCTATACCATTGCAAGGCTTGTCCTTTAAAAGATGCAGCTAAAAGTCTTAAAGCTACGTCTTCATGAGTGATATTATGGACTGCACATATGGCTGCAACATCTTTAATATGTTCAGCAGGTGTAACTTGATTTTCACCAGTAAATGATGGCAAACTTTTCAAAGCAGCATTGGGAATATCATGGTACACTGGAATTACTAGTGGGCTACCATTAGTAAAGGTTACAAAATTTCGGGGTGGTTGAATAGCCATTGGAAAAACTGGGATATGGATTAAAAAATTTATATGTGGTGAAGGAATATCAAGAGGGTTATCAAAACCAGGTCTATTATAAGGCAATGTATTACCAACTCTTCTCCTTCTAGCAGAATTCAAAGGTAAAGAAACAAACTCAGGAGGAATTCCTCTTACCGATGATCTTGTAGTCACTTTAGGCATGGAACATGCTGCAATACTGGTCTGAAATCAGCTTTACAGAGTCACCAAAAGATCATAAAATATTTAGAATAAATTGCTGCAGCTTGCTCCTGAAAGTAACTTTTATTTGTTGTAAATTTGCTTTAGATCTGCTCTAGAATCTGTAATTTGCATGCAGATCTGATTCATGGTCCCACCGGGCATGCCAAAAACTGTTATCTCTCGAAAGTGCACCCTGTAGAGAGATGGCAGCAGATTTTCTAAGCCTACAAAATATCTCTCTCTCTCGTAGATACAATGGAGACACCTCAGGTCTGTGGGTATACCTATTATGAGGTGAATCTCTGGGATTAAAAGGTCAGTTCCTTATTGGTGTACACTAAACTGATTTTTGGGAGTTTTAAGGGTAAAAGATGACCAAAAATTAATAATACTAAGGTGATACACCAAATTTGTGTGAGAAGTTTGACTAAGTGAAATACACAACTGATTTGTGAAGAATTCTTTAAATGCATGAACCAATTAATACTTTTTGCAGAATATCCAAGGGCAAAACACTTAATTTGTACTGAGGGAGAATCACAACAGTACTAGTTAAGCTAACATGCACAATAAAATTTAGCAGAAAATGGTAAATTTGCAGCAGGGTAAAGTGGTTAATCAGGGAATTTTCATTCACAAAATTAATGTTGGCATACACAAGACTGCAAAATAACTTCGAAAGGAATAGAATAGTTCACACTCAGAGGGAAAAACTGGCAGAAATGGCTTCAATACTCATATAAAAAGAGGTCTCTGGGAAGTTCTCCAAAAGTTCTCCCCCTTGTGCTTTGTAAAAGCACACAATATATAGAAAAAGTTCACCCCCTTCCTAAAAATAGCCTAAAGGTTGTACTCGCCCATGCATCCTAATTTTATCCTTTATTTAATAATAAATAAAGGAATAAAATAATACAAACTAAAGCATGTAATAAAAATAGGCATTATCAGCCTTAGATACAATACAGTCAAACTGAAGTTGACTGTTCTATTTTAAGAAAGAAAGGGTGAATAATTTGCTAAAAATACAATTTGCTTGCTAGGCAAGTCTTCCTCCTTTGAGCATGCAAATTCGTCATCTTCTCTATTCTGTCCTGTTGTGAAGGCATGCAAAATATCATTCTCTGTATGTGAGAAAAATACTGCAATCCTTAGCAATATTTGCAAAAATAAAAATTTGGTGCACCACCTAATGTGCATATGCTCTTATTTTTATCTCTTTCTAGATGGTCACATGAGTGACAATTTACAAATTTTACTGAAAACCCCTTGTGGGGACCACCTTTGGTTTGCTTGGTTTATATGCCACCTTGTGGACTTAGGCAATTCATGTGTTTTGAATGAAGGGGGCACCACCTTTGACTAGCCCACCATGTGTTTAATTAATCCGCCACCTTTGGTTCACATGACATATTATAAACTTCACATTTTTAGTGATCATGGCATATATAATAGTCTTTGATTATTTCTTTGGCGACTATGGTTTGGAATTTTAAAAATCCATGGCAATGAATAATCTGGTGTCCATGTGGGCTGGCCCCTTCCACGGTGACTCACCCCTTGTAGACTTTAGTTGGTGGTAACCTAACCCTGGGCTGATTAACTTGGATTTTTGGGAGCACTGAGGGCCCTTGATCTTCATCCTTTTGTTTGCATCGCTGTTGATCTTTCACCATGGTTAGGGTTTCAAACCTAGGCATTAAATGACATTTGTATGGTGGACTGGGGGTTATCATTTTAAACCCTATGCTTGATGTTCGGTCATTTGATCCGTTACTTGATCTTGCTTTGAACAGTCGATCTTTAACTATGGGTTAGGGTTTTGAACCCTTGGTCTTGGTGGAAAGTTAAAGCATTTGAGCTCTTCGTATTTGCTCATTTCATTTGGTTTTTCGGTCCATGGGCAAAGCCCTAGCAAAAAATTTTCTACTCTGCATATTTGATGAAAACATGGAGGTTTTAGAGGTCTTCAAGCCTATATTCTTTGATTTTCGGCCTTCGATGCCATTGTTAATTTCTTTGGCTTGCATTTTGGTGAACTTGAAGGTATTCTTTGCATCGTTTTGTCGGTCCTGTAGCTGTTTTTTTTTTCCCTATAGCTCTATCTTTATTTCCGAATCCTATGATCTTTGTTGAATCATTTCAATCTGTTTTTCTCTACTCTTTTGATCACTGTTGAATAATTTCTCTCTGGTTTTTGTGGTTTTAATTATATTGATCTCGGACAAGCCTACAAGGAAGTAATGCCATTTTTTGCTCATTTCAACTTCGTATTTGATCCCGGTAAGTTCTGTAACTATTTATCTCTATATAATTTCTCCTTTCGAGTTTGAGTTTTACTTCTGTAACTTTGAAGGAATCATGGAGTTTTTTTTGGTTATATCATTCATTTAAAACAAAATTATTCTATGTGTGAAGTTGGTTCTTCTTCTGTAATGACTTTCGAGCTCAATTCGACACTTTGAAATTCATCAAAACTCTTTCTGTGTATGGGTTTTGATATTTCATTCTTTAGACCTGGCTCGGCATATGGAAATATTAACTGTAGACATTCCTTTGTTCATTTATACTTTTCCCTATTTCTTTTCATTCTTTAGATGTTGTTTCAGTTTGTTGTAAACTTGACTGTAGACATTGTTTGGGTACTTGTCGAACTCTGTAATGGGTACTTGCTCCATTATTTCTGTAGATGCATACTTGGCATTTTTGATTCATTCATTTCTTCTTTCTATACTGGTAAAAGACTTTACTTCTAAGTATAGGGTTGTCGTTTCTACCTAGAATGATGACTTCCATTTGTAGATCTATATATTCTAGAAAATGAGCATTTGTGGTTCCTATATAAATTGGAACTAAAAATCTAGAAAATATTGTATGATGTCAAGCCTTTTGTGATTCATTATTTTTCCTGTGTTGATGGAAATCCATTTTCATGTACACTTGGAATGGATTTTATGCCTTCTGTTTGTAGTATTTGTTGATCTGAAATAGCTCTGGAAAGCATGGTTTGAAAACTTGACTGTAATGATTTTCTATTGTACATGTAGTTGTGTATAATCATTTCTCTTGGATAGATAGTTGTATTTTATTTTCCATGGAAGCTTGAAGAAAATCATTGAGTTCTTTTTTATAATGAATTTACTTTTCAGAAGTCATAACATAACAATTGTATTTCAATTTTAGCATTATTTCTCAATTTAGTTTTTATGGAAAACCCCATTTTGCAAGAGGAAACTCTGGCAATTTTTTTTCAAATTCTTCTCTTTTCAAATTTCTGTAACTTGACCATTCTGAAAAGATATGAAAAGTTTCTCTGGCTTGTCTGCTCACTTGAATGAAACTATTCATGCTAGCTTTGCTTGATCTATTGCAAACTTTGGAAAAAAATGTGAAGTAGTTGGCTTTTGATTCACACTTGAATTTGGAAATTAAAGGGAACTTTGAATAGCTACAACTTGATGAACTTCTGGAATTCCTGTATGTTTCATTTGATCATGATATCAACTTAAAAGTGATGAAACATGTACTTTTGTTGACTTTTTTTGTTCCTTTTGAAGTTCAGATAGCTTATAAAGCATGTAGTAGCTAAAAAAACATGTGTTTCAATTCTATTTTAAATCAAAAGTCAATTTTACAAGGGGAGACTCTGGCAAAATTTTTCCAAAATCCTATTTTTTAGTCTCCTTTTCCAGATTTCCAATCCTAATTTGCAAAAATATTCCTTTCTTGACCTATTCTAATGCTTTTTCCTTCTTGTAAACCATCTGGAAATGATGTTTGTTTTTCATTCAGTAGCTGCTTCTTTCTTAAGCAGTTAAACTGATTTTTCCATTCTTGTGTCACAACCTATTCCTGCAAAACTCATAAATAAGTTAGAAATAAATAGGCTTTTTGGCCTCTCTTGTGTCCATGTAATTTGTTTCTTTTTCATTCTTCTTCTACAAAATATTTTCCAATTTCTTTCATGTGTTAATCTCCACATTTTTCCTCTTTTGAAAGCTATTTCAGATTCTACTTTTCTATCTCAATCCTTAGCTCCTTTGGTTTCTCCTGCCACTCATTTCTTTTATGTACTCTTCTTTTCTTTTGCTACTAAGCTTGTATCTATCCCTGAAATATCTTGTATCATGTGCCTGTATTTCTTTCTTTCAACTAACATTAGATACATTGAACTTAGAATATGTATTTTCTTTAGAACAGGTGTATCGGAATAAAAATGTAAGCTAAGCTCAAAATTTGATAGGTACTGCTATTTGTCTTGCAGGTGAAAGAAGATGGAGATGGAAGAGGAAAATGGAATGAGATGAAGCTGGAGATGATGGATGAAATGGAAAGAAGACAGAAAAGGCAATGATGGGTTCACTTTTACTCCTTTACTCTTATTCTTTAGCACATGTATTATTCTCATTTCCATGTATATGATGTTATTACTTAGTCACATCCCACGGCTTGTGTGGGAAAACTTATGATCTCTTATGAATAAAGCATTAAATTGAAATAATGAGTTGACTATCTCTTTCTGCATTTAATTTTTCTTTGATTGTAAAATGATGTATGCAACTCAATATCTCAATAAAATGGATTAATATAAGTGATAACCTTAAAATGAATACCTGTAACTTCCATTAAGCAACCATTGAATGAGATGTGCCTCCTTGTATGTTGTTTGACTGCCTTAGCATATGCTCTTCATTTTGACTCCTTTTTACTATCTCCATTTAGACATTATTGTAACCGTTTGTTTGTCAGTATTTTCTTGATGGAAGTAGTAGGAAAGGATTCAATTGTAATCTTTTATAACAACATGGATGGATGCAATATCATTAATCACAAATGACTGTAATGAATACAAAGCAATAAATCTGATAAACACCGTCATAATAATAGTGAATCTTATTACTTGAAAACTACCACTATGTTTGTTATTCCAGAACCATACACTTCACATATTCTGCAATCCGGTGTCTTCATCAAGACAACACAGCTGTCCTTCAGGGCTTGTGTTCTTTTGCTGAGGATATTCATGAAATTGCAGACTATGTGATTTGTTACGTTTTGTAACAGCACACATAGCTGCAGATTTCACTTAATATTTTTCACAAATCAGCAGTAACAATATAATCTGATATAAATTCCCCTAGCTTAGGTATACTTCACCAATGCTATCCATCATAACAAAGTTTCGAGTCAGCCATTTCTACACAAGTGCAGAAATTGTCGAAACATCCCAAACTTGACTCTTGAAGAATGGGTAAACAAGAGGTATGCTTTTGACCCTTAAAAATAAATAGAGGAATCTGAGCTAGGATTTTAGTGTTTGCATGAAGAGAATAATCCTCTCCCTAGCATGACCAAGCCATACCATGAAGATTATAATAAAGTATGACGACTATTTTTAGATGGCTCAAGAAGTAGACAAGGTGTAGGAGGATGAGCTATGCTCATTTCACCACAAGGTAAAAAATACTACTCAACTTTCTGTTTCCAGTTTTCTTGCTCAAACAACACAGCTGAGTATGAAGCCTTAATTCATGGATTGCATTGGGCAAGAAAGAGAGGCATAAAAAATTTGTAAGTATTTGGTGATAGCGAACTAATCGTGAACGAAGTTAGTGGACATTTTTTTTACAAGAATGATCTATTGAAGAACTACAAGAATCGGGTATGGGATATTAGTGAATATTTTGAAGCTTTTGGTATCAATTCCATCCTAAGAAAGAAGAATGAAGTAGCAGATAGACTGGCGACAACTGGGGCTACATTTGATGTTGTAGAAAGTATCAAGAGTGAGAAATATCAGCCCCATATTAAAGTGGTTGTGAGGCTAGTTTTCCCAGACAACAACACAAGTTGACAAGTCTTTGAGAATGATTAGCAAATTGTTAATTTTCTACAAGAAGTAATTGAGTTCTCCGCCAAAAACAAAGACAAGCTGGAACAACAGTATGGTGACCAAGTGGTGCAGCTAAGAACTAAAAATTATCAAAAGGTCTTATAACTTTGGAGTCAATATTCAACCCAAATTATTAGTTCCGTAAGGAGAAGGAAAACATTCAGGTAAAGGGTGAAGATTCAGAGCCCATTTTAGTAGGTGAAGGCAAGGCATTGAAAATTGGCAAAGTAAGTACCCAGCAAGAAAAATCTGAATTTGTTCAACTTTTTCAAGAATTCCCTGATGTCTTTGCTTAGACTTATAAGGATTTAAGATGTTTCAACCCAAAGTTGGCACAACATACTATTGAGATGGATCTAAAATCCAAGTCTATTAGATAGAAACAAAGACAAGTGAATCCTCACATTAATCCTCTCACGAGGAAGGAGTTGAGAAAGATGATTGAAGGTAGCATCATCTTCCCTATCAAACATTCAAGATGGGTTGCACACTTGGTGCCAGTGAGGAAAAGGAATGGAGAAATCAGATTGTGTGTAGACTTCTGTGATCTAAATAGAGCATCACTCAAAGATCATTATCCACTTCCATCAATGGAACAAATATTGTAGGTTGTAGATGGTTCCAAAAGGTTTTCATTACTAGATGGCTACTCAAGCTATAATCAGATAATGGTGAAAGAAGAAGATCAATTCAAGACAACCTTCACTACGAAATGGGGCACATATGCTTATAAGAAGATGCCATTTGGGCTATTAAATTCCAGAGCAACATTTCAGTGAGCCATGGATATGGCATTCAAAGGTCTAATCATCAAGATATATAGTTTGTTATATCTAGATGATATCACCATGTTCTTAAAGAATGCAACAGACCACCTCTTTCACCTTAGGCAAGTATTTCAAAGATGTAGGAGATTTGGAGTGTCATTGAATCCAAAGAAATGTATATTTTTGGCACACGAGGGTAAATGATTGGGCCACATTGTCTCAAGAGAAGGGTTAACAATTGATCCTCAAATATTTGAATCCATTAGAACACTTCCATTCCAAATCACAAGAAATCTCCCTAAAGCTTCTTCGGAAGGATTAATTTTGTTTGCAGATTTGTGCCTGATTTTTCCACTCCTTTGAAGCCTTTAACAATTATGCTAAAGAATAGTCTTGCGTTAAAATGGATAGAAGAAGGAAAAGAGAGTTTTGAGGCTATCAAACATGCAATATCATAAGCCCCAACTCTTATTAGCCTATAATTTTCAAAGGAATTCACGTTGTATGCTTTTGGGGGGTCAGACACAATCTCAGCTATCTTAGTACAGCTGAATAGAGAAGGTTCAAAACAACCCGTAGAATTTTTTAGTCAAATCCTGGAAGATGAAGTAAATTATTCTTTCATTGATAAGCATGTTCTTGTCATCATTAGGAGTTTGAAGAAGTTCAGACACTTGGTCTCGATCAAAAAAATTCAACTGCTAATGTCACATGCTGGTGTCAAGGAATTTCTCCTAAACAAGGATTTGAACAAGAAAAGAGCAAGTTGGATCTCCCGTGTAATGGATTATGATATTGAAATCAAGGTGACCAAGATGGTTTGTGGCAAAGGTTTATGTGAGAAACTCACTGCTAAACCACAAGCCGAGTCAATAGACGAAGAAGAGGTTATCCTGATACTATAGAATGAGCAAGAACAACAAACCAACCATGCTTCTATTCCATGTTGGACTCAAGACTTAGTGCATTATCTCCAAATAGATTTTTTCCCTCTAGAATGGAACAAAGATAAGAGAAGGTATCTCAAGTTACAAGCTATTCCATATGTTCTTATTGATGGTGTCTTGTTCAAAAGGGACATCAATGGTGTTCTGTTGAGATGCATTGGAACATGTCAAGTTGGGAAGATATTACATGAGTTCCATAATGGGGAAGCAGGAGGCCACTTTATTCCATGAGTGACAGCTATCAAGATCATGAAGGCTAGCTACTATTGGCCTATGGTGTTTAATGATTGGTACTCATGGATCAAGAAATGCAAGAAGTGTGCATTCTTCATAGGGAAAGAAATGTTAGCATCCATTCCCCTTCATTCAATTTCAGTAGATCAGCCATTCATGTAATGGGGATTAGACTTCATTGGAGTAATCAACCCAAATTCAGTTCAAGGCCATAAGTGGAGACTCACAGCGACTGACTATTTCACCAAGTGGAACAAAGCAGTGGCACTTAAGGAGGCAAATGAATCCAACATATAGGATTTCTATGAAGGGATAGTCACAAGGTTTAGTGCCCTTGCTACTATCACATCAGACAATGCATTGGCATTCCTTGGCATAAAGATCACTGAATGGGATGTCAAGAATGGTGTATACCTCAGCACCTCTTCAAACTATTGCCCTCAGGGTAATGGCCAAACAGACTCCACAAACAAGAACTTATTGAGAATCATCAAAAGGACCATTGATGATAATCAGAGAACTTAACACACGAAGCTCAAATCAGCTCTATGGGATGATAGGATCACACCCAAGAGGTCTACATGTAGCTCTTCATTCAAACTGGTATATGTAAATGAAGTAGTTCTACCTATATCACTTGAGGTTCCGGTATTGGAACTCATGAAACAGTTGGAGCTAGTTGAGTTTGAGCCTATGGAAATCAGGTATGCATAACTAATGGAATTAGAAGAAACAAGAGAACATGCAGTGCAGACCATGGCGAAAGATCAAGCATTGATCAAGAAGATATTTAACAAGAAAGCTAAAGCCAAGACATTCCAAGTTGGAGACTTGGTACTAAAGTGGGATGTTAATCGTGCAAATCTAGAAAAGCATTCCAATTCAATTTCCATATGGAGTGGACCATACATGATCACTGAATGCAAAAATAACAATGCTTTCTGGCTGGGTAAAATGGATGGTGAAGAATTACAGATTCCTGTCAATGGAATCTATCTCAAACATTGCTACTAGAAGGAGAATTTCTCATCTTTGTACATATTAATCTAGAATTTCCAATCCCTCTAAGTTCTTGTGCACATTGTTACTATTGTTAGAGTGGGTTTCATTTCCATAAGTGCCAGTGCACATGCTCTAATGCTTCTAGTATATGTTTTGTATGCAGTTCATCAAGCTTCCAAATGGGACTGTTGTAGTGGGAAGCTCATGATTGCCTGCAATAGCCGCAAAATGTAGATTCCAACAAATGTAGAGAAACTAAAATCATATGTTAAGGTAGTATTCATAAATACTCATCATTTAGCCCCATGGATCACAACTGTGAAATGGGATGAGATCTGGTTTTCTAACAATTTTCTACTCTCACAAAATTGTATTTTCAAGATTCTCTTGTCAAGTTGAGAGTGCAAACAGCAAAGGGTAGTGTTTCAACAACTCAAAGATGAATATTTTCAAAGCTTTAGATCATATTTTAGATCATCAAGTGGACTCCATGCCCAAAAGATTGCTATAGGCAACTGGCCATACTTCATCTGATAGGCAGATAACCCCACTGAGTCATTAAATTGTTATCCCAAATTTTCCCCTCAAGGTGAATTGGATAACTTACATGATTCTTCAGGCTCAAATAGGTTGAAATGGTTTGAGGGCCAAAATTTATATTTTTAGAGTACCTCTCCTCCTTTCTCTAAATCCCCTGTCCAAGAAAATCCAAATAGTTAGTAAAAAAATTACAAAAAACTGAAAAAATGAGGTCGGAGACCTATTTTAATGCAAATTAGGTCTGAGAGCTACGGATGGAACCATTGTGGGTTATATCAGGGTTCACGCACGATACCAAATTTGGGACCTAAAACTTGATGATGGAGCATTCAGTGAAATGTGGCAAAGTCAGGTTTTTTTGGCCCAAGCCGCACAGGTTCAGTCAGGAAAGTTGGGACCTGAAAACCTGATTTCCCTGAAATGGCCAAAAATGGAAAGAGTCAGTGAAGTTGGGTAAATTTGGCATGGGTGATCTGTGGGACGTTGGGACACGAGTTTTCCAAAGAGATGAAATGGCTGGTTTACAAGGGAATAAACAAAATTAGGATTTTTTGGCCCATGCCGCATAGGTACACGAGGGACATCCAGTGCCTAAAATGCCAAAACAGATGACTACAAGGAGATGTGGTGAATGCAGGAGTCAACGACCCTCATGGCCCGGTCACGAAAGGTACGCGTGGGACATGAGTTTCCTAAAAGGCTGATTTTCCCAATTTATAAGGTGGGCTAGGTGTGATGTGGATGAAACAGAGGTTTTAAGCTGAAGTCACACAAGGGACATGCAGGACACCAAGACCTGAAATGCCTGATATAGCCGCATGTAAGGGAAGACAATGCAAATCATACCTCAAACTTCAAATGGCCATAACTTTTGACCCTAAGCTCTGATTTTCACAAAATTTGACTTTCTAGAACGAGAAAGATGTCCTCTATGCCAAAGAAAATATTTATCTCTAGTGAAGTAAATTCTCAGTACCATAAATGACAGAAGTGCCTGGTAGACCCAAAATGTCTGCCCACACTCAGAAGGCCATAAATTTTTCATTTCTCAATGAAAACACATAAAATTGGTACCGTTGGAATCATGTTTCTAAGACCAATGCACAACAATCAAGAAATCTAAAATTTGGTAAGGAATTGATGGTAATTCATAGAAAATATTCCCATTTTAGGACAATGATTTTATTTGGTAGTTGGGATGCATTCAATGAAACATGGGCTGACATTTCTCATTGTAACAAGTTATGGGATAGTATGGGGAGCCTTTTGCAAGCAACATAACATCATTCCACTCCATTTACTACCTTTTTCAAGTCATCGAAGGACAGATTTTATGATTTTCATTTTCCCTCTCTCTCTCTCTCTCTCTTCTCAGATTTCTATAGATTGAAGAGTTGGGCTCATTATAAGGAGGTAGTTTTTTGTAGAAAAACTCTATCAAAATTATTTTTTGAAGCCAATGTGCTACATGCCCTTGTAGTGGACTCCTTACATGGTGATCCAGACCCTTATCTTGTAATATATTGTATTGTGCATACTCATGAAGTAATAGATGCAATTTTGTGGATATATTTTCCCCTGTTGTGTTTATTTACATTCCTCTTTCCCATTAAATCTTATTTCATATATATTGTTTCTATATTATGTTGTTGCAAGGATTCATTATCATTATGTGTGCATGAAATATTTTTGTGAATGTAGTTACTATATTATGGAGAATTGTTATCACCCCCTCTAATATACACTTGCTTCTACTTTTCACACATTTGAAAACTATTCTCACTCTCTTTTTCTGGTGTATCACTACTTTAGTGTAGGCTTTGTTTTCATGCACTCTCTCTCCCTGGTTCCTTGGAAAGTTAGATTAGGATTAGATAGTTTTTCCTGCATTAGTAATAGAGTGTGGTAGGTATTTTAGGAGCAAGAACTAGCTTTCTCTGGAGGTCTATCTCAAGTAGCAAGTCTCACAACTTGGAGATAGTATCCATGTTATCCAATCACACCATGAGCTCAAGGACACAGAATTTTGCAAACCATAGGGTGACGTGATTCGGTGATAATAGTATCCATCCAGGAAGGAAGAGGATGGAAAGAGTAAAATAATGGCACCCCAATAGGGAACACAAAGATTGCTATAAATGAGAGATTTGAAAATAGGAAAGTCATGCAAGGAATGTAGTAGTGTGTTATGGGTGATACATGAGGAAGAAGAGTGGAATAAAAGATAATTTTAAAGGAAGGAATCATTAACAAGAACACAACATGTAACATTTAAGGTGAATTAGATAAAGGATCAAAAGGTAAGGACATGTAGACGATGACTCGGACTGAAGCGATGGTGACAAAAGGGAGTTGATGGTAACCAACGAGGGTCGGTGGGATATATAAGCCCATAGGTTAACCGACTAACCTCATTTATGCCATGTGAATTAATGATTGAGAGCTCTTGGTAAAATAGATAATTGATAATTTGAGTGAGATGGAGGTTGGTATAGTAGCTACAAAGTGCTAGAGGACCCATAAGATTGTAAATTCCTAAGCATAAGCCTAGTTTAAAAATAGTGTTATTATTTTTATTGTTTTTGTTTACATTTTATTGATGCTTTGGGTGGACATCAGGCCCGATCAATGATGAGTAGAGATAGTATGATATGGAATCGTATAAATGGGGTTGGAGTGAGAGCAATAAATAGTGAATAAATTATTAGAGAAAATTATATCTGAGAGAAAGGATTTTAATTTGATATAAAGTTACGAAAAGGAGATGGATTACACTTAATCATAGCAAGGAGCATGGGAAGAATTTTCTACTTTGAACCGGATTGGAGGTAAATAAGATCCAATCAATGGAATGCACTTATAGCCAATAATAGGTGTTAACATATAACCATCGGTAGTTAGTAATCCCAAGGGTCACGAGGGAAAGTATGGGAGATGAAATTATAGACCTAATGTCGACATGACATAAGGGGTTTAAATGTAACTTGTATGCATGAATTTTTTTTCTCTTTAGGTGATTTTTCATAGGTCTGTGCCCCAGCTTTGAATTTTATTTTGCAAAATAATGAATGCGGGAATTTTTCCATGGAGAGGAAAGTTGATCGATGCATGAAGCTTTCTTATTATGCTTTATTTTGAAATTTATGAATTTTATTTTGATTATATAGAAGGTTGTTCAATGTGGGAAGCCTTTGTTGTGATTTTATGATATGGTAGCCATCCTTTGAGGGAATGGTCTATAGTTTTATTTTTTCCTTTTTAACTTTGGATTTTTAGATAGAAGGATAGAATATGCATGACAACTTTCTTCAAGGGATCAGTCTGTTATTTTTTATATTTGTATTTATGAACAACTTTCCTTTGAGGAATTATTTTGTTTTATTTTGAGTAAGATAGATTTTAAGATGAACATCTAGAAATTTTGAATTTTTATGGAACATCAAGGGATAGGAAGGTTGACCACTTAGGATCAAATGAAGAATGTTAAAGTTATACCTATGGACCCTTATCGTGGCTCTAGTAGGTACATAAGAAGAAGGTGGTTGTAATGATCATGGGGTTCCCACCTATAAAGAATAACTTTTCCATAAGGAATATGCTATTAGAAGTGCCCTGGCTACCATATTCAAGGTCATAGATCTAGGAAAGTCATTGTATACCACATAATTCCAAATCATTACAATAAAATATGGAAGTGGCTAAGTTATGGAATATGACAATTGAAATGACATGGTTCATATGCGTATGTATGTTAACAATAGAAATGCCACAAGTGCAATGAATTAAGAGGTTCTGTTTCAAGTTTACCATTAAGAGAGGCCAAACGATAGGCTCCACACCCATACCTATGTGTCATAATATAAGTCCCAATCCACTTGGGATCGATCTTTTCACATTGAATACTTTCTAGAGTAGTGATGTTTTTATTTTTTAAAGGACATGATTACCGATATTAAAGTCATTTTCCTTGAGGTGTTTGTTACAATCATGTTTGATGCGTTATTATTAGATATGATGATGCTCAAGAGAAAGAATGAGATGTTTTTCTAACAACTCAAGTTGTGCTTTATACTATTGCTGATAATCTTCATTAGAAATGAATTTATGAAGAGAAACATGCAAAGATTGGATTTGAAATTTTAGAAGAAGAACAACCTCAGAGTAGTAGAAAAGAGAGAAAGGAGTATCTCCTGTAGAGGTGTAGATGTTAATATGATAGGCCCAAAGACTGTAAGAGATGTAAATATTTAAATTATGATGTGTTTTATCAATAGTCTTGGAAAGGATATTATGAAGAATTGTGTTAGTGACTTTGGATTGACCGTAATATCGAGGATAGTATAGAGAAGATAATCTAAGATAAATATTTAATGGGTTGAAAATATTCCTGAGATATTTTCTTTTGAAGGACTTTCCGCTTTCTGTAATGATTTTTTAGGGAACACCAAAGAGGAAAATGATATGTTGATATATGAAATTAAGGATATGATTAGATTTAGTTTATGTGTGTGGAATCACTTGCATCTATTCGGTGAAATAATCAACAATAATGATAATAGAATGATGGCATTAAGAAGAATGCGGATTGATGAGGTAAATGACGTCAAGCCCGCATTGTGAGAAATGTCAAAGATCATGATCTGGTTATAAGGCCTGACTAGGAATGCTGATAAGATTAGAATATTGTTGGCATTTAATGCACTTCTTAATGAATGCACAGTTATCTTGATTGAGAGAGGGCCAATAATAACCCATGTAAAGAACACTCTTGGCAACAACTAAACCATTAAAATTTTACCACAAATATTGTCATGGACTTCTTGGATAGCTTGGTAGGATTCAAGAGACTTATGGATACAAAGTAAGATACAATCGAATCTATGCTTGTATTGAATGCCACCAAGGATGACATAGTAGTTAGCCCGTTGAAGAAATGACCTCCTACCATATTTGGATAGGATAGAGTGGATGATGGATTGAGAAAGGTAGTCAAATATTTGAGAATACCAAAAATCAGATGGACTAAATTCGAGAAGATTTACACAAGGGAGCTTCAAAAGGTGAGATGGTTTATGAATAAAATGGGAGATAATGGAAAGTATAGATTACTCCATAGTTCAATGGATAAGAGATATGAGAGAGGCCATAATATCTGCAAAGTGGTTTGATATCCAAGGGAAAGTTTCAAGGGTGTAGAAATCAAATGCTGCAAGAAGGAAGATGACAAGGACCTTATTTTTACCTTGGTAGATAACTTTTACTTGATTAATGATAAGTTTAGAATCCCCATCGATGTAAAATATTTGGATTCCAAGTAAGATAGTAGTTTCAAGACCTAATATGAGAGCTTCATACTCATCCATATTGTTTTTGCATTAAAAATTAAGCTTATAGGTGATAGGAATGTGATTATCACAAGGAGAAATAATAATGACGCTAGCATATCCCTCTTTTCAAGACTTAGATCCGTCAAATAATAGTGTCACCACAAGAGGAGATAATTCCTAATCAATGGTGTTGATAGATTCATCTGTAAATTTCTTGCTAAGACGGTGATTATTAGGAAGAAGGGCATAAACTATTTTATCAGTGATATATTTTCCCTTCATTAATTTCTGAGAGGTAAACTCAAGGTAGAAATCAGTCATGAGCATGAGAAATCAAGTGATGCAATCACTATGATAAGGCTTTGAATTCATGATATTAAGAATATGAAATCTGCTAATGACATAGGTCTTATGATTAAGAAGATAATGGAGAATCTTGGAGGTAGAAAGGAAAATATCACAAAACAACTTTTCAGCTTCAGTGTAAAGAGTCTCATACTCGTAAATGATGCGAATGATGCAATATGCAGCCTGCTCCCTACCTTTCTCATCATGATTTTCCAACATGGCACCTAGAACATGATTAGAGGTAGAAACATACAAATATAAAGGATCCCCTCACATGGAGGTGTCAGCATAGGAGGGGATAAAAGATACCACTTGATATCTTCAAAGATGTTTTGACAATTATCATCCTAGTTAAACTCAATGTATTTGTGGAAAAGATGGTGAGAATGTTGGAGATGATCAGAGAGTTGTGAAACAATGTAGCAAAATGATTGAGGTCAGATTTGGAGTCTACGAACCTATTTTATATTAAACGGAGGTTGAAATTCAAGGATGGATTTGTTTTTTAGGGGTTAGACTCAATATCCCTGATAGAAATGATAAAACCAAGTTGTTTTCCAGTTAGCACTCCAAAAACACACTTGGATGGATTGAGGTGAAGGAAGAAGTGCATAAGGTTATCGAAAATAACATCAAAGATGGAAAGGTGGTCATGGTGATGCTTGGATTTACTCAAAAGGACATTAACATAGTCCTATATACTTTTATGGATGACATCATGAAACATGTAAGTCATGGCTTGTTAATAGGTGGCTCTAGCATTTTTCAAACCAAAGGGTATGATGTGATAGAAAAATTTCCCCCAAGGATTGATGAAGGATGTCTTATGTTGGTCTTCTAGTGTGATGGGAATCTGATTATACCTAGAGAATCCATCCATAATATAAATCATCTCATTTCCTACAGTGAAGTCTATAATTTGATTGATGTAGGGAAGAGGAAATTTATCATTAGGCAAAGTGAGTATTAGATATCGAAAGTAAGTACAGATGCAAAGGTTTTCAGAGGCTTCGGTGATGGGTAAAATATTGGAAACCCATTACAGATAGTCAATAGGGATGATGAAATCATGGATTTTTTTACTGGTGAATATTGGTAATTTGGTGAGTATTCCATTTTAGGAAAATATCTGCTTTATGAATTTTTCAAATAAGGTCATTGTATTGTTTGCCTAAAATTTATAGTATAAGTTTTTTACGGGTTGGCTTCATCGAAAATTGAAAACTACTCCTGTATAAACCTAGGTAATTCTTCGAGTAGTATACTAGTAACTCGATAATAAATTACTCAGGTACCATTTGAATTACTTGAAAATTACCAGCAGACAATGTTTGGATCATATTCTTAGACTGGTTATTGCAAGTGCTCGACAAGAAAGTCTCACTAGTGCATGACAAGGAATATTTCTATATGGATGACAATCTAGTGTTGTTGACATGCCGCAAGAGAAGGTGTTGACACATGACAAGAGAGGGTTGATGATGTGTGATAAAAGAATTTTGGATAAGGGTTAAAAGAGAATTTTGTTTTTACACAACAAAGGGGTTACATATAGTCAACATGAGATTGTTGCTAACGTGTGAAAAGAGAGGGTTGTTGATTCGTGACAAGAGGGGGTTGCTGACACGTGACAAAAGAGGTTTTGATATGGTTGATAAGAAGGGTTGCTGATGCGCGAAAAGAGAGGAATTATGACACATGAAAAATGTTTACTGGTGCACGAAAAGGGTTTACCGTTAAGAGAAATGGAAGCTAATGGTTCTTAGAATACCCAAAAAGTAACAAATAAATATTAAAAGTTATTGTTTAAGTATTTTGGAAACTCTGTTACTGCCGATACAAGTACCACCAGCACCCATACAGATGCCACTGAAATCAATGAGATTATAAACTATGTGAAAGGTATTATTGAAGTGGACATGGATTTATAAAAGTATAAACCAAATGATACCTATAATGACATCATGCCAAAGCTTCAGGAAATTCTTGTTGAGATGATAGAGCTCAAAGATATTCCTGTTGAGATGTATGAGGTTGAAGATATTCCTATTGATGTACAACCATGAGTGCATCAAGATATGTCAAGTAAAAATACTCAACAAAATATAACACCAAAATCAAGTATAAATTCTGGTTCATGAAACAGGAAACCAGATGATCATGATATTCCTCAAAACTCTGGTTGTAAAAGTAAAAATTTAAAAGAAAACAAGAATATGTGGACACTTGGGAGGACATATAAGTTCAACTGGGCTTCCAAATTTCCTTTAATCGAACCTATACATCTAGCTAATTCAGAAGATATCCCATTTGAATGTACATGTATAACATGTACTTGGAATTTTAGAAAGCAACAAAAAATGCAAACAAAGTTGGAAACAATTGAAAAATATTGTGGAAAACAATATTTGACTGTAAAGTGGGAGGATGACTAGAAAATAAAAATGCATAGATGGAAAACTGAAAAATAATGTATGCATGTTAAATACACAACAAAGTAGGAAGCTGAGTAGTAAATACACAACCATCTCGTGGAAAATGGCGAAACAATCACATTACAAATTAGTAAGATGAAACAATCAAATTTGCATGCTAAAATCATACAGTTCTCTACTATATTCCACACCCTAAAAAATGGAAGAATGATATCAGATTTCATTGATTTTAAATTTTTATACCAATATAATGGAATTCATAATGTTCTTTGCTCTCATCGGTTAGACAAGAGTGCATGGGAAATGGCTAAATGGCTTGCAATGATTGCGAATGAATATTTGAAAGAGAGTATAAAAAATGTAAATTTTATCTCTATCAATTGATTAAGTAACAATAGTTGAAAACATAGCATGGGTATGTATCCATATTTACACTTTAGAAAATCATATAAAGAGAACGCATTTTCTCTGTGTACAAAAAATGGTTGAAAATTGTAATGTTGAAAACCTATATAAAATAGGTGATTCTCATTTGAAAGTTATTACTGACATGATAGATTATGAAATTGCTACAAATCTGGTATGTCTTAGCGTAGATGGTGCATCAGTCATGCAAGGTCATCAAATTGGGCTATGTCTTTGAGTGAAAACAATAGTATCCTCTTATATGCTTGCAATTCATTCTATGGATCACAAAATGAATCTAGCATATAAAATATTTAGTAACTTCGAAAATGTTACGAAATTAGAATACCTTATTAGAGAATTACATGCATATATGGAAAGAAATCCAAAGTGAGTTATTGAGTTTTAGAAATTTTCAATTGGAATTATGAGTGGAAAAAATCTTCTGAAGGATGTTCATACAAGGCGGATTTATTTGTATGAGCATGTTTGTAGAATTCATGAGTATCCATCATTATTCAGTTTCATGCACAAATATCATCATGAATTTGACATGGCTAAGGATTTTTTATTTTTTTTAACGAATATGGAAACATTTCTTACATTGGTTTCCATTATTCTAATGCTAAATGATGTCAATACATTGATGAAGCATGCACAAGAAATATCAATCTATATCGTTATTTTTATAGGGTTGAGAAAGAAGGTATCTCAAAATATTGATGTCTTGTACTTGTCAGAACAAAGTATTGATGCACAATTTTTCGATAAACATAAAGTTTTATTGGATCTTAATAATACCAATAATTGTTTGATTTTTAATGTCCATGTTCACCTCTATATCATTTTTAATGGGAGGGATACACAACTATGTAGTTTGCAAAAATGTAAAGATATTACAGGATTAGAAAGAGAATAAGTTCTTGTGACTCGTGTTCTATTTGCTTGTGTTAAAGTTTAGACATGAATAAAAATTTAAAAATTTTCACAAACCTTAGCATCTGAAATGATAGAATGTTACAGTACAGATAAAATTCTTGAAGCTATAGGTGTGATGAATATAATTTTTTAGAATACTTAAGGTGGTCATGCATATTTTGTAAGATTTTTTTCTCATAAATCCATGGGTGAAATAATGGATCATTTCACCAAGACATAAGAGGTCAATGGTATCAAAATAAAAGGTATACTAAATATTAGCTTAATAAAGTCTCCATCAACTAATTTTTCAATAAAAATTACTATCCATATAAAATTTTAAATGAACCTCACGAGAGTGGTGTTATTATAAGGCTCTGGCCAAAAATATAACAAATTAATATGTTACAAGAAGACATCAGTGAATATTTTAGATTATATGATTTGTGCCAAAAAATGATTTTGGGTTCTTTGGAGGATGAAAGGGTTTTCATTTCTTTACCTTTTATAATATCAAAAGTAAGAAACATGTTGGATAAAAATCTAGAAAGTTGCATAAGGTTATATGTTTCGCACTAATCCTTGGACACATTTCCTTTTAAAAAATAAATTTCACATTGGAGTTCCCTTGCTGAAAGAAGAGGTGTAGATATTATAGCTAGAAACACAAATATGCTTAATCATGAGACTGGAATTGGTGCATCCTCAAACTCTGCAGATGTGAATATTGACTATGAAGAAGCTATTGAAAATGGATTTTTTGAGCGTTAATTATGATTTCAAAACTTATAGATAATAGGTATAACCCTGACCTTACATTTATTATTTATCACCTGACATTTAAAAAAAAATTATGTATTCAATTTCACAATAATAGATTCAAATATAATTTTATGTAGTTAGACGTAATACCATTGTAATGATATTGGATTTGGTGCATTTTATAATTCAGAAAATGCAAATATCAACTATGAAGAGGGCATTGAAAATGTTTTTTTAAGCTCTATTTATCATTTAAAATGTTAGATGTATATATACTTACATTTATTTAAATACAATTACTTATAATAATTTGGTTTTATTTAATTGGTATTTTAGAAATTTCAAACTACTTTGATGTTGTTTTTATGACATGCATTATTGGAATACTAATTAGCAAGGCCTTCAGAGCTGCATTTTCTGCCGTTTTTCCTAATCTTGAGACTTGTGTCCTTGTTGACATGCACAATTTTTGATTTTCTTTAACTTTCTTTAATTACATTTCAGTTTCTATTTCTTGATTCATCTAATCAATCAATAATTCATCGTATATTTATCAAACATGCGGGTTGACATCCATCCTAAGAAGCTCTCACTTCTATGGAATGACATTGTCAGGAAAATCACCCATCTATATACTAATAAGTTTTTCCTGTTAAGTTCTCTAGATTTCAAGGTCATCTCACTAGCTGTAAAGGAATATTTCTCATTTTCACCCATATACATTGTCACCAATCTAGATGAATGGAGGTAGATTAAACCCTATCATACATAGAGTTATAATAATCATGTTTTATTTATTTTGGTATTTTCAAACTGTTGGGATATAGTTTTTATGACATGCATATTTGGAATACAAGTTTTTAAATATCATAATTACATTGTAAATAATTAAAATTTCAACATTAAAGCAAATGCATTCCATACATCTAGGATTATAGGAATGGTTACATATGTAATGTGCAGAAACTTGTTACAGAGTTTGAATTTTACAAGTAGAGAAAAAAAATTATTCTATTAAGTGGAAGAGAATCATTACGTGAAACATTGAAGGTACTCAGGTCATGTGAAATGAACCTGAGGTAGTCAATTAAATTACGTGTCAAAAATTCATATTCCATTAAAAACATCACCTTGTAAATAATTAAACTTTCAGCATTAAATAAAATGCATTCCATACATATTTTGATATCGTTATAGTTACATATATATAATATAACAAAACGTAAATTCTAGATTGCAACCAAATACATGAAAAAAATGAGATTCCAGAACAATTGCAATCTACATGCACTACACAAAGGTAATTCTTTAGACATCCTAAGGATTTTAGGAAGGGTTACAGAGGTAATGTGAATAAACCTATTACAAACTTTGAATTTTACAAGTAGAGAGAATAATATTTTGTTGTATTAAGTGGAAGAGAATCATTACACAAAATATTGAAGTTACTCCGGTCATGTGAAATGTGGTAGTCAATCAAATTACGTGTGAAAAATTCATATTCCATCAAAAACATCACATTATAAATATTTAAACTTTGAACTTTAAAGAAAATGCATTCGATACATATTTTGATATCAGTACAGTTCACAATCTAGAATTTCTATATACATAATATAAAAAAATACAAATTATAGATTTAAACATAATATATGATAAAAAGAGATTCCATAACCATTACAATGTGCATGCACTACACAGAGGTGATTCTTTGAACTTCTTAAGGAAAAAATCTTATGTGACTCTTGCAAGGGATTCTAAGAAGGGTTACAGAGATAACCTGAAGAAACCTGCTACATAGTTCAAATTTTACAAGTTGAGGGAAGACGATTTTTCTGTATTAAGTGGAAGAGAATAGTTACATGAAATATTGAATGTACTTAGGTCATGTGAAATGAGGTATTGAAATACATTACATGTAAAAATTTTATATTCCATCAAAAACATTACATTATAAATAATTAAAATTTCAACATTCTAGGAAATGTATTCCAGAAATTCTAGACTGCAACATAATACGTGTAAAAAAAGACATTCCATGAAAAGTAAAACCATTATAACATATATTCAAATTTAAACATTCTTCAAGTTAAACAAATATTTTTAAGTTTCAGATTCAATATTCAAACTTCCAAAATTTTCAAGTGTTAAGTTCTATAAACACTTTTCAACAAATACATTTACACTTTATCTTCATACTCCAATTTTATTCTTTAACATCTTTCACAAACCCATTGACACAATCCTTTTTAGTTTCTGTAGTGACTTTTTCCACTTTTCCCAATGGTTGGAACTCCTCTATCCTATGCATCAAGAATTCCATAACTAACAAGATCCTCTACAACAATGTTTAAATTCTTTACTATTGCTTCATCTTCATTTGAAGAATCTCCATAGGATAAAACTAAAGGATCTGCAACTTTCTTTTCCTTGAAAAAACTCTAAACATTAATTTCATTCTGTTTTATAATCCTCTTCAGAGTATTGTTTTGCTTGTTAACCAAAATAATAGTCTGCTTAGGTTGCATTGTTGAGGATAAAATTTTCTTAGTTGTTTCCAAGTGAACTTGGAACACCTTTGCTTGAATTTTTAATTTTTCATATTTCATTTGCAAAAAAAACATTGTGCTCAATTAAAAAATATTACTAAAATTTTAAGTATATTACTAAATTATTGAGCTTGTATACTGATAACAACTCTATCTCTTTCAACATTTACAATTTCCACCAAATATTATTCTTTTGACCATTTGTTGAAATATTCATACACTTCAGTATTAATATTTTCTAATTTTTTAAAAAAACTATATAAAACATTTTCGTTATAATTTTTTTTATGTGGGACATTCCCGTCTTATGCTTGGTTGAGTAAGACATCTACTTTAGCAGGATGATTTTGGATTGCAACATATAAATTATACCCTAAGATATAGTTTCTCCACCACCTTGGAAGCCCACAGCCAATGGATGGCTGCCATGTGGCCACCTTGGGCAAGGGCGGAGTCATGGGTTTGTTTGCGCCTTTGCACATTTTAACCCTAAGTTCAAAAATTGGAATGTTTCCCCACAGACCCACGCATCCCTCTTGGGTGAAAAACATTCCCGCAGCCTGCAGACCTGCACTTGGGGAAAAATTCCTCCCCCAGGCCCGCAAGCGCACTCTTTTGGGAAAATTTGACTCTTAAAGCTCGTCGGCCCATAACTTGAAAAATATGAGGAGTTAGGAGGACTTCTTTATATCACTTGAAAGGTGAGGAAATTTCCTATCAAATGGAAGTGATTTAGGAAAATTTTAAATTCGTTAAGCGTGAGAAAAATCAAGTTGAAACCTTAAGCCTATTAGAGAGTGGGTATGGAGTGGAATTTCCCTCTGAACCTAATTGAAACTTCTAACCCTAAATTTTGGACCTTATGACCTCTAATAGTTATTAACAGAAGGAAAATATACTCTAGTAGATTTTAATTATTCTAGAACTTGTTAGTGGAAAATGTTTCCTTATAACATGATTGTAGATTCTTTTAATAAAAAAAATTATTCCATAATTTTCCTAACTAATCGTAAGTTGTTCTTGGGTCTCAAGTGGGTTGTTTTAATGGGTGTTACACTTGATATCGGAGAAGTGGTTCAAAATATTTGACCCTTGGGTAGAATTAAAAAAAACATGAGACATGAACTGTAAACCTAACACACTTGTAAATCTAGAAAACAACCTTGTTTGAAAATTGAAAAAAAAGAAATAAGTATGAAGAAATATTGCATTACTCTGTTCATTTGAACTACCAGAATTAAAATGATAATAAAATAATAAGTTGTTTGAGTTGTTGTGTTTGCTTAGAGGAATTTTTCCTAAACTTGGGTAGCTAAGAATGTCAATTTTATTATTAGACTAGCTTCTATCTATTCCATTATTCTCTCACCTACATCCATATCTTCGTCCTTCAGTTTAGAGGAATATTGTTTATTTTTTCTCCTATAAAATGTACGTGCTTCTTCATAATAAAATAATGTGTTGAGATTTATTCACTCCATATTATTCTCATCTATTTTCTTCCTACATTTTGGTATCAGAGCATCAAATCTCTGACCTATGTGCTTAAAGAACAGTAGCGTGGGAATGAGATGAATGGTCAAAAACTATGCCTAGAGACAATATCAACGTGTACCTGGTCAAAAAGGATCTTTTGTATCTGATGTGTGTAAGCCTATATCCTATGTGGAAATTGTGTGGAGAAGTTGGAGCAACCTTCTCAATTGGTGTGAGTTAACATTTGAAGGATCCTGTGTGTTGGATTGGCGTGGAGGAGCATACCATCAAAATTTGCATTGAATTCAATTGAATCCCAAATTACTGTCAAAATGTGAAGTAAACTAGTGCTCCAACTTTATTGGTAGAAACTCTTGGAAGCGATGGGTGTAAGATCAGGACGTGGAAGGAGGTTCCGTGGATGCAGGGGCGTGACGAAGGAAGATCTTGCGTGGATGCGTGACAAAGGAAGCAAATGCTACAAAGTGTGGCATATTGACTGACAGTACATCTGCGTGGAAGGAGGCTTAGACATATTAGTGCGTGGAGTTTTTTTTCTGCGTGGGAGAGGACAGAAGCTGTGTGGAGTAGAAGAATTGCTGCTCATAAAAGGTTGTGTGGAGTAGAAGAATTGCCGCTCATAAAAAGCTGGTGGAGTAGAAGAATTGCTACTCATAAAAAGCTGCATGGAGTAGAAGAATTGCTGCTCATAAAAAGCTGCATGGAGTAGAAGAATTACTGCTCATTTAAAAGCTGCATGGAGTAGACATATATTTAATGTTTTTTTTCTATTTACTGCAGCAAATTCATCTATTTCCCTATGCAGAATTTTTTAAAGGGAAGATGACAATGACCATGATAGAATTTTCATTCCCACACAAAATCCTACAAAAATAAATCAAATAAAAAGCTCGGTGGAAGTGCAGAATACCTGTGAGAGAATATATTTCTATTGCTACATGGAGGAACAGACCAAATTCTTTGTGAAAGTTTATCTTAAATACATAAAAACATGAAGTTTTTACAACATTGCATCGAATGTAGAGTGTAGATAACTTGATTAATAGTGTGAATAAAATGATAAACACTGCTGAAAGCTAGAACATTGACTCGCCAACCAGAGAACACCGTGAAGAAGCTCCTGAGAGCTCTGGATTCTACTTTGCTTTGCTGAATGAGCTTCGAAACACCGACAATATAGTATTTGACGAGCTAGTTCAACAAGGACTTCTTGAATGTTTCCTTCTCAACGTCAGCTACCAAGAAAAGTGAATATGGGAAGAATTAGAATCCAGGTATGATGCTGACTTTGAAGATCAAGAAGAACGCCCCACCAAGCATCGTCATCTCTCAGCATGCGAGTATCGAGAGCATCTCCGAGCTTGTACTTCACATCAGTGAGTTAAAATTTTTTGTAATATCTCTTGAAATAAATAAATAAATAAAAGTTTTTTTTATTATTTATTATTTTTATATAAAAAAAGGGAGATGTCTGCTCCAAATTTGCTCCTCTCTCATGCTCAGTTGCTTAAAGGGCCTAATTTTGCGGCTTGGAAAACCAAGATGCGGACAATCCTTTAGTTTACAGGATTATGGGGCATCGTTACCGGATTGGTGCTCATTCCCACTACTCCTAACGAATTAATGAAGTATGAGATGGCTAGTGCAAAAGCCTTTATGCTGATAATGCTTAGTATTAGTGATGATGTGCAAATGCATGTTCAGAATGCAAAGAAACCAAAGGAGGCCTGGGACAAGCTGGCAAAAATTTATCAAGCCAAAAATCAGACTAAGATCCTCCATCTTCAATCAAAGCTGCATACCCTTTCTATGAGTTCATATGAGAAAGTTGAGGAGTTCTTACGTTGCGTGATTGAGCTACGATCAGGGTTATTAGCGCTCGGTGAAATAGTGGATGAAAAAATTCTCGTACCAATCACCTTGAGAGTACTCCCTTCTCAATTCTGAGTGTTCGTTATGACACTGAATGTATCTAAACAAACAGTGGCATTCAAAGAACTTGTGAATTTTTTGTAGCAGGAAGAGGCCATCAATTCATCCCAAGAGTAGTCTCAGGATAAAGCCCTGTTCTCAAAGCCATACTGTGGCCAGAAGAATTGGAAGGGTCCCCCAGAGAAGACAAATCAAATGCAACCAAAACAACAGCAGAAAGATCAAAAGTCAAAGAGGTGGTGTCACATTTGTAGAACCAACACTCATGACACTGATCATTGCTGGTACAATAGCTTGAAACAAGGGTCTTCAAGTCAAACAAGCACATCAGGGTGCGAAGATTTTCAAAAATCCAAATGACGTCCCCACTGGAGAAAGAAAAAGGGGCATCTTGCATCCTAAGAAGATAATGATTCTGATGAAGAGACATCAGAAGGAGCCCATTGTGGTAAGAATATTGTACTTGTCTCTCAAAATTCACCAGCCCATGAAGAAAGTCTGGTTGATAGACTCTGATGCAAGTAAGCATATGTCAGGTGACAAGAAGCTGTTTGATTCACTTACATGAAGAACCCACTGGAGATCGGGTTCGGATAGCCGATGACAAAGAGCACGTTGCAGAAGGAATTGATAATGTAACTATTCCTCTGGGACCATAAAAATGTACACTTACAAATGTACTATATCTTTCTAGATTGACTAGCAACCTCCTATCAGTAACTCAACTATTGAATCATCACCTGAAGGTAGAATTTCTTGTCCAAAATGGCATCAAATCATGCTTGATCTTGCGACAAGGTAAGATAATTGCTAGAGCATTTGTAAAAGATAAGTTATTTGCTTTAGATACTGTTTCATCTTCTGTATTAGCTTTATCTACTTCTACAATAGAATTAATTGCCCTCTGGCATTTTAGATATGGACACTTGTTAGTTAGTTCATTGCACTAGATGAGTTCAAAAGAAATGGTCCATGGAATACCAAAATTGTCCATCTCCTTGCCTACTTGCCCTAGATGTCTTGCAGGAAAACAACATAGGGATTCATTTTAGACAAGCACCTTCCATGCCAAGAAGCGTCTGGAGGTAGTTCATACCGATCTGAATGGCCCTTTTCCTGCTTTGTTTTCAGGATTCAAGTACTTTCAAATTTTCGTGGATGACCACTCCTACAAGATGTGGGTGTTTTTCCTGAAGAAGAAAAGTGAGGCTCTTCAACATTTCCAAAACTTCTATCATCGTGTTGTGAAAGAGACCGGCCAACCTCTTCTTCTAATTCACTCAGATCGAGGGGGGGAATTCACATCAAACAAGTTCTTAGCATTCCTAAACCAACACGACATAAAGCAACACCTGACTGCTCCCTACACGCCCCAGTACAATGGCATTGTTGAGTGTCGCAATCACATAGTGATGGAGATGGCTCGCTGCATGCTATCAACTGCAAAGTTGGAAGAACGTTATTGGGATGAAGCAGTACAGACAACTTTATATCTTCTCAACAAGGCACCGAACAAAGATTCTACAAAAAAAAATCCATAAGAGGTATGGAGTGGTAGAATACCATCAATTTCTCATTTGTGATTATTTGGTTGCACAACATATATGCATGTCCCATCTCAGAAGAGAAAGAAGGTTAAGCCAAAGACGCTACCATGCATCCTTCTTGGCTACATCACTACCTCGAAGGCATATCATCTCATGGATCCTGAGACAAAGAAAATATACGAGAGTCATGATGTGGTTTGTGACGAGTCATCCTTTGATTCAACAATATCAACAAAAAATCCACTACCAATCACCTCTCACCGACCAGTCTCTGAATTAGATGATGAGCCAGAGGAGACTACTCAGAGAAAGGAAATGCTGCCAGGAGAGCTATTTATTGACCTTGGAGAACTAGAGAATGTGACTCCACATCAATCCACATGGCAAACATCACAGTTCTTCTCAAAATCAGCCAAGTTCTCGTCTGAAGTGGGTACAAAGCACCATCAAGGACTCACATTTGCAACAACTCCCAAATACATAATCCGAAGTCAAAACAAGGAGTCAAACAAGAAATGAGGTAAATTTTGCACTCATGAGTTCACTGATTAATAGCTCTGAGCTAGATAATGTTCGTGAAGCACTCAGTCAACCTCAGTGGAAGGAAGCCATGGATACAGAATATGACTCACTTATGAAAAATCAGACATGGGAACTTGTCGATCTGCCTATAGGAAAGAAACCCATAGGCTGCAAATGGGTTTTCAAGACAAAATATAAGGCAGATGGATCCATCAACAAACATAAATCACGTCTTGTAGCAAAAGGATATGCTCAGAAAGAGGGCATCGACTATGAAGAAACCTTTGTACCCACTATCAAGATCAAGACCATCAGAGTTGTTTTCGTCACTGGCAACACAAAAAGGATGGAGACTTCAGCAGATGGACGTCAAGAGTGCTTTCCTAAATGGTGATCTGAAAGAAGAAGTGTACATGACCCAACTTGAAGGATTTGTTGATGAAAATCATCCTAAGAAGGTATGTCGTCTCATCAAATCACTGTATGGACTGAAACAAGCTCCAAGGGCATGGTATATCAAGATCAACGATCACCTTTTGCAGCATGGGTTCACTCATAGCCCCTCAGATTCAAATTTGTATATAAAGAAGGTAGGAAAAGAAATTGTTCATTCTTGTTGTATATGTAGATGATCTTGTGATCACTGGTAGTTTAGAAGATCAGGTTGATATTGTGAAGAATGATCTCAAAAGAACCTTCGACATGACAAATTTGGGGTTACTACATTACTATCTTGTTTCCAAATATGGCACCCCCAAGGAGCATCAATTTTGTCTCCTAGACAAAGTACGCCATAGAACTCCTTGTAAAGTATAGAATGTCAATGTAAACCTATATGATTCCCATGGAAAAGCATCAGGCTTCTGGGGTCCCCTCAAGATTTTTTCTAACTCCCCTGGCTCAAGAAAGAAAGAGCAAGATCTCTGAAAAAATGTGGAAAGGTTGCAGAAGACAGGCAAGGGCCAGGAAGAAATCACTGAGAATGGCTAAGTCTTGGTTTCCGGGACATGTCCGGGACAAAAGTATGCGAGGGACGCGTGGGACGTGAAAGCGTGGATGGGCTGAAGGAGGAGTTCTTCGTCCAGGACAGCCGGGACAAAAGTACGTGAGGGACACGTGGGACGTGAAAGAGCAGATCGGCCGAAGGAGGAGTTTTTCGTCTGGGACAGCCATAGACAAAAGTACATGCCCCAGGGACGCGTGGGAAGTGAAAGTGCGAAATGGGCGAAGACCTAGGAAGAGAAAATAGTCAACGTTTGAATTTCTTATTTTTGAATGAGGATAGATATATTTTCATGAAGAGGAAAATATTGGCTGCCAGTTCATTAAGCACGTTCATTCCCGTCAAATGACAGAAAACGCCTGCCAGACCCAAAATAGCTGCCCGCACTCAGAAGGCCATAACTTTTGCATTTCTCAATGAAAATCTCTTGGATGCACAAAATTGGTACCATTGGAATCATGGCTCTGAGCCTGATGCAAAAAAATCAAGAAATTCTAATTTGATGAGAAATTGATTGAGTTTTTTAAGAAAACGGGCCAGGTTCAGAACAGTGTTTTATTTGGTAGTTGGGAGTGCAATTAAGAGAGCATGGTCATCATTCTTTCTCTGCTGCAACAACTGGGACACTATGGGGGGCCTTTTGCAAGTAAAAGATGATCATTTTACTTCCATTTAATGCCTCTTACAAGTGGTTGAAGGATAGATTTTGGGATTTCCATTTTCCCTTCTCTTTCTCTTCTCAGGTTTTCTATAAATTGGAGTGTTGGGCTCATTGTAAAGGGGAGATAGTTTTTGAGGTAACAAAGCTCTGCCAAAATTGCTTTGTGAAGCCAATGTGTTACAGGCCCTTGTAGTGGACTCCTTGCATGGTGATCCAGGCCCTTATCTTGTAATAGATTGAACTGTGCATACCATGAAGAATAGAATACCATGGATGTAAAGTTTGTGGATGTATCTTCCCTTGCTGTGTTTTCTTGCATTCTTCTTGCCCCTTTTAATCTCATTCTACAAGAATATTGTGTCTATTGTTATGCTCTTGCAGGAATTCATTATCATTGTGTATGCATGGAATATTGTTGTGAATGCATTTGCTAGATTGTGGAGAACTGTTATCACCTCTTCTAGTGTGCACTTTGCCTCTGTATTTCACACATTTGGAAGACTACTCTCACACCCTCCTTTTCTAGTGTATCACCGCTTTAGTGTAGGCTTTCATTTTATGTATTCTCTCTCCCTGGTCCCTTAGAAATTTAGATTAGAACAGTTAGCTTATCCTGCATTAGAGTAGATTATGGCAGGTAGTTTAGGAGCAAGAACCAACTTTCTCTGGAGGTCTATCTCAAGTAGCAAGTCCCACGACTTGGAGATATTACCCATGTTATCCAATCACACTGTGAGTTTAGGTATATGCACAAGGGGACTGTGATTTGGTGATAACACTATCTTGGCTTGAAAATATGGCAAAAGGAGCATCACATTTTTGTCTCCCAGATAAAGTATGCCAAGAAACTCCTAGAAAAGTATAGAATGTTAGAATGTAAACCTATATCCACTCCCATGGAAAAAGGCTTGCAACCTTCAAGATTCCAGACACACCTCAAGTAGATGAACACTGTATAGGAAACTTATTCGAGGGCTCATCTACTTGACATATACAAGACTAGATCTATGCTTTGTCGTCAACTATCTTTCAAGGTTCATACAGGAGCCAAAGCAATGTCACTAGATAGCAGCAAAGCATGTCTTGATATATGTCCGAGGAACATTTGATTATGGTTTGGAATATAAGAAGAATGATCAATTCTTCTTACAAGGATACGTCGAATCAGACCACACAAGATTTTTTGATGATGGGAAGTCAACTACAGGATACATATTTCATCTCAGATCTAGACCCATCTCATGGATAAAAAAGAAGTAGAATGTTGTTTTTATCTCATCCACAGAGGTAGAATATCGCATTGTATGAGGAGCTGTGTGCGAAGAGATATGGTTATATCGTATTTTAGATGATATGGGAATTCCTAAAAAACATTCACCTATTCTCTATTATGACAATCAGATTGTGTTGAAGCTCATGAAAAATCCAGTATTTCATGAACGAACAAAGTATATTGAGATTTATTGTCATTTCATTCGAGATCACGTATTAGACCATCACATTCAACTTTAGTACTGTCCTACAGAAGCACAGGTTGCCGACATTCTCACAAAATCTCTTGGAAAAGTGAAATTTGAACTTTTCAGGGGTCACATTTGTGCAAGAATAATGTAATAAGGGGGGTAATGTTAACATAGACTATACGTACCTAATTTTAAGACTTATTAGACTAGCTTTTATCTATTCCATTATTCTCTCACCTACATCCATATCTTCCTCCTTCAATTTAGGGGAATATTTTTTATTACTTCTCCTATATAATGTACGTACTTCTTCATAATAAAACAATGTGTTAAGAGTATTTCACTCCACATTCTTCTCTTTTATCTCTTTCCTACATAGGCAGCCATGAAGTGTTGTGAAGTGAATGTGGTGTTAATGTTTTAAATTTTACATTCGTAAACTTGTGTCATTTTATCAGGGACCAACATCTTATTTTATTATTGGATTGAGAAGATCTAAGGCTATTCTTGTTATTTATATTTTCTAAGAATTTTCAGACTTTACAATGAGGCTACTTAGCCACTTTCCTTGATTGTAGACATTTCTTAGATTTTATTTTGATTGGTGACTCAGGGCTCACTATATTGTTGGCTATTTAGCTAAATGTTATGTGGTTCCTTCTTACATGATGATGATGTGAAATTGATAGTATAACTAAGCTACATATAGAACAATCACATTAATAATGGAGGAAAGTTGCAGAATAGAAGACTAAAATTGCAAAGGAGAAATTATAACAAAAATACCATATATTATTGATTGAATAATTTGGAGAACTTACATGGTGAGAGAGCTTACAATATATAGCCTTTCCATTTCCTATAAACAAGGAGATGAGGCTTACCAATATCATTCCACTAATGTCTCCAACATAATTCTCTCCATCTTTATTTCAACCATCCCTTTATTCCCTCATGATTAGTTGTCTATTATAAACTACATCATTCACTCAAATAATGTAATATCTAAATAGTTAAATTTTACACTATATTATTTAGTTCACACACTTTATTAATAATGTTAAAATATCTAATATTATTCCTAACATTCACTCCCCTATTGTTAACATTATTATTTCCCAATATACACTCCCCTAATGTTGAATCATGTATAACATAGTTCCTTTGTTTCTGCAACACGCCGCATGAGCTTGCCTCATAATTTGGATCAAAGAAAGGCATGCAAAATTCCAACTGGCTGATTGTCTTGCTGCACATGACCACAACTATCTGAAGGAACGCATCCTGCATTTCCTCCATGAAAAGAATGCACTTGGCATTCCACTGGCATATCATGTTTGATAAAGAAGGAACCTCTGTCAGAGGTACGATGCTATGCTCAGTAAAATTTGTATCTACCTTATTTAATTTGAAAAACATGGATCTACCGCTAACCCTTTCCAAATCTAAGAGTGCTACAATAAACTTTCATACTCTACAATGTTTTCTTCTAGAAGGTTACATATAGGAATTTGTTTGACAATTACAATTAAACAGGAATGTATCATCTATTTTTATTACTACCACATAGCTGAAAGAAAAAACACCACACTGCACACAAATGAAAATACTTGGCCACCAAATCAGTACCGCGGCCTCGTCAATGGTGCTTGACGAGAGGTCATTTATCAACCTCCTTCCTGCATTGCCTCCAACCTCCATTGTGATGATGCTAACTCAGCCGAATTTTTCATTGAGGCTCATTTTACAATTCTATTAGGTGTCAGTTTTAACTGATAATGCACCCTTACAATAATAATTAGCTTTATATTTAACCAAAATAATAAAGCATATCAGATTTTTATTGCTGGAAATCAGCCACTATTTTTTACAAAATAATTTAAAAATGTCTGAGTTATTTCAACAATTTCTCTTAAAATACAAAATGGGTTTTCGTAATTTGTTGAAATTTTTTCCCATAATACAAATAAACAAAACCCAAAAAATTTCAAAAAATTATGAATCTGGGTTTTTGAGAAAAACACGAATTACAGTCAGTTTTTTGGAAGATCAAAATCTAGCAATTGGCGATGGAAGCTTTAAAAATCTCATATCTGCATCCTTGGGGCTGTGGTTTTGTCTTGCAATCACTCTCATAAATATTCCTAACCTACTATGATACTAGATGATGTGAAATTGATAGTATAACTAAGCTAAATATAGAACAATTACATTAATAATTGTAGGAAATGTTGCAGAATGAAGACTAAAATTGCAAAGGAGAAATTATAACAAAAATACCATATATTATTGATTGAATAATTTGGAGCACTTACATAGTGAGAGAGCTTACAATATATAGCCTTTCCATTTCCTATAAACAAGGAGATGAGGCTTACCAATAGCATCCAACTAATCTCTCCAACATGATTCTCCTATGATCCTCACCACTATTCTCAACTATCCCTTTATTCCCTCTCATGATGAGTTGTCTCATTACAAACATCATCTATTACACTATTTACATAATGTGATATCTAAATATTAAATTTTACAAATAGTAACTCACACACACTATTAATAATGTTATAAACAATATATTCGTAACAAATGAGCTGGTTCTATGCTTCTTGTATTGTGACATTTCGTCGTATGGGGGTACACCCTTGGTGTCTTTGAATGTCTCTTAGGTATTGGTTAAAGTTATGCCTTGGTTTTAGATGCACGGAACCTTGAGTGTATGTATGATATTAGAGTGACCTTTTCATTACTTGAACTTATTGGGAAGATAGATCGTAGTGTTGTGCGTTCTACTTGGCAGTCTATTAGTAGTGGTGGTGATTCTCTTAAAATCCGATAAGAGCTTGAACCTCGTCAGATTAGAGGTGTTTATCTATGGGCTAATGAATTATGGTGGGATCAGTTTGTTTTTGGCTGGCTTTGGATGCTATTGGAAAAGTGTTTGTCTAGTAGTGGCTTCTCTTTGAGGGCATGCTAAGTTCTATCAGGATTTTCCTTATTTCATTGTATTGAGTATTGACTTGTGGATTGTATGCATCTTGGTAACTACAATAAGAGTTAATTCCATTCGAGAAGTGTGTTTAATTAAGTATGTTTTTTTTTCTCATGTTGACCTACTTAATTTTGGATTATGTGGAGACATTTATGAATGCTTTGAGTCTGTTAGACCATGACATTAGTGATGATAGTGTAATTAGACCTTGATAATTTAATCTCGGTGGTATTTTATAATGTGATTCTCTTACAAAACTGTAACTCTTGGTCGTAAAGCCATGATGGTTGATTGTCTACTTACATTTGACGCTTCTAATGAGTATGTGGTGTTCTTATAGTTAAAATATTTCCTTGTCATTTTGATTGCTTGGTTGGTGGTATCTAGTGGTAATATAGGTGGATATTTGAAAACTTTCCTTGTCTTATCAAATGAGTAAAAGAAAAGAAAAAAATTCGCCAAAACAACAAATAATGTTAAACCCTAGTAGATCAGTAAAAGTAACTATGCTTCCTTAATGGGTCTTCCTCGTAACTTCTTTTGAGAACTTGTAGAAACCCACTAGGAATGTTTTATGATACTTGTAATTAGTGGAAAAATATTAAAATATTGTTGTGATCCATGTGGATTGATTGTTTCCTAGATCTTACCAAATTAATAATGTGCTTTCTATGTTGAACATCCCTTGTTTCCTTAGAATTAAAAATGTGATGTGTTGAATTACCTCTCTCTCCCATAAAAGTAATAATTTGACATGTTTACCATTCCTTCTCATTATTATTTTTTTTTAATTGAAAAATTGACTCACCCAAACATCACAAAACTGTAATTAAGGAGATTTTGCCTTAAATATTAACAAATAAACTGAAACATAGAAAGAGAAAATGGTCCTTGCTTTAACCTTGGTAGATTAATAGAAGGAATAAAAACCATGCAGAATAACAGAAAAGGAAAAACTTTATCCATCTACCTCCCCTAGGAGTAGAATAAATATTTTGTTTGTTTGCCTATACAAAATGGCGAGATATCATGGCCACCTTAGTGGTGATCCTTATAACACAAACATGTGATATCAGAATAAAAAAGGAATATTTTAATTAAGAAAACTCATAAAGGAATGTGATAGGAAAAAAAATAAACAAAACTACAAATTTTGACTTAATTAGTTGAGTTATAAAATAAGTAAGATTTATGTGTATTGAGTGCAATGTATAGTTGAACTTGTAGTTCGGTTGCCTACTAAAATTGTGAAACACCTCGTTGATAGTAATGTGTTCTACTTACTTAGTACTTCTTGTTCATAGATGTATGTGCCTTTCTTGTGGGTGTTTTGGGTCATCATACACTTATCATCCCGTACCTCGATGAATGTGAGTTGTGATCTTTTTGGATATAGACTTATTTGTTGTTTGAGAAGCAACCTTCTTGGGTGTTGTCTTGTCCTTAGAGATCTAAGTTATTGTAATTTTAAGTCAACATATGTTAAGGATATAAAATAACTTCAGGAAGTCTTCTCTTCTTCATATTTTCTTGGGTCACCTTGTTGTTGTTGCCCCTTTTCCATTAAGATGGAAAGTTTAAGATGATGTTATTTACTTTTGATACGATGCACCCTTGGATTTTAATTGGACCCCATGTTACTTGTTCTTATCCCTAGTGACCTTGAGTGGTCCTTGGTGTTTCTTGTGATTCTCTTTATGGTTATTCCGAGCATGAGTAGGAAATAAGATAAATAAATCCCATTGTGCTATAATGTATGCTACTTGTATTTATATGTTAGTTGCTAAGGGAGATATATATATATATATATATATATATATTTCTTTTGTTAAATGATTGACTTATTTAAATTTGGTTGGTATGGTGTGTTTGATTCTTAAAACAAAAGTTTAAAAATCAGACTATAGGAAAACTTGTGGTATTTACTTCACTTTTGTTACCATGAAAAGTTAATTATACTGTCTCGAGTTATAGAAGTGCTTTCCTAGAATAGTTCCTTGATTTTAAATGTTTTTCTGATTTAGGTGTCCTTGTTGATTCACCTCATCCTGTGTGATCCTCAAATTGTGGGACCTTGTGTAGATTTGTTCCTCGTGCAAAGTTGGTTATAGTTGATTTTTGCTATCCTTGTCTAGACAACAAACCTTGAAATCATGGCTTAAGCGTGTAGAAACCTTAACTTTTATTAATGTAGTATGTTGTATTCCTTGGGAAACTATGTGATCATTCTCAAACTCATGGATTTATCCTTATTATTCCTCTACGTGGTGGTCCCTAATCTGAGACTTTTTGAACTATTCATGTTATATTGATATGTGTGGTATCTTGGTTGATAGAATAAATTTACTCTCTAGATTTAAGTGTTCGTAGCATTGCATGCAGAGAGTTTTGAGCTCATCTTTGCAATCTCCCTTATTCTTGACTGAATTGCATTGGACCAAACTTAGGTTCTATAGAGCCACACTTGTTTGAAGCAAGTAATCCCGTAATGGAGTGATCCTTTTTCTATTGCATTTGTTCCTATCTCTCTTTCCAGTGACTTCCAGGAGGAAGTCGAGTCTTAGGGGGGGTGTAGTGCCCACTTCCCTTCGAAACTTTTGATATTGATCATGATACTACTGACTATATTATGGACATTATTATAGTTTTGATTTAGTATGGTGTTAAATGTCAAATCATGGATTATTGTTGACTCTGATTCATATATGATGCATGATGATTGTTAGAGACGTTTTATATAGATGTTGACATGATGTTGGACATGGTTGACTATATATATATATATATAGCTTTTGATTTATGATGTTAGTAGGACATGTGATATTTGGATATATTGAGTAGATCGAGAAAATTGAATTTAAAATTGATGATTATATAGTTGTTGATGAAATTGTAAGTGATATTGTTGATTTGCTTGATGTTTGTTGTGATTCATGTATATTTAGATGATTTTTGAAATTATATTATATTCATTTTGGATGTTCTGATATGGCCACGAGGCCGAAGGGGTATTTGTATTTGTAGGTTAAAAATATCACAATAAACATCGGGGGATTGGAGACCAACCACATTGGAATTCTAGATGAATTCAACAAGGTCACCATGGCAACTGTATTTGTTGTGTGTGTTGTATTTTGTTAGGGATTCCCATGGGGGAAATTACGTTTGAATGTTACCAAGGGGAGTTATGTGTATTTTATTAATTTGGTTCCTTTTTATTATTGTTTACATGTGTTTATTTTGTGATGCATTTACCCCTTTCATTATTTATTTAAATTGTGGTGTTAATGTGAGTAATCATATTGTTAAAATAAATAAATTAATCAAATTTGGGGTATAACAAAGTAATTAAAGAATTTGTTGGCTCTTGTATTAAATATTGTAAGTGATGTGTGTAAGTGATGTGTGTAAGTATGTGTAAGAGATGTGTAAGGCAGATTTTGGAGTATGAAACACTCCACCTCCTTAGAAATCCGAATTTTTCCTTGGAGGCTGATTTTTGAGGCTTTTGGGACAAGTTAAACTTGTCCCATACCTCTTAAATATGCATACCAACCTTACCTATGGTTGGAGGGTTGAATTTAGACCTTCTTTATGCATTTTGAAATGACTAGTTATATGTTTTAATTACACTCTTCTTACATTTTATTAATTTTTTAGTCCTTATGGGTGTGGGATTTTTTTTGGAGTGTGTAAGTAAATTATCATATTATTCACCCACCTTTTTATTGTTCATTGGAGAATGAATTTGAATTTTTTTTTGGAGTTGAGGATGTGTGATGTGGCATCCTACATGGATCCACCTCATCCTCGTCTCTTCCCTCTTATATAAAATTAGAACTCCTTGCTTTGTTTTGGGTTGTTGAACATTTTTCATACTTCCTTTTGGGAATTTTTTTTTTTGTGTGGAGCTCTTGCTTTTGGAAGGATATTGGAGACCTTTGCATGCTTGTTGGTTGTTGATTTTGGACTATATTTTGGCATTGGAAAGATTGTTGTTTTGAACTTGGAACAAACTCAATCATGGAGAGGTAAGAGCTTGGCTCTTGGAAATACTCTTCTATTACCTTTTATGAATATGTAAATGTTCTTATGTTTGTTATTGTTGTGGGATTTGCATAGATGGCCTAGGAATGCTGTAGAAGGAGAGTATGGGTTTGTTTTTTTGGAGGCATAAGTGTGTTTTAGGGAGGTATAAGGGTGGAGGGAGTTGGGATTTGGGTTCCACCTTAAAAATAAATAACTTACATTTCTTTACTCGTTATGGCATGCAATAAGAGGTTGGGGAGGCATAAGGAAATGTGAGGAATGAGGGGTACTTGGGGGAGGCATAAGAGCATGACAGGGTTTGAAATGATATTCATATATATATATATATATTTAGTGGGTTGTACTCAGGTGATGATGCCCATTTCCCCATTCGGGAGGCATAAGAAGCATCCCCCATAGTTCTTTCTCCTTTGGCTTGCTTTGTGATTTGGAATGTTGTTGCCATGAGTTGAAATATATTTCTTATTGCATTGTGCTTGGGGCTCTAGGGCCAATGAATAAGGATGGCTTCTACTTTCATTGAATGTATTGGTTGGGTGGAGAGCGTTGCCTTTCCCCATTTTTTGATGTGATCAATGGAAAATTATAATGCACCATATTGTTGTTTTGGAGAAGAGCAATGAAGGCAAGTTTTGACTGTCCATGTTTGAGATCAATTCTTACTGTAACCTTTTCCCACTATGGAGTGTATGATCTTGTAAATCATTTTTGATGGAAAGAAGCTTCTGTATGAGCTATGAAATTTATATTTCAAATTTTGAAATAGATATACTTTGTATTCTACTTTTGTAAGACTGTGAAAGAGATGAACTATGTTTTCTGCTGTTGAAAGAGCGTGAAAGAAATTGAACTTTGTTTATTGTATTCAAGGAATGAAAGAAGTTGTAATATATTTTCATAAATCAATAAAAGGTTGAATTATTTTCCTTAAATGTCATTTGTATGTTTAAATCTGATCATTTAAATGCACCACGAAATTTTTGTTTGAAAAAATGAAAAGAAATATGTATGGATTGAAAAATTAGCTATGTGTTTTGGTTTTGCATACAAAAAATTAAAAAAAAGGGAAAGATAGTTATAATTCTGATTTGAAGTAGATGAAAGAAATGGAACCTTATGTATGGCAAATGAAATAGGCTCAAAATCTGTGTTTTTAAATTACATTGATTTCTTTGTACACTGCAAAAAAAATATTGTAAAATTTGTTTACCAGATTTCTCATAATGATCTTGTAAATTTGAATCGAGAAAATGGAATATTAGCATGATCTTACATGATCAAAACAAACCCCAAACCAATCAAAATACTTAAGAAATAAAAGACCAAAACAAATTTGATTCGAACAGTCATGTTTTGCAATGAAAATTGGGATTTTCAAATTGCATAATCAAATAATCAAACCAACCTTGCTTTTAATCCTAAAAACCTACCTAGTGAAATCCTCCATGCATGTTTAACAGGTTGAAAATGAATTAATGGAAAAATTGATCAAATCGTGCAAGTTAAAATTTACCTTTTTTCAGTTTAAAAGCAAGAAACACATTTCCTCAAAATTTACCCTTGAAAATTTATAAAAATAAAAATTTTAAGCTTGTTTTACAAAGAGGACTTCGAGATATTTCCAAAAAGTCCTCTCTTGCCCAAAACTGAGTTCCCAATCGAAAGTTATAGTGATCTGAAATTTTTAATTTTTTTCGGCCTTTAAAAAAACAGCTAATTTCTTAGATTAAAAAGTTTGGAAAAATGTTACCATTTTCCCTACGTCCCCCCCAACCCACAGAAAATCAAGTGCTGCCACGTGGCTCAGTAGAGGAAAAAAGTGGAATTTTAACCCAACGTTTTTAAGAAAATAAAATTTTGACAATTTTGTAATTTTCCTTGTGGCCCCGCCAACCAACAGCCATTCGGGTTCTGCCTTATGGCTCAGCAGAGGAATGATAGGGTTTGAAATATAGCATATTCAAATTTAACTTTGGAAATTTTACTCAAATTTCTCCATAGACCCTCATCCCCGCCTTCATCTAGGAAGAGTACCTTCGCGGGTGTGCGGGCATGCGCTCTAATCTTAACCTTTATAAAAAATTTGGCGTAAAGTCCTTTTTCTCTTCGCCAGCCCATCGTAACGTAGCTAATAGAGAGTGACATGTGGCAGCACGAGACAATAGTGGAAGAGAAAATGTCATTGGTTCCTTTTCATTTTTTTTGTTTTTATTGTTGGGTGAAAATCTTAAAGTTTCTCCGCCACCCTGGAAGCCCACAGTAAATGGATGGTTGTCATGTGGCTGCCTTGGGTGGGGGCAGAGGTGCGGGTTCATTTGTGCCTTTGCACATTTTAACCCAAAGGTCAAAAAGTGTAATGTTTCCCCACCTACCCACACATCCCTCTCTGGTGAAAAACCTTTGTGCGGCTGACAGAACCACGCTTGGGGAAAAATTCCTCTCCTAGGCCCGCAAGGCCGCTCTTTTAGGAAAATTTGACTCCCAAATCCCGTCGGCCCATAACTTGAAAAATATGAGGAGTTAGGAGGACTTCTTTATATTACTGGAAAGGTGAGAAAATTTCCTATCCAATGGGAGTAATTTTGGAAAATTTTGAATCCATTAAGGGTGAGAAAAATAAATTTGAAATGTTAATCTTGTTAGAGAGTGGGTATGGAGTGGAATTTCCCTCTGAACCTAATTGAAACTTCTAACCGTAAGTTTTGGACCTTATGACCTCTAATAATTATTAACAAAAGGAAAATATACTCTAGTGGATTTTTATTTTTCTAGAACCTATTAGTGGTAACTATTTCCTTGTAACATGATTGTACATTCTTTTAATAGAAAAAATTATTCCATAATTTTCCTAACTAATGCTAGGTTGTTCTTCGGTCTCAAGTGGGTTGTTTTAACCAGCGTTACAATCTAAAAATTTACCTTGATTCTCACACTATTCTACGATAATGTTTACAAATTATTTTTCTCATCTTCCAGTGGTCTATAATATCCTCAGTCATTTCCTTCTCTATCATGTACATTGTGAATTCTTCTTCTAGATGAACTCAAACTTTTGAGTGCCAATTTCTCTTCCATATTTAAGCTAGGTTGTAGGCTTCTTCCATTTTTTGAATATGAAACATGATCACTTATTGTTGAATCACAAGTCTCAAGCCATTGATATATCATATGAAATTATTATGAAGAGATCGAAAGGAATTTCGTTCATTTATCATATAATCAAAATCATTATGATAACAAGATAACTCGAAAACTTCCTTAAAATGCTTGCAGGAACAATGTGCTTGGATTTTTCATGATTGGAATGAATTATAATTTCCCTAAAAATGTAAAGGATTCAAAAATTAATTTTTATCCCCAACAATGTGTTCCCATGATTTCAAATCACAACTCTAAATACTTCTCTTACAATTCAAAATGTTACTTTCTTTTTACTGTCTTACGTTCTAGTCCTACATAATGAGGTTTTCCTTCATATATTTGGTTAGGGGGATTAATTTCGGAAGCTACAATCATACTGATATACCCTTTTGAGTTTTTATCCTCTTTATAAAGTCTCTTGGTAGGTTTGTTCATAAAATTTTAATGTATCCTTTCTTGACAAGCTGTAATTAGGTCTTTTAGATTGTTCGAACAACCTTCCAATGGTCTGATAAGAAGATATAAAAATTCACAACCTTGAAACTCAAATTTACTCATAAATATGTAAGAGAAATATATCAAGCTACTACCTTTCAAAATTAATCTTTTTTTGAGTGATATAATCTTCACAACTCAACTTTTTGTTTCAAACTCTAGACTAGGGTTTCCCTATTTGTGACTAGCCCGAGAAGAGGAAAAAATCAATAAAATTCATTTTATGTAATTTCAAAACACCAAAATTTTTATTTAGGTATATATACATTGATTTCACATTATTTTCTTACCAGTGGGTGACTTTAAATCCTTGGATCATGAAACCACGATCTTCTTCCTCTCCAATCCTATACATGCACAGAGAAAAGTTACTCAAAGACTTTTAGTAGTAATAAATTTTCATGCCAAGTTTTGTTTGATGAAATTTTCTTGATGAATCCTTAAAATATGTTGAAAACTCTTGATCATAAATACTACATAATTAATTTGATTTCAATAAAGGTTTATCCCCAACAGAGTCCCATTCTTGTTTTCAAGAGTTTTCTAAAATAATAGTTATCTATAAATAGATACTATAACATCATGTTTTAAAATGACTTAATTAAATTAAAATTTCTCTCAATATAACCCAGATATAGAATTGGCGCTAGGATCAAGTTCACATCAAGCACTTATGGTGGGAAATTCAAGGTTGGAACACAGTCCTAGACCAATCTGTGGATGCACTTTTCATATTGTGATATCAAAATTTTAGACTCCAATTCCTAACAATCCTCCTAGAGTGTTTCTAAATAAACTTTTCAAATTTTCACCATGAGATAATTTGAGTTATTTATGGCACATAAATAAATCTTAGTACTTAAATGAGAAAGATGATATAGATATATGCAAACTAGAGTATTATTGTTTTCTTTTAAATTATATTTTCATACAAAACTCCTTCTCTTTATCATGTTCCTCAATTTGGAAATAGTCTCCAAATACTTTCCATTCAAGATTTTAAGTCATTTTCTCCTTCTCCTGACCAACCCTAACTAAATATTTTAGGGTTATATGACTATACAAGGACAATACATGCATATTTCATCAATTTAAGACCAATCACTCTAGGATTAGCCTTTATCCTTGGACACTGTGTCCTATCCATGCTTAGGGACCTTCAATCCCCCTTTCAGGGCACTCTTCACAAACCTTGAAAAGTTATTTACAAGTCACTTTCCCACTTTTACAAACATTAATAATTGTGAAAATCCCTTGTATGTTGTAGGGAACTGCATATTATGAAGGAAAATTCAAATTCCCTAGAATCTAACTAAATCTAAATAACTCATGTTATCTCTCGAAAGTGCACTTTGTAGAGAGATGGATGTAGGTGTTCTAAGATTTCTCTAGATATTTCTCTTTCATAGATACAACAGAAACACCTTAGTTCTGTGAGTATACCTATTGTTGAGGTGAGTCTTTGGTATCAAGGTCAGTTGCTTCTTGATGTATCCTGTTGGTATCTAAATTGATTCTCCTTTGTAAGTTGAGTAGCATCATAGATTTAACAAGAAGCCTAGAGACAAATAAATCATCATGTATGTCGTTTTGGAGCCGTGGAAGTGATTCAATTGGCTCTTTGTCACTCAGATGTTGGAGAAATGGATAAGACCTTCATTGAGGATTTGATCTATCCTCACTACTTTAGGTTTTGCTTTTCAACCAGGGCGAGAGGACCCATTTTGTAACCTCTGTTGGTGAAGAAGAGTTAATAAATACTTCTTTGCAAAAATTTGAAAAGAAACCCTGAGAAAATATGATCAATGCACCACAATTTAACTCTCACAAGTTGTCACTTATAAAGAATAGTGATACTTTCTTAACAAGGTTATGGTTACTAAAGACATTACGGAATCCTAATTGCTTCTCCATATTTTGGTATTAGAATTTATTCATTTGTTGACATACATGGCAAACAGGGGTAGTTCAAGTAGGATTCATTGTTTTTGAATAATTTTTGGTGGGAAATTAAGCACGATAAATTGAATTTTTCTAGATCTTTGAAAACCTTCAAAACAATTAGAAAAATGAATGACATAATGTGTAAGAATAACTAAAATATTCTTTCAACCAGAAGGTGTGCATCAACGGAGGCCCAGATTTGCGTAGTTTCACACAATCTGCAAGTATTTAACACGAAGGCTCAAGCTACAGACTCAATTAAACATTAAATACCTCTGGTTCCTCATGCCTAATATACACTCAAAGGCTTGCATACAATATTTATCAGTGAAATGAGAGTAAAGTGATATTAAATTGTTTATCTCATTACAGGATGAAGGATATTCTCATAACAAAATTTCAAATGCAACTAAACTATCATAGGGATGAGATCCTGTGTGATTCAGAGGGATTTTAACACAAGATTCTAATAGGAACATGAATACCATTTGAAAACATTCTGAAATAAAAGAAAACACAATTTTTCCCGAGATTAACATAGGTGAATTCGAAGTTAATTAGATTCATCAGCAGGAGAAGGTTTCTTGAACTCTCTGAGAGCTTATGAATGGCTGTACACTTGCAACCAAATTGACATGATCAAATCTAAAACATAAGATATTAACATGTTTCTCAGATGGTCTCTCAAGAAGATGGGCTTTCTCAAATTTACTCGTAAGATTTCAACCCCTCGACCATTTGCATGACTAACTCATGCCCTTTGTAGCACTCATTTACATTAAAGCTTCCCCACCACACAAAGAATATTTGAGGAACCTTTGTTTGTTACATATTTGAGCATGATTTCTAGAAAGTGATGTTTAACATATTTACAACAAAAAGTTTCTAGGTGTTCAAAAGGTGAATCATTTCAGATATTTCCATCATTGTTCTAACTGGGGAATCTAGTCATCTCCTCTTGAAACACATTTTTCATCCTTTGCACCTATAGCTTCCTTCTCCTCATTCATTTCTCTACAATTTGCTTTGCTGGATCTGGCAATTCATTTTTTGCAGGTGCACAAGTAACTTTTTTTCAAAATTTCAACTCTTGCACTTTCTCCGATTCATAGATTCGAGCTCCACAACACTTCAATTGCATTTTTCTGATAGAAACGACCTGAAATAATTAAGATTCACCATGAAAAATGATGCGTATTTGCATCCCTTGAAGTCATGGAATGTTAATGGCAGAAAAATCATATGCATCGTGCCATAAGCGTTGATTCTTCCCTTTCAAAACTTTAAATTAGAGTCGTCCACGTGGAATATTAGAGCCAAAATGGGTGTGGAGGTTCCTTTTGCATTTTATGAATTTTGGATAAAATACTCAATTTTCACATTTTTCCCCACCCCTCCACCTTTGGAATACAGGATCGACACATGGCTTAATCTAGGCCTTTGATGGAGTCTCAGCTCACTTATGTAATTTTACCCATTTTTACAAAAAGTTAAACATTCAAATTTTCCTCTGGTGACCTGCTTCTAAATTTTATCTTTTGATGTGGGCCCTAACAAAGTCATGCTTCATTTTTATACTTTTCTCCTTTTCACAAAATGGAAAAAAACTTCAAAAAACTTCTGTGACTTGCCTCCTTTCTTTGAATTTTTAATGCTGAGCCAAAAAACATCAAAGTTCTCCAACGACCCGCCTTCCCACTTTTGATGTAGACTCAACGTGTGACATCACTTTGTTCTCTGTAGGGTTGTGGATCAATTTATAACTTTGCTCCTTTTTCACAAAAAGGCAAAAATCTTCAAAACACACTGGTGACCTGCCTCTCGGCTTCTAACTTTTTATGTGGGCCCTAACGGAGTTGTGGTTTTTTTTATAACTTTTCTCCTTCGTACAAAGAGGAAAAAAATTTCAAAATGTTCCACCGACCCGCCTTCCCACTTATAACTTGAAAAAAGGCAACGTGTCCATCTTCGGGGTCAAAGTATGACTTTTTCCCAGCCACTTCATATTTGTTGAATAGTGAATTAGAGACTATTGGGGCCACAGGGCCAAATTGATCTTTTTCCAAACATAGAAAAAAGTTACAAGTTATTAAATAGACCCAATGTGCCTCATCCAATCAAAAGAGAGCACGTAGTTGAAGATGCTGAGATAAAGTTTGATAGGGAAAACATGCCCATCAAATAGTAAGATGCAGGGGAACTTCACCATTTACACCTAGAATTAAATCTTTCTTCAAGGACAAATAATTTATAAATAATTCATGGCTCGACAGCAATCCACAACCATAGATAAGGATTTACAACAGTATAAAAAAGAAGAAAACATTTCACACATCCATTCAAGGAAATAGAAAATACAACAGAGTCCTCAAATTCAAGAATTTCTAGAGTAAACGAGGTGAGATCAAATTGAGTACCAACATTGGCTCCGACTAGGGGATAATTACTCCCTATGAGTGCTACAAGAATAATAGGGTAGACCATGTGCTAAAAATCCATTGGGAAATGGATTCAAGAACAATCTTGCAGAGTAGAAAGACCATATCCGCCAAGATGAACTAAGAAACCAATAAAAACTGGTCACCAAGGACTAGAACGAACCAAAACAAAAAAACATGAAAGCATAATGAAACCTAAAGACTATACACTAGACAATGATGTGAACCCTAATTCAGATAAAAAAATCAAGGAAAATGTCTAAGTGCCTTCAATTCTCGATGTGACCATGCTAAGCAGTTCTGATACGTCTTTAACAACTGATCATATGACTATTTCTCTTTCCCATCTAAGTTTCTATCTGACCACATTTTTTCAGGGCTTATCCTTTGTGCTTGGGTCAAGTTTTTCAACATATTTTGAGGCTGCATCAAACATCGAAGTCCCAGGAAAATCAATCTACTCAAGATACCTACATTGATCAATTTCATACTCCTTGAAAACAACATAACTCACAGAGTTATCAACACCAGTGTCTGTGTGTAATACTTCATAAGAAGCATTGTTGGGGTCCTTGATGAGACATAACATTTTCTTTTCACTAGGTAAATTCACAATGCTTCCCTCAATTGGTATGGTGGCATAAGACATGTCCATTTGTACACTCCCACCCACACTAGCTTCCCACTTTCTAGATAATAACATTCCCCACTTAGCAGGACAATCCACAATTACTACATTCAAAGTTAAGTACTTGCATGGATAAGCTTCCAATTTCACTACTAAACCCTTGACACATCCAACTAGTGGAACCTCTCTTAAATCCATGGCAGTGTGCTTACCATAAGCTGCTATTACTTTGAGATTCAACTCATACATGACCTCAAAAGGCATTACATTACATGAGGCTCCTGAGTCAAACATACAGTTATGTAACAGTCTATCCTTAATAATCAGAGTAGTGAAAAATGGATCCACATTCAGCTAAGATTCAACCAGAGAAGTTCCCAAATTAACCCTAGGTGGTTCACCCAATTCCTTCAATGCTTGTGGTTTTTCTAGTTCTGTAATAGAAGGAGGAGCCTCTACGTTTTTTATATTTTTACCCTGGGTGACCTTTTCTTCATCAAGCCCCAAATATTCAAATGTTATGTTCCTATGCTTAAGGATTCTAATAAATTCAACAATAGGAAGAGAAATATTTATTTGACTCAAAATTTGGGCTATGTCACAAGGAACATATTTGGGTAAGGAAGTGTTAGGAAGAAGGTTTACAAATTCATCTGATGGCATAGGATTTTTCACAATTTGAGCATGGGGAGGAACACAAGTTTTATTTGGGGTGAAAAATCCTTTGCCATATGCATCTTTATTAGGGGTTTCCTTAGGGATATTGGCAAGCACTGGAATTGTTGGTTTGTCCTGAGGCCCTGCCCCTTTAACAACTTTACTTCTTGTATTGTATTCCTTTTCTTGGGAAACTGTTGCATTCATTAACAAATGTCTGTCCTCTTCTGAAGGAATTCCTCCATCATACTTTTTAATCATTAATGCCCTTAATTACTCAAAATCATTATTAGGAAACTCAAAATCTTTTACCATATAAATTTCAAAAGTATGAGTTGGAGGAATAGCTAATACTCGGTGAATGCAATACCAGAAATCTTTAACAGTTCTGGCACTCATCAGATCAGTTGAGGTTACTCATTGTTGTGATCTTGTAGAGAAATTCATCATGCATGCATCATCTTTAGATTCTTCCTCAACTCCCTTTTCATAATCACATTGGGAATGGGGCAAGAAACAACTATCACACCACTTAATTTCATGAGCTTATTCAATAGAAGCAACTCTCGCAGCCAAATGATTAGGCACCAATCTATTTTCCCAGGATTGGGATTGTCTATTTCTTGATCCCATGGGCCCTTTACCCCTATCATTTGATTTATGACCTCCTCTGAGATGATTTGCAAATATTTCTTGACCTTGTTTCTTGTTCTAACCTTGGGAACCTTGTCCAATTCCTTTCTCTGCTCTGGCTAACTTGTAATATATTCCTTAAACAACTTCTTGCAGAGTTTTTACAACCTCTTCTAGATCAATAGACTTACTTGACTGAGGCTTCTATGGATTGATCAACTTGATACCTTCCCTCTTAGGAGGCTTACCAACTACTTTGATATTATTTTCAATCTGCAAAGCCATGGTGAAGACCTTCCTCAATGTTTTTGGGTTCTTATTCCTCAAATAATAGGCAGCCTTATTATCAAAAGCATCAGAGTATTTTATTAAACAAGAAACATCACTTGGCCTCAGGATTACAGGTAGCCTATTTAGGGTCTTATTGAACCGAGTGTTGATGTCATGAACAGATTCATTAGGATACTTCTTAATATTTTCAAATTCAGAGAAAAGAAACCTTGGATCTATTTTATCTCCATACTACAAGCTAAAAGAATTCTTCATTTCTTTCCATGAATCAATGGAGTTGTCTGGAAAATATTTATACCAGTCCCATGTGCCCTCCTTTAGAGTATGATTAAAAAATTTCATGTACATAGCCTCAAATTTGATCTCAAAGTATTACATCATATTGAGAAAAAGCTTTAAGTGTTGATCACCAGTAATATCATTATTTCTTTGAAATTTAGGCAGTCTATTTCTAACATCTTGGGGCACAATATTTGGATATCCATCCATACCTCTAAAATTTATAGTATCGAAGGTATTAACAACAAATAGAGGTCTGGGTGGGGGATGGGTCATGTTGTTTTGAGGTGGTTAATTATTAGGAGATACAAAATGATGAGGAGTGAGGGGTCTGTGGGGCACAGGAATGCAATTCTCAGAATGAATGTTCTCTAAAAACTCTGTTTCTTGGAAGATCCTACCATCTTTGGAAAACACAGGGACAAAATGAGACACAAAATATTCAAATACAAATGAAGGACCCTCTCTAGATGGAGAATTATGATCTACAAAAATACTACCTGATTAAGAAGAACTTAAGGAAGTATGGCAATATTCAATGATAGGATGATTAGTTTCATCAATTAATAACTGTTTTCTTGATTTCTGATCTCAAAAAACTTTCCAGATTCTTCTTCCTTCGAAATTTGTCTTTCCCAATTCTGGAAACAACCTTCTCTTAGGGTCTTTAACAAAGAATAATATTCTTCCTTCCAGCTTTACAAATATTAGTGATAAATTTCAATTGACAAAGGTTAAGAAGCTGGCATTTATCAAAAATTAATTCAACATAGATTCGCCACTAAGGATTTTCCTCTTAGTTTTGTAAATGCACTAAAATTGATTTGTCAAATGTCTTTCAACAATAAATTAATGCAAGGCTTCATATATATGACCTTCCTTTACCCATATTTAACATTGATGATGTAAACTTAGTTAAAAAAGAAACAGAAACTGGATATATCACACGTAAAACTTGTAACTTTTCTCAATTCTTACAAATCTAGACATAGGATGGCATTTCAACAATGTATTTGCACTTTAAAATTTTTAAGAAGTACTTATCAGGGTCTATATGCATTTTTGATGGTGTTAAAAATTTTCTCACACCTTCATTTCCCTGGAAATGGCACCAATCTGATGGTGTTTTTGCAAAAATAAGTCCTAGAGTTCAAATAACCCCCAGCAATGGTAATAAGTCCCTGGCAGCGGCGCCATTCTAGTGTTGTTGCTGCAAAAATAGGTCCCGGAGTTCAAATAATCCCCGGAAATGCTAATAAGTGCCCGGTAGTGGCACCATTCAAAATAGCTAAAAGATTTCTTCAACCAGAAGGTGTGCATTAATGCAGGCCTAAATTTTCACAGTTTCACACAATCTTCAAGTATTTAACACGAAGGCTCGAACTAAAGACTTAATTAAACATCAAAGACTCCTAGTTCCTCATGCCTAAGATACACTCAAAGGCTTACAGATAATATTTATCAACAAAATGACACTAAAGTGATTTTAAATTGTTTATCTCATTACAGGATGAAGGATCTTCTCATAATGAAATTACAAATGCAACTAAACTATCACAGGGATGAGATCATGTGTGATTCAAAAGGATTTCAACACAATATTGCAATAGCAATTAATAACCATTTGAAAACATTTTGAAATAAAAGTAAACACAATTTTTCCTGAGATTAAGATGGATTAATTCAAAGTTGATTAGATTCATCAGCAGGGGAATGTTTCTTGAATAGTCTCAGAGCTTTTCAATGGCTTTACACTTGCAACAAACTTGACATGTTCAAATATAAAACATAAGAGATTAATAGGTTTCTCAGATGGTCTCTCAGGAAGATGGCCTTTCTCAAATTTTCTCGTAAGAATTCAACCCCCGACCATTTTCATGACTAACTCATGCTCTTTATAATACTAATTTATATTAAATATTCCCCCACATAGAGAGAATATTTCAGGAACCTTGGTTTGTTAGATATTTGATCATGATTTCCAAAAAAGTGATGTTTAACAAATTTACAACAAAAAGTTTCGAGGGGTTTAAAAGGTGAATCATTTATGATATTTCCATTATTGTTTTAACTAGGCCATCCAGTCATCTCCTTTGGCAACACGTTTTTCATCCTTTGTGTCTATAGCTTCCTTCTCCTCATTCTTTCCTCCATAATTTGCTCTACTGGATCTGGCAATTCATTTTCTGTAGGTACCCGAGTAACTTTGTTTCAGAATATCAACTCTTGCACTTCCTCATATTCACAAATTTGAGATCCACAACACTTCAATTGCACTTTGTTGATTGAAATGACATGAAATAATTCAGATTCACCATGAAAAATGATGTGTAAAAATAAGATGCAATGCGCCATAACCATTGATTCTTCCCTTTCGAAACATTAAATAAGAGCCATCCACATGGAAGATTAGAGCCGAAATGGGCCTAGTGGTGCCTTTTGCATTTTATGACTTTTGGAGAAAATTGGCAATTTTAACACTTTTCCCCGCTCCTCCACCTTTGAAATACGGGCTCAAAATGTGGCTTAATCTGGGCCTTTGATGGATTCACAGTTCATTTATGCAATTCTACCCCTTTTTACAAAAAGGAAAACTTTCCAATTTTCCTTCAATGACTCACTTCCCACTTTTATCATTTGATGTGGGCCCCATCAAAGTCAGGCTTCATTTTCATACTTTTCTCCTTTTCACAAAATGGAAAAAATATTGAAAAACCTCGAGCGACCCACTTCCCCACTTTTATTTTTCAATGCTAAGCCAAAAAACTTCAAAGTGCTCTGACAATCTGCCTTCCCGCTTTTGATGTAGACTCATCATGTGACATCACTCTTTCCCCTACAAGGTTGCAGATCAATTTATAACTTTTCTCCTTTCTCAAAAAAAGGTGAAAATCTTCAAAACACCTTGGCAACCCGCCTCTCTGCTTCTAACTTTTGATGTGGTCCCCAACGGAGTTTCTAGGTATTTCATAACTTTTCTCCTTCGTGAAAAGAGGAAACAAACTTCTAAATGTTTCGCAGTCCCACCTTCCCACTTATAGCTTGAAAAATGACCACGTGTCCATCTTCAGGGTCAAAGTAAGACTTTTTACCTACCACTTCATATTTGCTGAATAGTGAATTAGAGACTATCTGGGTCGCAGGGCCAAATTGATCTTTTTGAAAACATAGAAAAAAGTTACAAGTTATAAAATATACCCGACGTGCCTCATCCAATAAAAACAGACCACAGAGCTGAACATGCTAAGATAAAGTTTGATAGGGAAAACACACTTGTCGAATAGTAAGGTGATGGGGAACTTCACCATTTACACCTAGAGTAAATGAATTGAAAAATACGGTGATACACCAAAATTGTTTAGGGATTTTACTGAGTACATGCACAAATATTTGAGAATGAATTCTGGATGCACAAACCAATAGTTTTCAACATAATATTAAGGCATACACTTGATGTATTGAGGGAAAAATTCACAACAATACTATTAAGATACACATGCACACTAATATCATGCAGAAATTACTAAATTTGCAATAGGGTAGGATGATTAACAAGGGAATTTGACATTCACAAGGATTAATAAGACATACACAAGACTGCAAATTATTGGAAAGGCAAAATATAATTCTCCTTCAAAGAGGCAAAATTGGAAAAATTTCTTCAGCACTCATGTGTCCAAAAAAATCCTCCCTCTGTGCTTTGCCAATGCACACAATATATAGCAAAATTATTCATCCTACCCTTCCTAACAATAGACTAAAAATTTTACTCACCCATGTATCCTATTTTTATCCTTTATCTTGAATAAATAAAGGAATAAAAATAAGCATACTAATACAATGAGGCATTAATAGCCTTGTTTACAAAAATACAACACAGTCAAACTGCAGTTGACTATTCTATTTTTTAATAAAGTTGGGTGAATAATTTTGCTAATAATAAACTTTGCTTGATGAGCAAGTCTTCTCCAATGCATGCAATTTATGTCTTCTAGCTGATGATGTGGCATCTGCAACTTGATCCACTTGCAATTGCAAAAATAACACTTTAAACTACCCCTTGGATGCACATGCAAAAATAATCTCCCTGCAAGTAAAAATAAATAGTGTTTGATTTGCAATATTTCATAAGAATATTCCACTTGTACAAATGGGGCCCACTTGCATGAGAATTCTCCTATCCTTTGCACATTTTATAACCATTGAAAAAACTACGCTAAGTGGGGACCACTGTGAACATGATGCAAAATCACCTTCCTTGCATGAAAAATTGCCACTTGTGCTTCTTTATGCCGTTTGAAGATATTAAGATAATTTGAATTGTTTTAAGGGATGTTGACTCTTTCCACCTGGCATAGGTATGAATATTATTTCACCTTTTCGTGTCATTATGGGTTGAAAAAGGTGATCACTTTGATTACTTTGACTAGAGCATAGTCATGTCACTATAGTCATGGGCCTAATTTGATTTGGTCGACATATTGGACGTTAGACCACTTTTGGAAAGATCATTACATACATATGATTTGGTTGGCATTTTTGGAATATCTGGATTTGAATATTTATACTTTATAAGGTTAATTGCAATGATAAATTTATAATTGGGCTGGCTCCCTCTCCACGGTGACTCACCCCTTCACATACATATTGGTGGCATTTGATTTAACCCATATTCGCATAGGAAAATGGAACTTTGATTGAGATCGTTGATTACCTGTACCATTTGATATCTCTCGTTGATCTTCAAATCCATGATTAGGGTTTACATTTTGTAATATAGATGGTTGGTGCTCTGTAAGACATTGATCATTGTACCTTTGAATGTTGATCTTTGATCCTCTGTCTTTAACAAATGTGAACCTATTTTGGATTTTTCAAAGTTTTATGTCGTTGATCTTCTATCACATATGATATGGGCCGTCGAAGCATTACTTGGTAACTAGCTTCGTATATCATTTCCAATTGATGGATCATATACCTTAAGATATCCACCATTGATGACAACTCTTGTAGAGTTATGGTTGAGAGGTTACGTTTCGAGTTGGGTAAAAGGAAAAGAAACCTAATGTTTGTTCATTATGTGTTTCTCACTCTATCAGTGAAGCCCTCAAAAAATTTCCTCATGATACCATTATTGATCTTTCTTGATCTTGGATTCTTGTGATAAATTCTTCTTCTGAGCTCTCATGCATCTGTATTTTCATTTTTTTATCTGTTTAGAGATTCTGAGTAGGATTCAGTCGATGTTCACTGTTATATTTATAGCCTTAGACCTCATAAGTTCACAGCTATGGCCTGTGGAGCTCCATTTTAAATTTGATATGTGATCTTCATAGAATGAAAGGGTGAGCTTTCTAGTTCTACAAACTTGGAACTGTTTAATTTTTGTTTTGTAACTCGGAAATGATACTTCAGTAAAATTGTGCTTCTGTGGATTTAGAAGAAAACTATGTAAAATCTAATTGAGGCCATTATTTGTAGGTGAGCCTCTTGTTTCTCAAGTTATAACTTTTCTCCCTCATTCGTCTTAGCTTAATTAGTACTAAAATTTCGAAACCCTTGTGTTTCTCTGCATATTCTTGTATAACCTTGATCTCTGACCTCCAAAATAATTTTGGGTCTTCGTAATTCTCTTCTACACTTGATATCAATGAGGGTTTCAAAATATTTGATGATAAATGTACTGGTAAGTTCATTTCTCTCATTTATTCATGTAAAATCTCAATAGATCTGGATATTTCTGTTTCAAAATTTAAGGCATTTGGCAGCCATTTGTTTTGCGAAGTCTTAAATTATAAATCTTCCTTATACTTCATTGCAAGCTATGGGTTATCCCTAAGTTTGAAGACTATTTTGATTTAACTTAGTCTTTATAACTTTGTTATAATGGCATATTGTTAGTTTCGTTCTATGTATCCCAGTTCATTCAAGTTCTTGGGCATCTAATGCATGACTTTTGATTTCCTGCTATGAAATTGGTCTTCTATTAAGAAGACTTGGCTGCCATTGATGTGGTCTAAGCTATTATTTCCTTAGCATGTAGTTCGGTTACATTTTCTTGTGATTTATATATAATAATCAATTCCAAATTTGGAAAACTCGTTATTTCCATTCACTACTCTCTGCAACTTAAGGGGTTTTAAAGAACTCGAACTTTCTAGTAAGTCATCCAGCTTTCCATATTAACACTTCTGTGTGCAAATAAAACTGGGCTTGCTTTCATTTTTGAAATATCTCTTCCCTTGGTACATTTTATTCCTTCTATCCATGAACGTATTTGTTTGAGTTGTAACTGTCAGATGTCTGGTTAAAACTTGATACTCTTTTATTGCCTATTCTGTGTAGCTTGATGACATCATCAGGTTAGTAATTCTTTACTTATTTTCTTCAATGCTCATAGATGTAAATGTGTATCCTTTGCATTATCCTTGATGTCTTTTTTCAATCACTTTACTTAACTTGTTTAATGAAATTATCTTGGATCTCATGTAGCTTTGAAGACTGGAAAATATTGTGTTCGTGTACAGAAATATGGATCTCCTGAAACTGCTATAGATTGTACAAGAGGAATTTGAAATAATTGTATTGTTGTTTCTATTGTAAGGTTGTTTTCCATTTTCCACAATCTAAAATATATCACTGAATTCCAAGGAATATATGTTTTACTTGTATTTGACATTTACTTACTCACTCCTGATTGGTTTTTCAATGCATGAAGTTTGTATAACCACATCTGAAAACAAAAGTTAGAAAATTAAAATGCAACAAGCCTTTCCTTTTATCTTTCAGTGATTTCCTTCTAATGACATTCTTTCAAAAGTAGCACTTTGATATGTATATTTGGTCCACTGGTCCTCTGATCTTGAAAAATCTTGATTTTTCTCACTGATCCATGATTCCCATACTTTGCAAAATCAAGAAGTTTGTTGCTTAGTTGCAAAAGAAAATTGTACATATAGCTTGATCATAACTAGCTTGTAAATTCACATTCTTTTTTCTATGAGCTTGTTGTTTCCACTCCTTGAATTACTAACAAATATGTGCTAATGATATAATTTGTGATTATATGCCAATTTCAAAGACAACTCCATCCATATTTGATTGCTCCATATTGTTGAACTCTCTTTTATAGTTCAACTCATGCTAGTTAAATGGTTTTGTGTGAATTAAAATGAGCCCAAATCTTTCCTTTTGATAGATCTTTCGTTAAGGATTGTGGCTCCACATTGTACTCTCTAATATTTTGGCATTGAAACAAACCTTTCAATTTCTCAATAAGGTTGGTTGCTTCCATTTCTTGCTTCAAACTTTGTACTTATTAGAATTGTGCCTTTTAGTCAAGATACATGCTGAACTATTTTTTTTATTTGACTCAAAAGGATAGTATGTATTGAAGATGTTCATTGTGTAGCAGAGTTTGCAAAGTTGAGGATCCTTAAACCATATTGAAGAAAAATTCCTATTTTGATTTCCATATCATGTTTTTATTTGCTAAAGAATGGTTCCTTTTGAAATATATTATCTTGCATCTCTTATGTACCTCTCCCTTCAGTTCACTTTTTTGGATTGATCCTTTGTGACTTGTAATTACACTTGTATTATTTGAATCTTAAGTTGATTCTGTAGTTGTATACTAAACTGGTTGTATTATGGTATGTATCTCTTCATTATGAATCACCCTCTGCATCCTTAGTTGTACTGTAACTGAAGTTGTTATCTATCATGAAGTAACTTGTATTTATCTAAATCTGTAGCTTTGACTATACAATGTATTATCTCCTTTTTGCATACTATTTGATTTATCTACAACTTTCAAGCATGTATTAGTTTGAAATAACATGATGGAAAGATGTAAAATGTCCATTTTACATGGCGAAGCCCTGTCAAAATTTTCTCAGATTCCCTTTTCCATTCTGTTTCAGCTGCAATTTATCTTATTCCAATTGTTAGAAATTGTAGCACTAAACTTGTATTTATTTAATCAATTAGTACAAGCATATGTTTTTATACTTCAGCCTATAGTTTGAACTGAAATAAATGTACTTTTCTTATTTAAGTTATCGAATGCTTTTGATATATAAGTTAGTGACTTTATTCTTATTACTTATATACTACACATTTAGATAAACTATTTAGAAAACATTTAGGATTTTTGGCATCTCTTCTATTCCATAGTTTTTCTCTTTTCTTTTCTCTCTGAAATGATTGTGAGAATCATATGTATGCTGCTAGAATATTGTTTTATCAATTATGCATTTATCTTTTCTGTAATCATACCTCATGATATCTAGGAGATTCATTTGCATGAAATTGATAGTATAGGAATATGGATTTAATCCTTGAGCTCATGTGATTGACAATTTTCCTTTTCTTTTTCAGGTACAGTGCCATATTGAAGGGAAAGGATGAAGATGGAGCAAAAGATGGAGCTGGAAATGCATCAACAAAATGAAAGAAACCCAAGGCAAAATGATGGGTTCCTTCATACTCCTTTACTTTTATTTTCATGCACATGTACCTTCTATTACTTCAGTAGTTGTATGATGTTTTTTGAGTCACATCCCACGAATTGTGTGGAAACATTTGAAATTTCTTATGAATAAAACATTGAATTCTGAAACTGAGTTGTGTACTTCCTTCTGCATTTCAGCTTTGTATATGGATTGTATAATGAATTAAACAACTCAATAACATAATTGAATGTATTTAATCATGAAGGAAAGAACTTTAAAATACCTGTAACCTTAGTAATGAACTTTGATACTGCTACAATCTACAACTATGATTGTTGTTCCAAAACTTAACACTTCATCTATTCTGTATTTTCAGTCTTCATCAAGATTACACATCTTTCCTTTGGGGATTTTATGTTCTTTTTCTGAAGACAATCATGAAATTACAAACTATGCGGTTTGTTACATTTTGTAACAACACACATAGCTACAAATTACATGTATTCATTAATTAAACAAACAAAACAAATATTGGACTGAAATAATCTCCCCTAGGTTAGGGTAACTTCACCAATGCCATCCATCGTAACGAAATTTTGAGTTGTCCATTTTGGCACAAGTGTAAAATTTTCAACATTTATGGTGATCCTGTGGGGAAATTTTCCTGCTAGCTTGTAGACTTGTTCCTTGCTCTTGTCCATTGGGCATGTAGTGCAATGTATGTATTCAAAAAATGCCTTCTTGAAGGCCCAACCCTTCCAAAATTAACAAATACTGGGAAGGATCTAGTAAACCAAATCACGTGCACGATTGCGCTTTATTGAATTTAAATACATGTAATGTGCATGAAGCACTTATTGAAAGGGAAATCCTACGTAGCTAAACACTGTGGGATTTTCAATAATAGTGTCTAAGAAACATACCATATACAAGAATGGGGAGTTCCTCTCCATTCAACCTTGAAAGCTCAAAAGCATTGTGTTCTTTGCAGGCTGAAATCATATAAGGACCATTTTAGAGTGTGTCAAATTTTGAGTTGTTTCCTGGCTTTGCACGATCTACATCCCATTTCAACACAATGTCTCCTTCATTATAGACCCTGAACTTAGCTCTCTTACCAAAAATTTTCTTCATCTGTTTCTGATTCTTTTCCATGTTCACATGAGCTTGATCTCTAAGCTCTTGTAATTCCATAAATTATAGATAACGAATCTGCAATGGTTCATTCTCAAGTAGTTCCATTTGATGTAGAAAATATAAGGTATGTAACTCAACTGAAATAGGCATTCTTGCTTCTCTTCCATAAACAAGATTGTATGGTGAATTTCCAACTGATCTTTTAGGAGTCACTATTTTAGCCCAAAGTGTTGAATTCAACATTAGATACCAAGCTCTCTGGTTATGTTTGAGTTTTCTTCACATGATCCTTAAAATATTCTCGTTAGTACTTTTAGCTAACTCGTTACCTTGTGGGTAATAATTAGAGAATGTACTTAAATAAATTATTTGTTTCATAACCCACTTTGTTACCTTGGAAACCAAGAAAAGATAAGGCATTAATTTGAAATTATAGTTGTTCGAACATCAAATATATAAACTATACCTTCATAAAATTATAGTATCGATGTTTCGTTAGCATCTTTCAAATATATTGCTTTACTCTAGTGTGTAAAGTAATCTGTAGAAGCCATAATCCACTTGTGTCCTTGTTACGAAGGTGGGTTTATCATGCCAATAAAATCAAGACCCCATTGCATGAAAGGATGATCCACTGAAATAGGTTGTAAGGGCACTGAAGCTAAAGGCTATTTTACAACAAAGAAATGACATTTCTCAGATCTTTTGATCCATTCAAAGAAATATTTGAATAAGATGGGGCAATAGTAACCAGCTTTCATAATTTTCAAGGTTGTAGTACGTTTTGAAAATTGACCTCCTATAGATCCTTCATGGAATTCAGATAATAATTTTGAATTATATCGTAATAAACACACTGCAACAAGTTTTCGTTTATATATCTTTTGAGTAACACACCATCAATGAAAACATCAGGTACATCTTGTAGCCTAAAAGGACTTTGTTTGTTCTTGTCCATATGTTTTATACAAGTGCCATGTTGTAGATAGTTAACTAAATCAGTCATTCATCTTGATTCATTAAGTTCTTGAATAAGCTCAGGTTGCTAATTTTCTATTTGTACCATGCTATGTGATTGTTGATACATAACTTCAACATGTTGTTGTGGATCCTTTGATTCTACAGCTTGATGTTTTTCCATATCAGAAATCAAGTGTTCACATAAGCCTTTTCCTCTTACTATTTTCAACACAATCAACATCGTATTCCATGTTCAATATCCATATTCTCTCTTCTCATTCAATTCTTTATTTAACAAGAAATATTTCACACTTGGATGAGAAACCAGAACATGTATCTTATTGTTTGAAAGCATGTACTTAAAATTATTTAGTCCTCTGACTACTGAAAGTACTTGTTTTTCAAGAAAATGTACCTTGTTTCGTAATCATGAAAACTTTGTCCAAAGAAAGCAATTGGCTGCTCAATATTTTCATCATTAACCTGAGTTAATATGGTTGAGATTGTTTCAGCTCCTTCAAGTGCATACATTGTAAAATCTTTATCAAAATTTGGATTTGCAAGAGTAGGAGCTTGAGAAATGATTGTTTTAATTACTTCAAACCCTTCTCTCCCTTCACTGGTCCAAGAGAAAGTCTTCTCTTTCTTTAACATAGTTGTCAATGGTTTAACCAATGCTGTAAAATCTAGAACAAATCTTCTAACAAAGTTGATTTTTCCCAGAAAGGTCTGTAATGCCTTCTTGTGATGAGGCAATGATAGCTGTGATATGGCTTCAATTCTGAAAGGTTCAATTGCTAAACCTTGTTTAGAAAAAATATGACCAATAAATTTACCTTGTTGTACTGGAAATATAGATTTCTTGGGATTCAACGATATTCCAAACTGTCTACATGACTTAAAAGTCTACCTTAAATATATTAGATGTTCATCAGAATTTTTTGAAAATATGGTAACATCATCCAAATAAACCAGTATGCATTTATTTAATAAGCTACAAAAATCCATGTCCATTGCACATTGAAACGTTGCACCAACATTTGAAAGGTGAAAAGACATTCTTTTGTAAGCATAAGTACCCCACTTGGTGGTAAAAGTTGTTTTGTACCTATCTTCTTCTCGGACAAGAATCTAATTGTATCCACTATAACTGTTCAAAAGAGATAGTCTATCAGAACCAGAAATTATTCTCAAGATCTGATCCATTTTAGGTAGTGGATAATGATATTTTAATGAAGCCTTGTTAAGATCTCTAAAATCCACACATAATCTGATTTCTCCATTCTTTTTCTGAATCGGAACAAGATTGGCTACCCAACTTGAATGCTTAACTGGAAAGATAATACCTGATTCAATCAGCTGAGATAACTCTTTTCTCATTAAAGCCTCTATCTTGGGATTTACAAGCCTATTGTTTTTCCTAACTGGTTTGGAATTTAGCTATAATTCAATGGTATGTTGTGCCAAACTTAGATCAAAAACTTTTAGATCTTGGTATGTCCAAGAAAAAACATCCTTAAATTCCTTACAAATATTGATGAAGGAATTTTTCTCAGCTAAGGAATATAACTTTCCAAGAAATAATTTTTTTCCATCATCAACTGAGATATCCTCATAATTGTCTGCATGTGTTGACATCTTTGTTTTGTCTTTCCTTAACTGATCATCAGTGTTGAAGATGTCTTCCAATGTGACCAACCCTTGAGGTAGTTTATTGTCTTTAATTGAACAATCTGGTCACCATATAAATGTTGCATTTTCTCTTGATTTACTGCAGAAAATTCAGCTTCTTGCTGGAAAAACCTGTAAATATGTTCGTCATTTTCAAAAACTTTCCAATTCAAATCATTATCGGGTATAGAAGGCCTGACAATCAGCTTTATGTGACGCTGAATCTTGTTATTTTTAATCTATTCCAACACTTCAAAACTAACACCAATTGCTGTCAAGTCTATCCACATAGTTTGTTTTTGTTCTTGGAATGGAATGGATATTAATAGCATCAAAATCTTCCATTAAATTTGAAACTCTATGTTTGTAAGACTTCATTAATGGATTCTTACAAACATTGAAATTTCTTACTTGATTGATAACCAACTCAGAATCACCAAAAATATGTAACATGCTAATACCTCTCTTTCTGGCCCAAAGTAAGCCATGAATTAATGCTTTGTATTCAACTACATTACAAGTACACAAAAATTGGAGACTCAAAGCTGAGAAATACCTTTCATTTGTGGGGGAAGTGAGCATCAAACTTAGCTCCTTGTCCTTTCTTGTTCTTAGCTCCATCAAAATGAAGCTTCCAAATCCCTTTTGCTACATTTTTTGTTTTGGACAGCAAGGGAATTGGTGTGTTTTCCTCATGCAAGAAATACACACCAAACAAATGTTCTTCAACTTCTTTGAAAGGATCATGAGCATGTTCTTCATGTGTATTTTCATCCATGAATAGATTAGAAACACCATCTAGTGCTGAAACATGAGTTGTATTATCGAAATCAGACTGGTCTATGGCTGCATAATTAGCTAATGCATTAGAAGCATGAGGCTCGATATGAAATCTAGCCAATGGTTCAGAATTGATAGTAACTTTGGTCCCATAACGTGTAGTAAAGAACAAAAAGGACCAATTTGAAGAGAGATAACCTCTTATTTTTGTTGTGAAATCTCTTGATAAACATAAAGCAAAGTAAGGAGGTAAATCTACAATAGTAACATCTTGTAAAATGGAAATGTTTCGACAAGCATATAATGTTACCTCCATGATTTTTTATGACACCAACTATGTTAGTTGCAGTCCCATCAAGTTGTAGCATGCTCTTCTCTGGTAGGTTCATACTGCACAGACCCAACTTTTCCACAATTACTTTTGGCATAACTGTGCTACTTGCACCACTGTCAACCATGCAGTTATGAACAAGATGATCTCCAATAATCAGAGATAAATAAAATGGTGGTAGATTATCTTGATATCATGAGCATTTAATAACTTTTGAACCATCTATTTAAGTTCTTTAATGCGGTTCTGTTGCATTGTTCTAAGGACCATGTCTGTTTTTTGAACTTCCTTTTCTGCTATTTTTGAAGAAATCTACAGCTTAGCTAGTTCATGAGAAAGCAACTCCTGCTATCCTAGGATACTTCGAGCATCCCACATTGAGATATTAACATAATGCTTTTTTCATTACATCAAAAATGTTAAAAGATGCAACAATTTTAGAAACAGATTCTACTATTTTAGCATAGGATTTGGCAAAAATGACTCTATTTTAGCTAGCTTTTGATATCTGAGGTATGAAAAATCCTTCTTGGATCAGGTTGCATAATGACTTTGGTTGGTCCTTTTGAATTGGAACACTTTCTATTTTCTGATAAATAAAAGGACTATTAGCTTTTTATTGACCTATAGTTGTTATTTTATCAGTGACTATGGGAAGAAAACCCTATTTTGTTATTTTCCTCTCTCTAAGCCTTTTCTTCAGCTCTAGTAATAATTGGAATAAAATCATCATCACTAAAACTAGCCAATTTCTATTCAGGTTCTTTTTAAACATGAGTTTCTTGCTTCCCACCCTCCATTTGAGGCATGAACAATGTCTCAGGTTGAGGTTGTGCAACAAGGCTTATATTCAGGATATCATTTGGGTAGTTGGAAGCTGTATGAGGTTAATTACAAGGTTAACACCATTCTTCTATAGCCATATTAACTATGACTAAAGCATTAGATGAACTAGGAGCCTTTGGGTAGAATTACCTTTATTGATATGGTTGTTTATAATTTTGATTTTGTTGATAAGGCTACCTATTTTGTTGGTTTTGCTGATAAGGACCTTCATAAGGCCTGCTAGGTAATGTAAGTCTATTTTCAATCTGAGTTAGCTTGTTTCCCATAGTTTGCAAAGATTTAAACACATCATCTAATGGGGCTACAATACCAGGTTCTATAATGCTAGTAGGCTGTGAAATAAGTGCCAAATATGACAAAAAAGGCATTTAAGGCCTTGCTACCAATTTACCAGCTTGAATAATACTATTTCATGTTGGATAGCAATAACATAAGCTTCTAGGAGAGTATATCCTCTCATATATTGAATCATAGTTGAAATATATGTGTTCAGGGCTCTAAAATAATAAAGAAAAGTATGGTCAACTTGATGCTTGACACTTGCTGGAATTATTTCCCAAGTTCTAGCAAAACGGATATTAAAACTTGCCATAAATTCATGAGGAGCTCTCTTAATTATAGACAGTTGTTCTATGTGGGATAAATGATCTAAATTATCTTGAAATTGTTTGAGAAATTTACCACCTAACTCATCCTAAGTTCTTATTCTTCCAATCTCTAATTTTCTATAACATTGCAAGGCTTTCCCTTTAAAGGATGCAGCTACAAGTATCAAGGCAACATCTTCATGTCTTATGTTATGGAATGCAGATAGGGATGCAACAACTTTGATGTGCTCTGTAGCTGTAACTTGATTTTCACCAGTGAATGAAGGTAAAAATTTCATGGCAGCATTAGGAATATCAAGATAAACTATAATTACTAAAGGAATGCCATTTGTAAAGGTCAAAAAATCCCTAGGTTGTTGAGTAGCCATTTGAAAAAATTGGACCTAAATAAAAAAATTGATACCTGGTGAAGGAGTATTAGGAGGAGGGTTGTTAAAACCAGGCCTATTATAACGTAGGGTGTTACCAACTCTTCTTATTCTTACAGAATTTAAAGGAAAAAAAATAAAATCAAAAGGAATTTCTCTTACCGATGATCTTCTAGTCACTTTAGACATGGAACATGCTGCAAAACTAGTCTGAAATTAGCCTTAGGAAGTTGCCAAATAAATATTTTAATCTTTAGAATAAGTTACTGCAACTTGTTGCTCCATAAGTAACCTTTCTTTGCTATGAATCTATTGTAAATTCTTGTAATTCTTTCATACATCTTATTCATTATCCCACTAGGTGTGCTAGAAAATGTTATCTTTTAAAAGTGTACCCTGTAGAGAGATGACTGCAGGTGTTCTAAGATTTATTTGGATCTCTCTATTTTTTATATACAATGGAAACACCTCAAGTCTGTGGGTATACCTATTGTCGAGGTGTGTCTCCAATATCAAGGTTAGTTCCTTTTTGATGTATCCTAAACTAATTTTTTGGGGGTTTGGGGGTAAAATGTTGGCTGTAAATGAATTGAAAAATGGGGTGATACACAAAACTTATTGAGGGCTTTGACTCAGTACATGCACAAATATTTGAGAATGGATTCTGGATTACAAAACTAATAGTTTTCAGCAGAGTATTAAGGCAAAAATATTGATGTATTGAGGGAAAAATTCACAACAATAACTTTATGATAACCATACACACTAATATTATGCAGAAATAACTAAATTTGCAGTAAGCTAAGATGATCAATCGGGGAATTTTGACATTCACAAGAAATAAGAAAGTATACATGACATTGTAAATAATTGGAAAGGAAGAAATCAACTCTCATTGAAAAGGAAAAACTGGTAAAAATCTTCTTCAGTACACTCTTATGTCCAAAAACGTCCTCCCTCTATGCTTTGCGAGTGCAGATAATATATAGTAAAAATTAGTCGTCATACCCTTCCCAAAAAATAGACTAAAAATTACACTCTCTCATGCATCCTATTTTTATCCTTTATCATGAATAAATAAAGGAATAAAACTAATCATGCTAATACAATGAGGCATTAATAGCATGTTATCCCAATTTTGCCCCACGGGTAAAATTGGTCAAGCAAGACCCCACACAGAAGAAGCCAGAGAACTCACATTCAAATCCAACAATTAGGTAACAGAGGGATTCTACAATGGAGGAGTATGGTCTGCGAAGGATCAAACGACCCCACACAAAAGAAATCTAAGAGTCCCTTCCATCGCACAAGCCCACATTTCAAATCTAATGATTAGGTTTCAAATGGGATCAAAAATGGAGAACCAGGGGCTCAAAAGGGGAAAACAATGTCAAGGAAACCAGAGACTCAAAGGAGGAAGACAAGGAAAGGCTCAAAGTCTTTAGGCTTCACACAAGATTCTGATCAGGCTTTAATTTGTTAAGTATGGAGGAGACAACGGAAGTTGCCACGTGTCCAAATGGTGCACCTCTAAATATTGAAGTAAAATCTTGAGACTCAAACAAGTTCCTAGCCTCCACGTGTCCCAGGCTCAAAGAGGGGTAGAGTCAATAGCTAAAAATTCAAAAGGCAGATAGGGCGGGCCTAAAATGACTAAGTATAAAGGTGTCAGTGGAAGAAGCCATTTGTTTACAAGACGCTCCTTCAAAGGTAAAATCCTGAGTGGGTTTCTAAATGAGCGTTGGCATTCCATGTGTCCCAGGTCCAATAAAAAATAGTGTCGGGGTTGAATAGTCAAAGCAGAGGCAGGCCATGATGTGAAATTGATAGCTTATCTAATATAGATAAGCAACAATTACATTATATAATTGTACAAATCAATAAGAGACAATGTTGCAAAATGAAGACAATAACATAAACACAAAATAAGAGCAAAAATATAATAAACACACTATATTATTGATTGAATAATTTGGAGCCATTACATGATGAGAGAGCTTACAATATATAGCCTTTCCATTTCCTATAAACAAGGAGATGAGGCCTACCAATATTATCCCACTAATCTCTCGTAGAGAATCTCTCCTATGATCATTCACCACTATTCTCTCATATATCCCACCAATATCTCCACACACAATAATCTACATGAGTTGTTTATTCAACAAACTCACAACTTGTACAATATCCTATATTATTAATAATGAGTTTTTTTATGACTCATATTAATAATATTACAATCTTTTATTTTTCTCACACTAATATGATATTAATATAACAATATTAATATCTTACTAACACACTAACTTATTAATGTAATATATGAATATTACATTTAACTATTATAAACAATAATGTGAGCACTAATTTCCTAACAGGCCGGTGGCCGAAGCCAAGTGTCAGAATGACGCTACTTCAAAAGTAAATTTTGGGCCAGAGACTCAAACATGCACCAGCCCTCCACGTGTCTACGATTGGACTTATGGTCCCATCAAGAAAAATGACTTAGCCAAAAACAAAAATGAACAGAGCAAGCCGTAGAAGGCACCATGTGTCTCTTCGGTGCATCTTCAAAAGGTAAATCTAAAAACTGTCAACAAACACGCTCCAGCTCGCCATGTGGCCATGTTGAAAAGTCAAAGTGGGAAGGTGGGTCATCGGAGGAAATTTAAAATTTTTCCCCGAGAAGGCATAAAGTGAAAAAAAAAACCGCACTTCCGTTGATGCCCAAGAAGCCATGTGTCAAGCCTTAATTGAATGCGAGCTCGCAGGCCTCGGAGAGACATTTAGCGCAAATGAAAAATGCAGACCAGTGCGCCCGAAGATGATTTTTTGGAAAAATGATTTGCGGGGCTGCAGGGAATTTCTTACATTTTGTATTTTTTGTGTCAAAATCCACAAAGTGAGTGTTGGGCCTGTGGACCTATTCTGCTAAATGGTTTTTGTAATATTTGTACAGACCTGACTTAAACACTCAAATGAACATATCTTTCGATCCAGTGCCTGAAATACAACAAATTTGGCACCATTGGAAAGGTCTCGACCTCGTCTACACCATGGAAACATGAAAGTTTAATTTTGAAAAGGTTAGGTGGGTGAAAATGGGATAACATCTTTCAGGCCATTAATGCAGAATTCAATTACTTTAACTACTAGATCAGATTTGATTTGATCTGCCATTCTTCCTTCTTCAACATGCTAGACAGACATAGTAGGAAAAATTTATAGATTGTGGGTGGATCCGCAATGGACATTGATGGTTGGTGGTTGGACTTTAGGAGAAGATTCAAGTTTCTCTTCTTTCCCTCCAATTTTCATCACCTATATATTGTAAACACTTCTCATTTGAGAAGGGCGAGACATTCTAGGTGTGGGGAAACTCTGTCAAAGTCATTTCTCGACTCCATTTGAGCTATAAGCCTTCTCTTACAGCCTAGAGAGTGTATTTGTTCCTTTGATTACCGCATGTAATAGTCTGTGCACCTTATAGAGTGATAAAATCTTGTTTCGTGGCATTTTTCAACCGTTGGAATTATTTTTTTGTTTCCTTGTGCCTCTCTATGTCATGTTTTCTCTCTGTGTATGTATTTCATGTTTGCAGGTGTAAGATGTCATGCTTCATGGAGTTTCAATGGCAGATTTGGGTCTTGGCATATGTTACTTCTATCTGACCTCCCTTAGTTCCCTTTTCCCTGTATCATTCTCCTTTAACAATGTATCTCACCACTTCCTTTTCTAGTGTATCACCGCTTAGTGTAGGCACTTTCAGCTTCTCTCTCTCGTTGTCCCCTTAGAATGGTTAGATTAGGATTACTTAGATTCTACTTGAACTGAAATAGCTTGTGACAAGTAGATTAGGAAGCAAGAACCAACTTTCTCTGGAGGTCCATCTCAAGTTTTGCAAGTCCCACAGCTTGAGAGATGGTCCCATGTTGTGCAATCACACTAAATTTCCCACACACATCAGGACATTCAGGGGTGTTATGATTCTACACTAATAGTTTTGGCATGCCCGATGGGACAAGTTTGAAGCACTTTACCACTTCATTTCATCAAGTTGATGTGTTCTTGGTTGGATTCATCCTTTAGAGTTACATTCAAAGCACACCTGGTGACTCCATCTATTCAATAACTCAGTAGACCTTTTCCATCCATTTCCACCCATTTCTATCTAGTTTTCTTTTTCCATCACTTTCATTTTCTCCCATTCCATGAAGTTGTACAATCATGACTTCATTTCCATATTAGAACTCACATTTATAGGAACAACAGTACATTCCACCTCCAATGCATTTTTCAATTCATCCAAATCATCATTATGATCAGAACCAGAACCATTATGCATACCCATATGAGCAGGGTCAAAGCTAGTTTGGCCATGGAGTTTATCAAGAACAAGGGGAGGCATACAATAGTGACATCTACATGGAAAATTCTGGTTTGCTGGAGAATATTCAAGGAATGGAGGCTAACATGGTGCAATCCTAGGGGTACAACATAAATGAAGGAATTTAGGATTAGTTGTAGGGCACCCTATCCATGAGGAGCCCCTTTTCCAAGACATTACAGCCATCAAGAGAAGGTTGACTTCATGGTTGAAATGCTTCCTCAACTTGCACAATGGATTGAGGATATTGAGGCTTATAATTTGGACATAAGAAACCTTGTCAATGGGTAAGTCCACCACCTCCTAGCTCTTAATTTCCTCTTTCTCAAAATTCATCATTTTAGCATGATCAAGAGTCAAGCCCCTAAATTGCTGCCCCAAGTGTTGATTTATTTTCTCCATCTCCTAGTCTTCCATCCCATCTCAGTTCTTCTTCCCTTTTACCTTCCAAGTAATCATTCCATCCAAGTAAACAAGAATTTCCACCCTCCTCCCCATCAAAAATAATTACAAATCTGGTTGAACCCCAACCTGTCACTCCTCTTGTTTTCCCAAGTCCATATTATGAAGAGATTCAAGAATCCAGTCAAGAAGAACACCAAGAAGAGGAACCCAACAGTGAAGAAAAGATAGAAGATCTGAAGCATTAGGATTCTAGGTTTAGGTTTATAAAGATCCCCTTGATGGTTAAGCCAACAGAGGAGGTCAAGGTTGAAGAACTAGTGGTGGCTGAGGCTGAGTTTTAGTAGAGAAGGAACAAAAACAAGAAGAGCAAGATCAAGAGTCTGTTTCCTCTGAATGTAGTGTCCCTAATGGCACTCTATCTGAAGAGGATGTTGATCTAATCCAATCTACACAACTAGTTAATGAGGAGGAATAATAAGCTCTAAGCCCCATTGAAGAGGATTGGTTGGGAGAGATCAAATCCAAATTGAATCCACTCAATGAAGAAAGCATTATTTGATATTGCTTACTTTCATTTCAAGGGCCTGATTTGGTTGATGAACCCATGATGAAGGAAGACCATACAGTTTCAGAGGCTCCAAGTGTGGATTAGGCTACAGAAGAACCTTCAGTTCTTCCTCCCACTTCATCCCCTCTAATCTCTAATGTTGAAGAGGAGTTTGAGCTTTCAAAATTCATGTTGGAGGATGAAGGGAACCATGGTGAGAAAGTTACAGATCAAGAGGACACCATGGAGGAGGTTGAGCACATGCAATAGGACAACAAGGAGAGAAATTATTTGTCTGACTTGGAGGATTGCTTTGATGGAGAGGAGCCTGAGGAAATTACATCATTTTCTCCTCCATCATCCACCTTCCAAGCACATGAGCCTGCTGCCATGGAGGAGGAAATTCAAGGACAATAACCTGCACTTCATGACATCTCTCTAGAACCAAGGTTGGAAGACAAAAGTCTTCCATGTTCTTCACAGGAGAAGGAAGAGAAAAGTCAAGAGGATGTCATCATCCCTCTCACACCATCCATCTAGGAAGGTCAGCAAGAAGACTCCATTCTTGGAGTTAAATTCAGAGGACCAGGGAAAATTCAAAGGATTAGACCATGCCCTAATCAGATACTTGGCTTCATTGGAGCCAAGGGAGAAGCCAAAACTAGTCATGCTTACTTCAGAGCATGAGGATGAGTATCAAAGTGCCAAGGGTCACCATGAACACCTCTTGGAGTCCAATGCAAATCAGTAGACTTAAGGAGGTATTGTATGGTTTCCAGTTGATACCTTGATGATTTGGGTGGAGGACTGGTTTATGCTCATTTTTTCACTCATCTGGAAAGCCATATTCAGTGACAAACCATTTACATGGCCACTTCTTTTGAGAAAAGGAAGCTACTTCTCCCTACCAGTTAGAAGATTTGTTTAAAGTCCCTTTTCTCTCTAGTTAGTGTAGGAGTAGGAGTATATTTTGTTTTCAGCAGAAGAAGTGCTTCTGCACACTCTACATGTTTCGTTAGAAGAATGTATGATTTTATTCTTTGTACATAATTTTGTTTGCATTGCTCTAGAGGTGTAAAGGCCAGGCCCTTCAGTATTCACGACAGAGAGACCTATAGTTTCTTGTAATAGTTGCTAGTTTCAAATAAAACAAAAATATAGAGCAACTAAAATTAGGTCTCGAGGCAGTCCATTTCCAAAAAAGGTTCAAGGTCGCTAAGCAAGCAGTTGGGCTCACAACAGCTTGAGGATCAGGTTTTCAAAGCAAAAGGATAAATATCAGGCTATTATTCTTGACTCCATGCCTAATGGATGCTTCAAGGCTACTGGTCCCTTCATCTAGCAGGAAGATGTTCTCATGAGTCACCAAATTGTTATCCCAATTTTTCCCCCCGAGTAAAATTGGTCAAACACGACCCCACACATAAGAAACTAGAGAACTCAAATTCCAATCCAACAATCAGGCAATAGAGGGACTCTACAATGGAGTAGCAGGTTCTTTAAAGGATCAAACAACCCTGCACCAAAGAAATCTAAGAGCCACTTCCGTCGCACGAGTGCATGTTTCAAATCTAACAATCAGGTTATAGACAGGATCGAAAATGGAAAACTAAGGGCTCAAAAGGGGAAAATAATGTCAAGGAAACCAAACACTTAAAGGAGGAAGACAGGGAAAGGTTCAAAGTCTTCGGGCTTCACAAAATATTCAGAGCGGGCTTAAAATGGCTAAGTATGGAGGAGATGGCAGAATTTGCCATGTGTCCAAATGATGCACCTCCAAAGATTGAAGCCAAAGTCAGACACTCAAACAAGTGCCAAGCCTCCACATGTCCTAGGCCCGAAGAGGGGTAGCGTCAACAAATAAAATTCAAAATGCAGATAGGGCGGGATTAAATTTACTAAGTATAAAGGTGTCAGTGGAAGAAACCACGTGTGGACATGATGCTCCTTCAAAGGTAAAATCCTGAGCAGGTTTTCAAATGAGCACGGGCCTTCCATGTGTCCCAGGTCCAAAAAAGGGATAGAGTCGGGGTTGAATAGTCAAAGCAGAGGTAGGCCAGTGGAGGGAGCCAAGTGTTAGCATGACGCTACTTCAAAAGTAAAATTTAGGCCAGAGACTCAAAATTGTGCCAGCCCTCCACGTGTCCAGGGTCAGACTTATGGTCCCACCAAGAAAAACAAGTTAGTAAAAAACAAAAAGGAACAGAGAAAGCCATGGAAGGCACCATATGTCTCTTTGGTGCATCTTCAAAAGGTAAATCTAACAACGGTCCCCAAACACGCATCAGTTTGCCGTGTGGCCATGTTGAAAAGTCAAATCTAGAAGGCAGGTCGTTGGAGGCAATTTGAAATTTTTTCCCCGAGAAGGCACAAAGTGAAAAAATAATCCACACCTCCATTCATGCCCAAGGATCCACCTGTCAAGCCTCAATTACATGCGGGCCAGCGAGCCTGGGAGTGAATTTTTACCCAAATGGAAAATACAGACCAACAGGCCCGAAGATGGGTTTTTGGAAAAATGAATTGTGGGGCTATGGGGCATTTCTTGCATTTTGTATTTTTTGGTGTGAAAAGGCATAAAGTGAGTTTCGGGCCAACAGACCCGTTCTGCTAACTAGTTTTTGCCATTTTTGCATGGACCCAGCTAAAACATTGAAATGAACATATAGTTTGATCCAATGCCCAGAATTCAAAAAATTTGGCACCATTGGAAAGGTCTCGACCTTGTCTATGCCATGGGAACATGAAAATTTAATTTTTATGAGGTTATGTGGGTGAAAAATGGGAGAACATATTTTAGGCCATTAATGTAGAATCTGATTGCTTTAACAACCAGATCTAATTTGATTCAATCCGATGTTCTTCCTTCTTCAACACACTCAACAGACATAGACCGACAGACTCGATAGATTTTGGGTGGATTCACAAGGGGGAATTAATAGTTGGTGGTTTAACTTTAAAGAGAAGGATAGAGCTTCTCTTCTTTCCCTCATGATTTTCATCGTCTATATATTGTAACATTTCTCATTTGAGAAGGGAGGGACATTCTGGGTGTGGGGAAACTTTTTCAAAGTCATTTTCCAACTCCATTTGAGTTGTAGGCCTTCTCCTACACCTGGAGAGCATATTTTCCCCTCTGAGCACCACATGTAATAGTCTGTGCCCCTTATAGGGAAATAAAATCTTGTTTCGTGGTATCTTTCAACCCTTGGAACTATTTTGTTGTTTCTTTGTTCTTCTCTATCTCGTGTTTTCTCTGTGTGTATGTATTTCACCTTTGCAGGTGTAAGATGTCCTGCTTCGTGGAGGTTCAATGGAGGATTCGGGTCTAGGTCTGTGTCACTTCTGTCTGACCTCCCTCAAGTCCCTCTTCCCTATTTCATTCTCCCTCAACAAAGTATTTCTTCAGTTCTTTTTTTGGTGTATCACCACTTAGTGTAGGCTCTTTCACTTTATCTCTCTCCTTGTCCCCTTGGAATGGTTAGATTAGGAATAGTTAGATTCTACATGGACTGGCGTAGCTTGTGGCAGGTAGATTAGGAAGCAAGAACTAACATTCTCTGGAGGTCCATCTCAAGTTTTGCAAGTCCCACAACTTGAGAGATGGTCCCATGTTGTGTAATCACACCAAATGATGTACACACATTAGGATATTTAGGGGTGTTGTGATTCTGCACTAACATAACCTTGTTTACAAAAATACAACTCAGTCAAACTACAGTTGACTATTCTATTTTTGAATAAAGTTGGGTGAATAATTTTGCTAATAATAAACTTTACTTGATGATAAAATCTTCTCCAATTCATACAAGTTATTTCTTCTAGCTGATGATGTGGCATATGCAACTTGATCCTCTTGTAATTGCAAAAATATCACTTTAAATTGCCCCTAGGATGCACATGCAAAAATAATCTCCCTGCAAGTAAAAAAATAGTGTTTGATTTGTATTATTTCATAAGAATATTCCACTTGTACTAATGGGGCCCACCTGCATGAGAATTCTTTTATCCTTTACAAATTATGTAACCCTTGTGACAACTCGCCTAAGTGGGGAAAACTATGATCATGATGCAAAATCACCTTCCTTGCATGAAAAATTGTCACTTGTGCTTCTTTATTCCATTCAAATATATTAAGGTAATTTGAATTGTTTTAAGGGATGTTCAATTTTTTGACCTGACATAGGTATGCATATTATTTTACCATTTCATGTCATCATGGGTTGAAAAATGTGATCACTTTGATTAACTTCACTAGAGCATAGTCATGTCACTATAGTCATGAGCCTAATTTGATTTGGTCGGCATATTAGACGTTAAACCAATTTTGGAAAGATCATTGCATACATATTATTTGGTCAGAATTTTTTGGAATATACGGTTTTGAATATTTAGACTTTATAAGGTTAATTGCAATGATAAAGTTCTAATTGGGCTGGCTCCACGGTGACTCACCCCTTCGCATACATATCACTGACATTTGATTTAACCCTGATTAGAAAAGGAAATCAGAAATTTCACTATGATCATTGTTTACCTGTAGCATTTGATATCTATCATTGATCTTTAAATCCGTGATTACGGTTTACATTTTGTAATAAACATGGTTGGTGCTTTGTAAGACATTGATCTTTATACCTTTGAATGTTAATCATCGATCCTATGTCTTTAAGAAATGTGAACCTATGTTGGAGTTGGAAAATGTTTATGTCGTTGATCTTCTATCACCTTTTATATCATTCATCAATGCATTACTCGGTAGTTGGCTTGGGTTATCATTTCCAATTGTTGGATCATGTACCTTCATATCTACACTGTTGATGACAACTTTGGGGGAGTTAAGCTTGAGATGTTGATTTTTGAGTTGGGTAGAAGGAAAAGAAACCTAATGTTTGTTCATTATGCATTTCTCACTCTGCAGGTGAATCCCTGGCAAAATTTCGTTAGGTTACCATTGTTGATATTTATTGAGCTCAGTTTCTTCTGATAAATAAGTTTTCTAGGCTCTCTTGCATTTTTATTTTCATTTTTTTTGATCTGTTTATTGCTTCTGAGTGTGATTTGGTTGATGTTTGATGTTATCTTTGTAGCCTTAGAGCTCGTAAGTTCATAGTTATGGATTTTGGTGCTCAATTCGAACTGTGTTATGTGGTCTTCATAAAATGAAAGGATGAGCTTTCTGTGTCTACAAACTTATAACTTTTTCATTGTTATTTTATAATTTGGAACTGATACTTCAGAAACATTATGCTTCTATGGATTTAGAATAAAATTGTGTAAAATCTAAAGGAGGTTGTTATTTGAAGGTGATCCTCTTGTTCCTCAAGTTATAACTTTTCTCCCTCATTCATCTTGGCTTAGTTATCACTATCATTTCGAAATGCTTGTGTTTGTCTGCATCTTCTTGTATAACCTTGATCTCTGAGCTCGAAACTAATTTTGGGTCTTCATCATTCTCATTTCCACTTGATATCAACAAGGGTTTCAAAATATTTGATGATAATTGTACTAGTAAGTTAATTTCTTTTGATTATTCCTGTAAAATCTCAATAGATCTGCATATTTCTATTTTTATATCTAAGGCATTTGGCCACTATTTATTTGCGAAGTTTTAAATTATGAATCTTCATTGTACTTCATTGTGAGCTATGGGTTATCCCTGAGTTTTGAAACTATTTATATTTAACTCAGTCTTTATACCTCTATTATAATGGCATATTGTTAGTGTTGTTATGTATATTCCAGTTCATCCGAGTTCTTGGGCTTCTAATGTATGAATTTTGATTTCCTGCTATGAAATTGGTCATCTATTAAGAAGACTTGGCCGTCATTGATGTGGTATGAGCTCTTATTTCCTGAGCATGTAGTTTAGTTACATTTTCTTGTGTTTTCTATAAATGGTAATCAATTCCAAATTTGGAAAAATCATTCTATTCATTCACTACTCTCTGCAAATTAAGGGGTTTTCACGAACTTGACCTTTCTTGTAAGTCATCCTGCCTTGCATATTAACACTTCTATGTGCAAATAAAACTGGGTTCACTTTCCTTTTCGAAATATATCTTCCCTTGGTACATTATGTTCCTTCTGTCCATGGACGTATTTGTTTGAGTTGTAACTGCCAAATGTCTAGTTAAAACTTGATACTCTTGTATTGTCTATTCTATGCATCTTGATGACATCCTCTTGAGTAATTATTTACTTATTTTCTTCAATGATCATAGCTGTAAGTGCATATCCTTTCCTCTATCCTTGATGTCCAAGTGAATAATTCTACTTAACTTGTTTAATAAAAATATCCTAGATCTCATGTAGCTTTGTAGACTCGAAAATATTGTGTTCATGTACAGAAATATGGAGCTCCTGAAACTACTATAGCTTATACAAGAGGAATCTAAAATACTTGAATTGTTTTTTCTTTTGTAAGGTTGTTTTCCCTTTTTCACAATCTAAAATCTAACAATGAATTCCAGGGAATATGTGTTCTAGTTGTATTTGACATTTACTTGCTCACTCCTGACTAGTTTTCAATGCATGAAGTTTGTACAACCACATCTGAAAATAAAAGTTAGAAAATTAAAATGCAACAAGCCTCTCCTTTTATCTTTAACTGATTATCTTCTAATGATATGCTTCCGAAAGTATAACTTTGATATGTATATTCGGTCCACTGGTTCTCTGATCTTGAAAACTCTTGATTCTTCTCAGTGATCCATGATTCCCATACTTCACAAAATGAAGAAGTTTGTTTCTTAGTTGCAAAAGAAAACTGTACTTGATGCTTGATCACAAATAGCTTGTAAATTCACTTTTTTTTTCTATGAGCTTATTGTTTCCACTCCTTGAATAACTAGCAAATATATGCTAATGATAGAATTTGTGATTATATGCCAATTTCAAAGACAATCGCATCCATATTTTATTGCTCCATACTCCTGAACTCTCTTGCCTACTTCAACTCATGCTGGTTAAATGGTTTTGCGTGAATTAAATTTATCCCAAAGCTTGCCTTTTCATACATATTTCCTTAAGCATTGTGACTCCACACTATACTCTCTAATATTCATGCATTGAAACAGACTGTTCAATTTCTCAATAGGACTGGTTGCCTCCATTTCTTGCTTCAAACTTTGCATTTTTTATAATTTTTCCTTTTAGTCAAGATACATGTTGAACTATTTTGTTTATTTGACTCAAAAAAGACAGTATGTATTGAAGATGTTCATTGTGTAACAAATTTTTCCAAGTTTGGGATTCTTAAACCATATTGATACAAAATTCCTATCATAATTTCCATATCATGCTTTTATTTGCTAAAGAATGGTTCCTACTAAAATATGTTATCTTCATCTCTTATGTACCTCTCCCTTCAGTTCACTTTTTTGGATTGATCCTTTGTGACTTGTAATTGCACTTGTATTATTTGACTCTGAATTTGATTATGTAGCTATATACTGAATTGGTTGCATTCTGTGTTGTATCTCTTCAATATAAATCACCCTCTGCATCCTTATTTCTATTGTAACTGAATTTTTTCTCTATCATGAAGTAACTTGTATTTATCTAAATCTATAGCTTTGACTATACAATGTATTATCTCCTTTCTGCATACTATTTGATTTCCTACAGCTATCAAGCATGTATTAGTTTGAAATAACATGATGGAAATATGAACAAATTCTATTTTACATGGTGAAGTGCTATCAAAATTTTCTCAGATTGCCTTTTCCATTTTGTTTCAGCTGTAATTTCTCTTATTCCAGTTGTTATAAATCATAGCACTAAACTTTCATTTCTTTTGTCAATTCGTACAAGCATATCTTTGCATACTTCAGCTTTTAGTTGTAACTGAAATAAATTTAATTTTTTGATTCGAGTTATAGAATGTAACACTTCTTTAATCTTGCTTGCCTCTGTGCATTTATATAAACTAGTTAGAAAACATTAGGATTTTTGGCCTCTCTTTTATTCCATCATTTTTCTCTCTCCTTCTTTCTGAGTGAATGAGTCGTGTATGCTGCTACAAAATAGGGATTTTATTAGTCATGCCTTTGATCCTCATTTAGTTTATACCTCCTAATGCTAGGAGATCCAGTTACATGAAATTAGATAGTATAATAATATGGATCAACCTCGATCTCGTGATTGATAATCTTTCTTTTTCTTTTTTTCAGGTACAATACCATTTGCTAAGAAGAGATGATGAAGATGGAACAAAGATGAGGCTGTAAATGCATAACATGAAATGAAAGAAACCCAAGGGAATGATGGGTTCTTTCATACTCTTTTCATTTCCTTTTTATGCATATGTACCTCTTACTTTAGTATTTGTAATTTATTTTTGAGTTACATCCCACGGCTTGTGTGGGAACATTTGAAATTCCTTATGAATAAAACATTGAATTCATAAACTGAGTTGTGTATTTCTTTCTACATTTAAACTTCTTATATGGACTGTATAATGAATTGACAACTCAATCACATAATTGAATGTATTAATCATGAAGGAAAGAACTTTAAAATACCTATAACTTTAACGATGAACTTTGACTATTGCAATATACAATTATGATTGATGTTCCAAAACTTAACACTTCATCTATTATCTATTTTCAGTCTTCATCAAGATTACAAATATGTCCTTTGGGGATTTATGTTCTTTTTATTAAGACAATCATGAAATTGTAGACTATGTGATTTGTTACGTTTTGTAACAGCACACATAGCTGCAAATTACATGTAGTCATTAATTAATCCAACAAAACAAATATTGGACTGAAATAATATCCCCTAGCTTAAGGTCATTTCACCAATACCATCCATTGCAACGAAGTTTCGAGCTGTCCATTTTTTCACGAGTGAAAAGTTGTCAACAACTCATTTTTCTCATTATGACCTCATACAAACTTCAATAACTTATAAACAGTACAAGTATGGAGAATTAAATACTTTGATGCTTCATTGAAAGATACCCCTACATCATCATCTCCTCGACAACTTTGGTATATCCAAATATTATCATGATTTGGTGGCAATTATCTATGTAGTCCTTTCTGACATCTCTTTTTTTCTCGCATTTTATACCTTCTAAATAAGTTAATCTACTAATCAATTGGAAAAAAAATTACTCCTCATTTTCACAAGCATGCAACCCTGGCGCACTATCTTATTATTCCCTCTTCCTTGTCTCTCATTTTGTATAGCCTTCCACCATAATTCTACATGTTCTTTTAGCTTGGTTTAATCTACTTTGGTGTGTTTGGGGTTAGTTTTTATTTCTGAAGTCAAAGTATTCTTGTATACATGTCCACCAATCTATAAATTCTTTTATGTCAAACCTCATAAATAGTCATAGCACATTCATTCTCGGTCCACAGACCATTTTGGAAATTTCTTGTAGAAATTTTTCCTCTTCTTCACCTATTACTTCAACCTTTTCTTGCATATCCTTAGAAACCCATGAATTGTGTACATCTATCCTTAATACTTTGGATTTATCATAACTTAATGCATATGGTGCCATAAATCCTCTCACATGTCTTCCACAAAAGCTTCCATTCTTGATCTCATACCACTTAAATCATTTATCACTTGTTCTAGCACTCCCATGAATGCTACATTCGATGTATTGAATGTGTATGATATGATCACTTTGACAGCTATTCTCGGAGCCATATTTTATCCTTTTTAAATATTTTCCTCTTGGTCTATGTTCTACCAATCCTTTTCTTCCAAATGTCACTGTAAGGTATGTAACCTTGATTTGATGCCAAAATGATGCCAACTGATGGGATCCAAATGACCTTAAGACATTTATAAAATAAACTCAATAGGATGATTTACTAAAAAAACTCAGTTCATTTTCATAAAAGAAAAATTCCATCCATGAAAATCAGCCCTTAATGGATTTTTAGAGTCTATAGAGTAACAAGGCGATTATTTTGAAATTTTGTTGCCTCTAATTCCCTCTCACCTCTAACTTCTTGTCTCCTAAAACAAGGTTTAAAGTATGTATTTATAAGTATTATTTCCCATCCATAAGGAATGTGAAACCCTACATAGAATTCTCTCATAATCTTGCTCAGGCCTAGATTCAAACTCCTTCCTAGGTATTTGAGATAAGTGCACCAAGAACTCCACATCATAGCTTCGTTGGCATCCTTTCTATATCTACTAATTTTTCATTTTCTAGTTATAAATGTTTCTCCATGTGCACTTTATATTTATGGATGAAATATTTTCTTGCCCCTTAATAGGTCTAGTCCAAAATCATATGATTTTATCCTACATCTCTCCTCATTTATAACTTATCAAATTTCAACACATTTCTCCCTTAAAACCTTTTGTTCACTACCATGAAAAAAAATTGTTCCCTATCTTATTAGGTGATACAATTTCGTTCTTGCACGCACTACCTTACTTGACAAAAAAATCACAAAATATATGCAATCATGTACATCTCTCAGAATGCTCCTATATCAAATAGAATATGATCACATCCTCATAAAATTTGAAGGTATGTGTTAGTTGTTTTTTATAGAGTGTTGAAGTAATAACATTTTGTACTTAAGTGTCCATCTAGTATGATTTTCGTGCAATTTAGCATTTATCTATAAGATATTCCAATAGAAATCTAAGAATCCACTTGATATCGAGGAAATAAATGGTTTTATATATGTATTCATGAGATAATTCAGCTCAAGAAACATGACTAATAGGTGTATATATCGAAAAAGAAACAAACACACACAAAGCAACCCATTCAATAATACATTATTTTGAATGAATCTAAGATGTAATATCATAAATAATAAAAACAACACTCTCATATGTGAAAATGGTTAATATCCCCTCATTTGTTTCCTCATTTACCATTATATTTATTTGATTTATTATAGTATATCTAGTAGCGGAACAAGGATTATTATTTTAAAAATATCTTATAACATTATACAACATCTTCATAAATATTATAAAATATGAATAATTTTACTGATTAGTATTTGAAAACATAAGTTACATGATTAAATATATTACATGGGATCGTTAAAAAATACATATAATTATCTATTGTGTCAAATTTATTATTCAAAGAACTTTATATAGATATTTTCCATCCCTTTTACATTATTTAGTTTTGATGTTACATTTTTTTCTTGTTGTCTTTTTTAATCTTATTTATGAACTATTTATTTATTAAACTTAAGAATGTAATTCCAAAATAACGTTTGTAAGTTGTTTTATGTCATTTTATGAATCCTATCCATAAACATTCCTTGCACACTATTTTCTATTAGTCTTCATATATATATATATATATATATATATATATATATACATTTTTCCTTCTTCGTCTTTCTTTCCCAAAACTACACCAATGGAATTATTTGAGGCATCTATTTGGATATGAAATGGATTCTCCCAATTAGGTCCTCTCTATATTGGGGAAGTGATTAATTTTTATTTAATTTCTTCAAAACCATGCTGACACCTTTTATCCCAAATAAATTCATAGTCCTTGGTTAGCGAATTAAACATGGGGGAAACAATTTTACTAAAATATTTTATAAAGTGCCTATAGTACCTGACATGTCCTAAAAATTACTTGATATGTGTGGGGGTCTGAGGAATAGGTAAGTCTGAAATGATCCTATTTTTTTTTTGATCAACCTGAATTCCTCTCTTTGAAATATGGTGTCCTAATGTAATCCCCTCATCAACCATCATTAAACACTTTTCATGACTAAGAGATAGATTGTGTTGTTCAGATCTTGTTAACAGTCTATCTAGATTTCTCAAAGAATCATCAAATGTATCTCCATGTACAGTGAAGTCATCCATATATACCTCAACACAATCATTTGTTAGATCAGCAAAGATTACAAGTACATCTCTCTTGAAGGTTACAAGAAAATTGCATAAGCCAAATGGTAACACCCTATGGGAAAAGGTACCCCATGGACATGTAGACTGTCCCTTTGTCCTTGCTCTTGGGATGTCAACATCTTTAGCTTTCCATGTTGTTTTCATCTAAAGCTATCCAAGACCCTGCAAATCATTGTTTACTTGGAGGGCTGATGAAAGATCTTGATGAATGAATGATGAGTTGTACAACAATATCTTAGGGGGATGATGATAAGAAATCCCTATAATCAACACGTATTATAATTTTACATTCTATTTAGGAATAATTACGAGAGGAGATACCCACTAAATATCTGAGATAGGGTAGATAAAACCTACTTGTAATATTTTTTCAATTTCTTGTTTGACTATATCCCTTAAGGTTGGGTTAATCCTTCTCTGAGGTTACCTAACTTGTTTAACATTTTTAGTATAGATGTGATGAGTGTAGATACTTGGGTGAATTCCCTTCATGTCATTGTAATCCCAAGAAAAAAAATTAGTATGATTTTTTAGAACATCAAACAATTTATCTTCTTCATCATCCTCCATCCAATTATTAATGTTCAAAATTTTACCCGGTTGAATCTCAACATGGTTAGTTACGATGTGTGATGAACTAATTTGTTCAAAGGGTTCCATTAAAGTATTTAGTGGACATGCATGTCATAACAACATATGATATGTAACAACATCTCCAAAAGTTCCTTGAGACAGAATAATGGAAAAAGGATAGTAAAAGGAATTATGATACTTATCTCTTTATAGGTCAAACTCTTTGTCACTACTACTTTCCAAAAATTCTTCACCATTCCCTGATGTATTCAAAACTAAAGCTACTAATTCTTCCTCTACCCACGAGAAATATCGTTCCTCCGGAGAAAAATTATTTTCAATCACAGAGAACCACTGTTGCCATGATTCCGGAACTAAATGTTATGGTTCTGGAACAAAGTTCGCTAGTTCTGGAACTATGGTCACAGGTTTTGGAACTATTTCTAATTGCTTCAAGGACAGTTGGTTCTCATTCAATGGTAGATTAATAATCTCTTGTACTTCTCTTACATGATCTTGCAATGTGATCATAGCCAAATAAGACAAATTTTTCTTATTAGTATCATGAGAATCAACCCAAAATTATTCTTGATTATCAATAAAAGGTCGTGCAGAAGGATATAAGGAAATTTGTTTAAAGTTCTTACCATTCGAGGTAGTCATATCACCTGACCTGTAATCAATTAAGGTAGCAATTGTAGCTAACCATGGTCTACCCAAAATAATGGGATAACCCAATGTTTTACCTTTTGTTTGTAGTATAAATAAGTCAACTGGATATTCCCATGACTCCACCATAACTGCCACATCTTCAATAATCCCTTCTGGTTTTGCTACAAACTGGTCTTCCATATGTAATATGCTATTAATAGGTTGTATACCTATTAATGGTAATGTTTTAAAAGTGTCCACTGTCATTACATTTATAGCCACACCCAAATATACCAAAACATTATGTATATCCTTATTCCCTAGAGAGATAGAAATAAAGGACTTCAAAGATCTTCGTATTTGGGAAGTAAAAGTTTTCCTGCTAATAAATCAACAAGTTTCCCATCTACTTTGATAGTCTTGGGGTACTGTTTCTTCCTTCCAGGCTTTTTCAAACATAATATTTTGATTAATTTATTCAATTATGGAATATCCTTAATTGGTTGTAATAGTAGACTTTCAATATTAAATTTCCTTAGTTCTTGTACCAATTCAGACTCCTTGGTTTCTATAGCTTCTTTAAATATCTCTGGAAATGGAGTCTCAATAGTGTTTCTATCTGGATCCTTTTATTTTATTTTTATAATTATTTGATATATTCAATAGTTATATAGCATTACTTTTGTTAAATATAAAATATACATTAATATTACAGACACACGTATGTTTTAAATATGAAATGGAATTAAAATATTTTAAAAAGAGATACATATACTTAATGAAATGATATTCAATATCATTTCTATAAAATAATTCGTAAGATTGTAAATTGGGTTTACATACAAAATAATAGAATTCAAAGAACTTGCATTTTGACTATATTCTCATTCTTGTGAATTCTATAACAAGGGATTCCATTTTTTTCCTAGTTGACGTGCATGATTTGAGATATGAGATTCCTTGAGAAGGAATTACAAGGGTAACATCTGGAGTAGTGAACAAGAACACCAAGGACTGGAAAAACCATCCCATGAGTTATTCAGTGTCCTTGATGCAGTGACAAGCAATGGTTCCTAATCCCTGAGGGTTCCATGTTGGTTGATTCATCTACTCAAGGTGGTATGTCCCCAATTATTGCCTAACCAAATCTCAATTGTCTTGGCTATCATCTTTAGGGACTCTAGGAATTTATCTTGGCATAAACTACCCTTGGTGTTGGTTTTTCTTCTTTGATTTCAAATTTTTCAATTCTAATTTGTTATTCCAATAAGATGTAAACTGGTTAATAGTTGTAGAGGATGATTGGCACGTCTTACCTGCATCTGTTGCTTTGAGATGAATCATCCCTCTGCATGGTAGTAGTATTCATCCATAATACTTAGTTTGTATTTCAAGTCCAATCATAAAATATGTCTTATTGCATGTTTTTTCCTGCATCTAGGACAAGTACATAGCCAATAACACAGTTATAAATTTTCCTTTAGCTCGAAATGTATTCCATTGTAAAAAACAAAGCATAAACTAAAATGTTGGTTTTAAAGTTTGGTTTAAAGTGATCAATTAGTTTGTTACGTCAAAAGAGCGTAAAGGGACATAGTTCACATAGATATACATGATCTATTCCAACAATTAGTTTCTGGAATAGCTTCAGTGATAAATAACCTTAGTTTCAGGTTATCCTATATATTGATCCCTATGTCTCCACCTTCTATCAAAATAAGAGATTCCCTGAAATTGTCTTTATCCTTCAAATAATAGAATTCTATACCCATATATGGGTCCAAAACTTATAACGACTTACACCATGCCCCATGTAATTATAATCTCTTCCATACTTCAATGAAATACAGATTTTAGGACGTACTTTTTTTGCATTAATTGAATGGACATAAAATATGTACTAAAACAACATGAAGGAATATATATAATTTACTACTTAAATAAAGAAAAGAATTACCCACAACCAAAATAAATATACAATCTAGAAAGCATTCTACAATAACAATCAACAATTTGATAGTTAATCAGTTCCAGGGTTGTAAATTAGCATTTTTTGAAATATAGAAAGATAAAAAGGAAATTTACAATGTCAATTGAAAAGTACATAACATAACAAACAATTGGATGGGAGGATTATGAAAAAATTATATGCACCTCAATAGTAATATAAACAAAAAAATTTACTTAAGTAAAATTAATATTTAGTAGAATACCTTATGGAAACCAAAAAAAGGAAACCATCTTCCAATTATCTCTTTGTATATTTTTGAATGTTGAATTTTCTCTACAATAGTAAAGAAGGTTTTATTATCAAAATAAAAACATGAATTATAATTCAATCTTCCCTTTCAAAAAGGTATCTAAGTGTAAGTATATGACACAATATGAGGTAACCAACTCTGGGAACAAACCTAAAAAAGTATACTTGCACTTGCAACAAAGATCTCATGTAAAAAATGAGTCAATCGCTATTAGACTGCATTGAAATATAATCCATAGATTAGGAAAAAATTATACAATCCATATGAGAAATTATAATGAATATAAAATTGATATTTTTTAATTTTTACATCACGTAATTATCAATATAAAATTATATGTATAATTACCAAGATTACTAATTACTACACTTCTTATGTTTGAAACCATAGAAATAACTCACAACACACATATAATGGAGTAGTCTAATGTGCATGAAAATTAAGCTTGAGGAGTAGAACTCAGATGAAAAACATCTCTCTAACACATGTATAATATCTCAACCTTCTTATCTCTCTCACATATTTGTGATTTGGTTGAATAACCCAACAATCGTGTACAATTCTCTCAGTACATGATTATCCTAAACTCGTAACTTATATAAGCTTTTAAACCAACTCATTTATACAAATATCTTAAACCAAATTAATAACCATGTGATTACTAACAAACTAATTCCTAAGAAAGAAGTGACAACTCAAAATAATCATTGATCAAAAGAATAAATTAAGTAATGATGACATTAATGATTAAAATAATTAATTAATGTGTTTTTGAACAAAAGGGTATTTGTTGTAGGGGTCACTTGGCTTATGGTTCCTAGTTGGCCTTATGCTTCTAAGTTTCCATTTTTTCCTCCAAGCCCTATGTTCCTTTTACCTTTATAACTCAGGAAAATACATCGAGATGCCCTATACTCTTACCACCTCCCAACTCGAGCCAACCTTCGGTGAGCATGGTCATAGCCATGACTCTACCATATAGTATATGTGTTTTTATATTGATAAATACTAATCACGTCATTACCACACATACTAAATGTGTGTATTCGATCCCATAGTTATATTTCTAAAAGTAGGGTAGAGCTTGTGCCGCACTCAACCACTAACTTGAGTCTAATTATATATTGCATTGCACTAATTGATCACTAATTCTCCATAAACAAACACAATTCATGCATAACACACAATCACCGAGCTCACTGAGCACATCATGTTGTTTATAGATGAGGATGGTGTAAAATTCCTTATACAAGGAAAGTTATATTGCAATATCTTTGAATATAAACACTAGCCTTGTATAAACCCATGTGCATGTGTGATAATGTTTGGAGTAAGGATAATGAGAAACTGAGATGCAACTTGCGCCAAGCTCGAGTAGGATCACCATTGCTAAAATGACCAGAGTCACCTCATCCCTTCCCATGTGGTATAAGACCTAACTAAGATATTTATCAGGAAAATTTATCCTCAAAGTAGGTAGTGGGAGGGGCAACAAAAAGATAGAAGAAATAATATCATGCGCTAAATTTAGAAACACTAGAGTTCTGAACTAAAAAAAATTAAAAAACTGTGTGTTTCAAAAATAACGATGTGAAGGGGAATAGTTAACTAGAGATTCAAACTCCAAATAGAAAAAAAAGAGGATTATGGAACACATGCACATAAATAAAAATGGTTATAGGTAGTTAAAAATACATAAAACATATGAGATAATTATAACTCTAAAAAAATAGTTGGAAGCTATTCATAGCTTGATGTGAGTTTATAAAATAAGGAGATATTAATTATTAATGGGGTGGGATATGATAAACATAGAGAGAAGAAGACACACAAGTTTTTGTACTTTAGAGGGAGAACACTAAGCTTAATCAGAAGTTTAGACTAAGTCTACGATTATATTCGTGGATGGTAAAGTGAAAGCCGCAGTCATAAGGAAATCAAATATACAATATAAGAAAGAAATCAATTGCATTCCTAGGTATATGTAGCATAGGAATCCCTCTTATATTACATGCTTGGTATTCACTTATGAGTATGTGTATTCCAATAGAATGGAGTTATGAGCCTAGTTTTTAGATAAATTGGTTGCAGGTTCAAAACCCAACATGCTTTTAATGTATCATTTGGGATAATAAACTAGAGAATAAGGAGTAAATCTTATACAGACTACAATCTCACCCATATGAGATCCACAAAAGCATTATCATGTTAGAGGTTGTTAGGACCTGAGGGGTCGTGAGTTTGACTCCCTCCACTCCCTCATTATTTTGTGGAAGTCTTAGCAAAATCAATAAATAAAATATTTTACATATAACATAGGCCATGTTAGATTTAAACTTGATGTGCTAGAAACTTTTGATGTGAATTAGGTCATTGGTTATTGAAATTAATGAGTCGTGAAACATTTAAACAAATAAACTTCCATTTGAAAGCGAGTTGAGACATGCTTTTCTGAAAATGGAAACAATATGCGATGAGGACATAAGCATGGAGGGGGGGGGGCGGGGGGGTTCACTAAGTAAAAGTATGGTATAACATCGTTCATTTCCAAGATTTTCCAATAGCGAATACCCTTAATGTTATTTTCACTACCTCTAATTATTCAATTGGAATAATACCCCCTTCTGTTATATTATTAGAATGAAAATACCCCCCTATTTTGAAATTCCAATGTACCTTACCCAATTTTTTTCCATTACAATTTTATTTACCCCTTTTTATTTATACCCTAATATATTAAACAGAAAATATGTCATGTTTCCCACTCAATTATTATTTTCTTAATATACTTTTTCTGTAGAAAGAAAGTTTGAATCCATTTAAGAGCATATTACCAATTACCTTAATGTTAAACTTTAACCATTTATCAATATTTCTTCAAATAGTTAATATGGTGAAATAATATCATTTGTGTTGAAAACGTAGAATCAATCCTAGTTTTCTACCATCTTATTATTTCTTGCTTAAGAATCTCCTAATTCATATTTCTTTATTCAAAAAGAGATTATAATATAACTTTATGACCACGAACCTTTTGCAATTTTAAGGTATTTAGATTTAAAAACTAGGGTTCAATTTTTTTAGTTTTGTATTAAAATTAACCACTACCTCTTCTTTTAGTCCCACATCTCTAACTTGCCCCCAACACCTAATTCAACATATTATTACATTAAACCTTTTCACCCCCTAATGTCTACTAGTATATTGAATTTGATTTTATAAATTTTAGTTAACTCAATATGAATGAACGTGCTACAATATTGACTAAATAAAGAACCCCCATGTGTCTCTTATATGAATCACTATTCAAGTGGCTCAATTATCAATGATTATTTGTGCATCACTTATTTTACCATAATTACCAGAGATTAAACTAGAGTTCCTTAATTAATGATGATGATTATAATGCGAGAAAGATCGAGATGATAAAGTGGAGGAATTATAAGAAATATTACTCAGATGGGAAAAATATAATCTTTTAAAAAGGTATAGGACATGCAAGCTTTTAACTCTTCCTTTTTATTAGCAAAATTTCCATTCATGTTTTCATCTTATAAAAAAAATTAAAGCAAAATGATAACCTTGATGCCAAGACAAATTAATAAAAAATAAGTGTTATCCAATTCGGCCCCTCAAGAAAAATATGACAAATAAAACCGCACAGAGAGGAAATGGTGGGATTGACTCATCCATGGGAGATCACATTTTGGGATTGGCAGAATAGGTTGAAGAGAGATGATCAAATTGTAGAGGAGTTCAGGAAATGAAGAAGCTCCAAAATTGAAAATTATGACTTCGGACGTGAGGTTGTTTGGAGTTAGGGCGAAGGTGAATTCGAGGACTCAGTGAAAAGAAGCATAGAAAAGGAGTGGGAAGTCTGAAACCCAAATTATGAAATTCAAAATTTCAGATTTCAAAGTTTTGGAGGTTTCACATGCTAACAGTGAACAATGTTAGGTGGGGAGAAGAAAACGTCTAAAACCCAAAGTCTGAAATTCAAACTTCAGGATTTCAGAATTTCATAGGTTTTATGTTCCAAGCAGATGATGTCACCCTGAAATCATAAGTCCCTTAACCCCAATACTTGAAATCTAGAAACTTGAATTCCTAAATCTCCAAAACCCAAAACCTAAAGTCTCGAACCCCCGAAATGAAAATGGTCTAAAACTCAAAGTATTAATTTCAAACTTCAAGGTTTAGGAATTTCAGAACTTTTAACTTGAGAAATGAATAGTTTCATGTGACATGGTTTTGGATTCTGAACTCTAAATTCTGAATTTCAGACTTTGGTGCTTCAAATTTTTAGAACTCTCGAGCCAACATGAGCGATGAATAGAAAATTGAACTCTGAAATCAAAATGCCTGAAGTTACGAATCCTAAAAATGTGAAATTTCATATTTAGGAGGATACAATGAAATTTGAAGTCTAAAAAGGCAGAGATCACCACTAGAATTTATTGCAGTATGGTACCCTCATCTTCAGATGGCCATAAATTTTTGGTGAAAGCTCAGTTTTGGACAAAATCATTTATTTTTTTGAAATCCCTCAATGTCCTCTACACAAATACCAAAATGAAGAACTATAGTCTGCCATTTTAGAGGGATGTTTCTAGATTTATCACCTACTAAAATAATGAAGGTACGGGTTTCCTTTCTTCCCCAACAAGGAAAATTTCATGGAGGCATGGGTTTCTAAGTGGCACCCATCATTGTTGCAAGTGATTTTAATGCATTTTGGGGTAGTTGAAGCAAGATTTCAAATTCCTCTCTCTCCCTTCTCTCATTCTTCCTATATATTGTAATGAGGGGCTCATTTCAAAAGTTTGGATAATCTTGCTTTTTACCCTCCCTTCTTCTCTTGTCTGTAAGATATTTTTTGGTGTTAAAACCTCCCATTCAAGTTGAAATGTAATTTTTGCTTCTTGGCCATTATAATTCATTGTATGAAATCTATGGAGCAATAATATAAGTTTGTGGATGAATTTTAACACTCTCTTGTTATCATTTCATCATTCTGATCTCTCATTACAAATTTGATTAACTGTGCATGTTAGGTTGTGTTACGTGTTTTGAAATTTTGTGTTAAATGGTGAATGAATTTGTGATAAGAAACTAATTTGCATTAATGTTCATCCTCTTCAATCTTATTTCACTTTTAATTCCATACAAGGAAAGTTATTTAACATTCCTCTCGGTGCATCACCTCTTGTAGATTAGGTTTAATTTCTTGCAATCCCTTTAACCTTGTGTCTTTGGTAAGTTTGGATAGATTTTATGATAGATCTTATACAATTTGAGTGCGTGTATCAGAATAGAGGAATATGAACCCACCTTTATCTTGAGAGCTTTCCCAAATTTAAAGTCCCACACTTTGGGAAAATATCCATGTTATGCAATCACACTGATAGTTTCACTTATTCAAGTTGAAACAATTAGGGGTGATGTGATTCTGCATCAATAATAAGGTTAAATAAAATTTGAAATAATTGACATAAAATCATATTTTTTTTCTCATCGTACTGTCCCAAATGAACAACCACTTCAACATATGAGAATTATTTTCTTTTCTTAAAATATCAGTATTTATAATTCCCATAGATAGAATACATGTGATCCTTCTCTTCTCTAGATATGAATAAGAAACCATGTCTATTGTATTCAAGGTCATGGATCAATATTGTCGAAGTGTTGAGGTTTTAGGATTTCAAATGTGTGAATTTCATTATGGTTGAATATGACATCATTGATTCCATGGCCTTCTAGCCTATAAGTTTTCTTTTTTTATGATTCATTTACTTTACGTAAAAGTTATGGATGAGGCTGAATACCCACCAACACCATGTTATCACATTCCTCCATTCACTGGGGAGATGATTTGTGAGTTTTAATGAAAGATGGTTCTTTACACATTTTTTTATTTCATAAAATTACTAAAGCTTACAATTAAAATTGGGGAAGCCATATGCTATTAGGAGAAAACACAGTGGTTTGGTTTTTAAATTGTAACCTATTACATTTTTACAATCTTCATTTTTGAATATTTTAAACACAAATTGTACTCACATTAATAATTCATGTGAGATGAAGATAATCATGTAGAGAATAGATAACAAATATTATTTTTTTAAGAACAATATGAGCCATAGAATAGGTATAGGACTTGTAGGTGTTTAATTCCCATGTTAATTGTAACCCTCCATTCATGTCTTTGTCTTATCTAACAAATTGAATAAAAACTAAGAAAAATCCTTGACCATGATGGTCATTTATGGATCACCATCATGAGTATTTTTATGGAACTCTAATCATTACCTTGATAGATAGAGATAAACCATAATCCCTAATTTTTTAAAAATTACTACTCCACGATGCCACATCTAGTCATCATCTCCTTGTATCCAAATTTTCCAACGATACATGCTTGTAAATTTCCCTTACATTTATGTGTGTTATAACTACTTAAAAATTATAGTTCCTAAAATCTACGTAGCTTTGGCATTATTGATTGATTAATATTTACATTATGACATATCTCGACAATATATTACCTTGACGACTACACAATATGTTATTTCCCCTTAAAATTTATTAAAAAAATTTCATGTGATTGTGTGTGAATAGAGTATTGCATTAGTTCCCCTTACCACTTTCCCGAGGGAAAACGGTTGCCTATTGATGTAAAAGGGAGCATACTATAAAGACTCTTCCTTGTCTCCTACTTTTCATCCAACTTTAAATCCCTATTGTCTAGATGTTTTCGTTGGGTTCAATATCAAAATTATTTATTGCTCCTATTCCCCCTCAAATTTGATCCTTTGTAAATAAAATTTCTATATGTCATCTTTATTTTCGACATTTTTTATTCCCTTATCTTCAATCATATTTCTTGTTATTTAATTTAAACAACTACATGTAAAGGTTAATCCTCTCTAATATTACCCAACACTATGCAATCATGCACTATAGTAATTTTTACTTATATTCCACTCTCACTTCCTATAAATACCTGAAAAATATTTTACATTGACTAACACAACTTTTCGTCTAAGTTGCCATCCCATTTCCACATAGAATTAATCCACCACATCCCTTTCGTTGTTCACATTACACTAGTCACGTGTGATTTATAGTATTATTAACATACCTAGAAAGAGGTTATGGAACCTACAAAGTCATTTGGTGAAAACATTATTTTCAACTAAAAATTCCCAAACAGATTTCAATTTTTTGAGTAAATGTCAAAGCTTGAAAACATGCAAACCTCGAGTGGTATGTGAATCAATAGAAAAAAGGAATAATCTAAGTTTAATAATCAAACCAGAGGTAATTGTTATTGGGGATAAGTTGAAATACCTAGCCATTATAAACAACCTTGATATGGTTGACATAGTATAGACTGCCAGTGTCGTAAATATTTGTAAAAATAACAATAAATATAAAGTTTAAAAATAAAAAACATAGTAACTCGGTAATAAACGAAGGTATAGGATGATTTAAAGTATAAATATATGTATAAACACCATCACGGTAATGTATTTATCTGTAGTTTATCGAAAAAATTATACACCTTTGCTGAAATTGATAGCATCTATAGTTGTCATTACTTAAAATATGTCTTGGCTGACAATAGCTAATGAAGATGAAAATCAACATCAATAGTGAGAATTGAGATGAAAATTGGTAAACTAGATAGGTTTTATGTTTTTTCTTACATTTCATTCCATTACCTCTTTTGGGATCTAAATGAAATCACACATTTGATTAGTTTCTAGGGTTTATCATCCCATAGGATCAGCTATATAATGCCCCTTTCACTTAAAGTTCAGCTATTGATGATGAAGTTGAAGCTAGTCAAGCTATGAATAATGGTGCCACCACAGAAAAATCCAAAAAAAAAAATCCCCAATTTTATTCACGAGGTAATTTTTCTCCTCTTGATGTTGTGCTTTCTATTTCTAAGTTTATTGTTACATGTCACGGGCTACAATAGTTTTTCCTCATTGGTTAATTTGTTGGCAAAAAACCCTCTAAAAGCATGCTCAAGAGATGGGTGAAATCATATTGTGCTACACATGGTATGAAAATGGAAAGCATGTTAAATATTAAAACTATTTTCTTTTTTCATTTCGAAAACCCCTCATATTCTCATGTCATCCTTAATAGATTAGCCACCTAGTATGTTCGTAACTTGTTCTTGGATATTTCCCAATGGACACAAGACATTTTATTTTATAAATATATATCCCTCAAAGTTCCTGTCTTGGTTGAATTCCATTGATTTCCGCTCCACTACATGAATTTCTTGCACAAAAATTTCTCATCCATAGGGAGAGTTGTTTTCATAGAACCAAAAATATTCTATAGTGTTAGAATCAAGAAAATTTCTTGCGTTGAGGTTTATCTCTTACATAAAATAAAAGAGTTCATCATGAACATAGAAATTGAATATATTTATTAGTCCCATTCTCTTAGTTCTTGCGATCATGGTGTGTCTACATCAACCTCTCCTTTTGATTCATGGGAGATGAAAACCCTTGAATATGGCTATGGAGAATATAATGTGCAGCAAACCCTGTTGGTTTTAGACCTCTCATTGTCACCCAAGACTATAGGTCGACCCAACTATCACTTCAGAAGACCTAGAAATGAACATAGTATTGGGTCGTTCTTACCTGGAGGCTTGTTGGCTGAAGAAAAATTGTTAGATCCACCTACAACTTGGGTCGCAGAGGATACTCAACCAACCTATTATCAAACCCCTGAATAAAAGAAATCCAGCAAAATGATGTACTCCATGGGCTACAAGGGCCTAAGATGTGGAGTAAATGAACACAGACAAAGATAACCAGTGCCTCTTCCACATTTTAAAATAGAAATATATGGCATTGGGATTCACCCTTATGGATCACACCCCAATGATCAAGATGTTACTTGTTCTGAATGTGAGGATAGCTCTGATTATCTAGACAGCGATACAAATTCCCATTATATCCAATATGAGGATATTATCCTCCACAAACCGATTCATGAACAACATTGTCCTAACCATAACCCCTACGAAACCAACCCTTGACCTTGTTTACCCTTCCCTTGTTGAATGGGACCAACAACGTCACATGTCACTAGATCTATTCGAGAATGATGAAGCTATCACAGAGTTCATGGGCATTCAGGATATAATTCCCATTGGAGACCACAAAAGGGATTCTATATTGACTTGGATACCTACGCTTACTTTGGCAAGGAGGCTGAGCTTCGTGATTAGTAAAACTTAAGAAAAATCATGGGAAAAAGTCCCAATGTAAAGTCTCAGAAAAAATTAAAATCCAAGTTGCATAGTGAAAACCTCTTTGAGGCACTAGCTGACAAACAAATGAAAAAATCAAAGGACAACAAAAGTGACCAAGCCAAGGATGAAAATCTTGTGGAGACATCCTTGGAAGAAGATCTCATCCTTCCTCTCGATCCTATGTGTATGGAAGACTTGTCGAAATTATTAGTAGAGGAGACTATTAATGTGAATATTAGTATGGAAGAGGACCTAAAAATAGTCAAATTGGGAGCATCACTCTCGGCGCAGGAATAGAATACATTCATTATGCTGCTATGAGTGTTTATAGACATGTTTGCATGGTCCTACAAATACATGCCAGGCTTAGATCCAACTTTAGTCATGCACAACCTAGTTCTGCATGTAGATGCTAAGCCTATTAAACAGAAGCTCAGAAAGATGCACCCAAGGGTAGCCTTACTGGTTAAAGAGGAACTAGAAAGATTGCTTGTGGAAGGATTCATCCAGCCTATTGATTATTCTGAATGGATATCTAACATCATCCCTGTCTAGAAAAATCCTGTTGGAATCAAAATTTGCACAGATTTTAGAGACATTAATAAGGATTTCCCTAAGGATGATTTTTTGTTACCAAATATTGACATGATCGTGGATTCCACAGTGGGATATGAGATGTTATCTCTCATGGATGGTTTTTCAGGATACAACCAAATCAAGATTGCTGATGAAGATCAGCACAAAATGGCTTTCACGACTCCTTGGGGTACCTTCTGCTACCAAGTAATGCCATTTGGCCTTAAAAATGTAGGAGCTACTTATCAACAGGAAATGACAGTAATTTTTCATGATATGATTCATGATATCATGGAGGACTATGTGGATGACATCCTTGGAAAGTCTAAGACAAGAGAAGATCACCCTGTCATTTTGCGGCGTATCTTTGAGTGCCTACGAGAGTACAAGGTCAGGCTGAATCCAAAGAAGTGTGTATTCAGTGTGCTATCAGGAAAATTGTTGGGCTTCATTGTATCAAGAAGAGGAATTGAGGTAGACCCTGCTAAAGTGTCTGCTATTACTGAAATGCCTCCACCTAAGAATATTAAGAAACTACGTAACTTACAGGGGAAAATCTAGGCTATTCACCGCTTCATCTCCCAACTTACAGATAAGTGCCACTCATTCACCCACTTGCTTAAAAAGGATGTCACCTTCATCTGGGGACCAGAGCAACAACAAGCCTTCGCTTTGCTTAAACAATACTTGGCCAATCCACCTTATCCTCATGCCTCCAACTCCTGGGGAGCCACTCTTTCTTTATATCTCTGCTACACAATTTGCTATTGGTGCGCTGCTCACCCAATACGACCTGGGTCACAAAGAAAAAGTGGTGTATTATCTCATTCACACTCTCATCGCTTATGATCTCAACTATCCCCAAATTGAAAAATATTGCTTGGCTGTTGTTTTTACTTTTCAAAAACTTTGCCATTATCTATTGAATACCAAAACCAAGCTGATATCCAAAGTTGACCCACTCAAGTACTTGTTATCTAAACCAGCCCTCACAGGTAGAATGGCTAATTGGATCATTCTACTAAGTGAGTTTGACATAGAATTTGTACATCAGAAGTTTGGTTAAAGGACAAGTACTCACTAACCAACTAGCAGAAGCACCTTTGCAAGGCACTGAACCTTTAAATTTGGATCTTCCAGATGCCTCATTGCTATACATTGAAGAATCTATTCGTGTGGCAGATACATTTTGATGGGTCCTTTACTTTTCATGGTTCAGGTGTAGGGGTGGTCCTCATTACTCCTTCTGGTGACCCTATACCACAGGATTTTCACCTGGGTTTTCCTTGCACAAACAATATTGTAGAGTATGAGGCACTTATCGTAGGGATGAAGCTCACTATCAAGTGGAACATTCATCATGTCAAGGTTGTGGGTGATTCTCAGTTAATTATCAAGCAAGTTAATGATGAATACAAGGTTAAGGATGACAAGCTCATACCTTACAAAAAGCTGGTAGAAACTCTAAAGGAGTACTTCATGTGCATTACATTTGAACAAATTCCATGAGCAAAATAGATCCGCAGATGCTATGGTGACAGTGGGTTCTATGCTTCGTATTCTGCCAGGGAATAATGACATGCCGTTCTTTGTAGAAAACTTACACCAACCTACATATGACATGCCAGAATCTTGTCTGGCTTGTGATGTTGTTGGTCCCAATTCCCCATGGTACGAAGCCCATCTTTACCTATCTCAAGGACAACACGTTCCCTCCCGATATCTCCCATTCTGAGAAACAAAGCCTGATTCACCAAATAGCCTGTTACACCCTTTTAGGAGGTACACTTTATCATTGTGGCTACGATGGGAATCTGTTACGTTGTCTTGATATGACGGAGTCGATCCAAGTGATCAAAGAAGTACATGAAGGGGTGTGTGGAGCACATACAAATGGAATGGTTTTGGCCAAGAAATTGTTAAGAGTAGGCTACTATTGGCCTACCATGGAAACTGATTGTTGCAATTATGTCAGAAAGTGTGTACTTTTCCAGAAGTATGGAAACTTCATCCATGCTCCATCACAACCATTGCAACCTATCACTACCCCATGGCCATTTTCTAAATGGGGACTTGACTTGATAGGGAAACTTACCCCTACCTCATCTGATGGTCATACCCACATCATCACGGCTACTGAATACTTTACAAAGTGGGTGGAAGCTATTCCCTTAACCTATGTAACAGGATCTTGGATTTCTAAATTTATCATGAATCATATCATTTGTTGATATGGCATTCCTGCAGCCATTGTTACGGATAATGGGAAGTCATTCAAGAATAAAATGGTGAAAGGTATTTTGTCAGTGGTTCCAAATCAGGTTAAAATGGTCTACACCATATTACCCCCAAGGTAATGGACATGCCAAAGCCAAAAACAAGACTTTGGTGAGAATAATGGAGAAGATGGTCAGTAAAACAGGTCATAATTGGCACTTGCAAATCCACCCAGCTCTTTGGGCTTACAGAACCTCCATTCACACTCCTACGGGTGTGACACCATATTCTCTAGTATTTGGGACAGAATCCATCATCCCATTAGAAATTGAACTTCCTTCCCTAAGAATCTCTCTTAGGGACTATTTGGATAAAGATGAGGATTACCAGGTGGCTAGACTGGCTGAATTAGAGCTCCTAGATGAGAAGCACATTCGCACTCTTAATCACCTCAAAGTGTATCAGAACAGAGTCTCCAGAAACTACAACAAGAGAATCATACCTCGCCAGTTTGAGGTTGGTGATTTAGTCATGAAGGAGAATCAGTTCAACACAAGAGCAGAATGAGAAAAGAAAGGAAAGTTCAAACCACATTGGTTAGGACCCTATGTTATTGTAGCCAAGTATGACACAGGGGCATACAAACTTGCTCACCCCAATGGTGATGAGCTCCGTGAGCCCATGAATGCCATGCATCTTAAGCGGTTCTATGCTTAAACATGGCACAAAATCAGAAAAGCAAAAAAATCAAAAACATGGTAAAATGATCAAAAATACAAAAAAATCAAAAAGAAAAAAAGAAAAAGAGAAAACAGGTCATCCACAAGTGAAAACCACACAATTGTGGCACTTTGGATAGGTCCTTGGGTGAAAACCAGTTTTTGGCACCTTGGGAGGATTCGTTGTTCACAAGCATCTTGCATCTGGAGGGTACTTTTACTTGGCCTAGCCCTAGTTCTACCTTCGAGATTCCCTGTGAGCTGAATCCTGTCAAGCCTTGATCCAACTTTGTCTTCTTTTATTCATCTGTGAGGGGCATGGTCTTTTGCTATTCCCCATCTTACGTTGGGGGAAATTCAATGACTTCACCTTCTTGTTCATAAGCGCGTGTGGCCTCTGCCCTTGTATATTCCCCATCTAACGTTGGGGGCATCCACACTTTCTTGGTTACCTGTGCATAACTCTGGAAAACCGTTAGAAAACAACACAAAAACAATAGAAAATTGTTTCAAAAAAAAACAATAGAAAATTGTTTCAAAAAGGATGCAAAAACATTCAAAATATCCAAAAACACAAAAACAATAGAAAATTGTTTCAAAAACCAAAAACAATAGAAAATTGTTTCAAATAAATAAAAAACAATAGAAAATTGTTGCATGAAAACAAATCTTACAAAAACATTTACTTACATTTACTTGCATTGTCTTGTTTCTTGCTTTGCTTGTTGCTTGTATAGTTGCTTCATGTTTTTGCTTTTGTGTTGTTTGTTGCTTGGGCATACTTTGTTAGAATTCATCTTTTCTTGCTTAGATTAGATTTATTCTTGCTTGTGCATATTGAGGTATGTTTTTGCATGCTAGTGAATCATGGTGCATTATTATGTTAATTCATTGTGTTCTTTGTTAGCATTTGATTGTGTTTATTGCATGTGCATTGTTTTGTTATCACATCATCACATTACCATCATATCATCACATCTAACATCATCTATACATCATATATCAAGAAAAAGCTAAGTATACATCATACATGAATGCTAAGCTAATCATCACATATCATATCATCAAATGGGGGCAAGTGGGGTCAAAAATATCAAAATATTTCCCCCCCACACCCATATAATCATATCATCCCATCCACTAAGTATGGCACATCACATAAACAAACACATTTGATATATTCTACAAGATCAATCATCTAGAAATCAAAACACATGTGATACATCAACAAGATCATGATACATATACATGTCAAATCAAATCAGAATGCATCATAAACACAACTATCTATCCATGAGAAATAATAAACAAATGTCCATCTCATATACACATATGTCCTGTCAAAAATGTCTGAATCATACATGTGTGGTATATCTGTATCAAAAATGGATATACATCATGGTAGTACATAAAAAAATCCTTCATCAGAGGCATGTGTCAAAACTGCTATACATCAAAAATGCCTTCATCTGAGGCGTACAAAGGTGATACATCTATAACAGAATAAAATCCTTCATCTGAGGCATACAAAAGAATGGTACATGTATCAAGGAAGAATAGCCTTCATCAAGAGGCGTATGTGGAAGTACAAAACATCAGGGCTGACTCGAGCCCTCTGAGGGAGTAGTTGGCCTGTCTCATGGAGGTAGCATGGCATGAGCATCACCAAATCTCTCTAGTCATGGCTGCTCCACTGAGGCCTGAGGCCTCTCTGATCTGGTGCCCCTACTCGACTGCTGACTATAAGAAGGTGCTCGCCACTCATTTGAAACTGCCTCAAAATATAAGGACCTGTAATAGGAGGCCCTGCCCTCTGCTTGTGGCCAGATCTCTATGAGTCTGGGTAGTCACCATTGTTGTACCCTCTGTGTGTCGGTAGGATGCTATCTCTGCTGAAGCTCGGGCCAGCTCGGCCTGGCCCACTACACGCTCTTCCCTGAGCCTATCTCACTCTAATATCACAGGCTATGTAGCTGGGCCTGTGTCTGCTACTGGTATAAACTTGTCACCTGGGCCATCTAGGAGGTAATCTATCGAATCTGCTAGAAGTGCACAACACTGTCACCTCCCAGGGCAGCCTGGGCCCGAGCCTGATCTCACTCTGATAATAAAGTCACGATCTGGGTCCGAGCCTTATCTCGCTGGACTGTCATTGTCACACACCAGCCTCAGGCCTCATCTCTCTCTACTCTAGCCTGACCTCTCTTAGCTAGAGCCTGTTGTAACTACTGCTGCAAGGTGGCTATCTGTGCCACTGGCTGTGCCACTAAGGCTAGTCCCTGTGGTGCTCTAGATGACTGGCCCTGCTCTAGGACCCTAGCTCTCAGAATCTATGCTGGTACCTATCCTGGACCCTGTGGCCTCAGTCCCTGTACCTATGGGGCACCCTGCTCATCATGTGGTATCCATCAAATGGATCCTCTAGATCAGGACCTACTGCTCTCTCTCTCTCCACTCAGAACCATGCCAAATCTCTATGGGCAGTCGAGCACCTGCTACCTAGGCCTCCTCCGGGATAGTAAGACACCGGGGTAAGACAGTGGCATACCAAGTCAAATAATCTATTGTGGTACCTGGGTCCCTGACCTGTCGTGTTGGGTCCCATGCCTATGGGACCACCTGTGAGAAACTCACCCTGGCTCGGGCCACTGGTATGCGAGGCCCCATAGTATGCCTCTCTGAGTCTCTGCGGGCATACCATATATCAGGCTGTGGAACCCCCTGTACTATGCCAAGCTGTCGCTGACACCTGTCAACTCTATACAACTCTATGATGTAGCTGTGACTACCAAGGATAAAGTGCTCTACTGAGCACACACTGAGCTCTATGGCATCCTCTGGCCACTGGATATGTCTATAAGGTCTCCATATAATGTCTATCTCTGGCAGCTCATCGAACTCTCACCGGTATCTATATAGGCTACCTAGGTGGCCTCGTACATCACCACCTACTGATACCCATGCCATGTAAGATGGCTCCTCTGGGTCTCGAACATGCAAAGTGCCCATAGGGCATCTGATCGCAATGTGGTCCCATGACCAAATCTGTAACAATGAGGCTGGCCCCATGGTCTTCTGACCATGGTAGGTGATCAAATGTAAATCCCAGTATAAGTGGGCCAGTATGCACTGCCCCCAGCAATATTTCTCACCACTAAAAATGCCATGTACTAATGCTAATAATCCTCTTGGGAAGGATGTCCCCATATTATCAGTGAGAAGAAACCCACTGATGAGTGACATGATGTATAAGGGGCCCCGATGTAGTGTCGGGTCAGAAATGCACTTGTGCAAAGAAATTGCCATACCGTCATGCGGTATATCATCTATGTCAAAAAGATCACTGTAGGTTACTCTAATCTTCCCTACATCAGAGTTATACTCAATCAAAGTGCCCATGATCACATGGAGAATCCACCATACATCCTCTAGGGTCACAGTCATCTCCCCAGTAGGTAGTCTAAAACACTGGCTCTCGCTATGCCATCGCTCAGCTAGTGCAGTCAGTAAACCATGGTCCAAGGTGATGGATGGCATCCGAGACACGGGGCCTAGCCCCACCACCTCGAGAAGTATGGACATAGCCCATCAGTCTCACCGACGCATGCTCCCCTCTAACTCAGCAATCTGGAGTACCACTCCCACGTCTGCAACACCAACAATCATCTTTGCAAAATATCAATCCACTCGTCAGTTACTAACATTTCTTCTAAAAATCTATCTATCATTTTAGGGTTAACCCAAAAATCCTAAATTTTCTTCTAAGTGTCATCTTTTTGGCATTTTTCTATCTATCCTCCATCGGCCTAGGATGCCTGCACACCCTTTTGGGCATGTGCACCTCCCTTTTGGCACATGTGCATGTGCATAATTGTCTTAGGGTGCTTGAGCCATCATTCGTGCACCTACGTGACCTTTTGGGTGTGTGTGCCACTCTTTCGGTGCTTGCGCCATCATTTGTGCCTGCACTTGCACGTGTACCCCCTAGTGTGTGCACCCTTCTTTTTGTGTGTGCACTTCCTTTCTGGTGTGTGTGCATGCACCCACATGTGTAGTGTGTGCACATGCACGCATGGGTGTGTGGAGTTTGTGCCATGTGTGCACGTGTATGTTTTTGTGCCTATGCCTGCACCCCCAAAGAGATGCCTGCCCCCGACTTGACACCTGCCCTGTGCGCATGCATGCCGACGTGACTCCCTAGCCCTAATTACTAATTTTAGGCATTAATGACAAAATTTGACAAGAGAGGTTCTAATACTCACGAAGGGGCCATCGTCGGCGTGCCACTGGTACCCCCGGACTGTGTTTGCTCGCCTCAATCGGTCCCGTGCAATCACCATCATCCTCATCGCTATCAGAGCCTCACAGTAAAATCTCAATAGTGCTCGGTTAAAATGAATTGGTCGCGGTGATTTACCCCCCCAGGTGGGGTATATAAACTTGTTTTTCACCGCCGTGAAGGCCTGGAGGCTCGTTTTGACCGCCGTTTTCTCCTCTGTTCACTGTGGAATAATTATTTTTATTAAATAATTATTTTTCTCTTATTTTTCACCGTATTGGGGCATTTTTTGTTGTCCAATACCCCTTTCTTCCCCCTAGGGAAATTTTATTGCTCCTAGGTGATTTTTCTTCTTATTCACACTCTCGTAAATAATTATTTTTCAAAAATAATTATTTTATTAATTTTTCCACTAAACAAGGACATTATTTGTCACTTGTTTCTTCTTTCTTCCACCTAGGGCACTTTCTGTTGTGCCTAAGCCCCTTTTTTCTATTTCTTCTATTTTCTTCTACTGTCCACCGCATTTTGAAAAATAGAAAAACAAAAATAATATATATATATCACGTCAAAAAATCCAAAAACAGGGCAAAATTTTTTTCACAAAATCCTAAAAAGTAAAAAACCTACAAAAATGGTAACTTGCTTATTACGGCTGAAACTTGTGTCTTGCGCATGGTATTTTCTCCATATCCTACTGGTTTGTTTCACATCTTCCCCAATTAATACGACTCGTGGATCATCGGATTCACAACCATTCACAAAGCTAGCTACTTGCTTCGTCTGTACTCTGGGGCACATTTGTTGCCTGGTGTTGTTTCGTTGCACACAACACTTTTTACTTGGACCTCATGTCCATTATCATTTCCCCTTGCATGTATCCTTTCTCGGGGCATCATTTTTAACCCTTGTCATCAATCACGAACATGTGGATCTCTTCAGCTTGATAACAAAACATTTGTACAACTGTCTTAACCGTTGTTGGGTTGGATATGTGCATTCGTACTTGTTTTCCCTATTAAATGAGCTTGTTTCCTTCTCGTATTGCATTGCATTGTTGTATGTTGCATGGAGTTGGTATTTTCAGCAATGGACAATTGTTCGTAGTATGGATTTTCATGTCATTCTACCTTTTTCATATGCTTTTATTTTTCATAAGGACTGATGACGTAGCTCTTATGGTAATATGATGACATCAAAATTGTTCCAATACACAAGGCTAGAGGCTAAGCTCTTCTCTCCCCTCCTCCATATTTCTTCTACATCACTTTCCTCTCACCCCTAATCTTCCATCTTACCGGGGCATCCTGCCCCTTCCCATTCTTCTATCTATCTCTCACCTTTTTCGATCGTCGATCGTCTTCCTTCATCACCCCATCGACACTCGAGGGGGCATCTCTCCTTCCTACTAATTTTTCTTCTATCCCTTCAAAATTTCTTCCATCTACTATCTTTGAAGTGGCATCACTTACGCCACCCCAAAGAGGGGAAAATGTAGACACCCATAATTACGCCCGAGCAATTTAAATACTTAAATTGCGCTAATTATCTCCCTTCTTGCAAATTGACAACATATCGTCAATAACACTCATTTTCCCTCTTATTCATCATTAATTAATTACAATACGCTAATTAATTAAGTCACTTATCTAACAAACATCCTAATTAACGGCCTTCCATTAATTAATCACCCCTTCTATCTAGACTAATTAATTATTATTAATTAATTAGCTTTCCCTTCATTTAACCAATAAATCAATATTTAATTGATTTAATCCCCTTATAATAGCCTAAATCATACTAATATTCCTCTAATTAGCTTCTATAAGCTTAAATCTACCTATTAGTTAATCACCTTTGATTAATTAAAACACCCCCCAACTCCCATGACTTGCTAAGCATAAATTAAACCCTTCTAAAGTAAGGTTACCTTTTATAAAGCAACCTTATCCATTCCTAATCATGTTTTACCTTTATCCCACATGCAAAGGGATGAAGTGTTTCCTTTATCCATTGGGCTATATAAGGAGCCCTCCTTCTACCTTTATACCTACACCTAAACTTCTTGAGAAGACAAATGCAAAGCATATAGCAAAATAGACTAAAAGCTTTCCTTTGTTTTCTTGAGAGTTCATCATCTTGAAGAGTTAAGCCTCTTTCCTAAGTGCTTAGGTCATATGGGAGGTGTCAAAAGGGTCTTGTAGCCCAACTTTGACAAGCCCTCATTCCTAGGTTCTTGGAATACCAAAGACAACCATTTTTTATTGCCATGGAGCCTACATAGGTCCATTCATTTATTTGTTGTTAGAGAATAGAGGATTTAGATACTTAACATTGTTAGTTTCAAAGTTTTGAATATGATGAATGTTAGTATCTAACCTTGTTTAATTCTTATCTTGATGGTGCTTAGTATTTTGTTTAATTTTTGCTAATTAAGGCTATTAGGTGTTAGTCTTTATGGCTCCCTATCCTGTCTGGTAGGCCATCCTCTTAAGGACCCTCCACGTTTAGCAACATTGACGTCTTTAACATTTTGTAATATCTGAGGTAGAATGGCCATTGTAGCCTGATCTGGGTGTGGAAAGTCTAGATTTATGTCCAAGACCAAGGTGAGAGTTAAATCATCATTCTATGTTTTGTTCTAGTTTTCTACGTTTACTATATTATACAAATATCATACAATGTTGTTTTCTAGGTCAAATAAAATATGTGTGCTAGGTTAAATGTGGAGGTCTCTTATTTTTAAGTGTGCCCAAGGGTCCAAGATTTGAACCCATGGCCGTAATACCAAATTTGACGCTCGCTAAATTTTTCTGCACTATGAAACCCAAGAATAACCTAGGACAAACTAGAAAAATTATGGAATATTTTTTTATTGAAAAGTGTGCCCGCAAAATGGTTTCAAAAATAATGGTTTTCACATTATTGTTTCTAAGTTACTATAAAATAATAAAATTAAATTTCTTTTGTCCCCATTATAATAAAAAATTTAAAACCCTCATTACCTTTTAATAAACTTAGTTAATCTAAGGCATGGTTTAGGTTCCCCCTACAGTGTTATTTTGATAAATATTTAATTTCTTACTATTGTCAAATATTCCATAGGGTAAATTTATCTCATTGGTTAAAGGGGCCCTATTTAAATAAATAAGCAATTTATTTTACTGCCATAAGGTGACAAGGTTTAAATTCACATTAACAAGGTTCCCAATTTTGCACAAGGGGGTAGGAGAATAATCCCACCCCCTTACACAACTCAAGTGCCCCCCTAAACAGTCAACACATGCATTTAAAATTTAAACATTTAAATTAAAATGGTCATTTCCACCCACCCACTCTCCACCTACTTTTGTAGGGATGAATCTCATTCTTTGGATGGATTCAATTGGGATGCTCGATGAGGAAAAAGGGAAACTAACCCTAAGGCATCCATATGAAAACTTTTTTTTCATTTCATTTGATTCATTATTTTCTCTTTGATTTACAGGTTGTTGGAGGAGGATGGGAAGCAATTGGAGGCCATTTCAAGCTCTTGGAACTGGCCTACATGTTTTATTATTTTCCTATTTTGTTCACACCCTCTCCTATGGTTTTAAAGACATTTATATATTTTATTTAGAATAATTAACCTTCGATTTTCCCAAATGGGCTTGTGAGTTTTGCCCCATTTTATTTGTAAAGCTATATTTAATATGCATATACATATTGCATATGCATATATATATAACCTATATATATATATATATATATATATATGCTTTTATATACTTGTGTATATATCTATTTATTTTAGGTTAAAACTCGAAATCATTATTTATTTACTTTATATTTAAGCTCAAAGATGGGTTAAAAACCCATGGCATAGCTAAAGTATACAAGCCATGAATGTATATATATATCTGTGTGTGTGTGTGTACATGGTTGTCAAAGTAAATGTAGCGCCACATCAAAGAGTATGTGGATGTTTTATTATAGCAGTTGGGTCACAATACTATGGGGGTTTAAGTATTTGAGGGGTGGGGAGGGGGTCAGGCGTCACCCCAACCCCCATCACCATTTATTATGAAATGGGGTGGGAGTTGGGGTCAGTGACAGTCCTCCCCAAACCCCATATCAAATTCACATACCAAAAAATGGCATAGCAAAAGGGCATTTAAACTTTATACCTATGGCCCATTAAAATTCCTACCTTCATCTAATACGAATACACACATACTTCACACACACACTGTTTACCGTAATATATGTATATGTGTACATATATACATACATATATCTATATATATATATATACCACCATTATTTTTTATATTTTGTAATAATAATATTATTATTGTTATAATAATAATGCCAAAGTAATTGGGGTTTGGAGTTGAGGGTCACCGATCCCTCCCCACCCCATATCATTTAATATTAAATGGGGTGGAGAGTTGGGGTCAGTGACCCTTCCCCTAACCTCCTCCCCATTCACAAAAAAATACCGCAAAACTGTAGGTCGCACTTTTTCTATGGCCCATTTTCATATATTAAAACCAAACTTCGGTCAACATTTTTAGTAGTTATTGTTTATTTAAAACTTTGATTTCTTTTTTTTCTTTAACGTGTCCACACACACACACACACACACACACACACACACACAGAGATAATATATATATATACCACCATTATATATTATGTAATAATAATATTATTATTATTACTAAGCTAATAATGCCTATTAGGTAATTTTATTATAAAAATTTTTAATATCAATGGTTTTATTTGCATTTAAGTAGTTTACAATACCATTATTAATAACATTAATGTAATAATTAATAAGATTTTATACTGCTAATAGTTAGGGTCATTGAAATTTTAGCTTTAGCATTTAAAATTCCTTCTAAAAAAATTGGGTAGTATAATTTTTTTTAAGAAGTATAAGAAGAGATATCAACCTCAAATTTTACTTATTGTTATATTAAGATTCACCTTAGGTTGTTGAAAAAATTTTACAATCACTAGAATGATGAATTCTACACATTCCCATAGAGGCAAGGGACCTAATTTTCAAAAGGGTAATTTTCTTTTCTCTACTAGTGTTAAGAAGAATTTAATATATTTAATTAAATCAATGAAATAACAATTTACAAATTAAGTTCTTTCCATCCAACTTAGGATAAAATTTAACTTTCATTTTACAATACTAAGAAAAGAGAATAAAATAGTCTAACTTTTCTCTTAACATGTCTTCAAGTAACACAAGAATTGTAATATCCCTTTCTTCATACAATTTTCAACATTCCACAAGATAGTTTATCCAACAACATTTTCAATAATATATCTTAAAATGAAGAAACACCCTAACATAAGGTTATCATTTGACTAAAAGGATGAATCAAGCTTCAATGTTTTAAAAGTTCAACATCTTTTATTATTAAAACTTGCTTCACTAAATCTAGCCTTTCATTTCCACATACATCACAACCCAATAGTAAAATCAAGGGACAACTTTCCTTCACAAATATTAATACAATGTCTTCCACTTAAAGTGGGAAAATAATTACAAAAATGAAAGTTAAAATGAATTACAAATTACAAGTCTTCCACCGCTAAGTGGGAAAGTTTCCAACAAGACTGTTTCTATCTCAAGGAAATAACGATTGAGAGATCCACCAATGATTCTATTTGCTTCACATAACAAAAAGGGGGGGAGGCACCAGAATGCTTACTTCCAAGATCCCAACAAAAAGGGCCAGAGACTCCACATCCACCCAACAAGATAATTCCAATGGGGTGCATGAACCCATCCTCCTCATTGGTCCCCAAGACCCAACCACATTGCAATGAAAAATGGATTCAACACATGGACAACAAAACAAGCTTCCACATCACAATACAAGATTCATAAACCATACAAAAATCCAATTCAATACAACTACAATCACAAGAAGGAAAAACAACATAATACACAAGGCTTCAACATGCAAAAGCCAAAGGAGTAAGATCTATGGGGAGGCCACTTATGCCTCCCAATGGGAAATGGGTTCCCACCTAAAACCTTCCAATACAAATATCAAAGCCCCTACACACTCTTCTGCCTCCCTCAAGTACCTCTTATACCTCCCACATTCTCTTATGCCTCCCTATAAATCTCTTATGGCTCCCTCATAAAAATAGACCAAGTAAGAAATGCAAGCAATTTCTTGTCCAAGGTGGGGCACCCAACCCAACTCCCTCCAAAACATGAAATGAACTTTTATACCTCCCTACATGAAAGATATCCATAGTCCCCTCCTACACCACACTTAAACAATCTACCCAAGCACCAACAAGCATACCAAAACACTCAAAAACATGCACATGTAAACAATTTAAAAAGGAAACATATTTTAAAAGAGTAAAGCTCCTACCTTTCCATGGTAGAGCTTGATCCAAGAGTCCACACTCCAAGCTTCTTCAAGCCAAAACAATAACCAAAAGCTAAAACAAGATCCATAAGCATTCCAAAATCCTCTAACTCCAAAAAATGCAAGAGCACAAAGAAATGAAGTAACCCCCAAACAAGAAAAAGAACTTGAATAAATAGAAAAGGGAGAGAGGAGGATGATGTGGCTCCAAGTAGGATGCCACATCATTTCCTCTCCACTCCACATCACCCTAGTCAACCTCATACTCCAAAGAACAATTAATAAGTGGTTGAAGAAATGACATTTTACTTACACACACAATCTAAGCCCACATCCCTTAAGGACTAAAAAAATAAATACATTTAAGAGAGTGCAATAAAAACTTACAATTTTTCTTTGAGCTTGCACCATGTTGCCCTAAAGTTTTCCAAATCTGTATTTGCTCAAAAACATTTTACCCTTTGAATTGATGGTCTAAATTCTTCCCCTCCAGTTGAATGCTTTAAAAAATGCTCACAAACTTGTTGTTTTTCCCTAATTTGAAAGGAATATTCCAAGTTTGCCCTTTTTGTGCCCTAGTTCTTCCAATTTTGTGGGCTATGTCATTTTTCCCTTTTCTAGATCATGGAAAAAATTGAATTTGATCAATTCATACTTGTTTGTATTTGAAAATCCAATCCCAAGGTCAAAAATGTTTGTAAAATCATGCTTCAGTTGATTCAAAATCGAAAAATTTGCCATCCTTGGTGAAAAAATTCAATTCTAGGGCATCCCTGGAATTTTTTTGCATTTTGACGGTCAGACGAGCATCATTTTCCCATCAAATTCATCCTCAGAAGGCATTGGAAATTTGGTGGGTTTGCATTGGCTGAGGAAAGGTGGGGAGGCACTCTAACTTTTCATTTTTCACCTTTTCAAGCAAATGGGGCATTTTCGGGCCCAGGGACCCATTTTTTCCAAATTTTCCTATGTGGCATGTTCTGATTGGTAGGGGATGGCGGGTGGTCAAATTCCCTTAAGGTTTTTAGACCTTACTTTGCAAAATTTCTAAAAGTCAAATTTTGGCCCGAAACCCTGCAGCCAATTTCAAGAGGACACGTGTCCTAAAAGTTTCAAAATGGAAGTGCGGGCCAAGGGGGGACTTAGAGTTTTTTTGGCTCTAATTTTATAAAGTTTCATATCCAGTTTTTCCCCCACTCCAATCAGAGGAGGACATGTGGTAGCATGGCAGTGCAGAGCGTGTTGGCGGGCCGGTGGAAGGAAAAGGGGATTTTTCCCTTTTTCACAAAAAAAATGGTTAAAGTAAATTTTTTGGCCTGAAACCCCGCAACTTCGAATGGTTTAAAGTCAAGTTTCAGGCTCTGGTGAAAATTTTCCCTTTTGTGAAAACAAATAAGATTTAAGGATTGGACACGTAGGAATAGGGGAGAAGTGGCAGAGGACAAGGTGGGTCGTGGGCCCGGAGGTAGAAGGAAATTTTTTCCCTTTTGAAAAGACTTTTTGATGCATGCCTAAAGGGAGGAAACAATGGCAAGATTAAAATCAGGTGCAGGCCCAGCCTGAAATTTTTCAAATTTCCAAAAAAGAAAATGGAGAATTGAAGTGGCAATGGGACCCACCATAGCCATGGTCAGCTCCAAATTTCAAAGGCTGAGGGAGTGGAGAAGGGGATTTTTCCATTTTTTGAGAAAAAAGGTTCAAAATAAAAAATTTAAGCACTTTCCCATCATAGTTTGAATGTTGGAGAAAAGGACACATGTGGTAAGGGAAAAATCGAAGGTGCAGGCCCATGGGGAAAAAAGTGAAAATTTTCCCAATTTCTAGAAAAGGTCAAAATGTGCAAAATTGAAGCATGATTTCAATGTGACCCACCATGTGCCACGTGTCAGCTCCAAAATTCAAAGGCGGAGGGGCGGAGAAAAATTCAAATTTTTTCATTTTTCTAAAAAATGTGGAAAAGTAAAAAATAAGCCCAAATTTGTTCCCAATCATAGTTTGAAACATGTAGCAGATCAAGGGCAACTATGCATTTTCATTTTTGGCCACCATTTTTCCTCCAGGAAGCTTGGAATCATGAATTTTGCATCAAAATTCATCAAATTTATAGTGATTTTGTGTCGTCTTGGCCTTCCAGGATCATTGGCATCACTTTCATGGCTTAATTCTTTGATTTGAGGTGTTTTTGAAGTAACTTTTTTCCCCAGCCCGAGCAAACACGTGAAATGTCAAAATCAAAAGTTGCAGAGTTAGTTTTAAAAGGTGAAAAGATGAAAATGATGAGTAAAAGGTGTTTGCATGCCTCAATGATGAAAAACATGCCTCCAGGATGGATAATGATCCAGATATTTGTAATAATTTAATCTTTTGGGCACACCTGGCAACCTGCGAGTGTTTTTCTATTTGATGTCATTTTCATTGAATCATGAGAAATTGTTGTAACAAATTGATCCCATGGCATATTCTTTTCTTGGGAAAGAAGGCTCCAATGTGGCATGAGGTATATAATGCATTTTGGAGAAATTGTAAAGGGGTTTTTTTTTGGGAATTGAGATTCACGAGCAAAAATTCTGAGAGAAAGCTCATTTTCTGAGAAATCCACCAAAGAACTAGGTTAATGTCTCATGTGTTGGAAATTCATGTATGTGAGTTGGTTACAAGTGTATAGCCATCACACAACTCTAAGATTGTTCATGTAACTCTCCCCTACTATTGAATCTAACAAGTTTTGAATTAAATTTGTGTTTTCTTTTGGCAATATGGTGTCTATTATCATTTTTAAATGGCTACAAATAGTTTTTATTGTTCTTGTTGCAATCTTGCATTGAAAGTCTTTAGAAATCACACAGGATCTCCATTTCTAGTTGATAGTTTAGTGGCATTTGCAATCTCATATTCAGAAGAGCCTTCATCTGATAAGGAGATAAACAAATTTAAAATCACTTTACCTTCCTTGACTGTAGAGATTTCTTGTAAGCCTTTGGGGTACCTTAGGCATGGTTTGATCAAGGATTTTTGTGTTTAATTGAGTTCTTTACTTCAAGATTTTGTGGTGAGTTCTCAAAGATTGTGTGAAGAGTGCAACCTGGGCTTCCATTTGTGCCTCTTCTGGTTGAAAGAACATCCTGATTATTTGAGGCATTTCATCTGATAGTTGTTCAATTATTGTAGAGATTTTCAAAGATCTAATCTATCCAGTTTGTCTTGTCAATCCCCCACCAAAAATCATCTAAAAACAAAGATCCTATCATGTACTATCCCTGATTTTCATTTGTATACCCACAAAGATCAAAATCCATTTGTAAAAGTATGCATAATAGATCAGGATTTCCAATGTCTCTAGTAACCTTTGCCTTGTTTTGAGAACATACCCATGTTTTGAGAAGTGACAACTTGTGAGAGTTCAGATCTGGGGTGTTGATCATGTTTTCATCAAGGTCTCCATCATAGAATTTCAAGCAAAGAGAAGGACATCTTCATCTCCTTCACCATTACAAGGTTACAAAATAGGTCCTCTTACCTTGGTTGCAAGGCACAACCTAAAATAGCTAGGACAAGATCAAGTCCTATTGGAGTGCTATCCATTTCTCCACAAACCTGAGTGCCAGCTAAACCATATCCCCGGCTACCAATGACATACAACATGGTCTAATCTGTCTTTAAGCTCCATGACATATCTATGGTGCTGCTCAGACTGAAAAGGAGAACAAATTTGGATACCAACACGAGTGGCACCATTTCCGGGGACTTCTTGGAATTTCTTGGTGTTTTTGAAGTGTTTGAAGAGTTTGAGCATTTTTGTATTCAAGTATTTGAGCTGCTACATTGTTAAAATATCATTCTATGCTTCAGATCTACAAGTTTTAAACAAGGGTTTCAAGTTTTTTCCGCCCTTTTTTCATTTCCTAGCAGTTCATACACTTTTTGTGCATTGTGATTGATTGATTTAAAGAAGAAGAAGGTCTGATTTGTAAAGTTTGGCAATATTTTCAGTGCTAGTAAATATTTGATAGAATTATTTTAGTGCATTCTTGCACAACTAAGGTGAAATTCCTTAGTGGCGACTCCATGCTGATTTGATCTTGAAAATACCAGTTGTCTTACCCTTCTGTCATTTACTTTTGTGTTGCTAATCCCTGACAAAACTGGAAGGAAGAAGATCTCTCTTCATCAAGGACTCTGCTAAGAAGTTGTTTACAGATTCAAGAAACTCAGAGCTAGAGGGAAGAAAGGTGTGGAAGGTTGTTGGAGACTTGACTACAAGAAAGGAGATCCCTATTGTTGAGTTTGAAAGTGAGCAGCCTGTTATTGAGGACTGCAATTCTTCTTCAAGTGGATCTGATTCAGACAAATCCTATTACTGATTTGAATTCCCCATCAGGTGAGGGACCTTCTTGTGCATTTGAAAGGCTTGCTCCTAAATCTACTTCTGTATTTTCTAAATTTCCTAGAGATCATCAAGAAGGAGAGCCCTTAAGAGAGATCTGTCTTGAAGTTTTCATTCCCATTCCCCAAAGACCTCTCACTCCTCATCAGCTTGTTTCACCTCCAAGATCACCCCCACCAAACAATATGGCTCAGCCTAGACCTCCATTTGTTGTTAACACCTTTGGTCCTATAAATTTTAGAGGAATGGATGGTTACCCAAATGTTGTCCCACAAGATGTCAGAAATAGGTTGCCAAAATTCTAGGGTAACAATGCTATTACTGGTGATCAGCATCTCAAACTTTTTGATAATATGATGGAATATTTTGAGATAGAGTTTGAGGATGTGTATGTCAAATTGTTTATTCATACACTAGAAGAGGATGCTAGGGATTGTTACAAGGCTCTACCTGATAATTCTATTGATTCATGGACTGAAATGAAAAATGCATTTAGGTTGCAATATGGTGACAAGACTGATCCTAGATTTCTTTTATCTGAGTTTGAGAATATCAAGAAGAACCCTAATGAATTAGTCCATGACTTCAACACAAGGTTTAACAAAAATTTGAGAAGGCTTCCAGTTGGTTTGAGGCCTTGTGATGAATCTTGTTTAATCAAATATGCAGATGCATTTGATAAGAAGGCAACCTATTACCTAAGAGACAAGAACCCAACCAATCTAAGACAAGCTTTCACCATGGCACTTCAAATTGAAAACAATATCAAGGATGTTGGGAAACCTCTCAAGAGAGATGGTGTAAAATTGATAAACCCTGAAAAACCTCAAGCTAGCAAAGGTGCTGATTTAGAAGAGGTTGTGAAAACTTTGGCAGGGGCTATCAAAGAAATCTCATACAAGTTGGCAAGAGCTGAGAAGGGAATTGGGCATACTTCACAAGGTCATCCTAGGCAGCAAGCACAAGATAGATTTGGAAATCACCATAGGAATGAGCAAAGGTAAAGGTCCTATTGGATCTACAAATAGATATCCTCAAGCATGTGAAAGTAGATTGGTTCCTGACCCTCTAACTGCCAGGGTTGCTGTTGTTGATGAAGTTGTATGATATGGATTGGTGTGATAGATGTTTTCTTGCCTCATCCTCCATGTGAAGTGGACCAACAAGTTGATGAAGCTAATAATGAGGATGGAACTGATGATGATATTTGCATGGTGGGTTGTTCTTCAAGCTCACAAGGAGGAGCAACATCTACTGAAGTAATAAGTGCTAGGACTGCTGCTACCTTTTGGGATTGCATAAAGTGGGTACAAGTCTTTCTCCCCTCATGCTCTTGAAGTAGATGTAGTGCAAGCATTTGAAATTCCTAACAATGACTTTGAATACCTAAGAGCATTGATGATTAAAAAGTATGATGGTGGTATCCCTTTGGAGGAAGATAGACAATTGTTAATGAATGTTGTTGTTGGTCAAGAGAAAGAGTATAACATACTAGAAGAAAAGTTGTTAAGGGAGTTGGGCCTCAAGCCAAACCTAAAACACCCTTTCTCACAAGCATTCCAAAAGAAGCTCCTAGGAGAGAAGCACTGTCAAAATTTTTGTTGTCCCAAACAAAAATTACAGTCCTCCTCATGCCCAAGCTGCCAAGAATCCACTGCCATCTAATGAATCTTCTTGTCTCCCTTCCAATGTTGTTTTACCAAAGAGTGTTCCCTATGACATAGCCCAAGTATTGAGCCAAATTAAAGTGAGTGTTCCAATCATTGAGTTGCTTAGAATTCTTGAGCATAAGAAGAGAGCATTTGAGTACTTGGGGTTGAAGGAAGAGAAGATCACTCCAAGTAGAAATGTAAATGTTGTTGAGACTCCTCCTCAAATCATTGCTGACCTTGAAACACCACCAGTAGTAGAAGATCTTGGAGAGACACCTGAGGTATATTTGGGACATCTTTGGTTGATTCCCAATTGAATGTTGATCCATTTTTCACAACTTTGATTATAAAGGATAGGCTACTTCACAATTGTATGTTTGATTCCGGTGCATCATGTAATGTCATGCCTCTAGAAGTCATGAATGAGTTGGATATCAAAGTGATAGCAGCCTATGGAAAGTGTACTACTATGGACTCAAGAGAAGTGTCGGTAGTTGGTTGTGTAAAAGGTTTGGTTGTGCAGCTTGCATCTTATCCCGGGAGGAATTTAAAATTGGATGTTGTGATTGTTGATTGCCCTGCCAAATGGGGTATGCTTTTGTCAAGAAAGTGGGCTGCAAGTGTTGGAGGGAGTGTCCAAATGGACATGTCTTTTTCCACTATTCCCATTGAGGGAAGCCTTGTCAAGCTCTATGGAGAAAAGAAAATGTTACATCTAATTGAGGATCCAAATAATGCTTCCTATGAGGTGTTGTTTGCTGATGTTGATGCTAATAATTTCATTGGTTTTGCTGATGGAAAAGAACAAAAAATGGATCAATCAAAGTTCCTTGAATAGGTATGTTCTCCTTGGACCTTGCTATTTGATGGAGCTTGCTCCAAATTTGGAAATGGTGCTGGTGTAATTCTGATTTCTCCTAGCTTGGAAGAATTTGTTTTTTCCTTCAAGCTTAATTTTGAATGTACTAACAACATTGCTGAGTATGAAGCCTTGTTGTTGGGTCTGAGAATTGCATGGAAGTATGGTGTCAAGGACATCATTGCAAAGGGAGATTCAAAGCTAGTTGTCAAACAAATAAGAATACTGTATGCTACAAAAAATCAGCGGATGAAGCAGTATAAACATGCAGTTTGGGATTTAGTTGAGGTGTTTGATTCCTCAATATTATGCACCATGAAAAAAGTTTGAATGTTTCTATTGACAAGTTGGCAGTGTTGGGGTCAAGATTTGGAGTTTGCACCATTTCACCTTATTGTGAGTACAATGTTGAAGTGTTGACTAGGCCAGCTGTCCCTGACAACATCAAGCATTGGCAAGTGTTTGATGATGATTCTCAAGTGAAAAGGTTCTTGCAAAATCAAGGTGAGTTTGTAGATCAGCATATTGATTGGGAACCAATGGTGTGTATGACTGAAGGAAGAGAGACTTTGTTTGGAAAATATATCATCCAATTCAAAACAAATACCATTCCTAGAGGTCTTGTTGCACTTGAGTCAAATTTTAACAATGTTGATTGCATCATAAATAGAAACATGTCTTCCTCAAGGGATGTGGAAGAGCATGACTTGGGAACAAAGGAAAAACCAAGAAAAGTTTGGTTGGGCAGTAGTTTAAACAAAGAGGAGAAATAGTCTTATGTTCAGCTGTTAAAGAAATATCAAGACTGTCTTGCATGGTCATATTCAGAGCTGAAAGCATATAGAGAAGATTTATTTCAGCATGAGATCCCTCTTGAAACAAATGCCAAACCATTCAGATAGAGGCAAAGGCCAATTAATCCACTCCTCTCCATGAAAATGCAAGATGAATTAAAGAAGTTGAGAGATGGAGGTATTATTCAGCCCACTAGATATTCATCTTGGGTTGCAAACCTTGTGCCAGTCAGAAAGAAAAATGGAGACATCAGACTTTGTGTGGATTTTAGAAATCTAAACAAAGCATCCATGAAGGACAACTATCCCTTGCCAAATATGGAAAATATGTTGCAGCTTGTGACAGGGTCTGAATTGCTTTCTACATTGGATGGTTTCTCTAGATATAATCAAGTGGTTGTCAAAGAATCAGAAAGACTTAAGACAACATTCACTACTCCTTGGGGAACATATGTTTTTGTTAGGATGCCCTTTGGTTTGATGAATGTTGGTGCCACTTTTCAAAGAGCAATGGATGTTGCTTTTGCTGGTTACATCAATGAGTTCATTGCAGTTTACCAAGATGATGTGACTGTGTTTTCAAGGCAGAGAGGTGATCATTTACAGCACTTGGAGAAGATGCTGATCAAATGTAGGGAGTATGGCATTTCTCTTAATCCAAAGAAGTGTCATTTTGGCATGCAAAAGGCCAAGCTGATTGGTCACATTGTGTCAAAATATGGTGTTATGATAGACCCTGAGAGAGTGGAAGCAATCAGCAAAGTACCTATCCCAAGAACCAAGAAAGGCATCCAATCTTTCTTTGGTCAAATTAATTTTATTAGAAGGTTTGTTTCCAACTTTACTTGAGTTGACTCTTCCAATCACAAGCATGCTAAAGAAGGACCAAGTTATCAGGTGGGAGGAGGCTGCCATTCAAGCTTTTGAAGGAATCAAAGAGGCACTCAAACATGCACCTGTCTTGGCAGCTCCGAATTACAAGAAGCCTTTCCAAATCTTCTCCTTTGCTTCTGAAAATACTATTGCATCTATTTTTCTCCAAAAGGATGAAGATGGGGCTGAGAGGCCTATTGCCTTCTTTAGCAAGGATTTACAAGCTGTTGAGTTAAAGTATACAATCATGGAAAAACAAGCATTTGCCTTGGTGAAAGCAACAAAAGTTTTCAGGCCTTATATATTGAGTTCAAAAGTTGTTGCTTATGTTCCCCACACCATGGTGAAAGACATCTTATCAGAGATGGAGATCTCAAGTAAAATATGTAGATGGGTGAACAAACTATAGGAGTATGATATGGACATCCAAACCACAAGGTTAGTAAGAGGTTTGGGTCTTGCTAAGCTCATGGCTGAGAGCAACTTGTAGAATGTGGAAGTGAATCAGCTAGAGGAAGAAAGGGTAAATGTGCTTGCAAAGTTGGTAAGTTCTGAGTGGTACAAAGATGTGATCTTCTACCTCAGACACCTGTGCTGCCCTAGTCACTTAAATAAAAATCAGAAAAGAGCCCTCAAGCTGGCTTCTCAAAAATATATCATCACAGACCTTGGGCTGGCTTGGAAGAACCCTAAAGGTGTCCTCTTGAAATGCATAACTAAAGATGAAGCTCCCAAGATAGTTGTTGATTTCCATGGGGGAGTTTGTGGAGGACACTTTGCTAGAAGAGTAACAACACATAAGATTTTGAGAGCTGGTTATTGGTGGCCTACTCTCTTCAAAGATGCAACCCAACTGGTTAGAAAATGTGATAGTTGCCAACATTTCTCTGGAAGACTGAAAGCTTCAGGCTCCCTTCCTTTGCAGCCTGTATCAATTGAAGCTCCTTTCAAGCAATGGGGGATGGACTTCATTGGTGAGATTTCAGATCCTTCTAGTGTTGGCCATAAATGGATCCTTGTAGCCACTGATTATTTTACAAAGTGGGTAGAGGCAATCCCCACCAAGAAAGCAACACACCAAATAGTTATGGACTTCTTGTTGAATCAAATCATATGCAGATTTGGAGTCCCAGTCAAGATTGTAGCTGATAATGCCATGTGCTTTAGAGCCAAACCTTTAATGGCAATGTGTAATGAATATGGAATCAATCTGACTTATTCTTCAAACTATAACCCCCAAGGGAATGGACAAGCTGAGTCCAGCAATAAGAATTTGTTGAAGATCATTAGAAGAACCTTGGAGTAAAACAAGAAGAAATGGGGTGAACAATTGAAATTTGTAGTTTGGGCTGATAGGATAACTCCTAAAAGAGCTACTAGTAAAAGCCCATTTGAATTGGTGTATGGAACTCAGGATTTTCTGCCCTTGCACCTACAATTATCTTCATTTCAGTTTTCCCAATAGTTGGAAGATCAAGAGCTTGGCCCATATGAATCAAGGATCAATCAGATTATTGAGCTTGATGAGGAGAGAAGAGCATCCCATCAAAGGCATGTCAGATTTAGGGAAAAATTGAAGAGATTGTTTGACAAGAAGGTCACTCCTAGAGCCTTTAATGTTGGAGATCTGGTCTTGTTGTGGGATAGTAGGCATGAAGACAAGGGCAAGCACGGAAAATTTGATGCATTATGGATGGGCCCTTATGCCATTGATATCAAAATTGGTGAGCATACCTTTTTCTCAAAGACTTAGATGGGGAATTTCTTGAATTGACCTGTTAATGGCAGACATTTGAAGCATTTCTTGGATTAATCCCCAAATTTGAGGTATGCACAGCTTGTATAGTGTATAGTGTTTGGTTTTTTACTCTGTTTTTGGTGTTTTGTCAGTTTTGTGGTTTGCCTTGCTGTGTGGCAGCCATTTTTGTTGGGTTCTCAGCTAGTTTTTGGTGATTTTGGCTCTTGAATCCTTTTCCCAATGGATATTTTGGCACTTGGTCTACGTTTTGTCCTTGTGGCACTCACTGGGAGTGCCCATCCCCAAGCAAGAGCCGATGTTGGTGCCATTTTTGAGCTTGCACCATGTTGCCCTAATTTTCCAAATCTATATTTGCTCAAAAAGAAAAAAATGTTTTACCCTTTGAATTGATGGTCTAAAATTCTTCCCCTCCAATTGAATGCTTTAAAAATGCTCACAAAGTAGTTGTTTTACCCTAATTTGAAGGAATATTCCAAGTTTGCCCTTTTCTGTGCCCTAGTTTTTCCAATTTTGCGGGCTGTGTCATTTTTCCCTTTGCCAGATCATGGAAAAACAAAAAATGATCAATTCATACCTGTTTGTATTTGAAAATCCAATCCCAAGGTCGAAAAATGTTGTAAAATCATGCTTCAGTTGATTCAAAATCGAAAAATTTGCCATCCTTGGTGAAAAAATTGAATTCTAGGGCATCCCTGGAATTTTTTACGTTTTGACGGTCAGACGTTTGCATCATTTTCCCATCAATTTGTTCCTCAAACATGCATTGGTAATGTGGCAGGTTTGCATTGGCTGAGGAAAGGTAGGGAGGCACTCTAACTTTTCATTTTTCACCTTTTCAAGCAAATGGGGCATTTTCGGGCCCAGGGACCCATTTTTTCCAAATTTGCCTACGTGGCATGTTCTGATTGGCAGGTGGGATGGCGGGTGGTTGGATTCCCTTAAGGTTTTTTGACCTTATTTTTGCAAAAAAATTTAAAAGTCAAAAATTGGCTTGAAACCCCGCAGCCAATCGAGAGAGGACACGTGTCCTAAAAGTTTCAAAATGAAGTGTGGGCCAAGGGGGGACTTAGAGTTTTTTGGCTCTAATTCTATAAAGTTTCAAAACTATTTTTTCCCCCACTCTAATCAGAGGAGGACACGTGGCAACATGGCAGTGCAGAGCAGGTCGGCGGGCCGTCGGAAAGAAAAGGAGATTTTTCCCTTTTTCACATAAAAAAAGGTTAAAAGTAAATTTTTGGCCTGAAAGCCCATGGCCAATAATAGGGAGACATGTGTAACATTTGGCAAGGGTCAGAATTCAGGGGTCGCGGGTCCACATGTTGACAAAGTTTGAGAATTTTCCCTTTTTAAAAAGGCTTTGAAGGAAGATTTAAGCCCGAGTTGGACCCACAGTGGCCAATAACAAGAGCGCAAACGTGGTCCAAATTTGCAAGAGGCGGAGTCGGAGACCACGAAGGGAAATGGGGATTTTTTCCATGGCAGAGGATTTAAGGGGTCCTCGACAAGTGGTCAGTGGTAGAGGACCGGGGTTAGGGGGCAGGAAGGAAATTTTTCCCTTTTGCCAAAAGGACTCAAAATCAAAATTTGATGCGCTGGCCCGCTAGCGAATCACAAGGAGATGGACATGTGGCGAGGGAAAAATCGGAGGTGCGGGCCCACGGGGCAAAAAAGTGAAAATTTTCCCAATTTCCAAAAAAGGTCAAAATGCACAGAATTGAAGCACGATTTCAATGGGACCCACCATGTGCCACGTGTCAGCTCCAAAATTCAAAGGTGGAGGGGCAGAGAAAAAGGTCAAAATTTTCCATTTTTCCAAAAAATGTGGAAAAGTCAAAAATAAGCCCGAATTTGTTCCCAATCATAGTTTGACATGTAGCAGATCAAGGGAAACTATGCATTTTCATTTTTGGCCACCATTTTTCCTCCAGGAAGCTTGGAATCATGAATTTTGCATCAAAATTCATCAAATTTATAGTGATTTTGTGTCATCTTGGCCTTCCAGGATCATTGGCATCACTTTCATGGCTTAATTCTTTGATTTGAGGTGTTTTTGAAATAATTTTTTGCCCCAGCCTGAGGAAACACGTGAAATGACAAAATCAAAAGTTGTAGAGGTAGTTTTAAAAGGTGAAAAGAGTGAAAATAATGAGTAAAAGGTGTTTGCATGCCTCAATGATGAAAAACATGCCTCCAGGATGGATAATGATCCAGATATTTGTAATAATTTAATCTTTTGGGCACACCTGGCAACCTGCGAGTGTTTTTTTGTTTGATGTCATTTTCATTGAATCATGAGGAATTGTTGTAACAAATATGATCCCATAGCATATTATTTTCTTGGGAAATAAGGATCCAAGATGGCGAGAGATATATAATGCATTTTTTAGAAATTAAAAAGGGGGGTTTTTTTAGAGTTTAAAATCATGACCGAAAATTCTAAGAGAAAGTTCAATTTCTGAGAAATCCACCAAAGAACCAGGTTAATGTCTCATGTGTTGGAAATTCATGTATGTGAGTTGGTTACAAGTGTATATCCATCACACAGCTCTGAGATTGTTCATGTAACTCTCCCCTGTTGTTGAATCTAACAAGTTTTGAATTAAATCTGTGTTTTCTTTGGGCAATATGGTGTTTGTTATAATTTTTAAATGCCTGCAAATAGTTTTTTATTGTTCTTGTTGCAATCTTGCATTGAAAGTATTTAGAAATCACACAGGATCTCCATTTCTGGTTGATAGTTTAGTGGCATTTTCAATCTCATATTCAGAAGAGCCTTCATCTGATAAGGAGATAAAAAAATTTAAAATCACTTTACCTTCCTTGACTGCAGAGATTTCTTGTAAGCCTTTGGGGGTACCTTAGGCATGGTTTGATCAAGGATTTTTTGTGTTTAATTGAGTTCTTTACTTCAAGCTTTTGTGGTGAGTTCTCAAATATTGTGTGAAGAGTGTTAAAATCTGGGACTTCCATTTGTGCCTCTTCTGGTTGAAAGGAACATCCTGATTATTTGAATCATTTCATCTGATAGTTGTTCAAGTATTGTAGAATATTGTCAAAGATCTTATATATCCCAGTTTGTCTTGTCAATCCCCCACCAAAAAATCATCTAAAAAACAAATATCCTATCATGTACTATCCCTGATTTGCATTTGTATACCCACAGAAGATCAAAATCCATTTGCAAAAGTATGCACAATAGATCAGGATTTCCAATGTCTCTAGTAACCTTTGCCTTGTTTAAGAGAACATACCCATGTTTTTGAGAAGTGACAACTTGTGAGAGTTCAGATCTGGGGTGCTGATCATGTTTTCATCAAGGTATCCATCATAGAATTTCAAGCAAAGAGAAGGACATCTTCATCTCCTTCACCAGTACAAGCTTACAAAATAGGTCCTCTTACCTTGGTTGCAAGGCACAACCTAAAATAGTGGGGACAAGATCAAGTCCTATTGGAGTGCTATCCATTTCTCCACAAACCTGAGTGACAAAGAGCCAGCTAAATCATATCCCCGGCTACAAAACCACATACAACATGGTCTATTTTTCTTTAAGCTCCATGACAATCTATGATGTTGCTCAGACTGAAAAGGAGAATCAATTTGGATAACTAACAGGGTTTTGTGTCATAGCAATATAAGAGGTTTGAGGCAATGTTTCACTTGACCCGTAAGCTTTGAAATTGGCCCTTTTAGGCCAAATTCACTATTTCACTTGGTAGTTTTTTAGAATGTTTGCATCACTCAATCACATGCACTCAATCCTAAAACACATAAACCCAAGAGTCCATCTAGTCTAATGTGAAGACCTTTGGTTTCATACTAAGCAATTCCAGTTATAACAAATTGGTTAAGTTCATTAAATGGACCTAAAACCTAGTAAGGGGAAATAATCTAATTTTCTATAATTAAATCAAGGAAATGATATATCACTAAAAATTTGGGCACATACTATTTAAGTAAGGAAATACTAAACAAAGATACAACACATAACCCCTTGGTTATATACACAATTTCCCCAAATAATTCAAACACACCCACACAAATCACATTTTGCCATGGTGACCCTATGTTTAATTCATCTAAAGTTCCAATAGGTTGGTCTCTAATCCCCCCGATGTTTGTTGTGACATGTTTACACTGAAAAAGTCAATAACACCTCCTATTATCTACAATTTTCCCTCAAAAAAACTATGATGAAACATAGACCTCTAAATCCACAAGAAATCTAAGGGACAGTTCTATCATAGTGGAACAACACATTTTTCCAAATCCTTACATGTTTTATGAGGGCTAAGGTGGTTTAGATCATGTCAGAAAAGTTGAAAAATGACAGTCAAAGATTAGAAACCAGAGACACTTCTTAAGAATTAAAGGCTCACAAATCTCTTTGGGCTTTACAAATATTTACGAATGGGCCCACACTAAGTATATGTTCATTAGAAGATACATGCCTCAACGGATATTCATTAGATTGTCTCCAAAATCGACATACTCTATATTTGAACTTGAGTCATTTTCTCCTCTTCACAACGTTCTATCTTCTATGCCCCAAAAATTGGACCGGAATGAAAAGTCTAAGAGCACTTTTTGTGACAACACATAGCGTGCCAAGTGTCACAATCAACGACACACAAATTCCAAGGACTCTATCACTGATTCACTACAGTTTTCATGTTTAGTCACATCCATATTTTGTCAACGTTTTATCATGTTCTTTGGCATTAAGAAAGGCTCAACACTCTTGAATCCGGTTAAGCATCTCAGATCTCGTAGATGACACCATGAGCTCTTCACTGCATCTTCAAATAAAGTGGGGGCTAAATGTATTCTTCGAGGAATACCATTATGTGTCCACATGTCCTATGGTCAGAATATTAAATTAGTAAGGATTAAAGTTAGTTAGCAAAAACATCACATAGGGTTTAGGAGAATGATTTAGGGAAGGTTCCATGAAAGTAATCTCCGGTTGTTTATGGAATAAAGGCAATTGCATGAAAAGAGGTCCACCAATACTAAGTGGCAGTCTCACCACATGGAGTTGTTGAAATATTCATGCCTAGCAGGAATCTGCGGGCCATTAGATTTTAATGTAAAAATTTTTTTTCTCGAAATGCTCTTAAAGTATAAATAGTGAGGTTGTATTCACATCTGGTATGCCAAAGAGCCATGTGTTAAACCTGGGCATATTGTGTGTTCTTTCACTCCAATAATGGTTCATTTGTCAAGTTAGGTAATGGAAAATGTGGACCGGCGGGCAGAAGATGTTTTTTTGACAAAAATGATTCTGCATTGTTACGGGTCAATCCATTTTGTCTTTAAAGTCCAAATGGTGCAAATGAAGTTTGAATACCATGGTTCCCATTCTAGCTATTTACGTATTGTCCAAAATTACTTTCGTTAGTAGTAGCAGATACCCATACTCGTAAACCCATTTATATGAACATTCTTTTGATCCAGTCCCGAATTCCTTTCAAATTTGTTCACTCATTGGAAAGGTATTTGATCAATAAAAGTTATGCCATTATGTTGACTGAAACTTTAATTTTGAGCGAGGTTTAAGACATTGAAAAATGAAAAATGATCTTCATGCCATTTTTCATCTTTCAATTTTCCCCAACAGCCATGATCAGATTTGATTCGCTCTACCATTTTCATTTTTAGATACACGTCCAAACAAACATAGATGGTCACTGCAATAGATTGTATTAGATTCTACATGAGCATTAGATCTACTCGATATTTGAATATTTAAATGCTTTCCACCTTTTGATTTATTATGAAGCCATAAGTCTCCATACATGATAATAATTCTATAGGTATTTTTCGGCTCTCCTTGTACATTCCTTTCCACATTTGGACAGATCATTTGCATCCTATGTCTCTCCTACCGGGCTAATCAAGTTCTATGGAGTCTATTCCTCCCATTCAAGTTGTCGATCAAAGTTTTGTCCTATCCTGGCTAATGAATGGTCTGTATCACCTATCCTACAAAAATAATATCCATCTCGAATTGTGGAAGATTATCAAGAACCTCAGTTGGGACCTTATCATTTGATCTCATTGTAGTTTGGTTATTCACAACTACCATGAGAGACTAGATCATTCATGACCATTCATATTGAGTCATGTGTTAAAGCCATGCAAAACAAGTTTCTCAATTCCTATCTTGCATCACCTTGTTAGAAGAGTTTATTTCTTTCACATCTTCTCAACCCTATTGATATTGGTTAAGTTTAAGTAGGTTTATAGATGAAGATCCTCTATATTTAGGTGTTTTGTGCACCTGAATAAAGGAATATGAACCGGCCTTCATCCATGTTAGTATCCAAATTTGTTCTCCTTTTCAAGCCAAGCAACATCACAGATTTGACATGGAGCTTAGAGATAGATAGATCATAATGTATGTCATTTTGTAGCCGGGGATGAGATCTAACTGAACCTTTTTCACTCAGATTTGTGGAGAGATGGATAGCACCTTCAAGAGGATTTGACCTATCCTCACTACTTTAGGCTCGTGCCTTTCGACCAGGGTGAGAGGACCCATAGTGTAACCTCTGTTTGATGAAGGAGATGGAGATATCCTTCTTTTGCACAAATTTTATGAAGAAAACCTTGGGAAAGTATGATCAATACTCCATAATTTAACTCTCAAGAGTTGTCACTTCTAAAATATGGAGATACTTTCAAAACAAGGCTAAGGTTACTGAAGACATTATGAAATCTTGATTGTTTTGCATATTTTAGTAAATAGATTTTGTTCCTTTGTTGATATATAGGGAAAACAGGGGTAGTTCAGGATGGATTCATGGTTTTTGAATAATTTTTGTGGGAGATTAAGCAGGATAAAGTTGATTATACCAGATATTTGAGAGACTTCACAATAATTGGAAAGCTAAATGACAGAAATATTTGGAATAGCTAAGATATTCCTTCAACCAAAAGGTGTGCTTCAATGGAGGCCCAGATCAACATGATTTCACACAATATTTGAGAATATAACATGAAGGCTCGAGCTAAAGACTCAATAAAACATCAAATAGCCCTTGGTTCCTCATGCCTAAGATACACTTGAAGGCTTACATGTAATATTTATAAACAAATGACAGTGAAGTGATTTTAAATTATTTATCTCATCACAAGATGAAAGATCTTTTTGAAATGAAATTGAAAATGCCACTAATATGTCACAGGGACGAGATCCTGTGTGATTCAGAGGGAATTTAACACAAGATTGCAATAGGAATAAGAAAAACTACTTGCAGACATTCTGAGACAAAGTAGAAATAAATTGCTCCAAGATTGACACAAATTAACTCAAAATTGATTAGATTCATCAGCAGGGGAAAGCTTCTAGAGAAATATCATAGCTTGTCAATGGCTATACATCTTCAACCAACTTGACATGATAGAAAATCTAACACAAAAGAAATTAACCAGGTATCTCTTGGATTGGTCTCTCAGGAAGACAGGCTCTCTCAAAATTTTCTCTTAAGAATTCAACCCCTGACCATTTGCAAGAGTATTCTCATTGCATTTATACATTTCACTTGCTTCACTCATCCCAAATTCCCCCCAAAAAAGAAGAATATTCGAGGGACCTTTTCTTGTTACCAATTTTCCTCAAAAAGTGATGTTTAACAAATTCACATCCAAAAGCTTCCAGGTGGACCAATTATGAACTGATCACATTTCTTAGACCCTCGACTAATGACTAGGATGCCATGCCACAACTTTTTTGGCAATCCTTCTAATCATTCTGATTTTTTCATGTGAGAAATCCCCGTTTTAATCATTTTCTGGAGGCTCTGCACAATTGGATCTAATAGGTAATCCTTTTCACTCTTGAGGCAACACCTTTTTCATCTTTTGTGCTTGTAACCTTCATCATTTCATTCTTTTCCCTCTCTTTCCTCTGACAACTTTTACCCCACATCCATCTTCTTTGGTAATTCACATTTTTGCAAGTGCCCGAGCAATTCCAACTTCAAAATATTGACCTTAACAATCCTTGGACTCACAAATTAAGTTCTGAATCCATTCAATGGCACTTTACAGACAAAAATGACAAGGAATTTCATCAAAATGATGAAAAATAATGCATATTCACATCTCCAGGAGTCTTGGAGCAAAAATGGCAGAAAAATAGAAATGCAATACACAACTGTTGATTCTTCCCCTTTTCTACTTTATATTATAGTCATCCATGTGTTTCCTTGGCACAACTACAAAGGAGAAGTACAGGGGAAAGTTTCCAAACAAGCATGGGCCTTCCACATGCCTTAGGCCCAAGAAAAATGCCTTTTGGCCATTAAAAAAGTCTTAGTAAAAAAGAGAGCCAACAGGAAGCCTCCACATGTCTCAATGGCACATTTTGAGATGGTCCCCAAAAGCAGGAGACCCCAAACAAGTGCATGGACTCACCACGTGTCTCATTCTGGTAGAGTTGTTAGGAAATTTGAAGGATCAACGGAAGGCACCATGTGTCTAGGGTCCGAGACAGTTTTCCTTGGCCGTTGAAAAGTCCAAGCAAGGGTAGAGTGAGCAGAAGCCTCCAAGTGTCCTCCTGAAACTTCTTCAAAATAAAATTTAGGGGCTGGTCCCCAAACAGGTGCGAGTCCCTCCACGTGTCCCAGGCCTTAGAAAATTTCTTTGAAAAGTTTAAGTATAGAGCAAAGTCGAGTGGAAGCCTCCACGTGTCTCCCCGATGCAACTGTTAAGGTGGGACCCTGAGGCAGATCCTCAAATGAGTGGCAGCCCTCCACATGTCCATGGTCCACCAAAGTTATACCAACTGCATGAAAAAAATGTCTAAGTCTAGGCAAGGCAGTGGAAACCTCCACGTGTCTCCCCGGCACAACTCCAAGGCCAAACCAAAAGGTGAATTTTTAGATGAGTGTCGGCCCTCCACGTGGACAAGTTTTGAGTTGAATGTGAGCCTTAGAGTTTTTCAAAGTGCCCCACCGAGCTGCATCCAAACCAGAAAGGGCCACGTTTCCACAGATGCTGAGATGTAAATTTGACCCGGGAAAAACACACCCATCAAACCGTAAAATGCAGGAAAATCACCATTTGTAGCCCGGAAATGAATCTTTCTTTCAAGGATAGAAAATTTGGAAATGATATAAGGCCCAAATATGATCCTCTGAGCCACATCCAATTAATCACATTTCCATAGATATTTGGGAAAAAAATGATAGGGACAACAAAACGTGACTGTGGAAAATGGAAAGAAGGGAAAAAAAACCTGAGTTTTCACCCAAGTTACAGATATTTTCACATGGACATAGGAACAAAACACGTATTCTTGAATTTAAGTGATCCTCAACCAAAGGAAGGGACTGATCATGGCAACCAAATGGAGGATAGAGTTTTCATGCATCAATACAAGGAGATAGAAAACACGATAGAGCCCAAAAACTGAAGAATTTCAAGGATAAATGGGGTGAGATCAAATTGAGCACCAACATCAGCTCTGACTCGAGGATGGGCACTCCCTGTGAGTGCCACAAGAACAAATAGTAGACCAAGTGCCAAAAACAAACCATTGGGTAACAGAGTCAAAGAGTAAACTTGCAGAGTAGAACAATAATAACCAACTCCCCCAAGGATGAACCAATAAACCAACAAAATGGCCACCAAGGACTAGGATAAACAAAAATAGAAAAACAGGAAAGCAAAATGAAACCAAAAGACTATACACTATACAATGTCAAGCATCCTGATTCAAAGAAAACAATCAAGGAAAATCTTCCTGCCATTTCTGCCATGCTAAGCAGTTCTGATATGTCTTTAACATCTGGTCATATGATTGTCTCTCTTTTCCATCCAAGTCGCTATCTGACCAAATTTTTTGGGCTTATCCTTTGTGCTTGGGTCAAGTTTCTTAACATATTTTGAGGCTGCATCAAACATCAAATTCTTAGGAAAATCATCCTGCTCATGATACCCGCATTGATCAATTTCATTTTCCTTGAAAGTAAAATAGCTCACAGAGTTATCAATAACAATATTTGCATGCAACACTTCATAAGAAGCATTCTTGGGGTCCTAAAAAAGATATAACATTTTCTTCTCTCCATACAACTTTATAAGGCTACCTTCAATTGGAATGGTGGAAAAAGACATATCCATCTGAACACTTCCACCAACACTTGCAACCCACTTTCTTGATAACAACATGCCCCATTTGGTAGGGCAATCAATAATAACAATATCAAGTTTCAAGTTCTTACCCGGATAAGCTGCAAGTTGTACCACCAAACCTTTTACACATCCTACAACTAGCACCTCTCTAGAATCCATTACAGTACACTTACCATAAGTTGATGTCACTTTAATGTTCAATTCATTCATGACCTCTAGAGGCATAACATTGCATGATGCTCCAGAATCAAACATACAATTGTGCAGCAGTTTGTCCTTAATAATCAATGTTGTAAAAAATGGATCAACATTTAATTGAGACTCAACAAAAGATGTTCCCAAGTACACTTCAAGTGGTTCACCTAGTTCTTCCAGTACTTTCATTTTTTTTAACTTTGAAATGGTAGGAGGAACTTGTACACTATGTATATGTTTACCCTGGGTGACCTTTACTTCTTTAAATTCCAAATATTTGAATGCTCTGTTCCTATGCTCAGGGATTCTAAGAAATTCAAAAATAGAAACAAAAATATTGATCTGAATCAAGATTTGGGCATGTCACAAGGAACATATTTGGGTAATGCAGTGTTAGGAGGAAGGTTTACAAATTCATCTAATGGCACAAGATTTTTTATAGTCTAAGCATGGGGAGGGACACAAGTTTTAATTGGGGTGACCAAGCCTTTTCCAAATGCATATTTTTAGGGGTTTCCTTAGGGATACTGGTAAGCACTAGAATTTTTTGTTTGGCATGATGCCCTTCCCTTTTGACAACTTTACTTCTTATGTTATACTCTTTTTCTTCGGTAACAACAATATTAATTAATAACTATCTATCCTCTTTTGATGGGATTCCTCCATCATACTTCTGAATCATTAGAGCTCGTAGGTACTAAAAATCATTATTATGAAGTTCAAAATCTTGTACCATATCTATTTCTAAATTATGAGAGGGAGGAAGAAGAGGTACCTAGTGAATGCAATCCCAAAAACTCGTAGCAATTCTTACACTTATTACTTCAGTTGAATTTTCTCCTTGCTGTGATCTCAAAGAGCACTCCAACATGCATGCATCATCATCATCAGATTATTCAAATTTATGATCTACTTCACATGGTAGGTGGGGTAAGAAATTTTTTTCACACCAGTCAATTTCATTTGTCTCTTCAAAAATAGCAAGACTGGTATTTAGAGGATCAGACACTACTCTATTTTCCCTAGCTTGGGGTTTTCAAGCTCCCATGGGTCCTTTACCTTTTTAATCAGATATCCGATCATTTCTAGGATTATTTACAAATTTATCTTGTCCTTGTTGCCTATGATGACCTTGAGAACCTTGTCCAAATCCTTTCTCTTCCCTGGCTAGCTTTTAAGATATTTCTTCGACAACTCTGACCAAAGTCTTTACAACTTCTGCAAGATCCACAACCTTACTTGATTGAGGCTTCTTTGGGTTGATTATTTTAACACTTTCCCTCTTAGGAGGTTTTCCAACTACTTTAATGTTGTTCTCAATTTCCAAATCTATGGTAAAGTCCTACCTCAAATTTCAAGGGTTCTTATCCCTCAAATTAGTAAGCATCTTTCTTATCAAATGCATATGAATACTTTATCAGACATGATTCATCACATGGCCTCAAATTAATAGGAAGTATTCTCAATGTTTTGTTAAATATTGTATTGAAATCATGCACTGATTCATTAGGATTATTTTTTATATTTTAAAATTATGATAAAAGAAACCTATGGTATTTTTATCTTCATACTGGAATCTAAAAGCATTCTTCATCTCTATCCAAGAATCAATGGAATTATCTACAAAAAATTTATACCAATACCTTGAATCTTCTTCTATAGTATGGATAAATAGTTTAATTTACACATCCTAAAATTTTATTTAAAATTCCTCCATCATATTAATAAAGAGCTTTAAGTGTTGATCACCAGTGATTGCATTATTTCCTTGAAACTTAGGTAATTTATTTCTTACATCTTGTGGCACAACATTTGGATAGCCAACAATGCCTCTAATATTGATGTGACCAAAAGTATTAACAACAAATGGAGGTTTGGGTGGAGGCTAAGCCATATTATTTTGAGGAGGTGATCTTACAGGAGAAACAAAATGATGAGGAGTGAGGGGTCTGTGTGGTACAAGGATGCAATTCTTAGAATGACTACCCTTTGAAGGCTATGTTTCTTGGAAAACTCTATGAGATTTGGAGAATACAGGGGCAGATTGAGAAGAAATTTTTTCAAATAAAAAATAAGGACCCTCTCCAGATGGAGAAGTCAATTCAACAAAGAGACTTCCTAATTCAGATTCACTTAAGGAAGTATTGCAATCTTCAATCACAAGCCAATCGGTTTCACAAATGGAGATCTCTTTTCTTGATGCTTGATCTCCAACAACCTTCCAAATTATTCTTCCTTCTGAATTAGACTTTACCAACTCTAAAAACAACCTTCTACTAGGGTCCTTCGTGAATAAATATCTTCTTCCATCCATCTTTACATAGATTAATGACAAATATTACCTAATATATGTTAAAACATTGGTATTTATTAAGAATTAAAACATCATGGTGTCTCCACTAAGGATTTTAACCTTAGTTTGTGCAAATGCACTATGAAAGACATTTCACATGTATGTTAATACCACATTCATGCAAATCTTACAAGATCTACTCTTCTTCTATCCAAATTTTTCAATAATGATACAAACTTTAGTCCAATAACTTTATAAGCTAGAAATATTACACTCAGAACTTACAACTTTGAACAATTCTTATAGCTCTAAATAGATAATGATGTTTTAGCAATGTATTAGCACACAACATGTGTAAGAAGTATTACCAGGGTGTGTATGTACTACATTTTAAAAATAATTCAAAGATTCCTCAGTAATAGCACCACGAGTGTTGTTAACACACAAATAAATCTTGGAGCTCAAATAATCCCTGATAATGGTGCCACAAGTTTTGTTGACGAGCCAAATGGATATGAACTAGAAAAATATCAACAAATCATGCATGGAAATGCAAATCAGATCCCTAAAAATGGCACCATGATTGTTCTTTCCATACAAATGAATAATGGAGCTCAAATAATCCCCCACAATGTAAATCAGATCCCCAACAAATGGTGCCATAATTGTTGGTATCCAAATTTGTTCTCCTTTTCAAGCTGAGCAACATCACAGATTTGACATGGAGCTTAGAGATATAAAAATCATAATGTATGTCATTTTGTAGCCAAGGATGAGATCTAACTGGCCCTTTATCACTCTGATTTATGCAGAGATGGAAGGCACCTTCAAGAGGATTTGACCTATCCTCATTATTTTAGTCTATGCCTTTTGAACAGAGTGAGAGGACCCATAGTGTAACCTCTGTTTAATGAAGGATATGGAGATATCCTTCTTTTACACAAATTTTATAAAGAAAACCTTGGGAAATTATGATCAATACTCCATAATTTATCTCTCAAGAGTTGTCACTTCTAAAAGTTGGAGATACTTTCAAAACAAGGCTAAGGTTACTCAAGACATTATGAAATCCTGATTGTTCTGCATATTTTAGTAAATAGATTTTGTTCCTTTATTGATATATAGGGAAAACATGGGTAGTTAAGGATGGATTCATGGTTTTGAATAATTTTGGTGGGAGATTAAGCAAGATAAAATTGATTATTCCAGATATTTGATATACTTCACAAACATTAGAAATCTAAATGATAGAAAACTTTAGAATAGCTAAGATATTCCTTCAACCAAAAGGTGTCCTTCAATGGAGTCCCAGATCAACACGTTTTCACACAATATTTGATAATCTAACACGAATAATCAAGCTAAATAATCAATAAAACATCAAATACCCCTGGTTCCTCACACCTAAGATACACTTGAAGGATTACAGACAATCTTTATCAACAAATGATAGTGAAGTGATTTTAAATTGTTTATCTCATCATAGGATGAAAGCTCTTCTTGAAATCAAATTGCAAATGCCACTAAACTGTCAAAGGGACGAGATCCTCTGTGATTCAGAGGGTCTTTAACACACTATAGAAATAGGAATAAGAAAGACTACTTGCAAACATTTTGAAACAAAGCAAACACAAATTGCTCTAAGATTGACACAAATTAACTCAAAAATTGATTAGATTCATCAGCAAGGGAAAGCTTCCAAAGCAATCTCAGAGCTTGTCAATGGATATACATCTGCAACCAACTTGACATGATAGGAAATATAACACAGAAGAAATTAACCAGGTATCTCAGATTGGTTTCTCAAGAAGATGGGATCTCTCAATATTTTTCTTAAGAATTCAACCCCCAACCCTTTACAAGAGTATTCTCATTGCATTTATACATTTAACTTGCTCAAGACATCACAAATTTTCTACCCAAAAAGAAGAATATTTTAGGGACCTTTTCCTGTTACCACTTTTCCTTAGAAAGTGATGTTTAACAAATTCACATCCAAAAGCTACTAGGTGGACTAGTTATGAACTGATAACATTTCTCATACCCTCGACTAATGAATCGAATGCCATGCCATAATTTTTTGGAAGTCCTTCTAATCATTTTGATTCTTTCATGCGAGAAATCCCTGTTTTAATCATTTTCTAGAGGATCTGCACATCTGGATTTGATAGGTAATCATTTTCGGACTCAAGGCAACACCTTTTTCGTACTTTTCACCTGCAACCTCCATCATTTCATTCCTTTCCCTCTCTTTCTTCTGCAACTTTTCCCCACATACATATTCTCTGGTAATTCACATCTTTGCAACTGCCCGAGTAATTCTAATTTCAAAATATCAACCTTAACAATCCTTGGACTCACAAATTAAGTTCTAAATCCTTTCAATGGAACTTTTCAGAAACAAATGACAATGAATTTCATCAAAAATGATGAAAAATAGTGCATATTCCCATCTCCATGAGTCTTGGAGCAAAAATGATAGATTAACAGGTGAAATGCATAACAACTGTTGATTTTTCCCCTTCTCTACTTTGTTTTATAGCAATCCATGTGTTTCCTTGGCACAATTGCAATGGAGAAGTATAGGGGAAAGTTTTAAAACAAGCGCAGACTTTCCACGTGTTCTGGGCCCAAGAAAAATGCATTTTGGCCTTTGAAAAATTCTTAGTAAAAAAGGAGCCAACAGAATCTTCCACGTGTCTCAATGGTGCATTTTAAAATGGTCCCCAAAAGTGGAGACCCCAAACAAGTGCGGGCTCACCAAGTGTCTCAATCTGGCAGAGTTGTTAAGAAATTTGAAGGATCAGCAGAAGGCGTCATGTGTCTAGGGTCTAAAACATATTTCCTTGGCCGTTTGAAAGTATAAGCAAGGGCACAGTGAGAGGAAGCTTCCAAGTGTCCTCCTGACACTTCTTCAAAATAAAATTTAGGGGCCAGTCCCCAAATAGGCATGATCCATCAACGTGTTTCGGGCCTTAGAAAATTTCTTTGAAAAGTTTAAGTATAGAACAGAGCCGGCGGAAGCCTCCAAGTGTCCTCCTAGCACTTCTACTAAGGTGGGAACCTGAGGCAGATCTTCAAACAAGTGCCAACCCTCGACCTGTCCATGGTCTAGAAAAGATGCACCAACCACATTAAAAAAGTGTCTAAGTCTTGACAAGCCAGCGGAAACCTCCACGTGTCTCCCCGATGTAACTCCAAGGTCAAACCAAAAGGAAAATTTTTAGATGAGCTTCAACCCTCCACATGGACAAGATTTGAGTTGAATTGGGCCTTAGAGTTTCAAATTTCCCCACTGAGCCATGATGAGGCCATAAATTGGCCATAAATTACCATTATTTTATCCTTCCAAGTTACCTTTGAAAGTGGATTTAAATGTAATCTAGGAACTTATAGTTTTCTTAAGATAGAATATAGGATATATATCTTGTTCATTCTTTAGAAATATTTTGTTATCTATTTTGTTGACTAATCCTATTGATTATTTGGGAAAAGATGCAAAGTCTTGTGTATGCAGGCCATAAAGGAAAGATAATGCTAGTATTGGGAAAAGTGGAATTGATCATGAATAGTACATTTAAAATCAAATATGATTTCATATTCAGATTCCTCTCAAAAAATTATGCAAGTTCAAAAAAATAATCATCTCAATCCGAGGTCGCATGCAAAAGTTATAGTTGTTTTAAGTTAGCTGCGGAACTCATAGAGTTAGTTCTGGAACTTGCAGGTTTAGTTCCAGAACTCGTAGGTTTAGTTCCGGAACTCACAGATTTAGTTCTAGAACTTGTATCAATTGAATGAAAGTTAGTTTTGTAAATTTAGTTCTGGAATTCATAACGGAAAATCAGATTTAGTTCCAATGGGAAATTGAGAGAACTTTTTGTTCATAGAAATTGTTTAAAAGGAATGATTCAACTTTAGTTCAGGAACTTGCATCAACAGAATGAAAGTTTTTGAGGGATTGTGAAAAATCAGAGATTCCAATGGAAAATATGAGAGAGGTTTTTGTTCATAGAAATGTGTTTAACAAAAAATAATTCATATTTGCTACAGGTTTTACCAATGAAGAGAGATCTAACTTTTAGTGAGCTGCAGTCTGAGGAAAAGTGTATCAAACGAGCACTAAAAGTTCCATAAACAGAAATAGAAAAGTCAAATGGAAAATATGAGAGAGGTTTTTGTTCATAGAAATGTTTTTAACAAAAACCTCATTCATATTTGTTACAGGTTTTACCAATGAAGAGAGATCTAACTTTTAGTGAGCTGTAGTCCGAGGAAACATGTATCAGACGAGCACTAAAAGTTCCATAAACAGAAACAAAAAATTCAAATGGAAAATATGAGAGAGGTTTTTGTTCATAGAAATGTGTTTAACAAAAACCTCATTTTGCATATTTTCTACAAGTTTTACCAATGAAAGATAAATCTAACTTTTAGTGAATTGCAGTCGAGGAAAAAGCATATTTGACAAGCGTCAAAAGTTCCACAATCAAAAACAACAAAGTCAAATGGAAAATCTGAGAAAGGTATTTGGTCAAAATCATATTTTGAGGAAAATCCTCCTTCCAATAATGTAGAGGAATAAAATCATTATGATTCTTGTTACCGAAAAGCAAGGAGAAGATTTGGGAGCAAATCTTCCTAAAATAAGTGAGATAAGATTTGACTTCAATAATATATCTCTCTCCATATTTTGTGGAGATGGAGATCTTAGTTGTTAGGATTGGAATAAAGATAAGATCAGATTGTATTTCCTAAAATAAGGATTTGGTTGGATGCATGAATTATAAATGCAACCTTCCACACTTAGATATGTAATGCTTTTCTCCCAAGAAATAAAGATCTGTTCTTTCCTCTCAAATATTCTGTAGTTTTAAGATCTCAGAAGTATGATTTAAATCCTCTTCCAAGGAATGAGCTGGCCACTCATTCCAAGGAAGATGGATCTTGTATTTATGTTTATGTTTATTCATTTGTCTTTAATTCATTTTGTTGTATTGTTTTTATCTTTGTATTGTGAAAATTCAGTCTGTTGTAAACCTGCAGGTGTTTCATTTAATTTTGTTTATTTCCCATTCAAAAATTTCAATTTATGCAAGTGTGTTTTATTCTGCAAGTGTGAAGTGTGATTTCCTTTATGCAAGTGTTTATATTTCTACAAGTGTGATTTCCTTTATGCAAGTTTTTACATTTCTGCAAGTTTGCATTTAAATTTTTGCATGTGTGCTTTTATTTTATGCAAGTTTGGTTTGTGTTTAAAGGAGTTGTTTTCCAAGATCTTCTTCTCTTAATGCATACAACCATCAAACACCAACCCTAGATTGACATTATTAATGGTGAGGATTGACGACCCTCATCATTTCGACGCCATTTCCTTGGACACAATGTTATTAGGAGATTCATAGTTCTCTAAAAGAATATTCTAGTGACAGTAGAATACCTTTTAGCAATTCTGTGACAGGAAGAATTTGGTAAGTAGTTTCTTTAGACTTTTATTTCCTGCAAGTAGATTAAAATTTCATTTCTACAATTAGGAATATTAGATTGTAAATATATCCCCACAAACTAACTCTGTGTATAAGAAAAATGACTGTGATGTTTGATCAAGAGGTATAATGGTATGAACAAATAATTCAGATCTGGAAATGGTATAATATGATATTGAATCTGGAAGTAGATCCAGTTGATGAAATATCATATGCCATTTTTGATAACCACCACCATTTCCCCTTGTATCAACTAACAACTCAGTGATCTTATTACACATAACCTTAGTAAAAAATTGGCTTATCCAGTTTGTAATAATGAAGTGGTAGCATTTCTAATTAACTCCATCCATATTCAGGGATTTCATTAGATCCAAAATAAAAAATCCACTCATAATAAATCCACCCATCCAAATTAGTTTTTCATCCCATAATAAAATTCAATCCCTGAACCAGATCCATTAGAAAAATTTGTTTTCATGTCTTTCAATTTCTTCATTTTTGTATATGCTTGTATAACATTAAGAAGCAATTATTGTGAATATCAAGGAAAGAAATTTTTGCGTACTAACATCTGAGGACTAGATCTATAGGAATTTCTAGAGTTGTTCTTGATATCAGCATGCAGATTTTGGAGCACCAACAGTATCAACCAAGGAGCATGCAGATTTTGGAGGGACCCACGGATACCTTCACTTTCTCTTTTAACAACTCTCCATCTCCTGAGATCACTAGTCCAGGATTTGAAGATTACTATGGTGATTCTGATATTGCACAATTCAAGTTGGGCTTTGAAGACCTAGAAATTGTCTACACAATTTTTGGAATCTTCTTGGAGTTACCAAGTATGCAAAAAGGTTTTTATGAGATCTCAGACATTGCTTCCTATTTTACACAAGTTGTACTTTGATGAATATAGTCTGATGATGGATCAAATTTTTCTCTAATCCTTCTCATGCTATCATTTCAGTAAAAAAAAGAAATAAAAAAACTTTGATTGGAAAACCAGCTTGCTGGCCAATCAAAGGCAAAAAAAAAATCAAAAATCTTTGAAAAACCAACTTGCTAGCCAATCAAAGGCAAAAAAATCAAAAATCTTTGATTGGAAAACCAGTTTGGCCAGTCAAAGGCAAAAAAAAACTTTGATTGGAAAACCAGCTTGCTGGCCAATCAAAGGAAAAAGGAGGCGGCTCTTCTTCAAAAGAAATCAACTGTTACCTAGTGGCTTTCTTCTCGGCACTATTTGACCATGTTAACAATAGGATGACAAAGACAACTAGAGGTATGATCAAGTTATTTTGTTCTACTATTTTATTTTTAAGCTTTCTTGTAAGTTTTTTTATTACAGCTAGATCCACTTTTAAAGATTTCCAAGGAAGGCAAGATAAAATTCATATCTCCCCTACTTATATGAAAAATATGTGCACCTCTTTGCAATCAAACTTTTTGAGTCTAATTTATGGGCAGCCATAAATAAACAACATGCATGAGGACATGCATGAGCTTAGGTGTGGGAGAGAAGGAGAAGCACGAGCTATGCATTTTGATTTTAAATATGAGACACAACAGAAGGAGATCCACACAAGAACCTGTTGTAAAATAAAAGAGATCAAAAGTAGCAGAAGGAGATCCACACAAGAACTGCTATTGTAAAAGAAAAGAATATCAAAAGCAACAGAAGGAGATCCACACAAGAACCTATTGTAAAATAAAGAATATCAAAAGTCAAAAGGAGATCCACACAAGAACCTGGTAAAATAAAAGAAATCAAAAGTAGCAGAAGGAGATCCACACAAGAACCTGTTGTAAAAGAAAGAATATCAAAAGTAACAAAGGAGATCCACACAAGAACCTGTTATAAAAGAAATAAATCAAAAGCAGCAGAAGGAGATCCACACAAGAACCTGTTGTAAAAAGAATTTAAAAAACAAAAGAAGGAGATTCACACAAGAACATGCTGTAAAAGTTAGAAATCAAAAGAAGCAGGAGGAGATCCACACAAGAACCTGTTGTAAAAGAAAGAAATCAAAAGCAACAGAAGGAGATCCACAAGAACATGTCCTCAATATGGAGAAGAATCTAAGAAGAGGAGATAATAATTTAATGCATGAGGACATGCATAAGATTAAGTGTGGGGCAATGATGAGGCCATAAATTGGCCATAAATTACCATTATTTTGTCCTTCCAAGTTACCTTTGAAAGTGGATTTAAATGTAATCTAGGAACTTATAGTTTGCTTAAGATAGAATATAGGATATATATCTTGTTCATTCTTTAGAAATATTTTGTTATCTATTTTGTTGACTAATCCTATTGATTATTTGGGAAAAGATGCAAAGTCTTGTGTATGCAGGCCATAAAGGAAAGATAATGCTAGTATTGGGAAAAGTGGAATTGATCATGAATAGTACATTTAAAATCAAATCTGATTTCATATTCAGATTCCTCTCAAAAAATTATGCAAGTTCAAAAAAAGAATCATCTCAATCCGAGGTCACATGCAAAAGTTATAGTTGTTTTAAGTTAGCTAAACTGGAACTCACAGTTTAGTTCCGAGACTCATAGAGTTAGTTCTGGAACTTGTAGGTTTAGTTCCAGAACTCACAGATTTAGTTCCAAAACTTGTATCAATTAAATGATAGTTAGTTTTGAAATTTCAATTCATGAAAAATCAGATTTAGTTCAAAACTTCATGGAAGTTCCAACTTGCAGATTTAGTTCCGGAACTTGCATAAAAGGAATGACAACTTTAGTTCTGGAACTTGCATCAACGGAATGACAGTTTTTGAGGGATTGTGAAAACTCAGAGATTCCAATGGGAAATATGAGAGAGGTTTTTGTTCATAGAAATGTGTTTAACAAAAACCTCATTCATATTTGCTACAGGTTTTACCAATGAAGAGAGATCTAACTTTTAGTGAGCTGTAGTCCGAGGAAAAGTGTATCAGACAAGCACTAAAAGTTCCATAAATAGAAATAGAAAAGTCAAATGGAAAATATGAGAGAGGTTTTTGTTCATAGAAATGTGTTTAACAAAAAAATTCATATTTGTTACAAGTTTTAAATGAAGAAAAACCTCATTCATATTTGAAACAGAAAAGTCAAATACAGGTTTTACCAATGAAGAGATATCTAACTTTTAGTGAGCTGCACAGTCCGAGGAAAACTGTATCAGACGAGCACTAAAATTTACATTAATAGAAACAAAAAATTCAAATGAAAACTTTGAGAGAGGTTTTTGTTCATAGAATGGTGTTTAACAAAAACCTCATTCATATTTTCTACAGGTTTTACCAATCAAGATAAATCTAACTTTTAGTGAACTGCAGTCCGAGGAAAAAGCGTATTTGACAAGCGTCAAAAGTTCCACAATCAAAAACAACAAAGTCAAATGGAAAATCCAAGAAAGGTATTTGGTCAAAATCATATTTTGAGGAAAATCCTCCTTCCAATAATGTAGAGGAATAAAATCATTATGATTCTTGTTACCGAAAAATCAAGGAGAAGATTTGGGAGCAAATCTTCCTAAAATAAGTGAGATAAGATTTGACTTCAATAATATATCTCTCTCCATATTTTGTGGAGATGGAGATCTTAGTTGTTAGGATTGGAATAAAGATAAGATCATATTGTATTTCCTAAAATAAGGAGTTGGTTGGATGCATGAATTATAAATGCAACCTTCCACACTTAGATATGTAATGCTTTTCTCCCAAGAAATAAAGATTTGTTCTTTCCTCTCAAATATTCTGTAGTTTTAAGATCTCAGAAGTATGATTTAAATCCTCTTCCAAGGAATGAGTTGGCCACTCATTCCAAGGAAGATGGATCTATGTATTTATGTTTATGTTTATTCATTTGTCTTTAATTCATTCTGTTGTATTGTTTTTATCTTTGTATTGTGAAAATTCAGTCTGTTGTAAACCTGCAGGTGTTTCATTTAATTATGTTTATTTCCCATTTAACAATTTTAATTTATGCAAGTGTGTTTTAATTCCTACAAGTGTGATTTTTTAGTGTGATTTCCTTCAATTATGCAAGTGTGTTTACATTTCTGCAAGTGTGATTTCCTTTATGCAAGTGTGTTTACATTTCTGCAAGTGTGCATTTAAATTTCTGCATGTGTGATTTATTTTATGCAAGTTTGGTTTGTGTTTAAAGGAGTTACTTTCCAAGATCTTCTTCTCTTAATGCATACAACCATCAGACCACCAACCCAGGATTGACATTATTAATGGAGTTTTCACCCAAGTTACAAAACTTTCCACATGGACAAAGGAAAAAAAAACAAATTATGGAATTTAAGTGATCCTCGACCAAAGGAAGGGACTGATCATCAACCAAATGGAGGATAGAGTTTTTATGCATCAATATGGGGAGATAGCAAACACGACAGAGCCCGAAAACTGGAGAATTTCAAGGAAAAACGGGGCGAGATCAGATTGTGCACTAAAAATCCAGAGAGCTCTGTTGATATCAAAGTCCCACAGTTTGAGAGATGATCCATGTTATTCTATAACACTGAGAGTGTCAACCCAATAGGTTGCAGACATTCAGTGGTGCTGTAATTTTACACTAATAGTTTTGGCACGTCCGGTGGGACCAAAAGGTCTCCATCCTTGTTACAGCAACATTGATATGCACTTGTTGTAATTTTATCTTTTAAGAAGATTTAAAATTTCACATCTAGTGACTTCAAAAGAATCAAAGACCAAGTCCATTGGTTTCAATATCCCAGGCTTGGTAGATTCATGAGAAGGATTCATACCAGATCAAGAACTAGAGAAGAAGGATTGTTTTTCTATCTACACATGTCCCCATATAGAAGGGGAAGGGGGAGAAGAACTCAAAGGTATCCATCTCCACCAAATAGAACCTTTTCGACACCTCCTCCTTGTAGGCCATTCATTAAACCAGCAAGGGTTCTCAGGCCTATCATAATGGCACAAGAACCCAACCCCTATGTCAATTTCACTGGGAGTTGCCCACTCACTCTTAATGCATAAAATATACTCCCAGTTGTAGCATTAAAGAGCATCCCATATTTCACTTGAGAGAACCATAATTCTCCTATTGATCACATTCAAGACATTGCAAATGTCTGCAAAATTCATGAGATCACTGAGATGGACATTGCAGTCAAATTTTTACCCTCTTCACTCAAGGGTAAATCTTCGTAATGGTTCAGAACTCTAACAGCAGGCTCTATTCAGAATTGGGATCATCTGTGCAGAGCTCTTCATAATCAATTTGGAGAGAAGGAAGATAATCTATCCTTGCTAGAAAAACTGACAACAATCAAGAGGGCTCCTAATGAGTAGTTGATAGATTTCAAAGGACATGGGATAGGATTCGGTTGGTCATAAGGCCCACAGATGAAGGTTCTTTCTTATACTTTCTTAGAGATTTAAATCCTGATATTTCCTTAATGATTCAATCAATGGGAGGCACAACCTTACCCGTAGTGTATGAAATTTCAATTAGAGCTAGAAATTATTTAATTCAGGTTGGTAAAATTGCTCCTAGGCCACCTATGCCTCTATATCTAGAACTAGGAGCTCCAAGAACTAGTCAAACACCCACTTTAGCTCCCATACCCATTCCACGGAATCAGAGTTCAGCTGAAGCTTCCACCTCATCCTCTAGGACTTCAATAGATTAACATGAGGATATAAAACAAATGCAAAACTTAGGTAATGAGCTAGTGACCATCAAGAGGAAACAAGCTTAGAGTTCTAGGCCATATCAGCCTCAAACCTAGTACTACGCTAGACCCCCATATCAGTAAAATAGATAACCAGCTTAGGATGCAAGTCAAAACTAAAACCAAGGAAAACCTCAAGCTCTTAGGCTTTACCGACCATATGATCCAAACACAACTTTAACATCAAGGTCCTTGGTTCCTACACAAAAAACATTACACAAGAATGTGATTGGTGTTTCCCATGTGGTCAGCCCCATAACCAGTCAATGTGTTTCAATGGTGCACTGAATAAGGCCTTGATGGTACAGAACATTGGTGTGTCCCAAGAGCCCAGTCGAGATGAAAATTAGTAACAAGAAACCCATAGAGAGGCACCTCCCAGTGAGACCACGCTTGTTAATTGGCAGGATGAAGATTTTTGTGGGATGAATCAAGCACCTTCTCAAAGTGTAGTTGTCAATACATGGTTTGAGAAAAGAAATATTAGAGAGGGATAGTTATCAAACTTAGGTAATCCTCAACCCTCTATTATTCCACAAGCTATTAGCACTCAAAGCACAACTCCCAATGTGTAGAGTCAACCCAAACCACCTTCCAGACGAACTCAGATGTTGTTTGTAACAACCCATGTGCAAGAGAAAAATGTACCAGGGAAGGGGCAGCGAAAAGATAGTTCATACCCATTTAACATCATTGAACAAATGAAGAAAAAAAATGTGAATATTTAAATGTGGGATTCATTGGCTATCCCAAGGTAGAGAGATCTGTTGCAAGCTTCTATGGCCAATTGGTCAGCCTCAAATTAGCCCCCCAATCAATAAGAGAAAGTGCTCACCAATCCAGCTTGACCTGAAGGGAACCATGGAGGAAAACAAGGTAAGATTCATAATCCTCCTCCCTTCTATGTTTCATTGATCATTGGGGAAAAATTGGTACATAATTACATGATTGATTTAGGAACAAGTAGCTCTGTAATGCCAAAGTAAATAGCCGATCAGCTGGGTCTTCAATACGAAGTCATCTCTAAGGGCGTAGTCCAACCGGGTGGGACATCAGTAACAATGACTAGATTCATCAAGGATTTGAGCCTCACATTGCATACATGCCCCAATGTGACCGTATTACAAAATGTATCAGTCATAGATTTGCCACCAAATTTTTCATTGTGTTTTTCAAGACACTTCACTGCTAAAATTGGAGGCTATTTGTCTATTGATTGGTTGCACATGATTTTTAGAACAAGGTATGGATCCAAGGCTACGATCAGATATGAGCCCATTGTGGATTACCATATTGAGCCTCATGTGCCCAGCCTAATAAATGTGAACTATTCAGCCTTTGATCAGGAGGACCTCCCAAGCACTTGTGAGGTAGATACCAAGGTTGGGTGTATTCCAGACTTGACTCTTGACAAATGGGAAAACAAGAGGCATGCTTTTGATACTTACATGGAAATGGAGGAATCTGAGCTAGGATTCTATTATCTACATGAGAAGAATCATCCTCTTCCTAACATCAGTAATCCAAACCACAAAGATGATGATGAGGTATGGCAGTTATTCTTTGATGGCTCAAGGAGTAGATAAGGAGCCAGAGGAGGAGCCATGATTGTGTAACCTCAAGGTAGGAAATATTACTCAGCATTCTATTTCCAATTTTCTTGATCAAACCACACAGTAGAGTACGAAGCTTCTTTCCATGGATTACATTGGGAAAGGAAAATATGAATCAAAAACATTCAAGTGTTTGGCGATAGTGAGTTAGTTGCAAACCAAGTCCAAGGACAAATTTTTGTCAAGAATGATCTATTAAAAACTTACAAGAATCGGGTATGGGATCTCATTGAATATTTCTAAGCATTCGGCATTAATTCCATCTTAAGGAAGAATAATGAAGCAACAGACTGAATGACAACGATTGGGGCAACATTTTATTTTCTAGAGAGTATCAAGGGTGATAAGTATTAGCCCCATATCAAGGTGGTTGTGAGAACAGCTGTCCCAGATAACAACACAAGTTGGTAGGTCTTCGACAATGATCAACAAATTATAAACTTTCTACAAGAAGAATTTGATTTTTCTGCTAGAAACCAAGACAACTTGGAACACCGTTATGGTGACCAAGTGGTGTAGCTGAGAACTAACAAATTACCAAAGGGTATTGTAACTTTGGAGTCAATCTTCAACCCAAATGATCAATTTCGGAAGGAGAAAGAAAATATCCAAGTAAAGGGTGAAGATTTAGAGCCCATTTCCATAGACGAAGGAAAAACATTATGGATTGGCAAGGTAAGTACTCAATAAGAAATATCTGAATTCATTCAGCTTTGTCAATAATTCCAAGATATCTTTTCCTAGACTTAGAAAGAATTAAGAGGTATCAACCCAAAGTTCGCACATCATACTATCGATATGGATCTAGAATCTAAGCCTTTAAGACAAAAGGAAAGGCAAGTAAACCCCCACCTAGAGCCTCTCATGAGAAAATAGGTGAACAAGCTTATTGAGGCTTGCATATTATTCCCCATCAAGCATTCAAGTTGGGTTACAAACTTGGTTCCTATGAGGAAAAGAAGTGGAGAAATCAGGTTGTGCATGGACTTCTGTGATCTAAACAGAGCATCACTCAAGGATCATTATCCACTTCCATCAACGGAACAAATCTTATAGGTTGTAGCTGGCTCTGAGAGGTTTTCATTGCTAGATGGATACTTAGGATATAGTCAAATAATAGTGAAAGAAGAAGATCATTTTAAGACAGCCTTCACCGCTAAATGGGGTACATATGCTTATAAGAAGATGCCATTTGGACTGTTAAATCTTGGAGCAAAATTTCAGTGAGCTATGGACATGGAATTCAAAGTATTGATCAACAATATAGTTCCATTGTATCTAGATGATATCACCATCTTCTCAAAGAATGTTATAGACCACCTGTTCCACCTTAGATAGGTATTTTAGAGGTGTAGAAGGTTTGGAGTGTCATTAAACCCAAAGAAGTGTGTATTCTTAGCACATGAGGGGAAATTTTTGGGCCACAATTCATTCATAAAAAAAATCAACTTTTAAAAATAAATCATTCCTCCATGTTGGCTAGGGTGACATTGTCTGAAGAGAAGGGTTAATAATTGATCCTGAAGGTGTTGAAGCCATCTGAACACTTCCTTTGCCACAAAAGAAAAGTCTATCCAAAGCTTCTTCAGGAGAATAAACATTTTTCACAGGTTCGTGCCATATTTTTCCACTCTTGTGAAACCTTTAACAATGATGTTGAAGAAGATTCTTGCATTCAAATGGACAACATAAGGAAAAGAGATTTTTGAGGCCATCAAGATCGCAATGTCATAGGCCCCAACTCTTGTTAACCTAGACTGTTCAAAATACTTCATGATGTATGCTTTTGAAGGATTAGACACAGTCTCGCCTATCCAGGTTCAGCCCAACAAGGAAGGTTCAGAATAGCCCATAGCCTTCTTTAGCCAAATCTTAGAGGATTATGAGGTAAAGTACTCTTTCATTGAGAAATACATCCTTGTTGTCATTAGGAGTTTGGAGAAATTCATACACTTAGCCTTGAACAATAAGATTTAATTGCTAGTATCTCATGCTGCTATCAAGGATTTTCTCCTGAACAAGGACATGAATGAGAAGAGTGTGGGTTGTATCCCTCAGGTAATGGAATATGGAATTGAGATCAAAGTGACCAAATTGGTTTGTGGTAAGGGTCTGTGTGAGAAACTCACCTCTAAGCAACAAGTTGAGTTAGTGAATGAAAAAGAGGCTGTCATGTTACTATAGAACGATAAAAAACAGCTAGCTAATGATGCACCTATTCCATGTTGGACCCAAAACGTGGTGCACTATCTCCAAACAATTTTGTGCCCTCAAGAATAGAATAAAGTAAAAAGGAGATATTTTTGGTATCCAAATTGCTTTTCCCTTTCAAGTCGAGCAACAACACAGATTAGACATGGAGCTTAGAGACAAATAGATCATAGTGTGTGTCACTTTGTAGTTGGGGATGAGATCAAACTAGCCCTTTCTCACTTAGATTTTTGGATAGATGGATACCACATTCAAGAGGATTTGAATTCTCCTCACTACTTTAGGTTGTTCCTTTTGACCAAGGTGAGATGACCCTTAGTGTAACCTTTCTTTAATGACGGAGATGGAGATATCCTTCTTTTGCACAAATTTTATGAATAAAATCCTAGGAAAATACGGCCAGTACTCCATAATTTAACTCTTAAGAGTTGTCACTTCTACAAGATTGAGATACTTTCGACACAAGGCTAAGGTTATTGAAGACATTAAGAAATCTTGATTGTTTTGCATATTTTAGTGAAGTAGATTTTGTTCTCTTTGTTGATATACAGGGCAAACATGGGTAGTTCAGGATGGATTCATGGTTTCTGAATGATTTTGGTGGGAGATCAAGCAGGATGAAGTTGATTATACCAGATCTCTGAGAAACTTCACAACAATGGGAAACTCAACAACATAAAACTTACTAATAATTAAGACGTTCCTTCAACCAGAAGGTGTGCATTAGTGGAGGCCCAAATTAACATGTTTTCACACAATCCTTGAGATTCTAACATGAAATTTCAAGTTAAAATACTAAATTAAACACAAAAATATCTGATCAATCATGCCTAAGGTACTCCCAAGGACTTACAGACAATATTTATCAACAAATGATAGTGAATTGATTTTAAATTTGTTTATCTCATCACAAGATGAAGGCTCTTCTTGAAATGAAATTACAAATACCACTAAACTATCACAGGGATGAGATCCTGTGTGATTTCACAAATATTTCAATGTAAGATTGCAATAGGAACAAAAGAAACCATTTACAGACATTCTGAAACAAGGTAGACACTAATTACTCTAATATTGACACAAATTAATTTCAAAATTGCTTAGATTCATCAACAGGGGAAAGCTTCCAGAGAAATCTTAGTGCTCGTTAATGGCTATACATTTGGAACCAACTTTATATGATAGAAAATCTAATTGAAGAAAACAATAGGTTATCTCAGATTGGTCTCTTAGGAAGATGGCTTTCTCAAATTTTCTCTTAAGAATTGAACCCTCGATATTTTGTAAGAGTATTCTCATTACATTTATACATTTCACTCACTCAAATTTTTCCCCCAAAAGATAAGAATATTGAAGTTACCTTTGCTTGTTACCAATTTTCCTCAGAAAGCAACATTTAACAAATTTGCATCTGAAAGCTGGCAGGTGGACCAATTGTGAACTGATCACATTTCTTGGCCCCTCGACTAATGACTAGGATGCCATGCCACAACTTTTTGGGAGTCCTTCTAATCATTCTAATTTTTTCATGTGAGAAATCCCCCTTTTAATCATTTTCTAAAGGCTCTGCATAGTTGGTTCTGATAGGTAATCCTTTTTTCTCTTGAGGTAACACTTTTTGCAATATTTTGGGCATGCAAATTTCATCGTTTCATCCTTTTTCCCTTTCTTTCCTTTCCAACTCTGTCCGTGTATCCATTTTCTCTGGTAATTCTCTATTTTTGTAAGTGCCCGAGAAATTCCAACTTGAAAAAATCGATCTTAACTATACTTAGACTCACAAATTTAGTTCATGAATCCATTCAAATGGACACTTTATAGACAGAGATGAAAAGGAATTTCATCAAAGAATGATGAAAATTATTGTGTATTCACATTTCCCTGAGTCTTGGAGCAAAAATGGTAGAAAAACAAACACAATACTCAGCAACCATTGATTTTTCCTCTTCTCCACTTTATATTATAGCTATCCACGTGTTTCCTTAGCACAACCACAAAAGAGAAGTATAGGGGAAATTTTCCAAACAAGTGTGGACCTTCCATGTGCCCAGTTTGGCCCAAGAATAAACACCTGTTGGCCTTTGTAAAAGTCTCAACGTAAAAAGAACCCAGTGGAAGCCTCCACGTGTCTCAATGGCCCATTTTGAGATGGTCCCCAAGAGCAGAGACCCCAAACAAGCACGGGCACAATAAGTGTCTCAGTCTGACAGAGTTTGTTATAAAAGTTGAAAGTTTAGCAAAATGTGCCATGTGTCCAGGGTCCGCAACAGTTTTTCTTAGCCATTGAAATGTCCAAGTAAAGGGAAGAGTGAGTGGAAGCATCCAAGTGTCCTCTTGGAACTTCTTTAAAATAAAACTTAGGGGCTAGTCCCCAAATAGGCATGGTCCCTCCACATTTCTCCAACCTTTCAAAATTGCTTTGAAAAGTTTACGTACAAAGTGGAGATGACGGAAGCCTCCACATGTCTCCCTGTCGCAATTTTTCAGGTGGGACCCTAAGGTGGATCCTTAAATGAGCACCAGCCCTCCACGTGTCTATGGTCTGCCAAAACTATACCGAATGCATGAATATTTTTCTAAGTCTTGGCAAGGTAGCATGAAATCTCCACGTGTCTCCTCGGTGCAACTTTTTTGGCGAAACCAAAAGGTGAATTTTGTAAATGAGTGTCGGACCTCCACGTGGACAAAAATCCCTATTTTAGTTTGAAGAAGAGCCTTGGGAGTTTTCAAATAATTCCCTATCGATAAGCATCAAACTAGAAATAGGCCATGTTTCCATGAGATGCCAGATATAAAATTGAACGGGGAAAAATACACTCCAAATAGTCAAACCGTTTGTAATGCAGGAAAATCACCATTTGAGCCATAAAGGAAATGAATCTTTTTTCAATGAGTAGAGAACTTTGAGAAATGTTATAAGGCCCAAATACCCATCCACCTAAGTCGCATCCTAATCACATTTTATTTACAAATATTTGTGAAAAAATGACAGGGACAACATAATATGACTGTGGAAAATGGAAGGAAAGGAAAAACCTGAGTTTTATGCCAAAGTTAAAGATCTTTCACATGGAAAGAGGAACATTTAAAAAAATGCATGAATACTTTTAATGATCCTCGAACAAGGGCATTTGATCATGGAAACCAAATGGAGGAAAGTTTTTATGCATCGAAACGGGGAGATAGAAAACACGACAGAGGAGTAAACTGAAGAATTTCAAGGGTAAAATGGGGTGAGACATAATTTGAGTACCAACATCAGCTCCAACTCGTAGATGAGCACTCTATGAGTGCCACAAGAAAAAATAGCAGACCAAGTGCCAAAAATAGACCATAAGGAAACAGAGTCAAAGAATAAGTTGGAGAGCGAAAGAAACCATAACCATCCTCTAAAAAAGAACCGAGAAACCAGAAAAGCTCTAAGGTCACCAAGGACCATAACAAACAATAATGTCATAAAAATTGAATGAAAACAAAGAACTATACACTATACAAATGGAGTATACCTTGATTTTGAGAAATGAATCAAGGAAATGTTTCAAATGCCCACCATTAATAGGCAATTCAAGAATTTCCCTTACTAAGTATTTTAGGAATGAAGGTATTTTATCCAATTGGATATCAATTGAATAAGGGCCCATCCAAAATGTATCAAATTTAATGCTTTCCCTTTATTCATGCAAGAACTATCCCATAATATTTTTATATCCCCAATGCTGAAAGCTCTGGTGCAGTCACCTTCTTGTCAAATAACTTCTTCAACTTTTATTTCAACTTCACATGCCACTGAAGGGATTCCCTTCTTTCTTCATCTAACTTAATAATTTGATTGATTTGAGCATCATATGGACTAAATTCTTGATCTATAATTTTTTGAACAAACTAAAATGGCTCGACAAGTTGATAAATGAAGGGGTAGGAAAGTTGAGTTCCATATACCAACTCAAATGGGATTTTACTAGTAGCTCTTTTGACACATGATTCTAAATAGCCCAAACAAAAAACATCCAGGTATTCACCCACTTCTTTTTGATTCAACTCCAAGGTTCTTATAAATGATCTTTAACAATTTTTTATTATTGGAATCAGCTTATCCATTTACTTGGGGATTGTAGTTAGAAGCATATGTCAAATTGATTCCATACTCTTTCCACATTTCCATTTAAAGGTTTGGCTCTAAAACTCATGGTATTATCAGCAACACTTTTAATTGGCACTCCAAATTTGCATATGATTTGATTCAACATGGAGTCCATGATAGCTTGGTGTGTTTCATTCTTGGTGGGGATTTCTTCCACCCACTTAGTGAAATAATCAGTGGCTACAAGAATCCATTTATGATAGCACTAGAAGGATACGGGTATTTCCCCAATGAAATCCATTCCCCATTGCTTAAATAGGGATTCAACTGACACTTGATGCAAAGGAAGGGATCATGAATTTCATTCTTCTACAAAAAATGTAGGAAACTTTCACATTTCCTAACCAATATAGTTGTATCCTTAGAAGAGAGTTGGCCACCAATAATCAGCCATCAAGAGTTTTATGTGTTGTAACTCTTCCAGCAAAATGTCCCCCAAAGAATCCTCCATGGAGATCATGAATTAACTTTCGGGATTCATCCTTAGCAATTCATCTTAAGAGCACTCCCTCCATATTCTTCCAAGCTAACCCAAAATTGAGTAATGACATATTTCCTAAGAGGCTAACCTAAGATCTCATTTCTAACCATTTTACTCAAATTTTTGGGAAGCATAGATATCTATATAAAATGTGGATTCATATATTTATACCATTCAGAAAGTACCAAATTTTCAAGGACATCCATACTTTCTCCTTCTACTTCATTCACTTCAATAGTTTGCAAAAGTTTCTCTCAACCATAAGCTTAGCTAGCCCCAAACCTCTTACCAATTTCATGCTTTGGATATCTTGTGTCATATTCATGCAACTTGCTTTCCCATCTGCATATTTTGGATTGAGACCTCCATCTCTAATAAGATGTCTTTCACCATGGTACTGGGGAACATAAGAAACAAATTTAGAGCTCATGATGTAGGTTCTGAAAACCTTTGTTGAATGAATTTCACCAATATACAAATGTCTTTCTTCTCTGTGATGGTGTACTTTAACTCAGCTCGTTGACAATTCAAACAGTTACTGAAAAAGGCAATTGGTATCTCAGTCCCTTCATCATCCTTTACATTAAGAAATATGCAATTCTGTTCCTTTTTACTTTTCAAAAGAAAACACTTGAAAAGGATTTCTATAATTTGGAGCTGCCAAAACAGGGGCATGCTTTAGTGCTTCCTTGATCCCATTTTTGGATTTCTTTGAATGGAAGCTAGCTTCCCATTTGATAACTTGGTCCTTCGAATCAAATCGGAAACGAGGCACCACGAAGTAGTTGCACTCCAACGGAATCGTGATAGCTCCAGCGATAGCAAGGAAAAAATTGATCAGTAATGGAAGAACTTGCTCAACAGAAACAAAGCTTGCATAGAGGAAAGACAGCGGAGTGTCTTGGCATGCTCATAAATGAATAGAAAAGGGGTACATATAGGGTGCTGAGTAACCCTAGTGCATGACACACATGAAACCCTAAACCTAACCTATGTGAGATGACCCTCCAACATGAGAGGAGGACACATAGGATAACTCACACTAACACCCCCCCTTCATCGAAGCTGGGGTAGCGGCTGTGATGAGTCAGACGGAAGAGGAAGACACTCCTAAACAACTAAGAAAGATGTGTCAATGGGGCCCGGAAACTAAAGGCCTGATAAGGTGCCCATATACAAACACAATCTTCCTAGAAGAAGAAGAAGAAAAGAAGGACTACATAGCCCAAAGAAGATGAGCAGCTGCAGAAGACCTCACCCCAAGAAGAGACCGTAAGTGAAGAAACTTCATCTCAGTGAAGGGCTTGGTGAATAAATCTGCAATCTGATCAGCTGTCTGAATGTACTGAATGTCGATGATACCATCATGAATAAGCTCCCGTATGAAGTGCATATGGATCTCAATGTGCTTCATCCGCTGATGCTGAACTGGATTTCTGCAAATAGAGATAGTGCTCGTGTTATCACAGTAGATAATGGTAGGCCACCGAAAGTGGATGCCAAACTCTGTCAGAATACCCTGTAGCCAAATAGCTTCTGTGGCAGCGTTAACTGCTCCTCTGTATTCTGCCTCTGTAGATGATATCAAAATTACATTCTGCTTCTTGCTAGACCAACTAATAGGACCCGAACCAAGAGAGAAACTGTAGCCAGAAGTAGATTTATGATGATCTAAGTCACCGGCCCAATCAGAATCTGTGAATCCAATCAAGTCAATATCAACCCCTCCATGATAGTGAATGCCATCAGCATAAGTGCCACGAACATAATGAAGGATCCATTTAGCTACTTTCCAATGCAGCTCATGTGGCTCCTGCATGAATCTGGACATGATCCCAACAACATATGATAAATCCGGTCGAGTGTGAGTCAAGTAAATAAAGCTCCCCACCAACTGTCGATAAAGAGTACCATCAACCAAGGGAGTAGAGCAATCTGAAACCAACTTAACCCCGGAAAGAAAAGGAGTAGGAGAAGACTTGCAATCAGACATCTGAAAATGAGCTAGCAAATCAAGAGCATACTTAGGTTGCGAAATCAAGATTCCCGAGTCAGATTGTGAAATCTGGATCCCAAGGAAGTAATGAAGCAGACCTAAGTCAATCATGGAAAACTTGTTGGCTAAGGTGATCTTCACAGAATCAATAATAGAGGAAGAGCTGCCTGTGATCAACAAGTCATCAACATATAGAACAAGAATGAGTATGGAGTCATCTTGCCATAGAATATAAACATTTGGATCAGAGTGACACCTAGTAAACCCTGATGTAAGTAAGAAGGAGTCCATCTTGGCATACCAAGCCCGAGGGGCTTGTTTAAGGCCATAAAGAGACTTCTTTAACTTACAAACGAGGGAGGAATCTTGGACATAACCCGGAGGTTGTTCCATATAGATCTCTTCCTCTAGGTCACCATGAAGGAAGGCACTCTTAACGTCCATTTGATGGACTTTCCATCTGTTTGCTGCGGCAATGGCTAGGGTCAGTCGAATAGAAGTCATCTTCGCAACCGGAGCAAAGGTTTCTGTATAATCAACCCCAGCTATCTGGGAGAAACCCTTAGCTACTAATCACTTTAAACTTTTTGACGTCTCCATCTACTCCATACTTTGTTCGGAACACCCACTTACACCGAACGATTTTTCTTCCTTTCGGAAGAGTGGTGAGATCCCAAGTATCATTCTTCATGAGAGAGGAATACTCCTCATCCATGGCAGAATCCCACTCAGGAATACCAGAAGCCTCCCAGAAAGACTGTGGATCAGAAGCAGAGGTGAAGAAAGAGTGGGGTCCAATGAAATCTGAGCGAGTACGTCTCATATCCGAAGTATCTCCAACTAAATCTCCAGCACTTTGCAAAGTTTTCCTGGCCCAAAGGGGACCAGGAGGATCAGGCTCAGAGTCAGAAGATTCTTCACTTGAGTGAGAAGGGACATAGTCCTCATCATCACTACTGTCAGAATCAGAAGACTCAAAGGTCTGATGGTCGGGAGGATCCAGAAGAGGAGCACGCTCAACAGTATCATCATCTGATGAGTCAGAATCTGAATCAGCGAGCTGAAGAACCTCAATAGGTGGAGAAGTAGAAGTCAAAGAAGACTCATCGAACTTAACACTTCTCTCAATATATAGCTCATGAGAAGTAGGATTCATCAATCGATATCCCTTCACGCCATCAGGATACCCTACAAAGATACAAGGTTTGGATTGTGGTTCCAAGGCCTTGCATTTCTTCTTGGGAATCCGAGCCATAGCCTTGGATCCGAAGACTCGAAAGTGCTCAACATCAGGCTTGCATCCAAACCAGGCTTCAAAGGGTGTCATCCCTCTTACTGCCTTGTGTGGAACATGGTTCTGAATGTAATTTGCACAATTCACTGCTTCGGCCCAATACTGCGGAGGAAGAGACTTCGAGTGAATCATACAAGTGGCCATCTCCTTCAGAGTACGGTTCTTTCTTTCTGCGACTCCATTCTGCGAAGGGCTATAAGCAACTGTATGCTGCAAAGAGATCCCTTCAGAAGTACAGAAATCCATGAACCTATTGTTTACATATTCACCTCCATTGTCAGTTCGAAGAACCTTGATAGACCGTTCCACCTGTTTCTCAGCAAGAGCCTTAAAGTCCTGAAAATGTTCAAAGACTTCAGACTTAAGCTTAAGAAAATATACCCAAGTATATCGCGAATAGTCATCAATGAAGGTTAGCACATAAAGAGCTCTAGTAAACGAAGGAGAAGGAAATGGACCAGAAACATCGCTGTGAACAAGATCCAAAGGACGAGTGGCTCTCCAGGATTTTCCTTTGTCAAAGTTCTTTTCAGGATGCTTTCCAAGGGTACAACCCTCACAAAGACCCTTAGAAAACTTGACGCGAGGCAACCCGTTGACCATTTCATTTTGGCTCAATTGTTCAAGGTAGCAATAATTTAGATGTCCAAAATGCTCATGCCATAGCTTACTAACTTCATTTACATGAGTGAGAAAGGCAGTGGGCGTAGAATCAGAAGTAAAGTGGGAGAAGGTGTACAACCGTGAACGGTGATCTACCTTTCCCTCAGCCACTGTAGTGTCATTGTTAAGCTCACGAATAATCATCGAGTTAGGACCAAATTCCACTTGCATTCCTTCACCGAGGTGAGTAATTTGGTAAACCGATAGGAGATTGGTAGAGAGATCAGGAACACTCAACACTTGGTTAAATGTTCCCCCATCCATCTCTACCGATCCACTACCGGAAACCGACACTGTCGTGTCATTACCCATCGTGATTTGGGACATTCCACAAGGTTCGATGTTGGAAAACTCAACATGCGAAGAACCCATGTGGTGCGAGGCACCAGAATCTATAATCCATGTCGATGAAGGAGCAACTTTGGCTACAAGGGCCTTTCCTTTCTTCTTATCATTTTTAGCACCTTTTGCAGCAGAAGACTCGGCCTTCGGAGCACTTTGTTTTATGGATTCAGGAACACTTATTTTATTTTTCTCAAGTAAATGAGATAAGTGATCAATCTGTTTCTTAAAATAGTGTTGCTCGTCGTGACCAGACTTCTTGCAATAGGAACACAAATACTTGCTTTTCTGTGCCTTAGGCTCAGAAGTCGAAGTGTTTGTGTCATTTTTAGGTTTGGTCTTGGTTTCTTTCTTAGGTTGATCCTTTGTTTCTTTCTTCTTTTCAGTCTTCTTTCCCTTTGCTAGTACTTGCTACAAGGGCATGTGACTTGGACTTGAGAGACCCCATTTGAATGAGTTTGTCCTGTTCTCGAATGAGTTGGGACGAAAAATAGTCAAAGGAGGGCATAGTCCAAGTATCGCCCAAAGCAGCTTTTGTAGCGTAGAAAGTTGACACGAAGACAGAATATTCGGGACCTAGCTTAGAGAGAATCGACAAGATCAGTTGAGAATCTTTCTTTTCTACTTGACATCCTTTTAACAATAATCTAATGTGGACAAATTTCGAGAAGAAGGCTTGTAGGTTTTCAAAGTCACTAGGATTTAACCCTAGTAGTTCATTTTCCAACTCATGCGCTCTCATGTCATCTAGTTGTCCAAACATCGCATCCAGCATTTTCCACGCAGATTTAGGTGTTTCAGATGCCTCAATGTGGAAGAGCAAGTCAGGAGAAACAGACATGCAAAGAAGACCTAAAGCTTCATCACTACGGTTTAACCACTTAGATTTTTCAGGTTCGTCATCTGGTTCAGTCTCAGTTCCCATGGTGATGCGGAATAACCCTTTACCCCTTAGTTTCATTATTATTTTTGATCTCCATTCGAAAAATTTGAACGGCGTAAGCAAAGGAATTGAAAGTGCATCCATAGTGAGAGAGAGAGAAAGAAATGCAGAAAAGAAACACAACCACCCAGGACAATAACAACCCCCCTGCTTTCGGCACTTTATAGTTTAGTGCGTTGATTACAATCGGGTCCGTGCGTGTGGTTTGAAACACTTGGTAACTCATCTTGCAATTAGCGTAATAACGCGCAAGAGAGGAGACCACAACAGTGTTTCGTGGAGCGCAACAAAAAAGGACACCGTAAACAAGCACAAGCAAAAAATAGAAAGGAGGCGAAAGCCAACCCTGGTGGTGAGAAAAAGTGTCTCACGTCACAAAAGAAAACCCCCTTGCTAAGACTGTGGCGGACGCGCTCACTAGTCGCAAGCAATAATAAGGGTAAAACAAAGATTGTAAAATACTTGTTTTAAATGAACTCAAGGAGTTCAGATGATCTTCAGAATACAAAAACCCCCCAGAAGGGCAATAAAATTAGTGCTTTACAAAGTGTGATCCCACACTTGAGTGCGCATGATTAGTTTGAAAAAAGTGCAATAACGCCTAAAAGTCAAAAGTTATAGCAAAAACCAATTCCAATTTAGATAAAAAAGCTAATGGAGTTTTTTTTTAAAATGATTAAAAAAGTGCCCTAAACGCATGCAAAGGGTGTCGTATGTATGCTCGTTGGAAATGACATAATTTGAGATAGGGTTTGTTTGTATTGCGAGGGGGGATTAACCTAAAATCCCGGACCTCACCCTTCGTCTTCGGCACTCGAATTAAGGTTAAAAATAATTAAATATTTTAATAAACCAAATTATAATGCCAAAGAAATATATTTCCCTTAAAAAAAATTTTAATGTAAAATTAAAGTTTAAAAATAAAAATTAATTAATTTAAAAAATTAATTAGAAATAAAAAGGATTTAATCTAAAGATTTAGAAAAAGCTTTTTTTAAAAAACTTTCTTTAAAAATTTTTTAAAACTTTAGAAACTTGATTAAAAAAAAGGGAAAGAAATGTTTTTTTTTAAAAAATTTACCAAAAAGAAAATTTGAACTTTTTAAAAAAAAAAAAAAAAAAAAAAAAAAAAAAAGTACTTTTTTAAAAAACTTAAAGTTTTTTTTTTTTTTTTTTTTAAAAGAAAGAAAAAAAACTTACCAAAAAGAAAACCAAAAAAAAGTGTACAGCCCGCAAGGTTTTGAAAGCACGTTTTTAAAACCAAAAAAAAGGAAGAAAAAAAAATGCCAGTGGCCGAGGTAAAAAGGCTGTAAAAAAACAGGTGAGGAAGGTAAACCAAAAAACAGGCCAGTTGCAAGGGTGACAAAAGGTGTAAGGTTTGCAAAAAGAAACAGCTGCAGGAGGTAAAAAGAAGGTGTTAGTACAAAGCAAAAAAAGTACCAGGTGGCCGAAAAAAAGTTTTAAGGGAAAAAAAAAAAAAAAGCAGAATGTGATTTTAAAAAAAAAAAAATGTGAAGCAAAAAAAACATGAGGCAGATGTGAGAAAAAACCTGTGAAGCAAAAAAAATGTGGTAGAGCCAAAAAACGCTTGTGAAGTCAAAAAAACAAAGTCCAAAAAAATGCCTGAATAAAAAAAAAGTGCCTTAAACAGCAAGAAAATACAAAGGAGTTAAAAAAATGCGTGAATGCAAATGAAAACAGTCCATGAAAAAAATGATTTTCCAACAGTCCAGCAAAAACCACGTTGATGAGAAGAACAAAAAAGATCCTGCAACCACAGACAACATGCATAAAAAATATCCTGCAAAAACCAGAGATCTTAAAAAAATTTCACTTCCATTTTAATAAAAAATTAAAAAAAAAAAAAATCTCTATTTTGGATTTTGATTACTGCAACTAGCTAAAAATAGTTAAAAAACCCCTGAAAACTCAAGGTATTTTGAAAAAACCTGCACATGCACAAAAAAAAAAAAAAAAAAAACTTTCCAGAAAGCTTGTTAGAGATATTAGCAAGAAAATTTCCAGAAAATAGTGATCAAAAACTTGCATGCAGAGTAAAATAATGAAACCAAGAAGAGTAATCACAACTAAAAAAAATCGAGTGCACGTTTACCCGATCTCAGCTCTGATACCATGAAAAGAGTTTGCGAGAATCGAATCGGAAACGAGGCACCACGAAGTAGTTGCACTCCAACGGAATCGTGATAGCTCCAGCGAATAGCAAGGAAAAAATTGATCAGTAATGGAAGAACTTGCTCAACAGAAACAAAGCTTGCATAGAGGAAAGACAGCGGAGTGTCTTGGCATGCTCATAAATGAATAGAAAAGGGGTACATATAGGGTGCTGAGTAACCCTAGTGCATGACACACATGAAACCCTAAACCTAACCCATGTGAGATGACCCTCCAACATGAGAGGAGGACACATAGGATAACTCACTTTTGCACTCCAAAATGGCACTTCTTGGGATTCAATGATATCCCATACTCTCTACACCTTAATAGCATTCTCTCTAATTGTTGCAAGTGATCATTTATTTTTCTAGTAAACACAATTACATCATGTTGATAAATGACAATGAATTCATTAATATATCCAACAAATACTACATCCATTGCTCTTTGGAAAGTTGCTCCAACATTCATTAAGCCAAAGGCATCCTGCAATAGACATAAGTTCACCAAGGAGTAGTAAAGGCATTATTTATTCTTTTTGAATCCTTCACAACAACTTGATTATAGCTAAAGAAACCATCCATAGTGGATAACATTTAAGAACCATTTACCAATTGTAGCATATTCTCCATGTTTGGCAAAGGGTGATTATCTTTCAATGATGCTTTATTTAGGTTCCTGAAGTCTACGCATATCCTTATATCGCCATTATTTTTCCTAAAAGGAACTAGGTTTGCAACCCAACATGAGTACCTTGTGGGCTGGATGATCCCTCCAGCCCTCAACTTCTTCAATTCTTCTTGCATCTTCAAAGAAAGGAGTGGATTGATAGGCCTCTATTTTTTTCCTGAAAGGCTTGGCATTAAATTCAAGAGGAGTTTCATGTTGGAAAAAATCTTCCCTGTATGCCTTTAACTCAAAGTAGGACCAAGCTGGGGAGTATTGATATTTCTTCATCAATTGAACATAGGAATGCTTCTCTTCCTTGCTGAGATTGCTTCCTAACCATATTTTATGTTATTATTTCTTTGTGCCCAGGTTTTTCTCTTCTACATCTCTTCAAACTGACATACTTCTTTTAATAATGCAATCAAAATTATTAGAGTTTGATTCAAGAGCCACTAAACCTTTGGGAATTGTTTTTGTCTTCAGTTTGATGATGTCTTTGTAAAATAAAGTTTCCTTTCCTTCAACAACACACACCATTGGTTCCCAATCTTTATTTTGGTCAGCAAACTTGCCTTGGTTCTGCAAAAACCATTTCACCTAGGCATCATCATCAAACACTTGCCAATTTTTAATGTTATTAGGGACAGATGGCCTTGTTAGTATTTCAACATCATACTCACAAAATGGATACACTGTATAATTCCCAAATCTAGATCCTAGCACTGCTAAGTTTTATTTAACAACACTAAAATTTCTGTCATGGTGCACAATATTAAAAGAGTCAAACATTTCAATCAAATCCCAAATTGCATGCTTGTATTGTTTCATTCTCTTATTTTTAGTAGCATATAGTTTTTTAATTTGCTTGATAATCAATTTTGAATCCCCTTTGACAATGATATCCTTTATACCATATTTCCATGCAATTATCAAACCTAATAACAGTGCTTCATATTTAGCAATTTAGTTAGTGTATTCAAAGTTAAGTTTGAAAGAAAAGACAAAATCATCTTGGCCTGGAGAAATCAAAACAATTGCAGCACCATTTCCAAACATGGAACAAGCTCCATCAAATAATAAGGTCCAACGTAAACCTACTTGTTCAAGATTTACATTGATCAATATTGTGCTCCTTGCCATAGGAAAACCCACCAAAGTCCTCTACTTCTCCATCAGCGAGTACTAATCTTCATGAAGGATAAAATCATTTGTATCGTCAAGGAGGGGAAACCATATTCTTCTTTCCATAGTAGGTTTATAAGGATTTCTTCAATAGGAATGGTACAAGGAGAGATGTCAAATTTCCAATTTGATCATATTCTACCACACTTAGAAAAGCCCACTTTCATGACAAATAGGTACATGCCCCATTTTGTAGGGAATAATCAAAAGTAGGTGGACAGACGATCAGCAATCTATATTTTCTGACGTAGATAAGTAGTCCACAAAAGCACAACACTCACACTGGTCAATGATTCATCACACCTTTCAGTCTCATCTAAAGAGGTACCTTTCAAGTAAAAATTTATAATGAAGTCAACATATTTGGTGCATGAGCAGCATGTTTTAAGCTTGACATACCTTCAATTCATACATGAATGATAGAGATAAAATCATTGCCAGGATAGATGAGGAATAAAACAATAACTTGAAGAGGTTGATTTTGAATAATGTCTGATTTCTTGTAAGATTTAGAAGATTATGTATTGTGAAGAACGACCTTAAGAAATCAACTAATTTAATTGAGATCTCATCCATTCATCTTCCCATTAGTACAAAACTTGAAAAAGAGAAGTTCAGTCCTTTTGGATCCTCCAGATCCTAGTGGTTTTCCTCTAAGTTTGGAAAAATCATTTTTAGAGGAGAATATATCATAATAACATTTATTTCCAGCTTTGGCAAATATTATGTTCCTCCAATCCCAGATGACTTTGATATTACATATTATTGTGTTCAGGAATCAAAAGCAAGTTCAACAATTGGGACAGAAATCTTGATCATGACTCAAGACTATCGGTACAACAACTTAAGGAAGTTGAAACATGTTCAAATCATAAGACTATAGAGGAAAAAGAGTCCCTAGATCAAACTCATCACTATTTCACAAGATTGATAAGTTACAATAATTTCATAAGGTACCTAAGGATGAGAATAACAGTTCTACATGAAGTAAATAAAGGCCTTTACAAGATAAATCCTTCAATATGTGCTTACTGATAAAATGGAAGTCATTGGTGAAGACAAATCAAATAATAATAGTCAATTTATTTGTGCTCAAGGAGGCCATGTCCCTATTAGTTAACTTGGCTGATTGTGTTATACTCAATTACTTGTAGCCACCAAAACATTCATTTGCAATTGTCTATCTTCTTAACACAAGGAAGAGTTCCTCCATCATTCTTCTTTAGCATTAGCCCTCAAAGGTCACTCCAAAGCAAGTGGCATTATGAAGATCAGAAGTGCTTCTTAGTATATCTGGATTGATAATGTAATGAGAGAAACTGAAGAATTAGATACTCGGTGAATTCTAGTCCCAGCTTCATGTAGCATGTTACTTGCACTTATTACTTAAGTTGAAGTTTCATGGCCTTCAATGTGAGCTTGTAGAAAAGTCCACCATGCATACTTCATCACTACCTATTGTTAGGCGTCATCATCATCTTCTTTAATTTTCTGATCTGGTTCAAATGGAGGGTAGGGTATATTAGGATATGTCACACACCGATCATTTTGATTTGTAACTCATGCAACATTAGTAGCTTTAAATGCAATTAGAGTGCATCCTTAGCACATGACTCGGATTTACCCTAGATCTGGGGTTGTCCCAGCTTTCATGGGTCCTGTTACCTCTGTCACCAAAGGTCTGATTTTTTCTAAAAAAAGAAGATTTTGGTTAATCTATGCTTTGACTCCATGTTTCCAATGTTGAACTAAAGAAAGGCACTAGTCTTATAAGCTACCAAATAGTCTCTTCCATGGCCAGCTTGTAAGAGATTTACCAAAAATGTTCCGACCAACATCTTTACAACTTGTGCAAAAATACGATAACCTCACTTAACTTGATGTTTCTCAATGGAAGCCATTGATGAATTTAACACCCTAACTCAAAGAGAAGATATACAATTTCTTAATTGTTGTTCTAAATTTTCAGAGCCATGGTAAGTGGATTAGCTTAATGTCAAATGGTTATGATCCATTAAAGTGTAAGCTATTGTGGAATGCAAATTCACCTGACATACTGTTATTATTCCATGATTCATCACTTGGCATCAAAGTTACACAGGAAGTATTCTGAATGTTTTACTAAAGTACAAATATTGAGGATCAGTGGAAATAGATGAAGACCCGAGGAGTTAGACTTTCAAAAATAGTAAACACATTTTTTGTTTACAATAAACCTAGGGTTGGTTTACTATTAAGATACAAGTATTTTCAAATTGAATTCATTCATCTCTATCCAAGATTCAATGTGTTTATCTAGCAGAGTATGTTATACCAGTTTCTTGCATCTTCATCTATAGTATGAATAAACTACATTAATCTATAAGAGTCCTGAAATTAAAATTTAAAGTACACAACTCATATTGACAAAAATAATATCAAGTGTTGATTCGCTGGGGAAATTCAATATTTCCCACACAAGTCGTGGGAAATTTGTAACTTATTATTATTGAAATGGCACAGATATGTGGGATACTAATCCATAAAAGAAAAAGAGTATTGGACCAGAATTACTCATCATTGCCTTTGGGTTTTATTTTGTTCTTCATTGCTCCAGTTCCAGTTCCTTCAGTCATCATCTATCTACCTCAGGAGGAGTCCATCAATGTACGTAAAAAGAAGACATAATGATGAAATACATTAGGGGTCTAAGATGCTACAGGGTTACAATTTTGTACTCATGTGTTCCCTCTAAAGCCTCTAGGTAAACTTGGATCAATTTATTAGATCCATGTAAACATAATGATACATATTGATAGTAAAATGATACAAAAATTAAAAGAACTACCCTCTCCAGATAGAGAACTTAGTTCAACATTCAGACTACCTAATTCATAAGCACTTGAGTAAGTACTGTAATCTTCAATCACATGCTGAGTCAATTTCACCAATGGAGGTCTCATTTCTATGGTACTTGATAGTCAACAACCTTCCAATGCTCTTCATGATCAAATTATTAGATTTGAAAAGAGATTCAATAGCTCAGGAAAATCTGAAACCTGTCAAATAGGGTCACAAAATGAAGAAGAGATCTTCTTCATTCCATCTTTGCATAGATTAGAGAAAGAAAGCACCAGGTATAGTTTAAGACACTTAGCTATTTATGAAAGTACAATTTACAACCCAGTAACAAGTCGCCAGTGAAGTGTACTTGTCTCACCTTTATTTTAAAAAAAAAAAAACTATGAATATATTTATCAATACTAGATTCATGTAACCCAGCATTTATCAATGAAATCTAGCTGCTTCTGGGTGTGGAAAATGAAAGAATTATCACATAGAACTTATAACTTTGAATACTTCTTACAGGCTTGAACACAAGTTGTATAACCTGAAAATAATGTACTTAGCACTTAGAGCATATGAACAAGTGTTTTTACCAGGGTCTAAATAGATAATGATGTTTCAGCATTTTATCCTATCCCTAGAACATGTGTAAGCCAATCGCATTGACCAGGGTCAAATAGATAGGAACGGGAAACATATGCAACAAATATGTCTCAGAAAACTTCAAATTAGGTCCTTGATAACCGATGCCAATTAGGTGTTGGTACCCAAATTTGATTCTCCCTTCTCAGAAGTCTGAGTAGCATCACAGATTTGGACATAAAGCTTAGCAACATAGCAGAGAATAGTAGTGTTTCATTTTGTAGCTGGGGATGAAATGTAGCTTGCTCTTTTTCACTCAGATTTGTGGAGAAATGGGTAGTACCCTCAAGAGGATTTGACCTATTCTCACTAATTTATGGTCATGTTCCTTACAACCAGGGTGATAGGACCCTTTTTTTAGCCTTACTGTTTGATGGAGGAGATGGACATGTCGTTCCTTGTGCACAAATTATTAAGAATAAACCCTTTGAAGAAAATATGATCAATGCAACAACAATCTAACTCTCACAGAGCTGTCACTTCTAACATAATGGAGATATTTTCTAACACAAGGTTTAGGCCACTAAAGACATTAATGAAAACTTGATTGTTTCTACATGTTTTGGTAAGTAAAAATTATGTTCATTTGTTATTTACACACATGACAAATAGGGGTAGTATGCATATGATTGGTTGTTTTCTTTTTTAATGAATTTTTGGTTGGAGGTGAAGCAAGATAAATTTGATTATACTAGACCCTTGAGAAATCTTACAAAAATAGAGAGACTTTAGAACAGAAGGAATGCTTTGGGATAGCTAGGTTGTTCCTTTAACCAAGAATATGTGCTTCCATAGAGGCCCAGATCAAACACATTTTCACACAATACTTCAAGATCCAAACATGAAGGACTCAAACTGGAAAGACTCAACTAAACATTATCAATCTTTGTTCACATCACGCCTAAAGTATACCCTCAAAGGATTTACAAACAATCTTATAGTCATGCTAGAACTCACAATGAATTGATTTTTAATTTGTTTATTTCATAATCAAGATGAAAGTTATTCTGATAAATGAAATTGCAAATGCCACCTCAACTATCACAAGGATGACAATCCTATGTGTGATTTCACCAAGATTTGAATGTTATATTGCAATAGGAACAAAAGAAACCTTTTACAGACATTCTGAAACAAAGCAAACACTAATTGCTTTAAGATTGACACAAATTAATTTCAAAATTGCTTAGATTCATCAAAAGGGGAAAGGGGAAAGTTTCCAGAGAAATCTTAGTGCTCATCAATGGATATACATCTACATATAACTTGACATGATAAAAAATCTAAGAGAATTAAATAATAGGTTATCTCAGATTGGTCTCTTAGGAAGACGACTTTCTCAAATTTTCTCTTAATAATTTAACCCCGGAATTTTGGCCATATTATTCTCATTGCATTTATACATTTCACTCACTAAAATTTCCCCCCCAAAAGAGAAGAATATTCGAGGGACCTTTTCTTGTTACCAATTTGCCTCAGAAAGTGACATTTAACAAATTCACATCCGAAAGCTGGTAGGTGGACCAATTATGAACTGATCATATTTCTTAGGCCCTCGACTATGACAAGGATTCCATGCCACAACTTTTTGGGAGTCATTTTAATCATTCATATTCCGACATGCAACAAATCCTCCTTTTAATCATTTTTCAGAGGCTTTGCACAGCTAGATCCGATAGGAAATGTTTTTTTCTCTTAAGGAGACACCTTTTTCATCTTTTACACATGTAACTTTCATCATTTCATCCTTTTCCCTTTCTTTCTTCTGCAACTCTATCCCACATCCATCTTCTTTGGTAATTCCCATTTTTGTAAGTTCCTGAGTAGTTCCAACTTCAAAATATCGACCTTAACAATCCTTGGACTCACAAATTAAGTTCTGAATCCATAAAATGACACTTTATAGACAAAGATGACAAGGAATTTCATCAAAGAAGAATGAATAACAGTGTGTATTCACCTTTGAAGGAGTATTGGAGAAAAAATGGTTTAAAAAAATATGCAATACACAATAACCATTGATTTTTCTCCTTTTCTAATTTATATCATAGTCTTCCACGTGTTTCTTTTGTGCAACTACAAAGGAGAATTATAGGTGAAAGTTTCCAAATAAGTGTGGGCCTTCCACGTGGTCAGGTCCCAAGAAAAACATCTTTTGGCCTTTGAAATGTCTCAGTGTAAAAAGGAGCCAGTGAAATCCTCCACGTGTCTCAATGGCACAATTCTAGATGTTCCCCAAGAGTAGAGACCCCAAACACGCACGGGCTCAACACGTGTCTCATTCTGGTATAGTTTGTTAAAAAAATTGAAGGTTCAGTAGAAGGCGCCATGTGTCCAGGGTCCGTGACATTTTTCCTTGGCCATTGAAAAGTACAAGGAAAGGGAAGAGTGAGTGGAAGCCTCCAAGTTTCCTCCTGGCGCTTCTTTAAAATAAAACATAAGGGCTAGTTTCCAAATAGGCGCGGTCCCTCCACATGTCCTAGGCCTTTCAAAATTTCTTTGAAAAGTTTAAGTACAAATCAGAGCTAGAAGAAGCCTCCACATGTCTACCTATTGCAATTGTTAAGGTGGGACCCTAAGGAAAATCATCAAATAAATGCGAGCCCTCCACGTGTCCATGGTCTGCCATAACTATACCGGCTACATAAAAAAATTGTCTAAGTTTGGCAAAGGTAGTAGAAATCTCCACGTGTCTCCCCAATGTAACTCCAAGTGCAAACCAAAAGGTGAATTTTTAAATGAGCACCATCCCTCCATGTGGACAAGCTTTGAGTCTGAAGTGAGCCTTAGAGTTTTCAAAGTTCTCCGCTAAGCTGCATCTAACCAAAAAGGGCCACATTTCCACTAATGCTGAGATGTAAACTTGACAGGGTAAAATGCAAGAAAATCACCATTTGAGTCTAGAAATGAATCTTTCTTCAAGGACAGAGAATTTGGAAATATTATAAGGCCAAAATATCATCCACCGAGCTGCATCCAATCATGTATTCACAAATATTTGGGACAAAAATGACAAGGATAACAAAATGTGACTTTGGAAAATAGAAGGAAAGTAAAAACCTGAGTTCTACGCCCAAGTTACAGAATCTTTCACATGGAAAGAGGAATGGAAAATAAATGTTGGACTTGTAAGTGGTCCTCGACCAAGGAAGGGACTAATCATGGAAACCAAATGGAGGACATTATTTTTATGCATCAATATAGGGAGATAGAAAGCACAACAGAGCCTGCAAACTAAAGAATTTCAAGGATAAACAAGGTGAGACTAATCTAAGCACGATTAGATACTTCAGACTACAAGTCATCCCATATGTACTTATCAATGGTTTTTGTTTCAAGAAGGATATGAATAGTTTCCTATTGAGGTGCATTGGGATAGGCCAAATTGAAAAGGTATTACATGAGTTTCATTATTGAGAAGTAGGGGGCCACTTTGATCCTTGAGTAACAGCTCTCAAAATCATAAAATTTTGTTATTATTGGCCTACAGTGTTTAGGGATTACTACTCATGGGTAAAGAAGTGCCAGAAGTTTGCATTATTCACAGGGAAGGAAAATTTAGCAGTGCTACCCCTTCTTCCAATCTCATTTGACCAACCATTCATGCAATGGGGACTATACTTCACTGGAATGATTAACCAAAATTCAAACCAGGGCCATAAGTGGATACTTACAGCCACAGACTATTTCACCAAGTGGACTGAAGCAGAGGCACTTAAGGAGGAAATGAATCCAACATCTTGGATTTATATGAAGGAATAGCCACCAGGTTTGGAATCCCTACCACTATTATATCAGATAATGCATTAGCATTCCTTCATAAAAGGATCACTAACTAAGCTATCAAGAATGGTGTATACCTTAGCACTACATCAAACTATTACCCTCAGGGTAATGGCCAAGTAGATTCCATAAACAAGAACCTGTTAAGGTTATCAGAAGGAATCTTGATGAAAATCAGAGAAATTGGCATACAAATCTCAAATCATCTCTATGGGCTGATAGGATCACATCCAAAAGGTCCACAGGCATCTCCCCATACAAGCTTGTAAATAGAAAAGAGGAAGTATTCCACATATCATTCAAGTTGCCCGCTTTGGAGCTTATGAAGCAATTGGAACTAGCCAAGTTTAAACCTATGGCAATCAGGTATGCAGAGTTGATGGAAGTAGGAGAGAAAAGAGAGAATGCAATGTAGATTGTGGAAAAGGACCAAGCATTGATCAAGAAGAGTTTTTATAAGAAAGCAGGACAAGGACCTTTCAAGAGGGGGAATTAGTTCTACAATGGGATGCTGATCGGAAAAAACCAGGAAAGTATTCAAAATTTGATGCCCTTTGTAGTAGCCCCTACATGGTCACAAGATGTACAAGTAGTAATGCCTTACGGATGGCTAAATTAGATGGTGAATAATGGTAGATTCTAGTCAACGTGATCTATCTCAAACACTACTATTGAAAGGGAAAATTCCTTTCCTCTGTAAAATATTAGCGTAGGAATTTAATTTTCCTAAGTGCGTATGCACATTCTTTCTTTGTAGCATAGATTTTGTTTCCCTAAGTCCTCTGGCACTGTGTTTTTGCTCCAGGTTTGCATCATTATATAAATCAATGCACCTCTAGGTGAATGCGCCAGGCCCCTCATAATTTATAACAGGTAGACCCATAGTTTCTGTAACAGTTTCTTATTTTAAAAATAGAAAAAATGTAAAGCAACTAAAATCAAGTCTCGAAGGGTTCATTTCCAGAAAAATGGGGCAGGTTCCAGGTCGTCAAGAGAAAAATTCAGATTCAAGATTCAATAACAGGCCCAACATCAGGCCACCACCCATGACTCCATGCCCAATGGATACAACAATGTATCTTATCTCTTCATCTAGCAGGTAGATGCCCCTGAGAGTCCCCAAATTGTTATCTCTATTTTTCCCCAAAAAAATTGATCAAACATGACCCTATGCCAGAAGAAATCCAAGGGATGGTTCCATTATATGAGGCCACATTTCAAATCCAAAAAACAAGTTACAGGTGGGCTCTACAATGGATTAGAAAGGTCGGTGAAGGGCCAAATGACGTCAAAAAGAAACCAGAGACTCTGAGGAGAGAATGGGAAAGGATCAATGTCTTTGGCCTTCACGAATGATTTAGAATGGGATCAAATTAGGTAAGTATGGAGGAATCATCAGAAGATTCCATGTGCCTCATTGACACTTCTCCAAAGGTTAAATCCAAAAACGGAGACTCAAATAAGCACCAAGCCTCCATGTGTCTAGAGCCCCAAATGTTGGACCAGCGATTGAAAAATCTAAGAGTCAGCAGAGGGTGCCAAGTATATCAGTGACACTCCCTCAAAGATAAAATCCTAAGTGGAGAATCAAATAAGCGCGAGGATTCCACACATCTAGGGACCAAAAAAGGCATCTTCCTAAATCGGTTAAGTATCACAGACTCACGAATGGTGCCACATGTCAGTTCAACGCATCTTCAAAGGTAAATCTAAAATTGGGTCTCCCAGATGAGTGCCAAGTCTCCACATGTCCCGGGTCAGATGTCGGGCCCCACCAAGAAAAAGGACTTAGCCAAAACATAAAGGAACGGAGAAAAGTTGTGGAAGGTTCCATGTGTCTCTGCAGTGCAACTTCAACAAAAAAATCCAAAAGTGGTCCCCAAACTAGCATCGTCTTGCCATATGGCCATGTTTAAAATTCAAAGTAGGAAGGCGGGTAATCGGAGGCAATTCAAACTTTTTGGCTCAAAAGGTATAAAGTATAAAAGTGAACCGCACCTCCGTTGATGCCCAAAGAGCCACATGTCATACCTCAATTGCGTGCGGGAAGGCAGGCCTAGGGAGAAATTTTCACCCAAATGCAAAATGCAGACTGGTGGGATTGAAGATGTTGTTTTGACAAAAATAAATTGCGGGGTTGCGGGGGAGTTTTTACATTTCAATTTTTTGGTGTCAAAAGTCACAAACTGAGTTTCAGGCCCGCAGACCCATTCTGCTAACTGGTTTTTTCCATTTTTGTATGGAACCAAATCAAACATTTAAAAGAACATATCATTTGATCTAGTGCCCAAAATCCAAAAAAAATGGTACCATTGGAAAGGTTTCAATCTTGTCTACACCATGGAAACCTGAAACTTTAATTTTAAGGAGGTTTGGTGGGTGAAAAATGGAAAAATTTCTTCACACCATTAATATGTAATCAATTTTTTTCCAACAACTAGATCAGATTTGATTTGATCCATCGTTCTCCCTTCTTAAACATGTCAAATAGACATAGAGCGACGAACTCGGCAGATTGTGGACGGATTTGCAGTGGCATTGATGGCTGGTATCTGAGCTATAAATCAATTTTCTCACATCTTCTCTTCTTCCCTCTTTAATATATCTATAAAAGAAGGAGTTGGACTCATTATAAAGGGTTTGACATTTCTGTTTTACATCGTCCCTTCTCCTCTAGCCTACAGATGAGTGTATGGAGTCTAAACCTCCCATTCAAGTTGTAATACAAAGTTCTACCTCTAGGATAATTGCAATGTACTGTATCAACTCTAGAGCAATAATATATGTCTATGAATGATTATAAACCCTCTCATGTGTTCATTATTATCTTTTGACCATTCATTGCAGTTTGGTTATCTATGCATGGTAGTGGTATTGCATTTCTATGGTCTGTGTTAAAGTTGCAAAACGAGTGTTTGAAATTCCTTTGGTGCATCACCTTGTTAGCTTAGGTTTATTTGTTTCACTACTTCTTAAGTCTGTCCCCTTGGTAAGATAGAGTAGGTTTAGAGTAGATCCTCTATAATTTATTTGTGTGCACCTGAACAGAGGAATAGTAACCGAACTTCATCCAGAGAGCTCTCTCGATTTCAAATTCCCACACTTTCAGAGATGCTCCGTGTTATGCTATCACACTGAGAGTCTCAACCTAATAGGTTTTCGACATTCAGGGGTGCTGTGATTTTGCACTAACATCTCCTTCATCCTCATGGCCGCATCAAAAATATCTAGGATAAAATATACAATATAAATCCACAATCATCTATATACAAATCAATTATCATCTAGGAAAATACGATATCATTTACAATTTCTTAGAACATTTCTATTCTACATCTCATCCAAGTCAAAATGATCAAAACATTAGTTCAATATTCAAAGGTCTACACAATATGACACAATATCACATGTCCGGAACACACACACACACACACACACACACACACACACACACACACATTTTATAACCATGTCAATAGGATATCAACATTAATATAAAGTTTCTCTAATAATCCACAAGCATCTTATAAAAATTGAAATCAACATCATTCTGTTATCTCTAACATCTAACATCATGCCAAATAAAAAACTATAATAATATCCATAAGTATAGTCGATAGTACATCCCCCTCCCCTTAGACTTGACTTCCTCCTAGAAGGAACTAGAAAAAGTGTGGAAACTAAACTCATAGAAATGTAACATCCTCCCATATAGCTGCGGTCTCATCATATTTATCCCACTGCACTCGAACCTAGTCAATCTCTCTACCTCGAAGTCCCAGGGTCCTGCGCTCTAAAATGCGGATGGGATCCACCATCACCTACCCCTGATCCTACACCTGCAATGAGGTCCAATCTAGCACATGAGAAGGATCTATAATATATCTCCTAAGTACTGAAACATGAAACACATCATGGATGCGAGACAAGCTAGGTGGCAACACTAGACAGTAGGCCAAAGGGCCGATACGCTCCAAGATCTCAAAGGGACCCACAAATCTAGGAGCTAACTTAGAACCTTTTCCATAATAGATAGGGCTCTTATGTGGCCTAACATGAAGAAACACCTTTGTACCCACCTCATAACTATGATCTTTCCTATGTTGATCCGCATACTTCTTCTGCCTTGTCCTGTCACCTCCTGCAATCTCTCCTATCATAACAACCTGTTGCTCCATGTCCTCTAGTAATGTTGGCCCAATAGAAACCCTGTCCTCTAACCTATCCCAACTAAGAGGTGTCCTACACTCTCTTCCATATAATGCCTGAAAAGGAGCCATGCCTATCGAACTCTGAAAACTATTATTGTAGGAAAACTCCACCAAGTACAAGTACTCCTCCCATCTCGACTGGTGATCCATGACGTACATCCTAAGCATGTCCTCTAAAATATAATTCACCCACTCAGTCTGTCTATCTATCTTAGGGTGATACGCTATGCTGAAATTGATCTTTGTCCCGAGGGCATGCTGCATGGTAGTCCAAAAGTGGGAAGTATATAAAGGATTGCTGTCACAAATGATCTTCCGCAGAATCCTATGTAACCTGATGATCTCATCAAGATATACCCATGCCACTGCACTAGCTATGTAGGTGGTCTTCACCAGAGAAAAATGAGCCACTTTCATCAATTTATCCACCATGACCATAATGGCATCATGGTGGTATCTCGACGTTGGTAGCCCAACAATGAAGTCCATGGAAATGGTGTCCCACTTCCACTCTGGTATAACATGAGGAAAGAGAAGGCCAGTTGGATGCTGATGCTTGGCCTTCACCTTCTGAAACTCTAAACAACATGACACAAACTGAGCCACATCTCTCCAAAGTCCCCTCCAATGGTACAACTATCTCAAAGTGGCATGCATCTTCTTCACCCCAGGATGGGCTGAATAGGGTGCACGATGAGCCTTTGTCAAAATGTCTTGTCTCAAGCCTCCATCTCTAGGAACATAAATCCAACCTCTGTGCCTGAGAAGGCCATTTTTCTCTAGGGAGAATCCATCAAAATTCCCCTCAAGGGGTCTCTGAGACTCAATCTCTACCCTGGCTACAAGGTAGAAGCTGTCGTGAGGAAGCTGCTGTAAATCTGGCTCTGTAAATCTGTGCCCACTGAAGTGGCCATAACCACATGTCTCTGTCTTCTCAAGGCATCTACAACCACATTCTCCTTCCCCTTCACATGCTCTATCTCCATGTCATACTCACAAAGAAAATCCATCTAACATCGCTGACGAGTGTTGAGATTGGGTTGCATGAAGAGGTGGCGAAGACTCAAGTGATCAGTCCTGAGTGTAAATCTCTGGCCAAGAAGGAAGTGTCTCCATTGTACTAAGGCATGAAAAACTGCCGCAAGCTCAAGATCATGAGTCAGATAATTGAGCTCATAATCCTTGAGTTTGCGAGACTCAAAATCCACTACTCTTCCCTCCTGCATCAACACACCTCCAAGTCCTGCCAAAGAAGCATCTGTGCATATGAAGAACTCACCCTAAGGATCTGGTACTGCAAGAATAGGTGCTATCGCGAGGCATTCCTTCAGTTTCTAGAAGGCCTAATCACATCTATCTGACCATAACAACTTCTTCCCTTTCCATTGAAGGGAAGTGATGGGGTGTGTAACCCGAGAGAATTCTTGAACAAATCTCCTGTAATATCCTACTAAACCCATGAAGTTGCACACCTCTGTCACACTAACAAGTGCTATCCAATCCATAATAGCTCAAATCTTGGAAGGATCGATTATGATACCTTCCCCAGAAATGATGTGGCCCAAATACTACACCTCTGTTTGAAAGAACACACACTTCTCCAAGTTCCCGTAAAGTTGCTGCTCATGAAGACACTGAAGAACCTGGAAAAGGTGCTCCTCATGCTCCTCATGCGTACATGAGTAAATCAAAATTTCATTAAGGAAAATGAGCACGAAGTGATCCAAGAATGTCCTAAATACCCCATTCATCAAGCTCATGAACACTTTGGGGGCATTCGTCAAACCAAAAGGCACTACTGTGAACTCATAGTGGCCATATCTTGTATAGAAAGCGGTCTTATGAATATCTGCCTCTATGATCCTCAATTGATGATAACCTGACTTAAGATCTATCTTGGAGAAAATTGTGTGCCCTTTCATCTGATCAAATAAATCATCAATGTGCGGAAGGGGGTAACGATTCTTGATCGTTACCTTGTTCAGCCAACGGTAATCAATACACAACTGGAGAGATCCGTCCTTCTTCTTTACAAAAATGACTAGTGCACCTTAAGGGGATACACTAGGACAAATCAGGTATTTCTCCACAAGGCCCTCAAGCTGCAACTTGAGCTCGTAGAGCTCAGGAGTAGTCATCCAATACGGTGCTCGTGAGATAGGCTTTGCACCCATAACCAAATCTATGTGAAAATCTATCTCATGTGGGGGTGGTAACCCTGGTAGCTCCCCTAGAAAGACATCTAAAAACTCTCTCAAGATGGGATGATCATCAAGGGATGGTCCACTAGACTCATCCTCTGATCTGTCACTAACCATAACAACATACATCTGACAACCTCGTCACACACACCGCTTAAGCTGCATAGCGGAGATGGTGCAAATAGAAATGGGCCTCCTAACCCCTGCTATCACTGACTCAACTCCTAGATCATCTGTACATGATATAGTCTTATGGTAATAGTCCACTCTGGCTCTATGTGTAGACAACCAGTCCATGCCCAAGATGACTCCATAAGAACCTAGAGGAAGGATGCGAAGATCCGAGGTAGTGGTGAAGGGTCCCAAATCCACTACACACTCCTTTACTAAGGAGTCTACATAAATTTTGGCTCCAGAAGCCATTTCAACGTCCCAACTAAGACCCTGCCTAACTGCCACCAGCCTGCAACGCTCTACTAAGGATGGTGCAATAAAAGAATCTGATGAACCAGAATCAAACAAAATGGAGGTAGGAATACCACCAATGCTACTTGTTGTCTCTATGACGGTACTCTGGTGCTCAGCCTGGTGGTTCTCAACCATTACATAGATCCGATGGTTGCACCCCATGTCACCAACAATAGGCTTAGAAATCTATGTCTTACCCTTGTTACTATGGATTTGGGAACACTCCCTCCAATGATGTCCAGTAACACCACAACCATAACAGTTTCCCAGTCCTCTCCAATGAGATGCAACTCCAGCCGGTACTCTAGAGGTCTGTGCTATGGATCCTGATGATCTGGCTATAGACTGTTGAGGTCTTCTTACTGGCGAACTCCTACTGACTGAGCTCTCGGTGCACCCTGTGTCCTAATGGGACCCCTAGGAGGAGGCCCCATGCTCCATCCCCTCTATGCATCGAATCTTTGAGTAGGTCTAAATGGTGGATGAGTCTACTGCTACTACTGAGGTGGCTACTGTGGTGGTGTGAATGATGACTATACTAAACCCTGTCCACCACGAGGAGGAGGAACTAACCCCCTTGATCTGCTATCCTGCATCTGCTGGATGCAGCTCCGAACTTTGTCCCTGGCCTATTGTGTCTTTCCTCCTCGTGTCTCCTCTGCAATATAAGCCTTCTCTCCATGGCCTCTGCTAAGGTCTGTGGGCAGTGAATGCGCACCACACCACCCAAATCAAAATTTAGGCCCCTAATGAACCTGTGAATCCATACCTTCTCATCCTACATATAGTCGACATACTAGAGTAGGTCCAGAAATTGACTCTCATACTCAGCTATAGTCATAGATGCCTGACAGAGTCATGGAACTCATCTATCCACTGCTGAATAAACCTCTTAGGATAAGTACCTGCTCCTGAACCACTCCTCAAAGAGCTCCTAGGTAACCATCTCTGAATCAACATGGAGCTTCTTCTCCTCAGTCCTCCACCAGACACCAGCTCCATCCCTTAGAAGATGGATCACAACACGAGCTTTCATGTTGCTAGTACAAGGGTAGAGCTTGAAGCACCCGCTCAAGCTCACCAACCAGGCCTCTACCTGAAATCCACCTGTATCTCTAGAATAGTGAGATGGTCGTAGCTTCAGGATCTCCCTGATATGGTCTGCAACTATCAACTGGTGACCCCTAGGCCTCTCTGCATGCTCATCTCTAGGTCTAGGGCTCTGAGACCTATCCCTGTGTCCTAAAATCCTATCTCCCTATCCCCTCTGTGGTGACTCTGCTCTGGCTGACTCCACATGGGAGTTCTCTACCCTATGCTCCTCGTTGTGTCAAGGAGATGCACGAGCCTCAATGGATGGCTCCCTATCATGTCTGGTTGATCGTCCTCCTAAGGAAATTCCTCGTATAGCGGCATTGATGTCCTGAAGCGTCTGTAAAATCTGGGGTAGAATGGCTGCTATGGCCTGCTCTGGAGGTGGTATATCTAGGTCTATGTGAAAGGACCCCTCGTCTGATCCACGCCTCCTACATAGACCAAGGTGAGAGTTAGTTCATCATTCTAGGTTTTATTCCATTTTTCTATGTTTACTAAAATATACAATCTTTCAGACAAGTTGTTTTCTAGGTTTAGTATTGTGCTAGGTTTAATATTGTACTAGGTTCAATGTTCATGTCTCACATTTTCCTGTGTGCCCAAGGGTCCAAGCTTTGAACCCATGGCTCTGATACCAAGTGTAATGCCCGCTAAAAATGTCCACATGAGACCCAAGAACAACCTAGGTTTAGTTAGAAAAATTATGGAATAATTTTTTTTGAAAAGCGTGCCCACATACAGGCTTCGAAACTATAGTTGTCACATTAATGTTTCAAAGTCAATTATATTTAATCAATAAAATTTTCCCGTTATAACAAATTATTAAACCCACATTAAAAAATAATGAGTATAATTAGCCCAAGCATGGTTAAATTCTCTCTAAGTGTTAATTTAATAAACAATTAAATTCCTACTATAGTTAAATATTCCACATTTAAATTTAGAGGGTTAAAGGGCCAAAATAATTAAATACCCAAGGTATTTAATTCCACAAGGTTTAATTAATTAACAAGGTTCCCATTTTGACATGGGGTTAGAATAAACATTCCCTTACCCCATAAGGTGACCCCTTAAAAAGTCAACCCATGTTTTTGAAATTAAACATTTAAATTAAAAAGGTAATTTCCACTCACCCACTCTCCACCTACTTTTTGTAGGGATGAATCTCATCCCTTGGATGGATTCAATTTGGACCCTTGATGTGGAAATAGGCAACCAACCCTAAAGCATCCTTATCAAGTCTTCTTCAACATTTCATTTGATTGATTATTTTTCTTTGGTTTGCAGGTTATTTGGAGGAGGAAGATAAGCCATTGGAGGCATTTCAAGATCTTGGAAGAGGCTTACAAGTTGTCCAATATTATTTTCTTATTTTTTTTACACCCTCTCCTAGGGTTTCAAAATGTATTTATATTTTATTTAGCATCATTTTCCTTTGATTTTCCCAAATGGGCTTGTGGGTTTTGCCCATTTTATTTATAAAGCTAGATTTATTCATATTTTCATTTTGATAGAATATGTATATATATACTATATATATATATAACACTTTTATAACACAATCAACAGAGTTTTTTTTACATGACACATGAGTTTATAACATATATATACAGCATATATATATATATTATAACATATATATGGGTATATATATTATATATATAATATAGGTCTTTGTGTGTATAAAATGAGTGTGCAAATTAAAATATATAGAATACACTAGTGTATGTATATGTATAGGCCGCATTTAATATATATATAAATTTAAATGTAATACACTGGTAAAGCCCTTGGGGGGGTGGGGAGGGGTCATATAGTTTAAATATGTCCCACTAGTTACTAATGGTGGGTGGGGGTGGGGTCGGGGGTCGACGACCCCAACAACCCACTCCAATTTACAATAAAAACAACAAATGTACAAGCGATACAATGCGGATACTCCCATATGCTTTTCAAATATTAGGGGTTTAAAACTTTGAAATCCTTAACATAGACATTAATGATTCTTTATTCAAAACCCAAGATTTATTTATTAAGAGGTTTAACATGTCAATGAGCATAGTTTGGGCATTTCTGCTACAATACATATATATATATATAGGGGGGGTACATATGTCACACACACAGGTACCATCGTATTTATTTAACAACCAATATACATACAAAAGGCAATGCAAGTATTTATATATTGTTATACATTTATTATGAAAAATATTTGGTGTATGTATATTATGTGTTGTGTATAGAACAACCACAGTTTAATGAATTTGTTAACATATCAAAATATATATATATATATATATATATGTATTCAATCTATTATACATTTCTATTATCTAAAGCTTAATATTATATAATATTTTATATAATCATTTAATATTTTAATACATAAACAATTGGCTTACTAATAGTTATTAAGCATTATATAATAAATGGGGTGCAATATTATTAATATAATAATTTTATATAATGTACAATTTTAGTTTTACACACATTATATTTATTCTAATATGGATATATGCAACACTTAATAAGTAAATGGTAATTTGATCTACACTAAATCCTACTCACAATAATGTTATATAGATTCCCTCTAATATTATAAAATATTTTATATATATAATATTTTAACAATTTGAAGGATATTCAAATTTCCCAGAAGGTAAGGAAATAAATTTCATTTCTCTATAGTGTTTAACAATATTTTCTATCATTTTATTTTTAAATCTAGAAAATATACTAAGAGTACAACTTAAATTCCTTTCCATCTAACAATTTAGTAATTTAAGATCTTGCAATCACATTTTACAATGCAAGAAAACATAACTAGAGATAACTTTTATTTTACATGCCTTCAAGTAACACAATGAAAATATTTCTTCATGAAATTTATTCCAGGTGTTAACATTCAAATGAAGAGATTTTTCCAACAATATTTCTCCAATAAATAAATTTAATCAACAACTTTTTTCAACATCCAACACACTAATATAAGGTTAATAGTTCCATTCCTTTTCACTTTAAAAATAGAAATACAAGCTATTTTTCCAACTCACATCTTTTATTACATAAACTTTCTTCACTAAAAATGAAACTTTCTTTTCCACATTTCACAACAAAACTAACTTTACAAGACATGAATCATTCACTTCCCATTTTTGACATACAATACAAATTTTAATGTCCAATAAATTGAATCAACAAAAATTTTCATTCACAATTACTAATACAATTTCCTCCACCTTAAGTGGGAAAATTATACAATAATGTAGCTAAAATGAAATGTTTAATATTACAAGTTCCTCCAATCTAAGTGGGAATAACAAAAAGTCTTTTCACAAGAATGAATTTAAGGATTCCAACAAAAGCTCCAAGCTTCACAACACCAACAAGAGAGATCCTTCATGATTTTCTTGATCCACAACAAAAATGGGGGGAGAGGCAACACTCTCCACCCAACCAAAATATCCAATGAGGGGAGAAGCCATCCTCCTCATTGGCCCCTGAGCCCCAACACATTACAATGAGAGGTGATTCCAAGCACATGGCAACAAAAAGCTTCCACATCAAAAACAAGTATTTCACAACCATTCCAAAACATTCAACTCAAACTAAAAACACAAGAAGGAGAAACAACAAAAATAACAAGGCTTCCTTGAAAGCCAAAGGAGAAGAAACATATGGGGAGGCCACTTATGCCTCCCAATGGGAAATGGGTCCCACCTTAAAACCTCCAATAGTCTTTTCTCAATTTTTTATACTCTTATTGAGTCCCTCAAGTACTCTTATCACCTCCCTCAATCTCTTATGCTTCCCTCATATTGGGAATAAGTAAGAAATGCAAGTATTTCTTTGAGTAGATTCAAGGTGGGATCACCCAACCCAAACTCCCTCCAAACATGAATAACTCTTATGCCTCCCTACATGAATTCTCCCCATAGTCCCCTCCTACACCACATTAATTCAATCTACCCAAGCATCCAACAAGCATTAAAAGCAACTCAACAAAATTATGCAAGCACACAATCACAAATACAAAGGAAAAACCATTTGCAAGAGTAACCTAAGATACCTACATTCCATAGTAGAGGCTTGTTCCAAGAGTCCAACTCCAAGATTTTTGCAAACTCCCAAGAATTTCACTAAGCTCCCATAATATGACAAGCTCCAAAATCTCTAACTCCATTGAAAGAGCAAAATCATGCTCAGTAACCCCAAACAAGCAAAAGAACTTGAATAAATAGAAAAGGGAGAGAGGAGGGTGAGGTGGCTCCATGTAGGATGCCACATCACTTCATCCTCAACTCCACCTCACAAGTCAAACTCCAAACTCAAAATGTATTAATAATTAGGTTGATAAGAATGACATTTTACTTACACACACAATCCAAGCCCATACCCCTTAAGGACACAATAATTAATTTGTAAGAAGGTGCAATTGATTTTACAATTTTTTCCCAAAACACATAATGGGGTCTAATTAGTTAACCCCCCAACCTATAGGTAGGGTCTATCATAGTCATTAAGACATGTGGGACAAGTTTAACTTGTCCCACAAGCCTTCAAAATTGGCCCTTAAGGCCAAATTGAATTTCCATTTTGGGGTAGAACTTACAACACTTTCAATGTAGAATACACTCAATATCTTACAACACAAAACCCAAGAGCCATCAAGTCTAATAAATGTATTTTGGTCACATCCACAATTAGTTAATGAACAGGATTAATTGTACTTAAATGAAGTACACTTCAACCATTAAGATAAAGGGGAAGAATACATCATTTTATAAATAATTAAAACAAGGAAATTACATCAATAACTAAATCACATACTAAAAGTAAGGAAAACTAAACACCAACACATAACCCCTTGGTCATAATTTCCCCTCTAACAATATAAATCAAAGGAACTACCACCTAAGACACATAGAACATTGTGACCCTTGTTGAATACAACTACAATTCCAATGTGAAGTTAGTCTCATAATCCCCTTGATGTTTGTTATGATACTTTTACCTGCAAAACACATAACACCTCTTCTGCCTCATGGCCGCATCAAAAACATCAGGATAAAATAAACAACTATAAATGAACATGAACATCATCTATATATGAATCATTATCATGTCTAAAATACCTATCATTCACAATTTCTTGTAAACATTTATATAATGGATTTAAAATCGATCACAACATTATAATTATAAAGTTGCATTCTTCATATTTCAACTAAGGTTATCTAATTCTAAATATTTCTATGTTTTTAGAATTTTGTATATCAATTAAGAATGATTATTACTACTGAATTAGTATAGAATAGCTTCAATTCCTCTATCAACTTCTTGACTATAGTAGATACAAACTTTTCTTAGTCCATACAATGTGATGCCCATTAAAACAACCCACTTGAAACCCAAGAAACAACCTAGGGATTAGTTAGGAAAATTATGGAATATTTTTTTTTTATTAAAAGTGTCTACAACTAGGTTGCAAGACAAAAATTGAAACTATCAGTTTCTAGAACAAGTTTAATCTACTAGAAGATACTTTACTTTTATTAACAATTACAACAAAGGTCATAAGGTCCAAATTTTAGGGTTAGAAGTTTCAGTTAGGTTCAAGAGGGTAAATCAACACCATACCCACTCTAATCAGGCTCAAAAGTTTCAAATTTATTTTTCTCAAACTTAACACATTCAAAACATTCCCTAAATCATTTCCATTTGATAGGAAATTTTCTCACCGTTCCAACGATATAAAGAAGTCCTCCAAACTCCTTGTATTCCTCAAGTTATGGACCGGCAGACCTTAGGGATCAAATTTTCCCAAAAGGGACACGTGTTAGTGGGGAAGAAGACCCTTTGTTGGGTTAGTGGGTCGTGTAGGCGGAGTTGTCAAATTTCCCCGTGTTGGTACAAAGTCCATATTTCTCCCAAACCTTCGAGGTCCTCTAAGGACATGTTTCGGGCTCCAAGCCCAAGCGGGGATTCAAAGAGGAATGGGGACAAAGTGGCGGAATTTAACAGAGATGCAACGATTCCAAAAATTTCAAACATGGAGGATTTCCAATTAGCACTCACGTGCCCACAGTGCCGCAATGGCACCCTCGAGACAAACAATTTTTTATGCGGGGAAAAAAAGTGAGATGGACGGGTGGGGTGGCAGGGTTAGTTGGGAAATTTTTCCAAGGGGAGGTACAAAGGAAAATTTTGTGCACAGGTCCACGTGATGCATCATGGAAGGGTCTGCATGTGAGGCAATCATGGGAATGCGGTAGGCCGCAGAGAATTTAAGGGAAATTTTCCCTAAAAAAATTTTTCTAAGCAAAAAGGAATCCCCCCCTCCACTGTCACCCCAAGGATGCCACGTGGCAACATTAGTTGGCTGCGGGGGAAATTTTGAAAATTTTCCCCTAAAATTTTCCAACAATTTTTCTAAGGTTTTCAAAGGGAAATTTTCGGGCCATGGGCCCGCCAGGAAAAATTTTCCCAACCCGCCAAGGAAGGAAAACTTCCAGAGGGTCAAACTTTTACAAAAATCTCATTTTGGAAAATGATGATTTTTGGAAAGGCCTCAATGCCCTCTTTGTACAGAAATCATAAATTCTGCATTTTGATAAATTTTGCTAGGGATCAATAAGGGAAAATTCGTCTAGTAGGATTTTAAACAACCAACTGGTAATTTTTAACCAAATTTGATTCAATTTGATCTCCTTCCATCAACATGAAATAGAATGGAGGAAACTTCAGGAAGGATTTAAATGTTTTAGGGAGGTAATTTCACTTGGGAAAACATTTTTCCAACAATTGACAGAAATGACTGTGAAAGGGTTTAGGCTTGGATTTCAATGCACTAAAAATTCTTAAGTGTTTTTGTCAATTTCAGTTCCTTGATAATATAGGGGTGCTAAATTTTAAAATTTCTGACAATTTGATTTAAAAAGTGCAGGCACGAACTAACATTTTAATTAAATTTATTTGTCAATTTTCTTCCTTTACAACAAAGATCAATTTCTAGAAAATTTGTTTATAATTTCATCATTAGGATCCAAGGAATTTAGTTGTTTATTGACAAATCATTCTAAATCAAAAGGCAATACAATTTTTTACACATTTCCAAAGATAACAAAATATCATTATTTCCACGTGTTTTTCTTCTTTTCAAACAAAGATCTAACTTATCTGATTTTTATACAATTGAAACATTTAATTAATCCATGGTAGACTTAAGTGTTTAATCATTATTTAAGAAATTTCATTAAAGGTTCAAGAATCTAGTTTCTATCTTTCCCAAAATCTTATTTGAAAACAAAACAAAATAAATACAATTACATCTCACGTGTTTCCATTTTTTTCCCAATACAGGGATTCCCAATCTCAATTTAGATATTCTAATTCAACACAATAATGCAAATTCAGGGAAAGTCTTACAATTCTTTATTAATTCAAAAGGAAATACATCTTTACGTTCTTCAGATTTTGAATGCAATTAGCAGATTTCAAAAGACAATAGTTTGGATTCTTTCACATGTACAAAATATGTATAGAATGTAGATATCTTTCAAATTCAAATAAACTTTCATAACCAATACAACATATTTCACTCATACAAAACATATACAATTTCATCCAGTTCAAAGTGGGAAAGGTTACAAATGAATTTCATTTCAACAAGGGGCTGGAAAAACTATCTTTTTCTTCTGCTCCAGAACAACAACATGCAAGTTTTATTTTTTTCTTCCAAATCTGATCACAACAAAAGTGGGGGAAAGACAATGCTCTCCACCCAACCAAGACATCTAATGAAAAGGAGAATCCATCCTTCTTCATTGGCCTCGGATTCCGAACCATAATGCAATAATATATGTGTTTCAACTCATGGCAACAAATGGCTTCCACAAACACAAGCATCATTTTCTTTCAACATACATATTCAAATTAAAGTCACAATTCAACAAAATTTAGTTTACAACTACATTAAAACATGACAAAAAAACTATGCTTGATCAACAAGACAAAGGAGCAAAGAGCTATGGGGAAAGTTACTTATGCCTCCTAAATGGGAAATGGGTATCATTTCAAACTGCCTGTAATCAAAGCTTCCTACATCCTTATGCCAAAGTAATTCATCACACATTTCCTTATGCCTCCCCAAAGATTTCCTTATGCCCCCATAAAAGTAAAGAAATGCAAGCTATTTCTTTGTCCATGGTGGAACCCAAATTTCCCAACTCCCTCCACAAAATATGATCCCCACTAGCATTCCCTTATGCCTCCCCCAAATGGAACCCCATAGCCTTCTCCTACACCATTCCTAGGCCATCTACCCAACATCCCACAAATGTATGCCAAAATTACCACAAAGCACATACACCATTTCATACAAACACTACAAAATAACAACAAAAGGAAGCCAGCTAGGCTCCTACCTCTCCATGATGGGAAAAATTGTTTGGTTTCCAAAAAAGCAAGCTTTAATTCCAATGAAAACAATCCAAAACAAAAATGCCAAGTATGAAATTATTTCCAACCTCCTCCAAAATCGGTCCAAAGGCAAGAGCTCCAAACAGCAAAAAAATAATGCACCCAAAGGAAGCATGCAAAAGTGAAGCAACCCAAAACAAGGTAAGAGTTTGAATTTTATAGAAGAGGGAAGAGAAGAGGATGAGGTGGATCCATGTAGGATGCCACATCACACATCCTCAACCCCAACCCAAAAGTCAACTTCATTCTCCAATGCATAATAAATAGGTGGGTGAATAAAATGACAGTTTACTTACACACTCAAATCCAAGCCCACACCCCAAATGACTGAAATTAAATTCATGTAAGAAAAGTGCAATTAAAAATTTACAATTTGTTGTTCTCAAAAAATGCATTATAAAAGTCAAATTTCAACTCTCCAACCATAGGTATGGTTGGTAAATTAATTTAAGAGGTATGGGACAAGTTTAACTTGTCCCACAAGCCTCCAAAATCAGCCTTCAAGGACAAATTCGAATTTCTAAGAAGATGAAGTGTTTCACACTCAAAAGTTAACTTACAAATCATCTCTTACAACACTTTAATTCAAGGTCAACAACTCTATTAATTACTTTCTTATGACATATTTTATTTAATTAATATTAACAACATGCTTACTCACAATATTAATACAACAATTTAATAAATAAAGCAAGGGGCAAACACATCACAAAATAAACACATGCAACATTAAAAAAAAGGGAATCAAATAAATAAAAACACATAACCCCTTGGTCACATTTAAAGGTGATCCCCCCAAGGGAATCCCTAACACAATCAAACACACACAAAAAATGCAGTTGTCATGGTGACCTTATTGAATTCATCTATAATTCTAATGTGGTTGGTCTCCAATCCCCCGATGTTTGTTGTGATATTTTAACCTGCAAAATATAATACCTCCTTCGGCCTCGTGGCCATATCAGAACATCCAAAATAAGATAAATAAAATTCCAAAATCATCTAGATATATGAATCACAACAACATCCAAGCAACCAACAAGATCATTTGTAATTTTACTCAACAACTATATCATCATCAAATAATTTCCATTTCTAGGTCTACTCACAATATCCAAATATCACATGTCTGAACAACATCCATAATATAACCATGTCAAACAGTATATCATCATCAATATATAAAGTGTCTCTAATAATCATCATGCATCATATATGAATCAAAGTCAACCATAATCCATGATCTAATATCTAACATCACACTGAGCTGAAATTATAATAATGTCCATAATATAGTCAGCAATATCATGATCAGTAACAAAAGTATTGAAGGGAAGTGGGCACTACAATAACCATGTCAACAACATATCAATATTAATATAAAGTGTCTATAATAATCCACATGCATCATGTACGAATCAAAATCAACATCTTTTTGTGATATCTAACATCTAACATCATCCCAAATCGAAAACTACAATAATATCCATAGGTATAGTCGACAATATCATAATCAATAACCAAAAAAAGGTGTTGAAGGGAAGTGGGCACTACATCTACCAAATAATCTAGAACTATAAAATGTTAACTTGTCTATTCATTATATTGTCTTACAACGAAGCTTCCCTTCATCCCTCATAAATGTATTAAGACCATCCAATTTAACTTTCACATTGCGATTCTAATCTCTCTAAGTTGTCTTATGTTAGTTTTCATTGTGGGGAAATGTAACACATGCTTGCAGGAGGAAAAGGAATACTACCCATTCACAGAATTATAGTAAAAAAATAAAAAAAGGAGATCATTTGTTTTGTAAAGTTGTTCCTACTACTTAACATTTGAAATGGATAAAGACCCAAGGTAAGTTATGTGATTTTGAATTGTGATATATAAAAAACAAATTAAATGTAAAAATTGTTTCTTGAAATATTCTTTGTACAGATATAAAATACATTTTATTAATTTTAAATATTCTTACAAAAACCTCTTCTTGTTGCAAACTTAAATTTTTTATTTTTCATTTTTACTTTTGTATTTTACTTTAGTTTTTCAAACATTGTTAGACTATGTAAACATGTGTGTGTACACAATTAGAATGCTTGAATTTATGAATGAAAATTCCACCATTTTATGAATTTTCCTCAATGCAAAGAAAAAACTTCATAGAACCCAAATCTGTTATCTAAAACTCCATCTTCATTACTAATTTGAACAATTCAACTATAAAGTTTCATTAAATTTCAAATAATCAAAATACAAAAATACGATAAAAAATTCACTTAGAGCATTCACGTTAGTGTATAGAGCTAGATCATGCAAGCACTTTATGCCCTGCCCATTTTTATGTTAATGCAAGATGCTAAGAGAGCTTTGTTTTTATCACACCCCTTTCGTCATCATTTTCCCTTAACCTTATACTACCATCTCAATAAAGGTAGGACTGGCATAGAAGGCCCCATAAGTGATGCTAGTAAACCTATTTGACTAAAAAGTGGAAGAGAAATAGGAATTTGATGTTAACCCTCATCCATACATCAACAACGAAAAATAATGCCTCAACTGTCGATCTCCTCTCAACTAACTATACTTTTTTATATAGCAAATATCCACCATAATTTAGTAAATTTCTTCAAATTTAGGTAGAAGAAAATGAATATCACTTTTATAAATGTAACTATTTCATTTCTTTCTTAGGAGTAGTAGTTTTGTTTTCAAGCATTGAATAATTTACATTAAATTTCATACCATTTGAACATGGGATATTATACAATAAATATTAATATTTTCTTCCTTCATTCCTTAAATAATACAATTTACTATATTATAGCTATGCATACCTATTAGACAACAATATGAAATTTATCTTTTGAAATACAAGTACATAAATAACGTTAGGAGGTGTATAAATAAATTAATAATCACAAACATAGAACAATGGTCCATCCACCATGTCTTTTAACCTTCATCCACATGGTGTCAACACTAAGCTAGCATGGAATCACTCCCCGCATCTAATATTTATGAAATCATATATATGAAAATTCTTGTCCTCCGAATTGCATACTTAGTCATTTATGTTCCATTCAAATAAAGAGGGTTTAAAGAGAGATAAGATGATGAGAGAGAAAACATCAAATCATATAGTGTTACATAATAATTATTTCTCATAGTTTCGGAGAGATAGAGAATCCATAACCTTTCATGTCTTACCTCATTTCGTTTACAATTCAGTATTAGAGAGAGAAATGAGACAAAAAGAGATACAATAGTATTATTTTTTCTCGTTCACGTATTTATTAATACAATTAATATTCTGAGCTCAATTAAATGACAACAATATTCATTACAAAAAAAAGAAAATTTCTAATTTGAACGGAATGAATGAATGGTAAAATGGGGCGTCCCAAGATCAAAACTACAATACAAATCAACTAGCCAAAACAAGTTACAAAATGACCTCTAAAAAGGGGTGAATGCTAAGTGAAAGATTTGAAGATCTCTCCTGACCTGTAGTGCTATAAACCAAAATTACACGAGAACTAAGAATGGAAATAATAGATGAACAATACGCATTTTGGATAGGGTGAAACTTTATAGTTTAAAATATGCAATATGATGCAAGGTAGTTAAACTAGAAAAAAAATGGCCTTGAAAAAATTGCATCCATGTGACCAAGAAAATTCCAAAAGCGTCCAACCTGTTACCGTATATATTAAGATATCATGATACCTTACACAATTAACATCCAACTCTATCTATGAGGTGATAAAACATGTTTTTGCGATATGTGGTTTAAATTTACAGGGAATTATGAAATAAAGTTTGTAAGCATATGATAAAACGTGACATTTATCTAACTCTTCCTTAATGTGAGATAATGCAGATGAATGACTCCATATCATTGATTGGATAGTGTTGTATTTTTAATAAATTTTCTCCACAACATGGGTCATGTTATCGAGTTCAAAAATGCTACACTCAAGGAGTAAATGTTTATGCATAACATCATAAAAAATAAATGTTTTATTACTTTAATTAAAAGACTTCAAAATCTATAATGAGAACATTATATGAAAACATACTAGAGACAAAGAGGAATAATTCCATACCTATTTCTGATGAGATAAAGAAGGAGAGGTGTTTAAGTAGATCACGTGTTTCCCATAAATTTCATCAAATTGTTTATTTGTTGCAAACCCTTCACATTTGGCATTATTTGTTGAGTCGAACTTTGCACTCTCCATAAGAATTTTCTTAAAATCTCGAAATCCTTTTTATCAGACCCGTTTTTTGCATTCAGAATTTCATCACGACTTGCTGACCCACATCTAACTAATGTATATTTTCCAACATTCTCATAATCGTTCAAACATCACCTCATTTCCCCACCTCTGCATAGGTGCTTGAGAGAATTACATAGGTTTCATGAGTTACTATTATTATTATTATTATTTCGAACCAAACCAAAATGCACCGAGACTTTGAAAATATTCTTAATCCTATATCCATATGATATCACAATCTATTCATTTCATATCTCAATAAGAGTTCTCGCACATCCTGACGAACCTTCAATTTCAAGCTCCCTCTGCAACTCGTACTACTTATTTATATGACGGTTAATTGGATGACTTGATATGTTATTCAATGTTGAGACATTGAGAAAGATTAATGAAAAATCAATGGAGAAAAGAGAGATTAGATTCAGAAAGAAACAAAGCCGTGGAACTGATAAATTAGTAATCAATTGAAACTTCATTATATGCATATCCCATTATCAAATACCGTACGATGCACAAGAACCATGAGAATAAATACATAAATCCACTAATGTATTAATTGGAAAGAAAAAGATACATTTTAAAGTTACCTAAATGTAGTTGGCAAGGTCATGACCGACAACCCTCCTCTAGTATGCGCACATCATAAAGCACACAAACAACGGTTCGGAAATTTGGTGCTACATCTGTCACTGCATACGCTTGTAAGATTTTTAAAACTTTTGAATAGATCCAATATGTGTGTATTCTGCATCCTTTTCATTTTTTCAAAAAGTTTACGAGTACCAAACATGGCGCATGATTGACAAAATGTGGTGAGGATCGTGGTGTTCGGTATTAAACCTGTCAAATGTCTGCTCCTAAATTTAATTTTAAAAGATAAAATAGACAAAGCTAAGCCATCCATGCAACCACTACTCAGTCTCCCAACATTCTAAATCTCCTTTCAATTACTATCTATATGATTGTGTTTTATTTAGGCCTTTTAACAAAGAGTTTACAGGCCATGTCCTACCTTTCCATTCTACATCAAATTAAAAGAACCTAGCTACGTCAATGTCATCCCTAGATAATCTCACACGGTTTTCTATAGTTTGCATGCCAAGCGCATGCTCCCACATGTTACTTACATGTCTTCCAGGCTAGACTGTCAGGAAACGCCCTAGGGCACTCCGTACCAGCCTGGAAACGTACCAGGTACTGGTACGGAGTGCGGTACGCTGCGGGTACGGTCGGAAACGTACCCGCAGGCGACAGGGTACGGCCCGGGTACGGAAAACCGTACCCGGGCCGTACCCTGTCGCCTGTGGGTACGTTTCCGACCGTACCCGCGTTTTTTTCACGCGTTTTTTGACGCGATTTTCATAAAAAAAGCATTTTTTTTTTATTTTAAGACTTTCTAAAGTTATCTCAGGCATTTGTACAAATTCGGGTATGAGGTTGGACCTCATCCGATACACTCAACATTATGATCAATTTGGCTTTCTAATCAGCCTCATCGAAGTTCCGATGTCGGTCAGCATTTGTTACATGTCAAGTGAAGGTGTCATCAACCATTGGTCATAGACAGAAATTATCATAAAAGCAAAATACCATATAAAATTTGGGTTAGCCATTTTTCTTATCAAACGCAACTATAGTAGGGTTTGCCCTTGTACTTCTCTTGTCGCATCAGATCTTTAAGTTTGTCAGCTTCTTTATTGTTTTGCAGAGTCAAGTATTCATCCTTCCTCTCTCTATATTACCTGGGCGCCCTTTCACATGCCTCTGCAGTTATGAAGCAAGATGACTTTCTAATGGGCTTTTTCTTTAAATTATTTATTGCAAACTGCAACACCTTTTTCTTGTCTGCTCCGTTGCTCTTGCAAAAATGCCTTCCACATAAGTAATTGATGTTTTTAAATGCCTTTTGTAGACCATCATGCTTCCACACTGGTCACACTTTTGTTGTTTTTCTGTACAGATCTGAGGCAGCTGTATGCTAGATTTCTAATTACATGGGCACTTCAGATCTGCGGTCTATGCTTTTGCAACAATAATTAAAACTACTGTATTTTTTTCAAGCACCTCTTGTTGACTTCTAACGTCAACTCTGTTTTCTGCACATTGTTTCTGCTCTTCTTCAGATGCTCATGCCTTTCATTTTCTTTTAAAAACAGCAATAAAAAGATTTAATGCGCAGAAACTTCTTTAAAAAATAGAAACCTCTTGGATAGCCCATTGAAAAACTATGTGCCGCGTGAAGTTTGCACAGGGAATGCATTGGTGATTTTCCTTCTATATTATTCCGGCTTTGCTTTGGTCAAGTGTTCAGCACAAATACACAGTCAAGTCCAGGATATTCTCCTGAAAGTCAAACTAAATATAAAGCTCTATGAATGATTTTAAGTTGTATAACTCTATGACTCACGAGTATTAAATTAAAATTTCAATAAGTATGCTGCATGCAATGTATGAGAATTAAATTTCAATAAGTATGCAAATGCATCTTTAAATTTGGATCTATGGAAACTGCAGAGTCTACGGAATCTACAGAATCCTTGGATAGCAATAGAGAATAAAATTCAGTGGATTTAAACGGTGAAAAACAGGGGAAAATGTAAGGAAAGCTACAGAAATTTATATCAGCAAAATAACATAAAACTCTTGGCTGCAAATAACACAGATCTGGGATTGAAATTGCTTGAGCAATACAAATATATTTGTCAATAATGAACAGCAGCTACAGCTGCACACAAAACATACATTCATACATTAACAACTGAGAAAATGAAGGAATTCTTTCAACAAAAAAACCAGTCCAGACTTGAGCTGGAACAGAGCACTTTTCTTCTTCTCCCAAATCTGATTTTTCTCCTTCTTCTGTCTTTCTTCTTCTTCTTCTTTCTTCTTTCTCTCTTTTCTTTTTTTTCTACTTCTCCCAATAAAACATAATGCATTAATAATAAAAACTTACACAACAAACTTGCCTTGCAAGTCAACACAAAATCTCTGACAAGAGATAATCAGGGAGAATAATCAACCAAAAATAAATGTGCAGCAGTCATGATTAAATGCAAATCTGATAGCTAAATCTGGGAAAGTCAAATATTAGTTGCACATTAAATTCTGATTTGAATTTCCAACACTCCCCCTTAATTATGAACTGCTGCAGATCATGGAAATATGAATCAAGTTTGTTCAAAAACTGTTGTAGCATTTCCGTAGCTAACTAACAGTTTTCCGGAGCTGCTAACTTGTGCAAAGTCACAAACTCCTAAGCCACTTCGTAAATACTCAAATGTCTCTTTTGCCAGTGCTTTTGTAAATATGTCAGCCAGCTGATCTTCAGACCTGCAAAAATCAAGACAAATTTCTTTGTTGCTTACAAGCTCTCTGATAAAATGATACCTCGTATCAATATGCTTAGTTCTCTTGTGAAACACATGATTTTTAGATAATGCTATGGCTGAACTGTTATCACAGAATACTGTAGTGGCTTCCTTTTGATCATGCATCAAATCTTTCAACATCCTTCGCATCCAAACAACTTGACACGCAGCACTAGTGGCTGCCACATACTCAGCTTCAGCTGAAGAAAGAGTCACAATGGGTTGTTTCTTCGATGCCCATGACACAACACCTGTACCAAAGTGAAAAGTATACCCAGAAGTACTTTTCCTATCATCTATGCTGCCTCCACAGTCACTATCAGTGTACCCAACAAGACTGAAATCATCTGAAGTGGAATACAAAATACCAAAATCCTTTGTACCACTTACATACCTCAATATCCTCTTACCGGCCTGCCAATGTGAGTCTTTTGGAGACTCCATAAACCTTGAAATCAGACTTACACCATACATGATATCCGGCCTTGTGGCTGTTAAGTACATAAGGCTTCCAACCAGCCTCTTGAACAATGTAGAATCCACACATGCTCCATCATCTTCCTTGCTTAACTTCATCCCTGTCATAACCGGTGTTGGGGATACCTTGCACCTTGCCATATTAAATCTCTTCAAAACTTCATTTGCATATTTAGATTGAGAAATAAATATACCATCATTGGATTGATGGACTTCAATCCCCAAGAAATACCTCATAAGACCCAAATCAGTCATTTCAAATTCATTCTTCATTACTGATTTGAAAGAATCTATGTTTAGATCACCGGTAAAGATTAGATCATCCACATACAAGCAAACAATCAAAATGTTACCTTGCTTGTTGACCTTGATGTACAATGTCGGTTCACAACCGCTCCTTTGGAAACCATTTTGAATGAGATAGGAGTCAATGCGGCTGTACCAAGCTCTTGGAGCTTGCTTCAATCCATAGAGTGCCTTCTTCAACCTATACACCTTGTCTTCATGACCCGGTATCTCATAGCCTTGTGGCTGTTCCACATACACTTCCTCCTCTAAATATCCATTTAAGAATGCAGACTTTACATCCATTTGATATACAGGCCACTTGTTGTGGGCAGCAATAGCTAAAACAGTCCTAACTGTATCCAACCGAGCAACCGGAGCAAATGTCTCATTGAAGTCTATACCGGGCTGTTGTGTAAAGCCCCTTGCAACTAGCCTTGCTTTATGCTTTTGCACTTTCCCATCAGCATCTTGTTTAGTCTTATAAATCCATTTGACACTAATTACATCTTTGCCTTCCGGCAAATCAACCAACTCCCATGTTTGGTTCTTTTCAATGGATTCAATCTCCTCATCCATGGCTTCTGCCCATATATCACTACTCACAGCCTCTTCAAATGTTAATGGATCATCAATATGAGAAAATAAAGCAAAAGCTGAAAATGAATTAGTTGTGTCAACATTATACAACTCACTAAAACTCCTTGTTTTTCGTGGCATCATGCTTGCTAGAGTTGGATCCGGAGATGAAGAACTACTTGGAGTGCTAGATGGTGTTGCTCCAAGGATACCGATTGATGTAGATGCCGGTGTAGATGCTTGTGAAGTTTGCTGTCCTGTTGGTGTGGACAACAGCCTTGAAGATCTCCTTGGTGTGAATGAAGGTGTAGCTTGAGCTGCAACTTGTGGTACCATCCCGGGATTGGAAGGAGCTGCTGTTTGAGTTATATTTGGTGTTGGAAACACTTCATCCACCATATTATCATTTGGGACAGCAGCTGCAATTCTGACAATCCTCTCTATGCTTCCATCCCATGCTTCATCCTCCACAAACTGAACATCACGGCTGATTATAACTTTCCTATTGATAGGATCAAACAACTTATATGCTTTTGTTTCCTCTGAGTAACCAACAAATATACATTTTTGTCCTTTATTATCTAACTTCCTTCTCAACTCATCTGGAACATGCGCATATGCTATGCATCCAAATACCTTCATATGAGAAACACTATGTTTCCTTCTTGTCCAAGCCTCTTGAGGGACTTTGTTTCTTACGCTCTTTGTTGGGCACCTATTCATGATGTAAACAGCAGTTGCCACTGCCTCAGCCCAATATTCATTTGGTAGATGTTTGGCTGCCATCATGCTACGAGCCATCTCCATAATTGTTCGGTTCTTCCTCTCCGCCACACCATTTTGCTGAGGTGTATAGCGGGCTGTAAATTGCTTGTGTATGCCATGAGATCTGCAAAAATTTATAAATTCATTAGATATAAATTCACCGCCTCTATCCATCCTTAGAACCTTGATGTAGTGGCCGCTTTGCTTCTCCACAAGTGCCTTGAACTGCTGGAAATAAGCAAATGCATCAGATTTGTGTTTTAAGAAATAAACCCACGTTTTTCTTGTGAAATCATCAATAAAAGTAAGAAAATAAGTGCAGCCTCCTATAGACGGTGTTTGCATTTTTCCACAAATATCTGAATGCACAATCTCAAGTGGAGCTGTAGCTCTATTTGCCTTGCCAATCGGAAATGACTCTCTATGTTGTTTGCCCATAATACATCCTTCACAAACTCTTTCCATTTTCTCAATTAATGGCAAACCTTTTACCATATTCTTCATATGAAGTAATTTCAGCGCTCCAAAGTATAAATGCCCAAATCTAAAATTCCAAAGCCAAGAATCATCCTTTACTACTGATTGAAACGCTGCTGGAGTTTCTACAGAAACATCATTTTCCTCTTTGGAGCTGTTCTGGCCATTTCCGTAGCTGTCTTGGAAATTTCCGTAGATTTCTTGAAAATTTCCGTAGAAATTTTGAACCTTTTTGTGACTGTTTTGAACATTTCCGTAGCTGTCTTGGACATTTCCGTAGCTGTCTCTGGCTACTGCTGATTTTGTATCTTCTACCTTAAAAGCTGCTCCAGAATTTACAGTATGTGTCTCATGAATAGCTTGAGCTATTTTTCCTTTCATGGCTGGCCTTATTTTTAATGGAAACATGCGGTTTACAGTCATTTGTACCTTGGCAATAAGCATATTGCTTGGAAGCTTGTCCAAAATAACACATTCATTATTTTCCATGTACACTCTATATCCCTTTTGTATCAGCTGTCCAATGCTCATCAAGTTGTGTTTTAGACCAGCAACATAATATACATCAGGCATAAATTTCGGCTCCCCCTTTTTGGTTAGAATATTAACCGTACCTTTACCCAAAACAGTGACTTTGTTGTTGTTACCAAGTGTAACATCAGTTTGAACTGATTCTTCCAAACTAGAAAACAAATCTTTATTACCTGTCATGTGATTACTGCAGCCCGAATCTAAATACCATATGTCACATGGGCTTTCTTGAACAACATTGCACTCAACTGGAGAGTTTGTAGGGATTGCTTCAGCAATCTTCGTGCATGCAATGAACATGCTGCCTGAGGGAGTGCTACTTGACTGATTTTGACCTTGCTTCTGCTGGTCATACTATTTTTTCTTGCATTCATGAGCATAATGCCCAAACTTCTTACAATAGTGACATTGAATGTGTGATTTGTCAAATCTTTGGCCACTTGGGTGACTGAAATTCTGATTTTGACCTCTACCACCAGCATTTGCATAACTGCTGCTACGTCCACTTCTAGGAGAACTTCTCCCTCTTCCTCTAGGACTGAAACTCCTCCTTCCTCTTCCACGATTTACAGAAATCTGAGATGAAAATGCATTTTCTACTGAACTATTTGATCTATTCAGTCTATATTCATGATTGATAAGAGAGGCATGTAGTTCATCAACACTAAACTGGCTCAAATCTTTGGTTTCCTCTAGAGCCACAACTACAACATCAAATTTAGAAGGGAGACTTCTAAGTACCTTTTCAACAACCTTCCTATCCTCTATGACCTCTCCATGGGACTTCATTTGATTTATCAAACCAACAACATGAGTAAAGAAAGATTCTACTGAATCTGAGTTTCTCATTGATAAATTTTCAAATTCTCTTCTAAGGAGCTGTAATTTAGCAGTTTTAACCTTGTCCATACCTTGATATGCAATCTGAAGTGTGTCCCATGCTTCCTTGGCTTGCTTTGCTGCTGCAACTCTTGGGAGTATGCTCTCATGCATTGCTTGATGGATATAAAATAATGCTTTCCCATCCTTCTTCCGTTGTTCCTTCAAGACGTCCTTTTGAGCTTGTGTAAGAGCATTGTATGCTGCCTGGTCTGCTGGTTCCTGGTAACCATTTTCAACCATTTCCCAAATGTCTTGAGACCGAAACAAAGCTTTCATGGTCAAAGACCAATACTTATAGTTCTTTCCTGTGAAAATCAGAGTTTGCACACTAACCAGCGATGCACCAGACGTAGAAGCCATTAATGGCTGCCAAATGAAAAAACTAAAAACCCAGAAATGAAATAGAAGAAGGGTTTAGCCAAGCTCTGATACCAGATGAAGGGAAATGAAACGAGGATCTATGGAAACTGCAGATTCTACGGAATCTACAGAATCTTCCAAACAACAATAGGAAATAAAATGCAGCGGATTTAAATGATCCAAAACAGGGGAAAATGTAAGGAAAGCTACAGAAATTTATATCAGCAAAATAAGATAAAACTCTTGGCTGCAAATAACACAGATCTGGGATTGAAATTGCTTGAGCAATACAAATATATTTGTCAATAATGAACAGCAGCTACAGCTGCACACAAAACATTCATTCATACATTAACAACATGAAAATGAAGGAATTCTTTCAACAAAAACCAGTCCAGACTTGAGCTGGAACAGAGCACTTTTCTTCTTCTCCCAAATCTGGTTTTTCTCCTTCTTCTTCTTCTTCCTTTTGCTTCTTTTCTCTTCTTTCTCTTCTTTTTTTCTACTTCTCCCAATAAAACATAATGCATTAATAATAAAAACTTACACAACAAACTTGCCTTGCAAGTCAACACAAAATCTCTGACAAGAGATAATCAGGGAGAATAATCAACCAAAAATAAATGTGCAGCAGTTATGATTAAATGCAAATCTGATAGTCAGGGAAAAATCTGGGAAAGTCAAATAGTAGTTGCACATTAAATTCTGATTTGAATTTCCAACATGTATTTGGGAAAATTCAGATTTATTTAAGAATGCAAACCTGTGTGATAATTTGGCTGAATGGAAAGGTTCTACGTCCCATGAACCAATTATTTGAGTATTCAAGAACCTACGATAACGCATACACAAAAACTCTGCAACAAACTTTATCTCACTGGTCACTATCTATGAAAGACCTACAATTTCAAAGGTTGAGGTGATTCGCGCCCAATGAACAACCATACAATATTCTCCAAACAACCACCATTTCAAACGTGTAACCTCTTTTGTCAGAAGAATCCTTCATTGTTGAACACGAAAATGGAGAAAATAAATTCTGAGGCCATTTTTCCAATGCATGCTTGTCAATGATGTGTTGGAATGGGAATTACATCTTCTCCCCCTTATTAAATCATAATCCTCGATGCAACACACGGCAGGTAAGTAGATGAACTTATGATTTGGGCACATCAATACAAAAGAGGGGTCTTTTCACTATAACAAGAACTTAAGGAACAACCATATGGATAATATTATCCAATTATTTATATTCTATGAAGATTGGTAGTTTTCTAATTTATTGTTCGATTCATCTTTTCTTTAATGCATTTTCTTAGTTTCAAAACTCATAGGATTTCATTATTCAAGTGTTCAAATGCATGATGAATTTAAATCTAAATTTGATAATTGTTTTGTAACACTTTCACTTGTGTTTTCTCATAAGTGTATTCATAATTTATTTATTTTACCGAATTAGTACTAATATCCTTGCAAATTCATAGGTTCTCAATGTTGAGATTGGTTACAGAATTTCAGTACCAAATGTCCATCAGGTTTAATACTACAAGACTTGACAGCCATAATGTAACAAAATTTCCATAATTTTTTTCACATACACATCTAGAGGTGAAACCCACAGAACCCTTTTTAACACATTTTCTTGACTATACCACATCAATAATACCATCCCTAGCTATCATGGGGTTCATATCCTTGGGCTTGGCCAATTTTTTTTTTACTCAATGCACATGATAAATAAGCATAGAACAATTTATAACTTGTTATTGGCATATAACTAATGCCTCACATTGTATTTTTTCATAAGTTTGGGGTGGGGGTTTCAATATTGAAGAATTTTAACCACTTGAATAAGAAAATCCAATTTTCCTCAATGTCAACTAGTGATGGTAACACAAGTGAGAAACCTAGTATAATATTCACAAAAGCATAAAGTTTTATATCTTAGCCTTTCATTTCTTGTTACAAGGAATTAGATTCCCTATTGGTTCACATTGATGTAAATTGTCAATATTATGATTTGGATGTATACATAAATATCCTACAACATGTAAATACCTAGATGACACAAGATATCTTATGAATGACATACTTTCCCAATTCCTTTTGAATGAGGTAAAACAATTATGAACATATGCCAGGACATAGTTGTAAGTGCAATATTGGGTACAATAGCTCCACAACACATTGGATCACACATGCTGTAGCATCTAAGTGGGAAAGATTAAAAATACAAGATAATTTATTGTGTTATTATGCATTCTCCTTAGCCATCTACCTGTTATTAAGGTTCAGATGATTGACATGTGAGACCTATAACAATGTACACTTAATATGGGGATTTCAACACTCAGGGGAAACACAATAACTAAATAGTCAAAGGGGGCCCTGCTTTAAATGCCATTCAAAAATCCTAATTCACCATACCTTCTTGTGGTATTTCTTTTTTTTCAACCCTGTTGGTTTGATGTTATAGAATTTTTCCCTCATTAGTTTTTAAAGTAAACTTCCTATGAAATGAAAAGGGCCACATTATTATGAATCATAATGGTCAGACTCTGGTTTCAAGATGAGCTGGTGTTCCATACTGGATGCCATGGAAAAAGAGAAGTGGAAAAGAAGTTTCCTATTATAGTTGTTGATGAGGAGGAAGAAGAGGATGTTTGATTGAATTCAGGAGCCTTGCAGGAGGAATATTGAGGAGGGCATACATAGGAAACCCCCTAGATACATATCAGAATTTATGATTTCTAGCACGTTTAACCTCACAAGGAGATCAGGGATTCATAATCACCTCTAATGACAAGATAATGCATAATTAAGTTATATGAAATTCAAGTATAAACATATACCAAGTGGAACTTCTTCGTGAACTCATCTGTGGACTTTCGGGGATACTTTCCTCTCATTTTTGGCTTGTTTTTTGGCTTAATCTCTCCTTCATCGTAAAACTTTCTTGGCCCCCTTAGTCCTTCTTTTGGAGTGTAAGTCTGTTTAACTCTGGGTTTACTTTTCCTTTTAGATAATCTCGCTAAATGCTACTATAACATTAGTAATATTTTGTTCTCGGCCTCTCAGGATGCCTTATCCTTGAACTTTTTTACCCTATCGTAATGGGGAAATATACATGGTCAAAATCCAATTCACTATTAACCACTAAGACTATGTCGAGCAACCCGACAGAATTATCCAACTATCAAGGGAGTAAACATACTCCATTCCTACATCCAAGGATAGGCATTTCAGATATCATTCCAATAGGCATTTGACTCACATGAACCATCGAAGCCACAATGATGTTTACTCGACTCCATTACTATATAAAGGGAGACATTTTTTTGTAAGAGCGTAGTAAAGGTGTTGAGCTTCGTAGTTTGGTTTAATTCAAAGGAACTTTAATTAAATAGAATTCAATTTTATTTCATTTGATATGGCATACTATTTTCCATTATCTATTTTATCGATTTGTGGGGGGTTTCAATATTGAATAATTTACTCGTGCAAGAAAATAATAGTCGTACCACCCACTGAGTGTGTACTGAGGAAAGTGACAAACCTAGTGTAATATTTACAAAAAACTTATTATTTTATATGATTAGGCTTAACTATGACACAAGATAAATGTAGATTCCCCTTGGTTAATTGATTCGAAGGTCATTTTATATTTTGGATGTGTTGGTGCTCGTTTTGATCTTGCACCACTTGCCTTGATTTCCCTCTGATTTGTGTGTTGTGAAACGTTTTGTTTCTTGATGTGAATGTTCTAAAATATTTTACCTCCATTTGAAATGCCTTGAATTGTTTGCAGAATCCATTGTCATGCCCTTCTTTGGAGAAGTTTCCAAGTTTTCCCTTTTTTTTCCCTACTTTCTTTAAAATCCATGGGCTTTGCCATTTTTTCCTATCTTTCCCCCGACCATGGAATCTCGAGAATGATCAATTTATATTTGTATGGCATTTGAAAATCCAAACCCATGGTCGAAATATGCTCGGAATCATGATTCACTTGGTTTATTTTTGAAAAAAATTCATCCTTAGCGAAAAAATCAGGTTCTGGGCATGAATGGTGAATTTCTGTGTTTTTGACATGGTCTGGAGGGCATCCTTTTCCTGTTAAATTTATTCCTCAACATTCGGTGGGCATGTGGATTATTTTGGTTGGTCAGGGGATGGTGGGAAAATGCTTTAACTTGTCACTTTTTCTTTTTTGGCGAAAAGGAAAATTTGGTCCCGTAGCTCCGCTCAATTCTGATCGGTTCTTTTGGTGCTTATGTCGCTTCTTCTAGTTGGATGAGGTCGTGGGAGGTTTGTTTTTTTCAAAAAAAAATTTTTGGACTACTTTGGAAAAAAATTTGAACTAACGCCCTGCGGCCCTACGCAAGATTCTGGGTAAAGCAAAATTTAAGTGGCAGGGAAAAATGTCTTACTTTGAGCCCGTGGAAGGACGCATAGCAAAGGTTAAAGGTGGAGATGTGGGCCTTCTGAGGCAAGTTGGATGTTTTACCCTTCTTGGAAAAATGGAGTAAAGGTTCTAAAATGGAAGCACGCCCCCACTAAATCATTTTGAAGCCTTATAGGGTTCTTGAAGTTGCCCCATAATGACACGTGGAGGTCTTCCGTTGGGTCTTCTTTCCTTAGAATTTTCAGCAACTTCTTAAAGGTCCCGAGACACGTGGAAAGCCAACACTCATTCAAAGTCTCTAACTTTTGGGGACCATCTCAAGATGTGCCATAGTGACACGTGGCAGTTTGAAAATTCAAAGGGGTGGGGAGGCGGACCATCAGGGGTAACTTGAAAAGTCAAGAGGAAAAGAAGGAGTTTAAGGGGAGGCAGGCCATCGGGGGAAATCTTGGATTTTTTACCCCTTGTTATTTAAAAGACTAAAATCATCAAAATGGCCCACAGGCCCAATAGAGAATAGTCAAAAAATTTGCTCCAGTCAACGGTGAAGGTTCGGACCTTCGGAGTGAAATTTGGAAAATTTTACTTTTGTGGATCAAAGGAGTTAAAAGTGTAAAAGGAAGCGTGGTTCCATTGGGACCCACATCAGAAACTAGAAGGTCCATTTTTCAAGGGTAGAGCTGTCGGGGAAAACTTTGAAAAAGATTCCCTTTTCCAAAAAAGAGGTGAAATAGTAGAATTTAGCCGCAGTTCCTTTGGGACCCACATCAGTCTAGCACGTGTCATTTGAGCTTCTCTTTTTTGGATTCACCTTTGGAGGAGCACCGTTAGCACACGTTTCCCTCTGTTGGCTCTTCCAAACTTAGTCAATTGTCGATTCTTTCCTTAATGAATTCAATCCTGAGGGCTTCGTCTTCACCGTTTCTCCCCTTCTTCCAAATCATGGCTTCTCTACGACACTGCTGCTTTGTATCTGAGCCCACCATTTTGTTTCCATCATCTTGAAGGATGTGAGCTTGCGGGTCTGAGTAATTTCTTCATAATTTCTCTATGCCAAATGCGGGAGTTATCTTGACCTAATTTGTCAGGGGAATTTGGGATAATAATTACTGAAGGGTTCCCCTTTGTTCCATAAGATGTATCATATCATCTTCGATGTTGTCTCTTTAAACCATTCCTAACATCACTAAAGAACACTAAATTTGATTCACATCATTCCTCATCCTCATTTCTAGATTTGAATTTATCTATTTACCCATTATTGCAGCTTAGTAATCTTGACTTAAGGGTTCTCGTTGAGATATATTTTTCATCCCGACTTCCACATGCAATGGTGCTTTTAATGTACTATTTTTCTTTCCCTTCACCTTTATCATCTCTATCAAACAACTGTTCTATTGCCATCCCCATTCCATGCAAATTTTTTGTTATTCTTCATGGACCATCATCCCTTGCTTGGTAGTATTTCTTAATCACTTTCACCACATGACCATCTCTTACTTAAGAAACTCATTAAGAAACATTTGTTGTATCTACACTTATGTTAACCCATCATTCCTCATGTCAATTGTTCCTTCCTCCCGTGTACAGCCATTGACCAACCAAGATTTTTCAGGCCCACCATTACCCTTCATAAATCTAATCAATACTTGTAATCATGTTCATTTTATGAATTCTACTTTACTCTTTCCTATTCTGCCCTATTAGTTATTTTCTTCCCGTTCAATTTCACTCTTGAAATATTTGTTCACACAAGATCTTTCTTCTTGTGATAGTTCCTTGGCATTTATAATTTCATTTATCATCAAGAGCTATCTCATTAGTGATCCTTAAATATGCTTCTTTAAAATTCTCCAACATTTCTATCCTTGTTCCTGACTCATAATTATTTTTGGTCTCCCCCTAACATCATTTCATCAACATCTCAGGTTGATTTATTTCACTCTAAGTTTTCCCGCGAGATGAGCCATATTTCCACATCCACCCATTTTTTGTGAAAAGTAGTGTTTCTCCTCCTCTCTTCATCCTCCATTCTTCACTTTCATCTTCAACATTCTAGCCATCGTCATGACACTCCATGTCATTCCTCATTTATTTCTTCTCTTTACATTCATTATGCTACTCACTCTTAATTTCATTATCATCACTCTCGAAAAAGTCCTTTCCATGAATCAACCTCTCCTACGCCTACCCTCTTTTCTCCAATTCTGTCACATTGTCCCTCTTTCTCGCTCAGGCTTATCCCCAATCCCATTTATAACAGAATTCCTCCTCTATAGTTTTCTCCATCTAAGTACCTTCTGTCTTCATTTTCTCTACTCTTTCATCTTATTCTTACACTATCCTAAGGACATCATTTTCCCCATTTTCCCCATCCTCCTCATGCTCCAACCACATATCCATGTGGTTTTTAGGATACACTTTCTCTCTTTCACAAGTCTCCTACAACCATTTCATTATTATTCCATCCTCATCTATCCATCATCCTTCTCTAATACTTATTCTATTTTCATGATCCATTCAAGTTTTATATCTATTTCAACCTCCTCTTCACCACATTCGTCATCCATTTCACTCTCCTCTCATCTTTTCTCTTTTTATTTTCTCTTATGATCTCCTTCATTTATCATTCATGTCATCTTCTATCTAATTCCCCCTGAGTATTCTCTTTTGTGCTTCATAATTTAATTTATTCCCCTAACAACCCTCTCTGACTCACTCTTTATATTGATGGATCTATTCCATTCCCTCCTTCTATCCCATGGTCATATTATACGTTTTCTATCTACACTCTTCATCTTATTCAATTTAACCAATCTAAATTTCATACTCATCTACTCATTGAATTCCTCATCACCATTTTCTTTTCCTTGGATGCATCCTTTTCAGTTTCTCACTTTCTTGATATATATTCTTCCTCTTTTTCCATCAGTATTCTTCCCCCATCCTTCTTCACCTCTCTTATATTGTTCTTCTCTCCCTTCTTCACCTACATGCATATCCATGTGGACAGTCCCATATTCCTTCACCCCAAAATACTTAAACTTTATTTCCCCATCCTTCTCTATCCTTATCCTCATCTCAAGATTTCTCGCTTTGATTCCATTTCTAAACTTCACTTCTACTCATGAACTTTTCTCCATAATTTCTCTCCCTTTATGGATATCCAACCACATATCCTTCACCTTTCCATTTTATGTCTTCCCGATCACCTCCAAACCTTCTACTGGTATCAAACTAGTTGATCCATTTCAATCTTCATTCATGTCTATTTTTGTGTTTCCCTCAACACATCATTGACACCTAGATATTCAAGGCTGATTTAATTCTTCCCCCTTTGTTCACCGATTCACTAATCCAATCCATACCAACTATTTCTCATTCTTTTATACGAGGAATTTCTTTATCAATTTCCCATTTTTCATCCTCATCGACAAGGCATTGACCTTACTCCTCTTTTCATGAGGTTTATCAACTCTTACATTATCGTCATCCCTCTCAAGGGGGAATCATCATATCCATCCCTAATCACATTTTCCCATGGTATTTTTTCTTAGATTATAAGGATCCATAACACTCATCAACCATAATATTTTCCTTTTCCAATAATTTATTCTATTCTCATAAGAAAGATTTTGTTATACTTTTTTATTAGATAATATTGATTGAATTCTTCCCCCTTTGTACACTCATAATTTTTTCCTCCTCTAATAACTTATTTTATTCTCACAAGAAAGATCATGTTCTACTTTTATCTTAGATAATGTTTTCTCTTTTCTTCCTCTAATAACTTCTTAGCGAAGGAACACATTCATTAAGAACAATTTCTTAAAATCCATAAATTCCACCACCTAAGGCATATTCATCCATTTTTTTGCTACTTTATTTGAAATGAAACTACTTTCATAAGACCCTTCCAAAGAAGGGAAAATGTACACACATCAATTTTACCACCCTCCTAAATCAATTAATCCCCCCCAAAATATTCCAAAAAAATCCATATCAAATTAATTGACATTAGTTGATTAATTAACCCTCCTCATTACCTAATTAAAATTCCCATATCAAAATACCACTCATACATGCTACCATGACCCACTTTTAAATTAAAAAATATGGGTAAAATATTTCATCATTCCTTCATGTTCCCCACTTCAAAATATAATTTTTAGGATTAAATCTCATCCATTTCTCCATGTCCCCCCACTCATATAATAATCATTACTTTCCTAAAACATGATTAGTCAATTTTTACTAATTAATCCTACACCAGAGGCTATAAATAGAACCCTAACCCTCCCTTTCAAACACACAAGAAGTGATATGTATAGTTTGAGTTCTTACATTCTCCTTGCATAGAGCATCCCTATTATCACCTCATCCTAATTTCCACATAATTCCTCAAAATCACCCATTCCCAAATCCATTAGAATCCCCTGTGGATTAGTGCAAGGTAGATTTGTTGAATGTTCGAGAAGTGAAGTTATCTTGTGTGGAGAAGAACCTAAATTTTGATCTATCCAATCCCGTCAAAGTCTTTGCCCGATCTAAAGGTTCACAAAGGAAACATGATGGAGAAGGTTTACATTTTATTTTTTTCACTTTCCCATTATACGGTAGTTTTCATATGTGTAAAAGGCCCAATCAAGAGGTGGAACTAACTATGATGTAATGTTATCTATATAATACTTTCTCAATACATATCCTTCATCCACCAAGCCCTCAAGAACATCTACAATCTTGTATTCAATGAATTTGGTAAGGGTCATCCTTAGAGAAGTAATCTAAGTCTTATTTATTCCTCATCCCTATAGTTTATCTAGAAGTCCTTATAATGAGGCTCGTGCTCATATTTATTTCCAAGGGCAATCCATGTATTATCCACTTGATGTCATAATTGGCCCTAGTCTAATTTTTTTATGATAGCACTATTCATCTCAAATCCTCTAATAGTATGTGCCCTAACCATTGTAGGGAATGTATTTCTACCAATATTGATTAGAAAAAATTAAATTGGTTTTGTTTTTCTCTATAATAATCTTGCGGGACTCTGCAAGATGTCTAGATAACTCCAACAATGTTCACTTTTCATCTAAGTATCTAGGAAACATATATGTATTGGTGTGTGTATTTTACACATCATTAGGTGAGTCATCTCATTTAGGTGAGATCGTAGGTCCATGTGTCATTTAGGGTTCATTATGAGATTCCTTACGCGTCAGTGCATTAGCACGTCAATGCATCATTTACATGCATTGGGAGTTACACTTCTATTATGGGAGTGTAACTCCCCCTCTCTACTCGAGTTGTCATGATTGTAGCACTGGGGGTTACTCAGCACCTCCTATATGTACACATCCTTTGATCTATGAGATAGAGGAGAGTTTTATGGCTTAACTAGGTTCTGCCCATTTTTCAAATCTTTGCATGCACATTTGGTTGATGCTCTCTCCTCCCAAGATATCTTCACGCTACCGTTCACACGTCCTTTGATGTGCACGTCATCCCTCATGATCCTATCTTGTGGGTTTTAAACCCTCTTTCATGGTATCAGAGTGGATCTTGTGAATCCGTGCACTCCTCAACATTGCTCATGCATTTTCTAGCTTCCGGTGTGATCTTCAGATCTCGTTGTGTGTGTCGTAATGGATATCCTGATCATGCTCTTCTTGCATTGATTCGGGTGCCATACCTCTGCATAGGTTTGATCGTGGTTTCCCAGCTCATTTTTTGAGTGGTTGGTGTTCTTGGTCTTTTAACCTTGAGGGGTTTGTATGATGTTTTAGAGGTGTTTTACAGCTTCAAGTTTTAGTTTAGAAGTTTTTGTGCTGGTTTTTTGCTCCGTATGAAGTGTGTTTCTTTGTGCTGTTTAAAGATGGTTTAAGGCCAACTTGGACCGAACTCACCTTTCTGCACTTTACCCTTCCTACTTATAACTCTACAACCTGCTTCAAGCAGAGTTCCACTCGCTATTACGTGATTATTTCCATTCGTGGAAGTGCTCAACACACTGCACATTATCTCTGGCTTGGAGTTCCATTTTTGCACTAGTTCGTGTTTTCTACTTGGCCATTTTCCTTCAACTCACGGTGTTTCTCATGCATTATTTTTGGCACCTCAGATTTGTTCAAAACAGCTCCAACATCACCTTTGCTCATCCGTCTTTTTGACGTTGTAGGCTGGAAAAACTCCATGTATACCTCTTCACCTGTGGTTTCATGTTGCTGCTCCATGGAACTAGCATTTTTTGACCTCTTGACATGTTTTTCCTACAACCTGCATTTGAAATTTGCTGTGCATCAGTAATTACTGGATGTATTTTTTTGTTGTTGCTTCTCAACACATGTGCAGATCTCTGTGTTTTTATGACACCGATTCTATGGTGAAATCTCAGCACGTCTGTTACCTTGTTACTCACCAATTTCCTCTATGACCTAACCTTTTACCTTGTGCTCAATTTTTAACTGACACAACCAGGCACTACATTGGCTTTGGCACATGGCTCTGCTGCTCCTACACAGACCTATAGCACCTCCCAACAACTCAATGAACTCTCCTTCAACGCCTTTTTGGTATATGCCACATGGAACTAGCAGCTCCACCACATGGCTTGACACCTAAAAGGTGGGCCCACTTACCTTTTAGACATTGTTTGGAAGGTTAAAACAATCCATTTTTAATGTTTTAAGGCAAAAAAAAATTCATTTACATGGCATTGTATTAATTTTTGGCTTCTATTTGCTTGTTATTATGTCCTTCATTCACGTGTCGAAGATGGAGGGTGAGGTCCAAGGTTGGCAGGAGGCTAATCCCCCCTCACAAGCAAAATAAACCCTATCTAAAATTTCATGTCATTTCCAATGAGTAGTCACACAACACCCTTTGCACCCATTTTAGCATTTTTTTAATGCATTTGCAGCATTTATTGGCTTTTCCCATCAGTTGCGGGAATCATTTTAATGCCATAACTTTTGACTCGCAGCTCATTTTTGAGCACTTCTTTAGTCAAAGTTACATGATTTCTCACACTTTACGTGATGGCATTTTCAGTTTTGTAAACACACTACTTTATAAAGTGCCACATTCTGGGGGTTGACTAGTACTCTTGGGTTTTCACATGTAGATGCATTATCGGCCGAGTCCGACGTCTTGCTTTTGTGCACCTTACATATTGCTTTTTATTCATCATGGAGAGTGCTCTTTCTAGACTTGATCATCGTAGGATCACCTTTACAGCCTCCACCACTTCTCACCGGGAGAGGGAACTATTCAGCTTGGCGTGCTTCCATGGAACATTACTTCACCCATGAGGGTCTTTTACCCTTCTTGCTTGGGCCAGTTCCTGCACCCACTGATCATCGTCATCTGGAGGACTTTCTTGACACTTGTGACCATGTTTTTGGTCACATGATGATGCATGTCTCTAGATCTCTTTGGTTTCACGTGGCAGACTCAGATCCACCCCACCGTGTCTGGAGCATTCTTTAGTCCCTCTATGGAGACCCTTCACATACTGCCACCATTGTTGTTGCTACTGATTCAGTTGTCTCCTCTATTTCTTCATGTGATGACAGTTCCACTGACACAAGACTCACTTGGTTCTACTTCTGATGACAAGGATTGTGCACCCAGTTCTGATGTCGAGAGTACTACAGAGGACTCTTCTCCTCCTTCTCTCACTATTCTAGAGAGTGTTTTCACCCCCCACATCTCATCAGATATCAAGTAGTCTCCTACTCAATATCATACAGTCATCACACCCACCTCCTTTCCACTTCTAGTGTGTGAGGCCCCTTTCACTCCTCTACCTTCATTGGATGACTCATACCTATCTGAACATCACTCTTTTGTTTGTTGAGCCCCCTCATTGGGATGAGTATCTACCTGACCTTAGTCTACAGAGTCTACTTGTGATGCACTACAAGTTTTGCATCCATCTATAGGTGTTTTAGAGGAGTTCATCATCTCCGTTGTTGGGAGTGCCCCTTCTAGGACTCTTACCACTTCCACTTTTCCGAAGACCTTCATTGATCCACCCTTGCTTGTGGATCCATTTTCTATTGTGGAGGATGTTTTGTTCCCTTCACATCATGTAGACATCCTTTCTATAGGTGTTCACTCTTCACACTCTGACAGTTCTACATATGTGGCATTACCTTCGGTTCCTTCGCACTCACTTGCTATACCTATGTCACACTTTCGTGGACCAGACTCAGAGTTCTTTGTGCTGCTACCTTTAGTTTCCTTTGCAGAGTGGGTGGACTTCCAGCTCGTCATTTATATCCTTCCTAAGGGTAGGCACACAATTCAGTGCGGGTGGCTGTTCTTCAGTCTAGAGGCAGAGGATCTCGTCATCGACATTATTCTGGGAGACTTCTTAGAGCTGCAGAGTTCAGATCCTTCCATGGCATCTTCTTCATTCCTCTCATCTCCCTCTTCTTCTCTCTTCTTCTTCTTTCCGAGAGATTATCTCTTTGTACATGGGTACCTTTTCAGGCTCGTTTATGGTCGGGACCCATCCTTGGCATCTTTCTTAGATTAGAGAGTGTAATTGTTCTCTTGTGGTGGATTTTTTTCCCACTGGGTTTTCCTTCACTGCTTGGGACCTTTTTCTTGTGCGTGGGTACCTCATCAGGCTTTGTGCCAAGACCCATTTCTCATTTCTAACTTGCCACCTCATCCTAAGTTACGATGAAGGGGGGGTGTTGGTGTGTATTATTTTCCACATCATTAGGTGAGTCATCTCACTTAGGTGAGATCGTAGGTCCATGTGTCATTTAGGGGTCATTATGAGATTCTCTTATGCATCAGTGTGTCAATGCATCATATGCATCATTGGGAGTTACACTTATATTCTAGGAATGTAACTCCCCTCTCTACTCGAGTTGTCATGATTGCATCACTGGAGGTTACTCAGAACCTCCTATATGTATACCCTTTTGATTTATGAGATAGAGGAGAGTTTTATGGCTTAACCAGGTTCTTCCTGTTTGTCGAATCTTTGCATGCACATTCGGTTGATTCTCACTCCTCCCGAGATCTCTTCACATTGTCGTTCGCACGTCCATTGATGTGCATGTCGTCCCTCGTGATCCTCACTTGTGGGTTTTCGTACCCTCTTATAGCCTCCGCCGATGCGTTGTGGATTCCATATAAAGTCAGCCAGCCATTGGCTATTGGTAGGCATGCCTGAAGGAAGATAATTTAGGAAATCTTATTCTTAAAATTTTCTTACAACGCTAAGGTTTAAAAGGATGTGGGATTCCCTAGGCTCCGTCGATGCCTCAAAATCAACCTACGTTAAAGGGAATTAGGCATTCTTGATTGGCTGCAAGCTAAAAGGTACCACTTCTACATGGAAGAAACTAGTAGAAACAAATTCCTAAAACTATAAAAAATTTTTGAAAGTGCTAGACATGTTTTAACATGTTTCCATGCACTCTGCCATTTTTTCATGTTGCCAATGCCAATGTGGTAGTTCTTAATTGGCTGCAGGTTAAACAATCACCTCCAAACGGGGAAAATTTTTCCAAATTCTTATTCATTATATTGAGGTTTGGATCATTTTGAGTAAAAATATGAATAGCTGGTGAATGCGGGTTAGCGGAGCGGCGAGAATATTCATGACTTTGTGCTTTTTGGGAAAAAGGTGAAAAAGGAAATTTTTAGCACCCGTGCTTGTCCACCCAATGAATATTTTTTCCCTTCATTTAAAGGTTGTTGATAGTTAGATTACTCATTTGAAATGCCAAATTTAAGTAAAAAATTCAGAAGGTCATAATTTTTGAAATTGGGAACTCAATTTTAAGGAAAGATGATGGACTTGTTCTGAAAGATCATTTTCTTCTTTTGTTACTCACTTGAAGACTTAAGATTTTAATATTGATAAATATTAAAGGGTAAATTTCATGAAAATGATCTAAAGGATTTTACCAATGAAAAATGGTAACATTAATGACTTATAAAACTTTTCATAATTGCGATCCTTCCTTATGTATTCAACATGCCAAACAAACATTGGTGCCAGGATTTCTCTTAGAGGAATTTAGGATGGATTGTAAGGTATATCTTATTTTATTGATTAACTTTGATTCAGGACTATTTGTAACTTTTGACTTCTAACAAGAACCTCAACAACAATTTTGCCATTTTTTCTCGATATGAAAGGTTCTTTAAAAATTTCTTAAGTGATTTAAGTTTGTTTGGGGTCGTTTGATCATGTAACCTTATTTCAATTTTTATTTCATGATTTTCCATGAATTGTTCCTATGGGTGGATCTATGCATTTTTTTGTATAAACAACTTTGCCAGTTTTGAAAACATCGTATCAGAGATCTAATTCGAAAAGATCTATTTTGTCGGTTTATCATATGCTTCTCAGTAATAGAAATCATACCAGATCCGAAGTTTAACAAACATTAAGCTGATTCAGTAAAAATCTCTTGTATTCAAATGCCAAACCGGTTGTTGAATCCTAATTTTAAAAATATTGGCATTTCTAGAGAAGATGGCTAGAGCACCTATGATGATTTCAAATTCCGTACGTATCCAGCTTGAACATTGGGCATCTTTGGTAACAGAGATTTCAAATTTCTTTCAACATGGCTTATCATATTTCTATTTAAAGCAATTAATTGTTTGTAAAATCAAAGTAAATCAACTTTCATTTATGTAGAATCAAATACAAATTTACAATTAACAACTCATTGCTCTTTACATTCCAATTTTACAAATAGAAGCTAAAAAGTATATCTCTTTAATTGGATTTGGGTCAAAAGGGATTTCATTTCCAAAGACATAGTAACTCTTCAGCACAAAATGTCTATTACATTGTCATATATGAAAATGCTAGGGAAATGTTTTACAAAAGTAGTTTTTCAAGTGGACTATGAAACTCTAATCTCCTTTCTCAATCTACAATATCAGAATACAAATTGGCTGGTCCAGCATTTGATTACAAAAATAGAAAACAGAGTATATGGGTCTTGTCACATTTTGCAGATTACAATGCTTCATAGTCAAGGTACAAAACATGGTCTTTCCAAGACAATAATTTACAAGGTCATCCAACTTCATGAGTGGGAAAAGGTTATAATAAGAAATAATCCTCCATGATGACCGTCGTGAATCTGTCTGATTCCTTTGCACCAAAACAACAACATGAATATCCTGATTTTCTTTGATTTCAATTTGATCACCAATGAAGAAAAGGGGGAAATGCAACACTCATCCACTTAACTTGGATACATCCAATGACTAAGATGGTTGTGTAAGCTATTCTCAATCTCTTCCTGGCCCATGAGCCCCAACCACAATTTGCAATAGCAAGATGTGTTATCTCTCTGAGATCTCATTCTTGCTCATCAACAAGCTTCCACAAACACACCAACCTTAAGAATAAGGTTTTTTAGGGGTTAAAAACACAGTAACCAAAGAAAAACTACAGATTAAAACCGACAGAATAGGTAGATTTCCTAGGTTTACTAAACAAGGTGAGATCATACTTCATTTCCTGCAAGCCTCATGTGGTTAGCAAGAAACTATGGGGGATGTTGTTTATTCCTTCCAAGGGGAATATGGGTATCACCACCTGAGAACAAACCACAAAATATATATATCATTTCAGGGTCCCTGGACATGCCCTTATGCCTCCCCCAAGGTACCCGTTATTCATCACATAGGTTCCTTAGGTTGACTCCCCAACCTGCTTATGGCACCCCAGTGAAGTGTATGTAAATATTATGCAAATCTAAGATCTTTTAAATAATAAATATGGTGAGGATACCCAATTAATCCCAATTCCATCCACACTTATACCTCCCAAAACCACTTTTTCTCCTACACCATTCCTAGGCCATCTGCCCAACAACCCACAAACATGCCAAAACATTCACACATTAACATTTACATTCATAAAAGAAGAGCATTTCAAGATCCAAGCTCTTACCTCTCCATGATGGAGTTTGTCCAAGTTCCAAAACAACAAGATTTATCCCAATGCAAAAATAATCCAAAATCCACCAAGCACAAGCATGCAACAATCTCCCAAAAAATCTCCATTAGCAAGAGCTCTTAAAACAACAAAATAATTCACCAAATAATGAAGTCTCCAAAAGTGAAGCAACCAAAAATAAGGCAAGGAATTCAAAATTTATAGAAGAGGGAAGGGAAGAGGATGAGGTGGATCCATGTAGGATGCCACATCACACATCCTCAACCCCAACCCCAAAATTCAACTTCATTCTCCAATTCATAATAAATAGGTGGGTGAATAATATGTCAGTTTACTTACAAACTCAAAATCCAACCCACACCCCAAAGGACTGAAATTAAAACATGTAAGAAAAGTGAAATTAAAACATACAATTTGACTTACAAAAATGCATAAAGAAGGTAAATTTCAAATTTCCAACCGTAGGTATGGTTGGTAAATAAATTTAAGAGGTATGGGACAAGTTTAACTTGTCCCACAAGCCTCCAAAATCAGCCTCCAAGGACAATTTAAAATTTCATAAGAAGGTGGAGTGTTTCACACTCAAAAATTAACTTACACATCACTTACACATCTCTTACACATTACTTACACTTTAATTCAAGGCCAACAACTCTAATCATTATTTTCTTATGACAAATTTTAATTAATTAACTTTTAACAATATGATTACTCACAATATTACACACCATTTAATAAATAAGGAAAGGGGTCAAAGCACCACAAAATAAACACATGCAACATGAAACCAAGAAAAATAAATAAAAGAACATAAAACCCCTTGGTCACATTTAAAGGTGATCCCCCCATGGGAATCCATAACAACAATCAAACACACACAAACAAATAAAGGTTCCATGGTGACCTTGTTGAATTCATCTAGAATTCCAATGTGGTTGGTCTCCAATCCCCCGATGTTTGTTGTGATATTTTAACCTGCAAAACACAAATACCTCCTTCAGCCTCGTGGCCATATCAGAACATCCAAATGAATATAATATAATTCCAAAATCATCAATATATATGAATCACAACAACATCTAGACAATCAACAATATCACTTACAATTTCATCAACAACTATATAATCATCAATTTTAAATTTAATTTTCTTTTTCTAGGTCTACTCAAAATATCCAAATATCACATGTCCGAAAAATATATATAATGTAACCATGTCAACAGTATATCAACATCAATATATAAAATGTCTCTAATAATCATCATGCATCATATATGAATCAGAGTCAACAATAATCCATGATCTAACATCTAACATCATACTAAATCAAAACTATAACAATGTCCATAATATAGTCAGTAGTATCATGATCAATATCAAAAGGTGTCAAAGGGAAGTGGGCACTACATCCCCCTCCCCTTAGACTCGACTTCCTCCTGGAAGTCACAGGAAAGAGAGATAGGAACAAATGCAATAGAAAAAGGATCACTCCCATTATGGGATTTCTTGCTTCAAACAAGTGTGGGTCCACAGAATCCCAAGTTTGGTCCAATGCAATTCAGCAAGAAAAAGGGAGATTGTAAGGGATGAGTTCTAAACTTTCTGCATGCAAGGCTACGAACATTTAAATCTAGAGAGTAACTTTACGCTATCAACCAAGATACAACACATAGAATATAACATGAAGAGTTCAAAAGAGTCTTAAGAGTAACCACCAAGTAGAGGAATAATAAGGAGAATTCCATGAGTTGAGAAAGACCACATAGTTTCCCAAGGAATACAACATACTATAGTAACAAAAATTAAGGTTTCCACTAGGGTTAAATTATGCTTTCATAATTCATTGTTTAGGCAAGGCTAGCAGAATCAACCAAGGCCAAATTTTGTATGAGAGACATGTTTACTCAAGTTCCCACAATTTGAGGTCACACAAGATGAGGTTAATCAACAAGGAAGGACACCTAAATCAGCAAGCATTTACAATCAAGGAACTATTTATGGAAAACACTTCTATAACTCGAGAGGGTACAATTAACTTTTCATGGTAATATTAAGAAATTTCATGACCACAAGGTTTCCTATAGTCTGATTTTTACACTTTTGTTTTAAGAATCAAACACACCACACCAACCAAATCTAGAGACATCAACCATTTAGCAAAAGAAAAATATATATATCTCCCCTAGCAACTAACATATCAATACAAGAAGTACCATTCACAATAACACAATGGGATTCATTTATCTTATTTCCTGATCAAGCTCAGAATAACCACAAAGAGAGCACAAGCATAAATCGTAACACCAAAGAGCACTCAAGGTCTCTAGGGAGAAGAACAAGAAGAAAATAAGACTTCCCAAAGTTATTTTATATCCTTAACATATGTTGCCTTAAAATTACAATAACTTAGGTCTCCAAGGACAAGACAACACGCAAGGAGGTTGCTTAAACAAGAGATAAGTCTCAAACCAAAAAGGCCACAACTCACACTCATCGAGCTATGGGACGATAAGGGTATGATGACCCAAAAATCCCACAAAGAAAGGCACATACCTCTATGAACAAGAAGGTACTAAGCAACTAGAACACACTACTATCCACCAGGTGCTTCACAATTTTGGGTAGGTGACAGAACTACAGGTTCAGCTATACATTGTACTCAATACACATAAATCTTACTTATTTATAAATCAACTCATTAAGTCAAAAGTTGTAGTTTCGTTTGCTAAGCACATTCCTTTACGAGTTTTCTTAATTAAACTTCCTCCTATTATGACATCACAAGTTTGTGTTATAAGGACCACTAAGGGGGCATGATATCTCACCATTCTGTAAAGGTGGAAAAGAGAAAAAGTATTTATTTTACTCCTAGGGGAGGTAGATGGACAAAGTTTTTCCCTTTCTGTTCTTCTACATGGTTTTTATTTCTTCTATTAATCTACCAAGGTTAAAGCAAGGACCATTTTCTCTTTCTATGTTCCAGTTTATTTATTAAGCTTCAAGGCCAAATCTCCTCAATTATAGTTTTATGATGTTTGGTGATTCAATTTATCAAAAAAATTAATGTGAAGGAAGGGTAAACATATCATGCTATTACTTTTATGGGAGAGAGAGGTAAATCAACACACCACATTTTTAATTCTAAGGAAACAAGGGACATTCAACATAGAAAACACATTATTAATTTGTAAGAACTAGGAAACAATCAACCAACATGGATCACAACAATATTTCGAGAGTTTTCCACTAATTACAAGTATCATAAAACATTCCTAGTGGGTTTCTACAAGTTCTCAAAGGAAGTTACAAGGAAGACCCATTAAGGAAGCATAATTACTTTTACTGATCTACTAGGGTTTAACAATGTTTGTTGTTTTGGCAAAACATTTTTACTCACATGATAAGACAAGGAAAGTTTTCAAATCTACACCCATATTACCACAGGATACCACCAACCAAGCAATCAAAATGACAAGGAAATATTTTAACTATAAGAACACCACATACTCACTAGAAAGCATCAATTGTAAGCAGCCAATCAGCTATCTATTCAATACGGCTTTACGACCAAGAGTTACAGTTTCACAAGAAGAATCCCATTATAAGATACCATTGAGATTAATTCATCAAGGTCTAATTACACTAACATCACTAGCATCCATAAGTGTCTCCACGTAATTTAAAATTAATAGGTCATAGAGTGTTATTCATAGTACCTAAAAAATTTAAGGAAAGGGTAGAATTATTTATAGGTCAAGAGGGGCAACCAAACACACTTAATTTACACACACAATACGTTAATGGGATTAATTCTATCCATAATTATCACGATGCATACAATCCTCAAGTCACTACTTTATATAATGAAATAAGGAAATCCTGATAAAACTTAGCATGCCATCGAAAAGAAGCCACTACCAGACACACACTTTTCTACTAACATCCAGAGCCAGCCAAAAGCAATCCAATCCTAACATAATTCATCAACCCACAATTAAACACCTCTACTCCGACAAGGTTCAAGCTCTTACCAGATTGTAAGAGAATCACCACCACCACTAACAGACTACCAACTAGAATGCTCAACACAATGAGCTCTCTATCTAGCAAGGTCGAGCAACGAAAAAGTCACTCTAAGATCCTAGACACCCTCAAGGTTTCCATGCATCCAAAACCAAGGCATAACTTTAAGCACCTAAGAGGACATTCAAGACACCAAGGGTGTACCCCCATACGACGAAATGTCACAATACAAAAAGCATAGAACCAACTCATCATCATGCAAGAAGGAAACCACGTAACATTTAGCTAAGTAGCCAACAACATAATGAGCTCTGAGTCACCAATCAAAATAAAATCTAAGAAATGTCGACAATCAAGGAAAGTGGCTAAGTAGCCGTATTGCAAAGTTTGAAAATTCTTGCAAATAAATAAATAAATAAAACATCCTCAGAGCTTCTCAAATCAATCATAAAATAAGATGTTGGTCTTTGATAAAATAACACAATATTACGAATGTAAAACACAAAATTTAACACCACATTCACTCCACAGCCCTTCATGGCTGCCAATAGGGGTACTCTGCCTCAAGGTTAGTTCCAATGACACATACAACAGGATTGGGTCCTAAAGGTTGACACCTAGACTTAATGTCCACTCTCCCATATTTAACAAAATGGAAAACTAACAACCAGACCCTCTTTCCTAACCACTGAAGGAAGGAAGCTCTAAACAGCTTCTAATTAACTCTTCCCGACCCAGAACACAACCACTATTGTCCAACCACAAGAATCACACCATACAACTTATCATTCCAACAAATTTAATAAGGAAGGGTCTCAAAAGGGCTTAACACATCATACAATTAAATCAAGATTTAGGACTTGTAAAAACAACACATTTTCAAAGGGGAACCAAGTTTCCACTACACTAGAAGTTCACAAACATCAATTTAATTTGACATTCTTAGTTACCCAGGTTTAGAAAAAATTCCACTAAGCAAGCACAACAACTCAAACAACTTGTTATTTTATTATGATTTTAATTCTGGTAGTTCAAATGAATAGAGTAATGTAATATTTCTTCACACGTATTTTTTTTTTTTTCAATTTTCAAACAAGGTTGTTTTCTAGATTTAAAAGTGTGCTAGGTTTACAGTTCATGTCTCAAGTTTTTCTAGTGTGCCCAAAGGTCCAAGATTTTGAACCCATGGCTCTGATACCAAGTGTAATGCCCACTAATTCATGACACAAAGACAAACATAGCAAAGTATAGGATAAATTTTTTTGACTTGTTTGATGTACAGAACGACCCAACAGGTGGTCACAAAGGTTACAACTAACTCTTCAAACAACTTGACTCAACGATGACCTTATGGCCAGCACGGAAACAACTAACACCCATCAAGGATAGTTCACTTTACTCTTTGACAAGGCACCACGAAACAACTCAACCACAATATACAGTCACAGTTGGATACACTCCATGGTTTACAATCCCTTAAGGTTATGCATTTACCAAAAATGTTTTTTTCAAGACCTGCCTTAACAATCTACAAGATTCATGTTTGGTTTGAGCATTCTTCTCACAAAGGTGAACTTATTACTTTGGTAATCTAGACTAACTAGCCGAAGCACAAGATTTCTGAAAGAGGTTCAACTAAAGACTGACAAAGCTAACAAAATTCGTTTGACCAAAAGGGACACCTTTCATCTCTCACCAGGTTGCATAAAATCTTGATCCATACCTCCATTGCACAAGTGATGAGCGTAAGCTCTAACTGAAGTGGAGTTCCATTACAACAGTTATCAAAACATCCTACAAAACAACCAAGAGAGAGAAAGTCATCCTTAGCACAGATAGATTATCTTCTTTCCCTGGGGCTGCGGGAGCGGGTGGCGGGAAAATTTGGAAAATTTTCCCATTTTTCTGGGAAAAGAGAAATTTTTTCTCCAGGGCATGGAAGAGGGCATGGAAAAGAATCTTTTCTTCCTGCAGGTGCAAGAGAGGCAGAAGAAACTCATTCTCTCCCAGGCATGCAAGATGGGTTGGAAGAGACTCCTTTTCATGGGCTCCTGGCTCAAAGAAGTTTTTTTTTGGGTGCAAGAGGCTTTTCCTCTTCTGTGAACTTCAGAAGGCCATAAATTTTGATAGGGAACTCTGTTTTTGGAAAACAAGGACTTTTTGGAAACATCTCAACATCTTTTTTGCACAACAACCTTAAGAATTTAATTTGGATAAATTTTTAAGGGTCAATTTTGAGAAAACGCTCTGCAGGCTTATAAAATGAAAACTGGTGACATTCGACTTATAAAATTTTGTTCAATTCGACCTCCCTCCTTTCTCAACATGCCAAACAGACATAGAGGGTTTCTCTTAGAGGAATTTAGGATGGATTTCAAGGTATAATTTTGTTGATTGAAGATCAATTCAAAATTTCTCAATTTTGACAGCAAAACGACTGTGGTTTCCTTTGTTCGATTTGAAAGGATCCTTAACCATTTCTTAAGTGGTTTAGTTTGTTTGGGGGTGGTCCTTAATCATATTAAGTTCAATTCAATGTTTCATTTTATTTTTCATTGTTGTAGGGGTCATTCTGTGCATTTTGAATAAAATATTTGCCAGTTTGAAAAATTCTCTAACAGAGTTCTACAACTTCAATTTCGATTTGATCCATTTACATTTACCAACATAAATTTATGAATTCATTCTAATCCAATCACTACAATATTCTATTTCCTTCAAATCATGCATTCCAAAGGAAAAGAGTAATATATTCTCTTCATATGTATTCCCTTTTCAATTTTCCAAACAGAGATTTCAAATACATTGCAAACCCAGATTTCCAATGAAGACAATATCATCTTAACAGAACTAAATAACTTCTATTGACTTGTATGATTTTTTACAACTTTCTTTTCCATTGATCAAATAAAACTTACAAGATATAAATATTTCTTTTCTTTCATCCAAAAATAGAAAACAGAGTACATCTCTTTCACATTTCGAATTACAACTTTCATAACCAATACAAAACATCTTTCCATCACAAAAAATCTACAAGGTCATCCACTTCAAAGTGGGAAAGGGTTACAATAAATAATGATCCCAACAAGGACTGTCAAAACTATCTTTTTCCTCTGCTCCAGAACAACAACATGAAGATTCTCCATCTTTTTCAATTTTGATCACAACAAAAGTAGGGGAAAGGCAACACTCTCCACCCAACCAAGACATCCAATGAAAGGAGAATCCATCCTTCTTCATTGGCCCCCAAGCCCCAACCACAATGCAATAAGAAATGTGTTTCAACACATGGCAACAACAGGCTTCCACAACACAAAGGAAATCTTTCAACATGCACATTTCATATTAAAACATAGTCCAAAACAAAATGTAGTTTTACAACCACCTAAAGACATGAAAACAAAACTCAGGCTTCTTCATGCAAGCCAAAGGAGCAAGAAACTATGGGGGATGCTACTTATGCCTCCCAAAGGGGAAATGGGTATCACCACCTGAGAACAAACCGCCAAAATATAACATTTCAAATCCCTGACATGCCCTTATGCCTCCCCCAAGTACCCCTTATTCCTCACATTTCCTTATGCCTCCCCAACCTCTTATGGCACCCCATAATGAGTAAAGAAATGCAAGCTATTTCTTTGTAAGGTGGAACCCAAATCCCAACTCCCTCCACACTTATACCTCCCCAAAAACACTTATGCCTCCCACAAAATAAACCCCATAGCCTTCTCCTACACCATTCCTAGGCCATCTACCCAACATCCCACAAACAATAACAAACATACAAGCATTTACATATTCATAAAAGGGAAAAGAAGAGCATTTCCAAGAGCCAAGCTCTTACCTCTCCATGATGGAGTTTGTTCCAAGTTCAAAACAACAAGCTTTCCAATGCAAAATAGTCAAAGAGATCAACAATCTACAAGCATGCAACAATCTCCAATCTTCTCCAAAAGCAAGAGCTCTCCAAAACCCCAAAATAAGTCTCCCAAAATGAAGTGATAAAAGTGGAGCAACCCAAAACAAGCTAAAGAATTCCAATTTATAGAAGAGGGAAGGGAAGAGGATGAGGTGGATCCAAGTGGGATGCCATATCACACATCCTCAACTCCAAGCACAAAATTCAACTTCATTCTCCAATGCATAATCAATAGGTGGGTGAATAATATGACAGTTTTACTTACACACTCAAACAAGCCCACACCCCATAAGGACTGAAATTAAAACATGTAAGAAAAGTGCAATAAAAACATTCAACTTGACTTACAAAAATGCATAAAGAAGGGCTAAATTTAACTCTCCAACCATAGGTAAGGTTGGTATATAAATTTAAGAGGCATGGGACAAGTTTAACTTGTCCCACAAGTCTCCAAAATCAGCCTCCAAGGACAATTTCGAATTTCAAAGAAGATGGAGTGTTTCATACTCCAAAATCAACTTACACATCTCTTACACATCACTTACACATTTCTTACAACACTTTAATTTTAGGCCAACAACTCTAATAATTACTTTCTTATGACCCAATTTGATTAATTAATTTTTAACAATATGATTACTCACATTAATTAACACACCATTTAATAAATAAGGAAAGGGGTCAAAGCACCACAAAATAAACACATGCAACATTAAACCAAGGAAAATAAATAAAAGAAACATAAAACCCCTTGGTCACATTTGAAGGTGATCCCCCCATGGGAATCCCTAACAACAATCAAACACACACAAACAAATAAAGTTGCCATGGTGACCTTGTTGAATTCATCTAGAATTCCAAAGTGGTTGGTCTCCAATCCCCCGATGTGTGTTGTGATATTTTAACCTGCAAAACACAAATACCTCCTTCGGCCTCGTGGCCACATCAGAACATCCAAATGAATATAATATACTTCCAAAGTCATCAATATATATGTGAATCACAACAATCATCAAGCCAATCAACAGTGTCACTTAAAATTTCATCAACAACTATATCATCATCAATTTTAATTCAATTTTCATTTTCTAGGTCTACTCAAAATATCCAAATATCACATGTCTGAACAACATCTATAATGTAACCATGTCAGACAGTATATCAACATCAATATATAAAATATCTCTAATAATCATCATGCATCATATATGAATCAGAGTCAGCAATAATCCATGCTCTAACATCTAATCATCATACTAAATCAAAACTATAACAATGTCCATGGTATAGTCAATAGCGTCATGATCAGTATCAAAAGTGCACATATTGTGCCAAATTTGAAGAAATACATGGCATGGTTTTCATTAATTCTTTCAAATGCTATTTTCTTTTAAGGTGATAACTCAAATGTAGAGATTAAACAGATTAAATACATGGCTCGTATGAATGACGAAAAGAAAGAATTTTGAGATGTTACTAGGGAATGTTTGATACAAACTAATGACATTGGGATCATATTAGAATATTTGGATTTGCAGTGTGTAATGTAAGGGTAGAAAATTGCAAAGTTAACTTCTTACAAAGAAAAATGACATATAACAAAATTTATCACATTATGATATTTATATGTAAGCATTTGAATTTCAGTACTTGTAAACAATTACAAACAATCCTATCAATCTAATAACCTAGAATTTTCAGCTTTCATAAGACTTGTCATTGGTAGAGGAGGGTGAATCTAGACGATGTTTACACAAGGCATCATGCATGGTATTTCCAAATAAAAAGAAGAATCACATTAATAAAAGGTAAACCTGTAGTTTTTTTTCTACTTCACAACTAACCACCTTGAAAATAACAAACCCACATCATATTCTCAGCAAAAAAGGAAATACTAAACACATATATTAAGTTATAAGAATCAGGATAGGGCCTAAAATACATCTTTTTGACCCTTGAGAGGACATATTAAAGGATACTTCCTTTCGTCACAATGAAGATCCACCACAACTACATGACAAAATTGAATCAATTATTTTATATAGGAATAGTGTACACAAGGGTAGGAGTATATTTGAATATTATAAATAAAAAATTCATCCAAAATATGCATTCATTTTATGAAATAATTTTTTTGATATGTTTAAATAATTCAACATACTATATAGTGGGATAAGATATGAAACTTTGATTTTTTCTATGAAAGCAATTTGGAATGTAAATAATTTTTCCAATAAATATCTAATAATAAAACAGAAAAAATTAAAATGTCATTGGATTAGCAAACACTACCACTCAAAAAAGTGAACCAAAATTTTTCAGTGCATGCACAAAGTTTCCAAGACATATCCGATTCAACTCCCCACATGCCTGATTTGTTATGAATAAAAAAATGATAGTACAATTTATGAATAACACAAAACGATAGGGGAGAGTAATGAATTTTTTTCCTGTCAAAATAAGAAATCATGTTCTAAAAAAAATTCAACCATAGATGTCCATATCAACAAGATAATCCAGAGTGGGTGTATTGCAAATCCAATCAGAATGCAATAGTTTTAAAAATAACACACAAATTTAGACAAGAGTATTGAACTTTTTCCCATGTAGACATGGATGCAAAATGTGGAAACATAGAAAAGGAAAGTGAGATATTTAACAGGATGCCTCGAAGAAATTCATTTGCATAGAAAACATTCATTGTAGGCTATGCAAAAAAGGGATTTGAAGAGAAGGCTTTAGAAAGTTTCAAGAAAATGCAATTCGTACATTTTAAGCCTAATTCAACAATTGTTTCCACCATCCTACCTGCCTGTGCCAAAATTACAGTCAATGGGATTTCTCTTGAGAGAAACAAAAAAAATTGTACATGGATAAAAAAAGAATGTTCATTATATTTCCCATTTTATTCAAGAAAATGCTATGTTGTACTTTTGTGTTATACATGCTTCTTGAGACTACACCTCCATATGAAAAAATACCTCATAATTTTATTTTATTGTTAAGAAATTGAAGTGACTCACAAAACACATTAGCACATCCCACCAATGTTAGTACTAGACAGAAGGATTTTATGGCATTGGTCTAGGGATTTTCACCACAAAAGTGTTCCCTATTTTCTCTATTAAGGCCCCTAACTAATAGACTTAAAATTGCTCCTAATTTCTAAATAAACCAACAAAAGTGGGGAGATACATGTCTCAATTTTTTTGAACCACTAACTATATTTACAATGAATTAGTTTTGACATGCCCTGAGAATAGTAAAAACTATACACATTCATCCTGCCACATTTACACCCCCGTGCATCATTCAAAGGTGCTCAAATTAGTCTCACCCCGTTTGTCATTGAAATTCCTCAGTTTGCAGGCCTCTGTCATGTTTTCTATCTCCCCGTGTTGGTGCTTGAAGACTCTGTCCTCCATTTGGTTGCCATGATCAGTCCCTTCCTTGGTTGAGGATCACTTAAAGGTCCAGAATTTGTTTTTCGTTTCTCTATCCATCTGAAGGAGTCTGTAAATTGGGCGTAAAACTCGAGTTGTTCCTTTCCTTCCATTTTCCACAGTCACGTATTGTTGTCCCTGTCATTTTTGTCCCAAATACCTGAGGAAACAAGATTGGATGTAGCTCAGAGGATCATGTTTGAAACTTATAACATCTCCAAATTCTCTGTCCTTGAAGAAAAATTCATCTCCGGGCTCAAATGGTGGTTTTCCTGCATTTTTACGGTTTGACGGGTGAGTTTTCCCCATCAAATTTACATCTCTGCATCAGTGGAAATGTGGCCCTTTTTGGTTGGATGTGGCTCGGCGGGGCACTCTAAAAACTCTATGGCTCACTTCAACCCAAAACTTGTCCACGTGGAGGAACGACGCTCATTTGAAAATTCACCTTTTGGTTTGGCCTTGGAGTTGCGCCGGGGGACACGTGGAGGATTCCGCTACTTTTCCCAGACTTAGACAAATTTTTCATGCAGCTGGTATAGTTTTTGGTGGGCCATGGACACATGGTGGGCTGGCGCTCATTTGAGGATCCACCTCAGGGTCCCACCTTAACAATTGCGACAGGGGGACAGGTGGAGGCTTCCATCAGCTCCGATTTGTACTTAAACTTTTCAAAGCAATTTTTTAAAGCCTACAAGGGCCTAGGGCAGTTGCGCCATAAAGACACATGGGATGGAGGGACCACGTGCATGTTTGGGGACCAGCCCCTGAGTTTTATTTTGAAGAAGCGCCAGGAGGACACTTGGAGGCTTCCACTCACTCTTCCTTTTTGCTTGGACTTTTCAACGGCCGAAGGAGACTGTCTCAGACCTTAGACACATGGCACCTTCCACTGAACCTTCAAATTTTTAACAGACTCTGTCAGACTGAGACACATGTTGAGCCCACGCTTGTTTGGGGTCTCTACTTTTTGGGACCATCTCAAAATGTGCCATTGAGACACGTGGCAGGTGGGGAAATGGAGAAACGGAGCTTCGGGGTTATTTAAGGTTTTTTGCCTTTTGTAAAAAGGGATAAAATTGTAAGTTGAAGTGCGGCCCCAACAGGAAAGTAATGCCAGTGTTGAATAGTCAAAAATGGAGGTGCGGGCCCGTGGGGAAAATGTGGAACTTTTTCCTTTTTGGAAAATAAGTATAAAGTGAAAAAATGAAGCGCAGGTCCACTGGAACCCACATCAGAAGCTAAAGGTGGAAGGGCGGAGCTGTGGGGAAAATTTGGAAAATTTTCCTTTTTCCAAAAATGAGGTAAAATAGCATAATCGAGCCACGGTTCCTCTGGACCCACATTGGGACACGTGTCAAGCCCATTTTCTAAGGGTGGAGGGGTGGAGAAAAATGTCAAAATTTTACTTTTTTCCAAAAGTTATAAAATGTCAAAAAGTGCTCCCAGGCCCGTTTCCAATCACATTTTTCCATGTGGAGGGCTCAGATTAAAATTTGAAAGGCAAGATCAATGGTAGCTGTGCATTTCATTTGATTTTTCCACCATTGAAGCTCCAGGATGTTTGGAGATGCATTTTTTGCATCATTCTTCATCATGTTTTTGGCAAATTTGTGTCATTTTGGTCTGCAAAGTTCAATTGAATCAATTTGGGAGCTCAATTTGTAAATTTGAAGTGGATTTTTTCTCAGGCTCATGCAAAAATGCAAAATTCCAGATCCAGAAGTTGCAGAGTAAAATTTCAGAGGAAAAGGAGGGAAAAAGGATGAAATGATGAAAGTGCAGGCGCAAAAGGTGAAAAGGCGTTGCCTCGAGTGAAAAAAAGGGATGACCTGTCAAGTCCAGCTATGCAGAGGCTCCAAAAAATGATTAAAAAGGGGATTTCTCACATGACAGAATTAGAATGATTAAAGGGACTCCCAAAAGTTGTGGCATGGCATCCTAGTCATTAGTCGAGGGCCCAAGAAATGTGATCAGTTCACAATTGGTCCACCTGGAAGATTTCGGATCTGAATTTGTTAAACGTCGTTGTCTGAAACAAATTGGTAACAAGCAAAGGTCCCTCAAATATTCTTCTCTTTTGGGGGGAAAATTGAGTGGGAAAAAATGTATAAATGCAATGAGAATACTCTTGCAAATGGTCAGAGTTTGAATTCTTGAGAAAAAATTTGAGAAAGTTCTTCCCGAGAGACCAAAGCCGAGATTACCTGTTATTTTATTTTGTGTTAGATTTTCTGTCATGTCAAGTTGGTTGCAGATGTATAGCCATTGACAAGCACTGAGATTTCTCTGGAAGCTTTCCCCTGCTGATGAATCTAAGCAATTTTGGAATTAATTTGTGTCTAATCTCTAGCAATTTTGTGTCTGCTTTATTTTCAGAATGTCTGCAAATAGTTTCTTTCATTCCTATTGCAATCTTACACTGAAATTTTTGTGAAATCACATAGGATCTCATCCCTGTGACAGTCTAATGGTATTTTCAATTTCATTTCAAGAAGATCCTTCATCTTGGATGAGATAAACAAATTTAAAATCAATTCACTGTCATTTGTTGATAAAGATTGTCTGTAAGTCTTCGGGTGTACCTTAGGCATGATTAATCAGAAACTTTAGTGTTTAATTGAGTCTTCCAATTCAAGCCTTCATGTTGGAGTCTCAAAGATTATGTGAAAACATGCTTGATCTGGGCCTCCATTGAAGCACACCTTCTGGTTGAAGGAACGTCTTGACTGTTCTGAAGCTTTCTGTTGTGAAGTTGTTCATTATTGTGAAGTCCCTCCAAAGATCTGGTATAATCAACTTTATCCTGCTTCATCTCCCACCAAAATCATTTAAAAACCATTGATCCACCCTGAACTACCCCTGTTTTCCCTGTGTATCAACAAAGGAACAAAATCTACTTGTAAAAATATGCAGAACAATCAGGATTTATTAATTTCTTTAGTAACCTTTGCCTTGTATTGAAAATATCTCCATAATCTAGAAGTGATAACTTGTGAGATTTAAATTTGGTGTGTTGATCATATTTTCCCAAGGTCTTCTCTATAAAATTTGTGCAAAAGAAGAATTTACTAGCATTCTTCAATAAGAGAGGTTACAAAATAGGTTCTCTTACCTTGGTTGAAAGGCACAACCTAAAATAGTTAGGATAAGATCACATCCTTTTAAGGTGCTACCCACTTCTTTCAAAGTTTGGGTGTTAAAGGGTCAGATAGATTGCTTCCCTGACTACAAAATGACATACATAATCATCTATCTACCTCTAAGTGTCTTGTCAAATCCATGATGTTGCTTTCGGCCTTTGAAGGAGATTAAATTTGGATACCAACACTCTTTTGGCAACCATTGTTGACAGGGGACTCTTTGAAAATATTTGAAATAAAGGTGTACATATACAAACCCTGGTAATGCTTTTTACAAATTTTAAAGTGCAAATACATTGTTAAAAGTCATTATTTATCAGATCTGTAAGAATTGTTCAAAGTTGTGATGTTCTGAGTGCAATATTTCCAGCTTATACAGTTATTGCACTAAGATTTGTATCATCATTGATAAATTTGGGTAAAAGAAGATCAGATCTTGGTAATAAGTTTTGCATGAATTCTGGTATTGACAGAAATTTGACAGGTATTTCATAGTGCATTTGCACAAACTAAGGTGAAAATCCTTAGTGGTGACTCTGTGCTGTTTAAATTCTTTATAAATACCAGTGTCTTAACATATATCAAGTGAGATTTGTCATTAATATCTACAAAGATGGAAGGAAGAAGATCTTTCTTCACCAAGGACCCTAGTAGAAGGTTGTTTCAAGAGCTTGGAAAGTCTAATTCAGAAGGCAGAAGAATTTGGAAGGCTGTTGGAGATCAAGCATCAAGAAAAGAGATCTCCATTGGTGAAACTGATCAGCCTGTGATTGAAGATTGCAGTACTTCCTCAAGTGCTTCTGAATCAGGTAGCCTCTTTGTTGAATTAAATTCTCCATCTGGAGAGGGTCCATCATCTGTATTTGAAACATTTGCTTCTCGATCTGCCCCTGTATTTTCAAAATCTAATAGAGTTTTCCAAGAGACAGAACCTTTAGAGGGTAGTCATTCTGAAAATTGTATCCCTGTACCACACAGACCCCTCACTCCTCATCACTTTGTTTCTCCTGTAAGATCACCTCCTCAGAATAATATGGCTCAGCCTCCACCCAGACCTCCATTTTTCGTTAATACTTTTGGTCCCATCAGTTTTAGAGGTATGGCTGGCTATCCAAATGTTGTGCCATAGGATGTAAGAAACAGATTGCCTAAGTTTCAAGGAAATAATGCAATAACTGGTGATCAACACTTGAAACTCTTTGTCAATATGATGGAGGATTTTGAAATAGAGTTTGAAGATGTATACATTAAATTATTTATTCATACTCTAGAAGAGGATGCAAGGGACTGGTATAAATCTCTGCCAGATAATTCTATTGACTCTTGGACAGAGATGAAGAATGCCTTTAGAATGCAGTATGGTGATAAAACTGACCCTAGGTTTCTTTTATCAGAATTTGAGAATATTAAAAAGAATCCTAATGAATCAGTGCATGATTTTAATACTAGATTTAATAAGAACATTGAGAAGATTTCCTGTTAATTTGAGGCCATGTGATGAATCTTGTCTTATAAAGTATGCTGATGCATTTGACAAGAAGGTTGCATACTATTTGAGGGATAAAAACCCTGGGACTTTGAGGCAAGCCTTTACTATGGCTCTGTAAATTGAGAACAACATTAAGGCCATTGGAAAACCTCCTAAGAGGGAGGGTGTTAAACTGATAAACCCAGAAAAACCTCAAGCAAGAAAGAGTGTGGATCTTGAGGAGGTTGTTAAAACTTTGGCAGGGGTTGTCAAAGAAATATCTTACAAACTAGCCCAGGCAGAGAAATGAATTGGGAGAGTTCACAAGGTCAGCAAAAGGCACAAAATCATGACAGATTTGGCAATCATCCTAGGGGTGATCAGAGGTCAGATGAAAGAGGTAAAGGACCCATGGGATCTGCAAATAGACATCCCCAAGCACGTGAAAGTAGAATGGTGCCTGATCCTCTGACTACCCAGGTTGTTGTTGTTGATGAAGCCAATGAGATTGATTGGTGTGATAGATGCTTTCTACCCCATCCTCCATGTGAAGTAAATCAGCAAGAAGAAGAAGCTGATAATGATGATGGTACTGATGATGATGTTTGCATGATGGGTTGCTCTTCAAGCTCACAACAAGGAGCAACTTCAACCGAAGTGATAAGTGCTCGAACTGCTGCAAATTTTTGGGATTGCATTCACCAGGTACCACTTCTTCCTCCTTCTCATACTTTTGAAGTAGATGTAGTGCAAGATTTTGAAATACCTAATAATGACTTTGAGTATTTAAGAGCTTTAATGATAAAGAAGTATGATGGAGGAATCCCTTCAGAGGAAGATAGGCAGTTATTGATGAATGTTGTTGTTGCTCAAGAAAAGGATTATAATACTAGGAGTAGAGTTATCAAAGGAGCAGGGCCTCAAGCCAAACCTAAAACTCCATTGCTTACTAGTATTCCTAAAGAGGCTCCTAAGAAAGATACACCTTCCAAAGGCCTTGTGTCCCAAACAAGATTCATACTTCTCCTCATGCCCAAACTGTCAAGAATCCCATGCCATCTGATGAGTTTGCTAATCTCCCTTCCAATGCTTCCTTGCCAAAGAATGTTCCATATGACATTGCCCACGTTTTGAGTCAAATCAAAGTTAGTGTTCCAATTGTTGAGTTGCTTAGGATTCCTGAGCACAAGAAGAGAGCATTTGAGTACTTGGGATTGAAAGAAGAAAAGAGTACCCTAGGAAGAAATGTAAACATTGTAGAAACTCCTCCTCCAACCATTGCAGACCTTGAAACACCACCAACATTGGAAGAGCTTGGAGAAGCACCTGAGGTTTACTTGGGGACATCTTTGGTTGAATCCCAATTAAATGTTGATCCATTTTTTACAACTTTGATCATTAAGGACAGACTGTTGCACAATTGTATGTTTGATTCTGGAGCATCATGCAATGTCATGCCTCTTGAGGTCATGAATGAGCTGGATATCAAAGTGACAATAGCATATGGAAGATGCACTACCATGGACTCTAGAGAGGTTCCCATTGTTGGATGTGTGAAAGGTTTGGTGGTACAACTTGCAGCTTATCCAGGTAAGAACTTGAAACTTGATGTTGTCATTGTTGATTGCCCTGCCAAATGGGGCATGTTGTTATCAAGAAAGTGGGCTGCAAGTGTTGGTGGAAGTGTTCAGATGGATATGTCTTTTTCCACCATTCCAATTGAAGGCATCCTTGTAAAGTTGTATGGAGAGAAGAAAATGTTGCACCTCATTGAAGATCCAAATAATGCTTCTTATGAAGTGTTATATGTTGATGTGGATGCAGATAATTTTGTGGGGTTTGCTGATGGGAAAGAGAACAAGATTGATCAATGTAAATGTCTTGAACAAGTTGGTTCTACCTTGGACCTTGTTATTTGATGGAGCTTGTTCCAAGTTTGGAAATGGTGCTGGTGTTGTTCTGATCTCCCAAGGTTGGAAGAATTTGTTTTCTCTTTCAAACTTAACTTTGAATGCACTAATAACATTGCTGAGTATGAAGCATTGTTATTAGGTTTGAGAATTTCTTGGAAGTATTATATTAAAGATATCATTGTCAAAGGAGACTCAGAACTGATTGTCAAACAAATTAGAAAATTGTATGCTACTAAAAATCAGAGAATGAAACAATACAAGCATGCAGTTTGGGATTTGATTGAAATGTTTGACTCATTTAATATTGTGCATCATGATAGAAAGTTCAATGTTGTTGCAGACCAGCTTGCAGTCTTGGGATCTTGGTTTGATGTTTGTTCAATGTCCCCCAATTGTGAATATAATGTTGAAGTACTAACAAGGCCATCTGTCCCTGACAACGTAAAAAATTGGCAAGTATTTGATGATGATGCCCAGGTGAAATGGTTTCTGTAGAACAAAGGGGAGTTTGTTGATCAGTGTATTGATTGGGAGCCAATGGTGTGTGCAGCAGAAGGAAAAGAAACTTTTTTTGGCAAAGACATCATCCAATTGAAAACTAATACCATTCCTAGAGGGTTGGTTGCTCTTGAATCAAACTTTGATAATGTTGATTGCATTATTAACAGACATATAGCAGCCTCAAGGGATGTTGAAGAGCATGACCTTGGCACAAAGGAGAAACCAAGGAAGATCTGGTTGGGAAGCAATCTGAGCAAGGAAGAAAAATAGTCCTATGTCCAATTGTTGAAGAAATATCAGGACTGTTTGGCTTGGTCTTATTCTGAGCTGAAAGCATACAGAGAGGATTTGTTTCAGCATGAAATTCCTCTCGAAACAAATGCAAAACCATTCAGAAAAAAGCAGAGGCTGATTAATCCACTCCTCTCCATGAAGATGCAAGAAGAATTGAAGAAGCTAAGGGATGGAGGGATTATTCAGCCAACAAGGTATTCTTCTTGGGTTGCAAACTTAGTGCCAGTTAGAAAAAAGAATGGTGATATCAGGCTATGCATGGATTTTAGAAATATGAACAGAGCATCAATGAAAGATAATTATCCTCTACCAAACATGGAAAATATGCTGCAGTTAGTGACTGGATCTGAGTTGCTTTCTACATTGGATGGTTTCTCTGGCTATAATCAAGTTGTTGTAAAGGAATCAGAAAGAATTAAGACTTCCTTTACCACTCCTTGGGGAACATATGTCTATGTTAGAATGCCTTTTGGTCTAATGAATGCTGGAGCAACATTTCAAAGGGAAATGGATGTGGCTTTTGCTGGTTACATTAATGATTTCATTGTTGTTTATCAAGATGATGTAACTGTGTTTTCCAGGAAGAGAAATGATCACTTGCAGCACTTGGAAAAGATGTTGATTAGATGCAGAGAATTTGGTATCTCTTTGAATCCAAAGAAGTGCCATTTTGGAGTGCAAAAGGCCAAGTTTCTTGGTCACATTGTATCAAAGGATGGTGTCATGATTGATCCTGAAAGGGTAGAGGCTATCAGCAAGGTTCCAATTCCAAGAACCAAGAAGGGAATCCAATCCTTCTTTGGGAAAATCAATTTCATTAGAAGATTTGTGTCTAACTTTTCTGAGTTGACTCTCCCCATCACTTGCATGTTAAAGAAAGACCAAATTATCAAGTGGGAAGAAGCAGTTGTTCAGGATTTTGATGGGATCAAGAATCACTAAAACATGCACCTATTTTGGCAGCTCAAAATTACAAGAAACCTTTTCAAATGTTTTCTTTTGCATCAGAAAATAGTATTGCATCTGTTTTGTTACAGAAGGATGATGAAGGGGCTGAGAGACCAATTTCCTTTTTCAGTAAGGCATTGCAGGGAGCTGAGTTGAAATACACCATCATGGAGAAGCAAGCATTTTCCTTGGTGAAAGCAACAAAGGTTTTCAGACCCTACATCTTGAGTTCTAAAGTTGTTGCTTATGTTCCCCACACCATGGTGAAAGACATCTTATCAGAGATGGAGGTCTCAAGAAAAAGATGCAGATGGGTGAACAAGTTGTAGGAGTATGACATGGATATCCAAACCATGAAATTGGTAAGAGGTTTGGGCCTAGCTAAGCTTATGGCTGAGAGCAACCTGCAAACTATTGAGGTGAATGAAGTAGAAGGAGAAAGGGTGGATGTCCTTGAAAATTTGGTAAGTTCTGAATGGTACAAAGATATAATATTTTATCTCAGACATCTATGCTGCCCTGAAAATCTGAGTAAAAATCAGAAAAGAGCTCTTAAGTTAGCCTCTCAAAAGTATGTCATTACTGATTTTGGGTTAGCTTGGAAGAACCCCGAGGGAGTGCTCTTGAGATGCATTACTGAAAATGAGGCCCCCAAAATAATTGTTGATCTCCATGGAGGGGTCTGTGGGGGACATTTTGCTGGAAGAGTTACAACACATAAAATCTTGAGGGCTGGTTATTGGTGGCCAACTCTCTTCAAGGATACAACTCTATTGGTGAGGAAATGTGAAAGTTGCCAGCATTTTTCTGAAGAATGAAAGCTTCAGGCTCCCTTCCTTTGCAGCCTGTGTCAGTTGAAGCCCCATTCAGACAATGGGGAATGGATTTCATAGGGGAAATTTCTGATCCTTCCAGTGCTGGTCATAAATGGATTCTTGTAGCCACTGATTATTTCACTAAGTGGGTGGAAGCAATCCCCACCAAGAAGGCAACACACCAAGTTATCATGGACTTCATGTTGAATCAAATCATATGCAGATTTGGAGTGCCAGCTAAAATTGTTGTTGATAATGCCATGAGTTTCAGAGCCAAACCTTTGGTGGCAATGTGCAAAGAATATGGGATCAATTTGACATATGCTTCTAACTACAATCCCTAAGGAAATGGACAAGCTGAGTCCAGTAATAAAAACTTGTTGAAGATCATTAGAAGAACCTTGGAGCTGAACAAAAGGAAGTGGGGTGAGCAACTGAAGTTTGTTGTTTGGGCTGACAGAATCACTGTCAAAAGAGCTACTGGTAAAAGCCCATTTGAATTGGTATATGGAACTCAAGCTTTTTTCCCCTCCATTTGCAATTGTCTTCATTTCAGTTTGTTCAACAGATTGAAGACCAAGAAGTTAGTCCATATGATGCTCAAATCAATCAGATTATTGAGTTGGATGAAGAGAGAAGGGCATCCCATCAGTGGCATGTGAAGTTCAGAGAAAAGTTGAAGAAGCTATTTGACAAAAAGGTGACACCCAGAGCTTTCAGCATTGGGGATCTTGTGCTTTTATGGGATAACAGGCATGAAGATAAGGGAAAGCATGGTAAATTTGATGCATTTTGGATGGGCCCTTATTCAATTGATATTTGAATTGGTGAAAATACCTTCTTCCTAAAAGACTTAGATGGGGAACTACTTGAATTTCCTATTAATGGCAGGCATTTGAAGCATTTCCTTGATTGATTTCTCAGAATCAAGGTATACTCCATTTGTACAGTGTATAGTTCTTTGTTCTCATCTACTTTTGTGTTTTTGTTCATTCTGGTCCTTGGTGACCTGGTTTTGCTGGTTTCTCAGTTCATTTTTTGGAGGATGGTTGTGGTTGTTCTGCTCTACAAGCTTATTCTTTGACTCCATTGCCCAATGGTCTATTTTTGGCACTTGGTCTACTATTTGTTCTTGTGGCACTCACAGGGAGTGCCCATCCCCGAGTCGGAGCCGATGTTGGTGCTCAAATTAGTCTCACCCCATTTGTCATTGAAATTTCTCAGTTTGCGGCCTCTGTCATGTTTTCTATCTCCCCATGTTGGTGCTTGAAAGACTCTGTCCTCCATTTGGTTGCCATGATCAGTCCCTTCCTTGGTCGAGGATCACTTAAAGGTCTAGAATTTGTTTTTTTTGTTTCTCTTTCCATCTGAAGGAGTCTGTAAATTGGATGTAAAACTTGGTTGTTCCTTTCCTTCTATTTTCCACAATCACGTATTGTTGTCCCTGTCATTTTTATCCCAAATACCTAGGAAACAAGATTGGATGTAGCTCAGAGGATCATGTTTGAAACTTATAACATCTCCAAATTCTGCCCTTGAAGAAAAATTCATCTCCGGGCTCAAATGGTGGTTTTCCTGCATTTTTACGGTTTGACGGGTGAGTTTTCCCCATCAAATTTACATCTCTGCATCAGTGGAAACGTGGCCCTTTTTGGTTGGATGTGGCTCAGTGGGGCACTCTAAAAACTCTATGGCTCGCTTCAACCCAAAACTTGTCCACATGGAGGAATGATGCTCATTTGAAAATTCACCTTTTGGTTTGGCCTTGGAGTTACATCGGGGGGACACGTGGAGGATTCCACTGCTTTTCCCAAACTTAGACAAATTTTTCATGCAGTCGGTACAGTTTTTGGTGGGCCATGGACACATGGTGGGCTAGCGCTCATTTGAGGATCCACCTCAGGGTCCCACCTTAACAATTGCAGGGGGACAGGTGGAGGCTTCTGTCTGATCTCCGCTTTGTACTTAAATTTTTCAAAGAAATTTTTTGAAGCCTGGGACATGTGGTGAGCCCGCAGTTTAGATCTCTGCTCTTGGGCACCATCTTGAAGTTGCACCATAAAGACACGTGGAGGTTTCCACCGGGCCTTCCCTTCCCTTAGAATTTTCAAGCAACTTCCTAAAGGGCCTGGGACATGTGGAGGGACTGCACATGTTTGGGGACTAGCCCCTGAGTTTTATTTTGAAGAAGCACTAGGAGGACACTTGGAGGCTTCCACTCACTCTCCCTTTTTGCTTGGACTTTTCAATGGCCGAAGGAGACTTTCTCGGACCTTAGACACATGGCACCTTCCGCTGAACCTTCAAATTTTTAACAGACTCTACCAGACTGAGACACGTGTTGAGCCCACACTTGTTTGGGGTCTCTACTTTTTGGGACCATCTCAAAATGTGCCATTGAGACACGTGGCAGGTGGGGAAATGGAGAAATGGAGCTTCAGGGTTATTTAAGGTTTTTTGCCTTTTGTAAAAAGGGATAAAATTGTAAGTTGAAGCACGGCCCTGACAGGAAAGTAATGCCAGCGTTGAATAGTCAAAAATGGAGGTGCGGGCCCACGGGGAAAATGTGGAACTTTTTCCTTTTTGGAAAATAAGTATAAAGTGAAAAAATGAAGCGCAGGTCCACTGAAACCCATATTAGAAGCTAAAGGCAGAAGGGCAGAGTTGCGGGGAAAATTTGGAAAATTTTCCTTTTTCCAAAAATGAGGTAAAATAGCAGAATCGAGCCACGGTTCCTCTGGACCCACATTGGGACACATGTCAAGCCCATTTTCTAAGGGCGGAGGGGCGGAGAAAAATGTCAAAATTTTACTTTTTTCCAAAAGTTATAAAATGTCAAAAAGTGCTCCCAGGCCCGTTTCCAATCACATTTTTCCATGTGGAGGGCTCAGATTAAAATTTGAAAGGCAAGATCAATGGTAGTTGTGCATTTCATTTGATTTTTCCACCATTGAAGCTCCAAGATGTTTGGAGATGCATTTTTTACATCATTCTTCATCAATTTTTTGGCAAATTTGTGTCATTTTGGTCTGCAAAGTTCAATTGAATCAATTTGGGAGATCAATTTGTAAATATGAGGTACTTTTGAAGTGGATTTTTTGCTTGGGTTTGTGCAAAAAATGCAAAATGCCAGATCCAAAAGTTGCAGAGCAGAAATTACAAGAGGAAAAGGAGGGAAAAATGAATGAAATCAAAATGATTAAAAGACTGTATGGACCGCTAAAATCTCCCACTTGAGACCCATGGACAACCTAGGTTTAGTTACAAAATTATGGAAAATGTTTTTTTAAAGTGTTAACAAACAAAGTCTCAAGGATAATTAAATTCAAATACTAACTTTTCCCATTATAATAATTACTAATTCCACACTATAAAGTAGCAAGTGTGATAAGTCCATACCTGGCTCAAATCTCCTTAGGGATTAATTTAATCACTGATTAGGTTGACATTTTAACTAAATATTCCCTGATTAAAATATTAGGGTTAAGGGACCAAAAAAATTAAATACCCAAGGTATTTAATTCTACAAGATCTAAGACAAGATCAAGGTTTAATTACAGTGGGGGAAAAGAATACATATTTTAAATCATTAGAGTAAATTCTTACTTACCCACCCCAAAAACTCGGTTAAAGATTCAATATTATTTTTCCCATGATTAACACAATTAAAAATTCTTGAAAACAATCCCATTAGATAGAAAATTTCCTCACCTTTCTGGTGATTTAAAGAAGTCCTCCTAACTCGTCATATTTCTCAAGTTATGGACCGATGGGCCTAGGGGTGAAAATTTTCCCCAAGAGCAGGCCAGCGGGCCCAGGGGAGAAAATTTACCCCAAGGGTGGGTTTATAGGCCATGGAGAGAAATATTTCCCCATGGTGGGTCTGTGGGCCACGGGTAGAAAAAAATTTCCCAGGGAAGGAGTCAGTTCGGCGGGGCTGCGGGAGACGTTTTGGAAATTTCCCGCACGAAGAAAAAAAGCCACCTTTCCGCCTGCACTCCTACAAGTCCACAAGAGACACATGGCACCTCCTGAGCCAATGTAGGAAAATGGGGTGGCAGGGATAAAATAGTTTTAATGCTCCAAAGGGAAAAAAGGGTAGAAATCTCTTGTGCCTTCGTCGATGCCTCATCATGCCAAATGCCAGCTCCTGGTTGGCTACGAGCTAGTGGGGTGGCGGGGAAACTTTAGAAAAAAATTCCAAAATTTTCTGAAATTTCAAGAGGAAAAAAGGTACCCGCTCCTCCACCGATGCCTCACTATGCCATTTGGCATCTCCTCATTGGCGACGGGGCAGCGGGGAAATTTAGAAAAATTTCCCAAACTTTTTCATAACCGCTAAGTTTAAAAGGGATCCACCCCTCTGTCAATGCCTCATGGTGCCACATGGTAGCTTATGATTGGCTGCGAGTTGGCTGGGAAAATTAGGAAATTTTTCTGAAATATTTTCCGAAGTGCTAACGGAAAAATTCGGGCCTGCAGGCCCGCAAAGGAAATTTTTCCCAGAATTTTTTTTTTACGCCTAGTGAAGAAAAATTTCACAAAGGCCATAAATTTTTATAGAGAGCTTGGTTTTGTGAAAACAAGGAATTTCTAGAAATCTCTCGACATTCTCTTTTTATAGGATTCATTAAATTCTGGATTTTATAAAATTTAAGGGGTCAATTTCACAAAAACGATCTGCAGAATTTTACAGTGTGAGCTGGTAAATTCTAACTTATAAAATTTTGTTCAAATTTTTCATTCTTTCTCCTTCAAGATGTCAAATAGACATGGAGGTTTCCATTGGGAAGGTGATAGGATAGATTGCAAGTGTAAAATTTTTGGTTTGATATGCATTTTGAAATTACAATTTTCTTTTTACAACAAAAATCCTGCAGATTTGCCTTGGCTCGATTGGAATATTTTCAAGACATTTCCTTAAGTGTTTTCAGTTTGGTTTGGGAAAATTTTTTCCTCATTAAGTCCAATTCATTATTTCATTTTTCTCTTATCTATTTGCAGAGTTATTTGAACATTTGATAAAGGAATTTTACAAAGTATACAATGAATTGAAAGAAGTGTATACATTTACAGAACATAAAATAACTATCTCTTTTACCATGAAATAAAACATTGAATTCATTCCATGCTGGTCATAGATAGTTTTCTTTCTTTCAATCAAACATTAAAACAAGTATGCACTTTCTACATGTGTTTCAGTTTTCCTCTTTTCCAAACAAGGATTTCATAGGTGCATGTTAGATAGATATTTCCAACGGAAAGAATGTCAGATTAACAAGGAAAACACTTCCATTAATTCAAATGAAACTCTTATAACCTCCTTTCCATTTGATTTCAAAATACAATATGTAAAACACGTGTCATTCTTTCACATTCTTTCCAAAGCAATAGAATACATAAGTATAACTCTTTTACATTTAAAATTTCAACTTTCATTTTTAATAGTACAAGTATCTTTCCATTACAAATATTATACAAGATCATCCACTTCAAGTGTGAAAGGGCTACAACAAGATTTCATTTCACAAGGGACTGTCAAACTGTCTTTTCTTAGCTCCAAAACAGCAACATGCAGATTTCTCATTCTTGAATTTGATCACAACAAGAGTAGGGGAAAGGCAAACACTCTCCACCCAACCAAGACATCCAATGAAGAGGAGAATCCATCCTTCTTCATTGGCCCCTGAGCCCCAACCACAATGCAATAAAATATGTGATCCAACTCATGGCAACAACAGGCTTCCACAAACATTCAAGCAACATTTTCACAATAAAACACAGTCCAAAACAGAATGTAGTTTACAACTAAATTAAAGCATGAAAAACATTACTAAGGCTTCATCAAGCAAGCCAAAGGAGAAAGAAACTATGGGGGATGCTTCTTATGCCTCCCAAAAGGGGAAATGGGTATCACCACCTGAATTACAAACCACCAAAATATAGTATATCAAAACCCTGACATTCCTTATGCCTCCCCAAGTACCCCTTATTCCTCACATTTCCTTATGCCTCCCCAACCTCTTATGGCACCCCATAACAAGTAAAGAAATGCAAGCTATTTCTTTGTAAGGTGGAACCCAAATCCCAACTCCCTCCACCCTTATACCTCCCTAAAACACACTTGTGCCTCCCACAAAATAAACCCCATAGTCTTCTCCTACACCATTCCTAGGCCATCTACCCAACAGCCCACAAACATGCCAAAACATTCACACATTAACATTTACATAAATAAAAAAGAACACATTTCAAGAGACCAAGCTCCTACCTCTCCATGATGGAGTTGTTCCAAGTTCCAAATAAAAAGCTTTATCCCAATGCAAGAAATCCAAAATCAACCAACACAAGCATGCAACAATCTTCCAAAAAACTTCTTCAAAGCAAGAGCTCCCAAAACAACAAAAATAATTCACCCAAGAATGAACTCTCCAAAAAATGAAGCAACCCAAAACAAGGCAAGGAATTCAAATTTTATAGAAGAGGGAAGAGAAGAGGATGAGGTGGATCCATGTAGGATGCCACATCACACATCCTCAACCCCAACCCCAAAATTCAACTTCATTCTCCAATGCATAATAAATAGGTGGGTGAATAATATGACAGTTTACTTACACACTCAAATCCAACCCACACCCCAAAGGACTGAAAATTAAAAGCATGTAAGAAAAGTGCAATTAAAACTTACAATTTTCTTCCCAAAATGCATTATAAAAGTATAATTTTAACTCTCCAACCATAGGTATGGTTGGTAATTAAATTTAAGAGGTATGGGACAAGTTTAACTTGTCCCACAAGCCTCCAAAATCAGCCTCCAAGGACAAATTCGAATTTCCAAGAAGGTGGAGTGTTTCACACTCAAAAGTTAACTTACACATCACTTACATATTACTTACACACTTACAACATTTACAACACTTTAAATCATGGCCAACAACTCTATTAATTACTTTCTTATGACATCTTTTAATTAATTAATTTAACAACATGATTACTCACAATATTAACACACACATTTAATAAATAATGAAAGGGTAAAGCACCACAAAATAAACACATGCAACATTAAAAAAAGGAAAAATAAATAAAAAAAACATAAAACCCCTTGGTCACATTTAAAGGTGATCCCCCCATGGGAATCCCTAACACAAACAAACACACAAAACAAATACAAGTTTTCCATGGTGACCTTGTTGAATTCATCTAGAATTCCAATGTGGTTGGTCTCCAATCCCCCGATGTTTGTTGTGATATTTTAACCTACAAAACAAAAATACCTCCTTCGGCCTCGTGGCCATATCAAAACATCCAAATGAATATAAATATAATTTCCAAATCATCAATCATATATATATGAATCACAAACAACATCAATCCACAATCTAACAATATCATTTATAATTTCATCAACAACTATATCATCATCAATTTTAATTTCAATTTCTAGGTCTACTCACAATATCCAAATATCACATGTCCAAACAACATCCATAATATAAACCATGTCCAACAGTATATCATCATCAATATAAAATGTCTCTAATAATCATCATGCATCATAACTGAATCAAGTCAACAATAATCCATGATCTAACATCTAACATCATACTAAATCAAAATTCATAATAATGTCCATAATATACTCAGTAGTATCATGATCAATATCAAAAGGTTGTCAAAGGGAAGTGGGCACTACATCCCCCTCCCCTTAGAATCGACTTCCTCCTAGAAGTCACTGGAAAGAGAGATAATGAACTTCAATAGAAAAAGGATCACTCCAAATTGGGATTTCTTGTCTTCATAAAGAAATTTGGGTCTACAAAACCTAAGTTTTCATCCAATGCAATTCAACAAGAAAAAGGGAGATTGCAAGGGATGAGTTCTAAAATTTCTGCATGCAAGACTACGAACACTTAAATCTAGAGAGTATGATTTACGCTATCAACCAAGATACCACACATAGAACCTTGGGAATATAACATGAAGTATTTCAAAAGAGTATTAAAGAGTAACCACCAAGTAGAGGAATAATAAGGATAATTCCAATGAGTTTTAGAATGACCACATAAGATCCCAAGGAATACAACATACTACAACAAAATTTAAGGTTTCTACAAGTTTAAGCCATGATTTCAAGGTTCGTTGTCTAGACAAGGCTAGCAAAAATCAACTATGACCAAATTTGCATGAGGAACAATTCTACTTGTACAGAAAGGTCCCACAATTTGAATCACACAGGAATGAGGTTAATCAACAAGGACACCTAAATCAGGAAAACATTTAAAATCAAGGAACTATAATCAAGGAAAACACTTCTATAACTCGAGAATGTACAATTAACTTTACATGGTAATAACAAGCGAAGTCAAGACCACAAGTTTTCCTATAGTCTAATTTTTAAACTTTTGTTTTAAGAATCAAACACACCATACCAACCAAATCTAAAGAATTCAACTTTAGTATAGCAAAATGATATATATATATATATATATATATATATCCCCCTAGCAACTAACATATCAATACAAGAAGTACCATTCATTATAACCAAATGGGATTTTTTTATCTTATTTCCTACTCAAGATCGACAATAACCATGGAGAGAGCACAAGAAACACCAAGGACCAAATCAAGGTTTGACTAGGGAGAAGAACAAGTAACACGGGGTCCAATACAATCCAAGGGTGCATAGATTATCAAAAGTTGAATAACATCATCTTGCACTTTCCATCCTAATGGAAAATTTCAACAAGATAACAAGTAAACCCAGGATAAATATGAAGAAAAGAAGACTTCCCAAAGTTATTTTATTCCAACATATGTTTCCTTAAAATTACAATAACTTAGGTCTCCAAGGACAAGACAACATGCAAGGAGGTTGCTTCTTAAAACAACTTCCAGTCTCAATCCAAAAGGACCACAACTCACACTCATTAATAGCTTATGGGATGATAAGGGTATGATGACCCAAAAATCCCACAAGAAAGGTACATACATCTATGAAAATCAAAAACACTAAGCAACTAGAACACATTACTATCCACCAAGTGTTTCACAATTTTAGGTAGGTGACAGAATTACAGGTTCAACTAAACAGATGCACTTTTTGGCATACACATAAATCTTACTTCATTTTATAACTGCAACATAATTAAGTCAAAAGGGTTGTAGTTTCTTTTTTTAACACATTCCTTTACAATTTTCTTAATTAAATTCCTCCTATTATGACATCAAACTACCATTATAAGGAATTACTAAGGGGGCATGATAAATGAACCTTTATATATGACCACATTAACCTAATAAAACGGAAATTTTTTTCCTTTTCTATTTCTACATTGCATTCACATTAATTACCAAGGTTAAAGTTTTATACTTTCTGTGTTCAAGGATTTATTAAGCTTCAAGAATACCAAATGGAACAATTATGTTTTAAGTCATGATGTTTGGGTGAGTCAACTTTCAAACAAAATTTTCTGAGAAGGAAGGGTAAAATATTCACATTTTCTTAGTTATTCAAGAGAGCAAGATAGGTAAGATCAACTCATCATTTTTAATTCTAAGGAAAGGCAAGGGACTTCAACATAGAAAATGTTCATTTATTATGCATTTTGTAAACAGAACTAAAAAACAATCAACCAACATGATCACAATAATATATTCATGAGATGTTTTCCTGAAGAGAATCAAGTATCATAAAATCATTCCTAACCTATAGTAAGTTACTCAAAATTCAGGTAGTCAACCCATTAAGGAAGCATAATTACTTTTAAGATGATCTACGTAGGGTTTAACAATGTTTGTTGTTTTTCAAATACATTTTACCTCCACAATAAGATTTGTCAATCGGAAAGTTTTTTAAATCTATACCCCATATTACCACAAAATACCACCAACCAAGTTAAATCAAAATGAGGACTCTAGAAATATTTTAAGCTATAAGAATTATCATTTGGTATAATAGAACATACAATTAAGCAAACAATCAATATCTATTCAACATGGATTTACGACCAAGAAATGTTTCGACAATCAAGAAGAATCACATTATAAAATACCACCAGGAATTAAATTATCAAGGTATAATTACAGATCATAAATGGAAACCAATGTTATGGTTTCAAAAGACTCTAAGCACTAATAAGTGTCTCCACTGTATTCCAAAATTAATAGGTCATAGAGTATTATTCATTAAAAACTCAAAAAGTTAAGAAAAGGGTAGACAATTTATAATCTATTTATGAGGGAAAAAAAACACACTTAATTTACATCACACAATTTTGCTCAAATGGGATTAATTCTAACCATAATTACAAGATACATACAATCCTCAATGTAGCACTACTTTATATAATGAAATAACAAAATCATGATAAAACAGTTAGAATGTCATCAGGAGAAGCCACTAAGACAATTTAACATTTTTCCACTAACATCCAACTAATAGTCAAAAGCAAAATCCCATCATAATTTCAAAGTTAAATTAAACACCTCTACTCCCATTGAGGTTCAGGAGCTCTTAAAGATCAAGATTGTAAGAGAATCAACCACCGAAAGAATGAGCAACAATTTAGAATGCCAACACAACTTTCTTCCTAAAAATTTCAAGTCAATGAAAAATCACTTAAGATCCTGAGATACACTCAAGGTTCCGTGTGCATCTAAAACCAAGGCATAAAACTTTAAGCACCTAATAAGTACATTCAAGACACCCAAGATGTAAATATGACAAAATATGAATACTAAGTAGCATAGAACCAGACTCATCATCATGAAGAAGAAATCCACATAACATTTAGGCTAAAATGAATTTCCAAAAATAAAGCTTCAAGTCACACTGAATCAAAATAAATTCAAGCAAAAATATCGAAAAAAAGTGAGCCATATTTCTGAAATTCTCACAAAAATATTTAACTAAAAGAGCCTCAGAGCTTCTCAATCCAATCAAAATAAGATATAAAATCCAGGATTATGAATGGAAACTAAAGTTAACACCAATTCGCAGCCCTTCATGGCCGCAAATAGGGATCTAAGATCACTAGGTTTCAACATTACTTTTGAAACACATATCAATATCCTATGGTTAATCTGGAAAACTTTGAACTGATTCACTTTGAACGTCCCATAACTCTTCTCACCCAGTATCACTGAATCACAGCACCCACAGGACAGATTCCTAGTCATGTGCATATACAAGTGCATATACTCACAGTGTGATTGGATAACATGGGTACTATCTCCAAGTTGTGGGACTTGCTACTTGAGATAGACCTCCAGAGAAAGCTGGTTCTTGCTCCTAAACTACCTGCCACAATCTACTCTAATGCAGGATAAGCTAACTATTCTAATCTAAATTTCCAAGGGACCAGGGAGAGAGAATGCATAAAATGAAAGCCTACACTAAAGCGGTGATACACCAGAAAAGGAGGGTGTGAGAGTAGTCTCCAAATGTGTGAAATACAGAGGCAAAGTGCACACTAGAAGAGGTGATGACAGTTCACCATAATCTAGCAAAATGCATTCACAACAATATTCCAAGAACACACAATGATAATGAATCCCTGCAAGAACATAATAAATATACACAATATTCTTATAGAAAGATCAAAGGGGTAAGAAGAATGCAAGAAAACACAGCAGGGGAAGATACATCCACAAACTTTGTATTTTATTGCTTCATGATATGCACAGTTCAATCTATTACAAGATAAGGGCCTGGATCACCATGCAAGGAGTCCACTACAAGGGCCTGCAACACACTGGCTTCACAAAGCAATTTTGGTAGAGCTTTGCTACCCAAAAACTCTCTTTTTACAATGAGCCCAACACTCCAATTTATAGAAAAAATGAGAAGGAGAAGAGAAGGGAAAATGGAAATCCCGAAATCTGTCCTTCAACCACCTGTAAGAGGCATTAAATTGAGTGAAATGATTATATATTACTTGCAAAAGGCTCCCCATACTGTCCCATGTGCTGCAGCAGAGAAAGAATGATGACCATGCCTCTTAATTGCACTCCCAGCGACCAAATAAAACACTGTTCTGAACCCGGCCACGTTTTCTTAAAAAACTCAATCAATATCTCATCAAATCTGGAATTTCTTGATTTTTGTGCATCGGGCTCGGAACCACGATTCCAACGGTACCAATTTTGTGTGATTTCGTTGAGAAATGCAAAAGTTATGGCCTTCTGAGTGCGGGCAGCTATTTTGGGTCTGGCAGGCGTTTTCTGTCATTTGACGGGAATGAGCATTAACTGACTGGAGCCGAATATATTTCTCTTATTTAAATATATCTATTAAAAATAAGACATTAAAAGTTATGGCCTTTGAAGTTAAAAATAAGAAATTTCTTCTTTTTGTGGCGCTAGAGGACGTCGTGCTCCCTTCCAGAAAGTCCAATTTTGTGAAAATCGGAGCTCGGAGTCAAAAGTTATGGCCGTTTGAAGTTTCACGGGTCAAACGTTGACTTTTCTTCTTGCCTTCGGCCGCTTCGGCTTTTCGCGTCCCACGCGTCCCTTTGTCCCATTTGTCCCAGTGCTGTGAAAATTCTTCTGAACTTCGGCCGAACCGGGCCGGTTCGCCTGTGACACGCGGCGTGATCTGATGTCCCCTTCGGCTTCCGCGTCCCGCGCGTCCCTTTGTCCCACTGGGACAAATTTTCCCTTTCAGCCGGTTCGGCCGGTTCGCGTCCTTTTGTCCCAACTGTCCCAGACTGAAAAGTTCTCATTTCGGCCGATCCGGCCAGTTCGCGCCCTTTTTCCCGGCGTGCAACTTTCCGGACTGCCTTGAAGTTTTCGGCCGATCCGGCCGGTTTGCGTACTTTTTGCCCAGATGTCCCAGACTGCCTGTTTCAACAGTTAGTCAATTTTTTCATTTTTCGGCCAGTTCAGATTTTCGCGTCCCGCGCATCCCTTTGGCCCGGATGTCCCAAATGCTACGCAGACCGCCTGGCGGCCTTTCGGCCGGTTAACGCCCAGATGTCCCAAATGTCCCGACTATTGCAAGGACTAGGACTTAGCCATTTTTCATGATTTTTTCTGGCCCGAGCTTGTTTTTTTGCAATTTTTTCTTACATTTCCTCAGAACTTGCTCTCTTCTTCTTGGACAGGGGAGTTAGAAAAATATGAGGGGACCCTAGAAACATGACCTTTTTTCCCTGAAATCAATATAATTGCTTGGGACTAAAGAATTTGATGCATGTTATCAAACCAAGCCCTTGGGGGTGAATTTTGGATAACAACACTATGCCTATTGATGTCCCTTAGTCCCAACTAAGTTGCGAGGTTTCACTAGGAATTAGCCCTAAATCACTTGATGGTTTTCCACTCCTCCCAACTTGTAACAAAATGGATAATTTTTTCTACATGATTACAAACTTGCTGGGATTTCTCTAGAAGGACAGAAAGTCTATCAGGATTCGAATTAACTCGATATCGACCCCCAGAAGGTTGTTTCTTTTTTCCAATGCCAATCAATGGATCACCTGGGACCAAAAAATTTGATCATGATCAAAATCTACCTTAATAAGGATAGGGTATCAAAAGGGCTTAACACAACATAAACTCATGTTATATAAATCAAGATTTAGGTACTTGTAAAAACAACACATTTTCAAAGGGGAACCAAGTTTTCCACTACAAATATGTTAGAGAAGTTCACAAACATCAATTTAATTTGGCATTCTTAGTTACGAAGTTTAGAAAAATTCAACTAGGAGCACAATGTTGGAGAGGTCAAACAACTTGATATTTTATTATCATTTTAATTTTGGGAAGTTCAAATGAAAAGAGTAAATAATATTTCTTCATACACAACCCAAAAGGCAATTTTCAAAAAAGTCAGGTTTTCTTAGACTCAAAAGCATGTTAGGTTTATAGTTCATGTCTTAAGTTTTCTAGTGTGCCCAATGGTACAAGCTTTAAACCCATGGCTCTGATACCAAGTGTGACACCCGCTAAAACAACCCACTTGTGACTCAAGAACAACCTAGGATTAGTTAGGAAAAAATTATCCAAATAAGTTTCTTTGTTGGAAAAGAGTTTACAACCAAATCTTACAAGGTCCACACAAGTCCAACAAAAGTTCTTTAATCAAAATACAATTCCAGATTCAAAAATTCTAATAATACACTAGAAATTTTTTTTTAGGGTTCTCACCTACTGCTTAATTAGATGAATTAAATACATCCTATTAGAGTGTTAAGGGTAGAAAGAATTTGGATTTCTCTCTAATCTATAACTCTCTCATTATTAGAAGATTCAATTAAGTTAAGAGGGGGAATTCTTCACTATACCCACTCTCTAATAGGGTTTAAAGAATTCAACTTGATTTTACCTCAAAATTAATGCATTCAAAATTTCCTTTAAATCATTCCCATTGGATAGGAAATTTCCTCACCTTATCAATCTGATATAAAATAAGTCCTCCTAACTCATATTTTCAAGTTATGGGCCGGCGGGCCTTAGGGTGAATTTTTTTTCCCAAGAGCGGGCTTACGGAACCCAATTGGTTGAAAATTATTGCCCAAGGGTGGGTTGGCGGGCCATGGGGTCACCTTTGGAAAATATTTAAATTTTATGCATGGGTGGGAAAAAAAATAACATTTGTGCCCCTGGTCCTTGGGGAGAAAAATAGAATTTTTAGTAAACCCTCTACATTTTTATGTGTGCATCTGAACAAAGGAATCAGGAAACAACTCGGCATTTATCCGTGGGAGAGTTTTCCTAAATTTTCAAGGTCCAAGGGGGAGAAAAGCCCACCTTTGCACCTGCACTCACCATGAGTCCGCAAGGGGACCCATGGCATCTCCTAAGCCAATGTCAGGGAAATGGGGCTTGTGGGATTCAATCATTTTTAACACTCCGAAGGGCCAAAAAGGGTAACATTATGATTATCCGCCAACACCCTCGCGATGCCACATGGAAGCTCCTGATTGGCTGCGGCCGGTGGGCAAAATTTAGAAAATTTTCCCTTTTTTTGAAATGCAAAAAGGATAAAAAGGATCCATTCCTCCGCCATAGCCTTAGATTATGGATGGCATAGGTTTTTTGGCCTGGGACTAGAGTGGGGGGGTAGGGAAAATTTAGAAAATTTTCCCAAACTTTTTCTGAAGGCGGTAAGTTAAAAAGGGATCTGCCCCTTGAGAGATGGTCCAACACCTTGTGGTACCACATGGAAGCCTCTGATTGGCTGTGGCCATGGCGGGGAAAATTTTGAAAAAATTTTGGAAAAATAGTTACTAAGCGAAGGGAAAAATTCAGGCCCGCAAATTTGCAAGGAAAATTTTTCCAGAAAGCTCTTGATGCCAATGCAAGAAAATGGAAGACTCATTAACTTTTGATAGACATCTCTGAGATTTTAGGAAAGAGGACAATTTCATGAAAATATCTCAACTTCCACATTTGCATCATTAATTCCATCCATAAATTTTGATCAAATTTTTCATTCAATTCTCCATCAACGGAAAAACCGACATGGAGGCTTTTACAGTGCAAAAATGGTAGCATTTTAACTTTAAGTTGTTTCCCAATTTGTTCTTGTCCCAATTCTCATCACATGTCAAACAACATGGAAGATTTTCTATTGAGGCTCAGGATGAAAACTAGTTTTATGAAAATTGGTTTGAGTATTATTTTTGGTTGGGAGCAAGGGTACTGCAAAACGTTTTGATAATTTTGAAGTTTGTATGAATTTTGAAATGTTTTTAGATAAAAGAAATTGATGGTTTGTTATGTGCATTCCATGGGGAACATTTTCCCAGTTCAATTGAAAACAAGTATTCATGATTCTTGTTGCAAAAGGTCTATTTTCCTTGTGCATTTTAAGTATTATAATTTCTAAGACATTAAGCTTGAATTCATGGTTGATCTAATTAAAACTCATTAAAGGATTGTGTTATCCTTTTCTGGATTTCCAAGTATTCAGATATGAAATTAGTAGAATACATTTATTGATCAAAAACAAAGAGCCAAACTAAATAACAGAGTAATATCCACATTTCTTCATACGATTATTCTTTTTTTTCATTTTCCAACAGAGAGCTTTAAATCATTCAACTTCCCATGATCCTTCAAATGAAAGTGAAATATCATTTGAACAAAGTTATTACCACTTCTATCTATATTATATCTAATAAAACTTTACAACTTCAACTCCTTCTATTACATTCCAAAAATCATACAATAAATACAGGACAGTATATTACTTTTATTCTCAAAGTGTTTCACTTTTCCATAAATAGGGAACTCTTGAATGCTAACCACAAATTTCCAATGGACTTGCATCCACATCCCACAAGGGAAAATACTTCCAAATATTAATTCAAATGAACTCAAGAACTTCCTTTCCATTCTCCCTTCAAAATACAATATACAAAATATAATCATTCTTCCACATTTGGATTCCAAAAAATAGAATACAGAGTATAAGCTCTTTTACATTTCAAATTTCAAGCTTTCATAACCCATACAAACCATCTTTCCATTACAAATAATAGAACAAGATCATCCACTTCAAGTGGGAAAGGGTTACAATAAGATTTCATTTCACAAGGGATTGTCAAATTGTCTTCTTTCTCAGCTCTAGAACAAGTCAAGATGAAGATTTCTCATTCTCCAATTTTGATCACAACAAAAGAGGGGAAAGGCAACGCTCTCCACCCAACCAAGACATCCAATGAAAAGGAGAATCCATCCTTCTTCATTGGGCCTCCGAGCCCCAACCATAATGCAATAAATGATGTGATCCAACTCATGGCAACAACAGGCTTCCACAAAACTCAAGCAACATTTCACAATAAAACATAATCCACAACAGAATGTAGTTTACAACTACATTAACTTCATGAAAAACATTACTAAGGCTTCATCAAGCAAGCCAAAGGAGCAAGAAACTATGGGGGATGCTTCTTATGCCTCCCAAAAGGGAAATGGGTATCACTGTCTGTCAATTACAAATTGCCAAAATATAGTATAGCTGAAACGCTGACAATCCTTATTCCTCCTCCATCAGTACCCCTTATTCCTCACATTTCCTTATGCCTCCCATGAAGGAGATCATTCAAGGACAATATCCTACACTTCATGACATCCCTATGGAACCAAGGTTAGAAGATATGAATCTTCCATGTTCTTCATAGGAGGAGGAAGAAAAAGAGCATGAGGATCCCATCTGTCTCACATCACTCACCCAAGAATGTCTGCAGGAAGACTCCATTATTGGAGTTGAAGTTCAGAGAAATGGGCACATCCATAGGCCCAAATCATGCCCTATCAGGTACTTGGATTCATTGGAACTATAGGGAGAAGCCAAAACTAGTCATGCCTGCTTCAGGACATGAGGATGAGCTCCAAAGTACCAAGGATCAAATATATTGCCTCTTTGATCCAAATGAAGAGAAACTAAAAGAGGCAATTTGTCTTCTCCAGTTGACACCTTGATGATTTGGGTGGAGGACCAGCTTATAGTCAGTTTCTCACTCATACAAGAAGCCATATTCAGTGTCAAATCATTTGCATGGTTGTCCCTCTTGAGAAAGGGAAGCTACTTCTCCCTACCAATTATTTGCAGGATTTGTTTGAGTCCCCTTTCTCTCTAGTTAGCGTAGTATAGGAGTAGGTTTGTTTTCAACAGAAGAAGTGCTTGTGCACACTCTGCATATTCCACTTGGGGTGTGTTTGATTTCTAGTTTTGTACATAGTGTGTTTTGGTATTTTATTTCTCATGCATAGGAAATTAGAAGTAGCATTTGGTGAGGACAACTCTAGTTCTAACTGTTTCTAAGTGGCTCAGGGATCATTATTTTCAAAGTTCAGATCAGATTTGTTTTTACCAGGAAGACTCCATGCCAACGGATGCTTCAAGGCAACTAAGCATTTCACCTAGCAGGAAGCTGATCCCCATGAGTCACCAAATTGTTGACCAAAATAAGCTCACACTTATTTTGGGTCAACTAACACCATTTTCCCCCCTTTTGTGCTAAGCACTTAAGGCCCCCTGAAAGCATTTCCATCAGATAGGAAATTTCTTCCCCTTTCCAGAGATATAAAGAAGTCCTTCTAACTCATATTTCATAAGTAACGGGTCGGTGGGCCTTGGAAAGATTTTTTCCAAAAGTGGGCTGGCAGGCCTAGGGAATAATTTTTGCAAATGGAAAATGTGAACTAGCGTTGGTTGGCGAGAGATACTTTTGCATTTTTTGCAAAAAGAAAAAAGGTAATTGTGGACCCATGGACCCGATTTTTGTCTCGATCTAGCTGCCACATGTCCCAATCAAAAGGGAGACCCATTTTTTAAATTTTTTTCCAATCCATTTGTACAAAATCGATGCGAAACTTCAAAGGGGCATATCTTTCAACCCAGGGCTTGAAATATTGCAAATCTGACACCATTGGAAGCGTCTTGACATCCTCTACACCATGGAATGATAGAAAATCATTTTTTTTAGGCCTTGGTAGATGAAACACAAATAAAATTCTTCTAGTCCATTAACGTAGAATCCAAACTCTTCAACTACCAGATCTGATTCGATTCGATCCGGTGGGGAATCAAAAGTGACATATTGTGGGCAGATCTGTAGAAGGCATTGATTTTTAGTGGTTGAGCTTTCAAAATGGTATTCAATGTGTATCTCAGAGTGGTTGGAGTAGGATTCGATTCTTTCCTTCTTCTCTCTCTCATTCTTCTATATATTATAACAGAGGCATCATTTCGAGAAATTAATTAGTCATTCATTTTTCTTATCTGCATCTCCCTTCTTTTCTTCCCTAGGGTCGAAATGGAGTTTGAACCTCTTCCCATGCTCTGTAAATGGAATTTTTTCCTCTTGTCTGTATATGATGATCTATGCAAACTCTAAAGCAATAAAAATTGGGTTTTGTGATGCATTTTTCCATCCTTGCTCATTTCCGGTTGTCTCTTTTTTCCTCTCTTCATTGCATGGGTATCTGTGCATGTTTTGAATGTTCACTTGCAGACTTAGGAGCTACGTTCATGGGGTTTTGGAACATTTTCTGTGTGAATCTAATCTATGGTTTGTGATGCTGTTATCCATCCTTTCCATTTCTCACCTCTCTTTGTTCCATGGCAGTTTGGTATTTGATCAGCATTTTCCTTCTATGGTGTATCATCATTTTAGTGTAGTCTTTGTTTTTCCTTGTTTTATTTCTCTCCTTTTCTCCTTGGAAGTTATATTAGGATTAGATTAGCTTTGTTGCACTGGAATAGCTTATGGCAGGTAGATTAGGAAGAGGAACCAGCCTTCTTAGGAGGGGCATTCCAATTTTAGAGTCCCACAACATGGGGAATGATCTAATGTTATGCAAATCACACCAAATGACCCTACCTTAGAAAAGTAGATCCATAACTCATTTGGGGGTGATGTGATTTCACACTAACAACCACCCCATAGCAAGTAAATAAATGCAAGATATTTATTTGTAAGGTGGAACCCAAATACCAACTCCCTCCTCCTTTATACCTCCCTAAAAAACACTTGTGTCTCCTACAAAATAAACCCCATAGTCTTCTCCTACACCATCCCTAAGCCATCTACCCAACCATCCCAAAAATAAAAAACACATTCAAACATTCAACCATTCACATATGCATAAAAATAAAGGAAGAGCATTTCAAGATCCAAGATCCTACCTCTCCATAATGGAGTTTTGTTCTAAGGTTGTAAAATAGCTAGCTTTAGAATGCAAAACAATCCAAGAGATCAGCAAATCTACAAGTATGAAACAATATCCAATCTTCCTTCAAATTTACAAGAGCTCAAACACCCCAAAACAAGTCACCTCAAAATGAAGTGATGAAAGTGAAGCAACCCAAAAACAATCTAAGGAATTCGAATATATAGAAGAGGGAAGAAAAGAGGATGAGGTGGATCCATGTAGGATGCCACTTCACACATCCTCAACTCCACCTCATAAGTCAACTTCAATCTCCAAGGCATAATAATTAAGTAGGTGAATAATATGACATCTTTACTTACACACTCAAATCAAGCCCACACCCCATAAGGACATGTTTATCCCAAAAACAAGATAAAAGTGCAATTAAAACATACAACTTGACTTACAAAAATGCATAATAAAGGCTAATTTTAACTCTCCAACCATAGGTAAGGTTGGTATGTAAATTTAAGAGGTATGGGACAAGTTTAACTTGTCCCACAAGCCTCCAAAATCAGCCTCTAAGGACAAATTCTAATTTCAAAAGAAGGTGGAGTGTTTCATACTCCAAAATTAACTTCCATATCTCTTACACATTACTTACAACATTTAATACAAGAGCCAACAACTCTAATAATTACTTTCTTAAAACCCAATTTGATTAATTAATTTAACAATATGATTACTCGAATTACTTTACCAAAATTTATTTAGTTAAAAGGGGAAACACATCACTTATAAAACACATACTAACTTAAACAAAGGAACCAAATAAAATAAATACACAAAGTCCCTTGGTCACAATCGAAGGTGATCCCCCCATGGGAATCCCTAACAACAAACAAATACACACAAAAAAATACAAGTCACCATGGTGACCTTGTTGAATTCATCTAGAATTCCAATGTGGTTGGTCTCCAATCCCCCGATGTTTGTTGTGATATTTTATATTTACTTGCAAAATACAAAATACCTCCTTCGACCTCGTGGCCACATAAGAGATCCAAAATGAATATAAATATAATTCTAGAATCATCTATATATAAATCACAAAAACATCAAGGAAAACAACAATATCATTTGTAATTTTATCAACAACTATATCATCATCAAATAATTTTCATTTTCTAGGTCTACTCAAAATATCCAATTATCACATGTTCGAACAACATCTATAATATAACCATGTCAAACAGTATATTAACGTCAATATATAAAATGTCTCTAATAATCAGCATGCATCATATAAGAATCAAGTCAACAATAATCTATGCTCTAACGTCTAACATCATACTAAATTAACACTATAATAATGTCCATAATATAGTCAGGAGTATCAATATCACTATCAAACGGTATCGAAGGGAAGTGGGCACTACAGGTGGCCTCAATGAGCTTTGCACGACACAAAAAATGCATGCAAGGGTAGGAGGAAAAATAAACGCAGGACCCAGGGGAGAAGAAGCAATGAAAGCTAACACAAATCTTGAAATCAAAACAGTGAACGGGAAGAGCTTGCAGTGAAAGCCAAGGCAATGAACGATGAGTTTAGGAATGTAAACAACCATTGAAAAATGTCATTGAAAACACCCTAATGGACAAGGGAAGGGTAGAGAACATGGCACAACACGACCAAGGAAAGGAAAAACCCACCTAGGGCATAAGCAAGGAAAACATGCATCAGTAGGAAAAACAAATGACAACAAACCTTATTCCACAGCCAAAGCAACACAGAACTGACGGAAGGTAAAGTAGGCAAAAACATGACTCAAGAAATCCAAAGGGCTCGGTGAACGAGATAGAAAAGAACTAGACCCCTATAAAAAGGTGCATCCCGATGAAGAAAAATAGAGTAACATGCAACATAAATTCAAAACTAGATAGGAGGAAAGGCATGGACAAGTTTGGAAACCAGAAAATTTAAAAAAAAAATCACTTGCAAACCAACAGTGAAGAATAAATAAACTAGAGATCTAAAAATAATAACTTTCAATTTAATTTAAAAACTAGAGATGAAGATCCAACCTCTAAGTTTAGTAGTGCATCCAAATGTAGTTGTAGCCAGCCATTTTTAGCTTAAAAACTCCAAAAAAGCACCTGCAAATGCACCGAAAACAAAAAAAAATGAATTTAAAAACTCCACAATCCAGAAGGTTAGATTTGTTAATAGGATTCAAAAAACTAAAATCTTGCATAAGAAGCATAAAAAACTAGAAAATGAAGTAATACAACCAGATTCAAATGAGTGCACGATTACCAAACCCAAGATTTGATACCATGTTGGATTGGAGTATGATGATTAACTTGTAAATATGTGCACATCAAGCAAGGTCGCACTTCAATGGAGTTGTGAATGATTCACGCAATAAGCAAGAAATTGAATCAAAATAATAATCAAGTAGAGAAAGACAACGGAGTGTCTAGCATACTCGTAGATAGAAAAAAAAGAGGTACATATAGGATTGTTGTGTAACTCTTGTACATGAAATGTGTACATTAACCCTATTGACCTATTCAACTATGACTTATTCAACCTATGACCTATTCTCACTAGGTGAGATGAATAACTAATTAGGTGGGCAAGATGTCAAATGAGGACAAGTCTAGTCATATATACCAACAATAGGTAGTTTGGAACCCGATTAGAGGGATAGTAACCACCATGATTTAGTAAAGCATAAAAACAAGACATGATCACACATAAATGCATAGAAAAAAAACTACACATGCACCCTAAAGAAGATCTAGGGTTTTGAAATAAGCAGGGCTAACCTACGGACTCTAGGAAAAATATTGGATCAAGTGAAGGATTCTCTTAAATACGTTAACCAAATGTTTTCACCATTTTTAGATTTGATTAAGATCTACACATAACCAAAAAGGAAATGAAATAAAAAGCTACATGGTTTTATTATGATTAATTAACTTCAAATATCAACCATTCAATATCAAAACTAATATATTAATACTTTACAACAAATCTATATGATACAATACAAGTTACATAAATATATAGGGATTTAGTGCACTTAGCTGATTACAGATGATTTTGGGAAATTTTTGGTGATCAGAGTGATGGAAAATGGAGATATGGACATAAGAATACCTCAAAACTAGAACTATGACCTAAAGATGCTCTAAATAAGACCATATAATAGGGACATTGAAACATTTGTATAGTATTAACCTATTCATATAGTCTTGACACTACTTAGAACTAAGATCTTTAACTTTCCAAGTTTTTCGCTTGTCTAAATATACTCTAAATATACTAATCTCTTTGTATCAGTCATTATCGGTCCACATTGTGGGGCCCTCGAAATGCTCTTTTAAAACCTTTCAAACCCTAATCATGGATAGAGAGTCCTAAAAAAACAAACATTAGTTGTGTTGTGGACACACCCCCAAGCACTATTTGATGTTGGAAATACTCTAAATAGGCATCAAACCGCATGTCATTCTCCACCTAGCATGTGATATCTAAATGTAGTGCATTCATATGTGGCATTTATTTTTTTGTAAAATCTTGACTTGAGTTTCTCTCTTGCAAACCTACTTGAGTGGGTGACTTTGGATGCTTACAAATGTGGAAAGAAGTCCCCTAGACCTAGTGGGAAGCTTCAAAATTGTAGATAGTGCTGCCCTAATGAATGTACAGAGGTATTTGCAAAGTTTAGGGAGATTTGTGTACCTTTGTGCTAGATTTTACAATAGAATTCTATAAGAGTGTTGGGTTCTAAATGAAGTGAGATTCACTTACTTACTTATATATTCTTTTGAAGATGATTTAAGTTACAAAAATTAGTTGAGGAGTAAATGACCCAAAGACTAATATGGAAAGTTCAAGATCAAAGTGAGTAAGGGAAAAACTGTACACTAGGATCAGGTTCGTACGACACAAATTGACCTTGGTGTAAATTTTCTACCCTAGAGGAGAAATAAGAGTTTTGTGATTTGAAATATGACAAGTGGAGTTTCTAAATGAATTTCATGCATTTGATTCTCATAAACTATCGAAAAATGAATGTGTATGACTAAGAAAGATAGACAAGATACCTAGAGATGTACATGGTGAGTATGGGTAAAGAGAACTTGTTTTAGCAAGAGAGTAATTTAAAAACAAGTGGTGTCAAGGAGTAAAATTAAAAAAATTTAGTATCTATGGTGTGCCATTAGTGGTACTCTAATCAAAGCAAAATCAAAATACACTTTTATTTACAACAACATGAGTAATAGAATAAAGAAATATCTCGGATGAAACAATGGAGGAAATTATGTTGTAAGGCCTATTTTATGGTATCAAGATGAAGGTGATTCTCTCCCTAAGGAATTTGTTGATTTTTACCAACAAAATGTAGAGAAACTACTATATTAAGTTATTTCTAATATACAATCTCCCAATATGCCTTTCAGTCAGGTAAATAAAAAATTTATTTGAAGATTTCTTTTTTGATTTGAAATCATTTTAACTGTGGACAAACAGTGGAATGTCTAAAAAATAGGTTTTATCATAAATCTTACCTAATCATGTTTGGAAAAGTTGTTCAATATAAATTTTAAAAAATTATAAAAGGGTTAACAATTGTACTTTGTATACCAATTGAAGGTCAATAAGTAATGGTTTTATGGAAATTGTACTTTAAGTAATTAAGTATTTTCATAAGAATATTGACCATTGCAAGCATAAATCCATAGAAGTATAATCTTTAAACCCCACGTCCACTCTAATTTTCTCTACAAATAAACTTTCTTATATACCCAAAATCGATCCACAGACAAGGGTATACAATTCACTTCTGGCCCAGATTATTTGCAAAAATATATCCAAATGATGAACGAGTTAGAAAACACAAAATAAACATATATTAATGGCTTAATAATTTCTCACCTTAAAATGTGAGATATATTTAATACATATTCAATTAACGAATACCTAACCACAACCTTCCTACAAACATACAAAGTATTGTATGCACTAAAATCTACATGTTTACTTACTTAACTAGTTCAAAAATGATTATGAAAGACAAAGAAATAGTCCTCAACAAACAGAAGTGAAGAATAATTTTTTAAAAGCATTTTTTTTCCAGTTCTGCAAAATATATTAGGACACAAGGTAGATGAAAAAGGTTGGTGTAAGAATCCCCACTACAATCATTGTCACACTCATCAATGATGTCATGATGATTTGATATCCACTCATCTAACTTCCATTGTTCAAGTTCTTCCATTTGGCATTCAACATCCCCCCACCATGCAAGGATGTCTTAAGATAAATGATGTCATATTCCATTTGTAAATGGGCATGTATTAATAATGGAAAAACTTTGGATACTGTCCAAGGTAGGTTGTCCATGGAATTAAAAAGATATTTTTTTTAAATCCATTTTCCTCATGACAACATATTGTACTTGTGAGCCGCAACTCCATGATGACAATGACTACCATGCCAAACATAACAAACATATATGTAGCTTTCATATTTCTTCATGACTATTCTCTATGGAATATTTGTAATTTCAACCTATTTACCTTATTAGGTGCAACTAAGTATAGGGGTGATGGGCTTACAATTTTTTATGAGAGTAATGTATACATTGTGAAGTTGATTGGAATCCATTTTTGGGATGTTGTGTAAGAGTGTCCACATTTTATTTGTCCACTCATGCATCTTCATAATATGAAAATAATATGCTATACAAACATCATATCCATGTAAATAATTCAATTTTCAATCAATGTTGATACAAACAATTATTTGCTTCTACCAGAATAGCAGAAATTTAAAACGGGGGATTTTAATATTTGGTTATCTATTCACAACATAGACTTAAACTAAAGTTTTATTTGGATGTACTACATATACAAAATATATGTCATTGGTACATAATTGCAACATTTGAGGACAAGATTCCACATAAATAACGTTAGTCATGTCTAGGAGGATGGAAATTTTTTTTAGCATTTCTATGTCTAAAATTGCATTAGAAAAAGATTTTAGCTTGCACAAGAAACATGCACAATTTTCAAGTTTACACAGTCACAAAATTCACCCAATTGTTGTCAGTCCTTACATATCATAGTATTTTCTGATAAATTGTTGCATATTATTATATTTATAACAAAAACTACATTTTCTGTATATCCTACAGTCATTGGGGTCCAGGAGAACATATTTATTTGTGGTATTCTATCAAAAACTTCATGTGCTTTGTCTATGCTCCTGCATTTTGAATACATGTTTACCAGGGAAGTTGCAACTCCAGCATCTGACACAATTTCTCTATTCTTTTTTGCTTTGATGAATGTTCATACCCCGTTTCAAACCTCCCATTTTGCATAGGCTGGAAGTACTCTGCCAAATGTAAACTGATCGGGTTGGGGACCTATTATTTGTCCACGGTGAAACAGTGGGACTGCCTAATTAAGATATTTACCCATATCTTCTATACACTACAAAATCATATGCCATGACAGTGTGTGCAAATAGAAAATACACTTCCATTATGCTAAGAAGTGAAGAAGAAAATATTAAAATGCATACAAGAAGTTCATTGTGGAGCATGGCATGGATCAGGGTGTTTGATAGCCACTGTTGGGTGGGAGGATTTTGAAACCATTAACTAAATGACCGTCACATGTCAGAAATAGTGCAGGCGTCAGAGAGTAATGAAGACAAGCGGGTGACGGAGGATAAGCCCTATTAGCTAGACGTTAGGAGTCAACTGCCAGGTTGGCAGTCTACGCTGAACATACCAGAAAAATATCTTGAGCGTATTTATTACGCCGATAAGCGTTCCCTCTACCATCTCAACCCTTGCTCGTATTGGCAATGTTTCGGAAATAGAAGGCCCAGATTTGATGCGAGTACATGCAACGAAACACAGATTTAATCCAGCCACCAGTTTCTGACACCTTCGTCATCTCGTGTTATCCAACCGTCTTTCTAACACATTCGTCATCTCTTGTTATCTCAGGTCGCTATGGAGAAACTTGATTCTTCTACTGAAGTGAATCTTTGAATGCTTCATGATTCCTGACCTCGAACTTTTTGCCCGACACGTGGTTTGAACCTGGCGAGTGGTGAGGGTAAACACTTGACCTTCCATCTTCTACGATGGATCCTTGGGCTATTGCAAATGTTGTTACATCTTACTTATGTACTATTAATCTTGCTTTCATAGCCCAACTCATTGCTGAAGTTGAGGCACTACAAGAAAATGGGTACTCTATTCACAAATTTTTCACAATTTATTTGTGGATATCTTATTCAAAATTGTGAATCCAATTTTGTGGACTCCACCCACAATATTTTTGTGAAAGCATTAAATGTGACAAAAATTGTGACAAAATTCACAATTAAATAAATAGTGAAAAAATAAAAAAATTATTAATTGTGGCATTTGTCACAATTTTGATATTGTTACATGTCTACAATTAGAAAAAAAATGTGACCATTTCACAATCTTTCAAAATGTGGTGCATCCACAATTTTAAAATTGTGACATGTACTTTAATAATAAAAGGTTGTTATTCCAAATTTTAAATTTATGACTATTTAAAAAAATTAGTTTTATTTTACTTTTATAAACTATTTTAAATTTAATAATAATTTTTTTTGATATATTTATATTTTCATATCTTTATATTTTACATTGTATGTTAATATTTTAATATAATTTTAAAATTTAAAATAATATATTTTATATTGTATTTGATTACCAATATATAAACCATAAGGAAATATTATATTTAATTAAAAGATTAAAATATCCTACATTACAAATTTAAAATTATTTATTATATAAAATAAAATAATCTAAAATTAAAGAAAAAAATTTAAAATATATTTTAAAAACATTCAAATGCATTCATACTCAAACATTATTATAAAATATTATAAAATAATAATATAAATAAATTTGAATATTTTAAAAATAATATTATGGTTAATCTTTATAAAAAATTGGAAAAATATAAAAAAATAATTTTAAATCTTTTAATACAGAAATTTAAAAATATCATTCATTATCCCGAAAAAAGTTTTCATATAATTTTCATGAATTTATATAAATCAAATTTAAAATTGCAAAATATTCAATATCTATTCTATAAATACTTCTCCATGTTAAATTCTTATGAATTGAATAAAAGATCTAGCTTTAATATCATATCCCTCACTTTATTTATAATTACTCTGAAGTCTTGATATTATTTTAAAAACCAATAATCTTTATAATAAAAACAAATATTAATATATTTATATACAATCTGTAAATTAAATCAAAATATATTTATTATGGTAAATATTAAGTTAGTACAATAAATCCTACATAATATTCTATTGTTGGTAAATAATTTCCAACTAAAAATATGAATGCGGTTATTGAAATTTAGAATTTATGGAAATACAATTTTAGAAACAATTTCATTAGGTAGTTTAGATTTCACTAGCAATAAATGAAATATATTAAATAAATTCTAGAACTAGATGAAATATCTTTTTAAAAGCAAATCATTATCTATATCCACTAAATTTTCACCTATACCAGCAACTACAGAAGTTTCTAAAGAACCTCTATAAAAGAAATAATTGTATAAAAATATTTTCTTTAAAAAATCAGTTGATTTATCTTAATATTCAATGGAATAAATGGGGCCATCGATAGTAGATCTGCAGATCTTTATGGATAGAACTCATCTGCAAAAGATATGTAGAGGTAGAAAAATGGCATAATTTTCAAACACCTCGCATACACATCTTTGAAAACTTAATTGAATCATAATAAAAATGGGAGTAAGGATTAAAGGGTAAAACTGGAAAAACCCATGATTCATCTGACATCTAATTTTCACCCACTCCAATGAAGACGATGGGTGACGTTTCCTATTTATTTATTTAGTTCTAGAAATTTTAGGTTTTCAATCTTTCGTAAGGATCAATTCCTGAAATCATGGAAATTTAGGTTTTAATGTTTTTAGTGGCATGGATTACGAGTTCACAGATAAATATCTCAACCGTTAGATTATTGCTTATCAACGGGGCATAATGTAATGTTATTTGTTATGATATCTTTTAATATATATTTAATGATAACCATCATTATAAGATTACAAACAATCTGAATGAAAAAAATAATTTATAAACATATTTAATTCAATAAAATTAATTTAATAAATAAATAATTATTTTTTATTGAATAGATTATATGTATACACAAACAAATAGGAAAAATAATGTAAAATTATTAATTTCTAGATTACTTTATATACTCAAGAAGAAATAATATTGTGGAGTATTAGACAATGTTTCGAAAATATAACATTTTTTAATACTTTGGTTACATGAAATTTGTTTAATCAATTATATTTTTTTTTGGGGTGAGTTAGTTTACAATTTTAAAATAAAACATTGTAAATAAATTATATTTGATAATCCATTTATTAATGAGGAAATGAAAAATTATAGTGAATACAATTAAAATTACTGTATCTTTTTTATAATTTGAATGATAAACATGGATTATATGACTTTCAATTTATAAAATTAAAATTCTAAAGGTAAGATTTTTTGTCAATAAAATAAATTGTAATATTACCAAATTAAAATTTTATATTTTGTTAGTATAAATTATCAACAATTTGATAGTGTTGTATTATATTTCCACAATTATACATATTTTATTATTTAATAATTATATTATTAATGTGTTAGGAAAAAATAAAATTCATTGAAATAATTTAGTTATGATTTTTAAAATGATATTTAATATTTTGTGGATAATACAAAATGAATGTTTTATAATAGAAGTGTGATTTTCATAAAAGTGGCGAAGTAAATTGGATTTATAGAAGTAATTATTTTGGTTGTTTAAAGATCAATAAATCTTGGTTACAAAGAATCTTTTTTTTCAAACAAAATGCAAAAATGTGAATTATCCACAATAAAAATTTCTAATATAAAGGTAATCCACAAATATAAGTTTACTATTGGGAAATTTTAGTATCATATTTAATTTTTAAAGATAATTCAATTATAGAAAAAACATAACGTTATGGATAAATAAACCTACTTCCAGTAATTTTTACTATTAAATTTTAATTTTAGGTCTTTATAATATCCACATCTAGAATTTAGTTTATGTTTTATTATTAGTAAATATATAATTTACATTTTTTGAATAATATACAACCAATATAATTTAAGTGTGTTGAATTTTTACAATTTTTATTTGCAAAATTTTTAGTGTGTATATGTATACAATTTATATTTAAATGTTACAAATTATATTTGGGTTGTGGTACTCCATAATTCTATTTTTAAATATCTTTATTGTTTGAAAATATGGGGAGAAATCATGATTTATTAAAAATAAAATTTGAAGGATGTGGATATTTCACAATTTTAAATTTGACTTTTATGAAATAATGGAAATATTTTTCAAAAAATAAGAAAATGTGAATTTTCCTCAATGAAATTTCAATAATGTGGATCTTTAGAAAATTAAAATGTGATTTTCATGAAATTGTGTAAAATCTACAATTTAATTTATAGAAGCTATCCATTCAATGTTGAAAATTCACAAATTTTCTACAAAATGAATTTTTTGTGGATAACAATGTGGAAAAATTAGCCTACTTCTTGTAGTCAATGATATATCAAAGGGATTCAATTTTTAGTATTCTAATTAACTAATTTACCAAATTTTCCTGAATATTATGCTTGTGTAAAATCTTATAATATGTACATGATGTGCTCCACATACTCATCCTAAAACTTGTTGAAAATGTGAATTTCATCCAAGTTGATGATGATCAAGGATTTGAGGAAGGGATGCACCAGGTCATCCATTAGTCATATGAAAATTGTTGGTGAATTCATAAATATGAAATGTGAAATCAACCTTTCATATAATGCTTCTCGGGTCTTAAAAGCTATTTTCCAACAGAAATTTTAAAAAAAAAATTCATTTAATTTTTAACTAATTTTAGTTATTTTAGTTTCTCAATTTTACCATGTTTAGTCCAATATTATCATGTTATAAAAATTAAGTCAATTATGTCATTGGTATCAAATTCAAGAGTAAAAAAAATAACCCTTTTTTTAAATGGATGCAATTTTGGTGACCTTGATGTCCCTTTTATGGGGAGAAGGTTTAACTTATAAGAAATTATACAATTAATTCAAACACAATGGTAGTCCATGGAGACCACAATTTCGTCTCTCCACCCTAAGATCACCTAGCTCAAAGATGTTGTTAATCCGCATACTCCCACTACTACTACAGACCTTGCACGATTTTTGTCCCTCGCCTCCTCCTCTACTACCCTAACAACTATACCATTACCTTCACCCCTTATTATTCCTTCTACTCCTACACCACAAGACATTCTTAGCCACCTGCTTCATCATAAACTCATTGATCTACCATCTAATCACCACTCTCTGCCACCTCAACCGATCCACTATTGTTACCCATCGACATTTTTCCATTACCATAGTATTCGAGGGCATCATAATGACTCTTTCTACGCATTGAGCCATATTATTCAAGAACTCCAACAATATGGTATCCTTTCATTTGACACACGCCCTTCTTCTACGCTACGCTCCATTCATCTGGTCTTCACACATCATAGGGGAAAACTCTTGAGTTACCCGCATCTCACCTCAACCACAACCTTTCCTACACTCTTCATCCTCACTTTCTAATCTAGTTGTTGTTGCATCCTCTACTATTCCCCACATAGAAACTACACGGTTATCTCCATTACCTCATACAATTCTTCCCCCTTCTTCCACCCTACTCCATATTTTTAGTCCTAAGCATCGACATAGGCCTCCTGCTTAGACCACTACAACACCTCAGAACCTGCCACCGAGTCATTTTATCACACAATGATCATCTTCTTCTTTACAAACAACATATTGCTAGTCTCCCTCACCTACGCACTTTATTACGCCTCGATGTTCATATTATTCCACCCCTTGTATGCATAATGAATTCATTCTCCTACACAACGTTTATCTCCTATACCACCATTATTAGAACATCCTTCTACGATGTCCTCCTCTCATGTACAGGTCGATGGACATTCGTTTCTTGACCTTATTGGGTGATTTCTCTTTCCTAACTTGCTGAGGGGGATTAGCCATTAAACACCCCCCTTCCTCTCACACTCTTGCATTGATACCTCTCACATTCATACACTTTAATTTCTTCGCATATAAACATTTTTATCATCTATTCTCACACCCTCGCTACCCGATGACACACCCTAGTGCTTTGGATCACACCATAATATTGAGGGATTACCATTTAATTGAACCCCACATAGTACACTACCAGACCTATAAATATACATCCTACATCATCCTATACATACCTCATCTACTAGAGATTTGTGCATCATCTATATCATACACGTTACACTAGTTGTCATATCTTCTGTGTCTAGTATTGCATCTCTTTATTCCATTCCATATCTATAGTATCTCACACAATACATGGGGCTAGCTTTACATTCTACCACCGTTGTATATTCCTAACATCCCAATTGTTACATTCTACCGCACATTGGCACACTCTATTCACCATTTGGTCAACTACATTGCATTTTTCTACATGTTGCACCCACTACCCTATGACGCATTATTGAGGGTTTACCAATCAAAGGGACCTTAGATACATTTGACATGTCATATCACATTCGTCGAACTAGTGACCAATGCTCTAGGCTATATCGTCACTCACACCTATCATCACATAGTGGTATAAACCATAGGTTAAATCACCACTCTTTTCATCTCTTCAACATCATCCTCTAACATTCTCTCATCGATTATCATATCATCCTATACTTGTCTCAATTCCAAAATTATTCCATTATGCCATCATGCCTATAATCATCCTATAGTGGTATACACCTTGGGTTAAATCATCACTCTTCCAGTCGCAAAAGTTGTGATATACACTTTGGCTATAGGGTTCACGCACATCTTCTCCCCATGTCGGATTACATCACCACTCCCCTTACACATTCATCGCAGCACACTAGACACATCCAATACTTCTCAACCATTTCCCAATGACGCACTCTCATTTACAGTTAATTCTTAAGTGCTGAGGGGGAAAACAAAATGAACCTCACTCCATACACTACCATACATTCAGGGGGCACATTTCTCCTGTCATTCCATTTTGTATTCCATTCCATCCATCCATAACATGCAACATTGTCTTGGTAGTATTTACTCTTGCTTACTAGTGTTTTCCATGCTCATTCTATCACACATGTTAGCTTTCTTACATATATGTCACTATCATAGACACATACACATTCACACCATTGTTTAGTGTGATCACAGATACAAGAAATTCACACGTAACCTGGATGTTTTCCTTCTACCCTTACTATACTGGTCACCGGGGGCATCCGCATCTATCTCATACAGGTGCTATTGTTTCATTTTGTACTTAGCATATTTTACTACTTGTTTCTACCCACTTTGAGACATCATTTTTCAATCTAATATGCTATCAGATGTTCCATGCACATCACTTGTTTTGCATGACTACATGTTTCCTTGACTATATGTTTTTTTACTTATCTACATTGTTTTCCATTATTTTTGGGATTTTCCCTTTTCTTGTAGCCATGATGGCCTTGCATGTCTTACGACATCGAGAGTTATGTCCCATGTTTGAAACATGCTATGTATGGTCTTCATGATTTCTTGCATGTTTACACTAGTGTACATGGTATTATTTCTACATTGTCTACATCTTTTACATTTATTTGCATACATGTGTTTGGACTGACACTTTTCTTGGCTAGCCATTCCCTTTTGTGTGTTCCTTGGTTTCTACCAAGAACTTTCCTTTTACCCCTGTTGGGCAGAATTTTATAGTTCATAATGCCATTGGTCTTCTTTTGGGGCTACATTCTCCTTTCAGGTTCATCCCATGTGTCCCCAAAGAGGGGGGCATCATTGAGAGTTTCTACTAACATAGTGTATCTACACCGGTTCATGCACAATGAGTGATTTCAAACTAGTCTATGAAATCCATACATTGTGGCCTCAATAAGACATTGTGTCCTTCGGTAATTATGTGGAGAAGTTACAGGCTCATGGGTTATAGTGGGTGGCCTCTCTACACATCGCCGTCTAGTGCCATACGATCACCCAAAAAACTAGCATAGTACAAAGATCTCTTCAAAAATTTCACCAAAAGTAGTTAGAGTTCAAGGACATAGAACATTTCCTCCCTACACTTCTTTAGCCAGGGTGGTGTGAGATCACCTGAAAAACTCACGATGCTAGAGGATATCCTTTTACACCCTTTTTCTTGACATGGATCAAGTGCACATGTTCCACTTTTCTATTCACACTTTCTATTCTAGCGTATTTTACACAACATTTTTTTAATAAATATATATTTGAATACTTGATTATTTTCTCCTTGTAGGTATGTCATATGAGAAACAAGCAGTCAAATTCAGGGTAACAAAAACAACAACAACAATGACACTGAAAGCACACCACGACGATACTTTCCATACTAATCATGTAAGTACACCACACACATTCAGCAACTACACACGCATTCCACCTTAGGTTCACTCTCATCACTTTTATTTGTATTTTTCATTTCTAGAATCTACACTCCTCCACATATTTCTTTTAATCATTCCATGCTTAATTCTAATCCATTGGTATGTCTTCTTCTACACTCTCTATGGTTATTAACTATGGATCTCTATCTACTTTATGTTACCAAACTTTCCGCTCACCAACATATAGTGGAAGAAAATGTACGCACAAATATTGCACATTAGACAATATTTAGCTCGGTCTTATAGTACTATTTAGAAGGTTGTAAAGTGTACAAAGTACTAATTAATCCCACTTTTTGGCCACCTTTTTCTTATCTTTTATTTCATATTTCCAATGTCACATCCAATGCTTATGACCCCATTTTCTAACTTCCCAAAGTTTTTAACCATAAATTAGGATGCCCCATGTTGTACTTGGGCACCCCAAGGCACCCTGGTCCCACCTAGGGTGCCTCGGTCTCTGCAGAACCTATTTCACTCTTTTTTGGGTCACTTCTAGCTCTTGGTCATCCTTATCTTCTTCTCAATTGGGATTTTTAGGATTAATTATGAAATTATACTTGAGGACCCTATAAATATAAATCTTATAAGAACATAATGCAGGGCCTAGGTCATTACATCCTATCACTACTATCATTCCATATAGGGCTGCATCTGTTCCATCACTTGCATCCACATAGTACCATACATTCAATCTAGAAAGTATGCATAACACACATTCTTAGAGGATGAGGGATTCCATATATTTTCTTCTACTATCTACATCTATTATACCTACTATAGCTCGATATTTCACAAAGTACGACTGACATGAGAGAACCTAGGGAACGACATACACAAACTCACCTTAACTACATTAGGGTCCGTAATGTAGTGCAAGGCTCAGCGATAAGTCCACCAGTTTGGCGGCTGAGGTCAATTTGAACCCTTCTTCTTCTTCTTGTGTAGGGTGTCATTTAGTTCATCTGGTTAATCTAGTGTAACACATAAAGAGTATTCAAAGACACTCAACGATAATGCCAAACTAGCGTTTTGAGAATTTTCACTATTCTGAGTGCCCAGACTATAGACCAGGGAGCCCCAATACACTCCCATGCACCTGTGTCATCTCAGATAACATACATATGCCCTTTGTAGGGCCCCCAAGATTTCATCTACCCTATTAAGTTCTAGTTCTAGATCTGCGATCAGTGATAGTCACCACTTATAAGCTGAGTATATTCCTTACTCTTCTATTGAATATTAGGGTTTGATTTCACTTAGAATAGTTTATTTACATTTATTTCATATTTCTTTGGTTCATTTACAAGTGTTGTAGTCTTGTTATTTATATTAACACTAGAACCCTAAATACCCCATTTAGGACCTTCTTTATTTTTGTTAATCAGTTGTACCATCCACCTAGATTTAGTGTGAGAGGTTAGAGGAGTGGTTATGGAAATCTTCCTATAAATATGTAACTAAATTTTTCATTATAATGTTGATTGAATTTATTTTGAGCGTATGCTCTTCTCTAAATATGGGGTAAAAACCACAACTCTTCATATTCCTATTCCACTCGTGACCTTTCATTTTCCATAAATTAAGTATTTCTCTTATAATATTGAGAAAATACTTTTATAATTCTAAAAAAATTCATAGAAGTTAATAGGATGAAATACAATGATGAACCTCAACAAATAACTAGAAATAAGAGAGAAAGAAGAGGGAGAAAGAGATAAAGGGGGAGATGATGCTGAAAGAATGGATGAACAACACTTTTTCTTTGATGAAGATCAACTCCACTCCACTAATGAATTGATGAAATACTCTGAAGCAATGATAAATTATGAATTGTGACCTTTGAACATGATGAGAAAATATCTTCTAAATAATCCTTGAAAGTTTTCCTATTCTTTAGAAAACCTTTGAATGACGTTCCCCTTGGTGACGATGAGCAAACACTCCTTTGTACATGATACCCTCTAAAGATATTGAAATTTTAAACCAATCCCATTATGACCTTGTTTGAGATGTTCCATGAAGTGAATTGCAGATACCCCAATGAATGCTTTGATGAAGTGTGACATTTCTTGCTTTGCCGACAAATATTTCTGATGGAATGATGAAATTTCTCAATACACACTGAACCAGGTAAGTGATGAGAATTGATCACTCTTTTGATCCTTTGAATAACTCATGAATGAAACTAATTCAATCTTCTATGAACTTGAACTTCATGGTTTTTGAACACTTCACTGATTTGGAACAATTATAATTTTTTCAGTAAGTGGGAAAATTCCCTCTTTTCGTGATCCCACTGCCAGTAAGTTTAGCCTTCTAAGTTACTCTTTGTGTATACTCTTCCACCTAAAACCACCCTTTGTGATGACTTACTAATTATAGCCAGTGCCCATATAGGAACTTACTATTTTTAGTAAGAGTGGTCATTTTTATCCATTTCTGACACTGATCAATCATTCTAACCTTCTCCTCGATCCTTGGTGCACATCGATCTTTGTCACAATTATGCAATTGCTTCTTGTGATGTCTATTACAAAAAATAGCAAGTACCCATGTAGAAGGCTTACGATTTTTTACAAGTGGGTTTTTGGGCTTCAGTTTTCAATGAAACATACTTTCCCAATATGGGTTTTTTCTTTACAATGATCTTCCGAATTTTCAAGCCAAACCAGTTGCTAAATTCAGATATTTTAAATTTCAAAAAAATTTCCATAGGAAACTGGGGTTTCTTCGATGCAAAAATGATGGGGCATGTTTGTGAAATATTTCACTTCAATTATAATGGCCTCTAAAAAACTATAAGATTGTAAAACATGACATGTTGATCCGTTTGACGGTTTGTGAGATATGAAAAATTATTCTTCATGGACTTCGAGGTTTTCAGGAGAGAAATCTTGTTTTTCCTCATTTGAATCCGTATTTTTTTTTTTTTCTTCTTCTTTCAGATCATATAAAATGAAAACTATTGTTTGTATATGTAAAAATGGTGGAGATATCTCTTGAAAAAAATATAGCAGCATTCCAGCAGCATGTGGAGGATGTGGGGTGTGAAAATGAGAAAAATGGCTATCTCCTTTGCTATTTATAACTTCGGTAATGGAAGGAGAGAGGTGGAGCATATTTTTTAGTAACCTCATTTCCCTCTTGCAAATGTGCAATAGGGAAATAAAAATTCACCTTTCTCCTCGTGATGACAAGTGGTAGGTGATTGGTTCGTCGAGAAAGTTGAAGGGGCTAAAACAAGCACTTGGGGGCCGGAAAATGGTTGCATGAGGAAACTTGAGGCTAAAAGGAAGGCTGGGTGAATTTTTATCCCTATTTTCCCCTTATAAAAGGGTTAAAATTTGACTCAAAATGTATCCCTAGCCTCATAGTGACAAGTCGCACATGCAGGGGTAGGGAAGTGAGAAAGGCAAACTAGACAACTAGGGCTAGAAGGTGAGCACTAGGTTATATGGGTGACTAGAAGACTAAATGAAGGGAGGGCACAATTTTTTGCACCTCATGTCCCTTTGGTAAGGTGTAATAGGGACATGAAATTTTTCCTTAACCTCAACTTGACACATGTCTAGGTGTGAAAATGGTTAAGTACTAAAGAATGCACCTTGAGGAGCCAACTTGTGAAGGTCATAACTTGAGCTCCCGAATGAGTTTTCAGGATCCTTATTATATTATTTTGCATAAAAATTACCTTTATAATAATGGTGAGGGTTCATTAAATTTATTATGACTGAAACACCCTAAAAAATCTCCTTTTTTCTCGAGATCACCTGTTGTACATGGAGAAGAACGAGTTGGTCTGAGAAATGCATGGTGTTGGAAGATGACATGTTTTTTCCACCATGTAGGGGACTGAAATATGATTTCCAATGATATATTTTATGGACCATATACTCATTATGGAGCTCCCAAAATCACTCCTTGATGATCAGGTGTGTTTTACGGTGCGAGCTCCTTTGGCCTCAAAAACCAACCTTTAGTGACATTAGCTCCTAAACCTCCGAAACTTTCCATTTTTCCCTGAAATCATTCACTTTATGATCTAGACTCTCCTAGATACACACCTCCATGATTAAATATAGGTCCTCCATTCCACTCTGAATGATGATGCATGTGGCTTAGAAAGGTTGATGAAAATTCGCTTCTAAGTGTGCAAGAAAGCTTGCTTTGAAAACCATTGCTCCAAAATATTTGAATTATTTTTTTTTACCTAAATCACCTAAGGGGGAACTGATGAAACCACATGATGTGATATTAGAAGGAAATACTAGACTTGACACAAAGGGATAGGTTAATCTCTAGGGGGTGTCAAGAAATGGTATGACATGAAGAAATTTGACAGCTAGGGTATAGTTGTCATTTTTTTGGGTGAATTTATGCAAAAACATAGGACAACAACTAGCTTTGGCTTGGCGACATGTTGTGGATTGAGAATAGCAAGGACATGACGTGAGAACTTCATAATCTAAATTTTCTTTGTGGACCAGTGCCTTATCTATTGGGATTTATGGAGTCATTAGGTAGATATGCTACAAAACTTCCCTTATTGAACACACACACACACACACATTCAAAAAATAGAAGGGAAATACACCAAAAGGGAAAACAACACACAATAGAAAATGGAAATTAAATACAGGGGGAGGGATATTTATAGAGTCAGGGAAAGAAATGTACACATACCCAACAATGGGTTTGGAAAAGACATGCATACCATGTGAAACAATGGAGTGAAATGTGATCTTCAAAGTACAAAAACATTATCATCCGATCAAAACATGCCCTTGTGATGTCTTTACATGGCTTGAGAAGAATAAATATTGAATGATTCCATCTTCATACTCATAATAGCACTGAGAACATTCTTGCATCTGATGAAAAAAAATTCACCCTCTTAAATTCTTGCATCTTGAGGCTTCCTCTTGATGTCATATGATCATGAGACAATTTCTCCATGTCTTCAGGAGTGGGAAAATTGATCTCTTCATGGATACAATATTCATCCTTGAATTGCAGCTGATGGAATCATCTCTTATATTATTAAGGTACTCAGAAGGAGTGAGAACAAATTGATTTTCTTCTTACTCAAGAACTTCTCTGAATATCTAACTTTACATTTCTCTAAGTTTACTACCTTCCAAAATAGAGGTTATATCGTTGAGATGGAGGCCCTCATTAATCTCAGGGAAATGTTGCAATATGGGAACATGTTCAAGGAACATCGGAGCTTGAATAATGGTGAGTGTAATCTTATTTTGAATCATCTCACAAGAATCATGCATACCCTCACTTTGTTGTCCAGAGAAATTGCCATCAATATCCATCTACTTGAAGCTCATCTTGATATCATTCTCAAAATTGCAACCCTCAATTTCTTCATAGAGCCATTATTTACCCTTGAGTGTATTTTTCCATATGAACTCTTATTTTGCATTAGTGGAGAATTTTGAAGTGATGGGAACATTTTGATTTTGAACACACTCCCAAGAATCTTGCAGCTTTTTACTTTGTTCCGAATAACTTTCTTCAATACAAATCAGCTCAACATTTTCCCTACTATCTTCCTCCATGGTAGAGACATTGTCTTCAAGATCGGGGAATTCCAAAGGCCTTACCTTATTTTGCATTTATGAACCTCTTCACACTATGTGAAAGAGAAAGATGTGCTTTCATATTCACTCTCATCTACTAAGGCATTGGAGAAGACACCAAGTTCATCAATTGGCTATGTATAAAACATTGGTGAATCAAAATGAGAAGCAAAAATTGATTCCTACTTATCTTGGATTTCCATAGCCTGAGTAAAGAGTTCAAAACAAAGTTTTGTATCTTTAGTTTCTTCTACAACCTTCAAGATGTATTACACAGATTACTCTTCCAAGTTCATTATAGGATCGTCTACATCATAACTAGAAAAATATTTACATTGTGATTTTGGGGGATGGTTGAAAATCCCATCCATTATTGATGATGATTCAGTTCAAACATCCTCGTTTAACTATTCCACTCTTTCTATTTCTTACAAGCACAGATACACTTGATTCATAACACCTCCCGACAAGGAGAAGAGGCCCATACTTTGTGAGAAGGTAATTCCTTTGATTTCAAAATCCATATTGTCTTCCATTTGGTGGGAAGCAAAAAAACACGTTGGGGAAGATTTATGGGAAGAATTTTCAACTGTATTTTTAGAATCTATTATTGAAACTTCTTGCTCATATGAATGATGAAATACTTCATACTTATCGTGATAATCATTATTCTCCTTGGCTTCAAGAAATAAATTTTCCTCTACCATATATTCATCCATGATTGAATTGGGAAGGGAATATTATTATTCGATTGTATCCATTTGTTTATGTTGCATTTCTACATCACTTGAAGGATCAAAATAGGAAGAAATATTATCCTTTACCATCTAAAATTCAATACCATCGGTCCATGATGTAGGATTGATTTCTAACTCTTCTTCACATGTCTACATTCCATCATTAATTGAAGGATCATAATCTGAAAGGAGTTTATCTTTGATCACCTCAAATTGATCATCTTGGACTTGATCATCATTGGTTGAGTTTTTAGAAAGCATTTAATCATCCATTATGTAACAATAATATTCCTCTATTTAATATATTACTCTTCCATTGGGTTTTTCCTCGAGCCAGAATGAATTAATGAATGGTGGTTCAATCTCCATGTCCTTCTCACCATCTTTGAAGGTGTTTCTCTTATTTTCTATAGAGGGTTAAAGAATAATATCTTCTGTACGAGAATCCAACAATATTCTGGGGATGAACACCTTGTAATGTGGAAAATCATCAAGAGCTTATTTAATTGCTTCCTTGTTAACAACATGAAATGATTTCATAAGGAGATATGTGAATTTGTAAAAAAAATTTAATATTCTGTAGTGCTGACTTGAGCTTCATCACAAGGCTTAAAGATAGGATTTTCTTCAATAACATTCAAGAATATTTCACAGACGAATACCCTGTAGTATGAATGATCCTTGAGATCTCCCACCATAGGACAAATCTACTCTTCTTATTCTTTTCTATGGGCTGCTTAAATTTTCTCTTACATTTCTTGGAAAGCTTCAGCATATTTCACCATTTCAAGATAGATTTTAGGGTTTGAATTTACTTGTATAGTATTCATGATTATTTCCATTTACTCAATTTTTAAGACCCCCATTTTATAATTCCTAGATGTAAGGAAATCATCCCAAGGAAGGTTGATTCATAAATAAGAGTATTACCTTTGGTATATTCTTGAGATTTTTGAGCTTCGGGGAACATCTTGTATCTTCTTCATGTACCCTTAAACCATTCCTTATCTTCTTATTCACCGAAAAGTTGTGTTTTCTTTCCTTTTTCTAACTACAGTTTATTTCTTGAAGTACAAGTGTCTTTTACTATTCTTGAATTTTCCTTTTTGCAAGTCAATTTTAGGCTCTCAATTTGAAAAAGGGGACATTACACCATGTAAACTTTGGTTGTGTTTTAATAACATGCACACACATGCTTAGTGGATGAGCGTTGCAAATACTTCAATAGCATGAGTAACTCTTATTGCATCACAACTACAATTGATCGATAATTGACGTTCTTCGCCGTGAGAGTTAACTACAAAATTAAAGATAATCAAAGCATGAATCAAATATATGAAGGAAATACTATACATATTATTTAATTGATTAGTATTCTGGTTCAAACTTTTATAATAGAAAATATTCGGATATTTTACTATCGACATAACCATTGCACCTATTTTTGGTCTAATAATGGTCTCCTCAATCCATGTCAAATAAGGCAAGGAGAAAACTTTTATGTGTAGTGGAAGACCGGTCCAGAACTACGGCTTATCAACAATCTGTGTCTCTCGGCCATTGTCTTCTTATTATTCTTCTCCATCAATCATTGGTACTTCACTCCAACCTTTAAATTTCTTCATTGTGATGTGGGAAACAAAATTGACAGAAATTTCTGCCATGACGGAGTCTCCTCCAAAAATGGTTTTCTTTGAAATCTGAATTTTTTGTTTTTTTGAATATGCATTGTTTTTTTGGCAGAGATCCTTTTGGGTGCACTATAGAAATTATCTCCCCAATGTAGTTTCCAAAACTGATTTTGTTTTAAAATATGATTTTTTTAAAAAAAATGAATAGAATTTTTTTGTATTTTTTTATTTTTTGGGAAGTGATCCTTTTTGGCTCCACATGGGAAAATATCTTGCCACCAGAGTCACCAAAACTATTGATGAGAAAAAAAATTGATATGGAAACTTTGGTGTCTCCACCAATTTTCATGGGGCTATGCCCCTTTGCATTAAATGGTACAACTCTCATTATTGATGTTACTTATGTAATACTAATCTAAATGTTGCCGGTTGGCCAAATAGGTCAGGGATCACACAGGGACACTCTACTGAACCTGTGGCAAAGTGCTTGTAAGGGGGTTCAAGGGAAAAATTTATAGTGATGTAGGGACAAGGAGGGAAATTAGGAAAGGAAAGTTACTGCCGTGAGTAGAATTGTAGAGTTCACACTTAGTAACCATACTAGTCCAACATTCAATATAGAATTAATAAAAACCTTGTTACACACACATAAAGACAAGATGAGACTAGGAACACAAAGTTTCAGATGTCTCCTTATCAAGAAAAGAAACAAAGTCTTTTCCTATTCATTGTCATTCACAAAGTTGTATAATGAGATAACTAGAAGAAAACATGAGAAATGGAAGTAGAAGAAATGTATCTCTTATTTCGTGTGTATTGACATAAAGTTCAACAACTAGAATCCAGAATTTCTATAGAGTAGAAGTTATAAAAATTCTGAATCTTTTGGAATGTAGAAGCCATCCCAATTTATAGAAAATGTGAATTCACCTTTCACCTCCCTCGTATGACTCTTTGTATTCCTATTCCTATTGTGACCTTTTCTTTTTCATAAATTAAGTATTTGTCTTATAATTTTGAGAAAATATTTTTACAATTTAAAAAAAGGTCACATAAGTGAATAGGAAAATTAATAATGATGAAGCTCAACGAAGAATTAGAAAGGAGAGAGAAAGAAGAGGGAGATAGAATGAAAGAGAGAGATGATGCTCAGAAGCGTGGATGAAGAACACTCAATCTCTTATGAAGATCAACTCTACTCCATTGATGAATCAATGAAATAATATGATGCAATGATGAATTTTGATCCTTGAATGCTTCACACCACGAGAAAAAATTATTTGGACAACATACAAACACCCAGACTAATTATTTTGAAACAATGTTGAATGATTCCTTTGGTGACCACGAGCATCGCTCGTGATGATCCCCTCTAAAAAGATTGAAACTTGAAAACAATTTTTCCATGACCTTTACAACATGGCCATACTCAACTGCACTAATTCAAAGGATATGATGAATTGAATTTGGGCACTAAAGAATGCCCATTCTGTTATTTGAAACAATTACCTCGAACCATGAAAATTACCACAACTCTTTTGATCCTACGATTGCACCCGTGAATGGGAAACTAGAACAATCTTGTGAACTTTATTTTATTGCTTCTTGGGACACTTTACTGCACTAGAAAAGGCAACTTACTATATGTGTTAGTAAATTTTAAATTTCAACTTTCTTGATCCCACCGAGTGAAGTTAGCTCTTCTAATAACCCTTATGCATAACTCTTTCACCAATAATGATCTTTGAGATGACTTAATAATCATAGCAATTTCCCATAGAGGAAACTTACTATTTTTAGTAAGTGGCAATATTTACAATTTTTCACACTGATCAATCTATCTGACCTTCAGGTTATCCTTGGTGGACATTATCTTTGTTGCAATTACTTCTTGGGATCACTTATCAAAAATAGAAAGTTCTCGTGTAAGAAGTCTTACTATTTTTGGAAATTGGTTTTCTAGGCCTAGGTTTGCAACAAAACAAACTTTCCCAACATGGGTTTTTGCTTGACATTTGTCTTCCATAATTTCAAGCCAAATCAATTGCTAGATTGAGAGATTTTAAATTTTAAATTTTTTTCTGAGGGAAACAAATGTTTCTTCGTTGTGAAAAATATAGGGTGTGTTTGCGAAATATTCCACTTGGATTATAATGGCCTCTTAGGGAAACTATAAGATTGCAAAAAATAATGCATTGATCCATTTGATGGTTTATGAGATATGAAAAAATCTTCTTTACGAATTTTGAGGTTTTCAGGTGACAAATCTTGTTTTTTCTTCATTTAAATATGGATATTTTTTATTTTGTCTTATTTTATATCATGGAACATGTAAAATATTTTTTTTAAAGAAAAAATGGTGGTGCTATCTTTGGAAAAAATTTGGCAACATATGAAGGATGTGGGGGTGAAAATGTTAAAAATGGCTCTCTTTCGATATATATAGCTTTTAATAGAATGGAAGGAGAGAGGTATGGTGTATTTTTAAAAACCTCGTGTCCCTTTAAAAAGGTGAAAAAGGGAAATTAAAATTTTACTTTCCCTAATGAGGAAAAGTGGTGAATTATTATTCGATTAGGAAAGTGGAGGAGGGGCTAAAATAAACACATGAGGGCTGGGAGATGGTCACATGTGGGTCCAAGAGGAAAAAATGAGGGTGGTGCATATTCTTTTGTCCCTCATGTCCCTTTGCAAAGGGAAAAATAATTGCAATAAATCATCCTTTCCCTAGGAATGAAAAGTGTTCCACATGCAGGGTTAGGTAGGTGAGCAAGTCAAACCAGTTAACAAGGGCTAAAAGGTTAGCACTATGTCATATGGGTGACCAAAAGACTAAATGACGGGAGGCGGAAATTTTTTACACCACATGTATAATTGGTAAGGTGAAATAGGGACCTGAAACTTCTCCTTAATGTCAACATGACATGTGTCTAGGTGTGAAAATTGTTAAGTACCGAAGAGCACACCTTGAGAGCTGACTTACGAAGGTCATAACTTAAGCTCCCAGATGAGTATTCAGGTGCTTCCTTATATGATTTTGTATGAAAATTACCTTTTGAGAAGAATGGTGAGGTTCCAAATAATTCATTTGAAGTGAAAAACCCATTGATCCTGATACTGCTAACTATATTATGGACATTGTTATAGTTTAATTTAACATGATGTTAGATGTTAGATCATGGTTTATTGTGGACTTTGATTCATATATGGTGCATGATGATTATTAGAGACATTTTAGATATTGATGTTGATATATTGTTTGACATGGTTATATTATAGATGTAGTTCGGACTTGTGATATTTGGATATTTTGAGTAGACCTAGAAAATGAGAATTGAATTAAAATTGATGATGATATAGTTGTGGATGAAATTGTAAGAGATATTGTTGATTGTCTTGATGATTGTTGTGATTCACATATATGTCGATGATCTTGAAATTATATTTATACTTATTGGGATGTTCTAATATGGCCACGAGGCCGAAGGAGGTATTTGTATTTTGCAGGTTTTAAAATATCACAACAAACATCGGGGGATTGGAGACCAACCACTTTGGAATTCTAGATGAATTCAACAAGGTCACCATGGCAACTATATTGTTTGTGTGTTTGATTGTGCTAGGGATTCCCATGAGGGGATCACCTTTAAATGGGACCAAGGGGTTGTATGTATTTTCTTTTATTTGGTCCCTTTGTTAATGTTTGCATGTGTTTATTTTGTGGTGCTTTGACCCCCTTTCATTATTTATTATATGGTGTGTAATATTGTGAGTAATCTTGTTGTTAAGTTAATTAATTAAAATATGTCATAAGAAAGTAATTAATAGAGTTGTTGGCCTTGAATTAAAAGTGTTGTAAGAAATGTGTAAGTAATGTGTAAGGGGTATGTAAGTTGATTTTGGAGTAAGAAACACTCCATCTTTCTTGGAAATTCGAAATTGTCCTTGGAGGCTGATTTTGGAGGCTTGTGAGACAAGTTAAACTTGTCCCATACCTCTTAAATTTGTTTACCAACCATACCTATGGTTGGAGAGTTGAATTTAGACTTTCATTATGCATTTTTGTTAGTCAAGCTGAATGTTTTAATTGCACTTCTTGCTTGAAATTAATTTCAGTCCTTTGGGGTATGGGCTTGATTTGAGTGTGTAAGTAAAACTGTCATATTATTCACCTACTTATTTATTGTGTCTTGGAGATTGAAGTTGACTTGTGAGTTGGAGTTGAGGATGTGTGATGTGGCATCCTACATAGATCCACCTCATCCTCCTCTCTTCCCCCTTCTATATATTCAAATTCATTTTATTGTTTTGGGGTTACACTCTTTTGGTTGCTTCATTTTTGCATACTTCATTTGGGGTGAATTCTTTTGCTGTTTGGAGCTCTTGCTTTTGGAGAAGATTGGAGACTGTTGCATGCTTGTAGATTGTTGATCTTGGACTATGTTTTGCATTGGAAAGCTTGTTGTTTTGGAACCTTGGAACAAAAATCCATCATGGAGAGGTAGGAGCTTGGCTCTTGAAATGATCTCCTTTCATTTATCTTATGCACTTAGGAATGGCTGAATGTTTGAATGTGTTGTTTTATTGTTGGCTGGTTGGGTAGACTGCCTAGGGATGGTGTAGGAGAAGACTATGGGGTATTTTGTGGGAGGCATAAGTGTTTTGGGGAGGTATAAGTGTGGAGGGAGTTGGGATTTGGGTTCCACCTTACAAAGAAATAGCTTGCATTTCTTTACTCGTTATGGGGTGCCATAAGAGGTTGAGGAGGCATAAGGAAATGTGAGGAATAAGGGGTACTTAGAGGAGGCATAAGGAATGTCAGGGTTTTGATATACTATATTTGGCGGTTTGAAATCAGGTGGTGATACCCATTTCCCCTTTGGGAGGCATAAGTAGCATCCCCCATAGTTCTTGCTCCTTTGGCTTGCATGAGGAAGCCTGAGTGTTGTTTGTTGTCTTTTATCTGTGGTTGCAAACTACAGTTTTGTTCTGGACTGTGTTTTAAATGTGAAATTGCATGTGTGTTGTGGAAGCCTATTGTTGCCATGAGTTGAAACACATTTCTTATTGCATTGTGGTTGGGGCTCGGGGGCCAATGAAGAAGGATGGATTCTCCTTTTCATTGGATGTCTTGGTTGGGTGGAGAGCATTTCCTTTCCCCTGCCTTTGTTGTGATCAAACTGGAAAATGGAGGATCTTCATGTTGTTGTATTGGAGCAAAGGAAAAAGACAAATTTGACAGTCCTTGTTGAGATTATTTCTTATTGTAACCTTTTCCCACTTTGAAGTGGATGGCATTGTATATTAATTGTGATGGAAAGTCTACTCTATTTTAGCTATGAAAGTTGTATTTGTTTATGGAAGAGTGTATCTTGTATTCAGTTCCGTGAACAGAAAAAAAAATGGGAAAAAAGTTTTGTACAAGATTCATTTGAATTAATGGAAGTTGTCTACATTGGAAATACTTGTGTCTAAAATACAGTATGAAACCTTTGTTTTGAACATTGAAAAGTGAATACGTATGAAGAGATGTTATATTGCTCTATTCTTTGAAATGCATGATTTGGAAATCAGAACTGTATTTTGGATTTTGAATACTTTGATTTGAATCAACTTAATATGTTAGATTGGGTTTGAAATGAAATTCATATTTAAAAGTTGGTAAATGTAAATGGATCAATTCAAGTGGAAGTTGTATAAGCTTCATGTTAGATAATTTTCATACTGGCAAAAATTAATCAAAAAATGAACATAATGACCCTGTAAAACTATAGAAGGAAAATGAAATATCAATTTGATTCTAATATGATCAAGATGTTACCAAAAAAACTAAAATACTTAAGAAATTTCCTTAGAAATTTTCAAAATCGGGTTCGGATAAAAAAAAAATCAGACTTTTACTGTATAAAAATTGGTAAATTTGAATTACAAATCAATCAAATGATTTAACTCTTGCAATCCATACCAATCCAAGTGAAACCCTCCATGTCTGTTTGGAATGTTGAGAAAGAATTCATGGCAGATTTGAACAAATTTATAAGTTTAAAAAGACCAGTTTACATTTTAAGTGACAGGAAGAATGTTTTCTTAAAAATTACCCTACAAAAACTTATCAAAATTAAAATCGTGAGTTTCCTGTGTAAAGAGAGCTTCGAGAGCTTTCAAAAAAGACCTCATTTGCAAAAAATGAGTTTCCAATAAAAATTTATGGCCTTCTAAAGTTTTCTCTTCATTTTCACTTCAAATATATTCTAACTGTCAAATTTAATTAATAAAATATTGGTAGGCGGACCCAGGCGTCGAAACATACCTTTTTTGCACTTTTTTTCAAAAACAAAAATCACAAAGTTTCCCACCGCCCCGCTGGCCCGAAACCTTCTTTCGGGTGGAAAAATAATCTAAGTTCAAAAAAAAAATTGGGAAAAATTTCTAAGTTTTCCCCGCATCCCCGCCAGCCCACAGCCAATCATTGACTGACACGTGGCTTAGAGAGGCATTGGCAGGAGGCGCGGATCTTTTTTTGCCTTAGCACTTCAAAAGAAAATTTTGGCAAATTTTCCTAACTTCTCTGCAGCCCCTAACCCGTAGCCAATGGCTGCTGACACGTGTCTCCACGATGCGTTGTTGGAGGCGGTGTGAGTGTCCTAAAGCTTTACACTTTCAAAAGTCAACTTTTCCCAAATCTCCCCGACCCTCCGCTCCGCAGCCAATGAAATGTCTGACACGTGGTGTCATGAGGCACCAGGACTTAGGCGCGGGTGGTTTTTAATCCCATGCACCTTTTTAACCCTTAAGGCAAAAATGCCTGTTTGTCCCCGCTAACCCGCTTCCCCATGTTGGCTTAGAATGTGCCACGTGTCCCTTGCGGCCCGGGGTATAATTTCATTTTTTGGGCACGGAGTCCCACGACTCGTGGATGCACATGGGGTAAAGTGTGCTTTTCACCCCAAGCGCCAAGAATCCAACTTTCCTCCCCAGCTCTGCCGACCCGAACACCTTTGGGAAAATTTTCTTCCCCAGGCCCACAGGCCCGCCCTTGGGGAAAATTTTTCTCCCTGGGCCTGCCGGCCCATAATTGGAGTTTTATAGGGAGTTAGAAGGACTTCTTTATATCACCAAAAAGGTGAGGAAATTTCCTATCTAATGGGAATGTTTTTAGGAATATTTAATTGCATTAATTATGGGAAAAATCAAATTGAATCCTTAACTGAGTTCTGGGAGTGAGTAAGTAAGAATTTACCCTGATAATTTTAATTATGTATTTTTCCCCCTATAATTAAACCTTGCTCTTGTCTTGGATCTTGTGGAATTAAATACCTTGGGTATTTAATTTTTTGGTCCCTTAACCCTAAAGTTTTAATCAAGGAATTTTTAGCTATAATGTCAATGTAATTAGCAATTAAATTAATCCCTAAGGAGATTTGAGCTAGGTGTGGATTTATTACACTTATTGCTTTATAATGTGGATTTAGTAATTGTTATAATGGGAAAAGTTATTAGTTGAATTCAATTGTCCTTGAGACTTTGGTTGTTAACACTTTAAAAAAAATAAAAAATTCCATAATTGTTTTCTAACTAAACCTAGGTTGTTTTCTTTGAGCTTAGTGTCTACTATGAAATCAGGTATCTGTCATCATTTTAATGAGTGTGACCATGGTACACCTCGTTGGTAACCTTTTCAAAGTGATCCTTGGTGTTTTGGATATATAAAAAATATGGGAATGTCTTAACCGTCCCGTAGCAGACCCCATTGTAGTTTATTTACCTTTGGATTGTTTATAGGTTTAAGATATGACTAGCACCTCTTAAGAGGTCGTTTGTGGTTGAATACTATGTTCACAAAGAAATCATAGAAATAATGTCTGATAATATTATATTGGGAATGAATAGAGTATCCCGAAACACTCCTTTAACTTAATGTTAGCCCCTTTTCTATTAATAAGAAGAAAAAAAGAGTTATTTTGTGTCGGAGATTTAATTTTGGTAACATTCTTTCTCATCTTAAAGATGAGCCTTATGAAGATTGCATGTGTGTCAGACATGTGTTCAATTAGTACTTAAGATTTGTAAATTTACAATGTTAGATAATATAGATGAATATTTAAAGTGTAACTCATAGGATTAAAGGTGTAGTTCTTGAGACAATGGCATATGTCTTGTGTACATAACTTGTAGTTTATTGAAGGAGGGATATTTAAGAAAACAAGCAATTATAAATATATAAAACATGGAATTTGTGAACACTATGGAGCATCTTCATTCTCGTTTTCCTCATTAGTTCTTTTATCCTTGTACAATTTTTCGTCCTTTTTTTAATTTAAGAATTAATCTATGTCTTTTGATGTTATGTTTGTGCATAGGATAGGCCCTTGTATTGTGTTATTAGTAGGTGCAAATGTTCAATGATGTGAGTTACAAGTATGTAGTGGTATCAAATTTATCGGTTGTCGTTACACCTTTTATGTTACTAAATTTTGGTTAATAATAATAATAAAATTATTACCTTGGTTTGCGATTTGTCTTTAGGTCATGAAGATGTGGGCATTACACATTAGAAGGCTTGACAAAGAATTTTGAGTACATCTGTCTATGTTTTTCATTTTGGAATAGTGGTAGTTTCATGGGCATCAAAGTAACAACCTGAAGTCTCTCTTTCTTGAGCAGAAGCAAAATATGTGGCAATGACATGAGCAACAAGTCAAGTTGTATAGATGATAATAATATTCAAATATTTGATATAGATTCAAGAAGAGGCTACAAAGTTTTTTTGTGACAACAAAGCAGTGATAATTGTCTAAAAATCAAGTTTTTCACAAGAAGAGTAAACATATACACACGAAATATCATTTCATCACGGAGTTGGTTAATAGAAAAGAGATATGTCTACAATTTTGCAGATCTTAAGATAAAGTTTTTGATATCTTTACAAATCCTTAAGGAAAGAAGTATTTGAGTATTTGAGAAGTTGTTTGGGTGTCTATGATAAAGGTTATACAAGCAGAATTTCAGTCCAGCTCCAGAGATTCACAACCAGCTCTAGAAATGCATAAATAATATTTTTCAGTCTCATCTCAGGAATAATAAAAGATAGAAAGTCAAATTTAAGGGATAGCGTTAGAAAATCAGATAATTTATCCTGTATAGTCTATTTTTAGGCAAAGAGCAGTTTGCTTTCAGTTGCATGTTGAAGTTTTGTTTTAAAGCAGTTGAATCTAGTTTTAATCTTAAATTTAGGAAAAGCTAATTAATCTAGTAGTTTGTTTGCATGCTCTGTTTTTTGTGTGAAGCCCTCTATATATATGAGGATGACCAAATTGATTTTAATAAGAGAAAGATAAAGAAACGAAGATTTGAGGAAATATACTAAGGAGAGCAGAACAATGTTGAAAGCTCTGTTCTGTATAAAATTGGAGTCTTTTATTCTGTGTTTTTGCTATTCATTTGCCTATTTCCTTCACATACTTCTCCACGTATACTAACTTCAATATTGTAGAAATTCTAGAACTTTTTATATTGATATTGGTATCAATGTATGGGAAAAGGCTGAATAATAGGAAATAATAGAACTAAAAACATAAATCTTACTGCAACTAACGGATTATTTAAGACATAAAACTAAAATCAATCTGAGTGCAACAAATAGATGCTGAGAAATAAACATACCTGCTTGAAGTCGTCCCATTAAATAAATTACTTCCCTCTGTAGGCGCCATTAAAATAGAAAAGAAAAGCTTAAAAAAACTATCTTGTCACATCCATGTTGCATTCAAATATAAGTTCCGGTTTCAAAAGATACAGATGATAATATTAAAAAAAAATGCCAGCTTCAAACTCCAAATTTAGGTATGGTCCATCTGCTATTCACCACGTAACAGGTACAACAAATATAATACCGAACAAAGTAAATTTTAAATAGTAAATATTGCTTGTATTGTATCTAATACAAAGACAAAGGGAACTTTAACATGGAAATAATGTCTGGACTTGTTACAGTATGACTATAATAAAAGCTTCTTTCCAGGAGCATGCGCTCACGCTACATCAAAATCGGTCGTGCCGATGTATATGGGGGGTAAATCTGAAATAAATTACATTTCGCATCACAGCTATATATAAGTATCAGACATCATCTCCCCCTGCTGAAATTCGGATATATAAACATGATCTGTGCTAATTGCAGGCATGAGGTGAGTAATTACAGGGTGTGGGATATTGTTGGAGATTGGACAGCGTACACTAAACTTGGGTACCGTCGGTCGAATGCTCTCATCACAACCCCTATTTATTTCTCTGCAAGCAAATGGAAATGATTTTCTCTTTTTCCCAGTGAGGGATTGCACAACAGCACGGAATTCTGATTCGGTTGCTGTTACCATCGTAGGGTTTCCAATGTGAACCACCTTCACTGTTTTAGCTCTGGACTTGCATGATGCTCCCGTTGATGTCTCTAACTTTTCGGTAGCCTTCTCTGTCATGCATTTCCCTGATAATCTATACGACATAATTTCTGATATCGAATATGAGGAAGATCACTCCACGCTGATTTCCCAAAAAAAATGTAGAATGGGTTAGTTAATCACACATTCCACGATTGTTTACTTCTGATTTTAAGCATTTGCTATCCATAAATTTTGATAGGAAAATGGGAAGGCAGAAAGAAAGTGTGGGGGAATTAAACGGCTGAGCCTAACGATCACGCACGTTAGCACAGCCTGTATCAAAACTCGAACTCACGACCTCTGCTATGTCAGGGACCCCGCCAACCACTGTGCCATGCTGCTTTTTAAGCATATTTGGGAAAAAAGGTATTTGACGTCAGCTGCTAACTTACGTGACAGTTAGGCTGATCGGAATTAAACTACTTAGGTAGAAGAAATAATTTCTTTACGTTAAAGCTAAAATACTTACACAATAATTTGGTTAAAAGTAATATTTGGTTTTTTGTTGGCGAGTCTTAAGGATAAGAATGAAGTATTCAACTAAATTTAGGTCTAACTTTTCTCAAATATCTCTATAACATGAAATTGGATGTGTCTTTTCAGTCTTTACTTCTCACAATTTATCATCTTAAAATCGTAATATGCTAAATTGAGTGGTATGTTTTTTACATGAGAATTTGGCTAATTGTTATTTAACATCCAACTTTCTCATTAAAGTGAAGAATAGAGAGTTTTGTTCTTTGGAGAAGCAGTCAATCTAGCTGTCTTAGTAATGCGTGACTGAATCATTTATTGAAGTTTATAAAGTCAAGCATGCGTAGAAAAATAGACAGAATGTTGAAAAGGTCCTGAAAGACATCTGTACCAAACAAACGTGTCCTTGTTTTGGGTTTTGTCATGGGACCGGGGAAGTTATTGAAGCTAATTTCTCATCTAATAAAAATTTCTTTCAGAAATACTTATAACTGATTCTGAAGTGTGCATCATCACTTACACTTTGGCTTCCTGCCTGTTATGTAAAATCAGGTCCGTAACAGTTTTTGTTCTTGTAGATCCAGGTGCATTATTACCATGTTACTAGTGTTTATAGCCAAGTGTAGCATTATCCAAAGATAGACTTGTCCTAAAACGGAATCCTCAGAGTCGCGAGTCGATTAAAACTCAAATAAACGTTGATGATTATTATTATTATTATTTGTTTCTTTTACAAAGTCCCATCTCAGAATGTCATTGTGTTGATTAAGCAACTCATATGAATGTTATTTGTGATGGTCATTTTGTGTAATTAGATCTTTCGTGTGAGAGAATAAAAACATAATTGGTTTTCTGCGGTTGGATTGGAGTCGCAAGCTATTTGGCTTTCACCAAGTAAATTATGAAATGATAGATGTTGAAGTGTGAGTGGTGTTGAAGATGACATCCGTTTACTAAATCATTCAGAAATTATGAAGTTTTGACATGTTTAAATTCACTTTCACATAGCGAGCCTAACATGCTTGCAGTACGAAAAGAAATAAAATCTTCGTGTCCGTTCACAGCAACTTAGGAAAGAGTAAATAAAGAAAAACATTTTTATTTATTTTCCCCGGGTGTTACTAGTGTTTGAGATGTTAAATGGATCAAGATGGAAGCTATGCTATAATAGTTCAAATGATTATGTATTTAAAATAAACTAAATTGATGTTTGAAATATTATTGTATATAAAAATTAAAATATATTTTTAAAAAATCTTTGTTTTATGTTTTTTATTTATTTTTAAAATCTAAGTGGACTATAAATATGAAAATATCTGATACACCAATAATCTGTGTGTGTGTACATATGCGCGCGCGTAACACATGTGCATAGATGCGTGTGCGTGCACGTGTCATGTGAATATACATAAACATGCAGGGTTGATGATAATACTTTATCAAACCTAAATCCCTTTGATATAAGACTGATAAAATGAGAAGTCTTAATATTCACTCTCCCAAAGCATTTTCGGCTATCCCTCACGCATGTTAGCAGTCCAACGTGAATTTGTGCCTGCGATCTTTGCGCCCTGGTTTTTAAGTGTCTCAGCATCCATCTATGCACTCATAGTTTGACATTTCTAATACACTCCTCTATTTTATCTTCTATTTTGGATTGATCAAAGACATTGTTAACAGTATTTCTGATGAAATGAGTAATAACACATATACGCTTACGCTAATGTATTTGCTACCAACAACACATTACAATGTGGAGTTACCTATATTTAGATAAGGTAACATAATATGGTGATTTTACCTTCTAATAAAGCCAAACTTCTAAATAAACTTGATATACTAGCAAATAATATGAACTCCAAAAGAAAATAGATCTCCTTCTTTATTATTGAATAATGAATTACAATGTTTCCTAAATAGGAAAACAACTCCCAACTCGAGTTGCCAAGAAAACTCTAACTAACTTGACTAAATCTACTCTAGGTGGCAGAAATTACTATTTTTAGCAGTTTACTAGAACATGTTATTCTTAGTAAGTTCGCATGCTTATTCGTACGGGCACAAAAATTGTCACGCATCTTCTACATTCCTAAATTAGAGGAATTTCCAACTTTCTAACTCATAATGCAACTAATAGACTAAAATTAACTAATGCCCAAAAATAGGAAAAAACTGAACTACAACTTAAATCCTAATTTTCGGCCTCAAGATGGTGGATTTAGGGCCCGAAAATGTGCCGAAACTTTCCCCAATAGGTAGGCAGGTTTTACTGTGTTCGTCTCATCGAAACATGTGGTTTAAAAAAATATATGGACTCAAACGGACACCCGGAGCTCAAGTTATGACCTTGTCAAGTTCTTCTAATTTTGGCACATCATTCTCCCCTGCTTGAAAAAAACGCAGCTCCTACAAGTTGTCTTCTTTCAAACTACTTCCATTTATCTGCATCCAACTTCTTAATCTCCCACTATGTGACCCAAGTATTGTCCTCTTGTTCCAGTCCTTTCCAATGTACCAAATATTTGTTGTATTTCCCATGTCGCGTGTCCATTGTTTTCTTATCTAGAATCTGATCCACTTCTTATTTCTTCTTCACCAGAACCTGTTGCCTCCAATCTACTAATTCATCAATAACATCCCCTTCTGCAGCATCCCCATGAAAATAATACAAATATGAAAACATTAAACACTGGAGAAATATCAAAATTCCCTGGCAATTCTACCTCATAAGCATTATCATTTATTTTTTTCACAATTTTGCAGGGACCAATCTTCTTGTACTTCAGCTTGTTATAGGTTCCTTTTGGAAACCTTTCCTTCCGAAGATATACCATAACCAACTCACCAACTATAAATACCTTTCTCCGTCTGTGCACATCTATTATTTCCTTATACTTATCATTATTATTTTGCAGCTTCTTCCACACTTCTTCCTGACAGTTGTTGTATATGTTCGGTAAATGCTTCTACATCATCACTGAATCTGCCATCAACTGGTAGTTGTACCAAATCTAACACCCCATTTGGATTACTCCCATACACAATTGAAAATGGAGACTTTCTTGTGGATCTATTTATGGAACTATTATATGCAAACTCATCTTGTGGTAATGCTAAGTCCCGTTGTTTCGGATTTTCCCCAATGATGCACCTTAACAGGTTTCCCAAACTTTGATTTACCACCTCTGTTTTCCCATCAGTTTGAGGATGATAGGCACTGTTGAACTATAGTTGAGTTCCCAATTTCTTCCATAAAGTCTTCCAGAAGTGACTTAAGAACCTTGTGTCCCTATCTGAAGTAATGGTTTTTGGAACACCATGCAAATGAACAAATTCTCTGAAAAATAAATCTGCTACGCCTGTCGCATCACTTGTTTTCTTAGGAAATAAAATGAACCATCTTAGAAAACCTATCAACAACCACAAAAATTGAGTCATTACCTCATTGTGTTTTTGGTAATCCCAAAATAAAATCCATACTCAGATCTGTCCATGACCCTTTAGGAACATGCAACGGCATATACAACCCTATATTTTATGCATGGCCTTTTGAGACTTGGAAAATTTGACACCTCCACATATCTTACCACATCTCTTTTCATCTTTGGCCAATAGTATTTCTCTGCTACCAAGGCTATCATCTTATCTTTACCAAAATTCCCAACCAATCCTCTGCTATGCAACTCTTTCACTATATTCTCTCTCATAGACCCAACTGGAATACATAGTTGGTTCTCCCTTGAATAGGTAGCCATCCTATAAAAATGTACTCATCCTGGACATCTCCTGCATTGTCTAACAATGGATGAATTAACCTTTCAACAATATCCTTGAAATCAGAATCAGAAGAATACAAACCCTTTATTGCTTCAAAACCCACCACCTCATTTTCCATAGTGGTAAACAAAGTCACATGCCTACTCAATGCATCTGCAACTTGATTCTGTTTTCCTGATTTGTGTTTCAGATAAAAAGTATAACCCTGCAAAAATGATACCCACTTTGCATTGCCTACTATTCAACTTCTTTTGTGGTATTCACATACTTCAGGGCTATGTGGTCTGTAAATAACACAAACTCCTTAGGCACTAAGTAATGCCTCCAATGCCTTAATTCTTGTACAATTGCATAAAATTCCACATCATAAGTAGAGTAGTTCTTTCTTACCTCATTCAGTTTCTCACTAAAGAAAGCTATTGGCTTTCCACCTTGACTTAGAAACAACACCAATACCCACATGTGAGGTGTCACAATCAACCTCAAACACTTTATCAAAATTCTGGTAGTGCCAAAATGGGTGCCTCTGTCACCTTCTTCTTCAAGAACTGAAAACTATCCTCAGCTGCCTTTGTCCACAAAAACTCCCTTCCTTTTGTGCAATCTATTATAGGTGCTACAATACTGCTGAAATTTTTAATAAATTTTATGTAAAATGTTGCTAGACCATGAAAGCTTCTTACCTCTGTTATACTCCATGGAGTAGGCCATTCAATAATTGCCTTTATCTTTTCTGAGTCCATATGTACCCCATCTGTTGAAATAATAAAGCCCAAGAATACCAAACTCTCTTGCATAAATGTGCACTTCTTCATATTTGCATAGAGTTTCTCTTTCCTTAACACTTCAAATAGCACCCTTAGATGCCTCAAATGTTCTTCTTTAGTTTTACTAAAGATCAAGATATCATCAAAATAAACCACAACAAACTTACCATTATACTCCCGCAGCATGGTGTTCATCAGTCTCATAAAAGTACTAGGTGCATTGGATAACCTGAATGGCATCACCAACCACTCATATAATCCATTTCCTATCTTGAATGTTTTTTCCACTCAACTCCTTCTCTGATCTGAATTTGATCGTAACCACTTCGAAGATCAATCTTGGTGAAATACCTACATCCAACAAGCACATCCATCATATCATCAAGGTGAGGTATTGGGAACCTATACTTGATTGTAATTTTATTGATTGCTCTGCTTATCTGTGCACATTCTCTATGTTCCATCCTTCTTTGGTGTTAATAAAGTATGGGTTGCACACAGACTCATGCTCTCCCTTACGAACCCCCTTTCTCACTAGCTCTGCCACTTGCCTATTCAACTCAACATGTAATGTCGGGCTCATCTTATAAGCCGCTTGATTTGGGAGTGAAGACCCTAGAATCAAATCAATATGGTGTTGAATATCTCTTTTGGGTGGTAATCTGTCTGGTAGCTCATCAGGAATAACATCTAAAAATTCTTCTATTAATTTTGTTGTTTCTACTGGTATTTGTGCACTTGTAGGTTCATCCTTATTTGCGACTAGTGCATAACAAAAACCGGTTTCCTTTGCCTCCTTCACAAATTCCTTTCCAGAAAGCATATTTTCAGCCTTCCCCTCTTCCTTAAGAGGTAGAAAAACTATTTTTGTGCCATCCTTCTAGAAAGTATAAGTATTCTTTCCCCCGTCATGAATAACTTTTCTATCAAATTGCCATGGTCTTCCTAGTAGCATATGACATGCATCCATAGGAATAACATCACACCAAATCTCATCCTTATAACTGTTCCCAATAGAAAAGCTTATTAAACATCTCTTATCAACAGTAACTTCATTACCCTTCTTAAACCATGCAATAGAGGTAAGGGTTAGGATTCTTCTCACAATGCAGACCCAATTTCTTGACCATCTCATTTGAAACCATGTTCTCACAACTACCACCATCAATAATAACATTACATATCTTTCCTCCTGAAGTGCATCTTGTTCTGAAAATATTTGTATGTAGCCATGCATCCCCCTTGATCTCATTTCTTAAAGCAATCATTGTCCTCTTGATCATTATATTTTCTCCAACATCTAGTGGAATTTCCAAGTCATGTTCATCTTCTACTTGTTCAGTTTCAACAAGATTTACTCTTGGAGCATCTCCTTCCCTTTTGTGATGTGTATAAATATGCGGGCATTCAAAATTCCGATGGCCTTCTTCACCACATCTATAAAAAAAATGGTCTTTGTGGAGCCTCCCATCCTCTATCACCAGCATATCCTCTGCCCCTAGAAAATCTTCTTCCTCTTTGTTGATTCTAGAAATCTTGTCTCATATCCTCTTGCTTTTCCAATCCACGAGATGATTCTCCCCAATTGGCTAAAACCATTCATCCTAAACAAGATTGAGGCCCTTGTATTCATTCCAAGATAAAAACATCCTCCATGCTTTTAAATCTCCAGGATTGCATACTTATCTCATTTGAATAAAAATTTTAATCCATTTACATACCTTGCAACCATTTGTTCATACTCAGTTTCTTCATGAAAACTCTACACTGAATGGACAAATTGTAGAACTCATATGTGTATTCTTGCACTATTTGTAAGTTAGTTTACTAGATTTTGAAACCTCCTATAAATGGTTTGTGCATAATCCACAAGGAGAAATTTATCTTCTGGCTTCTTGTCATTCTTACTCCACGTCATAATTCTTTATTTCCCCTTTCTTGACCACTCTTTCTGTAGGTGATCCCACCATAACATAGCATGACCTTTCAATTTTATGCATGAAAATTTTACCTTCTTTTCTTTTGACATAGCCTTCCACTCAAAAAAATTTCCACATGCTAGTCAACCAGTCTATCAGCTCCTCTGGTTTTAGACTACCACCATACTCTGAAACATCAACTCTTATCCCATCATTCTTTCTTTCTAATGCTCGAAACATCCTTTCTTCAAAAGCTAATGGTGCTACTTGTGTTTCCTCCTCTTCAAAAACTTCTTCTTCATTTGTATCATCTCCACCTTGATTTCCTCTTTGGGTTATCATTGTAGCAAGCGCACCAACTTGTCTCTGCAAATCTTGCATATTTCTATTCATCTGGGCAATACCGCCTCCTCTTACTCTTTCTTTTCCTACCATTTCTTTTAAAAAATACTTCTAACCCACTCTGATACTAGATAATGTAGCTAAATTCTAAATAAACTTGATATTCTACAAATAATATGAACTCCAAAAGAAATAAATCTCCTTCTTCGTTATTGAATAATGAATTACAATGTTTCCTAAATAGGAAAACAACTCCCAACTCAAGTTGCCAAGTAAACTCTAACTAACTTGACTAAATCTACTCTAGGTGGTGGAAATTACTATTTTTAGCAGTTTACTAGAACCTGCTATTCTTAGTAAGTTCGCATGCTTATTCGTACGGGCACATAAATTTCCACACATCTTCTACATTCCTAAATTAGAGGAATTGCCAACTTTCTAACTCATAATGCAACTAATAGACTAAAATTAACTAATGCCCAAAAATAGGAAAAAACCAAACTACAACTTAAATCCTAATTTTTGGCCTCAAGATGGCAGATTTAGGGCCCAAAAACATGCCAAAACTTGCCCCAACTAGTAGGGCAGATAACGCATTCATTTTATCAAAACATGTGGTTTCAAAAAAAAAGAACTCAAATGGACAGTCGGAGCTCAAGTTATGACCTTGTCAAGTTCCTGCTAATTCAGGTGCAACATTTTGAAGGGATCAAGAACCCTTTACAATTGGAAGATAGTCATCAAAGCACAACACAACAAGAAGAAAAGTGAAGTGTAGTCACTATACCAAACAGAGATACCACCCATAACCCGAAATAGGAAGGGACATAAGAGGCAAAAGAATATTCCAAAAATACTGTCAAACATACTTGACCTTCCTCAAGAAACACTCTAAACCTCTAACGACCTATCCTAGCCCAACACAAAGGGTGGTTTACCCATGAGGATCCCAACTATGGGATCGTAAGCTAAGTTTGAGGAGAGCAATAGAAGAATTATGTTTCTTTTATCTATTCGCGACTGTCCATCCATCACATGTATTAGGATCTGTGTTTTCATTTGGATGGATTAGAAGATGCATTTGAAAGATTTATTTTTTCCAACATAATAACCCCCCTTCAAGACTCTATTTTTAGTACAATCAGAATCTAATTCCAAAGGAATTGGAATCAACCTTGCGGACAGAAAAGGAAACGAGCCCGTAAACCCCACCGCAGGGGGGAAGCATGAATCTCAATAGGTAGCTGAATCTCCCCTTCATCATTTTCTAATGTCACTCAATTTTCAAACGTGAAATCCTCCCCAAAATCCTCCGCCAAATCGTCTGAAGAAGTATTATAAACATTTCCAATAACTAACAGGGTGGGTTGGGAAGCCTTCCACTAAAGAAAATTTTTCATTCACCTTTCGTTCCACTTTCTAACAATCGGAAGCAAGGTGTCCCAAGGAAAAAAATTCCTCCATCTGAAGGGCAACCTTTGTAGTCAAGAGGTTAAGACAAAATCATATCCAAAACTTTGATTTCAGTGGAAGCGAGTAGATCAAGGGAAGTATCCAAATCCACCAAAATGCGGGCATAGGTTGTATGAGTGTATAGTTGAGTTTTAGAATAAATAGACAAACACCTACATAATACATTACCAATAGAAGTAAAACTCTCCCCCAAAAAAATCTACAGAGGATGGCGTAATCGAACCGATATATTCTTTACATTTAATGTCTCAGTGATTGGATTGAAGGATGAAAACCATGATTTCATCAGCAAGTGATGATTTTGTAGTTCCAATAACTTGGAGAAAATAACATTTCTATCTTCAACAATATTAAAGACCACAATAAAAAACCCTCTAGTACAAGGGTAAATTTCCACTTTACCTTGCATGAGTGGTCGCCAGTTAGAGGAGATCCATGAGTGAAGTGGTAGACAAGGTCACAATCCAGTGACACGAAAGATAAATCCTTTCCTTGAAAAAAAAATTATGCATACAACACGGACTCCCTGAAGGAAAAGGAGTGATTTTGGCTGTAATAAGCAGTATAGATGTCTGGCGGTTTGAAGATGGGGACGCGGCCGCAACATTAAAAAAGGAACACTCCTCTAATGGGGAAATAGAATCTCCTACAACATCCTTCCTACCCATTATGTTCATCTCATAGTTCGAGGGACAGAGCCAAGGAGCAGAAACAATCCGACCTCCATGTATAGGAATAAATTAAATAATACCATCCCCCTTTCCATCTGCCAAAACAACAGTATCTCAGCTCAAAGGCGCAACTAAAGTTCGTACAGAGGAAGCTGAGCCACCGAAAAACGATGACGTGAGCACCGTGCGAACCAGAAAGTCCCGAAAAAATGTTTCCCTCAGCAGGAAGGATGAAGTTTCCAAAGCGTCGTCGCCATCGAAAGCTATGCGCCTAAAGGATCCATCAACTAAGTTAGTAGAAACCCTAAAAGAAAGCAAAGGCCTAGACGCTAACCCAACGAATGTCCACTGCCATTTACCACAACCTGCATAAATTTAGGGTAGGGATTTGGGGATGAGGCAGAGAAAGGGGAAAGTGGAGGCATGCTAGAAAAGTTCCGAATTTGATAGCATACACAACATGGAGTTTAGGCCCACACAACTCTTTATATATATATATATATATATATATATATATATATCACCATTGTTTACAAGATCTCTAGTGAGATGATATTTTGTATGGAAAACAAAGTTATTTAATAATGATTTTTTTTAATTATTATCAAAAAATAATAATTCTCTTATTCTCTTTGTCTTCAAACTATCAACATTATTCATATCCATACTACTTAACATATTGTCAACATTTTTGCTACATATTCTAGTTCTACTAATGAAGCTACAATTGATTGTCTTTTTGAAGCCCAAGACACTACTCTTAAATTAAAAGGAAAAATATATCCAGAAGAGCTTTTTTCGGAAAAATATTCCCTGTGCAATCATTTATGATTTTTTGCCTAATCATCTTGATTTCATTTGATTATGATCTTCTTTTATCCATGTATCTCAAAAAAAAAAAATTCCCTACTTACGAGTGGAAATCTTTGGGATTTTTTGACAACTTTTAATTTAGAATCAATGCATACATTATGGAAGACCTTGTTTCCATCAAATACATCAATCTTCCAAATAGTATCTTATAAAATGTTGGATTAACATATTTTCTCTTATCTTCCTTGCACAATTTCCAACTAGATGTAATCGGTGTAGGTGTTTGTTTTATTTTAAACCTCTTAAATACTTAGATAGCATACTTCGATTTATGAATGAAGTTTCTATCATTTAGTCTTACCTTAATGCCAAAATAATAAACAAAACAAAATATGTCATCTTGGAATCCTTCATTGCTGATTTGAAAAACTCAATGAACAAAAAATTATGTGAATCTCAAATCATCAACATACAATAACAATTTCAATTTGATCTTTCACCTTAGTATATAAAGTTCGTTCATTTCTTATCCTACTAAAACCATCACTAAAAAGATATAAGTTCATGAAAATATACCAAACTCTTGGTGTTATCTTAAGACCATACAAAGATTTATTCAATTTAAAGGAAAAATTCCTAATGACCATAAATATCATAATATCGTGGGTGTTACACATATTCTTCTAATAATCCATTCAGAAACACTCCCTTAGTGTCTATATGATAAACTTTGCACTTATTATGAGCTCTAATTTTAAAACATTATCCGATTGTATCCAAACTTGGTACAAGTCCTAAAATATGATTTGAGCGCAAATTAAAACTTTTTTTAATACTTTTTTGTAACCAATATGTGTTTATACTTCTCAATATATCGATGTGCATTAACCTTGATTAATTAAACACCTGATTTATTCCAATAATGTCCTTTAATTATGTAAGATTCACTTTATCCCTCTTTTTTCCTCTATTGCATCAACAACTTAATCCATAGATTTCTACAAATTGTAACTTTGATCTACTTCTTTAAAATATACGAGACTAACTAAAGTGAATAATGTGAAATTAACAAACTTACCTTTTAATTAATTTTCAGATATTTCTTTTAAACATCATCTTTCGAGTGAGTTATTTCAAGAATCTTAAAAAAATATCCAATTGACTTTTCTCTTGAGATGTCTCTAGAGTGATACCTTGTCAAAGGTATTGTTTTTCCTAGTGGATATGTGATTAAAATTTTATCTTTTGAGGTAAGTGGCCGGGAAACATTTTGGTAATGTTGACTATGAGCTATTACTGAGTTCCCTCATAGGAAATGTCTTATTGGACACTAATTATGAGGTATACCAGCTTGTGATATTGATTGTATGAAATGATGGAGATAACAACGGGGTGAGTTATTGTGATGTATTTGATGCGTTGTTCTATTCTATCAGATTATTATCAAATGAAATACTTGTAGCACGAAAAAAATAATTCTTTCAAATAGGAGAACTAATTCTCAATGTAGTTCACATTTATTTTTAATGTTTCCATCATATGATTCTTGATTAATGAACTTAACATCTCTCGTAATTATCACCTTCATGCTGATTGATTTAATAACATGCATTCCTTTGATTTTTGCCGACATAAATACATCTTTCTCCCTTATCACGTGATTTATTTATCCTTCTATCCAAAACATGAGAAAACATCACATAACTAGTTACTCTTACATGAGAAACACTACATAATTTCATACTACAATCCTTTTGAGGATTTATTCCATGAAAAATCATTCTAGAATATAAAATTATTAGATAGACTATGCAATATACTATTTAACCCCATACTAATCTACTAGATATTTTCCCTTCAACATGCGTCTTTCTTTTTTTTAATAATTTTTCTATTTTTCCTTTATGCCAGACCATTTACCTTGTGGTGAAATAGTTCTTAATTCTAGTTTCTTTACAATAATTTAAAAATACATTAGAAATATATTCACTACCTCAATATATTTTTAGGAATTTTATAAAGTGTCCACTTTTATTTTCAACCAATCTTTAAATCACAAAAATATATCAAACAATTTTGATTTAATTTGTTTTATGAAGTATACCCATATCATCTGATTAAAATCATTAAGTAATGTAATAATTTTGTATCTTTCCCAATAGAGGGGGACTATATAAGTACAAATAAGTATGAATGTATGATCTTATTAGCAGAGACCTCTGGTATCTCTCATTACCACTTGCAAACTAATTAAAACCTAGATTCTGTTACATATACAGAAATGAAAAATACAAACAACAGAAAGAATATAAATATACTCTTCAATGGATACATTTATATTGGTATATTTATTAAATTATAGAACATAATAAATCCTCCAACCAAAAATCCATAGAAGAAAAAATATAACAATACAAAACCACTCACTTCTTTCCCTTTTTCTTTACATCCATATTTATCTACATTGGTTACTACTCATATTTCATCTTTCCATTCATCTCTTGCATGTCCTCTCACATTATTTATAATACAACATAAAAAAAAAATAAAAAGTCCTCCCACTAACACTTTCCTAGACTAAATAGGTGTCTTGTCTGAGACATAAATTATGCATATGGTACATGCATGTATGTGATCATAACTACTATCTGCTATAATTTCACTATCACTATCCTTCTGTCGTTTTGTTTCTATTGTTTACTTCTATCCTCATGGTTAACAAATAATGCGCACAACATATGAATCACTTCTAGTTTATTGTTTTGAGGGTTAGTAGCTCATGTATACCGACTTGGTTACTTTTAATATACTATACTATAAGATATTATCATCCTCGAGCCTTTCATGTATACATTATCCTGTAACAAATATATTGAAATACCATATTCCTATAACAATGCTTTCTCATATCTAAATTTCCATACAATCTTGGATGGATAAAATTAAATCATTCTCTGTCAATATAAAATATAGGAGATTTTAAACACTTCCCGTACCCATTCATGCTCAATTCTCATTTGCTTTATTTCTTATTGTGTCTTTATTCATTACACGACCCATTACATAATCATTATGTATTGCTCAATATATATCGCAACTCGCTACACAATGTATATTGCAAAAACCATGGATGTGTGAGAATGCTACAACATTCACACAATTCCATAATCTCCATGGGTTTCAACATTAACCACAAATAAATATGGCATAAGTAATCCAAATGAATTTTGAAAATATTCATTCTTTCTGTATCATTTGTATTGTTCCTTTTTTGTTATATTACACTCAATACTAGCCTTTGGTATCTTTTTTCTTGTAGTACTAATTATACACCTAGCGTGTATTTGATGACCAATTATACATCTCATTCATTAATACATTAACCCATTACATATTCGCAACATCATAAAATCTACATGTTGAGTAATCAAGGTCCTCTTAATAAGCTATCTTATACAATAAATGGAATGTCACATAACAAGAATAAAAAACATTCTATGGATTATAAACAAATAATAAATGGACAACTCTATATAAACCATAAACATCAAACACTGTGGCCCCATCTAGTTTTGCGGAAGCTTTCACCATAGTGGATGGAAATGAAATAAAATTGGTTTCTTTGGAAAAATTGCTGGTCAATCCTGGTGCATCAAGTAGATTTGGTGCCTCAAGGCCTTCAGGGAAAGTGAATCTTGTTGTTAATGTGAACACAAAGAGTGCTGACTATGTTGGGAAAAACTCACCCTGCTCGCCATGTCTCTATTGCATCTGCCCAAGGAGCTATTTGTGGGTTTGGTTTGTAGTAAGGAGCTTGACTTAATGGAGGTTGCACCACCTCAAGAGATGGTGGTTTGAACTATAGTGGAAATAACTAGTATCTAGTTTATTTCAACGAGGTTGTGCAAAGGAATATGGGTCCTTACATCAACAAAAACAAAGGAAAAACCTCTAAGGTTGTTTCCTCTGTTAGAAAAATTTCTAAACCTATGGCTTATGAAAAATCTAACCCTTTAGTATGTTTTGGTAAAGAGGTGGTGAAATCCAAAGCTTTCTACCGGAAATGTGGACTGACATATAGATTCAACAATTTATGTCTGATCCTACCTACTCTTCATGCTTGGATCACCAATCAATGGGGCCCCATCATGGAAGGTAGGTTGGTCATCTATCCTAGTGCTCATGGATTTTTCATGCTAGTTTTGATTGAAACATCTGATAGGAACTTGATTTTGGGAAGAGTTTGGGATTTTGTATCTCACCTTCTTTTGATGAAACCATGGTTCCCTCATTTCAATCTGGTGTCTAATACATTCCATGTTAAACTGGTCTAGATTCATCTTCCCTATTTTCCCCTCAAATTTTGGATGGCGAATTGTTTTATTGTTATAGGAAATACTTTAGGGAAATGTTTGGTTATCGACCCTTAGACTTTTGATTATGAGCATACTATGTACGCCAAAATTTTTGTTAATAGGGATACTTCTATAGATTTTCCTTCCACTATCGAAATCAAAGTAGAGGATAGAACATGGACAAAAAATCTTGACTATGAATGGTTTCCCTTTAGATGAAGAAAACATTTTTCCTTAGGACATTTAGCTTCAAATTTTCATATGGAGAGAGAAAAAGTTAAAAATAAAAGCTCATGGTTGAAGAACTCTAATCCAATTCACTTGTTTGTTAAGAACCCAACAGAGTGTGATTCTGATTTTGAATCTACAAAGTCAATTGATCTAGATGTAGATAAATAGGAAGTGCCTCTTCCTCCTCTGAAGGATCACATACAATAGGAAAGTAAGAATGATAATGGTCCTTCGATTTTGACAAAGAGTACATAGATGTCATCAGGGATGTAAAGTTTTGAGGAGTAAATTGAGGTGATGATTCCAATCTAGAATATTGAAAATGAAAATTCAAACATTGAAAAGGAATGGAAGGTAGTGGATTGAAAAAATAAAAAGCACTATGTCTCCCCTTAAGATTCACTTAAGATCTAATGGGAAGGGGTCACAAAGTTAAGATAGCTATTATTTGGGTTTGGTATTAGTTTGGTTGCTTGTTGGGTTTTTTGTTAGTTATGTTGTTTTGTTTTGTTTGCTATGTTGTGCAATTGGAAGAGGAAGCCTATCTCTATCCTAAATGGCATATATTTGTCTCCACATTTTATGGGGTAGGGTCCCCTTAACCCTATTTCTTCCATAATCAAAAAATAAACATTAAACATGAGTACATAAACACATTTAATAGTAACATGATCATCATATATACATATAAAGTAAAAAATAACCTCAGAATAAGCAATGTTATACAATAAATGTTATTCTAGATAAGGTAAATAAGGGTGATTTTGAAGGGATCAAGAACCCTGTAAAAATTTAAGATAAACATCAAAGAAAAAAAAGAAACAAAATGAAGCTTTGTCCTAGGCCAACAAGAAATCCAAAAAATACACCACCCAAATACTGAGGGTAGGAAAGAACAAACACGAAAAAAATATTCTAAGAGGCAGGTCAAACACACATGGCCTACCTCTAAAAACACTCTAAATCCCTATTGAAAACTCCTAACCACACACAAAGGGAAGCTTACTAGTTACTCTTCCATCCACGGGATCTTAAGAGGATCCATACAAGTCTTTCCTATCATTTTAATCTTCACTAATGTCCAATAATTACTCTTATTGGAGTTCATGTTTTCATCTAGACGGATTGGAAACATGATTTCAAAGACATACATTTTACCAAAATTATAATCTTTCATCAAGATTTTATTTTTAATAAAACCAACGGTCGACCCCGAAGGGAGCATTTTTTCCTTCGCAGGATGAAAACATTTTGTTCCTTCAAACCCCAGATCAGGAGGAGAATCAGGAGTCTCAATCGGTAGTTGAATCTCAACTTATTCATTTTCTAAATGCTTTGAGGGATAACCAAGATCACCACCCATAACAAGCATACTGGGCTGAGAATCCTTGCACCAATAAACTTGCCCATTCACCTTTTATTTCACAGGCTTAGAGTTTGAAGCTAAGGTACCCAAACAAAATCATTTCCTTCATCTAAGGGGTAATCCTTCATACTCCAATTGTTTGGTCGAAATATTGTTTAAAAAACCTGAGTTCCATAAAAGCTAGTAGATTCATCGATGTATCAAGATCCACCAATATATGAGAATAGGTAGTGTGAGTATACAGTTTAGTTTTTGTATCAATATCGAAACATTTACCCAAGGAATTCCCAATCAAATTCAAGCTCTCCTCCCCCAAAATTCTAGTGGAAGGTGAGGAAATCAAACCCAGATGAGCTTGACATGAAAGGTTTCAATGATTGGATTGAAAAAAGGAAACCATGGTTTCATGAGTGGGAGATTATTCTAGATTTCCCAAATATGATAAAAAAAATTATCTCTATGTTTAATAAGATTAAAGACCATAGTAAAAAACCTCTGGAAAAATGATAAATATCCACTCTACCTTCTATGATGGGTCGTCATTATGAAGAAATCTAGGAATGTAGCAGTGGGAGTTCTAGCCACGATCCATTAAACATGAAGATAAGAGATTTTATTGTAAATTTATTTTCAACTTTGATCACCTACGCCCTGAACGTAACAAAGGGATAGCTATTAACCACCTTGAGTGGATTAACTTCACATATTGAATTAGTCACTATAGAAAGAGACAGTTTCATGGGGTGTTAGATAGAGGATGAATAAAGGAGGGAACTTTGTTCTTGCCACTAATCACAGATATCAGATCCAACTCAAAGCAACCTGTAGACACCAAAATTCTACACTCCATATCCTAGGTTCATTCACAATCATAGATGACCCACTTGCGACACTCTGTAACATTATGTCCCCTTTAATGAGATTAATATGCACATCACAGAAATCCATAAAATCTAATCTAATCTAATTAATTAAAATAATAAAATAGAAATGAATAACCTAACACCTAACCGTCACACTCTATTACGTTAACTTGGAAACCTCACTAGCTATAATTAAGTAACTTTATAACCTTCCATAAATATAATTAAAACACCCCTAACCTATCCTTAACCACTTCTCCGCACATAAATAACCATAACTAAGACAACTTTCTAAAAAAAATCTCACCCCCATCCTAACCAATTTAGTTTAGCTCGAACTCCCTCCCCATGTCTTATCCTAAAAACTTTGAAATCCTCTCAAATCGAGTTAGAAATGGAAGGAAAATCACTCATTTTGGACACCTACCTAAGATTTCCCACAATCACCAATGATTATCTCGATTGTTGGCAATCTATATAATTGTGTTTTTTGCCTTCCTTTGGGATGGAATTTTGGTTGTTTTGCAGGAAAGATTTGATCTTTGTAAGGAATTATAGAGGTCACTCATAGACACACATCAACGTCATGTTGCTCCAAAATTATCAAATTGATCATCGTATCATTCGTTTTTATCATCAGATCATCCTTGGCCATTTAATTTGCATTTAATCAATCACGCAAGGTAACCATCGTCATTTTTGGTCTGTTTTGATCATTCATATCAGGTAATATTATTTGTATTACAATCAATATGTCGTATATATTCTGAAAATTCACTTTGGATCATAGTTTTAATTGAATTTGTCCTTGTTTTCTGTAAACTATGAAAATTTACAGCAATCACCATCAATTTTCCTAATCACCAACGATTCCTATGTAATAGTATAATTTTGCATGTTTCTCACAATTTTCCTAATCTTTCTTGTTCTTTCTATTACTTTCTAACTTATTGCCCAGCATGGTTATTTCAGATGGCTTTAGGAGGTTACAATTACCCTGCTACTGATATTGGTGATTTTCTTACTATCTGTAATCCTCTTTACTAGGAGCAGTATGAGCTGTTTCACAATCTAGAGCTTTGTGTAATTTGATTCACACCCTTTTACCATTTAGAATCTAGTTTTACATCAATATAATGTAATTGGGAGGCAATTGAAGCATTATGGGATGCGTATTACGAGGCTCAAAGGCTCCATGAAGACCTTTCCCAGTACGAGCACAATTATGAGGATGGTCTAGACCTATCAGAAGACTACCATATTGCACCTTAATTTAATATTGATCATCACACTAGAATCCCTGCTACCGACACAACTTGCCCATCTCTGCGAACACTCTAGAGGAAGTATCCAATTTCTTTGCAGAGGACTTCATTTATGTACCTGAATCTGACATCACTAAAGAGGAAAGCCTAGTTGAATCTATAGGGTCTAACTTTTCTGAAAATTTGTAAATGGATCAAGAATATGATATGTGGTTTTAAGCTTGTCATTATTATGTATATGTCAACCTAAATAAGTAACACAAATAGTCATGTTTTTAACTTTTATCATATTATATAACAATCTTGAGAAGGTTGTTATCCTTCAAAATAAGTCATTGGGATTCTGGGGACTAGAGTTTTACAGACAACCTACCCTTTTATCTTACTAATATTATAATTTTTAGATGTTATGATTTGTGGTTTTGATTGTAGGAAAAGAAGCCTTGATTTCACTTTTTTTCACAGTGTGCAATATAACAAAATCGACATTGTGGGTAACCCAGAAACCCCGCCATACTAATGTTGATTCAGGTTACTACCCCTTGAGACATCAAGAAAAAAAAGGTACAAACCGTGCTCGACACAACCACCCAACATAGTATAGGTCTTGAAATAAAAGGGTATGTTGCCACAAGTAGGTAGGGGTAGAGTGAGGTTTATTAACCGCACAAGGTGAGTGATCATCCAAAAAAGGGTAGCCTCCATCCAAACCTGCAACACCACATGCAACCATGACATAACTAGAGGAAACGATATATACAAACATGGCGTAATCCTTAAGGCAATCCGTAGAGACCCTCACACTGTGACCGCAAATACCAGTTATAATGGCCTAACAAACTCCACCACGGAGAGGAACGTAAAAATATAAAGAAAAAACAAGATGAGAGACACACCCATGAAGGATCCCATCGTCAGTATCAATATCAGTTCCATCGTCATCGGTGCTTTTAGGTTTACGGTTCACAGAAAGATCCACATGAGCGAGCATCACTCAAAATCCAACAATTTAACATAAAAGGGTTTTTGTAAACCATGGTATATATTTAATAAATGTTATCATCTCCTTCATTTTCTATTAAAGGAAAGAGAACTCAAATACTCATAAAATATAACATGCCTCTTTGCATTTCTGTGATTAGAAGGAGGTGTGATCCCAAGGATGGAGAGGCAAGGGATGTCTGTGTCCGATTATAGTGCACTCTCTCATCAGGATGTAGTCCATCTACAACCTTCTCTGTATCATCTTGAAAGAAAACCATATAGTACATAAGTTAATGTATATTAAACATTCAGTTAAACACATAATTAAATAATACGATTAATTTAATTGCCTCTCTTGGATGAATGTCAAGTTTCATATCTAACCCATTACAAATTGCAAACCCTTTGACACACTCTTCCCAAGTGTCTGTAAATGTGGTAGGGTAAGAAAATGGATCAATGGGAACACTGGTCTCAAAAATGTTGACTTTGACAGTCTTTTGGGGGATTCGCATGCCATAGTAAAGCACATGAGGGATAGCATACAAAAAATCCTCTCTCGATGACTATGTCATTTGACATAAGTTGAACTTGGACCCCAACAGGAAAAACGTGGAATAAAAATATTCTCGCATATATGAATAACTATATCTTCAGTTTACTACCAAATAATATTGAAAGGTGAGTGACAACAAAGAGTTGAATTACAAGTGTAGCTGCCTCCTCTCTCACCTCCTTAACAGACTCGCTTATTCCCCTCTCCTCATGCCTCTCCTCATAATCATCTCTCTCCTCAACTTACGAGGAAGTTTCATCTCCACTGATATTTTTCTCCGCATCTCTGACCTCTGGGGTAATAATATCTTTAATAAGATCAATATTGATTTTTAAATTCCCTTTTGCAAAGTTGATCTAAAACCCACCTCTATTGAAAGTTGTATTGTTGCCTCAAACAATATTCCACATCACTTTCTCTCCTCTCTACATATTTCTCATTGTTTTAGGAAAGAGAGGTGGCAATTTTCCCATATTCTTATGGCTGCGCTTATGTGATATCAAAAAGGAATACTGTGTGCAACCATGTGAGGAAGTTAATTTTTTGGAGGTCCCAAAAATAGTTAAGTTGATCACCCACCCATTTAGTTCTGTAGTCAAGCGGTGACTAATTGAAAGACTCTGTTAAATAATTTTGATAACTCTTATGAAATCGAATAACAATAATTACTAAGAAAATAATATGAAGATTTAAAATTCTTCACCTCTATCATAGGCTCTAAGAAATCCAAGTCAGTGTTCCTAGAAGGAACAACAGATGTATCACCACGAGGAACATCATTCCCATGAGGATCATCTCTAAATTACATTAAAATATAACATCTTAGTATAAACTTGCTTATAGTAACTATGAAGAAACGAAAAAAAAAAACTAGCACAATACAAACTACTTACTGAAGACATGGCTACATCCACTACGTGCCGTGAGATGTGAACTGATATGTATGAAAAGATAACAAAGAAAAAATTATTAGCCAAACAAAAAATATTACATATTATGATACAAAATACAATCAATGTTCACAAATTATTATATTACCATCTCAATTTATTTATATTCTCCCAAAACATAAGAACAAATATTGAACATGTGTGGGAAATCATCAAACTTCACAATGTTATTTCTATGTGTATCACCATAACTCTCCCCAAATCTACGCATTCTAATACAAGATAAATTAAAACATATGGTACATTAACTCTTTTATTTTTATTATATATTCAGATTGAGAGAATTATGCACAATAAAACATTTGTGATAGATATTACTGTACACATTATTTTTCAACATGTTGATTAACACAGTGTGTAGTGTCTTTTTCCAGAGTGGATAATAAATTATAATTTTTTCCAAATATTAACATGGCTTTCGTTTTGCAAATATTTTAAATGAAATTTTCATTTTAAGTGTGCTAAAAAATAGTTTTTTTAGATAAGGTAAATAAATTTTTGTTTTGAAGGGACCAAAAAACCATTTAAAATAATATAGTAATAATGTATCAAAACAATAAGAGTACATTATGAAATGAATATTGAAATTTCCAGTATAAACTCATATAATTATTTTGAATTTTTTTATTCGTAACATGATTATGGAATACAAACCAATATAGTATATCAAACAAAATATGGAAATACATTTTCAAAATTAGTCCATTTCAGTTTTACAAAATATATAATGAATCAAGGTAGGTGACAAAATCCGTTGCAGGAATCCCCAGTACAATCACCATAACACTCATATAAGTCATGATGTATTGCTTGCAATTGTTCATACTTGTGTCATTAATGTTCTTCTAGCTAGCATTCAAAATCATCTCACTATTCAAGGACATTTTTGGATAATCCATACCAGTTGCCATCCGGAGGTGGGTGTATGATAATGGTGATCTCGTGGTACTGTCCAAAGTAGTCTCTCCATCGAATTGCACAGAGCTTTACATCAATACATCTTTTGGTGACTGTGTCTGTCCTAGTGAGTTGTGGGTCCAAGAAAATATGAAAAACCATACCATATGTAACCAACCTATCTTCCACTTATATATTTCTACATAATCATTCTCTATTGAAGATATAAAATTTCAAGTGTTTTACACTATTTAGTGCAATAGATAATCGCGGTGACAGTTTTGCGTAATTTTTCAAAGTTATGCAGCCATTATAAAGATGATCAACAACCATTGTGGGGATGCTACATAAGAACATCCACATTCACCATTTCCAATGATCCATCTCCATAATATTTACAAAAAAATCCACACGAACACCATGCTCATGTATATAAATATATTTTGAAATTAAAATATATTAAAATAATAATGAAAACAAATAAAATATTAATATGCATATTCATTTATACAAACAAAGTTACCAACCTACTAAAATTTATTAACCAATCATAAGTCAATTGTTTGGGTGCTTGGGGCTAAGGAAGTTTCAACGAAAACTTTTATCTTAACATTAAAGGAATCACAACATACTAATTGAACATTTAAGTAATAGAGGTGGAAAACCTAATTATAGGACACATAATAGATTTTTCGGTACGATGTAAAATATTGATTTTCGAAAGGATAAGGGTGTGTTTCTCAGGTATAAGGGGTGAAGCCATAAAAGTAGGCACAATCTTGTAAAAGTTTGAAACAATCATTTTCAAATTTAAAAAAACCATTTACACAAGTTTGTACAAAATAATATAAATAGGAACTATTTTTTTATCATAATAGTATTATTATATTTGATATATAAAAATATGAAGATATGTTTTTTTACTGGATTTACAATTAATATAGACATTTAAAATTTATTTTTCTATATTGAATATTCATTTTAGAATTCATATTTTTTATTTTTCATACACTACAACAATTAATGATTATTATTTTCTCTTCAGATTTGATATTTTAGAAATTTCATCTACCAAACAAATTAAGGAATTCATTATATTATTTTTAATTTTTCTAATCTAACAAATAAACTCTAAACTTCACCCCCTGCTTAAGATATTATAAAGTTTCTATTGAATTATCATAATAACGAAACAAGTGTATGAATTATACCATCATTAAATATCACTATAAATTATACCCTATTAACGTATTAAAATACATCTAAAATTATAAATTATAATTATATATTCAATTAAAATTTAGGTTAAAATAAATATCATCAGACCTTAGATTAAAATTGGGTCTAAAAAAATTATCGTATAATGTAAAGATACAAATGAACTTTCATTTATATAAAAAACTTCCACTCATCCATTCATGTCCATCTGCTTCCATGTGGCTAGCGTGCCCAACAATTAGTGTTTTTTAATGGAAATTTGGTTATTAAAAATACAGCGGTTTTTTTTTCGACACATTTTGTTAAAAAACCCTCACAATCCATCATGAAGACATGCTATTAGGAAGACACAATATTTACAAACAAATAATATATTTATTAAAAAAATGTTAAAGGTTGAAGTATTTTTTACTTTTAAAGATTTAATATCAATATTTGAGATGTATGTACTATATCTAGAGACATTCCATCAACATTATATAATAAATAAAGATAATAATCATATTAAATTTACAATCAATAATACATATTAATTTGTCTACAAAATATCAAATTTGTTATTGTCATATTTTATGATATTGTTTTTTAAGTGATATGTATATTAATATAGAGATATTAAAATAATTGACTACATTAGTAGTATGGTGAGCCCTCATAACTATTAAGCAATATGTAAATTTCGTAAGTAAAGTAAGGATCATATTTTAAATAAGTTGTATCTTTAATACTTTTACATATATGGATATTAAACTATAAACGGTTAATGGGATATTGGGTAACATGTGGATACTTTATCTTCATCATAATTATCGATACCATAATAACAATTAAACACAATGGAATTGTGGTTTTCCAATTAATTTAAAATGTTCATACTTCGACAAATAGAAATACCTAATAGTTAGTCACCGTAAACAAACATTTCCCCTTATTATACTAACATGAATTCAATCTTGGTCATGGATGATTCGAAACTATATAAATGTGGGTCATGGTTGTAAAATTATATAGTTTTTTTCCCTATAATTTTAATCATGTCCAATCTGGTACGATTTTCTATCACACCAAAAGCTTGAACTTATGGTGGAGATGGATCTCATCATGTTAACCAGCTACTCTGCTAACACACCCCCACACGATAGAGCTAGAAGCAACCATGTGATCTCTGGGCCCACCATGTATTCATCCAATTAGGCCCAATGGCATCAGGAGGTAATGACCCCAAGACTTCTCAGAAGTTCACCCATCCCATTACTACTCCAATTCGGGCGCACTTAAGTACCTAGCTCTAATATCAAATATTGTATTTCATTGAGTTGCATAATAATATATTATATTGTTGCTCATTTTTTTGCAATGGTTTATGTAAAGTTATTCTATTGAATTTATTTCATCTTATTGATCATGTAGGTGTTTGATTAACATTCATGTTCTTGGCTTTGTATGATTTTGTTATCGTTCCTTTTACAATCTATGATCCGGATTGCCTTAAACTTACCAGGAAGGAGATTGTGCCATCATGCTTGGAAGTTTATGTTTTATAAGTCTTCAAATTTATCTCTAAAATCTAATGCATATTTCTATTTGTAGTCACTTCATACAAGGAAAGCTGGGTGATTTGGTCGAAGAAAGTTGATGGACTTTTGTTTATTTTCTTGTTGAAGGAAATAAAAGGTGCATACAGTTATAACATATATTATAAAGATGTAGTAGTTGATAATGTTTATATCATGCATGGAATATGAGAAACATTTTTATGCAAGCAACATCTAACAATTATCTAAAGAGGATACAAGTAATATTCTTCTTTTCTGTTTGTTAAGGAGTATAGAGAAAACCGTCCTAGTTTGAATAGAGAGTTGTCTAGATAAAATGATTGAAGAATACAAAATAAGGATTGAAGAATATAAAAACAATAACCACATGATAATTTTTTGCCAAGGTTTATAAGGAAGAAGGATGGGGATGGCAAGGACTTATGATATTCATTTTTAAAAAAAATTCTCTCAATTTCATACTTGCTAGAAGGGAAACATCCTCTGTTGCCTTGAGATGGTTTATTGGGTTAATCATGCAAAATACTTGGGCTAAAGACAATGTAATTGTAGAAATATAAGATATTTTAACCAAGAGTAGGGTTGATGATACTTCAAATTGGATTGAGGATCTCCTTGTGTTTGAAGAGGTAGATCAATTAGCATACCTTAGAGTTGCATTTTTTGAGACCTTGAGACTCTATCCATTCATTCCAAAGAACTTCAAATATGTTCTAAAGGATGATACCCTGCATGATGGAACATTTTTTCCTTGGTGATCCTCTATAAGTTACTCAATTTATTTTGTTGGTAGGTTGGAATCCCTTTAGGGAATTGACTACTGTGAGTTCAAGCTAGAGAGGTGGCTAAAAATCAAAATCTGGAACCACCTCAAGACTTTTACAAGATTGTTGCATTCAATGGGGGACTAGGATTATCTTGAGGAATGATATGGCCTATTTACAGATGAAATCCATTATTACTGGAATTATTGTACACTATCGACTTTCCTTGGTTCTTGGTCATCAAGTGAAAAAAAATATGTCACTTACTATGTTCATGAAGCATGGCCTTAGAGTGTTTATTGTGCCAATGAATCCTTATACTTGACAAGGTGCATGTTATTCTAATTATGGCATAAATATCCCTTCAATTTGATATTTTACTCTTTCAAATACTATGACTTGCAACCTTGTATGAATTAATAGTAACCAATATGCAATAGTTAGGTCTCCCACCTAGTTTATCATTTCCAAAAAGTATTTCATATTTTAGTGATCATGTTCACCACTTGCAATTTAGATGTGTAGGTTTGTGTGTGTATTTCAGTCAACATAATAATTATATCAAAATAATAATGTAAGCTATAAAACTATATACTAGAGAAGACCACCTTCTTTATCTTCAGAGTTGACATTTTTTTAGTTCACTAGGGTACACGAGTGTTTTGTTTGAACTTTCCGATTAGATTACTCATATGTTAAGTGTATGATAAAAATGATCAATGTGATCATTTCAAGTAATTATTAAATACATTTATACATAAATATTAATGTTTTCCTTGGATTGAAATTGTTGTATGTTCATGTATTGCATTTGAAAATTTAATTTCCTTCCTCAATATGCATTCTACAACTCCATAATCAATGGCTTGAAGTCTCAAAAGTCGTTGATAAGAATGTATGAATTCATGTTGTGTTCTATAACTTATAAATGTATTTTTAATGTATTATGATCTTTACAACGTGTGTACTATCAAAAACTGAATTACAACTCATTTTTAAGACAAATAAACTTCCAAACTTTATTTGTATATCTCTAGTTAAAATGATTATTCTTGTTCTCTAGAAATATCAATAAGCCAATAAGCCAATTATTGACCTTAAAATTGGTAATAAGCCAATAAGCCATTATTGACCTTAAAATCAATGTAAATCTTCAGAATATTTTTAACTACAAGACCTATATAAATGATAAGAATTGGAAAGTCCCTATAATATGCAAAGTTTCTTTTCCTAGATGAGATTGTCTTACGAGAAATATTAACTGGACAATATTATTGTTTTTTATTGAAAAATTCTCTTTATATTAGTAATGAAAATTATACAAGGGTAACTGCACACAAAATGGAGGGTGGAATGCAATAAAATGTATCATATCAACCCAACTGTCTGAGAAAAATTGTTTTTGTCCATTCCAATTGGACATTGCATTCAAGCCAAATTTACACAACACTAACTAGTTGAGAAAAAAGTGAGTTTGTTTTATTTTAGAAAATTTTGTTGTTGAAAAAAATGCTATCTTTTTAAATATTTTTGAAAAACACACGGTTTTATTCGACATTTTTTAAAAACAAAGTGTATTTTTGACACTTTTTTGTAAAAACAATCTGCACAGTCCATCATGAAGACACACTATTAGGAAGAAACTCTATTTACAAAAAAAATATGTCTATCAACCCATTAACAAGTTGATACTACTAATGTTGCTAGGGCATTCACAATTTGCAACCACATGACAATGAAACTTAAACTCTAACTCTTTATAATTTTTCATTCCCATTACAAAGTTGATCATGAAAGCACTAATGTTGCAAGGACATCAAAATGGAAATCGCGTGATATTGATGGTTTACTTTAATACCTTCTTGTTAAGTTCTATATTCACTTAAAATTACATCCAAGAATATTTTTTGAGTTAATAACACCAAGGCCCAGACAACATCCATTAGATGTCTTCAAAAATTTTAATTGTGTACAGAATAAGATACATATGGCAATAGATTACATATATATTCAAGTGTAACAAAGAATAATTTTTCTTGCAGGATGAATTATACATTTGTAAAGTAGCAATATTTTGACATTATAGCTTATGATGTATGAAGTACAAAATTCCATGTCTGTACTTTTGACCAAGAAAATATTATCATGTTATCCATGTTTATTTAAGAAATATAATGGTTTATCATGGGGTTATATAGGATATATATGTATGTGAGACCCCTAAAGAAAGGAATTTAATTCATGATCATTATTTGGTTTGGGGTTAACATGGGCTCATGTCTAATCCCTAGTATCTGTGTTTTGATCCTCTACAAGGCTCCTTTCATACCAAACCTATTTGGTTGCACATATCGGGACTCCCCGTATAACTCTGGAACAAATAATTCCTTATATATTGGAGATACTCTAGGATCTTTTGAAAAGTCATATGATAAAATCTATTAGAAAATCCATATAAGCTATGCTAGAATCTTGGTAGATATTGGCACCTCACAAGACCTTCCAAAAAAATTTAGTCTACAAATAGGTGAAAGACACTGGGTGCAAAGGATTGACTATGAGGGTTTAGCCTTTACATTTCGGTGATGCTTTCAAATGGGGAATCTTTCATTTGAATATGAGTATTCCAGACATAATAGAATTGAAAAATCAAAATTTTTAAAGGAATATCTTACTAAACAACTCATGGTAAATTAAGATCTCATTGAGGAACCATCAAGCCCTTCAACTGTAAATACTCCCCTACCAATGAAGAACTAGAAAAGATTCATCTTCTTGAAACTGCTAAGTTAATTAAGGATCACACTAATCAAAATGTCACTCCTAAATCTCCAATGGATTGTGCCTTGTTGTCCCTTGTTTAGTGCCACATTCTTCTTAGGACTCTTGAAGTTTTTCTTCAGGTCTTTGTGGAAGAAGGTAACATGGAATGGATGGTTATGGACAAGAGAAAGAAATGACATGCCAAGCTAAAATCCACCAATGGGTCAGAAAACGATTGATCATTGTCCTTTTTTTATTTTTATAATTTATCTAGGCTGGGGACCCATTGTTCTTACATTGTGTCTCTACTGTGCTCAAGGTGATGGATGGATATGGTCTTGCTTTGTTGCTATTTGTTTCTTTTGGGTAGTTAGGTTGCTTCTTTTCTTGGTGCTCCATCACTTATCCTAGTTCTTAGACCCTTTTCTTTCTACTCTTTGTTGTTATATCTAGGTTCTGACCCCTTTTCTATTCATGGGTTATAGTCCCCATCAAAAAAACATTTACAAATAACAAAGAAAATTATATATATATATATAGTATCTAATTACAAAAGTACCATGGATTTTAATGTGTTATAGAAATAAAAGTGAAAACGATCGTAAAAAAAATACTTTTATTGTAAATGAGGATGTACTTAAAACAAATACTCTCTACAAAATATATTTATTCCTTAAAATTTGCATTATTCATATTATACATTCTAATTTATGGTTATATTCTATAGAAATTGAAAGATTATATAAAATGGATCTAATAGGAACCAATGGATCACCCCACACAGAAATGAAATTTCTAAAAACATTCTAGTTTTTGATGTCTAACTTTGAAAAGATAATTCAATTATGATAGCCTCCAACTCTCTCTACAATCTAAAAAACTAAGATAAGAATCTCTGGAGACTTGTTACATTGGCTTGCATGTGACTATTACCATCTATGCTCAGGTCCATCCCACTTTCCTACTTTCCAAGGAATCCACATCCTATAATCGTGATAAGCACATGTTGTTGGACTCCTTAAAATCCAAAGGAAAAACTATAATCCATGTAATTTACTAACATAATGTTGGTTACCACCACCCTTTAACAATCCAAAATGTTTCCCCATCCCAGAATAAACATCATGTTGCTTTTCTAAATACCCATATGCAGGGATCCCTAGATGATTATGCAAGCCTTATGGAGGAAATTAAGAGGATGGATGTACTAATTTGCACTGTGGGTGGATCACAAATAGAAGATCACTTCAATGTCATCAATGCCATCAAGGAAACTAGAATATAAAATTTACAACCCATATCTATAGTTTTATCCTATCCAATTGATATTTATGGAATTTTAATGGGTCATGGACTGATTTTTTAATGTGTGTTTTACAGTGGTTTTTCCAAATAAAGTTTTCCAATGAATTTGAAAGACGCCATGTTGTGGATCCTCTCAAGAGATAATTTTACTTGAAAGTTAAATTTTGTAGGGATATTGAAGTAGTAGTCACTACATATACATATGTCTTTGTTGGGCCTCAGAATATTGACTGAGTCCCAAAGGAAGCATGTGCACACAGGACCAGTGAAGAAGATGTGTGTGTGAGGAAAAGCGTGTAAGATAGGTGTTTTTAAGGGTTTAATAGAAACCATGGCACACGTGCAAGGCAGAGCAAAGGATTTCAGGACTTAGTCATATTCAGCTTTCTAAGAGGCACTTGAGCTAACACGTGACTTGACTAGGCATGCTGGGTGGAAAGAGTGATAGTCTGGCAACTTGGTGGTCAAGGAGATAATATTCCATGCATGGAACATTCTTGAAGACATCATTATAGAAATTGGGGAGCTCGGATCAGAAGAAACATGCTTTATTGGAGGACCACCTTGACACTTGGAAATCAATCTAATACTTGAGGAAGGCATGGTGGTGGGAGTTAAACCTATATATAGAGTTGTTTGGGTAGAAGAAAAAGGTGTGAAAGATAGAGGAAGATAAGAAGAGGGCCATGGTTTGATGAACCATTCTAGAGTAGGTGAAGCCTTGCAAAAATGAGTATAAGATTCTAGGGGTTGGGGTTCTCAATAGAGGACTATAGGAATGTTATCATATCTAGGGGAATGAGTCTGCTAAATGTTTGTAATATGGAAGAATAGATAGGATTTATGATGCGTGAGTCATGATATATTGGTTTGATATGACCCATTTGAATGTAATATGGTTCTCTTCTAAATATATTGTTCATGGGTGTACACCCTAGTGACTTTTTCTTTATGATATGGATCAGATCTACTATATATATGATTTTTCTTTTATGGGTATGTTAGTGTAATGATCTATCATATGCTTTCAAAATATATGCATGATCATTTAATTTCATGCACTTAATCCATCTTCAATGACAACATCTTCTCACATTACTGAGATAAAGGAGGGGCTCGGTACCAACACATGCCTCAGGTGAGCACTCAACACCCGCTAAGTGATAGGCCAACGTGCATGGGGTTAGAAGGTTGTTCTATGGGCATAAAAAGGATTGCATCTTTTTTTTGTTGCCGGTACCTCTTTTCAAAGTTGTTGTGAGAGATGACTAAATATTGGTTCCTTTGATGTGTGATGACAGAGTGCTTGACCCTAGAAAGTGTCGAAGCATGCTTTAAGAGCATGGAGGATGAGATTTCTCAAATATTTAGTACTGGACCTAAGTTCAATGCATGTAGATGGGTAGAAGAACACCTATATCATGAATTGTATGAGAAATTCTTTTGTTGTTTTCCAATAGAATTGTATGAATTGTTTCAACATATACACCCAAATCAAGCTGGTACTGTAGATTACGCATATGGACCTAAGATGATTACCAAAGTCTGCTAACTAGTTAATAGCTGGTGGAAAAGACTACTAACCAGTTATACCATGGAAAACACCATTTATACATATTCCTATCCAGTAGTTGTTAATTTTGAGTTCCTAAGGGAACCAAGAGGATCATTTTTGCGAGCTATTCTATTGGCTATGAAGATATTGATCATTACACTAAGTTTGGAGACATTCCCCATGGTTGGCTAAGCTTCTCTGAGCCATGGGTGACAAAGCTAGGGTGGAGGATGATGGCAGACATTGCGGTGGAATGGAAGAGGGAAGAAAACCGATTCAAGTATAGTGAAGCACATGAAAGGGATTTGGGTAGACAATGCAAGGTTACGAGAGTGATGGATCTATGGAGCCAAACATTGTAGGAAGGAATTGAGGTTAACGTAGAGGACGTGGAAGTTGAGAAATCTATGCTAACCCATATTGGAAAGCGTGGGAGAGAAACCCCTTCAACTTATGATGGGAGTTCATCACATGGAGAAATGAGAGTCGTCGATGTTTATCTAAACCCACATGGTGACCAAAACCTGACACTTAGTTTTCCAAATCAAGACACAAGTATTGCTAACCCAGTTGGCATCGATGGAAGTGACTGATCTGCACCTAGGAGGTATAACTTCTCATTTAGGACATCTATGGCCACACAAAGAATTCCTTTGTTTGGAGGGATTTTTGGGAGAAGTGAAAGTACATAGAGTCTTGGTATTACGTCTGAGAGTGGAACACGATACACGTCTAGTAGTAGAGAAGTATCACAAACTATCGATGTATATTTCAGTGGGACATTGGGAAAACTAGGTGGAACTGCTTAATGCCTGTTACCAGCTATAGGAGGATCTCACAGATCTGGAGGTGGATTTGGTGGATTAAGAAGCATAGGACTTGGTGGATGTAGTGGATCTAGTGGTGGAGGAAACAATAGAGGGAATCAAGGTTCTATATTAGGAGGACAAGGGCCACAACTACCACTGCAATTATTATTTTAGATGTCTTTACATCTACCTAATTACAAGGGTGTTGAGGATGATACAAAGCATGTGCACAAGTGTGAATTTTTATGGTGTGCAAAGGTGATTACTACCCTAGAGTGAAAGGTAAGTCATTTTGCAACAAGATTGCAGGGGCACATGAATAGTTGGTATCAAAAGTATGATCCCCATCAAATGGTGGTATATTACACCATGTTACAGAATGCCTTCTTGGCTAAATTCCATATCCCTGAATTTGAGTAGAAGAGCATTAGCACTTTGAAAGAGAGTCAACAAGGAATGGAAGACAGTGTTTGGGAATATGACACATGGTTCAAAACTCTCTTGTCATAGCTATCTTATGATATTCATCCTTCTCAGCATGCTCAGTGGTTTGTTGGAGGATTGATAACACTTTTTAGAAGAGTGATTTTACACAAGACATTCACGGACCCACGTGGGGACTTGGAGGATTCCCTGTGTGCTGAGGCTATTGGATTTGTAGACACTGGTGTTAGCCCTTTCCTTGAGGCTCAAATTTCTATGATGGCAAAGCAACTGGACAAGATATCTTTGAACTCAACGCATGAGAATCAAAATGGTCCATGGTGCACGAATTTTGAGATAGAGGGGCAGACAAAGGAAATTTGTTCTCGGAGGTCATTTCACACCATAATAGCACACTGTGAAATTTACCATGGGGATGATGATGCAAGTAAGTGCCCAGTACTGCATCATGTGATCCATAAGAATGTGTCTTGTTATTTCAATATTTGTACCTCTACAACCCATGACACCAAAGATTGTAGGGTAATTGACCAAATACCTGATGTCATTGATCTTGGTGTGTCCCACACCATCCTTTCAAGTAGTTCCAAGGATGTTGATCACTGATGTGAGAGGCACATAGATGGAGGAATGCGCATATGATGTTTTCATGGAATATTTTGTGGTCGTAGCAACCATGGAGGAAGAGGTGAGTTCTCATAAGGAACCTGTTATAACTGTAAGTCTACAGAGCATTATAAGCGTGAGTGTCCTGATATTTTGCAATGCTCATGGTGTAGAAAGAAATATAAGTACAAAGAGTGCCCTGAAATTTTTGAGCACATGATCCAGCAGCACTGAAAAGACAACGGCATTGGGATGGTAAGCATAAAGAAGGACGACTCACAATGGATACCGAGGGTGGCGCATGAGTTAGGACTAGAACCTGTACTAGTGACGATGCGAGTAGAGGCCATTTGAACCAAGGATATACCAAGAAAAAGAACACTGATTACAAGAGAAGAAGTGGTACATGGGAAGTATCCAGACCCTACTCATCAAAAAAAGGTGTATCAAGAGACTATGGATGTGATTCAGAGTTTACATGGAGAGATATAGTGTCTGAAGGAGCAGTCAAGGAAGTCAGAGAAAAGGAAGCATTTCCAAGGTGCTGCAGAAGGATATGTATGAGGTTATAGAAGTATGCAAGATGTTAAGGCAATAGAATATCATTACCTTGCTAGGAGAATGGTTATAGGAGAAGGTACCATGCACTAGAATAGAGCACGAGAGGCAGGTTATGTATGCTAACCTTCCTCCCCACAATCTTGACTATGACAAAGAGATCACCTTAAATGTTGTTGTAGATGGACGGCTTCTAAGCAATATTCTGATTGACACAGGTGTAGAAGTCAATGTTCTCACTTTGGATGCATGACATCAAATGGGAAGACCCACATTACAGCCATCTTTGAATGTGATGTATATGGAGAAAACGATGAAGGTAATGCTCATTGGTGTCTTAAAGGATGAAGTTATCACTATTCAAGGGGTCGTGTTCACTAGAGACTTTGAAGTCTTGGTGCTAGCCAAGGTGGATAACTTTCCAACATTGTTCAGGAACCTCTGGTGTTAAAAGAACAATATTGACCTATGGTTTAACAAGGGATAAATAAATTTTGATAAAAAGGAGGAATGGGTCATCATCCCCTTGTCACAAGGGAAGCCAACACCCTCTATTGAGCCATTGGGAGAAGAATTCCTTAACAGAATCTATGTGCACTGTATTAGAGACCCTGAGGTAATTCATCCTACAAAAGTAATTATCTAGTTTGAAGACGCTTAGCCTATAAGTGATACAACCAACATAGCATGTGAAAATTGGGCACATGGGACTTATGAATTAATTGGGCAATAGTTGAGAGGATCGGTGATAAGGGTAACAAAAGTGTGCTCGGTTAAGCACCTAGGAGGGAAGAAGATACCAAGTTACTCTGGAGGAGCTAACCTTGATGATTTCTTACGAGAAATGGAGTATTAATGGAAAAATTATAACGAAATAAGAGATATGCTCATCCATAACCTACTCGAGACCACAACACATTTGTAGGTGACACATTTTGAAAGCCTTCTAGAATGGCATGAGGTGAGAAAAGTGTTCTCTATTATATTTTATTGAAGTAATGCACCCACTGTTATACAAGGATACCATGGAAAAGAACCCTTCTCGTGTCATATCTAGGCATGTGAGAAGACCTCGATGGAAGGCACAAAATATTTTCCACCTTCTCTATAGGTGCATAAGTTATATTCTACATTACAATGTTATGTGCGCATATGGTACATTAACTCAGACATGCGCTGGTAGACAGGGAATTGGCAAGAGTTGGCGGCTAATCTCATTCCAGCTTTCGAGTATCGGAGTACAAATCCATCAGTGGATAAGGCATTGTAGGTGGTCAAGCACTTCACAATGGGAGATAGTGTTATGGTAGAAGATAGGATACTTGTGATATTAGGTGAACTTATTTTGGAGGTGCGTTTTGATAAGAAAGAATCAGAATAGACACATCTTGAGCTTGTGTGCATGGAAAAGGAAAAAGGAAACATAGTCTATATGATAAATGGTGAATAAATAGAGAGTTTGAATGTTAACCATTCTAAAGGTAGGCATGAAGTTAGGGATAGCATGGATGAGTGAGTGTGTTCCTACCATGATCCATTAAAGACAAAAAGGGTTAAAATTTTCTCTAAGGTAGAACCTAAGGAAGCTATCATTGGGGATTATTTTTCAGAGAAAGAGGTTTCTAATATCATTGTCACTTTGCATGAGTTTCAGGATTTTTTCCCAAGTGGGTACCATGAGCTCAAAGGTGTCCTCTAATTCTTGGGGGAAATGAGCATATAGTTAAAGTTAGGTGCACGCCTGATTCAGAAGAGACTGTATCAGATTAATCTAAACTTGCATGTATGGGTCAAGTTGGAGATAGATAATATGATAACATCAGGCATCATTGAGGTTATGGAGGAATCAAAATGGTTGAGTCCAATTTTCATAAGCATTAAGAAGGACAAGAAGATAAGGATCTGTGTTGATTACAAAGACTTGAATGAAGTGTGTGTCATTGACCCTTTTCCAACCCCCTTCACTGAAGAAATTTTGAAACAAGTACCTGGGCACAAGGTCTATTCTTTTACGGATGGGTTCTCAGGGTACCACCAAGTTAGATTTGCAAAGGAAGACCAGGAGAACACAACATTCACCACTGAATGGGGATTTTTTTCCTACACATTCATGCCTTTTGGGCTAAATAATGTGCCTTTTGTGTTCATGAGCATTGTGGTACAAGCCTTCCAAGACTTCATCCATACACTTCTTTAGGTCTACCTCGATGACTGGACTATGTATGGGCCAGTAAAATACCATTGTGAAAATTTGAGGCTGATGTTTGAGATATTTTAACAGTTGAGGATATCCCTCAACATTAAGAAATGTGTCTTTGCTACTCCATTTGGAATCCTTTTCCGACATATTATATCTAAGGAAGGCTTTCTAGTGGATGTCACCAAGGTTGCAGTTATTGTAAGATTGGGGGAGCCTACCAATCAGAGCATTATATGTGGATTCCTTGGGCATACAGGGTACTACATGAAATTTATTAAGGGATATGCCAAGATCATCACGCCCTTGGAGGAATTTCTTAAACACAAGAGGGACTTTCACTAGGGAGAGGCACAACAAAAGGTGTTTGACACATTGATAGATAGTCTTGTCATTGTGCCCACAATACACTTTCCTTCTTAGGATAAGCCCTTCCATGTCCATGTTGATGCCTCAGGAACAACCATTAGAGTAGTACTAGCACAACCTAATGAGGGGATTTTTTACTACCCCTTGTGTTTTTCTAGTAGGAAGTTAACACCAACATAACATAATTACACAACTACTAAGTAGGAGACACTTTCAATGATCTACGTGTTGCATAAATTTAGGAAGTGTCTATTTGTAACACCATTCATATTCTACACGGACCAGATGAAACTGAATTACTTCGTGAACAAGACCGTTCTGTAAGGGCGCATATGTTGTTGGGTCCTATTATTTCAAGAATTTAAGTTTTCAGTTTGTGGTAAAACCAAGAAAGAGTAAATCAGTACCTAATCATCTATCAAGAGACTCAGGGGAGGACGTGCAAAGCATTAAGGATACTATGTTAGACACACAAATTTTTAGGTTACACCTTGTAGCCTCTGACTTAGAGGATATTGCATTGTTTCTAAAAACAGGTGTGGTGCCAGAAGGAATGAAGGATTTGGAGAGAAATAAGTTGGCTATACGCGTTGCGCCTTACATGTTGATTAGTGGATATCTATACAATTTAGGTCATGATGAGGTTCTGCGCCGATGTGTATTAGAACACGAGAGCATTACAATCATGGAGGAAGTGCATGGTGGGATTGCAGGAGGAAACTATGTAGGAAATCCAACCATGCAGAATATTCTACTTGTGGGGATTTGGTGGGAGAGTATCTACCAAAATTGTATTAAATTTTGCAAGGCCTATTACTATTGCCAATGCTTTAGCAAACCTTAAAGGAGGGATTAAATTACCTTACGGCCGATAGCCAGTGTTGAACCATTTGAAAAATGGTAATTGACTTTGTAGGACCAATTTCATCTGTCATGTGAAGGACTGGCTCGTGTTACATCATCACTTGCACTAATTACTTGACAAGATGGGAAGATTCATTGCCTACAAATGATTAGACAACAACTACAACAATGAGATTATTACGGGAAAACATAATCAATAGGTATGAATGTCCATTCAGTTTAACAAGCGATAGGGGTAAAAATTTATGAATGAAAGGGTTAGGTTTTTGTTGGCATAGTTTTTGGTATCCCATCACAAGACCACCCCCTATCACTCACAAGTGAATTGGACTGTTGAACCATTCAAAAAGATAATAAGTCACACAATAACTAAGATTTGTGACATTGGAAGACAAGATTAGGATGACAAGGTATCAACTGTTCTATTGGCATATAGAACAACCTATAGGAGATTGAACAAGGTCACACCATTTCAAATGGTGTTTTGTGCGAAGGATGTTTTTCCAATTGAATTTATGTTGCCATTTTTGCGTATAGCGCACGTAGGAGGATTCGCTGATGAACAAGTGCTCAAAGTAAGAATTGATAATTTAATGCAGCTAGAAGAAAGGCGGTTACTTGCTAGATGGATTTAAAAGATAGAGAAGGAAAGACAAGAAGCATGGCATGATCGTTATATTAAAAACAAATAATTTGAGGTTAGGCAGATGGTTTTTTTAATATGAATCTAAATTTTTGTGCCATCTTGGGAACTTGAAATTCCATTAGTTGGGAACATGCATCATCTCATACATCCTTTATTCAGGCGCTTGTCAGTTACACGCATTGGATGGGATGAGACTACCAAGTCATTTCAATGCGAGTAGGGTGAATAACTACTATAAATAAGTCTTCCTTGTGTTTGTAAATAAGGAAGTTTTTCCAATTATCCTAGGATTTACCTTAATGCATTTTATTTTTCTTGTGTTTCCCCTTCTCATTGCTTGTTCCTTTATGTTTTGTTTTTTTGCACACTTTGCACACCGGCAACCACATTACTTTCTAAGGTTGTGTATGTGCAAGAAGACTGTGCATCTGTTTTAGTGTGGGGTGGAGTAGAACAAAGATAGAAACTGGTAGTACTTTTGATGGCCCAAATTGAAAGATCAAAAGTGCGTAAGGTAGAAGAGTGTGTGGGGAAATGGTGGAAATAAATAAATAAACAATTTTTGGTGTCAAGAAGGCTTTAACAAAGACCACATACAAGGAATAAGAAGTGTAGAAACAACATGAGGTAGGTGAGGGAAAAAGTCAAGTTGACAGAAGAAGTGCCTTCGGCACTCCAGACATACATATAAGAGTCTTCTGTTAGTAAGGATTTTTTTTTCATGCCAGAAGGTTGTAGAGGGATTTTCATGCAGGACTTGGTGCATGGGTAAAGGCGCTTAAGATCAGATTTAGTGGAAAAATCTGCATTTAATGTTGCGTATGTTAGTAGGTGGCATAACATTTATTGTTGGAGATAGGAAAGTTATAAGTAAAGGGTCGGGCACATTATTATTTACCTTTCTATTACAAGATTTAAGAGCTTTATGAACTAGGGAACCCACGAAGAAATATTTGTGTGAAGAAAGAAGAGTGAAAATCTGAATTTTGTGACTAGGGTGATTTGGAAAAGTGAGTGGAAGGAATACGAGGGTGTAGGGAAGAAGGTTTCAGTGGAATACACCGTCTTGTGGAAGAGTTTTCTAGGTTAGGGTTTTGTAACTAGGGCACATGAATAGAAGGATTCTTTCGCAGAGTTGAGCCATAGATTTGAGCAGAGTGAGGAAGGAGAGCAAGGAGTTTATTATTTTAATTATGGTACCAAAGAAGGCAACCGATTCACCTAAGAATGGCAAGGGAAAATGAAAATAGACTGCCACCACCAGTTCCAATGAAGAATTATATTAAGAAATACGGTACCCAGATGGGGTGTTTCTTACAAAAGAATGGATATACCATGTCAGGAAGATGGTCATGAGTGACTATGATCATCACACAAGTACCATAGAGAATTAAATGGCACTTAAATTGGTTCAACCAATGCATAAGAGGACACCAAAAGGGATGTCGATTTACAGCGATGAAGTGAAAGTAAAATTGGAGAAGGCCAGGTTGGTGTAACTATTCAAGTTGCCCTATTTTTTCAAGCCTGAGTGGTTATACCAATGGTTACACATGCACGAGGACCATTTCTACTTTTTAGGCCATAGAATACACATAACTCCCCATATCATCTCCAAGTTTATCGGCCTTATTTTCGAAGGGGATTCATTGGATGATGAATTAGATGATAAAGAGGCCAGTAAGAAGATCATGGAGGAGTATGAATCCAAAAAGGGTTTGCATTACTTTGATATCTCAGATATCCCCGACCCTATGATGAGAATGGCTGTGTGCCTAGTAACAAGGCATGGTTGACTGTATGCCAGAAAATTTTAGAAGGGACCATCGATAACTTGTCCAACTACATTGCAGAATAGATCATCACTGTTGCGCAAGAAGGAGAGAAGATAATGTTCGGCAATGTTCTTCTCACCATTGTCTTCTCAAAAATCAGAGTGCCCCATGGGACAAAGAAGTTCATATGGGAGTATCCAAATGAAAATCTCTCCCCCATGAAGAGGTTTGAGAAATACACATGCAATACCATGACGACTACCCACAAAGCGTGCCTGGAGAAATGGTACAAGCGAATCATTTCAGCATTGGCAACGCTAGTAAATGGACAAGTTGAGTTCATTATCTATCATCATTTTTGCATTGGCAGGTTCACTCTATTAGATGGGACCAAGAGTCCATGGTGTAAATTACCCTTATCCTTCACCGCACAATATTTCAAAACAGAGGTAAATCTCTTCAAGGAAGATAAAATAATAAGGTTCGACCTTAGTAAGGTGGACCAAGACCACCGCGATTTTCAAAGGAAGCTAGTATATCTAAAGAAGCACGCTTATGTAGAGAAATATGTCTCCCATGAAGTGCGCATGACAAAACCCTTAACACTTCTAATTGTTGGAAGGGCCACAACGAGAATATACTTACACATTAGGTGTAAGCATGAAAAGGGAACTTACTTGGAGAATGATTTCTCCATCTCTGAGGATCCAACATGTAGGAGGAAGGTTGCACCAAATAAGAGAGAAAGGGAAAAGACCCTACAGAAATAAGCGCTAGAAAAGAAAACACCAAGTGTGTAGACAACACAATCTATGGGCCCATCGGAATTAGGTGCCAAGCCAAGCACATACGCGCCCATGAAGAAGTATCCCCTCAAGGAGAAGGAAAATACATCTGAGGAAGAGGTGCTAGAATAAGAAGTGTCACCTAGAAGGGAATCACCTACTGAGGAAGAGGAAGAATCCCTAGATAGGAAGAAATAGAAGGTAGCGGGGAAGGAAGACTCAGAGAAGATGGGAACTTTGGAGGCCTACAGGGGAGAGAGACACAAAGATAAGGATGAAGAAGTTCATAATCATCTCGTGTACGATGTACACGATTCAGAGGAAGAAATAAGAGAGGGGAAGGGTGTTGAAGAAGAAGGAACCCAAGGAAAAGGGGAGAGTGAAGAACTAAATACAAAGGATTAGAGGACCCCCAACCTAACCAAGGAGTAGATAAAAGAGGCTACAGAATGAGAAATAGCAGTAATAATCGAGAATTTAGTGGAGCAAGAATAGAGCGTAGGGAAGGAGTATGGAAGCATGGGTGGAGATCCCAGCTTGGCGGTAAGATTTCCAAAGGCTTCACACACAGGAGGTAAGAACGTGGTAGTAGCACAAGGGAAAGGAACGGGCTATATCCATTATCCAAACAAAGTTCTACACGCATGTTTCCAGAGCAATGTGTTAATAGAACAACTCCTAGAAATGTATTCATTTGAGGAAGAAGGCATGTACGCGCGAACCAGGAAGATTTTATCTTAGGATTTTGAGTCCCATGTCATTGAACCAGAATATGAATTTAATCAAGGAGCACTTATGAAGGTGTCAGAGACAAAATGTATATACCCTCTGGTGAATGCTCAGCAGTTTTTTGATGAGCAAGTCTATAATGTGCTCAACAAGGTTTTAGTTGAATTTGAGGCAAGGATTTTTTTAAGGAATTACTGAGTGATATTCCTAGAAGGGGAATTGGAAAATAAAAATGAGGAGCTCATTGTAAAGAGAAAATATCTGAAGCAAGAGGAACTAATTAGCGCACAGTTAAGGCACGAGCTGAAGGAGGAAAAGGCTAGGGTGCATGAGGTATATAGAAAGGTGGAAATGATTACGGATGTTATTATCTTAAAGCATCTAGACCTATCACCTCCCGAGAAGAAGTATGAGTCAACCTTGCAATGCTTGGAATACCTAACTCGCATCCTCAACATAGAGAGGCAGCCTATTGCTTTGGAATCAGTAGAAGAATTGTTAGGACGTCAAGAGAAAGAGGACAAGCTAAAGGTGGTGGAGATAGTCTCTCAGCACACTAAGCTCCTCTCCAATGTAAATTCCACTACATAGATAGCCGAAGTTGCTTATGAAAATTGTGCGAATAGAGATAGAGTGGAAAACATTCTATTCGCCACCCATGAGGCAGACCTCAAGGAGTTTCAGAAGACAAATAAAGGGAATAGGGTAGATTGGGACAAAATCCTAGATGAGGTAGAAAAGAAGTCTAAAGCCATCGAGACCCTGAGAGGCTAGATAAAAAATTGGATGAATGAATTTTACCCTCAGATCACCCACACGGTGGATGCATTAGATGACCTCAACAAGCAGTTGGAAACCATTGTTGATATACTGAATGCTAATGGTGATGAATTAGGCTTTGAAGAGGTGAGCTGCTTAATAGGTGACCTCTGTCAACATGCATAAGGAAATGTGGGTGACTGGGAGAAGATTGAGGAAGATATAAGGAAGGATTTCCCACTCATTCTTTAGCAATAAACAAATTCTTCATTCCTCCATTATTTATTTGTCTTCATTCATAATTTCTTCATTCTTCATTCTTAGTCCTGCCATTATTTATTCTTTGGAGAGGATGTCTCCGAGGATGTAGAGTAATTTTAGTGTGGGGTGACGTTAGGGATTAGAATATTGACTAAGTTCCAAAGGGCACGTGAACGAGCGCACATGATAGGAGTTTTTAATGGTTTAATAGAAACCATGACATGCGCGCAAGGCAGAGAAAAGGATTATCAAACTTAGTCATATTCAGATTTCTGAGAGGAACTTGAGGAAAAAAGTGACCTGACTAGGTGTGTTGAGTGGAAAAAGTGACATCCTAGTGACTTGGTGGTCAAGGAAATAATATTCCATGCATGGAACATTCCCGAAGACATTGTTTTAGAAAGTGGGGGGCTCGGATCAGAAGAATCATGCTCCATTGCAGGACCACTTTGACACTTAGCAACCGATCTCCTACTTTAGGAAGGCATAGAGGTGGGTGTTAAACCTATATATAGATATGTTTGGGTAGAAGAAAAGGGTGTGATAGATAGAGGGTCGTGGTTCGATGAACCATACTAGACTAGGTGAAGCCTTGTAGAAATGAGTGAAATATTCTAGGGGTTAGGGCTCTCATTAGAGGAATATAGGAATGTTAGCATATCTAGGGGAATGGGTCTACTAAATTTTTGGAATAGGGAAGAATAGCTAGTTTTTTTTATGCATGAGTCTTGATATATCGATCTGATATGACCATTTTCGATGTAATGTGGTTACTGAACTATGATAAACATAAATATATGGTTCTTTTCAAAATATATTATTGATGGGTGTAAACCCTAGTGCGTTTTTCTTTGTTTTATGGATCATATCTACTATCTATATAATGTTTCTTTTATGTTGGTGTAATTATTCATCATATGCTTTTAGAATATATGCATGATAATTTATTTTTCTACACTTAATCCATCATTAATGACAACATCTTCTCACAATGTTCACATAAAGGAGGGGTTCAGTGCCCGTGCATGCCTCAGGTGAGTGCTGAATGCCCGCTAAGAGATAGGTCAGTGCGCATGGGGTAAGAAGGTTATTCTATGGGCATAACAATGAGACCAATACTTTTGCAGGGTATTTTCTTGCACACTTGTCATATCTTGGCCTCCCAGCCCCTCCGAGAGATAAAATTGTCATATATTGAGATGGAAATAGAAAAGCTATGGAAGATAAGTCTAATTCCTTATTATGACACTACCCAAACAATGCTTATTTTCCTATATTTGTATTATTTATGCTTTTAAAGTTAAATAATGTTTCAATTTGATGAAGATCTCTGTTATTAATTTTGTACCTCAAACTACAATTCTGTTATGAGTCTTCAACAATGTTTATCATTAATCTAGATGATTTGTGTAATTAGATGTAGTGATGCAGATACATTTTGGGTTAGTGAGTTATAGTAATACAGGGGTACCTTCATGTATAATGTTTTTCTTCTTTATCCAACTTATTCCTATATGGGAATGTGATTGTGTATATGAAGGAAGAAGATATTGGGACATTCACAATCCAGTAAGTGTATAATCCTAGAGCCTTGAACAAGACCCTGTACTTGAGGCATCCTTTCAACATTTTCTCTTACAGTGAACTTACAACCCTTATCCTTTGGGAGAAAAAGATAGGAAAGTATTTGCACAAGGAGTGTCTATTTGAGGAGTAGGTTCTTAAACTAGTTCAAGGTTACGAGTTGCAAATTTATTCCATAGTTTTTAAATGCATGCCTAAAATTTCAAGAAAATGGAGTGTGTTTATTAGTTTTTTACTTTGGATCTAAATTATGATAAATTCATCTTGTATAAGGAATACCTCAGAATTAGTTAGAATTTGGTTGAATTTTTCTTATTTTGATTAATATTTTACTCCCTCCATCGAATGTACATTATAATAAGAAATTAACACCTTATGTTAACTATGGTGGGTGTTGAAAAAAATAGAGTACCCAATATAATATATTTTGGTCTTCAATATCAACCATCGGATCTTAAGCAAAACGATAGAAAATTGCAAGTCATAGATTATTTTATTCGACGGGTAGAAAATATCATGCACCGTTTAACTATATATTATTTTGTTCCCTTCATTATGTTCTTATTCCCTTACACAAATTGCAATCCATATTAAAAATCACGTTTCTTATGTTCTTATCTGTGTATTTCCACAAACCATATTGTTTAGGAAATAAATCCACATGGGATCTAGCTATGAAACTTTTTGTTCTAACACACATGGGCTCTTGAGATCATCGGACAAGCATATTAATGAGACTATGCATTGAAAGTATGAAACTATTTGTTGCCTACTGTTGCCTGGTACTTGCGAGTGTCTATGTCGAAATGCGTCTGATTCTCGTGCGTCATCTAGCTATGACGAAATTTGTCTGCCTCATGGTATCCTCTTGCTTTTCGCGATTGGAAATATCCGTCTGGTTATCTATTTTTCACGCTTGGTAATATCCGCCAAGTTATCGCATCTTGTTGCGTGTGAGTTAGTCCCAAAGCATTATCTTTTCAAATGACGATGATTTTTTGGGCCGGCCCTGATTTAGGCACATAAAGGCAAGAAATTCTATGATGGCAATTCAAACGAGCCTCTCACCTTTCAGTTAAGCCATGTCATCGTACCGGCCTCGTTTTCTATCTTTGGTACATCATCCTCTCGGCCAATGCTATGTGGTAAGGTGTTATGGTATAATATATGTGTCATGGTGTTGGGCAGGTGCATTATATGGGGAGAATAGCCATTCGATCAAAGTACCCCCATGGGAAACACAGAAATTTGGTCGAGTAATTAGGACTTGAGAAAATATCTCTTCAATAAAATACACTTTTGCACATAATTAACATGGGACACATACATATGAACGTGGGCCAAGACTAGTTCTTCTTTTAATGCATGATTTTATTAGCTAAGACTAAATGATGGCCTCTTTCCATTGGAAAAGGTTTTCAATTTATAGTAAATTTCTATACATTCAAATAATTTTATATTTTTATAAACAAGTAGATATATTTCTAAAAATTAAATAATACATTTATTTTAAAAAATGGCGGTGTTATCAAAGCACTCTACGAAATCAAAATAGGTTTCTAGGAATTGTAAAAGAAATGAAATGAACTACATGGAATCTACATATTACAAAATTACATTGTAAAATAAGAATAAATGAATTTTGGGCATTAGCCGCAAAGAGAGATGGAGGATGGCAATATTTGTCATCAGGTTTACCTCCCAACCAAAGGTAAAGGCTTCAGTTTTTTCATTGGTTTCTTCAAAATATTTTTCTTGGCTATTGGGTGATGATATCGCTAGGCCAAATGAAAGTAATTTACATCTCCAGGAGGCGACAACAAGCTATGCTGACAAGGCAGTGATGAGACCCATCCCCATCCTAAGCTTATGTAGGTGAGTGGCAATGAGCATAATCCAAAACAATTGCGCAAGCAGTTATGCCAATGTATCCTGTCATTCGTCGAGTGACTTCGAGTGGTAGGGGTACAGGTATTGAGAAATAGAGCAAGGGGCATTGTTACAGTGGTTCAAAAGGTTCTAGGTGTGAGTGACCTCCAACACCACGTTTGGTGCTTGTACTTGAATTTGCAAAAAAATTAAACACAGTCACCGCATCGTTCAAAGCTGAAAGATTGCAAGGAATAACAAAATGAGAAAGATAGAATAAATTTTCTCTTTAAAAAAGAAGAAAAGGATTTGTACTCTAAAAGCATGCTAGACTTGAATGAAGGCCATGGGGATGTCATCAAAATCCATTAGCAAAATATTTTGCTAGTTGAAAGATTTGGGTCGAAAACGCTGAAAATGTTTTAAGAATCCAATCACAAATTGTAACACCCATAAAATTCTACTCTCAAAACATAATAGAACTAATAATTTAATAGTCAAATTTACAGTAATAATTATTTTTATTTAAAAGGGGGTTTTCAAGGTTAGACATTTGCACAATTAATAAATTTCTTGGTTAAAGTCTTTCCACACAAGCTTGTGAAAGTCGGAATTAAATTAATAATTAAATAATATTAATTTACTTCCTTTAATATATTTATGCTTGAAAACAATACATTTACCAATTTCCATAAGTTTAATTAATCATCATACTCCAAGATTCTGTTATTTTCTAACACAAAGGTTTAATTATTTGGCCTAACCACTAAGTGGCCCCACTCACCCCATTGCCCATGCACTTTATTTTTTTCTATTTAAATTTAATTCCCACAAAATAATTTCCACTTAAGTGAGGTAGGGTTTAATTTAGGCCATTGGATTGAATCTATCATAGCCCTTAGATATGGGTGTCCCTAAGTATCCTTATGGGTTTCCTTTTACTCCTATTTTCCCCAAAACAACCTCATTTGCACATTCTCGTTTTGCAGGTTTTGGAAGAGGAGAGGGAGAAGAAGCCATGAGAGCAAAAAATGTGACCATGGAAAAAAAAATGGTTTTGGTTGTAAAGGTTTTACTATTATAAGATTGTCATTGCTTAATGTAGAGATCCCACCATGGATCTATTTTTGTTATTTAATCTAAACATTTATTTTTTGAGTTCAATAATTAGGGGAAAAATTCCATTTCATTAAATCTATAAATTTTACACATTTGATGGTCTATAAAAGGGGAAAAAAGACTTATACAATTAAATTTAATTAATTACTAGTTTTTGGTAGTTTCATTTTGATGGTTTTTAGATTGGATTTCAATTAAATGTCAATCTTGGTTTTCACAGTCGAAAATTTTAATTTTCCATCAAAAGTGATGAAACTGCTATCGTACGCAGGTCAGCAGTCCTATGACCACCACTCTTCTTGGGGTGCAGTTCATCAAAATCTTCTATGAGCTCAGTGGCGGTTATGAAACTGTCACTCTGTATAGTGCGGCGGTTCCATTTCCCAAAAATAGAACCTTCAAAAGAGGCATTTTTCAACAATTTTTCTACTTAAGTTTGTGTTTAACGCAATGTTAATTTTAACTAAGGTGTCTTACATTCATTGGCTACACGATTGATAATATATCTAGTTTCATAAATAAAATTACATAAACATCAACTCATTCTCTATTATTTTCTTTGCAATAAAATGTAAAATTGAGTATAATATCAACTATAATCCATTATCTTTCCCATATTCAATTTTTCCAACAAAACAACAAAGAACTCAACAACACTTCCTTTCACTAACATATAGAATTAATTTTGCAAATATATATATTTTTGAAACTTGCAATTACCAGTGTCCAGACTGACATTATTTTTCCATCCACAGGGACAGAATTCCATGGATTCTGATTGGATGCATGTCATGACCTGCAATTGAAATAAACATCAATACAAGACAGTCAAAAACATAAGAATAAATAGTTTGTGAAAGATTCACTTGATCTCATCATGGTAAAAAAATGTCTTGACCTGCACGTCAGAGGCATTGGCAATGTAAAAATAAATAGTTGTTTGTTTCTGTTTTGTTCTCGTTAACCATAACAAGTAGCCAAAAAGGGTCGAGCACATTGTATGTGAAATGCAGAACTTGCATGACTCTACAACCTAAGCTTCTTACAATCTCTGCCCAACCTTTAATCCAATAAGAGAAGAAGTCATTCCCTTATTAGCCCTCGAGCCTCAATCAAAGAACAATGATTGTAACGCCCAAAAATTTCATGCATGAAACCCAAGACATACAAATGTTATATTAGAAAAATTACAGAATATTTTTTTTGTTAAAGAACAAAAACAACATTTAGGTATTCCATTGGTTGATAAACGATCATCTCAAAGTTAATTAAATAAGAATATTTAATCTTCAGTTAAGTTTAAAAATTCCATTCCTATAATACTTCATTAATTTAATTATGTGATTCCTAAAGTCATTTGATAATTTACTATAAAAAAGTCTAGGACTAATTTGCCCTTCTATTTAAATAATACTATTAAATTTAGTCCACCAATTTTATCTAATTAATAAGGTAAATGAATTTACTTTAATTTATCATAAGTTTATGGCCTCTTTATTTTTGGAAAGATACTAAAATAAATCATTTTGAAAAAAACCAAATTAGAGTTAAATTCAACACCACTTAAGTGGCCCCATTAAAACTTGACCCATGGAATCAAATGATGATCTTACCTAACTCCAACCTAACATTTGTAGAGAAGAATCTTGGTCATTTTGTCATGCAAGTTTTAGGGAAGGAGAAGAAGCCATGGAAGAAAAACGATAGCTTGGGATGGATATACACATCGATAATTTTATTTTGCTTTATTTTTCTTAATATTCCTATTCTACCCTCTCCTAGGGTTTGATAGGAAATCTTCTATTTGTTGTAATTTTATTCAAAGTATTTTCCATTCTTGAATATTTGGGTATTTACCCATTTGTAGATCTATTTTAAAAGAGTATTTGAACAACTGATTGAAATGTATTTTACACAATTTATAGTGTATATATATGTATATATTCTTGTATTTATATACATATATACATATACCATATATAGAATATGGTTATTATTTTGTTTTTTACACATACCATTTTAAAATAACCCAGGTTTTTATTATTTAAATGTAAGTAATTTCTTTCACAAACATGCAACAAGGTTCATTCTCAATTCAAAAAATTTGAACAATGATTTAGAACAACTAAGCATGTAAAAATTTCTTTCAATCACACCCTTCTATTACAACCATGTATCAAACTTGAAATTTTGAAAAAGAAAGAACACAAGAGGAGAGAAGTTCCATTTCAACTTGTTTCAAAAAAAATCTAATTCTTCACAACAATGTGACAAGTTGGTAGGTTCCTTCCACAAGCTAATAAATTTTAAAAGGCACATTTCTCATAGAATACTCTAGAAAGATTTTACAATCTACGAAGGATTCCAAATGAAGATACATTCTTACTTTTTAACTTGGAATTGTTACAATCATCCACACAAGTGGAAATAACAAAAGAAATAATTACAACATAAGGCTATCCACAAGGAAAAAATTCAAGTCTTCAATATGCATGTGCTCATCACAATGGTAGCTCTGAGAAAATTTGAAAATAATACTTTGAAATGACTGATTTAGGTCTCTCACATCATTTTCTTGGCATGGTTGTATTTCAAAGATAAACATTCTATTGTTGTTTCTCAAGAACAATATGTAACAAATGTACTAAAAAAGTTTAACATGATTGATTGTAAACCAATTTCTACTCCTATGGAAGTTAAACTGAAAATTGATCCTAAACCTGCATGTGAAAAATTTGATCCTACTTTATATAGGCAGTTAGTTGGTAGTTTGATATATCTCACTATCACTAGACCAAATAATTCCTATGCAGTAGGAATTGCTTCTAGGTTTATACAAGAAGCTTATAGAGATCAATGAAATCTTGCAAAATGGATTCTTAGATATATTAAAGGTACAATAAATTATGGGTTACATTATACTAAGAATGAAAATGATAGCTTATATAGATTTTGTGATTCTGAGCATGCTGGTAATGTATTAGATAGAAAATCAAAATTTGGTTATGTGTTTTAAATTTGGTGCAGAGCCATTAACAGTAAAAAGCAGCCAACTTTTCTATTCTTCAATCCGCATAGAGTATAGAACTCCCAATCACACTCCCACTAAAATGCATGCCTCAATAAACTACCTTTTCCCTCCCTAATGGTCCCATAAATCCATCTCCACACACCCAACTTAAGGCAACTACCCAACCACACACCATAACACCATATTCACAAATCTCATACAACATTAACAAGCACAATATTTTCATATCATACATATACACTTCATATAATGAAAAACTAAGTGGTGGAGAGCCTACCTCTCCATCAAGTTCCAAGAAAACTTCAGGTTCCTGAGCCTCTTCACACCTTCAAGCCAAGTAAAATTCCAAAAGCACTTTCAAAAATCTCCCAAAAATGTAAAAGTGCAAAGAAGCCTCAAAATGAACAAGACAATCCCCATTCCAACAAAATCCATCAATAAATAGAAATGGAATGTGAGGATGATGAGGTGGCTCCATATTAGGATGTAAAACCACTTCATCATTCCTCCATTCCCACACATCAATTCAACACACCAAGCCTAATAAAAATGAATGTAAGACTATGACAACCCACATGGCACAAAACTTGCACACCATGCCTTTCAAGGACAAAATTAATTGTGTGTAAGAAGGAAAGTGCAATTATTTTCACTTCTTTTACACTACAAGAATATTATTAAGGAGGTGGTGAAATAGGATAAATAATTCAAAAATCATACTTCCCAACCATATGGTATGGTTTTGGGTAAATTTAAGAGGCATGAGACAAGCTTAACTTGTCCCATGAAGGTGCCTCCAAAATTTCTTCCCAAGTCAAAATCCGAATTTTGAAGTTGGGGTGGAGTAAAACACTTTATGCAAACCAAATAAATCTTGTACTTACACAAGGACCATATAACCATTGAATAACTATTTGTCACATCTTAATTTTAGTTAACAAATTAAGTTGGATTAACTTAATTAAGACACATTATTAATAATGTTAATAAAGTGACAACAATTTCTAATAATTTAAATAATAAAACACAATAAAGCACATACAAAAATTAAAATAAAGGGAACACACTTAACCCCATGGCCACACATGTGAGGTCACCCCCATGGGAAAAATCCTAACTAGAGATGCAAAAACACACAAAGAACACTACACAAGTTATCAAATTTGGCCACGTTTCTCAACACCCGACATACTTCTGTGGTTGATCCCCTATCCCCTTCTGATGAATGTGATATAATTTCATGCAACACAAACAAAATACCTCTCTGGCTTTTCAGTCATATTAACAACATTGAGACAATATATATATATAAAATAATAATCATCATACAACATTAAGTAATTATATCATCTATCAACATATTCCTTTAACATTTAAATTTAAACATTATAACATCCATGAGATTATAATTCTACTGTAAACATCCAACATAGAGTATAACATGTCAATATAAAATCCAAATAGTGCAAATCAACATATATTGAATTGTCTACCATCACCATCTAGTGCATCATAATCAAAATGTGAATCACATATATGTCAATAGTCTAAATATCATATAATCTATCATCTACTAATCAATGTATCATAATCAAAATGTCTAAGTATCAATCCAATAGTAATATTTATTACAAAATGCAAATAGTGTCGAAGAGGAGTGGGCAATACTATGTCATTCACTCCATTAGAACTGTATTTTCCTATAGAAATGACCTACAATATTAAGAAAAATAGGAATAACTAATAATGTTTATCACAGTTAATGTGAAATACACTGCATCCTTTTACGGTAATATACAAGAAGTGTTTCAGTTAAACCATCACATAAATGATAATTGACGGGTAGGGCAAACTATGGTCTTACAGGACTTAGGACTTCGTGAGCCTCAAATGCTTCATGGAATTTTTGCATTTATGACCTATGCCATCTTATATTACAAATTGCAATAAGTAAAATAATTGCAAGATCAATTAAAAAAAATCAGGGGTATGGATGTACATGCTTAAGAATAGTTGAAATAATCTTACTGAGGAAAAGCTCCTTTTTACATCTAGATTATAGGCAAATACACCATAAAGCAAAAAGTTTTGAAATAATTTACAAAATCTAGGAGCTTCCATACTTGAGAATTGCCTTTTCCATAAAATAGGAATCTTGATCAATGACAGCAAAACTATAGACCTTATGCCAAATAATTAAATTGACTTTCCTAATTTAAAGTCTTTGGTTATTTCTTCTTAAAATCTTCTGAGTGGCTCCTGTGAACATCTATGGAATATGACAACCTATTTTTCTCTCCCATTTTTATTATGTAATAGGCACCATTCTTTGACAGGAATGAGAAACCAGGTCTTCTCAAAAGCTATCCCAACTTAGTGTGTGTCTACACTCCCTGGCCATACCAAAATGATAACCAATCTTTTTCTCTAAATTGGGGTGAATCCCAACATCCCTAGAAGATTAATGTGGATAAGAAACCTTTGTAGACTGAATGGTCCAATAAATAACATCTCCAAACATAAACTTAAGAATAGGCTTTACCCATATGAGGTACAACTATCTTTACCTCATAAATTTCAAACAAAAGCCATATGGCATCGCCTTAAGGGATCATTTTTCACAGGTTAACATTGATAATTAGAGGTGTACCCTAGTGGATCGAATTTATTTAGTTTATTTCCTGCTAGAACCTTATGAAGTACCACCTTGTTCAATTGAAGGTGAATTAGTCTCACAGAATGTGGAAGTCATGATTTCCTTGAACCACATATTTTTTATAAACAAAAATTATTATTTTTCATCTGAACAATCAAGATTATCTTGAATAAACTATAATTCAAGGACTTGATCAATCAAGTTGGAGTTTCCCATGTAGGATTTCCACTCATCTGCATGAGGTATAAAAGGTGAAATGATGGAAAACGTTTGAGGCATTTAAGGATTGTCTCCTATAAGAATAGTGTTAAAGAGGTTTGAAACCATGACCTATTTGGAAAAACTTCAGAATGGGAGGATAGTAAAAGCAATGAATCAATTCCAATCCTTCCAGACTTTTCACATCTAATGGTAGTTAAAAGGTGAAACAACTTTGAGGTTCCTAGTGGCCATAGATTTCATTGGTAGTTCATTTTGAGGGCTAAGGGATTAAGGTTCTCTCCAGATGTTCGCAACCAAGGAAGGCCTAATGGTGAAGAACACACCACAATTTCCATTTTGTGGAATTTTTGGTTTCCACACAATCAACCAGAATTCACATATTAGCAATTTGTTATCTCTATCACTTGGCATGGAGAGGATTATGGACATCCCCATCAGTTATTAAGCTTTCCAACCATGGCTCACATGAGGATTCCCAATTTGGAATAAGCATGGCCAACCAAGTAATTCTAAAATAGGTGTGTTACTTACATTACCACTTGGGGATCCGTCCACCCAATGAAATAGTAAAGTAATGGACTACAAGAAAATTTTTTGGATCTTGCAATTTGAGCACAAGGAAAATGATTCATTGATGGTAGTTTGTAGAAACTAAATCATGCACTTCCACATTTCTATCCTAATCAGGAATACTTGCAACTTTTCTTGGAGGCTCCTTATTTTCCAGGATAAGATCTGAGAAAAAATTTGTACCATGTCTGCCTCTTTACTTTGACTTCCATTGAATATTCTTTGCCCTAAATCCACCTTATTTCCCAATCTAACTATCGATACTTAAAATTCTGATTTGCAGACACAAACACCTCATGCCTTTGATGGCCATCACCCAGACACCCTCGTGTCATGGGAACCCCAATGCATAGTTTGTAACATCTTGCTCTCCTATTTTGGGACTCTTCCAAGCTAGCCCATTGGAGTAATTTTTCTTATGGGTCGGCATTCTTATGAAATGGTGTTTGAAATTATTTCAAGAGAAGGTCTTGGGTGACAAGTTTAAGATAAGGAATTTTTTTGCAATTAATTGTACAGAACAAAGAACATATCTAATATTTTATAAGGTTTCAACATAGGCAATTTCTTGTATTAAAGTGATTTAGAACATGCAAACCTTTTAAGTTAGGTTAACACTTAAATCAATTAGGGTACTGTTATCACCGAATCACAGCACCCCTGTGATGTTGATCAGAATTTCATATACTTGAACTCACAGTGTGATTGGATAACATGGGTACTATCTCCAAGTTGTGGGACTTGCTACTTGAGATAGACCTCCAGAGAAAGCTGGTTCTTGCTCCTAAACTACCTGCCACAATCTACTCTAATGCAGGATAAGCTAACTATTCTAATCTAAATTTCCAAGGGACCAGGGAGAGAGAATGCATAAAATGAAAGCCTACACTAAAGCGGTGATACACCAGAAAAGGAGGGTGTGAGAGTAGTCTCCAAATGTGTGAAATACAGAGGCAAAGTGCACACTAGAAGAGGTGATGACAGTTCTCCATAATCTAGCAAAATGCATTCACAACAATATTCCAAGCATACACAATGATAATGAATCCCTGCAAGAACATAATAAATAGACACAATATTCTTGTAGAAAGATTAAAGGGGCAAGAAGAATGCAAGAAAACACAGCAGGGGAAGATACATCCACAAACTGATATTTTATTGCTTCATGATATGCACAGTTCAATCTATTACAAGATAAGGGCCTGGATCACCATGCAAGGAGTCCACTACAAGGGCCTGCAACACACTGGCTTCACAAAGCAATTTTGGCAGAGCTTTGCTACCCAAAAACTCTCTCCCTTTACAATGAGCCCAACACTCCAATTTATAGAAAAATGAGAAGGAGAAGAGAAGGGAAAATGGAAATCCCGAAATCTATCCTTCAACCACCTGTAAGAGGCATTAAATTGAGTGAAATGATTATATATTACTTGCAAAAGGCTCCCCATACTGTCCCATGTGCTGCAGCAGAGAAAGAATGATGACCATGCCTCTTAATTGCACTCCCAGCTACCAAATAAAACACTGTTCTGAACCCGGCCACGTTTTCTTAAAAATATCAATCAATTTCTGATCAAATCTAGAATTTCTTGATTTCTGTGCATCGGGCTCGGAACCACGATTCCAACGGTACCAATTTTGTGTGATTTCGTTGAGAAATGCAAAAGTTATGGCCTTCTGAGTGCGGGCAGCTATTTTGGGTCTGGCAGGCGTTTTCTGTCATTTGACGGGAATGAGCATTAACTGACTGGAGCCGAATATGTTTCTTTTATTTAAATATATCTACCCTCATTAAAAATAAGAAATCCAGTTTTTGTGGCATAGAGGACGTCGTGCTCATTCCAGAAAGTCCAATTTTATGAAAATCGGAGCTCGGAGTCAAAAGTTATGGCCGTTTGAAGTTTCACGGGTCAAACGTTGACTTTTCTTCTTTGCCTTCGGCCGCTTCGGCTTTTCGCGTCCCTCGCGTCCTGCACGTCCCAAATTGTCCCAGTGCTGTCCCGGATGAAAATTCTTCCGAATCGCCTGCTTCCCGATTCGTCCCTTGTTCCTGTTTGCGGTGACACGTGGCGATGATTTGATTGGTTCTCGGCTCCTTCGGCTTTTCGCGTCCCACGCGTCCCTTTGTCCCATTTGGTCCAGTGCTGAAATTCCCATTTCGGCCGAACCGGCCGGTTCGCGTACTCGCACCACCCAGATGTCCCATTTGCTGTTTGGGACAAATTTTCCTGACTTCACCCATGGTTCGGCCGGTTCGCGCCCTTTTGTCCCAACTGTCCCGGACTGAAAAGTTCTCATTTCGGCCGATCCGGCCGGTTCGCGTACTTTTGGACCTTCGCGTCCCAACTGTTCCGGGCTGCCTTGACTTTTTGGCATTTCAGCCGGTCCCGGACCCCAGATGTCCCAGACTGCCTGTTTCAACAATTAGTCAATTTTTTCCATTTTTCGGCCAGTTCAAAATGATTTCCATCCCGCGCGTCCCTTTGTATTTGTCCCAAATGCTAGCAGACCGCCTTGCGGCCTTTCGGCCGGTTCGCGTTAGAGAGATGTCCCAAAACATCCCGATTTTGCGCCTTGACTAGGACTTAGCCATTTTTCATGATTTTTCCTGGCCCGAGCTTGTTTTTGCTTTTTTTTACATTTTCTCAGAACTTGCTCCCTTCTTCTTGGACAGGGGAGTTAGAAAAATATGAGGGGACCCTAGAAATATGACTTTTCACCCTGAATCAATATAATTGCTTCGGACTAAAGAGTTTGATGCATGTTATCAAAATTACCTTGAGGGGTGAATTTTGGATAACAAAGGTATAAATATGTCAAAACAATGAGTGCTTGTTGAACTTAGATAGTTCTGGTAATCATGGTGATTTCAAGTGGATAATATCAATGGGAGGACACATGTATGCTTTGTAAATTGTACCCACAAGGTTAGACTCATTCATCTTGTTGAATTTTATTTTTATCACAGGCCTCTTCAAGTCAAACTAGAAATGCGCAATCCTAAGGTTGTAAAAGAGATCCAAAGAAGTGGTCTAATTATAAGTGATAGAAGGAGTAAGAATGGTCCTGGTAGGAACTTAAACATCTAATTTTTTTACTCATGAATTGGTTACAAATATATTGTTGCATAAAGTGATTCGATGCAATACTTTTCCATTACTCTTATCAAAAGGTAAGGGAGGATCCTCCATGGAGTTTACATTTCCCAAGAAAGCATGGGACCTTTACAGAAGACCTTAATAAGGTCACTTAAAACATTTGTATTGCCAATACAATCTATCTTGAATATTAGGTGGTCAAGAATTCATTAATTTGAGGTGGGAATCTGAGTATGTGTACACTAATAGTCAATATGTCCTATTCAATGCTCATCTTGTGTAAAATCCATCAAGATATTTTTTAAAATACTCATCTCTACATTTATGTTGAAGGGTTGTATGGAGTCTTTAATAATTTCACCCTTCATCAAATTACAATTTTGGATAAAGTTTCAAGTGTCTATGATATTTGTCTCCGTTCACTGCTTGCCAATGACATTCCGTCATTTTGGCCTTATGAGGTCTTTATTAATGTCATTAAGTACTATTTTGTAGACTCTCTATGGGACTTCTAGTTAAAAAAACTAGAAAATCCAAGTTTCATGGCTGCCATGAAAAAGTTAGTCATTGTTAATAATTTCACATATCTTTGTAGTTTCAAAAGAATGGGAAGATCCTCAAAAGTTAGTGAACCTTTTTGGTATTGAAAGGTGTGTCATTGTACAAGTTGCATGAGTGGATCAGTTGTGTCTAAAATGTTTTTAAGAACTATGTCATTATTATGTACAATGGTTCAAGCTTCATGAAAGAAAAAATAACTCTCTTTATGCAAGCATGTGAATAGTCATTTACACTTATTGAAATAGTATGGATATTGTGAACATAGGAAATGGATGAAATTTATGGAATAGATTTGAAATAAGCTCAAATCTTTACTAAGATCATCTATAACCAAAATTTTAGATATAAACAAGGCATATCTTTTGAACATACATGCTTCAAATGACTTGTCTCAAATTACAACATTTAAACCCTTAGCATATCACATGAAATATTGTTTTGATTAAGAAAATTCTAATTCATTTTTTTTGTTTAGATGCATCTAAAAATTTGTTCCAATGTTTCTCATGTTGAGTCTTCCATTAGATGTCAAAGCAATCAAAGAATAGAACTGAGTTTGTTAGTGGATACCTGAATTCATGATATTTCCTCTTAATCACCCTACATGGATATTTGTATTGGTTTGTTTTATCTTGATGGGAAACCGAATCAAACTTATAGAAAAAATTGCAAATTAGTTTATGTTGCTACATGGAAGAAAACTTGAGTTGGCTTTGATCAGTGGTCTCGCACTTACCACATCCATTTACCTAGATTTTCAATTTGGAAATTAAATTAGTGCAATGGTCAAACATCTTAAAATCCAAATTTTTATGTTGGGGATTTCTGAAATTTTCATCCTCACACGAGTTAACACATATGGTTTATAGTTAACCGAGCTGATAAATGCGAATTACATTAGACTCATTTGTAGGGTATGTGAAGTAATAAAATTTTAGTACTAATAGATTCCTTTTGGAAGCTCCAAAAAATTGTGATCCCAAGACTTTCCCTTGATCTAGGGAGTTTCCAAAATGAAAGCGCCAAAAATCCAGGAATGCGTAGCATTTAATTGACTCCTAAAATTAGATGATTTATAGGAGGAATAACCGAAGAGTTATCAGAACTTATATCAGAATGAATAAGAATGTATTAACAACTTCTCCCTATCTCTAAAAGCCTTCACCTCCATGTTGTTTGAAACACCAACCCCTCGTGCAAAAATCTGAAGTTTCCATGATATAAGCTTCAATGATTCACTTTCTTCTAACGAACATTTCCTCAGATTTGCATTGTGATTAAAATTTAGGTTATGACTCATTTGATCCCCTCAAATTCATTATTTCTTCTCCATTCTAATCTGAGCTTATCACAGTGAACTTGTACCCATTTTAACTTTGGTTTGGCCAACATTACTCCATGCTCGTGATCCATGACTTTACCACTCTCCTCGGCACTATATCAACTTCCTTTCCAAATTTATCCCTTCTTAACAAATTTCAACCTACCACCTAGGACCCTTTTCCATTTTGTTGACCTCATTATTCCTCACACCCCTCTTCTCCATGCTAAGATTAATTTTGGTAAAGTTTCCTCTCAAGTTTGAATGTTATTGACTTTCCCTATTTTTCTTTGTGAGCAATGATATCCTCAGCTTTGTTAGAGCTCGAGACTCTCGAATTCTAACCTACATGATTTCCCATACAGTTTCTTGTCCAAACTTCCGAGCTCATCCCCATATAAGCACCATCATTAGCCCACGAGTGCATCATCCCTTGATTGATCTCTTTCTCTATGGAACTCACTTCATTACATCAAGCTCTCCTAGACTCGACCCATTTCTAATGCCTAAGCTTTCCCTGCAGCTTGCCTCCACCTTGTGTGGAGCTGATCTCTTATGTAAATCAGCTCATTGAGTAGCTCACCGAGCTACTCGAAAAGCTTTCCTATGAGCCTAAAATTTAGAGTGTTGATCCATATGGGAAGGCAAGAGTATGACTAACAATAATTTCATCTGTATGCATGATCTCTTTTAGCTAGATGATTCCTTTGCAACTGAGCTTGGTGCATTTGGCCGCATCCAAAGTCTGATCATGACCAATTTGGCTCAGACTCCCAATGCCATGTCTTTCATGACTCACCTTATTTGGGGCCTCCTCGCATAATAAATTGATGCATTTAATCATCCAAGCTCATGGATCTCATCCCTCATCTCATACTCTCTTCGAGTTATGTATGGGATTTCATCCTTAATACAAACCTTATCTTGTCGAGCTACTTAGAGAAATAAATTTGAGCTCATCTCCCTTAGATGGTCCTTTTGGGAATTTTAATCCTAGACCTTAAATTTATTAGGATTTTTTCATGATATTTTTGACCATATGGCCACGATAAGGAAGTGGAACACCCTGAAAAATGATTTTCCCATTTTCCCCATTTTTTTCTCATTTTGGCTGTATGTGGGCCGCGAGGCATGCTTCTCTTCTTCTCCAAGTCGATCATCAAAATGAATCTAACCATTAGATTTTAGAGGGAAAAACTTAAAATGATTTCAAAAATGGAGCATAAAATGATTGTACAGTTATAGGATTCTAGTCAAAACATTTTAGAATCTTACCAGTGAATGCATGATAGTGACCCTATGAGCTTCTGATTCTGATTATCTGTCAGGTCTGATATATGTGTTGTTCATTTTTTCTTAGTCTAGAAAAATTGATAACAATTTGGCAAATCACAGGGACACCTTCCTACTAGATGTTCGTATTTTAGTAGAAAATATGTTCCACTGGGCACATAGTGCCCATTGATACCTAAAATGAACTTATCTCTAGTCTTTTCCCCCAAGGTTCTTAAAGTCAAATGCTTAATGACCATTTTTACAATTTTTGAATTATGATTTTTTGCAAGAGTAAGGAAAATTGTGCTAAATATGTGAACAAATCATTTCACACTTTCTTAACGCATTAAAATGATGATTTTCCATAACTTGTGTTGGTACCTAAATTTGTTCTCCTTTTCAAGCCAAGCAGCAACACAGATTCAACAGGGAGCTTAGAGGTAGATAGATCATAAATATATGTCATTTTGTAGCCAGGGAGGAGATCTAACTTTCACTTTGTTACTTGGATTTATGGAGAGATGAATAGCACCTCAAAAGGATATGATCTTATCCTAACTATTTTAGGTTGTGCCTTTCAACCAAGGTAATAGAACCTATTTTGTAACCTCTATCATTTGAAAGGAGATACATGTACCTTTCTTTTACATAAATTTTGTAAAGAAGGCCTTGGGGAGAATATGATCAACACACCATACCCGACTCTCATATTTTGTCACTTCCAGATCATGGAGATGTCTTCACAACAAGGCAAAGGTTACTAAAGACATTTGAGACCCTGATTTGTTCTGCATACTTTAATAAAAGGATTTTGGTCTTGTGTGCGTACACAGAGAAAAAGTAGGGGTAGTATGGGTAGGATTAGTTGTTAAATGAATTTTGGTGGGAGGGGAGACAGGATGGAATTGACTCACCAGATCCTTGAGAGCTTATGTAAAATGGAAATATTTAATCAACAAAATGCTACAAAGAGTTTAACTATTTCCTCAACTAGAACATGTGCTTCAATGGAGGCCTAGATTGACACTATTTCACACAACCTTTGGGATTCTATCACGAAGTCTAGAGTTAGAGAACCCAATAAAGCACCAATATTTAAACAAAGTCACGCCTGAGGTATACCCAGAGGCTTATAGAGAATATTTATCAACAAAATGAGAGAAAAGTGATTTTAAACCATTTATCCCACTCCCAAATGAATACTCTTATGAGAAATAAAATTGTAGATGCCACTAAACTATCACAAGGAATGATACCTATGTGATTTGACCCTATTTTGGTACAAGATTGCAATAGAAACAAGAAAAACTACTCGTATGCATTCAGAGATTAAATAAATACACTTTACTCAAGATTAACATAGAATAACTCAAAGTTTGATCAAATTTATCAGCAAGGGAAAGTTTCCAAAAAAATCTCAAAGATTTTCAATGGTTGTACACTTGCAACCACCTTGACATGATCAAATTTGACATAAAGAGAGATATACAGGCTTCTCTAGACGACTTCTAAAAATGGATGGGCTTTGTCAAGCTTTTTCTGCAGGAGAAAATCAGTCTTGATCTTTTCCAAAAACTTCCAGCTTCCCAACCATTTGTATGATGAATTCGTTCCATTTATATCATTTCCAATAGAGCCCCTTCCTCCAAAAGACAAAAAATTTAAATGTACCAGTGCTCACCATGATTCTTTCATGATTTGCAAAATCAGATTTGTAAAAGTCTCTAGGTGCTTGAGGGAAAATCTCTTCGATCTTCCCCCGCATTTAACTCTTTTCTCAATAAAAACATTCCTCCATCCATTCACCAACCACTTCTTCCCTACATCAATCAAATTTGGCCCCTTTCGTGCTCAGGAGAAGAAAAATGAAAAACTAGATCAAGCCCGACAGTCAAACTACTTTGGCGAAAGATGTCTCCAGATCTCTCCCACCAAACTCTAGATATCAAAATTAACTCGCTCCTCTGTTTTGCATGTAAAACACAGTAAGAAATCATGAAGACTCACACTCCCAGGAGTTTTACAAAGAAAATGGAGGGAAAATCAAATTTAGACACTCAGTAGCCATTGATCTTTGATTTTGAATGTGGGTCGTCCACGTGGAAGATGCAAAAATAGGCTCGGGGGCTTCCTTTGAACTTTTCTGACCCTTTTAGAAAAATGGAAAAATTTTAGCTTTTTCTCTGCACCTCCACTTCTAAAAATGGGCCTGACACGTGTCTTGAGGTGAGTCCCAAAGGAACCGCGGAAAAATTTTGCCATTTGATTCTCTTTTGAAAAAAGGAAAATTTTCCAAGTTTTCCCTACATCTCCGCCCTTATGCTTCAAGTCTCTCATGTGGGTCCCAGTGGAACCCAGGGTCCTTTTATGCCTTTAAATCTTTTCCCTCAAAGGGAAAACTTTTCACTTTTCCTCTGAAAGCCCGCACCTCCGCCGTTGACAGGGGAAAAACATTGACTATTTCCCATCAGGCTCGCGAGCCATTTTTTCTATTTTAATCTTTATGAAGCAAAGAGGAAAAAAGTTTTATTTTCCTTTGATGGTCCACCTCCCTGCCCCCTATGACTTTTCAAATAGCCATGTGTCACAATGGCGCACCTTGAGGTGGTCCCAAAAATTTGATACTTTGAATGAAAATGGGCTCACCGTGTGTCCTGCTTCAGAAAAATTTGTTTGAAGGCTCGAAGCTCAGTGAAAGGCGCCACTTGTCAAGCTCTGAGGAAGTCTCTTTTGGCCATTGAAAAGTCTAAGTAAAATACAAAGCAAGTGAAGGCCTCCACGTGTCATCCTGGCACATCTTCAATTTGAAACCCAAGTGCCCATCCCCGAATATGCGCGGTTAATCTACGTGTCTCCATGGCACAACTTCAAGATGGCACCAAAACCAGAGACCCTGAATGAGCACGATCTCGCCACATGTCTTGTTCCACCAAACTGCTCCAATTGCATAAATATTTTTCTAAGTATGGGAAAACATCGGAAGCCTCCACGTGTCCCCATGGTGCCACTTTAAAGACAAACCAAAAAGTTGATTCTCAAATGAGTTTCGTTCCTCCATGTGGAACCATTTAAAGTTGAGGTGTTTTATAGAATTTCTGAAGTATTAAGCTTATCTGAATCCAAGCAAGAGGTTCCACATTTCCCTATGGACTGAATGATGCAAATTTGACTAGGAGAAACACCCGTCAAACTGTAAAACTCAGAGAAACAACCATTCAAGCCAGAAAATGAGGTTTTCTTCAAGGACAGATAATTTATACTGTTGCAAGGCTCAAACACGATCCTTAGGGACACATCAAATCATTTCTCCTCAAGTACCTAGGGAAAAAATGGCAAGAACAACAAATTATGACTATGGAGAATGGAGAAAATGGGAAAATGCAAGTTTTGAAGGGACAAATCATGGGAGACCCAAAATACAAATACTTTTAAGTGGAACAAAGGAACCATGAGACAAAGACAAACCCACACATGATCCTCGACCCATGAGCAACTAAAAATGGCAATAAGACCAACCAAGCACCATACGGAGAAGGAGAAAACAACAGAGGCTGTGAATGAATAACTTTTCAAAGGCACAGATGGGGCAAGACCATTTTGAGCACTAACAACTTTAAATGAACCTTTGAATTCATCTCGAAACCTTACTTTATCTTATATGAGAACATTGAATTTGATGATTTCTTTGCAAGAATAACACACTGTGCGCTTTTGAGTAAGAAATTTGTTGGTTTTCGACATCATGGAACTCTATTAAAATATAATTTTACTCTTCTTTTGAATGCTTCTCAAAACACTTCCTAATATTGAAACCTTCCTAAAAATCCTCAATATCTTCAACTGAAACACATTCAAAAAGGATTTCAAGTTTGTATTTTGTTTCCAATCATGAGGAAAATTTGAATGATTAGGGGCTGCCCATAAAATTTAGGCTTGTTATTGCTATGAGTCTTGCTACCTATAAAGTAACAGCTACCATGTGACTTATTTTTCTAGTTCTGCAAAGGTACTTAGAAGCTTAGTTGTAGCTAATCTGTAGGAATAAGAAGATAGATCATTCTAAATTCTTTTTCCTTATCAAAATTAGTTTCTCTGTATTTGGATTGTTTTGAGAATTACTAATGTCTCTTGCAACTCTGAGCTTCTTCCCTATATTATTACATGCAGGTTGCCTACCAAAACATGGTGCACTGTGTTGGAGAAAACATGAACAAAACTATATACAAAATGACAAATCATACATGCTCAAATGAGACATGCAAAGTGTGCGAGATTGGTAGGGAAAAATAGCTTCCTCTTTTAAAAACTTGCAGCCAAGTGGATGATTTTGCATTGAACATGGCTATATACCTAAGTGAAAAATTGATATAGTGGAACCTTTCCACCCACGCCATCAAGGTATCAACTGCAAAAAAAACAAATAATCTCTTTGAATGATCTGCAAAGGGATCTTGGAGGTGTTATAGTGTATATAGTTGATCCTTGATATCTTGGGACTCATCCTCATGTTTGGAAATAAACATGACTGGTTTTGGCAACTCTGATTCTAACTCTAGTGAAGCTAGATATCTGATGGCACATGGTTTGATTCTCTGAATGTGCCTATTCCTCTGAGTTTCATTCTCAATACCCAAATTGATTCTCCCTCAGAAGCTGAGTAGCATCACAGATTTGACAGGAAGCTTAGAGAAAAGCAGATCATGTTGTGTGTCGTTTTGTAGCCGGGGAAGAAATGCAGCTTGCTCTTTGTCACTCAGATGTGGAGAAATGGATAACACCCTCAAGAGGATTTGATCTATCCTCACTACTTTATGGTTGTGCCTTTCAACCAGGGTGAGAGGACCCTTTTGTAGCCTATTGTTTGTGGAGGAGATGGAGATGTCCTTCTTTGCAAAGTTATTAAGAAGACCTTGAAGAAAACATGATCAATACAACAAAAATCTAACTCTCATGAGTTGTCACCCTAGATAATGGAGATATTTTCTAAGCAAGGTTCAGGCTACTAAAGACAATGAAAACCTGATTGCTTCTGCATGTTTTGGTAATAGAAATTATGCATTTGTACACACACAGGAAAAATAGGGGTAGTATGGGTAGGATTGGTTGTTTTTAAATGAATTTTGGTGGGAGGTGAGGCAGAATGAACTTGATTCACCAGATCTTTGAGAGATTTTACAAAAATGGAAGGCTTGATCAACATAATGCTTTAGAACAGCTAAAATGTTCCTTTAACCAGAAGGTGTGCTTCAATGGAGGCCCAGATCAACACGTTTTCACACAAACTTTAAGAATCCAAAATGAAGGCTCAAATTGAAAAACTTAATTGAACATTATCAACCTTTGTTTTATCACGCCTAAGATACCCTCAAAGGCTAACAAACAATCTTATCATCATGCTAGGAGTAAAGTGATTTTAAATTTGTTTATTTCACTATCAAATGAAATCTCTTCTGATAAATGAAATTACAAATGCCACCAAACTATCACAAGGATAAGATCTTGTGTGATTCACAAAGATTTCAATGTAAGATTGCAATGGGAACAAGAAAAACTATTTGCAGACATTCAGAAATGAAGCAGACACAATTTTTCTCAAAATCAACACAGATTAACTCAAATTTGATTAAATTCATCAGCAGGGGAAAGTTTCTAGAACAATCTCAGAGCTTGTCAATGGTTGTACACTTGTAACCACCTTGACATGATCAAATTTAACACAAAAGAAATAAACAGGTTCCTCAGATGGTTTCTCAGAAAGATGGGCTCTGTCAAACTTTTCTCTTAGGAATTAACTCCTGACCTCTAACACTCCAACCATTTGCATGAAAAATTCATGCAATTTATAACATTTAATCTACAACAGATTTTTCCCCCCAAAACAAAAAACATTCAAAGCACCATTGCTTGTTACGATTTTGATCGTGATTCCCAGAATCAGATTTGCAAAAAAGTTGTCAGGTGCTCAGAGGGAAAATCTCTTCAAATATTTCCAGCATTCAATTCTTTCATTTGGTAAATCACTCTTCATCTTCACGCGCCAACTACTTCCTCCTCTAATCTGTCAAATCTGGTTTCTTGCGTGCCAAGGAAGGAAAGATTGGAAAATCAGATCAAATCCAATAGTCAGATCACATCTTAATGGTAAAAGACATTTTCAGATCTTCCCCACCAAATCAAGATATCAAATTAATTCTCCTCTTCATTTGGCATGTAGGAGACATCAAGAAATGATAAAAAACCATAAAAATTCACATCCCCAGGAGCTTTGGAGCAAAAATGGTAGAAAATCAGATACAAATGCACAGTTGCCATCGATTTCCCTTTTGAATTTGGACCGTCCACGTGGGAGATCCGAGTTAAAATGGGCCTGGGGGTTCCTTTTTACCTTTTACAACTTTTGGGAAAAAATGCAAAATTTCTCATTTTGCTCCACCCCTCCGCCTTTGAAAAATGGGCTTGACATGTCCCAATGTGGGTCCCAAACCGTGGCTTGATTCTACTCCTCATTTTTGGAAAAAAAAAAATTTTCCAAATTTTCCCACAGCTCCGCCCTTCCACCTTTAGCTTCTGATGTGGGTCCTAGTGGAACTGCGCTTCCTTTTTACACTTTAACCCCTTTTTTTATTAAAGGAAAATTTTCCAAATTTCCCCCGAAAGTCCGCACCTCCGCCGTTGACTTTTCAAAGAAAATTTTGACTATCCTCTGTCGGGCTTGTGGGTCATTTTGATGACTTTAATCTTTTAAACAATAAGGGGCAAAAAATCCAAGTTGCCTCCGATGGCCCGCCTCCCCACCTTTTGACTTTTCAAACTACCACGTGTCTCAATGGTGCATTTTGAGATGGTCCCCAAAAGTAGAGACCCCAAACAAGCGCAGGCTCAACACGTGTCTCAGTCTGGCAGAGTCTGTTAAAAAGTTGAAGGTTCAGTGGAAGGCACCATGTGTCTAAGGTCCAAGACAGTCTCCTTCGGCCATTGAAAAGTCCAAGCAAAAAGGTAGAGTGAGCAGAAGCCTCCAAGTGTCCTCCTGGCACTTCTTCAAAATAAAACTCAGGGGCCAGTCCCCAAACATGCGTGGTCCCTCCACATGTCCCAGGCCCTTTAGGAAGTTTCTTAAAAAGTCTAAGTAAGGGAAGGCCTGGTGGAAACCTCCACGTGTCTTTATGGCACAACTTCAAGATGGTCCCCAAGAGTGGAGACCCTAAATGAGTGTGAGCTCACCATGTGTCCCAGGCCTTAGAAAATTGCTTTAAAAGTTGAAGTATAGAGTGAAGCCGGCGGAAGCCTCCACATGTGTCCCTATCACAATTGTTAAGATGGGACCCTGAGGCAAATCCTCAAATGAGTGTCAGCCCACCATGTGTCCATCACCTGCCAAAAATTGATACCGAATGAAAAATTTGTCTAAGTCTGGGCAAAGCAGCAGAATCCTCCATGTGTCCCCCCGATGCAACTCCAAGGCCAAACCAAAAGGTGAATTTTCAAATGAGCATCATTCCTCCACGTGGACAAGTTTTGGGTTGAAGTGAGCCATAGATTTTTTAGAGTGCCCCACCGAGCCACATCCAACCAAAAAGGGCCACGTTTCCACTGATGCAGAGATGTAAATTTGATGGGAAAAACACACCCGTCAAACCGTAAAAATGTAGGGAAACCACCATTTGAGCCCAGAGATGAAATTTTCTTCAAGGATAGAGAATTTGGAAATGTTATAAGGTTCAAACATGATCCTCTGAGCTACATCCATTCACGTTTCTTCAGGTATTTGGGACAAAAATGATAGGGACAACAACACACGACTGTGGAAAATGGAAGGAAAGGAACAACCTGAGTTTTACACCCAATTTACAGACACCTTCAGATGGACAGAGAAACGAAAACAAATTCTGGATCTTTAAGTGATCTTCAACCAAGGAAGGAACTGATCATGGAAATCAAATGGAGGACAAAGTCTTCAAGCACCAACACAGGGAGATAAAAAATGTGACAGAGGCCACAAACTGAGGGATTTTAATGACAAATGGGGCGAGACTAATTTGAGCACCAACATCGGCTCCGACTCAGGGATGGGCACTCCCTGTGAGTGCCACAAGAACCAAATAACAGACCAAGTGCCAAAAACATCCATTGGGCAAAGGAGTCAGCTTGCAGAGCAGCAAACCAGAACCATCTCCCAAATACGAATTGAGAAACTAGGAAAACCAGGTCACCAAGGACCAAAACGAGCAAAAACACAAAAGACAGAAAGCAACCAATGAACTATACACTATACAAATGATGCTCACCTTGATTCTGGGGAATCAATCAAGGAAATGTTTCAAATGCCTTCCATTAACAGGAAATTCAAGTAATTCCCCATCCAAGTCTTTCAAGAAGAAGGTATGTTCACCAATTCAAATGTCAATGGAGTAAGGGCCCATCCATAATGCATCAAATTTACCATGCTTGCCCTTATCTTCATGCCTGTTATCCCATAACAACACAAGATCTCCAATGTTGAAAGCTCTAGGTGTCACCTTCTTGTCAAATAACTTCTTCAACTTTTCTCTGAACTTCACATGCCTTTGGTGGGATGCCCTTCTTTCTTCATCCAACTCAACAATCTGGTTAATGCGAGCATCATATGGACTAACTTCTTGATCTTCCAGTTGTTGAATGAACTGATATGAGGACAATTACATATGCAGGGGCAACAGAGCTTGAGTTCCATACACCAATTCAAATGGAATTTTTCCAGTAGCTCTTTTAACAGTAATTCTATCAGCCCAAACAACAAACTTCAACTGCTCACCCCATTTCCTTTTGTTCAGCTCCAAGGTTCTCCTAATGATCTTTAATATATTTTTATTGCTGGACTTTTCTTGTCCATTTCCTTGGGGGTTATAGTTAGAGGCATATGTCAAATTGATCCCATATTCTTTACACATTGCCACCAAAGGTTTAGCTCTGAAGCTCATGGCATTGTTAGCAACAATTTTAACTGGCACTCCAAACCTATAGATGATATGGTTCAGCATGAAGTCCATGACAATTTGGTGTGTTTCTCTCTTGGTGGGGATTGCCTCCACCCACTTAGTGAAGTAATCAGTGGCTACAAGAATCCACTTATGGCCAGCACTTGAAGGGTCTAAAATCTCACCAATGAAATCCATTCCCCATTGCTTGAATGGGGCTTCAATTGATACAGGATGCAAAGGAAGGGAGCCTGAAGCTTTCAGTCTTCCAGAAAAATGATGGCAACTCTCACATCTTCTAACCAACAAATTTGTATCCTTGAAAAGAGTTGGCCACCAATAACCAGCCCTCAAGATCTTGTGTGTTGTGACTCTTCCAGCAAAATTCCCCCCACAAACTCCTCCATGGAGATCAACAATTATCTTGGGGGCTTCATCTTCAGTAATGCACCTTAAGAGAACTCCCTCAGGGTTCTTCCAAGCTAACCCAAAATCAGTAATGACATATTTCTGGGAAGCCAACTTAAGAGCTCTTTTCTGATTTTTACTCAAATACTCAGGGCAGTATAGATGTCTGAGATAAAAAATTATATCTTTGTACCATTCAGAACTCATCAAATTTTCAAGGACATCCACCCTTCCTTCTTCTACTTCATTCACCTCAATAGTTTGCAAGTTGCTCTCAGCCATAAGTTTAGCTAAGCCCAAACCTCTTACCAATTTCATGGTTTGGATATCCATGTCATACTCCTGCAACTTGTTCACCCATCTGCATCTTTTTCTTGAGACCTCCATCTCTGATAAGACATCTTTCACCATGGTGTGGGGAACATAAGCAACAACTTTAGAGCTCAAAATGTAAGGTCTGAAAACCTTTGTTGCTTTTACCAAGGAAAATGTTTGCTTCTCCATAATGGTGTACTTCAACTCAGCCCCTTGCAATGCCTTACTGAAAAAGGCAATTGGCCTCTCAGCCCCTTCATCATCCTTCTGCAACAAGACAGATGCAATAGTGTTCTCTGAAGCAAAAGAAAACATTTGAAAAGGCTTCTTATAATCTGGAGCTGCTAAAACAGGGGCATGCTTTAATGCTTCTTTGATCCCATTGAAATCCTGAATGGTAGCCTCTTCCCATTTGATAACTTGGTCCTTCTTTAGCATGCAAGTAATTGGAATGGTCAACTCAACAAAGTTTGATATGAATCTTCTGATAAAGTTTATTTTCCCAAAGAAGGACTGAATTCCCTTCTTGATTCTTGGGATTGGGACCTTGCTGATGGCCTCTACCCTCTCAGGATCAATCATGACACCATCCTTTGATACAATGTGACCAAGCAACTTGGCCTTTTGCACTCCAAAATGGAACTTCTTTGGATTGAGTGAAATGCCATACTCTCTGCATCTTATCAACATTTTTTCCAAGTGCTGCAAGTGATCACTTCTCTTTCTGGAAAACACAGTCACATCATCTTGGTAAACAACAATAAAATCATTAATGTAACCAGAAAAAGCAACATCCATTTCTCTTTGAAAGGTTACTCCAGCATTCATCAAACCAAAGGGCATTCTAACATAGACATAAGTTCCCCAAGGAGTGGTAAAGGTTGTCTTAATTCTTTCTGATTCCTTCACAACAACTTGATTATAGCCAGAGAAACCATCCAAGGTAGAAAGTAGCTCAGAACCAGTCACTAATTGCAGCATGTTTTCCATGTTTGGTAAAGGATAATTATCCTTCATTGATGCTCTATTCAGATTTCTAAAATCCACGCATAGCCTGATATCACCATTCTTTTTTCTAACTGGCACTAAGTTTGCAACCCAAGAAGAATACCTTGTTGGATGAATGATCCCTCCATCCCTTAGGTTTTTTAGTTCATCTTGCATCTTCACAGAGAGGAGTGGATTAATCAGCCTCTGATTTTGTCTGAATGGTTTTGCATTAGATTCCAAAGGAATTTCATGCTGAAACAAATCCTCTCTGTATGCTTTCAGTTCAGAATAAGACCAAGCTAGGCAGTCCTGATATTTCTTCAACAATTGGACATAGGATTGTTTTTCCTCCTTGTTCAGATTGCTTCCCAACCAGATCTTCCTTGGTTTCTCCTTTGTACCAAGGTCATGCTCCTCAACATCCCTTGAGGCTGTTATATGTCTGTTAATAATGCAATCAACATTATCAAAGTTTGATTCAAGAGCAACCAACCCTCTAGGAATGGTATTAGTTTTCAGTTGGATGATGTCTTTTCCAAACAAAGTTTCTTTACCCTCTGCTACACACACCATTGGCTCCCAATCAATACATTGATCAAAAAATCCCCTTTGTTCTACAGAAATCTTTTGACCTGAGCATCATCATCAAAAATTTGCCAATGTTTAATGTTGTCAGGGACAGATGGCCTTGTTAACACTTCAACATCATATTCACAATATGGGGACATTACACAATTATCAAACCAAGATCCCAATACTGCAAGATTTCTACCATAACATTGAACTTCCTATCATGATGCACAATATTAAATGAATCAAACATCTCAATCAAGTCCCAGACTGCATGCTTGTACTGTTTCATTCTCTGATTTTTAGTAGCATACAATTTTCTGATTTGTTTGACAATTAGTTCTGAATCTCCCTTAACAATGATGTCTTTAACATAGTATTTCCAAGTAATTCTCAAACCTAACAACAATGCTTCATACTCAACAATGTTGTTAGTACACTCAAAGTTAAGTTTGAAAGAAAAAACAAACTCTTCCAAGCTTGGAGAAATCAAAACTACACCAGCACCATTTCCAAATTTGGAGCAAGCTCCATCAAACAATAAAGTCCATGGAGAGCCTACTTGTTCAAGACTCTTACATTGATCCATTTTGTTCTCTTTCCCATCAGCAAATCCAAAAAAAAATTCAGCATCAACACTTGTGTACAACACTTCATAAGATGCATTGTTGGGATCTTCAATGAGGTGCAACATCTTCTTTTCTCCATACAACTTGACAAGGCTGCCCTCAATTGGGATGGTGGCATAGGACATATCCATTTGAACACTCCCACTAACACTTGCAGCCCATTTTCTAGACAACAACATACCCCACTTGGCTGGGCAATCAACAATAACAACATCAAGTTTCAAGTTCCTACCCAGATAAGCTGTAAGTTATACCACCAAACCTTTCACACATCCCACCATTGGAACCTCTCTGGAATCCATGGCAGTGCACTTCCCATATGTTGTTGTTACTTTGATATCTAGTTCATTCATGACTTCCAGAGGCATAACATTGCATGATGCTCCCAAATCAAACATACAGTTGTGTAGCAATCTGTCCTTAATGATCAGAGTAGTGAAGAATGGATCTACATTTAGCTAAGACTCTACCAAGGATGTTCCCAAATAAACCTCAGGTGGTTCACCTAGTTCTTCCAATGCTGGTGGTGTTTCTAGCTCTTCAATGATTGGAGGAGTCTCCACAATGTTTACATTTCTGCCCTAGGGTACTCTTCTCTTCTTTCAATCCCAAATACTCAAATGCCCTCTTCTTGTGCTCAAGAATCCTAAGCAGCTCAATAATTGGAACACTAACTTTTATTTGACTCAAAACTTGGGCAATGTCATATGGAACACACTTTGGCAAGGTAACATTGGAAGGGAGATTGAAAAACTCATCAGATGGCATGGGATTTTTGACAATTTGGGCATGAGGAGAAGTATGAATTTTGTTTGGGACAGCAAGGCCTTTGGAAGGTGTATCTTTCTTAGGAACCTCTTTAGGAATACTAGTAAGCAATGGATTTTTAGGTTTGGCTTGAGGCCCTACTCCTTTGACAACTCTACTCCTAGTATTATAATCCTTTTCTTGAGAAACAACAACGTTCATCAATAACTGCCTATCCTCCTCAGATGGGATTCCTCCATCATACTTCTTTATCATTAAAGCTCTTAAATATTCAAAGTCATTATTAGGAAATTCAAAATATTGTACAGTATCTATTTCTAAAGTATGAGAGGGAGGAAGAAGAGGTACCCAGTGAATGCAATCCCAAAAATCAGCAGCAGTTCTAGCACTTATTACCTCAGTTGAAGTTGCTCCTTGCTGTGAGCTTGTAGAGCACTCCATCATGCATGCATCATCATCAGTGTTATCATCATCAACTTCCTCTTCTACTTGCTTGATCTACTTCACATGGAGCATGGGGCATGAAACATCTATCACACCAATCAATTACATTTGTTTCTTCAATAACAACAACTCTGGCAGCCAAAGGATCAGGCACCATTCTATTTTCCCTGGCTTGGGGTTGTTTATTTCCAAATCCAACAGGTCCCTTGCCTCTGTCATCAGATATCTTCTCATTTCTAGGATGATTTGTAAATTTGTCTTGGCCTTGTTGCTTATGCTGACCTTGTGAACTCTACCCAATTCCTTTCTCTGCCCAGGATAATTTGTATGAGATTTCTTTGACAACCCCTGCCAAAGTTTTCACAACTTCCTCCAAATCAGCAGCCTTACTTGCTTGAGGTTTTTCCAGGTTAACCAGTTTCACACCTTCCCTCTTAGGAGGTTTTCCAATTGCTTTAATGTTATTCTCAATTTGTAGAGCCATGGTAAAGGCCTGCCTCAAATTGGTAGGGTTTTGTCCCTCAAATAGTAAGCAACTTTCTTATCAAATGCATCTGAATAATTTATAAGACAAGATTCATCACATGGCCTTAAACTTACAGGAAATATCCTCAATGTCTTATTAAATCTAGTGTTGAAATCATGCACTGATTCATTAGGATTCTTTTTAATATTTTCAAATTCTGACAAAAGAAACCTAGGGTCTTTTTTATCACCATACTGCAATCTAAATGCATTATTCATTTCTATCTAAGAATCAATGGAATTATCTGGCAAAGATTTATACTCGTCCCTTGCATCTTCTTCCAAAGTATGGATAAACAATTTGATATATACATCTTCAAATTCAATCTCAAAGTCTTCCATCATGTTGATAAAAAGCTTTAAGTGTTGATCACCAATTATAACATTATTTCCTTGGAACTTTGGTAGTCTATTTCTTACATCTTGGGGAACTGCATTTGGATAACCAGCCATCCCTCTAAAATTTATAGGACCAAAAGTATTTACAACAAATGGAGGTCTGGGTGGGGGATGGGCCATGTTGTTTTGAGGAGGTGACCTTGGAGGAGAATCAAACTGATAAGGGACAAGGGGTCTTTGAAACACATGAGTATAACTTTCAAAATGGATATCCCCTAAAGGATTTGTTTCTTGGAAAACCCTATCAACTTTGGAAAACATAGGGACAGAATGAGAAGCAAACTTTTCAAATTCAAATGAAGGCCCCTCTCCAGATGGAGAATTCAATTCCACAAAAAGACAACCTAGTTCAGAAGCACTTGAATGGAAATCTTCAATGATACGTTGATCACTTTAATCAATGGACATCTCCTTTCTTGACATTTGATCTCCAACAAATCTCCAAGATCTGCTTCCTTTTGACTTTATTTTTTTGAGCTCTGGAAATAATGTCCTAGTAGGATCCTTAGTGAAGAAATATCTTCTTCCTTCTATATTTGCAAAGATTAGTAACAAATATCACTTGACAGAGGTTAAAAAACTAGTATTTATCAAAAAAATAGATTAACACAGAGTTGCCACTAAGGATTTCCACCTTATTTGTGCAAATGCACTAAAAAATATGATCTGTTAAATGTCTTTCAACACTAGAAACTGGAAATGGAATTATCTAACCATCCTTTACCCATATTTATCAATGAAACTTAGTGCAATAACTATAGAAACTAGAAATATTTCACACAACACTTGTAACTTTGAACACTTCTTACAGGCCTGAACACAGGATGATGTTGAAACAATGCACTGGCACTTACAACATGTAAGAAATGTTTACCAGGGTCTGAATATGAATTACAATCACAATGTCCCCGGTAATGGCGCCAGAACAATGTCCCCAGCAGCGGCGCTAGAATGGTGTTGGTACCCAAATTGATTCTCCCTCAGAGGGGTAAGTGCAGCAAGTTGGGGGACAAAAAGGGGGTCATACGTGGACATCATATTGCAAATAACAACATAATATCAACTTGTAGGGATTATTAGCAATACATACACATAAAATTATAAAAACTTATATTAATATGAATCATAGCATCCGGAATATAGTTTCTAAAATACTAATTTTTTTAAAAAAAGGACAAGATTAGCTATACTAAACACTCAAAATTTAATGATTTGGTTTTTTTTTTTAAAAACGCCTATAAGATTATAGTCCGATTTCCCACAATTTGGATGACCAAAAATTGATATATATTTTTCTCTTTTGGTGAGAAGTTAGATTCCACTATCTATCTTGGGATGAATTTTATTTTGTACTTTTTTGAGCAATATTTTATTTTTTATGATTTTTTCCGTGAAAGTGGTATGAAAACATAAAGAAAATAGAGCACTTTCTGTTTGCCTGCCATAACTTCATAAAAAAATATTGAAATCAAATAATTTTTATTTTGAACATGTATATAATTTTTCCATAGTTGGGATGGTATAAGTTTTATCGCATTCTGATAAGTGAAACAAAATTTGTAGTCTTAAATGTGGACATAAATATTCATGTGAAAAAGTGTCTTAAAGACCTACTATTAGTAAAAAATTATAAAATGATATTTATCCTATTCTATTCACTTTAAAATCAGTATTTCTACAAATCTAACAGTCTCCCCTATGCAATGGTACCATTTTTATGACATATGTTTTACTTTTCAGCATGGTTCAAGTCCGTGGAAGACTAAATTTTATGTTTTGTTGTTTTTAATGTAAAATTCAGGATTTAATGTCCACTTAATTGTCCCCCAACTTGGTGCACTTACCCAGAGGCTGAGCAACATCACAGACTTGACAAGAAGCTTAGAGATAAGCAGACCATGTTGTGTGTCGTTTTATAGCCGGGGAAGAAATGTAGCTTGTTCTTTGTCACTCAGATGTGGAGAAATGGGTAGCACCCTTAAGAGGATTTGATCTATCCTCACTACTTTATGGTTGTGCCTTTCAACCAGGGTGAGAGGACCCTTTTGTAGCCTATTGTTTGTGGAGGAGATGGAGATGTCCTTCCTTGCAAAGTTATTAAGAATACCTTGAAGAAAACATGATCAATACAACAAAAATCTAACTCTCATGAGTTGTCACCCTAGATAATGGAGATATTTTCTAAGAAAGGTTCAGGCTACTAAAGACAATGACAACTTGATTGCTTCTGCATGTTTAGGTAAAATAAATTGTTCATTTGTACACACATAGGAAAAACAGGGGTAGTATGGGTAGGATTGGTTGTTTTTAAATGAATTTTAGTGGGAGGTGAGGTAGAATGAACTTAATTTGCCAGATCTTTGAGAACTTTTACAAAAATGGAAGGCTTGATCAACATAATGCTTCAGAATAGCTAAAATGTTCCCTTAACCAGAAGGTGTGCTTCAATGGAGGCCCAGATCATCACATTTTCACACAAACTTTAAGAATCCAAAATGAAGGCTCAAATCGAAAAACTTAATTGAACATTATCAGCCTTTGTTTTATCACGCCTAAGATACCCTCAAATGCTTAAAAACAATCTTATCATCATGCTAGGAGTAAAGTGATTTTGAATTTGTTTATTTCACTATCAAATGAAAGCTCTTCTGATAAATGAAATTGAAATTTCCACCAAACTATCACAAGGATAAGATCTTGTGTGATTCACAAAGATTTCAATGTAAGGTTGCAATGGGAACAAGAAAAACTATTTGCATGAATTCATAAATGAAGCAAACATAATTTTGCTCAAAATCAACACAGATAAACTCAAATTTGATTAAATTCATCAGTAGGGGAAAGTTTCTAGAACAATATTAGCACTTGTCAATGGATGTACACTTGCAACCACCTTGACATGATCAAATTTAACACAAAATAAATAAACAGGTTCCTCAGATAATTTCTCAAACAAATGGGCTCTGTCAAACTTTTCTCTTAGGAATTAACTCCTGACCTCTAACACTCCAACCATTTGCATGAAAAATTCATGCAATTTATAACATTTAATCTACAACAGATTTTTCCCCCCAAAACAAAAAACATTCAAAGCACCATTGCTTGTTATGATTTTGATCGTGATTCCCAGAATCAGATTTGTAAAAAAGTCATCAGGTGCTCAGAGGGAAAATCTCTTCAAATATTTCCAGCATTCAATTCTTTCATTTGGTAAATCACTATTCATCTCACGCACCAACTACTTCCTCCTCTAATCTATCAAATCTCGTTTCTTGCATGCCAAGGAAGGAACGATTTGAAAATTAGATCAAATCTGATAGTCATATCACATCTTAATGGTAAAAGATGTTTCCAGATCTTCCCCACCAAATCAAGATATAAAATTAATTCTCCTCTTCATTTGGCATGTAGGAGACATCAAGAAATGATAAAAAACCATAAAAATTTGCATCCCCAGGAGCTTTGGAGAAAAAATGGCGGAAAATCATATACAAATGCCACAGTTGCCGTTGATTTCCCTTTTGAATTTGGACCGTCCACGTGGGAGATCCAAGTTAAAATGGGCCTGGGGGTTCCTTTTTACCTTTTACACCTTTTGGGAAAAAATGCAAAATTTCTCATTTTTCTCTGCCCCTCCGCCTTTGAAAAACGGGCTTGACACGTGTCTGTGGGTCCTAGCAGAACCACGGATTGATTCTACTATTTTATGTTTTTGGAATAAAAGAAATTTTTCCAAATTTTCCCTGCAGCCCTGCCCTTCTGTCTTTAGTTATTGATATGGGTCAAAGCAAAACCACACTTCCTTTTTACACTTTAACCCATTTTTTCATAAAAGGAAAATTTTCCAAATTTCCCCCAAAATTCCGCACCTCTGATGTTGACTTTTCAAAGAAAACTTTGACTATTCTCTATTGGGCTTGGGGGTCATTTTGATGACTTTAATCTTTTTGACAATAAGGGGCAAAAAATCCAAGTTGCCTCCGATGGCCCGCTTCCCCGCCTTTTGACTTTTCAAACTACCACGTGTCTCAATGGTGCATTTTGATATGGTCCCCAAAAGTAGAGACCCCAAACAAGTGTGGGCTCAACACGTGTCTCAGTCTGACAGAGTCTGTTAAAAAGTTGAAGGTTCAGTGGAAGGTGCCATGTGTCTGAGGTCTGAGATAGTCTCCTTCGGCCATTGAAAAGTCCAAGCAAAAAGGCAGAGTGAGCGGAAGCCTCCAAGTGTCCTCTTTGCACTTCTTCAAAACAAAACCTCAGTGGGCGGTCCCCAAACATGCGTGGTCCCTTCATGTGTCCTAGGCCCTTTAGGAATTTGATTAAAAATTTAAGGGAAGGCTCGACAGAAACCTCCACTTATCTTTATAGTGCAACTTCATGGTGCAAGCACGGAGACCCTAAATCAGCACGGGATCACAACATGTCTCATGCCTGTAAAAATTTCTTTAAAATTTTAATTAAAGAGCGGAGCTACCGTCCACATGTGTCCCTGTCACAATTGTTAAGGTGGGACCCTGAGGCAGATCCTCAAATCAGCGCCAGCCCACCACGTGTCCATGGCCCGCCAAATACTATACCAGTTGTATGAAAATTTTGTCTAAGTCCATGCAAAGCAGTGGAATCCTCCACGTGTCCCCCCGTGCAACTCCAAGGCCAAACTAAAAGGTGAATCATCAAACGAGTGTCATTCCTCCACATGGACAAGTTTTGGGTTGAAGCGATCCATAGAGTTTTTTGAGTGCCCCACCAAGCCGCATCCAAAAAAAGGGCCACCTTTCCACTGACACAGAGATGTAAATTTGATGGGAAAAACACACCCGTCAAACCATAAAAATGCAGGGAAACCACTGTTTGAGCCTGGAGATGAAATTTTCTTCAAGGAAAGAGAATTTGGAAATGTTATAAGGTTCAAACATAATCCTCCGAGCTACATCCATTCATTTTCTATTCAGGTATTTGGGACAAAAAGTGACAGGGAAAACAACACATGACTGTGGAAAATGGAAGGAAAGGAACAACCTGAGTTTTACGCCCAATTTACAGACACCTTCAGATGGATAGAGAAACGAAAAACAAATTATGGATCTTTAAGTGATCTTCGACTAAGAAAGGGACTGATCATGGTAACCAAATAGAGGACAGAGTCTTCAAGCACCAACATGGAGAGATAAATAACATGTCAGAGGCCGCAAACTGAGGGATTTTAATGACAAACAGGGTGAGGCTAATTTGAGCACCAATAGAAGAAAGTCTTATTTACACATGCGTTTCCCTAATCCAAATTGAATTTTTAAAGTTCAAACTCATCATATTTTTTCTTATGATGGTTGTTGGGGACTTGAAGTGTCTTCTCCATAGTGGATTCATTAGACAAGTCGTATTCAGCAAAGGAAAAAGGGAGAGGGAAATCTATACTTTAATTGACACAAGAAAGTAAGAAACTATCGATGATCTCCTCCTCCTATAGGGCCTCTAAAATTGAATTTCTCTCCTCCATGGTGTCTTTTGGGTTTAAAATTTTTTCACCATGAGGCTCCTCTTCCTGAAACATAAAATTAGAGAGCTCAAACTTATCCCCAAAACTAGAATTTGGAAAGGATGAATTGGGAGTAGGGGTTTAGGCTTCTTGTGTTATCTATCTTGAACTTGGCTCCTATGGAATTGTTTTGTTCTCCTTCTTTGCATGAATACAATACTTTTATTTTATATTTGGAGATACTTTATATTCATCTTCAACTAACTCTTCAGTAGATGATTGGTCCATAATCTCTGAAAATAAAGTTTCATCGTTAACAATGCACTCGGAACATACAGATTGTTGATCTTCTTCAACTTGCTCTTTATTTTCTTCCAATGTAACAAAATAAACTTTTTCCACATGTTTTTATCTAGTCTTATCCTCCTCCTAATCCTTAACCATCAATGGTATTTTATCAATCGTGAATCTTAGGGCCAAACTAACATTTTTTTTCATCATTTCTTCCTTCCTTGGGTCCTCTTCTTGCTGCTCCTCTTGACTGGTTTTTTGAGTTTCTTCCTGATATGGGTTCGAGACTATGAGATGAGTAGTGGGTGGGGTCTCCACTTATTTTTGATTTTTTGGTGGTGGGAGAGGAGGTTCAACTTATTGTTTCTATGGAGGATATGGTTTTTTGTTAGGGAAAAGGGTGGGAAAAACGAGATGAGGTGGAAGAGTATAAGATGGAGAAGGGGAAAGCACACAAGGGGAAGCACATGATAAGCTTGGAAACTAAGGCTCAGGCTGAGATGATGCTAATATGGAATTGGAGAGAGCGTTTTAGGATGGAAATACAAGGGTTTCACATTGACAGGATTGACTAACATTGTCTATAAAGGCTTTTATCTCCTAGATCCACGTTGTGAGCTTTGGAAACATCTCAAATATGAATTCACACTTCTCCTATGGGTTGTAACGCCTTTGAATAGGTCCTACCCATGCAAAAGGGGTCAAAAAACCAATCTTACATGCTTGTATCTGAGATATATCCCTTGAATGCACCGTATTTTCCCCCAATTTTTGAAATTTTAGCTAAAACTCAAAATCTTTGGGCGTAGGATACCCACAAAAATTCACATACCACTAATATTGAAAATCTACATAGTTTGGTGAATAACCAAACTAATATGCTTCCTATCCATAAGAATATGCATACTAATTCTCATCATAGAATGGTTATGGAGATTTTTGATAGTGTCCCGAAAAATGAAATCTGCAATCTAGGAGGCGTATAGAAATTACATGGATGTTTCCTCAGATGTGAATCCCATGATGCAAATAAAGCCATGACTACATGAATTCATGGAATGGAAGAAAATGGAGAGGTGTGTAATGAAAATTGGATGTAAATGGGTGGAGAAGTGATGATCTTCAACTCAGATAATATGGTTTTTTGACCAAATGAAGTCGTCTGTTATACTTTTTATATGCCACCAAATGCATTGATTCCACCAAAAACACAAAAAAATTGATGGAATGGAATCAATATATGTATGCACACCTTGAAGGGATCAAAATTAGTTGAAGGATTGAACTATTTTAGCTACAAATGATCTCTAAAATTCAAAATTTCGAAACCTGACTCTTCTTGAAAACATCTGAAATCTGAAATGCAAGACACTGCAGAACCTCCAAAGTATAATGTGGAAAACCTATACAATCTTGAAATGCATGGAAACTTTGAAATCTGAAATGAGCTATCTTTGAAATCAAAAGTGTCAGAAGTTTGAAATTTGAAAATCCCAAAACCTATAAAATCCTAAAATTCTGAAATCCCGAAATCAGAATTTTTGAAAAGTCTAAAATTCTATAATTTAGAAAAGTGTGAAATTTCAAAAGGTCCAAAATTCTAAAACCCAAAATTCCAAAATGTGAAAAATTTCGAAATTCTGAAATTCTGAATTTCAGATTTCTAAAAATAGTCTTTTGTCTTCAACCCCCAATATGTCATCTGTGAACCTTTGGGCCCATTTTCAATATGTGAAACCATTCAAAAATTATTTTTTAACTTTAACCCTACATCAAAACTTTGAAATCTGAAATTTGCAACTCTCGATATCTGAAATGATAAGGGTCCTCCAAAATTGACATATTTTTCAAGTTGGCTTCAATGTGACTTAGATCTGCAATGGAACAACTTGTTAAAAAATTAAACCCTTACTTCAATATTGTACCACCATGCATACCAAAAAAAATGTGACAACATCACAACACCCCCCGAATTGATAGATTGTGAAACTAGGGCATTTGTGAAATTAGATAGCTCTCCAAAGAAGGCCGGTTCCTGCTCTTAATCATACCTGCCACATCTACTTCTAATGCAACAAAATACCTATCTAAACCTAAACTAAACTTCCATAGAGACAGCGAGAGATATTTTATGAAATGAAACCTACACAAGAAGGATATGCTACGCCCTTAACCTATTGCTTGTATTAGGATATGAGTAGCTGACTTGTGGCTTACCATATCATTTTATTATATCATTTATACTTTCTCATGCTTAATAGGTCAGCCTTGGTGATGGCCATAACATATGAATAGTATATATAGGGGATTGTAGGTAGTAGTTCATTATCATTTGAGCATTTGAGTCTTATTATATGGTTTGGAGGTTGCCTCCTCGAAGTGGCGAAGCTATTACAATTACATATTGAGATCATTATTATGAAATATTGGGTTATTTGGTGTTATATTTATTGTCATAATCTAAATTATACTAGTAATTTCATTACAAGTGGTATCAGAGCTGCGATCTGGGCCAAAATTAGGGCAAAAACCCTAATTTTTTGTTTCCGCAATATATTTTGAACCAGAGCGAATTGGTGGGAGATATTTTTACCAGAGTTGCAAAACATTTCAAGTAAGGTTCCCTAAAAATTTCAGACTTTTTTTATTTATTTTGCACAAGTTATTACAAATTTAGGGTTTTTCATAAAATCGCTCCCTAGGGTGTAAATTGTGGAATGTTTTCAAGTTCTTTACATTTTCAGAAAGATCTCAAAAAAATAGTATTAGTATCTTCTCTATGTTTTTTCCTGTTTGGATGAATTTGTATCGAAACCCTAAACCCTAAGGTTTGATATCATGGCGGGGCCTTCCACAAGAGCAAAAAAGAATCTGGTTACTCCGGGTAAAACCCCAGATAAAGATTAGATAGTGATTAAAGAAATGGATTCAAAAGGGCTAAATACAAATTCCTCAACACTAGGGTTTACTTTAGTTGATCATAAGGTGATTCAACTTAGTATGAGCTATGAAATGTACAATCTGAGATGGCCTCTAAAGGAGACATAGCCCAAATCAATCATCAGTTGGATGATATCATGCAACATGTAAAGGGTAAATAGTATGGCCCAAATCCATCCCATATCAACCAAGGAGGATCTTCAGTTCAAAATCATGGACAAAATAACCATGTTGGATCACTTTTCCAGCCCAATCAGAATCCAACTTATTTGCAACCACGGAACATGATGCCGAAAGTGGATATGCGCAAATTTGATGGTAAAGATCCCCTGAATTGGATAAATCAAATGGAGAACTTCTTTGAGCTACATCAAACACCATCAGGGAAAAAGGTGACATTAGCATCCCTGTATCTTGAACTAGACCAATTCATTTGGTATCGATGGTTATATGCTCAGAGGTAGAAGAATGGTTTGAGTGTCACTTGGAAAGTTTTTACTGAGGAGTTGCAATTGCACTATAGTTCTAGTGTTTCAAAGAACTACTTTAGTCAATTATCAAAGTTATGAAAAACAAGATCGGTAAAAGATTATTTACATCAATTCCAAAAGCTATCCTTAAGGGTGGAGAATATACCAGAAGAGAATTTGAATGACCTATTTCTTGGGGGTCTTAAGGACCACATCGAGCATGAGGTACGTATGTTTAATCCACTCAATATTTTTGATTCTATTATCATGGCATGTCGAGCAGAGGAAAAAGTTCTTTGTAGTAGGAGGATGCCTTTCATTAACACCAAAGACCATAGTATCTCTTCCCCTTCATTTTCTAGGCCAATTAGACTGACTCCTCAATAAATAGAAGAAAATAGAGAAAAAGGATTATGCTTTAACTATGATAGCAAATATGGACTGGGACACAAATGTGCTGAGAAGAAGTTGTTCTATATTGATGGAGGTAATGAGGATGATGAGGATGCTGAAATTATAGGAGAGGCTAAGGAACTAGTAGAAGAGGAAGTAGAGGATCACCAACCTACAATTTCTTGCCATGCATTGTCAGGTATTAGTACTCCTCAAACACTCAAGGTTATTGTCTATCTCAAAAAATAGAAGGTGACAGTGTTGATTGACTCGGGGAGTACTCATAACTTCATAAATAGTAAGTTAGCGGCCTGCCTCAATTGTTTTATTTACCCAGCTCCAGAAATGCAAGTTATGATTGCGGATGGTGGGATAGTCAAGTGCATAGGAAAGTGCCATAGTATCAAGCTTTCCATGGGAGACTACATGTTAGACTCACCTATGTTTTCTATTTCTATGGGAGGGGAAGATATTGTTTTGGGTGTCCAATGGCTCACAACCTTAGGTACTATAGAGATGAATTTCCAAGAATTGTTCATGTGATTTCATTCAGATGGAAGGACAATACAATTGAATGGGATGGTAGCTAAGTCTCCAAAAATTATTAGCTCTCATAAGATATAGAAGGTTCTCTGAAAATGAGTAGATGGATTTATAGTAAAGTTACTTTCCATAGAAGTACAAAATACAAAGTCTTCAATGCCACCCGATCTTTAGAAGATTGTTAATGCCCACTCAACTATTTTTGATGAAATTCCAAAGGGACTACCACTAGTTAGAGATCATGATCATGCCATTTAGTTGATTCCAGGGAGCCAAACACCTAACATTAGGCCATACAGATACCCATATTACCAGAAAAGTGAGATCGAGAAAATGGTTCAGGAAATGTTGAAGGAAGGTATCATCAGGCCTAGCCAGAGTGCCTATTCTTCCCCAGTGGTCATGGTACGTAAGAAGGATGAAACATGGAGGATGTGTCCAAATTACCGAGAACTCAACAAGTATACCATCAAAGATAAGTTTCCTATTCTAGTAATTGATGATTTACTTGATGAATTGCATGGTGCTATTTATTTCACAAAATTAGATCTTCATTCGGGGTACCATCAAATTAGAATAAAAGAGGAAGATGTTCATAAAATAGCTTTTAAGACTCATGAGGGCCATTATGAGTTTTTGGTAATGCCTTTTGGTCTTACAAATGTGCCTTCAACCTTTCAAAGCTTGATGAACACTATTTTCAGGCCATTTTTAAGGAAATTTGTATTAGTTTTCTTTGATGACATATTGATTTACAATAAGACATGGGAAGAACACTTACAACATGTAAATAAAGTGTTGGAAGTTTTGGAGAAACATACTCTCTATGCAAAGCCATCTAAATGTTCTTTTGGTGTACAAGAGGTAGAGTACTTGGGTCACATTGTATCCCATGAAGGCATCAAAGTTGATCCTCAGAAGATCAAAGCTATGGTGGAATGGCCAAGGCCCAAAACTCTCAAAAATCTTCATGGGTTCCTAGGACTAACAGGGTATTACAGAAGATTTGTGCGGGGATATGGTAGAATATAAACCCCACTCACTGCATTGCTAAAGAATGATGCCTTCCATTGGACAGACTTAGCCACTAAATCCTTTGAGCAGCTGAAGGAAGCCTTATACAGCAACCCAGTTTTTGCTACTCCTAACTTCTCAAAAACCTTCATTGTTGAATGTGACGCTTCAGGATCAGGATTGGGAGCAGTTCTAATGTAAGAAGGAAGATCAATTACATTTGAGAGTCGCCAATTTAAAGGAAAAGATCTGCTCAAACCGGTCTATGAGAAAGAAATGATGGCTATTCTTCATGTGATCAAGCAATGGAGGCCCTATCTCATGGGTAGACACTTCGAGGTAAAAACTAATTATGATAGTCTCAAATAATTTTTAGAGCAAAGGTTATCATCTGAGGAACAAAAAAAGTGGGTAACAAAAATGTTGGGTTATGATTTTGAAATCATATACAAAAATGGTAAAGAAAATGTAGTAGTTGATGTGTTGTCCAGAAGGGATACATCCACAGAGGCCTTATTATGTGGAATGTCCATGTTTGGGTACTCAGCTAGCTCACAGTTCATCTTATCATCCTCAAACTAATGGGCAAACGGAAGTGGTCAACAAATGCTTAGAGGGGTATCTACGTTGGTTTGTATCAGATAAGCAGGAAAGATGGATTAAATGGCTACCACTTATAGAATGGTGGTATAACACATCTTTTCATACCTCTTCTCAAATGACCCCATTTTTAGCATTATATGGTTAACATCCACCTTCTCTCACTTCCTCCTTGAGGGTGAAAAGTAAGGTCAGAGATGTTGAGGAACACATTCAACATCAATAATAGGTTTTGGCTAGTTTGAAGGAGAATTTAGCATTAGCACAAAACAGGATGAAACAAAAAGTAGATCAACATCATAGTGAAAGACATTTTGAAATTGGTGAATGTGTTTTTGTACATCTCCAGCCTTATAAACGGATGTCTCTAAAGCAACAGAAAAAGGACAACAGACTTGATCCTAAGTACTATGGCCCTTATCAAGTTCTACATAAAATTGGCAGTGTTGCTTATAAACTAGAGTTACCTCCATCTTCACACATACACCCAGTATTCCATGTTTCATGCCTGAAGAAGGTTATTGGACAGAAATTTGAAGCCCAGACAGAGTTACCAGAACTTGATGAGGAAGGAAGAATCATTTTGGAGCTAGAGAAGATTCTGCAAACACGTACTAAGAGATTGAAAACCAGAGACATCAAGGAATATCTGATCAAGTGGAAAACTCTGACCATAGAAGATGCCACCTGGGAGGATGAAGGTTTTCTGCAACAACATCTAGGATTATTCAACGTTGAGGACGACATTGGTTTGAAGGGGAAGGGCATGCTACACCCTTAACCTATTGCTTGTATTATGATATGAGTAGCTGACTTGTGGCTTACCATATCATTTATACTGTCTCATGCTTAATAGGTCGCCTGGGTGATGGCCATAACATATGAATAATATCTATAGAGGATTGTAGGTAGTAGTTCATTATCAATTGAGCATTTGAGTCTTATTATATGGTTTGGAGGTTGCCCCCTCGAAGTGGTGAAGCTATTACAAATGCATATTGAGATCATTATTATGAAATATTGTGTTATTTGGTGTTATATTGCTGCTCATAATCTAAATTATACTAGTAATTTCATCACAGATACACCAAGAAAAAGAGGTGTTAGACACTTTCTTATCCTGCAAAAAAGTGAAAGATACGAACCTAAAGAGGGTGGTCGTACACCATGGACTAGATCACCTTCAATGCAACATGGAGAGGGTAGACATCAGTTCCACCAACCACAATACAACATTCACCATCCCTAAAGAAACACAACACAATCAAACCCTACAATGAAAACAATATATGCACAAATTTTCTAAGCACAATGAAAGGAAAGAGAAAATAATAGAAATGATGGAAAGATTGACAAATGAATCACAAAACACCATTGTTTTACTCCATGAAGTGTACATAGTACATTGCTTAAGCAAAAAGAGGTAAGAGTTTCTATTACAATGTTCAAGGGGAAGGTTTGAAGCTCTAAAAGGAGAGGGGGGAATGGGGAAGAAAAATGATGAACCTTTTGTTTTGTGCAACCGAATTATAATTTGTAGAAGAATTTTTTTTAGAGAGAGAGAAAGAGAGGAAACCTAAAATATGCTCTAACCACCCACAATATTAATCATTACCCCTACAATAAGGATGTGCAAATCTAAAAACCCCATTTCTTCATGTAATCTACCATGTTGGAGAAGGAAGCATGCTCATATCTTCATTAATGCACCTCTCACATACCACAACATTGTTCACTGTTCATGAATTTTAGAAGTCTCGAACCTCTAAAATTCTACTTTTCATGATGCAATGTTGTATATCTTGTCCCTACCTTTCCAATGACTAGTTTCTTATGAAAATTTGACATCTGATGCTTAAGATATACCATTTCGGGTTTCTGTGGACCTCTACAAATTTTTGTGTTCTAAAACCTTTGAAAATCCATTTTCATGTCTCCATTGTAAAGGTCTTGTTTTTTAAAATTCCGAGGACTGTAAGTTTGTATAAAACGGGCATTCCTTGTAAAAGTTATGCAACTTTTAGTGAGAAGGGGGTTCTTGGCATTTTGGGTTTGCATGGTGAGTAGGCGCGTAGCTCGTTGAGAAGCTTGCCGAGCTGCTTAGTGAGCTAGGTAGAAATACCTTTGCATTGCATTACTATTCTTTATTAGGCTCTCGAAAATGGTTTCTCTACACTATACCCTGAGACCATTGCTATTCCCCCCCATCGTTAACTGTCGAGATCCATACAGTTTGTATGGCAGAGACACCGTTCCACCGCCGAATCGAAAATCCATTCCCGATGGCCTCTTCGAGAAATGGACCACTCAACTCCCTTTCGATCTCAGCCATATTGGCTTATTTCCGCAAGTATTTTTTTTGGGAAGGCTCCTAGCATTCGCAGAAGTCTTCGTGACAATCCCGTTTCCACAAGCTCGACGTTACCTACGCACCGAGTTGAGCTCATATCCTCATGTTTCCGTTAATCGACCTACGTGCATCTCCGAAGATGGTTCTCATTAGTCATTACATGCTCGATGGCTCCACATTTCCCACGAATGCTTTGTCGGCAAGCTTCTCCATGTGACATGGCAACCGATTTGGCTTCCACGTGGTTACTGATTCGCCTAGAATTTTCACCTACCTTCGCATGCTTTCCGGAATAACTTGGTACCCGCATTTTAGGACACCTCTTGATTTTGGAGTTTTCTACTTCGGGGTTTTAGAAATTTTCACCTCCCACATGGGTACTATTCATGCACATAGCCGACGAGAAAAACTCGAAATGTCTAATCTCTAAAGTCTAAAATTTCAGACGTCGGAGTTCGGAACTCCGAGTTCATTTTGTTCCCCCAAAGTTTCCTTACGAGTTCCAAATGCACAAGATATGGAAACCCGAAGCGTTGACCGCCGCATTTGCACTGACTCCTAAAATCCTTGCATTGGATTTCGGGGTTGTAATCTTTCATACCTTGTCTTGCCGAGCACATTTCACCTCTTCCAATCTCCGAAATCCTTCACCTCTACATTTTTCGAAACGCCGACCCCTCGTGTAAAATTCTGAGCTTACCGTTACCGAGCTTCCCGATTCACTTTTTCCTCACGAACCCTAGGATTTAAATGCATTCCATTCGATGCCTCGTGTTTATACCTGAAATTGACCACCTTGTTCTGCTTCTGATCTTATCTCTGCTTTACCCGTTTCCTCTTCGCATTGGCGGACGTTACTCTGTGTTCGCGAGCCGGGACTTTCCTACTCTCCTAGGCACTGCATCAAATTCTTTTCTCGGTTCGGCCCTCGTGCCAAGGTTTTAACTTAAAACCCAGGCCCGTTCATCATTTCACCAACCTCGCTATTCATCGTGCCTTCTTTTCCATGTTGAGCTTAATTGAGTTTCCTCTCCCGCGGTTTGGATCTCTCAATTTTTTTTACGAGCTTGACTATGTTCAAGCTCCAGCCTCCCTAATTCCAACCTACATGATTTCCCATGCAGGTCCCCATATAAACTTCCGAGTTCATCCCCCTATGGGAACCATCATTTAACCATGAGTGCATCATCCCTCAATTGATCTGTTTCTTTGTGGAACTCACTTCATTACGTCGATCTCTCCTGGACTCGACACATTTTCTATGCCCGAGCTTGCCCTGGATCTCGCCTCCACCTTATGCCAAGCTGATCTCTTTTGTAACTCGGATCAGTGAGTAGCATGCCGAGCTACTCGACAATATTTCCTACGAGCCTCCAATTTGCATTGCTGAGCTTTACCTTGCATCTTTGTGCATGAACTTGAATGCCGAGCTGATCCTCCTACCCACTGAGCTCGGTGCCTTTACCCTCTGCCATAGTTAGATCCCGGTCGATTTTGTCTAATATCCCAATGTTGTGTCTCCTGCGACTTGCCTGATTTGGGGCCTCCACACATCACCCACCAATGCATTCAATCGAACGAGCTCGGGGAGTTTGGCCCTTATCTCACACTTGTACTAAGATATGCAGGGGTTCGCCTCCACAATGAAAATCGTAGCTCGGTGAGCGAAATTTTAGCTTGACTACCCTTGATGGTCCTTTTGGGAATTTTAACCTCGCCCCTTGATTTTTTAAGAAATTTTTCTTGATTTTTTGGCCAAAGGGACAAGATAAGGAAGTGGAACACCCCAAAAACTGATTTTTCCATTTTCCAATTTTTTTGCTCATTCAGGCGGGATGTAGGCCCACGACGCCCGCTTCTCTTCTTATCAAAGTTTATCCTCAAGGGTCAAAACCTGAAAGAGGAAAAAAATCTTCAAATGAATTCATTATTCTAAATGATTCCTGAATGCTCCCTAAAACATCTGATTTCGCCTATGAATGCCCTAATGCACCTCTTAGGTCATGTTCCGATTCCCGGGTCCAATATCCCATGTTGTCCATTTTACCCTGTGGGAAAAATGGATAACAAAGATTTCGGCTGCATAAGAGCCCAATCCGGTATGAAAGATTTCTAATCTTTCCTCTCATTTTGTGGGACCATTTAAGATCTTGGAGGTCATAGGTCCAGTTTCCTACCTCTTACCTTTGCCACCACACCTAGCTCGTGCCCACAATGTTTTATATGTTTCAGTATTGCGTGGATATTTTCCCGATATTTCTCATGTATTGTATTGGTAAACATTACAAGTGGAGGATGAAGGACAGTGGAGACTGGAGCTCATGCGCATCTTGGAACACAGGAGATTGGCCCTTCGGGCACGAGAATTAGAAAATATTACAGTGTAGTTGTAATGCCCGCTATAAACTTCCAGTTGATAACCAAGAACAACCTAGGCTTAGTTAGAAAAATTATGGAATAATTTTATTTTTTAAGGTGTTAACAACCAAAGTCTCAAGGAAAATTAAATTCAACTAATAACTTTTCCCATTATAACAATTACTAATTCCACATTATAAATCAATAACTGTAATAAATTCACACCTAACTCAAATCTCCTTAGGGATTAATTTAATCACTTATTACATTAACAATTTAGCTAGATATCCCCTTATTTATAATTTTACGGTTAAGGGACCAAAACAATTAAATACCCAAGGTATTGAATTCCACAAGATCCATGACAAGAGCAACATTTAATTACGGCATGAAAGAATACATATTTAAAATCATCATAGTAATTTCTTACATACCCCATCCCAGAACTCACTAAAATATTCAACTAAATTTTTCTCATAATTAATGCAACTAAAACTTCCTAAAAACATTTTCATTAGATAGGAAATTTCCTCACCTTTCCATTGATATAAAAAGTCCTCCTAACTCCTAATATTTCTCATGTTATGGGCCGACGGAACTTGGGGTGAAAATTTTCCAAAAAGCTGGCCTGCGGGCTTAGGGAGGAAAAATTTCCCCAACTCGGGCATACGGAATTTGGAGAGAAATTTCACCCAGAGGAGGAATGAGGACCGAAAGAGTGGGGAAACAAAATTTTCCCATATGTCGGCCGACAGAGCCGGGAGGAACTTAACGCTTTTTACTTTTTGGGATAAATGTGTAAACTGCCTCTGTGTGCCCGCAAGTCTATAAGGGGACACGTGTAAGCATTTCCAAGCTCTAGCAGGAGGTCAATCTCCTGAGAATGTAACATCCCCATTTTAAGATACTAGAACAAGGGAATTTTTTTTTTTTTTTGATAACGTTCTCTGTTATGAATTATAAAATTCAAACACACGTTCATGTTTTAATAATTGTTCTCTGCCCAAACAACACAGTTTGGATCACACAATTTCTTTTTAAAACTAATGTTCCCTGCTCACATATTTACAATATGGAACACACATTCAATGCCATTCAATCCTATAACAGATTCTATATGCTGCTGTAAATGACTCGAGGAACTGCCGATCTTCCATTTTCATGGCTCGGAGTTTCATCGATCCTTCATTTCATGACTCGGCAACAACCGATCCTTCATGTTTGTTTATGCATAGTATATTATATATACCAGTTCTCTTAACCGTTTCCGGTTATCGAAGTGATCCATTTAAGAAGCCTATCTGAATATCTGTTACTGATATTCATCTGACATCCTGCATCTTAAATTAAGTGATAAGGACAACGCAACCAGCACTTGCGATACTTTGGCCAAAGATTTTCACATGCTTTGCATGATCATATTCCTGGATGTGATACACATCAATGGAATACGTCCTTCACTTCACTTCACCTGTTATCTAGAATGGTCTTTCCTGGTTCCTACCAGTCCTCTCGATTTAAGGTCAGATTTAAACTTCCAATTTCCAACTAGTAATATGAACGAATATAAGAAGGCACTCCTGGTAACTAAAGATACGCAGACATACGGTGTCGTTCCCCACGACTCCGTGTGTCTAGTTATCTTTAGTATCCCGGAGTCACTCCGTATACCTGATCATACTCCTATCCCCTGCCAAGAACTTCACATTCAGCCTATGTATTCTTGATGTTTTAATTCGGGAGGGCATTGTAATATGTCAGCTATAACATTGTGTCGTCATGAAGACCCCGTCTTCATGAAGACACCTTGCTATAGCTGGCGTATGTCAATGTCCTACGGAATCCTCCCATCGAGAGTACACATCCTGCTCAAGTGATTTGGATATGATCTAATAATTAAAATCAACTTTCAGCAACCATGCTGATCCCTTTATCCTCGTTCCCGTTACAGTTGTATATAGCTAAGAGAGACTAAATCCGTCTTCTAGCTTGCTATGCATCTTCCTCGTACCGAAGGGTTGCATTTTCTCTACTTGGTTCTCTTCTTAATCATTAGATTAAGCAGCCCGTTACCGACGGACGTGATAAGTTTAACCTATTAAACTTTAACCAAGATTTTCCCAACTGTAACTAAATTCAGAATTCTAGCTTATTAGACGTCATTTAAATGAGGTCTAATTCCCAATAAATGTATTCATTTATTCTCCTTAACATTACATAGTTAAGGTCCATTAGTTATGGATATACTTATCCCATATCCTTTATTCTGAATTTAACATACGAGGTCATTAATGGAGTTCGAAAACGAAGTTCAATTACTCCGAAGTTAATTGATATTCCTTAGCTACCAAGCTAATCCTGAATACCTATCAGTTATGGATTCATATTCTTCCTAATCCTTTTTAATGTCAATTAAGAATTCATCTTTACCCAAGTATGAACTAATTGCACATTTCAACTTAAAAGTTGCATTAAGGTAAGAATAGATATCTATTTCTTTTTAACGTCCATCCAAGGACAATTAGATAAATCCAAATCAGGAATAACATTATATTTCCAATTTAGTCAACAATATCAAAATGATATAGTCATTAAAATATCACACTTGTATTTGTATTCATCAATTCATGTCATAATCCATACATTTGCCAATCCAACTGAATGGACATTGTTTACATAAAACATCATTACAACTCATAGATAGAAGAATATACTTTCTTCTTTTTACAACTCCTCAAAGAGGAATAAAAGTAAACAAATACAATTCATCTTCAACCAATCAAGAAGCATCAGAAAACAGCCATGTCTTCATTCTAATCAAATTCCATCTGCAAAATTGCTTGCACGGGTCAGTTCAATGAACTGAGCATATTAAGCACTTATCATTAAAATGAGGTGCTTCAACTAACTGTCTCAATAAAAGAACCCTGCTTTTATGAAACGACAGTAAGACATCAATCAAGAAATAGGCACAAAAAAAAAGATCAGCATAACAACTGAACCATCAAAATATCATCACAATCAGCCAAAGAACTGCTGATATAACATACTGTTATCCTTTTCACACCTTTCATTAATAATAAATGCAAAGGTTAAAACTAACTGAAACGTAAACCCATTACTTTCCTCATGACTGTCCCAAAATTGAATCCAAACGAGACACAATCAAGATAACAGTTCAGAGTGAAACTTACAAAATCCATTCAGAATTCACTCTCCGGCAGCAAGAGTAATTCATTCATAATCAGCTTTAAATGAAAACAAGGAAGAATTTATCGTCCTTATCCATACTTCATTTAAATCAGGCTCATATGAATACCCAAAACAGGTTAGTACAACATCGTATTTATCATAGATCAAATAGTACAAGGATGCATACTATATATTTACCATACTAGAAGAAACCATAATTCTTTCACTGTATGGTAAACCAGATAAACAGTTATACAATCATGCAATCAATTATTCACGTGATTTTCTAATTCTATGAACGCATTCCGTTCAAGATAAAATTTTATTCATTACTGTTACCTACAGCAAGACCAATCATAATGTACAGTAATACTTCAATGTTATTTCCAGAATTCAAACAGCAAAAGAGAAGAACTCGTTCCTTTAACTATTCAAATAAGAAACAATCATTTTCTTCAACTCTACAAGAATTACTCATGCCGATTTCATTTTTCCTTGAATGACAGTGCAAAGATCAGAAGACCACACGAATACATTCAAAATTTCCGTTTGTACAGAAAAATAACAGCACTCAGAAACCATCTAAATGTCACTGTAATCTTTGTCAAACTGAACTTATAACGTTCATCAAAACCAATTTACTGTTTCTTTCGAATCGAAAACAGCATAAAGAAGAATTCATGTTCCTAAAATTTCATTAAGAAACGGTCATTTTGCTCAGAATGAACTAAAAACACCCAAGTCGTGTTTATTCAAGCATGACAGCTCAACTTATAAAGATAACAGACAATCGCTCATATTGAAAAGCAACTCACCTAACCTGTGCAGTTCCAATCCAATATACCGCAAACAATGAATATCCAAAATACCGCAAACAATGAAATAACCAATTCGAGTTCTATCTCGATCAACAATTAGTTCCAAAAACAGCATTCTCCTTTTTCTTAATGAGATACAGAACTCAAAATATATATATATTCATATATCAATACCTCTGTCAAGGCAAACCCGCATAGGGTATTAAATATATAAGCTTGGTGCAGTCAAGACAAACTCAAGCAATAACCCAAATTTCTATATTTTTCCATTTACTTGTACAGAAAACAAGCCGAGATAGTAATCGTGACAACAGTCCGAACAGGAAGGCCGAACAACATCCATAAAACACAACGAAAATCATCCTATCCTCACAGCAACGAGGGAATGTAATCATATGCAAGTTCAGAAGAAAAACAGTTAACCTTTCCTACTTCCACGAATACCCAAAACGTTATTCGTTCATTTCTTATGCAAGAAGAAGGGACAACAATAAAATATTACCATTTCTTCCTTTAAATCGAGTTCATAAGCTCAATAAAACCCATATGCTATTTCTAACAAAATCCAAAACAGCAGAAGGAAAAAGGATCTTATTTCCTTTTAAAGATTTCAGTAGAGAACACGACTTCAACAACTCGTACATCCTGTACAGTTTTCATCACTAAAATTCATATAGCAAAAGAACAATTGCACAGCAGTGAAAACAACCCACACAGTCTGCCAGTTCTTTATATAACACTTAAGCAGAGAAAAACCCATCTCGAATTCCATTTTGAATACCATCAACAACCAATACAACAAGTTCATATTCCAGCTTGATTCATGCAAAGACAAATCAAAGCATAACAACCAGAAATGAATTTACCTATCATTTCCAAAAATGACAGCAAAAATCGACTAAATCCAAATCGTATCAACATGACAACAATCACATAAACCCAAAACCCAAGAGCAGGGTTGTTTTAATGAGACGTTTAAACAAAGCAAGTATTTTTAAAGAGAAGGGCTTAACATGCCTGCAATTTCTTTTCCAAAACTCGAAGAAAACTGCGTTTGCCGAAGATATTTCCTTCCTCGGCGACAGCACGAGCTTTCCAACAATTCCTTTCCTCTTCAGGCTCAGCAACAGCCTCCAAATCTTCCAAGAACAGTGATAAATCCAAAGAAACTGGTTCGACTGAACCAAACAAAAAAAACCAAATGCAGAGCAACTTCACCAAATCCAAATCGACACAATGACAATCAACATTTCCCTCCTACGCCTTCCAAGGCGAGCTGGACGCGAGGACCAAGAACATTTAATGCATTAAAGGCTCTGCCTTTTTCCAAATTTCCACGCCACTGCCAACTTGAGTTGGCGAATTCCAAATTTTGAATTTCACATGCAAAACCAAATTTAGCTCCATCTCCAACTAGATACCTCCGCCACTTACCTGCCCCGCCAAACTAGCGTTGTCCACGTATGGACTCCCATTTAATGCCATTGAATACCCCTTCATCCTTATCCTCTCCCTCCAAGGGTCTGCGCATCCCCCTTTAGGTTAGGATTAGTTTAGGATGTTTATTAGTATTCAACCTAGGTCATAGTTTAGTTTTAGGTTATAGGACTTAGGTTTATTTCCCTCTTTTTTTTTGTAATTTAAAAATCCACTTAGGATAGTAGTTTAGGATGCATGTTAGAACTTAGGATTAGCTTAGGATTTAATTCCTTCTAACCACTAACATTAATCAACCTCTAATCCAATCTCTCAACTGACACTCATATCAATGCTGTGCAGGACGTTCCGTCCTTTGTTTCACATGCCAAGGCCACCCGTGTCCAGACATTTCCTGCCCCACGAGGTCTCAAGTTCGACAGTACAGGGTTCAAGAATCGAACCTTTGTCGTTGGCATTTACGTGCCAGCTACTCATACCTGCAATCAGGCGCTGCACATTTATATCATCCTCAGGTTCGGTTAAAAAGTAAATCGACACAGAAATCACAAGAAGACCACAACATACTTTGGATCAATGAAATTGATTCAAGGTGTGCTGTCAATCAGCAAAGAGAGTTTAGCAAGTATACGACAATTTGTCGTCACATCAGCAAACACACAAGCACAATAACTGTTGTCCTATGCAATAAATTACAGCATGCAAGAATCCAAGTTAGCAACACATTCTCTTAAGATCAGAATATATCTTAACATGTTTGCCTTCATTTCAGCAGTTATAATAGTATGAAAAATATTCACCAAGATAACTTACAAAATCAGAGTGTTACATTCTTCCCTCCTTAAAGAATCATCGTCCCGATGATCAGATTAAACAAATCAAGGAGTTCCTAGGACAAAGTTCAGTTATTGTCCTTTCATTCATAAGTTCATACCAAAAACAGATTCACTCTTAAAAACAACGTTTTAAGACAACTGTACAATAGACTAATAATTGTCTAAATTTGGTAGAATTATCAGTTCCTCGAATTTCAAATTCGATTAAACAGATGTGGAAAAGTAGATCTCATTTCTTCGAGATTTTCCCAAGTTGCACTTTCCTCGCTGAACTGGTCCCACTGGACCTTACATTGGTTCACTTCGCGATTTCTCAAGTACAACTGGCGAGTTCCCAGCACTCGAATGGGCTTAACCACGATTATTCCTGGGTCTTGGACCTGCAAGGAATTCCAATTTAGCACATGTGATAAATCTGTCACGTATTTCTTAAGCAAAGAAATATGAAAAACATCATGCATTTGAGACAAAGCAGGAGGTAATGCTAGACGATAAGCTACAGGGTTGATTATTTCAACAATTTCAAAAGGTCCCACGTAACGTGGCGACAACTTGGCAGCCTTGCCAAAAGTTATTGAGCTCTTTTTCGGCTTCACCCGAAGAAAGACCTTCTCTCCCAGTTTATAATGTCTGTCAACCCGCTTTAAGTCTGCATAGCTCTTTTGCCTATTGGCGGCCTCCTTTAGATGTTCCCGAATCATTTTGATTTGCTGTTCCATTTCCATAAGGATTTCTGGCCCAATTACCTCTCTGTCCTCAACGTTGTCCCAGCTGACAGGGGTTCTGCATTTTCTTCCATACAATGCTTCAAAGGGCGCCATTTTTAAAGAGGCATGATAGGTGTTATTGTAAGCAAATTCTACCAGCGGAAGGTATTCCTCCCATTTATACTGCTGGTCCATGCAATACATCCTTAACATGTCCTCTAAAACCTGATTAACTCTCTCAGTCTGTCCATCCGTTTCCGGATGATATGCAGAACTGAAGTTCAATTTAGTCCCCAAGGCCGCATTAAGCGTTTGCCAAAACCTTGATGTCATCCTCGGATCTCTGTCCGATATGATTAATTCCGGTATTCCATGCAATCTGAAGATTTCATGTACAAATCTTCTTGCTAGCACTGGTGCATCGTCCTTCAAATTACCAGCAATGAAGTGTGCCACTTTGGTCAATTTGTCGACTACAACCAGGATGATGTCATGCTTATTTCTTGACATAGGCAATCCTTGAACGAAGTCCATCGTTATCACTTGCCATTTATACTGCGGAATACTGTGGGGGTACAATAATCCAGCGGGGTGCATATGTTCCGCCTTAACACACTGACATTCCAAGCAGTGTGTTACAAATTCTACCACATCCTTTTTCATTCCCTTCCAGAAATATTGCTGCTTAAGATCAGCAAGCATTTTCGTAATGCCAGGGTGTCCAGAAAAAGGTGAATTATGAAATTCAGTTAACAATTTCCCTCTTAAGTCATTTGCCACAGGTATATATACCCTGTTTTCGAACCTCAGAATTCCTTCATTATCAAAACAGAATCCTTTATACCTGACATCCTTCGGGTCTGCAGCAAGTGCTGTTTTGACCTGCTGGAAATAAGGATCTGTTTCCAAGGCATCTTTCACCTCATCCTTAAACTGAGTTCTTAACGTTATAAGAGCAGAGATATGCTTCCTTCGACTCAGAGCATCTGCTACTCTATTTTCCTTGCCCTTGATGTAGCTTATATCGAAATCATACTGAGACAGAAATTCTAACCATCTTCGCTGCCTTGCATTCAGATTTGGCTAAGTAAAAATATACTTCAGCCCCAGATGGTCTGTTTTTAACTTGAAAGGCTTGCCTAAAAGGTAATGCCTCCACATTTGAAGTGCATGAACAATGGCAGCGAGCTCTAGATCATGTGGAGCATAATTCTGTTCATGTAACTTAAGCTTTCTGCTTTCATAAGCGATGACATGGTTATTCTGTAATAGAATACCTCCAAGGCCTTCTCCTGAGGCATCCGTTACAACCATAAAATCTCCATTTGGATCAGGTACAGTCAAGATAGGTGCTGAAGTTAACTGTTCCTTTAAATTCTTAAAGGCAGATTCACATTTGTCTGTCCAGACAAATTTCTTATCCTTCTTTTGCAGCGAAGTGATTGGGGCAGCAATTTTTGAAAAGTCCTTAACGAACTTTCGATAATATCCAGCCAAGCCCATGAAGCTCCTCACTTCGTGCACGTTCTTAGGCGCAGGCCACTCAGTTATAGCTGTGATCTTTGAAGGGTCAACAGCTATCCCATTCTTGCTTATAACGTGTCCCAAATAATGCACCTCTGCATCATAAAAGGAACATTTGGACAGTTTGCCATACAACTTCCTCTTTCTTAAAATTTCCAGCACTATCCTTAGATGTTCTTGGTGCTCTTCGACATTTTTAGAGTATATAAGAATATCGTCCAAGAATACAAGCACAAACTTGTCTAAGTACTCTTGAAAAATATTGTTCATTAGATTCATGAAGGCGGCAGGTGCATTAGTCAACCCAAAAGGTAACACCGTGAACTCATAATGCCCGTACCTCGTTCTAAAAGTTGTTTTATGAATATCTTCTTCCTTTATTCTCAGCTGATGATACCCTGATCGAAGATCTATTTTTGAATAAACTGATGCTCCTCGCATCTGATCGAACAGATCATCAATCCTAGGAAGTGGGTATCGATTTTTAATAGTTGCTTTATTCAGCATTCTGTAATCAATGCACAGCCTCAATGTGCCATCCTTTTTCTTTACAAAAATTACCGGCGCTCCCCAAGGTGAGACGCTCGGTCTTATCAGCCCCTTAGTCAGAAGTTCTTGTAACTGAGCCTTCAGCTCTACCAACTCAATGGTAGTCATTCTATAAGGTGCCTTAGATATGGGTTCAGTTCCCGGTTTGATTTCTATTGCAAAGTCAAACTCACGTTTGGGTGGAAGACCTGGCAATTCCTCCGGAAACACATCACGGAAATCCCTCAACAATGGATATCTTTCCATGAAATCATTATCTTCCTCCGCATTTTCTGTCACTTTTACTGCATACAAAGTGCAGCCTCTGTTTTTAGCCCTTTTTAGTTGCATAGCCGTCAGTTTCCTAACTGCAACTTCCCGTTTTACACCTTGAATGACTGCTGCTTTCTGCAGGTCATCGAAGCAACAGATTTGTTTTTCATAACAGTCGACCTTTGCCTTATGTTCCGCCAACCAGTTAACTCCAATAATGATATCATATGATCCTAGAGGAGTGACATACAAGTCAACTTCGGTGGAGAAACTAGGCAGATCAAGAATTGCCCCAAAAAGGCACATTTCGACTGTATGGACAACATTATTCCCATAATGCACTGTCCATGTTTTATCCATTCTTTCAGCCTTTCTTTTTAATTTCATTGCAAGTTTAGCAGAAATAAAGCATTCTGTAGCTCCAGTATCAAAAAGTATGACTACAGGTGTACCGAATAACTTACCCGTAACTTCTATGGGCGTCACTTGCTTTTCAGCTTGTCTGTTAGCCACTGCAGCGTGTATCCTATGCTGCTGACCGCGATCATCCTTCTTCAGAGGACAGTGATTCACATAGTGGTCCTTTCCACAGTTGAAGCATCCTCCAACTGGCCCTTTTCTAGGCTCAAATTTGTTACCAGCCTTGAAGTTATCATTCTGGCTTCCATAGGACTTCTGTCCAATGCCATTAACTTTTGTGAAGCTGTTCCGCACGCTATTTACAGGTCTGTTCATCACAGATTTCTTGTTGTTATCTACAACAATTTTGTTTTTCACACCAAACCTTTTCCAAGGTCCCCTTTTTGGTGCAAGAGACGAAGAAGAATTGGGAATCTTCTTCCTTATCTCTTCCCTGTGAGCAGATATTGCCCTCAATTTCTGTTCCTGTCTGATTGCCTTTTCGACAACTCCATCCATGGTGGTTGGGCCGTGGACATCCACTTCGCCACCAATGATGGGATTCAGTCCCATTATGAATTTCCGTATTCTGAACTTCTCATCAGCTTGGTACTGCGGCACATACTTAAGGAGTTTAGTAAACCCTTCCCAGTATTCCGTCACCGACAGCCTTCCTTGCGACCAGTTCTGAAATTCAGTCATTTTCCTATCAAAATAGAGTTGAGGCAGCCATCGTTGCCTAAAATAACCCTTAAATTGATCCCAAGTTATGTCTGATTCGACAATATTCAGCTCAACCTTACGGTTGTCCCACCATGATGATGCTTCATGAGAAAGCTGATATGCTCCCCATATCGCTTTAGTCTCTTCGGAGAAGTTTCTTATTGCAAAGTATTTCTCCATTTCACTGAGCCAGTTCTCAGCTCCGTCCCCAAGGGTTGTTCCATCAAACTTTGGAGGACTTATTCTCTTTATATCATTTGTAAGTTCAGCTGCTAATCTTGCCCTTTTATTTTCAGGGGGATTAGGAGCAATTACATTATTGTCATCAACACCCGGATTCCCTCCGTTGATGTTGTCCACAGGAGGCAGCTGATCATTTATTTCAGCTTCATCCTCCTCCTCTTCATTGCCCATTGACTGCTGTTCCAGAACAGTCAAACGATCCCTCGTATCAAGTAGGGCAGCAAGGATTTCATCCAGCTTTTGAGCAGTAGCTGCTTCTCCACCCTGTAACGGGTTATTCGCAGCATTCCCTCTTGTTCTGACCATTTTCTGTTCAATAAGAAAATGTAAACCTTATTAATATCGTGGACTCATTAGGTCCAAGAGTTGCAACCTTCAGCTCTGATACCAAGATGTAACATCCCCATTTTAAGATACTAGAACAAGGGAATTTTTTTTTTTTTTGATAACGTTCTCTGTTATGAATTATAAAATTCAAACACACGTTCAAGTTTTAATAATTGTTCTCTGCCCAAACAACACAGTTTGGATCACACAATTTCTTTTTAAAACTAATGTTCCCTGTTCGCATATTTACAATATGGAACACACATTCAATGCCATTCAATCCTATAACAGATTCTATATGCTGCTGTAAATGACTCGAGGAACTGCCGATCTTCCATTTTCATGGCTCGGAGTTTCATCGATCCTTCATTTCATGACTCGGCAACAACCGATCCTTCATGTTTGTTTATGCATAGTATATTATATATACCAGTTCTCTTAACCATTTCCGGTTATCGAAGTGATCCATTTAAGAAGCCTATTTGAATATCTGTTACTGATATTCATCTGACATCCTGCATCTTAAATTAAGTGATAAGGACAACGCAACCAGCACTTGCGATACTTTGGCCAAAGATTTTCACATGCTTTGCATGATCATATTCCTGGATGTGATACACATCAATGGAATACGTCCTTCACTTCACTTCACCTGTTATCTAGAATGGTCTTTCCTGGTTCCTACCAGTCCTCTCATTTAAGGTCAGATTTAAACTTCCAATTTCCAACTAGCAATATGAACGAATATAGGAAGGCACTCCTGGTAACTAAAGATACGCAGACATACGGTGTCGTTCCCCACGACTCCGTGTGTCTAGTTATCTTTAGTATCCCGGAGTCACTCCGTATACCTGATCATACTCCTATCCCCTGCCAAGAACTTCACATTCAGCCTATGTATTCTTAATGTTTTAATTCGGGAGGGCATTGTAATATGTCAGCTATAACATTGTGTCGTCATGAAGACCCCGTCTTCATGAAGACACCTTGCTATAGCTGGCGTATGTCAATGTCCTACGGAATCCTCCCATCGAGAGTACACATCCTGCTCAAGTGATTTGGATATGATCTAATAATTAAAATCAACTTTCAGCAACCATGTTGATCCCTTTATCCTCGTTCCCGTTACAGTTGTATATAGCTAAGAGAGACTAAATCCGTCTTCTAGCTTGCTATGCATCTTCTTCGTACCGAAGGGTTGCATTTTCTCTACTTGGTTCTCTTCTTAATCATTGGATTAAGCGGCCCGTTACCGACGGATGTGATAAGTTTAACCTATTAAACTTTAACCAAGATTTTCCCAACTGTAACTAAATTCAGAATTCTAGCTTATTAGACGTCATTTAAACGAGGTCTAATTCCCAATAAATGTATTCATTTATTCTCCTTAACATTACATAGTTAAGGTCCATTAGTTATGGATATACTTATCCCATATCCTTTATTCTGAATTTAACATACGAGGTCATTAATGGAGTTCGAAAGCGAAGTTCGATTACTCCGAAGTTAATTGATATTCCTTAGCTACCAAGCTAATCCTGAATACCTATCAGTTATGGAATCATATTCTTCCTAATCCTTTTTAATGTCAATTAAGAATTCATCTTTACCCAAGTATGAACTAATTGCATATTTCAACTTAAAAGTTGCATTAAGGTAAGAATAGATATCATTTCTTTGTAACGTCCATCCAAGGACAATTAAATAAATCCAAATCAGGAATAACATTATATTTCCAATTTAGTCAACAATATCAAAATGATATAGTCATTAAAGTATCACACTTGTATTTGTATTCCTCAATTCATGTCATAATCCATACATTTGCCAATCTAACTGAATGGACATTGTTTACATAAAACATCATTACAACTCATAGATAGAAGAATATACTTTCTTCTTTTTACAATTCCTCAAAGAGGAATAAAAGTAAACAAATACAATTCATCTTCAACCAATCAAGAAGCATCAGAAAACAGCCATGTCTTCATTCTAATCAAATTCCATCTGCAAAATTATTTGCACGGGTCAGTTCAATGAACTGAGCATATTAAGCACTTATCATTAAAATGAGGTGCTTCAACTAACTGTCTCAATAAAAGAACCCTGCTTTTATGAAACGACAGTAAGACATCAATCAAGAAATAGGCACCAAAGAATGATCAGCATAACAACTGAACCATCAAAATACATCACAATCAGCCAAAGAGCTGCTGTCCCATTTTCCACATAACCGTTACAAGTTCCAAATTACAATATTTGTAAGCCAAGTAGCATACTGCTGATATAAAATACTGTTATCCTTTCCACACCTTTCATTAATAATAAATGTTATAACTTAAACCCATTACACACATCATATTTTCCATTAATAATGCAAAGTTGCAAAAGGTTAAAACACTACTGAAATGTAAACCCATTACTTTCCTTTCAACTGAAACGTAAATAATGATTACAGATTTCCAACTGAATGAAAGAAGAAAAGATCATTTTTCCAAGTCATTCCACTTATTTCCTTCCTCATGACTGTCCCAAAATTGAATCCAAACGAGACACAATCAAGATAACAGTTCAGAGTGAAACTTACAAAATCCATTCAGAATTCACTTTCCGGCAGCAAGAGTAATTTCATTCATAATCAGCTTTAAATGAAAACAAGGAAGAATTTATCGTCCTTATCCATACTTCATTTAAATCAGGCTCATATGAATATCCAAAACAAGTTAGTACAACATCGTATTTATCATAGATCAATTAGTACAAGGATGCATACTATGTATTTACTATCCTAGAAGAGCCCATACTTTCTTCACTGTATTTTAAACCAGATAAACAGTTATACAATCATGCAATCAATTAATCACATGATTTTCTAATTCTATGAACGCATTCCGTTCAAGATAAAATTTATTCATGGCTGTTACCTACAGCAAGACCAATCATAATGCAGTAATTTCAATGAATTCAAACAGCAAAAGAGAAGAATTCGTTCCTTTAACTATTCAAATAAGAAACAATCATTTTCTTCAACTCAACAAGAATTATTCATGCCGATTTCATTTTTCCTTGAATGACAGTGCAAAGATCAGAAGACCACACGATACATTCAAAATTTCTGTTTGTACAGAAAAATAACAGCACTCAGAAACCATCTAAATGTCACTGTAATCTTTGTCAAACTGAACTTATAACGTTCATCAAAACCAATTTACTGTTTCTTTCGAATCAAAAACAGCATAAAGAAGAATTCATGTTCCTAAAATTTCATTAAGAAACGATCATTTTGCTCAGAATGAACTAAAAACACCCAAGTCGTGTTTATTCAAGCATGACAGCTCAACTTATAAAGATAACAGAACAATCGCTCATATTGAAAAGCAACTCACCTAACATGTGCAGTTCCAATCCAATATACCGCAAACAATGAATATCCAAAATACCGCAAACAATGAAATAACCAATTCGAGTTCTATCTCGATCAACAATTAGTTCCAAAAACATCATTCTCCTTTTTCTTAATGAGATACAGAACTCAAAATATATATATATTGCATATATCAATACCTCTGTCAAGGCAAACCCGCATAGGGTATTAAATATATAAGCTTGGTGCAGTCAAGACAAACTCAAGCAATAACCCAAATTTCTATATTTTTCCATTTACTTGTACAGAAAACAAGCCGAGATAGTAATCGTGACAACAGTCCGAACAGGAAGGCCGAACAACATCCATAACCACAACCAAAATCATCCTGTCCTCACAGCAACGAGGGAATGTAATCATATGCAAGTTCAGAAGAAAAACAGTTAACCTTTCCTACTTCCACGAATATCCAAAACGTTATTCGTTCATTTCTTATGCAAGAAGAAGGGACAACAATAAAATATTACCATTTCTTCCTTTAAATCGAGTTCATAAGCTCAATAAAACTCATATGCTATTTCTAACAAAATCCAAAACAACAGAAGGAAAAAGGATCTTATTTCCTTTTAAAGATTTCAGTATAGAAACAACATCAACAACTCGTACATCCTGTACAGTTTTCATCAATGAAATTCATATAACAAAAGAACAATTACACAGCAGTGAAAACAACCCACACAGTCTGCCAGTTCTTTATATAACACTTAAGCAGAGAAAAACCCATCTCGAATTCCCAATACCATCAACAACCAATACAACAAGTTCATATTCCAACTCGATTCATGCAAAGACAAATCAAAGCATAACAACCAGAAACGAATTTACCTATCATTTCCAAAAATGACAGCAAAAATCGACTAAATCCAAATCGTATCAACATGACAACAATCACATAAACCCAAAACCCAAGAGCAGGGTTGTTTTAATGAGACGTTTAAACAAAGCAAGTATTTTTAAAGAGAAGGGCTTAACATGCCTGCAATTTCTTTTCCAAAACTCGAAGAAAACTGCGTTTGCCGAAGATATTTCCTTCCTCGGCGACAGCACGAGCTTTCCAACAATTCCTTTCCTCTTCAGGCTCAGCAACAGCCTCCAAATCTTCCAAGAACAGTGATAAATCCAAAGAAACTGGTTCGACTGAACCAAACAAAAAAACCAAATGCAGAGCAACTTCACCAAATCCAAATCGACACAATGAACAATCAACATTTCCCTCCTACACTTTCCAAGGCGAGCTGGTCGCGAGGACCAAGAACATTTAATGCATTAAAGGCTCTACCTTTTTCCAAATTTCCACGCCACTGCCAACTTGAGTTGGCGATTTCCAAATTTTGAATTTCACATGCAAAACCAAATTTAGCTCCATCTCCAACTAGATACCTCCGCCACTTAACTGCCCCCGCCAAACTGGCGCTGTCCACGTATGGACTCCCATTTAATGCCATTGAATACCCCTTCATCCTTATCCTCTCCCTCCAAGGGTCTGCGCGTCCCCCTTTAGGTTAGGATTAGTTTAGGATGTTTATTAGTATTCAACCTAGGTCATAGTTTAGTTTTAGGTTATTAGGACTTAGGTTTATTTCCCTCTTTTTTTTGTAATTTAAAAATCCACTTAGGATAGTAGTTTAGGATGCATGTTAGAACTTAGGATTAGCTTAGGATTTAATTCCTTCTAACCACTAACATTAATCAACCTCTAATCCAATCTCTCAACTGACACTCATATCAATGCTGTGCAGGACGTTCCGTCCTTTGTTTCACATGCCAAGGCCACCCGTGTCCAGACATTTCCTGCCCCACGAGGTCTCAAGTTCGACAGTACAGGGTTCAAGAATCGAACCTTTGTCGTTGGCATTTACGTGCCAGCTACTCATACCTGCAATCAGGCGCTGCACATTTATATCATCCTCAGGTTCGGTTAAAGAGTAAATCGACACAGAAATCACAAGAAGACCACAGCATACTTTGGATCAATGAAATTGATTCAAGGTGTGCTGTCAATCAGCAAAGAGAGTTTAGCAAGTATACGACAATTTGTCGTCACATCAGCAAACACACAAGCACAATAACTGTTGTCCTATGCAATAAATTACAGCATGCAAGAATCCAAGTTAGCAACACATTCTCTTAAGATCAGAATATATCTTAACATGTTTGCCTTCATTTCAGCAGTTATAATAGTATGAAAAATATTCACCAAGATAACTTACAAAATTTTAAAGGTTAAGTTGAGGGTTGTGGGCCCGTGCACCCGCGGAAATCTTTCCAAAAGCGAAGGGCAGGGCGACGGGGCCGCGGGGAAAATTTCAAATATTTTCCTTTTTCGAACCTAGATTATTTTTTTTTGGCAAAATGAAGGCTTGTCGGTTAGTGGAGTGGTGGGAAACTTCATGAATTCACGCTTTTTGGGGAAAAAACAAAAGAAAGAAATTTTTAGCCCACGGGTCCGCCCAAGATATTTTATTCAGTAAAACTTGATAGTTAGATTATTTTTGAAGCCAAATTAAGTAAAAACTTCCGAAGGCCATAACTTTTGATAGGGAACTCAATTTTTGGAAAACGAGGACTTTCTAGGACGCTTTCGACATCCTATTTGCATAGAAACCTTTAGAATTTCATTTTGACAAATTTTTAAGGGTCAATTTTGAGAAACGTTCTGGAAGGCTTCTAAAATATGAACTGGTATTTTTAACTTACAAATTTTGTTCAAATTTGTCGTTAACTCTTTCTCAATAGGACCAACAGGCATGGAGAATTTTACTTGGAAGATTTTAGGATGGATTGTAAGGTTCAAAAGGTTTGATTGATTAGAAATTCAAAAATTACCAATTTTTATCCAACAAGGAGTCGGCAATTTTTGTCTTTTTCCTGAATTTGAAAGGTTCTGATGGAAAATTTTCATTAAGTGTTTTAGTTCGTTTGGGGTCGTTTTGATCTTTCATTAGATCCAATTCGTGTATTTAATTTTGTCTTTCTGATAGTTGTATGGGGTCATGTTATGTATCAATTTTGATAATTAATTTGCAGAGTTTGACCATTTATCTAACAGATGAATTTTAGACAATTCACAACCAGAGATTAATATATTTCATTTATCCATGCCATACTAAGTTTTAAAATTTCATTTCATGACTAATTCTAACCTAGTTAAGTTTCCTTCAATACAAAATGTATTCACAATGCCAATTTACAACTTCTAATTTTCAAATCATGCATTTCTAAAGAACAGAGCAATATGACATTCTTCATATGTATTCACTTTTTCATCTTTCAAACATAGATTTCCTCAACATACATTCAACAATCAGATTTATAATACATACAGTAACTCCATTTGATTGAAAAGAATACAACTTCTATTTATTGATTTAAACATACAAATTTACAATTTACAAATCTTTCTTTCATTCCCTTCATTCAACATGCAGAATTACAATGTCTCTTTCACATTCTTTCAAAAGCAAAAAATAGAGTACATATCTCTTTCATTATTTAAATCACAACTTTCATAGCCAAAACAAATACATCTTTCCATCACGAATAATATACAAGGTCATCCAATTGAAAGTGGGAAAAAGGTTACAATATGAAATATTCTCAACAAGGACTGCCAAACTTGTCTTTTTTCGTCATACTCCAGTACACCAACATGAATATCCTCCATTTTCTTTATTTCAATTTGATCACAACAGAACAGGGGGAAAGGCAACGCTCTCCACCCAACCAAGACATCCAATGAAAGGAGAAGTCATCCTTCTTCATTGGCCCCCGAGCCCCAACCACAATGCAATAAGAAATGTGTTTCAACTCATGGCAACAATAGGCTTCCACAACACACATGCAAATATCACATTTAAAACACAATCCAAAACAAAACTGTAGTTTGTAACCATAAAATAAAGACAAAAAACAACAATCAATCTTCATCATGCAAGCCAAAGGAGCAAGAAACTATGGGGGATGCTTCTTATGCCTCCCAAAGGGGAAATGGGTATCACCACCTAAGAACAAAACAAATATATATATATATATATATATATATATATATATATATATATATATATATATATATCATTTTAGATCCCTGACATGCCCTTATGCCTCCCCCAAGTACCCCTTATTCCTCACATTTCCTTATGCCTCCCTAACCTCTTATGGCACCCCATAACGAGTAAAGAAATGCAAGCTATTTGTTTTAAGGTGGAACCCAAATCCCATCTCCCTCCACACTTATACCTCCTGTTCTCTCCTGAAAAAACTTATGTCTCACATAGCCAATACCCCATAGTCTTCTCCTACACCATCCCTAGGCAATCTAAGGCAAGTTTGAGCTTCAAGAAATTAGCTAAAATCATTCACATGGGATAAAATTTACACAAATAAAAGAAAAGCTCATTTCAAGAGCCAAGCTCTTACCTCTCACATAATGGAGTTTTTTCCAAGTTCCCATTTTTTGATTGAAGGTTTCCAATTATAAAATAGCTCAAGATCAACAAATCATTGCCAGTAAAAAATGCCTCTGGCTCATGAAGAAAATTCTCCAAAAGTAAGAGCTCAAAACAGTAAAATTATTTTCCCCCAAAAAAAGTATGCAAAAGTGAAGCGACCAAAAGAGTGTAACCCCAAAACAATAAAATTAATTTGAATATATAGAAGGGGGACTCCCTAGAGGAGGATGAGGTGGATACTTTGTAGGATGCCACAACACACATCCGTAACAACTCTAACTCACAAGTACAACTTCCGGGGGGCATCTTCAAGACACAATAAATAACCCAGGTGAATAATATGACAGTTTACTTACACACTCAAATCAAGCCCATACCGGAAGGACTGAAATTATTTTCAAGCAAGAAGTGTAATTAAAACATTGAAAGCTTGACTTACAAAAATGCATAATCGCCATGTGCTCGAAGGCATTGAAACTCTCCAACTGTGGTATGGGCCATTGGTATTCAAATTTAAGAGCCTTTGTAAAAAGGACGAGTTTAACTTGTCCCACAAACCTCGAAAAATAGTCTCCAAGGAAAATTTCAAATTGAGCCTATAAGAAGATGAAGTGTTTCAGGATACTCCAAATTGAACTTACATATCGGAGTAGCACATGGGGGACTTACACATTTTGAGCTTTTTCACACAAATCTTAAACATTTAATGACAAGATTCAACCGTGACTCCGCCTGCAATACTTACTTTCTTATGACCTAAGATCAAATAAAGTAGTGGGCTAACAATAGGATTACTCACATTATTACCACAATTTATTGTAAATAAAAAGGGGTAACAAATCACTTAATAAACACATAAAAATATCAATTAAAAGGAAACAAATAAATAGATAAACATAACCCTTGGTTAGATTTAAAGGTGATCCCCCCATGGGAATCGATAACACAATCAACACATAAACAATCTTCCCCACAACCGTTGCCATGGTTCCCACCTTGTTGAATTCATACCCAGAATTGCAAAGCTGGTTGAAAATCCAATCCCCTGATGTTTTTTGTGATATTTTAAAACTACAGAACAAAAATACCTCCTTTGGCCTCGTGGCCAGATTAAAACGTCCAAATGAATATAAGTATAATTTCAAGATCAACGACATATACATGAATCACAAAAAAATCAAGACAATCAACAATATCACTTACAATTCATCCACAACTATATCACTACCAAATTAATTTAATTCTCATTTTCTAGGTCTACTCAAAATATCCAGATATCACAAGTCTGAAAAACTTCTATAATGTATCCATGTAATACAATATATCAACATCAATATCTAAAATCTCTCTAATAATCATCATGCACCATATATGAATCAAAGTCCACAATAAACCATGATCTAACATCTAACATCATGCTAAATTAAACTATAAAAATGTCCATAATATAGTTATAAGTATCGTGATCAATATCACAAGGTGTCGAAGGAAAGCTCATACACTACATTTATCCTACCTCCATTAGGCTCGACTCCCTTTCCTAGAAGTCTCTAGAACAAATATTGGAACTCTAGTGAAAAATTGAAGCATTGCCATAGGGTCAGCTGGAGTTTCCCTATTGGATCTCTGGTCGAAAGGCCACCATTATTAATCTACCATTTTTGCATTGACATACGGAAGCTACACCGTTCAAGTAGAGGGACTTAGATTCCCATAGCATTGGCTTAAAAGCCCACCATTTTATTTGTCCACAAGACAAATTTTCTCGCCAATAGTTTTTGGGAAGTTAACACTGTGGGGCAGATCTTGTAGCATCTACACCTAAAAAAACCTCAGGGTCATAAAAAAAGATTATAGAAAGAAAAATTATGGAGATTGAATAATCACACAAACTATATGGATGATAAAGCATCCAATTTCTCGGGGAAATCCTCCTGTTGAGAGACCTGAGTTACTCTTTTGCATCTAAGAATAGAGGTTACATTGCTGTCTGATATGGAGAGAAGCCATTCTTGGCACAATAGACAAAGTTTCAATCAATACTTCATTGCCATAAGGTTCTATTCTTCTACTGGAAGATTTGAACGTCCTAGAGTTGAATTAGAGAGACAAAGACAAATTCTAGCCCCCAAATAAGATCATAAATATTTAAGCTGGTTGAGAGGAGATACACCCGGTAACTGAGGTAAGGATGTAAAATATGATCCTCCACATTTGATAGAGCTTGAAAGAGAGGCATTTGCTGAAGAGGACTTATAAGTTAGCTCAACTTGAAGAAATAGAAAGTACTCCAACTCGAAGTCAGAAGAAAGAGCAATCAACAGAAGCAGCCTTAGAATATACTAGAGGCTAGAAATGGGAATAAAATGGGTGATCATGAAGATGAAGTACGTAGGAATAACATGCCATGGGGAAGGAATATTGGTCCTCTCACCCTTCCACAACCACTTCATGACCTCCCAAGAGGCTCAAGATAAGAACTTCCCAAAATTTAAAGGGGATGGTTCTCAACTCTAGGAAGATCAATGTAGTAGAATTCATTCACTACTTGTGGTAGTGTTTACAGGAGTTGAAGATGAAGATGTTTCAGTTAGGATCTTTGTAGAGTCACTCAAAGAAAAGGCTACTGAATGGTTCTACATGGTGCCCTCAAGATCTGTCACATGTTGGGAAGACATAAGAAGTGCATTCCAAAAACATAGGTTCAAGAGCACAAAGTATTGTTAGGATCTGTTGGTCAGATTTGGTTCAGGCCCTGAATAAGGAGACTGTTAGTGTGTGTATTTTCCACATCATTAGGTGAGTCATCTCACTTAGGTGAGATCGTAGGTCCATGTGTCATTTAGGGGTCATTATGTGATTCTCTTAAGTGTTCAGTGCGTCATATGCGTCATATGCATCATTGGGAGTTACACTTCTATTCTGGGAATGTAACTCCCCCTCTCTACTCGAGTTGTCATGATTGCAGCACTGGGGGTTACTCAACACCTCCTATATGTACACCCCATTTGATCTATGAGATAGAGGAGAGTTTTATGGCTTAACCAGGTTCTGCCCATGTTTCAAATATTTGCATGCACATTCGGTTGATGCTCGCTCCTCCTGAGATCTCTTCACTCTACCGTTCGCACGTCCGTTGATGTGCACGTTGTCCCTCGTGATCCTCACTTGCAGGTTTTAAACCCTCTTTCATGGTATCAGAGCGGATCTTGTGGATCTGTGCACTCCTCAGAATTTTATGTGCGTGTTTTCTAGCTTTCGGCGTGATATTCACATTCTCGTGCATGTGTCATAATGGAAATTATGACCATGCTCTTTAGTGCATTGATTTTGGGCATTTATACCTCCATTTGGGTTGTTCGTGTTCGTGGGTGTTTTAGGGGTGTTCTTGGTTTTCTAGCTTTTGTATGCGGTCTTCAGAGGTGTTTTAGCATTGTTTTTTTTGCATTAGGTTTGCATCCATTGCTAGGTTCCTAATTATTGAGGTATTTGTGAGCTCATTTTTTGCGAACTTTGGCGTGGACTTGTGGTTCTTGTATCAACTCATGCATTCCATCCACCTGTGCATTGGAGCTTTGCTACCCGTTGGACTTTTTGGCATGTTTGCAGTTCTAAATGCATTCCCAGCTAAGGGAAAGTTCTTCATTCCATGCATTCCAACATCCATTGCCATTGCTAAGCTTGGTCAAATAGACCTCCAGCACGTGGACCACCTCCTACTCAACACTCCAACGTTTTCTCATGCACAGCCATAATCTCTTGTTTATGATCATGCTTGGACCATTTTTTTGGTTTTCCTTAACTCAAGTTTTCAGTGTACATCTCATTTTTTCCCTCCAGAGTGGTTATTTTTCCACTGTGTTATCATGTTTTTCTACTATTCTACCTCCGTTGTGTCTGGTTGCTAGCTCATTTTTTTGAGGATTGGCTTCTTGGATGTTTTTTAACCTTGCGCACCCATCAACAGTTGCACAACCAGCAGTTTTTCCTTGGCTGATTTTTCTGGCGTTTTATGGTCGTTTGGGATCTCTGCTGCTCCTCCCACGTGCCTGCAACACCTCTAGCTCCCTCTGGACCTACTCTTGGTAGCATCTCTAGGCACGCCTTCCATATGGCTTACACACATTCAACTTTACTTAAACCAACAACTCCAACCTGCACCTACAGTCTAAACTGTTAACAAAACTAGCACGTGGACTTAGCATTTTTGGTGGTTTGGGGTTCTACACGTGGGCAACTCTTGAGTTCAGTACTTCCAACGTGGGCCCACCTCCTTTCCACCTTTTTTATACTTTTAAGGTGTTTAAAAATTAAAAAAATTTCATAGTTTGGCATTGTAATTTTTTAAAAATTTGGGTTTTTGTATTGTATTGTTCTCCTTCCTATGAGTGTCGAAGACGGAGGGCGAGGTCCGAGGTTGGTAGGAGGCTAATCCCCCCTCGTAGTAAAAACAAACCCTTATTGAAATTACATGTTGTTTCCAATGAGTAGTCACACAATACCCTTTACACCCATCTCATGCACTTTTTAAATGCATTTTGTAGCATTTATTGCATTTTCTTATCAGTTGCGAGAATCATTTTTTGTTATAACTTTTGATTCATTCGTCAAATTTGAGCACTTCTTTAGTCAAAGTTGCATGCTTGTTCACATTTCTACATGATGGGATTGTCATTTTTGTAAATTCACTACTTTTATAAAGTGCCGCATTCTGTGGGGGTTGACTTGTACTCTTGGGCCTTCACACGTAAACGCATTATCGGCTGAGTCCGACATCTTGCTTTTGTGTATCTTTCATTTTACATCATGGAGAGTGCTCTTTCTAGACTTGAGCATCATAGGATCACCTTAAAACCTCCGCCACTTCTCACGAGGAGAGGGAACCATTCAACTTGGCATGCTTCCATGGAATGTTACTTCACCCATGAGGGTCTTTTACCCTTCTTGCTTAGGCCAGTTCATGACACCCACTGATTATCGTCATCTAGAGGACTTTCTTGACACTTGCGACCATGTCTATGGTCACATGATGATGCATGTCTCTCATTCTCTCTGGTTTCATGTGGCAGACTCAGATCCACCTCACCGTGTCTGGAGCATTCTTTAGTCCTTCTATGGAGACCCTTCACATACTGCAGTCGTTGTTCCTACTGCTGATTCAGTTGTCTCCTCTTCTTCATGTGATGATAGTTCCACTAATATAGACTCGTTTGGTTCTACTTCTGATGACGAGGATTGTGCACCTAGTTCTGATGTTGAGAGTACTATAGAGGACTCTTCTCCTCTTCTCTCACTATTCCAGAGAGTGTTGCCACATCCCACATCTCATCAGATATCGAGCAATCTCCTACTCAGTCTCATACAGTCATCTACACTCACCTCCTTTCCACTTCCAGTGTGTGAGGCCCATTTCACTCCTCCACCTTCATTGGATGATTCATACCTATCTGACATCACTCTTCTATTTGTTGAGCCCCCCCATTGGGACAAGTATCTTCCTGACCTTAGTCTACTTTTCGTAGAGTCCACTTGTGATGCACTATAGGTTCCATCATCCATTTATAGGTGTTTCAGAGGAGTTCATCATCTCTATTTTTGGGAGTTCCCCTTTCGGGAATCATGTCACTTCCACATTTCCAGAGACCTTCATTGATCCACCCTCAGCTGTGGATCCCTTTTTTGTTGTGGAGGATGTTCTATTCCCTTCACATCATTTGGACATCCTTTCTACGGGTGTTCCTCTTCACTCTAACAGTTCTACACACGTGGTATTACCTTCAGTTCCTTGGCACTCACTTGCTATACCTATATCACACTTTCGTGCACCAGACTCAGAGTTCTTCATGTGTCGCTGCCTTTAGTTTCCTTTGTGGAGTGGGCGGACTTCCTACACATGTCATTTCTATCCTTCCTAAGGGAAGGCACATAGTTCATTGTGGGTGGCTCTTCTTCAGTCTAGAGGAAGAGGATCTCGTCATCGAAATTCTTCTAGGAGACCTCCTAGAGCTGTAGAGTTTAGATCCGTCCATGGCATCTTCTGCATTCCTCTCATCTCCCTCTTCTTCTCACTTCTTCTTCTTTCCAAGAGATTTCCTCATTGTACATGGGTACCTTTTCAGGCTCGTCTATGGCCGGGACCCATTTTTGGCATCTTTTTTAGATTAGAGAGTGTTTTGTTCTCTTTTGGTGGATTTTTTTCCCACTGGGTTTTCCTTCATTGCTTAGGATATTTTTCTTGTACATGGGTACCTCATTAGGCTTTGTGCCAAGACCCATTTCTCATTTCTGACTTGCCACCTCATCCTAAGTTAAGATGAATGGGGGGTGTTGGTGTGTGTATTTTCCACATCATTAGGTGAGTCATCTCACTTAGGTGAGATCATAGGTCCATGTGTCATTTAGGGGTCATTATGAGATTCTCTTACGCATTAGTGTGTCATATGCATCATTGGGAGTTACACTTCTATTCTGGGAATGTAACTCCCCCTCTCTACTTGAGTTGTCATGATTGTAGCATTGGGGGTTACTCAGCACCTCCTATATGTACAACCCATTTGATCTATGAGATAGAGGATATTTTTATGGTTTAACTAGGTTCTGCCCAATGTTTCAAATATTTTCATGCACATTTGGTTGATGCTTGCTCCTCCAGAGATCTCTTCACACTGTTGTTCACATGTCTCGTTGATGTGCACGTCTTCCCTCGTGATCATATATTAACATCAAAGTCAGGTTTTGAACCCTCTTATAGGATAGTATATCATTAAATTTTTCAAGATTTAGAATTGTGATGGTTATTTTGGAGTGACTAATGCATGTAATGTACCCACAACGATCTTAATTTGTAATAAATAAAATAAATCTTCAATTTTAGAAAATGCATGTATGCTGTGATAGGGAAAGTCAGCTTTGCAATTGCCTTCGGCAGTAGAGGACATCTGCATGGATGTCATGTGTGTAGGAAATACCATGTGCCATCATAAATGTATGAACTGAGAGTATTTCCGTATGAGGAGTTCATGAGACTAGGTGCACTTAATGTCTGCATGCACATGTATCCAACACCTTGTCATGAGGAAGTCCGTTATCACAATTTTATTTAATTGAAATCAGGATATTATATGGATGGGTTTATGCCAACATGGATCAGTGATTATTAAGTGTATTTAGAGTTGATGAAAAGGTGCAATTGATCCTTAGTTTTACATGCTAATATTGGTATGATTATAGGGGACAAAGCAACTCTATTGTACATGGTTGACAAGAAGTTGGTGAATGTAATGTTGCGTAACTTGAATGGTGAAGACTTTGAAATGATTATTCCTGAGTTCCCAATATCCTGCCAAGGAACAACAAGAACAAGACTTACATCAAACCTAAAAAGGTAGCTTCATGCACTTTGGCTGAGCTCATTTAGATCAACCCATGAGTTGAATGATTAAACGTGCAGTAATCATTTGAGTTTAGGCAAGCTGAAAAGAATTTCATTTTACCCGTTACATATATACACCTCCAAGTTCCACCAAAGAAGCATCCGTGCATACGAAAAAAGGTGTACCTTGTGGATCTGGCATTGCAAGAATAGGTGTTGTGGCGAGACATTAATTCAGTGTCCTGAAGGCCTACTCACACCTATCTAACCAAACAAACTTCTTCCCTTTTCACTAAAGGGAAGTGAGGGGTGCGTAATCTGAGAAAATTCCTGAAAAAATATCCTGTAGTACCCGGTTAATCCCATGAATCTGCACACCTCAATCATAACAGTATGCGTTGGCCAATCAATGATAGCTCTAACCTTGGAAGGATTGAATGCGATACCTCTCCTAGAAATGATATGACCTAGATATTGTACCTCTGTCTGAAAGAATGCACACTTCTCCAAGTTCCCATGAAGTTGATGCTCATGAAGACACTGAAGAACCTGGCGAAGGTTCCCCTCATGCTCCTCATGCATACGTGAGTAAATAAAAATGTCATCAAGGAAGATGATCACGAAGCGATCTTAGAAGGTCCTAAATACCCCATTCATCAAACTCATGAATGCTGCAGGGGCATTTGTCAAACCAAAAGGTACCACTGTGAACTTGTAGTGGCCATATACCGTATGGAAGGTCTTATGAATGTCCGCCTCCAAAATCCTCAGTTGATGATAGCCTAACTTCAGGTCTATCTTAGAGAAAGTTGTGGCTCCCTTCATTTGATCAAAAAAATCGTCAATGCATGGAAGGGGATAATGATTCTTGATCGTTATTTTGTTCAGCTGGTGGTAATCAATACACAACTGCAAGGATCCATCCTTCTTCTTTACAAAGATCCCCAGTGCACCCTAAGGGGATACACTAGGATGAATTGGGCCTTTCTCTAGAAGGCCCTCAAGTTTTCACTTGAGCTTGTAGAGCTCAAGGGTAGTCATCCAATAAGGTGCTCGTGAGATAGGCTCTGCTCCCGGAACCATATTTATATGAAAATCTATCTCACGTGGAGGTGGTAATCCCGGTATCTCCCCTAGAAAGACATCAGAAAAATATCTTAAAATGGGATGGTCATCTAGTGATGGTTCACTAGACTCATCTTTTGATCGGTCACTAACTGTGACAACAAACATCTGTCAACCTCGTCGTACACACTGCTTAAGCTGCATAACAAAGATGGTGCGAATAGAAACGGGTCTCCTGACCCCCGCTATCACTACCTCAACTCCTAGATCATCTGTACAAGATAGATCTTGTGGTAACAATCTACTTTGGCTATCTATGCAGATAACCAGTCCATGCCCAAGATGACTCCATAAGATCCCAACGGACAGATACGAAGATCCAAGTTAGTGGTTAAAGGTCCCAAATCAACTACACACTCTTTAACTATGGAGTCTACAGAGATCTTGGCTCCAGAAGCCATCTCCACATCCCAACTATGACCCTTCCTAACTACCACCAGCCTGCATCGCTCTACTAAAGATGGTACAATAAAAGAATCAAAAGAACCAAAATCAAACAAAATTGAGGTAGGAATACCACCAATGTTACCTATAGTCTCAATAATTGTACTTTGATGCTCTACCTGATGGTGATTCGAATGTTTCATAAATCCTATGACTATGCCCCATGTCACCAATAGTAGGCTCTGAGATATGTGTCTTACCCTTGTTATTTGGGTTATGTGAGTAGTCTCGCTAAAAATTTCCAATAACACCACACCCAAAACAACCACCTTATCCTTTCCCTTGAGTAGCAGCTCTATTCGGTTCCCTAGAGGGGTGTGCTGTAGACCTTGATGACCCTCATGTGGACTACTGAGGTCTCTGTTGGTGAGCTCTTACTGACTGAGCTCTAGGTTCTCCTTGTTTCCTAATGGGACCCTTAGGAGGAGGCCCCATACTCTGACCTCCTTGTGCATCAAATATCCATGGAGTTCTATATGGTGAGTGAAACTTCTACTACTACTACTGTGGTCTAAAGGATTACTGTGTTAAACCCTGTCCACCATGAGGAGGAGGTACTGAGCCCCTCGATTTGTTTTCCTACATCTGTTGTATATCGATTTGGACTCGGTCTCTAGCCTACTAGGTCTTTCCCTGAGTCTCTTCAGCTATATAGGACTTCTCAACGGCCTTAGCCAATGTCTATGGATAATGGATCCGCACCACACCTCTGATGTCCAGATTCAGGACCTGGATGAACCTGCAGATCTAGACCCACTCATCATGCATGTAATCAACATAGTGGAGTAGATCAAGAAATATGCTCTCATACTCAGCCACTGTAAGAGATGTCTGTTAGAGGTCATGAAACTCATCAATCCTCTACTATACAAACCTCCAAGATAAATATATGCTTCTGAACCGCTCTTAGAGAGCTCCCAGGTAACTATCTCAGAATCAACATGGAGCTTATACTCCTCTATCCTCCACCATATGCCTGCTTCATCCCTTAGATGATGGATCACAACACGAGCTTTCGTGTTTCTAGTGTAAGGACAGATCTTGAAAGCACCCGCTGAAGCTCACTAACCAGGCCTCTGCGTGAAATCCACCTATGTCACTAGAATAATGACCTGGTTGTAGCTTCAGGATATCCCTTATATGGTCTGCAATGGTGGTCTGGTGACCCTTATGCCTCTCTACATGCTCATCACTAAGCCTAGGGCTCTGAGACCTATCTTTGTGTCCTGAAACCTGGTCTCCCTGTTCTCTCTGCAGTGACTCTATTTTGAGTGACTCCTTATAGGATTTCTCTCCTCTATGATCCTCTCTATGCTGAGGAGATGTATGAGCCTCAATGGATGTCTCCCTATCATCTCTGACTAAATGTTCTCCTATGATCCCTCCACGCAGAGTGACATTAAGATCCTGAAGTGTTTGTAAAATGTGGTAGAATAGCTACTACATTATGATCTGGTGGTGGTAATTATAGATATATGTGAAAAGACCCCTCGTCCCATCTACGACTCCTGTATAGACCAAGTTGAGAGTTAGTTCATCTTTCTAAGTTTTACTCTGTTTCCATGTTTACTAAAATATGTAATTTCCACAAAAGGTTGTTTTCTAGATTCAAAAATGTGCAAGGTTAAATTTCATGTTTCAAGTTTTCTAATGTGCCCAAGGGTCAAAGCTCTTGAACCCACAACTCTGATACCAAGTGTAACGCCCGCTATAAACTTCCACTTGAGAACCAAGAACAACCTAGGCTTAGTTAGAAAAATTATGGAATATTTTTTTAAGCGGTTAGCAACCAAAGTCTCAAGGACAATTAAATTCAACTAATAACGTTTTCCGTTATAACAATTACTAATTCCACATTATAAATTAATAAGTGTAATAAATTCAAACCTAGCTCAAATCCCCTTAGGGATTAATTTAATCACCGATTATATTGAAATTTTAGCTAGATATCCCCTGATTTAAAATTTTAGGATTAAGGGACAAAAAAAATTAAATAACTAGGGTATTCAATTCCACAATATCCATAACAAGAGAAAGGTTTAATTGCGGGGGGGGTGGGGAAGAATACATATTTAAAATCATCAGAGTAAATTCTTACATAACCCCTCCTAGAACTCAATAAAATATTCAAATATATTTTTCTCATAATTAACACAATTAAAACTTCCTAGAAACATTCTCATTAGATAGTAAATTTCCTCACCTTTCTAGTGATATAAAGAAGTCCTCATAACTCCTCATATTTCTCAAGTTATGGGCCGGTGGAACTTGGGGTGAAAATTTTCCCAAAGGCGGGTCTGCAGGCTTGGGGAGGAAAATTTTCCCCAACTCGAGCCTATGGACTTCAGAGAGAAATTTCACCTGGAGGAGGAATGCAGACCGGTCGAGTGGGGAAATAAAATTCTCCCATACGCAAGCCCGTAAGTTTGACTTTTGACTTTTTGGGATAAATGTGGAAATTGCCTCCGCGTGCCCGTAAGTTTGTAAGGGGACATGTGTCAGCATTTCCAAGCTCCAGTGGGAAATCGGGTCACCGGAGAAATTTAAGACATTTATCTTTGCTGTCGAAAAATGTTAAGAGATCAGAATGACCCACGCCTCCGCCAATGTCGGATGATCCCACATGTTAGGATCTCATTAGCTGTGGGTGGCAGAGAAACTTTTAAATTTTCCCCCAAAAAAATTTAAAACGTTAAGGTTGAAAAATCAACCAATCCTCCACTGTCATCTTATGAAGCCACGTGTCAGCCAATCATTGTCTATGGGGAGGCGGGTTGATGAAAAAACTTCAAGAAATTTTCCCAAAATTTTAAATGTTAAGTGTTAGAACGTGAGCCCGCACACCCGCGAAAGTGCTTTTCCAAGGCAAGGACGGGGATGTGGGGCTGCGGAGAAAAGTAGGAATTTTTTCAAAATTTTTGCAAGGTTAAGTTAAGGGTTGCAGGTCTACTCGCTTGTGGAAATGTTTTTAAAATAGAAGTGTAGGGCCGCGAGGAAAATTTTCCAAATTTTCCTTTTTTGAACCTAGATTATTATTTTTTTTTGGGAAAAATGAAGGCTTGCGGGTAAGCGGAGTGGGGTGAAACTTCATGACTCAGAATTTTTTGGGAAAAAAGTAAAAAAAAGAAATTTTTAGCCAGCGGGTCCGCCCAAGAATATTTTATTCATTAAAATTTGAAAGTTATATTTTTTTTGAAGCCAAATGAAGTAAAAACTTCAGAAGGCCGTAACTTTTGATAGGGAACTTTTTTTTTTGGCAAAAAAGGACTTTATGGAACACTCTCGATGTCTTCTTTGCACATAAACCTTAAGAATTTTAGTTTGACAAATTTTTAAGAGTCAATTTTGAGAAACGTTTTGGAAGGCTTCTAAAATATGAACTGGTATTTTTAACTTACAAATTTTGTTCAAATTTGTCGTTAACTCTTTCTGAACATGGATAATTTTACTTGGAATATTTTAGGATGGATTTTAAGTTTCAAAAGGTTTGGTTGATTAGCAATTAAAAAATTACCAATTTTTATCCAACAAAAGTTTGAGTTTTTGTCTGAACCCGATTTGAAAGGTTCTATAAAATTTTCATAAGTATTTTTGTTTGTTTGGGCTTGTTTTGATCTTTCTTAGATTGTTTTAGTATTTGAATATTTTTCCATAGATTTACAAGGTTGTTATGTAACTTTTGAGAAAAATTTGTAAGGTTTCCCGTGAACTAAAAATGAAGTTTATACAATTCACAACCAGAGATTAATCTATTTCTTTTTCCATATTGTCATACAAACGTTGATTACATTTCATGCTAGTTTTAACTAGTTATCTTTTCTTCAATCAAAATGTAAAAACAAGAATACAGCTTGTAATTTTCAAATCATGCATTTCAACAAAAATAGAGTAATATATCTTCTTCATACGTGTTTCTCTCTTTAAAACAATATTTCCTCAACATATTTTGACATAGATTGTTACACAACAGTAACTCTATTTGCAGAAAAGAATACAACTTCTATTTATATTTATTGCATATAACTTTACAATTTACCACTCTTTCTCTTTTCCTTTCATTCAAATGCCCTTTCATGTCTCTTTACACAATACATATTTTGGTGCATATCTCTTTATTATTTAAACATAGCATTTCATTTCCAAAACATAATAACTATCCAATACAAATAATATTAAAAGTCATCCACTTGAAGTGGGAAAAATGCCTACAAAAATAAGTCTCGCAAAGGACTTCCAAACTCTGTCTTCTTTCTCAGCTCCAGAACAAAAACTAGAATATCCTCCATTTTCTTTATTTCTATTTGATCACTACAGAACAAGGTAAAAGGAAATGCTCTCCACCTAACACAGACGTCCAATGAAAGGAGAAGCCATCCTTATCCATTGGCCCACAAGCCCTAACCATAATTCCATAAGAAATGTTTTCCAACACATGGCAACAACAGGCTTCCACAACATAGACAGATTTCTCATTCACAACACAGTCTAAAACATAACTGCAGTTTGTAACCATAGAATAAAGACAACAAACAACACTTAGGCTTCATCATGCAAGCCAAAGGAGAAAGAAACTATGGGGGATGCTACTTATGTCTCCCCAAGGGGAAATGGGTATCACCACTTGAGAACAAACCACCAATATATATATATATATATATCATTTCAGATCTTTGGCATGCCCTTATGCCTTCCCCAAGTACCCCTTATTCCTCACATTTCCTTATGCCTCCCCAACCTCTTATGGCACCCCATAATGAGTAAAGAAATGTAAGATATTTATTTTTGAGGTGGAACCGAAATCCCAACTCCCTCCACACTTATACCTCCCAAAAATACTTATGCCTCCCATAGAAATACCCCATATTCTTCTCCTACATCATCCCTAGGACATCTACCCAAACAGCCCACACACATACCAAAACATTCACAATAATAACATTTGCACAAATAAAATAAGAGCATTCAAAGAGCCAAGCTCTTACCTCTCCATACTGGATTTTATTCCAAGTTCCCAACGACAAGCTTTCCAATGCAAAAAAGCTCAATATCAACAAAACATAGGCCTATAAAAAAGTCTGTAAACTTTCTCCAAAAGCAAGAGCTCAAAACAACAAAAGAATTTTGCCCCAAAATAAGTATGCAAAATTTAAGAAACCAAAAGAGTGTAACCCCAAAACAATAAAATGAATTTTAATATATAGAAGGGGGAAGAGAGGAGGATGAGGTGGATATTTATAGGATGCCACAACACACATCCTCAACTCTAACTCACAAGTCAACTTCTATCTCCAAGACACAATAAATAATTAGGTGAATAATATGATAGTTTACTTACACACTCAAATCAAGCCCATACCTCAAAGGACTAAAATTAATTTCAAGCAATAAGTGTAATTAAAACATTTAACTAGACTTACACAAATGCATAATGAAGGCTAGATTTAAACTCTCCAAACATAGTTAAGGTTGGTATGAAAATTTAAGAGGTATGGGACAAGTTTAACTTGTCCCACAAACCTCCAAAAATAGTCCCCAAGAACAATTTTTAATTCCAAAGAAGATGAAGTGTTTTATAGTCTAAATTTTACTTACATATCTCTTACACATCACTTACACATTGCTTACACATATCTTACAACATTTAATACAAGATTCAATCACTCCAATAATTACTTTCTTATGACCCAAGATGGTTAATTTATTTTAACAATATGATTACTCACATTATATACCACAATTTATTTAAATAAAAAGGGGTAACACATCACTTAATAAACACGTACAAAAATCAATAAAAATGAATCAAATAAATAAATACACATAACCCTTGGTAAGATTTAAAGGTGATCCCCCCCATGGGAATCCCTAACACAATCAACACAAACAAATACAAGTTGCTATGGTGACCTTGTTAAATTCATCTAGAATTCTAATGTGGTTGATCTCCAAACCCTCGATGTTTGTTGTGTTATTTTAAACCTATAAAATACAAATACCTCCTTTAGCCTCGTGGCCATATTAGAACATCCAAATGAATATAAGTATAATTTCAAGATCATCGTCATATACATGAATCACAACAAACATCAAGACAATCAACAATATCACTTAAAATTTCATCCACAACTATATCATCACCAATTTTAATCTAATTCTCATTTTCTAGGTCTACTAAAAATATCCAAATATCACAAGCCCAGACAAAATCTATAATGTAACCATGTCAAACAATATATCAACATCAATATCTAAAATGTCTCTAATAATCATCATGCACCATATATGAATCAAAGTCCACAATAAACTATGATCTAACATCTAACATCATGCTAAATTAAACTATGAAAATGTCCATAATATAGTTAGCAGTATCGGGATCAATATCACAAGGCATCGAAGGAAAGCGGGTAGTACAACAATGGGACAGATATGACGAGGAAACAACTACATGTGAGGAAAATACACCTTTGACGGCTCAATATCCTTATCTCTTCTAGTGACTTATAGGAGGAAGAATTATTTTAGGAGAGGGGATGTAGTGCCCACCTCTTCTTACAGTACTTCATTTTTCGACTCATTGATTTTATTTGATGACGGATAAGGATTTTGGAACCATTTGGATACTATATGTTCTTATTATGGTTCTTTTGACGATACTGGTGGTGATTTAAGGACATAGCACCAAGCTAGAATCATGGATGATTATCTTATTTCTTACATTTTATTGTTTTGGATGTCAGCAGGTTATGGTAAAGTTTGTTTTATTTTATATGTGATTTATTTACGTATGGTTTCGTCGTATACTTGGCTATAATTTTATTTGTAATGGTTTATTGAATATCTTCATGTAATGCTTAGATGGATAGTATAGCCGAGTTAATATGGATGCATATTATTAGCATTTAGCCATTTAATACTTAAATTTATTGTGGTATAGTTAGCGTGATTTATCCATGATTGATTTATTGAGATTATTTAATTAGTATATTTTATCGAGAAGGTATGTTTAATGTTTGCACTGAGTGTGCATATTACAGGGCACTAGAAAACATGGGTTTCAAGGAAGTTGCGCCTTGAGTTGCACAAGCAACCGATTGGGCCGAGACAGTCATACATGATTATATGTAGCCTTGTATGTTTGGGGCATGTTCATGTTTGGGACATCCTAAGTGATTCCTAATGGTAATTATGTTATTTTTATTTGTTTATTCTTGTGATAAACTATTTTAGAGACCTAATACTCCCCACATGTGTTAGAAGTGAATAATTATTAATTATTGTTTTTATTAGGAGGTTGGGACTACATAATCACCCTTTGGAGGTGCCAGCACCTCGACCCTTGTGTCATTCAGCCCAATTTCGAATTTAGGCTAAATGTGGCAATTTTAGGGACCTCTTTTCACTTTGGGGGTTCCCCTTTTATGGAAATGAGCCCCTTGGACCATAGCTATCAGTAGGGGGGTAATTTCTCATCAAAAAATGGGATTTTCCCTCTCATGTCACCATTCTTGTAATAATGGTAGGTTTTTGTGTTTCTTAAAAGGTATAGAGCGTTGTATTTGTTTGCATTTTAGGGGATTTGGGAGACTACCTCTTAAAATGGTTTTTTGTTATACTCATTTTAATTTTGGGAATCTTTTTTTAGGAGATGAGATTGATGACACATGTCACCCTCTCATTTATGAGGATTCGTGACTTTTAATTCTTTTTATACTCCCTCATGGAGAGGGGTGGGAATTTTACTTTCCATTTTTACTCTTGGGTTTGGGAGAGATTGGGAGCTTGGAGCAAAAGAAAACTTGTTGTGCTTGGAGTTGGATTGCTATATTTTGAGGTAGGCTCCATACTCTTATTTTTTTTCCATAGAAAAATGTGCAAAGAAAGAATGGTTGTTGAATTTTGTTTGTTATGTGTATGGGTGTATTGTGTGTTTGTTGTTCCTTTCTTTTTGTCTCCAATCCATCCTACATTTTAAGGTGTATTTTTTGAAATGTATGGGGAAGAGAGAGGATTGTTCCCTCTTATACCACATGGCCTAATGGGTAAGAAATGATGGTATTCTTTTATTCCTCCCAACATATGGTTTGTTGCGGAGAAGGATTGTTCCTATGGTTTGAACCTCCTTCTCCATCCTTGGAAAGGAAACCATGTATGGTTTGAAAATCCTTCCAAGGAGGAGGCATGGTGTATGGGAAGGAGAGATAAGAAAAATGTTTTTGAATGGAGAGATAAGGAGGGCATGTTAAATATTTTCATTGTGATGACATGGTTGGATCACATTTTGGTTTCTTATGGGCTTCTTGCCACTCTTCCCCTTGGAGGGAAAACATGGACTTTTTCCTCATGTGATATAGTGTTGTTCTTTTGGTTGTTTTGTGTATGTTAAAAAATTGTGAGTGTGTGATTGTCATCCTTGTCCCAATTTACCTTGTGCATTCTTGAGGCTTTCTACTCTCTCTCCCATGGGCTTTGAGGGAGGATAACATGTTCTCAATGTATTTGATATGGCATGTGATGATGTCATTTTGCTGGGAGGTAACCGGGCCCTTTTTTCTTGTGCTATGAAGACTATTTTGGAGTGAAAACATACAAATTTGGCTTAGAGTTTGGAGAAGGAAAGTTATAAATTTTGACATGTTGTCCCCCATTTCTGGGAGGCTCATCCACTTATCGTTTATTATTCTTTTGAAATGGTGTTGTAAAACATCATTCATTATCCTTTTATGTTTGATTCAAGCTTGAAGCTTTAGTTTTGGAATGTGGATTCTCTTTATCCTCTATTAAAGAAGGAATATTGGCATATTGTAATCTTGATTCTCCTTGTTGTGATGAACTCTTATTCTTGCTTTTTTGTTTTTTTTTAAAACATTGCTTGGTTAAAAATATGGGAATGCTTGTATTCTTTTAAAGCTATAATGAAAGGATTTGGTAATGGATTAGAAGTTTGCATTTTATCTTGTATTGAAAAGAAGATTTCATGAAAGGAATGGAAGTCGAGTACATTATAATGGTTACCTTTGTTTTATTTTTCTTGCTTATTTTGGGAAAAAAGAGCTCTCACTTGTTAGTTCATGGTGTTATAAAATGATCTCCTAATTACATGAGTTATGGAAATTAAAGAAAATATATTTTGTTTATTGTGGCAATTTAGCAAATTATAGTAAAGGAATGTAGAGTAATTATTGAGACTTATAGGTTTGTATTAAAAGGTAAATATGTCATATTCTTCAATGTCTTTATGTTAAAACTTTGAGAGTTGAATTTATTTAAGTGTGCTACAATGTTAGATATATTTCCCCCCTTTATTCTCCAAGAAATATAGTGGTATAAGAGAATCAATAGAGCTTATTTGTGAAAGATTTATTTAAATTTAAATTCCTTGTATTTTTTTTCAATTGATTGAATGTATTAAATTTAACTCTTGAAATTATTGTTCTTTAATTCTATTTAATGAAGTTTTATTCCCTTAAGAAAATGAGAATTGTGGAGATTATAATAAACTTAGTTTCCATGGAAATCTCCTATTTTATATATCTTTGCATAAGCCTTCACACTTGCAAAAAAAACCTTGTCCTTATATTTCAATATATATACATATACCCCTCTCTCTCTCTCTATATATATATATATATATACTTATATATAAATATTGATATAAAAATATATTTCATTTTAGTTATTTTGATATATTTTTCTTTGAGAAAATTTCAGAAATTCAAAATTATATCACTGTCTATTATTTACCTGATATTTAAATCTATTTAAATACACACAGACACACGTGCACACATTTTATAAAAAAACTAGTGGCCACATTGTATGGTTATGGGTTATTTAATAGAAAAAAAATGCGTTAAGGGGAGGCTACAGGTCGGGGCCTTGCCGCGACATGCCCCCCATACCCTTAACCGCCTCATGACCATACTTCCTCCATCCTCCTGCTACGCGGCCGTGCCACCCCCTTCCCCTCCTCTGCGCACACCATTGTGTCGTCTCCCAAAAACCCTTATGCCTCCCTCACCGCCGCGTCTCCCCGCGCCCTATCTACCCCTTTCCACTCACACCATGGCCGCTATTTACACCCCTTATGTGATCCCATTTTGCATAATCTTCCCTTAGTATTTATAAAACAAAAAATAACCCTCCGAGAATCATATAGGGGCCATGGCCATTTTCATATATATATATATATAATCTCTGGTTAATTTGCAAAACAATAACACCAATAAAATGCATAATGGCATTAAATGAATAATCCAAATCAAATGCTAAGGAAGGCTATGTTGAAAACAAATTTTGCCTTCATGTGTTTCATCTTCACCCTTCTCCTCCCAAAACCCAACCTCCTACGAAGAAAACCCACTTGTGCAAAATAAAACAAAGCAAACAATCAAAATGAAAAAGGAAAGAAAGCATAAAGTGTAGGATTAGAGTTTACCATGAATCCTTAAGGGCTGGGATGAAAATAATCTAAGGGTTGTGATTTAACCGTCTCACCCTTTCACTTCATGGGAATAAAAGAGTAAGGAATTTAATAGGTTAATGGGGCGTGTGGGGGTGAATAAAATTTAATGGGTGCACTAAAATAATTAAGGGGCCATGCTAGGTTTGAACTTTTAAGTGACCCTTAGATATTGATTAAATAAATAAATGTGTTAGCAAGGGGAAATAGTGTTAAATAATTGGAAAGAATTTAAATATACATTAACAAATAAATTAAATAGAGTAATATCGGTTAAGTGTGTACCTTATTTGGAACCCCTAGAGAAAATAAACTTAGAATTGAATTATCACGTATAAAAAAAAATAAAATTGTCCAGATTTAATGTGATAGAGGTTGGTTTTTCAATGCCGAAATATTGGGCACTACAGTATGTGATCAATATTTTTATTTCGTTAGCTCCGAGTTTCTATTCATTAACATGTTACGATATTTGTCAATTCAATGTGTTTATATTTGAGCCGTTTTCCCTAAGTCTTAGTGAAGTCAATATTTTAAAACTTTTGCAACTGTAAAATACATGTGGCGCAGTGGTAAAATAGTAGATTTACATCATGCAGGTTGAGGATTCAATTTTCACAGACCCCATCACAAACCAACGTGGTATTTAAGCTACCAATTTCTAATTGACCTGTCAACAATGTTAACAGTAAAGAAAAGTGGAAGAATGTTAATACACAGCCCCCAAAGCCATATGACTTATGAATGAGTTTTTCATATTGTTCAGGTCTTATCATGAAAGATTTGGCTCCTCTATGACATTGAAGATTTTGCTTCTTTACCATCTTTGATCTTCATACTTCTCAACAGATACTCGTAGAAACTGTAGAACTTTTTATAGTGATATAAGGATCAATGTATGGGAACAAGCTAAATAATATGAAATAATAGAACTGAAAATATAGATCTTACTGCAACTAACAGAGTATTTAAGAAATAAAACTAAAATCAATCTTGTTGCAACAAATAGATGCTGAGACATATAAACATACCTCCTTGATGTCGTACCATTTAATAAATTACTTCCGTTCATGGGCGCCATTACAATAGAAAGGAAAAGAATAAAAGAACTATGCATGTTGCATTCAAATATAAGTTTCGATTTTAAAATATACAGAAGATTATATTAAAAACAATGGCAGCAAGCTCCAAAATTTAGTCATAGTCCATCTGCTATTCACCGTAACATGTACAACAATATTTGATAGGAAATAAAGAGTAGCGGAACAACTTCCTACGCTAATATTTGAGGAGAGATATTATGCAAAACTTTCAACATAGTAAAACAGTTACAGAAATATCAGCAACATATTCATAACAAAACACAAATACCAGATATATGTGGGGAAAATCCTTTCGGATAAAAAACCCCACACTCCAAAAGCCCACTCAATGTATTTCAAATCTAATAACAAGATTACATACACTTGCATAGCAAGTTTCTTATATGAGTATCACCAAAAACAATTCTAGGAGGATCATAACTCACTACTTCAATTGCTTCTCCAAGCCTTCAATTTATAGACCTCCGGTTATACAGGAAACCATCTATGGTTTACAAAACCATGTGCCAAACCTCTCATGAGGTGGATAACATTAAAGAGCAAGATTTCGGTCTAAAATTAGGCTCCCACGTCCACAATATTCTCCCCTATTTTTGACCCTTACAGATGTCATAAAATCTGTCATAATATCTCTAAAAATAGTCCTTCCATGATATACTATCATATGAGAATCTTTTGACAACTCCTATTTCTATTTTTAGAGCATAGACAATGTGAAACAGTTGTAGGAAAATCTTAAATGAATAAACCAAACAAGGTTGAGACACCTCATTTCCAACAATCTCCCACTTATCGAATACCTTGCAAGGGCCAAGGGAAAGATACCATCATGGATAAACTTCTAGGGGCCGATAGGCCCATAGACTCGGAACATCACCTGAATTTCACTGTACTCATGGGCTTAGTTAATGCATTCGCAACTGTCTCTACCTTTTCCAGCTTCACCCTTCCATCCTCGACCATATCTCTCACGAAGTGATACTGAACATTAATGTGTTTGGTCCTGGCATGAAAAGTCGGGTTCTTCGCAAGATAGATTACACTCTGACTGTCACAGTATATTGTAACTGCACCCTATTTTAATCCAATATCTGAACACAAACACTTCAGCCAAATGACTTCTTTACAGGTATGAGTAGCTGCCATGTACTCTACCTTAGTAGTGGACAAAGCGACCATAGCCTGTCGCTTGCTCATCCAACTAATTGCACCACCATTAAGAGTAAACACATATGCACTGGTGGATCTTGTGCTATCAACATCACCGGCCCAATCTAAATCCACAAAACCATGAATACGTAGGGAATGTTGATCTCCTCTTCCATGAAAACATATAGAGTACTCTGATGTACTCCGCAAATATCTGAAGACCCTCTTAACTGCATCCCAATGCACTCTTCTAGGATTAGACATAAAACGAGAAAGAACTCCCACTGCTTGGGCAATGTCTAGTCTTGTATAGACCATAGCATACATTAAGCTTCCAACTGCACTCTAGTAAAGCACTCTGCTCATTTCTTCCATCTCCGATGGGGATGATGGACATTGTGAAATGGAGAGCTTCATTCCCAAAGTAACAGGAACAAAAAGTGGTTTACAATCCTGCATGTTGAACCTTTGCAAAATAGAAAAAACATACTTACTCTGGCCAAGCCATCGCTGTACGTTCTCATGATCTCTTCTAATCTCCATCCCAAGTATGTGTTTTACTGCACCAAGATCTTTCATTTAAAATTTCACAGAGAGCTGAGATTTCAATTCTGTAATCAAACCTTTTCCTTTCCCAATAAACAACATGTCATCAACATATAAAGTAATTCACAGGAAACAATCACCATCAGATTTAAAATATACACAGTGATCAGATTTAGACCGCACAAACCCCAAACTCAACACATATGAATCAAACTTTTGGTACCACATCCTAGGACTTTGTTTAAGGCCATACATGGATTTCTTTAACTTACAAACCATATTGCTTTTACCTTTCACCATGTAGTGCTCTGGTTGTGTCATATAGATTTCTTCCTCCAAATCACCATGAAGGAAAGCAGTTTTCACATCCATTTGTTCAACCTCTAGGTCATAAGTTGCTACAATAGATAATAAAAACCGAATGGATGTCATTTTAGCAACAAGAGAGAATATCTCACCATAATCAATACCCTCAACTTGAGAGTAACCCTTCGTAACCAATTGTGCTTTATAATTTTCAACAGTTCCATCGGAACCAATCTTTTTCTTAAACACCCATTTACATCCAACAAGTTTTCGACCTTCAGGAAATGGTACAAGGTCCCAAGTATCATTCTTTTTAAGGGCTGCCATCTCTTCATCCATGGCTATTTTCCAGGACTTTGCATCATTCATACCCAAAGCCTCTTGTACAGATCTCAGTTCATCAATGTTAGTAGTCAAAGCAAATATACACTTCCAATCATCAGGAGAATACCCATACCTTTCAGTGGTTGCCTTTGCCTTGTAGACTTTCGAACAAGTTGAGGTGGAGATTATTCCACTTCTTCCTCTTCTTCTTCCTCTTCTGAAGATTCAGAGCTTGGTGAGCTCTCCTCAACTTCTTTTCTATTTTGGGGTCTCGATTCAACTTTCTCAGGTGTAGAAGGAAGTTGAACCACATCCTTTTTTTGTTCATTTTCTTTATGTTGTTCTAGCTGAAAATCAACATGGAAAGATTTAATCTCTCTAAAAATAACACTTCTAGAGTATATTACCTTTTGTGCAACAGGATCCCAAAGCTTATATCCTTTCACACCATAGCCATATCCAATGAAGATACGTTTGACAGCCTTAGAATCCAACTTTGTTCTCTTCTACTTAGGCACGTGTGCATATGTCTCACAGCCAAAAACTATCATATGTATAATTGAAGGCTTTTTCCTAGACCATGCCTCCATTGGCGTTTTATCAACAAGCACTGATGTAGGAGATCTATTTATCAAATAGCAAGCAGTGGTAACAGTTTCAGCCCAAAACCTCTTTTCTAGACCAGCTCCAATAAGCATGCTCCTAGCCTTCTCCATCAATGTTCTATTCATTCTTTCTGCAATTCCATTCTGCTCTGGAGAATACGAAGTTGTCTTTTGTCTTTTAATCCCACAATCTGTACAAAATATGTCAAAGTATACAGAACAATACTCACCGCCATTATCAGATCTCAAACACTTAATTTTCTTCCCAGTTTGAGTTTCAACCATAGCCATAAATTCCTTGAAACGACTAAAAACTTCAGTTTTACTTTTTAAAAAATATACCCATGTTCTCCTACTAAAATCATCAATGAAAGTAACATAGTAAACTGATTTAGCAATAGAAGCAACCTTAACAGGACCAAATACATCCGAATGGATTAGATCTAAGATACATGAAGACTTATGAGTATACGAGTAAAACTGAACGTGGTTCTATTTGCCATAAATATAATGTTTAAAAAAATCAAACTCCAGATTGCAATCATTCAACCCCTCAATGAGGTTCTTATTTTTTAGGGCTTTTAAATCCTTCTCTCCAATGTGGCCAAGCCTTTGGTGCCATAAGATGGTCTTCTCTATAGGTAATTTTGATTCGGTAGACAGAGCACCCTTGGGTACCCAGAAGCCATGACCATCCGCAAAGGAGGAAACCCTCTCCTTTTTCAGTGAAGTAGTTATTGGCTTAGTTTTATCCGAAGTGCTATTGCACTCAACCGTGCATGCATCAAGTTGGTACAATGTACCCAATCTACTTCCTCTTGCTATCACCATAACACCTCTCACCATTTTCACACCTGCTTTAGATAATTGTACATGCACACCTGCATCTATTAGCTTGCTAATAGATAATAAATTTCTTACTAGTCGTGGGATATGCAAGACACCGTCAAATCTTCTAATTCTACCATCAGAAAATTTCACCTGAATTCTACCATGACCAACAATTTCAAGGAAAGAATTATCACCCAAATACACCTTACCACCATCATAGTTTTCATACTTACTAAACCAATTTTTGTTAGGATTCATGTGGAAAGATGCACCTGAGTCTATCAACCATGCATTATCACTTACACGAGTGGCCAAAGCTACAATAAAGGAATCTCCATCTTCTTTTTCGGACTCAAAATCAGAATCATGCTTCTTCTTTTTCATTTTGTTTTCTTCTTTGCATTCCCTTCGGAAGTGTCCATATTTTCCATAGTTCCAGCATATCGCCTTGGACTTACTAGGGGATTTTGATCTCCCCTTATTCTTGGAATGGCCACGCTTCTTTTCATCTTTATCTCATTCTTTTGTTCTTCTTCAAACAATCAAAGCCTCTTTGGTGTTCAGAGAGACCTTCCTTCTCATCTCTTCAGAGAGTAGAGAATCAACAACATCCTCCATCTTCAGAGAGACTAAAGTGCTCCCAATGGCCATGACTAGGTTGTCCCATGAGTCTAGCAGTGAAACCAACAACATTTGGCACCTTTCTTCTTCATCCATTTTAACCCCAACCGAGCTCAACTGAGTCACCAACATTTTGAATGTTTCCAGATGCTCAAATATTTTTCCACCTTCTTCCATTCTCAAGGAAAACAACTTCTTCCTCAAGAAAATCTTATTTACTAGAGAATTAGCTTGGAATATCTCACCTAACTTTTTCCAAAGCTTTTCCGAAGTGGATTCTTCATGGAAATTTATCAGGATAGAATCTGCAAGACATAGTCTAATAAGACCTTTCACTTTTCTATCCATTACATCATATTGTGTAGCCAAAACTGGATCCATAGGCTTATAGACCTTCTCATCCCCCGCATCCCATAGATCTCGATCAACCAACAGATCTTCCATATTCAACATCCACATTTCAAAGTTTGTGTCAGAAAACTTCTCTACGTCAATCCTCCTAGATGTGCTTGCCATATGAAAAAATATCTGCAGCTAGATAACAAAGTATTCTCTGCACAAGCTCCCACTCAAACCCGGATTAGCACAAAAAACTTAACAACCCACAACTGAAACCAAAGGTGATCAGACTCTGATACCACTTGATAGGAAATAAAGAGTAGCGGAACAACTTCCTACGCTAATCTTTAAGGATAGATATTATGCAAAACTTTCAACATAGTAAACAGTTACAGAAATATCAGCAACATATTCATAACAAAACACAAACACCAGATATACGTGGGAAAAGTCCTTTCAGATAAAAAACCCCACACTCCAAAAGCCCACTCAATATATTTCAAATCTAATAACAAGATTACATACACTTGCAAAGCAAGTTTCTTACAGGAGTATCACCAGAAACATTTCTAGGAGGATTAAAACTCACTACTTTAATTGCTTCTCCGAGCCTTCAATATATAGACCTCCAGTTATACAGGAAACCATATATGGTTTACAAAACCATGTGCCAAACCTCTCATGAGGTGGATAGCATTAAAGAGCAAGATTTCGGTCTAAAATTAGGCTCCCCGTGTCCACAATATTCTCCCCTATTTTTGACCCTTACAGATGTCATAAAATCTATCATAATATCTGTAAAAATAGTCCTTCCATGATATACTATTATATGGGAATATTTTGAAAACTCCTATTTCTATTTTTAGAGCCTAGACAATGTGAAACGGTTGTAGGAAAATCTTAAATGAATAAACCAAACAAGGTTGAGACACCTCATTTCCAACAATCTTAATACCTTATAAAGTAAATCTTATAAAGTAAACATTGCGTGTATTGTATCTAATAAAAAAACAAAGGGGACATGTACATGGAAATAATGTTTGGACTTGTTACACTTGAACTATAATGCAAGCTTCTTTCCAGGAGAATGTTTCTCACACTACATCAATCTAAAATATATTATATATGGCATCTCCAAGATTTTCTGATATGTCAGACATTGGACAACTATATATATCAGACATCATCTCCCCCTGCTAAAATTCAGATGTACAAACGACATCTGTGGTAAATGCCAGCTGTGGGATATTGTTGGGGATTGGGCAGCATCCATTTAACTTGGGTACCTTCGGTCGAATGCTTTCATCATGATCACTATGTATTTCTATGGAAGTAGTCGATGGAGATGATTTTCTGATGAAAAACCATTGGGAGTCCACGGGTATCCAGGTCTCTGGAGTCCATAACCTCACCAAGGGGTTTTATTTCTTTACCTTCCATGAGCCCTCGCAACTCCAGCCCTTTTGCTTAAGATTGTTGGTATTAAGGTAACACCCTGCTTGCACTTTCCCAATGGACCCCAGACTTCAGTCCGAGCAGCCAAGTGTCGCTCAAAATCCCTATTTGGATTGAGCTCCCAGGCCTTCCAGTGCACCTCTGGTCTTTCTTACTAGAGCTTGTCAAGCCCATTGGCAGGGTGATATGCCATGAACATGAACATTTTTTCTTTGCTCGTCCTAACAAGCGAGTGTGTGTCAAAGTTGACCTGGCGAAAGATCTGCGGGACCATCTGAATATTCAAATTGGGTCCCTGCGAATCTCTCAAAAGGTCATTTACTTTAATCTCCCCAATACGTGCTTTCACTTGTCAGGCCCCAAACCATCATATTCGGGATTGTCCCCTTTTGGCCCATTCTAAGCATGCTCCTGTGCAACCTGCAGAACAAAAATCTAAGGTTAACCCCTCGGTTGATGACTGGAAGGTGGTTTTTTCTAGGAAGAATTTGGGGGCTAAGGATTCTAATGAAGTCTTACCTCCCCCTTCTTCCTCCCCTCTATCATCCTAGGATGAGTTGCAGGAGGTTCAACCTAACCCTTCGGTTTCCATTCCTTCCACAGCCTCGCAGAGCCAAGTTGTTCCGATGAATTCAAAAAATACTGGGAATGTGGCATCAACCTCTCTTCCTCTGCAACACTCACACAATCCACCTCGAGAGGTTTCACGCAGTACGTGGGGAGTAAATGGGGCCAAATGCCACTCCATTCAGGTTGAGCACTCAGATTCAAACCAACTTCTTCTTGCCAACAACTTCACCATTCTTGATTCTGAGGATGGATTTCTTGACGGGCAGGGGGGTTTGATATGTCTGATTTTTCATGAATTTCATGTCATGGAATGTTCGGGGTCTGACAGAGCCCTCACAAAAATTCTCTATCCATTTAGCTTGCCAGTTAATTAGCAGTTTAGATGTTATTTGCTTACAGGAAATCAAGATTTCTGGTTTTTTGCTTCAGACTACGCTGATGTGTATTGCTCCAAATTTTGTGCATTTTCATACTCAGCACATTGATGGTAGAGGTGGTGCTAGTATTTCCATTACGTCAAATTTTTTGGCTTTAATTGTTGCCTCGAGTCAGGACCCCACTAATAGAGTCGTTTGGGTGCTTATGACTATTAATGATATGTCTTTTGGTATTATCAACATTTATGCTCCTAATGAAGGACCCGAGAGAACTTTATTGTGGAGATGGTTAGGTGATAACTTACCCATTGCCTATTGGTTGGTTTGTGGTGATTTTAATATGGTGGAGCACCCAGATGATAAATGTGGCACATTACCGATGTGCTGGTGTCTCGATGAGCATGCATCCTGGTATTATTTTAAAATTCGTTGGGGACTTTCTGATCCTTTGCTAAACTGGCAGACAAGAATTTAAAGATCAAGCTTGGTATACTTGGACCAACCTTCGAGAAGGATATGATCGGGTATTAAAACACCTCGATCGTGCTCTTCTTTCACAACAGTCCTTTTTTAATTTTGACACGCATGGCTCCGCCATTATCAAGGTTTGGTCAGATGTGCTTTTGTTAGATCACCATCCGATCACATTTAAGGTTAATTGGCAGGGGGCCCTCCCAAGGTTCCCACTACTCAATTTTTCCTTAATGTGTCACTGTTGAGTCATCCTGGAGTGATCCAACTTATTGCCAAGATATGGAATATGGCGCCACATCCACCTTATGCGACCAATTGGATATCGTGGTGGGAGGCGACTATTTGATGCACCACCAATTTCCTCCATCAGGTTCGGCAAACAGGCAGCCCAGACTCCGACGACGAGCTGACTCGACTTTACACAAAGAATTCAAAAGAGTTACTCTACTCCTAGAGGAAAATCCTTTTGATTATCAGCTTCAAGCGCAGGCTGCGGATATCCGCCATAAGCTCAAGCTCATTGAATCTCATTCAGCCCGTGGTGCTCAGATCCGTTTGAGACTTCACTGGCTTCGGTGGGAGATAAAGCCTTTAAAAGCTTCTTAAAATCCCTCTGGACTAAGCATGCTTGACTATAGATTAAGGTTATCCATGATTCTCACCAGTGGCTTATCAAGATTCCAGAGATATCTATCACTTTTTTCAAGCACTATCATCTGGTTTTTCAAGCTCAGAAAGATTCAATTGAGCGAGCCTCTCCTTTACATAAATGCATTGATGTTGTGCCTTCGCAACTCGCACCCAGAGATCATGCCCACTGTGAAGCCCCCCTTACTTTAGAGGAACTTCATGTTGCATTGATCTATTTGGTAGATGATAAATCTCCCAACCTTGATGGCTTCCCATGCGAATTCTATAAAGCAACTTGGTCCTTTGTTGGACCTGATTTGCTTCAGGTGTATAATGAAGCTCTACATTCTCGCTCTCTTGGAAGCTACATCAATCAATACAACATCAAGTTCATTCCGAAAGTGGGTGATCCAGAACAAATCAACAATTGGCGGCCTATCACTCTGTTGAATGTCTCTTATAAAATCCTTGCTAAGGCGTTAGCTCTCCGCATTGCTGATATTTTTCCTAAGATTGTTCGGCCCAAACAGACTGGTTTTGTCAAAGGTCAATACATTCTGGAGGTTGTTTGGGAGGGCATGGAATGGGCCCGTATTTCTTCTCAGAAGCCACTTTTTCTTAAAATTGACTTTGAGAAAGCATATGATCGCATCGAATGGCCTTTTATTCTTGTTATGCTTAAAGCCTTGGGTTTTGGAGAATTCTTTCTTTCTGTTGTGTCCACACTTTTCTCGAATGCCTCTGCTCTTCTCACTATTAATGGTCACCAGTCTTCGGCCATTGGCCTCTTCCGCTCCATCAGACAGGGGTGTCCTCTTGCTCCGACATTGTTTGTCCTCGTTGCTGATGCCCTGGGATACTTAATTTCTCATCAAACTGCTCAGGGTCGTATTCGTGGGATTATTCTTCTAGATCACAAAACGTAGTTAATCAATGGACATTTTGTGATGATTCCTTTCTGACGGTGGCCGAATCTGAACATAATGTGGCAGCAATATTTGATTGTCTTGACACTTTTTGTCTGGCTTCTGGCTCCAACATTCAGATGGCTAAAACCTTAGGGTTTCATCAGAGTTGTCTTCCTCTGCTAGACTTGTTAAAGGCTTACCCCTGGAAGTGGATTGGGTGTGGAGAACAATTCAGATTCCTTGGCATTCCTTTTTCATTTGACAGTGACTCTTCTACCTTGTGGAATTATGTTCTTAACAGGGTGGAACAAAAAGTTACCAAATGGTCTTTTAAACCGTTGTCTCTGGCTGGTAAATTCCAGGTTTGCACCAAAATTCTTGCTGCTACTCATGTTTATTATTCTGCTTGTTGGTGTCCTTCTCATAGTTCTTTCAACCAGCTTGCCAAGTTGCTCCAGACTTTCTTTGGTGTAAAAGTTTTGGTTTAACTGGCTTTCACAGGGTGGCTTGGGATGTTTGTTGTCTTCCTCGGGATCAAGGTGGCATGGGCATCATAGATGTTTATCGACAGAGCGTGTCCCTATGTGCTAAATGGATCATTCACTTCTTTCAGGGCCGCAAGCCTAGAAAATTCTTTTAAGACATTGCATTGAGTCTAGAGCTCCTTATGGTAAGAAAAGCAGGAGCGGAATTGGCTTACATTGTCTTATAATAACTTTTGCTTCTGTCAATATTTTTGGCACCTTTATCGCGAAGATTATTTGGAAAGCTTTTGAGTAGGTGAAGCCTCTTATGAGGTGGGTTGGTGATGGTTTTTGCACTGGCCTCTCTTTTAATTCATAGAACATCTGGTGGTCTCCCGTCCTCATGGATAACACTCTTCTGTTAGTGGAAAACCCCTGGCATTAAAGCCATTCGGCTCTATCGCAAGGGAATTCATACCATACAGGATTTGGTGCATCGCAGAGATTGGATTCCTTGGCCCGAGCTCAAAGTTAAATTCAAGTTGATCAATTCAGACCTTCCATCTATCTGCAGAATTCAGGAGCTCCTTCCAGATGTTATGCTTCATAAACTTGGCCTCCAACCTCTGGCTGCTTGGTGGCAAGACTAGTGATGGAATCAGGACATTGCTTTTCTGTGTTACAACACTCGGGTGATTTATAAGCTTCTTTTTCCTTTTTCTCCAGCCATTGATAAGCTCAATGAGCATTGGGGATTACATTCTTCTCAGTCTACCTGGCTTAGTCGGCTTTCCCGTACTTGGAATCCTCTTCTGGAGCCCAAAGTTAATCATTTTCTTTGGAGTCTTGTCTATCAGGGTCTACCTCTAGGTGAAAGACTTAGAAACATTGGCATTACTCCTCCGGCTTGCCCTTTCTGTTCTTTCCCCGAGTCTTTTCTTCATCTTTTTTGGTATTGTCAGCGGGCTCAAGCTATTTGGCGATGGATTCACTCCTTGTTCTAGCCTTATCATCCTGAGTTTTTCCCTTGGCGTCTGGCCTTACTTGGAGACTTTAGCCCATGGCCTTGCTATATTGCTAATATGTGGCATTTATTTCATGCCTGTATTTTGTTTCATATCTGGAAAGCTTGAAATGCCTTTATTTTCAAGAATGATCAATCTGTTATAAGTTTTTCTACTAATGACAAGGTGATTATTCTGTCTACTGTTCGCCTCCAGATTCAAGCTCAAGCTGCCAAGGTTGCTTTGGAATTTTCACATCTCCAGGAGCGACTTGATCATTGAGCGAGTGCACCATGCATGATGAGTAGGGTCCCACCGGATCCGCCACAGCCACCACCTCAGCTTTCACCTCCACGGCGGCCACCTTCTTCGGGCGTCCACAAGAGGAGTCATTCGAGAAGCCACCGTTGTACCTCCTTGAGAGGCCGTCCTTCTACCCCGTCCTCCTCTGGACCTGGTTGGAGCCCGCCTCCACGGGGGAAAGGTGGTGCTAGCACTCCTCGGTGGGGATCTCTGCCACCGGCCATGCAGACTCTCACTGGATCTCTGCCCCCCAGATGGGGAATTATGGTGCCTCTTCAGATGCGGTATCCCGATCAGGATGGCTGGTAGGTGGATCTATCATCTGCCGAACCAGACAGTGGAGTTTTCATCCCAACCCAGGATGATCCTCCCCCTCCTCCTGGTCTAGTGGTGGCATGTGCCTAATGTTTCTTATGGTTTGTTCTCTGGTTGCCCTTTGGGCATGTTGATGTAAGCCCTCGTGCTCTTCTCTTGGCGCCTCTGTGGCATTTTTTGTTGCCTTTGTGGCATTTTCTGTTGCCTTCGTGGCATTTTGTGGGACCGTGAGTTGTCCGGTTGCCCCCTTACTATGTAACTCACTTATATTTTATTAATATAATGTGAACTACTAATCCTAGACAAATATTGATTACATAAAACTCTAAGAGAGACGAAAATGATATTGTCTCTACGCAGAGACAAAATTAAATGTATCAATCATATAATAATGTCTACTTGAGAGACAACTAATATAGAGACAATATTAGAGATTTACCCGCTTTTTTTACAATAATAGATGACGATATACGAGGACTTTTTTGGATTGTCTCTATTTGCCAGACAATTTAGTCAAATTTTGTCTCTATTAATGTCTGCAAATGACCCCTCCTTGTCAGTAGTGCACATTTTGATTAGTTTGCATCAAAATATCATCATGACTAAAATGCGAAAGAGTTGAGGCAATTGGATCAACAGACAATGGTTTTATTAGCCAAGCATGAGAGATTATGCCTCCTTTCCATTGAAAAAAATAGTTTCACATGCTTGTATAGTAAAATCCAGATTTAGAAAGGTGTTGAATGTTACTCAAATTGTGATTATCGATGTGATTAGCAAGATGACAAGTTTGGTTATCATCTATTTCTAATTCGATTGGGAGAGAAATCATGGTCATGTGATAGCCATCGACATTGTTGCTTTTAATAGACTCTCATCATTTTTTATAAGCATGAACTGCACATAGTGGAATTGCTTGTGGATCTGACCCTACAATACTTGAATTTAGATTCAAAATGAATGACACATTATAAATGTAATAAATTATTCTATTCATCACACTCTTAAAGACAATAATTGCACTGGCTATTGAAATCAGCCATTAAATAGTTGAAGTCCAACATACAAGATTAATTAAATGTGGACTGGTAGTCAAAATAACCACATTAAATAGAAAATAATTGAAAAATAAACATTATTACTTACCATCAAATTGCACATTTGTAAGGATACTTAACAAATATTGATTTGTATTTTGATCAGTAACATACTTTTAGTCACAGCAGTAAAAACTGTTTTGGTAGAAAATTCTCGAACAGTATGAGCATCGTTGAATGAGTGGGCTCCAGCCAAATGTGAAGAATGTATAAATTGTTGAGGGATAGAAAACTTTATCTGTCAAGTTGTAAAATTTCAGGTAATGCAAGGACCCTAGATTTGTATGCCTGTTATTGGAACCACTTAGACCCAAGAACAACCTAGGTCCTTAGTTAGGAACAAAATTCCTTCAATGAATTGTGTTTTGCATGACCACTATGAGGCAACGCCATTAGTTGTCATCTTGAACAAATATTCAAAGTCCATTATAATTTGAATGGCACATGAAATTTTTCTCATGAAATGTATCATAAGGATTAAGCTATTGGAAAACCATTAAGTGTGTATGGGCAATCTTCAAGCTAGAACATTCATAGTTAAATTGTCTCTTCAAGGGAGGAGTAAGACTTAATAAGGAATTAAATTAACCTAGCATCAGTTGGGATGGTTCCTGTAGAAGATTGGATTCAGAGCGTTGTAGATTTGTAAAAGTTGCCGAATATTCAAGATAGAATGGCCAATGTAGATTTCACTAGGTCTATTATCGGATGTTCCAATTGGTTCTTATATATATGGGTTATGCCCCACAACCCATTTCTTATCTCCTTCCCTATGCATGACTCTATTAAAAAAACGGATAGACCCATACCCATTATATGCCCAGATATCATATTAATGAATATGGGGTACATTGATCCCATTGTACTTACTCGTCTCACGCATCTCATACCTACTTGACCTACCGGATATTCTTCTCATATTTTAGTGCCCATTCTCAGCTTCATTCCCACTCCCATACTATATATTTCATATAGTTGAGAATTTCTTGGATCATTCACTATATATTTGAAGTACTAACTCCTCATATTAGACACAGTTTCACGAACCATTTGCGGGATCTAGGGAAGAACTCCTCTTGCCAAAGGTGGGCTACTGTATAACTTGGGATCTAAAAGTTTTCACAACGAGGACATGTGTCCTCCTGAAATACTATAGAGTAGTTTTCCCAGAAATTGATACATTTCTAAGCTGTACAAGGTGATTAGTTCGGTGGCTACCATGTTAAGTTCACTTCGCTCGGCTATAGGTTCATCTTAGGTAATTGTAACTTGCAAATTATTTGACTCTGAAAGAGCATCAATTGTGTTGAAAACAATCTGATCTGCGGAGACACAGTCATCTATTCACTGAAGATACGCCTAGAGAAGAGGTGCCGTATAGTAGTATGGTCGTGCCAATGTCATTGGATTAAATCTCCTAAAGATACTCTTATTAAAAAGGGCAGTGACCATAAATGTCTTTCTACTGATACATTACAAAATCCTAATAGTCCAATATCTTATGGGATTTCAAATCCATTTCACGGGAGTTGCGTACAATAAGAACTTATAACTTCCCAATCCCAAAATAATATCTAATAAAGAAGATAAGTTTCCGACCCAGTCTATCTAACCCATAGGTAGGAATTGTGATGTGACCATTTAAGAGGTCCATTGGTTTGAGGTCTACATGTGAGCTACAAGCCTGTCTAACTAATGCATATCTCTAATCATATATATACTAGTCATAGAACACCTTAAAAGGATTTATTTGAAAAATATTGATCACATCCAATTTGGCCTGTACAATTTTCCTTTGGATTTTACATCTAATCATTTTTTTTGATATTCAACAATTCTTTGAAATTTTGCATTTCATATTTTCCACCCATATAATAATAATGTATTTATAAGAAACATGGGTATTGCTTCAAATTCTAATGTATGACACTGAAGATAGCATATGTCTATAATTGAATTTTGGGGGTAAAAAATAATTTATTTTAATAATTGCTACTCCATATGTAAAGATGTTGCTTTAAATGGTCAAAGAGACATAAAATAAAAGACTACAAATAGCTCAATCCTTACATGGTCACAATCTATTGAAGCTGATCCCATCCGCCTTTCTCCCACCCATGGGAAACCCTAACAATAACCATGTAATGTCCAAACAAATACACGTTTCCAAGGTGACCCTTATTGAATTCATTGTAGAATTCCAATGGTTGATTAGAAACTTGAATCCCCCGATTGTTTATTTTGACATTAGCAGACCATTTGTCAAAACACATTACCTCCAAGTCAACCTCTGACTGCATCAAGGGACTCATCCCTAAATAGACATTTGATATAACTCGATAATTGTATATATCATATATATAGGTATATATATGAGGCTAAACTGACATCCAATGGTGAGAAAAACTTATATGTTGACAATTTCTATGAATAACCATACTGATCACTTATAGCTTAGTGATGCATTGCCTGGGTCTATCAATTATGGAAAAAATGGATTAGTCGGGGATTATGATCTGATAATGTTAAGTTGAAATGGACATGAATATCAAATGTTTCCTAAACTTTAGACAACCTTGATATAATGCAGGGGTTAGATTTTGAATGACGATCAAGGATGGAATAATCAGTCCATGAGCTTGAAGGAAGGAAACATATTTTCTATACTTCCATGAAAGTGCGGAACTTGAAAAGCCTACAATAAATATCCAGTAAGATCATAGTGATCAAATATGCAGGTAAATGAAATATCGATTAACATTGACGAAGGGGAAGTTATTGCACTACATCAGTGCTTCCCTCATAGAAGAACTTCCTTGTGAAAGTTTACTAGATTATGATGTCAAACATTTTGACTAATTAGTGCTTCTATGTAGTGCATGTTGTTTCATCATTATGCTTGGTTCACTCAATCTACACTTGGAACTTGGTTCACCTCAAATTAATCCTCGAAGGACCGAGATTTTTCACTCTTTTAATGCGAATGGGAAAAAAATATTTCTAATATGCGTCGTGAATCATGTGTCTGCAAGAGAGGAAGTGGTAAATTTCTAGTCACTGTTAGTAGGCTCTGATGAATAATCTTTTAATGCTGAAACATGTTAACTTAATCATGTGAACGAGAAAAGGAGAGATGTGACAATTTAGGCTAAACAGTAGGGTAGATGGACCTTAATACGCTCATGATGTTGAAGGGGATATGAATCTAGGATTTTGAAGTGTAGCAACTCTTCTTCCATATCACAATCTCAAATTTGCATCCTTAGATGGCCTGACATTTTGAATTTTGGGACACATATACCTTCCCTTGCTATCTCAAAGTAAACTATGATCAGTCCTATGCTTATTAAATGCTTCTTGTATGACACCCAAATTTTTCTCGCATCAGTTGTGACCTTTCAACTAGGGTTCTCGATAAGATTCTACTTCTTATAAGCCTCCATTGGTGAAGGAGATGACATGATGTCTTTCTTTTACATAAGTTATTAAATACCTTGGGAAAATGTATGATTAATAAACCAAACTCTAAAGTCCATGATTCTCACCCATAGATAAGTTTAGATATTTAATCTAAATAAGGTTCAGGCTACTAAGTTATCAATGAATCCAATTGCTTCTGCATATTTTTAGTAAGGGTCAATGCATTTGTTCACACTTAGGACTAAAACTAGGGGTAGTATGGGTAATGATTCATTATTTTCCCCCTGAGATTTTTAGTGGTCTTGTTGCTACCCAAATTTAATCTCCTTCAAAGGCCAAGTAGCATCACGGATTTGACAGGACACTCAGAGGTAGATAGATGATTATGTATGTCATTTTGTAGCTGGGAAGCAGTCTATCTGACTCTTTAGCACACAGGCCTTAGAAGGAGTGGGTAGCACCTTAAAAGGATGTGATCTTATCCTAACTATTTTAGGTTGTGCCTTTCAACCAAGGTAAGAGAACCTATTTTGTAACCTCTTTTATTGAAGAATGCTGGTAAATCCTTCTTTTGCACAAATTTTATAGAGAAGACCTTGGGAAAATATGATCAACACACCAAATCTGACTCTCACGAGTTGTCACTTCCAGATTATGGAGATATTTTCAAACACAAGGCTAAGGTTACTAAAGACATTGGGAATCCTGATTGTTTCTGCATGTTTTGGTGGTATAAATTATGCATTTGCACACACATAGGACAAACATGGGTAGTATAGGAAGGATTGGTTTTTTTTTAAATGAATTTTTTGGTGGGATATGAGGTAGAATGCACTTGATTTTCTAGATCTTTCAGAGTTTTTTTTTACAAAATGGGGAGCTTACAAAAGAGAATGCTTCAAGATAGCTAAAATGTTCCTTTAACCAGAATTTGTGCTTTAATGGAGGCCCAGATCAGCACATTTTCACACAAACTATGAGATTCTAACATGAAGGATCAAGTTAGAAGACTCAATAAAACATCAAAATCTAAGATCAATCACGCCTGAGGTACACCCAGAGGCTTACAAACAATCTCTGTCAACAGATGAAAGAAAAGTGATTTTAAATCATTTATTTCATTCCCAGATGAAAGCTCTTCTAAAAATGAAATTATAGATGCCACTAAACTATCACAAGGATTGAGATCTATGTGATTGAGAGGGATTTTGATACAAGATTGCAATGGGAACAAGAAAAACCATTTGCAGACATTCAGAAATGAAGCAGACACAATTTTTCCCAGAGTCAACACAAAATAACTCAAATTTGATTAAACTTATCAGCAGGGGAAAGTTTCTAGAACAATCTCAGAGCTTGTCAATGGCTATACACTCGCAACCACCTTGACACGATCAAGTTTAACACAAAAGAGATATACAAGTTTCTCAACAGTCCCTCAGGGAGATGGGCTCTATCAAGCTTTTCTCTTAGAAAATCAGTTCTGACCCCTTACACTCCAACCATTTACATGATAAATTCATGCAATTTATAACATTTTACAATAGAGCCTTTTCCCCCCACAACCAGAAACATTCAAAGCACCATTGCATGTTGTGACTCCCAGAATCAGATTTGCAAAAAAAATTGTCAGGTGTGTAGAGGGAAAATCTCTCCAAATATTTCCAGCATTCAATTCTTCACCTGGTAGAACACTCTTCCCTCATTCGCCACCTACTTCCACCCCTAATCTATCAAATCTGGTTCTTTGCGTGCCCAGGAAGAGAGACTGGAAAATCATATCGAACCCGATAGCCACATTTCATCTTAATGGTAAAAGACATCTCCAGATCTTCCTCACCAAACTTAGATATCAAATTAACTCCCCTTCCCTATTTGGCGTGCAAGAAATATCAAGAAATCATGAAGACTCGCATCTCTAGGAGCTCTGGAGTAAAAATGGTGGAAAAATCAGATACAGATGCACAACTTCCATTGATTTCTATTTTGAATTTGGACCGTCCACGTGGGAGATCCACTTTAAAATGGGCCTGTGGGTTCCTTTTTTCCTTTTACAACTTTTTGGAAAAATGTAAAATTTTCACATTTTGATCTCCACCTTACCCTTGAGAAATGATCCTGACACGTGTCCTAAGGTGGGTCCCAAAGGAACCGTGGCCAAATTCTGCTATTTCACCTCTTCTTTTTGGAAAAGGGAAAATTTTCCAAGTTTTCCCCGCAGCTCTGCCCTTCCACTTTTAGTTTCTGATGTGGGTCCCAACAGAACCCCGCTTCCTTTTACACTTTTAACTCCCTTCTCCACAAAAGGAAAATTTTCCAAATTTCCCCCGAAAGTCCGCACCTCCGCCATTGACCTGGAACAAAATTTTGACTATCCTTTGTCAGGCCTTGTGGGCCATTTTGATGTTTTAATCCTTTTGATGACAAGAGGTAAAAAATCCAAGTTTCCTCCGATGGTCTTGCTTCCTCGCCCCTTTGACTTTTCAAAGCCAACCTTGACCTCCCTCTTGTCAGGCTTGTGGGCCATTTTGATATTTTAATCCTTAAGAGGCAAAAATCCAAGTTGCCCCCAATGGTCCGCTTCCCCACCTTTTGACTTTTCAAACTACCACGCATCACAATGGCGCATCTTGAGATGGTCCCCAAAAGTTGAGACCTTGAATGAGCGCAGGCTCACCACGTGTCCTGGCCCGAAAAAATTTGTTTGAAGGCTTAAAGCTTAGTGGAAGGCACCATGTGTCAGAGTCTGAGGCAATCTCCTTTGGCCGTTGAAAAGTCCAAGAAAAATGCAAAGTGAGTGGAGGCCTCCAAGTGTCCTCCTGGCACTTCTTTAAAATAAAATTCAAGGGCTAGTCCTCAAACATGTGTGGTCCCTCCACGTGTCCCAAGCCTCTCAAAACCTTTTGAAAAAATACTAAGTATGGGAAGACCCAGACGGAAGCCTCCACGTGTCTTCATGGCGCAATTTCAAAATGGTGCCCAAGAGCAGAGACCCTGAATGAGCGTGGGCTCACCACATGTCCCTGTCCCGCCAAATAGTACTCACTGCATAAAAAGTTTGTCTAAGTCTAGGAAGAGCAGCAGAAACCTCCACGTGTCCTCCTGGCGCAACTCCAAGGCCAACCAAAAAGCAAATCTTCAAATGAGCATCGTTCTTCCACGTAGACAGGTTTTTTAAGTTGAGGTGATTCATAAAATTTTTGAAGTACCTTGCCAAGCCACATCCAACCAAAAGAGGCCATGTTTCCTGTTGATGCAAGGATGTAAATTTGACTGGGAGAAACACCCATCAAACCGTAAAATGTGGAAAAATGACCATTTGAGCCCAGAGATGAAATTTTCTCCAAGGACAGAGAATTTAGAAATGTTACAAGGCTCAAATACATTCCTCCGAGCTACATCCATTCATTTTTCTTCAAGTATTTAGGGAAAAAATGACAAGGACAACAAATCCCGACTGTGGAAAATGGAAAGAATGGGACAGCCTGAGTTTTTACACCCAAATACAGACCTTTTCAGATGAACAGAGAAACAAGGAAACAATTTTGGATCTATACGTGATCCTTGGTCCAGGAAAGGATTGATTATGGAAACAAAAGGAAGGTGGAGACTTTTCAGGCACAATACGGGAAGATAAAATGTGACAGAGACCGTAAATTGATAGATTTTTAATGGAAAAATGGGGCGAGACTATTTTGAGCACCAACATCGGCTCCAACTCGGGGATGGGCACTCCCTGTGAGTGCCACAAGAAAAAAGGTAGACCAAGTGCCAAAAATATCCATTGGGAAAAGGAGTCAGCTTGCAGAGCATAAAACCAAGAACCATCTCCCCAAAAATGAACAGAGAAACCAGCAAAACTAGGCCACCAAGGACCAGAACAAACAAAAAACACAAAAGACAGAAAACAAACCAACGAACTATACATTGTACAGATGAGAGCATCCTGATTCTGGGAAATCAATCCAAGAAATGCTTCAGATGCATGCCATTAATAGGCAGTTCAAGTAATTCCCCATCCAAGTCCTTCAAGAAGATGGTATGTTCACCAATCCTAATATCAATGGAGTAAGGGCCCATCCATAATGCATCAAATTTTCCATGCTTTCCCTTATCTTCATGCCTGCTATCCCATAACAACACAAGATCTCCAACATTGAAAGCTCTTGGGAGTGACCTTCTTGTCAAATAACTTCTTCAGCTTTTCTCTGAACTTTACATGCCTTTGGTGGGATGCCCTCCTTTCTTCATCAAGTTCAACAATCTGGTTAATGCGGGCATCATATGGACTTACTTCTTGATCTTCCAGTTGTTGAATGAACTGATATGAGGATAATTGCATATGCAGGGGCAGCAGGGCCTGAGTTCCATACACCAACTCAAATGGACTCTTTCCAGTGGCTCTCTTAATAGTAATTCAGTCAGCCCAGACAACAAACTTCAACTGCTCACCCCATTTTCTCTTGTTCAGCTCCAAGGTTCTTCTGATAATCTTCAGCAAGTTTTTATTACTGGACTCAGCTTGTCCATTTCCTTGGGGATTATAATTAGAGGCATATGTCAAATTGATCCCATATTCTTTGCACATTTCCACCAAAGGTTTAGCTCTGAAGCTCATGGCATTGTCAGCAACAATTTTGACTGGCACCCCAAACCTGCAGATGATATGGTTCAACATGAAGTCCATGACAATTTGGTGTGTTTCTCTCTTGGTGGGGATTACCTCCACCCACTTGGTGAAGTAATCAGTGGCTACAAGAATCCACTTATGGCCAACACTTGAAGGGTCTGAAATCTCACCAATGAAATCCATTCCCCATTGCTTGAACAGGGCTTCAATTGATACAAGTTGTAAAGGAAGGGAGCCTGAAGCTTTCAGTCTTCCAGAGAAGCACTGGCAACTCTCACATCTTCTAACCAAAAGAGTTGCATCCTTGAAGAGAGTTGGCCACCAATAACCAGCCCTCAGGATCTTGTGTGTTGTGACTTTTCCAAAAAAATTCCCCCCACAAACTCCTCCATGGAGATCAACAATTATCTTGGGGGCTTCATCTTCAGTAATGCACCTTAAGAGGACTCCCTCAGGGTTCTTCCAAGCTAACCCATAATCAGTAATGACATATTTTTGGGAAGCCAACTTAAGGGCCCTTTTCTGGTTCTTACTCAAATACTCAGGGTAGTATAAATGTCTGAGATAAAAAATCACATCCTTGTACCACTCAGAACTCATCAATTTTTCAAAAACATCTACCCTTCCTTCTTCTACCTCATTCACCTCAATAGTTTGCAAGTTTCTCTCAGCCATAAGCTTAGCCAAGCCCAAACCTCTCACCAACTTCATGGTTTGGATATCCATGTCATATTCTTGCAACTTGTTCACCCATCTGCATCTTTTGCTTGAGACCTCCATCTCTGATAAGATGTCTTTGACCATGGTGTGGGGAACATAAGCAACAATTTTAGAACTCAAAATGTAAGGCCTAAAAACCTTTGTTGCTTTTACCAAGGAAAATGCTTGTTTCTCCATAATAGTGTATTTCAGCTCAGCCCCCTGCAATGCCTTACTAAAAAAGGCAATTGGCCTCTCAGCCCCTTCATCATCCTTCTGCAACAAGACAGATGCAATAGTGTTTTCTGAAGAAAAATAAAATAGTTGGAAAGGCTTCTTATAATCTGGAGCTGCTAAAACAGGGGCATGCTTTAATGTCTCCTTGATCCCATTGAAAGCTTGAATGGCATCCTCCTCCCATTTAATAACCTGGTCCTTCTTTAGCATGGAAGTAATTGGAATGGTCAACTCAACAAAGTTTGATATGAACCTTCTGATGAAGTTTATCTGCCCAAAGAAGGACTGAATTCCTTTCTTGGTTCTTGGAATTGGGACCTTGCTGATGGCCTCTACCCTTTCTGGATCAATCATCACCCCCTCCTGTGACACAATGTGACCAAGCAACTTTTCCTTCTACACTCCAAATGGCACTTCTTTGGATTGAGTGAAATGCCATACTCTCTACATCTTATCAACATCTTTTCCAAGTGCAGCAAGTGATCACCTCTCTTTCTGGAGAACACAGTCACATCATCCTGGTAAACAACAATAAAATCATTGATGTAACCAGCAAAAGCAACATCCATTTCTCTTTGAAAGGTTGCTCCAGCATTCATCAGACCAAAGGGCATCCTGACATATACATAAGTCCCCCAAGGAGTGGTAAAGGCTGTTTTAATTCTTTCTGATTCCTTCACCACAACTTGGTTATAACCAGAGAAACCATCCAGGGTAGAAAGTAGCTCAGAACTAGTCACTAGCTACAACATGTTTTCCATGTTTGGTAAAGGATAATTATCCTTCATTGATGCTCTGTTCAAGATTTCTGAAATCCACACACAAGCCTGATGTCACCATTTTTCTTTCTGACTGGTACTAGGTTTGCAACCCAAGAAGAATACCTTGTAGGCTGAATAATCCCTCCATCCCTCAGTTTCTTCAGTTCCTCTTGCATTTTAAGAGATAGGAGTGGATTGATTGGCCTCTATTTCTACCTGAATGGTTTTGCATTAGATTCCAAGGGAATCTCATGTTGAAACAGATCCTCTCTATATGCCTTTAGTTCAGAATAAGTCCAAGCCATGCAATCTTGATATTTTTTTAGCAATTGGACATAAGACTATTTTTCCTCCTTGCTAAGATTGCTTCCCAACCAGATTTTCCTTGGTTTCTCCTTTGTGCCAAGGTCATGCTCCTCAACATCCCTTGAGGCTGCTATGCATCTGTTAATAATGTGATCAACATTATCAAAGTTGGATTCAAGAGCAACCAGCCCTCTAGGAATGGTATTAGTCTTTAGTTGGATGATGCCTTTGCCAAACAAGGTTTCTTTACCCTCTTGTACACACACCATTGGCTCCCAATCAATATTTTGATCAAAAAACTCCCCTTTGTTCTACAGAAATCTTCTGACCTGAGCATCATCATCAAAAACTTGCCAATGCTTAATGTTGTCAGGGACAGATGGCCTTGTCAATACTTCAACATCATATTCACAATATGGGGACATTGCACAATTATCAAACCGAGATCCCAATACTGCAAGTTTTTCTGCCAAATCATTGAACTTCCTATCATGATGCACAATGTTGAATGAATCAAACATCTCAATGAAATCCCAAACTGCATGCTTGTATTGTTTCATTCACTGATTTTTTGTGGCATACAGTTTTCTGACTTGCTTGACAATTAATTCTAAATCTCCTTTGACAATGATGTCTTTAACACCATATTTCCAAGCAATCCTCAGACCTAACAACAGTGCCTCATACTCAGCAATGTTATTAGTGCACTCAAAGTTGAGTTTGAAGGAAAAGACAAACTTTTCCTGGCCTGGAGAGATCAGAACAACACCAACACCATTTCCAAACTTGGAGCAAGCTCCATCAAACAATAAAGTCCAAGGAGAGCCTGCCTATTCAAGACACTTGCATTCTTCAATCTTGTGCTCTTTTCCATCAGCAAATCCTACAAAGTTATCAGCATCAACACTTGTGTACAATACTTCATAGGATGCATTGTTGGGATCTTCAATAAGGTGCAACATCTTCTTTTCTCCATACAACCTGACAAGGCTGCCCTCAATTGGGATGGTAGCATAGGACATGTCCATTTGAACACTCCCACCAACACTTGTAGCCCATTTTCTAGATAACAACATACCCCACTTGGCTGGGCAATCAACAATAACAACATCAAGCATCAAGTTTTTACCTGGGTAAGCTGCAAGTTGCACCACCAGACCTTTCACACATCCCACCACTGGCACTTCTCTGGAGTCCATAGCAGTACACTTCCCATATGTTGTTGTTACTTTGATATCTAGCTCATTCATGACTTCTAGAGGCATAACATTGCATGATGCCCATGAGTCAAACATACAGTTGTGTAGCAATCTATCTTTAATGATCAGAGTGGTGAAGAATGGATCCACATTTAGCTGAGACTCCACCAAGGATGTCCCCAAATAAACCTCAGGTGGTTCACCTAGTTCCTCCAACACTGGTGGTGTCTCTAACTCTTCAATGACTGGTGGAGTCTCCACAATGTTTATATTTCTACCTAGGGAAGTCTTCTCCTCTTTCAGCCCCAAATACTCAAAAGCCCTTTTTTTGTGCTCAGGAATCCTAAGCAACTCAACAATTGGAACTGAGATCTTGATCTGACTCAAGACTTGGGCAATATCATAAGGGAAAGACTTTGGCAAGGCAACATTGGAAGGAAGGTTGACACACTCATTAGATGGCACATGATTTTTGATAGCTTGGGCATGAGGAGGGGTATGATTTTTGTTTGGGACAACAAGGCCCTTGGCAGATGCATCTTTCTTAGGAGCCTCTTTAGGAATATTTGAAAGCAATGGAGTTTTTGGCTTGGCTTGAGGCCCTGTACCTTTGACAACCCTACTTCTTGTGTTGTATTCCTTTTCTTGAGCCACAACAACATTCATCAATAACTACCTGTCCTCCTCAGATGGGATTCCTCCATCATACTTCTTTATCATTAAAGCTCTTAAATATTCAAATTCATTATTGGGAAATTCAAAATCTTGTACAGTATCTACTTCTAAAGTATGAGAGGGAGGAAGAATAGGTACCCAGTGGATGCAATCCCAAAAATTAGCAGCAGTTCTAGCACTTATTACCTCAGTTGAAGTTGCCCCTTGTTGTGAGCTCGTGGAGCAACCCATCATGCAAACATCATCATCATTATCATCATAAGCTTCTTCTTCTTCTTGCTGATCTTCCTCACATGGAGCATGGGGCATGAAACATCTGTCACACCAATCAATGACATTTGTCTCCTCCACAACAACAACTCTGGCAGCCAAAGGATCAGGTACCATTCTATTTTCCCTGGCCTGGGACTATTTATTTCCAAATCCAATAGGTCCCTTGCCTCTGTCATCAGATCTTTGATCATTTCTATGATGATTTGTAAACCTGTCTTGGCCTTGTTGCTTGTGCTGACCTTGTGAACTCTTCCCAATCCCTTTTTCTTCCCAGGCTAATTTGTATGATATTTCTTTGACAACCCCTGCCAAAGTTTTCACAACTTCCTCCAAATCAGCAACCTTACTTGTTTGAGGCTTTTCTGGGTTAATTAGTTTCACACCCTCCCTTTTTGGAGGTTTTCCAATTGCCTTGATGTTATTCTCAATTTGCAGAGCCATGGTGAAGGCCTGCCTCAAATTAGTAGGGTTTTTGTCCCTCAAGTAGTAAGCAACTTTTTTTATCAAATGCATCTGAATATTTGATCAAACATGATTCATCACATGGCCTTAAGCTAACAGGAAATCTCCTCAAGGTCTTGTTAAACCTTGTGTTGAAATCATGTACTGACTCATTAGGATTCTTCTTGATGTTTTCAAATTCTGATAGAAGAAACCTAGGGTCAGTTCTATCACCATACTACAATCTAAATGCATTGTTCATCTCTGTCCAAGAATCAATGGAATTATCTGGCAAAGCTTTATACCAGTCCCTTGCATCCTCTTCCAAAGTATGGATAAACAATTTGATATATACATCTTCATGTTCAATCTCAAAGTCTTCCATCATATTGATAAAAAGCTTTAAATGTTGATCACCAGTTATAGCATTGTTTCCTTGGAACTTTGGTAATCTATTTCTTACATCCTGGGGAACTGCATTTGGATAACCAACCATCCCTATAAAATTTATAGGACCAAAGGTGTTTACAACAAAAGGAGGTCTGGGTGGGGGCTGGGCCATGTTGTTTTGAGGAGGTGACCCTAGAGGGGAGACAAATTGATAAGGGGCAGAGGGTCTTTGAAACACAGGAGTATAACTTTCAAAATGGATATCCCCTAAAGGCCTTGTTTCTTGGAAAACCCTATCAACTTTTGAAAAGACAGGGGCAGAATGAGAAGAAAAACTTTTCAAAATCAAATGAAGGCCCCTCTCCAGATGGAGAATTTAATTCCACAAAAATACTACCTGAATCAGAATCACTTGAATGGAAATCTTCAATGATAGGCCTATCACTTTCATCAATGCGGACTTCTTTTCTTGACTGCTGATCTCCAACAACTCTCCAGGATTTTCTTCCTTCTGACTTTGTTTTTCCTAGCTCTGGAAATAATGTCCTAGTAGGATCTCTAGCAAAGAAAGATCTTCTTCCTTCCAGCTTTGCAAATATTAGTAACAAAACTCACTTGACAGAGGTTAAGACACTGGTACTCATCAAGAATCAGATCAACAGGGAGTCACCACTAAGGATTTCCACCTTAGTTGTGTAAATGCACTAAAATATGATCTGTCAAATGTCTGTCAATACTAGAAACTAGAAATGGGATGATCTGAATTTTCTTTACCCAGATTTATCAATGAAAGCTTAGTGCAATAACTGTAGAAAATGAAATATATTACACACAACACTTGTAACTTTGAAAACTTCTTACAGGCCTGAACACAAGATGATACTTGAAACAATGTATTAGCACTTAGAGATATAAAAAGTGTTTACAACCCAAATAAGAAATATTTACCCCAATGAGGGTAGAAGCGTGTTGACATAGCCAATATGAAAATGTCAAACTCAAATTAGTTTCCCAGGTCCCCAGCAACGGTGCCAAAAGCATGTTGGTACCCAAATTTAATCTCCTTCAAAGGCCAAGCAGCATCACAGATTTGACAGGACACTCAGAGGTAGATAGATGATTATGTATGTCATTTTGTAGCTGGGGAAGGTAGTCTATCTGACTCTTTAGCACACAGGATTTGGAGAAGGAGTGGGTAGCACCTTAAAAGGATGTGATCTTATCCTAACTATTTTAGGTTGTGCCTTTCAACCAAGGTAAGAGAACCTATTTTGTAACCTCTGTTATTGAAGAATGCTGGTAAATCCTTCTTTTGCACAAATTTTATAGAGAAGACCTTGGGAAAATATGATCAACACACCAAATCTGACTCTCACGAGTTGTCACTTCCAGATTATGGGGATATTTTCAAAACAAGGCAAAGGTTACTAAAGACATTGGGAATCCTGATTGTTTCTGCATGTTTTGGTGGTAGAAATTATGCATTTGCACACACACAGGACAAACAGGGGTAGTACAGGTAGGATTGGTTGTTTTTAAATGAATTTTTTGGTGGGAGGTGAGGCAGAATGAACTTGATTTGCTAGATCTTTGAGATTTTTTTACAAAATGGGGAGCTTACACAACATAATGCTTCAAGATAGCTAAAATGTTCCTTTAACCAGAATGTGTGCTTCAATGGAGGCCCAAATCAACACGTTTTCACACAAACTATGAGATTCTAGCATGAAGGCTCGAGTTAGAAGACTCAATAAAACATCAAAATCCTAAGATCAATCATGCCTGAGGTACACCCAGAGGCTTACAAACAATCTTTGTCAACAGATGAAAGAAAAGTGATTTTAAATCATTTATTTCATTCCTAGATGAAATCTCTTCTAAAAATGAAATTGCAGATGCCACTAAACTATCACAAGGATTGAGATCTATGTGATTGAGAGGGATTTTGATACAAGATTGCAATGGGAACAAGAAAAACCATTTGTAAACATTTAGAAATGAAGAAGACAATTTTTCCCAGAGTCAACACAGAATAACTCAAATTTGATTAAACTTATCAGCAGGGGAAAGTTTCTAGAACAATCTCAGAGCTTGTCAATGGTTGTACACTTGCAACCACCTTGACACGATCAAGTTTAACAAAAAAGAGATATACAGGTTTCTCAAACAGTCCCTCAAATAGACATGCTCTATCAAGCTTTTCTCTTAGAAAATCAGTTCTGACCCCTTACACTCCAACCATTTGCATGATAAATTCATGTGCAATTTATAACATTTTACAACAGATTTTTCCCCCACAACCAGAAACATTCAAAGCACCATTGCTGTTTGTGACTCCCAAAATCTTATTTACAAAAAAGTTGTCAGGTGTGCAGAGGGAAAATCTCTCCAAATATTTCCAGCATTCAATTCTTCACCTGGTAGAACACTCTTCCCTCATTCGCCACCTACTTCCGCCCCTAATCTGTCAAATTTGGTTCTTTGTGTGCCCAGGAAGAGAGACTGGAAAATCATATCAAACACGATAGCCACATTTCATCTTAATGGTAAAAGATGTCTCCAGATCTTTTTCACCAAACATAGATATCAAATTAACTCCCCTTCCTTGTTTGGTGTGCAAGAAATATCAAGAAATCATGAAAACTCACATCTCTAGGAGCTCTGGAGTAAAAATGGCAGAAAAATCAGATACAGATGCACAACTGTTGTTGATTTCTATTTTGAATTTGGACCATCCACGTGGGAGATCCACTTTTAAAATGGGCCTGCAAGTTCCTTTTTTCCTTTTACAAATTTTGGAAAAATGTAAAACTTTCACATTTTGCTCCGCACCTCCGCCTTTGAGAAATGAGCCTGACATGTGTCCTAAGGTGGGTCCCAAAGGAACCGTGGCCAAATTCTGCTATTTCACCTCCTTTTTGGAAAAGGGAAATTTTTCCAAGTTTTCCCCAAAAAGTCCACAGCTCCGCCCTTCATGCTTTTAGTTTCTGATGTGGGTCCCAGCGGAACCCCGCTTCCTTTTACACTTTAGTTCCCTTTTTCACAAAAGGAAAATTTTCCAAATTTCCCCCGAAAGTCCGCACCTCCACCATTGACTGGAACAAAATTTTGACTATCCTTTGTCAGGCCTGCGGGCCATTTTGATGTTTTAATCCTTTTGATGACAAGAGGCAAAAAATCCAAGTTGCCTCCGATGGTCTGCTTCCCCGCCCCTTTGAATTTTCAAAGCCAACCTTGACCTCTCTCTTGTTGGGCTTGTGGGCCATTTTGATATTTTAATCCTTTAAGAGGAAAAAATCCAAGTTGCCCCCGATGGTCCGCTTCCTCACCTTTTGACTTTTCAAACTACCACGTGTCACAATGGCGCATCTTGAGATGGTCCCCAAAAGTTGAGACCTTGAATGAACGCGGGCTCACCATGTGTCCTGGCCCAGAAAAATTTGTTTGAAGGCTTAAATCTCAGCGGAAGGTGCCATGTGTCAGGGTTTGAGGAAATCTCCTTTGGCCGTTGAAAAGTCCAAGAAAAATGCAAAGTGAGTGGAGGCCTCCAAGTGTCCTCCTGGCACTTCTTTAAAATAAAACTCAAGGGTCAGTCCTCAAACATGTGCGGTCCCTCCACATGTCCCAGGCCTCTCAAAACCTTTTGAAAAAAAAAAACTAAGTATGGGAAGACCCTAGTAGAAGCCTCCACGTGTCTTCATGACATAATTTCAAAATGGTGCCCAAGAGTGGAGACCCTGAATGAGCGTGGGAAGATCATTCCACGTGTCCCTATCCCGTTCTCAAATAGTACTGGCTGCATAATAAATTTTTCTAAGTATCCGGGAACTCAGAGTAGCATAAACCTCCACATGTCTTCCTGGTGCAACTCCAAGGCCAACCCAAAAAGCAAATCCTCAAATGAGTGTCGTTCTTCCACGTAGACAGGTTTTTTAAGTTGAGGTGATTCAAAAAATTTTTGAAGTACCTTGTTGAGCCACTTCCAACCAAAAGAGGCCACATTTCTTGTTCATGAAAGGATGTAAATTTGACCGGGAGAAATGCCCTTCAAACCATAAAATGTGGAAAAATGACCATTTAAGCCCGAGATGCAATTTTCTCCAAGCATAGAGAATTTAGAAATGTAACAAGGCTCAAATGCATTCCTTTGAGACACATCCATTCATTTTTATTCAAGTATTTAGCTACAAGGACATACAAATCCATTAGGAAATATTTACCAGGGTCTTAATATGAATTGTAATCACAATGTCCCCGGCAGGTGCCAGTATTAGGTGTTGGTAAAATTGATTCTCCCTCAGAAGCTGAGTAGCATCATAGGTTTGACAAGAAGCCTAGAAGCAATAGACCATCATAGTGAGTCATTTTGTAGCCAGGGATGGGATGTGGAGTTTTTCACTAAATGTGGAGAAATAGAACACCTTATAGGACTCATTATGATATTATCCTAAATAGAATATTTTATTTTGCTGTGCCTTTCAACCAAGGTAAGAGAACCTTTTTGTAACCCTCTGTTTATGGAAGAGATGCTTGGAATATCCTTCCTTATGAAAATTTTATAGAGAAGACCTTGGGAAAATATGATCAACACAACAGAGAAATCACTTCCAGATTATGGATCATTTTCAATACTAGAAAAGGTTAATATTTGGATCTATACAACTGATCCTCTGGTCCATGGAGATTGTTCAGGCCACTAAAGAAGGAAAACCTGGAGACTTTTCAGGCATGTTTTGGTAGATAAAATTATGCATTTGTACACACACAAGACAAATTTTTAGTATGGGTAAAATTTATTGTTTTTAAATGAATTTTGGTAACAAGAGGTGAGGCAGAATGAACTTGATTCACCAGATCTTTGAGAACTTTTACAAAAATGGAGAGATTAAACAACATAATGCTTTGAGATAGCTAGGATGTTCCTTTAACTTGAATATGTGCTTCAATGGAGGCCCAAATCAACACTTTTCACACAAACTTTAAGAATCCAAAATGAAGGCTCAAATTGGAAAAACTTAACTAAACATTATCAACCTCTATTTCATCATGCCTAAGATACCCTCAAAGGCTAACAAACAATCTTATAGTCATGCTAGGAGTCACAGTGATTTTAAATTTTTTTATTTCACTATCAAATGAAATCTCTTCTGATAAATGAAATTGCAAATGCCACCAAAACTATCACAAGGATAAGATCTTGTGTGATTCACAAAGATTTCAATGTAAGATTACAATGGGAATAAGAAAACTACTTGCAGACATTCAAAAATGAAGTAAACACAAATTTTTCCCAAAAATAATGTAGATTAACTCAAGTTTGATTAAATTTATCAGCAGGGGAAAGTTTCTAGAACAATCTCAGAGCTTTTCAATGGTTGTACACTCGTAACCACCTTGACATGATCAAATTTAACACAAAAGAGATAAACAGGTTTCTTTAGATGGTTTCTTAGAAGGATGGGTTCTATCAAGCTTTTCTCTTAGAAAAATCAGTCCCGACCTCTAACACTCCAACCATTTGCTCGACAAATTCATGTAATTTAAAATACTTCATTTACAATAGATTTTTCCCCCAAAACCAAAAAACATTAAAAGCACCATTGTGTGTTACGAACTTGACTGTGACTCCCAGAATTGGATTTGCAAAAAGGTTATCAGGTGTGCAGAAGGAAAATCTCTCTAAATATTTCCAGCATTCAATTCTTTATCTGGTAAGTCATTCTTCATCTCGCACTCCAACTACTCCCTCCTCCAATCAGCCAAATCTGGTTCTTTATGTGCTAAGGAAGGAAAAAATGGAAACTCAGATCGAAGCCAATAGTCAGATCACATCTTAATGGAAAAAGATGTTTTCAGATTTTTTCCCAACAAAGCAAGATATCAAATTAATGTTCCTCTTCATTTGGCATGCAAGAGACTCCAAGAAATGATAAAAAACCATAAGAATACGCATCCCTAGGAGCTTTGGAGAAAAATGGTGGAAAATCAGATACAGATGCACAATTTCCGTCGATATTTCTTTTGAATTTGGACTGTCCACATGGGAGATCTGAGTTAAGACAGGCCTGGGGGTTCCTTTTTATTTTTTACACCATTTTGGAAAAAATGTAATATTTTTCAATTTGCTTTATCCCTCTACCTTTGAAAAATGGGCTTTACACGTGTCCCAATGAGGGTCCCAAAGGAACCACAACAAAATTCTACTATTTCACCTCCTTTTTGGAAATGGGAATTTTTTCAGAGTTTTCCCCACAGATCCGCCCTTCTGCTTCTAGTTTATGATGTGGGTCCCAGTGGAACCATGCTTCCTCTTACACTTTTAACTTCTTTCTCCATAAAAGGAAAAATTTCTAATTTTCCCCCAAAAGTCTGCACCTTCGCCATTTACTGGAGAAAATTTTGACTACTCTCTGTCAGGGCTATGGGTCATTTTGATGATTTCAGTCTTTTGAATAACAAGGGGCAAAAAATCTAAGTTACCCCCGATGGCCCACCTCCCCGCCTCTTGAATTTTCAAACTGCCATGCGTCTCAATGTCTCACCACATGAGCGCGAGCTCACCACATGTCTTAGGCCCTTTAGGAAGTTGTTGAAAAGTCTAAGGAAGACCCGGTGGAAACCTCCATGTGTCTTTATGGCACAACTTCAAGAACCTTATAAGGCTTCAATATGATTTGGCAGGGGCGTGCTTCCATTTTAGAACCTTTACTCCATTTTTCCAAAAGGGAAAAATATTCAACTTATTTCCAAAGGCCCACATCTCCACTTTTAACTTTGCTACGTGTCCTTCTGTGGGGTCAAAGTAAAAATATTTTCCTGTCGCTTAAATTTGGATTTAATCAGAGCCTGGTGGGGCCATGGGGCGAGTTCAATTTTTTTACCAAAGTATCCAAAATGAATAAGTCCATAAAACAAACCCATCACACCTCATCCAATTAGAAGAAGCCACATAAATACTAAAAGAACCAATCAAAATTGAGCAGAGCTACAGGACCAAGATTACCTTTTTGCCAAAAAAAGCAAAGAGTGACAAGTTAAAACATTTTCCTACCATCCCCTGACCAACTAAAAGAAGCCACATGACCATCGAATGCTAAGGAATAATTTTGACAGGAAAAAGATGCCAGCCAGACCGTAAAAAACACAGAAATTCACCATTCATGTCTAGAATTTGATTTTTCGCTAAGGATGAAATTTTTTGAAGAAAAACCAAGTGAGTCATGGTTCCAAGCATATTTTGACCATAGATTTGAATTTTCAAAGGAATAAAAATATAAATTGATCATTCTTGAGCTTCCATGGTCAGGGCAAAATAGGAAAAAATGGTAGAGCCTATGGATTTTGAAGAAATTAGGAAAAAAAAAGGGTAAAATTAGAGACTTCTTCAAAAAAGGGCATCACAATGTATTTTTTAAACAACTCAAGGCATTCAAATGGAGGTAAAATCTCCAGAACATCCACATAAAGAGATAAAACATTTTAAAACATGCATATCAAAGGAAAATCAGGGCAAATGGTGTGAGATCAAAACAAGCACCAACACTTCTTCTGTCTTTCTTGTGCCTCCTACACTCTCTTTCTGATCATAACCACTTGCTGCTCCATGTCCTACAATCAATTTGGCCCAAGAGAAACCCTGTCCTATAACTTGTCCCAACAAAGAGGTGTCTTGCACTCTCTACCATAAAAATCCTGAAACGCAGCCATGCCTATCAGAATCTGAAAACTATTATTGTAGGTAAACTCCACCAAGTACAAATACTCCTCCCATCTTGAATGGTGATCCATAACATAAATCTTATACATGTCCTCTAAGATCTGATTCACCCACATAGTCTGCCATCTATCTCAGGGTGATACACAATGCTGAAATTGATTTTCATTCCAAGGGCATGATGCATGGTAGTCCAAAAGTGGGAAGTATACAGAGGATTGCGGTCACAAATAATATTTTGCGGAATCTTGTGCAATCTAAAAATCTCATCTAGATAAACTCGTGCCACTGCAAGAGCTATATAGGTGTTCTTCACCGGTGAAAAATGAGCCACTTTCATCAATTTATCCACCATGACCATGATAGCGTCGTGGCGGTATCTCGACATCGGTAGCCCAATAATGAAGTCCATGGAAATGGTGTCCCATTTCCACTCTAGTATAGCATGAGGAAAGAGAAGGCCAGCTGGATGTTGATGCTTGACCTTCACTTTTTGATACTCTAAACAACATGACACAAACTGAGCCACATCTCTACAAAGTCCCCTCCAATGATACAATTGTCTCAAAGTGGCATGCATCTTCTTCACCCCGGGATGGGCTGAATAGGGTGCATGATGTGCCTCTATCAAGATGTCCTACCTCAAGCCTCCATCTCTAGGAACATAAATCCAGCCTCTATGCCTGATAAGGTGATCAAACATCCCCCTTAGGGGTCTCTGAGACTCAATTTCTTCTCTAGCTACAATGTAGAAATTGTTGTGAGGAAGCTGTTATAAAATCCTGCTCCGTAGATCTATGCTCACTGTAGTGGCCATAGTCACATGTCTCCATCTACTAAGAGCATCTGCAACCACATTATCATTCCCTTTCACATGCTTTATCTCCATGTCATACTCACAAAGTAACTCCATCCAATGCCGCTAATGAGCTTTGAGATTGGGCTGCGTGAAGAGGTGGCAAAGACTCAAGTGATCAGTCCTGAGTGTGAATTTTCAGCTAAGAAGGAAGTGTCTCCATCAAACTAAGGCATGTACAACTTCCACAAGCTCAAGATCATGATTCAGATAATTGAGCTCATAATCCTTGAGTTTGCGAGACTCAAAAGTAACTACTCTTCCCTCCTGCATCAACACACCTCCAAATCCTGCCAAAGAAGCATCCGTGCATATGAAAAACTCACCCTATGGATTTGGCACCGCAAGAATAGGCACTGTCATGAGGCATTTCTTCAGTTTCCTGAAGGCCTACTTACATCTATCTGACCAAACAAATTTCTTCCCTTTACACTAAAGGGAAGTGATGGGGTGCGTAACCCGAGAGAAGACCTGAATAAATATCTTGTGATAACCTACTAAATCCATGAAGCTACACACCTCTGTCACACTAGTGGGTGTTGTCTAACCCATAATAGCTCGAATCTTGGAAGGATCGACTTTGATACCTTCCCCTAAAATGATGTGGCCCAAATACTGCACCTCTATCTGAAATAACACACACTTCTACAAGTTCCCATAAAGATGCTTCTCACGAAGACACTGAAGAACCTGAAAAAGGTGCCCCTTGTGCTCCTTATTCATACGTGAGTAAATCAAAAGGTCATTAAGGAAGATGAGCATGAAGTGATCTAAGAATTTACTGAACACCCCATTCATCAAGCTCATAAACACTACTGGGGCATTCATCAAACCAAAAGGAACCACAGTGAACTCGTAGCGGCCATATCTCATACAGAAGGTGGTCTTATGAATGTCTACCTCTATAATCCTCAACTGATGATAACCTGACTTAAGGTCTATCTTAGAGAAAATTGTGGCCCCCTTCATCTGATCAAATAAATCATCAATACGTGGAAGGGGATAACGATTCTTGATCATTACTTTGTTCAGTTGGTAGTAATCAATACACAACCACCGAGATCCATCCTTATTCTTTACAAATATCATTAGTACACCCCAAGGGGATACACTAGGATGGATTAGGCCTTTCTCCAAAAGGCCCTCTAGCTGCAACTTGAGCTCACAGAGCTCAGGGGTGGTCATCCGATAAGGTGCTCGTGAGATAGGATCTGCTCCCATAATAAGATCTATGTGAAAATATATCTCACGTGGGGTGGTAACCCTAGTAGCTCCCCTGGAAAGACATCAAAAAACTCTCTCAAGATGGGATGGTCATCAAGTGATGGTCCACTAGACTCATCCTCTGATCGGTCACTAACTATGGCAGCATACATCTGACAACCTCGTCACACACACTGCTTAAGCTGCATGGCAGAGATGGTGTGAATGGAAATGGGTCTCCTAACCCCTACTATCACTGACTCAACTCCTAGATCATATGTACATGATATAATCTTATGGTAACAATCCACTCTAGCTCTGTGTGTAGATAACCAGTCCATGCCCAAGATGACTCCATACAAACCCAACAGAAGGATACAAAGATCTAAGGTAGTGGTGAAGGGTCCCAAATCCACTACACACTCCTTAACTAAGGAGTCTACAGAGATCTTGGCTCCAGAAGCCATCTCAACATCCCAACTAAGACCCTGCCTAACTGCCACCAGCCTGCATCACTCTACCAAAGATGGTGTAATAAAAGAATCAGAAGAACCAAAATCAAATAGAATGGAGGTAGGAACACCACCAATGCTACCTATCATCTCAATCACGGTACTCTAGGGCTCAGCCTGATGGTTTTCAACCGTTGCATAGATCTGATGATCGTGCCCCATGTCACCAATAGTAGGCTTTGAGATCTACATCTTACCCTTGTTACTAGGGTTCTGAGGGCACTCTCTCCAAAAGATTATAGAAACACCACGACCATAACAACTGTCTGGTCCTCTCCCATGAGTAGCAGTTCTAGCCAACACTCTAGAGGTCTATGCCATAGGTCCTGATGATTAGGTTACTGACTATTGAGGTCTCTGGTGATGAGATATTATTGACTAAGCTCTCGGTGCACCCTGTGTCCTAATGGGACCCCTAGGAGGAGGCCCCATACTCTTCCCCCTCTGTGCATCAAATCTCTGTGGAGGCCTATATGGTGGATGAGTCTACTGCTGATGCTGTTGTGGCCTAAAAGATGACTGTGCTAAACCTTTTCCACCATGAGGAGGATCTAACCCCCTCGACCTACTATCATGCATCTTCTAGATGCATTTCCATACTTTGTCTTTGGTATGATGTGTCTTTCCCCGAGTCTCCTCTGCTATATATTCCTTCTCAATGGCGTCAGCTAATGTCTATGGATAATGGATACACACTGCACCACCCAAATCTACATTCAGGCCCCAGATGAATTTGTGAATCTATACCTGCTCATCCTACATGTAATCGACATACTAGAGTAGATCCAAAAATTAACTCTCATACTCAGCTACTATCAAACATTCCTATCGAAGGTCATGAAACTCATTAATCCTCTATTGAATGAACCTCCATGATAAGTACATGCTCCTTAACCGATCCTCAAAGAGCTCCTAGGTAACCATCTCTGAATCAACGTCAAGCTTTTCTCCTTGGTCCTCCACCAGACACCTACTCCATCCCTCAGAAGATGGATCGCAACATGAGATTTCATGTTGCTAGTACAAGGGTAGAGCTTGAAGCACCCACTCAAGCTCACCAACTAGGCCTCTGCCTGAAATCCACCTATGTCACTAGAATAATGAGATGGTCGTAGCTTCATAATCTCCCTAATATGGTCTACAGTTGTATTCTGGTGACCCCTAGGCCTCTTTGCATGCTCATCCCTAAGCCTAGGACTCCAAGACCTATCCTGGTGTCTAAAAATATGGTCTTCCTACCACCTTTTCAATGACTCTCCTTTGTTTGACTCCACGCGGGATTTCTCACCTTTATGCTCCTCGTTGGGTTGAGGAGATACATGAGCATCAATGGATGGCTTCCCATCATGTCTGGCCTACCATCCTCCTAAGAACCCTCCATGTAAAGTTGCATTAACATCCTGAAGTGATTGTAAAATCTGGGGTAGGATGGCTGCTACAACATGATCTGAGGTGAAAAGTCTAGATCTATGTGAAAGGACCCCTCATCTTGTCTATGCCTCCTACATAGACCAAGGCAAGAGTTAGTTCATTATTCTAGGTTTTATTCAGTTTTCCATGTTTACTAAAATATGTAATTTTCAAACAAAGTTGTTTTCTAGATTTAAAAGTGTGCTAGGTTTAATATTGTACTAGGTTTAATGTTCATGTCTCAAGTTTTCTAGTGTGCCCAAGGGTCCAAGATTTGAACCCACTACTCTAATACCAAGTGTAACGCCTGCTAAAATGACCACTCGAGACCCAAGAACAACCTAGGTTTAGATAGGAAAAATTATACAATAAATTTGTTTTAAAAGCGTGACCACTACCAGGCTTCAAGCCACAATTGTCACAACAAAGATTCAAAGTCCATTATAATTTAATAAATGAAATTTTCTTATTGTAACATACATTGGATCCATATTACAAAATTAATGAGTATAATTAATCCAATTATAGTTAAATTTCTCTTAGGAGTTACTTAATAAATAATTAAATTAACACTATAGTTAAATATTCCTTAATCAATTTTAAAGGGTCAAAGGGGCCAAACAAATAAATGCCCAAGGTTTTTTAATTTCACTAGGTCTAAACAATAACCAAGGTTCTTATATATATGGGTTAGAAAAACATTCTCTTATCCCCTAACGTGACCCTTTAAAAAAAGTCAACCCATGCTTTAGAATTATACATTTAAGTTAATAAGGGGTAATTTCCCATTTACCCACTCTTAGGCTTATCTTTGCACTTCAACCTGATTTTTCACATATTTTCCACTATTAAGGTTTCTTGAAAATATTTCCATTAGATAAAAAATTTATTCCTCTTTGCAAAGATATAAAGAAGTCCTTATAACTCCTCATATTTCATAAGTTACAGGCCAACGGGCCTGTGAGCCTGGGGAAGAAAATTTTCCCAAAGGCAGGGCCGGCAAGCCTGGGGAAGAAATTTTTCCCAAGCTGTAAGGGACACGTGGCATGTTTTTAAGCCCACGTGGGAAGGCAGGTCGTCGGAGGTAATTTGGATTTTAACTCTTTTTGTTTGAAAGGGCAAAAAGGTTCAAAAACCCCCATGCCTCCGCCGACGCCTAGAGATGCCACGTGTCTAGACCAAAAGCTACAAGTGTGAAAAGTAGACCATCATGGAAAACTTAGAAATGTTTTCTTTTCTTTTAAAAAATTTGAAGGCTAAAAACAACCCGCGCCTCTGTCGTCGCCTAGCGAAGCCACGTGTCAGTCCAATAGTGACCTGCAGGGAATCTTAGGAATTTTTGCCAACCTTTTTTTTCTAAAGATGATAAGGTCTACAACCATCCATGCCTCCACCAATTTCTGAAGAAGCCATGTGTTAGACCCACAATGGTAGGCAGGGAAGTGGACCGGTGAGGAGACTTAAGATTTTGTGCCATATTTTTTTTTAAAGAACATTTTGGAGGTGCGGGCCCGCGAACCTACGGAAGCATTTTCCAAAAAGAAACTTATCAGGGCTGCAGGGCCATCGAGGAATTTGAGACTTTTTACATTTTCACAAAAATTTTCCTAAGTAATTTATGTGTCCACGGGTCCGATTTACAAAAATTTCCTTTTTTTTTGACAACCAAATGAAGTAAAAACTTCAAAAGGCCATAAATTTCGACTGGAAGCTTGGATTTGGGAAAATCAGGAATTTTTGGAAAGGGCTCAAACTCCTCTTTGCATAGGAAACATAAAAATTCATTTTTGACAAGCTTAAGTGGGTGAATTTTAAGAAAACGTCTTTCCTGTCACAAAAATGTGCACTAAACTTTTTCAACTGCCAGAATTATTCTAATTCACTATTCTTTCTTCTTCAACACACCAAAATGGCATGGAGAACGTACTTGAAGGACTTCAAATGGATTGTAAGGATTAATTGATTAATGGTTGAGATTTCAATAAAAAATTCTTTTCTTTTTAGTGAAATTTGCATTATTATGCCTCTTGCCCAATTAAAGATGGACAATGTAAATTGCAAGGTCAATACAAACTATTTTAGAATGTGTTTTGATCATCCTTAGTTTGTTTTAATATTTTATCTTGTCTTTCATTGTTGCAGGGTACTCTGTATGTTTTTCTGATATTTATTTGCAGGTCTTACAGTGAATCCAAATGGAAAACATATTTAAACCTGAATTGATCTATTTTCATTTACCATACTCTAAATGTTAAGTTCATTTCAATATAATTTCCAATGTTTAACTTTAATTCATTAAATATGTGAAAATTAATAACGAAATTCTATTTTTAGAATGTTCTAATCAATTCATATAGAGGAATGCAATAATTTTAACAAAGGCATTTCTATCCTTCAGTAGAGAGTTTACAATATACTTACAATAACAAGTTTTTAAATAAGAGTAACACCATTTGATGAAGGTGAATCAACATTCAATTAAATGAAACAATTCCTTTTACACTTATTTCTATTTTCCAAAGTATGTTAAATAAATCTTTCTCATTCCTTTATAACTTTCACATCCAAAGCAGAGCAGCTTTTCACCAAAAATAATATTACAATGTCGTCCACTTTAAGTAGGAAATTTTTACAATAAGGAACCCAAAGAGGACTGCGAAATTGTCTTCATACACAACTCCAAGAACAACAACAAGAGATCTACCATGTTTCATATGGTCACAACGAATAGAGGGAGAGGAAACGCTCTCTACCTAACCAAGAATTCCAATGAAGAGGAGAAGCCATCCTCCTCATTGGCCCCTGAGTCCCAACCAAATTACAATAGAAAATGATTCAACTCATGCAACAAGACAAGATTCCACACACAAAACAAATTTCAAAATCATATCACAGTCCAAAATAAAATGTAGTTATTGTCTTAAGAACGACAGTAACAAAATATACAAGGCCTCATCACACAAAGGCCAAAAGATCAAGATCTATGGGGGAAGCATTTTATACCTCTTAATGGGGAATGGGTGACCACCTTAAAACCCGCCAGAATATTTATCACAAACCCCTACATACCCTTATTCCTTCTCCAAGTACCTCTTATGCCTCCCCCAAAAGTAAGAAATGTAAGCTATTTCTTGTCTAATGTGGAACACCCAAACCCAAAATCTCTCCATAAATAACACTTATGCCTTCCCATAGCTCTTATGCCTCCCCAAAAAAGATCCCCATAGTCTTCTCCTACACCACACCTAGGCAATCTACCCAACCAACCAACAAGCATACCAAACATTCAAAACATTCACATATGCATACAATAAAAAGAACACATTTTGAAAGAGTCAAGATCCTACCTCTCCATGATAAGGCTTGATCCAAAAGATCAACAATAAGATGCTTCAAATCCAAACAGTCTCAAAGCACCAACACATCTAGAAGCATCCAAAATCCTCGAACTCTCTCAAATTGCAAGAGCACTAGAACAACCTGAAGAAACTACCTGAAGTAACCCCCAAAACAACAAAAGAATTTGAATAAATACAAAAGGGAGAGAGGAGGATGAGGTGGCTCCATGTAGGATGCCACATCACTCATCCTCAACTCCACCTGCCAAGTCAACTTCAAACTCCAAAGCATAATTTAAAAAGGTGGGTGAATAAATGAAATTTTACTTACACACACAATCCAAGTCCACACCCCAAGGACCAAAATTAATTTCATGTAAAAACGTGAAATAAAAAATTACAACTTGCCTTCACAAAATACATAATAAGGCCTAATTTTGACTCCCTAACCCATAGGTAGGGTTGGTGTGACAATTTAAGAGGTGTGGCACAAGTTTAACTTTTCCTACAAGCCTCCAAAATCAACCTCTAAGGACAGATCCGAATTTCAAAAGAAAGGTGAAGTGTTTCACAGTCCAAGTTACTTACACATTACTTTTAACACATAATCCAAGAGCCAAAAACTCTAATAAATGCATTCTTTTGACCCATATAATAAATCTATTTATCAACATGATTACTCATTAATCTAGACATAAATAAAATAAATAATAAAGGGGAAAATACATCACTAAAAATCATATACTAAAATTTAAACAAAAGAAACTAAATAAAAGAATACACATAGCCCCTTGGTCACATTTAAAGGTGATCCCCCATGGGAAACCCTAATAACAACAAACCAAACACACAAAAAAATACATGTTGCCATGGTGACCCTTTTTGAATTCATCTAGAAGTCCAATGTGGTTGGTTTCCAATCCCCCAATGTTTTTTCTGACATGTTTACTTGCAAAACATAATTACTTCCTTCGTCCTCGTGGCCGCATAAAAACATCCAAAATAAATATAAAATATAAATCCAAATCATCTATATATGAATCAAAACATTGTCCAAGAAAGCAACAATATAATTTACAATTTCATCCATAACGATATGATGACAAGATTAGTTCAATTTTGTAGGTCTACTCAATATGAAAAAATATCACATGTCTGAAAACACACACACACACACACATAAACATAACAACATCAATATAAAATGTCCCCAATACTCTACATGCATCACAAATGAATCAAAATAAACAACAATCCATGATCTCTAGGGTCTAACATCATACCAACTGAAAATCTACAATAATGTCCATAAATATAGTCAACAATATCATAATCAATATCAAAAGGTGTCGAAGGGAAGTGGGCACTACACAAGTGGAGGACTACCTATATTAGAATGATCTTTATCTACCTTTGAAGGGAAATATTTGAAGCCATCAGCTATGAAAGATGAATAAAGACATGTTCTTTATTTGAAGGCACTAGGAACCATATGGTTGTGCTTGACAACAATGGTAGCTTTTAAAATTTATTAGGAAAAGAAAAAGGTAGAATTGCTGTAAAAATTGGGTAAATTATATGAAAAAACCCTCAGCCTCCAATAAGGTATTTCTCATGATTTTTTTTAATATGAATATGTCAGAATGTGATTAAGTAAATGATCATTTGAATGCATTCAACACAGTTACTGATCAATTAAGCTCTATAGGAGTAAATTTTGATGGTGAAGTTAGGGATTTTTTAATTTTGATGATGAAGTTAGGGATTTTTTAATTTTGTGCTCATTTCCTAAAAGTTGGAATACTTTGGTTATGGATGTGAGCAATTTTATTTTTGGTTCAAACACTTTAAAGTTTTATGATGTTATTGGTGTGATTCTTAGTGAAGAGATGAAAAGAAAAAGCACAGGAGAGTCATATGGTAATGCTTTGAATGTAGATAATACAAGAAGACAGAAGTAAAAAGCCAAAAGTTCTTGACACCATGGAAGTTCTAAGAAGGGAATATCTAAATCTAGAAGTAGGATGGTATGCTTGAATTATTGAAAAGTAGGACATGCAAATAAATATTGTTGGTCTTTAAAATTAGGTAAATATCAACTAGAAGGGAACAAAGAGGTAAAAGTAGTAGGTGATGTGTTACAAGATGCTCTTATTCTTTCACTAGATAATAAATTAGAAACTTGGGTTTTAGATTTTAGTTATTCATTTCATGCAAGTCCTCATAGACAATATTTTCAAGATTATGTTCAAGGGAAATTTGGGTATGTATATCTTTGTGATGATGAGCCATGTAACATTTTTGGAAAAGGAAGTGTTCAAGTTAAATTGCAGATTGGTCACAATTGGGTACTGAAGAATGTATGGCATGTTCCTAGCCTAAGGAGGGATCTAATTTCTATAAGGTAATTAGGTGATGAGGGTTGTATGGATACACTTACGTCATATTCTTGGAAAGTTACCAAGGGTGCTCATGTGGTTCCAAGAGCTAAGAAAGTAGGTACTTTGTATTTATCCATTGTTAGTACTAATAGCTCTTTTATTTTAGCTACTACATGTATGGAAACAACTCTATGGCATCACATACTTGGCCATATGAGTGAGAAGGCGATGAAGATGATACATTCACATGGGAAAATTTTCAGATTTGAAAAACATAGACATGTACTTTTGTGAGAATTATGTGTGTGGGAAACAAAATTGTTTGAGATTTCTTAGGGTTGGATCAACCAAGAGGAAGAACAAGTTATATCTTGTTCATATAGATGTGTGAGGTGCGGCTCATGTATCTTCTCTTAGTGGTTCTCAGAATTATGTTAATTTTATTGATGATGCTACCAGGAAGGTTTGGGTTTACTGTATAAAGAAGAAATATGATGTATTTGATACTTGCAAGAAGTGGAAAGATTTGGTTGAGAATGAAAAAGGTTTGAAGTTGAAGTGTCTTAGATCAAATAATGGTGGAGGGTACTCTAACAATGAATTTAGTAATTATTGTTCACAGAATGAAATTTGTATGGTGATGATAGTTCATAGAACACAACAAAAGAATGGTGTGTCATAAAGGATGAATGTGACTATCATGGAGCATGCATGGAGAATGAGATTGCATGCTTGATTTCACTTATAGTTTTGGGTAGATGTTTAAGATAGTGTTGTTTACTTGATAAATAGAGGACCTTCAAGTTATTTGAAAGGTGGAGTACTAGAGGAGGCTTGGACCGGTAAGAAGGTAAACTATTCTTTTCTAAATTTTTTTGGTTGTGAAGATTAGGCTCACATTGATAAAGAGAATAGGACCAAGCTAGAATATAATTCAAATAAATGTGCTTTCATTGCATATGACACTAATGATTTTTGGTTTCAGTTGTATAAATTGGATGAGAATAATGTCATTAGGAGTAGGGATATTATTTTCAATGAAAGGGTTATGTGCAGGGAACAACTACAGGACAAAAAGATGTAAAAGTTGGAGTATATATCACTTGATTAGATAAAAGATAGAGAAGTTCTCAAAGGGTTGGAAAATCAACAAGTATGGAAAATACAAAAAGTTGACATCAATATTGAAATAATTGGCGTTGATTAAGTAGATAAAAATTAGAAAGAACAATAAGAGCCTCAAACTCTAGAAAATCTTGTGAGACATTCTACTCGAGTAAGTAGACCTCCTACAATATTATCTTTTTATGAACTTTCCTATTGTTTATTTATGGATGGTGGAGAACTAAATTTTTTTAAAGAGTATAAATAAGGAAAAAGTAGGAGTATGGCATGGATGAGTAGATGGACTCCTTGGAACACAACCAAACTTTGAATTTGGTTCAGTTTCCTGTAGGAAAGAGAGCATTGCAGAACAAGTGGTTTATAGGTTGAAGGAAGAAGGTGGAAAAAAGAGGTACAAGGAAAAACTTGTTATGAAGGGATTTACACAGGAAAATGGTATAGACTTTGATGAAATTTTTTGTTTTGTTGTTAAAATGACTTCCATTAGAAATGTTTTAAGTTTGGTAAATGTAGAAAATTTGCATCTTGAATAAGTAGATGTAAAGACATTTTTTCTTCATGGTGATTTCAAGGATGAAATTGATATGGAGTAGCCATAAGGATATGAATTTAGGCAGAAGGAGAAATTTGGTGTGAAAATTGAAGAAGAGCTTATATGACCTTAAGTGAGCTCTAAGACAATGGTATTTGAGATTTGATAGGTTCATGATAGAACAAGGTTACTCTAGATGTCATTCTGATCACTGTGTTTATTTTAAGAGACTAGATAATGACACCTATATTATACTATTGTTGTATGTGGATTACGCAGTTGTGGCAGGGTCAAACATGGAGGATATAAATGAGCTAAAAAGATAATTATAAAATACATTTTCGAAGAAGGATTTAGGTGCAACATAGAATATTTTTGGCAGAACACAAGACATGGTATGTAGAAGACAAGACATTGCCCATGTAGTGGATTTAGTTTGATGTATGTTATGGTATATAGACAAGACAAGAGAAGACAAGGATTTAGTTTGATGTATGTTATGGTATGCAGAAGACAAGACATTACCCATGCAGTGGGATTTATCAGCAGATACATGAGTAATCAAGGAAAGGAGCACTATAATGTAGTCCACTGGATTTTCAGATACTTAAGAGCGACTAGTACAATACATTTGTGCTATGGAGGGTAAGAGGTTTCCTTACATAGATATGTTGATGTAGACATGGCTAGAGATTTGGATGGTAGGAGGAACACCACAAGTTATGTATTCACTATTGGTGACATGACAGTTAGTTGGATTTCTAAACTGCATAAGATTATTGCCTTGTCTACAACAAAGGTAGAATATGTTTTTGTTATAAAAGAAAATAGAGAGATAATCTATATGCAATGGATCATGGAAGAGTTAGGAAAGAAGCAAGAAGATTACAGGTTATTCAATGATATCCATAGTGCAATTTATCTTGCAAATAAATCAACATTCCATTCGTAAACCAAACATATACAACTTAGGTATCACTTTATTAGATCAATTTTGGAGGATGGACAACTAAAGTTGGAGAAGATCCATACAAGTAAGAATCATGTGTATATGTTGACAAAGGTGGTGAAAAAAGATAAGAAGGATGGTTGTTCAACTTCAGTAGGTATTCAAGATTGATCTTGAAGAAGAGAAACAAATTAGATAAGAGTTTGAGGATGAAGTGTAATAGTGGGTTATAGCAGTTAGTCTCTAAGTGGAACATTGTTGAAGTTGTGGAGCCTGACTGCAAGTTTTAAAGTTGTAGTTTGGTTTTCTTTCTTCTACTTTTTGGGAGGAAATCATGGTCATAGATAAAAATAACATTGTCTTATTAATAGACTGGAGTTGTTATTAATAGATTGGATTTGTTATTTTTTTATAAGCATGTGATATTTTGGTTGTTTATGGTTAAAGAAATTTTTTACAAAGAGGTCCACAAGTTATATATATCCTCAGAAATTGCCTAACACAAATGTCCAAAACCTATAGAATGTGTGTGATGATTCCTAGTGGGTGGAAGATCCTGTATGAAAGGTGTTACATTAAAAACTATAGTATGAGCCCACTTAGGCATAGTGACACCATCAGTGGGAATAGGATCCTCAACGGCATCTATAACCTCCTCATCAATCTCCTCAAAGAAAGGATCCTTAAGATGAGATGAAGAAGAGGGAGGCATGCAAGAAGATGAAGAATCATGAGGAGTGAAGTGCTCATCAAAATGAACATGTGTTCGAAAAATAATGTCATGTGTATCAGGATCTAAAACATGATAAGCGCTCATGTCTTCCAAATACACTACAAAGATCAAGGGTTTACACTTCTTATCCAAAGCTTTCTTTTCTTATTTGGCACAAATTACCAAGCATGGATCCTAAAGACTCAAAAAAATGAGACATATGGCTTAGTGTTGGACCAAGATTCATCTGGATTCAAATGCTCAAGTGCTTTGTGTGGTGTGCGATTCTAAATGTAGTTAGCACAATTAAATGCTTCTACTTAATAGGTAGGAGGTATATCTCTAAAATGCATCACACAGTTAGCCATTTCCTTCAAACTTATATTCTTCCATTCCGCTAAGTGATTCCGTTGTGGAGTATGAGGAACATAATGCTGGTGAATAATGTCTTGAGTTGTCAAAAATTCAGAAAACTCATTGCTAAAGTATTCCACCCCGTTATCAGTATGAAGGTTCTTTATGCAACTAGAAGACTATTTCTCACCCAAAGCCTTGAAGACTTTAAAGTGTGAAAACACACCACTTTTGTACTTGAGAAAATAAACCCAAGTATGCCTCAAGAAATTATCAATAAAGGTAAGTGCATACTTAGCTCCATTGAAAGAGGGGGTTGGAAAAACCATCAAGTCACTACGCACAAGCTCAAGTAGTGAAGAAACTCTCTTAGAAAAATTCTTAGGAACTTGATCTTGGTGTTGTTTCCATAATACATGGCCAGAGAAAACTCCCTTAAAACAAGAAACTCTAGGAAGACCATCTACCATACCGCGAGTGCTCAACTCCTTCAAATATTTGTAATTAAGATGTCCAAATCTTTCATGCCAAATCTTACTCTCTAAATCTACATGAGAAACCAATCTTGTCCATATAGAATAAGTTTCATCAAAACCCTAAAATTTATATAGTCTACAACTATGATAAACAATAACCTGAACAACAAGTGAATAAGGCTCCAACAAAGTTCTTACTTCTTCCCCATGTGGTGTAGAAGTCACTCTTTTCCGTTGACCAGATTGAAAAAATTGATATACAGAAAGCAAATTTGTAGTATCATGTTAGGAACATATAGTACATCTTGGATACTTCTATCATCAAGTTATATATCACTTTTCCCTTAACAAAAAGAAAGGAAGAATCTCCAACCTTAATTTTTGAAGTATAACTCAAACCTAGAGAAATAAACGAGTCCTTGGAAGAAGCTGAATGTGATGAGAAGTACCAGAATCTATAACCCAATTGTATTCAAGTGGTGACTGAGATCTCCCAACAACATTACTCCCCTGGATTACCCCTTCTGTTCATACCCTGAGTATTTGCTTCATCGTTTTTGGTACTGTTAGTGGGCTCAAGCTATTTGGCATTGGATTCAATCCTTTTTCAACCCTTATCGTCCTGAGTTTTTCCCTTGGCGTGTGGCCTTATTTGGAGACTTTAGCCCATGGGCTTGTTATATTACTAATCTATGGCATTTATTTAGTGCCTATATTTTTTTCATATCTGGAAAGCTTGAAATTCATTTATTTTCAAGAATTATCAATTTGTTATAAGTTTTTCAACTAATGAGAAGGTGGTTATTCTTTCTAAAGATACAATCCCAAGCTGTCAAGGTTTCTTTGGAATTTTCACATCTCCAGGATCGACTTGATCATTGGGCAAGTGCATCATGCACGATGAGCAAGGTCACGCTAGATCTACCACAGCCACCACCTCTGATTTCACCTCCACAGTGGCCAACTTCTTCAGGTGCACGTAGGAGGATTCATTTGAGAATCCATAATTCTTCCTCCTCACAATGTCATCCTTTTACCCCATCCTTATTGGGGATAGGTTGGATCCCACTTCCATGGGGGAAAGGTGGTGCTATCACTCCTTGGTGGGGATCTCTGCCACCGGCCATGTAGACTTTAACTCAATCTCCACCCTGGGATGGGGAATTATGGTGCCTCTTCAGATGCAGTATCCTGATTAGGATGGCTGAAAGGTGGATCTGTCTTCTTCCAAACCAGACAGTGGAATTTTAATCCCACCCTGGGATGATCATGCCCCTCCTCTTGGTGCGGTGGGGGTGTGTACCTAATGTTTCTTATTGTATGTTGTCTGGTTTCCCTGTGGGTGTGTTGATGTAAGCCCTTGTGGTGTTCTCTTGGTGTCTCTGCGGCATTTTATGTTTCCTTTGTGGCATTTTCTGTTGCCTTCATGGCATTTTTTGGGACCGTTAGTTGTTCGCTTGCCCACTTACTATGTAAATCACTTATATTTTATTAATATAATGTGTAGTTTGAATAGTAAAATAATTTTATAATACTTTGGTTTAAAATAATATTTGTTCTTTGGTGAGTCATACAGATAAGAATAAATTATTCAACTAAACTTAGTTCTAACTATTCTCAAGTATCTTTAATTATATATTTGATAATATTAAATTGGATATGTGTCTTCAAACTTCACTAGAAATAATTTATCACCTTAATTATATAATTTCATATAATTAAATAAAGATTATAATACTTAAACCTTACTTAATAGATATTTTGATTATAATTAAAATAAAAAATATTGCATATTCTTTTTTGTAAATAGTTTTCATATCTTATTTATAGGTGATAAAGAGAGTATTTCATTTCAAATTAAAAATTATTCAAAAAAAACATTTGAAAAACAAAATACAAATCCTAAAAAAAGTGATTACATAAAACTTTAAGAAAACAAAAATAAAATGATCTACGTAACACATAATTAAATTATTAAACTATTATAATTTACTAAAAGTCAACTTATTGTATTAAGAAACCTAACCCAATGACATTCCTCATCAAAAGGAAAGCCCGACATTACCCCATTTATCCAATTAAAAATTATAACTTACTGTTTGGATAAGAATTTACTCTTCTTTTTCACAATTTTTGATGAGGTTCAAGGATTTTGTGGATTGTCATTTTCCACACAATTTGGTATTATTTCATTTTTGCAATTGCATTTTATTCACTTGTGTAAACATTTCGATGCATTTCATCTATATATATCATTATCTATTAAAGTGTTGTCTCTTCTTTTGAGATATGTTATTATTAGCCAAGCCTAAATGATGCCCCATTTCCATTGAAAAATATTGTTTTAAATTTGTATAGTAAAATAATGAAATGTGTTAAAGTTGTGGATCCTGATTGCAAGTTTTAAAGCGGTAGTTTGGTTTTATTTTTTCTATTTTTTGGGAATAAATCATGGTTTTGGATAAAAATAATATTGTCTTATTAATAGACTGGAGTTGTTATTTTTTATAAGCATGTAATACTTAGGTTACTTGTGGTCGAAACAAACTTTTATAAAGAGGTGCACATGTTATATATATGTGCATGGATTTACTCTTTGTAGTATGAAAAAGATAAAGAATTGTATTGTATTCCTCGGGACTAAATAAAAGAGAAGTGTGACTTGTTTATGGTGGATGTAGCCAAAATTGGGTGAACCACGTTAAATCTTGGGTTTATCTTGTGATTGCATACTTCTTTTATTTATGTTTTAACTTCATTTTATTTCTCATATGTATTTCGATCCTAACAACTTGTATCAGAACAAATTTTTATTTTCACAGATAATGCTCACATGAGAGTTTCTTGTTTGACTGGGAGAAATGTCAGAAGATAGCTTGTTCAGGGTTCTGAAGTTTAACGATCAGAAATTTCAACTATGGAAAATGCAAGTGGATGACAACCTATATCAGAAGGATCTTTATCTACCTTTGAAAGGGAATTCTTCGACGACATCATGTATGAAAGATGAAGAAAGACATGTTCTTGATCTGAAGGCACTGGGAACCATGCAGTTGTTCCTGATAGCGACAGTAGCTTTTAATATTTATAACGAAAAGACAAAGATAGAATTGATGGAAAATTGGGTAATTTATATGAAAAAACCCTCGGCCTCCAATAAGGTATTTCTCATGATTTTTTTTAATATGAATATGTCAGATGGTGATTAAGTAATTGATCATTTGAAGGAATTCAATATGGTTACTAATCAATTAAGCTCTGTAGGATAAAATTTTGATGATGGAGTTAGGGATTTTTTGTTTGTGTTCATTTCCTAAACATTGGAATACTTTGGTTATGGCCATGAGTAATTTTATTTCTGGTTCAAAAACTTTAAATTTTGATGATGTTATTAGTGTGATTCTTAAACAAGAGATGAGAAGAAAAATCATAGCTGAGTCATCTGGTAATGCTTTGAGTGTAGAGAATAGGGGAAGACAGAAGATAAAAGAAAAAAGTTTTGGACACTGTGGTAGGTCTAAGAAGGGAAGATCTAAATCTATAAGCAGGATGGTATGCTTGAATTCTTGAAAAGTAGGACATAAAAAGAAAGATTGTTGGTATTTAAAATCAGGGAAAGATCAACTAAAAGGGAACAAAGAGGCAAATGTATTAGGTTATGGGTTACAAGATGCTCTTATTATTTCATTGGATAATAAATTAGAATCTTCGGTTTTAGATTTTGGTGCTTCATTTCATGCAACTCCTCATAGACAATATTTTCAAGATTATGTTCAATGAAATTTTGGGCATGTATATCTTGGTGATGACAAGCCATGAAAAGGAAGTGTTCAAGTTAAATTACAGAATGATCATAATTGGGTGCTAAAGAATGTCTGGCATGTTCCTAGCCTAAGGAGGGATCTAATTACTACAAGGTAATTAGGTGATGAGGGTTGTATGGATACACTTACATTAGATTCTTGGAAAGTTACCAAGGGTGCTCTTGTGGTTCCAAGAGGTAATAAAATAGGTACTTTGTATTTATTCACTATTATTACTAATCCCTCTTCTATTTTAGCTACTACAAGTATAGACAAAACTCTATGGCATCACATTCTTGGCCATATGAGTGAGAAGAGGATGAAGATTATACATTCACATGGAAAGTTTTTCAGATTTGAAAAACATAGACCTAGACTTTTGTGAGGATTATGTACGTGGGAAACAAAATTGTGTGAGATTTCTCAGGGTTGGATCAACGAAGAAGGAGAACAAGTTACATCTTATTCATACAAATTTTGGGAGACCAACTCAAGTATATTATCTTGGTGGTTCACAGTATTATGTTAATTTTATTGATGATTTTACTAGGAAGGTTTAGGTTTACTGTATAAAGAACAAATATGATGTATTTGATACTTTCAAGAAGTGGAAAGCTTTGGTTGAGAATGAAATAAGTGTGAAGTTGAAGTGTCTCAGATCAGATAATGGTGGAGTGTACTGTAACAATGAATTTAATAATTATTGTTCACAAAATGAAATTCGTAGTGTGATGATAGTTCATAGAACACAACAACGTAATTATGTGTGAGAAAGGATGAACATGACTATCATGGAGCATACAAGGAGCATGAGGTTGCATGTTGTATTTCGCTTACAGTTTTGGGTAGATGTTGAAGATAGTGTTGTTTACTTTCTAAATAGAGGACCTTCAAGTGCTTTAGAAGGTGGAGTACTAGAGGATGCTTGGACTGGTAAGGAGGTAAACTATTCTTTTCTAAAAAAATTTGGTTGTGAAGCTTTTTCTCACATTAATAAAGAGAATGTACTTTCATTGGGTATGACACTAATGATTTTGGATTTCGGTTGTGGAGTGTGGTGGAGAGAAATTCATTAGGAGTAGGGATGTTATTTTTAATGAAAGGGTTATGTATAGGGAACAACTACACGACAAGAAGATGTAAAAGTTGGAGTATATAGTACTTGTTTAGATAAAAGACAGAAAAGTGCTCAAAGGGTTGGAAAATCAACAAGTACAAAAAATACACAAATTTGACATCAATCTTGGAATAATTGGCGTTGATTCAGTAGATCAAAATCAACAAGAAAAATAAGAGCCGGGTAAAAGCACAATAAAATGTCTCACTTTTTGGTATGTTTAGTACCATTATAAACATGAATTTTCAGTTTCATTGATGGTAATAGCCATAAAACTCGTATTCATAAATTTCACAAACTAACGGGTAAGAGTTTAGAATACATATGAATTTTTTTTTAAAAAAATTGCAAAAAAAATGGTCTTTTTCTTAATTTTATTCACACGTTGTTTCTTATGTCATAAAAGAGGAATGACTTCCCCGGGTGGTTTTTTTGAATGAAAATTTATTTTTTCACCATGATGATATATGTTCAAGATTTGAATTTTGAGGTGCTGTCAAATTTTCATATTTTTTCGAATTTATTGTAAAAATATTTTCCCATAAATGGCGTACAAATGGGCAAATAGCTTTTTGAAAGGGACTATACCAAACAAAATAAGGTCTATAAATGCTTAAGAGAAAGGAGCAGAGTAGCTAACAGTTCAAGAGTGAGAACAAAATCAATGTAGCAGAAACAGCTACACAGAAAGACACAAAACAACGGCAAAAAGTAATATTAACAATAAAGAGCAGTAGAAGTATCCATTTCTTGGCCGCTTGATCATACTGATCTTGACTTTTTTCCAAGCTTGAGAACGCGGTCATTTGAGCAGCATCCATTTATCGAAATGGTTCTCTTGCTCTCTTTATCATTGCCCCAAAGCGCTAAGACCGCTTAGATAAACACTTTGGACATGACCCACGATAAACATGGCCCTAAAGGCTTTGTAGTCATGTCTGGTCTTAGCCTTCCCAAGGCGGGAGTCTTAGAAATATGTCATCAATCTGACTATTGTCATTGCTTTTTTTGCCTTTTTGCTTAGCAAGGTTTTTGACCTCAACCTTCAGCAATGGGCCTCCAATTTCTTATTATCCATCTGAGCCTCCCGGGGACTGACTTCTAATGAAGATCACGAGCAATGGAAAGGTTCATCCCCCACAGCAGAATGGCATACAATTGTTTATGCCAAGATTTATATCGAAATTTGAATTATGAAAGAAGATTTCAATAAATAGCATTTTAATTTTTTCAATTTTTTTAAATATTTTTTGCTACAAATTGGGTTGATTGTGTAAATCGATTGTAAAATACCATATGTTAATATAAAAAATAAATAGAAAACATATTTTTAAAAAATGAAAATTATATTTTTAGAAAGCTAATAAAATTTTGTATTTTGTGTTAAAATTTTGTAATTTTATTCATTCGTTGTGGCACCTAAGTGGCAATGATAAAATTATCCTCCAAATTCGCCAAAATTGCCACATAGATATAGGGGGGTTCGCGCAAATGGGTTTTAATGGGGTTTGAACCCCCCTTCGCCCGAACCCCCCTAGAAACTATATAAATATCTATATTTAACTCTTTGCCACCAAAATTATTTGAATTCGAGGGGTTCGCGCGAAAATCGATTTCCGATCCCGCCCATTGTTGAATGAATTACCCAGCCATGAATTCCATAAAATCTTGTGATTCATTCTACTAGGGTAAGTAGACCTCCTGCAAGATTATCTTTCTATGGAATTTACTATTGTTTATTGACGGATGGTGGAGAACCAAATTTTTTTAAAGAAGAAATACAGGTAGAAACACGGAAAAAGTGGGAGCATTATATGGATAAGGAGATGAACTCATTGAAACACAACCAAACTTATAATTTGGTTCAGTTTCCTCCATGAAAGAGAGCATTGCAGAATAAGTGGTTTATAGGTTGAATGAAGAAGGTGGAAAAGAGAGGTACATGGCAAGACTTGTTATGAAGGGATTTGCACAAGAAAAGGTATAGAATTTGATGAAATTTTTTGTTCTGTTGTTAAAATGACTTTCGTTAGAACTGTTTTAAGTTTGGTAGAGGTGGAAAATTTGCATTTTGAATAATTAGATGTAAAGACTTTTTTTCTTCATGGTGACTTTGAAAGTAGCAAAAAGGATATAAAGTTAGGGGGATGGAGAAATTTGGTGTGCAAAAATTGAAGAAGAGCTTGTATGATCTTAAGTGAGATCCAAGACAATGGTATTTGAGGTTTGATAGGTTCATGATAGAACAAGGTTACTCTAGATGTCATTATGATCATTGTGTTTATTTTAAGAGACTAGATAATGACACCTATATTATAGTTTTGCTATATGTGGATGACGCAAATGTGGTAGGGTCAAACATGCAGGATATAAATGAGCTAAAGAGATAATTAGCCAATACATTTTCCATGAAGGATTTAGGTGCAACATAAAATATTCTTGGTGCGAGAATCAATAGAGACAAAAAGAGTAAAATATTGAATTTGTCTCAAGAAGAGTATGTGAATAGGGTGTTCGACATGTTTAGGATTCAAGATGCAAAAACGGTGAGTACACCATTAGTAGGGCACTTCAAGTTGTGTAAATTACAGTGTCCTAAAACATACATGAAGAGATTGCATATATCTCCAGAGTTCCATACGGTTCAACACTTGATTGTTTGATATATGTATGGTATGCACAAGACTAGACATTGCCCATGTAGTAGGATTTGTCAGCAGATACATGAGTAATCAAGGAAAGAAGCACTGGAATGCAGTCTAGTGGATTCTTAGATACTTGAGAAGGATCAGTAGAATACAATTGTGCTATGGAGGGTCAGATGTTTCATTACATGGATATATTGATGTAGACATGGCTAGATATTTGGATGGTAGGAGGAGCACCACATGTTATGTATTCATTGTTGGTGGCATGACAACAAGTTGGATTTTTAAACTGTAGAAGATTATTGTGTTGTCTACTACAAAGGCATAATATGTTGTTGTTACAAAAGCAAGTAAGGACATGATCTGTATGCAGTGGTTCATGGAAGAGTTGGGAAAGAAGCAAGAAGATTACAGGTTATTCAATGATATCCAGAGAGCAATTCATCTTTCAAAGAATTAGTACTCAACATTCCATTTGACAACCAAACATTTACAACTCAGGTATCACTTTATTATATCAATTTTGGAGGATATTGGACAACTAAAGTGGGAGAAGATACATACAAGTCAGAAGCCTGCTGATATGTTGAAAAAGGCGGTAAAAAAAGAGAAGATGGATGGTTGTTCAACTTCGGTAGGTCTTCAGGACTGAATAAAAGAGAAATCTGGCTTGTTTCTGGTGAATGTGGCCCAAACACCTAGTGAAAAGATCACGTGAATTCTTGGATTTACCTAAGTGTTTCTAGGGGAAACAACTCTCCTTGAGAATAGGAAATCAATTTCGTTTCCTATTCTGCATTCGTAATTTACCCTTGTCCCTTGGTGTAAAATTCTAAGTGTGTATTTTCATCTTTGCTGATTCTGAGACAATATGAATTTTCCAGTGAAAAAGCTAAATGTTCCCCTTTAATCTTGTTTGAGGGACAGTTATATTTCTGATTTCAAAAATTATAGTATAAAATATTTGGTACTAAGTTATCTACGTAACCAGTTGAAACAATATCGAGGAGGTAAATTAAAATCACTAACTTAAAATTTTAACCTTAGAAAAAAAGGGCTATAAACGATAGTAATATGTGTGGCTATATCAAACTATATGTCAAATATGTATCTACTTTAAAATTTTATTCATATTTTATTCACCGCACAACAACTTAGAATTGGAATGGTTATTTACATTTAAAAACTATCATGGTAAAAATAATGTGCTTGACGGAGATACTATGTTTTAACTACCATTATTTTGTCATTATAAGTGAATACATATGTTTTAGAGCAATAGTTCTTTGGAGAACCAGTCAAACTAGCATGTCTTAATAAACTACATGACCTGAACTACCCATATTACCTTCCTAACCGTTATAGGAGACATCTTACTAAAGGCTTATACAATAGTTTTTATAGAGACATATACCTGACATATATCACCTTACCGCAACCTATATATGTAGCAAACTAAATAAACGTGTAAATGCTTTTCTCATGGGACGGTTGTAAACCAGGGAAGTGATTTATGTTGGAGTTATCATGTACAATCTATAATGTCTTTTACAAGTGTTATTTATTTATTTGTGAAGTGTGCAGTAGTTTATAGCACTTTTGAGTCTTACATGCTATGTAAAATAATTTAAAATATTAGTTAAATGTTTTCGTTATATTTATAACAGAAAATGGATATAATTTGATGAATATTTGGTAATAGACTATAAATGTACTTTATTAAGTAGGTAGTTGATAGCCATTTTAACATATGGAGATGTTTAAAATATATTAGGAGTCTATTTTAAAACAGGAGAAACGATCGAAGTAATGAAGATCTTGTCAATTGAGGTTATTAATATCTAAGTCAGTCATAATGACTTGCTTTCGAATGATCAAAATGGATTTTTTCTTCTTCTTTCTCGATTCTATTTAGAAAATCAATTTGTCGCGTTGAATTCAACCGAAGCTTTGGATAGTAGTTGTTACTTTTTTAAAAATGCTAATATGTCATTTAGTTTCATGTCGGAAAGTCTTTGTCATGATTGAGCAATTTTTATGAATGTAGATTAGTGTCGTTTTGTAGTCATGATTGTTTGTCGATTAGATCGTCCCAATTTAGTCATGTGGCCCTTTTCAAAAGTGCAGGGGAAAACGCAATAGTTTTACAATCAGTGCGTATACAAAGCCCTTTATTGATGTCCTTGTCTATGAGTTGCATTAGATGTCCTGTAAGCAAGTGATCCACTTCCCTTCGACACTTTTGAGATTGATCATGATACTGCTGACTATATTATGGACATTATTATAGTTTTGATTTAGTATGGTGTTAGATGTCAGATCATGGATTATTGTTGACTCTGATTCATATATGATGCATGATGATTGTTAGAGACATTTTATATAGATGTTGACATGTTGTTGGACATGGTTATCTATATATATATCTATGGATGTTGTTAGGACATGTGATATTTGGATATATTGAGCAGATCGAGAAAATTGAATTTAAAATTGATGATTATATAGTTGCTGATGAAATTGTAAGTGATATTTTTGATTTTCTTGATGTTGTTGTGATTCATATATATATTTATGATTTTGAAATATGGAAATTATATTCATTTAGATGTTCTGATATGGCCATATATATATATATAGGGGGATTGGATGTTGTTAGGACCATTGTGATATTTGGATATATTGAGTAGACCGAGAAAATTGAATTTAAAATTGATGATTATATAGTTGCTGATGAAATTGTAAGTGATATTGTTGATTTGTAAGTGATATTGTTGATTTTCTGGATGTTGTTGTGATTCATATATATATTGATGATTTTGAAATTATATTATATTCATTTGGATGTTCTGATATGGCCATGAGGCCGAAGGGGTATTTGTATTGTGTAGGTTAAAAATATCACAACAAACATCGGGGGATTGGAGACCAACCACATTGGAATTCTAGATGAATTCAACAAGGTCACCATGGCAACTTGTATTTGTTTGTGTGTGTTTGATTGTGTTAGGGATTCCCATGGGGGGGATCACCTTTAAATGTGACCAAGGGTTATGTGTATTTATTTATTTGGTTCCTTTTTATTGATGTTTGTATGTGTTTATTAAGTGATGTGTTTACCCCCTTTCATTATTTATTAATTGTGGTGAATTAATGTGAGTAATCATATTGTTATGAATTAATTAATCAAAATGGGTCATGAGAATGCAATTAATAGAGTTGTTGGCTCTTGGATCAAGTGTTGTAAGTAATGTGTAAGGGATATGTAAGTTTATTTTGGAGTAAGAAACACTCCACCTTCTTGAAATTCAATTTGTTCCTTGGAAGCTGATTTTGGAGACTTGTGGGACAAGTTAAACTTGTCCCATGCCTCTTAAATTTATTTACCAACCTTGCCTATAGTTGGAGGGTTAAATTTAGACCTTCTTTGTGCATTTTTGTAAGTCAAGCTGAATGTTTTTATTGCACTTTCTTACATGCTTTTAATGTCAGTCCTTTGGGGTGTGGGCTTGTTTTGGAGTGTGTAAGTAATCTGTCATATTATTCACCCACCCATTTATTATGCATTGGAGAATGAAGTTGACTTTTGGGGTTGGGGTTGAGGATGTGTGATGTGGCATCCTACATGGATCCACCTCATCCTCTTCCCTTCCCTCTTCTATAAAATTTGAATTCCTTGCCTTGTTTTGGGTTGCTTCACCTTGTAGACTTCATTCTTGGGAAAATTCCTTGCTATTTTGGGAGCTCTTGTTGTTGGAGAAGTTTTTTGTTGCATGCTTGTTGTTTGGTGGATTTTTGGATTGTTTGTTTGGAAACAACTGTTGTTTGGAACTTGGGAAACTCCATCATGGAGAGGTAAGAGCTTGGCTCTTGAAATGCTCTTTTTTTATGAATGTAAATGTTATTGTGTGAATGTTTTGGCATGTTTGTGGGTTGTTGGGTAGATGGCCTAGGTATGGTGTAGGAGAAGACTATGGGGTTCATTTTGTGGGAGGCACAAGTGTTTTGGGGAGGTATAAGTGTGGAGGGAGTTGGGATTTGGGTTCCACCTTACAAAGAAATAGCTTGCATTTCTTTACTCATTATGGGGTGCCATAAGAGGTTGGGGAGGCATAAGGAAATGTGAGGAATAAGGGGTACTTGGGGGAGGCATAAGGAATGTCAGGGTTTTGATATACTATATTTTGGCAGTTTGTAATTCAGGTGGTGATACCCATTTTCCCTTTTGGGAGGCATAAGAAGCATCCCCCATAGTTTCTTTCTCCTTTGGCTTGCTTGATGAAGCCTCAGTAATGTTTGTCATGCTTTAATGTAGTTGTAAACTACATTCTATTTTGGACTGTGTTTTATTGTGAAAATGTTGCTTGAGTGTTTGTGGAAGCCTGTTGTTGCCATGAGTTGGATCACATCTCTTATTGCTTTGTGGTTGGGGCTCGGGGGCCAATGAAGAAGGATGGCTTCTCCTTTTCATTGGATGTCTTGGTTGGGTGGAGAGCATTTCCTTTCCCCTGCTCTTGTGGTGATCAAATTAGAAGAATGAGAAATCTGCATGTTGCTGTTCTGGAGCTGAGAAAAAGACAAGTTTGACAGTCCTTGTTGAGATTATTCTTATTGTAACCCCTTCCCACTTTGAAGTGGATGACCTTGTACATTATTTGTGATGGAAAGATGTGTTGTATTGGCTATGAAAGTTGTAAATTGAATTGTGAAAGAGATATACTCTGTTCTCTATTTTTGAATAAATGTGGAAGAAATTGTATTATGTATATTGTAATTGAGGAAGAAGACAAAGTTATGACAGTCCCTTGCGAAACTACTTTTGTAAACCATTTCCCCACTTGATGTGGATGACAATTTAATATACATTTTGTGCTGAAGAGTTACTATGTTTTGGAAATGAAATCCCCTTTGAATGTGAAATAAATATACTCAGTATTCTATTTGTAAAAAGGAATGTAATGTGAAGGAGTTGTGATTGTAAAGTTGTATTTGATAAAAAAAAAAGAGAAAGCTGTAAAAGAAATCTTTTCAATCGAATAGATGTTGTTTTACCTTATACAATGAAGTTATTATTGTTTGAAATCTTCTTTGAAAATGTTGTACAACTCTTTGTTCAAATGTGGAAAATGTATTCAGAATTATTGCATCCTCTGTGTTTGAAAAGCACATTTTTTTGGAAAGGAAATAGAAATTGCTTTCTTGTTTCTACATTTTTATTGAAGGAAATAGAACATTGTAATATTGGATTAGAATGAAATCATATTTTAAAGTTTGGTAAAGGTAATGGATCAATTCGAGTTGGAAGTTGTAGAGCTCGGTTAGATGATTTTTCAAACTGGCAAATAATTATCAGAAAATGTACAGAATGACCCTGCAGACTAGGAAAGACATTTGAAACATTAATACAAGCTAAGAAAGATCAAAACGATCCCAAACAAACTATAATACTTAAGAAATTTTCATAGAACCTTTCAAAATCGAGCTCAAACAATTTCTTAGTCGTTTTTGCTGTTAAATTGGGGAAATTCGAATTGATCTTCAATCAAACAATTTAATCCTTGAAATCTATCCTAAATTCTTCCAAGTGAAATCCTCCATGTCTGTTTGGCATGTTGAGAAAGAATAAATGGTGGATTTGAACAAATAATTGATAAGTTAAAAATACCAGTTCACTTTCTAAGTGACAGAAAGACTTTTTCTCAAAATTGACCCCTTAAACTTTATCAAAATTAAAAATTAATGATTCTTGTGCAAAGAGGACTTCGAGATATTTCCAAAAAGTCCTTGTTTTCCCAAAACTGAGTTCTCTATCAAAAGTTATGGCCTTCTGAAGTTTTTCTTCATTTGGCGTCATAAATAATCCTAACTATTAAAAAAAAAAAAAAAAACCTTAATTTTCCCTTAGTGCTTTTTGGTCAAAAATGACAAAGGAACAAATTTCCCAGCCACTCCTCTAACTCGCAGGCCTTACTTTTTGTCAAAAATCACCTAAGTCTGAAAAAGAAATTTTGGGAAAATTTCCCCCGCGGACCTGCCGCCCCGCTTTTGCCTTTTGTCGTCTTTCGCGGACCCACAAAATCAAACTTAACCTTTTAAAAATTTGGGAATTTTTTCTAAGTTTCCTCCACCTCCCCGCCGGCCCGCAGCCAATCAGGTGTTGCCACGTGGCATCACGAGGTGTCGGCGGAGGAGTGGGTTCCTTTTTTCCTTTTGCGTTTCGGAAAATTTTAGAAAAATTTCCTAAAATTCCCCCGCCGTCCCGCCTACCCGCAGCCAATGGATGGCTGACACATGTCTTCACGATGCATCGGTGGAGGCGCAGAGATTCTCAAACCTTTAAACTTTTTTCTTTAAAAATTCAAATTATCTAAGTTTGCCCCGCCAGCCCACTCCCCTGCTTGGAAATTGGGACTGACACGTGGCATCTCTACGTGCCGGTGGAGGAGCGGGTAATTTTCAACCCTTTCACCCTTTCAAAAAATAAATATAATAAGGAAAAAATTAAATTTTACCTCCGGCAACCCGCCTTCCGCCTAGGCAGAGATTTTGGACACGTGTCCTTAACAGACCCCTAGTTCAAAATTTTCCTTTTAGGTGCGATGCCCCACCACTGGCATAAAATGCATGTGGAGGTGAATTACGTTTTTTGCCCAAGAGCCCTAAGGGAAATTTTTCTTCCCTAGGCCTGCAGGCCCTACCTTTGGGAAAAATTTTCCTCCCATGGTCTGTTGGCCCATAACTTCAGAAATATGAGGAGTTAGGAGGACTTCTTTATATCATTGGAAAGGTGAGGAAATTTCCTATACAATGGCAATGTTTTAAGGAATTTTTTAGAGCATTAAATATGAGAAAAATAAAATTGAATCCTTAACCAAGTTTTGGGAGTGGGTAAGTAAGAATTTACTCTAATGATTTTAAATATGTATTCTTTTCCTTCACTGTAATTAAACCTTGCTCTTGTCTTATATCTTGTGGAATTAAATACCTTTGGTATTTAATTGTTTTGGTTCCTTAACCCTAAAATTGTAATTAGAGAATATTTAGCTAAAATATCAATGTAATCAGTGATTAAACTAATCCCTAAGGAGATTTGAGCTAGGTGTGGACTTATTACACTTGTTGCTTTATAATGTGGAATTAGTAATTATTATAATGGGAAAAGTTATCAGTGGAATTTAATTGTCCTTGAGACTATGGTTGTTAACACTTTTCAACAATAACAAAATTATTCCATAATGTTGTAACTAAACCTAGGTTGTTCATGGGTCTCAAGTGGGAGATTCTACGTTTTTCTTTAAACCATTATGACAATAAATTTATTGTTGTTATTTCAATCTAATTCTAAATAGAATTAGTATTATGCCAAGATCAAAAAATAATATGAACTCTTAATATTTTTAAGTTGTTAAGTCATCTCATTCTAAATGTTCACCTTTCATGTTCATGTTAACCCTACTCGGACCTTACATCCAATATCACACTAATATATTATAATGTTTTAGTCCAATAATTTATGCTTATAAAGGTTTTACTAGGAGTATTAATTTAAATAATATAATAATAATAATTTAATTACGATATAGGCGTGGGTTCCATTTGGCCACCGAAATGAACTCATGCCATATTTTTTTTAGATAAATGGTAAAAGGTGGATTTTCTTGATGAGATCCTACCAAGATTATAAATATATGTTTTAGCGTGCACACACACATATATGTGTGTGTACGTGTGTGGCCGTGTGAACATATATATACACACAAAAATAATTCCAATGCTTTATCAAAAAATTTAATGATTTTAAAAATATCTATTTTTTGTAAATTTATTTTAAAGATTTTACTTTTTTAGCTCTTTGTTCAAAAAAGGGAAAAAAATAGCATGATGTGTGTGTGTGTTTGGGGGGGCCGGGGGGGTGGGGGGGTGTTAGACGAAGAGAATTTTATATTTCTAACACTCCCCTTATACTTCACTTACAAATGATCAAGGATGATCAACCTTTCTCTTAAATATTCAAAAAATCTCTTTAGCCAAAATGGATTTGTAGAAACATTCGCAACTTTACGTTTAGGCAAGAAATATATATATGTATATATGTGTGTGTGTGTGTCACACACACACACATATATATACATAAATATATATATTCGTGCCAAACGTAAGTTCGAAGCGTGCTTAAAAATAATGGTGACTCTGCCCCCTATTTGCAGGTTGTCGGCTCCTCTCCATAGGTGTTATTACAAAAGGTATTTACTTAAAACATGTATTCCTCTAGTCGGGCACTTTTTTTTTGTTTTTGTCAAAGGTAAAGGCTATGTAGGAGCGCTGGATGGTGGTGCTATGTTTTTCCTTGGCAAGGAAAACATGGTCATTGTGGAAATAGAGAGGGCGACCAAAGCTCTACTTGTGGCTACTTCTAGCATGGGTCCGCTCAATGGTAGATCTGGTGGCAAGATTTATTTAGAGTCTACTAAGCCTTATCACCTCCTTTAAAAACCTATGATTTTTTCCAATATTTCTCCTTCGATATATTTTTTCTCGTAGGTTCTCAAATAAGAATATTTTTATAAGAAAAATGGGGTTATCTCCAGATTCAACAATATTTTTATGAGACTGGACATTATATAATTAATATGATATAAATTTATAAAGATACCTAAATATTTAAAGTAAAATTGACATTTAACACACATCTAGAGGCTTTCTCATTATTATCTTTGATAAAATCCTTGATAAAGAGGTGAAATTTAAATAATTATATGGACTTATGCCAGTCTCACTTATTGCTATATGAAACTGTGGTATCTACTACATATATAATCCCATGACATATATACTTAAAACTATTTAAACTGTTTAAAACCTGCATGGAATTACGGAAAATTATAGATATGCCTCTATAATTTTGGAGTGAAAATTTTATGTATATAGTTATGTAATAGCTGATACAAATTGCATAAATATGTATATTTCTATTGATCTGAAGGCATATTCATGTGATTTTACCACATATGCATGTTTCCTAGTTGATATGAATACATCATTTGATTTTCTGGCCTCTATTGATCTCATTGCGGAAAATCGTATCCAGACTCAAAATCTATATTTTGAAGGTTTCCCTTTGAGATGTAGAACATATATATATAAACATTGGTTCTAGCATGCTAGCTATATATGATAGTATATAAACATATACTAGCATACTACCATACTAGCAATAACATATTCTATAGATTATTTAAGAACGGTTAATATTTACCCCACTGGAAATTAAAAATAAATAGAAACTGGAAATAGTCATTCAAAGGGTTGAATGAAAAAAAAAACTTATGAATGAAAAAGGGTCTAATAAATAAAAATTAGAGATTACTACTTCCCCTACTCTTAAATAGGTAAGGCAACCCAAAAATATAATTAAAATTGATAGGACAATATTTCCTTTCCTCATTTTCCTTGTGAGGATAAGGTGAATTTTTAAATTATCGAAAAATCTAGTTCATATATCTAACCATAATTAGAATTTAAAATTAAGAAATCACTAATGTGGGAAAAAAGAAGAATAGGGAAACTTATTAAAAATCCCCTTAGAAGATTGATTTTAAGGTTAAAAAAACATGAAAATGAGTCTTAGGGAAAAGCTTGTCAAAAATCATTTTAATTTTTGTTTGGTTCGATTTTTTTCTTGGTTAAAAAATATGTTGTCTGATTATATTTTTAAAATTTCATAGAGGTAACTTCTCTCAATAAAAATCATCGCTATATCTTAATAAATCAATTAAAATGATTTTAAAACATGTTGTAAATAAAGGGTGCAGAAACATTAATCAACAGAACGATTAACATTATCTAAATAATAAGTTGATTAATAATAACATTGTAACTATATAACAAGTTGAATTTTAGTTAATTTTCCCATCTACACATTATAAAATTTTTTGAAATAAAAATCCAAATTTAGAATTAAATCCAAGCACTTAGATTTGTTTTAATTCTAACAATGGATCTTATTTATTCCTTTAAATCATAATCTTTCATTTCATTTCATTATATCTAAAAAATTTTCTTTTAGTTAATCAATGAAAATTTAAATAGGATTGTAATATAAAGTAAATGAAGGAGGAGAATAAATAACATGGATTTAAATGGAACTCCTCCACCAAGCCCATAGATCCAATCACTTTTCTATGTTTGTGATATCTTTTATTTTATTTATTTTTCAAAAAGAAGCGGAATTAAATCCAAAAATCTGATTTAAAAGTTTTTTTCTCTATAAATCCCATCTTAACACAATGGGTTTAATAATATATTAATTGGTCGATATATATACATGAAAAAATAAAAATACAGAAGAAATAGGAAAAAGGCTATGATGTGTAAATGGGGGCAAGTAGGGAAATAGAAACATTGATTTTAAAACCAAATTTTTTCATGTCAAGGGTTAAAAATGCTAAACTTGTTATCCAGAATGTGTGTAAAAAATGTACATTTTCACACACACACAAATTTAATAATATGAAATGGGGGTGGAAACAAAAACTTTTGCAGGTCTTATGAGGGACAACACGACTTCATATGCGTGATAGGTATACGATCGGGTTAAAATATGAATATATGTGTAAAAAAAAAAAAGAAATAAAAAGATTTACAAAAAAATTCATTTAATAAAATCAATTACAATTTCATAAAATTTTACAATTGCAAAAAGAAATCCCTAAAATATATTAGATTAAAAAATTAGAAATATAAAAAAAAACAAAAACAAAAACAAAAAGAAGTGAATAAAAATTGACAAAAAAAAAAATTGCAATTAAAACTTACATAAAAATAAATACAATAAAATTGAAAAATTAATATAAATTAAAAAATAAGCGATTTTTAAAAATTAAAATAAATAAAAACCAAAAAATAAATTCAAATTTGAAATTAATTAAAAATAATAAATAAATAAATTAAAAAACAAAATAAATAAACAAAAATAATAATTGATTGGAAAATTGATCCTTATGCAAACATTTTATTTTTACCTAGTCCTCTTGAGTTCATTTGATTATATTCTTCCACTCATATATCATGAAATTGTTTTTCCCTACTTGTGAATGCAAATATTTTGTATTTCTTATTATCTATAAACTTATATTCAATCGATGCATTATGTAAGACATTATTTCCATAAAATACGTCAAACTTATGAAAAGTCTCTTACATAATGTATTCAGATAGTTTCTCTTACCTCTTGTAATTTGAAAATAGATATAAAGGGTGTAGGTACTTGGGCCTTACTATAAGTTAGTTAATCAGTAGATAGAGGGTCAAGAGAAGTATTTTATTTTTAACATCTTAAAGCTCTTAAATTATTAAATGGCATACTTGGATTTATGAAAGAAAATTTATATTATTTAACCTACCTTAATGCCAAACTCTTAAACTCTGTATAAAGAAAATTATTATAATCATGGAAGCAACATATGTCCTCTCAAACTCTTTCATTGCTGATTTGAAAAAGTTGACGGAAAAAATTCTTTGAATCTCAATTCATCAACATACAATAATAATTTCAATTTGATCATTCACCTTAATATATAGAGTTGGCTTATTTCTTATCCTATTGAAATTATCATTAAAAACGAATAAGTTATGAAACTATACCAGACTCTTAGTGTTATCTTAAGACCATAAAAGTTATTCAATTTATAAAAAAATTCCTTATGGCCGTAAATTATATCATAACCTTGTGGTTGTTACAAATATGCTTCTTCGAACAATCCATTACAGACACTCCCTTGTGTCTATATTATAAAATTTCCACATGATATGACCTAGAATTTTTTAAAATTATCCGATTGTATCAAACTTGGTACAAGTCCTAAAATATGATTAAAATGAATTCGAACCTAGTTTTCATACCCCTTTTGTAACCAATCTGTCTTTATACTTGTCAATACTTTGATATGCACTAACCTTCTTTAATTTAAAGCCTGATTTATTAAAAAAATGTCCTTTCTTTATGTAAAATTTACTTTATGCTAATCTTGATGTCTGTTGCATCAACCTCTTCATCCATAGCTTTCTACCGATTCTAATTTGTATGTACTTTAAAATATACGAGATTAATTAAAGTGAATAATGTGAAACTAACAAACTCACTATTTAATTAATTTTCTTATATTTCTTTCTAACATATTCTCTTGAAATGCCTCTAGAGTGATACCTTGTCAAAGATATTGTTTTATATCGTGGAGATGTTATTACAGTAATATATATTTGAAGTGAGTTGCCGTAAACTCCATCTCAGTAAAACTTATGGTAATGTTGGCTATGAAACTATTACTGAGTTCCCTCATAGGAAACATTTTATTGGAGACTAATTAGCATGTGTACCATCTCGGGACATTGTTATTATGAATTAATTGAGATAATAATAGGGTGAGATATTGTGATGTACTTAATGTCTTGTTTTATTTTGTTAGATAATTATCAATTGAAATAACTGTACGTACCCAAAATTGTAGGGTACTGCACCGCCGGAACAACGTTACACGTGCCCCAATGATGATACAGGTCTCCTCGCAAGGTGTTCGGGATCTAGAAAAGCTCTCCAAGTATGCGTTAACATCCCGCATGCCCCGCTTAGCCCCTGCGTGCTTTGCTTTTTCCTTCCCCCTCTTTTCCTTTGCTTTTTGGTCTTCAGTGACGAAACCGCCACCCTGCCTGGGCGGCGGTCTCGTGACCGCCGCCCAGGCAGGGCGGCGGTCCTGTAACCGCCGCCCTGCTCAGGGCGGCGGTCCTTCACGCATTTTTCCAGAATGTTCTTTTAACGTGACTCACGTAAAAATTCAACGTTTACCAGCTTTTTTCACCGCCTTTGCTTGTATTTATGATTCTGGTTCCCTGGAATAGTGTTTTTGCATTGTTTATGGTTTAAGAGATCAAATTGGTTTTCACCTTTGGGTAAATGGGAATTCTATAAATAGCTGGCTTGTGCTCAAGCAAATGGCCCCTCAAATTTGCCTCTCAATTTCTCATTGCAATAGCTTAGTCTTTCAATTTTGCTTAGGATTCATAGTTTTATTTGTTGCATGCATAGTTAGTGTTGTCTTGCTGTTAGGAAGCCACATAATCTTCTTGTGCTAGTGTTGTTACTGTTTCATGCAATCAATTGGAGTAGGATAGTTTAATTTTCAGTAGGAAGCCATTAAAGTTGTAGGTTTTGTTCGTCAAAAAGGATAGTTTCAGGTTCTGGATGTTTTATGTTGCATGACTCGCAATAAATCCCGCTAGGAATTGCATAAGCCAAGCTCTGTTCTCTTGCGCTATCCCTCTCCTACTCGCATTGTATTCAGTCTGCATCCTAAGCTGCCATTATTTCGATACCAACTTCTGTTGATGCTAACATCACACGCTTTTCTGGATTCACGTGAGCACGAAGGAACGAGGAGATCACACTGAGGGGACAAAGCCACACACAACCGGATTCGCCACTGTTCTGCAAAATCCAGGTTCAAGCTTTCAAAGTTCTAGTTAAAACATATCAAATAGAGTAGTCAATCATTTCATTTCAGTTAATCTCACTTTCGATATTGCCAGGGAAGCTGTGGGGATTGATAGTTTCTGAGAAACTATGATTCACTCCTCACTTCTGAGGTAGGATCGAGAGTCTTTCAAATAGATTAGATCAGTTATCTGGTTATTTAGAATAGATTTACAACTGCACAGGCAAGTAGCTATACTCGGCTGCTTTGTTTGTTTTAATTTCGTTATTAGTTTAGTTGTCAATTTCTAGATATATTAGATAATTGCTCTTTTAAATTCTGTTTAGTAGTTTATCAATAAAATCAGATTTAGGAATATACATAGATATATCTTGCGTAGTTAATTTATTCTGTCATTAGTTAGACTTATATCATTTCCTTTTTGCATGACAATCACGGGACCTAGAGAGCCCAGAGAATACGTATTCGAGCCAATCGTGCCTCAACCCAATCTTGTTACAAAATAACTAATATAGATCAAAATCTTAGAATCCAAGTCTTCCAAACAACAACAGACTTACAACAGATCAGTTCACAGTTAAGAGGGTTAAACATTGAAGACGACCAAGCACACACGTTTTGGTCAAACCAGCCAAACTACAGATTACCCTAGATAAATATCCACATGACTGTAGAAGGGCTTGAAAGAGAGAAAACGTTCGGTTGTGACCCTTTGGTCCCACAGCCAGACGCAGGAGACATTCTCACTGACATAGACACTAGCTTAAGAATTCAGGTTGCCAGAACACCTGTAAGGTACTCTGAGAAGATTGCACAACTTGTAGTTCTAAATATAGAGGCCGAAAAGGCATACGACTACTGGATACTAGGGATTAGAGATTGATTCCTCATATGACCATAGCAGGTCCACAACAACCAAGAATCTACGGTTGTGATCCACAAATCCCACAACCCAACGAGTCCACAGGTCAATCCGACGTTGATGCTGGCTTACGCACATTAGTATTTAGATCCACTCCACTTCCACCAACCATTATCACACAGTTATCCTTGTTAGACATAGCAGCTAACGAAGCTAAGGATTTTTGGACTAGACCAGAGAATCACCCGTAGAATCCACTATATATCCATCATCCATTTTATGACCCTATCTGGAGATATACACGAAAAAATCCCAGGTCATTTTCCCCGTATCCCACAACCTATAGACCGATTACGCCAGAGCTCGACATTGATTGGAGCCTTCGAGCAGTCATCCTCGCCGGCCGATCTATCACACCAGTTCAGGTTAGGAGGGCCTTCTTTGCCTTAGATTCATAGATTCCATTAGTGCGTGTCGAAGATATAAGATTGGATAACTAGTTTGCATATACCCCACGTATATTCCATCCCCACCGGCTGTCTCGGCACGACCTCGGGAGGTCGGGTACGAGGAAGAGTTACTTGTAGATTCCCATGCTCGCTTGTCACTTTTCCATCGTATAACAAAATTGGTGAACCCAATTGAAACAAACAACGTTTTCATCTTTTCCACCTCATTAGCCTTCACATCAGCTTCACCAACAAAATTGGTGAACCTATTGAAAGGAACAGTTGCTTCACTCTCACCTTTTCCCTTTTAGTGTTTCATCTTCTTTCATCCACCTTCATCTTTCCCATTATTCTGGGTATTCATATACCCCCCGAATATGTCAGGATTCGATGCATATGGCAGACCTCTCCTGGGTCTTGAAGCATACTACGATCAACTGAATAGACAACCATCACCCTCGCTCTCAGCATGGGGTGACAACTATTCAACTAACCAATTGTCAACACAAACTCCACCTCAAAGGACTAGATATAGTTCTTCTTTCCAAATAGAGGAGTTGGATCAGCTCACTCAAACGCCACAACCAGAGCCTTCAGGCTCGAACAACATGACGCTTACTGGAGAATCTGGTTCATCTCCTCAGGTGTTGCTTAGACCACAAATTAGTAGACAATCAGATCCATACCTATTTTTAGATGATGAACATTTAGTGCGTTATGCCAGGAATGAACAACGCTCTCAGAGTATGTACCCACCTATAGGAAGTTTACAAACACAACCCGAGGTCTCTTTTCAAGAAAACACCTCCATGCCACTACCTATAGGAAATGCCCTTGGGGAAACTTGGCAGGGCAACGATCAGTTCATAGCAGGGTATCACATGCCTATACAACCTCAGAATATACAACAAATGCCACTAAGGAAAAATACTGTGACTTCACCAAATGAAGTCATTTCAACTTTAGTAGAAAAAGTTAGAGGGTTAGAACTTGCTCAAGCAAGTCAAAATTCTCAATTCATGCAGGTAGGAAATTCCAATCCTCCACATCATCCTAGCCAAGTAGACCTCCTCACAGGAATAGGCATGTTGGGCATGCCTCCTCAGTATTCACAACAAATCCCAACTATAACCACCATTTCTAACACCGTTCCGGTGGAGAATATGATACCTCCCGGTCTAGTACAAAATAATCCATTCCTAGGCAATACTCCTTCATACTTAAACATGTATTCCAAATCACCACAAGGAGATATGTTCTCCTCTCCCGGCATGTTTTCTCAACCACAGGGATTTCCTTATACCCCTGCAAATGCATACGCTACGCCATATCAACAACCCATTCCACCTCCACCCCCTCAGCAGGCACCATCAATGGTCGAAACCTATGCGATAGGGACTTATTCAGAATATTTGAAAGAGCCCTTAGACTTCACCATACGAAGCATCATGCTTCCAAGACCTCTTCCCGATTTTCCCAAATACAAAGGGGAGGGAGACCCGAATGCACATATCAAGGCCTATGCCACAGCCATTCGAGAGCTGCTCCCTTGGGATGGGGTTGTTGCCAAAATATTCCCCAAAACCTTAGAGGGCATCACCCTCGATTGGTATTATAGAATACCTGAAGCTTCCATCCATTCATTTAAACAACTCATTTCAGAGTTCATCAAGGCATTTGACATGAACAAACTGTTGAGAACAGGAATCAGGGAATTCTTGCACATTAAGCAAGAACACAATGAATTTGTTGCTCACTTCATCCAAAGATGGCGTACAGTCCTTTATTCTTCGGCTAGTGCTCCAAACATGGACCAAATGGAACTATGTGATTTATTCCTTCATTCTCTCAGCAGAGAGGTAAAGGAAGAAGTCCAAAAGTTCCCACTAAGGACTTACGATGAAGTACTTGAGAGCGCCCTCCGAATAGATCAAGCGGCAATAGATAGCGGTCGCAAGACGTATGGAACAAATGGGAGGTTAATCACCCCCAGCCAGAATACTACGACTTATCCTACTACCACAAACGTCAATCAAGGACCTAAAATCCTTAACAAAAATCACGGCGCAACAACAGATGGAGTAACTGACCAAGCTAAAAAGGAAAATGTTGTAAATACTCCACCACTGATTAACAATCAACGAAACAACAATTTTACCCCAACAATCAATACAGTGGATTTTAATCATCCACAACAACAACAACAACAATGGTGGATCCAGACACAGGGTCCAAGCCAAAACTCAACTGGATATCAAAACCAGAACCAAAACCAAAAACAACAAATGCAAAACTTTAATCCTAATAGGCAACGGTTTGATCAGAGTTTTGGACCACAATATGCCCCAAACCAGCAACCTAGGAATTACAATCCTAACTCGTATTGTGGTTTCCACAAGATTCGAGGCCATGACACTAGAACGTGCCGTGATTACAATAAGTTCATGCAACGTCTGCCAGAAGAACAAAGACAACTTTTCATAGATATGTTCTTAGCAGATCCTGCATCACCTGCGCCAAATACTTTCACAGGAGCAGTCTCCCCTCAAAATGCACCCCTCAAGATCTTCAACGATCCGCTCCCAAATCACAATAACAACAAATTAAATCCAAATGGGACGAACAAGGGCATAATGACAGGAAACAATGATCATGAAGCCTCGACTTCACTAAATCCACCAGTTGCACCACAATTAGGAAGTCAGCCACGACCCAAGATAGTCGGTTTAGTGGAGTTAGACACTAAGCTACCCATGGAAGCTGTAACAAGGACACGAGAGTATTCCTCTCAGCCAAATCCAAGTTACTCGCTAGAGACAGATAACATCCAACAAATATTAGTAAAACACGTAGGTGCCTATGATTTAATTAATGACCTAACAAAAACCTTCTCTCACATCTCCTTTTTGGACTTACTGAAGAACTCTCCTGCCCACAGGGCTGCTCTTTTAGAGGCATTAGGTTTAGGTCATTTAATTAACATCACTCCACCTCCCGAAACACAGGTAAACCATATAGACTTTGATATCCACCCTCCGGGGCAGCCGGATAGGGATACCGAGTTTATATTCGAAATAAACAAAATGCCAACAGACGCTGAGATTGCACGCAGAGGTGATCCAGCCTTACATTTGCAAGTGTGGGTTTATAACAATTACGTTAAACACAATGGATGACGATGGGGCAGCAGTTAACATAGTCCCCTTCTCTTTCCTTCAAAAGCTAGGGTATGGAGAAACAAATTGTTCCACGACTCGGAATACACTAAGAGGCTATGATAGCCTTAAGGCCACTTCGATTGGAACTATAATACTACCAGTCACCTTAGGACCCAAAACAATCCTGACTGAGTTTTATATTATAGATCGGGAAACCAACTATAATATGATCCTCGGCCGACCATGGATACACCGTATGAAGGCAATCCCTTCTACGTTATTTCAAGAAGTAAGATTCTTGCACTTAGGAAAGATATTCATAGCCAAAGGTGATCCAAAACCATTCGATATACACCTAGCTGACTTAAAGAAAAGGCCAGGCATTCACTCTGAGTTTGAACTCCCAACAAACCAACTTAATAAACCAACCGACGCAAAACCAGAAGAAAAGTTGGTACCTACAACAGAACTAGAAACTATGAGCCTAATCAAGAATATCCCAGCCCTCAAGGATGAGGCTAACATTGTCAAAACAGTATCATTAGGAACTACTGCAAAGATTGTCGAATTGCTAGAACAGGATCTACCAATTTTCCTACCATTTGATTCTGTAGGCATGGGATATACCCTAGGTGTTGGTTCTCTTCCAGCAGAGGATCTCTGCATGGTAGAAGTAACCGAAACTGATGAAATTGACGTAACAAATGTCCCAACGTCCATCTTCCCAACTAAATATTGGACTCTCCATTTCGATGGAGCTAGATGTCATTATGGGGCTGGGGCAGGTGTGATCTTTACTTCACCCGAAGGAAAGATCTTACCATTCGCCTTTAAATTAAACTTTGAATGTACAAACAATGGCACTAAGTACGAAGCCCTCCTCCTTGGTCTCATTATAGCTAAGAGGTTCGGGGTTAATAACATCAGAGTATTAGGAGACTCACAATTAGTAGCAAACCAAGTCTCTGAGGTGTATGAGACCAGAGCTGAACACTTACAGCTCTACAAAACAACAGTATTAGAATTTGAGCAAAGAATTTGACTTCATATCCATTGAAGCAATCCCGCAAGAACAAAATCTTCTCGTAGATTTGATAGCAACCTTAGCGTCACGCTTCACTCCAAACAGTGAGTTGGAGGATACCCATTTCATGGTATCCCTTCGTACTGAACCATTAGTGAAGAAAATGTCAAACCCTCTTTTAACGAACATAGCTGAGAACAAATCTACTATCTTAGATCACGTTGATAGTGATAGAGCCACTCTTGATTACTTAAACACCTATGCAGCGTTACATCTCACCCATCACGTGGTAGATTTGTCCTTAATCCCACATTCATCTTCCTACTTCGGAAATCCCATGATAGAGCTTCCCCCACAAAAGGAACTCGACATATACACGGTAGAGAATGGAGAAGATCTGGAACTACCTCCAGCTCCGCCTGAGTTTGAAGAAGGTAACGCTTCTTTAATCGAAGAAACGATTGATATTAACATCGGAACGGAGGAAGAACCAAAGATCTTGAAACTAGGATCTTCGTTAACTCCAGAAGAAATAGAAATACACACTCGAATCCTCAAAGAACATCAGAAGGCTTTTGCATTTAATTATAAAGAAATGACAGGGGTTGCACCACACATCGCGGTACATAACCTCGTCACCAAATCAGATGCAAAGCCAATTAAACAAAAATCGAGACCAATGAAACCCAAGGTAGCTCTCATGGTGAAGGAAGAGGTAATGAAACTCCTCCAAGTAGGATTCATCAAACCAGTTGATTACTCTCAGTGGGTATCTAATATCGTTCCCGTTCTCAAAAAGAATGGGAAGATACGCATTTGCATAGATTTCTGAGACATTAACAAGGCATGCCCTAAGGACGACTTCCCGTTACCATCCATAGACGTCATCGTTGACGCAACAGCTGGATTTGAGCTTTTGTCTCTCATGGATGGATTCTCAGGATACAATCAAATCAGAATATCTGAACAAGACCAAGCCAAAACCACGTTTATAACTCCTTGGGGAACCTATTGCTACGTTGTTATGCCATTCGGTCTCAAGAACACTGGCGCTACATACCAGCGGGCAATGACATATATATTTCATGATCTTATTCACAAAATCATGGAATCCTATGTAGATGACTTGTTGGCCAAAGCCAGGAAGCGTTGTGATCACCTGGAAGTGCTCCGCATCATTCTTTCACGTTTAATAGAATACGGAGTCACACTAAACCCAGAAAAATGTGTCTTTGGTGTGACAGGAGGGAAGCTCCTAGGTTACATTATATCATCATGAGGGATCGATGTAGACCCAGCCAAAATCTGGGCTGTTCTTGAAATGATCCCACCGTCGGATGAATCTGGAATCAGGTCATTTCTTGGGAAACTCGGTGCAATCCGAAGATTCATCCCAGATTTAAGCTTTGTCATTCATCCAATCAACAATCTACTCAAGAAAGATTATAGTATCGATTGGACCAAAGACTGCAATGAGGCTTTCGAAGCAGTTAAGCATTTCTTGTTGTCACCACCTACGCTAATGCCTCCTAAGCCAGACCGCCCTTTAATCTTATATTCACGAGCTACCAATGTCTCGCTAGCCTGCATGCTGGCTCAAGAAGACGATGACAAGAGAGAACGCGTGATCTATTTTATTAGCCGAACATTTCTCGACTATGAAACACGTTATACGCAAGCAGAACGAGAGTGCCTTGCCATAGTCTTCGCAACCAAACGCTTAAGACATTACATGCTAAACCAAGAAACAAGGGTCATTGTAAAAATAGACCATTTACGAACTTTCCTCACGCAAGGGTCCTTGTCTAAAAAGGTTGGACACTTTATAACCTTAATGGGTGAATTCAAATTAACTTTTGTAAATCAGAAGTCCGTTAAGGGACAAATCATTGTGGATTGGTTAGCTGATAACCCATTAGACAGAGGTGATCTAGTAGATCTGGACTTTCCCGATGAATGCATATATTACATCGAAACCAGACCTCCCATCTCTGAATGTCCTTGGTATACTGATATTATTAATTATATCATGGACCATACATATCCAGAAGGTGCTACACCACAACAAAGAAGGTGGTTACGCATTATCGTAGCTAAATACGTTATTATAGAACAAGTGCTCTATCGTAAGGCTTTCGATGGAATGCTTCTAAGGTGTGTTGACACAGAAGAATCCAAGAAGATTCTCCACGAATCTCACAGTGGAATATGTGGAGGCCACTTCGGTGGTCATGCCACCACTCACAAAATACATCGGATGGGCTATTTCTGGCCCACTCTAGAACACGACGTAGTAGAGTTTGTACGCAAGTGTCATAAATGCCAAGAATTTTCCCACGAGATTCACATGCCGGCACAAGCTCTACAACCAATCGCTACTCCATGGCCCTTTTCTACGTGGGGCCTAGATTTGATAGGGAAATTCTCTCCCTCATCCACAGATGGCTATAACTTCATAATCACGGCCACCGAGTATTTTACCAAATGGGTAGAGGCTATGCCTCTCACCATTGTACCAAGTTCCGTGATCGCCAAGTTCATTTTGAACCAGATCATTTGCAGGTACGGTGTCCCACAAATCATTATCACAGATAATGGGACTTCTTTTAAGAATGACGAGGTTCATGAATTATGCAATAAATTTAAAATAAGCCATCATACAGCCTCCCTGTATTACCCTCAAGCTAATGGACAGGCTGAAGCAACAAACAAAACATTGAAAGCTATTCTCCTTAAAACGGTGAAAGAAAACAAATGAGATTGGCATTTAAAGTTATACCCAGCCTTGTGGGCCCACCAAACCTCAATAAGAACACCAACAGGAGCAACTCCTTTCTCATTGGTATTCGGAGCAGAAGCAGTTCTCCCACTTGAGGTTGAAATACCCAGTCTCTGCATCTCATTACAAGGGATTCTGGATGAAGACGCTTATAGAGAAGCACGTCTCTCCCAACTAGAAAGCCTAGATGAGGCCAGGTTAGATGCTGAACAGCGGCATAGAGTCTATGCTGACCGGATGTGCCGGCAGTATAACAAAAAGGTCTATGAATGAGATATATATGAAGGAGATCTAGTTCTAAGACTAGACAGCCGGATTGATAAAAAGACCGGCGAAGGAAGGAAATTCCGGCCCAAATGGTTGGGCCCATACCGAGTCACAAAAGACTATGGAAATGGTGCATATCTCTTATGTACACTGGAAGGTGAGGAATTTGGTGAAACTGTCAATTCCCTGCACCTTAAACGATTCTATGCATAAGCAACCAGCACTATTTGTATAATTATATCTACATTGCATCTTCATGTAGTTAGGTTCATTTTGTCCACTTGTTTCATACAATTTTGTGATCAAGGAACTTATTCTCAAAGCAATTCATTACAAACTTCTGATGGTATTGGCATAATCATTCCAATCATACTTCTTCATTTTCATAACATCATCACCTGTTTCAAAATCATTTCATCAAATAAAGCTAGATATGACAAAGTCTTAACGGTAACCATACCAAGGTCTGCATGCTTGTTCTCACTTTTGGTTTCTTCCTAGGATAGGTGTCTTGCCTATGGTCTGTTCTAGAAGCTTCATAGTGTCACATCTATCCCATATGTATATCTCTTTGGAAATAAGAACATACTGACATTTTGCTCAAATAAACAAGTCAAATATAGATCAAACAGAAAATTTTATTTTTACACATTTCCTTGCCCTACCAACCTTCGGTGATGAGCTTGCATCTCTTACTAGTGACGTAGGGTTGGGAAAGGATGGGAATGCCCTTACTCGCCTATACCTTGTCCATGGTGATAAGCCCATGCTTCTTACTAGTAGCATGGGGCAAGGTGTGGGGGGTCCTCTTGACAATAAATGTTGAAGGTCATTAGCAAACAATTCAAATGAACCTTTGAAATCTTGAGTCAAAAACAAATGAATCAGATGTCCAAAATTCCAAGAGATCTCAAAGCCCCGAATACCATATTTTGTCTACCATGTGGCCATCTACGGATCTAAGTCTAGATAAACCGCAAAGCAAGTAGCATTCTAAACTATGGAGTCACTTGAGTAGAGTAGGTTTGTAGCATCCTAATTTGGTTCCACCAAATCTTTGTCTATCTCTCATCACTACCATTCAACAAATTTCATAGCTTGTGCCCTTTCTAGCTCTCGGTGATGAGCCCTCGCATCTTACTAGTTGCGTGGAGTTAGGAGTGGGGCAAGTTCATCTGCTCATCATACCGGTTTATCATCTCATTTTGTCAAAACAAATATGAAGTACCAAAAAATTGCTTATAGAAACTAAAGTTCAAGATCACATTGTGTCTACATTATCATATATCAGCATCACAAAATACAAAAAGAAAGAAAGCATTTGTATCATTTGTTCTCCATTGCATACATTCTGAAAAGCATATAAAAACAACATTATAGTTTACATGCGGAAACAAATCACAAGAACATAGATACCAAGAGTCTGATCCAAAAAGAATATATATATATATATATATATCAAGTTTCCTGTACAATGCCATCATGCGCTAAGCATGGTCAAAACACTCAAAGAGCCCGGGAAATACAAAATACATCATACTAATGATCTACGAGAGCCAAGTGGCCTCTCAACCCCTATGAGATCCCTCTGAAGGTGCACGCCCACGTCTAGGACTCTGGCTACGCCGGTGCTCTGAGTGCACGGAGGGCTCACGATCCCGAGGAGCAGCTGTGGCCTCGCCATGAGAGTGACTCCTCATCAGGCGCTCTACTGTCCTGTATCCTGCCAACTCGGTACGGAGGGTAGTCACCATCCTGGCCACATGCCAGACAGGGGAAAAAATGTCGGTATGCCTACCGGCTGCTGAAGGCTCCCCTGCATCCACGGATAGCTCCGCACGGGTCTTCTCCATGGGGATCATCAGGGTATCAGTGCATACCCAGCGAATCAGGTCTCGCCACTCATCAGCAGTCTCTGCAAGCAAAGGAGAAAAATGAATTAGAAATAATCAAAAGATAGAAACAAAAGTAAACAAAAGGAGAGATAACAACTAAGGCAATCCTAAACAAACATTAAAGAGAAGGATGATAACTCACTCGGATCTCCAGGCCTCCAAGAGGATCCCTAGGGTCAGCACCTGCCACAGATGCTGCCACTGACTGATGTACTCCTCCTATGGCTGGAGGCCACATAACATCCTACTACATACTCATCCTCTCCACCCAAGCCCTGAGAAAGTGGCTCCTCTGAAGCTAGAGTCACCCTCTCCGCACTCTGCTCCGCCCTCTCTGCCTGTAAGATATCCTGAGTGTCATGCCACTCAGGATCGTTGTCCTCCTCTCCACCTGACTCACTGACCTCAGCCTCGGTCTCCTCCTCTGTCTCTCCCCCTGTGAACTCCTCAGACTCAGAGTCTATATCAATGGGGTCATCGCTGCTGTGGGCAGGACTTGCAGAAATCTGAAGTAAGGGTGCCTGAGGAGCACCAGCTCTCCCTCGAGCACGTACTACCTTCCTAGCTACAATGGGGACACCAGGAGTAACAACGGTCCAACCCCAGCCTCTAGGACCTCCCCTAGCCTCCCAAACTGATCTATATACTGGCACCACTGGGGAAGCATACCCACATAAGGAAGGCCAAATTGCTGAGGCACTCGACCAAAAGGATGTATCTCCACCTTCCCCATCCTGTCCACAAGCTGCCCTGTGGTGGAGCAAGAGATCAAAGTAAGAGCCTCCTCGCCCCATAACCCTGCCATGGCCTGATAGGGTGTGGCCTCCATGTCATCAGTGGTCAAGGAGGTGACTGGCTGGTGAGGTGCTCTGAGCACCGACATATCTGTCCATCTGGCTGCCCTCACAGCTCCGGGATCTGCCACCTCTACACCTCTCCCATAAGGGATGAAATGCTCGTAGACCCAGCTCATAACCAGGGTCGGATGGCTCAATGACTGCCCCTGTAAATGAACCACCTGGTACAAATCATGATAGGTGGTCCCAAGAATGTCGGCTCCCCAGGCGTAAATCCGGCCATGTCCCTCAATCTGTGCAATAATGGGGGACCAACAATATAGTAAGGTGTCTCCTCCCTTGTCCCCGATCAATCTCGAGGCAAGGATCCCCATAATGGCCTGACGAATCAAGGGGATAGGCAGGCTAGGAATAGATCGGACCCTCACCCCCTTCTTCGAACTAGTGGAGATAACTGCGTCTCCCATATATGAGGCCCACTGTGCTATCTGAGCCCGTGACCCTGCTGTCTCAAGTGTGAGCCGTCTCCCAATGATCGGGACCCCCAAGATGTGGTAAACATCCTCCAAAGTGATGGTCCACTCACCCCTGACTCCTGGAAATCGGAAAGTGTTCCGATCAGCATCCCAATATGAAAACAAGTCACAAAGTATGTGACTAGAAGGTGCAACATGCGGGACCCGTGATATGCGCAATATACCGGCCCTCTGAAGAGTGTCCTGCTCATCCTGAGAAAGGGCATCCAATACTGCTGGAAGCCAATCACACACTCTCTCTCTCGGCTCCATCGGATATATTCCTCCTTCACCTGCATACACCCAAAAACACACAAAAAGGAGTAAGTTAGTATTCAAATGACATTAGAAAAATCATGAAAGCAGGTAAGAATGCTAGAAATGCAAAAATGAATTCAAATAAGTATTGTTTATGCATTCTGTGAAGGACCACCACCCTGAGCAGGGTGGCGGTTCCGTAATCGCCACCTTAAAGGTGGTGGTCTTGTAACTGCCACCCTGATCAGGGTGGCGGTCGTGTAACCGCCACCCTGCTCAGGGTGGCGGTCGTGTCCCAAATTTCCACGTGGGTCATGTGCCCTAAAAATGCCTAAAAACAAAAAAAGACCATTTTGACTCAAACAAAGCCTACCCATTAGGCACCCCCTAAGTGACCCTATTAAAACTAACATTTTCAAAAATAATCCCCCCATGACAAAGATTTCATCATTTTAACATTTTAGGGACAAAAACGGTAAATCGAGAAAAACTAACCTGTGATCTCGCGGGTCGGTGTTCTACTCGTGGAGGCATGATCACAATCTCGTCCCGAACGTTTTGACTATACTCTCATCAGAAACCATCACCGTGGGTCCCAGAGCTCAAAATCAATCAAATCGACACGCACAAATGAATAGGAAAATGGGCCCACTTTTACATATATAGCATCCTGACTTGTTTTGAATGCCCTTTTCGCAGGTTTGGAGTGCCGACGGAGGTAAGTTCTTATCCCCATGCAAATGGTACGTCCTCATTTCATATTATTTTAGTATTTATTTTTCGATTTATTTTGTCTATCTGCACTTGAGTCCTCTTTTCATTTTGCAGGTAGCGGGAATTTTGGATGGCGTCATTTCGACACATGGGCGTATCAGGTATAATTTCTAACTTCCCATTTCGGGACCACCATACTCGGACCCACCATTTTACACCTCTTCATGGCTAAAATGCTTCTCCGAGGGGGCAATATGTACGTACCCAAAATTGTAGGGTACTGCACCACTAGAACACAGTTACACGTGCCCCAATGATGATACAGGTCTCCTCGCAAGGTGTTCAGGATCCAGAAAAGCTCTCCAAGTATGCGTTAACATCCCGCATGCCCCGCTTAGCCCCTGCGTGCTTTGCTTTTTCCTTCCCCCTCTTTTCCTTTGCTTTTCGGTCTTTAGTGACGAAACTGCCACCCTGCCTGGGTGGCGGTCTCGTGACCGCCACCCAGGCAGGGTAGCGGTCCTGTAACCACCTGCTCAAGGCGGCGGTCCTTCACACATTTTCCAGAATGTTCTTTTAACGTGACTCACGTAAAAATTCAACGTTTACCAGCTTTTTTCACCGCCTTTGCTTGTATTTATGATTCTGGTTCCCTGGAATAGTGTTTTTGCATTGTTTATGGTTTAAGAGATCAAATTGGTTTTCACCTTTGGGTAAATGGGAATTCTATAAATAGCTGGCTTGTGCTCAAGCAAATGGCCCCTCAAATTTTCCTCTCAATTTCTCATTGCAATAGCTTAGTCTTTCAATTTTTCTTAGGATTCATAGTTTTATTTGTTGCATGCATAGTTAGTGTTATTTTGCTGTTAGGAAGCCACATAATCTTCTTGTGCTAGTGTTGTTATTGTTTCATGCAATCCATTGGAGTAGGACAGTTTAATTTTCAGTAGGAAGCCATTAAAGTTGCAGGTTTTGTTCGTCAAAAAGAATAGTTTCAGGTTCTGGATGTTTTGTGTTGCATGACTCGCAATAAATCCTGCTAGGAATTGCATAAGCCAAGCTCTGTTCTCTTGCGCTATCCCTCTCCTACTCACATTGTATTCAGTCTACATCCTAAGCTGCCATTATTTCAATACCAACTTCTGTTGATGCTAACATCACACACTTTTCTGGATTCACGTGAGCACGAAGGAACGAGGAGATCACACTGAGGGGACAAAGCCACACACCATCAGATTCGCCACTGTTCTGCAAAATCCAGGTTCAAGCTTTCAAAGTTCTAGTTAAAGCATATCAAATAGAGTAGTCAATCATTTCATTTCAGTTAATTTTACTTTCGATATTGCCAGGGAAGCTGTGGGGATTGATAGTTTCTGAGAAACTATGATTCACTCCTCACTTCTGAGGTAGGATCGAGAGTCTTTCAAATAGATTAGATCAGTTATCTGGTTATTTAGAATAGATTTACAACTACATAGGCAAGTAGCTATACTCGGCTGCTTTGTTTGTTTTAATTTCGTTATTAGTTTAGTTGTCAATTTCTAGATATATTAAATAATTGCTCTTTTAATTATGTTCAATAAGTTCATCAAAAAATCACATTTAAATATACATAAGTTATCTTGTTGTAGTTAATTTATTCTACTCATTAGTTAGATTTGTTTCGTTTCCTTTTGCATGACAATCACGGGACCTAGGGAGCCCAGAGAATACGTATTCGAGCCAATCGTGCCTCAACCCAATCTTGTTACAGCAATAACTGATATAGATCAGAATCTTAGAATCCAAGTCTTCCAAACAACAACAGACTTACAACAGATCAGCTCACAGTTAAGAGGGTTAAACATAGAAGACGACCAAGCACACACGTTTTGGTCAAACCAGCCAAACTATAGATTACCCTAGATAAATATCCACATGACTGTAGAAGGGCTTGAAAGAGAGAAAACATTCGGTTGTGACCCTTTGGTCCCACAGCCAGACGCAAGAGACATTCTCACTGACATAGACACCGGCTTAAGAATTCAGGTTGCCAGAATGCCTGTAAGGTACTCTGAGAAGATTGCACAACTTGTAGTTCTAAATATAGAGGCCGAAAAGGCATACGACTACTGGATACTAGGGATTAGAGATTGATTCCTCATATGACCATAGTAGGTCCACAACAACCACGAATCTACGGTTGTGATCCACAAATCCCACAACCCAACGAGTCCACAGGTCAATCCGACATTGATGCTGGCTTACGCACATTAGTATTTAGATCCACTCCACTTCCACCAACCATTATCACACAGTTATCCTTGTTAGACATAGCAGCTAACGAAGCTAAGGATTTCTGGACTAGACCAGAGAATCACCTGTAGAATCCACTATATATCCATCATCCATTTTCATGACCCTATCTGGAGACATACACGAAACAATCCTGGGTCATTTTCCACGCATCCCACAACCCATAGACTCGAATTACGCTAGAGCTCGATATTGATTGGAGCCTTCGAGCAGTCATCCTCATCGACCGATCTATCACGCCAGTTCAGGTTAGGAAGGCCTTCTTTGCCTTAGATTTGGAGATTCCATTAGTGCGTGTCGAAGATATAAGATTACCTAACTAGTTTACCTATACCCACGTATATTCCATCCCCACCGGCTGTCTCGGCACGACCTTGGGAGGTCGGGTGCGAGGAAGAGTTACTTGTAGATTCCCATGCTCGCTTGTCACTTTTCCATCATACAAGTAGCTTTCCTTAAGCCAGGGTGTGAGCCCTGGAAGTATAGCCCGACCATTAGGTACGGAAAGTGAGATGTCTAGGCATACATTCTTATCAGGGATTTTGATTAAATGATGAAATCCATTTAGTGGTCGTGCAGTGCAAACATGAAAACATGAACATAATTTGGTACATATTTACAAGGGGAGATCATCAAGGATGTGTTTGAAAAAGTTTGTTAGGGGATGCATCATGGAGTGCCTACTTCCCTTTGACACCTTTTCGATACTTGATCATGATACTGCTGATTATATTATGGACATGATTACAGAATTTATTATAGTATGATGTTAGATGTTATATCATGGATTATTGTTGACCTTGATTCAATTATGATGGATGATGATTATTAGAGACATTTTGGATATATTGATGATGATACGTTGTTTGACATGGTTATATTATGGATGTTGTTCGGACATGTGATATTTGGATATTGTGAGTAGATCTAGAAATGGAAATTATTTTATGATGATATAGTTGTTGAGTAAAATTGCAAATGATCTTTAAGTTTCTTGGATGTTGTTGTGATTCATATATCTAGATCATTTTAGAATTTTATTTATATTATTTTGGATTTCTATGATATGGCCACAAGGTCGAAGGAGGTATGTGTGTTTTCCAAGTTAAAATATCACAACAAACATCGGGGGATTAGAGACCAACCACATTGGAATTCTAGATGCAATCAACAAGGTCACCTCGGCAACTTCTATTGTTTGTGTGTGGTTGTTTTGTTAGGGATTCCGATGGGGGGGATCACCTTTAAATGTGACCAAGGGATTTTATGTTTTTATTTTATTTGGTCCCTTTTGTTTAATGTTTTCATGTGTTTTATGTGGTGCACTTACCCCTTTCATTATTTATTTAATGTGGTGTTAATATTGTGAGTAATCATGTTGTTAAGTTAATTAATTAAAAGATATCATGAGAATGTAATTAATATGGTTGTTGGTTATGATTTAAAGTGTTGTAAGAATGAGTAAGTAATGTGTAAGTGATGTGTAAGTTAACTTTTGAGTGTGAAACACTCCACCTTCTTGGAAACTCAAATTTTTCCTTGGAGGCTGATTTTGGAGGCTTGTGGGACAAGTTAAACTTGTCCCATACCTCTTAAATTTACTTACCAACCATACCTATCATTTGGGGGTTAAACTTAGACTTTTATATTGTTTTTTGAGAAGACAAATTATATCTTTTAATTGAACTTTTCTTACATGGTTTAATTTCAGTCCTTTGGGGTGTGGGTTGGATTGAGTATGTAAGTAAACTGTCATATTATTCAACCACCTATTTATTATGCATTTGAGAATGAAGTTGAATTTTGGGTTGGGGTTGAGGATGTGTGATGTGGCATCCTACATGGATCCACCTCATCCTCTTCTCTTCCCTCTTCTATAAAATTCGAATTGCTTGGCTTGTTTTGGGTTGCTTCACTTTTGGAAACTCCTTTTGGGGAAAATTCTTTTGCTGTTTTGGAGCTCTTTCTTTGGAGAAGTTTATAGGAATATATGTGCATTATTGTGCTTGGATGATTTGGATTTCTTACATTGGGATAAATCTTGATGTTTTGGAACTTGGAACAACTCCATCATGGAGAGGTAGGAGCTTGGCTCTTGAAATGCTTCTTTTTGTTTATGAAATTGTTATTGTTGTGAATGTTTTGGCATGTTTGTGGGATGTTGGGTAGATGGCCTAGGAATGGTGTAGGAGAAGACTATGGGGTTTATTTTTTGGGAGGCACAAGTGTTTTGGGAGGTATAAGTGTGGAGGGAGTTGGGATTTGGGTTCCACCTTACAAAGAAATAACTTGCATTTTTTTACTCGTTATGGGGTTCCATAAGAGGTTGGGGAGGCATAAGGAAATGTGAAGAATAAGGGGTACTTGGGGGAGGCATAAGGGCATGTTAGGGCTTTGATATACTATATTTTGGTGGTTTGAAATTAGGTGGTGATACACATTTCCCCTTTGGGAGGCATATGTAGCATCCACCATATTTTTTTGCTCCTTTGGCTTGCATAATGAAGTCTTAGTGTTGTTTTATCATGCTTTAATGTAGTTGTAAAATACATTCGGTTTTGGGATGTGTTTTAAATGTGAAATTTACAGTGCTAATGTGTTTTGTGGAAGCCTTTGTTTCCATGAGTTGAAACACATTTTCTATTGCATTATGGTTGGGGCTCGGGGGCCAATGAAGAATGATGGATTCTCCTTGTCATTGGATGTCTTGGTTGGGTGGAGAGAATTGCCTTTCCCATACTCTTGTTGTGATCAAAGTTGGAAGAATGATAAATCTACATGGTGTTGTTCTGGAGCAAAGGAGAAAAATAAAACAGTTTGATAAGTTCTTGTTGAAATAAATTAGTTGTAACCTTTCCCACTTGAAGTGTATGAACTCGTATATGATTTGTAATGGAAATATGTTGTATTGAATATGAAAGTTGTAATTTTGAAATGTAAAGGAGAGATATACTCTTCTTATCTATTTTTTGAATTTTGAAAGAAAGAGTTGTATTTTGTATATTGTATTGTGAAAATCAACAGAAAAGAGAAGTTGTAAAAGAAAAAAATCTTGTCTTTTCAATAAAAGTTGCATTCTTTTCTACAATTTGGAACTATTGCTATTTAAAATCTGACTTTGAAATGTATTTAAAATCTCTATTTGAAAGGAAGAAATGCATGTGCGAGGAAAATACAGAAATTTTCTTTTGAAATGTTTAAAATTGGAAATCGGAATTGCATTTTGGTTTTGAATAGTTTGATTTGAATCAACTAAATGTATTAGATTATAATTGGAATGAATTCTAATACTTGGAAGATGAAAATGGAAAATAGATCCTTTAAAAAATTGATCTTTGTTTTGTATTTTCAAACTGGTAAATATTTTATCCAAAATTATACAGTTCAAACCTTAACAATGAAATAACAAATTAAATGATTAAATTGAAGTACTATGCCCTAAATTAATTCAATTGGAGGGAAAAAACTTAAGGAATTTCTTATAAAACTTAGCAAAATTGGGCTCAAATCGTTTTGTTTTCATTTTTGTTGTCAAAGTTGTAATTTTTTGTTATTTGGGAGTCAATCAAGTAAACTTACCGATTGAAAATATTATCTCGTCTTGTAGTTTTCTAGCCATCGAGTCTAAGGGGAGGTGGGGGGAAATCTGTAGTGCCTACTTCCCTTTGACACCTTTTAGATATTGTCCATGATACTTTTGATTCTATTATGGACATGATTATGAAATTTATTATAGTATGATGTTAGATATTAGATCATGGAATATTGTTGACCTTGATTCAGTTATGATGCATGATGATTATTAAAGACATTTTGGATATTGATGTTGATATACTTCTTGACATGGCTATATTATGGGTGTTTTTCGGACATGTGATATTTGGATATTGTGAGTAGACCTAGAAATGAAAATTATTTGATGATGATATAGTTCTTGAGTAAAATTGTAAATGATCTTGTTGATTGCTTAGGATGTTGTTGTGATTCATATATCTAGATGATTTTGTAATTTTATTTATATTATTTTAGGATGTTCTGATATGGCCATGAGGCCGAAGGAGGTATTTGTGTTTTGCAGGTTAAAATATCACAACAAACATCGGGGGATTGGAGACCAACCATATTACAATTCTTGATGAATTCAACAAGGTCACCATGGCAACTTGTATTGTTTGTGTGTTTGATTTGTTAGGGATTCCCATGGGGGGGATCACCTTTAAATGTGACCAAGGAATTTTATGTTTTTATTTTATTTGGTTCCTTTTGTTTAATAACTTTTGCATGTGTTTTATGTGGTGCACTTACCCCTTTCATTATTTATTTAATGTGAGTTTTAATATTGTGAGTAATCATGTTGTTAAGTTAATTAATTCAAAATATATCATGAGAATGTAATTAATATTGTTGTTGGTTATGATTTAAAGTGTTGTAAGAATGAGTGTAATGTAAGTAATATGTAAGTGATGTGTAAGTTAACTTTTGAGTGTGAAACACTCCACCTTCTTGGAAATTCGAATTTGTCCTTGGAGGCTGATTTTGGAGGCTTGTGGGACAAGTTAAACTTGTCACATACCTCTTGAATTTACTTACCAACAATACCTATGGTTTGGGGGTTAAAATTAGACTTTTATTATGCATTTTTGAGAGGACAAATTGTTAATGTTTTAATTGCACTTTTCTTACATGGTTTAATTTCAGTCCTTTGGGGTGTGGGTTAGATTTGAGTATGTAAGTAAATTGTCATATTATTCACCCACCTATTTATTATGCATTGGAGAATGAAGTTGAATTTTGATATTAAAAAAACTAAGGTTGAGGATGTGTGATGTGGCATCCTACATGGATCCACCTCATCCTCTTCTCTTCCTTCTTCTATTAAATTCGAATTGATTGCATTTTTTTGGGTGGATTCACTTTTGGAAACTCCTTTTGGGAAATTATTTTTTGCTTTTTAGGAGCTCTTGCTTTAGAGAATTTTTTTGGAAGATTGTTAAATGCTTATGCTTGGCTGATTTGGATTGCTTGCATTGGGATAAAGCTTGTTGTTTTGGAACTTGGAACAACTCCATCATGGAGAGGTAAGAACTTGGCTCTTGAAATGTTTGTTGTTTTTCTATGAAATTTTTATTATTGTGAATGTTTTGATATGTTTGTAGCATGTTGGGTAGATGGCCTAGGAATGGTGTAGGAGAAGACTATGGGGTTTATTTTGTGGGAGGCACAAGTGTTTTGGGGAGGTATAAGTGTGGAGGGAGTTGGGATTTGGGTTCCACCTTACAAAGAAATAGCTTGCATTTCTTTACTCATTATGGGGTGCCATAAGAGGTTGGGAGGCATAAGGAAATGTGAGGAATAAGGGGTACTTGGGGGAGGCATAAGGGCATGTCAGGGCTTTGATATACTATATTTTGGTGATTTGAAATCAGGTGGTGATACCCATTTCCCCTTTGGGAGGCATAAGTAGCATCCCCCATAGTTTCTTGCTCCTTTGGCTTGCATGATGAAGCCTGAGTGTTGTTTGTATGTTTTAATGTGGTTGCAAACTACATTTGTTTTGGACTGTGTTTTAAATGTGAAAATTTGCTTGTGTGTTTGTGGAATCCTTTGTTGCCATGAGTTGAATCACATCTTCTATTGCATTATAGTTGGGGCTTGGGCTCCAATGAAGAATGATAGTTTCTCCTCTTTTAATTAGATGTCTTGGTTGGGTAGAGAGTGTTTCCTTTCCCCTACTCTTTGTTGTGATCAGAATCGGAAGAATGATAAATCTACATGTTGTTGTTTTGGAGCAAAAGAGAAAAAAAGAAAACAGATTGACAGTCCCTTGTTGAAAAGAAATATTATTGTAACCTTTCCCACTTGAAGTGGATGAACTCGTATATGTTTTGTAATGGAAATATGTTGTATTGAATATGAAAGTTGTAATTTTGAAATGTAAAGGAGAGATATACTCTATTTCTGTTTTGAAAGAAAGAGATGTATTTTGTATATTGTATTGTGAAAATCAACATAAAAGAGAAGTTGTAAAAGAAGGAAATCTTGTCTTTTGAATAAAAGTTGCATTCTTTTCCACAATTGGAACTACTGTTGTTTAAAATTTGAGTTTGAAATGTATTTGAAATCTTTGTTTGAAAGGAAGAAATGTGTGTGAGGAAAATACAAAACTTTGTCTTTTGAAATGTGTAAAATTGGAAATCAAAATTGACATTTTGGTTTTGAATAGTTTGATTTGAATCAACTAAATGTATTAGATTATAATTGGAATGAATTCTAATACTTGGAAGATGAAAATGGAAATAGATCCTTTAAAATTTGATCTTTGTTTTGTATTTTCAAACTTGGCAAATACTTTATCCAAAAATGCACAGTTCGAACCTGCAACAATGAAATAACAAATTAAATGATTAAATTGAAGTAGTATGCCCTAAACAAATTCAATTGGACAAAAACACTTAAGGAATTTCTTAGAAAACTTAGCAAAATCGGGCTCAAACCATTTGCTGTCATTTTTGCTGTCAAAGTTGTATTTTTTTATTGGGAGTCAATCAAACAAACTACCTTCCAAATCCATCCTAAATCCATCTAAGAACAATTCTCCATGTTTAATTGACATGTTGAGAGAGGAAGAAGATCAATTGATTAAAATTTCATAAGTTAAAATTTACCAGTTTGCCTTTTAAAATCCTGCAGATCATTTTCATGAAATTGACCCCTTAAACATTAACAAAATTAAAAGTTAATGATTCATGTGCAAATAGGACGTCGAGAGCTTTCCAAAAAGTCCTCATTTGTAAAAAACCTGAGTTTCCAATCAAAAGTTATGGCCTTCTGAAGTTTTCACTTCATTTTGGCTTCAAAAATATTCTAACTGTCAAATTTAATTAATAAAATATTGCTAGGCGGACCCGTGGGCCGAAACTTACCTTTTTCCTTTTCTATCAAAAACCAAAAATCACAAGTTTCTCACCACCCCGCTGGACAAACAAGGTGGAAAAATAATCAAGATAAAAAAAAATTGGGAAAAATTTCTAAGTTTTCCCCGCCAGCCGCACTACTGACTTGGCTTAGAGAGGCGTTGGCGGAGGCACAGATCATTTTTTTCCTTAGCGCTTCAAAAGAAAATTTTGGAAAAATTTTCCTAACTTCTCCCCCAAGCCCGCCATCCTGCAACCAATGGATGGTTGACACATGTCTCCAAGATGTGTCGGCGGAGGCGCGGAGTGTCCCGAAGCTTTACGCTTCAAAATTCAACCTTTTCCCAAATCTCCCCATTGAACCCGCCGATCCGCAGCCAATGAATGTCTGACACGTGGCATCATGAGGCACCGGCGAAGGCGTGGGTGGTTTTTAATCCCATGTGTCTTTTTAACCCTTAAGGAAAAAATGCCTATGTTTTTCCCCACTAACCCACTTCCTCGTGTTGGCTTAGAACGTGCCACGTGTCCCTTGCGGCCCGGGGTATAATATCATTTTCGGGTGCGGAGTCCCACCGCGGACTCGTGAGCGCACTGGGGGTAAAGTGCACTTTTCACCCCAAGTGCCAAGAATCCAACTTTCCTCCCTAGCTCTGCCGACCCGAATGCCCTTGGGGAAAAATTTCTTCCCACGATCTGCCAGCCAGGCCCATGCAGGGAAAACTATTTTCCCATGGCCCGCAGGCCCACGCATGGAAAATTTTCTCTCCCATCCGCAGGCCCAGTTACATGGGAAAATTTTCTCCCCTAGGCCCGCAGACCCACTCTTGGGAAAATTTTCCTCCCAAGGTCCACTGGCCCATAACTTGAGAAATATGAGGAGTTAGGAGGACTTCTTTATATCACCGGAAAGGTGAGGAAATTTCCTATCTAATGGGAATGTTTTTGGGAAGTTTTGAGTGCGTTAATTTTGAGAAAAATCAAGTTGAATCTTTTAATCCTGTTAGAGAGTGGTATAGTGAGAAATTACCCTCTTAACCTAATTGATTAATCTAACCCTAAGTTTGGAACCTTGTGATATTTTATAATTGTCGTATTAATAAAACTATAAGCTATTAATAGTATTTGGCTTTGAAACTTGCTTGTGACAACTGTTGTCTTGTAACCTGGTTGTAGACTCTTTTAAACAACAACAAAAAAGTTATTCCATAATTTTCCTAACTAATCCTAGGTTATTCTTGGGTCTCAAGTGGGTTGTTTTTAGCGGGTGTTACACTTGGTATCAGAGAAGTGGTTCAAAATTTTGGGCCATTGGGCAAGGACTAGAAAACTTGAGACATGAACTTTAAAACCTAGCACACTTTTAAATCTAGAAAACAACTTAGTTTAGAAATTACATATTTTAGTAAACATGGAAAATAAGTAAACCTAGAATAAGGATGCTAACTGAAGTCATTTTTCTTAAATGTGCAGGAGGTTCATACAAGATGAGGATTTCTTTTCATGATAGACCTAGGCATACCACCTTTAGAAACTGTTGTAGCAGCCATCCTACCAGTAGATTTTACAGACTCTTCAGGATGTTAATGCCGCTCTATAGAAGAGGGACCGTAGGGGCACATTCAAATTACATGATAGGGTGACATCCATTGAGGCTCAAGCATCTCCTCAGGATAACGAGGAGCATAGAGGAGAGAACTCCCATGAGGATCAGTTAGAGCTGAGTCACCGCAGAGCCATTGATCAGGGAGACCGGGTTTCAGGACATAGAGAGTAGGTCATTGAGCCCTAGGCTTAGGGATGAACTGCATGTAGAGAGGCCTAGGAGCCATTAGACTACAGCTGCAAATCACATTAGGGAGATCCTGAAGCTTCGGCCATCACATTATTCAGGTGACAGTAAGTGGGAATTCATCCTCAGAGGCCTGGTTGGTGAGCTTGAGTGGATGCTTCAAGCTCTTCCTTGTTCTAGCAACACAAAAGCTCATGTTGCACATCCATCTATTGAAGGGATGGAGCTAGTGTCTGGTGGGGAAAGAGGAGCAGAAGCTCCATGTTGATTCTGAGACAGTTACCTATCAGATCTCTTTAAGGAGTGATTTAGGAGTAGATATTTGTCATGGAGGTTCATACAACAACGGATAAGATGAATTTCATGACCTCTAACAGGCATCTCTTACAGTAGCAGAGTATGAGAGTAGATTTATGGATCTACTCCAGTATGTTGATTACATGCAGGATGAGCAGGTGCAGGATCCACAGGTTCATCTGGGGCCTGAATCTAGACATTAGAGGTGTAGTACAAATCCATTGTCCATAGACATTAGCTGAGGCCATTGAGAATGCCTATATAGTAGAGGAGACTCGGGGAAAGACCCAATAGGCTAGAGACCGAGTCTGGAGCCGCATATACAACAGATGTAGGACAACAGATCGAGGGGGTCAGTACCTCTTCCTCATGGTGGACAAGGGTTTAGCACAGTCATCTTTTAGACCACAACAATAGTAGTAGTAGCAGTCTCACCCACCTTATAGACCTCCACAGAGGTTTGATGCACAGAGAGGTCAGAGTATGGGGCCTCCTCCTAGGGGTCCCATCAGGACACAGGGTGCCTAGAGAGCTCACTCAGCAAGAGCTCACTAGTAGAGACCTTAGCAGACTGCAATCGGATCATTAAAATCCACACTATAGACCTCTAGAGTACTAGTCGAACCTGCTACTCAGGGGAGAGGATCAGGTGGTTGTTTTGGGTGTGGTGTTACTGAGCATTTTTGGAGAGACTACCCACAGAACCCTAATAACAAGGGTAAGGCACAAATCTCAGAGCCTACTATCGGTGATATGGGGTGCATAGTCATAGGATGTACGCAGTGGTTGAGAACCACCAGGTAAGAGCATCAGAGTATAGTTATTGAGACTACAGGTAACATTGGTGGTATTCCTACCTCCATTTTGTTTGATTCTAGGTTCTTATGATTCTTTTATTACACCATCATTAGTAGAGTGATGTAGGCTGGTGGCAGTTAGGCATGGTCATAGTTGGGATGTTGAGATGGCTTCTGGAGCCAAGATCTCTGTAGACTCCTTAGTTAAGGAGTGTGTAGTGGATTTGGGACCTTTCACCACTACCTCGGATCTTCGTATCCTTCCTTTGGGCTCATATGGAGTCATCTTGGGTATGGATTGGTTGTCTGCACACAGATCCAGAGTGGATTGTTACCACAAGATCATATCTTGTACAGATGATCTAGGAGTTGAGGCAGTGATAGCAGGGGTCAGGAGACCCATTTCTATTCGCACCATCTCTGCTATGCAGCTTAAGCGGTGTGTGTGACGGGGTTGTCAGATGTTTTTATCACAGTTAGTGACCGATCAGAGGATGGGTCTAGTGGACCATCGCTAGATGACCATCCCATTTTGAGAGAGTTTATAGATATCTTTCCAGGGGAGCTACCAGGGTTACCACCCCCACGTGAGATTGAATTCCATATAGATCTGGTTCTGGGAGCAGAAGCCTATCTCATGAGCACCTTATCAGATGACTACCCTGAGCTCTATGAGCTCAAGTTAAAGATTGAGAGCCTTCTAGAGAAGGGCCTAATTCATCCTAGTGTATCCCCTTGGGGTGCACTAGTGATCTTTGTAAAGAAGAAGGATGGATCCTTGTAGTTGTGTATTGATTACCGCCAGCTGAACAAAGTAACGATCAAGAATCGTTATCCCCTTCCGTGCATTGATGATTTGTTTGATCAGATGAAGGGATAGAGCCACATCAGGCTACCATCAAGTTGAGGATTTTCTCTAAGAGATATGGCCACTATGAGTGGTACCTTTTGGTTTGACTAATGCCCCTAGGATGAGTTTGACCATCAGCTAAGGATTTCAATGAGGTGGACATTCATAAGACCTTCCTTCTTCAGTGTCTTCAGGAGCAACAACTATGAGAAGTGTGCATTCCAGATATGGTATTTGGGTCATACTATGAGGTATCACAATGGTACCATTTGGTTTGATTAGTAGGTAATGCCCCTGCAGTGTTTATGACATTGAAGGAGCCTTGACCTAATGGGGTATTCAGGAGCTTGGAGGTGTGTTGATGCATGAGGGCAGAGTAGTCTTAGATCAAGGATTATGAGCTTCTTGCTCATCTTCTTGAGCTTGTGATTTACTGCACATTTGTGAGATGGAGGGGCACTTTCTACTTGGTCAAAGTTCACACTCAGGACAAATCACTTGAGTCTTTGCCACCTCTTCACGAGAATGTCAATCTTTCAGACAGGTGTTGGATGGAGTATTTGTGAGTATGATATGGAGATAGAGCATGTGAAGGGGAAGGAGAATGTGGTGGCAATGGATGCTCTCAGCAGATGGAGACATGTGATTATGGCCACTTTAGTGGGCACAGATTTACAGAGCAGGATTCTTCAGCAGCTTCCTCTTGACAGCTTCTACATTGCAGTTCGAGCAGAGATCAAGTCCCAGAGACCCCTTGAAGGGAAGTTTGATGGTTTCTCACTAGAGGTAGATGGCCTTCTCAGGCACAGAGGTTGGATTTATGTTCCCAGAGATGGAGGCTTGAGGCAGGACATATTGATAGAGGCACATCATGCACCCTATTCAGCCCATCTCGGGGTGAAGAAGATGCATGCCACCTTGAGACAGTTGTATCACTGGAGAGGACTTCATAGAGACATGGCTTAGTTTTTGTCACATTGTTTGGAGTGCCAGAAAGTAAAGGCTGAGCATCAGCATCCAGCTGGCCTTCTCTTTCCTCATGCTATACCGGAGTGGAAATGGGACACCATTTTCATGGACTTCATTGTTGGGCTACCAATGTCGAGATATCACCACGATGCCATCATGGTCATGGTTGATAAATTGATTGGAAGTGGCTCACTTTTCTCAGGTGAAGACCACTTATACAACTAGTGCAGTGGCACGGGTATATCTTGATGAGATTGTCAGGTTGCATGGGATTCTCAGTGGAAGATCATTAGTGACCGTGATCCTTTGTATACTTCCCATTTTTGGACTACCATGTAGCATGCCCTCGGGACGAGAATCAACTTCAGCACATCATATCACCCCGAGACAGATGGACAGACTAAGTGGGTGAATCATATTTTAGAGGATATGCTCAGGATGTATGTGATGGATCAGCAGTCTAGATGGGAGGAGTACCTATACTTGGTGGAGTTTTCCTACAATAATAGTTTTCAGAGTTCTATAGGCATGGCTCCTTTTTCAGGATTTGTATGGTAGAGAGTGCAGGACACCTCTTAGTTGGGACAGGTTAGAGGACAGGGTTTCTCTTGGACCAGCTTTGTTGTAGGACATGGAGCAGTAGGTGGTTTTGATCAGACAGAGATTGTAAGAGGCACAGACAGGTAGAAGAAGTACGCAGATCAGCATAGGACCTACCGTTGTTTTGATATGGGCATGAAGGTGTTCCTTCATGTCAGGCCACATAAGAGCCCTATCCATTATGGAAAAGGTTCTAAGTTAGCTCCTAGATTCATTGGTCCTTTTGAGATCTTGGAGCGTATCATCCCTTTGGCCTACCATCTAGCATTTCCACCTAGCTTGTCTCGTGTACATGATGTGTTTCATGTTTTAGTTCTTAGGAGATATATTACAGATCCTTCTCATGTGTTAGATTAGATGTTATTATAGGTGCAAGATCAGGGGCAGGTGATGGTGGAGCCCATTTACATTTTAGATCGCAGATTATTTGACCCTGGGCCTTCGAGGCAGAGAGATTGACCAAGTCTAGGTGCAGTGGAACAGATATGATGAGACTGCGGCTACATGGAAGGATACTACTTTACTACGAGTTCAGTTTCCATATTTGTTTCAGTGACTTCCAGGAGGAAGTCGAATCTAAGGGGAGGGGTATGTAGTGCCCACTTCCCTTTGACACCTTTTAGATACTGATCATGATACTGTTGATTATATTATGGACATGATTATGGACTTTATTATAGTATGATGTTAGATGTTAGATCATGGATTATTGTTGACCTTGATTCAATTATGATGCATGATGATTATTAGAGACATTTTGGATATTGATGTTGATATACTGTTTGACATGGTTATATTATGGATGTTGTTCAGACATGTGATATTTGGATATTGTGAGTAGACCTAGAAATGGAAATTATTTGATGATGATATAGTTGTTGAGTAAAATTGCAAATGATCTTGTTGGTTGCTTGGATGTTGTTGTGATTCATATATCTAGATGATTTTGGAATTTTATTTATATTATTTTGGATGTTCTAATATGGCCACGAGGCCGAAGGAGGTATTTGTGTTTTGCAGGTTAAAATATCACAACAAACATCGGGGATTGGAGACCAACCACATTGGAATTCTAGATGAATTCAACAAGGTCACCATGGCAACTTGTATTGTTTGTGTGTGGTTGTTTTGTTAGGGATTCCCATGGGGGGGATCACCTTTAAATGTGACCAAGGGATTATGTGTATTTATTTATTTGGTTCCTTTTTATTAATGTTTGCATGTGTTTTATGTGGTGCACTTACCCCTTTCATTATTTAATTAATGTGGTGTTAATATTGTGAGTAATCATGTTGTTAAGTTAATTAATTAAAATATATCATAAGAATGTAATTAATATGAGTTGTTGGTTATGATTTAAAGTGTTGTAAGAATGTGTAAGTAATGTGTAAGTATGTGTAAGTAACTTTTGAGTGTGAAACACTCCACCTTCTTGGAAATTCGAATTTGTCCTTGGAGGCTGATTTTGGAGGCTTGTGGGACAAGTTAAAATTGTCCCATACCTCTTAAATTTATTTACCTACCATATCTATGGTTGGAGAGTTGAAAATTAGACTTTTATAATGCTTTTTGAGAAGACAAATTGTAAGTTTTAATTGCACTTTTCTTACATGGTTTAATTTCAGTCCTTTGGGGTGTGGGTTGGATTTGAGTATGTAAGTAAACTTTCATATTATTCACCCACCTATTTATTATGCATTGGAGAATGAAGTTGACTTTTGGGTTGGGGTTGAGGATGTGTGATGTGGCATCCTACATGGATCCACCTCATCCTCTTCTCTTCCCTCTTCTATAAAATTTGAATTGCTTGCCTTGTTTTGGGTTGCTTCACTTTTGGAAACTCCTTTTGGGGTGAATTCTTTTGCTGTTTTGGAGCTCTTGCTTTGGAGAAGTTTTTGGAAGATTGTTGCATGCTTGTGCTTGGCTGATTTGGATTGCTTGCATTGGGATAAAGCTTGTTGTTTTGGAACTTGGAACAACTCCATCATGGAGAGGTAGGAACTTGGCTCTTGTAAATGCTTCTTTTTGTTTATGAAATTGTTATTGTTGTGAATGTTTTGGCATGTTTGTGGGATGTTGGGTAGATGGCCTAGGAATGGTGTAGGAGAAGACTATGGGGTTTATTTTGTGGGAGGCACAAGTGTTTTGGGGAGGTATAAGTGTGGAGGGAGTTGGGATTTGGGTTCCACCTTACAAAGAAATAGCTTGCATTTCTTTACTCATTATGGGGTGCCATAAGAGGTTGGGGAGGCATAAGGAAATGTGAGGAATAAGGGGTACTTGGGGGAGGCATAAGGGCATGTCAGGGCTTTGATATACTATATTTTGGTGGTTTGAAATCAGGTGGTGATACCCATTTCCCCTTTGGGAGGCATAAGTAGCATCCCCCATAGTTTCTTGCTCCTTTGGCTTGCTTGATGAAGCCTGAGTTTTGTTTGCTATGTTTTAATGTGGTTGCAAACTACATTCTGTTTTGGACTATGTTTTAAATGTGAAATTTGCATGTGTGTTTGTGGAAGCCTATTGTTGCCATGAGTTGAAACACATATTTTATTGCATTATGGTTGGGGCTCGGGGGCCAATGAAGAAGGATGGCTTCTCCTTTTCATTGGATGTCTTGGTTGGGTGGAGAGTGTTGCCTTTCCCCTGCTCTTGTTGTGATCAGAATTGGAAGAATGATAAATCTACATGTTGTTGTTCTGGAGAGAAGGAAAAAAGAAGAAGAAGAAAACAGTTTGACAGTCCCTTGTTGAAAAGAAATCTTATTGTAACCTTTCCCACTTGAAGTGGATGAACTTGTATATGTTTTGTAATGGAAATATGTTGTATTGAATATGAAAGTTGTAATTTTGAAATGTAAAGGAGAGATATACTATGTTTCTATTTTGAAAGAAAGAGATGTATTTTGTATATTGTATTGTGAAAATCAACAGAAAAGAGAAGTTGTAAAAGAAGGAAATCTTGTCTTTTGAATAATAATTTGCATTCCTTTCCATGATTGGAACTATTTGCTGTTTAAAATCTGAGTTTGAAATGTATTTGAAATCTCTATTTGAAAGGAAGAAATGCATGTTAGGAAAATACAGAACTCTGTCTTTCAAAATGTGTAGAAATTGGAAATCATAATTGTATTTTGGTTTTGAATAGTTGTATTTGAATCAACTAAATGTATTAGATTAGAATTGGAACATATTCTAATACTTGGAAGTAGAAAATGGAAAATAGATCCTTTAAAATTTGATCTCTGTTTTGTATTTTCAAACTGGCAAATACTTTATCCAAAAAATGCACAGTTCAAACCTGCAATAAGGAAATAACAAATTAAACAGTTAAATTGAAATAGTATGCCCTAAACGAATTCTAATGGACAAAAACACTTAAGGAATTTCTTAGTAAACTTAGCAAAATCGGGCTCAAACCGTTTGCTGTCGTTTTTCTTATCAAATTTGCATTTTTTATTATTGGGAGTCAATCAAACAAACTTACCTTCCAAATCCATCCTAAATCCATCTAAGAACAATTCTCCATGTCTAATTGACATGTTGAGAGAGGAAGAAGATCAATTGATTAAAATTTCATAAGTTAAAATTTACCAGTTTGCCTTTTAAAAGCCTGTAGATCATTTTCATGAAATTGACCCCTTAAACATTATTAAAATGAAATATTAAAGAGGATGTCGAGATCTTTCAAAAATTCCTCGTTTGCAAAAACTGAGAGAATCAAAAGTTATGACCTTCTGAAAATTTTACTTCATTTTCTCAAAAATAATTTTAACTGAGTTTCCAATCAAAATATTATGGCCTTCTGAAGTTTTCACTTCATTTTGGCTTCAAAACGAATTTTCCCTTTTTTGTCAAAAATTTAATTAATAAAAATTTTGGGAAAATTTTCTAAGTTTTCCCCACATCCCCACCGCCCCAATCATTGACTGCCATGTGGCTTAGAGAGGCATTGGCGGAGGTGCAGATCTTTTTTTCCTTAGCGCTTCAAAAGAAAATTTGGGAAATTTTTCCTAACTTCTCCCGCAGGCCCGCCTGCCCGCAACCAATGAATGGATGACACGTGGCCCATGATGCATCGGTGGAGGCATGGAGTGTCCTTTTCAGCTTTACTTTCAAAGTTCAAAAATTTTCCCAAATCTCCTTGTCGGCCCACCGATCCGCAGCTAATTGAACGGAGCTGACACGTGGTCATCCATAATGTGAGGCAAGGAGGTGCGAGGTGGTTTTAATCCCATGCACCTTTTTAACCCTTAAGGAAAAAATGCCTATTTGTCCCCAATTCCTCGCCAACCCACTTCTGCCAATGGATTGGCTTAGAACGTGGCATTGGGCGTCGGTGGCCTGGGGTTGAAATATCCCATTCACATTTTTAACCCGTTAAGGATAAAATGGGGGTAAAAATTACCTCCGCACTTTCACCCCAAGGCACCAAGAATGCCAACATGTCCTCCCCCGGACTCCCGTGACAATTTGGGGAAATTTTTCTTTTGTGGCAGCAGGTCCCAAGTTTCTTCCCGCGGCGCACTAAATTTTTCCTCCCCGCCTTTTCACCCATTCCTCATCTGGGAAAAATTTCTTCTCCTGCAGTCCACAAGCCCGCCCTACACATGGAAAATTTTCTCCCCTAGGCCCGCAGACCCGCTCTTGGGAAAATTTTCCTCCCAAGGTCCGCCGGCCCATAACTTGAGAAATATGAGGAGTTAGGAGGACTTATTTATATCACTGGAAAGGTGAGGAAATTTCCTATCTAATGGGAATGTTTTTGGGAAGTTTTGAGTGCATTAATTTTGAGAAAAATCAAGTTGAATATTTTAAGCCAGTTAGAGAAGTGGTATAGTGAGAAATTACCCTCTTAACCTAATTGATTAATCTAACCCTGAGTTTGAACCTTGTGATCTTTTATAATTGTCATATTAATAAAGCTATAAGATATTAATAGTATATTGGCTTTGAAACTTTCTTGGGACAACTGTTGTCTTGTAACCTGGTTGTAGACTCTTTTAAACAACAACAACAAAAATTATTCCATAATTTTCCTAACTAATCCTAGGTTATGTTACACAACCCATTATCTTTGTACAACTAGCACTAGGGAAACCTATCTCAAAAAACCCTATTCCAGTCACACACACCAAAGCTACATTGAAATTGAAATGTATTACAATGCTCGGTAATAATGACATTGGGGTGGCCTTCGAGGTCAGTCTGACTCAAGCATATGCATTATTTATTCATCTAATGTGTGCTTGAGTATTGTACAGGTAGCTAGGGTTTCTTTTGCACGTACAAGTGTGACTGGGCATAGTTATAACAACCCTGACACAACCTACAATGAAAAAGTGGTGACGAAAAAAGAACTAGGACCAAAGCTATTTTGTAGACATCAATTCCCAAAACATACGCTAGTGCCCAGGCGGTCATGTCCTCTCCTAGGTGCTTTTGTTCAGGAGATCGTCAAAATCCATGTTTCAGAAATAGAGCTTAAACACTCCACGATTTTCCTTTCTAGCCTATTCATCTATCTAGATCAGTCCAGACCTATAGTTACATGTTGAGTCATTCTGGAAACCCTATCTATCACTCTTAGCTTTTATTTTTGTAGCTATATATATACTTGAATATTGTTATATTTATCTAATCATTAATTCCCTTACATAGATTTTAATTTTGTTAAATCACTTGGTGAACTCCTTCCTTACATGCCCATTATTAGATCTTTCATGGCTTCCCATACCTTTTATTCCAATGCTTCCCCATTCTATATCCACGTTCAACTTTGTAATCTCCTTGTTAAGCATGTCCTAATTGATTCTGGATCTGGTCTTAATGTACATGTAACATTTCCTTTCTCCATCAAATTGGACTTTCTATTTCCAATCTAACTCCATCTAGTCTCTGTATCCATGGCTTTGATAATACAATTAAGAAAGTATTAGGTGAAATCTTTCTACCCCTTATTGTGGGATATTGCACTCTTAATGTTCTATGTCACATTATGCCTCATGATTTCCCTTATAATATCCTTCTAGGTCATCCTTGGTTACACACTATACATGCATTCCTTTCTACCCACGCCATAACACACAATGCCCTTGCTACTCCTTTCACACCATAACACACAATGATACTACTACAATAGACTCCACACCTCATGTTGCTATTTTTTGTGATATTCCTCTCATACATGATACTAATGACATTACCTACATTGCACATCCTTCTCCTCTTGGGATGCACCTTAGTGCTACTGATGTAAAAGATCAATTTTTTACTAACACCCACGATACTTGTCCAATTATGTTTCATTCTTGATGCACTTCAATTGATCATATGCTTGGTGCTTCGAATTTTACATCTCTCTCCGCACCTTCCTCATCACAAGTTAGAGCATCATATGCTGATTTGACAATGATTCTTAATGTTTTCACTATCTGACATTATATGCATGATTCATTTACAATGGTTGCACCTCATCTTGTTACAGATCATTGGGAGAAATCAATTCCCCTCTTTCCACATTTCTTTTTATTGTCATAGGGGCTAATTCATAGTACTTTGTTGCTTCTGATCTTCTCAAATTGCACCTATTGCTTCAGATGAGTATTGTGCACCTATTGCTTCAGATCCCTCCATTGCATAACATTAATACTGATGAGCCTTCTAGCATTACATATGTTACACATCTTTTGACTCACATTTGATCCTTATGTTTGCTCACTTTTCCCACTATTTCCAACACACCCAATGGTACACCTATTCTATTTTCTCCTAATGGTTACATTCTTATTGTTTATACACTTCCTACTCCTTCAAAGTCTAATGTTTTTGTTAATGGACAATTTAGTGAACGATAATGATTATATTAATATATCATAATGTGAATTTTGTAGAGTCGAGACTGTAATTTGGATATTGCTTGAACAACGTTACATAATACAATGCATTCCTAGGTGAGTGGGAGGTTGTAGAGTTGATGTTGGATATTTGCTTGAACACATTACCTATTTTAACTATTGTAGGAGTCGTCTAAGTTATTTAGTCACCTCAAATTACACCATGCTTATGATTGGCATATAAGACCAGTCGAGCTCTCTTATTCATTTGATCAATTTGTCGGTGAACAAAATATTTTAAAATATATTTTCCTAATAGGTAAGGTGGTACTAGTACTTCATGATTCATCCCATGGATGAGATTTGACAACTGATCCCACTTGCAAAACTAAAAATCTATGACATTAAGAGGTTTTAAACAACGTGTCCATATCTATTAAATATCTTTTATTTAATTAATAATTTAAAAAATACATTAAGTTTCAGGGATTATATTCTCAATATAAACAGATTTTCAGTAAAATACATTATTTAAATACCTATGTAATGCTGCACTTATATTTACATTGAATGTGTTCATAATGATAATGACGATTTTGTTAAGTTTTTTCACCATCTGACAATTTTACAAAGTGTAAAATAAAGTTAAAATTGGCAAAAACGTCCCGGACGGGCGTCAAATCTCAGCTCCGATTCATCCTATTCCAACAATTAATGCACTTGTGGACATATTTAATGCCTCGTAAACTTATACAAGATAAAAGATACGTGTCTTGGCGGCTGCAAGACTCGGCATTGGCATTAAAGATTTTGAATTGACGAGGGAATTCGCTTTCACCAATTACAATCTTATACTGGCAACAAGAATTTCCCATTCTAATTTTGAATACATTCTTTGAACCCGGGGGATTTTGTTACATTTTTGAACGTGGGATTTTGTTAGTTTTCTGACAAGACGTATGGACGATGCTTTTACTTCTTTCATCTGCACTTGATATTTATTTACTATCAACACAGGTTTCTCAGGTCTGCCCAAGACTCAAGTGCAGTAAGAAAAGTCCATTTTGCCATTATTACATGTAAAGGAATTCACTTTCACCCAACAGGACGGATGGACGATGCTTTTACTTCCTGCACTTGATATTTATTTATCAAGTATGAACACAGGTTTCTCAGGTTTGCTCAAGTGGAAATCTGTTTCATAATTTAAAAAAAGGATTAAGATCAATCATGTTAATGGAAGTCTTTAAACAGTAAACAAGTTCTTACAAATAGAGAGAAACAATCTGATATTATCACACGGCTCTTCAGATCAAGTGCACAGCTATTCTACAACAGTAAAGTTCTTACAAATGAGTGGATTGAATGGATCTAATCTTTTACTCACACGGCTCAAGTTCCATTCCATATCTTTGGTTTAGACGCTGAGAAATCTCTAGCATTTGTTACAATGGCTTCTGAGATCCACCGATGGAAAGCCAGCCCAAATAAATACCAAGAGAAACATCAAGAAAGTGGCAATGATGGCTTCAATGAATTAGAAAATTCTTCTCTCTCTGCAAAATATTTATCCAAAAAACAGTTGGCTTCTTTGGCGTTCACAGAGTTAAGCGCCAAAGGGGGAAGTGGTACCATCTCAGACACTGGCGAAGTCGATGAAGTAGATGATGTTAGCACTAGCAAAATAGGGACCAGTGTGAAACTTACTGTAAGCAATACAAATATACCCAGTAGTGATTATAGCTTGGGTGTTTGGTTGACGTGGAAGGATGTGTGGGTAACAGTGCCAAGTCCGAGAGGAGGAAGTAAAATACTTGTTCAAGGGCTCACAGGACACGCCCAACCAGGACAAGAGGTTGCCATCATGGGACCTTCTGGATCTGGAAAGTCTACCCTTCTGGACGTTCTTGCAGGTCAGACGTTGGAACTTATTTCCAAGTCTATCATTTTGCATTTCGATATCATTATGTTTCCATTCATTTAACTCTATCAAATTGTGTTTTAATATACGATACAGGTAACATATTTGATATGTTTCTTATCCTCTTCTGTGTTCTTTTGTACAATCTTGATACTTCAAACCTTTCCACTGAGTAGGAAGCACAATTTATTTATTTATGTTTATTTCATTTTTGGAGATAAGGTAGATTGGGAGGTGCCACCAAACAAGCTGGAGACATCTTAGTAAATGGTCAAAGCCGTGATCATTCTTATGTTACATTGGTGTGTATACTTCTTTTACTCAAAAGAATTTTATGAACTTCTATTATATATCTATAAAAAAAATTTAATATAAGCTTTGTAGAAGTTTGTAAGCTTTTGTGTAGATTTTTTAAAGATTTTGTTCTCTCCCAGATATTTATAAGCTTTGTAAATGAGTACTCTAGATGTAAAAGATTTTGTTCTCTTTGTGTCCAAGATAAAGTCCAAGAATGTCATTACAAAATAAGTTTAGGTTTTACTTTTTAATAATACCGTGGTAAATTGTAAATTTTCACAGTACAGGCTTATGTGACTCAAGATGACATACTGATGGCAACATTGACAGTGTGGGAGGTAGTTTTTTACTCTGCTCAACTTCAGTTACCAGGTAGCATGTCTACTGCAGATAAGAGAGAAAGAGCTGAGAATACCATTAAACAGATGGGTCTTGATGATTCAGTGAATACAAGGATAGGCGGATGGAGGATGAAAGGATTAAGTAGGGGCCAGAAAAGGAGAGTTAGCATTGCCATAGAAATTCTCACGCGACCACAGCTACTCTTCTTGGACGAACCTACCAGTGGTCTTGACAGGTATAAATGATCATGCAACTTCAGAATATATGAAACAGCACCTTCTGGTGCTAGAATATATGCTTATGCTAAGGCTTATTTAAATTTAAAAACAATATCTAAAATGACTATCAGCAAGTGGGATTAAGTTCTAAGCCCTTAACATTTAGGGGGCTTTAATTTATTTTATTTTTATTATGGTTTTTATGAAGAGTAGATCAATTTATTAGTTATATATAGTAACAGTTAGTGTCCAACCAATCACATCAATTCAATTCACTTCATTCAAAATAACATTAAAATTATGGAATGTATATAAAAAAGAAACAAACACATATTTAAAGGGATAATACAAGAACCATCCTCTTTTTGGACCTATAGAAAGTATAATATTGTTGAAACCTTCCAAAAAAAGTCAAAATACCAAACCAGCAGGTATCAGATAAATGGAAGATAATACAAATGGGGCATCTAGACGAAATTTGGGACAACCTAGTATAGGAGGAATAGCTAGAGATAGTGAAACTCATCAACACTTTTTTATGGGAAACAAATTGGAATTACCACAAAAAATATGGATGAAATACTTTCCATTCAATATACTTAGAAAGAAGCGGCCAAAATGGCATGGGCCAAAGTTATTATTGAATTTGAATCTCAAGTGATTATTCAACTACTTGTTAAGCAAGGAAGAATTGATTCTTCAAATTGGCGTATTTCACAGATTCAAGAAAATATTAGTATTTTGCCTCAAACTTTCCATAAAGTTATTTATGTTCATACTCCTCAGGAGAGTAATAAACTGGTGGATGCTTTGGTCAACTGGGCTTTCGATCAGGAAAATTCTCATGTGATAGCTCATATTTCTATATGGTGGTCTAGGGATAAAATCCAAGCATTTCACCGAATTCCTCATTTGGATGAATCACATGGATGAGTTCTTATTGTTGTACTATGATTTAAACTACTACTATGGTATCTCTAAATATGCTTCTTAGTGTATTAGTTACAATGCTTAGCACTGTATCCATTTGTAACATGTTTCTTGATGATTAATGAAAGTAATATTTTGAAAAAAATTAATTTGTTCTAATAGGGGTAGTAATTACCAATGTACATAACAATTTTTTTTAATGTTTCTTTCATATCATTCTTCATTAATGAACTTAACATCTCTATTAATTATCACTTTCATGGTGATTGGACTTTTTAACATGCATTTTTTTATTTTTTCCCATATAAATACATCTCTCTTTATATCATTTGATTTATTTATCCTTCTATGTAAAACATGAGCAAATTTCAAATAACCATTTACTCTTATATGAGAAACATTGCATTATTTCTTACTCTAATACTTTTGAAGATTTATTCTATGAACACTCATTCTAGAATATATATTTATAAGATACATTGTATAATATAAGATTTAACCCATATACTAATCTTCTAGATATTTTTCCTTCCACATGCATCTTTCCATTTTTGTAATTATTCTATATGCAGTGGTTCATGGAAGAGTTGGGAAAGAAGCAAGAAGATTACAAGTTATTCAATGATAGTTATACTGCAATTCATCTTGCAAATAACTCAACATTCCATTCGACAACCAAACATGTAACGCCTGCTAAAAACAACCCACTTGAGACCCAAGAACAACCTAGGATTAGTTAGGAAAATTATGGAATTATTATTTTTGTTTAAAAGAGTCTACAACCAGGTTACAAGGCAACAACTAACACTAACAAGTTCCAAAACAATTCTAATTCACTAGAACATAATTTTCCTTTATAAACAATTATTATAGGTCATAAGATCCAAATTTTAGGGTTAGAAGGTTAAATAAGGTTCAGAGGGTAATTACTCACCATACCCACTCTCTAACAGACTTAAAGGTTCAAATTGATTTTTCTCAAACTTAACACATTCAAAACTTTCCTAAATTATTTCTATTGGATAAGAAATTTCCTCACCTTTCCAATGATATAAATAAGTCCTCCTAACTCCTCATATTTTTCATATTATGGGCCGATGGGCCTTGGGGTGAGAAGTTTCCCGAAGAGTGGGCCTGCGGGCCCAGGGGCGAAAATTTGCACCAAGGCCAAGTTGGTGGGCCGTGGGGAGAATTTTTGAAAGTTTCCAGTGTGGGGCAAAAAGATAACTTTCTTCCCATGCCCCCGTGAGTCCCCCAGGTACACATGGCACCTTTTAAGCCAACGTGGGTAAAAAGGGATAAATTCACCCGCACCTCCACCGACGCCTCATGTTGCCACGTGGTAACCTCTATTGGCTGAGATTTGGTGGGGCAGCGGTGAAAACTTAGAAAATTTTCCCAAAAATTTTTTGAAGCTCAAAGGGAAAACAAAATGGCCAGCTCCTCTGCTGATGCCTCGTTGTACCACATGGTAGCCTTTGATTGGCTGCGGGCCGACAGAGAAACTTTGGAAAAATTTCACAAAAATTTCTAGGAGCGCTAAGTTTAAAATAGATCTGCCTCTCTATTGACACCTCATCATGCCACATGGTAGCCTCTGATTGGCTACAGGCTGGCGGGGTGGCAGGGAAAAATTGGAAAAATCTCCCAAAATTTTTCCAAAGGTCCGGGGAAATTCGTGTCCCACTAGGCAAAATTTGTTTAATTTTTTTCCTTTTAAATAAAATAAAATTTTAAAATCTAAGTTTAATGTTGCGGGCCCGCAGAAGAGACAACAAAAGGGAAAAAGCGAGGCGACGGGTCCATGGGAGAAATTTTTCCAAAAATTTTGATTTTTTCTAACTGAAGTGATTTTTAACAGAAAGAAAGGCCTGCGGGTTAGCAAAGTGGTGGGGACTTTGTTCCTTTGAATTTTTTTAACCAAAAGTGCTAAGGGAAAAATTCAGGCCCACGGGTCTGCCATGGAAAAAATTTTTCCCATTTTTTTTGACAGGTTAAAATTATTTTTGACGCTAAATGGAGAAAAACTTCAGAAGGCCATAAATTTTGATAGAGAGCTCATTTTTGTGCAAAAAAAGACTTTCTAGAAATATCTCAACATCCTCTTTGCATAGAAATCATTAATTTTTTATTTTGATAATGTTTAAGGGGTCATTTTCCTGAAAAACGTTCTGTAGGATTTTACAATGTAAATGATAAATTTTAACTTATAAAATTAGTGTTCAAATTTGTCATTCTTTCTCCTTCAACATGTCAAATATACATGGACGTTTCCATTAGAAAAGTGTTAGGATATATGGAAGTGTAAAATTGTTGGATTGATTTGCATTTCGAAATTACAATTTTCGTTTTACAACAAAAAAGCCAATAGATTGGCCTTGGCTGGATTGGAAGGTTTTAAAGATATTTCCTTATTAAGTATTTTTAGTTTGGTTTAGGATCATTTTAGGATTGTTAAGTTGAATTGATTATTTCAGTTTTTTCCTCCTATCTATTTGCAAGGTTATTTGAACATTTGATAAAGGAATTTTGCAAAGTATACACTGAATGAAAGAAGTGTGTACATTTCAAGAAAAGAGATTAACTATTCTTTTTCCTTGAAATAAAATTCTGACAAGGCATGGTGGCTTTAATCTTAAACAAAAAGAGTGCCTATCTTGACCCCAATAACCCACTTCTCCATATTGGCTTAGAACATGCCATGTTTCCCTTGTGGCTTGGGGTATAATATCATTTTTGGGCACAAAGTCCCACAGCGGACGCATGGGGGTAATGTCCGCTTTTCGCCCCAAGCACCAAGAATCCAACTTTCCTCCCCCGCTCTGCCAACCTGAACACCTTTGGCAAAAATTTTCTTCCCGCGGCTCGTAGGCCTACACATGGGAAAAATTTATTCCTGTATCCCACAAGCCCGCACATGGAATATTTTCTCCCCTAGGCCCGCAGACCCACTCTTGGGGAAATTTTCCTCACAAGTTCCGTCGGGCCATAATTTGAGAAATATGAGGAGTTAGGAGGACTTATTTATATCCTCGGAAAGGTGAGAAAATTTCCTATCTAATGGGAATGTTTTTCAAAAGTTTTTATTATGTTAATTTTGAGAAAAAAAAGGTTGAATATTTTAAGCCTATTGGAAAGTGGCATATAGTGAGAAATTACCCTCTTAACCTAATTGGTTAATCTAACCCTAAGTATGGACCTTGTGTTCTTTTATAATTGTCATATTAATAAAGCTATAAGATATTGAAGAGGATATTGGCTTTGAAAACGTTCTTGGGGACAACTGTTGTCTTGTAACCTGGTTGTAGACTCTTTTAAACAACAACAACAAAAATTATTCCATAATTTTCCTAACTAATCCTAGGTTATCATTGGGTCTCAAGTTGGTTATTTTTAGTGGGTGTTACAAAATCAACCTAAATATGCTCGAATGAATAATAACACTAAAACCTTTGCGCACTTACTCAAAAAGGATCCTCAAAAGACGCCTTCTGGATGCATGAAACTTGATGCCAATGTTCCAGTTCTCAAAATTTTCTCATTCAAATGTGCAAGGAGGAATACAAACTTTACTATAAAGGGTGCTGATAGTGATATTTTTGGGGTTTAAAAATTCTCTAATGGATTTTGACGAATGGCCAAGCCATAATTGGCATGCCAAGGTGAATATTTTGTCTGAGTTTACTGTAAAAGTTACTTTTCTTGTGGTCTTTGTAACTATGGCAGAGAAAGAATAAATTTTCAAAGGGGGTCCATGGTTCTTTGTTAGAGTAGAAATCTTCATGAAACCATGCTAGTCTATGTTTAGGGTGGAGGAGGATCTTCCCTCACTTGTACCAGTTTGAATCCAATTGTTCGGGCTTCCATAGGAATTCGAGAATCATGTAATCTTCCAAGCCATAGGTAATAATATGGGTCAATATGTTCTTGTTGTGGATACCCCTATCCACATGGAACACATGGTTTATGCTTGCATATGTGTATATATGGACATGAACCAACCCTTAACCTCTAAAATCATGTTGGATTTGGGTGATTAACAATGGGAGCATGTAGTGGATTATGAAAAAATTCCCTTCAGATGCAGAGTATGTCATGAATATGGACATTTTCTTAAGGGATGCCCTAATGCAATATAAACCCGGAATGTGGGCAAGGAGAAACAAGAAGAATTTATGGTGCCAAATAAAAAAAATAGCAAAAGGTAAACCTATAGAGAAAAAAATACAAACAAATTCCAATCATTAAGAAATCCTATAGTGAGAAGATGCAAATCATAATATGGAAGATATTGTTGCCTCACACGTTCCTAAAACACACATTGTGCTGGCAGCTCTTATGCCTACTACAAATGTAAATTAGAAAGAGAATGAACCTATTGTAGAAAAAAGTGATAACAATTTTCAAAAAGATAATATCAAAATTTCTCAACGGAAACACAAATTGACAGTAGCAAGTGAAGAAAAGGGTTCAGAGGAGGCTCAAGTGGAAGAAATTTTTCTAGCCTTAATGATCCCGATTGGATACTCTTCTATGTCTGGGATAGAAATCAAAAGATATTTTCTTCAACCTGAAATCCTATAGAATGTTAGAACTAGCTTGTAAGTTTTAATTTTACCCAATGAAGCAAATATTGTCTGGCTCAGAGTTTGATTCATCTGATCTTGATGCTTTTGGGGTTTTGAAAGGGCCTGAAAGGAAAACAAAATTGATGTGGATGGTGGGAACAATAGTGTGGTAGGTATCTAGACATTTGTTTTATCTATATTTTTGGGGGTGAAATGCATTTATGAAATAGTTTATCACTATTTTACATTTTATATGTGACCGAGAAAAAGGCCAAGGCATCAGTGTATTTCTAAAGGCAACATTCCTTACTTTGAAACTTTTGCCAAAGAGGGATTTAATGTTGAAGCAACTTTCCAATTAGCCAAGAATGCATTAAATAATTAGCGCAAAGAGGAGATGTTAGTAAAACATATTGCCTTGTGTCATTTCTAATTTTATGCCAGGCTGATGTAATTTCAGTGATATTTATTGTGTTGGAAATATGTATATCTATTTATACCTTTTTAGTACTGCTGATTTTTGTTTGTTGACATTAGTTTATTTGTGCTCGTGGGTTTTCCCCTTGCATTATTTTTTTTTATGTTCTAATCCAACGATTTTAATGTATCCTTATTTTTTTCCCGTGGTTGATCTAGTTATCCTTTTTGTTTTGTAGATATCTCTCAGATACAATTGATGTCTTTTTTGGGAGGTCGCAAAAATCGTCAGGATGTGAGTGTTAGTTTCTTAGGTGTCACACAAGATTCTGGGTGCTGCATATAACCTTTTACAATGAATCCGGCCTTTGGGAGGGTGATCCAATATTGTTTTGTGTATTCAATGTAGTGGTAAAATTGTATTCTAGATTAATGTTAATTAAAATGTACATTTGTTTTGCATTCTCCCACCTCTAAGTTCCAGAGATTGGTTGTTCCTTTATTTTGTTTGATTCAAATGATGACCAGTCTGGCGCGAGAACGTATATTCCATTGTATGTTGATATTCTATCATGATTATTTGAAACCATGGCTACAATTATTCTTTAATCCTGTATCATTTAATAATAAGTGAATCGATTCTCAACTTCCAATCTCCAAATATAAAATGTGGTGTGCATTTATCCTTATTGCATTGTTGCTTGGGTATTTCTATGTTAATGTAAAGAACTGATCCAATTTTATTGGAAAGTTCTTACAACATTTTGTTATCCTTCCATACATACACTTTCTTCTTTCATGAAGGTTTTCTATTTGGTTGATGGTATGCATGCTTTCCCACAGTATATTTGCGTGGATTTTATGATCCAGTTGTGTGCGCAGTTTAATTTATGGATAAAGCCTGTAAATACTTATGCATGTTGAATGTTTTTATAAAAAAACTATTTTTTTATTTTGGCCATTTCATTTGTTGTGTGAATTATTTTTTTCAGGTGGGGTAGTTTATGCTTTTTTCTGCCTATTTTTTAAAACTAGTAACATTGTTCATTTGGGTGAAAACTTAATAGGTCAGTTTCCCCGATGCAATTTGATCATTTAATCTGTTTCATCATTCTCTTTATGAAGGGGAATCCCTTTTCTCAATGCCAAAAATTCAATATCTTAAGCACACCTTTTAAACATTGTAAATATTATGTCCTTTACCCCCTGTAAGGATCCTAAAAAGGGTAATCGCATCTTCATCTAATCAAATGATATAAGAGGACGTTATATCCATCTCTTAGAATGCTATGGTGTTCTTTCAATAAGAAAAGGTTGCTAATTATGGTTTGTTGTTGATAATTTGTAGAGGAGAGTTTGGTAGCCATCTTGCAAAATCTTGAGTGAATTGGGTTAGGTTAATTTTCATCTTAGTGAATTCGGTCAAGTGAATTTTCATCTTACTTGTATGAATTTCTAACAAATTTGAAATGTAGAGATAGAACCTTTAACCTACACTTACAAAATCAATCACACCCCTTATTTATCAACATCAACTACAAAAGTAATAACTATCACTTGAAATCAAATAACATATCGTTACGTTCACATTGCATTGTAAACATGCGATTGCTAGTTTATTTATTGGTTTGGAGTTTTGATCCGTGTCATCCAAACAAAATCCCCACACCAGTAGGAGAAATATACTAAAAACTATGCAAGATCTATTAGAGAGAGAGATATATACTATGTAGCATATATATGTTATTAGGGAAAACTAGGAGCAGTAGAGAGGGCCGTTGCCGCAATACCCAAACTTACTGCAGCAGGGAGCCTTATCTTTTGTGGCCGGATTTGTTCTGCAGTTCACTCTGTTATTCCCCAGCGAGCCACAGCAAGGACCCCCTTCGCAGGGTCCAGCGACTGCCACGTTGGCACTGTAAACCATCAGCAGCGCCATTAAATACATCGCCAGTGCCGCCCCTCTCTTCTCCATGCTAAACAAAACAAAATGAAGCTGAGGAACTCGATGCAATGCACAGGTATTTGTAGAATCTGATATCCTCATTTTTGTGTCCTTCCTCGCTCTTTCCTGGTAACCACATGGGAACGCTGAACGTGCCCGCACGTTGCCAGCAAGTGCCAGCGTAACATTTGACTTTGAGTTTAGGGCCCCACTAGGTACTATATTGACGGACAACTAAAGTTTTCTCCTGATTTTCAAATTTGAATACCCCGCCTATATCATATTTTGAAAATTCCCCCCGAAACCACCTGACTTTATCATTGTGCACAAGCCTGGTATTAGTGAAGAACATACCAATTCGTTTGCCTTTTTGGTTGAACTTTTCATTGCGTTTCTGTGTGGTGTAGGCTCAGGACCAACTGTCATTAACAACATGGGCCAGATTTGCCTTGCCATGGGCTACGTTGACATATCGGTGTTTGTCTCCCTCATCAGAAATTGGGGTTTCTTTGCGATCGGGAGGAGTTCCATTTGGGAGCACTTTCTAAGGTATCTAGAATTCTCTGTAAACACAAATTCTAGCGTAAAGCAGAATGGAAGATCCCATTAATCTCTGTAAACACAAATAAAAAAACATATTTATAACAGCAAAATATTATGATTGTAAATGATTATGTTTTAAGAATTTACTGATTTATTAAGGCCCTGTTTTGGGTTTAGGAAAGTTGGCAGCCCGAGTCTAGTGTGGATGGAAGCGTCACAGTAAGCGATGATAGTTGGTAGCCCGAGTCCAGTGTGGATGATAGCGTCAGACTTAGGAATTTGTTATGAGGTTACTTGTAAATGCTATTTTCAATTTTGTTGGGTATGCCTTGTTGACTGGTCAGAGCAGCATGGTGGTTCTCTGAATGAGTTTGATTATGATTCTGATTTTGGTTCCTGTTCTGATTCTGATACAGACCTGGAGCCTCTGCCTGAGCAAACACTACAACCACTGAAAAATCCTTCGGAGAGATACATCCATTATTATGAGAAATGGGCAGCCAATGAATCCTACAGGCAAAAGCAAGTCTCCCATCTCCAGCATTTCCAGACGATCCAGACATCCGATTGATAATCTAGGTAAATCTGATATACAGCTTAAGTTTGTGAGTGATGCTTGGTTACAGATTGTGGAATGTAGACGCTTATTGAAATGGAATAATGTATATGAGTATTATTTTTCAGAAACCGAGCAAATTGATGGCAACAAGGATTCATTTAAGAGCTTGAAATTTTTGGCGGAGTCTTCTTTAAATCGACTGGATCAGTGTGCGACAGAAGGAATGCAATATTTCATTGAAAATGAAGGGTGCTAAGAAGATTTTAAGGATTATCACAGAAAGCTTATTAATCTCACAAGTGCCACCCTCCAAAAGTTTGATAATCTTGTTCATGCAATAGAGAAAGGCATTGTGGGTGTGGATACACAACTGCAGAAGCACACAAGTAACTAGCAGCAGGCTTGACAAAGTTCATGCAGAGTTTCTTGTGATGCCAGATTTAATGTAGTTTATTATTAAATGTTTTTTTAACTATTGGGTTTGGTACTATGGTGGATTTGACGCTGAGTGTGGTTTGGTTCTGAACAGCCTTCCACACCTCGTGAGGCAGGCCAGATTTAACCTTGGCCGTTTGCATATCCCATTATTTGTTTTGATCCATTTCCCATACAACCTATAAGATCTCAAAGGACCTACACATTTGTTCCAATTATATATCAAGTAGAATGTTGTTCAAAGCATCGACTCAAAAATAGTTGCATTATTGACAGAGTATTACCCAAGAATACTTGTGTTTAAACATCGTATGTGCAATGTAATAGTGGTTGCCGTAATACACAAGTTATGGGTTAAATTTTGTTCCATTGTAAGTCCAACCTACACGATAAATAAGACCTTTCCCAAAATGATTTTTATTAGAAATTGTGCCAAGCAATGTTAAATGAATGAATGATTTTAATATCCTTAAGATGAAATAGTTTAGGGACTAAGTGCTACATTATAGTTGCTCTGCACTGACACTACTGTTAGGTACATGGGTTGCCCTTTTAGTCTTATTAAATTCTCATTCCTTTCTTAATGTTGGATCTTGTATTGTGGATCTTGGACTCATAAGACTTGTTTTATCTAGCTTTTCCTCTTTAGATAAGTTGATTAGGTTTTCTACTCTCATGTTGTCATTATACTTGATACAAATGTCAATGTAGGTTGTGCACTCCATGATGTACTGTCATTATGTCTCTAGTATCCCCATGTCACAAAATAACTATGTTCTCACATCCCATTCATCTTTAGGCATATAGTCCACATGTCAATTTCACATTGGCAAGATGATGTGAGCTAGTCCTTATCTAAGCCATCAATATTTTTTTGTTGAATGTATCTTGTTGGTACCAGCATTGATTGCCAACGGGAATGTTGACTAGTGAATGGTAGACTAGCGGTGTAATCACTTTGTTTGGTTATTTTTTCCTGTTATCCTTTTTAACGATGACGTTATTTTGGCACAACATTGTTCCCGACACCTAATGGACCCCACTCTGCTCCCTTTTGAAAATTCTTGTAACACCTATTAAAAACAACCCACTTGAGACCCAAGAAACAACCTAAGATTAGTTAGGAAAAATTATGGAATAATTTTTTTTGTTTAAAAGAGTCTACTACTAGGTTATAAGGCAACAACTGTCACTAACAAGGTTCTAGAACAATTCTAATCCTCTATAATATACTTTTCCTTTCATTAACAATTATTATGAGGTCATAAAGTTCAAAATTTAGGGTTAGAAGGTTCCAATTAGGTTCAGAGGGAAAATTCCTCACTATACCCACTCTCTAACAGGCTTAAAGTTTCAACTTGATTTTTCACACACTTAACGCATTCAAATTTTTCCTAAATCACTCCCATTGGATAGGAAATTTCCTCACCTTTCCAGTGATATAAAGAAGTCCTCCTAACTCCTCATATTTTTCAAGTTATGGGTCGGCGGGCCTTGGGGTGAAAATTTTCCCCCAAGAGTGGGCTTGCGGGCCCAGGGGTGAAAATTTTCCCTTGTGCGGGTTAGCAGAGCCGTGGGGAGAGTTTTGGCATTTTTTCCCTTTTCGGGGAAAAAGTGTGATTTGTCTTTGTGTGCCTGCGGGCCCAAAGAGGACACGTGTCAGGCTTATAAAAGCTCAAGCAGAAATTCGGGTCGTCAGAGCGGTTTTAGGTTTTAAGATTTAAAAGTTCAAAGTTCAAAAACCATTCCGCACCTCCGCCGAAGACTAAGGCGGCCACGTGTCAATCTACCATTGGATTGCGGGTGGCGGGGAAAACTTTAGAATTTTCGCCAAAAAGAGTTTTAAAGTTTCAAGGTCAAAAACAACTTCGTTCCTCTGTCGTTGCCTGAAGATGCCACATGGCAGCCCCTGATTGGCTACGGGCCGGCAGGACAGCAGGGGAAACATAGAAAAATTTCCCAAAATTTTTCGAAAGCGCTAAGTTAAAAAGAGGATCCGCCCATCCGCTAACACCTCATGGTGCCACGTGGTAACCTCTGATTGGCTGCGGGGCTGGCAGGGCTGGCAGGGAAAAACTTTTGAAAATTTTCCCAAAAAATTTCCTAAGTGTTTTAAGGGAAAAATTCGGGCCCACGTGGCCAGCTAAGGAAATTTTTCCCAAATTTTTCCGCCAAGTGAAGGAAAACTTCATAGGGTCATAACTTTTGATAGAGAGCTCGGTTTTGGGAAAATGAGGACTTTCTGGAAAGCTCTCGACTGTCTTCTTTATACAGGAATCATTAACTTTTGAATTTTGATAAAGTTTAAGGGGTCAATTTTAATGAAAATGGCTTACAGGATTATATAATGCGAGCTGGTAAATTTTAACTTGTTAGATCTTGTTCAATTCGACCTTCCTCCTCTCTCAACATGTCAAATAGACATGTAGGATTATTCTTAGGTGGATTTAGGTTAATTTTTTGGGAAGGTAATCTATTTTGATAGAGTTCCAATTCAAAAGTTTTACAATTTTAGACAGCAAAATGAATTGTGAAAGCTTTGGGCTCATTTTGCCATGTTTTGAAAGATTTCTTTTAAGTGTTTTTGTCTAATTTAGTTCATTTATAGGGAAAACTACTTCATTTTAATTGTTTAATCTATTATTTCATTGTTGCCGGTTTAAACTGTGCATTTTAGGGTAAGTAATTGCCATTTGAAAATACGTAGCAGAGATCAAATTTAAAAAGGTTTATTGTAATTTTCTTCTTCCAATTATTATAATGTGCTCCAAATTCAAATCTAATATATTTATTTTATTCAATTCTAACCATTCAAAAATAAAATAAAATGCAATTCTAATTTTCAACTTTACACATTTCAAAAGACAGAGTTCTGCATTTTCCTTCTTACTCATTTACTTCAATTTTCTAAACAAAGATTTCAAATTCACATTTAGATGTTCAATATTAAAAAAACAATGTAAATTGATAAAGGTAATGCAATCATTTATTGATTTCAAAATACAACTTTACAACCTTTCTTTCATTCTTCTGGAGTTCATCATACAGAATACAATTCTTTTACATTCTTTCAAAGACTAGAACACGGTATATTTATTTCTTTTACATTTCACTTCACAATTTTCATAAACAATACCACATCTTTCTATTACAAAACATTTACAGTTCCTCCACTTCAAGTTGGAAAGGTTACAATAAACTTTATCTCAGCAAGGGACTGTCAAACTGTTTGTTTCTCAGCTCCAGAACATCAAGTGCATATATCTCATTCTCCCACGTTGTAATCACAACAAGAGTAGGGGAAATGAAATGCTCTCCACCCAACTAAGACATCCAATGAAGAGGAGAAGCCATTTCTCTTAATTGGCCCCCGAGCCCCAACCACAATGCAATAAAAGATGTATCTTAACTCATGGCAATAACAGGCTTCCACAAAACATACAAGTAACACTTTCACAATAAAACACAGTTCCAAAAACTAGAATGTAGTTTACAACTACATTAAAACATGACAAACAATACTAAGGCTTCACCAAGCAAGCCAAAGGAGCAAGAAACTATGGGGGATTCTTCTTATGCCTCCCAAAAGGGAAATGGGTATCACCACCTGAATTACAAACCGCCAAAATATAGTATATCAAAGCCCTGACATTCCTTATACCTCCCCAAAGTACCCCTTATTCCTCACATTTCCTTATGCCTCCCCAACCTCTTATGGCACCCCATAACGAGTAAAGAAATGCAAACTATTTCTTTGCAAGGTGGAACCCAAATCTCAACTCCCTCCACACTTATACCTCCCTAAAACACACTTATTCCTCCCACAAATTAAACCCCATAGGCTTCTCCTACACCATACCTAGGCCATATACCCAAGCCTAAAACATACCAAAAACTTCATACATTAGCATTTACATTCATACAAGAAGAGCATTTCAAGAGACAAGTTCCTACCTCTCTATGATGGAGTTGTCCCAAGTTCCAAAACAGCAAGCTTATCCCAATGCAATCAATCCAAAAATCAACCAAGCACAAGTATGTAACAATCTTCCCAAAATCTCCTCCAAAGCAAGAGCTCCCAATCAACAGAGAAAATTTCACCCAAGAAGCGAGTCTCCAAAAGTGAAGCAACCCAAATAAGGCAAGGAAATCAAATTTTATAGAAGAGGGAAGAGAAGAGGATGAGGTGGATCCATGTAGGATGCCACATCACACATCCTCAACCCCAACACAAGGTTCAACATTCATTCTCCAGTGCACAATAAATAGGTGGGTGAATAATATGACAGTTTACTTACATACTCCAAAACAAACCCACACCCCAAAGGACGGAAATTACAACATGTAAGAAAAGTGCAATTAAAACCTACAAATTGCCTTCTCAAAAAGCATTATAAAAGTTAAATTTCAACTCTCCAACCATAGGTATGGTTGGTAAATAAATTTAAGAGGTATGGGAACAAGTTTAACTTGTCCCACAAGCCTCCAAAATCAGCCTCTAAGGACAAATTCGAATTTCCAAGAAGGTGGAGTGTTTCTCACTCAACAGTTAACTTACACATCACTTACATATCTCTTACACATACTTATATCACTTTAAATCATCACCAAAAACTCTCATTAATTAACTTCTTATGACATATTTGATTTTTTTATTTTAACAATATGATTACTCACAAAATTTACGCACCATTTAAAATTAAAGAAAGGGGTAAAAGCATCACAAAATAATAACATGCAACATAAAACAAAAGGGTCAAATAAATAAATAAATAAACGTAACCCCTTGGTCACATTTAAAGGTTTCTCCCCCCCATGGGTACCCCTAACAAAATAACCACACATAAACAAAACAAGTTGCCATGGTGACCTCGTTGAATTCATCTAGAATTCCAATGTGGTTGGTCTCCAATCCCCCGATGTTTGTTGTGATATTTTAACCTACAAAACACAAATACCTCCTTTGGCCTCATGGCCATATCAGAACATCCAAAATAATATAAATATAATTCCCAAAATCATCTAGATATATGAATCACAACAACATCAAAGCAATCTAATAATATCATTTACACTTTTATCAAAAACTATATCATCATCCAATAATTTCCATTTCTAGGTCTACTCACAATATCCATAACATATAACCATGTCAAATAGTATATCATCATCAATATCCAAAATGCCTCTAATAATCATCATGCATCATAACTGAATCAAGTCAACAATAATCCATGATCTAACATCTATCATCATACTATAATAAGGTCCATAATCAAGTCCATAATATAATCAACAGTATCATGATTAGTATCAAAAGGTGTCAAAGGGAAGTGGGCACTACATCCCCCTCCCCTTAGACTTTACTTCCTCCTAGAAGTCACTGGAACAAATGTGGAAATTGAACTCATAGCAAGGTAACATCCTCCCATGTAGCTGCAGTCTCATTATATCTATCCCACTGTACCTAGACCTGATCAACCTCTCTTCCTCGAAGGCCCACGGTCATGTGATCTATGATGTGAACGGGATCCACCATCACCTGCCCCTGATCCTACACCTGTAATGATGTCCAATCTAACACATGAGAAGGATTTGCAATATATCTCCTAAGAACCAAAACATGAAACACATATGTTTATAATGGATGTACGCAAGACAAGTTGGGTGGTAATGCTAGATGGTAGGCCAAAGAACTGATACACTCCAATATCTCAAAAGGACCCATGAATCTAGACCTTTTCCATAACAAATAGGGCTCTTGTGTGTCCTGACATGAAGGAACATCTTCATGCCCACATCAAAACTACGGTCCTCCCTATGTTGATCTGCATACTTTTTCTTCCTGTCATGTGCCTCTTGCAATCTCTGTTTCATCAAAACCACCTGTTGTTCCATGTCTTGAAACAAAGCTAGTACAAGAGAAACCTTGTCCTCTAACCTATCCCAACTAAGAGGTGTCCTACACTCTCTGCCATAGAAAACCTAAAAAGCAGCCATGCTTATAGAACTTTGAAAACTATTATTATAGGTAAACTCCACCAAGTATAGGTACTCTTCCCATCTATACTATTGATCCATCACATACATCAAAGCATTTCCTCTAAAATTTTATTCATTCACTCCGTCTATCCATCTATCTCAGGGTGATATGTAGGTTGAAGTTTAGATTCTAAATCCCGAGGGTCAATGTTGCATGGTAGTCCAGAAATGGGAAGTATACAAAGGATCGCGGTCACTAATGATATTCTACGCAGAATCCTGTGCAAGTCTAACAATCTCATCCAAATATACCCGATGCCACTGCACTAGAATGTATAAGTGGTCTTCACTAGTGAGAAAAGTGAGAAACTTTTTGTCAAATTTATCAACCATGACCATAATATCAGTAATGTTTGGTGATATCTCGACATCAGGAAGCCTAATAATGAAGTCCATAAGCGAAATGGAATGTGAACTTCTATTCCAGTATAAGCATGAGTAAAGAGAAGGTCAGATAGATGATGATGTTCGGCCTTCACTTTCTGGCACTCTAAACATTGTGACACAAATGATATAGCCATGTCTATCTCTACAAAGTGGCTCTCTTAGTGATATAACTATCTCAAAGTAGTGAGCATCTTCTTCACCCAAGGATGGGCTGAATAGGGTGCACTATGTGCCTCTACCAAGAAGTCCCACCTCAAGCCTCCCTCTCTATGGATACATAAATATGACCTCTTACTGCCTGAGAAGGCCATCTACCTTCCTAGTGAGATACCATCGATAACTTCCCCTTAAGGGTCTCTGAGACTTTGATATCTCTAAAAATCCAATTGAACTGATAAAGTAGAAAAACTGTCTCAGAGGAAGTTGCTGAATGACATCTTTCTCCGTAAATTGTTTGCCCATTGAAGTAGCCATAACCACATGTCTCTCGATCTGGCTGCGAGCATCCTACAACCACATTCTCCTTCCCCTTCACATGCTCTATCTCCATATCATACTCACAAAGTAATCCATCCAACGCCACTGACGAGCATTGAGATTAAGCTACGTGAAGAGGTCAGCAAAGACTCAAGTGATCTGTCCTAAGTGTGAATCTCTGACCAAGCAGGAAGTTGCCTCCATTGAACCAAATCATGAACAACTAATGCAATCTCAAGTCATGAGTGGATAACTAAGCTCATAATATTTTATTTTGCGAGACTCAAAAGCCACTAATATGCCCTCCTGCATCAACACACCACCAAGAACTACTAAAGAAGCATTTGTACAAATGAAAACCTCACCCTGTGGATCTGGCACTGCAAGAATAGGTTCGTTGTAAAGACATTCCTTCATTTCTACCGAAGCCTCGCTCACACTGGGTCTGACCAAATAAACTTCTTCCCTTTCCTCTGAAGGGAAGTGATGGGGTGTGCAATACTGAGAGAAGTCTTGAACAAATCTCCGGTAGTACCCTGCTAGTCCCATGAAGCTAATACACCTCTATCACAGTAGTGGGTGCTAGCCAATCCATAATACCATCTCTATTCTTGGAAGGATTGATGTTGATACCTTCCCTAGAAATGATATGTCCCAAATACTGCACCTCCATCTAAAAGAATGCACACTTCTCCAAGTTCCCATAAAGATTGTTGCTCCCAAAGACACTGTAAGACCTGGCGAAGGTGCCCCTCATTCTCCTCACGTGTACATGAGTAAATCAAAATTTCATCAAGAAATATGAGCATGAAATGATCTAAGAAAGGTCCTAAACACCCCATTCATCAAGACTCATGAACACTTTGGGGGAATTAGTCAAACCAAAGGGTACCACTATGAACTCATAGTGGCCATATCTTGTACGGAAGGTGAAGCTGATTATGAATGTCCACCTCTGAAATCCTCAAGCTGATGATATACAATGAATTAAGGTCTATCTTAGATAAATTTGTGGCTCCCTTCATCTAATCAAACAAATCATCAATGCGCAGGAGGGGATAATGATTCTTGATCGTTACTTTGTTCAGCTAGCAGTTATCAATACACAACCCCAAGGATCTATCCTTCATATTCACAAATATCACTAGTGCACCCCAAGGGGATGCACTAGGATGAATTAGGCCCTTCTCTAGAAGGCCCTCAAGCTACAACTTGAGCTCACAAAGCTCTAGGGTAGTCATCCTAAAGGTGACACGTGAGATAGGCTCTGCTCCTGTGTCAGAACCAGATCTATATGAAAATCAATCTCACGTGGGGGTGGTAACCCAGGGTAGCTATCCTAGGAAATAACATCCAAAACTCTCTCAAAATGGGATGATCATCTAAGTGAAGGTTCACTAAACCCATCCTCTGATTGATCACTAACATTAATAGCATAAAACTGACATAACCCATCGTACATACCACTTAAGCTGGCATAGTAGAGATATAGTCCAAATAGAAATGGGTCTCCTGAACTCCATCTGAAATCACAACGACTCAACTCCCAAAGATCATGCATCACAAGATATTATCTTATGGTAAAAATCTAATCTGGCTATGTGCAGATAACCAATCCATACCCAAGATGACTCCATAAGAGCCCAAAGGAAGGATACGAAGATCCGAGGTAGTGGTGAAAAGGTCCCAAATCCACCACACACTCCTTAATAAGGAGTCTACAATGGCTATCTTGGCTCCATGAAGCCATCTCTACATCCCAACTATTACCCTAGAAACCTAACTGGCACCATCCTATACTGCATCAATCTACTAAAGATGGTGTAATAAAAGAATTAGATGAACCAAAATCAAACAAAATGGAGGTAGGAATACCACCAATGCTACCTGTGGTCTCAATCACTGTGTACTCTAGATGCTCTGCCTAGCGGTTCTCAACCACTGCATAAATCCTATGATGTCTACCCATATCACCAACTGTAGGCTCTGAGATCTATGTCTTACCCTTGTTATACGGGTTCTTGTGGGCAAGTATCTCTCAAAAATATCCAGTAACACCACAACCAAAAACAAATGCCTCATTGGTCTCCCCTATGTAGCAATATCTCATCGGCCCTGGTACTCTAGAGGTCTTGGTGTGGATCCTGATGATCCTGATATATGATCTTGTTGAGGTCTCTACTGATGAGACCTCCTACTGAAATGAGCTCTCTGGGCACCCTATGTCCTAATGGGACCCCTAGGAGGAGGCCCCATGCTCTCCTACCCCTCTGTGCATCAAATCTTATGTGGAGGTCCTATAAGGTGGTGGGACAAGTTGTTCTGTTGTTACTAGTAATTCATGATTGGTCTAAATGATGACTGTGTATTTAACCCTATCCACCTTGAGGGAGAGGTACTGACCCCCTCGATCTATTGTCATGTATACTATTGAGATGTCGGCTCCATGATTTTTATCTCTATCCTGTTGGGTCTTCCCCTAGTTCTCCTCTATATATAGGCCTTCTCGATGGACTCTAGCTAATGTCTGTGGAAAATGGATACTAACTCACCTCCAATGTCAAGGTTCAGGCCCTATGATGAACCTGTATGGATCCTGAAGCTACTCATCCTACATGTAGTCAACATACTGCAGTAATCCAGAAATCTACTCTCATACTCAGTCACTGTAAGAGATGCCTGTCGTAGGTCATGGAACTCATATATCTGATGCTGAATAAATGCCCTCTGGATAATTATCTACTCCTGAAACTTCCTCGAAAATATCTCCAAGGTCACTATCTCAGAATCAACATGGAGCTTATGCTCCTCTATCCTCCACCAGACACCAGTTCCATCCCTCAGTAGATGATAACGTAACACAAGATTTCTGTTGCTAGAACAAGGGAAGATTTTGAAGCAATCCTTCAAGCTCACCAACCAAGCCTCTTACTAAAATCCACCTATGTATGTCCAGAACAATGTGATGGTCAAAGCTTCAGGATCTCCCTGATGTGATCTGTAGTATGATGAACATGAAAGCCTCTAGGTCTCTCTGTATGCTCATCCCTTAAGCCTATGGATATGAGACCTCTCTCTATGTCCTGAAACCCTATGTCACCTGTCCCCTCTGAGGTGACTGGTCCACTCTAGCTGGCTCCACACGGGAATTCTCTTCTCCATGTTCCTCACTAGGTTCTAGGGGATACATGACCCTCAATAGAAGTGACTCTATCATGTCTGGCTGCATGTCCTCCTATTGATCCTCCACATAGAGTGGCATTAATAGCCTAAAGAGCCTATAAAATCTAGGGTAAGATGGCTACTACATCTTGATCTGGTGGTGGTAGTCCTAGGTCTATGTGAAAAGGCTCCTCTTCTTTTCTCTGCACCTCCTACATAGAGCAAGACGAGAGTTAGTTCATTATTCTGGAGTTTTACTTAGTTTCATGTTTACTAAAATATGTAATTTCTAACTAAGTTGTTTTCTAGATTTACAAGTGTGCTAGGTTTAAGTGTTCATGTCTTGCAAGTTTTTCTAGTGTGCCCAATGGCCCAAGATTTTGAACCACTGCTTTGATACCAAGTGTAATGCCCACTAAAAACAACCTGCACTTGAGACCCAAGAACAACCTAGGATTAGTTAGGAAAATTATGGAATAATTTTTTTTGTTTAAAAGAGTCTACAACCAGGTTACAAGGCAACAACTGTCACTAACAAGTTCCAGAACAATTCTAATCTCACTAGAAAATACTTTTCTTTCATTAACAATTATTAGAGGTCATAAGGTAAAAAATTTAGGGTTAGAAGATTTAATAAGGTTCAGAGGGTAATTCCTCACCATACCCACTCTCTAATAGGCTTAAAGGTTCAACTTGATTTTTTCAAACTTAACGCATTCAAAATTTCCCTAAATTATTCCCATTGGATAGGAAATTTCCTCACCTTTCCTTATTAATATAAATAATTCCTCCTAACTCCTCATATTTTCCAAGTTATGGGCCAAGCGGGCCTTGGGTGAAAATTTTCCCCAAGAGCGGGCTTGCGGGCCCAGGGGTGAAAATTTTCCCCAAGGGCGGGTCGGCGGGCCATGGGGAGACTTTTGGAAAGTTTCCCACGTGGGGTGAAAAACTAACTTTGTGCCCACGCCCCTACGAGTCCGCCAGGGACACGTGGCACCTTCTAAGCCAATGCGGGTAAAACAGAGCGGCAAGGAGAATAAGGTTTCACACCCTGAAGGAAAAAAGGGATAAATTCACCCACGCCTCCACTGACACCTCATGATGTCACGTGGCAGCCTCTGATTGGTTGTGGGTTGGTGGGAAGGTGGGGAAAACTTAGAAAAATTTTCCAATAATTTTTTGAAGCTTAAAGGGAAAAAGGGGTCCCATTCTGCCGACGCCTCATTGTGCCAAAGTGGTAGCCTCTTATTGGCTAAGGCGCTGGGGTCATGGAGGAGAAAATTTGGAAATTTTTCCGAAAAATTTCTGGGAGCGCTAAGTTTAAAAGAGATCCTTCTCTTCTACTTGACATGCCTCATGGTGCCACAAGTGGCATCTCTGATTGGCTATAGGTTGGCGGGTGGCGGGGAAAAATTAAACAATTCCAAAAAATTTCCAAAATTTTTTCCGAAGCTCCAAGGGAAATATTCAGGCCCTACCAGGGAAATTTATCCCAATTTTTTTTTTCGACGCCAAGTAAAGAAAAATTTCAGAAGGCCATAAATTTTAATAGAGAGCTCATTTTTGGGAAAACGATGACTTTCTAGAAATGTATCAATGTCCATCTTTGCACAAATTGTATTAATTTGTAAATTTTGATGTGAGTTTAAGGGGTCAATTTGTGAAAAGAAGATCTGCAGGATTTTAAAGTTTGAATTGGTAAATTTTAATTTATAAAATTTTGTTCAATTTGTTCTTGTTCCTTTCTCAACATGTAAAATAGACATGGAGAATTGTTCCGAACCTAGGTGGATTTAGGTTAATTTTGTGAGGTAGGTCTATTTGATAGATTCCAATTCAAAATTTTACAATTTTGACAACAAAACGACTGCGTGAAAGCTTTGAACTCGGTTTTCCAGGTTTTGAAAGATTTCTTTTAAGTATTTTTGTCTAGTTGGATTCGTTTATGGGAAAATACTTGCAAGTTTAATACAGTTAATCTATATTTCATTGTTATGAAGGTTTGATTGTGCATTTTAGGTAAAGTAATTGCCATTTAAAATACATAGCAAGTTGATCAAATTTAAAAGGTTACATCTAATTTCCAATTTTCTTATTCCAAGTATTACAATGTGCACCAATTCAAATCTAATACATTTAAAACAAAGATTCAACCCATCATCCAACCATTCAAAAAGAATAAACAATATACAATTCTGATATATCAACTTTAGACATTTCAAAAGACAAAGTTCTACATTTTCCTTCATACGCATTTACTTCTTTCAAACAGATATTTATGAAGGGTTCACATTTACGATGTTCAATTTTAAAACAAAAACAAAATTGTCTTAGTGTAATGCAATCCCATGTTATTTTTCCAATGGAATACACATCCTTTGGACAAGACAAAACTGTCATTCTTCAACTTAATTGAATCATGAATCTCTTACAACTTCCTTTCCATTCTTTCAAAAGTACAACATGCAAACTTTATTTCTTTCATTTACATTTCAACTTCACAACTTTTAATAACAAAATAACTAAGAATCTTTCTATTACAAAACATTTACAAGTTCATTTACATTACAAGTGGGAAAGGTTATGATAAATTATCATCATAAAGGTACTCTCAAACTGGTCTTTTCTCAGTTCCACAACAACAACAAGTAACTATGATTTCTCATTCTCCACCAATTCTATCAAGATCACAAATAACAAGTGTAGGGGAAAGGAAATGCTCTCCACCCAACCAATACATCCAATGAAGAGAAGAAATCCATCCTTCTTCATTGGCCCTTGAGGGGCAACCACAATGCGATAAAACATGTGATCCAACTCATGGCAACGACTGGCTTCCACAAACACAAAAGAAGCATTTTTACAATAAAACACATTCCAAAACAAAATGTAGTTTACAACTACATTAAAAAAACATGACAAACAATACTAAGGCTTCATCAAGCAAGCTAAAGGAGAAAGAAACTATGGGGGATGCTTCTTATGCCTCCCAAAAGGGGAAATGGGTATCACCAACTGAGATTACAAAACACTAAAATATAGTATAACAAATCCCTGACATTCCTTATGCCTCCCCAAAGTACCCCTTATTCCTCACATTTCCTTATGCCTCTCCAACCTCTTATGGCACCCCATAATGAGTAAATAAATGCAAGCTATTTCTTTGCAAGGTGGAATCCAAATCCCAACTCCCTCCACACATATACCTCCCCAAAACACACTTATGTCTCCCCATAAATTAAACCCCATAGTCTTCTCCTACACCATTCCTAGGCCATCTACCCAACAGCCCACAATACATACAAAAAACATTCATACATTAACATATACATTCATAAAAGAAGAGAATTTCAAGAGCCAAGATCCTACCCCTCCATGATGGAGTTGTTCCAAGTTCCAAAAAAGCAAGCTTTATACCAATGCAAGAATTACAAATCAGCTAAGCATAAGCATGAAACAATCTTCCAACTTCTCCAAATTTGCAAGAGCTCCTAAAACACCAAAATAATTCACCCAAAAGTGAAGTCTCCAAAGTGAAGCAACCCAAAAATAGGCTAAAGAATTTGAATTTTATAGAAGAGGGAAGGAAAGAGGATGAGGTGGATCCATGTAGGATGCCACATCACACATCCTCAACCCCAACTCAAAAGTCAACTTCATTCTCCAATGCATAATAAATAGGTGGGTGAATAATATTGATAGTTTACTTACACACTCAAATCAAACCCACACCCCAAAGGACTGAAATTAAAAGCATGTAAGAAAAGTGCAATTAAAACCTACAAATTGCCTTCTCAAAAAGCATTATAAAAGTATAATTTTAACTCTCCAACCATAGGTATGGTTGGTAAATAAATATAAGAGGTGTGGGAAAGTTTTAACTTGTCCCACAAGCCTCCAAAATCAGCCTCCAAGGAAAATTTGGAATTTCAAAGAAGGTGGAGTGTTTCACACTCAAAAGTTAACTTACACATCATTTACACATCTCTTACAAACACTTTAAATCAAGGCCAAAAAGCTCTCATTAATTACATTTCTTATGACCTCATATTTATTTATTTATTCTAACAATATGATTACTCACAAAATTTAATCACAACATTTAATAAATAATGAAAGGGGTAAAAGCATCACAAAATAAACACATACAACAGCCATACAAAAGATTCCAAATAAATAAATACACATAACCCCTCGATCACATTTAAAGGTTGTTCCCCCCCATGGGAACCCCTTACAAAATCAAACACACACAAATACAATACATGTTGCCATGGTGACCTTTTTGAATTCATCTAGAATTTCAATGTGGTTGGTCTCAAATCCCCCGATGTTTGTTGTGATATTTTTAACCTACGAAAGACACAAATACCTCCTTCGGCCTCGTGGCCATATTAGACCATCCAAAATAACTATAACATATGATTTCTGAAATAATCTATAGACATGAATCACAACATACATCTAGGAAATCTAACAATATCATTTACAATTTCATCAACAACTATATGATCATCAATTAATTCAATTTCCTTGGTCTACTCAATATATCAAAATATATCATGTCTAAACAACATCATAATTATAACCATGTCAAACAGTATATCAACATCAATATATAAAATGTCTCTAATAATCACCATGTATCATATATGAATCAAATTCAACTGTAATCCATGATCTAACATCTAATCATTATACCAAATCAAGCTATAATAATGTCCATAATATAGTCAACAGTGTAATAATCAATAATAAAAGTGTCGAAGGGAAGTGGGCACTACACCTTTTAACTGCATATAAATAGACACACCCTTGAAACTTTGGCGGCCACTAATGATGCAGGAGAAAATCTTGAACACAGGCGGCAGGTGCAGGGAAGGTAACAAGATAGAGAACCATCCCCAAACCAATAGCAAAAAACAACCCGCAGAAGGTGGAGAGAGGAGAAAGGGCTAACATGCCTTCCCAGCAAATTTGAAACCACCGCTGAAGGATCCAAGTGGACACAGAAAAGTAGAAACAGATGTGGAAACTTACTGAAAGGCATAGACAGTGGTAGCTTGGTTTTCAATTTTCAAACGGTTTTTGGAGGAAACCATCGTCATAGATGAAAAATGACATGGGTGCCTCCTGCTGTGAAAATGCCTACAGTTGTAAATACATTACCGATGGGAAATGTTATTCTTTATAAGCATGTGATAATATTTAGGATAATTGTGGTTGAAGTAAAATTTTACATATCTGGTGCACAAGTTATGAATGCCATGTGAAAGCGTGCGTGCTCGCTTAAATATACTCAGTTCTGTCAGAATGTCAATCTATAGAGATAATTATCAAGGTCTTCCACAGCCCACTGCAGGCACAGAGACAGTCTAATTGGTTTCTCATCAATGTAGCCCAACATTGACTGAACCATATTAGAGATCCTGGGTTACCAAGAAGGTGATTGAATGCGTATATGAGTTATGTTCTTGATTTCGCATTTGTATTTTCATCCTAAGGATCCCCCTATCATGTAAAATCTCTGATCCCTATGAAATACCTAGTGACATCAATAGGGAAAGTTCCCCTGTAACGTTGTTTGAGGGAAGTCACACCTGAGCTGAAATACACAATGAATTTATATTATTGATGGTAAGATGTAATCTATGGAAACTTGTTTGATTCAATGTGGTGGAGTTGTATCTATTCTAGTCATGGAAGTTGAATGGTATATTCACACATACCCATTGTAGTTCGATATGAAAGTGGACTTTAGCCCTCTTTTGACTACTGGATTAGTTGAAAGCTTCGATTGCTGCCCATGCTACCGCACCGATGTCAGTATGTTATTTACATGACAATAATCTCATAAAACATGTTTTTTCTGACTCGGGCACCACAAAGAGACCAGGATTTAGAGCATCAAAACATGTATGTTTTCGTTTTTAACGAGAACCTCAAAATAGTGAGATTGGTTCTTTGACTAGGAGCATGACAAACACTATGGCCTCTCCTATGCTAACAAAACCCAAGTTTATCATGTATTACATTTTATATTTAGTTTCGTACCCTTATACTATCTAAATAAGAGTGTTTTTAGATCTTGAGAAGACAATTGGATTTCAGAAATATGTAATAAACTAACAAACATTTCCATAGCTATTTCTAATGGGACTGATGTAGCCCAGGGAAGTGATGGAAGCCCTACCAGCTTTGTGCATGTTGGTTACAATCACAATCTCTATTACATAGTATTCACTTTTCATACATTGTCCCAAGTGTGCATTAATACCTGCACTTTTGATTCTTTACAGGCCATGTAAAATAAGGTCGCTCATCACATACACACTCTAACCACACTCTAAAATTGCCTTGTTACTAGTGTATATATGGATAACTACTTTAAGAACATACCAACACAAGGTCGGTTATACAGTCATCTAGGTTGAAGAACTTGCCAAGGAGGTCCAAAAACATCAGGAAAACATAGAATAATCACATGATAAACCTTCAATTTATTACTTACAGTTGACTCGATTTATGTTTGTACCGATCAGCTTTTGGACTTAAGAAACCTACTTAAAACTAGTGTCTATAAACATAGCTTTACTTACATGACACTGGGTCATGTCATCAAGCTATGGTCTTCAGGTCAAAGCTTCAAACGTTGATTCATTATGAAAAGGATTTGTTTCATTTACACATGCTCTCAAGATCTTCATCTCGGAATGTCATTGGAAATCTCTGTAATATGCAATTCATATGACCATAAAACCACCTTTAAAAAAAGTCATTTGGCCTGATTAGATCGTCCCAACTGTCATACGTAGTAAGAATTTGCCTTAAAAGATGAAGATTGTAATAATCATGCAAGAACTTTGAACCAGTGCCAAATAAAGAACATGTATTAGGTTTCTATGGTTGCATGAGATGTTATAAAACATCACCATGCCCATTTTCAGCACTTCAATCTGTAGAGCATGTGAAGGAGTCAAGAACAACTCTTTTAAGAGATAGACGATAAATCAAATGTCTGACAAGACCCAAAAATGCAAGTCATGATGAACATTGAATGTACGTTAGGCCATCAAATGACTGGGCACTTAAGTGCTTAGAAATAATAATCATAAAGTAGTATAGGTCAATGGAAGCTCTCTATTAACCCATTTTTTTACAAATTCCCTGCTGCAACAAGTTATGAGAGAACAATAAAATCTTTAGAAAACATGTTTTTTATATAGGGTCCTACTTAACTCATCCGAATTACACAAAGACCACCTAGATGATATCAGTGTGAGATGTGCTTTATGATGACATCCAATCATGACCAAAATTTTACAACCAATAAATTCTAGTCATGTTTGAGCAATATCTCTCCAATTCAAGTTTCAGATTATTGTTCCTAGGAAGGTTCACCAGACACATTTTTCAGTAGTTAACGATTGTTCATAAATAATATGACATTAAACTCTCATAATCTAATGCCAAAGAACTAAATAAAGATAATACCCTTCCAAATATTTCCCCAACATATTACTAGTTCCCATGCAAACGAATTAACGTATACAATGTGCAATTGAAAGGTGACCTTCTAGCTGGGAAACACCATTCTTAACGATTACCCGGTATTTAAAATCAAAGTAAATTAATATCATTGCAAAATAATTCAAACTAAGACCTAAAATTGATTATCCACATACATGTGTCAACATGCCAAATAAGCTTCCCATTTTATGTTTTTCATTTCTTTTTGAAACATAACAAGATTATAAATATATGATCAAGTGTGCACACTCATTAGATATATGTGTGTACATCTGCGGAGCGATTTGAACATAGGTATGAAACACTCAAATAATTCCAAGATTTTCATGATTTGAATCCAGCTACAAGACATTGATATACCTCCAAAAATTCATAAACAGATGCCTAGGAAAACATGTTAAAGCTCTGCAAATAGTTTCACAATGACCATTACTTCTCATTCTAGAATCCACACTAATCTTTAGGACATCATTACAATCCTCCTTTTATTTCACGTCTACTCTAAAAACCCTAAAATGCCAAAAACCCGTAAAATGCCAAACAAACCCTAAAATGCCATAAAATTACCTACTAGCAAAACAACTCGGATGGACCCCAAAATTTTGTGTTCTAAATATTCCTTCATAAATTAAGGCTCACGCAAAATTTTGACTTATTCTAAGAAGTACAACAAAATTTATTAAAGTTCTAAGACCTATTCAAAAGTGAAAAAAACATTCGGAGCCAATTTTAGGCCACTAGATGAAAGAATCCAAGCCCGAAAATGTGCCAAAGCATGGCCACAACCTTGCAAGAAAAGTTGACCCCAACATATTAGGACTAATGTATATCTACCACCTATAAAATTTGTCGAAGATGATACAAAAGTCGGATAAAATTGGATTATGTATTTTAAGCAAGTATATGCTTAATAAATCACTCATACACATAGTAATTGAGGCATTGTCTTTTTAAAACATACGCTAAACATTATAAATATATGTGTGTTTAATGCAACACATGATATATGAAAGAGCTAATTTGGGCATCTAACATTTATAATATTGTGAATCAATGATCCATTTCAATAAAAAATATCCAAATTTGTCATAGATGAATCAATTTACCTATAACTAAATATATTCTAAATATGTGAAGTTCATTGACTCTATTGTTCCCATAAAAAGGTAATAAAATAAGGGATATATGTTCCCTAAGTTGTGTCTTAATATTTATATATAAGAGATAAATCTACGTCATACTTAATTAGCAATGTTAAGAACAACAAATAAAACGTGATATCAAATACTTTGGCAAAGAAAACATTTTAGCAATTTATTTGGGATTCTTTGAAACAAGTTTCATGATGATTAACAATTTCTATATAACCTTTCACGCATTCACACGTCACAATGATGGAACACACATCCAAGACAAGAACATTTAAAGGAAAACAAATATATGTTTAAAATGTGATTACAAGTGTTAACCTAATAGGGGCACATCCAATTCAACATATACCATATACTACATAGAGTCTGAAATAAATGCATTTCTCGGTATAAGTGAACACAACAATGAATTAGTAACAAATGCACATTACAAATGACCTCAAATATATATGCATTTTTTAATACAAGGAACATTAAAGATTTTTGAATTATGCATAATAGAGTAGGAGTTTATTTTATAACTAGGTTCAGGTATACAAGGGAAAATAACTTATATTGATGTCAACCACATGAAATGTAAAAATAAGTTTAAGAACCTTGAATCAGAGCTAGAAGAGCATTTAACTTATAAAACTTAAAGATTCAAAATAGTGCCCAATTTATTCAAAGAGATCAGCAAATCCCATTTCTCAAATAGATTTTAGTTAAATATTCCATCTTTTTTGAATAATCAGTACATTTTTCCAATTTTGGAAGCAATTCTTGTCAAGATCTCCTAGTTTACAGAAAAATTCATTTCTATCTCCTTGAAAAACAATAAAAGGAATCATTTATATATTTCTTGCAACGTATTTGTTCCATTTATTTAGATATGAAAATTAAAGAACCAAATTCTACTTGTGAACTCAAATTTTTCTCTTCCAAATTAAATCATTTCTTCTTCCTCAATAAGATGTTTATGGATAATAAACTTCTTTTCATTCAAAATACAACAATGCATTATTAGAACTAAATATCTTTCATGATTCTTAGACATTTACTCATAATCCTCAACTCAATTCATGAATAACTGCTTGATTTGGAACAATATTGTCACAATTTTGTCAACTCGAATAGAAAGGTAGACTTTAGAGCAATCATGGACTTCTCTTCCCACCTCCTCCTTATACCTCTTCAAACCTGGGTCTTAAAAGACATACTTATGATTTAGAGAGAAATTAAATATATATTTTAATATATCTCCTTTGAAATATTCATTTTAAGGCTCCACATAGATGAAACATCTCCCACACTCTCTAAATATTTATTTGATCTATTCACCTGCAATTGAATGATCCTCCATTCCCACCTTTTCCATACTTAATAATAAAAAATTTCTCAAACATTTAAAATTATATTACATTTCTGATGCAGGAAACTATCACAAAAGTCAGATGAATATTTCAAAAAATAATACCATACTTCAAATTTAGGGTTTCCAACTAGCTTAAATTCATTTAAGAAAAAAAAATGGTTATGTCCAAATGAAAATTTACATCCATAACAATTGTTGTTAAATATCCCATGATGATAAGCTATATCAATATTTCCAGGAAATTATATCTTCAGATGTCAAATTGATGACAACTTCTAACAAAGTAATGTTTTTCTAAAAAAACGCAACATAAATAGAAAATGAGGAGAGTCCAAAAGTATGGCATCCATGAGATAATTATAAAAAATCAACTTTTTCCATTTCCACCTTTATGTTCAACCCCTGTTAGTACTACCAAATGTTAAATCATATCATGCAATGGGTAGGATAGGAAAAATATTCCACCCTCACAAATGCCACAATTATTTGTCACCAAAGATACATTCTAAAAAAACTTACTAAGAAAGTGTAATTTACATTGTTGGGACTAACCATAACATGCTATAATGAGGCCTAAAATAAAAACCTTCATCATAGGTCATGTTTAACTATATTTAAGAGGTATGAAACAAGTAATCTATTTCACAACTCTCAAAAGTCCCTTGATTAAATAAAATTCGATATCCTACCAATTTTGGCTATATGATGTACACAATTCTAATTTATCATATGAAATTCAAAATTAATAACATCTCACTAAAAGGACTATCTACCCCAATTAAAGTGCTCCATTAAGAGTACCATTTTGGCTATTATCTCCACACATTTATTAACTAACAAATATCTATACTAGGGTGGTTCACATTATAATGCAATAATCACATACAAAACTAAATCCATATACTCCATAAAGGACAATAAAGGGATTATTCTAGTAACACTTATAACATTGAGGTTTCCAACTTATTATGGATGACAATTCCTACTAAAAACAATTTTGCATACTTTCTGACTTGAAGGTTTCCAAGGTACCTTGTAAAATGAGCTTCAATATTCTCTAAAAACTGTGCATGACCTATTTGTCCAAACCTCTTGTTACCTGATATCCTTTCCTACAATAAATACGAGTAATGTTGTCAACATCTTTAGAATCAAGTGCATGCTTTAAAGTACATGTCAAGTTTTCAATTGAATATCCCATATCATGTATCATTGTATTAAAATCTATAGGTTCCATCAAGCAAACTCCATAATGGATGTTTCATTTGGTAAAATCTATCTCTTTTTGACAATCCCTTAATTTTGGGCTACAGTCAAGATCTATGAACTTAAATCTCAAATTTTCTCATATTTTTTTATTCCACCATGTTAGTATAATAATTTCATGAATAGGTAGTTGTGACATGCAAATATATAGCTTTTTCAGTACCATCCTAAAGAATTTGAAGTATTCAGTTTCTAATGAAACCCTAGGAGCTAGATCCATCATATCAATTTTACACTATCATAGTAACTAAGATCAATATATCTAATTATTCAATACTTGATTTACCTAGAGGTACATGTAAATAGCAGTCTTAATCATGATCAATCAAGTAAATAATAATAATTACTTCAACTATGGCCATTTGACTAGTCCACTTAGTCAAAATCATTTATTAAGTAGTGTCAAAGATGAGTGGGCATTTTTCATACAAAATTTTAGATTGGTAAATCCTATTGGAAGTTACTGGAATAACTAATTTGTCACTATTTTAGCCTAGATACATGCCTCTCAAGTTTGGAATTAACATGTCCTTATAACTGATGTCAATGGATAAAAAATTTCGATCTCTTGAATCTTCAATCTCATCCCCTCAATAAAGTGCAGGGATCCCATGTGCTTATGATTGATTAAGCTCATAATAAACTCTATCCATACTTGGAACAATCACCTGACAAAGCGGTAATTCTGTGGACAAACAATGATACGGAATCTATAATGTATCTCAATACATACTCAAATGTCTACATTTAACTCGAAAACCACATCATACAACCATAATCCTCAAGAACCTATGTGGAAAGGCCTAATCATAGGACAAACAATGATCCAATCCAACTATCCATTAATAGACATACACAACCTTTGATTAGCTTAGATTAGTTAATGAGATGTCCTCTTATGATCCTTGACCATTCAAAGAACAACCTATGTGAAAATAGTATCAAAATTGGTATCAATATACAACTTCCCAATGATCTAGTTGAATTGGATAGGAATATGTTGCTATTCACCTTGTAAAATTACTTTCATAAGATCAACTTAGGTATTGTTCCTTCTTTATCATTCTAAATGGATTATATTCCAAGACCTCTATAATATCCTTTCTTGTAACATTCCCAATCATAGATAGTCCTAGTAATGCATATATATTACATGAATATGGTGCTTCAAATGAATTCAAATGTAGGGAAAGTACCAAATTATAGAAATTCTCCTAAATCAAATAATCTAGCAAACGTAATAAAAGCTCACATACTTTAATATTTATTAGTACTTCCCTTAAACCAAAATTACATGACTTAAAACCATATCTCCGAATGGATATCATATGCTCCTAATGATATTTAATTAATACACAAGTCCCAAGATATTTACTGCAAGCTAGGTTTTTGCTAGTGACTTGTCTAGGATTCACAAAAATTCATTCTATGACATCTATGAAATCTTACTATCTTCAACCAAGTTAATACATCGAACCAAAATGACTTAGTTTGTTGGTGGTATTCACTAAAATTTTTCACTTGAATTTACCATGGAGGGTTGGGGTATTTTGATGTAATAGGTCTGGTTTATATTTCTTCATAAGCTTCTTCCTCTGTCATATCTATTGGTCTTCGTGAGGGTAAATCCAATCTTCTTCTTGGATGTTGAGTGCTCAGGCTTTGAGACTCAAGACTTTTTCACCGAGAGTATAAGCCTATATCATTCTCATGCCACTCCAATGATATAAGTACTCTCAAAGCTGGCATGAGATCTTCTTTAACACCCATGTTTTCTTCCAATAAGATTGCAAGATACCTCCTCTGCTAGGAACTTCTCTGTCTCTTTCCAGCTTGAGGTATATGTCTAATTCACATGGTGTTCCTCTCCATATCTCTCAAGGTGTTAAGTATATTGTAATTCCCATCAAACACACATTCTAGTGAGAACTCTTCAATCAACCCAAAATTACTTGCTGAAAGGTCTGGTCCCTTATATCGTGTGGAAGTTTTCAAGATCCTAGCTTTCAAATTTGTAATTTTGATACCTAAAATCATGTAGTGCCCACTTCCCTTTGACACCTTTTGATACTGACCATGATACTATTTGATTATATTATGGACATTATTATGGTTTTTATTTAGTATGATGTTAGATGTTAGATCATGGATTATTGTTGACCTTGATTCAGTTATGATGCATGATGATTACTAGAGACATTATATATATTGATGATGATATAATATTTGACATGGTTATATTATGGATGTTGTTCAGACATATGATATTTGGATATATTGAGTAGACCTAGAAAATGAAATTTATTTGATGATGATATAATTGTTGATAAAATTAAAATGATATTGTTGAATTGCTTTGGATGTTGTTGTGATTCATATATATAGATGATTTTGTGAATTTTATTTATATTCATTTTGGATGTTCTGATATGGCCATGAGGCCGAAGGAGGTAATTGTGTTTTGTAGGTTTAAAATATCACAAAAAACATCGGGGATTGGAGACCAACCACATTGGAATTCTAGATGAATTCAACAAGGTCACCATGGCAACTTGTATTGTTTGTGTGTGTTTGTTTTGTTAGGGATTCCCATGGGGGTATCACCTTTAAATATGACCAAGGGGTTATGTGTATTTATTTATCTGGTCCTTTTGTTTAATGTTTGTTGTATGTGTTTTATAAGTGATAATGTTCCCCTTTCATTATTTAATTAAATTGTGGTAATAATGTGAGTAATCATATGGTTAAAAATAAATTAATCAAATTGGGATAAAGAAAGTAATTATGAGAGTTGTTGGCTCTTGTATTAATAGAGTTGTAAGTAATGTGTAAGTAATGTGTAAGAGATGTGTAAGTTATTTTGGAGTATGAAACACTCCACCTTCTTGGAAATTCGAATTTGTCCTTGGAGGCTGATTTTGGAGGCTTGTGGGACAAGTTAAACTTGTCCCATACCTCTTAAATTTAATACCAACCATACCTATGGTTGGAGAGTTGAAATTAGACTTTTATAATGCATTTTTGAGTAAGTCAAATTGTAAGTTTTAATTGCACTTTCTTACATGTTTTTTAATTTCAGTCCTTTGGGGTGTGGGTTTGATTTGAGTGTGTAAGTAAACTCTCATATTATTCACCCACCTAGTTATTGTACATTGGAGAATGAAGTTGAATTTTTAGGTTGGGGTTGAGGACGTGTGATGTGGCATCCTACATGGATCCACCTCATCCTCTTGTCTTCCCTCTTCTATAGAATTTGAATTTATTTCCTTGTTTTGGGTTGCTTCACTTTTGGGAAACTTCTTTTGGGGTGAATTATTTTGTTGTTCTGGAGCTCTTGCTTTGGAGAAGTTTTTGGGAGATTGTTGCATGCTTGTGCTTGACTGATTTGAATTGCTTGCATTGGGATAAAGCTTGTTGTTTTGGAACTTGGAAAAACTCCATCATGGAGAGGTAGGAGCTTGGCTCTTGAAATGCTTCCTTTTTTTTTATGAAATTGTTTGAATGTTGTGAATGTTTTGGCATTTTTGTGGGATGTTGGGTAGATGGCCTAGGGATGGTGTAGGAGAAGACTATGGGGAATCCATTTGTGGGAGGCATAAGTGTTTTGGGGAGGTATAAGTGTGGAGGGAGTTGGGATTTGGGTTCCACCTTACAAAGAAATAGCTTGCATTTCTTTACTCGTTATGGGGTGCCATAAGAGGTTGGGGAGGCATAAGGAAATGTGAGGAATAAGGGGTACTTGGGGGAGGCATAAGGGCATGTCAGGGCTTTGATATACTATATTTTGGCAGGTTTGTTCTCAGGTGGTGATACCCATTTCCCCTTTGGGAGGCATAAGTAGCATCCCCCATAATTTTTTGCTCCTTTGGCTTGCATGATGAAGCTTGATTTTTGTTTGCTATGTTTTAATGTGGTTGCAAACTACATTTTGTTTTGGACTGTGTTTTAAATGTGAAATTTGCATGTGTGTTTGTGGAATCCTGTTATTGCCATGAGTTGAAACACATCTTTTATTGCATTGTGGTTGGGGCTCAGGGGCCAATGAAGAAGGATGGCTTCTCCTTTCATTGGATGTCTTGGTTGGGTGGAGAGCGTTGCCTTTCCCCTGCTTTTGTTGTGATCAAAATTGGAAGAATGATAAAACTACATGTTGCTGTTCTGGAGAAAACAAAAAAAAAGAAAAAGAAAAAGACAATAGTTTGACAGTCCCTTATTGAAAATAAATCTTATTTTAACCTTTCCCACTTGAAGTGGAGGAACTCGTATATGTTTTGTAATGGAAATATGTTGTATTGAATATGAAAGTTGTAATTTTGAAATGTAAAGGAGAGATATATATACTCTATTTTTGTTTTGAAAGAAAGAGATGTATTTTGTATATTGTATTGTGAAAATCAACAAAAAAGATAAGTTGTAAAAGAAGTAAATCTTTTCTTTTGAATAAAATTCACATTCCTTTCCACAATTGGAACTATTGTTGTTTAAAATATGAGTTTGAAATGTATTTGAAATCTCTGTTTGAAAGGAAGAAATGTGTGTGAGGAAAATACAGAACTCTATCTTTTGAAAAGTGTAAAATTGGAAATCAGAATTGCATTTTGGTTTTGAATAGTTTGATTTGAATCAACTAAATGTATTAGATTAGAATTGGAATGAAATTCTAATACTTGGAAGATAAAATGGCAAATAGATTCCTTTAAAATTTGATCTTTGTTTTGTATTTTCAAAACTAGCAAATAATTTATCCAAAAATGCACAGTTCAAACCTGCAACAAGGAAATAACAAATTAAATGACTAAATCGAAGTAGTATGCCCTAAACTAATTCAATTGGACAAAAACACTTAAGGAATTTTCTTAGGAAAACTTAGCAAAATCAGGCTCAAACCGTTTGTTTAATCGTTTTTGCTGTCAAAGTTGTATTTTTTATTATTGGGAGTCAATCAAACAAAATTACCTTCCAAATCCATCCTAAATACATCTAAGAACAATTATCTCCAGGTTTAATTGACATGTTGAGAGAGGAAGAAGATCAATTGATTAAAATTTCATAAGTTAAAATTTACCAGTTTTCCTTTTAAAATCATGCAGATTGTTTTCATGAAATTGACCCCTTAAACACTTATAAAAATGAAATATTAATGATTCATTGTGCAAAAAGGTTGCCGAGAGCTTTCTAAAAAGTCCTCTTTTGCCAAAAACTGAGTTTCCAATCAAAAGTTATGGCCTTTTGAAGTTTTCACTTCATTTTGGCTTCAAAAATTTTCTAACTGTTAAATTTAATTAATAAAATTTTTGGAAAATTTTTCTAAGTTTTCCCCACATCCTCGCCAGCTGCAGCCAATCATCAACTTACACGTGGCTTAGAGAGGCATTGACGGAGGCGAGGATATTTTTTTCCTTAGCACTTCAAAAGAAAATTTTGGTAAATTTTCCTAACTTCTCCCACAGGCCCACCAACCCACAGCCAATGAATGGATGACATGTGTCCCCACGACATGTTGGTAGAGTCGCAGAGGGTCCCAAAGCTTTACGATTAAAAATTCAAATTTTCCTAGATATCCCCACTGACCCACTGATCTGTAGCTAATGAACATCTGACACATGGTGTTATGAGGCACCGACGGAGGCACGAGTGGATTTTAATCCCTTGTGCTTTTTTTAACCCTTAAGGCAAAAATGCCTATGTTTGTCCCCGCTAACCCACTTTTCCCCACATTGGCTTAGAACGTGCCACGTGTCCCTTGTGGCCATAGGTATAATATCATTTTTTGGGACATGGAGTCCCTCTGTGAACTTTGGGCATGCGGGGGAAATGTGCACTTTTTGCCCCAAATGCCAAGAATCCAACTTTCCTCCCCCGCTCCACTAGCCCAATCGCCTTTGGAGAAATTTGTCTTCTCGTGGCTCGCAGGCCCGCGCATGGGAAAAATTTCTTCCCACGGCCCACAGGCTTGCATGTGCACGGGAAAAATTTCTTCCTATGGACTATAGGCCTGTGCATGGGAAAAATTTCTTCCTGTGGACCGTAGGCTTGTGCACAGGAAAAATTTCTCTCGTGACCCGCAGGCCCACACATGGAAAATTTTCTCCCCTAGGCCCGCAAACCTGCTCTTGGGAAAATTTTCCTCCTAAGGTCCACTGGCCCATAACTTGAGAAATATGAGGAGTTAGGAGGACTTCTTTATATCACTGGAAAGGTGAGGAAAATTTCCTATCTAATGAGAATGTTTTTGGGAAGTTTTGAGTGCATTAATTTTATGGAAAATCAGGTTGAATCTTTTAATCCTGTTAGAGAGTGGTATAGTGAGAAATTACCCTCTTAACCTAATTGATTAATCTAACCCTAAGTTTGGACCTTGTGATCTTTTATAATTGTCATATTAATAAAGCTATAAGCTATTAATAGTATATTGGCTTTGAAACTTTCTTGCGACAACTGTTGTCTTGTAACCTGGTTGTAGACTCTTTTAAACAACACAAAAAAATTATTCCATTATTTTTCCTAACTAATCCTAGGTTATTCTTGGGTCTCAAGTGGGTTGTTTTTAGTGGGTGTTACACTTGGTATCAGAGCAGTGGTTCAAAATCTTGGGCCATTGGGCACACTAGAAAACTTGAGACATGAACTTTAAAACCTAGCACACTTTTAAATCTAGAAAACAACTTAGTTTAGAAATTACATATTTTAGTAAACACAGAAACTAAGTAAAACCTAGAATAAGGAACTTACTCTTGTTTTTCTCTGTGCAAGAGGCATGTAGACAAGATGAGGAGTATTTTCACATAGACCTAGGCATACCACCTCCAAATCATGTTGTAGCATCCATTCTACAATAACATTTTGTAGACTCTTAAGGATGTTAATGCCGCTCTACGTTAAGGGATCATAGGGGAACATTCAGAAAAACATGATAGGGTGACATCCATTGAGACTCATGCATCTCTTCAGCATAGTGAGGATTGTAGAGGAGAGAACTCCCATGAGGAGTCAGTTAGAGCTGAGTCACCACAGAGGGGACAGGGAGACTGAGTTTCAGGGCATAGAGAGAGGTCTCGGAGCCCTAGGCTTAGGGATGAGCATGCAAAGAGGCCTAGAGGCCATCAGACCATAGCTGTAGATCACATCAGGGAGATCCTGAAGCTTCAGCCATCACATTATTCTGGTGACATAGGTGGATTTCAGGTAGAGGCCTGGTTGGTGAGCTTGAGCGGATGCTTCAAGCTTTGTTCCTTGTTCTAGCAACACGAAAAGATCTCGTGTTGTGATCCATCTATTGAGAGATGGAGCTGGTGTATGGTGGAAAACATAGGAGTAGAAGCTCCATGTTGATTCTGAGATAGTTACCTAGGATCTCTTTAAGGAGTGATTCAGGAGCAGATATTTGTCACAGAGGTTCATACAGCAGCGGATAGATGAGTTTCATGACCTCCGGTAGGCATCTCTTACAGTAGCAGAGTATGAGAGTAGATTTCTAGATCTACTCCAGTATGTTGATTACATGTAGGATGAGTAGGTGTAGATCCATAGGTTCATCTGGGGCCTGAATCTAGACATTGGAGGTGCAGTATGGATCCATTGTCCATAGACATTAGCTGAGGCCGTTGAGAAGGCCTATATAGTAGAGGAGACTCGGGGAAAGACCCAACAGGCTAGAGACCGAGTCCAGAGCCACATACAATAGATGCAGGACAATAGATCGAGGGGGTCAGTACCTCTTCCTCATGGTGGACAGGGTTCAACATAGTCATCTTTTATACCATAGCAGTAGCAGCAGCAACAGTCCCACCCACCTTATAGACCTCCACAGAGGTTTGATGCACAGAGAGGTCAGAGTATGGGGCCTCCTCCTAGGGGTCCCATCAAGACATAGGGTGCCTAGAGAGCTCACTCAACAGGAGCTCACTAGCAGAGACCTCAGTAGACCACATTCAGATCATCAAGATCCACACCACAGACCTCCAGAGTACCAACTAGACCTGTTACACAGGGGAGAGGATCAGGTGGTTGTTTTGGTTGTGGTGTTACTAGACATTTTTTGAGAGACTACCCACAGAACCCTAATAACAAGGGTAAGGCACAAATCTCAGAGCCTACTATTGGTGATATGGGGCATAGTCATAGGATGTACATAGTGGTCAAGAACCACCAGGCAGAGCATTAGAGTACAATTATTGAGACTACAGGTAACATTGGTGGTATTCCTACCTCCATTTTGTTTGATTTTGGTTCTTCTAATTCTTTTATTGCACCATCTTTAGTAGAGCAATGCAGGCTTGTGGCAGTTAGGTAGGGTCATAGTTGGGATGTTGAGATGGCTTCTGGAGCCAAGATCTCTGTAGACTCCTTAGTTAAGGAGTGTGTGGTGGATTTGGACCTTTCACCACTACCTCAAATCTTCGTATCCTTCCATTGGGCTCCTATGGAGTCATCTTGGGCATGGATTGGTTATCTACACACAGGGCTAGAGTGGATTGTTACCACAAGATCATATCCTGTACAGATGATCTAGGAGTTGAGGCAGTGTTAGCGGGGGTCAGGAGACCCATTTCTATTCACACCATCTCCGTTATGTAGCTTAAGCTGTGTGTGTGACGGGGTTATTAGATGTTACTGTCACAGTTAGTGACAGATCAGAAGATGGGTCTAGTGGACCATCACTAGATGATCATCCCATTTTGAGAGAGTTTTACAGATGTCTTTCCAGGGGAGCTACTGGGGTTACCACCCCACATGAGATTGATTTTCATATAGATCTGGTTCTGGGAGCAGAGCCTATCTCACGAGCACCTTATCAGATGACCACCCCAGAGCTCTACGAGCTCAAGTTACAGCTTGAGGTCCTTTTGGAGAAGGGCCTAATTCATCCTAGAATATCCCCTTGGGGTGCACCGATGATCTTTGTAAAGAAGGAGGATGGATCTTTGTGGTTTTGTATTGATTACCACTAGCTGAACAAAGTAATGATCAAGAATCGTTATCCCCTTCCATGCATTGATGATTTGTTTGATTAGATGAAGGGAGCCAAAACTTTCTTTAAGATAGACCTTAAGTCAGGCTACCATCAGCTGAGGATTTCAGAGGTGGACATTCATAAGACCACCTTTTGTATGAGATATGGCCACTATGAGTTCATAGTGGTACCTTTTGGTTTGACTAATGCCCCCACAATATTTATGAGTTTGATGAATGGGGTATTCAGGACCTTCTTAGATCACTTCATGCTCATCTTCCTTGATGAAATTTTGATTTACTCACGTACGCATGAGGAGCATGAGGGACACCTTTGCCAGGTTCTTCAGTGTCTTCGGGAGTAGTAAAACTTTACGAGAACTTGGAGAAGTGTGCATTCTTTCAGAAGGAGGTGCAGTACTTGGGTAATATAATTTCTAGGGAAAGTATCGCAGTCGATCCTTCTAAGATTAGAACTATTATGGATTGGCCATCACCCACTACTATGACAGAGGTGTGCAGCTTCATGGGATTAGTAGGTTATTATAGGAGATTTGTTTCAGGACTTCTCTCAGATTGTACACCCCATCACTTCCCTTCAGCGGAAAGGGAAGAAGTTTTTTTGGTTGGATAGGTGTGAGCAGGCCTTCAGGACACTGAAGGAATGCCTCACTACAACACCTATTCTTGTAGTGCCAGATCCACAGGGTGAGTTTTTCATATGCATGGATGCTTCTTTGGCAGGACTTGGAGGTGTGTTGATGCAGGAGGGAAGAGTAGTGGCTTTTGAGTCTCGCAAACTCAAATATTATGAGATTAATTATCTGACTCATGATCTTGAGCTTGCAGTAGTTGTGCATGCTTTGGTTCGATGGAGGCACTTTCTGCTTGGTTAGAGATTCACACTCAGGACAGATCACTTGAGTCTTCGCCACCTCTTCACGTAACCCAATCTCAACACTCGTCAGCGGTGTTGGATGGAGTTTGACTTTGTGAGTATGATATGGAGATAGAGCATGTGAAGGGGAAGGAGAATGTGGTGGTAGAGGCTCTCAGCAGATGGAGACATGTGATTATGGCCACTTCAGTGAGCACATATTTGTGGAGCAGGATTCTTTAGCTGCATCCTTTTGACAGCTTCTACATTATAGTTCGAGTAGAGATCGAGTCCCAGAGACCCCTTGAAGGGAAGTTTGATGGTTTCTCACTAGAGGCAGATGGCCTTCTCAGGCATAGAGGTTCAATTTATGTTCCCAGAGATGGAGGCTTGAGGCAGGACATATTGATAAAGGCACATCGTGTACCCTATTCAGCTCATCTGGGGGTGAAGAAGATGCATGCTACTTTGAGATAGTTGTATCACAGGAGAGGACTTCATAAAGACATGGCTCAGTTTGTGTCATGTTGTTTAGAGTGCCAGAAAGTGAAGGCCGAGCATCAACATCCAGCTAGCCTTCTCTTTCCTCATGCTATACTGGAGTGGAAATGGGACACCATTTCCATGGACTTCATTGTTGGGCTACCGATGTCAAGATATCACCACGATGCCATCATGGTCATGGTTGATAAATTGACAAAAGTGGCTCACTTTTCTCTGGTGAAGACCACTTATACAGCTAGTGCAGTGGCACGGGTATATCTTGATGAGATTGTCAGGTTACATGGGATTCTGCGGAAGATCATTAGTGACTGCGATCCTTTGTACACTTCCCATTTTTGGACTACCATGCAGTATGCCCTCGGGATGAAGATCAATTTCAGTACAACATATCACCCTGAGACAAATGGACAGACTGAGTGGGTGAATCAGATTTTAGAGGATATGCTCAGGATGTATGTGATGGATCAAAAATCTAGATGGGAGGAGTACCTGTACTTGGTGGAGTTTTCCTACAATAATAGTTTTCAGAGTTCTATAGGCATGGCTCCTTTTCAGGATTTGTATGGTAGAGAGTGCAGGACACCTCTTAGTTGGGACAGGTTAGAGGATATGGTTTCTCTTTGACCAAACTTGATGCAGGACATAGAGCAGCAGGTGGTTTTGATCAGACAGATACTGCAGGAGGCACAAGACAGGCAGAAGAAGTATGCAGATCAACATAGGACCAACCATAGTTTTGATGTGGGCATGAAGGTGTTCCTTCATGTCAGGCCACATAAGATCCCTATCCATTATGGAAAAGGTTCTAAGTTAGCTCCTAGATTCGTTGGTCCTTTTGAGATCTTGGAGCGTATCGGCCCTTTGGCCTACCATCTAGCATTGCCACCTAGCTTGTCTCACATACATGATGTGTTTCATGTTTCAGTTCTTAGGAGATATATTGCAGATCCTTCTCATGTGCTGGATTGGACCTCATTGCAGGTGCAGGATCAGGGGTAGGTGATGGTGGAGCCCATTCACATTATAGATCGTAGGACCCTGGGCCTTCGAGGTAGAGAGATTGACCATGTTTGGGTGCAGTGGGATAGATATGATGAGACTACGGCTACATGGGAGGATGCTACTCTACTACGAGATTAGTTTCCACATATGTTCCAGTGACTTCCAGGAGGAAGTTGAGTCTAAGGGGAGGGGGATGTAGTTCCCACTTCCCTTTGACACTTTTTTGATACTGATCATGATACTGTTGATTATATTATAGACATGATTATGGACTTTATTATAGTGTGATGTTAGATGTTAGATCATGGATTATTGTTGACCTTGATTCAGTTATGATGCATGATGATTATTAGAGACATTTTGGATATTGATGTTGATATACTGTTTGACATGGTTATATTATGGATGTTGTTTAGACATGTGATATTTGGATATTGTGAGTAGACCTAGAAATGGAAATTATTTGATGATGATATAGTTGTTGAGTAAAATTGAAAATGATCTTGTTGGTTGCTTGGATGTTGTTGTGATTCATATATCTAGATGATTTTGGAATTTTATTTATATTATTTTGGATGTTTTGATATGGCCATGAGGCCAAAGGAGGTATTTGTGTTTTGTAGGTTTAAAATATCACAAAAAACATCGGGGATTGGAGACCAACCACATTGGAATTCTAGATGTATTCAACAAGGTCACCATGACAACTTCTATTGTTTGTGTGTGGTTTTTTTGTTAGGGATCCTCAAGGGGGGGATCACCTTTAAATGTGACCAAGGGGTTATGTGTTTTATTTATTTGGTTCTTTTGTTTAATGTTTTCATGTGTTTTATGTGGTGCACTTACCCCTTTCATTATTTAATTAATGTGGTGTTAATATTGTGAGTAATCATGTTGTTAAGTTAATTAATTAAAATATATCATGAGAATGTAATTAACATTTTTGTTGGTTATGATTTAAAGTGTTGTAAGAATGTGTAAGTGATGTGTAAGTTAACTTTTGAGTGTGAAACACTCCACCTTCTTGGAAATTCGAAATTGTCCTTGGAGGCTGATTTTGGAGGCTTGTGGGACAAGTTAAACTTGTCCCATACCTCTTAAATTTACTTACCAACCATACCTATGGTTTGGGGGTTAAAATTAGACTTTTATAATGCTTTTTGAGAAGACAAATTGTAAGTTTTAATTGCACTTTTCTTACATGGTTTAATTTCAGTCCTTTGGGGTGTGGGTTGGATTTGAGTATGTAAGTAAACTGTCATATTATTCACCCACCTATTTATTATGCATTGGAGAATGAAGTTGACTTTTGGGTTGAGGTTGAGGATGTGTGATGTGGCATCCTACATGGATCCACCTCATCCTCTTCTCTTCCCTCTTCTATATAATTTGAATTGCTTGCCTTGATTTGGGTTGCTTCACTTTTGGGAAACTCCTTTTTGGGGTGAATTCTTTTATTGTTCTAGATCTCTTGCTTTGGAGAAGTATTTGGGAAGATAGTTGCATGCTTGTGCTTGGATGATTTGGATTGCTTGCATTGAGATAAATCATGTTGTTTTGGAACTTCGAACAACTTCATCATGGAGAGGTAGGAGCTTGGCTCTTGAAATGCTTCCTTTTGTTTATGAAATTATTATTGTTGTGAATGTTTTGGCATGTTTGTGGGATGTTGGGTAGATGGCCTAGGTATGGTGTAGGAGAAGACTATGGGGTTCATTTTGTGGGAGGCATAAGTGTTTTGGGGAGGTATAAGTGTGGAGGGAGTTGGGATTTGGGTTCCACCTTACAAAGAAATAGCTTGCATTTCTTTACTCGTTATGGGGTGCCATAAGAGGTTGGGGAGGCATAAGGAAATGTGAGGAATAAGGGGTACTTGGGGGAGGCATAAGGGCATGTCAGGGCTTTGATATACTATATTTTGGTAGTTTGAAATCAGGTGGTGATACCCATTTCCCCTTTGGGAGGCATAAGTAGCATCCCCCATAGTTTCTTGCTCCTTTGGCTTGCTTGATGAAGCCTTAGTGTTGTTTGCTCATGCTTTAATGTGGTTGCAAACTACATTCTATTTTTGTCTTTGTTTTAAATGAGAAATTTTCATGTGTGTTTGTGGAAGCCTGTTTTTGCCATGAGTTGAAACACATATTTTATTTCATTGTGGTTGGGGCTCGGGGGCCAATGAAGAAGGATGGCTTCTCCTTGTCATTGGATGTCTTGGTTGGGTGGAGAGCATTTCCTTTCCCCTTCTCTTGTTGTGATCAAAATTGGAAGAATGATAAAACTACATGTTGTTGTTTTGGAGCAAAGGAGAAAGAAATAAAAAGAAAATAGTTTGACAGTCCCTTGTTGAAAAGAAATCTTATTGTAACCTTTCCCAATTGAAGTGGATGAACTCGTATATGTTTTGTAATGGAAATATGTTGTATTGAATATGAAAGTTGTAATTTTGAAATGTAAAGGAGAGATATATACTTTGTTTTTTTTTTAAAGAAAGGGATGTATTTTGTATATTGTATTGTGAAAATCAACAGAAAAGAGAAGTTGTAAAAGATGGAAATATTTGTCTTTTGAATAAAATTTGCATTCCTTTCCACAATTAGAACTATTGTTGTTTAAAATATGAGTTTGAAATGTATTTGAAATCTCTGTTTGAAAGGAAGAAATGTGTGTGAGGAAAATACAGAACTCTGTCTTTTGAAATGTGTAAAATTAGAAATCAGAATTGCATTTTGGTTTTGAATAGTTTGATTTGAATCAACTAAATGTATTATATTAGAATTGGAATGAATTCTAATACTTGGAAGATGAAAATGACAAATAGATCCTTTAAAATTTGATCTCTATTTTTGTATTTTCAAACTGGCAAATACTTTATCAAAAAATGCACAGTTTGAACCTGCAACAATGAAATAAAAAATTAAATGATTAAATTGAAGTAGTATGCCCTAAACGAATTCTAATTGGACAAAAACACTTGCGGAATTTCTTAGAAAACTTAGAAAAATCGGCTCAACTGTTGTCGTTTTGCTATCAAAGTTGTATTTTTTGTTATTGGAAATCAATCAAATAAACTTACCTTCCAAATCCATCATAAATCCATAAAAAAAATTCCCCATGTCTAATTGACATGTTGAGAGAGTAAGAAGATCAATTGATTAAATTTTCATAAGTTAAAATTTACCAGTTTTCCTTTTAAAAGCTTGTAGATCGTTTTTCATGAAATTGTCCCCTTAAACACTATTAAATGAAATATTAAATGATTTGTTTACAAAGAAGATGTTGGGATCTTTCTGAAAAGTCCTCTTTTTCAAAAAACCAACTTTCCAATCAAAATTTATGGCCTTCTGAAGTTTTCACTTCATTTTGACTTCAAAAATTTTCTAACTATTAAATTTAATTAATAAAATTTTTGGGAAAAATTTCTAAGTTTTCCCCACATCCCCGCCAGCCACAGCCAATCATTGACTGACATGTGGATTAGATAGGCATTGGCGGAGGCATGAATCTCCTTTTTTCCCTTAGCACTTCAAAAGAAAATTTTTGGCAAATTTTCCTAACTTCTCCCGCATGGTCCCATCGACCCACAGCTAATGAATGGATGACACGTGTCCCCACGACATCGTGCTAGAGCCATGGGTCCAGTGTCCCAAAGCTTTACACTTAAAAATTCAAATTTTCCCAGATCTCCCCACTGACACGCCGATCTGCAGCTAATGAACGTCTGACACGTGGTGTCGTGAGGCACCGGCAGAGGCGCGGGTGGATTTTAATCCCTTGCATTTTTTTAACCGTCAAGGATAAATGCCTATTTTTCCCCACTAACATGTTTCCCTATTTTGGCTTAGAATGTGCCATGTGTCCCTTGTGGATCCGAGGGTATAATATCATTTTCGGGCACGGACCCCGCAAACGTGCGGGGGAAAACTGTGTTTTTCACCCCAAGCGCCAAGAAGCCAACTTTCCTCCCCCGCTCTACAAACCCAAACACCTTTGGGGAAATTTTTCTTTCCAAAGCCCATAGGCCCACACATGGGAAAAATTTTCTTCCTGTGGTTCGCATGGCAGATGCAGGGAATAATTTCCCACGGTCCACAGTCCTGTGCACGGGAAAAAATTCTTCCCACGGCTCACTGGCCCGCACCCACGGAGAAAATTTTCCTGCCATGGCCTGCAGGTCCTGCACATGGAATATTTTCTCCACTAGGCCCGCATACCTTCTTGGGAAAACATTTCCTCCCAAGGTCGACCGACCCATAACTTGAGAAATATGAGGAGTTAGGAGGAATTATTTATATCACCAGAAAGGTGTGGAAATTTCCTATCTAATGGGAATGTTTTTGGGAAGTTTTGAGTGTGTTAAGTTTGAGAAAAAATTAGGTTGAATCTTTTAAGCCTGTTCTAGGAGAGTGGTATAGTGAGAAATTACCCTCTTATGCCTAATTGTATTCAATCTAACTCTACTAGTTTGGACCTTGTGTTCTTTAATAATTGTCACATTAATAAATATATAAGCATATTAATAGTATATTGGTCCCTTTGAAACTTTTTTCAGAGAATATTTGTCTTATAACCTGGTTATAGACTCTGATTCAAATTAATCCCTAAGGAGAAAATTCCAGCTAGGTGTCCGAACTTATTACACTTGGTTACTTCTATGGATGTGGAAGTTAGTAATTATTATAATGGGAAATTTTATCAGTTGAATTTCAAGATGTTCTTGAGACTTTGGTCGTTAACACTTTAAAAAAACCAATTATTCCATAATTTCTCTAAAAAGGATCCTCAAAAGTTGCCTTCATGGGTCTCAAGTGAAAGTTGTTTTAGTGGGTGTTACACTCCTCCAAATTTTCTCGTCCAGATGTTTCAAGGATGATTAAATAGTGGACATATTATTAGGAATGTTGAATAAGTGACTCTCCCATTTGGGTTTAAGACTTCTCTAATGGATTTTAAGAGATGAGTTGCCCAAGAAATAATTGGCATGCCCACGATGAAGTGGGTTGTTGTCAGAATCACCGTAATAGTTTAGTATCTTGTGGTCTTTGCAACTAAATTTGCCAAAGAATAGGTAGTTAGTTCTTGGAAGTGTGGTACCAAGTAAACTTTTTTAGGAGTACATGTCTTCATAAATACCATGGTATCCTATGTATTAAGGTGGAATAGGGGGGCATATTCCCTCACTTGTAAATCAATTTTGAATCAATACAATGTTCGCAGTTTTAAGCAGTTAATTATAGTTGATCCTGTAATCTTCAAAGGGATATGAAATACTATGGGTCAATAATCTGTTCTTCCTCAAGGAGCAGGATTTTTCTGTCCATTTGGATTACACATAGTTTATGCTCACTGTATGATTTATTTCAGTTGACATAAACCAACCCTTGAGTTTTTTTTTCATGCATGTTTAATTTTTGTGATGTTTTCATTGGAAGAATGTAGTGGATTATGAATAATATTCCTTCTCAGATCCAGAGTATTTGCATGAATATGGGCATTTTCTTAAGGACACCGCTCTAATGCAATATAATGACACCAACTGTGGGCTTTGAGTTGAGTTAAATGACTTGTAATATATGGTGACCCAATCAAAAAATATGGTCAAAGGTAAACCTCTAAAGATTTTGAAATGAAAACAAATTCCTTTGATCTAAGCAATCTTTGAGTTCTAGAAAATGCAAATCATAATACTTGAAGCCTATTGTTATCTCACATGTTCCTGAACCATAAATTTGTATCTTGTAGCTCTTATCCAACTATACTTCTTTCTTTAAAATCTTCTTGCAAGAGAATGCAACCTAATTTTGGTGAACAAAGTCTTGATAACATTTTTCAACAAGATACTATCAGTCAATTTTTCAATGGAAACATAGATTGATAGTAACAAGTGAAGTATAGGGTTCACTACTGTAGGCTCAAGTGTACCTTGAAAGTTGTCATAGCCTAAATGATAGCATCCTGGTCTACTTGGAGCTAGTATGAGGTTACATCCTCATTGGGGGTATATTCAAGAACATAAGATAAGCATCTTGGGACCTGGATAGTTTGCTATTTCCGATTTTGTAACTTGTAGGGTTTTCAACGTATTACTGTAGACCTTGAATCATGGGTTAACTAAAGGATTGTATCAAGGATATCTGAGAGCCTTTACTTGAAATAGTTTCAAAATGAATTTCCTTACATGGAATGTGAGCCCTGATAATCTGCTTAAGTGCATCTTCATTTAAATGATATGTAGAATATTGATACAATGCAATATCAGTTTTCTTCATATGCTATGTACCTACACACTTAACTCAAGACATCAGTTAGAATTAATAAATAGGTTTTAGCCTCTCTTGCATTCCATAATGATTTTATTTTCTTTCTTTAGGCTTGTCATGGAGCTTCAAGATGAATCACATGTGTGTTTGCAAGCCTCAGTACTTTCTCGTTTTTGTATAGTAGGGGCTTATATGTATTTCTATATGCATGGTGTGTGAGATATGGAAACTGATCAATTACTATTTTTTCATGAATATCTATTAGCACCAAGAAATGTTGAGATTAAACCCTAAGATCCAAACTGAAATCCATTTATCTAATTCAGTTGTGATTAGGTTACCATGGAGCATAATAGGAAGATGACTACAGATAGAATTATGTGGAGCATAGGAATGGAAGATGATGCAGAATTCAAACATGAAGTTACTTCATCAAGGCAATGATGGGAAATTCTATCTATATTCCTTTATTTAATTAAATTTTCAGTCCCAAAATGTATCTTTTGAAATGGTCTAATACATAATAAGTGTACATCCCACGGATTGCATGTAGGGAAACATTGGATAGATTTCTGATATCCATGAATTGGATGAACATTAATTTTTTTAACTGAGTTGTATACTTCTTTGATGAATTGGGAATCTGTTTATGATATGGTAATTGATTGTATAATGAAATAAACAACTCAATCATGTGATTAATAGCATTTAAATGTAAACAAATAATGAACTTTGAATGTACTAGTAGACTTAAGCATTGAATCAATTTCTACATTTGAAATAAAAAACTGCTTGCTATTTTGGAATTAAAGATATGGAGCTTGGATGTACTAGATTATTCCCAAAATCTTCATTATGTTCAAGGCTATACATTCATCCTAGTGGGACATGAATTGTGTTTCCTTATGTGGATGACAGAACATGGAATGACAACCTATGTGAGGTCGACTGCATTCCACAACAACATACTTAGTTGTAGATTACATGGTTGTTAATCAGATCTACTGCAGAGCGGAAATTGACGCTCACTAGAAAATCTATATGTACCCCCCCTGGGAGTTAAGGTTCATCCATCATATTCCTTCTATCTGAAAGTCACGTTTATGAGTTGCCCATTTTGGCACAGAGATGCAAGAATATTGCTTTTTTCAACAAGTCTAAAACATGGTCTCATTAGAAAATATCAAGCTTGATGAATGAGCATGATGCTTACTACTGACATGAACCATCAGGAGATAGGGTACAGGTTGTTTCCCTTTGTTTGCATGCTCCCGCCTGAGGGATCAATAAATTTGTTTCACCAAACACAGCGAACAACTTTTGATCCGACCGTTGGATCGTCCTGAAATTTTATAGGGTGGTAGATATACATTAGTACTATGTTGTGGGTCAACTTTTCTTGCAAGGTTGTGGCCATTTTGGCACATTTTTGGGCTCGGATTCCTTCATCTAGTGGCCTAAAATTGGCTCCGAATGTTTTTTTCGCTTTTGACTAGGTCTTAGAACTTTAATAACTTTTGTTGTGCTTGTTAGAATAAGTCAAAATTTTGTGTGAGCCTTAATTTATGAAGGCATATTTGGCACGAAAATTTTGGGGCCCATCCGAGTTGTTTTGCTAGTAGGTAATTTTTGGCATTTTAGGGTTTTTGGGCATTTTAGGGTTTTTGGCATTTTAGGGTTTTAGAGTAGACGTTGAAATAAAAGGAGGATTGTAATGATGTAAAAGATTAGTGTGGATTCCAGAATGAGAAGAAATATATTTTGAAACTCCTGGTTTTATTTGCAAAGTTGTTTATGTGTGTTTTTGGAGGTATTTCAACCTCTTGCAGCTCGATTCACATCAATTGGTTTCAAAGCCAGATTTAGATCTTGCGGAAATAGTTAAGGTAACATATTACATTTTTATGTGTAATTTTTACCTCTATTTTATATAATCATGGCTAGACGTGGGAGGGGAGGTTATGCCCAGATGAATAGGCATATGCAGGAGCTACAGAGACAAGTTGTTGAGCTCACAGGAGAAGTTACCCGCCTTAGAAGGAGACATGCAAATGGGGATGCAGACCCAGATAGTGATACTGAAGAAGTACCTCCATTAATGAATGAAGGAGGAGATGAAGAAGAAAATGAGAGAGATGAAGAAACCTTGAATGAGAGACCATTTGAGGAGAGATTGATCTAGGCTTTAGAGGGAAAGAATGATGACATCAAGATTAATGTTCCTGATTATGGTGGAGGGTTACGACCAGAGGAGTTGATTGACTGGTTGAATCGCATGGAAAAATTATTTGAGTGGAAAACCCTTTCAGAGGAGAAGAAGGTTAAGTTTTCATGCACTAAGTTGGCCGGACATGCATTGATCTGGTGGGATCACCTACAAAATGAAAGACAAAGGAATGGAAAGGGAAAGATCCGAAACTGGAATAAAATGGTAAAGAAGCTGAAAGAAAAGTTTCTTCCTGTAGATTATGCTCAGACACTCTTTCGAAGGTTCCAAAACCTAAGACAGAAGGATCTCAGCATTGAGGAGTATACCAATGAATTTTACAAGTTATCAATCATGGTGGAACAGGGAGAGTCTGAAGAACAAAAGGCTACACGGTATATAAATGGGTTGAGTTACACCATACAAGATGAGCTGAGTATGCTCCGGATCCATAGCCTAGATGATGCTTATCAACTTGCATTAAAGGCAGAAGAAAAGAACAAGAGGAATAATTTTAGAAGAGGTGTGAAGAGAGGGCCATCATCATCTCCAATGAGAGGTAGGGGTAGATTTGAATCTACAAAAGGTGAATCCTCTAATGCAGAAGGGCATGAAGATTCTGGTCAAAGCCATGGTAACTACCAAAGAGGTAGGGGGTTTCAGAGGGGAAGAGGTTATAATGGAGGACGGGGCTGGAATAGCCCCCAAAGGCAATATACATGTTACAGATGTGGTGAAGAGGGGCACAGAGCTTTTGAGTGTCCGCACTATCCTACACAAGATAGATGGCAAGGAGAAAAACCATGAGTAAATCTGGTTGAAGCTGAAGAGGAAGAAGAAATGGAGGTTGCTGCAGACTTGGGTGAAACCCTCATGATAAGGAGGACGATGATTGTCCCAAGGAAGGAGAAAGAACAGGATGTTGCTGGTGCTGATTTGTGGCTGCGAACAAATATATTTTGAACAAGGTGCACCTTTGGAGTAAAAGGTATGTAAAATTATTATTGATGGTGGTAGTTGTGAAAATATGGTTTCAACTGTGATGGTTGATAAACTAAATATGAAATGTGAGAAACACCCATATCGTATATCATGATTCAAGAAAGGGAATGAGGTAACCATAGATAAAAGTTGCCTTATAAAGTGTTCAATTGGAAATACCTACAAGGATGAGGTGTGGTGTGATGTTATCCCAATGGATGCATGTCATATATTACTGGGTAGGCCTTGGCAATACGATAGAAAGGTTACACATGATGGAGGGAAAAATACATATACCTTTTGGAAGGATGGTGTAAAGGTGGTCTTATTACCCTTCAAGGAAGAAGAGAAGAGTGAGGGCTTATTGGCTACAAAAGAGTTTGTTACAGAAATGGAAGAAGTTGGATGTTGTTATGCACTAATGTCAAAGAAGGTGGAAATAGAAGGACTTTAATATACCTATTGCTGCAGAAAAGGTACTAAAAGAATACAAAGATGTCATACCAGATGAGCTACCAGATGGGTTACCTCCAAAGTGAGATATTCAACACCATATTGATTTGATCCCAGGATCGGCCCTTCCAAACCAGGAATCCTATCAGATGAGTCCGACACAGAGTGAAGAGTTGAACATACAAGTGACAGATCTAATACAGAAAGGGTTAGTGAGAGAAAGCATGAGTCCATGTGCAACTCCAACATTATTGAATCCCAAAAAAGATGGAGACTGGAGAATGTGTGTAGACAGTAGGGCCATAAATAAGATCACAATTAAGTATCGGTTCCCAATTCCAAGATTGGATGATATGATGGATGTGCTAGCGGGAGCCCGATATTTTAGCAAGATTGACCTACGGAGTGGGTACTACCAGATCCGAATCCGTGAAGGGGATGAATGGAAAAAAAATTTCAAAACAAAAGATGGATTATACGAGTGGAAGGTTATGCCATTTGGTCTATCTAATGCACCCAGTACATACATGAGGTTGATGAACAAAGTACTCCGAGAATACAATGGTAAGTTTGTTGTTTTCTATTTTGATGATATTTTGATATTCAGTAAGACAGTGGAAGAACACTTGTTACATATGAAATTGGTGTTAGACTTGTTACGTAAAGAGAGTCTATATGCAAACTTAAAGAAGTGTAGATTTCTTCAGAAGAGTCTTGTTTTTTTGGGGTTTGTCATATCAGAGGATGGAGTGAGGATGGATGAGGAAAAAGTAAAGGCAATTTTGGAATGGCCTATTCCAAGGAATGTGACAGAGGTTCGTAGTTTTCATGGATTGGAAACTTTTTATAGGAAGTTCATCAAGAATTTCAGTAGCATTGTTGCACCCATAACAGAGTGTACAAAAGGGAGGGAGTTTGTATGGACCAAGGAAGCAACAGATAGTTTTGAATTGTTGAAGAAGAAAGTGTCAGAAGCACCTGTTTTGGTATTTCCAGATTTTAGCAAGGTCTTTGAGGTTGACTGTGATGCCTCACATGTTGGGATTGGAGCTGTACTGAGTCAAGAAGGATGACCTATGGCATTCTTCAGTGAAAATCTAAATGAAGTCAGGAGGAAATATTCTACTTATGATGTGGAATTTTATGCTATTGTTCAGGCATTAAGGAACTGGAGACATTACTTGGTAGCAAAGGAATTTGTACTCTTCACTGACCATGAAGCCTTGAGGTATGTAAACACAAAGAAGAAACTAAATAGTAGGCATGCAAAATGGGTTTCATTTTTGCAAGAATATACTTTTGTTTTAAAGCATAAGTCTGGTAAGCAGAATCAAGTTGTTGATGCTTTGAGTAGGCGTGTAGCACTTTTGACAACAATGGAAAATGAAGTAGTAGGGTTTGAGGCAGTTAAGGAATTGTATGAAGGTGATCCAGATTTTGGTGATGTTGTGAGACAACTTAAGGAGCCTACAGTAGGTAGTGGTTCTTTTGATTATTTGATGCAGGATGGTTATTTGTTTAGGGGGAAACAATTGTGCATCCCTGTTGGTTCAATGAGAGAAAATATTATAAGAGAATTGCATAGTGGGGGGTTGGCTGGACACTTTGGTATAAGTAAGACAATTTCTCTTGTTGTAGAAAAGTATTATTGGCCAAAGGTAAAGAGGGACATAAGTAGGATTGTAGCAAAATGTAGAGTGCGTCAAATGGCTAAGGGTCCATGCACAGAATACTGGGTTGTATATGCCATTACCTATCCCTACAGGGCCATGGGTTGATTTGAGTATGGATTTTGTGTTAGGACTTCCTAACACACAGTGAGGGAATGATTATATCTTTGTTGTGGTTGATAGATTCTCTAAGATGGTACATTTAATTTCTTGTAAAACAACTAATTATGCTTCCAGAATTGCAGATTTGTTTTTTTCAGCAGTGGTTAGATTGCATGGAGTTCCATGAACGATCACTTAAAATCGGGACATGAAGTTTTTGAGTCACTTTTGGAAGAATCTGTGGAGGAAATTGGGGACACAACTACAGTTCAATAGTGCATATCACCCCCAGACTGATGGGAAGACTGAAGTAGTGAACAGAAGCTTGGGAAATCTCCTACGTTGTATAGTTGGAGAAAAGCCAAAACAATGGGACTTAGCTTTACCACAAGCTGAGTTTGCATATAATAGCTCGATAAACAGGTCAACAGGGAGGTCTCCTTTCTAGATTGTATATGGTAGGAATCCCAAGGGGGTCCTAGATCTGATTGTTCTACCAGGTGAAGATAAAACTAGTGATGATGCAGAAGCATTTGCAGAACACATTCTACAGCTACAAGATGAAGTGAGGGAAAAGCTGAAAGTGAGTAATGCACAATATAAAACAGCTGCAGATGCTAGTAGGAGAGTAAGTGTATTTGAAGAAGGAGATATGGTGATGGTTCATCTTATAAAGGAGAGGTTTCCAAAGGGGACATATAATAAACTCAAGTATAAGAAGATTGGGCCATGTAGGATTCTGAAGAAAATGAGTGATAATGCCTACAAGGTGGAGCTACCTGAAAACTTTGCTATCTCACCAGTTTTTAATGTTTCTGACTTATATAAGTTTCCAGGTCATGATGAAAATGTTGCAGAGGAGGAAGAAATAAACTGGGAGCAACAGATGCCGAAGAAGAAAAAGGAAAGGGTAATGCGTGTCTTGGACCAAAAGACAATCACTACTAGACATGGGAGCTACAATAGATATTTGGTACAGTGGGAAGGTTTGCAGCAAAGAAGAAAATACTTGGATTCCTGAGTGGGAGTTGAAGAACATTGACAGTGCAAAATTAGATGAATTCCATCAACTGAATTCGCAGGAGCTGAATTCTTTTCAACCAGGGGAGAATGATGCGGGAGCATAACTTGCAGAGACCATAACTTTTGATCCGACCGTTGGATCATCCTGAAATTTTACAGGGTGGTAGATATACATTAGTACTATGCTGGGGTCAAATTTTCTTGCAAGATTATGGCCAGTCTGGCACATTTTCAGGCTCGGATTCCTTCATCTAGTGGCCTAAAATTGGCTCCGAATGTTTTTTTCGCTTTTGACTAGGTCTTAGAACTTTAATAACTTTTGTTGTGATTGTTAGAATAAGTCAAAATTTTGTGAGCCTTAATTTATGAAGGCATATTTGACACGCAAATTTTGGGGTCCATCCGAGTTGTTTTGCATTTTAGGTTTTTTGGCATTTTAGGGTTTTTGGCATTTTAGGGTTTTTAGAGTAGACGTGAAATAAAAGGAGGATTGTAATGATGTAAAAGATTAGTGTGAATTCCAGAATGAGAAGTAAGCTATTTTGAAACTCCTGGTTTTATTTGCAAAGTTGTTTATGTGTGTTTTTGGAGGTATTTCAACCTCTTGCAGCTGGATTTACACTCATATAGATTGTAGATAACCAAAATGGTGGACGCATATTACCATTATAGATATCAGCCAATTGCTTTATGTAATGTTCTATATAAAATCATTACTAAATTGATGGCTGAAATTTAAAATACTCATACATAAAATTATATTTCCGGAACAAGGAGATTTTGTTCCATAGTAGAAAAATTACCCTAGATGACCTAGTTTTGATGCAAGAAGCTCTCCATTATATGCAAATTCAAAAATGGCTGCCATATTCATCTGATTATATCTTACAAAATTATATGATTAAGTGGACTAAATTTCTTGCTACTCTTTTACAAATATTTGGCTTTTCTGCTCAGTGGATTGAATGGATAAAATTTGTATTACTACAGTATCATGAACTATTTTGATCAATGGGGAACCTTCCCATAGGATTTACTAGCCTTTGAGAGGACTCTAGGCAAGGTGACCCGATCTCTCCCTTTTTGTTTATAATTGTGGTGGAGTCTCTAGGGAGATTGTTAACTGTTGTTAGAAACTAAAAAATCTTAAAGGTATCCAGGACTTGCACGAAAAGGTCTAACGTTTGACATTTTCAGTTTTCAGATTACTATTCTATAATGGGGGAAGCCTCTAAGAGAGAAGCATCTCATAAGTATACTATTCTAAACCTTTTATCTCAGAAGTTATCAGACATGATATCAATGAAGGAAATGTGATCCAAAATCATCTTCTTTCATTGCACTCCAAGTTTGAGCAACAATCCTTCATAAGTTGAGATTTCAAAAGGGAACTTTGCCAATTAACTACCTTGGTGAATTCTTTTCTTATCAAAATACACAGATTGGACATTGGTGAAGGCATAATGATATCCAAATTTGACTAATGGTCAACATATAGCTTTCTTTAGCAGGATAAATTTGACTTGGAAAATCTATCCTGCATAACCATTCCAATATATATTTTTTCTAATTTGTATTGATTGCTAGGATTCTACATGACATCGATCATATCATTCAGAGGTTTCTTTTGGTGTAGAACATAATATGATAAAAAAATGGCATTTAGCCAAATGTGAGATTTCATGTTGTCCTAAACACATTGGGGTACTTGGTTTTAGAGATAGTGGTAAGGTAAACACACCTTTGGAAGCTAAATAACATTGGAGGCTTATTCAAATTATCAAACAGTTATCCGTTTATTAATGTGTGTGCTAGATATGTAGGTGGTTTACCAATGGCTCAGTTCATTCACCATTCCTTATCTGCTATCGGATATCATATGTTATCTCTCTAATCAAACATGTGATGGGAATTTATTTGCAAAGATAATTTATTTATCATCTAGGTGAGACTCTAATCAAAGAGAATTTATTTTGGATTGTCAATAAAGATTGCCAAGAAATTTTTTGGATAGACTCATTGATGGGTTTCCACAAATTATATCTCAGTACCCAGATTCTCTACGTGTTATGAATGCACTCCATGTATAGGGGGAGGATAAAGTCTGCCATTATCAACAGTCATATCCTCATATAAGAGTGAATTTTGTTTTCTCAATGATCACTAGCCTTATCATAACAACAGATGTAATAACTGACGTACATTTTATAGAAGCGTCAACTATCCTTTTCAAAAATGGAAGATGAAAAAAGATGGGGAAGGAAATTCGATTTTAGTTACATGGTGGCAGAGGTGTAAACATATTTTCTTCTAACACTCAATCATCCATGGATGAATATCTTCATAAAGATATGGTAGCCATTGTTATGGTCAAAAATGATCATTTTTACAAGGACCCTTCTTCATAACCAGGTATTCACATAGGAAAATCTTATGAAAAGAGGGTTGAAAGGACCTTTTAGATGTGCATTATGCTTAAATGAGGCCGAAACGTGTGATCATATTTTCTTCTCTTCCCATTTTTCTTTACAACTATAGAAGTAAGTGTCAGACATGTTCACACTAGTTTCGAATGATACCACTAACCTTTAGTTTATCCACAGTTGGGAATCGGCTATAAAAGATACCCCTGTGATGAAAATTGATTTTTGGATTTGTATAACATTAACATTATAGAACATATAGAAAAAAAGAAACAAACACATATTTAAAGGGATAATACAAGAACTAGCCTCTTTCTGGACCTAGAGCAAATATAATATTGTTGAAACCTTCCAAAAAAAGTCAAATTGCCAAACCAGCACTACTAAATATGATGCTATTTATCCACAAAGGTATCCACGATAAAACGATATTGTGAAATAAATGTGGATATTCTACAATTTTCTTTTATTCTAATATAAAGAAAATGTGTATTTTCTACAATACATGACAATCAAATATAAAATTGTGAATTATCCATATGAAAATAAATTTAGTTTAGAAAATTTATAAAAATACACACTTTTCCACATTAATAAAACTAAAATAATTTGTAAATTATAGATCAACCACTTAGTAGCATATTGTCGAGAAACATACACCTAGTAATTTGTACTCTAAAATTATACATTTTATATATATATATATATCTAGCAATCGCATGTGTTTCATGAGATGTGAACGCCGAACGGTATATGTTATTTGATTTAGAGGTATAGTTATTATTTTGTATTGATGTTGATAAGGGGTTAATCTGTAAGGTAGAAATATAGTTTTAATTTGACATTTCAAACTTGTTATAAATTCGTACATGATTACTTGGATACCGTTTTCGATAGTTAATTAATTTTATAGTTGATGTTGTTAGTTGTGCATCAGTTGTTCAGTTGGTGTTTTGTTGGAGAAACATTTATTATACAATTGATAATGTGTGTGATTGATAGTTGTAGTGTAGGACTTTAGTTGAAACATTACATTGAAATGTTGTATGTGTACATTTAATTATGTTACAGATTCGTACATTTAAAGTTGCATATCATATTTGGAAACATCAAATAAATGAAGGTATACGTACACATAATGAGACATGTATACATTTGCAGTATTTATATCATGAATGGTAGCCTTTAGTGGGAAAATTTTAGTTTCAATAAACATGATTACATTTGATACCCCTTGAACGTCTGTGTCGCTTTGGATAGAAGAAGTGTTGAGTATAGTAGTAGCAGAGGTGCTATCAAAGCAGAGGGTAGTATTTACGATGGGTTGAGTGATAGTAGTCTTGCTTCCTCCTTTCTTCTTGCTCCGAGTGCTGGTACATGCGCCATATTTGAGTATCTCTCGAATGAAAAAGTAGGTGAAATGCGTAGATTTGCAAGCGAGGGAACTCTGGAGAAAGCTGTGAATGTCAGACCCTGCCTTTCAGTGGTTCCAATGTCGACGTTGCTCTGTGCAAAGTAAGTCCTTGTGACTTGTGGATAGTTAATCCCCAGGCCATTTTAATCGGCAACTGTCTTCGATTCCCTCTCGAAATAGGGGGTATGGGAATATGTAACGGGTTGGAGGGATCCCAACATGGGCCGTTGTATCTATCAAATTTTACAACAACAAATAAAGGTAATGTTGGTGGTTGCATTGATGCGTCGTAGACAATGTCAGTGATTGTTCCTGTGGCACCATTCACGAGGCCTGCATCAACCCATAGATTTGCAATAAGCATGATTTTTTGTTGTTTGCACAACAGAACTTTGTGTTCCAACTGATCATCATCAGGATTTCCTGGTCCAGTCCGCCTGTTACTTTCAGCAATGGATTGGGCGATCGGAACGTTCAATGCCTTCAACATCTGTAGGTTGTGGGAGTCCACTTGATCATTTTTTGCAAACAAATGTGGTGCGTCCTTAAAAATGTTGAGCTCCTGCTGAGTTAGGTGTGTGTCTGTGCGAGACATTAGGAGTTCCCAATCCTCAATTAGAGGGGTTGAATCTCGCATGTGGAGCAGTAAATTCCAGAATGAAACCTGTGCATTGGTTGTTCCTTGTTGCCGAAATATTGTTTGCAATGTAATGGAAGACTGAAATCCCTTCCAAAGGGTTGCTCCGTAGGAATTACTTGCGTAAAGAGGACTGTCCAAAACCAGCGGTAATTGCCCGAGGTCACCGAGGAGGATGACTGATCTGTTCCCAAATTCAGATGTTCTTGAGTGTGGGAAAGCTTCGCGGAGCCTACTGTCAATTTTGCTTAGCAACTTTGGCCCGATGAAACTCATTTCATCAATAAGAACATATTCTATATGTTTCAGCGACTCTTGAAAAGATGATAATGCACTACCTTCAAGGGGTTTCAGTTCTTTGATTGGAATACGCATGGCTGCGTGGATTGTGGATGCAGAGATGTTGAATGCTGAAACACCGGTAGGGGCGAGCACAAGTAGAGGTGAGGGAGATGTGGTTGATGTTGTGAATGAATTCTAGATTTTATTTATTAGAAATGATTTTCCTGTGCTAGTCGTTCCTTGAATTATCAATCTTAGTGGAGGTAGAAGGGTTTTGTTTGTTGAATGGTGTAGTATGGTATCAAGAGCTATTTGTTGTTCTGGAGACAAAGGAAGTGTGGAAGATGGTGGTGTGGCATGTATGTTGTTGTTAATTGTGTCTGCCTTCTCTCTCTCGATGAATGATGAACCAGTTATCTGTAAATCATGGGGAACGTCATGTATGGTCCAATTATTGTGTATGTCAAAATCTCGTTTCCCCAACATTTCAAGACTGTCTAGACCCGTGTTGTTTCCGGGGTGAAGTTGTGCGAAGACCTGCCATTCTTGCAATGGTTCTTGTTGAATACTGCATTCGGGCTCAGAGTCAGAACTAACATCTGTAGCAAGTCCTGTGTCTGCGGTAGTGCGTAGAACATGCCACGGTCTGTAGTTGTGCTTGTACATGTCCCAAGTGTCGTTGATGTCATGTGGGGTTGAGCCAAATTCAAACGCAATATTTCTGAAAGGCTTGTATAATAGGAGTTCTGACCAACAGAAAAGGTCATATGACGTTGATTCTTGAGCAGGGACATCCACAAATCTCAGGTGGACCCGAACAATTGCTTGTGTCGGTCACTTTTTCCATTTATCACCTTTACGGTTCTTGTTGTAGCTCCAATCTCGAGCAACTTGAATAAGTGGTAGGTGTTCCATGGTTGTTGGATGAACTTTATATGCATCCAAGAAAGCGGTTGTTTGTTGTGCATCGGCGTCACTTTCAACGACACGTCTCAGAATCTTTTTTCCAACATTTAATGATACAAATGGATGGCTGCACATAACAAGTGGCATTTTTTGCAGCATGTGGCATGTTTCTTGTGCGCTTATGTCATGTTCAACAACGCTTTCTGTGAGCATTTTACGGATCGTGATATGTGCTGGAGAATCTGCGTCTGCGTCTCTTGAAAATCTGGATAGCATTTGGTGATATGTTTCTGAACGTTGCTCGGCTTTCGAAGCATATTTTGCAATATACTTAAGAACGGCATGGCAGGGAAAGTACCGGTTGGCAATCGACATTTGCTCTCCATATGTATATCATTGTTCGATTGTGGATGTTCAATTTGTCATCATTTCTGGAAGGGAGGTACTTTATTTTCCCATCACTTTCAATGTGCAAGGAAGAAGTAGGTTGCGTGGCCCAAGGAGCATTGCACCTGCACTGCAGCTGTGATTGCTTTCTACACAGACATGTCTTGCTCTGAACATTTAGTGTGGCACTGAACTCGATTAAGAAGTTCTTCAAGGTCTGCATGCGGGGAGGTGGATAGAATTTGTGTTGTATCTAGCAAGCAAGGGTCATCTAGGAGTGACCTGCGAATGAAATCCAAGCGGTTGCAAGCCGGGCGGGGGTTCCAGGTAGACACAAACTTATCAAAGTATTGTTTTGTCGCCTCAATAACTGTTGTGTCCTCCCAGTCCATTTCGTCAACTTTTGGTGCATTCTCGAGCCACAATAAACCGTGGACATGTGCGGAGCCTCTATGTTGCCATTCATACCTACGAGATGAGGGAACATAAATATTAGATATGTAGTTTGGGAAAAACTTTGAAATAAGTAGATTTGATTACCTGTACCAAAATTCTACTGCTCCAAGTTCCTTCTGCAATATTTCTTCCCGAAATATTGTGAATCTGTGATGCAGGTATGCTGATACTCGATGAGGGTTAGAGACAATGTTAAGTGTTCTCCAACGTTGTGCGGCTCGAGGATCTGTTGGGCATTCACCAGACATAATATTGTGGAGATCTGGCCATTTAGTGTCTGCAGCACTTAGAGTGAAGAATAAGGTTGGTGTCCCCAATTGTTCCACCATATCTGAAAGCTCGCTTCTACTTTTTGCCCAGAATGAACGTGTCCCTCGAAGGCTCGATCCAAAGCGCATTAAGCTATCTGGGAGGTTGTCTTTGGGGCATTCCAGTAGTTGTCTTCGCAGCTCTCTAATTGTTGGAGGGATTCCAGATTCGGTGTTCTGTTTCATAAAAACTGCTGCCGTGGACTGGCTTCTGTGTCGCATTATGAGGTTTAGAAGGAAGTAACGAAATCTTGGGTGGGAACCAAAGCGCCCATCATGGTAACGCATCAAATGAAGTGCGTATTCATGCATTGGAACTTCTTTAATGCGGGGTTGTTGCCACATTGCTTTTCCTGTCAGAAATAAAGTTGGGAAAGCCATTGAGAACAGGCCTTCCATATTGTATTCATTTATTGGCGAAAGCCCAAGCTCTGGCCATGGCATGGTAAATGGAGTGTTACCATCGTGGTTGAGCAAGAACTATTCGATTTCCTCTTCTTTTGTTCCTGTATTGTGAGGTGTTGGCACGAAAGACGATGAGTGTTCATATGTTTCATCAAAGTGGGTGGGAACACCACTACCATGAGTTGTAGAGCAAGTTTGCATTTGGGGCAGTTCCATTGTGGCTGTGTTGAGAGAGGAGGAAACATTTGACGATTCAGATGGTAGTGAGGAAAGGGCGTCATCGTCGATTAAGACATCTTTGTAATAGGGGTCGTGTTGGATTTTATATTGCAAGGCTGCACAAACACGAGATCTACTGACGTAGAAATCATAATTTTTTAAATTAGATCCTTCCCTTTGTATGAGAACTATGTCCAAATCTCCAAGGCGGTGGGGTAGGGTCTTTGCTATTGAAGTAATGTTTTGCGGGAAGCTTATGGTGTGTCCTGAGTATTTGTATTGCCCGCCACGTACTTGGGTGACTTGCATGAATGGATTAACTCGTGCGATAAGCATCTCCTCGATTTGGGTTAAAGACGCAAGAACGATAGGTTGTTTTTCAGGGTCCATGTTGTTCCATGAAGAGAAGCAGTGGCCTTGTTTTTCACTTTTGCATCTGTTACATGAGGGAAAGCCTTCAAAGGAAATTGTTTTAATTCCAGGGTAATTTTCCAAACAGATTGAGCAAGTTTGGATGTTCACCAACAAATCTATTCTTTTGCGAAACTGACGTTGGGCTTCTAAATTCAGTGAAGAGAGCGGGGATATGGGAAATCTCTGTGTATTGGAAGGGGTGGGGTGTTCTGTTTCAGTCGTTTGTGGATTGCAAGGTGGAAAGCAGTCTGAAGGAGAGGAGAAACTGGTTGTATATGTGGGATGAACTGAAGAGAGGTCAGTACTTGAGACAGTTTCATGTGGCATCCCAGACATTTGGGGGAAAGTGATAGTTGTTAGCAAAGATGGGTTCGTACGGAAGGAAGTGGTATGCTCTTGAAAGTTTTTTTCCATGGAAGTTACATGCGGAATGTTGGTTGGCAATTCTTCAGTAGTTGTATTTGATGGCAAGATTGGAATGTCGGGGGATCGTAGGTTGTTGGTCATTGTAAGTTGAAAGATATTAGAGATTTTCATTGTTCTATGCTCTAATTTACGACGTCGTTGCTCAGCAGTTATGTGTACTTTATTTTTTGTGTAGTTCTCTCTTCGTTGGGCTCATTTTGCAGGAGTCGACATGATTGCGAAGTCACAGGATTATGGAGTACCACCTGTTGGATAAAGATCATTTTGGGTTAGCAAGGAACGATACATAGTTTGATGACAAACAAATGCAGAAATAAGTGAAAATGTAAAACTAAATTCAATTGTAATGCATGTGGAGTTCCAATGGGAAATACGCATAAGAGGTAACAATTTGAGTTTTGAGAAACTACTTTTTTTATTAAGGAAAAGAGTATTAGATATATAGAAACATACAATGTGTTCACATACTACAGAAGGATGTAAATACGTACATAACAAAATTGCATTTTTTTAATATTTATTTTCTTAAAAGTACTAACAATCCGCATAATAGAAGGAGACAATAGTATGTCAGTGTATAAGGGAATTCAACAGTTTTCTTTTGAAGCAGGGAAAAAAGTGAAACATAGATATGAAATAAGAAACATAGCAGTGATAGTTCAAAGTATAGAATGGGATGAGTGAGGGTGTAATGTTTGAAGGGACGGGTGGGTTGGAAATCCTTGCGTAAAGGTTATGGAGGAGTTGCACTATTTTCCGCTTTCTTTGAACTGAGGATGACACATTTCAATCTGTTGTTTCCGCAATATGTCTCTTTTTTCAGTGAAAGTGTGAAGCAGTATTCATTGCCGATGACATTACTTATAATTTCACTAGTCGCATCTTCATCTATAGACAATATATGGAGGTCACTAGCTGCAACACCCATGATTAACTCAGTTGTCTCATCAAAAGCGGTAACTGATTGAAGTTCTCCTGTTGGGTCCTTTAGATCGATTCTGAGTGCATATCTATAATCATAGTTTTGAACTTGTCTGTTGCAACTCGAACATAACCATGAACCATTACCATTCTCTCTCACCTTTTTCCTGCATTGTTTGTCACCTTTTTGAAGAGGACATGCCTTGTAAAAAAAGTTGTCCATGTTGATATTCGTGATTTCTGCAGTAACCATGGCCCATTCATTTCTCTCAGTGTTCCCCATATTTAGTACCTCCAAAATCGTCATTACAGAGGTTAGGATTTTTGGAGGGCCTAGAAATTGGCTTGTGATAGAGGGCGCCGGAAGGAAGTAGTCATCGGAATCAACCCAGCCATGAAGTGTATTTGTTTCTGAAATTTGAGGGTTGACGTAACATTTGGTTCTTGAAACAGTGTCCACTGAGCTTCCATTGAAACTGGAGACGCGAGCAGCTTTCAAGGCGAGGACCGGAAGAGGCGGTATAGAAAGCATGTCTTCAAGTTCGTTGCTTATATCATCTAAGTGTTGTCCCCACAATGTGACACTTACACTGAAACCCGACATGTCCTTTAATTGCAGTGTTCTTCTCTTTGTTTCAGACTTGTCATACCGACAAATTGTTGAGCATGGTGACATCGTAACAACAATGCCAATCAAATCAACTGTAGAACCTTCAACGCTTGCAGGTAATTCCTTGATTTTGGTGAAGTGAAAGTTATGGGAAGGTATTGTATCTTCATTTGCTATGAGTGGAGATATGGTTGAGGAAGGTTGCAGGAAAATCTCTAAAGCATTGTTCAAATGGTTGTAACATAGCTTTGCATCAGCAATCCTCGCAATCCTCCCATTGGAAATTGTATATAGCTTCCCATTCTCAATCTGCTCATAGAATGCTTCCGCGGCCTCGTTGAAACAGGTGATGTGGATTTCCCCTCCTTCTTGATCAACAAAATCAAACCCAAACACGGATCCATTTCCCCTTGCATTGTGATATTGGTGAAGGGTTGTTTTTGCTAGGGCACGGCCCTCTACGGACCACATGCATATAGATGTATTCAAAGCACTTATTTTAGTTGGTGTTCTCACAAAATATTTGTTAACCAGGTTTGCACTTGCATCTGTTTGCGGCAACTGACTGTGTTCGAGGGCATTTGTTGGTAGTCGGATTGGAGCACCGATTACCAAATGTGTTTCAACAACAACATCCATTTCAATGATAAGAACGGTGCTGCAATGGAAAAGAAAAGCAGGATAGAATTAGAACTGAGCAATGGATGGAAAAAACAAACAGAAAGAAATTTTAATTGATATAGGGAGTTTATGTACATTGGTAATTGAGCAAGAGATGAAGCTTACAGTTCACTTTTGATCATTCTAACGAGGGATTTGTGTAAGCACACGATGGAGCCTTCTTGTATTGATTTTTCGGTTACACGACTTGCAAATTTGGAGGGTAGAAGTGTTGTCTGAAAATGTATCCCATCTGAAAGGTCAACACGATGTTGGGCTCCCGTGTTGAGAATGGACCTTAGAGAGCTCAAGTGCAGTATCTGAAATGTCGGGTCAACATTGGAACCGCCCTCAATCAATTGAGAAATGCCTTCGTGTGTCAAAGTTATTTCCATGGCAACTAAAAGATGCTTGAGATTGTGAGAATTCTGCAAATATATGGTGTTAAATGTAAACTTGTAGGGCAGTCAATCATGAAATGAAGGATTTGTTCAGGAAATCATGCATTTGTAAATAATGAGAACCTTTAAAGTTGGCTTCCTTATTATTTTATATTTTCTAAAAAGTGCAAACATGAAGTCTAACCCTTTAACAATTCAATATGCAAAAAAGTGATATAATGTACAAAGCTTTGGTTGAAAACAACTAAAATTTGTATGGTTGTTTGTCGGCATTTTAAAACTATATGTATTTGTGTGCAAATATTATGAAGTACACATTAAAAATGCATCGTTGGTTTACATAAAGAAGCGAGCAATTGTATAAAGGAAAGATATAATGAATAACACATTAAAAATGCGTTGTTGTTGTTGTTTGTGGAAAAGTTAGATTCTGTGTTCCATATGTTCCGCCGCAATATATACATGCATTTATTTGAAATGAATTACAAATTATTATGTTAATCAAATAGAATGGAAAACAATAAGGATAATACGTACACTTGAAGTGAGAAGACTATAGGTATTTGTATGGAAACACAATGATAAAGAAATTAGGAAAGCATAGTTGTTGGATAACAAAAAATGAACATGTGTTTGATAAGTTTGATTCTCTGTCAGATATATACTGCCACAATACATACATGGAATATTTGGAACGAGTTACAGTTTATTTCAAAAATACTTATAAACAAACACTTATAAACTAACCACTACAAGCTATTTTTTAAAATCAAATTTCTTGCTTTTTGCTTGTGTAATTTTCTTTGCACGTTTCTTGTAGTTTTGTCCAGTTGCAGATGCCTCGATTGGAATTCCCATTCTCCTCAATTTGTGGGGTGGTTCATATTTCAGTGCATCTTCGTTCGAATCATAAATCAAGCAGAAGCCTCGTGAATGATCTCCAATCGTTCGGATTTTGGAGAGAAAAATTGGGGATGTTGGCATCAGGTGGAGGTGATCTCTGATCATTTCAGCTATCACTGTTTTAGGTGGTTTCGGTTGCCTACAATGCAAAACATTAACAACACATTGAATACGCTTAAACTTTTCCTCCCTCTGCAAGTGAGGCGTAGTTAATGTCAATCCCGTTGTGGGGAGGGGAATTGTGTTTCTAGTCTGCATCATATTAAACTGGAGAGGGAAAATAAGTATGTTAGTCCACCAAGATGTTCTTAGGTATGACGGGCAGCTTTAAAAGCCTTGTCGCTGATCAGTCTACCGTCCAACTTGGGACGCTTCGAAATGGCCTCATTGGGGAACGAGCCCCTCAGCACATAACGAATCCTGTCATTGACGAAGGCACGTGCCCCCACATGTCACTTCGGAAAAAGGATTGGAGTCTAAATATAAATGTAACAATCAAAAGAAAATAACATGAAAGCACTCTACAATAATTTTTTAAACCATAGCATGCAATAAACAAAACAAATGAATAAATACTTGAATCAATATTGAAACCCACCTCAAGTTTGTTTAGAGACGACGCTCTCTTCTTTACCGCGGGAGAATGAGAATCACAAATACCCTACAAAAAAGTGAAAAAAGAAGTTAATAAAACTAAATATTTCTACACTGCCAATGTCATATTCACTACATAAGGCTACCACTCATGATATTAAATCTGCACATGTACAGAAATCTTCATGTATTCATGTTTAGTTCAAATAAACAAATCTGCAAAACGCTACCACTCATGATATAAAATTGGTAAATGTATATGTACGAATTTGTAACAAGTTAGAAATGTAGAGATAGAACATTTAAATGAAGTGGTTCATCTATATTTCTACACTTATAAAACCAATCACACCCCTTATTAAAACATCAACTACAAAAGTAATAACTATCCCTCTAAAACAAATCACCCAATCACCAAATGTTGTCTAAATGATTGCCATATGTGGGGAAGTAATGACTGTTCTTCATTCCATTGTCATAGATCAGCTTCAGATGATCCAAGTACAAAATGCTCACACTTGTAAAATGTATCAGGATTAGTATTAAACATGAATTGTCAGGAAAATTAACTTGTTCACCGATTTTTGTCTAAAAGGGAAAATTTGGAGGTTGTTTTAACAGTGCAAGCATTAATGTGAACATTCTCTCAGATTTATAACAGGATCATGATGAATAATGGTAACTGGTCCATAGGAAATTAGTAAATAGGATCCAGATATTGTGAATTCAATTAAATTATGTAAGATTTGAATGTGTGGGGGCAACATTTCTCACTCTCTAACATGCACAAGGAAAAGATACCGTGGACAGATGATCAATAGTAGGACTGTGGAGTAGATGATCATTGAGGACAAGACCGGATAGTGCATTACAAGCAGAATGGTACCATGGTTACATGTAGCAAAATGTTAAGAGAAGCTCAGAAAGTAGCAGTAAAGCAAAACTCGTTAGTCTACTATGCAAAAAGAGCAGTGCTTCCATTCCTTTATCAGCAATTTAATAGACAAAATGAAATCCAATAGATATTTAGGAGCAAGATACAGGAGATGTAGATGAGGTGTGTTATCTTGAGTGGACATGAAATTCAGAGATGAAAGAGAAAGCAGGAAAAGACAAAATAACTTTTCTGAAAAATAGCAGCTATTTTCAGGATGCTTACTGGTGTGCATTATAGGTAATTAAATCCCAGTACGTATGGTCATCCATGGGATGCTAGCAATATGCTACCACGTTAAAAACTACTTAAAAGTAGCATCATTTACAGATATTGGAAATGGATCAGGGATAAGCCATGACCTAAAAAGCTACAGCTTAGAGGATTCCAAGTAAAACATGAGTTCTGCATTTCAACTCTAGAAGAAGCAAGAGAAAAGGGATGGGGGAAATTTTTAAGAACTCTTTTTCTTTTATGCTCATGTTTTTACTCAGCAACCGTGCTAAGAATAATCTGTAGCCTGATGCAATCATGCAATCCTCTAAATGCATGGAATCTCCTACTTCAAGGTATAAGGAAAGACCCACCCTCGGAAACATCTAATTCTTAAGTGAAATCAAATGAGATACTAAAGAAAGGATTAATAATCACCTGACCCATCACTTCAAATGCCTTTTTCCAGCCAAAACTTTGATTTTTAGACTACCTTAAAGTGCAGTAAAGGGAAGATGGAACTGCCAATTTTAATCCAGTGTCTTATTAATCAACAAAACCACCATCTGTTCCCTGAAGTGGAACCTCTATATCTCACTTGACATAAATTAAGCAATCAAAAACAAGAAAATGAAACTACCCCTCACTACATAGATATAGGAAACTGGTATACGCTGAGAGATGAAAGAAACTCCAGACAAAGGAAATTAAGCTGAGAGATGACAAGACGCTTAATTCCAGACAAAGGAACTCCTGAATACGATGAATTGCTCAACTGTCAGAAGGTGAAGAATCACACATGGAAGTGCAACTGTTCTAATAACTATTTCTTAGCCTTCATGGTGTTGTAATATTATATAAACATATCTGCATTATTAAAGCACCAAATAGTAGAAGGTGGACAGCCATACATGTCCTTGGAGAGTGACATGTACATAACACAGATTAATGAAGTTTCATGTTCCAGTTCTAATATCTTCTCCATGTTTCATTTTCTGAACGTTGTTTATCATCTGATGTACTGTTTAAAATTGCTTCCGTCAATGTGCTTACCAAATGTAGATTCCAAGTGTGTTGCCCTGACTGCCTCTTGGGCTTCCGATCACACAAAGCTCATTCAGATTGTCAATACAGATTTTGTTTAAATTACTCATTGCAAGTTAAGATTCTGTTGTGTATCAGGAAAGACATAAAGCAGGGTGGTCTAGGAGAGCTCTTTTTAAGCCGGAGTTACTTCCAACCTTTGCCCGTCAAGTCGTTCTGCAAGAGTTTCATGGTGACTTCACCCTGCAAGCTCTTTTATTTGGATTGGTTTTCTAGATTTTTGGAAAGACAAATGCAAGCAGATTTCTAGGTTGTGGGTCGATTGGCTTAAATATTATTTGGTGGAGTCAATGGGTCAGGATTAGCTGCTGAATTCTTTGGTCCAGAGTTGTTGTGGCTGGCAATGCTTGTAGAGTTACAAACAGGTAACCTGTCTGTAAATACAAGAAACACATGTATAAGATTGGAACCCTCAAAAATTAAGATATCCAGCTTCATTAAAATTATCAAAACTTTCACAATATGCACTTAGATGCCTAGTATATATGCATTATGCTATTTCAAAATCCCGAGAAAATCTGGTCTTGGCATTAAGAGTAGTACCTTCATTTATGGAAGAAGAGTCAACATTCTGATTGATCAAATTACTAGATGTTTTGCACTCATCCCCATTCGGCTCATATAAATGAGCCTTGGGAGAAACATCAACAACATGATGCTGGTCTCCACTTATTTTTACATGACAGCTGGAAATTTCAGTTCCTTGAACTGGCAAGGCACTTGCTTGACTATTTCCTACACAAATGAGAGGTTGTGACATTTCTCTAGGGAAACTATCAACATGTGATGCCTGGGTTGAAATATCAAGAATGGTATCACAGTTTGTGGAAGAAGAATCAACATTCTCGTCTACTAAATTAGTCGACATTTTGCACCAGTCGCTATTTGGCTCAATTGACTGATTATTAGGAGAAACATTAACAAGAAGATGTTGGTTCCCATCTGCATTTTTAGAACAACTTACCATGTCGGAACCTTGATTTTGTAATGCACTTGCATCGTTGCTTCCTACCCAAGAGAGCTGTGGAAATATTTCTTTATTAGAGCTATCACCTTTTGGAATTATATAAATTGGCAAGCCGACAAGACAATCTAATTTTCTCTTTTTTGCAATAGTCTGGGGTGGCGTGTTGGGACTTTCTATCTCATCTGGATAAATTATTGTGCTTTCCTTGTTACTATTCTGATTTCCAATCTGGCAGGGAATGAAGCATGTTTCTGGATATGTTAATAGCTGAGGATACTTGCCAAAAATGGTGGAAGGCAAATAGTAGAAGCTTTGAATAAATTGAGCTGATTGTGGCGCAGTTCTTCTTTTCTTCACAGCCCAAGAACAAAGGCTTGGCAGATCAAAAATTTCAAGCTGCTTTGTCTGCACAATTATTTCCTTCATGGTATATTTAGGACCTTTTTTTTCTCCCTCTAATAGCCAACCACTTTTTGTCCAGCTTTGGCCCCTTTTGGACATATTTCTGGTCCATACATTATGCAATAGTGTAATTCAAAATTTTAGTGATCTATATATTATGCAAATCAGAGCTAAAATCAGGGTTGGACATCTTTGCAAGAAGTAAAATCAAGTATGATTGACATTACAACTCTTAGGATTGCCTACCACATACTCACATTCACACTTTTTGCTTTAGAGACTACTCTACTGCGTCGACATTTTGTAGTGTATCCATCCTACAATATTGCATCAATACTTGTTTAGATTTCTGCACAAGAAAGATCATGAAAGAATGCAATATAGTATCAAATGTTTCCTACTTTCAGATTCCAATACATATACTTCTCTATTACAAGGTTGTATCAAATTGAAAGCACTAGAAGAAGGTAAGAAAATTCATACCCACACATGTGATCAAAACTGGTTTCAGGCCTTGTGTTTTTGTCCGCACTAATCTTGTCAATATGTATGCGAATTGTGGTAGTTTGGATGATAAATGCCAACTGTTTGACAAAATTCCTAAACCGGATATAATTTCATGGAATTCATTGATTTCATGATATGCCCAACATGGACATCATAAGGATGTTCAAGGAGAATTTTCGTAGATGCATAAGCTAGGCATGAAGGTGGACCACTTCACATTTGCTAGCACGTTGAGTGCATGTGCAAAACTTGGTGATTTGGCATAGGGCAAACAGATTCACACCCACATCATTAGAACCGGGTTCAGGTCTCAGGTCTTTGTATCAAATGCACTGGTTGACATGTATGCTAAGTGTGGGAGGTTGGATGAGGCTCAAGGCGTGTTTGATGAAGCTTCTGAACATGACGGAGTTTCTTGGAATGCATTGATTACAGGATATGCCCAGAATTGACATGATGAGGAGACACTGAAACGATTTGGCCAAATGCAACAAGTCGGTTTGAAGCCTTCATTTTTCACATTTGGTAGCATTCTCAAGGCATGTGGTGGTGGTGGAATTCAAGAGCGTGGAAAAGTGGTCCATGCTCACATCATTAAAACTGGATTTGAATCAGATGTCTATGTTGGGTTTGAAATAGTTGACATGTATGCTAAATGTGAGGGTATAGAGGATGCACTTGTAGTGTTCTACAAAATGCCTGAGAGAAATGTGGCTATGTACGATGTAATGATTACAGGTGTTTTCCAGTCTAGACATATGTTGAGTTGAGTTGAAAATATGGGAAGGAGGCACTCAATATGTTTATCCAACTGCAGCGGATAGGGATGAAGCCTAACCATTTTACCTTTCTTGGTATTCTTGGAGTTTGTAGCAGCCTAGAATTTCTTGAACATGGCAAACAAGTCTGTAATCACGTCATAAAGGGTAAACTTGAATTAAATTAATTTGTGGGAAGTGCTCTTGTTGATATGTATGCCAAATGTCGATAAGTAGAAGATGCACGGAAATGGTTCAGTAAAATGCCAAAACCAGATATTGTCTCCTGGATTGCATTGGTCTCAGGATATATATAGAATGGGGAATGCGAAGAAGCCTTGGAACTCTTTTTCCAAGTACTTAGGGAAGGGGTGAAGCCAGATCAATTGACTCGATGTACTGTCCTAAGTGCATCTGCCATCTTAGTCAGAGCGGGAAAATCCATACCCACAGTATCTAAGATATTGCATCTGTAGTTATCTTAGCAGCTCGGCAGAACAGATTATGGCTCAACTCACACAGCACAATACATCATTTGATGCTAGGTAGGCAGGAGTTAAATTGTATCAATATATATATATATATAAATATACACAGTGTTTAAACCAATATCAAATTAACATTGTTTAAATATCAAAAAAATGTTTGATAGGTAGGTAGTTGATCTTTTAACCACCTTAGCATCTCGCACAGGGCGCTACCCACAGTATCAAAACTAGATATGCATTGTTAGTTGTAGGAAATGCTCTCATTGACATGTATGGAAAATGTGGAAGCATAGATGATGCAGGGACTTTGTTTGGTAGAATGCTGAAGCGAGATGTAGTTTCATGGAGTGTGCTGATTTCAGGATATGCTCAGTATGGACGTGGGAAAGAAGCTCTCCAACTTTTTGGTCAAATGCAAGAAAAAGGTAAAATGCAGTTGTTATTGAGAAAATACTTAGGACTCAACCACAAGTTGGAAAACTATTCTTGGTTATCAAGGCTAAGGATTCAGAGGCTGCATTGCACAGGCTAAAGAAGGAAGCAAGTTAAGATTCTGTTGTGTATCAGGAAAGACATAAAGCAGGGTGGTCTAGGAGAGCTCTTTTTAAGCCGGAGTTACTTCCAACCTTTGCCCGTCAAGTCGTTCTGCAAGAGTTTCATGGTGACTTCACCCTGCAAGCTCTTTTATTTGGATTGGTTTTTTGAATTTTTGGAAAGAGAAATGCAAGAAGATTTCCAGGCTGTAGGTCGATTGGCTTATAAGATCTCTACAATCTCTTATTTAATAAGTTCCAACCATTTACCTCTTTGACTTCTTGTCCATCTAGTTACTAACCATTTTTGGTGTTGGAAAATTAGGAAATTGGATTGATGCCATTGGATTTAAGACTCAATATCACATCATATTATAGTCTCGAACCATAGTTCAAAAGTATGAATTCATATGGGATGGGAAAATCTAAAAGCTTGGAATTCCTATAGAAACTTGGGAAGTTGAGGAAGAAAGTATATATACAATTATAACATAAACATATCCAATTTTTGAATTAATAGGGTAAGAACCCAGACGGATATTTCCTGAAGACAGTATCTACTCCAACACAGGATACTCTAATTATGGGTGTTTTGGAGATTTTGTCAAAGCATAACGCATCTAAAGCAGCCTCTTGAGCTGGTTCTACTCCAGTCTGTAGAGCACCAACCAAATGTGGGATGCAGAGAGTGGCCACTTCTGTTCCACGAAGTCTAGAAAACAAATTTCAATCCAGGCCAATATTTTTATGTTCCACTATCCAGGTAATAATGAAAAATAGATTTGATTAAGAATGCAGAGAGACCAAAAGTATGCATTCAAGATATTTCTATAGTTAAAATTTAAGCTATCAAATGGAAAACATATGCATCTTTCAAATCGAAAATTACAAACACAGAATGCGGTCGTGTTAAATAGGTGCTCAGTTAGGCTTAAGCTAGCACAACAAACAAAACAAAGCAATACCCAGGTCGAGGCAGAGCACAAGGTCAACAAACAAAGAGCCAACAATGGAAAAAGACGCGTTTGCAGTTCTAAATCCCTAGAAACACAGATAACCATAGGTCCTCGGGCTTAAGATGGACTGAATCTTGCTTGGGAAAGGAAGTATTGCAAGCAGTCTGTTGGTCTTTCATGGAACAGAGGAGGATTTTATATACCAATCAACGTTGTCTTCCTAGCCCTTCACTTTCTCGGATCCCTCTTTCGCAAAAACGACCGCGTCTTAATAAATGAGAATCTTGAAGACAACAAACAAACAGCAGACAAATTATGTAACTATAAACTTCAGATCATACTACCTAATTTATACGGCTGCGTCTTCTAAATTAGGGCGGATTCGCACTTAAAAATAGGATCTTAAAAATAGAAACGCACGCAAAGTAAAAACGACGTGCAAACAGCTGTCAAATTTAATCCCGTTTGAAAAACGTCTAAAAGGCTTTCAAATTTTGCACAGTCTTAGAAATGTTCGGAGCCAATCGCATGTGTATAATGCAATGTGAACGCCGAACGGTATATGTTATTTGATTTAGAGGGATAGTTATTATTTTTGTAGTTGATATCGATAAGGGGTGTACATGATTTTGTAAGTGTAGGAATATATATGAAGCATTATATTTAAAGGTGTTATCTCTACATTTCAAATTTGTTACAAATTCGTACATATACATTTGCAAATCTTATATCATGAGTGGTAGCCTTTCGTACATTTGCGAGCTATTTTATTTGAACTAAACATGAATACATGAAGACTTTTGTACATTTGCAGATTTTATATCATGAGTGGTAGCCTTGTGCTTATGCTCTGCCCATCTTCGAGATATATCAACCTATCCCTCTTATTATTATTAATCATTAAAGGCCCTCAAAAGATCCATCAAATGCACATTGAACTATCTATCACGCACCACTAAATGTGCAATGAGAGCTCTGTCACAGCCCCCAAAAATGTCCATTGAGATCCTTTGTAAGTTTAAATCACGTTCTTAGTTCCAGGTCTTTAATCAAGGGTATTTTTTATGTTTAATTTGAATGTGCACATAGAACTCCCCTTTCACATTTGCACAAAAGTCTTATGTCCTTGCTCTCAAGGATCTGTTTTGCTACTGTATGTATGTGCACCCAAGAATTCAATAGAAAATATAAGTACCTGATTGACAAGCTTCTAACCCAAATTTAAGGTCCAAGATATAGAGCACCATTCTATTTTACCTTATATTTAATAATGTATTATTTATGCAATGGGCAATTTGAAACTTTAAATTTGAAAGGGAACCAAGATGCAATTCTAATTTTATTTTCCTTTTTTATTCAATTTGAGTTCAACGTTGCTCATTTTATTTGATATGGAGTTTATTGTATAGCTTGCAATGCACACCGAATTTGCAGTTCCTAGCAGGTTATACTATTTTCTTAGCAAAAATGAACAAATGTATTGACAATTAAAATATGTGAAAAAGTAGCACAAACCGCTCCAAATTAAGCACTACGGACTGAGAATGGTAATTTTAACATGGATTACATTTTCTATAGAATTCTAACAATGAATTGGGGAAAACCTTGCAAAGAAGCATTTTCCTGAGGGCTCAAACTGAAAAAAATGTGATTCAAGCTAAAATTTACCCATAGATAGTATCTCTTATATTGGCATCATCAGGGGTAAACTTGAATTCTGTAATATATTAAGAATTACACCCCACTGCATATCAGAGGGGGTAAACTATCTACATGAATTATGAGTAGCATAAATTCAAGAAGTGGACCTACATTCTAAGATATGGAAAGAAAGAAATTATTCGTGAATGGCAAAAGTTACTCAAAAGTAAAGCAAGTTACATCTTTTCAGGAATAACTTTTCGTGATGTAATTAGTGAATATCTCGATAATATTATAAATTCACGTGCTTATTTTAACTTGAACACTGTCATTGAGATGGAAGTAGTAAAATCTGGAGCTAATGTGTAGAGGGTAGAGTGAGATGACTTATCAAAGTACAAGTGAGATGCAAGAATTAACATGTTTAGAGTTACATTACATTTGGGAAATATTTGCCAGCTTTTGTTTTTTCAGGTTGGTTCTTGATGTGCTTGATGGAAATGAGAAGGAATAGCAATTTTTGGTATAATCTTTAGTCATATCATGACTGGATTTGTTATTGGTTATGTTAAAATGCTTGGGGTTGTGAAACCTAAAGAGAAGACAAATTCTACAATTGTCAACTGTTACCCATAAAATGAAATCATGTAAACATAACATGTCCATCATGTAACTCATGTTATTGTACTAATTACCAAAGCATCATGCAGTTCAATATAAAGCATTACCTGATAATGTGCAATGTGAAATCTTATACAAGATTAACGAACACATTATACCTCGAGATGTTTAAGGGAGTTTTCTAGTCTTAATAAAATACTTTTACTTGTGACTAAAATACGTTATCCACGGGATTAGACAACACTATGACGTATAGCATAGAAACAAAAAAACTGAGCCACATATAAATAGTCAAGATTCCTGAAATACATGCCAGAAAAATCAGTATAAACATACTTTAGCTGGCAAGAGCAGAGGACTGGGAGATTTAAGCTGATTATGGAGAACATGCATCAGCAGGTTTCCAAGTGGAGAAAGTGAATATCCATGCAGACTCAAAAGATTTCGATGTTTGATGCTTCCAATTGTTTCCAGCTTAGTTTTAAATTCATGAGAGCTTTGTGGGTAGTGACTGCACAGTCTCTTTATAGCAATCGGCTTACAATTCTTTAGAACACATTTATAAACAAAATTGGCTATGTTGGAACTTCAAACATAAGATAACCATGAAACTAAGTAAATCAGATATTTCCCTTTGTGGGTTCCCAAAACAGAGGCATCTAGGTTGACTGTGATCTAAAAAGCAACCTTAAAATTTTATAAATTAATGCATCAATCACAAAATGATATCAAATTTGTTCAAGAACCATCAAATCCTCCCCAACTTATCATGATATATGGTACAAAAGTAAGCATGATGCTCATGAGTAGGGAGCTTGTACCGAGGATATTTAAAGAGCATCTATAATTTACATGACTTGTAAGGTTGAAAAAAGAACCTAATGGATGCACCTGCAATAGTCATGCACAAGCACATACAGAAATCTATAGATTCATCTGCAGAGTTGATGCCCAATCTAGATTCCTAAGATGACTGACAAATTAAAGGTAAAGAAGCACATTATCAGCCTACATAAATATGAGAAATTGTGAACAATCACTGCACAGAACAGGTTGAGTACCATCATTTATAGCCCTGCATAGTGAACATGATTGGGGACCTTTCCTTGGCTGTCAAGAGGCATATATTGGGCCATGATGGCTCTGATTTCAGAGTCCATGTATGACTGCATCCAAGGTTGAGATATACAATATATAAGAAATAATACCATATAATTTGCATGACTTGTAAGGTTGAAAAAAGAACCTAATGGATGCCCCTGCAATAGTCATGTGGAGGTCATACAGTGTATATGTCTCTTTATGAAGCTGAAGCAAAATATCCTTCACGAGATCCATCGCTTCAGATTCTGACAGGGGAGTTGTAGCATCCTAATTGATAAGAATAAGAATGAACCATTAAACAGTTTCAAAACAAGAATATATTGGAGAAAGATGAATTCTGACCTGCCGACAAACAAAAATTCATGTTTTGAAAAAACGTGTACATCAAATGCTCAACAATTATAAATCCATGGTGCGAAATCCAATAGAATTTCAAGTAGACTTCTAAACATTGTATCGGTACAACTCTTTGGGGTTTTAGTAGTTCTATAAAATGGCACGGTATTACATCTTTTCAGGATTAACTTCTCGTGATGTAATTAGTGAATATCTTGATAATCTTAAAAATTCATGTGCTTATTTTAACTTGAAATAATGTCATTGAGATGGAAGTAGTAAAATCTGGAGCTAATGTGTAGAGGGTAGAGTGAGATGACTTATCAAAGTACAAGTGAGATGCAAGAATTAACATGTTTAAAGTTACATTACATTTGGGTAATACTGTCAACTGTTAACCATAAAATGAAATCATGTAAAGATAACATGTCCATCATGTAACTCATGTTATTGTACTAATTTCCAAGGCTTTATCAAAAACCCCATTTTGTACATATCCAACAATGATTGCAGTCCATGAGATTACATTTCGTTGAGGCATTTCTTTGAAAATCCGTAAAGCCTCATCAAGATCCCCATTTTGTGCATAGCCTGTAATAATGGCATTCCATGAAATCACATTTCGTTGAGGCAGTTTGTCAAACAACTTGCGTGCCTTATGTATGCTTACACATTTGGCATACATATCTATGAGGGCAGTCAAAACTATAACACCCGGAAAAAGTACGTTTTCAATTTTTTTTAATGGATTTCCATACCCTGTGCCAAAGCTCCCATTTTGGCACATGTTGGGAGGATGCTGACAAAGGTTGTCGAGTTTGGATTTTCACCTGCCAATTGCATTTCCTTAAATATATCCAATGTTTTATCAACAGGCCCTAATTGTGCATATCCAGAAATGATGGCAGTCCATGAGACTACATCTCGTTGAGGCATTATGTCAAACAGTTTGTGTGCATTTTTTATGCTTCCACATTTTGTATACATACCAATCAGGGCAGTCAAAACTATATCGTCTGACAACAATCCACTTTTAATTATCTTTGGATGAATCTCTCCACCTTGTTTCAAAGCTCCCATTTTGGCACACGCAGGGAGGATGCTGGCAAAAGTTGTCGAATTTGGCTTTACACCTGCGACTTGCATTTGTTTGAAAATCTCCAAGGCATTTCCAACAAGCCCAATTTGTGCATATCCACCAATGATTGCAATCCATGATACCACATCTCGTTCAATAATTTTGTCAAATAGTTCTCGCACCTCCTGTGTCCTTCCACATTTTGCATACATGTCTATCAGAGTATTCATCACAATAACGTTAGATTGAAACCCGCATCTCATGATTTTTCTGTGGATCTACAAACCATACGTTACAGATACCATGTTTGCGCATACAAGGAGAATACTGGAGAAGGTGAACTCATCGGGTTGGATGCCTATTCGTTGTAGTTTGTGAAACAGGAGCAATGCCTCTTGAGGGAGACCATGTCTTCGGTAAGATGCAACGATCATATTCAACGAGACTACGTCCAAAAAAACCCAAAAAAACCCCCCAAAAAAAACATAACGGCATGCACAGATACATAATACGGATCGATGTGTCCTCTGAATCCAAAAACGAACAACACCAACCTATCCTCAGTTGTGAGTAGATAATAAATTGACTTTCTTCTGTAAATATTGTGTTCTAGGACTGGAAGAAAATAATATGTAAATAATATGTAAAAAACTTGTGTTCTTTTATGCAGGATAAGAATTTATAGATTTCCACGCGTAAGCATCTAAATGCATATGTATAGAATCAAGTGCATTGCATGAGCATAATCTTTACTTCCAAACACGGCTGATTCAGGACATGAGCATCATCTTTACTTCCAAATTTGTAAACATGACATACTTAAACATAAAAAAATAAAAGATGAAGGATTCAATTTTTTTGGTGTGCAAAAATTTCGCGTTTTCATCCGTCGATGCACATGGTATGGAAGTGAGCAAGGCCAATTATGATTCAGGCAGCTTGAACCAACAATGCCATCAAGTCCTACTCCGACGGCAACACAAAGATTTCCTTGAAAAGTGCAGAACTCTCGGTCACTATGCCGACAGAATAGAATGAATCCGATGGAAAGGGGTTGCCCAAAGATGCATGCAATCCTAAATTCTGTTTCTAAACTACTCCTACACTATAGATGTTGCAGTAAGTATATCAGGATGGCTTGCACACACACTGCAGGAAGAAATCATACAATTAAAAAATGTGGTACACCTGTGCTCAGCAACCATTTCATTAACTACACTATAATAACATATGTAAAAATCCCCCGAGCAAGTGTCTAGTTTACTACCAGTATCTTCACCATGAAAACCAAGTGAAAACGCCCAGAAAACCAAATTTTAGTGAATTTAGTTAAGAGCATTCAAACTTTGCATGTTTAAAGGAAGTAAGATCGTTCTACCTTGCACCTTCGATCTCAAGATTGGGATTTTTTCTCCACTCTTGGTGGTGAACTGTGTTGCAGGTTTGTTGGGACCAAGCTCACCAGTCCTTGGGCCTGCTCAATACAATACTGTATGGGCACATTTCCTCTGGGGATATCCAATATGCAAATTGCATAGGTTCAATATTTAATAACTGTCGTTTGGTAAGAACAATAAACTTGCAAGAAAGACGATTAAGATCTACTTGAAGATTTCACATGGCAGTCAAAAATCCCTATCTTTTTGAAGTTTTTGAGGCTGCAAGTATGGGAGGCTATTCTAAGAGAGAACTACACTGCAATGAAGAAGGAGCTTCTGATTCAACCAGCTTGCTTTGAAAATCACACCAGGTGTGTGACATTAAATTTTTTGACATGGATTAAGAACCACTTTGAAGATTTCTTTGGAGTTTGGTACCCTAATGTTGTTATTTTATTCATGGAGATCTTCACAACAAGGGAACCAGCCACACATCAATTGCTCTTCATCGAATAAAGATGAGTATTGAGTACATACTTATTTGTTATAATGTTTTAGTTATGGGTGGTCGTGGTAGAAAAATTGTTGTTAATATGTCTTATGAGATCTTTAACAGAAGGCCATGCCATTTTCCTTTAGAGACAAATCTTTGAAAAGTAAGAATCCATGGGTGATTTGTTCTAGTTTTTTGCAAGACCAACAAAATCGGCCTTGAAACTGCAATATGTATTCCCAATGGACACTATTTAGTGATGAGACTAATCGCACTGTACAATTGATTGATTAGCCCATTTCTGCCGCCAATTGCAATGTAAATTGATTTTGTGGAAGAAGTGATTTTTTGTTAAATAAACTGCAATGTCATTTCCTTTTGTTGCCCATGCTTCTTCAGAAACAGGTTAGCCAAAATGTAATTTATCAAACATGATGAGAAGTTGCAAACTTTATCTATACTTATTATGTATCAGCAATGAAAATCATAATAGCTCGAGTCTGGCACCTGATGTATGACATCCGATATAAAATCATGAACACACGGCGGCACAGCTCAGATACTCTGGCAGTCACGAAACCAGTCAAATTTGCAAATTGGGTAATATTCTATTGCTCTTGGTCGCTAGTCACCAAACCAAAGAAATTCAATCCAAATTTGGTATCACAATTTATGGCATACCATCTTCTTATAAAACGTATTGTATCACTAGACCTTTCGCCATATATGTTTTGCAGGGATAATTAGAACAATCAGATGATATTGAACTGCAGGAAAAATCTAGAAATTTCCTGCTGAGGATAGTGACCAAGAAGAGCTTAGATAGTTTATTGCCAACAAATAAAGGATCAAGGTGCAAGAAAAACCTTAAAGACAGGAAAGTTGAACAGGCTGCAAAAAAGAGAGAAAGGGACCAAATCAGATACTGGAGTAGGCCAATTGGTCAGTGACTGAAACAGAACGAAACAAGACATGAAGCGTGGAAGAAGCATAGACAATGGTGCTAGACCCTCGCTGCATGAAGAAGCTCCATCTATAACTCATAAACCTGCTGCAACCACATCATTTGAGGTAAATACATAACAAACCTTCGTTCTCCAGATTTAGCATTTCGAAAGATTTAATGTCGTTTCCCAATCGATTTCAGAAGAGGGAATTAGATGTGTGTTGAATATGTGCTCGTGGCAGTGAACCAGGCGGCAGAGGATGACATGCGGAATTGGAACAGCTAAAAAAAGCAAACCCGTTAAAAAAAGCTAAAAACAAAAACGTTAAAATAGCCGTCAAAAGCGAAAACGTCCTTGGAAAAACGGCTGTCAAAGGCCATCAAATTTAACATCAGTCGCAGAAACATCCGGAGGTCCTTTACCATAGGGGGAACGCCTTCGGCGTTTCTCTATTTTTAAATATAGATTGTTTAGTATTATTATGAAGTTATACACATTATGTAAATTTTGCAAAATTTTATGTAGATTTTTTAAAGAACTCCATTACTACAATTTTAATATGTAAAATATTATTTATGTTGAGTTAATTTTGTTTAGTTAAAGGTACACAATATTCCATATCAGTATTAAATAATTTGAAATAGAATTATTAAAAAGTAAACCACATTATTTTTAAAGATTATATACATTCTTATTTTTTAAAATTAATATAATTTATATATTTAAATTAACTGTAAATAAATTATTAAACCCAAAATATAAATAAGTCAAGTTACTTTTAATAAAAAAAATACAATATTTTATTTAATTAATATTTATTACCATTAATATAATTTTTATTTTTTAATAATTCTTTTCATATCAATTTAAATTTATTTTGAATTGCACCATTTAAAATAAAACAAAATTAAAACTGTTATGTAACTATTTTGAATCCTAAAATATCTAAATCCAACAAACTTCCCCAAATCGTGTACATCTTATAATATCAATTTTAAATCGTAAAAATCTAAGGAAATCTAGAAAACCTTTATCATGCCATTAATTTTGTATTTACAACAACACTTGTCATTAAGTGGTGTTTTTAAAGCCGTAAATAAGGTCAAATAATTCAAAGTTAAAGATATTTGTTTATTCTACAAAAAGAAAACCTTGCATAAATGTTTTCAATCAAAAAATAACTCTTGCTGAAATGCATGCGTCTAGCTTAACGAATATCACATCGGTCTATAAGGAGCATGGAGATGTTAGTAATTCTTGAATGCATATGCAATTATTTGGTTGTTTGTAATGTGTTATATTTACAAAATTAAATTAAAAAAAATGATGTGTTTTTGCAGGTCTTCGAGAATGTATTGATGTCAGGATGTGAGAATAATAGAAATATCATGATGTGGGGAGAGAGAGGTGCTTTACAATTGTGGCTGTTGTCGTGTCCTGCCCACAATCTCCTTCTCACTCAGCTTCAAATCGCCTCCCTTCTCCTGCGAATTCCAATACCATGTCTACGAAATTTCCTTCGTCCTCTGCAATTTTGCACACAGAATTCCTATGCAGCCGAATTTGTGAAAAGGTCTAAGCGACCATGGTGGCGCACACTCGTTTGGAATTACCAGGTATTATTTTTTCAATGATTAGAGAAGTGGATAAAAAAAAAAAAAATTTGAGAACATTTAATGTGTTCAAAGCTCACAATGTTCTTGTTTTCATGCATGCAGTAGTTTGATGTGGGATATCAGTGATTTGTTGATCTATAACAACACCAACCCACCCTTGCAAATAACTTTGTATTTTAATTTTAATTTTTTGGATCTATATAATAATGGATCCACAAATCTATTAAAATCTAAACATTCTCACAAAATTTTATTCATTGGCACATTGGAAATTTGGAAATAATTTTATATTTTCATTTAAATTTTTGTGAACGCAGATTTAGATATGTATTATGTATCCACAAATCTATTAAAATCCAAAAGTTCTTACAAATTTTTATTCACTCATACATTCATTACCATTTCGCTTGATATATATATACATACATATTCATATAAAAAAATGGTCTTTATTTTAAATTGAATTATTTTATTATAATTAAAAGTAAATAACAAATTTATATAATTATTAAGTAATTTATATAATGTAATGGTTTTTAGTATAAAGGGACCTTAGTGGAAGTGTAGGAATGATGTATAGATATGCATAGTAGTTCACATATTGACAAGTAAATAAATTTTTACAAAATTAACAAAAAAGAGACAAATGCTCAAGGTCTTGATCCTTAATATGACAATGTTAATCAAAATTAGTAAGGTAACATTTTAATTAAGTAGGGTATTTTGATATTCCAAGAAAATATGTGGGATAGTATCATATAAAGTTTTAAAAACTTCAAATCATATGGTGCATCATGAATATTCCTACAGTATATGATGGTTATATTTTTTGGGTCAAAATATAAGTTTCATACATCTACTATATGTTATGTAGGTTTGGGTCTATTTCTTTTGACCCCTATCAAAGTGTGAATAATAATATGTCAATATTATGGTTTTCCAACATTACCATTCTACAAACCTAATTACCCCTTTAAGGTTTGGTCAAACAGTAAGATGAGTATATGTTTAGCATGTCATCTTACGGGTTGCGTTTAAATGCACAAACAATAGTAAACAAAAATAATAAAAGGGGGATGTGTGAAAAATAAATGATTATACATATATTTATGGTTTTTTATTCACATAAAGAAAAAGAAAAAAAATTATAAATAGGTCAAGAATATTGTAGAAGAAATCAAATTTCAAGTCATGGAGTGTGGGGATAACCAGAAGATCAAGATGTTAGAAAACATATCTCATTATATAATGGTTTAGGAAATGAAGGATATTAAATAATAGAAAAATATCCTTATTTATCATAACCATACTCATCCCTCTCCCAAATAGTTAAGAGATTGTGAAAGAAATAGGGCCTAAAAATGATGGTATGTTCATACATCACTTCGGTTATTTCATCATTTCGGTTTAGTTAGGATTTTGTAATTTCAAGAACATCAAGAAAATTTTGATGTTGTAATAGATTTCGGTGATTCCATTTAACCTAATAACTTCATACTTTTATACATTTCAATCTATACTTGCTAATATATATTTAAAAAATTGACATGAATTTGTTTAAAAAGTGTTCATAAGTTAATGATCAATTTTACTATAATGGATTTTTAGTGAATCATTTTTGTTTTATACTAAATGTTTTGAAAATATATTTTTGAGTATTTATTATGTTCACTTGATTGATTCAAATATTGTACGTTTGTGATGATTTCTACCCTTACTGGAAATTCCATTATGAAGGTTGTGATTCACATGTGTACATATGGCCCATGTGTAATTACAACATTGAAGTTCCATTTTATTAAGAAGAACAAACAAGTGTGAGTGACAAAAAATTAGTTCAAGGGAAGTTGAACTATGTCAAAAATCCTTCTATGTAAAACATAAGCAAATTGCAAATTTAGACCATTTTCAAAAAATATTGAAATTTAGAAATTTTTCACAATTATGCAAGTGGTAATCATAATCATATTATATATATATATATATATATATATATATAATATATATATATATATATATATATATATATATCATATCCTGTTGTATTATGGTTATCTTTATGCATTAGATCTTTACAAATTTTTTGAACTGTATCTTAACCATATTTTCTACTGCATCTATTCTGATCAGGTATAGTTTATAAATTTGTCATACCCAAAAATGATACTTCAAGTGACTAATTTATCCTCATTTATATTTTATGTGGCACAGGTTATCTTCTATCCTTATTTATGATATGTCATAGTTGGGATTTTATATTACATCAATTGATCTAAGGTGGCCAAGACATGTCTTCTAAAAAGGATCAATAAGACATAGATGAAGTTGAAGATATTTGAATATGAATATATTCCCAAATAAGATATGGTTGTCCAGCTTTGAATATATTCCTAAGATTGTTCTTGAAGAAGACTAGCAACTCGGAGAAGAGCCTCTGAAATATATTCCTAAAATATGTTCTTGAGATGTTTCTAAAGAATTTGAACAAGTGTTTTTACAAATATATTCTGATGAGGAACATTGATGAAATGGAACTAAAGGCATAAAGGATATTTAATGTTTGTTTAAAATAATGTCAACATGTCACATTAAACATTAGATAATATTGATAATGATATAAATGAAGAACCATAAATTTATTATTGTGTTAAATATTTTTAAGTTATTATCCATTGAGATTATATGTAGAAAATGTGATATGTTTGTAATCATATATTATATTAATTATTCATTAATTTTAAGTAATAAGTATATTTGATATTATATGTATAAAAATGTTTAGTTGTACATAATCAAATGTTTTGCATGTGATTAAATTCTATTGAAATAATACACATAATAAATTTAAATTTAAAACTCATGATGTAAATACATAGATTCAAAATTCAAAACAAATTTTGCAATCCAGATAAATAGAGTAGAAAACGTGTAATAACTTATCATTTATCTTGTGATTGCATGCGTCTTTTATCTTCTATTTATAATTTCATAAAATATATCTGGTTAAATTTGTATAACTTAATTATCTGTAAGAAAAATCATTCATAGATATTGCACATTAAATATAAATCTGGTAAAATTTTATGATCAACGTTGCCTTATGTGCAATTACTCAAAGGATCAAATATGTGTTACTCAACCAATCAATACATCTCTAATTATCAATCACAGTAAAATAGTGAAATTTAATCAAATTTTATAATTTCTTTATCAACACATTATTCCCTTTTTAGCCAATTGTAACCAAATTTTCCCTAATTGTATCTTAATTAGTCTTAAAATTATCGCTAATAGATTTCCCAATTTTATAGTTATTTCACTATTTTTCCCTAATTTTATGCTGTACATCAATCACCCAAAAAAATTAGAATGACATATTAAATGACATTAATTTCTTAAATTTATGATGCTTAAATTTTTGGTATTAGTACCTTAACTTTTATGCAAATTTCCTCAGAATAGTCCCTAAATCTATCTGTCTAATATTCCCCTAATGACTGAATCATTTATTAATTTGATAAAGATGTGAAGCATGAATCATTCAAATAGAGATTTCCTCAATATGTGAAAAAATTTCCTAATGAATTTCTCATTGATTTTCACCAATGATCCTGTAAACCTAATGTTGGGGTATGAGTGTTTCTAATGAAGGTAGAGGGATATGGGTGACTCACAATTAATAAAACAAGAAACCAAACTTGAATAAAGCATCTAATAACCTTAGACTTCTAAAAAAATTTTCTAGTCAATAATCTTTATTTTTGTCTTCATTGAATTTATTCCAAGCTTTTTAATGCTAATTTTAAATACAATTTTCCCTAATTTTATAATAATGAGATCCCTACTTGTCATTGATTTTTCCTAATTTTTTTATTGATTTTACTATTTTTCCCTAAACATTATGGTACATTAATAATTATTTAATTTGGTATAATTGAATATCAAATGTATTAATTTTTGAAATGGTATCAAAAAAAATAGGATATTCCTTAACTGGTTGCATATAGTTGTTCCCAAATATCCCTAATTTGTCTCAACTTTCCCCTAATTTAATACTAATTTCATCAATATGTGATAATATCCCTACTTTTATGTCATATCAATGAAAACAAAACTATAAGGACATACTAAATGTATTAATTTCTAAAATTTATCATGGTAATACTTCGAAATTTTCCTTAGGAAATTTCACATAATCTCCCAAAATATCCCTAATTTTTCTCTAATCTCCCCTAATTTAATACACCAATTTCCTCAACAAGTGTGACAAATTTCTCGATTTCCCCTAACTTCTCACCTAATTTTACCTAATTTTACCCTAATTATGTGTGTTTGAGTGTTCTATGGTGAAGATTAAGGGGGATGGGTGATTCACAATAACTAGAACAAGAAACCACACTTCAAGGAATCTTCTCATTTTTCCTCACATAAAATATAAATCCAATCAAAAATATTGATTTCTTTGAACCATTCATATTTTATTCCCTTTTAATGATAAGTTTAACCAATTTTTCCCTAATGTTATCTTGATTTTCCTACTTGTCACTAATTTGGCCCATTTTTACACTTATTTCAATGAATTTCCCTCATAATATGATACATCAATACTACAAACAGTATTTCTATACTAACATACCATGACCTAATTTCTAAAATTTATTTAAAAACTTAGGATTTATCCTTAACTTTCATGTATATTTCCCCAAATATCCCTAATTTGTCTTGAATTTCCCCTAGTTTAATACATAATTTCCTCAGGGATATGCGACACATTTCCTTAATTTTATGTTAGTAATCACCACATTAATTTTATGTAAGGACATGCCAAATCCATTAATTTTTAAGATTTATCCAAAAACTATTGGGATTTGCCTTAACTTTCACATGAATTTCCCCTACAAGAGGTTGAAATACCTCCAAAAACACACATAAACGGATTTGCAAATAAAAGCCAAGAGTTTCAAAATAGCTTACTTCTCATTCTGGAATCCACACTGATCTATTACATCATTACCATCCTCCTTTTATTTCATGTCTACTCTAAAAACCCTAAAATGCCAAAAATTACCTACTAGCAAAACAACTTGGATGGACCCCAAATTTTGCATGCCAAATATGCCTTCATAAATTAGGGCTCACGCAAAATTTGGACTTATTCTAACAAGCACAACAAAAGTTATTAAAGTTCTAAGACCTAGACAAAAGCGAAAAAAACATTACAAGCCAATTTTAGGCCACTAGATGAAGGAATCCTAGCCCAAAAACGTGCCAAAATGGGCACAACCTTACAAGCAAAGTTGACCCCAGCATAGTACTAATGTATATCTACCACCCTGTAAAATTTCAGGATGATCCAACGGTCGGATCAAAAGTTATGGTCTCTGCAAGTTATGCTCCCGCATCATTCTCCCCTGGTTGAAAAGAATTCAGCTCCTGCGAATTCTGTTGATGGAACTCATCTAATTTTGCACTGTCAATTTTCTTCAACTCCCACTTAGGAATCCAAGTATTTTCTTCTTGCTGCAAACCTTCCCACTGTACCAAATATCTGTTGTAGCTCCCATGTCTAGTAGTGACTGTCTTTTGGTCCAAGACATGCATTACCCTCTCCTTTTTCTTCTTCGGCATTTGTTGCTTCCAGTTTATTTCTTTCTCCTCTACAACATGTTCATCATGACCTGGGAACTTATATAAGTTAGAAACATTAAAAACTGGTGAGATAGAAAAGTTTTCAGGTAGCTCCACCTTGTAGGCATTATCACTCATTTTCTTCAGAATCCTACATGGCCCAATCTTCTTATACTTGAGTTTATTATATGTCCCCTTTGGAAACCTCTCTTTTCTAAGATGAACCATCACCATATCTCCTTCTTCAAATACACTTACTCTCCTACTGACATCTGCAGCTGTTTTATATTGTGCATTACTCACTTTCAGCTTTTCCCTCACTTCATCTTGCAACTGTAGAATGTGTTCTGCAAATGCTTCTGCATCATCACTAGTTTCATCTTCACCAGGTAGAACAATTAGGTCTAGGACCCCCTTGGGATTCCTACCATATACAATCTGGAAAGGAGACCTCCCTGTTGACCTGTTTACCAAGCTATTATAGGCAAACTCAGCTTGAGGTAAAGCTAAGTCCCATTGTTTTGGCTTTTCTCCAACTATACAATGTAGGAGATTTCCCAAGCTTCTGTTCACTACTTCTATCTACCCATCAGTCTGGGGGTGATATGCACTACTGAACTGTAGTTGTGTCCCCATTTTCTTCCACAGAGTCCTCCAAAAGTGACTCAAAAACTTCATGTCCCGATCTGAAGTGATTGTTCTTGGAATTCCATGCAATCTAACCACTTCTGAAAAAAACAAATCTGCAATTCTGGAAGCATCATTAGTTTTTTTTACAAGAAATGAAATGTGCCATTTTAGAGAATCTATCAACTACAACAAAGATAGAATCATTCCCTCACTGTGTGTTAGGAATCCCTAACACAAAATCCATACTCAGATCAACCCATGACCCTGTAGGTATAGGTAATGGCATATATAACCCAATATTCTGTGCATGGCCCTTAGCCATTTGACACACTCTACATCTTGCTACAATCCTACTTATGTCCCTCTTTACCTTTGGCCAATAATACTTTTCTATAACAAGAGAAATTGTCTTACTAATACCAAAGTGTCCAGCCAACCCCCACTATGCAATTCTCTTATAATATTTTCTCTCATTGAACCAATAGGGATGCACAATTGTTTCCCCCTAAACAAATAACCATCTTGCATCAAATAATCAAAAGAATCACTACCTACTGTAGGCTCCTTAAGTTGTCTCACAACATCACCAAAATCTGGATCACCTTCATACAATTCCTTAACTACCTCAAACCCTAGTACTTTATTTTCCATTGTTGTCAAAAGGGATACACACCTACTCAAGGCATCAACAACTTGATTCTGCTTACCAGAATTATGCTTTAAAACAAAAGTATATTCTTGCAAAAATGAAACCCATTTTGCATGCCTACTATTTAGTTTCTTCTGTGTGTTTACATACCTCAAGGCTTCATGGTCAGTGAAGAGCACAAATTCCTTTGCTACCAAGTAATGTCTCCAGTTCCTTAATGCCTGAACAATAGCATAAAATTCCACATCATAAGTAGAATATTTCCTCCTTACTTCATTTAGCTTTTCACTGAAGAATGCCATAGGTCATCCTTCTTGACTCAGCATAGCCCCAATCCCGACATGTGAGGCATCACAGTCAACCTCAAAGACCTTGCTAAAATCTAGCAGTAGCAAAATAGGTGCTTCTGACACTTTCTTCTTCAAAAATTCAAAATTATCTGTTGCTTGTCTTGGTCCATACAAACTCCCTCCCTTTTGTACACTTTGTTATGGGTGCAGTAATGCTACTGAAATTCCTGATGAACTTCCTATAAAAAGTTTCCAATCCATGAAAACTACGAACCTCTGTCACATTCCTTGGAATAGGCCATTCCAAAATTGCCTTTACTTTTTCCTCATCCATCCTCACTCCATCCTCTGATATGAAAAATCCCAAAAAAACAAGACTCTTCTGAAGAAATCTACACTTCTTTAAGTTTGCATATAGACTCTCTTTACGTAATAAGTCTAACACCAATTTCATATGCAATAAGTGTTCTTCCACTGTCTTACTGAATATCAGAATATCATCAAAATAGACAACAACAAACTTACCATTATATTCTCAGAGTACTCTTTTCATCATCCCCATGAATGTACTGGGTGCATTAGATAATCCAAATGACATCACCATCCACTCGTATAATCCATCTTTTGTTTTGAAAGTCAATTTTTCCATTCATCCCCTTCACAAATTTGGATCTGGTAGTACCCACTCCATAGGTCAATCTTGCTAAAATATCGGGCTCCCGCTAGCACATCCATCATATCATCTAATCGTGGAATTGGGAACCGATACTTGATTGTGATCTTGTTTATGGCTCTGTTGTCTACACACATTCTCCAGTCTCCATACTTCTTGGGAGTCAATAGCGCTGGAGTTGCACAGGGACTCATGCTTTCTCTTACTAACCCTTTCTGTATTAAATCTGTCACTTGTCTGTTCAACTCTTCACTTTGTGTTGGACTCATCTGATAGGCTGCCTGGTTTTGAAGGGCTGATCCTGGATTAAATCAATATAGTGTTAAATATCTAGCTTTGGAGGTAACCCATCTTGTAGCCCATCCAGTATGACATCTTTGTATTCTTTTAGTACCTTTTTTACATCAACAGGTATATTAAAATCTTCTATCTTCACCTTCTTTGACATTAGTGTGTAACACCATCCAACTTCTTCCATTTCTGTAACAAACTCTTTTGTAGCCAATAATCCCTCACTCTTCTCTTCTTCCTTGAAGGGTAACAAGACCACCTTTACACCATCCTTCCAAAAGGTATATGTATTTTTCCCTCCATCATGTGTAACCTTTCTATCATATTGCCAAGTCATACGCAGTAATATATGGCATGCATCCATTAGGATAACATCACACCACACCTCATCCTTGTAAGTATTCCCAATTGAAAAATTTATAAGGCATCTCTTATCTATGGTTACCTCATTTCCTTTCTTGAACCATGATATACGATAGGGATATGGGTGCTTCTCACATTTCAGATTGAGTTTATCAACCATTACAGTTGAAACCATATTTTCACAACTACCACCATCAATAATAATTTTACATACCTTTCCTCCGGAGGTGCATCTTGTTCAAAATATATTTGTTCATAGCCATGAATCAGACCAATAAATCATGTTATTTCTCCTTTCTTGGGACAATCATCATCCTCCTTATCATGAGGGTTTCACCAAATTATGTAGGAACCTCCATTTATTCTTCCTCTTTAGCTTCAACCAGGTTTAATAGTGGTTGTTCTCCTTTCCATCTATCATGTGCAGGATAATTTGGACACTCAAAATCTCTATGCCCCTCTTCACCACATATGTAACATGTATATTGCCTTTGGGGGATATTCCAGCCCCGTCCTCCATTATAACCTCTTCCCCTCTGAAACCCCCTACTTCTTTGGTAGTTACCATGGCTTTGACCAGAATCTTCATGCCCTTCCATGTTAAAGGATTCAAATTTTATAGATTCAAATCTACCCCTGCCTCTCATTGGAGATGATGATGGATCTCTCTTCACTCCTCTTCTAAAATTATTCCTCTTGTTCTTTTCTTCTACCTTTAATGTGAGTTGATAAGCATCATCTAGGCTATGGATCTGGAGCATACTCAGCTCATCTTGTATGGTGTAACTCAACCCATTTATATACCATGTAGCCTTTTGTTCTTCAGACTCTCCCTATTCCACCCTGATTGAAAAATTGTAAAATTCATTAGTATAATCCTCAATGATGAGATCCTTCTGTCTTAGGTTTTGGAATCTCTAAAAGAGTGTCTGAGCATAATCTATAGGAAGAAATTTTTCTTTCATCTTCTTTACCATTTTATTCCAGTTTCGAATCTTTCCCTTTCCATTCCTATTTCTTTCATTTTGTAGGTGATCCCACCAGATCAATGCATGTCAACCAACTTAGTGCATGCAAACTTAACCTTATTCTCCTCTGAAAGGGTTTTCCACTCAAATAATTTTTCCATGTGATTTAACCAGTCAATCAACTCCTCTGGTCATAACCCTCCACCATAATCAGGAACAGTAATCTTGATGTCATCATCCTTTCCCTTTAAATCCAGGATCAATCTCTCCTCAAATGGTCTCTCATTTAAGGTTTATTCATCTCTCTAATTATATTCTTCATCTCCTCCTTCATTCACTAATGGAGGTCCTTCTTAAATATCACTATTTGGGTCTGCATCCCCATTTGCATGTCTCCTTCTAAGGTGAGTGACTTCTCTTGTGAGCTCAACAACTTGTCTCGGTAGCTCCTACATATGCCTATTCATCTGGGCATAACCTCCCCTCCCGCATCTATTCATGATCATATAAAATAGAGGTAAAATAAATTACATAGAAAAATGTAATATGTTACCTTAATTATTTTGGCAAGATCAAAATCCTTCTCTGATACCAATTGATGTGAATCCAACTGTAAGAGGTTGAAATACCTCCAAAAACACACATAAATGGATTTTATGTGTAAATATAAACCCAAAAAGCTTCAAAATAGCTTACTTATCATTCTAGAATCCACACTGATCTATTACATCATTACCAACCTCCTTTTATTTCATGTCTACTATAAAAACCCTAAAATGCCAAAAATTACCTACTACCAAAACAACTCGGATGGACCCCAAATTTTGTGTGCCAAATATCCCTTCATAATTTAAGTCTCACGTGAAATTTTGAATTATTCTAAGAAGCACAACAAAATTTATTAAAGTTCTAAGACCTGGTCAAAAGTGAAAAAAACATTGCGAGCCAATTTTAGGCCACTAGATGAAGGAATCCAGGGCCTGAAAATGTGCCAAAATGGGCATAACCTTGCAAGAAAAACTAACCCCAACATAGCACTAATGTATATCTACCACCTGTAAAATTTCAGGACGATCCAACAGTCGGATCAAAAGTTATGGTCTCTGCAAGTTATGTTCCCGCATCAATTCTAAACATATAATATTCTTGAATCTATTACCCCATCTAAAATGATATGATTATAAACAATAAATTGAGCTATGCTCTAAAAAGAAATTCAATGTTGAAAAGTATTTCCCATTCTCAATAATAGAATAGGACAAGGGGTTCTGAAGAAATGGTTGTTGAAGCACACTATTCATAATAATGCAACAAGGACATAAATGTAAACTAGCAGTCACAATGGCAATTTTATCATTTAATCCTTAATATGTGGATTCATGCTGATCTCCCTGGTAAAGATAAGACCATTTTGTTCTTGAATCACATCTTTAACAGGGGTAATTCTTCACTGTCTATTCCTATCTATGAAGCTATCACTTCATCTTCACAAGGAAATTAAGGACTTCTATTAGGAGACCTTGGATAAACAACGGTCTTCAATATGATGAGAATATCCATAAAGCTTGTATCTTGATCTAGAGGGTGATCGTAGTGGGGGAACACTTGGCAACATCCAGGGAAATGTAATATGATACAGTTATAAATAATTAAATAGAGTATATATAAAATAATTTGAATCATAGAAGAAGAATATCCATACAAATAATTTAAATCACATGTTGATTTATTTGCTTTGATCTCTTTTTTCTACTGATCATACAAAACCATATAACCCCACACACACACACACACACACACACACACATGTGTGTGTGTGTGTGTGTGTGTGTGTGTGTGTGTGTGTACTCATGTTATTAAATTTATCAACACAACATAAGGATATCTCCTATAATAGTAGTTAAAATGTTCAAATCTAAAAATTGAAAATGAAAATGAAATTGTGTTATGATAAATATTATTATGTTTAATTAATATTACATATAATTTCAAGAAGTCATGTCTAGTAAAATATGGGATTTAAGAAGAAGTCTGGGCTTGAATCGATTGAGCAATTATTAAAATATGGGGAAACAATATCTATTTAAAATATAAGACATACTGGAAGTGGCTTGGATTTTTGAAGAAATCATTGAGCCTTATACAATCATTTTATTTTTGCGTAGTCATCTTCAGTTCATTTGTTTATATTCTTCCTCTCATGTATCATGAAATTATTTTTCCCTGCTTGCGAATGCAAATATTTTGTAATTTTCATTATCTTTAAACTTAGATTCAATCGATACATTATATAAGACATTCTTTCCATCAAATATGTCAAACTTTCAAAAATTCTCTTATATAATGGATTCACATAGTTGCTCTTATCCTCTTGTAATTTCAAGCTAGATATAAAGGGTGTAGGTGCTTGGGCCCCTCCATAAGTTAGTTAAAGAATCAGTAGGGGGTCGAGAGCAACGCTTTATCTTTAACATCTTAAACCTCTTAAATTCTTAAATGACATACTTGGATTTATGAAAGAAAATTTATATTATTTGACCTAACTTAATGCAAAAATAATCATGGAAGCGAAATATGTCATCTAAAACTCTTTCATTGCTGATTTGAATCATACATCGAATTTTTTTTCTCTGAATCTCAATTCATCAACATACAATAATAATTTCAATTTGATCATTCACCTTAATATATAGAGTTGGATCATTTCTTATCCTATTGAAACTATCACTAAAAATGGATAAGTTATGAAACTATACCAAACTCTTGGTGTTATCTTAAGACCATAAAAGTTATTCAAGTTATAAAAACTTTCCTTATGGCCGTAAATTATATCATAACCTTGTGGTTGTTGCAAATATACTTCTTCCAACAATCCATTAGAAACACTCCCTTAGTGTCTATATTATAAACTTTCCACATGATATAACCAACAATTTTAAAAAATTGTAACACTCTGATTTTGCAAACTATCTTGATGAATGTTTTACATGTTGTTATAACTTCTGAAATGAAGGCAAACATGTTAAGATATGTTCTGATCTTAAGAGAATGTGTTGCTAACTTAGATTCTTGCATGCTGTGATTTATGGTTAGGACAACATTTATTGTACTTGTGTGTTTGCTGATGTGACGACAAATTGTCGTATACTTGCTAAACTCTTGTTGCTGATTGACAGCATACCTTGAATCAATTCCATTGATCCAAGTATGCTGAGGTCCTCTTGTGATTTCTGTGTCGATTCACACTTGAACCGAACCGAGATTGTTATGAGCGTGCAGTGCCTGTTTGCAGGTATGAACAGCTGGCACGTAAATGCCAACGACAGGGATTCGATTCTTTAACCCTGTACTGTCGAACTTGGGACCTCGTGAGGCAAGAAATGCCTGGACACGGGTGGCCTTGGCACGCGATCCAAAGGACGGAACGTCCTGCTCTGCATTAACGTGAATGTTAGTAGGGAGGCTGGATGGAAGTTGTTAGTGTTAGTGGTTAGTATGAATTAAACCCTAAACTAATCCTAAGTCCTAACATGCATCCTACACTACTATCCTAAGTGGATTTTTAAATTATAAAAAAAAAGGGGGGGGGGGGGGGGGGAAATAACCTAAGCCCTAATAACCTAAGGCTAAACTAAGACCTAGGTGGAACACTTTATGCAACCTAAACTAATCCTAATCTAAAAGGGCACGCAGACCCTTGGAAGGAAAGGGATAAGGATGGGAAGAAGGCATTCATTGGCATTTAATACACAGTCCATACGTGGACAGCGCCAGTTTTGGCGGGGCAGGTAGGAAATAGAGGCATCTATTTGGAAATAGAGCCAAATTCCGTTTTGCATGGAAATTTGAAATTTAAAAGCTCGCCAACTCAAGTGGCGGTGGCGTGGAAAGTAAGGAAAAAGGCAGAGCCTTAATTGCATTAATTGTTTTCGGTCCCCGCGACCAGTTCGCCTTGGAAAGTGTATGAGGGAATTTGATTTTTCATTGTTTCGGTTTGGCTTTTGCAAAGTTGCTCTGCATTTGGTTTTTCTGGCCTGGTTCAGTCGAACCAGCTCTTGGCATTTGACATTTTCTTGGAGATTTGGAGGCTGTTGTTAAGCCTGAAGAAGAAAGGAGTTCTGGGAAGTTTGTGCTGTCGCTGTGGAAGGAAAAACGCGGCAAACGAATCTTTCTTCGAGTTCTGGAAAAGAGATTACAGGCATGTTAAGCCCTTCTCTTTAAAAACTCTTGCTTTGTTTAAGTGTCTCATTAAAACAACCCTGCTCTTGGGTTTGGATTGCGTGATTGTTGTTGAGTCGATTTGACTTGGATTTTGTTGGTTCTTGCTTTCTTTTCTTTGGGAAATGATAAGAAGAATTGCTTCTGGTTGCTCGGCCTTGATGTGTTTTTGCACGAATCGAGTGGAAATTGAACTACTGTATTGGTTGTTGACAGTATGGTGGTTTGAAATGGATATTCTCTTTCATTGTTCGTGTTGTTTGAAATTGGAACAGGCTGCGAAATCATTTCCTTATTGTGTAATTGTTTTCTTGCTGTTGTATTTGGAATTGTCCTTGCATGTAAAAGGAAGTGGAAATACAGTCATGTTATGTTGCTAGGATTTGGATTTCCTTCATACTTGCTGTCCTTTTTTTGGAAATAATGGGGTAAAGTCGTTTTCTTGCTGTTGTGATTAATCTGCCCTTGCATTTTAATTGGTTGGAAACGCTTCCAGGATGTGTTGGTTTGTTGACCATAATGGGGAAATCGTCATATATATCTTGAGACTGTACACGTTATATGAGTTGTGTTGCTATGATTTGGGTTCGTCGACCCTTGCTGTCTTTTCTTTTGGAAATGATAGGAAAATCGTTTCCCCGTTGCTGTGTTTAACTGTCTTGCTCTTCTTGAATGGAATTACCTCCATGTGGTGCTGGTTATGGATATTATATGAAAATTTTAACTGGTTATTCTTGTGGAATGGAATGTGAAACTGTACAGGCAGTATGGGTTATTCTATTGCTGTACTATTGTTTTGTTGTCATCTGAACTTGCGATATGATTGTATTGGTTGTAAGAACGGCTTGAGGTCGTTTCTCTACTGAAGCTTTCTTTAAAGGAAATAAGACCTTCCTCTTCCTTCTGCTGTTTCGAATTATGAGGAAATGGCATCTTGTATTTTAAAGGAATGGGCATTAGACTTTTATATGAGTGTTCATGAGAGTTGGAAAAAGAAATAGCTTTCCTTCTGAATTTATAATGAATAAAGGTGATCTTGTTAAGAAGGTATGATGATTAGTTATGTTGATCAATGTTGAACGGTCTTTTGAGATTGGACTGTTTTGGTGGATTCGAATTAGCTTTGAATTGTTGGGCAAGGAATACATGCAATGAAATTTTTTCATGCTTTGGGAGTTGTCTTGACTGTACTAGGTTCATGTATTGCCACCCTGTACGGTTTATTTTGCTAAAGGTAATGACATCCGATTTTGCATTCTGGAGTTGTGCATACTATTATGAAAATGGAAAATGGATTGGGTAGAATCATTTTTGGAAGGGAATCCTTCTTCTGCCTGCTGTTCTCACTTGGTGAAATTCATAGTCATGAGAACATTGGACTTGCTGTAGGTAACAGCAATGAATAATATGTTATTTTGAACGGGATACGTTCATAGGATTATGAATTTATGTGATTTATTGACTGCATGATGTATAACTGTTTGTTTGGGTAACTATACAGTGAAGGAAGTATGGAATCTTCTAGTTCAGCAAATACATAGTATGCATCTTGATATTTCTTGTTCTATGATGAATACGATGTCTTACTAACCTGTTTTGGGTATTCGTATGAACCGAAATTAAAATGAAATTATTCTTACTGCCGGTAAGTGAATTCCGAGTGGATTTTGTAAGTTTCACTCTGAACTGTTATCTTGAATTGTCTTTCGTTTGGATTCCACTGTTAGGACAGTCATGTGGAAAGAAATAGAGATATGAATGAATGACTTGGAAAAATGATCTTTTCTTCATTGATTCAGTTGGAAATCTGGAATTCGTGAATAATGAATTTTATAGTGCTTAGATGGGAGCAACTATATGCATTGTTGTTCGCTTTCTTGTCTGTACTTGATTGCTTTGAATTTAATATGATTCATGAACTGAAAGGAAAGTAATGAATTTATATTTCAGTTAGTTTCATCCTTTGCATTTATTATTAATGAAAGGCGTGGAAAGGATAACAGTATGTTATATATGCAGTAAGCTACTTGTATTCCTAACTTTACAAATATTGTGAATTGATACTTGTAATGATTATGTGGAAACGGGACAGCAGTTCCTTGGCTGATTGTGATGATATTTTGATAGTTCAGTTGTTATGCTGATCTTTCTTTTGTGCCTATTTCGTGATTGATGTTTAACTGTCGTTTCATAAAAGCAGGGTTCTTTTATTGAGACAGTGAGTTGAAGCACCTTATTTTAAGGATAAGTGCTTAATATGCTCAGTTCATTGAACTGACCCGTGCAATTCATTTTGCAGATGGAATTTGATTAGAATGAAGACTTGGCTGTTTTCAGATGCTTTTTGATTTGATGATGTATTGAAATTGTTGCTTTTATTCCTCTTCGAGGAATTGTGAAAAGAAGAAAATATATTCTTCTGTCTGTGAGTTGTATTGATGTTTTATGTAAACTATGCCCAATCAGCTGGATTGGCAAATGTACAGATTATGACTTGAAATATTGAATACAATTACAAGTGTGATATTTTCAATAGTTATATCAGTTTGATTTTGTTGTCTAATCTGGAAATATAATGTTATTTCTTGATTTGGATTTGTTTATTTGTCCTTGGATGGATGCTAAATGGAAACTGATATCTATTCTTACCTAAACGCAACTTTTAAGTTGAAAAATGCAATTAGTTCATACTTGGGTAAAGATGAATTTTTAATTGACATTAAAAAGGATTAAGAAGAATATGATTCCATAATCGGAAGGTATTCAGGATTAGCTTAGGAGCTAAGGAATATCAATCAACTTCGGAGTAATCGAACTTCGCTTTCGAACTCCATTAATGATCCCGTTTGATAAATTCAGAATAAAGGATATAGGATAAATATATCCATAACTAATGGACCTTAACTATATAACGTTAAGGAGAACAAATGAATACATTTCTTGGGAATTAGACCTCGTTTAATGATGTCTAATAAGTTAAAATTCTGAATTTAGTTGCAGTTGGAAAATCTTGGCTAAGTTTAATAGGTTAAACTTATCACGTCCGTCGGTACGGACTGCTTAATCTAATGATTAAGAAGTGAACCAAGTAGGGAAATGTAGCCCTTCGACACGAAGGAGAAGATGCATAGCAAGCTAATGGACGGATTTAGTCCCTCTTAGCCCTATACAACTGTAACGGAAACGAGGATCAAGGGATCAGCGTGGATGCTGAAAGTTGATTTTAATTATTAAATCGTATCCAAATCACTTGAGCAGGATGTGTATTCTCGATGGGAGAATTCTGTAGGACATTGGCATACGCCAGCTACAGCAAGGTGTCTCCATGAAGACGGGGTCTTCATGACGACACACTGTTGCAGCTGACATATTGCAATGCCCTCCTGAATTAAAACATCAAGAATACATAGGCTGAATGTGTAATCTAGGACAGGGGATAGGAGTATGATCTGGTATACGGAGTGACTCCGGAATACTAAAGATAACTAGACACACGGAGTCGTGGGGAAACGACACTGTATGTCTGCGTATCTTTAGTTACCGGGAGTGCCTTCCTATACTCGTTCATATTACTAACTGTAATTGGAAGTTTAAACTAACCTTAAACGAAGAGGACTGGTAGGAACCAGGAAAGACCATTCTAGATAACAGGTGAAGTGAAGTGAAGGACGTATTCCGTTGATGTGTATCACATCCAGGAATATGATCATGCAAAGCATGTGAAAATCTTTGGCCAAAGTATCGCAATTGCTGGTTGCGTTGTCCTTATCACTTAATTTAAGATGTAGGATGTCAGATGAATATCAGTAACAGATATTTAGATAGGCTTCTTAAATGGATCACTTTAATAACTGGAATTGGTTATGAGAACAGGTATATATAATATACCATGCATAAACAAACATGAAGGATCGGTTGTTGCCGAGTCATGAACATGAAGGATCGGTTGTTGCCGAGTCATGAAATGAAGGATCGTTGAAACTCCGAGCCATGAAAATGGAAGATCGGTAGTTCCTCGAGTCATTTACAGCAGCATATAGAATCTGTTATAAGATTGAATGGCATTGAATGTGTGTTCCATATTGTAAATATGCGAACAGGGAACATTCGTTTTAAAAAGAAATTGTGTGATCCAAACTGTGTTGTTTGGGCAGAGAACAATTATTAAAACTTGAACGTGTGTTTGAATTTTATAATTCATAACAGTGAACGTTATCAAAAAAAAAAAATTCCCTTGTTCTAGTATTTTGAAATGAGGATGTTACAAAAATTATCTGATTGTATCAAACTTGGTACAAGTTCTAAAATATGATTAAAATGAATTGGAACCTAGTTTTCTTAAAACTTTTGTAACCAATATATACACGTATATATACGTGTGTGTGCGTGTGTGTGCGCGTGCGCGCGCGCGTGTGTGTGTGTGTGTGTGTGTGTGTGTGTGTGTGTGTGTGTGTGTGTGTGTGTGTGTGTGTGTGTGTGTGTGTGTGTGTGTGTGTGTGTGTGTGTGTGTGTGTGTGTGTGTGTGTGTGTGTGTGTGTGTGTGTGTGTGTGTGTGTGTAAACACACACACACACACATATCGTCTCATTAAAGATCTTGTATATTATAACCAATGTTTACAAGATCTTTAATGAGATGATATCTTGTATTGATGTGTTTTTTTGGTATGAAAAAATGGTTATTTAATAATGCTATTTGAATTATTATAAAAAAATATTTGTCTTTTTTTCCTCTTTTTTCAAAGCATCAACATTCTTCTCGTCCATACTACTTGACATGTTGTCAACATTGTTGCTACATACTCTAGTTCTCCTAATAGAGCTACAATTAGTTGTCTTTTGGAATCCCATGACACTACTCTTGAATTAAAATATAAAACATATCTAGAAGTTTTTTTTTGGAAAATCGTTCCTTATGCAATCATTTTATTTTTGCCTAGTCATCTTGAGTTCATTTGTTTATATTCTTCCACTCATGTATTGTGAAATTATTTTTCCCTTCTTGTAAATGAATTTTTTTTGTATTTTTCATTATCTTTAAAATTAGATTCAAACGATACATTATGTAAGACATTCTTTCAATCAAATACATCAAACTTCTAAAAATTCTCTTATATAATGGATTCACATAGTTTTTCTTATCCTCCTATAATTTCAAACTAGATATAAAGGGTGTAGGTGCTTGGGCCCCACTATAAGTTAGTTAATCAATCAGTAGGGTGTCGAGAGAAACACTTTATTTTTAACATCTTAAACCTATTAAATTATTAAATGGAATACTTGGATTTATGAAAGAAAATTTATATTATTTGACCGACCTTAATGCCAAAATAATCATGGAAGCGAAATATGTCATCTCAAACACTGTCATTGCTGATTTGAAAAACACAACGAAAAAAACTTCTCTGAATCTCAATTCATCAACAAACAATAATAATTTGAATTTGATCATTCACCTTAATATATAGAGTTGGCTCATTTCTTATCTTATATAAACTATCACTAAATACTGATAAGTTATGAAACTATACAAAACTCTTAGTGTAATCTTAAGACCATATTTTTTTTCAATTTATAGAAACTTTCCTTATGGCCATAAATCATATCGTAACCTTGTGGTTGTTACAAATATACTTCTTATTACAATCCATTAGAGACACTCCCTTAGTGTCTATATTATAAACTTTCCACATGATATCACCTGTAATTTTGAAAAATTATCCGATTGTATCAAACTTGGTACAAGACCTAAAATATGATTAAAATGAATTGGAACCTAGTTTTCATACCCCTTTTGTAACCAATCTGTCTTTATACTTGTCAATACTTCGATATGTGATAACCTTCCTTAATTTAAATCTTGATTTATTTGAAAAATGTACTGTCCTTATGTAAAATTCACTTTATCCCAATTATGATGTTTGTTGCATCAACCTCTTCATCCATAGCTTTCTACCAATTCTAATTTGTACGTACTTTAAAATATATGAGATTAAATGAAGTGAATAATGTGAAACTAAAAAACTCACTATTTAATTAATTTTCTTATATTTCTTTCAAACATCTTCTCTTGAAATGCCTCTAGAGTGATACCTTGTCAAAGATATTGTTTTATATCATGGAGATGTTATTACAGTAATATATTTTTGAAGTGAGTTTCCCTAAACTCCATCTCAGGAAACATTATGGTAATGTTGGCTATTAAACTATTACTAAGTTCCCTCATAGGAAATGTCTTATTGGAGACTAATTAGCATGTGTATCATCTCAGGATATTGATTTTATGAATTGATGGAGATAATAATGGGGTGAGATATTGTGATGTATTTAATGCCTTGTTTTATTTTATCAGATCATTATCAATTGAAGTACTTGTAGCATGATAAAATAATTTCATTCCAATGACGACTTAGGGAACGAGAGACTAAGACAATAAAATCGATCATAGAGTAGAGGCTGAATGTGTTTCTTCTTTCTGTGACACGGTAAGTCATTCGTGCAGGAAGATTTTTACACCTGTTTTATTTAGGAGAGTAAATAATTTTTGTATTACTGAAACTTAGTGGGGCACCAAGCTAGTTGAGCCCAGAGCAAGTGACACAGCGAATATATCTCTACTTTATTCTTCTCGTATTTTCTTGAATGATGGCATCCACAAATAACCTTTGTATGCAAACAAAAATATATCCAATTTGGTCAAAGAAAAAGGGGAATCATCAAAAATGTCTTTCAAAGAGGTAGTTAGGGGAAATCATCCTCAAGATGCTCGAATGAATAATAAAACTAAAACCTTTACACACTTTCTTAAGGAGGATCCTCAAAAGACACCTTTTGGATGCATGAAAGTTGATATTGATGTTCTAGTTCTCTAAATTTTCTTGTTCAAATGTGCAAGGAGGAATAAAAACTTTAAGAGAAAGGGCATTACTAGTGAAATTTTTGGGGTTTAAGCCAACTATAATGGATTTCAAGGAATGGCCAAGCAAGGATAGACATGTCCCAGGTGAATATTTTGTCTATTTACCGTAATAGGTACTTTCTTATGGTCTTTGCAACTATGGTAGAGAAAGAATAAATTTTCCAATGGGGTCCATGGTTCTTTTTTAGAGTAGACATCTTCATGAAACCATGGCAGTCTATGTTTAAGGTGGAGGAGGACCTTCCCTCACTTGAACTAGTTTGGATCCGACTGTTCGGGCTTCCAGATGAATTCTAGAATCTTGGAATCTTCCAAGCCATAGGTAATACTCTGGGTCAATATGCTCGTGTCGTAGATACCTCTATCCACATGGAACACATGGTATATGCTCACATATGTGTATGTATGGACATGAACCAACGCTTACCCTCTAAAATCATGTTGGATTTGTGTGATGAACAATGGGAGAAGGTAGTGGATTATGAAAACCTTCCCTTCAGATGTAGAGTATGTCATGAATATGGGCATTTTCTTCAGGAATGACCTAATCTAATACATACCACAAATGTGGGCAAGGATAAAAAAGAAGAATTTATGGTGCCAAATAAAAAAAGATGGTAAAACATAAACCTCTAGAGAAATAAATGCAAACAAATTTCAATCATTAAGCAGTCCTACAGTGAGAAGATGCAAATCATAATATGGAAGATATTGTTGCCTCACACGTTCCTGAAATGTAAATTATGTTGGCATCTCTTATGCCTAATACAAATGCAAATTCAAAAGATAATGAACCTATTATAGAACAAAGTGATAACAATGTTCAACAAGATAATATCAAATTTTATCAACGGAGCTCCCTCCCCATCAATTTGGAGCTCGTAGCAATACAACGTCTTTGGGGATGTATCAAAAATCTCAGAAAATTTGAGATTAAATACTCTGCTATGCCTAAGAAAAAAATAAAACGGTTCCCATATTCTGAAGACAGGTCATGGTTTAACTAAAGGAGGGAAGGTAGGATATCTAATAGCCTTTATTGAACAAGTTTCACAATGAGGTTCATTACATGGAATGTGCGGGGGATAAAGGGGAGCCCTGCTAAAATAAATGAGATTAGAATATTGATGCAACAATATCAGCCTCGGATCCTATTTTTGCCAAAAACTAAGACATCAGTTAACTTAATGAATGTTCTAGTCAATAATATTAGCAAAAAATCACAAGTTCTTGCATTAGGCTTGGATGGAACTTCGAGAGGTATGAAATGTATTTGGGAACCTCAGCACCTTCAGATTTTACGTAGTGGGGGCTCGTATGGATTTCTATATCATGGTGTGTGAGATATGGAAACTGATCAATTACTAATTTTTCTTAATATGTATGCCCCAAGAAATGTTGAAGGCAAGAAAGCTACATGGAACCTTATTAATTCCATTGTGATTGATCACTTGGGCTATAATAGGAGGAGAATTTAATACTATTCTCTCTACATAGGAAAAACATGGTGGAAATTCACACATGGTTACTTCATCAACCGTTATGAGAAATTATATTTAGAACCTTCAACTAATTAATGTTCAGACCCAAAATGGTTCTTTTGAAATGGTCTAAAAGAAGAACTGTGGATAGTTGCATTAGGGAAAGATTGGATAGATTTCTGATATCCAAGGATTGGATGAACATGAATTTTCTCCTAATTGCAAATTTTCTTGATAATGGGGGATCTAACCATTCGCCGGTATTTTTGTATATTGGAAAATAAAATACATTTAAGGAACTCTTATACTATCAATTAATGTGGATGAGGCATGAAAAATTTCTAGATTTGATTACAAAATGCTGCAAAGATGGGAAGCCAAGATATGGAATTTGCATATATAGATTTTACCAAACTCTTCATTATGTTCAAAGACAAATTAAGGAGTGGAACATGAATATCTTTGGAAATGTGCATGCCAGAAAAAGGGAGCTCATTGAGTCGACTCAAGCCCTTAACCAACATATTAGATTGCAAGGTTTTCATTAGATATATAGGAGAAGGAGATTAAGTTCAGTAGAGATGTACAGGAGTGGGAGTAAAGGGAAGATATATTTTGGAAACAAAAGACACGTGTACAATGGATAAAGGAGGGAGATAAGAATGCTACTTTATTCCAAAAATTAGTCTTGTCTCATCAAGTACAAAACTAAATAGCATCTTTGACTACTAAAATGAGCCATCAAGAGACATCAAAGAGGGGAATCCAATAAGTGAATTTACATTATTTCAAGAATTTGTTTCGAAATGTTTCCCTAAATGGAAGGGCACAATAGACTATCTATGATAATATTCCTTTTAATATTTTGAAGGAAGATAATCAGCAATTTCTTAAGCCTACCTTTCAACAAGAATTACATCAGGTTGTGTTTACAATGAAGAAATTAAAAACTTCTAGGCCGGATGGATTTCTGGTAGAATTTTATCAATAGTTTTTGGAGCTAATTAAGATAGATATTTTAGATGTGGTCAAGGAATATCGTAAGGAAAGAAATATCTTGATAACTATAAATTACACTCATATAGCTTTGATTCCCACAATGGCGGAGGCATCTACCATTACAGAATATCAACCAATTGTTTTATGTAATGTTCTATATAAAATCATTACTAAATTGATGGATGAAAGACTAAAACAAATTATACATAAAATTATATTTCCGGAACAAGGAGGTTTTGTTCCAAGTAGAAAAATTGTAGATGATATAGTTTTGATGTAAGGTGCTCTCCATTCTATACAAATTCAAAAATGGCTGCCATATTCATCTAATTAGATCTTGCAAAAGCATATGATAAAGTAGACTAGGGATTTCTTGCTACTCTTTTACAAAGATTTGTCTTTTTTGCTAAGTGGATTGATTGGATCCAAAATTGTAGTATGACAGTCTCATTCTTTGTTTTCATCAATGGGGAGCATTCCCCTAGGTTTGTAGCCTTGAGAGGTCTCAAGAAAGGTGACTCAACCTCTCCCTTTTTGTTTATAATTTTGGTGGAGTCTCTAGGGAGATTGTTAACTACTCTCAGAAATGAAAAAAATATTAAAGGTATCCAACTTTAACGAAAATGTCAACCTTTGTCACATTTGCAATTTTTGGATGACCCTTCTATAATGCAGGAAGCCTATAAAAGAGAAGCATCTCATATTTCCACTATTCTAAACCTTTTATCTCAGGATACCGGACATGATATCAAGGAAGGAAAATCCAAAATCATCTTCTTTCATTTCACCCCAAGATTTAAGCAAGACATCCTTCATAAGTTGAGATTTTAAAAGGGAAATTTGCCACTTAAGTACCTTGGTGTATTCTTTTCTGCTCAAAATCTCATGGATTGGACATGGGTTAAGGCCAAAATCAAATCCAAATTTGACTGATGGTCAAACATACGGCTTTCTTTAGGAGGGTGAATGACCCTGGTCAAATCTATCCTACAAGCCACTCCAATATATATTGTGTTTCTCCTTCATATTCTGGCTAGGATTCTTCATGACATCAATCATATTAGTAAGAGGTTTCTTTGGTGTGGAACATAATATGATAAAATGGCATTTAACCAAATGGGAGATTTCATGTTGTCCTAAACACACTGGGGGACTTGGTTTTAGAGACAGTGGTAAGTTAAACACATCTTTGGTAGCTAAATTACATTGGAGGCTTATTCAAATCATCAAATAGTTATGGGTTATTAATGTATGTGCTAGATATGTAGGTTGTTTACCAATGGGTAAGTTCTTTCACCATTCCTTACTTGCTATCAGATATCCTATGTTATCTCTCTAATCAAACATACGAAGTGAATTTATTTTCAAAGAGAATTTATTTATCATCTAGGTGAGGCTCTAATCAAAGAGAATTTATTTTGGATTGTCAATAAATATTGTCAAAGAAATTTTTAGACAGACTCGTGGAATGGGTTTCCACCAATAATATCTCAGTACCCATATTTTCTACCTGTTATGAATGCACTCTATGTATAAGGGAGGATAAAGTCTACCATTATCAATAGTCATATCCTCATAAAGGGTAGCTCCTGTTTTCTCAATAGCCACTAACCTTATCACAAAAACAGATGTAATAACTGAAGTACATTTTACAGACACATCAGTTATCCTTGTCATGCATGGAAGATGAATAAGGATGGGGAATGAAATTCAATTGTAGTTACATGGTGGAATTGATGTAAACATATTTTCTTAGAACACTCAATCATTCATGGAAGAATATCTTCATAAAGATATGGTAGCTAGTGTTATGGCCGAAAGTGATTTTTTTTACTTGGACCCTTCTTCATAACCGGGTATTAACATGGGAAATTCTTATGAAAAGAGGGCTGAAAGGACATTTTAGATGTGCATTATGCTTAAATGAGGCAAAAATGCATGATCATATTTTCTTCTCTTCCCATTTTTCTTTATAACTATGGAAGTATGTGTTAGACATATTCACACTAGTTTGGAATGATACCACTGACCTTTTGTAGGTAATCCAAAGTTGGTAATCAGCTATAAAAGATACCCCTGTGATGAATATTGATTTTTGGATTTCTATAACATTAACATCATGGAATGTCTAGAAAAAATAAATAGATGCATATTTAAAGGGATAATACAAGAACTAGCCTCTATCTGGACCTATAGCAAAGACAATATTACCGAAACCTTCTAAAAAAATCAAATTGCCAAACCCGTTATCAAATAAATGGAATATATTCCTTGCAATTCTCAAACTTTGAGAGGAGTATATGCAATAGAATCCTTATAGAAACCCATTACCATGAACTAAATGTTGGAAGACACCTCCTGAAGGATGCATTAAAATTAACACAAACGGGGCATCTAGATCAAATCTGGGACAACCTAGTATAGGAGGAATAGCTAGATATAGTGTCAGTCATGAACCCTTTTCTTATGGGAAACAAATTGGAATTACCACAAACAATATGGATGAAATCCTTTCCATTCAATATTCTTTGAAGGAAGCAGCCAAAATAGGGTGGACCAAAGTTATTATTGAATTTTAATCTCAAGCAATTATATGACTACTTAATAAGCAAGGCAAAATTGACTCTTCTAATTCACATATTTCATAGATTAGAGAAAATATTGGTATTTTGGCTCAAAATTTCTATAAATTTATTGATGTTCATACTCCTCGGGAGGATAATAAAGTGGTAGATACTTTGGCCAAATGGGCCTTGGATCAGGGAAATGTTCATGTGATAGCCTGTCATATTTCTATAGGGTGGTCTAAGGATAAAATCCAAGCATTTTGTAACATCCCCATTTTAAAACACCAGAACAAGGGAAATTTTTTTTTTTTTATGTATATATATATAACGTTCTCTGTTATGAATTATAAAATTCAAACACACGTTCAAGATTTAATAATTGTTCTCTGCCCAAACAACACAGTTTGGATCATACAATTTCTTTTAAAAACGAATGTTCCCTGTTCACATATTTACAATATGGAACACACATTCAATGCCATTCAATCTTATAACAGATTCTATATGCTGCTGTAAATGACTCGATGAACTGCCAATCCTTCCATTTTCATGGCTCGGAGTTTCAACGATCCTTCATTTCATGACTCGGAAACAACCGATCCTTCATGTACATGACTTGGAAACAACCCGATCCTTCATGTTTGTTTATGCATAGTATATTTTATATACTTGTTCTCATAACCTTCCCCGGTTATCGAAGTGATCCATTTAAGAAGCCTATCTGAATATCTGTTACTGATATTCATCTGACATCCTGCATCTTAAATTAAGTGATAAGGACAACGCAACCAGCAATTGCGATACTTTGGCCAAAGATTTTCACATGCTTTGCATGATCATATTCCTGGATGTGATACACATCTACGGAGTACGTCCTTCACTTCACTTCACCTGTTATCTAGAATGGTCTTTCCTGGTTCCTACCAGTCCTCATCATTTAAGTTCAGTTTTTAAATTTTCAATTCCAGCTAGTAATATGAACGGGTATAGGAAGGCACTCCTGGTAACTAAAGATACGCAGACATACAGTGTCGTTACCCCACGACTCCGTCTGTCTGATTATCTTTAGTATTCCGGAGTCACTTCGTATACCAGATCATACCCTATCTCCACCCCAGCTAAGATCTACACATTCAGCCTATGTATTCTAAATGTTTTAATTCGAGAGGGCATTGCTATATGTCAGCTGTTGTGTCGTCATGAAGACCCCGTCTTCATGAAGACACCTTGCTGTAGCTGGCGTATGCCAATGTCTTGCAGAATCCTCCCATCGAGAATACACATCCTGCCCAAGTGACTTAGCCACGAGTTAATAGTTTAAGCAATTTTCCTCATCCGCGCTGATCCCTTGATCCTCGTTTCCATTGCAGTTGTATATAACTAAGAGGGACTAAACTGTCCATTAGTTTGCCAAGTATCATCTCCTTCGTATCGAAGGGCTACATTTCCTTACTTGGTTCATTTCTTAATCATTGGATTAAGCAGCCCGTACTAACGGACGTAATAAGTTTAACCTATTAAACTTAGCCAAGATGTTTCCAACTGCAACTAATTTCAGAATATTAACTTATTAGACGTCATTCAAACGAGGTCTAATCTTCAAGAAATGAATTCATTTGTTCCCCTTAACATTATATAGTTAAGGATCATTAGTTATGGATATATGTATCCTATATCCTTTAATCTGAATTTTATCAAACGGGATCAATGATGGAGTTTGAAAACGAAGTTCGAATACTCCAAATTTAAATTGATATTCCTTAGCTCCTAAGCTAATCCTGAATACCCTCTAATTATGAAATCATATTCTTCTTAATCCTTTTTAATGTCAATTAAAAATTCATCTTTACCCAAGTATGAACTAATTGCATTGTTCAACTTAAAAGTTGTATTTAAGTAAGAATAGATATCAGTTTCAATTCAACATCCATCCAAGGATAATGAAACAATTCCAACTCAGGAAATAACATCATATTTCCAATTTAAACAACAATATCAACTGATATAATTATTGAAAATATCACACTTGTAACTGTATTCAATATTTCAAGTCATAATTTGTACATTTGCCAATCCAGCTGATTGGGAATAGTTTTTACAAAGCATCCATACAACTCATGGACAGAAGAATACATTTTCTTCGTTCACAATTCCTCAAAGAGGAATAAAAGCAACAGTTACATTATAATTTACATCTAAACAAGAGGCATCAGAAGACAGCCACGTCTTCATTCTAATCAAATTCCATCTGCAAAATGAATTGCACGGGTCAGTTCAATGAACTGAGCACATTAAGCACTTATCCTTAAAATAAGATGCTTCAACAAATTGTTTCAATAAAAGAACCCTGCTTTTATGAAACAACAGCAAAACATCAATCTCGAAAGGCACAAAAGAGAGATCAGCATAACCACTGAGCTATCACAAATATCATCACAATCAGCCAAGGGACTACTGTCCCGTTTCCACATAATCAATGCAAATATCAATTTACAATATTTGTCAAGTTAGGAATACAAGTAGTTTGCTGCCTATATAGCATACAGTTATCCTTTCCACGCCTTTCATTAATAACCAATGCAAAGGATGAAACTAACTGAATATAAATCCATTACTTTCCCTTCCGTTCATGAAGCATGTTAAATTTAAAGCATTCAAGTTCAAACAAGAAAGCGAACAGCAATGCATATAGTAGCTCCCATCCAAACACTATAAAATTCATCATTCATGAATTCCAGATTTCCAACTGAATGAAAGAGAAAGATCATTTTTCTAAAACATTCATTCATATCTCTATTTCATTCCACACGACTGTCCTAACAGTGGAATCCAAACGAAAATCAATTCAGATAACAGTTCAGAGTGAAACTTACAAAATCCACTCGGAATTCACTTTCCGGCAGCAAGAATAATTTCATTTTATTCCAGTTCATATGAATACCAAACAGGTTAGTAAGACATTATATTCATCGTTGGGCAAGCCATATCAATATGCATACTATGTATTTATTGTACTAGAAGGTTCCATACTTCCTTCACTGTAGTGTTAACCAAACAAACAGTTAAGCAAGCACGTCATCATTTATTCCTATGATCTAATATATTTATGAATGCATACAGTTCATAATATAAATTTGCACATTGCTATTACCTACAGCAAAATCAATTCTTACGCATAGTAAGGTCCAATATTACTTTCAAAGTCCAAAACAACAAAAGGAGAAGACTTTATTCTCTGTAATTTCATTGCGAAATAATCGTTTAATTTCCAATGGAATAAAAAGAAATCCAAACAACAAGACAGAGTTTCCATGCGTCACTTTTTCACACAGTAATTCAAAGTCATGCTCTCATTCATGAACAGTTCAAAACTGAAGGTCAAACCACAACTACATGGCGCAATGGAATCATCTTTCCAACACAGCAAGAAGAAAATGTTTAATCATTCCTTGCACAGAAGACAAAGCCAATTTATAATTGCATCTACAGTCCGAACAAGAAGACCGAGAAGCATCAATGAACACAATAAAACCATCCACAGTCCATTAATATGTTTAAGAGGAAACAGTTAACTTTTCCTATCCCACAAATAACCAATACATATCCGCTTATTTCCTATTCAAGAGAAGCACAGCAAGGGAAATATCGGAATTACTTCCTTCAATCGAAATCAGATACTCATAGGGAACCCAAATACCATTTTCATTAAAATCCATAACAGTAAAAGGGTGAGGATCCATTTATTCTTGTAAAAGGAATTTTCATTATAGAAACGACCTCATGCAACCCGCACAGCTGTTACACTTATAACACAAGTTCAGATAACAGCAAAACAATAGTACAGCAATAAAATACCCATACTGTCTGTACAGTTTCACCTTCCATTTCACAAGAACACCCAGTTAAAATTTCATATAATACCCATAACCAGCATCACATGGAGGTAATTCCATTCAAGAAGAGCAAAATGGTTAATCACAGCAACTGGGAAACATCTTTCCTATCATTTCCAAAGGAAAAGACAGTAAGGGCCGACGAACCCAATTCATAACAACACGACTCATATATCAAGCACAGTTTTAAGATATATATATTATGTTTTCCATTACTGTCAAACACCCAGATTTACAGGAAGGAATTTCGTTCAATAAAATACAAGGACCGAATTCAGCGACCCATAAAGATGATTCATATGATTTCCAAATAATACCAAGAGTTATCGATCCCCAATCATAGCAATATAATCACGACTGTAATTCCATTTTTCTCTTCACATGTATTAGCAGTTCCAAGCACAACAACAAAGAGAATGATTACATTTTAAGGAAAAGATTGAACAGTCTGTCCACCTCATACCACATGTACAGAGAAAGAAAATGTTTATTCCATTCCACAATACTGTCAGCAACCACAACAGTAATTCATATTCCAATCCAATTCCAGCAACAACGAATCAAGGCCGAGCAACCAGAGCCAATTTCTTATCATTTCCCAAAGAAAGAAAGCAAGAATCAACAAATCTATATCAAAATCAACTCAACAGCAATCATGCAATCCCAACCCAAGAGCAGGGTTGTTTTAATGAAACATTTAATCAAAGCAAAGATTTTAAAGAGAAGGGCTTAACATGCCTGAAACCTCTTTTCCAGAGCTCGAAGAAAATGTTGTTTGCCGTGTTTTTCCTTCCACAGCGACAGCAAAAACTCTCCAACACTTCCTTCCTTCTTCAGGCTTAACAACAGCCTCCAAATCTCCACAAAATGTCAAATGCCAAGAGTTGATTCGACCAAACCAGACCAAGAAACCAAATGCAGAGCAACTTCACAAAAGGCTCGAACCAACAGAAATGAAAATCAATTTTTCGTCATGCTGTTTCCAAGGTGAACTGGTCGCGAGGATCAAAAACCATTAATGCATTAAAGGCTTTGCCTTTTTCCTCACTTTCCGCGCCACCACCACTTGGGTTGGCGAGTTCTAAGTTTCAAATTTTCCAAGCAAACTGAACTTGGCTCTATTTCAAAATAGATGCCTCTAAATTCCTTACCTGCCCCGCCAAAACTAGCGCCGTCCACGAAGGGACAGTTCATTTAATTCCAATGAATGCCTCCTTCCCATCCTTATCCCTTTCTTCCCAAGGGTCTGCGTACCCCTTAGTTTAGGATTAGTTTAGGTTACATAACTCATTCGACCTAGGTCTTAGTTAAACCTTAGGTTTTAGAATTTAGATTTATTTTTTTTTCCCTCTTTTTTTTTTTGTAATTTAAAAATCCACTTAGGATAGTAGTGTAGGATGTATGTTAGGTCTTAGGGTTAGTTTAGGTTTAATTCACACTAACCACTAACACTAACAACTTCCTTCCAGCCCCTTACTAACATTCACGTTAACGCAAAGCAGGACGTTCCGTCCTTCAGATTATAGGCCAAGGCCACCCGTGTCCAGGCGTTTCTCGCCCCACGAGGTCCCGAATTCGACAGTACAGGGTTCAAGAATCGAACCCCTGTCGTTGGCATTTTCATGCTAGCTATTCACACCTGTAATCAGGCGCTGCACGCTCATAATAATCCTAGTCCAGTTCAAGTGTGAATTAACTGGACTGTGGTTCCTGGAGAAGGATGGGGGCCTTGGGTGCTCTGGTCTAAATTTTAAGTGCCCTAGTATGTAGAAATAAGTGCAAAGAGAGTTAGAAGAGCCTTAGGTTATTCGAAGAGGTCACGAGACGGTAGCTAGAGCTTCGTACTTGTTAACTTCTTTTCATGTGTATGTTGCACTTAGATTGTTGATGTCGCTTTAAATACTAAAATGAAGAAAGATCGTTGAAAATCCCAAACAAAGCATGAAACCATAAACATGGGAAAATACAAATTTCAGTGATCTAGCTGGTATATTCACTACCACAATCTATTAAATAAATATGTAAATTCCTGGAGTAGGATGTGGGCCTTGGGTGCTCTGGTCTAAATTTTAAGTGCCCTAGTATGTAGAAATGGATGAAATCTAGTTCTAGCGGGGTACTACATCTCAGACCCAATATAGCTCAAGTGTGTATGTGGAAATGTTCTGTACGGACTTGCTAGAGCTTCGTACTTGTTAACTTCTTTTCATGTGTATGTTGCACTTAGATTGTTGATGTCGCTTTAAATATAAAATGAAGAAAGAACGTGGAAAATCCCAAACAAAGCATGAAACCATAATAAATAAATATGTAAATTAAGGGGTAGAGTGTCCTCAGCCGCTAAAATGGTGTACTTACAACTGAGTAGTGCACTACATCTCAGACCCAATATAGCTCAAGTGTGTATGTGGAAATGTTCTGTACGTTGCTCTTGTGCATGTCACACTTGAAGTGGAAAGTAAGTAGATAGATGTAGAATGTAAATAATGTGTGCATGGAATAGAATAAACTCCCCTCCTATGATGTTTGATGTAGATGAACCATCCTTTGTCCCTCTTGATGGATCTAGAAGGATGAAAATGGATTAATAAAACCCTTAATAGATGCAACCTTAGGTGGTGATAAGTAATGCTTAATGTTTGGTTCCTTATTATGATCACATAAATTTATATTTATATGATTCCTTCGCTTAAATTTCATAATTAACCTTAAAAATAAAGAAAACCATAAAGATAATATGCTCAAAAAGCTAAAAAGGACCCAAAAGTGTGACCAAAGTACAAAGAGGACTAGGGCACATAGAGGGGATGGGGGCACCTGGCGTTATCATCCTGGCTAGGTGCTCCAGTCTAGAAAGAGAAGAAAATGAAGTGTAAAAATAAAGATTGGGCCAATAAAGGTGTAAGACCAAAAGTAACAACACAAAGTAATGAAATATGGCCAAAGGCATGGGTTAATCAGTAATTTTCTTACTTAGGATCCATATGATCGAGACTAGATAATTACCGAAAGTTCTTGATTGTGTGTCAACATTTGCACCCACTTTATGTTAGTTAGAAGATTGCTTGGTAACCTAAAGTAGATAGAGATGTGTACTTGATACCCATGTACATTGATGTAAAAAACATGTCGAGGGGATAGACAAAGCCTAGAGTGATAAAAATATGGATCATGGAGATTAAAGATGCAAAAGTTTAAAAAGATGATGAAAATGAACCTAGAGCGGAAAAACGTGCGTGTAGTTGACGATGTGTTTGATGTACCTATTTTAAGTTTCGATGTGGGTGATGTTGTCATTGATGTTGACTACTTTCTTCTCATACAAACAGACCTTAAAAAGAGAAGACGATAAAGTAGTCAAATATGCATGTATATGTATAAAAAGTATGTAAGGAAGTATGTTAAAAAAAATGTTGAAAATGTGACAAAGGAACATGTGCACCTTGTTATCACAAAATCACTACACCCCCAAATGGCCAATTGATGAATAGGGCATTCGGAGTGATTGGGTAAACATGGGATCACCTCTCAAGTTGTGAGACTTGTGCGCTTGAGGTGAACCTCTGGAGAAGGTATAGATTCCTCTTCTTAAGCTAAGACACTACACTACTCCTAATGCAAGACAAAATAGCTAACTAGACTTATACTAACATTTCCAGGGAGATTATGAAGATATATTTGCATGAAATAAAACCTATAGTAGGAAGTGGCGATGTACCAAGAAAGGGTATTTGCTAGACAAGTTTCTAGCATCTTTCAAATGAAGAAGGATTAGCATGTGAAAGGATGGACATGCATCATAGATCCAATTACATATAGAAACTTCATTCCTAGTTAAACACAACATCTTCTAAAGCCTGCAATAGAAACATGGGGTTACACAATAGACCTGCAAACATGAGAGAGGAAAAAGGAAAAAGTACCAAAACATGATGCAAGGATAAGTAATCAATAAAAAAACATCATTTTTATTACTCCAAGAACATGTACAAGTGCATCATTACAACATTGAAGAGGTAAGAGTTCTGCCATTGCAATCTTTCAGAAGGAAGGCTTGAAAGCCTCTAAATTCAAAACAACTCAGCTTGTGAAAGAAGAGTGGAGAGCTTGGAAAAATTATCTAACTCTTTCGAAATAATGTTTCCCATTTACATTTATAGAAAAATAAGAGACTGATGAGAGTAAAAAAAGAAGAAATCCTATAAAATCTAAGGCAAAATTGTAGCAGATAATGGAGGTTGATTCTGCAACACTCAATGCTTGATTGCATCATCCTTTAATTGCTACCTGGGAAAACACCTTACATAATGCCTTCATAAATTCAAAAAATTGAATTTTCCTCCATTTAATTTAAAATAATATTCTAACTAATTTTTTAGAGATCATCTTGGTCCATTTGGTGGGAGCCATTGTGAGGTTGGATCTATGCATTAGGAAGGGGTTCTTAGTATTGTATAGGTTTGACCAACTCGGTGAATGGCTCTGCCAGCCAGCTCACGCGAGCTCCCTAGCGAGTTGTAAAATCTTGCATTATGCTCCTAGTCATTTCTTCGCTAGGTGATCCATTCAATATTACACAATCGAGATTTATTTTTCCCTCCTTTTACTTATGTATTAACTTCAACAATCTCAAGTTAAATTCAGTAGCTCCTTATTTTAGACTACCCACCGAGTGCATTAGAGTGTTGGGATCTTTTCATTAACCGATCTATTGCATCCTAAGTGGTCTTGCTTGACACGTTGAACACCCATTGAGCCCAGACTATGACTCATTCACATCGGTGACACGTATACCTCGGAAACCAGGACCCATCCCATTTGAATCACATAGCATTCAACTTAGGGCCTTATGCCACCTACGTACCTGTTATAATGAGTTCCTCACTTTTCACGTGGCTCGTGCTTTGTGGGTACCTTGACACAGACCATTCACATTAAGTTTTGGACTCTACTAACGCCACAAGATTCTACCATCTAGGACACTATCATTTGAGAACTATTCCAACGGGTACCTAAAGCTCTATCACATTAGAGATCCTTTCATGATTCAATATCCACATTGCTATGTGACTCATTAAGATCCTCGGTCAGATTCATCAACTCCCCACTAGGATGCATTAGAAGCACTCCCATATCCCACCTTGTCATTCTGCTAAATCTTACGTGATCAGAAGGTTTTGTCAAGCATCTTAAAACAATGACATCACCAACATACTCCAACATCTACCTTTCGCACTGGCCCTCAAAACACTATGACCGACTCTACATGAAGACTATGTTTCTACTGCCACATTACCTCGGTGGGTCTGACATCCTGACACGAAGACGTTCTGAAATCCTGAAAATTTAAAGTTACAGACTTCAGAACTCCCCCCTTGATATGTTCAGCCAACTCGCTGTGGATCAAAATGTCTGAAGTATGCATTGTTTTTGAAACACTGAATCACAGAACCCTTCGAAATTTTGGAATTTTGAGCTTACTTTTGCCCCGACAATTTGCGACTTGTTCTTCAGATCCGCCATCTCCGAAACGGGTCGAGTCAATCTACCATGACTGACTTAAATCTGTCTTTGACGACTCGGTCTTCAACCCGAGCTCCTCAATCGTTCAACTTATCACTCGACTTAACACCATGATCCACCAGACATCTTGTAAACCTGGCTCGATTCATCTCACGGTCATTGCTCTCTCAGTGAGCTCCAAACTCGCCTCTGCAGCTCCTCTCACCCGCTTGAATCCAACTCGGCGAAGGACTCACCGATAATGAGTTCAATTCCTCTATTGTGAGCTCCTAAGACCTCACCAACCCAGCTCTTACGACTCAAGCCTTTCCCGCTACGAGCTGAGCTAACACTACCTGCATTTCCCGTGACTCGGCCTCTTCTCCAATGCATCCAAGCTCATATTCCACTGAGCCAGTGAGTTACTCCCTCTACATGCGAACCTGGTGCTATCTCCATTAAAAATCTCCATGCGTTAATTGCCACCATCTTGATGAACAATCTTTAACCAACAAGCCACAAATCGAGCTATTCTCCTAACTCGATGAGCCCCATATTTTCCTAGATCCATCATGTCCACCCATCCTATATTTCATTCGACAAGCACCCTCATGCGAGTCTCTATGAGCTCTCCTTCTATTCTAGTTTGGTCGACTGAGAGATGCATTCTTTCCTTGAATGATGCCGAGTCGTTCACTCACGAGCTCACCGTATTTTAAATCCTTCACCGCTTGATTCCTCGCATGGCCGACCTGTCATCCATGAGTTGCATTAATCGCTGTGAGCTCGGCCCCACCGAGCCGATCTACCTTCACTCTTCTGAATATTCCTCACGTGAGTTCGGTGAGGCCACTTCCAGATGAGATCGATGAGCTCCCACTAACTCGCTATCTATTGCCGCTCACCACTTGCCATATTGAGCCCTTTTAGATTTCCTTGGACTACTCTACCTGGCCGATGCTGAGCTATCCATTCTGACAAAGCACCTCGCTAGCCTTCCATCATGTTGTGTCCCTGTGAGTGATCTATCAACCTGTTCACGAACTTGAGTTGGGCTATCCCTATAATGCTCTAAGGTGATGATCCCATTTTCATACAAGCTTTGACATTTCATAACTCTGACGCCTCGAGCCCCTGAGCTATTAACTTTAATATATGCCTCGGTCGAAATGTCTAAGGGTTGAAATCAAACCGAGTTCCCAATGTAGCTCGAATGTCATTCCTAGCCACATCCGCATCAATAACTCACCAACTTCAATTGATGTGGCTCTACACAATTCGCATGGTAATTCGCTCAGCTAGGCCATTGAATCATGACAACTCGACTCTCATCAAAACAGCTCGGTAATCTACAACTCCCCATTCAGCCCGTCTAGATGCCCACTGAGCTCATTTTTCCTCGATGCCATCTCACCTAATTTTATCTTCATGGTCCCTTTCTCGAAACCAGGAAGATAATGTAAGCACAATAAGACCCTTAAAGCATGATTTATCAATTTTGGTCATTTCTTTCTCGCGTTGACTGAAAGTTGGCCCTCCATGGCTAATTTTCTTGTTTTTTTGCAACCTATAAACCTCTAAGACCTAAAACAAAAGAATATCCCAAAATGATTATGGAACACCGAAGATGTCCCTTCAGCACAAAATTATTTCTATAGGCCCAAAGTTATCTTCTGAAACCATTTTTGGTCCCAAGGCCCTATTTATCTCATTGTCTATTTTGTCCCAGGGGTGAAAATGGATAACATTTTTTGCGACCTCTAGGGGATGCTTACTTGCTAAGCACTAGTCCAATATCTTGTAACATCCATTAGGCATGGAGTCACCGAACCTTTTAAACTAATAAGAACAACACCACCAACAACGAGGAAAGAAAAACAGAAAAGGAAATATGCAAAACAACAAACAATGGGCAAAGAATTTGGAGGAAAACTCCTAACTAAACTGTACAGGGGTGAAAAAATCTCAAAAAAATGTTTTGAGTTGTAACCCATTCACATGAATGGGAAGTTATACTCTGTTAATCCTAGATAGGAAAAATGAATTCCCCTCCTTACAACTTGTAATAATATATGGTCCGCTCTAGAGAGCGTCAAACATGGCGTGAATGCCTAGTTTGACTCTTTCAGCATCTCATTTGAGAACTAAATCTCCATCTTGATAAGGCATGTTGGACGCCTTCTTGTCAAAATATTTCTTAACTTAAGCCTTGTGTTTCTCCAAAGTATTCATTTCCTTGTTCCACACTTCTTCTAACTCCATGAGCTCAGCAAACCTGACTATCATAGGATCACTCTCCATAATCTCAAGTTGATGTGCTAACTCCAAAGAAGGTAATTCCAAGGAAAGTGGAAGTTTTGCTTCTCTTACATATACCAACATGAAAAAATAATTTCTGATGGCCCTTTTAGGTGTGATTTGATCTTCCCATAAAGAAGTTTTAAGTTGTGTGTGCTAAGTCCTCATATTGGTTTCTATTGAGCATTTGATAATTCATATGAGATTCTTATTGCTAGACTCAGCCAATCAGTTTCCTTGTGGATAGTACTTGGATGAAGTTTTTAGATAATTTCCATTATTAACATCCGATTCACTAAGCTTCAGACCAAGAAAATCCATTACATTGTCTGAAATAAATTTAAATGGGACACCAAACCTTTTCAATATGCCTTCTAGGAAGTAAAGAACAACCTTTTCATCACCCTCCTTTAATGTTACTACATCTGTCCATCAAGTAAACTAATCCATTGTAGTAAGGACCCACTTATGTACGTCACTAGATGGAGGATTGATCATCCCAACGAAATCTAATCCCTATTAATTAAAGGGTTGATCAACTTGAATCAGTTGGAGAGGAAGGGCCTCCAATTTCATCTATCTGGGGAAAAAGGAACATTCATTGCACTTATTTACCCAGAGATGGGAGTCCTTCAATTAATCTAGCCAATAGTAGCTCGCCCTCATGATTTTTGTAGCAGTTTTTTCGTGCCGAGTAATGCCCTCTCAATAGACCATTTCAAAAATCTTCCAATATCTTAGTTACCTACTTTGGCCCTATGCATCGAAGGAGAACACCATTCAAATCAATTCTAAAGAGAACACCATCTACAAGGATGTAAGGAATGGATTGGATATTAAAAGTTCATATCTGAGTCCTATACATGTTAACACGATATGTTCCTGAGATATGGAAGGGATTCATATTTAATAACTAATCAAGTTGATCATATCTTATATCATTATTTAGAATCATCACATATTCTTCAATTTTATACTCCAAATTTACAACAAGTTGCTGATACAAACCTTTACCTCTAACTATCTTGGTAACCTTGAAATGCACCTCATACTCCTTCACCTTAGTAATCCATCCAACACGTTTTTCTTTCATATATTTATTAAGAAATAATTCCTTAATTCCTTGATGAGACACCATTAAATGAATCATATTTTGGACAACATGTTCCTAAATTTTTTCAAAGCTTAAATGAAAAAAAAGAATTGTTTTTCAACAAATGAATATTTGAGCTCATAGTCTTTTAAATACTGACTAAAGAAATCAGTTGGTTGTTTAATCAAATCATCATTCTGCTGAGTGAGGATTCAAGAAATACTTTCCTAGCCTGCAAAAGGATAAAGAATATAATCCTTATCAAACCTTGGATTCACCAATGTAGGCACTTGAGAAATGGATGTCTTAATGGATTCAAATCTATCCTTTCCTTCCATCATCCATGAAAAAGGCATATTTTTTTCTCAGCATGGTTATTAATGGTTTAGCCAAGGCTGCAAACTGAGGAATGAATCTATGAACAAAATTTATCATTCCTAGAAAAATTTGAAGACCTTTCTTGTGACTTGGTAGAGAAAGCGACAAAATCGAACGAATCCTAGCTAGGTCGATAGAAATTACTACTGAAACCACATGTGTCGAACAACTTGTTATCCAAAATTCCCCCCAAGGGTAATTTCGATAACTTGCATAATTTCTTCAGGCTTAAGCGAGTAGAAATGGTTTGAGGCCCAAAATCAGATTTTTGGGGCCCCCTCTGGTTTCTTTTTTACTTCCCCATCCAAGGAAAGAATTCAAGGAGTTAGTAAAAGATCCACATAAAAATCCGTAGAAAAATCCATAGAAAAGTTTGTGGAAGCTGCAAAAAAAACCACAGAAAAATCTGCAAAAGCCGCAGAAAAATTCCATGAAAAAATCCGCAGAAAAAGCCGCAAAAAAGGGAAATCGGCAAAATCAGATAAATTTGTCCCCCCGCAGTCCATAGGACGTTGGGATATGAGTTCACCGAAAACCCGATTAAGCCGAAATAGCCAACTACAAAGGATATGCGGGCAAAGTGGGAATCAATGGCCCTTATGACCTAGTCAATGTTGGGACAAGCGAGACATTAGGACCCAATATAGCCGAAACATCCGCATACAAAGGAAAAAAAATGCAAATAGCTTCCCGCACTCAAAAGGCCATAAATTTTGTGTTTCTCAATGAAAACACATGAAATTGGTCCCATTGGAATCGTGGTTATGATCCCGATGCAAAAAAATCAAGAAATATAAAATTAGGTGAGGAATCGTTGGATATTTCACAGAAAATGTGCCTAGGTTCAGAACAATGTTTTATTTGGTAGTTGGGATGCATTCAATGGAGCATGGGCTAACATTTCTCACTGTTGCAAGTCATGGGATAGTATGGGGAGCCTTTTACAAGAAACAAGACATCATTTCACCCATTCATGAAAACTTGCAAGTGGTTGAAAATACAAATCCGGGATTGCAATTCTCTCTCTCCTTCTCAATTCTATAAATTTTAATTTTTGGCTCATTTGTAAAAGAGTTGGTCATTTTTCTCTCCTACCCCCCTCTCTATTTCTTCCATAGGGTTGAATGTGGAGGTTAAGCCTCCTTTCTTTGCTTTGTAATGGCATTTATTTCCCCTTTCCCACTAATGATGTACTATGTGAACCCAGGGAGCAATAAAATTTGTTTCGTGATGCATTTGTGCATCCTTTGCTTATTTTATTGTCTCTTCTTGCCCTTCACCATTGCAGGGCATATTGTACATATCTATGATGTATATTGAAGGTTTTGGGATCTGTGTTTAATGGTTTTGAAGTGTTGTTTGATGTGAACTTTATCGTTGGTCTGTGATGCATCTTGTCCATCCTCTCCATTGCTCACCTCTCTTCACTTCAGGTAGTTGAGATTGTGATCAACAACTCTCATTTTCTGGTGTATCACATCTTTAGTGTAGGATTTTTTTTCATGCACTCTCTCTCCCTGGTCCCTTGGAAAATTAGATTAGGATAGATATTTTTCCTGCAATAGAGTAGATTGTGGTAGGTAGTTTAGGAGCAGAAACCAACCTTCTATACAGGATCATCTCAAGCCCGCAAGTCCCATAGTTTGAGAGATGTTCCAATGTTACCCAAAAACACCGATTGCTCATTCACACATGTGTGACAATCGGAGGGTGTTGTTTTTTGGTGATAACACAACTTTCCTTAATGTACAACGAGAACACACTTCCTAAGATTCAATGAAACCCCAAAGTCCCCGCACCTCCTGAAAACCTTTCTTAGATGTGTAATGTGATGCTCCACATGCTTGAATAAATAGTTATATCATCAAAATATACTAATAAAATGTCATATATCAACCCGTTAAATGTCGTGTCCATAGCTGGTTGGAAAGTATCTCCAACATTAGATAATCCAAATGACATTTTTTGTAGGTATATTACCCCATTTGGTAGTAAAAGTTTTTTTTTTAATGGTCATTTAATCCTTAACCAAAATTTTGTTATAACTCAAATATCCATCAATAAAATAAAACCTCTTAGCTCCTGCCACCATTTGAATTATTTGCTCCTTAGATGGACGGGGATAATGGTCTTTTAATGAATCCCAATTTAAATCCCCAAAGTCCACACAACTAGATTTCTCCATTTTTGTTCCTCACAGGAACTGGGTTAGCTACCCAAGAGGAATTTTTCATTGGAAAAATAATGCTAGCCTCAATAATCTTGGTTGTCTTCTTCCTTATCAATGGCTCAATTTTGGGATTAACTGGCCATTGTTTTTCATATACTAGCTTCGCATTAGGGTCAAGTTTGATGGTATGTTGTGCTAAATCTAGGTTGAAGACACACAAATCTTTATAACTCCATGCAAAAATGTCATTATACTCTTGACAAAATTTGATAAAAGCGTTTTTCTCCTCTAGGTTACACACTTTACAAATATTTAGAAACTTTTAATTTGTTGTCTCAACTTCTTTAAAATCGTCCTCTTTGACTACAATGTTAACACCATGTCTTCTAGCTAGATCATCTAAATTAAAGATCGACTCGAGAGTAACAAAATGTTTTATAAACTTGTTTATTTTCAATTGTATAATCTGATTGCTATATGCTTCCTACAATTTAGCCTGATTGTTCACAACCAATTCTTCTTCTTATTTCATGAAAAGAATGATTTTTTTTATCAATATTGTAAACTTTCCAACTACACACATTATCAGGAACTGCATGTCAAACAACAATTCTAATAGACTACTAGTCATACTTCATGATATCAACAGGAACGTCATATTTTGAGCCAACCGTAGCAAGCCTACTAGCATTTTGATTTTAAATTCTCCTAAAAATATTCAATCAAATTCGAAATTCGGTTCTTATAAGATCTTAGTAAATCATTTTTTGATGCACTACGAGCTCTTACTTGATTTACAACCAATTCAATCTTACCAAAAACAATTAAGTCCTTGATACCTTTCTTTTGAGATAATTAGATTCCTTGGATGAGAGTTTCATATTTAGAAACATTATTAATGCAATTAAATTGTATTGGAAAAGAAGAGAAATATTTACCTTCCTATGGAGAGATTAACATGACACTAGCACCCCACTCCATTATTAATCCTTTAGACCTCAAGGAACATCTGCAAAAGTCCTTCAGAACTACTTTGGATCTTAAAATGTTATGGTATAACTACACCTTCCTAGTGAATACATTATGTGCCTAATCTCATTTCCTCCAAAAGAAATAAACTAGCTTCTTCTTCTACTCATGCCTCAGCATAGGGATCATAATGATGATCCCCACTTACCTCATCCAACACAGTATCAGATACTTCTTCCACCTGCGTAGTAGATTCATGATCAACAAAATTTTCCTCTTGATCATGAATGGTATAATTCCCATTTATAGGACCATCAGTATATGGCTCCACATGATTATGACAAATATGTTCTTCCCTTATAGTCACTTTAGTTCTGTATCGAGTCCCAAGGATCATATGTGACCAATAATCAAATAGGTAACTACCCATCTTGGCAGTGAAATATCATGATAGTAAAATTGAAAAGAGAGGATGAAGACCAATGACCGATATGTATTGTATGAATGAAAAATTAGGGAATACATGGATAGTAAGCTAGAGTCATTTAATAACTCCAATAGTGTGAACTTTTGTACTATACAACTGAATAAATCCTCTAGAAACTGGCATATATTTTATTCCTTATACGTCCGTAACTTTCTTGGCAATGATTGAACTTTTGGCACCAGAATCGATCATGAAATTATGTACCAAATGCTCATGAATGATAAGAGAAATATAAAATGGTGGCAATTTATTCACCTTAGAAATACTTTTCCCTTTCGGTTTACATAAACTTGTTGCATTTTCTTCCCTACGACCCAGTGCTCCATCAGTTGTACCAAAATTTTTTAAAGCTTCTTGCAAAAAAATTCTTTGAGAAGGAATTGAAAGTGCTTCCCACATGGTAACACTAGGGTTTATATTCTTCCCACATTCTACAATACTGAAGGGAATTTCTCCTAATTTGCTAACACTTATTTTTGCATTAGATTCTTCTTGTGGGAGATGATTTTTTTGGTACGGTAACACCCAAAGAACCTCCTCTCTTTACTTTTTGATTAGCCTCTATTTCCGTTGACTTATTTTACTCATCCTTATTGGCAACCACTTGAGGCCGAGGTTGAGAAGAATATGCTTGATCAACCTTATGACATTAATTTTCTATAGCCCTCTTTTTGAAACAAGTGTTTTAAAAAATTGGAGAAGAATTTGAATTCAATCCTAAAAAATCTTCCACTTTCCAATTTATCAAAGTGGTTTCTTAAGATGCCTACAACTGATCTAATGCTTCTGGCGTAGATGAATTCTCCATTGGATATAGAGGAGAAGATATACTTCAAACCATAATGGCCTAGCTAAGAACTACATTGGGGAAAAGATTTTGATTGTGGAGATGAGAACAAGGATAACACCATTCATAGTCTTTTGCTAAGTTATTTTGAACAGGTACAAGATCTCTAGAAGAACTAGAAGTGAAGGGATTCTTAACGTCTAGATGCTTAACATTGGTAACTTGGTTTTGTGATTGGTTATTTCTTTGAAAATGTGGTGAATAGCCTAATAATGTTAATTATGGGATTGGTAAGGATGGGTATACTAGGTCATTCCCAAAGGTTTCAATAAAATAATTAACCTCAACAAGATCCTTTGAATGGGTGGGTGTGGAGTGAGCTAGTTGCTTAGAGGCTGCAGGAAGAGGAGCAATGGTTAGTTTTATCCCAATTTTTCCCCTTGGAAAAATTGACCAAACCCGACCCTGCATAGGAAGAAACCTAAAGTTCAGTTCCATCATACGAGCCCATGTTTCGAATCCAATAGTCATGTTGCAGACAGACTCAGAAATGGAGAAACCAGAGTCTCAAAGGTGGAAAACAACATTAAGGAGGCTAGAGGGTCTCAGGAGAGAAATGGGGAAAGGATCAAAGTCTTCGGGTTTCACAAACGATTCAGAGCGGGCCCAAATTGGCTAAGTATGGAAGAGACAATGGAAGCTGCCAAGTGTCTCAATGACGGACCTTCAAGGGTCTAAGCCAAGGGCAGTCCCCCAAACTAGTGTCATTCGTCCACGTGTCTAGAGCCCCAAAAGTTACACCAGACGTTAAAAAATATTCGAGCCAGTGGAAGATACCATGTGTCTCTTCTGAGAAACTTAAAAAGGTAAATCCAAAAGCGGGTTTCCAAACGAGTGCGGAGCTTCCACGTGTCCCAGAACCTGAGGAGTGTTAGGAAAATGGAGTAGTGCTCACATATATGAGAAAATATATATTTGTGATTATTATTATTAATGTGTAATGTGTAAACTGTATATAGTTGTATTGTTATAGATTTATTATTATAACCAAATCATAACAATATTCTTGTTTTGTGAACTCACGTAGAATAGGAGTGTTGTTGAGCAACCTCCATGTTTATAGGAAAGCATACTCCTATATATATGTTATCATGAATGTATGAAAAGACTGAAGAGGTCGAATACAATATCAGATAATTATTATTTTGCTGTGATGAAATTTGTTCTGCTCTTTCATGTGGTACCAGAGCAGGCTACGGTCTGTGCATATGCCGTTTAGGGTGAAATAGATTGTTATATAGAAAAAATAAGTTCAGAACACACTTTGAAACCGAGGGATACAAGGCGTTACAGCTGTTGTATATGCGGACTCGTCAGGTCCAAGCGCAGGCTGCTCAAAGTGCACCTTATCTCATATCATGGTGTAGAAGATGAAATAGATGATTTGATAGAAAATAAAAACGCAGAGGAATTGTTATATTCCATTTTGTGCATATGTAATCGGAAACTGTAGAAACTGGAAGTGTGGTGGTGATGTATTATGCGCCCTCATGTACACATTTGCATATATGGTCGGCCCAATTTAAACAGAGCAGGCCGCATACATAGTTTGCGCATGATTGACCAAAAGGTTATAGGCCGCATGCATAACTTTGACAGGCAGTATAAAGAAGTCACAACCAAATGATGAATGCACAGCCAGTATTTATTTGGATATGACGTTAGATCTATCACAGCCTTGACGTGTGGCTCATTCATGCACAGCCTTTAGAAAATCTACTTGTTTACATCAGTAAGTTGGTTATCTATCAAGTTCTAATATATTTTATCTCTGCCAGTATAAAGAAGTTTATTATTATTTGGTTCAAGTTCCCTGATTTAGTGGAGTTTCAAAATGGAAAAGATAAATTTAATTGAAAGGTTTGATGGGAAATATTTCCACACGTGGCAAGTAAGAACCCAATTACAATTGATTGATAAAGACTTATGGGACATTGTCGAAGGAAAAATTAAAAAATCGAATGATGCAGATGAAGCAGGGAAATGGGAAAGTAAGGATTGAAAAGCAATAGAAATTATCGGCCTTGGTCTTTCTGATGCATATTTGCATCATATTGATCTAACCAAGTCATCTAATAACATTTGGGTGACGTTGAACAAGTTATTTGGATCTCAAGCAGGTAGTGCAGCAATGGCGTTGAAGAAAAAAAAATTTGGGCTAAAGATGGGTGAAAATGACAATATGGTTCAACATATCAGTAAGTTTCGATCCATTTTAAATCAATTATCAGGAATAAAATTAGAGGTAGATGGAGAAGATGCTAAAGCAATCTTACTAAATAGTTTGCCAAAAGAATATTCAACTATGTTTTTACTCTTAGTAAGATCAATCCTAGTTTGGAAAATTTAATTTCCTCTTTGCTTGATGAGGAAGAAAAAAACAAAAGGTTTGTACCAGAAGAAGAAACTTTCATGGTTACAGATAATAAATAATCATTCAATAAAGGTAAAAAAACGTTTGTATCGTCAAAGACACGTCTTTTGTGTCATTACTATAAACAACCAGGACATGGTTTTGTGAATTCTAAGAAAAGAGCTCAAGATCTCTTAGATGATAAGTTGGAACAAAAGGCTTTAGCTGCTGAAGAAGATTGGGATGATTATTCTAATCCTAAAAGTGACAATGAACCTATCAATTATTCAAGTGATGAATATTATCTATTTTGATATCCTCTTATTGGAGGATGGAGGCAACGGAGGCAGGAGGACAATCAGTGTCCTCGAGTTCGTCACTACCTCAGAGGCTGCAAACTTCTTTAGTGACATCTTGGTGTTTTGTGTGATGAATAAGAACAGATGAGCATCCCTGTTCCTGTGTGCAGTGCTTTTGTGTCCCCCTCCGTGATGATAAATTGTACCATTGATACTATTGCAGGAAGTGTTCTTGATCAAACTAATTTGATGGTTGATGTGAATTGGTTGAATGGTCCCAGTTCATGTATTCATCTAATAGGTTGAACGGTCCCTAGATGATGTAGTTCCCACAGTCAGTGTTGAGGATCGAGACCATGTGCAAGCTACGGAGTGACATGCTGCTTGGTTGAAGATGGTGTTTTCCCCATGTTCGCACTAAGGGGGGGAATGTTAGGAAAATGGAGTAGTGCTCACATATATGAGCAAATATATATTTGTGATTATTATTATTAATGTGTAATGTGTAAACCGTATATAGTTGTATTGTTATAGATATAACGTTATTAGCTGGACAAATTATGTGCAACTTGATATCTCTTCAAAGTATTGTCCAACTCACGTACAATAGGAGTGTTGTTGAGCAACCTACATGTTCATACCCAAGCATACTAATATTTTTATAAATTATCCTGAATGTATAGTTAAGGTTTGAAGATAGTTCGAAGTACAATACAGATAGAGTATTCACATTGCGTGATGACATTCATGGTTTCACATTGAAGGCAGGTATTGTTCACTCGAGTCCTTACATAGTCTAAGTATAAGAGTGTTCGGTGGAATAGATTCTAAGTGTCTCAACATATGAACATTACCAAATATGTGACAATATTTATAAATGGTTAGACTGCACATTTTACATAGCCATGCATGCTCATTTTTCTAGGGTTCAAGAAAGGCATCACCCCGAATCGAAAAACTATCATATACTTAGTTACAAGGTGCCACGTGTCTCATCGATGCGTCTTCAGAGGTCAACATTTTTAGTGGGTCTCTAACTAACTAAGTACCACCTCTTCTTTCTTCTTGTACACATTTAGTACATGTTCCAATAGACATTAGTCTTATACATTATTGATATCAATGTATTCTTATATAAGGCATTAATATTTAATTAATAGTGTGAATATATATCTTGGCTCTATGATCCGTAAATTCAAAATATAATAGCCCAAGTAGAACAGTCCCAATACGAGCGTTAAGCTTCCATTTTTGGTTGAAAAGTCAAAATAACAATAGCTATCTATTATCATAATACCATTAGGGGTGACACCTTAATAGTGGAGTCATCCTCGTTGCATCTCCATGCAATAGTTTGAGTGGTTGTGGGAAGAATATTTTTTCTTCTTGTAGCCTTCCCATCTCAAATGTATGGCTTCATAAAACTAAAGGACTTAGCCAATTTCATGTACAATTACTTTTAAATACATTTTTTACTACCCACATGTCTCGATATGTGCAATCTTCAATCGTAAAATCTTGGAAGCGGTCCCCAAATGCACACCATTATAAAAATGGCTTCATGTAAATCAAAAAAAGGTGGGTCACCGGAGGCAGTTAGAAATTTATTGGCTTGTTTTGAAGGTAGAGTACAAATGTACAATATATCATGATCCTTACTGCCAATCATGGTGACATAGATGGAAATTTCCTCATGTACTAACATAAGAGTTACTTTGGTTGTGGCAGGCCTTGAGTATGATTTATCTTAGCTTAATTTTCGAGCTGGCGGGCCTAGGGATTACATTTTTACCCATGGTATGTTAGTAAACTGCCTGGACAGATTAGCGCGTAGATCATTCAATTTTTGGCACTAGAAAATTTACATGAGCTGAACTATGTTTTTGAATTTTTTGACCTTTTAGTACTCAGAGAGAAGGTGGAAAGAAAATTTTCTAGTCCGTATAGCACTACGATATCTTCCTTCCCTATTTAGGAGCATTTTTCACAAAATTGAACATCACAAAATTCAAGTAGGCATGACCTTTCGATCTAGAACTGGTGAATTTTCTCCAGCAGGAATTTGGTATCCATCCAGACAAGCTCACGAACCTACATTATGCCATAGATTAAACACTAAAATATGAGATATCAGAAGAGCCATAAGTCTCAAAAGGGATGAAAATATGGAGAAATGTAGTTTCCCCCCATTAATCAACCAGGATCCGATTGCTTCATATTCTTAGAAATTGAATCGATGGTGGTCTACCATTCTACACTTCTTCAACATACGAACACAACATTGTTAATTATTAGTATACATTTCCTCACATAGTGCAATTCTAGATAAGAGAGCACATCTAATGTTGTATTGATTAAAATTCAAATACAGATTTCCTGTCCTCAACATTTCCTCTTATAGTGGAAATTTTGAGGCCCAGTAAGATTTGGAGTTTGACTCATAATAAGGAAGCACCAGAATCATTGTTTCTCAATCTAAGGCACACACTCAAAATGTTGTTCTGCTTTAGGGTAGAATTGTTGGCATATTTTATTAAACCATTCACCTTCCTCGTACCTTCCTGTTAATGGCATCCACCTTTCTATTTTTCTATTGGGATGATTTATTTGTAAAATTTTGAATGTATATATGTACATCTATGAGCATTTGATGATGTATCCAATGTCCATTCAATATTCCTTATTTTATAGAAAGTGGTATCAAAACTCTCAAACATTGCTAGTGGCCTACTGTGTAGTAGTCTGGTGTTTTTTCTCTAAGGTACTGGGAGCATGCGTTTACCTGCTTGTTTAGAAGTGATCCTTCATGTGAATTTTTCCTTGGTCTTTGGACCTATCAGAAGTCCACCTTCCCCTCTAACATCATTTTTTAATCTATTTAAAAAAAGTGGAGATCTTCTTTTTGTGTTCCTAAAGTTAATACCTTGTTATGGTGTGGCACCACTCAAGTGACCAGGTTTTCTTTGTTGTGCATGGACTATTTCTGGCGCATACCTGGTTTCCTTGGAGTGGACCAAAAAAATAGAGATTAGATTGGTTTTCCTAAATTACAGTGGCTCTTTGACAACAACTTTAGGAAGTAAGAATACTATTTTCTTTAAATTTGGCCATTTCATGTTTTGCAAGTCCTTTCTTCCTTGTGAGATTGGAGGAATGTTTTGTAATCACACCGAATTCCCCACTCAAATAAAAGGCTAATCGAGGGTGCTATGAGTTTGAACTAACTATTTTGGCACGCTCGGTGGGATAGGTCTGAAGCACCTTACCACTTCATTTTAGTAGGTTAGTGTGTTCCTGTTAAGGTTCAACCTTTTGAGGCACATGCAAGCACATCTGGCGACTCCATTTGGTCAGCAACCCATCTCTAAAGTTGTATACCTTATCTCATCCATTTCCACCCACTTTTTCTTCCATATCTCCCATTTTTCTTCCATTCCATGAAGTTGTGCAATCATGACTTCACACCTACAGCAGTGCAGTCCACCTCCAATGTTTTCCCAACTCCTCTAGATCAGCATTATGATCATATCCATAACCATTATGCTTACCCATATGAGTAGGGTCAAAACCATTTTGGCCAAGGAGCCTATCAAGAACAAGGGGATGCATACAATGGAGACAACTACATGGAAAGTGTTAATCTATTGGAGAAGATTCATAGTGCAGTCCAGGGCTACAATATAGATGAAGGCATTCAGGATTGGTTTCAAGGCACCTTGTCCATGGGGAGGCCCTTTTCCAAGACATTGTAGCCCTCAGGAGAAGCTTGACTTGATGTTTGAAGTGTTGCCTCAACTTACATGGTGGATTGAGGATATTGAGGCATATGAGATGTTGGTACCCAAATTGATTCTCCTTCAAAGTTTGAGTAGCATCACAGGTTTGGTAGGAAGCTTAGAGACATATAGATCACACTAAGTCATTTTTTAGCTGGGGATGGGATCTAACTGGCCCTCTATCACTCAGATGTGGAGAAATGGATAACACTCTGAAGAGGATTTGATCTATCCTCACTACTTTATGGTTTTTCCTTTTAACCAAGGTGAGAGGACCCTTTTGTAGCCTGTTGTTTATGGAGGAGATGGGGAATTTCTTCCTTGTGAAGTATTTAAGAAGACCTTGAAGAAAATATGATCAATACAACAAAACCTAACTCTCACGAGTTGTCACTCTAGATAATGGAGATATTTTCTAAGCAAGGTTTAGGCCACTAAAGACAATGAAAACTTGAGTGTTTCTACATGTTTTGATAATATAAATTGTGTATCTGTATACCCATAGGAAAAACAAGGGTGGTATGGGTAGGATTAATTGTTTTTGAATGATTTTGGTGGGAGGTAAAGCAGGATAAATTTTATTATACCAAGTCTTTGATAATTTTTACAAAAAATGGAGAGCTCGAATAGTAGAATGCTTTAGATTAGCTAGGATGTCCCTTTAACCAGAATATGTGCTTCAATGGAGGCCCAGATCAACACTTTTCACACAAACTTCAAGGATCCAAAATGAAGGCTCAAATTGGGAAACTTAACTGAACATTATCAATATTTGTTTCTTCATGCCTAAAATACCCTCAAAGGCTAACAAACAATCTTATAATCATGCTAGGAGTCATGGTGATTTTAAATTCTTTTACTTCACTATCAAATGAAATCTCTTATGATAAATGAAAATGCAAATGCCACCAAACTATCACAAGGATAAGATCTTGTGTGATTCACACATATTTCAATGTAAGAATGCAATGGGAACAAGAAACACTACTTGCAGACATTCAAAAACTAGGAATGATTCCACTCAAGTGGAATCTCATTCGAGGAAGTGAAATGTTAATAGAAAAAGGGCATCATCTTGTGTAGGATTGAAATATAAAGCTAATGGAACATGTCAAGAGTCATAATGTCCTGAATCTGCCATCATCTATCTGAGGAGTAGGTTAAAGTGAGCCAATCGAGATATCAAGGCACTTAAGATCACCATGTGTGAAGATCTGAGAAATCATCCATTCTCATGAAAAACATGTGAGAAGGAGGTGTATGATTTGATCTCATTCAAGGAGAATTATGAAGCCAAGAAAGATAAGAGGATGATCCTCATATGGATCATAAGGTATGTAATAATGAGAAATGTCTCAATTCTACTTGGTGTAATTCACTTGGTAGTATTATTAAGCACTCATTCTATACCTTGTAGTGCTATCACACCTCAAGGAAGAAGTGCATTGAAATTATCTCGTCCCAGTTTAACAGATGGCCATTTACTAAGAATCTCTTTTGGAAAGAAATCCTTTATCAAAAAAGTGAATATCTTTTTTAGTGAATGAAATAAAATCATCAAGAGATTCAAGCATCATAAAGTTGATTTGTTATCACTAAGGTCAATTGTGAAATCCTAAGAAGCGAAAAATTAAACCTTACTCTCATTATGAGATTGGGAAAGAGCCATCATGAGTAATACTCACAATCATCTCAGGATGTCTATGCAATGCCTCATAATAGTGTTTCTAAACACTTAATTAATACTTTTGAGTATATTACAACAAAAGGAAGCATATGCAATCTCAGTTGTTTAGTACAACATGTGATCGTAGGTAAAGGTTCTCATTCATGAATAATTTACTCAAATTTCTATCAATAGAGCTTCATCTTCATCATATCAATCAATCCCTTATCTCTCTCCCCTCCCACTCTCTATATTCGGATTTTAAATTAATAATGTAATTTTTTCTATTTCATCTTATTCACTTAAGTGGCCCTTAATTAAACATTGTAAGAATCCTTTTTCACTAATAAGAAAAAGATTCACTTCCTAAGAAGATGAAGTGTCACAAGTGATGGGGATAGGTGAAGAGTCATGTGGGTGATGATGAAGAGTATCTTTGAAAGTTCTAAATCAGAATGGATTCTCCATTCCTTAGACAAAAAATAATGCACTTGGGTACATTCCCAACTCCTAATCACATTCTACTATTCATATGATTCCTAAGAGAGGAAAATACCAATTGAAATCTATCTTTTTCCTTTTGTCTGTGTTTCTAATTTTATATTTTTTCTTTTACACCCTATAACCCAATCGATACTTTATTACTATATATTTTATGACTCTGGACACCAGCAACCAGATAGGATGCTAGTGCCTAGGTGCAACCTTCCTTTTGGGAGCCCCTGACCTCTTTATACTTTACTCTCTCTCTTTGGGCATCTTTTTTCTGTTGGGAATTTTATTTTCTTAGGGGTCAGCTTTCCAATTGTCAATTGTTAAATTTAACAAAGGGAATCATATAAATACAAATCTATGTGACCATAATAAAGGGCCAACCTCTAAGAATATATTATCATCACCTAAGGTTACATCAAAACACATTCTAAGAGCATCAAGGCATCCATCTAGCACTCATTCAAGGGAAAAGCGATTGCCTTTTCCACATACACACATAGGAGGGATAGTTTGTTTTTCCATCCACACATCTATTTACATTTATACAACTATCATGCACACTTGCGCAAGGTCTTCGTGGGGCATAATTATCTCACACACAAACAAGAACTACATTGAGTCTTAAATGTAGTGCAACTCTCGGTTGTAAGTTCACTCTTTCAAGTGACCACCGAGGACAGTATAACTCCCCATTTACATATTTATTTTTAAGGATTTTATGTACGTTGGGGGTTTGAAGGATATGATTTGTTTTACAAGTTATATGTGAATTATATGATCATCTAGTGATATACAAGTGACAAAAAGTGAGGGTTAGTGACACAGCAACAACTAGTTTCCAAGATCCTACACAGTTATATGATCCTAACAGAGGTCCCTCATGCCTAGGCTCCCCAGTCTTGTGCCAAGCACCCTAGTCTAGGTTCATTCCAAAAGTTATAGTATATTCTATGTCTGATTGTGACAGTCTACTCATCATGTTCATCACTCTTCTAATCCAGAATACTACGGGGTCAATTTTGAAAACAGTGACAACTTATACCCTATCTCTTGCTCTTTGGGTTTCATTAATTTTAACTTATTCCTAGTCTTAAATCCTTCTTTTATCATTTATTTATCATACATGAATATGCAATTAGGATTTCACAAAATTCCATATTTTTTAAATCATTTGGTGAACCCATCGCTCGAACGCAACCTTGTTTCTAGGTATTTTTTCATCTTTTTATCATGGCTCAATCTTATGGACCATTTTCTGAAGCCCACCTTCAAGAGCTCAATGATAATATTAGATAACATCCAAAATATCTAGATATACTCTTATGTGCTACCCGTGAAGAAGCCACCAACCTAGTTGAGCTTAGTGTTCCTATTTTTACTACCAATTCCATTCCTATTGTTACTCAACCTCATAATTCCATACTTTCTACTACTTCTATTGTTCATGTATTTTTTCTTACTCCCAACAATCACTTCAATCAACCTCTTATTTCTCACATGTGGTAATTCTCTTCTAATAGCACTCAAGAGCTAGCCTCTCTCTATCAAGATCACCAAGTTTACATCTACCAACTTCAGTAGGCTACTTCTCATGCATCTCCATCTCTTGACTCCACTATAATCATTCATACTCCTTTTTCACCCCCCATTTATGCATATCCACTTCCTCAAAAAAAAATCACCCCTAAGCTACCCACTTTCAATGGCCATGGTGACCCTGAAGAGAATCTTATATCTTTTCATGTGGCATGTATCGATTATGTGGATGATCATACGTTACTAGAAAATATATATCCTAGAATCCTCAAATAATTTTTCAATCAATATCATTTCTGAGATAACCTATGTTTAACTAACACAAATTAAACAAGGATCTAATGATTATCTAGTGGACTATGTTTTACGATATATGAACAACCTATCTAGGATGACCAATGTGCTCACTGACTCGAAACTTCAAGATCTATTTGTCCAAAGTATCTTACCACCTCTACAAGAGAGTGTCATATTTGATACATCTCCTTCGTTCGATCAATTATGCCATACTCTTAAATTCTGTGAAGGAAAACTTATCTTTATGGGAAAATTCAAGTGTCATGACCAACCTTCAATGTCTTCTAACCAGTTTTATGGAAATTCAACTTTCAATCCATCTACTAAGCTCACAAAAGAAAAATATATTGTTAACATTTTTTTACTCCTAATAAGCTTTAATGGCATCCTCCAAAGCATACATTCACAAAATTGCCTTGTGCTCCACATATTCTATTGCCACAACTTATTGGGAGAAATCTTATTATGCTTTCTCTTCCAATTAATCTAGATCCACCTCACCCTAAAGGACATAATTATAATGAAAAGTGATAGATGTGACTATCATCAATTAGTATAGCACTAACCCCTAGTTTAGTGAGGAACCAACCCCATAAGGTGATCAAGCACTAAATAAACCACTTGAAAGTGAATGACCAATGATGATATGATGCTCACATAAATGATAATGATCCAAGTTCAGCTCACACAACCTGCAAACCCTCTCAAATCCATATCTCCTTCAACTCTCTCAATCTCTCTTCTTCATGGGAAGAATATATCAATTTCCCTTGTACATCTAATCTTAAAACTTTCTTAGGTATTCATACCTCTTCTAAGATATTTCCATGACCCATCAAAACTCTTTTTTATTCCTCTATAGGTTACGCATAACCCAATTATCTCAACTAGTCACAATAAACAAATATAACATTCTTTATATAGATGACTTAAGCCTAAAATACACATAGTTTGGTCATGACGAAGTAGATAAGTCATCCCAACTCAAAAATATAATAATAACATCATATAAATCAACTCAAATGATCCAAGTAGGTTGGAAGGGATCAAGAAACCTCTAATTCAACAAATATGAGAATTTGTAAAACCCTAATTACAAAGTAAAGTATTATAAATGAAAGCTATAACATAGATTTGACACAAACAATAAGCAAATACAAATTGAAAACCTAAGTGCAAGAGAGGGAATACAAGACTTATCTGATTTCACAATTAATATTGAAGTGTGCCAGAATGGAAGACTAATGAACAGGAGGAGGAAATTGTTGCAACTATGATCAGAAAATTGTGTGACTATCGAACATTCCTAGAATGGGGCTCCTAGGAACCAAAGTCTTCTTTTGGGTACCCGTGACTGTGAAAATACTCAGAATATAAATTTTCTTGTGTCATAAGATGTTCACTAACATTATTTGTTGGTCACCTATTTCTCACGCTATGCCCTCAGAATTCTCCTATAACCTACAAAACAAATGATATCCTACAAAACCTCAAAACACATCAAATCCTAAAATGACAAAGCTGCAAATGGGGAGCGAGATTAACCCCGACGGTCACTCGACAGAGTGAAATTATGACCAAGAACTAAACTAAATTTTAGAGTCAATGTAATTCTCATGTTTGTGTGCAAGAATCGTGCCCTAGGTAGCTCTTGTGTAAGATACAATTGAATAGTGAGAAATATCTAGAAGTAACAATGTAAGTAGATGTGTGGATGGAAAAATTAACTTTCCCTCTTATGCGTGTATGTAGAAAATTTGTTCTATTTTCCCTTGAAAGAAGCTAGATTAATGTTTTAATGTTATTGAAATTCCTTTGAATGCAACCTTAGGTGATAGTAATAGATGCTTAGATCTTGGTCCTTTATTATTGTCACATATATTTATATTTATATGATTCCCTTGGTTGGATTTTTTAATTAAGAACTACAAGACCAACCCGTAAGAAAACAAGATGTCCAAAAGATAAAAGTGGTGTAAAATAGGTGAGTAAGATACAAATAGGTCAGGTCACCCAGAGGGGACAAGGGCGCATGCGTGCTAGCATCCTTATTAAGTGTTGTTCTCCAAAATAAAGAAAGATAGAGCAATAAAGTATTAACTAGGTTGTAGGGTTGAAGATGCTAGAAAGAAGACATGAAACATAGTCACAAGCTCAAAGATAGATGTCAATTTATATTTTTCTCACTTATGAATCATATGGATAGTAGTCTGTAACTATGACCTAGAAATGTACTCAAATTGCATTATATAGCATCTACATTTACCCTCACTTTATGTTGTTGAGTGAATAATAGATAACATAAAGTAAATAATAGATATGTACCTAATAACCATGTAGATCAATGGTGAAAGAGTGCCGAGGAGATAAGAAAAATCATGGAGTGATAAAAAATGAAGCGTGGAAGATGAGATAGGAAAGAGGAAGTGACCCTAGTAGTGAAAGCATATGTGTTATGTCATTTTGTACTTTCTATCATTTTTGTGCTCTATGTGGGGCTACTTCTTGTTGTGTATTAAAGCCAGATCTACAAAAGAAGAGAAAAAGAGTAGCCAAAGTCGTGTATATGTGCAAAAATTGATCCAAGTATGTAAAAAGTATGGGAAAATGTGAAAAGGAACATATACACCTGATCCATGATGTGTGAAAAGGATAGAAAGTTTCCTGAAAAAATGAAGAAGAACAAGTTTTTGGGATGATATCATGCCAAGAACCATTTTTTTTGGCGATATCTTGCCAAGTGCGAGTTTTTTGGGCAATCTCACACCACATCAAAAGAAGTTTTTGGGAGAAGAGTCCAGTGTTATTCTCCAACCCTGAATGCTTCCAAGAATTATACACCACTGCAGATGGCGTGATCATGATTTTTTCTAGTTCGATCTTGTTTGATCCAAGTAGAAAATGAAGGTAGAATGCATTCTGATTGCCAAAGGATTGTTCCTATATTGAGAAAACTATTTTATAGAATTTTGTGAACCATGCTGATATGAGAAAACTTTTGTAATTACCCCCTTATCATAGGATCCGAAAAAGGGTCAGGGATGCATAGGTGGTCATGTCTGTATATGGGCACTGGAATTTGTGCTAAACTAATGACCAAAGTCAAATTATTGACCATTTCTGTAACTATACACTATGTTGTTCCTGTATTGTGCAGGTTGAAACTGTGACTATGTATCACTAATAGGGGTGACTGATTCACCCAATGCATGCCCCCCTCATTTGGGGTGCATTTGACGTCACTAGGAGTTTGCAGCATAAAGAGAGGACCAAACACTATTCTGGAACTGATGCCCTATAGGGGGAGGGAATTTAATTGGTAGAAATCAAGGAAAATGCAAATAAAGTAGTTGGAAACATGTCTTAGTGAAAATTAGACAAGGAAGTATATAGAAGCCAAAGTATACGCTAACAAACAAGAAGTCAATGTTGATTGTGAAAATTGGGTTTAAAATGAGGGACATCGCTCACAATGTTGTGATAAAATCAGGACCGAAGAGGAAAAAAGCATATAGTGTTCACACAAGATAAAGGGAAAATACCATAAACAATGGAAAACAATGATGGATAATAGAAAATAATCTAGCAGATAATCATGGTGGAAAATAGTTCCTATAAAGAAAATTTTGCACATGAAGCACCTATTAGCATGTTAGAAAGATAAAAATTATGTCAAAGAATGTATGGTCTGATATAGAGTAGTGTGCTATGAAGAATATTAAGTAGTTAAAAATGAAAAAATAGCACATGTTGTGTGTATGAAAGTATATGCCCCCAAGAGATGCCGTGGGACTAGTAATAGGTACAGTACCAAGTATCTGTGATACATGTAAAGATATTTAAAGATCTTGCATTCAAAAATAGAGATCAAGTGAACGCACATCTAGAATCCATATATATATAAAGATAATGACATACGAAATATCCATCTAACATGGAAACAAAGTGCACATGTAACTAGTTTAAGCAAAGGAAGAATATGTCTAGCCAAGATATGCAACATAATGTGAGTGTGAATGGAATGATTGTAAAATTAATGATAGGAGAAGTTTTCCCCCCAAGAGGATTTAGATGAGTATGAGAGGAGGTTAATTTATAGAATAACCCTCAACAGTAAAGAGTGAACCATAGAACAAGAGTGTGTCATCAAGAAATGGTTTAGATTGTGCACTATAAATATATATATCAATTAAGCATAGAGAATAAATAGTGAATATGATAAGGTTCATTTCATATTTAGACCTTCAGCAGTAGAGTATGAACCATGGAACTAGAGTGCATCATAGGTGTATACCTGAAAATTTGTCCAGGGACAAATTGGTGGGTTTCTAGCCAACGCTCTAGAAATCTAGTTTCCTCTACTTGGGTGGTGCAGCTCCACTTTATGGTGAGTGAAAAAAATGGGAAATCTATTCTTGGCTAAGAGGTTGGGGATCCAATAGGTATACTCCACTGTACCAATGGAAATTTTTTACAATGAATTATAAGAGAATATTTTTTTTGAAGATAGGGTGATGGGAGTTAGATAATTTAGACAAAAAAAATTAAACGTACGAGTATAAAATTAGATTCTCGCCATAGCCAATTATAAAGTGTTGATGATTATCCTTTGCAAAAGAATCATCAAATTCCTAGGAAAATTTAGGTTAGTGGTACGTGCACCCTAAGGTGACCTAAATTTTTTAAAGAAGTTGGCTCTTCTTTATAGTATGAGTGGAGGGTACGAGAAAATGAACTAATATTTAAACTTGATGGGGGGGATGCACCGAAAAGTGAAAGAGATAACTCATAATGTGAATGGCTGAAATAGAGAGAAAGTTGGGAAATGAAAAGGTTGGACAAGATGCACCACAGACCAAAGATGATCCACAAAAAAACAATACTCCAAACTTAATCAAGCACAGCTTCATAAGATAGCAATAGCACCTAAACGCGCAATTTTCTATTTCAAAATAAAGGCTATCAGAGATAACATAGATTATGCAAAGGATGGACATAATGCATCACAGGGCATATTATATTACTGCAAATAGCGTACACAATATTACAATAGATAAGAGGCAAAATGCCATTACAATCTCAAAAACAAGGCCAAATCTCTAGCCTCTTGCCTTTTACAGAAGAAGAAACTAAGTCCAAAAGTGTATACTTATTTTGAAGCCTTTGGTTCAATATATAGGAGGAGAAGGGCATGAGAGACCCTTCTTGAACTCTTTTTTAATTATGATAAATGGTGAGAAGTAAAGTGTATATATATATATATATATATATATATATATATATATATTTGTCACACTTTCCCATTATCTTTCCTTTAAAGAGTGAGTGCCATACCTATTTAATGCATCTCTTTAATGTTTTTGCAACCAAATCCCCTAGAGAGGACTTATTCTTCCAAATCATTATTACATATTTGGATCTTTAATTGCTTATACATTCGGTCTTGAGCTCATGATTCAAGCGGCACCTATCTATGTTATTTTTATGACAAAGACACTTTGAATGCAGGTGAAGAAATTAAGTATCCCCAGGTTCACACTCTTCTGATGGAACTACACATTAACTTGATCCGTGAAAAGACCAATTGAATGACCCTTTTCCTTTGATCTTTTAAAAATATCTGAATATTTAAACCTTTTAGATAGGTGTCATAACTCCCCCTACATGGATGTTGGCTTATCACCAATCTTTTAGCAATCGTCCTCGAACATGGAGCTGATTTAATGACATCCACGTCTAGGGTCCCTTCTTTCATTGTAGCTTCTAGGGGTGCACGGGGATGTCACCTAGATTTATTCGTGATCAAGCCCTTATCCTTTAGCTAAGAAATGAGTTGGTCGTATATTACTACAAAGACATTTACTTTGGGCTGGTCATCCACAGTTGATTCCACGTGGAAGCCTCGTGGGGCTCTGAAGTTACCCCTTTCTTTGCTTCTTGGAACACACAGAAAGTTGACATTTGGAACTTCTTGTGGGATGGTGGCTTTATTTTGAGTTTTACGCATCCTGATCTTGGCTTTAATAGTGGATTCGGTTGTATTTGTGAAGGATTGACTCTTGGCGAGATTTGAAACTACGGGAACTTTGATTAAGAAAGAATTTACTTGTTATCTAATTTTAGCAGGAAGCATAAATTGGATAACAGAAAGTTCATATCCACAATTTTTTAAAAAGAAACAGTAAGATTATTATGCCAATGGATAGAGGAAACCATGCACACAAAGACACATTCATGATCCATGAGAAGAAAAAATCCCTTTCTTTATTTCCTTTTTCATCAAGATGTACAATGTAGGAAATGGAGGAATATAGTGAAGGAAATTGGAAGAAAATGCTATCTCTCTTTCTTAGCTCACAAATATCTCCCTCTTGAGTACAAAATTGACAACCCTTAAGAAAGAATATGCCATTATATTATATAGGAAAAGAATGAATCTTCATCTACCCCCCATGGTGACCTTTCATTTGTCTTTTCCATTTATGACTTTTGGAATTCTTAGGAAGAACATTAAGTCCCTTTTTATAAAATAAAGGCAACTTATTACATTTTAGACTATAGACACTTTAATCAATAAGACTAATATAATAATTTCTCACAACGAAGAATTATAAAAAGGGAGAGAGAAGAGTAGAAATAATGAAGGAGAGAAAGGAAGAAATTATCTCACAGATAAAGGTACCTTTTCCATTGATGGAGATATTGTCAATTACGATTGTATTATCTTCCTTTGCATGATGCATGGACACCCTGGAATATGGGATGAGTGTTGAAAAACACTGTTCAAGAATGAACACAAGAAATTTTCACAAAGATCCTCCTTGACATATTAAACACACCCCAACTGATCTATTTTGAATCACCCAACTCCTCGGGTGATGAAGATGAATTCACATGGTGTGCCTTGTGATGCCCTGTTTTTCCTCTGTATACCATCAAACTAAAGATGACGCTTCTAAGACCTATGTGAAGTTCTCATTCCTCCATTTGACCCATGAAATCATCTTATAACCCCTTGTAGAGTCTGAAAAGCAGAAACATGAGTGAGAATGAGGCCATCTACAACTTTTTACCCTCAACACCAAAACTTTGTATACTTAGAGTATGAGATCATGACCTGCTATTTCAGGACTGTTATCCAAAATGTCCCCCTGCTCATTTTCTGGCTAACTCCTTTCATCTTTACTTCTCTTGTGCCTTAGCATAAAATTTTGATTTTTAGGCACTCAAAATCTTCTGGAAATGGCACCATTGGATAGAGCTCTTTCTCAACTTTCCAGAAAGGTAAATTTTTCCTCCTAACTCCATGTATTTTTCAAGTTATGGCTCGGCGGAGTTTTTGTGGGAAATTTTCCCCTAGAAGGCCCGCAGCCAATGATATGCTACCACGTGTCTAGGAAGTGGAGTGTGGGGGTCAGAGGAGAACTTATTTTTTTGCCAAGAGTTTTGGTAAAGGTTTCAAAAGAAAAATTCTTCCCGCGGGACCAACCGACGAATCAAGAGCTACCACGTGTCCCAGGGAAATTTTTTGGGAAAATTGGCTAAGTGTTGGCGCAAGGAAATTTTGAAGAGATGGCCCCGCGGCCAATCAAAACGTGTCACACGTGTCATGTAAATCCAAAAGGAAATTTTCCACCTATCCACAATCACAACGACACGTGTCCAGGAGGAAGAGTTTCAAAGGGCGGATTAGAATTTTTGGAAAAATGTTTTTCCGAAAGTCCAAAGGGCGAGTTTTGGCCCGCTACCCCCGCCAAAGAATGGAATCTCGCCACGTGTCCAGGTAGGGCAAAAAATTCAGAGTAAGCCCGCGAGGAAATTTTGGAGGGTCAAACCTGCACCCAATGGGGTTTTGACACATGTCCAGGCCAAAAAAAATTGAAGCGACCCGCAGAAAATTCAGGAGAGACAGGCCCGAGCCAATCACATCACGACACGTGTCTTCACCTCATCGGCCCGGCGGGGAAATTTTGAAAATTTTTCCAAAGGTAAAAATGAAGTAAAATGGAGCAGGAAGGGCCCGTGACCAATCAAAACATGCCACGTGGCACCTGGAGTGGTGGAGCGTGGGGAAAATTTGAAAATTTTTCCAAAGACCAAACGGGTAAAAATTCAAACTTTTTGCCCGCCGATCCGATTTTGGCCTGTTTTTGCCCTAAATTTTCAAATTGCCATATCTTTCGATCCAGAGCTTGGATTTTCACGTTCTTTATATCAATGGAAAGCTGGTGAAATTATCTACATGATTCTAGGGTCAATTTTACATTTTGGTTGAGTTTGGAGAGAAAAATCAAGAAACACCTCTGGCACGTGGTAATGGCCAGAAATGACGTTTCAACAACTAGTTTTAATGCAAAATGGGTCGCATTCTTCTTCAGCATGGCCAAAAATGTCAGGGCATGGGTATATAAGGATGCCCATGCTATTTTAATGCATCTTCATTCAATGGGGAATGGCTCCCACGTTTTTTACACGTTTTCTCTCTCTTGGGCTCGACCCATGCATTGTAAAAGCTAGATTTGGCTCATTTTTTGGGGGTTGAACTTTTTTTTTTATAGCAAGCTTCTTCTTTCACCTTCAACAAGTGATTTTTGCAAGTATCATACCTTCTTCATGATTGTAACAGGTTTCTACCTCTTTGATGTTGCAAATGCAAGGATTTTGACAGTGAAAATGACAGTGCAGACTCTGTGATCAATTTTCAGTCCTTTGTTTGTATTGTCTTGCTTCATTTCAGACCTCTAATTACATCTTATCAGCCTGTGTATGATGTTTCATGTTGCATTTCATGAAATTGTGTCAATTTGCATGAACAAGAAGTGTTCACCACTCCTTTGGTGTATCACCTATTAGTTTAGTTTCAATTTTTGCACTTTCTATCTCTGTCTCCTTGGAATTTAGAGTAGGATTAGGATTCAAACCTCTGCAATTGTGCAAATAACAGATCTGATCAGAGGATTTTGAGGAACCAACCTCTAATCTGGAGATTCCTCTCTCATTTTACAAGTCCCACACTTGGAGAGAGGTTTCAATGTTGTGCAATCACACTGGATGCCTAAAACATCAACTTAGAAACCTGATTTGCATCCAGGGGTGCTGCTGATTTGCAACAACAGTTTTGGCACACCTGGTGGGACCTTAGAGGTCTCATTTTCATTGCAGCAAAGTTGATGTGCATATGCTGCAATTTTCTTTCTTAAAAGAGCTATAAATTGCACATCTGGCGACTCCAAGGGGAAGAATCAGCTGGTTTTAGCAGTGCAGACCTGAAAGCTCATGAGAAGAATCACTACAAGGTCAAGAGCTGGAGAAGAAGAGGTGTTGTTTGAATATCTGTAGTTATCTCCAAGAAGAAGGCAAAGAGGAAGAAGGATTCAAAGGTCTCCATCTCCACCAAACAGAACTCTCTCAACTCCTCCACCTGGTAGGCCTTTCATTTAGTCAACAAGGGTTCTAAGACCAATTAGAATGGCACAAAACAACCCCTATGTCAATTTCACTGGCAGCAGCCCACTTGCTCTCAATGCACAAAATCCAATTCCAATTGCAGCCTTGAAGAACATTCCATACTTCACTGGAGAGAATCAGACTACTCCTGGTGATCATGTTAAAGACATTGCCAACCTTTGTGCAATTCATGAAATCAATGAGATGCAAGTTGCTGTCAAATTGTTGGCATCTTCATTCAAGGGGAAGGCTTTGCAATGGTTTAGAAGCCTTGCCTCAGGTTCTATTCAAAATTGGAACCAGCTATGTGTAGCACTTCATGAGCAATTTGGAGAGAAGGGAGACAACTTGTCTCTTTTGGAGCAGCTGACAACCATCAAGAGAGCTCCCAATGAGCAGCTGACTGATTTCAACTTCAGATTTCAAAGGACTTGGGAGAGAATTCCAGTGGCAGTCAGGCCAACAGCAGAAGGTGCTTTTCTTTACTATCTCAAAGCTCTAAATTCTGATATTTCTATGTTGATTCAGTCCATGGGAGGCATAACTATCCCTATGGCTTATAGCATTGCCATTAGGGCTGAAAATTGTTTGATCCAAGCTGGCAAACTAGCCCCTAGACCTCCCATGCCATTGTTTCCAAGTTTAGAGAGCCCAAACACTAATCAAGCACCTAATTTGGCTCCTTCTCCCACTCCTAGAAATCAGAGTTCAAATGAAGCTTCTACTTCATCTCCAAGTGCCCCAAATGAGCTTCAAGAAGTCATGAAGCAATTGCAAAATTTAGGTAATGAGCTGGTTACTCTCAAGAGGCAACAAGCCCAAAGTTTTAGACCTTCCTTCCAGCCTCAAGCTCAGCCTAACAGGCAGCCATATCAACCTCATAGACCACCCAATCCAGCTGCAAATCTAAATCAAGCAAGGCCTCCTGCCAACAGACCATTTCAGCCCTATAATCCAAATGCTATATCTACCTCTAAGGCATTGGTGCCAACACAAAACAACGTTGCTCAGAGTATGATTGGTGTTTTCCATGCAATGAACCTCATAACCAATCTATGTGTTTCAACGGTGCCTTGAATCAAGCATTAATGGTGACAACTACTGGTGTGGAGGGTGAGGGCAGTCAAGGAAACAACCAACAACAAGAAACATTCCAGTAGCAATTAGCTCCAAATGACACCACACTTGTGAACTGGCAGGCAGAGGATTTTTGTGGCATAAATCAAACAGTCTCTCAAGGTGTTGCAGCCAACACAAGGTCAAAAAGAAGGAATTTGGGTGAAGAACAGTCATTAGCTCCAACCAATCCACAACCTTTTATGGCTCCACAAATGGTTGGCAAACAAAATCCAGTTGTAAATGCACAAGGGCAGCCAAGAACAGCTCCTAGACCAACTCAAATACCAGTTGTTGCTGCCCACATGCAAGGGATGAATATGCAAACCAAGGGACAACAAAGAGATCCTTCATCACCATTTAGTATCATTGATCAGATGAAGAAGACAAATGTAAATATATCAATGTGGGAATCCCTATCTATCCCAGGCCAGAGAGATTTGCTACAAGCTGCCATGAAGGACTGGCCAACTTCGAATCAGCAAGTCCAAATGCAAGAGAAGGTGCTCACAAATGCTGCCCAGCCTGAAGGGAATCATGGAGGACAGCAAGGTAAAATGTTGAAGCCCCCTCCTTTTTATGTCTCATTAATCATTGGAAACCAATTGGTGCACAATTGCATGATTGATTCCGGGGCAAGTAGCTCAGTGATGCCCAAGCAAATAGCTGATCAGCTAGGACTTCAATATGAAACCATATCCAAAGGGGTAGTGCAGTTGGATGGGACAGCAGTAACAATAGTTGGGGTGATTAGAAACTTGAGTCTTACCTTGCATGCATGTCCAAATGTTGTTGTTTTACAAGATGTATCAGTTATAGACCTTCCACCACTCTTTGCCCTATGTTTGTCAAGAGATTTCACAGCCAAGATTGGAGGATATTTGTCTGCTGATTGGTCACACATGCTGTTCAGAACGAGGTATGGAACCAAAGCTACAATCAGGTCTGAACCTATTGCAAACTTCCACATTGAGCCCTACACTCCAAGTCAGATCAATGCCAACTGTTCGGCATTTGATCAAGAAGATCACCCAAGCACTGATGAAGCTGACACCAAGGTTGGAAGCATCCTGGATCTAACTCTTGATGAATGGGCAAACAAGGTGCATGCTTTTGATCCTTATCAAGAAGTAGAAGAATCTGAGCTAGGGGTCTATTGCATACATCAAGAAGATCAGCCCATTCCTAGCATCACCAAGCCAAACCACAAGGATGACAATGAGGTATGGCAGCTATTTTTTGATGGATCAAGGAGTAGACAAGGTGCAGGAGGTGGAGCTATGCTTATTTCACCTCAAGGAGTAAAGTACTATTCAGCTTTTAGATTTCAGTTTGCATGCTCTAATAACACTACTGAATATGAAGCCTTGGTGCAAGGGATGCATTGGGCAATAAAGAGAGGAATAAATAAATTGCAAGTCTTTGGTGACAGTGAATTGATTGTAAACCAAGTTAAGGGGCAGCATGCTGTCAAGAATGATCTACTCAAGTGCTACAAGAATAGGGTGTGGGACCTCATTGAAGATTTTGAGGGTTTTAGCATAAAATCCATTCCTAGGAAAGAAAACCAAGCTGCTGACAGGCTTGCAGCAGTTGGGGCAGCCTTTGATATTGTGGAAAGCATTCTAAAGGACAAGGTACAACCAAACATCCATGTGATTGTGAGGCCTTCAGTGCCAGATAACAATGTAAGTTGGCAAGTGTTTGAGAATGACCAGCAAATCATCCATTTCTTGCAAGAAGAAGCTGAGTTCTCAGCTAAAAATCAGGAAAAATTGGAACAGCAGTATGGTGACCAAGTGGTACAGCTGAGAACTAACAAGCTGCCCAAGGGACTTATCACTTTGGAGTCCATTTTCAATCCCAATGATCAGTTTAGGAAAGAGAAAGCAAACATTCAGGTCAAGAGAGAAGATTCAGTATCCATCTTGGTGGAAGAGAACAAACCATTGCAAATTGGAAAGATGACAACTGAACAAGAAAGGTATGAGTTCATACAGCTGTGTCAAGAGTTCCCTGATGTGTTTGCTTGGAGCTACGAAGATTTGAAAGGTTTCAATCCCAAGTTAGCTCAGCACACCATTGAGTTGGATCCAAATACTAAGCCCATCAGGCAGAAACAAAGGCCAGTCAATCCACACATGGAACCTCTCATGAGGAAGGAATTGAACAAGTTGATTGAGTCAAGAATCATATTCCCAATCAAGCATTCTAGTTGGGTTGCCAACTTAGTTCCAGTCAGAAAGAAGAGTGGAGAGATCAGATTGTGTGTTGACTTCAGAGACTTGAATAGAGCATCTCTCAAGGACCATTACCCACTCCCTTCTATGGAGAAAATTTTGCAAGTTGTGGCTGGCTCCGAGAGGTTTTCACTACTTGATGGCTACTCGGGCTACAATCAGATTATGGTGAAGGAAGAAGATCAGTTCAAGACAACCTTCACAACCAAATGGGGAACTTATGCATACAGGAAAATGCCATTTGGGTTGTCCAACGCTGGAGCTACCTTCCAAAGAGCAATGGACATGGCATTCAAAGGTTTGATTAACAATGTGGTGCTGATATACCTTGATGATATCACTATTTTTTCAAAGAATGCAGCAGACCACCTCTCTCATTTGAGACAAGTCTTCCAAAGGTGCAGGAGATTTGGAGTGTCTTTGAATCCTAAGAAGTGTATCTTCCTAGCACATGAAGGAAAGCTCCTTGGCCATATTGTCTCCAAAGAAGGATTAGCAATTGATCCAGAGAGGGTTGAAGCCATAAGAGCACTGCCATTGCCAAGCCACAAGAAGGCCCTTCAGAGTTTCTTGGGGAGAATAAACTTTGTTCAGAGGTTTGTCCCAGATTTTGCAGCCCTTGTCAAACCTATCACCAAAATGTTAAAGAAAAGCATGGCTTTCAAGTGGACAGCAGAAGGCAAGGAGAGTTTTGAAGCAATCAAAGAAGCCATCTCCCAAGCACCAACTCTCATCAACCCGGATTTCTCCAAGGATTTCATCCTCTATGCATTTGGAGGTAATGATACTATTTCTGCCATTTTGGTACAGCAGAACAAGGACAATGATGAGCAGCCAATTGCTTTCTTCAGCCAAAGCCTAGATGACTATGAGGTGAGATATTCTTTTATTTAAGAAGCATGTACTTGCAGTAATCAGAAGCTTGAAGAAATTCAAGCATCTAGTCTCAAACAACAAGGTTCAGTTGTTGGTCTCTCATGCGGGAGTAAAGGACTTCCTCCTCAACAAGGATTTGAATGAGAAAAGGGCAGGTTGGATCACTCGTGTCATGGAGTATGACATTGAGATCAAGGTCACCAAGCTGGTAAGAGGAAAAGGATTGTGTGAGCAGCTGATTCTAGGAAAGCAAAAAGGAGTATGCAATAAAGAAGAGGCTGTTTTGACAGTTCAAGACAGCCATGTGCAAGGTAGCACTCAAGAAGAGGATAATGCTGTCCCCACTCCTTGCTGGACCCAAGGTATAATGCACTTCCTAAGCACAGGCCTATGCCCTCCAGAGATGAACAAGACCCAAAGAAGACACTTCAGATTGCAGGTTGTCCCATATGCCATAGTAGACGGTGTTTTGTTCAAGAAAGATGTGAATGGAGTGCTACTGAGATGCATTAGCACAAATCAGATTCATAGGGTGTTGGAAGAGTTCCATGGTGGACCAGCTGGTGGTCATTTTGCACCAAGAGTGACAGCTCTAAAAATCATGAAGGCTGGTTATTATTGGCCCAATATTTTCAGTGATTTCTTTGCGTGGATCAAAAGGTGCAAGAATTGTGCATTCTTCACAGGTAAAGAGAGGCTTGCTGCCCTTCCATTGCATCCAATTTCAGTTGACCAGCCATTCATGCAATGGGGTTTGGACTTCATTGGAGTCATTAATCCCAATTCAAGCCAAGGGCATAAGTGGATTTTGACAGCCACAGACTACTTCACCAAGTGGACTGAAGCAGTAGCACTCAAGGAAGCAAATGAGTCTAGCATCTTAGACTTCTATGAGGGGATAGTAACCAGATTTGGCATACCTGCTACAATAATCTCAGATAATGCATTAGCATTCATTGGATCCAAGGTGACTGAGTGGGCTGTCAAGAACGGGATCTACCTAAGTACTTCATCAAACTACTACCCTCAGGGTAATGGCCAGGCTGAATCTACAAACAAGAACTTGTTGAGGATCATTAGGAGGACTCTTGATGAGAATCAGAGGTCTTGGCATACCAAATTGAAATCAGCCTTATGGGCTGATAGGATAACTCCCAAGAGATCCACAGGTAACTCTCCATTCAGGCTTGTTTATGGAAGAGAGGCAATCTTTCCCATGTCAGTTGAGTTGCCAACATTAGAACTCATGAAGTAGTTAGAGTTGCTAGAGTTTGGGTCCATGGAGGTGAGATATGCAGAGTTGATGGAGCTCCAAGAGATCAGAAATCAGGCATCCCAAGCAATGGAGAAGGATCAGGCTTTGATAAAGAAGACCTTTGATAGGAAGGCCAAGAGTATAGATTTCCAAGTTGGAGATCTAGTGTTAAAATGGGATGCAGATAGAGCAAAACCGGGAAGGCATTCAAAATTTGATGCCATTTGGAGTGGCCCATACATGGTCACAAAGTGTAAGGACAGCAATGCCTTCCAATTGTCTTCATTGGATGGCGAAGAACTGCAGATTCCAGTCAATGGAATCCATCTAAAGCATTGCTACTAAAGGGAAATTATCCACCTTGTAAATATTAGCTTAGGTTTTCATTCCTCCAAGTGCTTGTGCACATTGTTTTGCTGTAGGTTGTTTTGCTTTCCCTAAGTGCTTTGGCACGGGCTTGCTGTCCCTGAAGATGTTTTGTAGTCCTTGCTTCCATCAGGTGATATTCCATCTTCCTCCTTGCAACATTCTGAGTCAGTTGGGGTTCTGAATAAAAAATTTCATGACTCCAAGCCCAATGGGCTGCTTCAGGCAACCGGTATCTTCATCTAGCAGGAAGATGACCCCTCTGAGTCGCCAAAATTGTTATCCAAAATGTGCCCCCTGCTCATTTTCTGGCTAACTCCTTGTCATCTTTCCTTCTCTTGTGCCTCAGACATAAAAATTTTCTTTTTAGGCACTCAAAATCTTCTGGAAATGGCACCATTGGATAGAGCTCTTTCTCAGCTTTCCAGAAAGGTAAAGTTTTCCTCCTAACTCCACGTATTTTTCAAGTTATGGCTCGGCGGAGTTTTTGTGGGAAATTTTCCCCTAGAAGGCCCGCAGCCAATGATATGCTGCCACATGTCCAGGAAGTGGCGGGGGTCGGAGGAGAACTTGGTTTTTTGCCAAGTGTTTTGGAAAAGGTTTCAAAAGAAAAATTCTTCCCGCGGGGCCCGCCGACGAATCAGGAGCTGCCACGTGTCCCAGGGAATTTTTTTTTGGAAAATCGGCTAAGTGTTGGCGCAAGGAAATTTTGAAGAGATGGCCCCACAGCCAATCAAAACGTGACACGTGTCATAAGGAATTGGAAAGTGGAGTGCGGGGGTAAAATTGAAATTTGGCTAAGTGTTGGCCGAAATTTCAAAGAAGGAAATTTTCGCCCATTTTCCCGCCGACACGTGTCAAGGAGGTCACAATGCGACAAGGAAGTTAGAAATTTTGGCAAGGAGGTTTTGCCACAAGTCCAAAAGGGAAGTTTTGGCCCAATGCCCCCACCAAGAATTAGAATTGTTTGGCAAAATATTTGGGAAATTTTCCCAAAAGTCCAAAGGGAAAATTTAAGAGTTTTGGCCCGCCCCCCCGCCAACGAATGGAATCTGGCCACGTGTCTAGGTAGGGCAAAAAATTCAGAGCAAGCCCACGAGGAAATTTTGGAGGGTCAAACCCGCACCCAATGGGGTTTTGACACATGTCTAGGCCAAAAAAATTTGAAACGACCTGCGGAAAATTTAGGAGAGACAGGCCCGAGCCAATCACATCACGCCACGTGTCTTCACCTCATCGGCCCGGCGGGGAAATTTTGAAATTTTTTCCAAAGGCAAAAATGAAGTAAAATGGAGCAGGAAGGGCCCGTGACCAATTAAAACGTGCCATGTGGCACCTGGAGTGGTGGAGCACGGGGAAAATTTGAAAAAAATTCCAAAGACCAAACGGGTAAAAATTCAAACTTTTTGCCCGCCGATCCGATTTTGGCCTGTTTTTGCCCTAAATTTTCAAATCACCATATCTTTCGATCCAGAGCTCAGATTTTCACGTTCTTTATATCAATGGAAAGCTGGTGAAATTTTCTACATATATCCAAGGTCAATTTTGCATTTTGGTTGAGTTTGAAGAGATAAAATCAAGAAACATCTCTGGCACGTGGTAATGGCCAGAAATGACGTTTCAACAACCAGTTTTAATGCAAAATGGGTCACATTCTTCTTCAGCATGGCCAAAAATGTTAGGGCATGGGTCTGTAAGGATGCCCATGCTATTTTAATGCATCTTCATTCAATGGGGAATGGCTCCCACATTTTTTACACGTTTTCTCTCTCCTGGGCTCGACCCATGCATTGTAAAAGCCAGATTTGGCTCATTTTTTGAGGGTTGAACATTTTTTTGGATAGCAAGCTTCTTCTTTCACCTTCAACAAGTGATTTTTGCAAGTATCATACCTTATTCATGATTGTAACAGGTTTCTACCTCTTTGATGTTGCAAATGCAAGGATTTTGACAGTGAAAATGACAGTGCAGACTCTGTGATCAATTTTCAGTCCTTTGTTTGTATTGTCTTGCTTCATTTCAGACCTCTAATTGCATCTTATCAGCCTGTGTATGATGTTTCATGTTGCATTTCATGAAATTGTGTCAATTTGCATGAACACGAAGTGTTCACCACTCCTTTGGTGTATCACCTATTAGTTTAGTTTCAATTTTTGCACTTTCTATCTCTGTCTCCTTGGAATTTAGAGTAGGATTAGGATTCAAACCTCTTCAATTGTACAAATAACAGATCTGATCAGAGGAGTTTGAGGAACCAACCTCTAATCTAGAGATTCCTCTCTCATTTTACAAGTCCCACACTTGGAGAGAGGTTTCAATGTTGTGCAATCACACTGGATGCCTGAAACATCAACTTAGAAACCTGATTTACATCCAGGGGTGCTACTGATTTACAACAACATGGACATATCACCATATTTTGCCCCAATTTCACCTTCTGAACCTTTTGACACATTTCATCCTCTTCCGTTGCTGAGGCATTTCTATTTTTAGCATGTTGTTGTTGTTTAGGGACATGTTATTTTGGGAAAACTGTCATTTTTGTCCTTCTTCTCATTTTGGAATCTCTCCTGACTATCCCGGATGATCATACTTACAAATTGGGGGAATTACTATTTTTAGCATGTGGGGAAGCATAGAATATGATATTTTTAGTAAGTGGAAAAATGGACTGGATTTGCAATGGGAACAATTTTTTAGATTTAGCTCTTCGTCATGAACTCGTGCTCTAATTTTCATCATGATTCATTCACCGGAAAGCACAAAAATAAATAATGAAAATTTTCACCTGGTGAGAGCTTTGGGAAGGGAGCTACCATGATAGCAATTAATGGATTTTTGGAGCTTTTTTACACGTTTTAATTTCACCTCCGATTGTGATAAAATCAACTCCATTAGGATAGGTTTTTCATTTGGAATTTTTGTGCCGAGTTCTATCTTGATCTGACAAACATATTCATGGGAAATTTGACAAATGAGATCCAAGGAAAAAAATGAGTTTTTTGTTGAATTAAATGATCTAGGGAAACCATTTTATGTTCTGTGAATTATTTCTCAATGGCGTCTGAAAATGAGGAAGTTTGCAAAATCTTTCATCTCAATCTGTGCTCTGGATCATGAGATATGAACATTTCTTCAATTTTTCCAATGAGGGGTTCTAGAACACATAAGCATGGTTTTGGCTTGAAATATTCTCTTTTCATTCTGTAGCAGTGAGGAATGATAGATGAATTATGTTGAGGATGATATGGAAGGCTTGGATACAAGAGAAATGGAGGAGAGGAAGGATTACCGGTTGTGGAAGCATGTCTATGTGTTTGTGCGGGAAGTAGAAGAAAAATATGGAAGCTTTTTTGTGTGCATGTGTACCAAGGCCTTGGTGCACAAAAGTGTGCCACTCTCCCATTGGTCAAAATTTTCACCAAAAAATGGCTAACTCCTTCACCTTGTGGAGTATCTTGTCGGGAAAAGAACTTTAGATCCTAGAGTCTTTTCACGTGCTTAGTGATATGAAATGTCATGGAAAATTTCTTTTGAACATAGTGGTGATGGTATTGTACCTTTATTCTTCATGAAAATTCCTATAATTGTCCTATTTTTATCAAGATTTATAGTTTTCCTTGCAAAGAATGATCCCCCTTGAAAATTTCCATGTGTTTGTGAAATATATGATGATTCCACCTTCTATAGGATTCTATTATCTTTCCAATGAGTATACGTTTTCATCCTAACTCATTAAAGAGCTCCCAGAATCATTCACTGAAGATCAGGTACTTGTTTTGACTACCTTCTCCTAGGGGCTGAGACTGGGTCACATGGGGGACCAAGGGCCTAAATGGGAGGGATAAGGAGTTTTTTATCCCAAATTTCCCAAACCTTTGGTGCACATGGGACACAAAAATTCCCCCTAACCCTTACTTGACAAGTGGCAGAGTGTGATTACAGGTAGCGAGGGTAGGGAAATAGAGCCTGGGGGGCTTAACCTTGCGAAAAGCGCTGACTTGTGGTAGGAGAACATTTTTATGCACCTGTTTTGCCAAATATTTGGTGTAAAAAAATGCGCCACTCTCCCATTGGTTGGATTTCTAACCCAAATAATGGCTAAGTGTTGAAGCTTGTGCCTTGGAGGATGACTTGTTAAGATCATATCTTGAGTTATGTGAGGAGATTTTTAATGATATTATATTGTATTCCACATGGAAATGAACTTATGAATCTAATCATGGTGATATCATCATCTGATTCTTCTTGAAACCCCGTGAAAATAGGATTTTTGTTCAGGCTTAAAGGCTATATCTAAAAAAAACTTATTGTAGACATGATTTTCCTAGGTGTTGTGAAAAAGAACTCCATAAACTTGTCATAGATTGAGAAAAATGAGGACATCACATGAGAACTCCATAATATCCATTCATAACATTGACCAGTTTCTTATACATTGGGCCTTTCAGAACACACATAACTTACAAGATATAGACAAAAAGGGACAGCCACACAAACACAACCGAAGGGAAACACACCACACAACCAAGGGAAAAAAACGCACACAAAGGGAAAGGGAAAAAAACCTAAATCACCTATAATATTGTGTGGAGGACAACCCAATTTCATAGAATCACTTTCCTTTTTAGGATTTACCCCCAAAGAGGTAACATTGTATGATGATGTTATGCAAAGCCATTTACTGGCTACGGAAAGTAGCCTCCTCTCCTTAAATGTTTATGAAAGCCATGTGCATTCATGACTGGATGTGTACTTTATAGGTGCGGGCCTACATGATCTCTTTGATTATTGGGCCTTCGCCTAGATATTCCTTTTCTCTTTGGAATTCCTTCAAAGTGTCAGTTTCCTTCTGAACTTCATCCACATTGTTGACCTTTTCCTCCTATCATATCATTACTACTCTAGGGATTTGTTATTATTTGAATATATTGAGTACCCTGAGTTTTCTTTTTCCACCCATTCACATTCCTAGACATCCTTTTTGCAAGAAGCATTGCATTTATATTTTTTACTCCTATCAGTATGAGGTGTTTTAATGTTGAATGGAGGATCAAAAATGACCTCATATCCATCTTGCAGGGCCATGGCTTGAGCTAAGAGGTTGAGACTTAGCTCGGGGTCTCCTGTGTCTTCTGCCACTTCTAAAATGTCTTGTATTGAATCCTTATTTGAAACCACATAAATCTTGTATTTTATTTTGAGTGTATTTTTCCATATGAACTCTCATTCTATCCTGGGAGAATATTCCAAAGTGGTGTGACCATGTTGATTTTGAACACATTCCCAATGCTCTTGTTGTGGAAGACTCTCCTCAATGTGAGTCAGCTCAATATTTTCCCTACTATCTTCCACCATGGTGAAGGTGTTGTCCTAAAAATTGGAGGTGTCCAAAGGAGATCCAAGAACTTTTCTTCTTTTGTATTCACAAACTTCTTCATGTAATGTGGAAGAAAAATGCATGCTTTCACCTTCACGTTCATCATTGAGGGAGTCATCCAGCTTATTCAATTGCTCTATCCCCACATCAAACATTGGTACATAAAAATTAGAATTGCAAATTGATTCATAGTTGTCTTTCATTTTCATATCCTGAGTCAAGAGTTCAAGGCTAAGCTGAGGATTTTCAGTTTCTTCCATAGCCTTCAAGATATCTTCCATAGATGGTTCTTCCAGATTTACCATAGATTCATTTTCATTTCTTATTAAAGAGTCTATAATTTTACTCTAGGAGATGGTTAAAAATCTAATCCATATATTCCCATGATTTATTTGAAGAAATTCTATTTTCTTCTTCCATGCTTTATGTTTCCCAAGATTCACTTTCATGTAGGTACGGGTAGTCTTGATTCATGACACCTTCTAACAAGGAGAATAGGTCCATGCTTTGTGGGAATGGAACTCCTTTGAGCTCAAAATCCATGTCATCCTCGTGATAATCATTCTACTCCTTGGTAAGAAATAAATTGGCCTCTTCCATATATTCATCCATGATTGAATCAAGAAGAGAATTTGATTCTTTAATTGTATCTATTTCTTCATTCAACCTTTCTACATTACTTTAGGAATCAAAATAGGAGGGAAAATCATCCATGGAAATCTTAAATACATCATCTTTGATCCATGATGTCGGGTAGCTTTCTTTTACTTCTTCACATATCTCCATTCTATCATTAATTGAAAAATCAAAATTCAAAAGGAGATTATTCATGATTACCTCGAATACAAAATCTTGTATTTCTTCATTGTTAGTGGAGTCTTCGGAAAGCATCAAATCATCCATCATGCAACAAGGATCTTCCTCTCTTGAATATGTTATTTTTCCAATGGGTTGTGCCTTGAGCCAAAAATAATTGATGAATGGTGATTCCATCTCTATATCTTTTATCTCATCCTCCATAGGAAAAAATTCCTCTTCTTATTTCATGGTGAGGAAAGGTAGATTTTAATCTCTCTCTGATGTGAAGAAATAGTTTCCTATCCCGTTATCTTGAAATAAAATGTTATCCCTTGGATCATCTAATATTTATAGTGTGTATTTCATTTTTCACAACGGAAACAATTTATTCATCTCCCCTTTCACAGGTATGGTCACACAGGACTAGTCCGTTTTGATTTCACCACCAAAATCCTTGTAGAAGCTTCTTCTTAAAATCATGCCAAATGAGGATGGAATGTCAGCTACAAAAATTGTGAGCATCACTTTCTTCTCTGGGAATTCATCTAAAGCTAACTTGAGCATCCTTTATTCTACCTACCAACGACACTTCATTGGATTCCATGGAATAAAAAATCCCTTTGCGTGGGTCAAGGTAAGTCCTATGGAATTTGTTACTTTCATGGGCATCACATTGTCAGAGGCTCTAGAATCTATGATACAGTTGTTGAGTTGGTAGCCTTTGACTAAGAGAGATAGGTAGAAGGGTTCTACCTTGTTGGTTTTTGATGTGCTATTGCTAACATGTTCTGTGAGGATGATGCGAATGGGGTAGGGAGAAGACCTTTAGCACTAGGGTTTGTGACATGAGGCTTTGGGGTGCCACTTCAGACGGTGTCAACAAACCTCTCAAACTGCGCAAGGTGTGTTTGCAAATACTCCATCTCTGTGATTTGAACTTTAGTTCTATTCACATGTTCGACATAGTCAAATGGAGATGTGGGGAGTAAGGTGAGGTTCCAAAAATGGTAGTTTTTTACATGGTGTGGATGATGTTACCTTAGGAGCTTGAGTTTCTTTGATGGGCGCGGTAGCGGGTTTAGAAGGAGAGGGAGAAGTTGGTTTTGCTTGAGCCTTAGTAGGTTTAGCCTGGGTAGCATTTGATGTAGGATTATTTTTAGAAATAGAATTTTGAATTAGAGGGAGTACTAGAGGACTTACTTGGCATGGTAAACGGGATTCTTGTTTGCCAGTGGGTCTATGGTTTCTCCTTGGCCAAGTCCATTGATGGTGGCAGCGGCGACCCTCTACTGATGATCTTATTTTGTGGAATTTCAACATGAGGATCTTCTTTCTTCTTCTTTGTTACAGATGTTGAAGATGAAGTTGCTTTCTTTGATTGAGCCCATGTGAAAACAACATAAGAGAAACTAGGTTCTTCTTCATTGTCTTCATCTTCACTAGTAGAAATATATTCAATAAGGCCATTTTGAGTCTCGCCACTAACTTCTTCGACCTCAAGGTAGTCTCCATCATCACCTTCTTCTTCTTCTTCTTTTGGTTCCTCAATCTATGTATCACATGTAGCATTAACCAGCCGGTGCTTCAAGGGAAAGCCTACGGGGAGGTGGGGTGATTCTCAAAAGTTTGGAGGATTCAATCCCTTAGGAGCATTCCACATGGTGATTTGAGATAGTTATTTTTTCAAGGAAACCATGTCATCAACCATCTTCTGGATAATAGGATTAGTGAGAATTGACTTTGAGCTCTGGCCTTTTTGTTTTCCATTAGGGCCCTTCACCTTATAAAAAAATATCAAATCATCTTCTGTTTTGATTGCATAGTCCTGGCTTCTTTCAGATCCTAGGTTGAGCTCTTTTGAGGAAGAAACCAACTTTTGGTGGTAAGGCACTAATGAAGAATCTTTTCATATTATTTTTAGGAGGCACGACATCTTCAGGGATCCTTCTGATTATCCTATTATATTTTGCAATAAAATCTCTCATTGATTCAGAATTTTCTTTCTTCATTTGCACCAACTAGACCAAGAGATCTTGGTAGTCTTCTGTGGTTTTGAACCTATGCTCAAATCTACTTCTTATGTCTTCCCAGCATGTGATAGACCTTGGGGAAACATATAGAACCATTCAAAGAGCTTTCTCTTGCAGTGATTCCACAAAGAGTTCTACTAATACATCCTCATGTTCAACTCCCAATATGCCGCAAGTGGTTATGAATGATGTTACATGCTCCTCAGGCAGTTGAGAACCATCTCCTCTGAATTTTGGGATGTTTTTCTTCAAATATTTTGGTAACTCATGTAGTGGTCATGGAAGAGCAAGTGGGTCAGTTTTTCTACCCCATGGTACATTTTCCCTACATTCTTCACAATCCACCATCACATTCTTGATTCTAGCTTCCAACCTTTCTAAGGTTGTGGCTTCAACTACTACTCTTGCGTCTGCTTCGGCTTGAGATCTTTCAATCTCTTCAATTTGATCTCTTATCTCTGCTTTAGCTCTTGCTTCTCTTTCTCAACATTATTATTCTTCAGTCTCAACGTTAGTGAAGTCTTAAAGGTTCTCATTAATTTACGTAAATTCAACATCTAATGGATTGATGACTCTTGGACTTCCGATGGGAAATTTTTCTTGATGAAGGGGAGACCTTGGATTTCTGAGCAACTCTTGTCTTCTTTGTAGTTCTTCGAAGATAGGATTAGTTTATCCTCCTTGCCTTTGTTTCTGAATGTGCCTTCGATACACCATCTTCAAAATCTATTCTCTTCTCTAAGGTGCCTAAACTTGTCTTTTTCTTTCTAATTCAGTATGCACGTTCTTCTTCAGGTCCAAGCACTCTCATGGTGAATGAAGTATTGAGTGAAACTTTGTCTGTTATGTCAAATGGATTCCCTCAAGTCGGAAGTGATTTCTTCTTCAATATGAAACAACATTTCAGTTTTTTCAATGGGAGGGTTGTCATGTATAGCCATTGATGGAAAACAAAAGGCTCTTAATTTTCTCAAATTCCAAAATATTTTATTTTTTTTTGGATTTTATTTTTTTTAATTTTCTTATATGGTCATATTTTGGATACGTATTATTACCAAGTATACCCCATGGTGGGCACCAAAAAATGGTGCAAGAAAAAAAAACAAATTGGTGAATTTCTATCCAACGCTCTAGGAATCTAGGTCCCTATACTTGGGTAGTGTAGCTCCACTTTATTGTTAATGACAAAAAATAGGAAATCTATTGTTGGCCAAGAGATTAGGGATCCAACAAGTACACTCCATTGTACCCGCAGAAAACCCTTACAATGAATTATAAGGGAAGAATTTTCTTGAAGGTAAGGGGAGGGGAATTGGAGAATTTAGACAAGAAAAATTAACCCTGTGAGTAGAAAATCAGATTCTCATCAGAGCCAATTAGAAAGTTCATATCCACAATTTTTTAGAAAGAAATAAAAATATTATCATTCCATCAGCTAGAGGAGACCATGCACACAATTTTTCATACATTCATTAGCCATGAAAAGAAACAATCCCTTTCTTTATTGCCATTTTAATTGAGTTGTACAGTGCAGAAAATGGAGGAATATAGTGAAGGAAATTGTAAGAAAATGCTATCTCTCTTTCTTAGCTCAAAACAATCTCCCTCTTGAGTAAAAAATTGACAACTGATTAACTAAAATAATGATTTCTGAGGTAATATAAGTAGAAAGCACAAAATATGTATGATAGCTTATATATTAAAGGGGGCTTATATATTAACATTTTGTGCTTTCTTCATTAGTATTAAGCCCCCTTTAACAAAATAATGATACAGATGTTAATTATTTTATTTTAGTGATTAAATGAAATGAAATAATGGAAATGAGAAGGATAAGATACTAACTTGAATACAAATTACCTTGCTTTGTACTTGAATTTGACACACTGATAAATGGACTGGAATGGATTTGGAGGAGCTACTTAGCGAACTACAGAAATAGAGGATCTGGGTGGACTAGGGCACCTAGGAGATTACTAAGGCACCCTGCTTTGTAATCTAGGCACTCTGGTTTGCACAAAATCTCACAATATGAAGTTGGAAGTATTGTCTTTGCAGAGTCTTTATCCTTATCACACACCTGTTGCAATACTTTCTCTTATGTTACTGTGAATGTGATATGAATATATACCTGTAAAACCCTATTCAAAGGATCACATTCCTAAAAAATTAAAAATGCATATGAATAGGTTGGACTGACCTTAGCTTCCACAATGGTGGACTTACTACTAAGAACTTCACTACATTCTAGACCCCATGTAGTTATGTGTGCTTGTGTGTGAAATTTTGTGCCTAAGGTTCCCTAAGACCAATGACGCAGAAGTAGGGGGCAATAACTAGATGTAAAATTTTGAAAGCTTTGAAACAGATTTACACAATAATCTTCTTCACACAAATATGTTCGATATATTATTTCTATATCAAATACAATGTATGGAGTGCTATTAAATAGCCATCCAAATAGGAAAACCAACTTCCTATAAAGTAGGAAGTATAAACAATATACAACCCGTATTAATATATTGTTATACATTTGTTATAACAATATATCAACAAACATACTAACCAATTATATAAACCATGTGAATAACTAATACCTAACATTCCCCCCCTTAGTATTTACATGGTAGAAAAACATCCACACACTCAATCTGTAGTATGCTCATGGACCCTAATGGCATGTCCTAACAAGTCTATGACTCATGACCTTGATCCAAAATAAAGGCTCTCTCCTTCCATGGTTTTAAACAGGCTTGATTCACAAACCTTGAAGTGACAGGAACCTCATCAACTGTCGACCTCGTGTGGTTTTCTGGATCCTCCCACAAACCCTTTCAAGATCCATGAACTGACTTACTTTGGTGCTACTGTTCACCACTATGCTTATACATCAGGGAATTATGTAGGAAACACAACATGCTCATATCACAAAACCAGGCACAATAGAAGATATACTGAAAAAATTTCACATTACTTCCTATAAGAATCGTAATGTTCTTAATTGTAGTCTCTGTCATTGATCGCTGCCACTCGATCTCGAACAACATAGAAAACTACCACTGCCACTGGAAGCTTTCCTTGACTAAGTCGTTTTGGGTGCATAATGGGAATGGAACATTGGTATGTATTCCCCCCCACAATGTGAAATTCCACTCATATAGATACTGAGAAGAAAAATGCATCGAAGAACATACTCCTGAATGGATCTTGCTAGTTAGGTCTTGCTGCACATGGTCACTAATGCTAGTGAACGTATTCTTCTAGCTGACCATCTTCCAACAAAGTACGGCAGTCAGAGGACCAAGTCAGTCAGAGGATCACTGAAAATCATCTGCACTCCAACACAACTCTCTTTCCAACATCCATCAAATACCACACAAAACAGGAACACTGCAAACTGAAGCACACTGAAGTTGAAATGGAAACCACACTGAAGAATCATATACTCACACTGCACACCTGTGCCACCAAATCATTCTGTGTGGCCCCGTCATTGGTGACTGACGAGAGGTCACTATTTGACCTCCATTCTCCTGGATGCCTCCATTCCTCCATTAATCATGCTGCTTAGCTCAGCTAGATTTGAATTCGAGGCTCAATTCATATCACCTAAATCGAACATCGGATTCCACCAAAAATGCATTCGTAAGGCAAAAAAAAAATTATTTTTATTTTTACACTCTAAACATGAAGTCACTAAATTGACAAAGACTTGCTCCTTATAAACCTTTTTGAACATAGAACATTGTACTACTTGAATCTTTTTGACGAATGATACCTAATAATCTAACTGATTGGATATACACATTGATCTATAGTCATACAACGCAATTAGCGGACAATTAAATTCTTTTACCTTGAAAACGTTTGCATCTTTTAAATACGGAAGGTGGTTTATCAACATCTTTGATGACTTAGAAAAGTTGGGCAATAGAACTTATTTAAATCTAACACAATGTGAAACTATAGACTTCTTTTGAATGATCAACTCGGTTAAAGTTAAAAACTTTATGAATCGACAACTCCAACCTAAGACTTAAACATGAGGACAATTTCCTTTTTAAATTCACTCTTTTATATTGGACTTGGATTACACTTTGATGGACAGATTAGTATTGTATTTATTGATTCATGAACGACTTGAGTATCAGATTAGAAAACAGCCAAAGACTCATGAGATACAAGTAAACTTTAGAATGGGGACCATATGAAACCATCTGAACCTATATCTTTACTTACCAAGGATCTGCCTTGACTGACCAGTGAACATGCATTCAAAGCAATGTATTGCAGACAACATATTGGGCACATAACAATGATTGTAGCTTCCATCGGCCACCATACTTTGCTATGCAGATTTTTAAGACCATGATTTGACAGCTGCAAGCAGACATGTGTAAACAACACTTGCATAGTTATAGCCTTGACGTTTTAAAGTCTGCGCACGTTGGGATACACTTGATGCTTCCTTGATCTCAGATCTAAATATTGTCAACAACCATGTAGATTGAATATCAGTTGAAAAAGTCGCTAAGATTGGTCAACAAACCTTAATTTACACTTATGCCTTTGATGTGAATAATTTGTAGCCTGCTTTTATTAGACTGGGAAAATCAACTCATACATGACCATCGACATGAACAATTTGGGGTCATTTTGCCAAGTGAAGCAGATCACATGGAGTCGTGGGGATTAGTCTGACTCTCTTCTAGGTGAGATCTGATCAGGCCAAATCTTGGACATTTTCCTTGGTAGCCAGTCGTTAGCAAATGATCAGGCATAGTTGGCCAAGGTACCAATAAAAACATTTTGTTGACTTCCAACTCAGTAATTTGGATGAGGGCACTTAGAAAGTTGCAGATAAATGATGACAATGAAAATCATGTTAAGACAGACCCTACGATAAATTAAAGTGGAAAGGCGATTAGACACTCGACTTCCTTAACAAAATGCAATGCAGTAGATGGACTGACATAATGAAAAATGAATTACATGATCGAACCTTAGCGACTCCAAGAAAATTGCTTTACAGAGAATCAAACTTACACTAAAATTAATGGCAATTCTTTGATGAAATTATGTAGTCTCATGATGCCAGGGAAATATGGCAGTGCCCCATTACCTATGGATTCAATAACTACCCATTCACAGTGCTCAAAAATGTTCTGGCTCTGATACCAAATGAAAGCTCTGAAACAGATTTACACAAGGGAATTACTGTCACAAAATATGGATTCGATATATTATTTCTGTATAAATTACAATGTATGGAGTGCTATTAAATAGCCATGTAAATAGGAAAACCAACTTCCTATAAAGTAGGAAGTATAAACAATGTACAACCCGTATTAATATATTGTTACAAATTTGTTATAACAATATACCTCAAATGACTAACCAATTATAATAAACCAGGTGAATGCCAAAATGTCCTATGGCAACCGTAGTCATTAGACCGACCTTGCTCAAATAAATGTGATCAGACCACAAATTAGTCGACCTAGCACATTTTAGATGCCTGAAAATTTTACAGACATGGGGTGCCTCGATGCAAATTTTTAACAATGCAACCCTAGGTCACCTCTCAGTATTCTTCTCATTTTAGGGGACAATCTGAGCTGCGAAAAAATGTATCAATGTACACCTGAGAATACTATTGTAAAAGGTGCCCAGAATTTCATAGACAAATGATGACTTAACTAGACAAATAATAGTAACGACTGAATTCATCTTCTGACAACAAGACCCAGGGATGGGTCACTAGTGAATTATTTTTATTATGCAAGTTACATTTTCTGTCATGTCATAGTTGGCGGCATAAATGTAATAGTAAGTACTAATGATTTCTCTAGATTTCATTTTCCCTACTGATAAAGGTAAGCAATATCTCGGTAACATAATTTAGATAGAGATAATACACTGAGAGAATTGCAGAAGTCTATGCCATAGTAAAATGAGCAGCAACGTATAGTGAGTGGACAATGTGCCAATTGCAAGTGGTGTACTACATTAATTTTTTGTGAAATCACACAGGATCTCATCCTTGTGATAGTTAATGGTATTTGCAATTTCATGAGACAAAAATCCTAGAACTTGGATGACGAAGTGCAGAAATTTAAAAGTCGAGGTTACTGATCATTTGTTGATAATTATTTGAGGTTCTCCCCTTAAACTAGATGATTGAGGTGTGACCTTAGGTGTGATTTGAGTCCCAAACCGAGATGTGTTTGTAGGGATTTATGGAAGGAAATAGGGTGAAAAGCCTTGAGATAGTTGGGTATCCTCCCAGGTGATTAGGGAGAAAAGTGTGATATTAATTGGATAATCCATTAAAGCACACCTCAATATCTGGCGGTGAACTTGGAAGCACATCGGTAGACTCATAAATTCTGAAGGTTTTCTGATGCAAATGAATTTGTTCATCGTTGTGTACCCTATGGAGATCGTGGTATAGGAAAAAATCTCTTGCATCTCCCACTCCAAAATCGGATGTACCATTGATCACCATGTGACTACCAATTGGGTCATACCTGGTAGCAACATGGAAAACATATGATGGCTTTCAAATGTGAGGGTATGCTGAAAAGCAAGCACAATAATTTGAGCGGGCTTTAAAGTTTATGTGTTGTCACTTGGAAGGAAAGCACAAAATCGTTAGAAGTGGGCTTCCATGTTAAGGATCAAGGATAAAATGGAGCACAACCATATTTTAAGATGAACCATGGTTTCCTTCAGTTAGGACATTTGATGGCCACAAAGCGAAGGATATCTCGAGATCTCCCTCATAGAAACTAGATTACAAGTAAGGTCATTATGGGTGACACCAATTGCTCATGAAGAAAAGGCATTCGGCCTAATAATAGCGAGGATAAGTCAAATCCTCTTAAAATGTGTTATTGATCTGTTTGGTTGACTGAGGAATAAAGTGATTCACCAAGATCTCAGGTCCTTGGGTACAAAACAATGGAAATTGGTGAATAATCTGCAATGGAAATAATTTATCTAATGCCTATGTTGTTGACCTCCAAAGCTTGATCTCATTTGTAGGTGTGAATTTTTTATGAAAATCTTGAGATGAGAAGAAATTATATGATATTGTTGCGCCCAGATCTAGGTTGTCGATTAGTGAGGAATTGGTGCTAGGAAATGAGTCTGTAAGCCCATTGAGATTCCATAAAAACCCCTCTAGTTTGGACGTGCCTAAATATTACATTTTTCTAATGGTTATGTTGTGATTTTTTGAAAAACTTAATGGGCAAGATCCCAGAGACAGTTGACAATGACTTAACGTGAGTCAGGGGAAGTTCCTAAGTCGAAAATTCACAAATGATATGCCAAAATTGTTTCACGTTTGACTCAATCAGGAATTAGAAAAAGTCTGAGAACATGATGGTGATTTTAAATTATGAGATGTGATAGGTGGTTGTAATACACTTGGTTTTGCCTATGAGACACTTTGTAGTTTGGAGAGATTATTGTCCTTGTCCATATTTTGTATGAGCAAATCAGAGGAGATGTCAAAATGCAGAGTAAAAATGCTCAATATATGATAGCTCAAATGGATTGCGTGTCCATTATCAATGGGTATAAGGGACATTTCCAAATTGACTGATAGTCAAGTTGATTTACTGAAGTTCATGTCGACACTAAAATTTTCCTCCATAATTTCTATTTCATTAATGTATGTATTAGGAATAGGATGTTGTTAAGTATAATTAGTAGTAGCGTCTGATAGAAGATAACGGCGCCGTCAGTACGGTGTCGCCAATAATGTGGAGTACGGTAACAGTCAAAGTACAATAGGAATGTTGTAAAAAGTAAATATTTGTCGTAAGTGGTCCGGTAATGTTAAAATGTCAAAGTTTGGGTAATTAGAGAAGTAGGGTCTACATGATTAGGAATTAGAAATATTATATTGGTAATAAGGACAAGGAGTGAGGTCATAAATATTTTGTGTATTTTATTTGTAAAAAGTCTAAAAATGTGGAACCCATGTAAAATGATAAGGTTTATCTTATCTTAAGAGATAAGCTTACATGTACAGATAAGAGTTAAGGTATGGAATATGATTCGTCAGAGTGGATTTCTTATCCTATCTTAGAGATAGGATGGATAAGCCTGGAAGTTCTATAAATAGAGAGGCCACCCCCCTCATTTAGCATAGAAAGAAGTAGTGAGAAATATTGTAGGAAGTGTGCAAAGGAAGCCATCAGTTAAAGGTGTGTTGAAGAAGCCATCAAGAGGTGTAATTGTAAAGTTTCTCCCATAGTCTTGTTGAAGTACCTCATGGGTGAGATTGTAACAATTTCATGTTAATATTATAATTTACTTTGATATTTCAGATTTGTCATCATTCCGTCTTATCATAGTCGATGGTATTCTTGTGTTCGGTTGTTGTTTTGTTTCCAGATTACATCCACCAAACTAAAGGCTGTGCATTAGTAAATAATCATAGCACGAGGAGTTCCCGGTGAAGAATTATCATAGTGCCGGATTGGTGATGACATTTTGGTTCCGTTGCCGGGACCATTCCTCGTTGGTGGATTTTCTGGAGAGATATTCCCACTTAGTCAAAAATCAATTAGAGGGTAACCTTGTTTTTACTGTGCATAGTAGTTACCATGGTAAAGTCATTTTTACCATGAATAGTAGTTACCATGATAAAGTCATTTTTGCTGTGAATAGTATTTATCACAGTAAAGTCACTTTTTACCGTGAATAGTATTTACCGCAGTAACTTCACTTTTTACCGTGAATAGTGTTTACCACAGTAAAATCAGTTTTTACCGCAGTAAGTCAAGTTTTACCATAGTTTACCGTGGTCATTTCTATAGTAATTCCAATTATTTGTGCACATAAGTCTTGTTGATTGTACTTGTGGGTTGGTATTTCACGGTGGTTACTTTTGAAAATGGGAAAGATTCCTGTTTTTTCAGCTCAATCTAATGAAGATGCTTCTTCTTTCATTCAAGAGTTTAAGCGATCTTGTATTTGTAATGGCCTTATAAGAAGGGAACAATGGACTGAATTTTTTCCTACCTTTTTGGATGGTTCAGCACTTAGGTGGTTTGAAACACTAGGTGATAATGTGAAAAATTCATGGGATTTATTAACTGAAAGTTTTCTTGAAGAATTTGGTGAACAACAGAAATATGCAGATCTCATGATCGAGATCACAAAGCTATCCCAAGGAGAGAAGGAGAAGATAAGGGATTATCATGCTCGTGTTCTAGAGCTAAGGAGGAAGCTCGATGCCCAGATCCGGAAGGAAGGATTAGCGGATGGGTTGATGAATGGCGTGGATAATCTCCTCTGTAAGCACTTCATTCTTGGGATGAAGCCAGAGATCAGACAACGAGTGAAGTATGACCACCCAGCTACCATTGAACAAGCAAAGGAGATTGCAAGAAGGCAAGAAGAAAGCATGGAAGAGGAGCCCAAAGAAATTGTTGTTAAAGTAGAGCCTACACCAGCACCTTTGGTCCAGAATCCACAACCACTCCCGGTGAGCACAAATATTTCTCCTAGTACATCTACTGAGTATGAAGATCTGCTTAGGAAGATGGGCCAGTTAACTATTAATCTTCTTCAAGGAAAGGAATTTAGTTCTCAGGGAGGAGATAGAGGTCCAAAAAGAAATATTTCTGAAGTTGTTTGTTATGGTTGTTATAAAAAGGGTCATTATAAGTATAATTGTCCAGATAGAGCTTCTACATCTGGTACAAGAGATAATGATAAAGGAAAAGCACCTGTGAATTCTCTTGATGTAGTAGATAAGAGTAGAAATAATGAAGTAGATGTGTTTGTAACAAAAAGAAAGAAAGAAAAAGATAATCAAGATGGAACTGATCCTAAGAAGATGAAAGGAGAAACTAGTAAGAAACATAGGAGAAGAAAGTTGGGTGTGCAGGATTTTCTGATTTCACAGGGGCAAGGACCATACTCCATCTTGGAAGATCTGTCCAAAAGGCCTGCAAATATTACATATGGTCAACTCTTGGCTATGTCTTCTGAGAAGAGGCGGGAGTTGCGAGGTGGACTCAATGCTCGAAGAAGGAAGGAGGTTGAGGTCCCTGTTTTGGAGGCAGAGGCAGATCCCTATGCTCCACAAGCTGAGGTATTATGTAATGGTATTTCAATTCATGATGTCTTAGTTGATGGAGGTGCTGCAGTTAATGTAATGACCGAGTCTGTAATGAATATGTTGGGTTTAAAAATTGATCGCCCTTCAACACTTATGTTAAGGTCATTAAATAAGGGAAAAACTAAACCAGAAGGTGTAGTTTCAAATGTGGCAATATCTGTTATGGGTGTTGTATGTGTGGTAGACTTTCAGGTGATGAAAAATGGTACTGTTGCGTACCCAATGCTGCTGGGAAGACCATGGCTAAGGAGAGTTCATGCAAGAAACTACTGGAATGAAGGTTTCATGACACTTGGACGTGGTAGAGAGAGGGTGAAGATAAACGTGATCCCTCGACATCATAAAGCAGAACCTGTGGATTCAAGTGATGAAACTGATGATTGGACATCCTCTGATTACTCTAGTACCAGTGAAGTGGACACTGAAGATGAAGAAAGTGAGGTTGATGTTTCAGTCATGGATATTCTTCCAGTCACACCAACCCAGGACCCCATAAAATTATCTGAAGAAGAAGTTGATGATCGTCTCCAACAAATAAAGATTGGTGATGCTGTGATGGAGAGTGAGAAGGAATCCTACCTCCAGCTCTTTCGAAGGTACATACACCTATTCACTTTTGATTACAAGGAACTCCGTCAAGTAAGTTGGGTAGAACATTGTATTGAGCTGGTAGATGGTGCTAAGCCCATAAAGCAAATGCCATATAGAATGAATCCTAATTTTTCCAAGACTGTAAAAGAAGAAATAGATAAGTTGCTTGATGCAGGATTCATATTTGCTGTGGAGAATTCAGAATGGGTTTCTCCCATTGTGATCTCAATAAAAAAGAATGGGAAGCTACGCATTTGTGTTGATTACAGGAAGCTCAATAAGGCAACAAAGAAGGATCATTACCCTCTTCCATTTTCAGATCAGATCTTGGACGAAGTAGCTGGCCAGGAGTGCTATAGTTTTGCTGATGGATATAGCGGCTACAACCAAGTTCGTATAGCAGAGAAAGATCAGCTGAAGACCACGTTCACCACTCCTTGGGGAACGTTTGCTTATAGAGTTATGCCTTTTGGGTTGTGTAATGCTCCAGCAACATTCCAGCGTTTGATGAATAGGGTGTTCGAACCCTACATTGGGACCTTCATCAGAGTATTTCTGGATGATTTTTGCATCTATGGGAGCAAGTTGGACCACCTGCACCAGATGGAGACAACATTTCAAAGGTTAGATGAAGCACAAGCCTCACTAAACCCTACAAAGTGTGTCTTTGGATGTTCTAAAGGTGTTTTGTTAGGGCATGTTGTATCCAGAGATGGTATTGGTACTGATCCTGATAAAGTTTCAAAAATCAAAGATTTACCATTTCCTATGAATAGAAGTAAGTTGAGATCATTTTTAGGCCATGTGGGTTACTATAGAAGGTTCATCAAGAATTTCTCAAAGATTGCACAGCCACTAACCCAGTTCTTGAAGAAGGATGTTACTTATGAACCAGGAAATAAGGCGCATGAAGCTTTTGGACAACTGAAGGAAGCCCTGGTGTCTTCACCTGTTTTGAAGAATCCAGATTGGAGCAAGCCATTCATTGTGTACACTGATGCCTCAGATGCAGCACTAGGAAGTACTTTGAGCCAAAAGGATGAAAATGGGAATGAACATCCAATTTACTTTGGGAGCAGACAAATGAGCAGTGCTGAGGTAAACTATACTGTAACTGAAAAAGAGGCTCTGGCTATCATTTTTGCTGTAAAGAAGTTTAGAAATTACTTGCTAGGGCAGAAATTTATAGTTGTAACAGATCATCAGGCTCTGAAATATATTGTCAATAAGCCTAACCCATCAGGGAGGATAGCAAGATGGATAATTTTGCTACAAGAATTTGAATTTGATATTATAGATAGGCCAGGAAAGAAGCATGTCAATGCAGATGCACTCTCTCGAGCCTATGATGGTTTAGGATCATCTTGTGATGATGATGATTTTCCCGATGCAGCATTGTTCTCCCTTGACACAATCCCTAGTGAATACATAGATATTTGGAATTATCTGAATGAATTCAAGTTTCCTGATGGTGCCAATGCAAAGACTAAGAGAAAGATTACTCAAGCCAGTCGTCCATATTCTATTCTGCATGGAGCATTATTTCGAATAGGACCTGATGGACAGTACAAGAGGGCAGTTGGACGTGATCAAGGAAAGGAGCTGCTAGAAGAATTCCACAATGGTACATGTGGAGGGCACTTCTCTGGACAACTTACAGCAAGAAGGATCTTGGATGCAGGTTATCACTGGCCCACTCTTTTTAAAGATTGTTATAATTATTGTAAGACATGTGATATTTGTCAAACACATGGTAACCGTAAGACTTCATCAGCTCCATTATGTCCTATTCTTCCACTTGGTCCCTTTGAAAAGTGGGGAATAGACATTGTAGGTCCACTTCCAACTACATCACGCCAAAATAAGTATATTGTAGTTGCCACAGATTATTTAACCAAGTGGGTTGAAGCTAGGCCATTGAAAACAGCTTCCATGGATGAAGTGGCAAGGTTCATATATGAACGCATTGTCACCAGATTTGGTTGTCCATTAGAAATTGTAACAGATCAAGGAAGCCACTTCATTAATGAGGTGGTAGAAGCCCTAGTCAATAAGTTTTCTATTAAGCACAGGAAGGCAACAACATACAAGCCAAGCACAAATGGACAGGTGGAACGAACAAATTTTGTGCTGTGTCAAATTCTAGCAAAAGATGCAGCCTTGCAGGTACATAAATGGGATAAAAGGATTCATGCAGCATTGTGGGCATATAGGGCAACATCAAAGTCAGCAACAGGATACTCCCCATTTCAGTTGGCCTATGGCATTGATCCAGTTCTTCCTATTGAGTTTGATATTCCCACTGTGAGAGTTATGAAAAATGAAAGGATGGATGAAAGTGATTCAGTAAAAGAAAGGTTGGTACATCTTCATTTGCTAGAGGAAATGAGGGAAATAGCAAAGGATACAAGCCATAAGAAGAAAATGAAGCAGAAGGAATACTTTGATCAAAAGATCCGGTGGTCTCCATTTCATGTGAATGACTTGGTCCTAGTATATGATTCCAGATACAAAAAAAGAAGACAGAGAAAATTTCTTCCAAAATGGATGGGGCCCTACAAAATAGCAGCTGTGCATGAAAATGGTACGTACCGACTGGAGGAATTGGATGGCACTCCCATTACGAAATGGGTCAACCACGACAAGTTGAAGATTTTCCAAGCACCAGAATAGTCTACTCCGAGGACGGAGTAGAAGCTAGGAAGGGGGAAGATGTCGACACTAAAATTTTCCTCCATAATTTCTATTTCATTAATGTATGTATTAGGAATAGGATGTTGTTAAGTATAATTAGTAGTAGCGTCTGATAGAAGATAACGGCACCGTCAGTACGGTGTCGCCAATAATGTGGAGTACGGTAACAGTCAAAGTACAATAGGAATGTTGTAAAAAGTAAATATTTGTCGTAAGTGGTCCGGTAATGTTAAAATGTCAAAGTTTGGGTAATTAGAGAAGTAGGGTCTACATGATTAGGAATTAGAAATATTATATTGGTAATAAGGACAAGGAGTGAGGTCATAAATATTTTGTGTATTTTATTTGTAAAAAGTCTAAAAATGTGGAACCCATGTAAAATGATAAGGTTTATCTTATCTTAAGAGATAAGCTTACATGTACAGATAAGAGTTAAGGTATGGAATATGATTCGTCAGAGTGGATTTCTTATCCTATCTTAGAGATAGGATGGATAAGCCTGGAAGTTCTATAAATAGAGAGGCCACCCCCCTCATTTAGCATAGAAAGAAGTAGTGAGAAATATTGTAGGAAGTGTGCAAAGGAAGCCATCAGTTAAAGGTGTGTTGAAGAAGCCATCAAGAGGTGTAATTGTAAAGTTTCTCCCATAGTCTTGTTGAAGTACCTCATGGGTGAGATTGTAACAATTTCATGTTAATATTATAATTTACTTTGATATTTCAGATTTTTCATCATTCCGTCTTATCATAGTCGATGGTATTCTTGTGTTCGGTTGTTGTTTTGTTTCCAGATTACATCCACCAAACTAAAGGCTGTGCATTAGTAAATAATCATAGCACGAGGAGTTCCCGGTGAAGAATTATCATAGTGCCGGATTGGTGGGAGAATGCCTATCTATTTGAGTCAGTGGCCATAGAAACAGTGACATGTATTGTGCTACTAAACGAGAGGGAGGAGGCACGTTGGGAGACTCACCGAGCTTGAGATGTGATAGGTTGTGGTCCCTTGGACCAAGATGTGTTTGTACGATATATGGATTTACAGCATCAATTTTTGGAGTAGGCTACAGATATTAATTTATTACGGAGGCAGGTTGAATGGTATGGGGACCGCAAACAACAGTGTCGTATCGGTGAAGAGGAATCTAGTTCTAGGGCTCTTTCAATACCTAAGAGTGATAGTGATGATGACGTTTGATGTATGTTATTAATTATATATGATGTGAGGCATGTGCGTTTTCCCCCCTCCAGTGATGAAGACCATGTTATTCTATGATGATTAAAATCTCTATATATGTATGGACACATGTTATTTCTATATGAGGAACTTATTTTGTTATCTATTAATGTCATAATGTGATTGGTGATGTATGATTCTATGGTTATTGTCCTAGCATATGAAATTTATTGTATAGTGTTCGTGTTTGATTATTGTAGATGCATATTATAATGTTGGTAATGGTAGACAAAATATGTATGGTGAATGATGATAATAGATAATAAAGGTAATGTGATTGATGAAATGTGTATTAAATGCAATATGTATGGTGTAGTTAGTATAATGATAATAGTAGAATATATGAAAATAGAAAGAAATGTATGATGGTAAAATGAAAGTGTGGTAATGAATGTGTGAAAAATAAATATAGTCGCAATATGTTTGTATCATGAAAGTAGGAGGGGGGCGAAGGTTAATGATGCCTCCCCAGTGTGTGAATAAATAGGCTCATGTTATAAAGACCCCTCCGCAGTCAATTATGAGTTGCGTAAGCAAGAGTGTATCATCGAGAAATGATTTAGTTTGCTATATGAAATAACAAAGCACATGATGAAATGTTCTTAAAACTTATCCCTCAACAGTCGTGTATGAACCGTAAGAACATAAGTGTGTCATCAGGGGCTAAGGTGATAACATTCACCTATGAAATAGAAGGATAGTGTGAATCAGTAAAAGTATGTGAAATGGATGAAGCATGAGTGTATGAACCAAACTGAACGTCATATGGAGTTAGCATGAGATATGCAGAGGGTTGCGGGAGCCCATGTGATGCAGAAACATAAAGAGATGGATAACATGAATGTAGTGGATTCATGGATGTAATGAATGTGTTGGTGGAAGTAGTGGATGAGGTGGAGGCTGTGCATATGATGTTGGTGAGTGAATAATAAATTGATCACATTATGGAGAAGAATCAATTGGGATATGCCTACGCTGACATGGTAAAGGATAGAATGACCGCTCATGAGAGCCAAATGAGATAATACATGTATCCTCTAATTGGTGTAATCTTTCATGTAGGGAGAGAAAATCATTGTCCCTATGGCCATTTAAGTGATGGTAATTACAATAATGTTGGTTAAGATGACGTTACAATCAGTGTGGGGGATGATGTCGGTTGGAGGGTAGACAAATTAATCACTCATTAAGTAACACACATAGCACATCATGTGGTTGAGTGTGATGAGATAAATATAGAGGCTCACGTGACCTAGGAAAAGTGGTGGAAGTAGTAGTTTGTCGCGAGGCCAGAGAAGTATGATTTTGTGGTGGAGTGAATTGATATTGTTTGTATTTTTTTGATGAAATGGTGGAGTTTGTTTTGTATGCTCAACTGGAGGCATGAGTGGAAGACTGGAAGAAGTAATGGTTGAAGAAACATGTGTGGGCTCTATAACATATGATGAGAGAAGATATTTTTATAGGTCAATAAATCTATAACATAGGAGAATGAACGACTCACAAGTATCATATTGTAGTATTTTCTTGAGTGGAGGAATTATCCCACGACAAAAAATGAATTTCTTTTGTAAGTCAATAGGTTGAAATATGAGTTGATGTATGTAAGAATTGAATTGTAATATATAATTTGTGACAAGTTCAAAGGAGGATTGATGTAAAGTAGGTAAGTAGTCATAAGTGACCTTAGGGCCATTATTGATGATGAAATGATGGAGAAAAGCATCATCCATATCATAAAAAGTACTAATAGACCGAGAAGGTAGATGAGTATACCACTGTAATGCCTCGTCAACAAGACTATATCGAAAGGCCTTAAGAAACAATCTATCATTAGAATGAGAGGAAATAAGCATAAGGTAGTGTATAAGATGAGCATTATGATCACCAGTACTATAAAAACATGTGAAAGAGGGCATGTTAAAGTATTTAGGAAAAGAAGAATTATGAATTTTTTAAGGGATGAGATTGCAATGTAAGTAATTTTTGTCGATAGAAGCATAATAGGCCCTACTTTCTAAAGTGAGGGAGTGAACTTGAGATTGGAGCTGACTAACTGCATGCATAAGAGAGATGATATCCTGTGAGGGAATGGTAGAAGATGGTAACAATGTATTAATGGTTGTAGTTTTCCATTGTGAGTGATCATAGGGATGTCAAGAGATGACACAATAGGGTCCAATGCTAAAGGCACATTATTAATAGTTTTCAAGGGATCTATAGTAGATGATGAAGATGGAACATCCATATCAATAGTGTGACTAGCATTGGAAACATCCCTAATAGGTGAGGTGACCGAAGGTGAAACCTCTATAGCCGAGGATGGACTAGGAGCCATAGATAATATGGGAATAAGGGAGTAAGAAGTGATAGATGGTGGTGACTCATGCACAATGGTAGATTTAGTCTTAGGAAAAAGGTAACAATTGGGTCAGAGAGTCACACCCAACAATATAGAAATAAGGAGACATGTGACTATCTTCTGGCGCATTAGTAGTAGATGAAGTATTAGGAACAAACATATCACTAAAATGACTATCAATAGGATCGTCAATATAATATAAAGGAGAATATGAGCTAGAATGAGATGTGGTGAGGGAAGCAATGTCAGAAGTGGGAGGAGAAGTAGAAGGAACTACAACAGTAGCCATAGTAGGAGAAGAATCACAATTCATAGGTGACTAAGTATCAATACCAAGAAAATAATCTATGAGCAAATAATCTAAAGTTTTTGGTGAAATATGAAAAAGATGATCAAAAGTGACTATATAGCATGGTTTACAACGATTTAATGTTATAGGATCCTCAACAATGCTAATGAATATAAGAGAATATGAAAAAACAAGTAGTCACATGTTGTTGGCCATCTAAGAGTTGTTGAGTTTTATTGTTTATGGTAAGTGGAGCGCTATATAGAGCTTTGAGTTCACCTATGGTAACCTCATCATAAATAGGGTTAACACTAAAGTGAGACTTGATGGGTGAATAAGAAGATCAATATTTAGCCATTGAGGTTTGATTGGATCATATGGAAAACTATTCAAAAAGAAGGGTTCACCAAAATTATTAACTAAAATAATGATTTTGAGTTAATCTACGTAGAAACATGAATGGAAATAGCTAATATAAAGTGCAATATAGATGTTAAATATTTTATTTTAGTGTTTAAATGAAATTAATTAATAAAAATGAGGGGATAAGATACTAACCTGAATACAACTTACCTTGTTGTGTACTAGAATTGGACAAACTAATGCATGGACTAGATGTGGAGGAGTTACTCGAGGAACTGTAGAAGTAGATGATCTTGGTTGACTGGGGTACCTGGGAGAGTACTGGGGTGCCCTAGTTTATAATTTGGGAGCTCTAGTCAACAAAAAAGCTCAGGATCTGAATCTGGAAGTGTCACAAGGTCTTCGCAATTTCTTTATTCTTGTCGCATGGTTATCGCAATACCTTTGCTTATGTCACATGTGAATGCAAGAAATATCTACCTGCAAAACCCCATTCAAAGCATCAAATCCTAAAAAAAAAATATGTAAATAGGGGTCAGACTGACCTTAGCTGCAACAATGATGGACTTACAACTAAGCATTGGACTACATTCCAAACCTGATGTAGTTTTGTATGCTCCTATGTGCAATTTTTTTCTTAGGGTGCCTTAGCGCCAATGATGTAGAAGTAGGGGGCAATAACTAGATGTAAAAATGTAAATAGTGGATAGAATAGAATGAATACAACCCTTTCCCCCTATGCTTGTGTGATGTAGATGTAGAAGATTCCCAAATGCAGTCCCTTGCCTTAGTAGATAGCTACCCTTGATAGGTGATAGTATGCCCATAATATATTGGGTATGCTATGTTTATATAGGGATCTCCTCTTCAAATTATAACACTAATGACCTGAAATTCCAACTACTACTAAGGGGAATGAATGGGAAAATAGAAAATACCAACTTCGAACAGATAAATTAGAACCAAGAGTTACGGAAACCAGGGTGCCTAAAATCTTAGACTGGGGTGCTTTGGTGCTACCTGTTGGTTGTAAAATAAGGACTGTAATGAAAGTAACAGTCAGGTGATAGAAGTCCCTCCTCTTTATGAGAGAGGTTCACTTATTTAAAGGTAAAAACATATTTACAAATGTACAACGTTTTAGTTTTAAAGAGGAACTCTGATATCATGCAAGTGTTTTAAATGACCGATTATCAATACAAAAGGAAAGAAGAACTAAGAAGTGGGAAAAGGAAGAGTAGCATTCTCATGAAATATAGATAAAAGAATAATTCCTTATAAATTATGAACTAGGATCATATATAACAAAATCATTTACGTTAAAGCCATAAGATGTTATTTCATAGACACAAAGTTCCAGAGATGACATCCACAAGAATACAAAGCTTCTTGATGTAAAATAGATTAATGATTCAATAATTTTAACAGATAGGAAAGAATGAATAACCACAGATAGAAATAGAAAGAGAAGTCTTCTTGTATTGATAGCTTTTTAACTCTTTTACACTTTCAAAAATAGTCAGAGTTCCAGCCCCTTAGAATGGCATGGAGAGCTCATTATATAGCTTACAAATTAGTTACACTTGGTAACTATTTCTTTTAACTAAAATATTAATTAAGGAAATGCTCAATACAATATCCTTAATTAATTTACAAGGAGCTCAGCACTTAAGAAAATAGAAGGAGGAAAAGAGAAGCCAGATGAAGAAACATTCGATTATGGCTGAGGTGGGCCCACTGATTTGAGGATCCGATATCTGAATTTCTTCAATGCTTTAGCTATCTCCATACCTCATGGGATTTTTGTGTTGGCAGTGGCATGAGACCAAGTGCCTAGACATTTTTCCATATCTTTATCAAACTCGGTATGCTCCAGGTATTCTTTATTTGCCTCAGCAATTACAGATTAAAGGAAGCAAATGTCCTTTATCTTCTCTTTGGTAATTAATTCTTCTTTGAACAAGTCTTCTTTGATAAATGTTTTGAACTGAGCTTTGATCTCTTGAAGAGAGAAAGGAACACCTGAGGTTTCATCATGAAGATGGCAATGAATATCTTTAAAGGTAGAGGAAACACAAGTTTTGAAAGATTCTCCTTTCTGCCACACGTTATTTAATTCACCCAGTGCTTCTTCCAGAACCTTCATTTTCCATTCGACACCAAAAACCCATGCCTTTGACAAGTTATTCTTGGCATCATCAAATACACTATTGACCAACAGGATCTTCTCATCAGCTTGGCCCATAAGGTGAAGATCTGTAATACAACTAGTCCAGAGCTTCAACTCTTTATCCATAACCCTTATTGAGGAAGTGAGTTTCTGTTGTAGATTAATCACCTTCTCGTTGGCCTTGAAGGCTTCCTCAATGAAATTCAAGCCAGCTATAATCATATCATCAACCATGGCTTCCAAATCCTTTCCATAAGTAGAATACTTATGTATATCTTTGATGCTCTGAACTTCATCTTGGCTGAGAATCATGGGGGGCGGAAGAGCAGCCAGTGGGGCAGGATCCAAAACCTTATCTTTGGCCAATAATGACTTGATAAAGTTGGAAAGAACTTGATTCTGTTCTTCCAACTATTCTATAGTTTTCTTTCCCTTCTCTACTCATTCAATAACCTTTGTCACTATTTCTTGAAGGTTATGAACCTCACTCTCAGGAGTGGATTCCCCCATTGGGATTCTAGAAAGCTCTAAATCAGAGACCAAGAGATCCTGCTCTGCCTTATCAACCTTGGGCTTTGTAACCTCTAGGAACTGCTGGCCTTGAGCATCAGTTACTATCCTTGAAGTGGTCTTGGCTCTCTTAGCTGGAGGGGGAGGAGTAGTTCCTAGCAGAGCTGCTACAACATCAAAATTAGGCCCTGTTATCCGAGAGGAAGATTTCCTCTTCTTGTTGTCAACCATGGGTTGCACCCAAGAAAAAGTAGAAGAAGAAGAGGAAGGAACAAGGGGCCCAAGAGCAAGTGAACTCATGGCACTTAGAGTATTGACCACTGTTGCCTCTAGCAAAGAAGTGGAGGGAGTATCAGGAGCTTCCTTTGTAGAGGAGTCTGTGGTACTAGGAGGCTCTGCACTAGACATTTCCTTTTCTTTTTCAACAGTAACTTCAGGAGTTCCTGCAGGATTTGGCACTTCACCATCATCACTCTCACTAAGAACAATAATGTTCTCTGGTCCTGAAGGTAGCTCTGGATGCTCAAGAAGAGGTTCTTCATCAATTGGTTCCTGTTTAACCTCTTTGATCTTCTTTTGATATACTTGAGTAGAAGGAGTAGATGACTCAGGCTCTTTCATTGAGGAAGAATGAGGGGTTTGCTCAAGAACCTCGGTACTAGTTGTATGTGCTTCCTTCCCTAGTGTAGAGGTGTCTCTGGAAGAAGATCCACCCTGATTCTTCTTGAACTCATGAACCTTCCTGTCAAACCAAACTTTAGTTCTTACAAGAACAGGGGCCATAATCTCAACCAAATCATCTCTCTCTTTTTTGTACCAATCTAGATCCTCCAAAGGAGTGTGTTTGATTGTTGTCTCATATTCAAAGGACTGTAAGTCCTCATCATCCTCCTTAAGTCCTTCAGGAACTTGGTAAAGATTGAGATCTCTGATGTGTTGTAGAGAGAGTCTGCCATAGTGCCTCCGTCTGGCTTCAAAATCATCTGCACAATCAGCCCAGTAATCCTCAGTATCTGGCTTGTGATGATAGTTTATCCTGAGGTTCTGATCAATAAATTTCTTCAGATCAAAGCAAGTTCTGGGTCTGAAGAAATGAACAGTGATAGAAGTAATAGCCCTTTCTACATTTTGGGCATCCAAAGTTGTTTTACATGTATAGTTTCCCAAAGAGATAGGGAAATGCAGGCCAGTTGATCTTCTTGTCTCTGCATGTCCTATGTAGCTTATCAAGCTACCTGCATACTTCAACCAGGGCCATTTTATCACTGCAGAACATAGGGAGCTTGAGGGGTGTGCTTTCATAGCCAGCCAACCTGATGTATGAAAACCTCCTGAATTGGATGAAGAAAGCCCCATACTTGGCTATCAAGTTCATAGCTTCATCAAAAAATCTCTTAGTAGTGTTTCCCTCTAAGAGTCTTACAATATACATGGTGAAAGCATCATTGACTCTTCTGAAATTGTGATTGCTAGCTTCAAGGGTAAACTGAGGGCAGTATGCATAAATAGGCTCATTCTTCTGGCCCTCTATGTAGGTGAAACCAAACCACTTCCGGGATGTAGCTAGGGTATACATGAGATAAGAAGTCATATAGAACTTCTTAGTCTATTGAACACTAGACAACTGCTCAGTCAAATTCATGCAAACAATTTCGGCCCAATTAATGTTCTGCTTGCCCTCGCAGATGATGTTTATGAAGGGGCACATCCAGAAGTGAAACTCATTGGTGGAAGGAAACCCCATGATACGGGTGAGAAAAATAATAAAGTCAGACAACTCCTCATTAAAATCAACCCTGAATAATGCCTTGGAGAGTCGGGATGCTCCCTTCTTAGGGTTCTTTAACCATGATTTTGCTATACGTGCCTTGTATTTGTCACTGTCTTGGTCAAACAGGGTTTGAGCTTGGGCACGAGTGAGAATTATGGAATCCTTAGTCTCTGGAATGCGTAGGGCAGCAGCAATGGTGGCAGCATCTAGTTTCACAATTAATTCCCCATGCACATTGGTGAGTTCCTTAGTATCCGGGTTAAAATGGGCTCCGCAGGAAAGCACCATGTCCGCACACTGTACAGAGATAGGAAAACCAGCCATGTATGCAAGTCCACTGTCACTGATCATTTGTGCCATGGGAGTAGGATTAGAGCATGTTAATCTACCCCAAAAATCCCTAAAATCTAAGTGCCAAACCTCACTGTCTCTGATATCAGGTACAGAGGTCTCAAGAGGTGACACATGTTCTTGACCCTGAAACTTGATCTTCATTTTTGTAATGCACAGGGGAAAATCCTTTCAAGATCAAAATCACGATGAGAATGTAAGGGATATAGGGGCACGAGAAAATGACTTTAATGGCAAGGATTCGAGCAAGAGATGGCAAGCGAGCAATGTGACAAATGCGTAGGAGATAGTCCAATTAAATAGCCATTTAGGAGAGAGAAGGTCATTAAATGTGCATTAAATTCACCTCACACTGACTCAAAAAGATGAAAAGTGGGAAAAGTAGAGAAAACTGGCTCGGATGTTCTTTGGTACATTTGGGACATGAGGGACACGAAGACGCGATCCAGCCAATGTGGGCGATGCGAGAAATGCAGGCCAAATGAGCATGGGTGGTCTAGGAACTTAGATATGTGAAGGATGTGAGGGACGCCAAGGATGTGACTCAGCCGATGCGCGTGATGTGGGGAAAAGTGGGAACAGAAAGCCCAGATGCATTTGGGATAGATGGGACAAAAGTACGTGAAGTACCCGATGCGGGTGATGCAGACGATCGGGTAAAAGGAAGTCCAGGTGAACTTGGGACAAATGGGCCAAAAAGTTTTGAAAAAGCTGACAGTTAAGAATTTGCGGGGAAAGCAACCGATCGGCGAACAGAAGGCCCAGAGGTACTTGGGACATGAGGGACAAAAATGTCTGACAGACCCGCAAGTCACCAAAAAGACTCCAAAAAATGTAATTTTCACCATCTCTTCAAGTTTTCTCTTCACTAGAACATTACTAAAGGTGCCAACTCAAAATTTTCAAAATTTTGACTTTCAAAAGAGGGGAAATTTTGAGAGGACAACAACTGGCTCTTTCTGGGGATGACTTGACTAGATCAAAAGAACGAGGCAAGACAAGAACTCAAGAAAAACTTAGGGGAAGAAGACCAGTGCCTTATCCATTGGGCAAAAGAGTCAAGGGAAAACCAATACAGAAGACAACACACAAGAAACTAGGAAAGGAAAACAACAAAGGCAAGGGAAAGCAAACACACCCTATACATAATATACATAGGACTTCCTTTTCACCTAGGACTTGAACAATTTCAGGTACTACCCACTATAAGGAAGTGGGAGAGAGGATCCATCCATGTAATCAAGATAGAAAGAATTTTCACCAGCAAAGTGCCTGATTCTAAAAGGACCAAGCCAAAGAGAATCAAACTTACCATGGCTTCCTCGAGGTTCATGTCTTTTATCCCACAACAAAACAATGTCTCCAAATTTGAAATCTCTAGATCTAGTTTTCTTGTCAAACAAATATTTCACCTTCTCTTGATAAGCAGATATTCTATCAAAAACCTGCATCCTGTCTTCATTCAACTTTTGTAGATACATGATCCTTTTATCTAAAGAATCACTGAAACTAGTGTCTTCAATGGCCTTCATCAAATACAAAGCTGGTAGCTCCACTGTCACCAGTAGTTGGGCTTCCACACCATACACCACTTGAAAAGGGGACATCCCAATTGCTCTTTTAGGTGTAATCATGTCTGCCCAGAGAGCATCATAGAGCTTCTTGTGCCAGTTCCTCTGAGACTCATTAACAAGCTTTCTCACTATGGTCACCAAATTTTTGTTTGTTGATTCTGCTTGACCATTACCTTGGGGATAGTAATCTAAGGAATGAGCAAGGGAAATACCATATCCATAACAGAAATCCATCATTTCAGTAGAAGAAAAATTTGAAGCATTATCAGTCACAATCTTGTTGGGTACTCCAAACCTTATCAGGATGTTCTCTTTGATGAAATTACATACTACCTCTGAAGTGGTACTTTTAACTGGGATAGCTTCCACCCACTTAGTGAAATAATCTGTGGCAGTCAACACATGAGTATGCCCTACACTTGAAGATGGGTTGAGTGTTCCAATAAAATCCAAACCCCACTGTTGAAAGGGTTCTTCAATCACAACTGGTTTAAGTGGCAAAGCGGCTAACTTTGGTCTTCCCACAAAAGTTTGACAAGCTTCACATTTATCAACCCATTTTGATGCATCCTTAAACAAAGTAGGCCAATAGTACCCTGCACACAGAATTTTTTGGGTAGTAATAGCAGATGAGAAATGACCCCCACAGGCTTGGTCATGGAAGGCTGAGAAAAGCTTCTTTTGTTGCTCTTTTTCAACACATTTCAAAAATCTTCCATCTACTCCATGTTTAAACAAAGCATTTTCCCACAACACATATTGTGTTGATCTTAGCTTGATAGCTCTCTTCTCCTTAGTAGTTAAGTGAGATGGACACTCACCATAGGTGAGGAAGTGGGAAATGTCAGCATACCATTCATCCGTTGAGCTGAGAAACAAAACAATAGGAACATCATCCTCATTCTTAGGCAACCCATGACCAGCTCCTTCAGCGATGAGTTCACATAGGCCTTTACCCCAGACTAGTTTAGTTGGTCTGATGTCAATATCATATTCTTGAACCTTTGCGACCTAGTTTCCTCTCTTAGTTCCAAATTCTTGTTGTGTAAGAATGGACTTAATGGTTGTATCGGGCACAAGTATCACTGAGTGAGAGTTAAGAATATAAAATCGAAACTTTTTAACAGCTTTAACCACTGCAAAAGCATGTTTCTCCATCATAGTATACTTTAGCTCATGATTTTTAAGAATATAGCTCATGAATGCAATTGGGAGCTCATGGTCTTCAGAGTCTTTCTGGGTTAACACAATGGCTAGGGTACTTTCTGTGGCATAGCAATAGATAATAAAGTCCTTGCTAAAATCTGGACATGCTAAGATAGGAGTCCTAGCAATAGCCTTTTTAATGCCTTTGAATGCTTCTTTCCCTTCAGGGGACCAACCAAACATTTGTTTTCCTTTCATCATTTGGGAGATATTCAAAGTTAGCTCTGCAAAATCAGGAATGAATCTTCTCAGGAAGTTGATCTTACCAAAGAAAGAATGCACTCCCTTTTTACTTGTAGGAAGAGGAATCTACTGAATAGCTTGAACTCGTTCAGGATCAATCTTGATTCCTTCCTTGGAGACAACATGTCCCAAAAATTTTCCCTCCATGACACAAAAGATAGACTTCTTGGGATTCAAAGAGACCCCATGTTCTCTGCATTTCAAAAGAACCTTTTCCAGATGCTGAAAATGATCTGCTCTAGTTTTAGAAAATACAGTTAGGTCATCTAGATACACCACGATACATTTTCCTTTCAGGCTTCCAAAGGCCAAGTCCATAGCCCTTTGAAAGGTGGCACTGGCATTAATGAGTCCAAAGGGCATCCTCTTGTAAGCAAAAGTACCCCAAGGAGTGGTAAAGGTAGTCTTGTGCTGATCTGCAGTGTTGACTTCTACTTGATTGTATCCTGAGAAACCGTCAAGCATGGACAACATCTCAGCTCCTGTAACAGCTTGCAACACCTGGTCCATCATGGGTAGGGGGTAGTTGTCCTTCAGAGAAGCCTGATTCAGATTCCTAAAATCAACACATATCCAAATCTCACCATTTTTCTTCCTAAGAGGCACAATGTTAGCAATCCAAGTTGAATGATGAATGGGAAAGATAATCTTGGCCTTCAACAAATTTTGTATCTCCTGAAAAATGGTGTCAGCAATCTTTGGATTGTACTTCCTTTGCTTCTGTTTGAAAGGTTTAATCCCAGGTTTGAGAGGAATGAAATGTTGCATTTCTTTGGGCTGAAAGGCTTTCAGATCATCATAAGAATAAGCAAGTACATCAACGTATCTCTTCAAAATATTTACTACCTTCTTATTTTCCTCTTGTGTGCAACATTTCCCAATGTTCACCATTTTGGGGTCAGTAGAGCCCCCAATGTTAACCTTTTCATATTCAGCAGATTGTTGGGCTCCTCTAGAAGCTTTAGCCTTAACATACCTATCATGTTTATCAAACAATTCCTCCAGACTTACCAGCCCTTTAGGGATCTTGTTACCTTTTAGTTTGATGCACCCATCTTGATCTATCTCCTCTTTGACACCCTCCTCATTGAAGATGCACTTTCTCGAGGAAAATTTTCACTTCCTTCGAAATATAATTGTTCAAAGTTATCCCTGAGTTCCAAGAAAGAGAGAAAATGCTGATCATCATTGAAAACCTGCCAGTTGCTTGCATTATCTGGCACACTTGGTCTATGGATCATTTCAATGGTGAATTTATCCTAAGAGAAATCAGGATGAGGTATGAGCAAAGACCTTGACATGGCTAGGGAATCATCCCTAGTGTTATTTTCCCTTAGGACTTCCTCAATGGAGAAGGCATCAAGAAATTTAATAGAATCCCAAACCAAATTCCTATAATGCTTCAATCTTCTATTCTTTACTTGAAAAAGGTCTCTGACTTGCTTAACAACCAGTTCCGCATCCCCATGAGCCAGAAGATTCTTCACACCTTTCTCTTTTGCCATGTTAAGTCCAAGGATGAGAGCTTCATATTCTACAGTGTTATTGGTATTCTTAAACTGTAGTTTGAATGAGAAAGGATACATCTTCCCTTCAGGAGATACCAATACTACACCAGCTCCAGACCCAACCAAAGAACAAATACTATCAAATTCTATTCCAAATACTATTGGGATCATGGGGCACCACTTTAGGATTTTCCACCTCATCTTGAGACATGATCATGTAGTTACCATGCCCAATATCTTCATAGAGTATTTGTGCCTTGGTATCATCTGTCTTTTGCACAATATATTCATATTGCTTCTCGAGAAGTAGTTTCTTCATCTTTCCATTAATGGGTATAAGGGCATGTGACCAATCCATTTGAATTTATCCTCCCACATCCTTACAGAAGTTCCTACTCAATAACATACCATATGAAGGAGGGATATCAGCTACCAAAATAGTAGCTAAAACTTTATTTTCTGGTAAAGCAGCAAAAGCTACTTGTGCATCCTTAATCCTTCCAGCCAAAGGCACATCCTTACTCTCCATAGAATAGCAAGACCCATAAGTGCGTGTGAGAGTAAGACCCAAAGCATGAGCCACTTTTGCAGGCATGAAATTATCTGACGCTCCTGATTTTATGACACAGTTACTGAGTTTATGGCCAGCTATGAGGAGGGTTACATAGAATGGTTCAATTTTCACATTTGGTGAGGTGACTGCAGCCACAATATCTTATTGGTATGTGGAGGAAGGAGTGGGAAAGATACATTTAGAAGTATTAGGTGAAGTTTTGGAATGATAATTGACAAAGTGGACCATTTTGGTAAAGGCTAATGGATAAGTTTGATAGTACTCAACATCTGAAATTTGGATTTTTGTATTCTTAAGGTGATCAATGATATCAAAAGATCCAGAGGTGGATGGGCTATCATCACTAGGAATCCTAGGCTTATCAAGTTTAGTAGCTGGAGAAAAATTATTTTTAGCAGTAGAATTAGGAAAATAAGAATTAGCAAAACTCACCTTCTACGTGTATGCAATGGGAATAGGAGATCATCTTTTTACAATTACGGGGATAGTCATGGGATGCTCCTTGGACCTCTTAGTGAGTTGCATCACTTTCTCTTTTTTATTTTCTTGTTCCTGAGTCATAACAACATATGAATCACTATTCATTTCTACTACTACTTCATCATAATCATCTCCTTCATCAACACCTTCAGTGGTGAATTAATTAACTCAAGATCCCTCAAGTTCTTCTAGTTCTTCCTCATCCTCTTCTTCAGGTTCTTCAAAATATTCCCTAATTTCTTCATCATCAGGCTCTTTAACCTCACAAGTTACATTAATATGGACCTTGATGGGAGGTCCCTCAATTTCCATCCTAGTCTGAGAGGAGGGAAAATGATTTCTAGGCTAAAAATTCCTCCTTGGAACATTTGTATAAGGAGCATGTTGAGCCAATTGTTTCTTGATGGCAATGAGGTCATTAGCAAGATTTTGTACTAATGGATTCACATTAGCTCTAAGAGTAGAATAAGAGGAAGAAGAAGCTCTAGATTTGGAAGGATATCTTTTCAACTTACCAGACATGATCAAGTCATATTTAACGCTAACAGCTAATATTTGATCCTCATCCAATGTTGCAAAGTTGGCTCTCCTCAATGCATAGCTAACTTGAAGCAGTTGAGCGTTCAGGAAGAAACATTTTTGAATTTGATCTACAGGCTGGGTATCTGGTGGGATTTTTTTAATCAACTTATTGAACTTGGCCACAAATTCTCTCATGGGCTCCTATGATTCTTTCTTTATTTGAGAAATCTGAGCTAGCAAAGTGTGCACATATTTTCATTTTAGGAAAATTTGAAAAGGTGATTTTTTCGGAGCGGGTCGGTGTCCTGTTCGCCTAAAATATACAGTATATTTTTTTGGGGGGTCGGCTTCACCTTCATTTGAAAACATCTCCTATAAAAACCTAGGTGATTCGTCGGGTAGTATACCTCAAGTAGCTTACCAAATTACCAATACCGTGAAGTTTGAACTCGCATACTCTTAAGCACCAGAGATTGTTGTTAGCCTGTTAGGGTTAGTTGTTGACGCACGACAGGGATATAGTTGACGCATGACAAAGAGTTATTACAGAAGTGTGACAAGGAGATATTGCAGATGCGTGAAAAAGGAATAGGTTTGATGCGTGACAGAGAGAGTTGACGTGTGACAGGGCATAGGCAGTTGACGCGTGACAAGGGTAGACACAACAGTAGACCTTGATGCATGACACAGTGACCTTGACAAGTGGACGCCTTGTGACATGTGACAGTGTCAGTTGAGACCCTTGTTGATGTGCAACAGAGTCACTACTTGGTTCTTTTGCTGACGCAGGACTCTCTTCAGAATAATGGAAGGTGCTAGTTCTAAGAATGCGAAGACCCTAAAAGTAACTAAGAAATCTCAGAAATCACTCTTCAAGTATTTTGGAAACTCTGCGGATACATATATTGAAAATACCAACCATATAGATGCCACCACAAAGAATCAGAATACTGACTGTGTGGAAGGTATTATTGAGGTGGACATGCATTCTGCACAGTATCAAAGTCAAACAAATGACACCTACGATAATATGCCAGATCTTGAAGATATTGTTCCTGTTGGGGTGCAACCAGAAGTGCATCAAGATATCACACATACAAATACTCAGCAAAATGGAACACAGAAATCAAATTCAAATTCTGGTCCAAGAAAGAGGAAACCAGGTGATTGTGATATTGCTCAAAATTCTACTAAAAAAAGTAAAACATTGAAAACGAACAAGAATATGTGGACCATTGGCAGGACATACAAGTTTGATTGGGCTGCTAAATTTCCATTTATCGAACCTGTACAATCATCTAATTCTGAAGAGATCCCATCTGAATGTACATGTACAATATGTATGTGGAAATTGGGAAAGCAACAAAAAATGCAAATGAAGCTGGACACTATAGAAAAACATTGTGGAAAATAATATTTGACTGTAACGGGGGCGGATGGCCAGAAAATCAAAACACACAGGTGGAAAACTGAAAAAGAATGCATGCATGTTAGATACGTAGTGGAATATGAGGCAGAGCAGAAAAAACACAGACATCTCTTGGAAAAGGGAGGAACGATCACATCGCATATTGATAAGATGAAACAAACAAATCTACATGCAAAACTCATACAATTCTCTACTCTATTTCACATACTAAAAAAAGGAAGACTGATTTCAGATTTCCTCGATTTCAAAGTTTTGTATCATTATAATGGAATGCTGAACATACCTCAGTCTCATTGGTCTGAAAGTAGTGGATGGGAAATGGAAAAATGCCTTTCGATGATAGAGAAGGAAGATTTGAAAGAGAATGTAAAAAAATCAAAGTTTATCTCTCTTTCAATTGATGAAGTGACAGCAGTCGACAACACTGCATGGGTATGTATCCATGTCTATACTTTAGAAAATCATATAAGGACACCTCATCTGTTGGGTGTTATGAAAATGGTTGAAAACTGCAATGCCAAAAACCTACATAAAATAGTTGTTTCTCATTTGAAAGATATTGCTGGAATGACTGATTATGAAATTGCTACAAAGTTGGTATGCGTTGGAGCAGATGGTGCATCTGTCATGCAGGGTCACCGAACAGGGCTGTGTGTTAGATTACAAACAACAGTGGCCCCATATATGCTACCAATTCACTGTATGGCTCACAGAATGAATTTAGCGTATAAAATGGTAAGCAACCATGAAAATGTTGCTAAATTAGAAGACCTTATAAGAGAACTTCATGCCTATATGTCAAGCAGCCCAAAGTGATTTCTTGAGTTCCAGAAATTTGCAATTGGAATTACAGATGGCAAAAAACTTCTGAAGGATGTTGAGACTAGATGGATCTCTTTGTATGAACCTGCATGCAGAGTTCGTGAGGAGTATCCTTCGTTGGTTGGTTTCATGCACAAATATCGTCATGAAGTTGATAGGGCGAGGGACTTGTTGTTCCGTTTAACTGATTTGGAGACATTGCTTACATTGGTTGGTATTCTTCCAATGTTAAAGGAGATCAATACACTGATGAAGCATGCACAGGGAAGATTAATCTATATTGTGGATTTTATACGGATGAGAAAAATGGTATGTCAAAGTCTTGATATATTGTATTGTTCCCAAGATAGTTTTGATGCACCTGTTTTTGAGAATTGGAAAGCTTTATTAGATCTTTTAAATCCTAGAAACTTTTTGAGATTTAATGTCCATGATCACCTCTGCATCACTGTTAATGGGAGGGAAATACCACTGCAAATTTTGCAAAAATGTCAAGATATTACAGGATCGGAACGAGAAGATGTTCCCATGACACGTAATCTCTTTGAGTCTGTTATAGTTGAAACAAGAATAAAGCTTAAAAAAATTTCAGAATCCTTATCATCAGAAATTAGAGAACGTTTCTCCAAAGATAAAATTCTTGAAGCCATGGGTGTGATGAATCCTAATTTTTGGAATACTGAAGGTGGTCGTGCTGACTTTGTAAGAAAGCATTTCCATAAATCCATGGGTACAATAATGGAACAATTCACAAAGACTTCAGAGCTCAAGGGTATGGAAATCAAAGGTATACTGAATGCTGATTTATTAAAGTTTCAATCAACAAATTTTGCAACAACAATGAGGAACCAATATAAAATTTTAGACGAACCTTCTGAAAGTGGTGCTATTACAAGGCTGTGGCGAGGAATCTATCAAAGTTCTATCTTACAAGAAGATATCAGTGAATATTTCAGATTATATGAGTTATGCCAAACAATGATTTTGGGGTCTGTGGAGGATGAAAGGGTTTTCAGTGCATTATCATTTATAAAATCAAAACTGAGAAACAGGTTGGATAAAAATCTGGAAAGTTGCATGAGGTTTTATGTTTCTCGATACTCCATCGAAACCTTTCTGTTCAACAGAGAAATTGTGCATTGTAATTCCCTTTGCGAAAGAAGAGGTGTGAATAATACAGCTACAAGTACAACTGTTCCCAACTTTGAGAATGGAATTGGCGCATCGTCACACTCTACAGAAGAGAACATCGAGTTTGAAGAAGCTATTGATAATGGATTGTTTCAACTTTAAATAGGTATCTTCTTCACCTTAATCTTATTGTTTGTCACTTTACATTTTTTTCAGCTCTTGTTATCATTAAAGATGTTACAGGTCTATATATTTAAATTTATTTAACTACAATCTTTTTATTTTTTTTGAAAACGTGGGTTGACATCCATCCGAGGAAGCTGGTACTTCTCGGGACTGACAATGTCAGGCAACTCACCCATCTATCTACTAATCCATTTCTCGTGTTGAGTTTTCTTAAAACACAGATCTAGCACATTACCAGTGGCAGTGATGATTTCAACTTTAAATAGGTATCTTCTTCACCTTAATCTTATTGTTTGTTACTTTACATTTTTTTCAGCTCTTGTTATCATTAAAGATGTTACAGGTCTATATATTTACATTTATTTAAATACAATCTTTTTATTTTTTTGAAAACGTGGGTTGACATCCATCCGAGGAAGCTGTTACTTCTCGGGACTGACAATGTCAGGCAACTCACCCATCTATCTACTAATCCATTTCTCGTGTTGAGTTTTTTTAAAACAAAGATCTAGCACATTACCAGTGATGATTTCAACTTTAAATAGGTATCTTCTTCACCTTAATCTTATTGTTTGTTACTTTACATTTTTTTCAGCTCTTGACACTTGTTATCATTAAAGATGTTACAGGTCTATATATTTACATTTATTTAAATACAATCTTTTTATTTTTTTTGAAAACGTGGGTTGACATCCATCCGAGGAAGCTGGTACTTCTCGAAACTGACAATGTCAGGAAACTCACCCATCTATCTACTAATCCATTTCTCGTGTTGAGTTTTCTTAAAACAAAGATCTAGCACATTACCAGTGATGATTTCACATTCTAATACACTAGAGGTAAGTTAAACCCTATCATATCATCTTTCTTGATTTCTTACAATTATGTTTAATTTATTTTTTATATTTGCAAAATGCTTTGATATATTTTTTTAACTGTGGGATAAAATGACACAATTGAATTTTACAGAGGAAGATATTTCTATACTATACAATTCATAATCCACGATACATTATACAATTTATAATATACGTCCACATAAAATTCATCATCATCCATATATATCATATCATCACCATATCATTATCATAATCCTGAGTCCTGACACTACAATTATTATTAAAACAATTATTTATCTAATTTAAATTTATTAAAACAATTCCATTTTTTTAAAACAATTCATAATTACATATATCCGTTCTAATTACATCTATATCCATTCTAATGTCATCTATATCCATTTTAACACATTCCATTTATTTATCATCTATATCCATTCTAATGACATCATGATCATATCATTACAAGTATAGAGAAGAAGAATTATCTTAAAACAAGTTTAAATGTCTAGAGAAGAAGAATTATCATGCTTGAAGCTAAATCTACGTCCACATTAAATTGATCATCATCCATATATATCATATCATTATCATCATTCATCATCATCTATCATCATTCCATGTTTCTAAAACAATTATCCATTATCATCATTCATCATCTACGTCCACATACAATTCATGATAATCCAAGTAAACAAGAAACATACGTCATCATGATTCATCCCTATCTAATGCAATCACCATTAAGAGTAAACCAAAAAGCATAAACTCCATATACAATCTAAAAATTCTATCAAATCCATATGCAATCAAAATTAAAGATTATATAGTATTTCAAATTTTAAAAGGCTATCAAATCCATATAATTAAATTCAATGTTATAAATTTTCAAATATAGACTCAATATTTAAAGTTTCCACACTCAATAATAAAAGTTTCAACCCTCTTTTTCTGTATCCATTTCAACTCCTGTGCTCCTTTCCCCAATGGTTTCTTCCCCTGTGGCTTGTACCCCTTTCCCCAACAGCAGAAATAACCCCAGAACTTATAAGATCTTCCGCAGCACTGTCCAGATTTTTTAAAATTCTTTCTTCTTGCTTTGTCGCATCTCCATGGGACAAAAAATTTGGATCAGCTGTTGCCTTAGCTTTGAATAATATTTCAGGGTCGAAGCCGTGCTCTTTAATTATCCGCTTTAGTGTATTGTTTTGTTTGTTAACCAAAACAATATTTTCCTTCAAATTCTTCACTGCGGATAAACTGTTCTTCGTTGTTTCCAAGTGAACTTGGAATACCTTTGCTTGACTCTTCAAATTTTCATATTTCAACTGCACAAAAAGAGTAATGTCAATTCAACATATTACTAAAAAATGAAAATTTCAAATTAACAAGATTTTTTTTTTTAAAGTGATAGTACTTACAACCGCTCTATCTCTCTCGGCATTTGCAACTGCTACCAGATCCTTGTCCTTGGACCATTTGTTAAAATATGCCTGGGCCTCAGCACTAATATTTTCCAATTTGTTTAATGTCTTATCCAAAATGTCATCTTTATAGTGTTGTTATACGTGACAGTCCCACTTCTTACTTGGGTAAGTAAGGAATCCATCTTCGCAGGTTGATTCTGGACTGCAGCGTATAAACTATCTCTTTGCCAATAATTTTCAAAATGACTAATAATCTCATTGATAAGAACTTTAGCCCTTCTCTCCCATTCTATGAGCTGATTGATATGAGGTAGAATAAACTCACTGACATGGGATTGACAATCATAACCAATTAAGTTCTCCAAAGGAAAAGGTAGCAACTGTTCACTATCTGTATCTGATGAAGATGATCTTGTTGGAGAAGTATGGGGGCTTTCGGCTAGATCAACTGCTACTTGTTTCTACCTTTGGGTGGCCTGATCCTATTTGTGATAAAATTAATCAAGATTCAGATAAATAAATTTAAATTGAAATGTAATTCAATATTGTAAAGCATGTTGAAATTGAAGTATACCTGCTGGCCTTGAATCATCTCACGGGTATTGAAAAAACCAGTTGGGTCATTGCTATCAATGCCCAAATAATCTTCATCTAAATTTATATTATTCAAAACCGATATGCCCGTTGCACTGGGCAAGCCACCAAGTGAGAGCGTTGGAATTCGAAAGGAGGAGGCAATGTTTAGTGTCCCGCTAGGGGCCGGAGCAATTGGCATGCGTTTACCAATGTTCTTTTTCACTGTTCCTCTGGTTGGCATTTTAAAAATTATTGGTTGAGGGGGGGTCGGTGCCGCTGTTTGAACAGAAGGACTGCAATGTGCTGAAAAGTTCAAGAAAAAACATGAAAAACTAGAAAACAATCCAAAAAGGCAAAAACTACGAAATTAAACGTAGTATTGAAAAGTTGTACCTTGTTGTCGAGGGGTAGTTTTTCACGGTGCTAAGGGTGGCCATGTAGGAGTAGTATTTGGTGGTTGTTGAGAAGATACGAATGCATGCGACTGTATGGAGTGAGTTGGGGAAGAAGGTTGAGTTTCTGAAACATGAGTATGGTCCAAAGTCCCTGCAATGTCATCAACATTGAATGTTATGTCAATTCAATTGGTTAAAATTTAAATTGGAAAATAAAAATACAAATTTGGAATTTGTAAATAATATATGAGAAGGTATTACTTCTCTGGCATTTAACGAGTTCAAACTGTTGAGGGTTCGGAGAGGAGTGAGCTTCCATTTCAGATTGGGAGTCTCCCGAAGCCTCAGCGTGTTGTTGGCCTCTTCCTCTTGATAACACCTTTTTTCGGGGAAGGGCTTCAATAAATCTTCTCTGCAAACCGTAAATTGTTAATAACTGTGCAGTGTAATGTCAAAAATTGAAATACAAACTAAATAGTTTATACCTATAGTTCTTCAAATGGAATTGACAACTTCATCAACTCCTCGTCAGTGCAAGTAGGAATTGGTTTGTCTTTTAAATTTAAAAGTGCCTCGTAATAAAGGCCGAGGATATAGTTTGTGGAATAAATGACAGGTTTTTCTGAAAGCTTTGAATTTGTTATGTCAGTTCTTATTTTTTTTATAGATAGGTGCACCAATCAAATTTTTGTTTTGAGATAGTGGCAACTATGTATGCAATGGCCCAGTTTGGTATATCTGTTTGCCGACCCTGCAAAACTATTCTGGATTGAAAAAATGAAATCACTGCAGCAAGAAAGTGGTGTGCAATTGCTTGCGTATCCACACCACGCCTGGATTTATTGACATGAGCTGCAAATGCCAAACAGTGAGAATTAATATAAATTTATAACACCAAATTGTATCACAATAAAAAATAGAATAAAAATGATGAATGAAAATGAATTATACTTACAATCAACATGGAAACCGAACGTTGATTCGAGATATTTCTTGTCTTCTTCCAGGAGTGTTGCCTTCGTTGTAACAATTGGTAAATTTCTGAACGGAAGGCCCGTAAACCGATGGATGTCATTTGCTTTGATATTGAATTGAAACATTCGGCCGTCGTTCAGAGTCACATAAAAAAGGTCATCCTCTATATTGTAGGATGAGAGAAGGTAATTCAAAATATCTGGATCTGTTTTGAAATGGGGCATGTCAATGAGCCCAGTAAACTCACACGCATCCATCAAATCTTTATATTCGGAAGACATCTTTAAAACAGTATGGATGTGGGGGCACAAGGGATTCCTGTACATGATCTTGCCCGTGGATTGGACTAGATTCTCTTCTTGATTTTTGTCCTGAGCTTGCGGTTGGGAAGCATTTGAAGTCGCCATTGTAGTTGTGCTTGCATCTTTGACAATGAGGGATTCTTGTAAAAAAAATTGAGAGCCGGAAAGTGTAAACGAGAAAATGACCGGCGGGAGGGTATTTATAGGCCAAATAAAGCATGGGCTGTTGACATGCATCAATGGGCTCTTGATTGACACGTGTCAATGGGCCTATTGATGTGCGTCAACAATTGACGCATCAACAAGAGCCATTGATGCATGTCAACAGAGCCCATTGACACACGTCAACAGACGCGTGTCATAGAGTCCCTATTGACGCACGTCAATAGACCCTTGTTCAACAGACGCACGTCAAAACCCTTGTTGATGCGTGTCAAAACCCTTGACGTCAATGGCCTCTGTTGACAGTTGATGCACATCAAGGAGGGTTATTGACGTCGTATTGTCACGCATCAAAGGTGCATCGATGTCTGGAACTCTGATTTCTCTGGCTCGAAAAACCTGGCAAAAATTTGGTTTTGGAATACTGTCAAATTCACCTTTCACTGAAACTGGTTCCGGGGATATTCACCAGGTATTTTCACCCTACAATTTTCTAGAGGTGTCTTAAAATGAAGGGCTGAGTTGCTCTTAAGGGATACCACTCACAAGGATTCTATTTTCAACAGGAGGTGTGCTTGTAGAATGAGCTCTTCTATTTCTCCCTGTTGAAGGAAGGGGAAAACCTTGCTGCTCCAAGAGTTGAAAGTGAGAATATTCAATTCAAATAACCCTCCTAATGTGGGTAAATCTTAGAGTCGCCAAATCAGAAAATGATCAAGAAATTTTTCTTAAAACTGGAATCCATCAAAAACAAATCCCCAGCGGAGTCACCAAAAACTGTTGGTTTTCAAATAAGGACTTTAATGAAAGCAACAATCAGGGGACAGAAGTCCCTCCTCTTTAATGAGAGAGGTTCCCTCATTTAAAGGAAAAAACCTATTTACAAATGTACAATGTTTTAGTATTAAAGAGGAACTCGATATCATGGAATTGTTTTAAATGACCGATTATCAATACAAAAGGACACAAGAACTAGGAAGTGGGAAAAGGAAGAGTAGCATTCTCAGGAAATATAGATAGCAGAATAACTCCTTATAAATGCTGAACTAGGATCATATAGAACAAAATCATTTGTGTTAAAACCATAAGACATTCTTTCACAGATACAAAGTTCTAGAGATGACATCCATAAGAATACAAAGCTTCTTGATGTAAAATAGATAAATGATTCAATAATTTTAACAGGTAGGAAAGACTAAATAAACACAGATAGAAATAGAAAGGTAAATCTTCTTGTATTGATAGCTTTTGAATCTTTACACTTTAAAAAATAATCAGAGTTCTAGCCCCTTAGAATGGCGTGGAGAGCTCATTATATAGCTCACAAATTAGTTACACTTGGTAACCGTTTCTTTTAACTAAAAGATTAATTAAGGAAATGTTCAATACAATATCCTTAATTAATTTACAAGGAGCTCAGCACTTAAAAATAGGAGGAAAAGAGAAGCCAGAAGAAGAAACATCTGATTATGGCTAAGGTAGGCCCACTAATTTGAGGATCCGATATCTGAATTTCTTCAATGCTTCAGCTATCTCCATACCTCATGGGATTGTTGTGTTGGTAGTGGCGTGAGACCAAGTGCCTAGACATTTTTCCATATATTTATTGAACTTGGTATGCTCCAGGTATTCTTTATTTTCCTCAGTAATTACATATTGAAGGAAGCAAATGTCCTTTATCTTCTCTTTGGTATTTAATTCTTCTTTGAACAAGTCTTCTTTCATAAATGTTTTGAACTGAGATTTGATCTCTTAAAGAGAGAAAGTAACACCTGAGTTTTCATCATGAAGATGGAAATGAATATCTTTAAGGGAAAAGGAAACTCAATTTTTGAAATATTCTCCTTTCTACCACATGTTATTTAATCCACCCAGTGCTTCTTCCAGAACCTTCATTTTCCATTCAACACTAAAAACCAATGCCTTTGACAAGTTATTCTTGGCATCATCAAATACACTATTGACCAATAGGATCTTCTCATCAGCTTGACCCATAAGGCGAAGATCTGTAATACAACTAGTCCATAGCTTTAACTCTTTATCCATAACCCTTATTGAGGAAGTGAGTTTCACCTGTAGATTAATCACCTTCTCATTGGCCTTGAAGGCTTCCTTAATGAAATTCAAGCCAGCTATAATCATATCATCAACCATGGCTTCCAAATCCTTTCCATAAGTAGAATACTTATGTATATCTTTGATGCTCTGAACTTCATCCTAGCTGAGAATCATGGGGGGTGGAAGAGCAGCCAGTGGGGAAGGATCCAAAACCTTATCTTTGGCCAATAATGACTTGATAAAGTTGGAAAGAACTTGATTCTATTCTTCCAACTATTCTATAGTTTTCTTTCCCTTCTCTACTCATTCAATAACCTTTGTCGTTTCTTGAAGGTTATAAACCTCACTCTAAGGAGTGGATTCCCCCATTGGGATTCTAGAAACTTCTAAATCAAATACCAAGAGATTTTGCTTTGCCTTATCAACCTTGGGCTTTGCAACCTCAAGGAACTACTGGCATTTAGCATCAGTTATTATCCTTGAAGTGGTCTTGGCTCTTTTTACTGGAGGGGGAGGAGTAGTTCCTAGCAGAGATGTTACAGCATCAAAATCAGGCCCTGTTATCTGAGAGGAAGATTTCCTCTTCATGTTGTCAACCATGGGTTGTACCCAAGAAAAAGAAGAAGAAGAAGAGGAAGGAACAAGGGGCCCAAGAGAAAGTGAACTCATGGCACTTAGAGTATTGACCACTGTTGCCTCTAGCAGAGAAGTGGAGGGAGTATCAGGAGCTTCCTTTGTAGAGGAGTCTGTGGTACTAGGAGGCTCTACACTAGACATTTCCTTTTCCTTTTCAATGGTAACTTCAGGAGTTCCTGCAGGATTTGGCATTTCACCATCATCACTCTCACTAAGAATGATAATGTTCTCTGGTCCTGAAGGTAGCTCTGGATGCTCAAGAAGAGGTTCTTCATCAATTGGTTCCTGTTTAACCTCTTTGATCTTCTTTTGATATACTTGAGTAGAAGGAGTAGATGGCTCAGGCTCTTTCATTGAGGAAGAATGATTGGTTTACACAAGAACCTTGGTTTTATTTGTATGTGCCTCCTTCCCTGGTGTAGAGGTGTTTCTGGAGGAAGATCCGCCTTGATTCTTCTTGAACTCATGAGCGTTCCTATCAAACCAAACTTTAGTTCTTACAAGAACAGGGGCCATAATCTCAACCAAAATCATCTCCCTCTTTTTTATACCAATCCAGATCCTCTAAAGGATTGTGTTTAATTGTTCTCTCATATTCAAAGGACTATAAGTACTCATCATCCTCCTTAAGTCCTTTAATAACTTGGTAAATATTGAGATCTCTAATGTGTTGTAGAGATATTCTACCATAGTGCCTCCGTCTGGGTACAAAATCATCTACACAATCAGCTCAGTAATCATCAATATCTGGCTTGTGATGATAGTTTATCCAGAGGTTATGATCAATAAACTTCTTCAGATTAAAGAAATTTCTGGGTCTGAAGAAATGAACAGTGATAGAATTAATATCCCTTTCTACATTTTGGTCATCTAAAGTTGTTTTACATGTATAGTTTCCCAAAGAGATAGGGAAATACTAGACATTGATCTTCTTGTCTTTGCATGTCCTATGTAGCTTATCAAGTTGCATGCATACTTCAACCAGGGCCATTTTATCATTGCAGAACATAGGGAGCTTGAGGGGTGTTCTTTCATTGCCAACCAACCTGATGTATGAAAATCTCCTGAATTAGATGAAGAAATACCCATGCTTGGCTATCAGGTTCATAGCTTCATCAGAAAATCTCCTTGCAGTGTTTCCCTCTAAAAATCTTACAATATACATGGTGAAAGCATCATTGACTCTTCTGAAATTGTGATTGCTAGCTTCAAGGGTAAACTTAGGGTAGTATGTGTAAATAGGCTCATGCTTATGGCCCTATATGTAGGTAAAACCAAACCACTGCCAAGATGCAGTCAGCATATACATGAGATAAGAAGTCATATAGAACTTCTTAGTCTGTTGAACACTAGACAGCTGCTCAGTGAAATTCATGTAAACAATTTCGGCCCAATTAATGTTCTACTTTCCCTCACAGATGATGTTTATGAAGGGGCACATCCAGAAGTGAAATTCATTGGTGGAAGGAAACCCCATGATACGGGTGAGAAAAATAATAAATTCAAACAGATCCTCATTAAAATCAACCCTGAATAATTCCTTAGAGAGTTGGGATGCTCCCTTCTTAGGGTTCTTTAACCATGATTTTTCTATATGTGCCTTGTATTTGTCACTTTCTTGGTCAAACAAGTTTTGAGCTTGGGTATGATTGAGAATTATGGAATATTCAGTCTCTCGAATGCATAGGGCAGCAGTAATGGTAGCAACATCTAGTTTCACAATTAATTCCCCATGCAAATTGGTGAGTTCCTTAGTATCCGGGTTAAAATGGGCTCTGCAAGAAATCACCGTGTCTGCACACTATACAGAGATAGGAAAACCAGCCACGTATGCAATTCCACTGTCACTGATCATTTGTGCCATGGGAGAAGGATTAGAGCATGTTAATCTACCCCAAAAATCCACAAAATCTAAGTGCCAAACCTCACTATCTCTAATATCTGGTACAGAGGTCTCAAGAGGTGACACATGTTCCTGACCCTAAAACTTGATCTTGTTTTTTGCAATGCACAGGGGAATAGCCTTTCAAGATCAAAATCCTAATGAGAATGCAAGGGATATAGGGGCATGAGCAAATGAATTTAATGGAAAGGATTCGAGCAAGAGATGGCAAGCGAGCAATGTGACAAATGCGTAGGAGATAGTCCAATTAAATAGCCATTTAGGAGAGAGAGGTCATTAAATGCGTATTAAATTCACCTCACACCGACTCAAAACAGACAAAAAGTGGGAAAATTGTAGAAAACTGGCACAAATGGTCTTTGGTACATTTGGGACACAAAGGCGCGATCCGGCCGATGCGGGCGATGTGAGAAATGTGGGCCAAATGAGCACGGTCGGTCCAGGAACTTAGATACATGAAGGATGCAAGGGACACTAGGATGTGACGCCACTAATGCACGCGATGTAGGGAAAGTGAGAAGAAAAAGCCCATAAGCATTTGGGACAGATGGGAAAAAATAATGTGAAGTAACTGATGCGGATGATGTGGACGATTGGGTAAAAGGAATTACCAATGAACTTGGGACAAATGGGCCAAAAAGTTCTGAAAAAGCTGACAGTTAAGAATATGCAGGGAAAGCGGCCGATCGGCGAACAGAAGGCCTAGAGGTACTTGGGACATGAGGGACAAAAATGTCCGACAGACCCAAAAGTCACCAAAAAGACTACAAAAAATGTAATTTTCAACATCTCTTCAAGTTCTCTCTTCACTAGAACATTAGTAAAGGTGCCAACTCAAATTTTTCAAAATTTTGACTTTCAAAAGAGGGGAAATTTTGAGAGGACAACACTACCCTAGGCACCCTAGTTATAAAATAGAGATGAAAAACAATGATATAACGACACCTCACACTTATTAAGAGACTACCAGAACTGTATAAACAACTAACAACTATGCAAGACAAATGACGATGACAATTGACTAATTGATGAAAAATCAAGGGGATAGGTCATTACTGAATACTTTTATTACATGAGATCCATCTATAAAATAACATACTTGGAGGCATAAATGTAATAGTAAGTGTGTGATTTTATGAGTACAACAACCCTTAAGAAAGAGTATGCCATTACATTATATAGGAAAATAATGACTAATCATCTACCCCTATGGTGACCTTTCATTTTTATTTTCCATTCGTGACTTTTGGAATTCTTAGGAGGAACATTAAGTCTCCTTTTATGAAATAAGGGCAACTTATTACATTTTAAACTATAGACACTTTAAAGAATAAGTTGGATGTCATGATTGCTCACAAAAAATAATTAGAAAAAAGGGGCATAGAAGAGGAGAAATATTGAAGAAGGAGAGAAAGGAAGAAATTATCCCATAGATGAGGGTACCTCCTCCATTGATGGAGATCTTCTTGGTGACGATTGTAGCCTCTTCCTTTGAATGATGCAAAAACACCATCGAATATGGAATGAGAGTTGAAAAACATTGTTAAAGAATGAACACAAACAATGTTTACAAATATCCTCCTTGACACATTAAATATACACCAATTGATCTTCTTTGAATCACCCAACTCCACAAGTGACGAAGATGAATTCACATGTTGCGCCTTTCGATGCCCTGTTTTGCCAATGTATACCATTAAACTCAGGAGAATGCTTCTAGGACCTCTATGAAGTTTGTGTTCCTCTGGTTAACCCAAGAAACCATCTTACAAGCCCGTGTAAAGTCCAAAAAGAGGAAATATGATTGAGAATGAGGCCATTTGCAAATTTTTTCCCTCAAAACTGAAATTTTCTATTTTTAGAATATGAGATCATGACCTGATATTTTGGGACATATCAACATTTTTGCCCCACTTTCACCTTCTAAACCTTCTAGCCTATTCCATCCTCTTCCATTGCTGAGGCATTTCTATTTTTAACATATTTCTATTTTTATCAAGTTTCTTTATGGGGACCTGCTATTTTGGGAGAATTGTCTTTTTCTTTTTGCTTCTCATTTTGCAATCATTCTTTATTATCCCAGATGATCAAACTCAAAACTTGGGGTAATGACTATTTTTAACATGTGGGGAATAAAATAATATGTTTTTTTTTGTAACTAGGAGAAAATGACCTCAGTTTGCAATTGGAAATTTTTATTTAGATTCCTCTCTTCATCATAAATTTATGCTCCAAGTTTCATCATGATTCATTGACCGGAAAGATCATAAATAAATAATGAAAATTTCCTCCTGGTGAGAGATTCGGGTATGGACCTACCATGGAAGCTATTAATGGAGTTGTGGATATTTGTTACAGGTTTTAATTTCACCTCCAATTGTAATTAAATCAAATCCATTGGGATAGGTTTTTAATTTGGAGTTTGTGTGCAAAGCTCCAGTTTAATCCGACTGCCAGATTGATGCGAAATATGATGAATGAGAGCCAGGAAAAAAATGAAGTTTAATTAATTATATAAGGAAACATTTGATATTGCTTCAATTTCTTCTCAATGGCCTCTATAAATGAGGATGTCTACAAAAGGTTTCATCTCAATCCGTGCTCTGGATCATGAGATATGAACAATTCTTTGATTTTTCCAACGAGGGTTTCTGGAAACACACGGGTATAGTTTTGGCTTGAAATCATCTATTTTCTTTCTATAGCAGTGAGGAATGATGGATAAATTATGTTGAAGATGATATGGAAGGTATGGATGTAGCAGAAATGGAGGAGAGGAAGGATTTCTGGTGGTGGAGGCTATCTTGTGTGTGTGTGCAAGAAACAAAAGAAGAAGCTAGAAACAACAAGGAAAGTTAAAATTCTACATATTTCTTTAAGTTGGGAAGGAGTGAAATTTTTTGCACCAAGGGCTTAGTGAAACAGGTGTAAAAAAGTACACCCTAACCCTATTGGGCCACTTGGCAAATTCCAGTTGGACAGAGTGGGGGTTAGGAAAATGTCCATGGAGGCTTAGATTGCTAAACAAGGCTTAGAGGAGGTCACATTGGGGTTCAAGGGCTTAATTGGAATGGTGGCACATTTTCTTACACCATGTAGACCAAGTTCTTGGTGCACTTGGTGAAAAAAAGTGTGCCACTGTCCCATTGGTTTAAATTTTTGTTAGAAATTAGAAAATAAATATGTGGAAACAATTGCTCAAATGACTGCAGTAGGAAACTATTTATCATAATTGTACTTGCAGAAATATAACAACATATATAAACAATGCACAAAAGAAGATGAGACAAGATTTAATGTGGTTCACCCAATGTGGGCCATGTCCACCACGAACTTGCTCAAATGTTATTATCATTTTTTTCTCTCAGTTATAATTGCACATAAATCACTCATGAACTCACAACATAATTCCCAAAGATGTTAAACTATGTATAAGACAAAATTGACACCCTATTTCTCAACCTTGATCTCTTTTGATCACCTCTTGATGTTCTAAAACTCAATATCTCTTTGATCACTTTAGATACATTAGGATGCCCCTTATACCTCTATTTATAAGATTATAATCCTTCTAGGAAGTTTTATAACGGACCCTAGAAGAAGTCGTTTGAAAAAATAGTGACTTTTAAAGTTCTCACAGATGAAAATCCATCACTGTGACAATAGTCAATCAACCACCAATTAACAGAAAATACACATCACAAAAACAACACATGACTATAGAATACTCCCAAAGTCTCCAAACTTAATTGTTCAAACTCCAACGCTTTAATGTTGATTCTCGAAGACTAAAAATAAACTCCACACCCCAACAATCTCCCACTTGGAGAATGTTCCCACTGAGAAAAGTTCTCAACCCTTCATTATCAACCATGAAGGCTAACTAAAGTTGAACACAACTTAAACTTATCCCTTATGACTGCCTTGGTCATTATATCAACAGGATTCTGACTGGTATGAATCTTTTCTGGCTTCAACTTATCTTCTTCAAATATTCCTTTCTGAAATGATATCTCAGCTGAATGTGCATCGTCCTAGAGTGGAAAGTGGAGTTATTCTCAAAATTAATAGAACTTTGACTATCACTATGTAGTCTCCCAATTTCCTTCATATGCCCTAACTCGTCAAGAAACTGTTGTATCCAACTCATCTCCTTTCTTGCCTTTGTGGCAACAACATACTCATCCTCTTTGGTTGACAAAGCCACAACCTTTTATAACCATGAAATCTAGATCACCATTATATCACTAACCATAAATACATAACCTGTTGTGCTCCTCATAATTTCTAAATCTTCTGTCATGTTTGAATCTACATAGCCATGCAATATAGTGTCTAATCCACCAAAACACAATGTTTCTCCCATAGTCCCTCTCATATACCGAAGGATCCACCTCACTGCCTACTAGTGCTCTCTACCTAGATCACACATAAACCTAGTCACTGCTCCCACTACATGGGAAATATCAGACCTAGTGTATACCATATCATACATCAAGCTGCCAACCACTTATGGGTATAGTACCATGGAAATCTAGATTCTATCATCCTCAGTCTTGGGATTCTACTCCTTTTATAATTAAAAGTGATCTTCGAAAGGAGCACTAACCAGTTTAGAATCCTCCATACTAAACCTCTCCAAAACCTTCTTTATGTACTCTTCATGAGATAATACTAGCTTCCTCTCCTTCATGTTCCGAGTTATTCTCATACCTAGTATTTTCTTTTCTTCCCCGAAATCCTTCATAGCAAAAGAGTCACCTAGATGCTTCTTGAGTACCTTTATTTCCTACATGTTCTTCCCTGCAACAAGCATATCATCCACATACATGCACAAAATAATATAAATACTATCAAGAAAATTATTTATGTACACACAATGGTCAAAGAAACACCTAGAGTATCTCTACTTTTGCATAAAACTATCAAACTTCTAGTACTACTTTCATGGAGCTTTTTGCAGGCCATACAAGATTTTGTAAAATTTGCACACTAACCTCTCCTTCCCTTTGACCTTAGAACCAAATGACTACTCTATATATAATTCCTTCTCCAACTCACCATGAAGGAATGTAGTCTTCACATCCAAATTCTCTAAGTGAAAGTATTCTAATAGTACTAAACCAAGAAAAGTCCTAATAGAAGTGAGTTTAACAATAGGAGAAAAAAATTCATCAAATTATATACCTTTCTTATGTGAAAATCCCTTTACTACCAACCGGGCCTTGTACATTTTTACTCCTCCATATTAATCTTTGATTTTGTACACCCACTTGTTATACAATGCTCTCATAACCTCTGGTAGCCCCACCAAATCCCAAGTCTGCTTCTTCATAAGAGATATATGCTCTTCATCCATGGACTACTCCAACTTCTTCCTAAAATCACTTTGGCTCCACTGTCAGTGAGAAATAAATAATTCAAAGATAGAGTAAAACGTTCAAGTTACCTTCTTACCCTAGAATACCTTCTCACCTCAATATTTTGTGCTTCCTGATGAGTAGGTTCCTGAAGTGGTTGTGACGGAACATGTGACACCTGAACCAGCCCCTTGGACACCTTTCCATTCACAATGTACTCTAACACTATGTATACTTTATTTGATTCCTCTTTTTGTTCCTGCAACTAATCTTTATCCATGAATTTTTCATTAAAAACAATATCTCTAGAATGAAATATTTTCTTTCCCTTATGAATCCAAACACAAAATAAATTCATCCTCACCATTTCCAAAAAAGGTGAATTTCTCATACTTATCCTCTAACTTGGTCTTATCATCTATATCAATGTGAAAAAATACCTCACATCAAAATACTCTAAGAAATGAGTAATAATTTTTTTACCAGACCAAGCCTCCTCAGGTATACCTCCATCAAAGGCCATAGAGGGTCCTCTATTAATCAGATAAATAGCTATGCTCACTACTTCCACCCAAAACATGAGTGGCACTAATGTAACCCCATGCACCTATCAAGCTCCATGATTTTCCCGTGCATTTTCTCTAATACTCCATTTTCCTGTAGAGTCTTTGGAACCGCCCTTTTCCTACGGATCCCATTTACCAAAAAATAATCAAGAAATTTATTTCTACAATACTCCCCTCCATTATCCAACCTGAGACATTTCATCTTGAGACATGTTTCATTCTCAACCAAGGCTTTCCATCTTTTTAAAGTTTCAAACACATCAAATTTATTTCTAATGTTATATACTCAAACGTTTCTAGTTTCATCGTCAATGAAATTGTCATAATAACATGAACCACTAGTAGAGTTTACCTTAGCTTCCCCCCATACATCTCTATGCACCAACTCCAACTTACCCTCCTTCCTTTTAGGTCCAACCTTGAGGAATCTCACCCGATTTTGTTTCCCATAAACACAGTCCTCATAGAAGTCGAAATCTAACTCCTTTAATTTTGGCAACTTGTCCTTTATAATTTTCATGCCCTTTTTACTCATATGATCAAGTATTTGGTGACATTAAGTTTCATCTCCATATGTAGCACCTAAATTACAATAATCAACACCACTTGTTAAATACAAAGTACCAATTCTCTTACCTCTTGCAACTAGAAGAGCTCCCTTGGTAAGCTTCTAACAATCTACTATAAGACTGACCATAAAACCATCACTACCTAGCTAACCCATTGATATCAAGTTCTACCTCAACTTAGGCACATTTCTAACGTATTTCAGTAGCCATGTGTTCCCATTTTGCATTTTCACCCAAACACAACCTTTCCCTACTATGTGGCATGGTTTATCATCACCAAGATATACATGTCCAAAATCACCTTGAACAAACTAAATAAAATAATGTCTATGTGGGGTAGCATAGAAAGAAGCCCCTGAATCTAACACCTAAGACTTAACAATATTATCTAAAGAAATATTTAAGGCATCTTAATAAACATCACCTTTTGCGAAATTTACCTACATAGTTTCCTCCTTTTTCTTCTTATCCTGAAGAGCTCAACAATCTTTATTAGCATGACTAGCCATCCCACAGTGCCAACATTCCAACTTGCTCTTGGAATTTGACCTTCTGTGATCATTCAACTTCCCATGGTTACCTTTCCCTTTGTTCTTTTGTCTCCCTCTACTCTTCATCGTCAAAGCATTTCAAGAAGTAGAAGAATCCCCAGAGCTCATACTTTGTATTTCTTTGCTCAGGATCACACCTATCACATCTTCAAACTTCAAATATGAGTTATTAGAGACTAAATTACTTACAACCATAACCAAGTTGTCCTAGCTATCTAACAAGGAGCACAAAATCAACAAAACCTTGACCTCATCATCAAATTCAATTTTCACTGAGTTTAACATATTCACAACTGTACTAAATTCCTTCTAATGATCAGTAACAAATCCATTCTCATACATCTTCATATTAAATAACTTTATCATCAAAAATATTTTATTAGAGGCAGAGGGTTTTTCATATAAATTCCCCAATGCATTCATGAGACCTTTCATGGTCTTCTCCTGCAATATATTAAAAGCAATCGAAGATGCAAGACATAACTAAATTTTCCCGAGTGCTTTTCTATCCATCAAATCCCAATCCTCATCTGACATGGCTATAGATTTCTTTGGTTTTCCAGCCAAAGGAACATGGAGGTTCTTTTGATACAATTAAACCTCCATCTGCATCTTCCATAAACCAAATTTCTACCCATTGAATTTATCAACCCTCAATTTTCCCTCATCTCCTATAGCTCCAACTTAAGCTAAACTTTCCCTGTGATTTACCACTTCATAAAAAAACCACCAAAGCTCTCATGCTAGTTGTTAGAAATTAAAAAGTAAATATGTGGAAATAATTCCTCAAATCACAACATTAGGAAACTATTTGGCATAATTATACTTGCATTAATATAACAACATATATTAACAATGCACAAAAGAAAACAAGACAAGATTTTACATGGTTCACCCAATGTGGGCCACATCCACAAAGAACTTGCTCATATTTTTATATCACAGTCTTCTCTTAGTTACAATTATAAAACAATCACTCATGAACTCACAAAATAATTCCGAAAGATGTTAAACCACATCTAAGACACAATTGACACCCAATTGCTCAACCTTGATCTTTTTTTATCACCTCTTGATCTTCTAAGCCTCAAGATCTCTTTGATCACTTAAGATACAGTAGGATTCCCTTAATACCTCTATTTATAAGATTACAATCCTTTTCCTTCTAGGAAGTTCTATAACTGACCCTAGAAAAATTTGGTTGAAAATTTTGCGACCCTTCAATTTCTCACGGATGAAAATCCGTCACTATGACAACTTCCTATTAATCATCAGTTAACAACAAATACGCAACAAATATGCAACACGAAAAATAGCGCATGATGATACAATGATCATCAAGTTTCCAAACTTAACCATTCAAACTCTAATGCTTCAATTTTAATTCCAGAATACTAAAAATAGTCTCCACACCCAAACAATTTTCACTAGAAAATGGCTGTCCTTCACCTTGTAAAGCATCTTGTCAGGCACATAACTTGAGCTCCCAAACATATTTCCACATGCTTCCTTGAATTAAATTACATGGAAAATTCCCTTTAAACACAATGGTGTGGTATTATACCTTGAATCTACCCGAAAATTACTAAAATTGCCCCATTTTGATCAAGATCACCAATTTTCCTTGTAATGAACGAGCCCCCTTGAAAAGCATCAAGGGTAACTTGTAAATAATATTATGATACCACCTTCTATAGGATTATATTATATTTACAATGATTATTTTTTTCCTCCTCACTCCTTAGAGAGCTCTAGGAATCATCTGTCGAAGATCAGGTACTTGTTTTGACTACCTTCTCTCTGGGGGGATGAGACTAGGTCACATGGGGGACCAACAGCCTAAATGAGAGGGATGGGGAGTTTTTTGTCCAAAATTTCCAAAATATTTGGTGAAAATGGGACACCAAAATATTCCCTCACCCGAACTTTTGAAAAAGTTTCCTGAGCATTGTAAAACTTGCAGATAGTGAGGGATGGGATAATGGAGCCTCATAGGTGATACATGGCTTGTCACCTTTTGTGACCTGCTTCGAACCTGGAGTCCATGTGGTGGGTATGCAGGGGATCCACGTAGGGTAAGCCCGCAACATCCTTAAGATTTCTGCTGTTTCTTCAGGGTATTTGGTGAACTGTGCTGTGCCGAAGACTGTGGCACTCATCCGCGATTGCACGCTGTATTTGTTAACTTTGGGCAAGCAAAGGACCTTGCTGCTAAAGTAATGTCAAAACCCCTTTTTGGGCGGGGTACCTTTTAGCTGGCTCATATCGTGGAAGTCCCACGGATGATTTTTTTGATCCAAGACTTTATGTCCCTCCTTTGACTTTTGAAGTTGCGCCGGTTATGGAGCTACTTTTGGCATCGTCCACGAGCCTGCTGCTTCTCCTTCTGAAACCCCTTGAAAAGCTAATATCTTTTTTCTCATTGGTGAAGGTTATATCTGACTCCGAACTGGGCTATCGAAAATGAGGAATCCTCCTGTGCTGCAGAATTTAGATAACAGTTTCACCTTCTTGTAGGGATATGGCTTACGTTTATAGCTAGAGTACTAGAAGGTGTTTTGACTCTTAGGACTCCTTACAAAAATGCTAAGAAGGGATGTTTTGTTAAATGCTCAAGGATTCATATTGCGATATGTGCATTTCAATAAAGCTTACCAATACTGACTTGAGCTGGAGATTGTTCCAAAAAATCTTAAAATCTCAAAAAAATGATGTAGGGGGATTTTATCGGATTCATTTTGGAATTACATGTCTCCACTAGATTAATATGTAGGAGTTCCATGCTTGCCAAGGGGGGTGAAGCACAAACCTTCAAAAATCCACACAGAAATGATCAATCCAAGCTTGGCAAAAAGATTGTCGTGATGAATTGTTCTTGGAAGATACCCATGTGAAATGCTCTTCATGGCTATTCTTTAAAAACGTACTTGGTTTTTTTACATTGGGGATTAGGGTGAAACCTTTGACGGAAGGCTTTGGGATTAACTTGTGGGTAGAATTTTTAGGTAGTGTATGGCTTGTCATGTCTCAAAAATTGGGAAATATGTGTGCTGGATGACAGATTTGCATGACAACCTTAGAGCTAGTTGATATTACAATGCAAGGTCTGATTTGTGCTAAGGAAATGTGTCATGAATTAGTAAAATCCTTTGAGATGTGTATGATGTGAGAATGATAGAATTCAGTCAGGCCCTCAAGTCTTAGTCAACTAAAGTGAATCTTGGTATCAAGGGTGTTTTCATCTCTTAATGACGATGCATTATTTATTTCTATTTTTAAAAGTTGCACACGAAAGACTAGATGTGAAATGTAGAGTGGAATAACATGAAATGAGTTCACAACTAGCCTTTTCTCATCTAAGTTGGGAAGGATAAATATGGCTCCCCCCAAGTGTAAGATATGTAACCAACGATTCTGAAGTGATGCATGGCTTTCTTGGATATCTTTTCCCGTATATGAATGGTGAAGTATTTAAATTGAGCTACGTTAGAGACCCAGTAATAGATAGTATGTGGTTGTGGCATAATTTGTACATTCCTATTGCGTATTCTTCAACCAGTGAAAGGATGGTTGTTTAAAAAATGGATTTTTATCTCAATGTCCAATATTTTTTGAATATCTGAGGCAAAAATTAGATGCATTGTAAGATTGTGGTGGATATAATCACCTAATTAATTCATGGGAAATGTGATCTAAAAATGATTACCATTTAAAGTTCCCCATATTAGTAGATCATATCCAAGGTTCTCCTTTTCACACTATCACAGAACAAGTTCGACAAGTTCGTGCAACATATTGCATAAACAAGATGGAATGACATGGGATATCATAGCCAATTAGTTCAAAATGATTTCATTTATTCCCAAGTCATACTACCATGAGGAGCAAACATATGGAGGCTAGGGGATCATCAAGTTTGAATATTGATCTTAGCCAATGTACATGTCTTGTGTCTAAACAATTTCAGGGTAAGTAGGATTGAATGGAGATTTGATTGCCAATCAGAGTTTATGGGCCTATGAAAATGATGCACAAATCAACAAACTTAGAGGAGAGTCTTGCCATTTGTGGGATCTTTATTGATTTGCTAAACTAAAATAGGTGCATATGATGTAAGAGATGTTCTTGACATAACCTTCATATGGGTACCATAGGGGTAGTCAAGATAGGACTGAAGTTTATTGAATTTAAATTCATCGAGGATAGTTTTCATGAACAAGCCTATCACTGAAGTATGAATAATCAAGCGCCACTATAAGTATGTTTAAGTTTGGATCACTAAAACCAACAAGTAAGCTCATAATGAAATCAACCTAATCAGGAAAATTAGCAATAATGGACTCTTTTGCCATGTTTTGATAGCCATAATCGAGAGATATTGTTCACACAAGTAAAACTAGATATAGGATCAAGCATATTTCTTCAACATGAGTGATTATACATATAAAAAGTATGAGAACTTCTACATGATAAGGAGTATTCTCTTATCATTAGTAGTCCCTGAGTGGAAATTTCTTTCTAGGCTTCTATATCTGTGAAGAATTGTTAGAATGACTCTAGACTAACCAATATCTTATGTATCAATATGGCTATATGGAATAGGGTAAGATGGAGGAAAACTCATAGTACTATCGAGGCATATACGGAAAAAATTGAATGGATCAAGTTGAGAAACAATGGTATGTTAATAACCATCATGTAAGAATTTAATGCATCAATGAAAATTTGATTGGACAACATGCATTACATGAATCCAAGGTTTACCTAGAAAGAGATTAAACTGAAACAAGGTATTGATAACGAAGATTACTCTAAGAAACATCTTAGGCCCAACTTGTATAGGTAATGTGATAGTTACTAGGAATGTGTGAGTAGTGGAGTCAAAACCATGAATGAGAGTGGAATTTTTGGCAATGAGATCATCAATTGCCAATTTTATTTAAAATACAGTTAGCACATAGATTAATATAGGATGCATTGTCAATGAGTACACGTTTGATACAAACGGTGCTAATGATAACATTAATAAGTAGAGGCGCACATGAATTATTAATGACAAATGGTAATATGTCCTCATCACTAAATGAGATAGTGCGTAGTATAGTTTTGAAAGATTAAATGAGATGTGTGAAGGACACCGAGGAATTATTTCTTTCATTGTGGATAGAATGAAGAGAAGCCTCTAATGTACAACGACAATCAGGTTCATTGTATAATAAGTCATAGAAAGATATTTAATCTGGCATGTTATTAATTTTCTCGATGATATCATATCCTTTATAAGTGGTGGTAGGAGTTGTAGAAGTGGTAGGTGATGGAATAGAAAAAGGCTAAGCCGTAGGAGGATGAGTGTGGTGAGTGGTGGCTACATTAATAGTTGGATCAGTTGTAGTCATAATAAAGTGAGGTGGATGCTAAGTATGAACTTGCAAAAAATTAGGAGTAATAGTAACCATTTCGAAAACCTTAGTTGGGTAAAAGAAGGATAATAAGATTGATCCATGAATTCAGAAGAAGAGAAATGTTTATACATGCTCAGAAGGTAGGGTTTGAAATTTTGGGTTCACAAAATGATTTTAAAAATACAAGAATTTGTAAAAACCTAATGTTATAGTAACGTATGATAAATAAATGTTATAACACAAAGTTTACATAAGAAATAGACAAATATAAATTGAAACCCTAAGTACAAGAGAGGGAGTAAAAGACTTATCTAATTTTCCAATTAATCCCAAAGTGTGTTGGACTAGAAGAATAATGAACAAGAGGAGGAAAATGTCAAAATCGTGATCAAAACATTGTTTGACTGCCAGGTATGTCTAGAATGGGTCAGGGGTGCATGGGCACCAGAGTCTACTTTTTTGTGCTTATGACTGTGAAAACACTCAGAAAATGAATTTACTTGTGTTGCAAGATTTCCCTTGACCTTCATTTTTGGTCACCTATGTGTCGCACTATGCCCATAGAATTCTCTTGTGACCTAAAAAACAATTGATCTCCTGCAAAACCCCAAAACACATCAAATCCTAAATAAAATTTGATACAAAGGGGGAGTTGGAATGAACTCAATGGTCAACCAACAAATTGAAATTATGACTAATCACTACACTACATTTCATACTCCATGTAGTTCTCATATTTTTGTGTGCAAGAATTGTGCCCTAGGTGGCTCTTGTGCAAGATACACTTGAATAACAAGTAATAGCTAGATGTAACAATGTAAGTAGATGTGTGGATGACAAAATGAACTTCCCCTCTTATGCGGGTATGCAGAAAATGTAGTCCCTTGTCCCTTAAATGAAACTAGATGTATCCTTTGATGATCTTGAAATTCCTTTGGATTCAAATTTAGGTGATAGTAATAGATTATTAGATCTTGGTCCTTTCTTATGGTCACATAACTTTATATTTATATGATTCCATTGGTTGGATTTTGTAATTAACAACTGGAAGGTTGACCCACAAGTAAATAAGATGGAAAAAATATAAAAAAGGTGTAAAAGAGGGGAGTAAGATACAAATGTTTTGGGGCACCCAGAGGGGATGAGGGGGTGTTGACGCTAATGTCCTGGCTAGGCACTGGTGTTTAGAGTCAAGAAAGATAAAGTAGTAAAGTATCAACTAGGATGTATGGTATAAGAGGCCAAAAAGAGAACATGAAACACAAACAAAATGCCAAAAATATCTTTCAATTGCTAGTTTTATCACCTAGAAATGTACCCAAATTGTGTGATTTAGTGTTTACAATCTCCAACATGTATAAGGATACCCAAACAAGCCCAAAATGCACTCTCCAAGCTCTAGTGAATGATCAAGTAATTCCAAAGTCTTCTAACATATTTTTCATATCTCCATTAGCTCCACACAAGTCAATAATAGGTCCTGCACATCATCAACAATATCAGGAAGCACTAAAACATCCATCTCCACCATGAAATAGTCCTAGGAGAAATTTAAAAAACAAGTAGGTTTCCAGGAACCCGGAAATTCAATCCCAGAAAACAAATGAGTTCACATAGATAAACTCGTCATTGTGACTCAAGTTATATATAAATGAAAAGGTATATGAATATTTTTGTATAAATACTAAAATTTTCATCTGACTCATAGAAGAATTCCTTCAACCATCTTAAACTCTAGAACTTCTCTAAACTAGCTTCAAGGCCCCAAAACTAGGTATTCAAAATTGGGCCGGTTCACATAAAAAATACCTCATCAAGACACAAACCACATATGAATAGAAATTTATATATTTTTTTTTTCTATTAAAACTCACTTTATCTTCCAACTCATAGTGGAAGGCCTTCAACCAATCCAATCTCTGAAATTGCTCAATCAAGTTCCAAGAGCTCAAGAACAAGTCTTGAGGAATCAATGCTCAATATCCATCAAAATCTCTTCCAATCTCAACCACTAATTGGAAAATATCAAGGTCAATTTTACCAACATGTAAAATTACTAAAAATAATATTTCATGTGGAAAAAACTAACCCAACACACATGTTTAAGTCACCTTCTTGAGAAATCCAACTAGGGCTTTCTAGGCCATTAGGTTTTTAAATGAAAATCACTTAACCACATCAAACCAATGTCTTGAAAACATCATAACATGTTCCTAAATTATATCCATGATGAAAAAAATCACTACAACATCTAAAATGATTGAAATCAACTCAAACCACAAGACTAACATTTTAGCCCCTAGTGCCAATATCGGTAATGTACTTTTGAGGACATGTATCTTCCATTTTATCCAATGAAACGTTTCATGGATATTTATAAAACCTTACAAGATTTATATAATAATTTTATTTTCATCATAGAACCTCCATCTCATCCTTGAAACTATAAAAACCCATAAAAATAGGATTTTTCTCTCTCTTACGGAAATAGTTGGAACACAAAACCACCACCCAAAATAGCGTTGCGGAATCATTGTTGGGATGTGGTACTAATAGTTTTTTCATTGATGAAAAAAAAACATTAATGGAAAATTTAAGGTTGTATTATAATTTCATTATTTTTTACTTGATGCTAACATACTAGTTCAAATGTGTTTAAGCTGATACATTGGGATTCATTGAGGATAACTTACTCTGGCAAGCCCATACAGGTGCCTAGGAGATAGTACATGACAATATGAGCTTCTTGTTTTCTTGGGAAGCATATTGAAATGTTTGATAGCATGTTTTGAGGGTGTTAGGGAACTCATAGCAGTGGCATGGTGCATGTACACGTGGGTCACTATGTTATATGTGCTCATTAGAAGCACATATGGAAGCTTGGAGGTGTGACAGTGAGATTTGAAGCCATATGAGCTCACGGAAGCATGAATTTAGGTATATCATGACATATAACATATGTTTGGGTCATTTTCATAGGTTTTATGTTTAGTTATTGCATTATGTCAGTTGACCCTAGCTTTTACAGTGAGGAAAAAATATCTAAGCATAGGTAAGTCTTAGTGGCTAGAGAGATTGATGTACGGAATTGAAATTATGATGATTTGAGATTTTAGAGGAATTATTCATGATAATTTGAGAAATATTTTAGGTGCCCATGATGTGAATTTTGCAATATATGATCATGTTTATGGTGATGACAAGGTCAGAGAATCTAGTGCATTTCCATCTCAAATTTGATCTTCTGATGCTCACCTGTGAACAATGTGTAATTTGTCATTTGAACCTTGTGGATTTAAAGGATGTTTATAAGATTGAGTATATAATGTTTCAAAAATATAATTAGGTCATGTTTTATTTTTCAGGATTTTATGAATGAATGTTAAGAAGGTAAAGTGGTCTAAAACTATAGTTAAACCCTAGCTAGGAGCAGTTTGCAGAAAAGTGTATGTAGTGACCCAGTTTTTATTAATTCCTCGAATGTGACGATTGGATGTTGTAGATGACTCTATAAAATTTCCATCAATTTATGTTTAAGCTCATGGTCATGACTGTAACCATGCACTCAAACAGGTAATAGTTTTTGAAGAATAATGTTTTAGGACAAGGTTATCCAAAGGATTTGCATGCAATATTGACATTGTGGAATGTGTATAGGGATTTATATCTTGATTTCCAAATGGAGGTTTCAAGACAATTTTATGTATGCTAAATGGTATCAAATGAAGCTTCATTCAGGTTGAGTGATCAAAGGGTAGTTTTGAGGGTCTCATAGAAAGAAGTGTTCAATAAAGTGAGTTATAACTTAGAGCTAAAATTGGAATTTTGAGGGTGTATTAAAGTTGTGTTGGAAATAGGATCATTGGAATATATTTACAGTTATATGAGTTTTTCCTCATGATAAGGTATATTTGAGAGGATTTTCAAGTCAATCTTTGGATAAGAAATGTTCTAACAATGCAGGAGAGGAGGTGTTCCAGTAAAATTTTTGTGTTATTTGAAACCTAGAATGTAAATAGGGATGAATTAGGCATCCAATTAATCAATTTATAGGTCTTTAATTCATGAAAAAATGTTTTCATGAGCTAACCTTTGGAAACAACGTTTTTGGCAGGCTGTTTTGGTGGAGGCAAACACAGTTTTTGTTTCAAGTGATTGATATTCCATGACTTCTAACTTTATTAGAAGTGATATACAGGTTCTAAAATTTTCATAAAGAGGTTACATGGTATGGTGTTATCTTTTGGAAGTGTTTCGGTGATCAAATGAACTTTCGAGGGTGCTAGAGGGTGTAGGAAACAACTATTTTGAGAATTGCAAAAGGAATTGAGCCCAATAAATGAAATAATTTGATCTGTTGAGATAAATTGAGACCATACATGGATGATAAATTTTATTTTAATCATTTGTAAAGGGTTATGGGTCATGACTAATTATGTTATTGATGTAAGGACATTTTTATCTTTGTGCCCATGGGGTTTTGAGTCATTTTTGGCACATGTAATGAGGATTTTAACTAGGCAAAACTAATTGGATCATATGTAACTATTGTAATTAACATTTTGGGTGTTTTTTAGTGATTAATTGGTTAAACCAAAGGTTTGGTCATCCTTTGGGTTGGATAAAATAAAAGCATATAAAAGTGATGTTTTGGGTTAATTTTTGAACTAATGCTCTTGGGGGGATGTGGTGCGACCTAGAAGAAGTGATTTCCAAGTATGTGTGAAAATTTTGAAGGCTGAGGAAGATCATGATAGATTCAAAAATTATTGAAGACATGAGAGCAAGAGATTCAGGTAAAATAAAGATCAAGAAGAGGAAGAAAGAGCAAGGTTGAAAACCTACGGTTTATCCTAGGGTTTATGAGCTGAAATTGTGATCTCCATTAGTTGTAGTAGAAACAAAATCAGAAATCAGATATAGTCAGGAGTCTAATTTGATGCTTATTCATCCTTACGGGTTGTAGCCTCCTTGTAGATTGGGTGCTTCACTAAATTAGAAGTTGGTGCTCCTTATAGGGTTGGTGCTCTACTAAACTAGGGGTTAATGTTCCTTGTGAAGTTGGTGATTCTCTAAATTACTTTGATTTGTGTAATATAAGCATAGTTTCAGTGGGTTTTTTACCCCATGAAATTTTCCCACTTAATTTTGGTGTCTTGTGTAATATTTTGTTCTTGATCTATGGTTGATGTTACATATCTTAATTAAACACATATACGGTACATGGTTGAATGAATGGTTGTATGAATGGTAAATGAAATAAAAAAAATTTGGACTGATTCAGCCCCCTCTCAGCCCAGCATGCCTCTAATAAATGGTATGAGAGTGGGTCCTTGTGGGTCCTTGAAGGAGATCCTTTGAAGCACAAGCAATGGGTAAGTCTCAAGATATTAAGGCCATATTGAAAAGAATGAATGAGATAAATCAATCATGTATTGATACCTATGATATTTAGGTCAAGTACATGGATACAAAGCATGATCAAGTCATCAAGGCTTTGAAATCTCAATTGGATAATATGTCAAAAGCCGTAAAGGAGAAAGAAGTTGTTTATTCCAAGTATGAAGACAAGTTGAAAGAAATTGAATAAGATTTGAAGGATGCAGCTAGTGATTTGAATATGTATGAGATATTTGAAAGTGCTCTAAGACTCTAAATGAGTGTTTAAAAGGAAAAAAAATCCACAAATGACAAAACATGCCTAGGGTTTGAAGAAAATAATGATGTTGAAGCTGGTCCAAGCACTAAATCAGTTGAGAAGGTGACTAAGAAGGCTGATCCAAGAATGTCTAACTTAGTTAGAAAACCTAATGCTATGAGGTATGGTCCTTTATTCAATGGTTATTGCTTTGTTTTTCATGATTTTGGTCATAGAGCTAGAGATTGTAAAAGGAGGTCTCCAAGGGATGATATAGGTATCTTCAAAGGTGAATGATTTTCATGTTGTGAGTATGGGAATAGAAAAAAATATTGTGGATGGAACTTTAGTGTTTTTTAGCCTAGTAGGAAGAGGATTGTTGTTTTCTTCAATTATCATCAATCAGGTCATATTGCAAGATTTTACCAAAACAAGAAGAGGTTTATTCCAAGGTATGATCCAAAGAACAAGAGGGAGGTTACTCAAGTCAAGAAGGCCATAAAAATTGACTCTAATCCCACCATGTAGAATTTGAAGGCTATCTTGAGGAGGATTCTTGTGCTAACAAGGTTGAAAACAAGGTCATCGAGCCTAATCCAACTCAAATACGTATGTTTTCACCAAAAGAAGAAGATTTTCATTGTTTGAGATGTTGTTTCTAAGCCATTTGTGCCTAAATGCAAGACTCTGATATGAAAAGTTGAAGACATTTGGCCTTTGGGACACTATTAAAGTTGTAAGGTATGTTAAGTAATTCCATCCATGTGTTCTTTTTTCATTGCATGGTTATTATGTGTCACAATCGACAAGGTGTCTTTGGCTTGAAGATCCTAGTATTTTTATGGTGTCTAGTAAGTTTTTGTCATACATGGTGATGTGTGAGATCTATCTTGTATTAAATATATGTATTTAACGAGTGTTATGGATTTCTCAATGCATTGGTTGTTTGTGATTACTGCTAAGTTTCTGTGTTAAGGTCATTTTTTCATGAATCAAATGTAAGAATTATTTTTTGTTCTTGTTTCATGTTACTTGATGACTAAGTCATGATAATGGTCTGTGTTCTGCTAAAGTAAAATTTTAAGGTCATCTAGTTTATAAGCTATGTCAAGTACATTTAGAGTGTATCAGTTCATTATGCATCAAGTAAAACTTTTAAAAGTGTTTAGTTTTGTGTCTAAGAGGTCATGCAGTTTGTCGAGGTCTAATAACTCTTTGTAGTTATATGAGTCTGATTCTATTTTCTATGATATTGGTGTCTTAATTTCAGTGAGTTGACACAAGTCTTGTCAAGTTCTGTTATGTGGTGAAGATGATATCTCAAATTTTTGAATAAGTAATCCATCATCTTGAAGTGATAAAAAAGACTCAATGTGGGTTCTTGAAGGTTATAAGTAGTATATCAAGATGATGTGCTAAGAAATTATTGAATTATTTTGCAGTATGTAAAGTAATCCACTGTCACCAGGGAGTATTGTCAATTTCTATATGAAAGTCTAAGAAATTTATTTCAAAAGTGTCTCCATGCTACTGTATTAAGTTTTCAAATAAATGTTACCTTTTATAAATTCATAAGGGTTTATGTAGTCTATAAAGTAGAGTTCTCTGAGTCAAAGAAGTATTGAAATTGTCAAAGGAAGTATGTGTTTCATGACCTGCAGTGGGTATCTATTCATAATTGAAAATGGTGTCTTATATCAATGTGTCAATATAAAGTTCATCATCTTGTTGTCTCATCAAAGAAAGTCAATTATTTAGGTCTTGCTCTTGTCATAAGTCATTTGTGCATTGTTCATATAAAATTTCCTTTACAAAGTTGTAGGTTTATTCCTCTATTTGAAATTTTGACACCATTGTGTGTTATTCTAACAAGGTGTGTCCTAGCTCAAGTCTAAGATTATAGTAGTCATGTTCGGATGATTGTAACTCTGTCATGAAGCTCTTAAGTGTAAAATAGTTTTGTTACTAAAACATGATGTTTATGATGTCTCTGTGTCTCTCAAGTCTATGATGATCTTGCACTTTTAATTCTAAGAGGGTTATCAAGGAAGCCTAAAGAACTTGTAAACTTTTTCAAGAACATTCCTCAAGAGTTTGAGGTTACTCGGATGTCTGTATCATAATAAATATTTGTTCTAGGTTTATTGAAGTGTGTAATATGATGTTAAATATCTAGATTTGCATAAATAAATTCAGCAACAATAAATCAAATTAACTCATGAAATGGAAAGTGAAGAAAATACAGAGAAAATGAAAGTAGAATGGAGTAATTTCTATTAAATATGAGAGGGAATTTTATAAAATTGCTTGATCCTAAAATCATGGAGTAAATTCTTATCATTAAATATCCTCATATCTCTCCTTTATTCCCTAGTCTTACTCCCAATCCCAAGATATTCTCACACATTCCTCTCTCTATGAGTTGTGCATGAAAACTAATTGTGCACGCTCACATATTATTTGAATATTAAATAATACTAATATTCAAACCATATGTTCACACTATGAACACTAATTTTCTAACATTCATCCCCTTAGTGTGAACATGGGTGAGTTTTTTCTAGTACATGTTCATGTTCTACAATCCGATGGTTTTCAAAGAGTACCATCAACTCCAACAAGTTTCCTAGTGGAACCATTAACCACTCTATATGTGATTTTCTAAGAGATTCACAAACTCTCAAATTGGTTTTCTAGTGGACCACCAACCTCTCCATAGCGGTGTACATGTTTCCCCAACCCCATCTTTACATTTAAGGGAAAATATAAGAAATATCACTCACACAGGAACTCACTTATTACAAGAACGAACAAGAATAAATCATTTGTTATTATAACATCACACAATGAAAATTAAACACACATCAAAAATAAATACCAAAAATTCATTTTGTGGCCCCTTTGTTTGCGGCTGACGAGAGGTCACTGATTAACCTCCTTCCTTCATCGAGTGATGCTGCTAACTTAGTGAAATTTGTCTTTGAGGTTCATTTTACAATTCTATTAGGTTCCAGTTTCAACCGATAAAACACCCTTATAATAATAATTAAATTTATATTTAACCAAATTAATAAAGCATATTAGAGTTTTATTGTTTGAAATCACTCACTATTTTTATATGGAATAATAAAAAATGCTAGAATTGTTTGCATGAGTTCTATTAAAATAAGAACTGGGTTTCTGTAATTTGTTGACAGTAGTTTCTCATAATACAAATAAAAAAACCCAAAAAAATCACAAAATTCTAAATCTGGGTTTTTGAGAAAAACATGATTTACCAGTTTTTTTTGGAATATTAGAATCCAAAAAATGGTGATGAAAGCTTCAAAACTCTCATATCTGCATCCTAGAGGCTAGGTTTTTGTCATGCAGTCACTCTCATAGCTTGTCCTTTCTTTCTCTGATACTAGATGATGTTAAATCTCTAGATTTTCATAAATAAATTCAACAACAATAAATCAAATTAACTCAAGAAATGGAAAGTACAGAAAATATAGAGAAAATGAAAGTAGAATGGAGAAATTTCAATTAAATATGGGAGGTCATTTTATATAATTTCTTTCTACTAAAATCATGGAGTCAAGTCTTATAATTTTATCCCCATATCTCTCCTTTATTCCCTAGTCTTACTCCCAATCCCAAGATATTCTCACACATTCCTATCTCTATGAGTTGTGTGTGACAACTAATTGTGCACACTCACATATTATTTAAATATTAAATAATACTAATATTCAAACCATATGTTCACACTATGAACACTATATTCCTTACATAATATGACCACTTCATCAAAGGAAATGGATGACAAAGATAGTATGCTTAAGTTTTTTAAAGGCGTCCTATAAGTGACTGTTAATGTTTCTAAGGTTGCAAATCAGTGACCTACAACTCAAAAGTGACAATAATGCATTTTGAATGACAAAAAGATCTCATAAGCTCTACTGCAAACTCTTGAAGGCATTTCAAGTCAAATATGGACTATATCATTGGTTCAAACATGAAAAATTAGCTTCTACAGGTGCATCTAAGAGTGTTTAAGGTGCAAGCAAGTACTCTATGAAACCCTAGGAGGTTTTATATGAATCTAATCAATATTATCCTTAGTCTTACACTTGAAGATATAAAACCTTAAATAATTGATATAAAAGCATCAATAGTTAGAAAGGCTTATCAAGGGCTAAGGAGATAAAACAAACTAGAAATGCACTCTGGTAGTAAGAAGAACTCAGTATACTATGAATAAATTGATTGATGTCTAAGATTTTTTTTGAAAAATACTTCTACAGGTAGAAAAGAATGTGTATACACCTTCCTAGAGGTAGAGGACTTTGATCACTCAAGTTTGGGATATCAAGAGGTTGATATAAGGTCAGAGAAGAGAATTTTACTTCTCAGATGTCACAACAAGGATGATAAGAGTACTTTTTCTCTTGAATACAAAATTGATGTTTTTATGTGATATACTAAATGGTGAAACCTTGGTAAAGTTTGTGTATGCTCTTGATGGTGGCATTTATGGTAAGTGTTGTCTTTATGATAGAGGATTTTGACTAAGCATGTCAAGACTAAAGGAAATGTTCTCATAAAGTGTATGTGGATTATTATCATTGAAAATTGAATATCAAAGGTTCTTTTTTTATTTTGAAGTGTCAAGTGAGTCTATGTTTCCATAAGGAGTCAAAGACTTCATGTTTGAGGTGAGATATATGTTGTTTGCATGTCATTTGAACAATGTTGTGAATAATTTTTTGAGTAAAATCCATGTATGAAGTAAGTGAATGCATGATTTTTGTTATGTGGTCTACAAGAAAGAATGGTATGAACTTTATATAGCCTTATCCTTCCTAAATGTGTAATAGTAAATGTAAATTAGTGAAACTCTTAGATTCTATGAAGAAAAATAGGGAGTGTATGTCACAGATATTAGAAGAACAAGATGAATCATTAAGATGTCTATAAGATTTGGAATGGTATATGCAAAACAGAGGTGCATGAATGTAAAAGAGATTGTAAATTCTATGTATTTAAGGGAAATGATATACTGTGACTTATCGTAAGGCATATAGTGCAAAAATGTCTACTCTCAGGTAGAAAACATCAAGAGAGTTACAATATTATCAAGCAAAGATTCCTTGAAATAATGATAATAAAGCCTTAATGAACTCAGAAGTGTGGTATTAAGCTATCTACATGTATTGTATATGCAAGAAACAAAGTATCATAGTTTCTCAAGCCTGTAGGTATCTAGTGATTTTTTTCTCAAGAGTTTCCATGCCTATCAACATAGGCGGAGTTTTTTTTTGGCTCTAGATGATGTTATGAATACCTAGAAGAATTTTGAGGTATGTAGAGTGTGTTATCTTTGTATTTGCTCCTTAAATGCATGATATGATAGTCAAAGACTGAAAAAAGTGTTTAGGACCTTGTAAAAGTTTCTCAAGATGTTTTCCAGTCATGTTAGTAGGGTAAGTTGCATGTTTTTTTGCTCGGGAGCTAGATGTAGTGCTCATATTTCTAGGGGGTATTATCTTGATGATTAAAAGCATGGTTGCAATGTTGTAGCATGTCAAAGTTGACTGAAATTGGACTTAAATGACAGTTTAGAACCATTTGCTCTTGTGGTTGAAAGATGACAAGAATGGTTATTGACAAACATGATATATGTATAGACCAAATAGTTTATGGTCAAGTAAGGTGATATGATGATGTATCTTCATTGTGTTAACATTGTTGGCATGTTGAAGATATGGATAACTCATATCTCAGGACTGCTACAGTACTCTTATGAAGCCAAAAACAAAGGATATGGTGAAAGTTGCATATTTTTCATATCTAGAATGCTGAGAATGTTGTTTTTTCTCCTAACAAGGTGATATTATGCTTCTTTCATGATTGATTAATGATTTTTAGATGTTTTTTGTGCTTGTTCCAGGGGGAACATGGTGTTTGCATGGTTGTAATGAGGCTAAAAACCAGTTTTTGTACAAAAATCAAGAGATTTAGCTAGTTTAAGACATTTTGTTGATGTTTCCAACCAAATAATGATGGTTTGAAGCTGAAGATAATGAATAATGTGAGCTACATGTATGAATTTGTCATTAATGTAAAAAGTTGGAGAATTTTAGGGTTTTTTCCATCAATGCAAAAGGGGGAGATTGTTGGCATGAGATTTTAATAGGTGTTGTAATTGATAAAAAACCACATTAATGAAAAATTTAATGCTTTATTATGATGTTATAATGTTTTACCTGATACTAACATAATGGTTCAGATGTGTTTGAGATGATATAGTGGGATTAAGCGAGGATAACTTGTTCTAGCAAGGCCATACAGGTGTGTAGGAGATGCAACATGACAGTATGAGCTTATTGGTTTCTTGGGAAGCATGTTGACATGTTGGATAACATATTTTAAGGGTTCTTGGGCACTCATAGTAGTGACATGGTGTAGGTATAGGTGGTTCACTATGTTACAGGTGCTCATTTGAAGTAGGTATGACAACTTACAGGTGTGATAATGAGGTTTGGATTCATATGAGCTCATGGAATCATGAATTAAGGTATATCATGTCATATCAGGTATGTTTGGATTTTTTTTATAGGTTTTATGTTTAGTTATTACATTCTTCAAGTTGACCCTAGCTTCTAAAGTGAGGAACAAACATTCAAACATAGGTAAGTATTAGTTACTGGAGAGATTGATGTATGGAATTCAAATTATAATGATTGGAGATGTTAGAGGCATGAGTATTAATGATTATAGAAAAAAAATCAGTTTCCCATGATGTGAATTTTGCAAGAAATGATTGTTTATGTAAGACATGGTCAAAATAAAGTTTATTTCAATCTCAAAGTTTATCGTCTGATACTTGTTGTGAACACTGTGATTTGCATGGGACCTTTTTCCTTTCAAGGATGTTTCTAAGGTGATTTTATAAGGTTTAATAAAAATAGTGAGGTTTTTTTATCATCATGATTTTATGAATGAATGTTAAGAAGGTAAAGTGGTCTAAAACCCTAGTTAAACCCTAGCTAGGATCAGTTTGCAGAAAAGTGCATGTAGTGACAAATTTTAATTAGTTAATCAAAAGTGATGATTTTATGTTGTAGAGTAATCTTTCATATTTCCGGAAATGTATGGTTAGGGTCATGGCCATGAGTGGGCCCTACCTAAAAATAGCTATTTCTGTAGAAGTAGGTTTTAGAACAAGATGGTACAAAGGAGTAGCATGAAAAATTGATGCGACATGATTAATGGGAGTTGTTCTTGATTTCCATCAAGTTTTTATGAAAAATTATTTCACGTACATGGTGTTTTTAGGTCCAAATATGTTTACTGGTCAAAGGGAACTTTTGGGGTCGCAAATAATAGGGTTTAGTAAAATGGTCATAACTTCAGCTACATGTGGATTCTAAAAGTGATTCGAGTTTTTTTGGATTTGCAGATTCAAATATAGTGCCATTTATATGGTATATTTAAGCTCATCATGAGGTTTTGTTGACATGGTTTACAGGAAACATAACAATATGGACAAGAAGAGTTTTGGAAGTGCAAGACAAGAGGTGAGTTAGTGAAATTTTGGTGTTATTTAAAGCATGAGATGAATTGTGAAGTTAAGACCATTGATATTAGCCATAATGAATGACAAGGGTTATGAATTGAGTCATCCAATTAGAGATCAATTAAACAGGTCTTGAATTTATGTATAATTGAGTTTCATGAGATTTTTGGAAATTAATTTTTGTTGGTAGGTTCTGTTTGTGAAGGAAAATGTAGAAGTTTGTATTGATGAATCATGTTGGTTTAATGTGATTTTAATTTTCATGATCTTCTAACTTATTACAAGTGTTGTATAGGTTGCTTAAATTTAAGAAATTTGATTACATGTATTGTCATGACTTGTGAGATAGCTTTAGTGAACTCAAATGAAGTTTCCAGGGTGCAGGAAACACATGTTTTGAGAATTGTAAAAGGGATTGGGCCCAGTAAATGAAATAATTTAGTTGGTTGATATAAATTGATACAATATATTTATGATAAATTTTATTTTAATCATATTTAAATGGTTATGGGTCGTGAATAATTATGGTATTTATGTAAGGAAAATTTTATCGTTGTGCTCATAAGGTTTTGAGCCATTTTTGGCACATGAAATGAGGTTTCTTAATTCTAGGCTGACCTATTTGGGTCATATGTAGACTTTGTTAATGAATGTAATTTGGGAATTTTATTTTTAAATATTCTTTGGTTGAAACATAGGTGTATGAATGAAATCCTTTGGGTTGTAAGAAAGAAAAAACATACAAAAGTGATGTTTTGGGATCATTTTTGAACTAGTGCTCTTTGAAGAAAGGTGTGAAACCTAAAGGAAGTTATTTGCATTTATGTGTGAAATTTTAAAAAGAGAATAATAAAATGTTGAGAAATTATTATGAAGACATGAGAGAAAGTTTTAAAGGCCTAAAGTGTTTGAAAAAAAGTCAAGAAGAGGATTTTCAGATTAAGAGTTGAAGACCTATGTGTGAGTCCTAGGGTTTATGAGATGAAATTACAGTCTCCATCAATTGTGGTAGCAGAAAAATCAGAGATCAGATATCTTTAATAGGATAAGTTGGTTCTTAGTAATCCTAGGGGGTTTTATCCTCCTCGTGGAGTGATTGCTTCAATAAATTAGGTTGGTGCTCTTTATAGGGTTGGTGCTCTACTTAACTAGAGGTTGGTACTCCTTGTAAAGTTTGTGCTTCACTAAATTACTTTTCTTTGTGTAATATAATAAGTTTTCAAAATGGGTTTTCTTCCCCATGATGGTTTTCCCACTTAAATCTTGTGTCTTAATGTACCTCTTATAGGATTCTCATGTGTTATGGTTATCTTGATGGTTATGTATATCCTTAAGTAAACACACAAATAGTACATGTTTGAATGAATGGTTATATGAATGGTAACATATGTTGAATGGTAAATGAAATTTAAAAAAATTAGGAATGATTCACCCCTCTCTCAGTCCATTTTCCTTCAAAAAATAATCGTATACCTTGATGCATCATGTTTTATTTCAAAGACATTCTAATATTTGGAATACATATCTTCCAATAGACTCTGCTTGGATAAGGGTTTAACTAGGGTTTTAAAAAACTTTTCATTCTTAGGATATTCTTCATAAAAACCTAACATTAAAATTAATCCATTAGAAATCTGAAAAATTATCTTATGTTAAAATTGTAAATCCAAATTCCAAAACCTTTTTGGTCATCATGAAAGGTCTGTGCGAGTGGGTAGAGCATATGAACTATTGCCAATTCCTAGCTGGGATTTTGCCTTCTTTTCATTCACCTTTACCAAAAATATAGAAATAACACATTATTTTGGTCTAGCCATACTCACCTAAAATTTTAAAAAGTATTTAGACCTAAAGCACCATATCTATCTCCTATATCTGATCCAATTCTCATCCATAAATAAAATTTCCTTAAACTCTCTTGCCATAGTGACATACATGTGCTTGCATAGCTTGTCTTCACTATCTTATTTCCCAAGGACCATGAAACATCATCAAATAGATGAGTACAAACCTGGAACTCCTCATACACCTGATATAACATGTCAAAAAAAAATTCACATGCTTGGATATCACTTCCCTACTCCATTTCTCATACCACCATGCCAAACCTCATTGCTTAGGTCTTATAATAGGATTAGAATGACCTGACTCTAGACACATGGTTGAAACTCATGAAATTACCATGTAGGGGCATACTTATTGGTACTGTTTACACCTTTAACACATCCTACCAACCTTTTGAGTTGACCTCATGAAGACTTCATACAAATATTCAGTCATGAGCACAAACCATGACCATGTCTACTAGACCATACTCCAGAATGGGCACCATATGCAACTCACCAAATTTAGACACTATCAATGGAAATTCATGTTTGACCTTGAATCACACCTCAAGAAACATAATATCACCATTGACACCCTTGGGTCCATCAATTGTATTTGACATCAATGTTAAAACAATTAAACACAATGGAAAATGGTGATTGTGTGAGTTTTCAATGAATATGGACACCACCTTTAGGTGATACTTGATGGATATAGAGCATTTAAGAGTGTGCAAACACTTACATGAATATCTTTACACATGTTTTTGAGGACTACTCTTCCCCTTTGACATCTATGAAATTTAGTTTTCATAATGACAAAACATGAAAAAAGAAAGTCAAATGATTACTTCCTCAAATGATTCCCCCTTGGACATACCTTTTTTTTTTCTATACAACAATTAAATGACTGTCATTTAGAAATGAAATTTCAACAAAATAACCCCCCTAAGTTTATACTCAAAAATTTATCCTCATACATGTTCGTAATGATTATCTTCTAGGTATGTTTCATGCAAAATTACACTAATTATGCCTCTAAAGAGTACCATTTTTTAAACTTTTAGGACCATGAGTTTCCTAAACATTTGAATTCCATATTGGTCAAACTTCTCCATGCCATAGACAAATATCAATCCATATGAGTCATAGTCAAACTGGGGAAGTCTGTTAGAGTAGGTATTTACCTTAGCTCATGTTCACCTAGGTACTTTATTTACCTTTATTGTATTTATCCTCACCCACTTATGTGTGTGGATATTTCTTTTATCTTATTTAGATATTAGGAGATATTATCTAGTTGTTAGGTATAGTTCTTTCCTTGATCTATGGTATTGACTAAATCCTTGATGTCTAGTTCTCTCCTAAATCTATGGTCTTAACTAGTTATTTGATGACTAGTTATTTCCTTGATTTATGGCTTGATCTACGACCTTGACTGGTTCTTAGATTTTTATTCCTTGCCTATTCAAGCAAGGCCCATTCTCATTGTATTGCATTGAGTTCCATAATAATAGATGATATTGTTGCTCATTTTTGGTTGGATATTTTGTCAAGCCAAAATATGAGGTTCAACCACAGTACATGGGATTAAATCCCTCCTCAAAGACAGGTGAGGCTGCCTGTTTATTACTAATCTAAAACACAACAGAAATAATATATACAATATTCACACTATTCTAACCATTGGGGTTGGGATAGAATCCCAAAATCCATATCCACACAAGGTGAAGATGTTGCAGTTTTAGAAATGGAATGGATTGGAAAGGAAATTATTATTATGGAAGAAACACAATGGAAAGGAAATGAGAGGAACATATTTTCTTTCGAGCAAACACAGATCACGAAATAATCATACGAGTTTTAGATAACAAATGTAATGTTTGAAACAATTAAAATAATCGAGAGTGCTAAACAAAGAATAGCTTAAGATTCTGAACATAAGAACAATATCTTAAGAGAGATGAATCTCACAACACAAAGTTTGTAAAATAGCATCGGTTTCTATTCCTCAAATGATTAAAAGAAAACACAAAGTTTTTCTTCTTCACAATAGTTCTCAATATTCCAAAAATCTCAACCCTTTGGAATGCACAAGTATCCCTTATTTATAATAAAAAGAGTTGAGAGAAAATAGGATAAAATCCTAGAAAATAGCCATTTAATAAGAGTCCTATTTTGCTTGACTCTCACGCAGGAGACCAAGTCAAAATTTACTTCCTACATGACAAAACGGAAAATGAAAAAGACATGTCAATTTCTGAAGGAAATGACATGTAACATCATTTTCTTATTCTGTTTCCTCATCATTGTCTTCTTCCAGTGATGCCTACTTGTCTCGAAACTCTTGAAACTTCTGGATTGTATCTTGCATTTTAGCTTCATCTGGTACACTAGAATAATCACTTAGAACCTCGCAAGTTTCTTGTGTGTCACTTACGTTGCCAGGAATTTTCTTCAATCTCTTATTAAGTTTTATTAGAGATTACAAAACATTCTCAATCTTTATAAATTTATCAATGACACTTAGATCAAAGATGGAAGTTGGTTCCTGCTCGATCGATTCCTGAATTTGTTTATAGAAACCATCAGTAGGTAGAATGGTTGAGCCTTCATCCAATACTTTGGGAAAGATCTTGAACAACTCTTCTTCGATATCACTGGTGGCGTCAATCAACTGATCTCTGGATTCTCTCAACTTGTTGCAAGCTTCACTGAGAATATTTATCTTGAACCTGATAGCCTTGGTTAGCTGGAAGTGTTTATCCCCATGTGGAATGACTCCTTCTTCCACTAAGACCCGAGATGGAATTTTCTTCAGTGCATTGAGGGCCTCCAAAGTTAGTTCAAGGTTTCCAGCCTCCTGTGAAAATTCATCATTCATCTTGTCACCATCCTTTTTCATTTCCTCCAAGGATTTATATACCTCTACTGTATCATCAATGACCTTCCTTCCTTGAAGGATTAACCTCTGAATCCATTCATCCACCATTCTCCCCTTCTCATTGATCTTCTCAATAACAGGTACTGATGAGAAATTGAATCTGATAGGAGTAGGAGTAGAAGATGATGGGGTTAACTGAGAGGGATTTGAGAGCTTAAGCAATACTTCTGTCAACTGTTCCACTTTCTCTTTTAGCTCATCCCTGCTCACCTTTGTTTCCTTCAGCTTTTGGCATAGCACATTCATGGCATCTTGTGCATCTTGTTGTGCCCCTTCTGTTGTTACCTTTCCCAGATCCACCCTTGTAATCTGATAATCAGAAGCTGTTATGTTCTCCTTGGTTTTGTCAGCCGCAGGAGTGGCAATCTCTACAAACTTATGTCCTGAGGCATCTACTGAAACCCTTGAAACTATTTTAGGTTTCTTAGTAGATTTGGCAAGAGAGACCTTGAGTGAACTGAAATCAAAGGCTGGTAGGGGAACTACCACCTTCCTCTTCCTCAGAGTTTGGTCAACCAACCATTGAGGTACAGTGGAAGAAGTTTCTCCTATTGGAGGTGTCATGGTTGTATCTGTGGGTGGAGGAAGATTTTCTTGCAGAGTCGTGATGACTGCAAGTGTAGTGACTGTGGGAATAGACTGAGGGAATGAAGGTGTGGAAGGAGGAGGCATTTCTATAGCCAACGTAGGCCCAGCAGAGAGAGGTGAAAGTTCAGAGAAAATGCTGGTCATGGCTGATGAAAGTGGAGTTGAAATATGTGATGAGGAAGATTGGGGAAGAGGAGGTAAAGAATCTAAGGCCAAAGCTTGAGAAGCAAGGGCAAGGCTTACCTCTGATGAGAAATCATCAAAAGGAGAAATGAGAGGTTGAGCAATCTCGACTTCTGGGAGAATTCCTCCTGTTCTAATGGTTGAGGAGGAGAATCCAATACCTCAACTATTTGTGTGGGAGTAGATGATTCAGCCCCTACTTTTCTTCTCTTCTGAAAAATTTAAACTTTATTTGTCTCTTAGTAGGGATTTTATCCTTTTCCTTTTCTCCCTTGGAGGGTCCCACTTCTAGAGTAGCTATCTTTGAAAATATCTTTTCTTTATAACTCATTCCCCAAGAAATGAGCCATGCCTTAGTGCGAACAAGGGTTTGAGTAGCTCTCTCGGTGATAGAAGCCTTTTCAGCAATGGACCAGTCGATGGCTGGGAATCCAAGTTGATCTCCATCTGACTGTTCATATCTAGGTTCCAAGACACTTTCATTATCTGTGGTGCCTTCTAGGATATCAGCCAAATCTAATACTTGGATTTCTTCAAGAGTCAACCTGCTATTGTCTTTTCTTCAGATGGAAACCTCATACCGAAGATCAACCCAGATGTCCTCTACATGGGGCACATGCAGATACAAGGTTCCATATGACTTAAGGACTCCTCGAATATCGAATCCTTCTCTGAACTTCATATGCTTCTTCAGTTTATCCTGAAGTTTGTGCACCACATTCTTGGCCTTCACCACTGTAGAACATGTGTACCTTCCAATGGAAATTGGGAAGGAGACAACGGCCTTGTGTCTACTTTGTTGGAACTTGTGGAAATCCAACAGTTGTCTGACCAACTCCATAAGGATGAGTTTGTCACCTGGAAACCTAGGAAAATGGAAAGGAGTACCGTGGAACCTTACCACCCGGAGATAGGTAAACTTCTTGAATTGCAAGAAGATGCAGCCCCATTTTGACACCTCCACCCATGCCTCATCAGAAACTCTTCTCTTTCTCAGCTCAGGGTCCAGCCTACAAATATTTTCATAAAAGAAGGCATCATTCACTCTCCTAAACTGATCTTCAGATCCTTTTATTGTCAGCTGAGGGAAGTACCGATATATGTGATCAGTTGTTCGGTTCCCTTTTGCATCCAACCCTGGGTAGTTTCTCATACCTGCTGCTGCATAGGTGACGTACGACATCATGTAGAACTTGCCAGTAGACAAGACCATTTTCATTTGAGAGTCTATCTCATCACTTATTAAGGTGCCCCAATCAATCCCTTGGTCATTCTTCTTAATGACGACCATGAACTGATACATCCACCCTTGGAATTATTTTGACTCTGGGAGCCCAAATAACAGCTCAGTAGGGTGATGATATCACTGACTTCAAGTATAAAATCACTTCTAGGAACCGTCTTAGGAAACCTAGAAACAACTGGCTTAGCCTTGATCAAGAATTTCTTGTTCACGTGCTTGATGCAGTCTTCTTGATCTTTGTCCCAGGATTTCTGTGCTGACTTAAGATTTAAATCAACATATTCCGTAAAGTTGGGCAACTTTAGGAGTTGATCAAAGTAATCTCCATCTAATTTTACTATAGACTCTCCTGCTTGATTTCTCACTGAGCGGGAGGCTGAGTCATAGTGAGAAGCACATGCCAGAATGAATTCAGGGCATTGGGCTGATACTGGAAACCCTGCTGCGAGTGGGAGACCACTACCAGCTATTGACTTCATCCATGAATTCTGAGAAGAATCCTCGATCCTTTTCCAGAAGTCTTCCATGTCTATATTGTCGAGCTCTGTGTCCCAGATGTCATAATTGCAACTTATATAAGAAGAAGAATCTGTCTTCTGATATTTGTACTTCATCTTTCCAGACTTAGAAGGGCTTGGGTCCGACATGAGGAGTCTTGAAAATGACTGAAAGAGCAATCGGGTCTGGATGTTTGTTGAACAAGTGAATAGACCCGCCCTACTATTCAGATGTTGAAACTTGCAAAGCAGCCTCAGAAACCTGACAAACTGGATTGTGTGTGTCAGGAAATAGAACATGTCGAACACCTTGAAAAACCTAAAGGACTGGTGGAATTCGGATGATGTCGAGCAGGTGATAATCTTTGACACACTGTGGAACCGGAAGAGTGTCTAACATCGGTCAATACCCGCAACACTGGTGGAGTTCGGAGGATGTATGGCACACTACAAAACCCAATACAAAGGCGTAAATTTGGGGATGTTAAGCACTTCACAAAACCTGATACAAGCAGAGGATGTTGAGCACTTGGAGAAACCTGATACTCTGTGGAAGTCAGAGGATGTCAGACACCCTGTAAAACCTGAAACAAAGGCGTCAGGTTTCTGGGATGTCAGAACATGTAAAATTCCCACCAAGTTCATAAGTTAGGATTTTTAGATTCTTCTCAAAAATCAAAAGAGTATATCCCATGGGAAAAATAAGAAAACACCCAAAGGGTGAATTCCAAACAAGAGGTTTCATGGGAATACAACAGGAAATGAAGAAAACAACCCAAAACCCTAAACCTAGAGGGAAGAAAAAGAAAAGAGGGAAAAATGCCAAATGAACACCTCAAAAACAACCCCAAAGACCTCAAAGTGGTAAGAAGAGAAAAATACCTTCAATAAATTTGAAAAATGGTCAAAGATGGATCATGAAATTGATCAAGGTTCAGTCGGGTTTGGAGGTCGAAGGAACATGCATGAAAAATCCACGCAGCGAAAATATACCAGGTAAAAATGACATGTAAAATTAAACTATTTATAAAGCCCTAGCATTAATTACACCTCATCCGACACGTGTGCCAAGTACCAGACAACTCGACATTAATGCCATTTCATCATGCTCAGAGTGTCCAAAAACCTGATACAAAGGTTTTACTATCAAATCGGGTTTCAGGAAACAACTGACATGAAGCATGAGATGTTTGGATGTTATCAAGTTCCGAAAACCCAACACAAAGGATCATTTCGGGTTTCAGGTTTCAGGAAACAAGCAACATGGAGCATGCATTTTGCAAGGTATGTTCTGATGCTTCTGAGTTCTGAAAACCTGATACACTGGCTTGTAATTCAGGTTTCAGGTTTCAGGAAACAATTGACATGAAGCATGTAAAGGATATGTTTCCATGCGATGGAAACCTGAAAGCTTGAAAATCTCCTTCAAAGGGCATTTTTAGGAGATTTTGTCAAAAAAATTCTATGGTTATCTCAATTTTAGCTAAAATCACTAAAAATGAGATAACAGATGGCTCCAGTTGGGGACTTTATTTGAGACATCAAAGGAAGAGAACTCATATATCAAAAATCTTTATCCATTGGGCTATGGAGTCTGAAGAAGAAAAATCGAAAACAAACAAAGAAAGAAAGAAAAGAAAGCAAACACACAACAAAAAATAAATTATGATACAGTGCAAGAGAGCATCTTGCATTACTGATGGAACAACTTCAGATGTTGACCAATGAAAGGTAGAGGGAGAAACTCTCCATCTAGATATGATAGACAGAAGCTATTTTCACCATTCAGCTGATGTATTTTGAAAGGACCTTTCCATAAGGAGTCAAACTTGCCATGCATCCCTTTCTACTCTCTTCTCTTGTCCCAGAGAAGTACTAGATCTCCAATCTGGAAATCACGTTGCTTTGATTTCTTGTCAAATATCCTTTTGAATTTTCTCTGATGATATTCAATGTGATCTACCACCTTGCTCCATTCTTCTTCTAGCCTGGCTAGGTACATTATCCTTTTCTCAATGGAACTTTGAAAAGTTTCATCCTCAATTGCTTTAGCCAACCGTAAGGCTGGAAATTCTACAGAGATAGGAATCTCAGCATCAATCCCATACAACACTTGGAATGGGGACATTCCAATAGCTCACTTAGGAGTAATCTGATCTACCCATAATGCATCATACAATGCTTTGTGCCATGTCCTCTGATTCTCATCGACCAACTCTCTGATTATGGTCACCAGGTTCTTGTTGCTTGATTCAGCCTGACCATTGCCTTGGGGGTAATAATCAGATGAATGAGCCAATGTGATCCCAAAGCCATAACAAAATTCTGTCAACTCATGGGATGAGAAATTGGAAGCATTTTCAGCAATGATCTTGTGAGGCACACCGAATCTAACAATTATATTCTCCTTGAGAAAGTTGCACACAGCTTCAGAGGTTGCTTGCTTGATTGGCGCAGCTTCCACCCACTTGGTGAAATAGTCTGTGGTGGTGAGCACATAATTATGACTGGCACTAGAGGCAGGATTCAACACTCCAATGAAATCAATTCCCCATTGGTGAAAAGGTTCTTCAATCACCACAGGTTTCAAGGGAAGAGCTGCCAGCTTAGGATGACCAATGAAATGTTGACAAGCTTCACACTTGGCTACCCATTCAGCTGAGTCTCGAAAGAGAGTAGGCCAATAGTACCTAGCCCGTAAGATCTTGTAAGCCATTACAGAGGAAGAGAAATGTCCTCCACATGCTAGATTGTGGAAGGACTCTAGCAACCTTACCTGCTGAGACTTATCAACACAGCGCAGGAATACACCATCAATACCCTTCTTGTATATACCATTATCCCACAGAATGTATCTTGCAGACCTTAACCTAACTGTCCTCTTTTCCTTTTGGCTTAAATGTGGAGGGAATTCACCATAAGTTAAAAAGAAAGCAATATCCATGTACCATACGTCTGTTGTGCTTACAAAAAGTGCCATGGGAAATTCTGAAGAAGTACCTTCAGTTTCTTCGCATTCTGTCTCAGCATTGTTTTCCGTGATCAATTGGCATAGGCCTCTTCCTTGTACTAACTTGGTAGGTCTGATGTCCAAGTCATACTCCTAGACTTTGGCTATCCAGTTACCCCATTGACTACCCAACTCTTGTTGAGTCAAGATGGATTTAACTGTGGTATCAGGAACAAGAACGAGAGTGTGAGAACTCAACACATAATACCTGAAATGTTTCACTACTCTCACCACTGCATAAGCATGTTTTTCAATTTGTGACATCTTCAATTCATGTTCCTTTAATGGGCAGCTCATGAAAGCATGGGAGCTTCAATTCCTTCTTCATTCTCCTGCATCAGGATGGCTTGATACTGTATGTGCGGAAGCATAGCTGTACATGATGAAATCTTTCTTGAAATCTAGGCATACCAGAATAGGAGCGTGAGCAATTTCCCTTTGACTTCTTCAAATGCAAGCTTCCCTTTAGTGATCCATCAAAATGGAGTTTTACCTTTCATCATCCCAAGGATATCCTTGGTTTTATCAGAAAATTTAGGTACAAATCTTCTTAGGAAATTGACCTTCCCGAAAAAGGAGTGCACCCCAGTTTTTCTTGTGGGTAGGGTAAGGCTTTGGATGGCCTTCACCCTCTCTGGGTCGATCTTGGTTCCTTCTTTAGTCATGATATGACCCAAAAACTTTCCTTCTGTTACTCTGAACATGGAATTTTTAGGATTTAATGAAATCCCATGGTGCCTGCACCTTAAGAGTACCTATTCCAGATGATCATAATGATCACTTCACTTTTTAGAGAAGACCGTCAAGTCATCCAAATACACAACTATGACCTTGCCCATCAAATATCTGAAAGCTAAGTCCATAGCTCTTTGAAACATGGCTCCAACATTAATCAAACCAAAAGGCATCCTCCTGTAAGTGAAGGTTCCCCATGGGGTGGTGAATGTCATTTTATGTTGATCTTCAGCAGCTACCTCAACCTGATTATACCCCAAAAATCCATCAAGCATGGATAACATTTCTGATCTAGTGACAGTCTGTAATACTTGGTCCATGATGGGAAATGGATAATTGTCTTTCAATGAAGACTGATTGAGGTTTCAGAAATCAACACAAATCTGAATATCACCATTCTTCTTTCTGACAAGGAAAATGTTAGCAACCCAGGTGGAATGATGGATTGGAAAGATAATCCTTGCGTCTAACATCTTTTGAATTTCTGCAAGGATAGTCCCTGAGATCTTTGGGTTGTAATGCCTTTGCTTCTTCCTGTAGGGTTTAACCTCAGGCTTCAAGGAATACTATGTTGCACATCCTTGGGCTTGAAAGACTTCAGATCCACATAGGACCATGCCAAGACATCTATATATCTCTTCAGGAGTGAAATGAATCTTTCTCTTTCCTCCAGAGAACAACATTTCCCATGTTTACCATCCATGGTTGATCAGCGGAGCCCAGGTTAACTTGATCTACCTCTGACGAGGAAGCACCTTCAGCTTTCCTTTTATCCTGAATGAAACGGTCATGCTTGTCAAACAGTCCTTCCAGAGAAACTAATCCCTTCATAATCTTATTGCCTTTAAGCTGGATGAATTCACCATCAATTTCTTGATATGAATTTGAGATGGACTCACGGAAAGCTGATTCTGATCCTTCAAAATAAAGCTCACTAAAATTATCATCTTTCTCAAGAAAAGATAATACCTGTTGATCATCATTAAACACTTGCCAATGTGCTGAATTATCTGGAACACTTGGACGATACACAATCTCAATGGTATACGTGTCCTGTTTGAACTTTGGGTGAGGAAGGAGAAGAGATGTAGATATGGCTAAAGAATCAGCTTTATCATTGTAGTCTCTTAAGACTGCCTTAATGGAAAAAGCATCAAAGCATTCTATGTTGTCCCAAACCTTATTCCTGTAATGTCTTAGGTGATCATTTTTTACGTGATAGGTCCCCTTTACTTGATTCATAATCAACTCGGCATCTCCCTGTACTTTAAGATTTTGGATTCCTTTTTGTCTTGCCATTTCTAATCCTAATAACAAATCTTCGTATTCGGCTGTGTTATTAGTATTATCAAACTGCAACTTGAAAGCAAAGGGAAAAATCTCAAAATCTGGAGATATAAGAACCACGCCAGCACCTGAACTAGTAGTTGAACAGCTCCCGTCAAACTCAAGGGTCCAAACAGTGTTAGGATTTTCTTCTTTGACTTCTATAGAGGGCACCTCAGATGTCATGAAATAATTACCCAAGCCTGCATCTTCAAAGAGAATTTGAGCCTTAGGATCATCTGATTTAGTAACCAAGTACTTTGCTTGTGCTTCGGGGTGAAGGACACGAGGAACTCCATTTACTGGAATTTTAGCTTTGGTCCAATCCATGTTGATTTCTCCTCCAACATCTTTGCAAAAACCTCTTCCTAAGAGAATACCATAAGCAGCTGGGATATCGATAACCAGGATAGTCATTTTCACTCTCTTTTTAGGGAAGGCAACAAATGCAAATTGTGCATCCTTGATTTGGCCAATCAAGGGGACTTGTTTGGTTTCCATGGAATAACACCACCCATAAGATTTATTCAAGGTGAGTCCAAGGGCATGAGCTACTTTTGTGGGCATTACGTTATCAGAGGCTCCTGAGTCAATTATGCAATTACTGAGTTTAAAACCATTTATAAGTAAGGACAAATAAAATGGTTCAATCTTTCCTGAAGAAGCAGCAGAGGTCATATTACTCTGAGGTAAAGGCTGAGTGGGGCTAGGAAAAATGCCTTTTGAAGATGAAGGAATAACAACCTTGCTTCTAATGAATTTGGAAAGTTTCTCAAATTGCTCAGGGTTGGACTGAAGGTACTCGGCTTCTGACATTTGGATTTTGGTTTTCTTTGCATGATCAATAATGTCAAAAGTGGTATATGAGGGAATGATGGTGGGCTCAGTTCTGGTTACACTGGTCTGAGTTGAGGTACTGGCCTTGAGGGAAGGAGAAAAAGAGTTAGAAGATGAAGTTACCTTTTTAGTTGTCTCCTTTTCAGTTTGTGCTGAGATGGGAGAGCCTCTTTTAGCCATAACCACAGGAGCTTCTTTACTTTTCTCCTTAGAGCCTTCAACCAGGATTTCTGGGGTTCTGAGATTGGGATCAAGTGAAGACTACAAATGATTGGCCATCATGCTCACCTTCATCTTCCTCATACTCTAAGTACCCAATGCTGGAGTCACCAGCTGAATCGTCAAAAGACTCATCAGCATATCTTGAAGCTTCAAAAGCTTCATGAGAATCTTGATCTTTTAGTTCTTCACCCTTCTCAACTATTTCAACTACTGCGTTGACAGGAGGAGCTTCAATGGCTAGCCTAGTGGGAGCAGCGATCAACTGATTCCTATCTCTTGTGGGAGCGCCATTGGCATTGTTGAAATTCCATCTAGGAATATCCCGATAAGGAATGTTGGTTGCTTGTTGAGACATTTGCTTCTTTAAAGTGATCAAGTCATTGGCCATCTTTTGAATCATAGGATCAGTAGTACTCTGAGAAGAACTTTGATTTTTAGGCTTAGATGATTCTCTTCTGATCTTTCCAGCCAGAATAAGATCATCTTCTATTTCAGTGGTTGTAGCTTGAGCAGTGGCCAAATCGGGGATAACAGATCTTCTCAACAAGAAGCTCACATCAGGGGGCTGAGCATTGATGAAGAAACACTTTTGATTTTCAAGAGTGGGAATGGCTAGCTCTGGGATCTTATGAATCAGCTTGTTGAATTTGGCTATGAAATCCCACATGGGTTCGTAAGACTCCTTCTTCATGTGTGTAAGCTGTGCTAACAAGGCATGAGAGTCTTCAGCCAGTTTGAACCTTGCTTCGAATACAGACTGCATGGTAGTCCAGTTGGTAATGCATGCATTCGGAAGATGGTAGAACCATTCTGCTGCTACACCATGCAATGTCTCAATGAAGAGTCGAATAGAGATGTCTTCATGAGAAACTCCAAGAATGCCACATGCGACAAAGAATGAAGTGATGTGTTCATCAGGGTGCTGCTTCCCATCACCGTTGAACTTAGGAATATTCTTACGTGATCCATGTGGTAGATCATGCAATGGTGGAGTTAGGGAAAGAGGACCAATAGCCACACCCCAAGGCACAGGTTGTGCTGCCATTCTTCTGAATGAAGTGCATATAGGAATCCAAGTATCAGACAAGAATAATGCATGGCAGGTTGTAGAAACTTCTTGTTCTTGAAGAACCTGAGTTCTTCAGATAGGTGAAGAACTTCTCACTCGGCTAGATGCAACACTATTGGGTGAAAGTCTGAAATTGTGTTGCTGAAGAAAATCAAAGAATGGATCAGTTTCACCCCTGGCTCGGCTTGACCGAGTGAAGATCTTTCTGGCCAGCTTGAACTAGAAAATAGATCTTTTGAAAAATAAGGAAAATATGGAGTCGCCAGACACCAATAGGATAAGCTTAGTCTTATCAATCCGTATTCCCCAGTAGATTCACCAAAAACTGTTGGTCGGATATTTTTCAAGCCAAAATATGAGGTTCAACGATAGTACATGGGATTAAATCCCTCCTCAAAGACAGGTGAGGCTGCCTATTTATTACTAATCTAAAACACAACAGAAATAATATATACAATATTCACACTATTCTAACCATTGGGGTTGGGATAGAATCCTGAAATCCATATCCACACAAGGTGAAGATGTTGCAATTTTAGAAATGGAAATGGATTAGAAAGGAAATTATTATTATGGAAGAAACACAATGGAAAGGAAATGAGAGGAACGTATTTTCTTTCGAGCAAACACAGATCACAAAATAATCATACGAGTTTTAGATAACAAATGTAATGTTTGAAACAATTAAAATAATCAAGAGTGCTAAACAAAGAATAGCTTAAGATTTATGAACATAAGAACAATATCTTAAGAGAGATGAATCTCACAACACAAAGTTTGTAAAATAGCATCAATTTCTATTCCTCAAATGATTAAAAGAAAACACAAAGTTTTTCTTCTTTACAATAGTTCTCAATATTCCAAAAATTCAACCCTCTTGGAATGCACAAGCATCCCTTATTTATAATAAAAAGGGTGTGAGAGAAAATAGGATAAAATCCTAGAAAATATCCATTTAATAAGAGTCCTATTTTGCTTGACTCTCACACAGGAAAACAAGTCAAAATTTGCTTCCTATGTGACAAAACGGAAATGAAAAAGACATGTCAATTTCTGGAAGGAAATGACATGTAACATCATTGCTTATTTCAGTTTCCTCATCCTTGTCTTCTTCAAGCGATGCCTGCTTGTCTCGAAACTCTTGAAACTTCTGGATTATGTCTTACATTTCAGCTTCATCTGGTGCACTAGAATAATCACTTAGAACCTCACAAGTTTCTTGTGTGTCACTTGCATTGCCAAGAAGTTTCTTCAATATCTTATTAAGTTTTCTCAGAGATTCCAAAACATTCTTGATCTTTATAAATTTATCAATGACGCTCAGATCAAAGATGGAAGTTGGTTCTTGCTCGATCGATTCCTGAATTTGTTTATAGAAACCATCAGTAGGTAGAATGGTTGAGCCTTCATCCAATACTTTGGGAAATATCTTGAACAACTCTTCTTTGATATCACTGGTGGCGTCAATCAACTGATCCCTGGATTCTTTCAACTTGCTGCAAGCTTCACTGAGAATATTTATCTTGAACCTAATAGCCTTGGTTAGCTGGAAGTGTTTATCCCCATGTGGAATGACTCCTTCTTCCACTAAGACCCAAGATGGAATTTGATTCAGTGCATTGAGGGCCTCCAAAGTTAGTTTGAGGTTTCCAGCCTCCTGTGAAAATTCATCATTCATCTTGTTGCCATCCTTTTTCATTTCCTCCAAGGATTTATACACCTCTACTGTATCATCAATGACTTTCCTTCCTTGAAGAATAACCTCTGAATCCATTCATCCACCATTCTCCCCTTCTCATTGATCTTCTCAATAATAGGCACTGATGAGAAGTCAAACCTGATAGGAGTATCAGTAGAAGATGACGGGTTGACTGAGAGGGCTTTGAGAGCTTAAGCAATACTTCTGTCAACTGTTCCACTTTCTCTTTTAGCTCATCCCTATCACCTTTGTTTCCTTCAGCTTTTGGCATAGCACATTCATGGCATCTTGTGCATCTTGGCTATGCCCCTTCAATTGTTACCTTTCCCAGATCCACCCTTGTAATCTGATAATCAGAAGCTGCTATGTTCTCCTTGGTTTTGTCGGCCCAGGAGTGGCAATCTTTGAAACTTATGCCCCCAGGCATCTACTGAAACCCTTGAAACTATTTTAGGTTTCTTAGTAGATTTGGTAGGAGAGGTTGAGTGACAATGAATTAAAGGCTATAGGGGAACTACCACCTTCCTCTTCCTCGGAGTTATGGTCGACCAACCATTGAGGTACAATAGAAGAAATTGCTCCTATTGGAGGTTCTCATGGTTGTATCTTTGGGTGGAGGAATATTTGATTGTATTCGTGATGACTGCAAGTGTAGTGACTATGGGAATAGACTGGGGAATGAAGGTGATAGAAGGAGGAGGCATTTCTATAGCCAAGATCCCTAGGCCCAATCCAGAGAGAGGTGAAAGATCCTTAAAATGCTGGTCATGGCTGATGAAAGTGGAGTTGAAACCCTATGTGAAACTGATGAAGATTGTAAATAAGAGGATCATTAAAGAATCTAAAGCCAAAGCTAGGTTAAGGGTTAAGGGAAAGGCTTTCCTAAATGAGCAATCACCTTAAAAATATAAATAAGTAGGTTGTAAGAATATTATCGTATAATTCTGAATAAATCCTGTCCACATTGAACTAGGAGAATCCAATACCTAACTATTTATATAGATGATTCAGCCCCTAATTTTATAACTTCTAACAAATGATAACATTAAACTTTATTTGTCTCTTAGTACTTAGTTGTTATCCTTTTCCTTTTCTCCCTTGGAGCATGTCCCGACTAAGTAGCTGATCTTTGGAAAGCTTTTTCTTTATAACTCATTCCCCAAGAAATGAATGCCTTAGTGCAAATCAAGGGTTTGAGTAGTCTATTAGAAGTCCCTTTTCAGCAATGGACCAGTTGATGGCTGGGAAATCCAAGTTGATCTCCATAAACTATTCATATCTCAGGTTCCATTGACACTTTCATTATCCATGGTTTTGCTGGGATATTTGCCAGATTATAATGCTTGGAAATTCCATAGAATTGAGGTCAACCTATAGTATATAGTGATTGTTTTCATTGTTCTTTTACTAGAACACAAGTCATTAAGATCAATTAGAATGTCCTCTATATGGGGCATTGTTATATGGTTCCATAGACTTAAAACCCTGTAATTCGATCCTTTTATTCATTGCCCGTTTATGCTTTTGGTTCACACTATGTGTGTACCATTTATTGTTTTAAGCGTATTTGGAACATTTCATGACCCTCCACCACTATGAAAATGGAAAGCACATTAAAAAAATAAGTCAAACATCCTCTCTATTTGCTCATTCACAAATTTGGTAACTCTAAAGTTGGTTAAGTGAACCTGCACAAGCCAAGTTTCTCAGGAGAATGGGAAATTCTAAGACCATTTTCATTTGAGAGTCTATTGGGTCACTTATTAAGAGAGCCCCAATCAATCCCTTGGTCATTCTTCTTTATGACCCCATCCCTAACTGATCATCCACCCTTGGAATTATTTTGACAGGAGCATTACAAGAAAATTGCAGCATCAGTCAAAAAAATGATATCACTGAAAGTATAAAATCACTTCTAGGGACCATCTTAGGAAAGCTAGAAACAACAGGCTTAGCCTTGATCAAGAATTTCTTGTTAGGTGCTTAATTATCATCTCTGGATCTTTGTCCCATAAGATTTCATGCTCACTTAAGATAAATCATAATAGTTGAAATTTGATTATTTAGGATAGATCAAAGGCGAGTTGGTCTAATTTTGGCTATAGCTCTCCTGCTTGATTTCTCATCCAAGCGAGGCTGAGTCATAGTGAGAAGAGCTCTACAATCGAATTCAGGGAGTGAGTTATACTGACGAAACCCTGATCAGTGGGAGACCAAGAGGGTATTGATTCATCCATGAATTTGCATTGAAGATATCCTCGAGTTTATTTTCCATAAGAAGTCTTCCATGTCTATAACAGCCTACCAAGATGTCAACAATTGCAACATATAAGAAGTGAGGTGATCTATCTTATGATAGGTTTTACTTAGCTCATGTTCACCTAGGGGCTTTAGTTACATTTATTGAGTCTTGATGACTCAAAGACAATGTGTTTGGATATTTCTTTTATCTTAGTGAGATACCTAGGAGATATTCAGATAGTTGAAACTTAAAATAGTTCTTTCCTTGAGACTATGGTATTGACTAGATCCTAGATGTGTAGAACTCTCTTAAAAACCTATGGTCTTTGACTAGAATTCTTTAATGATAGTTATTTCCTTGATTTATGGCTTGATCTACGACCTTGACTGGTTCTTAGATTGTTATTTCTTGCCTATTTAAGCAAGGCCCATTACTCAATGGATTGCATTGATGTTAAGATATTCAATAAATATGATATTATCGTTCATTTGGTTGCAAGGTTTTATGTAAATCTATTCTATGTGAATTGCTTTCATCTTATTGATTGTCTAGGTTTCTGATTAGCATTTGTGTTCTTGGCTTGGTATGATCTAGGTTATCATTCCTTTCATTGTATCAGAGCTGGAGATTGCTGTTAACATCCATTTGTAAGTTTTATTTTGAAAATAAATTATTTGTGTATTCATATATTTGGGATTCATGGTCGTATACAATGTTGAAACTGCCTGCATTTTTATGCAAAACAAAGGCTTCCATTGAAGATCCAGAAGGTGTGAAAACCCTAAATCGACTGTAAACTCAGTCATTTCTAGGGGCAGTCATTTTTGTGGTTATAGTGAAACACACAGGTTCACCTCGAGATTTGTGCCAAACGGTTAAGAAACCGAGGATCACTGAAATTATCTAGGTTCCTTTTGGATTTCACAGGAGATTTACATTGGGTTATTATCTGGTACAGCAAATCATTTTCGGTTTACGTGCACCCATTAAAATCCTTAGCCCTTGGTCATATGAGGGCTTAAAGCTTGTGATTCCTACTAGTAGGTGCTTAACTTCAGCCCCCTTTAATTTAATTTGTGTGGTGAAGGCAACAACAATTTATTTTGTTTTAGTGGCAACTAAAATAAATAACAGAGCAAAATATTAAAATGCTTGTAACTTTTGATCGGTAACTCGGTTTTGAGTGTCGTTTTTTGCAAAAGTGCTTGTTTTTTCATGCTCTTTCCATTGGAAATATTTATTTTGAGACTTGCACTATAATTATAAAGTGCCAAATATGGAGGAGTGTTGTAATCAATTGTGGACACAATTTTGGTTGAGCCCGACGTCCTAATTTTTTGGGAGTTGCATTTTGTACCTATCATGGATTCTGAGAATGATATGCTTTTCTCTGAAGTATGTGGACTTCAAGAGGATATTGTAAAATTTGTGGAAGAAAATAGATCACTCAAGAAGTGAAATTCTCTTCTACAATCACTCATTCATGATAAGGATACAATAATACACTTCCTGTAGAACAAACTTGCTAGCCTACAACATCACCATCATATTGTGGACAACCATATCCATGCTCCTAGTCCACTTGTAGTTGTTTCTCTTGTACCCACTAACATTGATCTGCCATTCTTTGAGCTTGAACCTGCTTTTGATGCTTCTAATCCTGTGAGGCTTGTTACTGCATGCTCTTCCACATCTGTGCCTATTACAGTACCACATGTTGTGTATCCTACTTCTGCTCAGCTGCATGGCTTTTTTAAGAATCATACCACTGCATTCAGTTCTCGCATGCTCCGTTTCTATGGGTCTCACTAGTAGAGTCATTGGCAAGACATTCACAGGGTATTGTTTCCTCTATTCCACATGTTAAGTGGAATTCTCGTCATGACATTGGTTTTCGAGTAGATACTTCATTGGGATCACACATTGACAGAGCTCCTTTTTTTGTTCGCTCAACTCTTTCTGAGGATCATGAGAAACACATGAGTTCTACACCTTCACTCAGGCTTGAGAAACCTGAGATTTCAGCTATCAGACATGATCAACTTGACACACATTTTGATGTTCTTTTGCATGCACCCATTGTGCATTTTGCACCAAGTCATATGCAGGCATCTTCTTCATCCATCCGTGTTGATTTGGGGTGGATATCTGATCACTCGTGGAGGCGACATAGGCATTCGTTGAGAGGACTCTACAGGCATGGCTCCTCCACCATTCGACCTCTTGCTCCACTTTCTATACCTTATGCATTGTGATGCTTCTTGTTTTGAGCATTTTTCTTTAGCAGGTGTAGTGTATCTCTCTTGTTTGTTGAGAGATTTTGTATCTGTATTTTTGACACTTTTGGCATGTTGACAGTATCTCTTATGGGGGATCTATTCTGGTGCATTCTAGTGTTATTTTGTCAGTGTTCGAGTAGTTGTTTTGACAACTCATATAGATTTGTAGCATCACTCCACCCATTCAGCAGTATGGGAGGGTGTGGTGTTGATCCTGCTTCTTTGGGTTTTGTGTCCTTGCCTTGTTACCTTGGCTTTTCTTGGATCATGACACTCTAGATTTTGTGTCCTTGCCTTGTTGCTTTGGTTATTGTTCTTGGATCGTGGCACACCTATTTGCAGTAGTTGATCGAATTATGTTTGGTGTTTTTTTGTACTTTCGACATCACTCTGTTGACAGTCTCCTTGTATGGAGCTATTCTGGTGAAGCCCAGTGTTAGTTGTTTTTGAGTTTTGTGATCGAGTAGTGGATTTAGACCACAGTGCACACCAAACTTCTTCAGCATTGTACGATTTTTTTGAGCCGAGCTTCTTGGGATGCCTTGGAGTGGGTTTTTACTCTCTTTACTTTGTTGTTACTAGTTTTGGGTACCTTGCGGTGTCCCTTTTTTCCCAGTTATTGTACATGAGTACCTCATCAGGCCTAGTTGTCCAGGACTCATATTGTGGACATGCCACTTCTATTTTTTCCCCTAGCTTCACTTGAGGGGGGGTGTTAGAGTAGGTATTTACCTTAGCTCATGTTCACCTAGGTACTTTATTTACCTTTATTGTATTTATCCTCACCCACTTATGTGTGTGGATATTTCTTTTATCTTATTTAGATATTAGGAGATATTATCTAGTTGTTAGGTATAGTTCTTTCCTTGATCTATGGTATTGACTAGATCCTTGATGTCTAGTTCTCTCCTAAATCTATGGTCTTGACTAGTTCTTTGATGACTAGTTATTTCCTTGATTTATGGCTTGATCTACGACCTTGATTGGTTCTTAGATTGTTATTCCTTGCCTATTTAAGCAAGGCCCATTCTCAATGTATTGCATTGAGTTCCATAATAATATATGATATTGTTTTTCATTTGTTTGCAAAGGTTTTATGTAAAGCTATTCTGGTGAATTGCTTTCATCTTATTGATCGTGGTGTTTGATTAGCATCTGTGTTCTTGGCTTGGTACGATCTGGTTATCGTTCCTTTCAATTACTGGAAATTACAATACAAATGTCAAATTACCTATAGATAGTGAAATTAGAAGGTACAATTCTCCTCCATTGATAAAGTCTAGGTTTAGGATAGGAGATAAATGTTTACATGGAGCCAATGAGTCAAGATCTAATTAATGATTATCACCTAGGGTGCATAATCAACACTTCACTTGGATAGTTTATCTTTTAAAATATAACCTCACCATTGCAGGATTAAACTTGAATAATATACATAGAGACAAAAGGAGGTTAATTGAAATACTTCCATCCAATAATGTATTAAAAACTAGTAGAGTCACTTTTGTAGTACCTCAATGGGATTTTGGATGTACCAAAATGATAGTATCAGTCAATACTATCTTCATTAATCAACCAAGTGGTCTTATAAACTTCAATGGCTCCTGTAAAAAGGGATGACGAACATTCTATCATACTATAAAAAAAATACCATTGTGATGGCATATATTTGACTTCACTATTAAAGGATTAAAGGATACCCTGCATGTGACCATATCAGCCACACTTAAAGGTACAATAATGAATTTATTTGAATTTTGAAGAGAATAATATTCTCCTTTGAGAACTATGTGGCTAATAATGATAGATCCTTTGGGAGGAAAATAAAACTTAGTTTCCTTGAATATACCACTGTATTGGATTTAGAATCCATACTACTGTTGCTAGTACCACTTACATAATAATTCAAGAAGAAAAACTCAGAGTAAACTCAAATAATTAAATATACAAATGCCCCCTCCTCCAGGTAAGGTGTCAGTAAACCTTAATATGTTTTTGAAGCTCCATCAAGACAACGAATTATACTTGAAATAACTCGTTCTTAGCTTGACTATGGAAATGGATTGGTTTCATTGAAAAACTTTTGATTCTTTAAGGTGTTACTTGGTATCGACATCAGACAATCTTGACAAATTATGACTTTGAGGCATCTATATACAAGCTCTAATATCCAACATTCCACTTAATCACATGGATCCAAAGGACTGAGAGGCACCTGATGTCAAGAACTTTGGAAGGAAAGAAGATAGTTAAACTAGTATTTGAAACAACTTTTATCTTAAGAGGTGATGATTAATGCAAAGAAAGCACAAGAATAGATTCTTGAGGTGATTAATTTCATGCTATTCTGAATGATCCATATAAAAGGAGAGTAGATTTCTACCTTGTCTCATCATGTAATCAACCACTAGATTCAAAACAATCAATTTCATCTTCAATCAAGAGGAATGTGGTTGGGTTAATTTACTCAGAGAGCATCGCATTAATGTGGTCAAGACTAGAAAAACCTTGAATCATTCATGAATTCACTTGACCAAGCTTAGAACCATTAACTCAGATAATATAACCTAGAATTAACTACATAGATCTAGAAAATGTCTAGAACCTACGTAGGTTACTGAAAGTATCAGTACAATGAAATGCATTACCCCATTCCCTAGAAATTGACCTTTAACAAGAAATGATATAGACCTCCCTGAAGTACCTTGTTGTTCATAGATATAAGTCTGCCTTAATTACTTGTATACATGATGTCCAAGTTTTGATTCTTTTAATCTTAGACAACTATCTTCTTTTTAATGATCAGCAAAGTGACTTAGTCAAATGAAAAAATGAAGAAACTCACCAAATTACTCAATTGTAAACAGAAAGATCCTTTCAAGGGAAAAAAATCTTGAATAACTAGTTTTAGAAGAAAATAGATTAGAACTCATCCTATAATGAAAGTGAAACACCTATTCTAGCTAAACTATTCAGTTTTTAAGATTCATCAAAACCATAGTTTAATGTGGAGAAACTCAAAGAGAACAATGAGGGTAACATGTCATACCCATTCTCATGATGGAAAAACAAGCCTATTTTGGTGCCTTCTTTTGTCAAATAAATCTCACACCGTGATATTATGGTCTTCATACAAACTATATCTTATGTTCTTCATAACTCAGGACCTCATATTTCTTGAAACTTCGTATACTTGGTTCAACACTAAAAGTAAGAGGACTTCATACTCAAACCAAAACAAAGCTTATGCTACATAGACTACCTATGAATGTCATGGAGAAAGACAAAAACATCAACCTTTCCTTGATGACACACCAAACTCAAGTGTACCTACAAACTTTCTTAATGCACAAATTTTATTTTCATGAAAAATTCATAGACATTTTTTTATCTTCACATAGCACATCTAACTGAGACAAATTCATTTCACTCTGTCTCTTATGATCATATTTGTCAAAATAATACAAGATCCATCATGCACCTTTTCATAAATATGATAAGTATCAATGAAACCATTGAATTCTTTTTGTCTATCATAAGATAGAACATGCAATTACACTGACTGAAAATTGGGGATGATCATAGTTGGCTTGAAACTCTATATAATGTGAATCAAGGGACCAGTACATAGAAAAATCTTTCATACAAAAACATTTCATCTGAAGGTACTCATTTGTTATAATGGAACTTAAAAATGCAAGAATTCACAGTTCTTCTGAAGACACCTCATGGTAACTTAAATTCCCTCAAACATATGATGATACTGAACTAGGCCATAATCCTCACATGAAGGAAAATTCCGAAGCAATATATCATGATTAAACTCATGTTCATAGGACCTCTTAAAGAAACATCAAAGACGCAGAACTTTCAAGATCTTGCAACTTCACATAGATGGATGACAAGATTAAAAAGCCAGTCATGTCCTTCCATTTCTTGATAGACTAATCATACTAGATATACCTCAAATGTGATGAAGTACAAGATTTTGGACTATTATTTTCTCCTGAAGTTATTAGACATTTGAAGATTGTTATAAGGTAGACTTGACAGGACTGGGTAAGAAAAATTCAAGTATTGAAGGGAAGAATATAGAGGACAATGAAATATGACCTAAACAGACCTTGCGGGCTCATCTCCTAATTTTTACAAACTCAAACACATGCCAATAGCAAGGACTCAAACCTCATGGATATATCACCACCCATACTTTTCGACTCTTGAGGTATCCCGAACTCCTAGCCTTCTCAAATTTTTGAGCATCGACTAGAGACTGAATAAATAGTGATGACAAACTATGACTTAACTCAATTTTCTACTATTAAGGAACACTTCCAAAGATCATAACTCAACTTGATTTGATCTAGTTGAAAAAGAATGAATTTTTCCATTAGAATGATAGAATCATTATTTGCACAATATCTTCAAAAATGGATTGATGTTTGTTGAATGCATTTAGACTGAAAGATGGAGGTAGAAAAGAAATTGGGTTGATCAACATCCTTGTTGACCATAGGAATGAAGGACTTGAATCTGGTGTTAATAATTAAAACTGATTAAAGTGGTGACCTATTGGACTTCTCTAAGCAATTATTAGATGCTTGAAACCTCTTGTATCTCAAGACATATGGCTTTAGAGAGCTTATAGGATTCATTGTGGTGTGCAATACACTCTTGAATGTGACCCCTTAATGTTTGTACACTCAATTATAGAAACTGAAGAGGATGCAAGGCAGCTATTTTTCCTATATGACTCCATATAAGACTGTATATTCAACCAAAGGAGGAGATTTATGACCATACCCACAAATGAGTAGAATTCACCTTTGAAAGACGTGACTATTCTTAGAAGACCTTAATTTGTGTCTCTAACATCTATGACCAAAATCATTACATAATTATCAATATCCATTAAATGTTTAACATACCTATTTGAATTAGGTTTTTAACAAGGTTATAACTTCATGAATTAACCTTCAATCACCTTCATGTCTGTTTGAGTGCTTGGTCCAACTTATTCATCATTATACTCTTTATTTCCTTTGAAACGTAGGCATGTATTATCATTAACACCTCTTTGACTCTACAATATACCATCAAGGTCTTCAAAGCTCTTTCTAACCTCTCATACATCATCAAATTTATAGATGCATATTTTATGTCAGATTCTAGATCTTTACACTTTAATCATAAAGTAGCATTGGAAATCTTCATACCTGAAAAAACTTAGTTCCTTTTCCTTTAGGGATTTTTCAGTATCTCAACTTGTGATTCCAGAAATTTGATGGATGACCATGTTCTATCTCCATGTACAAGTGATATGATCTTACAAACCATGAATCAAGGACTCTAGAACATCCTACTTCTTTTGTAAGGTTGCTTCTCATAAAAATATCTACCCATTAATTATGCTTCAACATAGTATCTTCATATTGTAAAACTTAATTCACAAGGACCAAATCTATACCAATTATTGGAAGGAAAAAATATTAAGAGGGGTGGTGATTCATACCTACAAAACTTTAAATTATTTTACCATGTCAAGAATTCAATATTCAATTAACCATTCATAATACAGAACCACATGTGAGCTTATTAGATGTGCATTAACCATTCATAAGATCATGAGACAAAAGAGAGAATACAAGAAATGAAATACACGTGGGAAAAAATCAAGGGTAAAAAAAACCACTAAAACCTTTTCTTATATTACACAAATAAAATGAATTTAGTGAAGTAAAAGCTTCACAAGGCTTACTAAAACTTAGTTTAGTATTGCACCAAACCCTATTTTAGTGAGGTTCTACCAAAACATAGAGGATAATACATCAAGCTAATAAAGCACCAACTAGAACCACATGAAAAGGATAAAACACTGAATAATATTCTTGAATCACACAACTGATAGTGATCCATTTTTAGCTCACACTAAACTTGAAAAATCTCAAATCAATCTCTCCTCTAACTCACTCAAATAACTCTTCTTATGGGTTGAATCCTCGTAAATTTCCCTTGTACATATGATCCTAAAAATTTATTGAAGTATTAATACCTCTTTTATGGTATTTAGGTTGACCCACTAAGAACTCTTATTTAATCCTCTCTAGGTCACTCATAATCCCATAATCTCAACTAGTCACAATAAGAAAATATAACATGTTTTATATACATGACTTAACTTTAAAATAACCATAGGTCAGCCATGACCAAGTACTTTGGTCATCCCAACTAAAACATATTACAATAATGTCATATAAATTCACTCAAATGAACTAATTATGTCGGACGAGGTAAAAACATCTCTAACAAGCACAAGGATAGCCAAACAAGCCCAAAATACACTCTCCAAGCTCTAGCGAATGATTAAGCACTTCCAAGGTATTCTAAAATATTTTTCATGGATCCATCAGCTCTACAAAAGTTAGGAATAGGTCCTCAGAATCATCAAAAATCTTAGGAATAACTAAAACAACCATATCCACCATGAAACACTTTAAGGAGCAAGCAAGAACAACTAGGTTTCCAAGAACCCAGAAATTCAGTCCTAGAAAATTAACGAGTTCACATAGATAAATTCATCATAATGACCTAATTCATATATAATTGGGAAGGTATATTAATTAATTTTACCTAAAAATTAACATTTTCATCCAAATCATAATGGAACACCTTCAACCATTTTAAACTCTACAACAACTCAAAACTAGCTTCAAGACCACAAAACTAGGTCTTTAAAATTGGGCCGGTTCACATAACAAATAACCTCATCAAGAAAAAAATAACATATCAATGGAAATTTATCAAAATATTATTTATTTAAAAACTTAATTAATCTTCCAACTCATAATGGAATTCCTTCAACCAAGCCAATCTCTGAAACTTCTCATTCAGTCTCCAAGGGCTCAAGAACTAGCCTTGAAGAATCAATGCTCAATCTCCTTCAAAACATCTTCAAATATCAACCACCACCTATAATGTATCAAGGAAACTTGTAACAACATGTAAAATTACTAAGAATCATATCTCATGTTGAGAAAACTAACCCAACACACTTGTTTCACTCACCTTCTTGAGAAACCTAACCAGGGATTTCTAGGACATTAAGTATTCAACTTAAAATAACTTCACAACATCAAAAAAAAAAAATTAAACACATAATATAATGTTCCTAAATTCAATTCATGATGAAAACAAATAACTAAAACATACAAAATGATCAAACTCAACTCAAACCATAAGAGTACCATTTTATCCCTTAAGGCCAAAATCGACAGAGAACCTTTAAGGATATGTATATTACATTTCATAAATTGAATAACATTGAAAAAATTCATGGATATTTATAAAAAAACACCACCATTTTTCTAGAACAATTGTTTTTCATTTGGGAACCTCCATCTCATCCCTAAAACTGTAAAAAACCCATAAAACTTGGGTTTTTATGTCTCTTACTAAAATATCTGGAACATGAAACCACCACCAAAATGAGCCCTAAGGAATCCTATTATACCCTTATGTATCATGTTTTCTTTCCAAGACATTATAGATACCATACAATGCAAATATTCCAATTCTCTCTACTATGAGGGTTTAACTAGGGTTTTACAACACTTTTCTTTCTTAACAAATTTTCATAAAAACATGACAATAAAATCAATCCATTTATTTTGAAAAAATTATCTCATCCAAATTTAAAAAACATCTCCCAAATCCTTTGGGTCCCATGAAAATTTTGTGTGAGTGGATGAGCATATGAAGTTTCCAGTTTGAGTTGGTTTTGCCTTCTTTTTAAGCTAGTTTTACCAAAAAATTCATAACCTACACAAATTGCATTATGCTGACCTGAAATTTGACTTTAAGCACCATAGATACCTATTATATCTAATAAAATTATCATTCATACTCAAGTATTCCTTGAAATCTCCAGCGATAGTGACTTAATTGTGCTTACATATCTTGTCTTCACTGTCTTCTTTCCCAAGGACCATGAAACTTCATCAAATAGCTAAGAACTTACCTAAAACTCCTCAAACACCTGATATAACATGTAACAACACCTTTCACATACCTACTCTATTTCTCATACCACCATACAAAACCACATGCTCCAGGTCTAGGAATAGGCATGAAATGGCCCGACTCAACCCATCACAACTCATGAAATTACCATGGAGACCATATAAAGAAACATGGACACCTTTAACACATCATAAAAATATTTTTTACCTCATGAAGAATTCATAAAAAAATAGGAGAAAAAAAACCATGACCATGCCTACCAGACCATACTCCAGAACACCATAGTAACTCACCAAATTTAGACACTATAAATAAACCTTCACGTTTGATTTTGAATAACACCTCAAGGATACTCTCATGAAACCATGTCACCATTTACCATCAATGGATATGACATCAATGAAATCACTAAGAAACAAATGGCCAACAAACTCTACTGGTGAGAGATCTTTCATCATTTACCCTTAAAGATCTCTGGAAAATTCAAAAAATATATATATCCACAAAAGAAAAATAATATGTTTCGAAGTTAAAATAATATTTTAAAGGTGACTCTTTCAAGTGATAAATAGTTTTCACTTTCTTTTCCTACATCAAAATGATGAATTTTTGAGATTGGTGTTCGACACCAATAAGTGAACATAACAATGATGAAGAAGATAACCACCAATACCTCTAAAATTTTCATCAACCATTATCTTGGACCAACTCTCAAAAAATATGGACCCTGGAACATCAAAGGAGTCTTTGTATTTTACCAAAAAATATACAACAAATGAAGGGAAAGAAGGTTAGTAACATTTCTACAAAATTTATGGAAATAGTATCTAAAATAGATAAAATTGCTTCTTGCAAAGACCCTACCATTAAAAACTTGTGGCTTCAATTCATGGGGTATATTATTAGAGGAAATAAGTGGACATTCCATGTTTTGATGATGAATAATCTTAAGGGCCTAATGAGAAAAATGAAGAGGAGATACAAAATGTTTTATGAAAAACATGAAGAGGAATAATATCTTTAAGGTAATGCTTTGAATTTCATGTAGCTGACAGAGAGACTCAAATCTCTATCTTTTGTCACTCTTCCTTTGGATGATTTTTTTTCATATAGAGATCAAGAGAAGGTAGAATTGAAAATAAATTTTGTGTGAAGAATCAAGTGTTGCGGAAGAAAACTATAATCCCCAAACCAATCTTTAGATTTTGAATTATTCTAAGGCTATGCAAAAAAGGCATGAAAAACTTGAAGCACTTCATAATGTTAAGGAAGAAGATATTCATCCTTCAAAAATAGATTCAAATTATTCTCCATATTATAATATTATATGTCCCGAAAATATTCTTATGTTATTCTTAGGATTTTCCTCTTGTTGTGTCTTTTGATGATAGTCAACTCAACAACTTAGAGGATAATGAATATAACATGAAATTTGGACCTCCATTCATAAATTCCTTTTTTCTTGAGGCACAAACCTTTGGAGAAACAATGTGTACAAGAGATGAATATTTTTTTTCTATGAAAAATGATCTAGTGCTGCTTGAGAATTCCACAAACCATAAAGATGTTTAAGAAATCAATCCTCCATTACAAACTCTAGTTATTCAAGAAGATAACTTTGAGATCATTAATGGTTTTCTTTCCAATTTTGGCTCTCCTTTCAATTCAATAATGCCAAATGATGTGATGGATAAAATGGAAGAATCCTATTCCATTCTTGAAACAATCACATATGAAAAAAAGGATCATGACTTCTCTGAGGAGTTGATTTCCCAACCATCACCAAAGGAGTGTAATGTTGATCACCAAAGTAAGCATGGATTCTTATCTCTTCCATGTGAAGAATAAGACCTCCAAGGAGAATTTCAGGACAAAGTAAATGAATATTCTCATGTTGTATCCCCAATTTTGTATTCTTCTCTGTCATTAGGATGATTTGGAACCTAGAACTAAAAGGATTTCCCTTCCCATGCAGCTTGGATCTCTTCTCTTTGTTTAAAAATTTAGAAAACTAGGTATGCCCGAACTTTCAAGAAGGTAACCCTTTGATGACAAGAAATACAGATCATGAGGAAGAGAATTTTTCAAATGATTCATAGTCATATGAAAATCATATTTTCAACCATCTTCTTGAGACCTAATGCAAATATTTTTCAAATGAAGGTGAAAATGAGTATGTGGAAGCTGTGGAGGAGAAATATGTAAAATTCATCTTCAAGGTTGTAGAAGAAATTCAAGACTCTTAAATAATTATTGAGATACTAACCTATGCCATGAAAATGCATGATAAGTGTGATTTCTTTCAGGATCCTTCATTTTGATCCACAAGTTCTTAAGAATGAGTTGGAGAAAAAAGATGAGATTCATTTCCTCTTTGAAGCATTGGATGATGAGAATAAATGTGAAGGTGAGTTTTCCCTTTTCCCATTTTGTGAAGAAGAATATGAATGGAAAGGAAAGGTGATTCTTGAATCTTATATGGATGTTTTCAGTCATGAAGATAGTCCCCCTAATATAGAAATTGATATCAAGGTCAATATTGAGTTGGTATGTATAGAAATCAATTGTTAGAATAACAAAGTGAGAAGCTAGAGGAGGATTTTGAATGGGAAAAGAATCAAATTGTTCTCACCCTATCTGGATGCCCCATTTATTTTGGAAATGATCATGTTCTGCAACATCCACTCAAGGATAAGGAATTCCATTAAAACAAAATCAAAGATTCTAATTTTTAAAAATGGATACAGTTACTCCTTATGGTCATGAAGCACTAGGTGGAGACTATTAAAGGAAAGGCTTCCGAGAAAGTCAAAAAATGGTCACTGTATGTGAATGTGTTCTCTATGCAATATCAATATTAATAAGTAATCTTTGTCTCTCTCATTCTTTTAAAACTGGGAAAAGCCATCATGAGAGAATGAAATGATCGGATGACTATCTTCGATCTTTGGAAGTTTGAATTCAGCCCATTGTTCTATGATGGTACATACTTCTCTCAACTCATTTTTAGGTGTGTGTACATTATTCTCCGGCCTCAATAAATTTACTTCCTATGTAACATAGTTTCCTTTTTTGTTGTGTGCTTACTTTCTATCTTTTGTGTATTTCCCATTTCTATTATGTGTGCTATGGATTTTCCCTTTATGTGTTTATTTCTTGTGTTAATAGTGAGGAACTAACTCTATTTCCCAATATAATAAATCAATGGCCTACTCACCCATGAAATTTCTAAGGTTCTCCATTTCCCTTTATATTCCAAGGTCCACAAGCTAGATCCAATTGTTCTCATGTTAAATGAATAGCATAAAAATTAAAAGTTTCAAGCATGATAACTAAGCCCATAATGCATTTTTTACCTTTCGATCACACTGAGCCCTCTTCCTAGTTAGCATGTTTCCTATGTCATCATCATCCCAGATTAGAATAAGTTCCTAATTATAATTTCAGTGATGTCTCAGTTTGTAAATAACTGTGATGAAGCTCATCTAATGATTCAGTGAAGTTTGAATGAAGAATAGTCTTGTTTGAAGCCTAGAAAGGATCATTTTAGACATTTTGGATCCTTTGCATCCTCTAGAGATGATTAGGGAAAAATAAAACATGTAAGAGTTATTTTGGGATCAATTTCAGACATGTAAATAAATTCAAAATGTTTTTCATGTGAAAATTTCCCTCGGGAGAAATTTGTGCAAAAGTGGGTTTTTAGGTTTAAGGAATAAATAATCAAAATATGAACCTGAACTTGTACCAATGATTACGGGAGCTGCATAAGGAGTTATAAGTAAACTAATTAGTAAATGGAAATATTTAAGAATATTCTACGTGGTAGTAGTATGAAACTTGATCGAAGATCTAATGATATCTCAAGGAATTTCAAACTTTGCAGGTGTACCTCACTGTCCTAATCAACAAAGGGACATATTTTTGGGTTGCACGAAGAATAAAGGTATGAAATATATTTGGTTGGTCTTATATTGGATTTTGGAGACATATTAATATAAAATTTCACCTACAAATACCATCATAAGCTCCCAGAGTGATGATTTCAAGTTTTCATTGAGTTAGTGTGCACATGCTCCATAGTTAATCATTTTTCTTCACTACCACATATCGACACCTTGATCCATGGCACCATTTTTCCCCCTCTTTTCTCTTTGTACCAAGTGGATACATGAGATAATAAATATCACCCATGATCAAGCCCCCTCACCTGGTCCCAAATGTGACCTCTCTCCGCTCTGGAGGGTGTTTATCTCACTCGTCCATCCTCCTCACACCTTATCATATTCTTCCACTTGTCATCATCTGGCTCAAAGGATCCCTTTGTTGTCCCTCTTGTAAATTTTTCTTAAGGGGACATGGGGGAAAATAATTTGAGCCCATGAGCAAGCCCCCTTTCCTGTTCTTCCATGTGATCTCTCTTAGCTCCCCAGGTGCATGCCTAGATTTTTCAATCTCATTCACACCTGCACCCATGCTAACACTTGGCATCATCTTGCTCCAAGGTTCCATATTCTTCCACTAATTTCCCTTTCCCCATTTTCACCAAGAAAAAATATATTTTAACTCCACACAAACTCATTTTTGAACCTGAGGTTAAACCATAGATAAAAGGTAACATAAAAGTGAAATATAACTTGTTGTTAAGTCATTTCTTATGCAGTGTTCAGTCATCTTCCATTGTTTCTACTAAAAAACCTTATTAAAACAAAATTTTATACTAGATATTCTACCCACATGTTTCTAGAACAACTATGGCCATCAAAAACAATGTTTTGCACATAACTCTCCATCCGAAAGTCAAATTTACATTATATTTTTCTAGTTATTTCCTCTCTAAAATGCCTTTGGGATGATTTTGATAGAATAATCGTGGATGATCTAGATTTTTATCATCATAAATTTTAAAAAAAACATAGAAAGTTACCTTTTTGACTTCCAAGATTTATAGCAGACAAAAAATGGTCAAACCTAAAGCACGAGATCTATGTGCGAAGTTGAACACAATTTGAGCCCATATTTTACACATAGTTGATCACTTTGATGAAATCACTATTGTCAAAAATTATAACCTCCATTAATTTCTTCCATGCCATTGTAAAAAAATTAAAACACCATCCTTATTCATCTCTTGAAGATCCGACAAGTGAAATCACTTGAATATTAGAGAAAAAAATCCTCAAAAGATTTAATTTCACGCAAGCCAACTTATGTGAAATACAGTATGTGATTTTTTAGGGATATTGGGGAATATTTTTCTTGTTATAATTCTTCACTCAAATATTTTTTCACTTTCCAAAATATCTGAAGGGCGAAAGGCTCCGAAACATGGAGTGGAGGATCCTCAAAACATCTAGTTTCATCGGAGACATTTATTCCTCAATAGGGTTGATAATTCTTGAAGATATGAAGGACTGAATTTTTATTATTATTCTTCCCTCTTTGATGAAAAAATTATTTTTCCACTCACCTAGTCAAAGGAATCATCCAAAAATTAGAGCAGGGAATCTTGGAATAAAAACCAAAATTTCAAGACATCTTTCATTACAATCTGACTCCTACGGTGCACTTTCTAAAAATAGCATGTGTTAAGGGTGAGGCATGTATAGGAAAAGGAATCTATCATAAGATGATAAATCTTAGCATTCTTGGTTACCCTAAACATTTAGAACATACATAAATAGTGAGAAACACATAACAAGGTAAACCAAGAAACTTTCTAATAATAGCCGTTTTGAAAAAGCAAATGTCCCAAAATTGAAAATTTCTAAAAAACAAAAATTCATCATCATTGAAAGTAAAAAAATTGGATTAGGAGATGTAGGTAAGAAGGATTGTGAAAAATCATCAAAAATTTTGAAAAATAACAGCTCCTAACCCCACTTGAAAAAAATAGAATGTTTCAGGTTCTAGTGTAAAAAATTTATTGGTGGCTCCATTTTCACTCATCCCGTTTCTTTTTACCATCATCAAAAGTCCAATAATTTTTGTTGTGGATCAAAGAAGAAATATAACCCTCCTCAAAATATCAAAGCATAATTTATGAGAGTTGCAACTTGATACAAGAAGCTAGAATGAAGATACAAGATCATCATGAACATTACTTGCAATATTATCATGCTCACAAACAATTCCCACTTCTCAAGATTTTTTAATAAAAATTACTCAATAATCGGTAATGGATTCAATGCAATTTTGATGTCAAAACATGTAACTCATCATCAAGCTCCATTCAGAGGTCAATCCTTCAATATGGAGAGGGAATCCCATTTCTATAAGAACAAAATTGATCAAAAGGTTTTCTAGATGTTGTAGGCATGATTCCAATCAAGTGGCATCTTATTCAAGGATGTGTATTAGGAAGAGAAAAATGGTTTTATCTTCTTTAAGATTTAAATGTGAAGCTCATGGAATAGGTCGAGATTCATCATGTCCTAATCTACCATCATCTCTATGAGGAATAGGTTGAATCCATCCAATTAAGCTATCAAAGAACTCAAGATTACCATGTGTGAAAATTACAAAAATCATCCATTCCCATGAGAAACATGTGAGCATGAGGTGTATGAGTTGATCTCATCTAAGGAGAGTTATGGATCAAGGAAAGGTAAGGCGACAATCCTCATATAGAGCATAGTGTATGTAGGAATAGAAACCATCTCAATTCCACTTGGTGAAATTAACTGGGTAGTATTCTTAAGAACTCATTTCATACCTTGTAGTGTCATCACACCTAATGGAAGAAGTACATTGAAATCATCTCATCTCATTTTATCAGATGGCCATATCATAGTAATCTCATTTAGGAAGAAATCCTCTATCTACAAAGTGAAGATATATTTCATTTAATTAAAGATAAACATCAAGAGATTCAAGAACCATAAAGATGATTTCTGATCACTAAGTTCAATTGTGAAATCCTAAGAAGTAAGAAATTTATCCTCACTCTCACTATGAGATCAGGAAAGAACCATCATGAGTAATACCCACAGTCATCTTAGGATCCCTTTGCAATACCTCACAACAGTGTTTCTAAACACTTACTCAGCACTTTTGAGTATCTCACAACATGAGGAATCATATGGTATCTTAGTGCTTTAGTTTAATAGGTGATCAAAGTTCAAGATTATGATTCATGAAGCATTTCCTCAAATGTCTATCAACAAAGCTTCATCTTGAACAAATTAGTCAATTCCTTCTCTATCTCCCCTCCCTCTCTCCCAATATTATATTTTTAAATCAAGAAAGTTCTTTTTTATATTTCTTCCTATTCACTTAAGTGACCCTCAGTTGAACATTGTAAGATTCCTTTTTCACCAATAAGAAAAATATTCACTTCCTAGGAAGATGATAGGTCACAAGTGATAGATATAGGTGAAGAGTCATGTGGGGGCTACATGAAGAGTCTCTTTGTAAAGTTATAAGTCAAAATTAATTCTCCATTCTAAGGGGTTGGAAATTGTTGATTGAATATATGTTGCTGAGATTGAAACTTCTACATTAAGTACTACAAGATGAAATTATTCTATTTATTATCTTATGTTCCTTTACTCTCTCTACTTTTGAATTTTTTGAGCATTATGATCTCGTACAACCAAGAAGGAACTTTGTGTCCTTGATTGATAGATTTTTATAACTTTGTGTTTTTTTTATTGGTCTTGCTAATGGATTGCATTATTGTGTTCTTTTAATTGAATGTGGACATACTCTGGTTATTATATGTGAATTTTGTAGGCCTACTCATAATAGTAACCCTCTCTCTTCTTATTTCCCCAACTCTCCTTTACCTCTGTTCACTGAAATTTCCTCCCTTGTACTCCATACAAAAATTTTCCAAAGGTTTATTGGAGTATTCATGTGTGATCCCTAACCTAAATACCACCCACCACCTGCATCTTTAGGCTAATTTACATTCAATAATGAGATCCTCCCCATACACAAGAAGAAGGGGCTTAGCCCCATGACCATAGGAGGAAACCAACAATTTTCCCAGATGAAAAATTATTTTGCCAACACATAACCCATTTTATATCAATTTCATTTCATGTTCTACATCACTTGAACATGACGACCCACTTTTTTGTGACTGATAGGATAAACTAAAACAAAAAAATTCATGCTTCACCTTAAGAGTAGGTTTTGGGATCTTGCGAGGTATTTCTTTCCTATTTGAACCATGATACAATTTCCTAGCCTTGTAATTGTGGAAAAAATCAATGAGATAGGTGGAATGGGAGTTGATACAATTTATTTGAGCTTGATTGCAAGACAATGTATTTATAGCAGGTCTTGACTAGAATGGCCATTTTTAGTACGTTTCCCGAATTTCACTTTTTTATGATGAGAGTTTACCATTTTTGGAAAATTTATATATTTGGAAACATGAAACCTTGCACAATTACTATTTTTATATGCATGTATTTTGGGTGTTCAATTGAAATGAAACTGGTTTCAAAAGTCTTGGTTTTACTTCTGAACCTTCTACTCCAGTTTTTTGAGGTTTTTCTTTTACCATAACTTCATAGATCTAAAAAATAAAAACTCCCAAGATGAGAATTTCAAATACGTATTGTAAATTATATAGAACATCAATTTGAGTTCTCTTATAGTTAGCTTGAGGTCATTTTTGGAAGGAGTTCATAGGTAAAATCTGGTGAAAATCAATTATACAATTTTGGAGATATAATCAGTTTTCAGTTTTGGGAGTATGGGTGTCTTACAAAAATATAGGAGCATGTCTAGTGAAAATGGAGGTTTTGGGAGGGAAACACGCCAGCTTGGAGTTTGAAATATGATTAAGTTCTTTAAGAGGAGGAGTTGGTCATTTCATTGGAAAATTTTACACTCACCACTCAACCCGACATATCATCCATGGTTGGGAGATGCATGGCATGGAGTTGCACCAGTGCAAGAGGTGCAAGGGAGACAAAAGACACAAAGAAGTGAAATTTTCACCATATGGTGACAAATGTCAGCATCTAGTTCAATGAGAATGAGATAGATGGAGCTGAAAAATGGTCACCGAGAGCTAAAAATGGGCTTTTGACGTGACCAGGGATTGAGTGGTTGGATGGGGAGCACAATTTTTTATCCCCAATGTCCCTTTTATTTATGTTTTAATGAAATGGGACACCACCGGCTAGAATTCCCTTCATTTAATCAACTTCTTGTTGATGTCATATCAAACCAGGGGTGTGTCTAAAGCTATATGCAACAAGAGTAATTTTATCGATCTAGTAGTTGACTGTAGTTATTTTTGTATTTTCTAGGGGATCTCTTCAATGTCTTAAGGACTTCTTGGTAAAACCTTATTTAAATCAAACTATGAAAACTTGCTGAAAGTAAACACACTGAAAGCTTTGTCCGAAAGGAAACACACTGTGCAGAATGGAAACACACTTGCTGCTGGAAAATAAACACACTTGCTTTTGGAAATAAACACACTCAATTTAGAATGCTTGAAAACAATTGCAAGAAATATAAGAATCTATCTAAACACCTGCAGGAACAAGTATACAACAGAGTTTAACTGAAAGAATTAAAACAATACAGAATTAACATATCTAAGCTATTTGCTGAAGAAATATAAATACCAAATAAATGAATATCCTGGTCCTTGGGGAGTGGGCCCTTACTCCTCCTCGAATCAAGGATTTAACAACTCAGAATTCTCTCAAATAGGAATGGCTATTTTATTGATGAAACATTCGTATTACAAAACATACTGGATCTGAGTACTTAGTCTATATTTCTCTTTTGTGTTCTATTTCTATCTCATATCATATTCTATATATTATCTATCTACTACAGGTCTGATTTTATATACATTTTACAATCACAGTTGTCTCAATGATTCTGATGAAATTGAATCATGCCCAGAATAGATGCTGAGTCAGATTGTGGTTGATCAGATAGTTGTAGGATAACTCTCCCTGGATGTATGTTCAGAAATATTCTCATCCTTTCCTAATTGAAAGGGTCATAAATGCAAAATCTCCATAGAATAGATAACTCCCATCAGTTCTGGAACTTTGGAGAGAAGTTCCAGAACCATAGGAAATTGTTAAGGATCAAAACCGTGAGAGTTCCGGAGCTATCCCCAGGAGTTCCATAACTAAGTCCAAAAATTTGGAACTAAATACTGGAGTTCTAGAACTAAGTCTGAAAGTTCCGGAACTAGATGATGACTGTGTGATGGAGTTCTGAAACTAGCTTGGAAGTTCTGGAACTAAGCTGTGTGGGAACAGATGTTGCTGAAAACATACTGAACGCTTCCTGCTTCATTTCCTCGACTGATTAGACCTGCTTTATTACAAAATTGAATTTCAAACACACACTTCGTCAGGAATTCTAGAGCTTTTAACATTAGAATCACAATCAATCAAAAGACAAACAATTACATCCTAACTCATATCAGATCAACTAAAAGTCACACAATGCAATCAAACTTAATAAAAAGGAGAGTAAGATGAGATCATATATTATACATTAATCAGACATATTCTGGCCTCATCATTTCCCCCAAACTTACTTTTTTGTAAGTCCCTTTACAAACTTCATTCTTCAAAAGTTGGGTTATAAGTTCTACATTCCATTTGATTGCTCAGATCAAATGGCTGAAACTAGATTTTCCAATGTTTAAACTTAGATGTACTGTACCCTGCTCCTACTTCTATTTTCCTCTCCCACTGTTCAAATTCAGTAGGGTCTTGAGGTTCTCTATTTTTCCAAGGAGACATGGGGGTGAGAAGTAGAGGGGGCCTTGTTCACATTCCCATCCATATTTTCCCATAGGTTTCATTGACTTGGGGAATTATTGTGCATAATGCTTTTTCCCTTTCTAAACTCCAGATCAGATTTGTAGGGGAAATTACTTCCCTTCTTCTCAAGGAAACAGTAAGGAGTTCCCACCTCTTTGAGCATCCTTCATAAATATCTTCAAACTTTTCCTCCTCATAGGAGGTGAAGGCATCAATACTCTTTTGCAAAATGGCAAGATAGTGTGTCTTGAATCTCTCATCAAAGGCATGAGTTCTAAAATGTGTGAGGAAGGCAGAGGGTTTACCATAATGAGCTCTCATACAAAGACCTGTTGAGCTAGCTTTCAATAAAAATTTAGATTCCCTTTCCTTCCATGCAATTTGATTTTACAGAATAGAGACAAATGCATTGAGTTGGCTCTCCCCTACATACAAATTGATCATAAATCTTGTGTTTTTCTCTAGCATAAAATTACAAAGATAAAATTCACACAGAAGATTTTTCTACTCAGGACTAGATAGAGAGTAAGCTGCCATGAATTCAGATTCATCTTTTAGTTCATGTGGAAGCCCACATGCAATCCTTGACAGTTGCCAGCGAATGAACTGCTCTTCTAAAAACACACTATATGCAGGAGAGGGCCTCCTGCAGGCAAGCAATTTTTCACTCATAATACAGACCATATGAATTTTTGCAAGACATTTATATTTATTTCCTTCCTCCTTATAAAAATTTTCTTCCCATTCTTTTCTTGCCTTCATCTCTTCTTCCATCTTGGTCTTCAATTCTTCATTTGATGTTTTGGCTTCTCTGAGTTCCCTGCAAGTGTCATTCCATAGTTGTTTGAGTGGAAAATAGGTTAACTCAGTCTGTGCAGAGACTGTGGACACAACACTCTATTTTCTGGAAGTCTGAAATTCTTCCTCTTTTTCTATCAGTTGTTTCTTGGTTGCTGATAATTCCTCAGTCCTAGCTGCAAGCTGAGTTGTTAGCTCTCCAATGAGCATTTCCCTTTGTTCCAATTTGAGTTTGAGGAAATCCAATTCCTCATCTTTTTCTCTGATAATGAGCTCTGCTCTAGACAAGAACAGAGCCTGTTTAACTTGATGTCTTTCTTCTTCCTCTGAAATTACTTGAGGAGTTGGGCATTCTTCCTCTATTAAAGGAAATTTTCCTTTTCTTCTCCAGGATGCCAACTCTTCTTCTTCATGTGGCAATGATGATGGTTCAGCCAATTCCTGAAAATCCTACTCTTCAAATATTTCTTCTCCTCTGTCCATTTCAGCTTGACTTGGCTCAGGAGGAGTCATGGCCATGCTGCCCAAAATATCAGCAGCTTCCTTTTCCATCCTTTCTTGCTCACTCCTTCCCTCTGGGGTTTCCCTAGACCTCTTATGAATTTTTCTTCTCTGGGGAATTTCAACATGCCCAGTGGTGGATTTCCTTCTAGAGCTTCTTCTTACTATTCTTTCTTGCTCTTGCATGGGTGAGCTATCACCGTCAGAGATAGATATTGGCTCCCCTGAAGCTGCTGTAGAAGAAGGAATTTCCTTCACAGGTACAGAAGGCTCTGTTGTTTTGATCTTTCTCACTGACCTTCTTCTTTTTGGTATATTTTCTCTTTCCATTTCCCTCTGTTCTTCTACAGGGGCATCAATTTCTAGATTAGTTGAAGGAGAGAATGGGGTTGGAATTGTCCTTCTGATAATATTAGGGTTTTTCTTGAACTTGCCAAGAAACTTGTCCCAAATTTCTTCTCCATTCTTCTTTGACAGAAAATGGTGCTGGCATATTAAATGAATTAGGCCATGATGCCTGATTGTCCCAACACCCCAGGAATACCTCTGAGCCATGGTCTGGATAGAATCAAAAAGAAACCCTGGAAGGTTTATTATGTACTCAGGTTTTGTGGCTCCATACTTCAGATATATGAGCATTTTTAGGACTTCTTTTCCCACAGACCCAAATTGACCATCACAGGTTAAATATTTTACTATCCAAAATGCTACCCTGTCAAAGGGTTTGGGAAAACTGGCCCTTCTGACCCCTTTTATGATTTTCTTTGTATTGTAGATGTACTGGGGTTCAGTTTCTCCTTCTTGCAGTAAGACTTCAACCAGTTCTTTCAAAGTCCCCTTGGCAAGTTGTGGGACATGCACAATTGGTACGCCAGAACACATTACTTACAGTATTTACAGAAAAAGGAATAAAGATATTTCTCACCTTTGTCCTAGATTGTTCTAGGTTTATGATGAATTCTCTTACCAATTCGTCATTATGCCTTGAAAATTTCTTTAGGAACTCTAGCCATCCTGCATGCTCAAAGATGGATGCCACTTCTTCATCTGTGAGTAGCTAGGAATCATCCTCTGGTTATGATTTCTTCTTAATCCCCATATTAGATTGAGTTATGTCTCCTTTGATTTTGTGTGAATTGGTTGCATACCCTTTTTCATAGCTACGGAACTGATGAATTTGGCTATGCAGAACCTCTGTTCTTAGCTATGGAAACCTCTTTTTCTTAGCTGCAAAACCTCTGAATTCTCTGTTCTTTGCTGCAAAATACAAACTTAATTCGATGCTCCCTCCTCAAAATATCTCTGTAACTTATTTCACTTGATTTTGGCAATAATGATTATTAATGATAACCATTCCGCCACTTATTCCATCCAAATCAATTTCATGATTACACACTTGTAATCATAATGTATAAATAGATGACTCATCATACCTACTTTTAAATTAAGTCAAATCACACATGCAAACATTTAATCAACCCTAAATAAGTTAAAAGACATAATTATACCATCCTTGATGATGTAATCCTTTTTCTATGATGACTCGTCATTTCTACAAGTGGAACTAAACATGATTAGATAAGACAACTAGAATTCAAATGAATTCCCTTATTTGAACTAGCCAAAAGGAGGTCAACCACCATTTGTTGGTTTTCAATTGACCTTTGAGAGAAATATTTTTCTTTTTTTTTTCTTTTTTTTTTTTTGGGGGGGGGGGGAAGAAAACACCATTTACTGGTTTTCGTCTTCTTCCCTTTATTCTAGATCTATCATTTAGTTATTTGATCATTTTGGAAGAACTGGGGGTTCTTCCATATGATCAAATTCTTTATTTGATTCAATCTTCCTCAAGAATTCATCCTTAGTGGGAGGGCTTCCTATAGAGTTTCAGCCTATGTCCATTGACCAAGAGTGTCCTGTTACTGCCATCAATGGGAAGTAACTGAATATAACCATTGTCAAATATTTTCTCAATCTGATAGGGTCCCAACCATTTGGTTCTCAATTTTCCCTTGAATTATTGGTACTTAGAATTGAACAGCAATGCCCAGTCTCCTACTTTGAATTTCCTTTTCTTAATATGTATGTCATTTCATTGCTTCCTTTGCTCTTGAATCATCTCTGTCTGCTGAAGTGCCTTCCAACCTTAATTCATCCAACTCATTGAGTTGAAGGGATTCTTTCTTTTAGAGCTGCATTCAACTCAATTCCCAACATTTACTGTTGTCCTCAATGTCTGAAGCTCAAACTCTATAGGCAACAAGGGCTTTTTTCCATAGATTAATTCATATGGTGAAAACCCTATTGTAGTTTTCCAAGTCGTATTATAAGCCCAGACAGCTTTAGGTAGTCTCTTTAACCAATCTTTTCTCCCAGCTTCAACTATTTTGGTGAGGATGTTCTCCAATTCTTTGTTTGTTACTTCATCTTGTCCATTTGACTATGGGTGGTAAGGAGATGACTTCCTATGATTGATTTTGTAATACTGCGATTGCATAACATGTGTTATCCAATTTTGCAAACCTGGCAAGATTGGACAAGGGGGTCCTGTCACGTTCAAAATGAAATAATAGTCCCAGGAACCCACCTTTGGTTATTATCGAGATGCAATAATTAAAAAAAATAATTCCTAAATTGCATATGAAGAGATCACCTAGCATCGAAAGGCACCCAGTTGATCTCGACTCAGTGAAGAGTTCAGGGTCGAGTTGTTAAAGAACCCGGTGTCAAATTGATAGTCATCTCGGAAATCATCTCAGTAGAGACTCTTAGTTGTAAGAGCTCGACGATGGTCTTGTTAATGCAAAATATAGCTCATTGAAAATTGACAAATGAAAGGAACTGTACAAGGATCTCGGTGGAGATCGATGCAAAAAGATCTGAAGGCCAAGTCAGGGGAGAGTCAAAGTCAACATGATGCCAGGTTTAATCCACATAAGACAGTGCTCGACCAACCACTTGTTCATTTTGGAGAATTATCTTGTTTGACCGAGATAGATATGAAATTCAAGATGCCATAATATGGGAGGTTCAACATCATTGAATCTCAGGTTTGTAATTACATAATATGATTAAAGATGGTTTCTAGGATACGATTCCAGGGCTCATTGATAATGCATAACTGAGAGGCCTATAGAGATACCTTTTCAATGTAAAATTGAGAGACAGCAAGAATGTCGACCAGGGTATTAATGAATAGAGTATATAAATTATCGTTGGCATTGTTCAGACCTTCCTCAGTCGAGCATTTGGTGCACAGGTAGTTGACATGTTGCAGTATAGTAGAGGCCTTTCTTTTAAGCACTTCTAGTAAGCAGGTCGTCCAACTATGTTTTTATCTGTTCAGCATCAAATGCATCCTCAAATTCAGGATTTTCCTTCAAGATATTTTTATGAAAATCGATTAAGTGACAGTGAGAGTGTTACCAGGAGACCTGAGGAAATTTATTACAAAGATTCTCTATCGAGATCTTACTTGTTTTACGATGTAACTCATGGAAGTGAATCTCATAGAGGTGGAACTATTTCATATCAAAATATTCATGGAGCATAATTTGCTTTGCAGTTATATGAGCATCTTCAATGAGTCACTAAGTAGTCAGGCATAAAGGTTTCTGTTGAAATTATCACACCTTACAAGCTACAGCTGAAATGTTTGCACTGAGAGTTTAATGTTATCCTCAAATCTGTTCAAGGAAAACTCGGCAGGAGAAGATTCATGAAGATCCCGCGCGCTGGTGGAAATTGTGGAGATAAGGAACAAACTTGCCAAGTCTGTTTGGCGAAGTTGAGGCCGGGGCCCGTGAATTAATTTGGCCAAGCCGTTAGGGTGGAAAATAAAGCGAGCATTGCCAAGGGAAATGACGTGATGTCAAGCCAAAGAAGAAATCCCAGGCGTGGGAGAAGTTTGAGTCTACTGCCAAAAAATGGGAGAAATCCGGTCAAACTGCCAGGTGTGGAGATATTGGTTTGGAAACCATGTTGTTCAAACTTCCGTGGGGAGAAATTCGAGCAAACACTGCCAAGCGTCAATAAGATGGAAAACATCGTGAAATAGGATCAGAGCACGTTGTGTGAGTCAAGAATGACGCCAGCTTGGAGTGGTCCAAGTCTTTGTGCGAGTCACACGGAAGGTAAGTCGGAGAACGTGGGAATGAGGCAGTTGAAGTGTTTAATAGGATTGGACGTGGTTGTCTAGCCTGGCCAAAGTTGAGTATGACACAGAGATGGGCGAAGGAGGCTCTAAACATTCTGCTTACCATGCATAACATTCTGGTCGCGAGACAGATCAACCACAGGTAGCAGGCGTGTTGCAATACAGTAGAAGCCTTCTTTTGAGTGCTTCCAACAGACACGGTTTTCCTCGTGAGGCGTTCATACTGTTTCACCGAATGCAGCAAACAGATGTCTGACTTGATCAGTTCGCCTTTGCCAGCATACTTCTAGCCTGTGCCACGATAAGAGCTTTGGAACAGGGTATGGACATACGTTGAGTTCTACGCTCAAAGCTCCCATGCATTCGATGCACAGGCATGTTTCCGTATCATAGAAGCCGTTTTTAGCGCTTCAAACAACTGCAGGAAACAAATATTCACTGCCGTGTACGATGGATTGAGTCACGCTGTTCGAAGCTTCATAAAATTTTCCTGAGATGGAGTTTTATATGGTGCAGAATGAAACGATTCATATTTCTCAACACTTCTTCTCCTAGAAGCGAATTGAATGTGAAGGTCAACTCTGAAATACCTGGTCGGCCGTTTTGCATGCTGCATCCTTGTTACTTGTAAATGGTCTGTTTGAGAAAACCGTATGGCACAAAAACATAATTTGTAAGTCAGACATTGTAAAGGAGTAAATAAGCACATTCAGTATGGGAACTCAGTGTTGTATCATAGGGCGTGATACAAGGAATTCAGTCTGTGAGAAGAATTTGAGTGAACCATAACCATAGCTTGTCATGCAGGTAGAGACAATGAAACTTTGGGCTGAGCTCGGTCATGGGAAGGAAAATCACAGAGAGAATAAATCATCGAGTCGAACTCGATTATGGAGGAAAAGAGAAAGCTCATTAAGGAGCTCGTAGATCAGTGACGATGCAAACAAGATTGACGTAGTTATGGTGTAGATCTCAATCAGGGAGCTCGTCGGTGGAAAACAGTTGTGATGCCAAGTAGGTTGACTCCATGTGAAGTGATACAAAAAAAATGGTGGCTCTGTGACGAATCTATACATTAAAAGTGAAGTCTGTCTTTCAATACAAATGAGATCACTCAGTGTGAATGAGCTCGACTTGGCGTCAGAGTATGGAATTTAGTTAGGCTCTAAGAACAGTTCGTAGGCCGAGCTCATGATAAAGGTGGCGGGGTTTTAAAAAGAGAACATCAACTCATAAGAGAAGCTCAGTTGAGTTATAGATCGACAGGGAGAACACGACAAAGAGCTTGTGGAGTGAGCCAAGTTAGCATCAGTCGGTGTTAGTGAAGGCGGTTGATATGTGGAGCTCATTCAAGCAGAAAAAGGATAATTTGTGAGTTTATAGATGAGTTTGGCATGGACATTGAAAGCAAGTAGGATTGTTGAAGCTCGGTGGAGATCATATGAAACACGGTGGAGCTTGGCGAATGCGAAGAAGAAGCTCATATCAACAATGAGCTCATGCATAGGAGTAGAAGTGAGCTTTGTCTTGATAGATCTTGTAGAAGATGAATGTGCGAGCTTAAGGCCAAGAAAATTGGTAGTTCACAGGAAAAATCAATCTAATGCACAAAGTTGATCGGCCAGATGATTCAGTAGCGAAGGAAGCCTGATATGAAATGAGCTATGGCCAATGCAAGGCTCGTGGAAGTCAGATCAACGTGAGCCACATGAGGTTGAACTTGACGACGAGTTGAAGTCAATGGATTTATAAAGTTTAAGTTGTTTGATCTTTAGAATAATCACCTATAGAAGCTTGGTTATTTTAACATGAAAATGATATTGACTCGGTGTTAGGAAGAGCTCAACGTGCCATTAAGGTACCAAATCAAACCAGAGTCGATGAAATGATGTGTGAATTTGGCTCAGAAATGAACTCGTGAAAAGGGCTCGGATGACCAAGTCACGTTTGCCAGGAAATGAGTAAGTGAGTTACCCGAGTTAAATTGAGATGGGGAATGAAGTATCCGGGCGAGTTAGGCCCGTCGGAGGAAATTCACAAGCGAATCAAACAGAGTTTTGAGACTTTCAATCAAAGTAATACATGGGAGGCTGAGAAGCTCGAGTCAATCGTGGAGCTCAGCAAAAATGAGTTGAGCTCGGTGGAATGTTTGTTTGAGCTCGCAGCTGTTGGGGGTCTTTGGGAATGACAAGGTGGGTTCATTCGAGGTAGACCAACGCAGCGTCAAGAGAAGTTTAATGTAAGGAAGCTCGGATCGTTGAGTCAGTAGATGACAAGGAATAAGAGGAGTTTGGTCATGGAGTAAAAGACAAAGCTTATTTTAGAGCTCGATGCATTGGTGGTGAGTTGGCATGCAAGCAAGATGAAAGAAGGAGCTCGGGCGATGCGATGGAAATGGACTCAGCTAGTACATAGCACAGAGGAGCTCAGACCCAACTCAGTGAGTTGGCTCGGTGAGCCAACCACTAAGTTGGGATCTTTTTGGCCATTTTCTCATGATTCTCCCCTTCAGCAAAAACCGGTCAACAGTGGGGCCCACATTATGTTAATTAAATTAATATTTTTATTTAAATATTTTAATAATAATATTTATTATTATTATTTAAATATTATTTTAATTAATTGAGAAGACTAGGTCATCAGGCAATTAATGACCCATGATGGAACCTTCTCAGGTGGTTCAACTAACTGCAATAAATACATCATGGGCCTTCATTTTAGGAATGTAATTATGACATTTCCTCTTCTTTCTCACATATTCTTCTATAAATGTAAGTTGGAAGCTCATTTCAAAGGGTTCCAACAGTTCAGACAAGTTGGACAGTTAGATATCTCAAGCGAGAGTGTATACTTTTCAAGAATCCTCTCTCTTCTGCAAGTTGTTCTTGTGTGTTGAGAGAACTTTCAAGCCTCCTCTTCAAGACTGTAATGGCAACTATTGCCTCTTCTGAATGTATGATGCATTGTGCATGTTATTGAAGCAATAAAAGTGTGTGTTTTGTGACTAATCTCGGTCCTTTCATCCTTCTATGCTTCTTTGTGCCTTTCTCGTACTTGCAGGTACACTGTGCAAGTTTAAGTTCTATTGCAGGTTCTTGGAGTTCTGTGCTTATCGAGTGGTGGAGTATTGCATGCAGTTGAGTTGTGGTGTCCATTCACCCTTCTTGAGTTCATCCTTCTTCACTGGGAAACTGGTATATTTCTCAGTCTGATAAAGTTTAACAAAGGGAACGCGTGTCTCTTAGTCTGTGGTATCCTGTACCCTCTCTAAGTTGCAGTAGGTGAAGTTGACCTGTGGTGCACACACCCTCTTCAAATTAACCCTTCCTGAATCTGAAGACACCCTTTATTCGGTGCATCACCATCCCTAGTATAGTTTCATTTCTGTAAAACTCTTTCCCTAAAACCCCATGAAAATGTTAGCGTAGGATTAGATAATCATTTTTGTTACACTAGGAGTAGTATAACACTTAGTTTAGGAAGAGGAAGCCGGCCTTCTCCGGAGGTTCACCTCGAGCCCAAGTCCCACAGCTTGAGAGGTGATCCCATGTGTCCCAATCACACCGAACGTCCTATTCACATCCTGGCCATTCGGGGGGTGCAGTGATTTGGCGACAAGGATCACACCTCTTGATATATCTCTTCACATCCTTGTATAGAGATGGCCAATAATAACCAGTGCCAAGTATCTTATGAGTTGTTCTTTTCACTGAATAGTGTCCTCCACTTGGTTCATCATGACATGCTCTGAGGATGTCAAAGATTTCATCCTCTCTTACACACCTGCAAGACAAAATCAGGACCACATTTAAATAGCATTCCATTTAACCATTTGAATTGTGCACTGGTTTTAATTAACTTATTTATTTGTTTCTTAGTGAAAGAAGGAGGAAACTTCCCTGTTGCAAGATAATTTTCCATATCAGCAAACCATGGTGTACTTGCTGAGATTGCAAACAGTTGTTCATCTAGAAAGTTATCCTTGACTGGATCTTGCTCCCCTGTGGTGGTTAGTCTTGACAAAAAATCAGCTACCACATTAGATTTACCTGGATTGTCCACAATGGTAATATCAAATTCTTGCAAAAGTAATAACCATCTAATTATTCTTCCTCCAACCACTGGTTTGTTCATTAAATACTTAATTGCTGAATGATCTGTGTGTACAAATATCTTGTACCCTGTAATGTAATGTCTGAATTTATTGATTGCATAAATCACAACAAGAAATTCCTTTTCAGTGGTGGTGTAATTCTTTTCAGTGGGAGTAAGATTCTTGCTAAGATAGTAAATGGCATACATCTTTCCTTCCTCATCTTTCTGTCCCAATACTGCACCAATGGAATAATTTGAGGCATCTGTTTGGATATGAAATGGATTTTCCCAATTAGGTCCTCTCAATATTGGGGCACTGATTAATTTTTCTTTAATTTCTTCAAAAGCATGCTGACACTTTTCATCCCAAAGAAATTCACAGTCCTTGGTTAGCAAATTAAACATGGGGGCAACAATTTTACTGAAATCTTTTATAAAGCACCTATAGTACCCAACATGCCCTAGAAATGATTTGATATCTGTGGGGGTCTGAGGAATAGGTAAATCTGAAATGATCCTAATTTTGTTTTGATCCACCTGAATTCCTTTTTTTGAAATATGGTGTCCTAATACAATCCCCTCATCCACCATCATCAAACACTTTTCATCACTAAGAGACAGGTTGTGTTGTTCACATCTTGTTAACACTCTGTCCAGATTTCTCAAAGCATCTTCAAATGTATCTCCATGTACAGTGAAGTCATCCATATATACCTCAACACAATCATTTGTTAGATCAACAAAGATTGCAAGTACAACTCTCTGGAAAGTTGCAGGAGCATTGCATAAACCAAATGGTAACACCCTATAGGAAAAGGTTCCCCATGGACATGTAAATGTAGTTTTGTCCTGATCTTCAGCAGCAACTCTGATCTGATTGTACCCACTAAAGCCATCCAAGAAAGAAAAGTATTGTTTACCTGAAAGGTTATCTAGGACTTGATCTATGAATGGTAAGGGAAAATAATCTCTCATTGTGGCTTTGTTTAGTTCCCTATAGTCAACACATATTCTCCATTTTCCATTCTTTTTGGGAACAATTACAAGAGGAGATACCCACTGGCTATCTGAGATAGGGTAGATGAAACCTACTTGTAATAGTTTTTCAATTTCTTGTTTGACTATATCCCTTAAAGCTGGGTTAATCCTTCTTTGAGGCTGCCTAACTGGTTTAATGTTTTCAGTATAGATGTGATGAGTGCAGATACTTGGATGAATCCCCTTCATGTCTTTGTAATCCCAAGCAAAAGCTTTAGTATGATTTTTTAGAACATCAAACAATTTAGCTTCTTCATCATCCTTCAACCAGCTTGTTAATGTTTAAAGTTTTACCCGGTTGAATTTCAACATGCTTGGTTCCAATGTGTGATGAACTAATTTGTGGGAATGGTTTCATTAAATTATTTAATGGACATGCATGTGGTAACAAAATATGGTATGTAGCAACATCTCCAAAAGTTCCTTGAGACAGAATACTGGAAAAAGGACAGTAATGAGAATTATGATACTTATCTCTTTGCAGGCCAAATTCTTCGTCACTGCTACTTTCCAAAAATTCTTCACCACTTCCTGATGTACTTAAAACTGAAGCTATTGATTCATCCTCTCCCCATGAGAAATCTCATTCCTCTGAAGTGAAATCATTTTCAATCAAAGAGAACTGTTGTTGTCGTGGTTTCGGAACGAAATGCGGTGGTTCCAAAACTACAGTCGTAGGTTCCAGAACTAAGTTCGCAGGTTCCGGAACTAAGTTCACGGGTTCCGACTAAGTTTGTGGGTTCCGAACTAAGTTCGTAGGTTCTAGAACTATTTCTGATTGCTTCAAGGACAACAGGTTCTCATCCAATGGTGGATTAATCATCTCTTCTACTTCTCTTACATGATCCTGCAATGTGATCATAGCCAAAGAAGACAAATTTTTCTTATTAGTTTCAGGAGAATCAACCCACAATTGTTCATGATTGTCAGTAAAAGGTTGTGCAGTAGGATATAAGGAAATTTGTTTAGAGTTCTTACCATTCGAGATTGTCATATCACCTGACCTGCAATCTATTAAAGCAGCAACTGTAGCTAACCATGGTCTACCCAAAATAATGGGATAACCCAATGTTTTACCTTTTGGCTGCAGTATAAGGAAGTCAACTGGATATTCCCATGACTCCACCATAACCACCACGTCTTCAATAATTCCTTCTGGTTTTGCTACAGACTGGTCTGCCATCTGCAATATGGTATTAGTAGGTTGTATACCCATTAATGGTAATGTTTTCAGAGTATCCACTGTCATTACATTGATAGCAGCTCCCAAATCTATCAAAACATTATGTACATCCTTATTTCCTATAGAGACAGAAATAACAGGACTTCCAGGATCTCCGTATTTGGGAAGTAAAAGTTTTCCTGCTAATAAATCAGCAAGTTTCCCATCTACTTTGATAGTCTTGGGGTACTGTTTCTTCCTTCCAGGATTTTTCATACATAACATTTTGATTAATTTGTTCAATTCTGGAATGTCTTTAATTGCTTGTAACAGTGGTATTTCAATATTCAATTTCCTTAGTTCCTGTACCAATTCAGACTCCTTGATTTCTATAGCTTCTTTGAATCTCTCTGGAAATGGAGTCTCAGTAGTGTTGCTATCTGGCTCCTTTTCTTTTCTTTCTATATCCTCTTTTGGAACAACAGTACTAGGGATTTCATTTTCTTCTGTCATTTCAGTGATTATAAGGGGTGGACTGTTAATGATTTTCCCAGATCTAGTTTGAATATCCTTACAATCCATAGCATGTAAATCAACTGATTTTTCTGGTTCTGTTCCATAAACAGGAGTTGTTTGTTTGTTTCTTGGATTTGCTACTGGCTGTGCTGGCATTTGTGTTTGGACTACATTCTCAGTTTGTGAATTTTGTGCAGGAGATCCCATGATGGCCTGTTGATTCTGATTTGGATATGTTCTTCCTTGAGAATAATTACTAGGGTTCCATCTAGGTTGTGACCAAGCATAAGGATTTCCTTGACCAGCCCATGGTTGTTGATGTCCCTGAGCATACCAAGCTTGATTTTCCCAATCTTGAGGGTTCCAAGTTGGTTGAGGTACCCAAGGTGGTTGTCCCCAATTTTGTGGTACTGACTGAGCAGCCCATGGCATCGTCCAGGGATTAGGAACTGATCTTGGCATAAACTGCCCTTGGTTAGGTTGTCTCTGAACAAAATTCAATTCTTCTGTTGTAGATGAGGCACTGGTTTGTTTAAGCTGATTCTTAATAACAGGAAGTAAAGAACAAACATCAGTATCATGTTCTTTAGATTCACAGATAAGACACATTTCTGTTTTATCCAAAGGACAGTCTCTTAATGCATGCTTCTTCCTACATCTAGGACAATACATAGCCAATGGTTCAGTTTTGGAATTTTCTTTAGCTTGTAATCCATCCATAGTAGAGGTTAATTGCACTAAAATGTCTGTTTTAAAGTTTGCTAACTCATCCATTAGTTTGTTCATATCTGGATTCAGACTTTTCACTGATTTTCCTTTTCTAGGTCCACCTCTCATTCTGGAATAGCTTCTACAAATCTCTTTAATTCCATTCATTCTTATCTAATCAATGTTCCCACCTCCTATCAAGTTAACGACTTCTCTAGATTCATCATCCAAACCTTTAAGAAAAATGGTTTTACTTAACTCCTCTGAAAGCACAAATCCACATCTTTTGCTAACAAAGAGGAATCTGTCTAAATAGTCTTCTATGTTTTCATCTTCCTCCTGCTTGATTTTGAAGAATTCTTCCTTCCTATTTCTCCCTCTACAATAATCCTGGTATTTATGTAGGAAGGCAGTCTCCATTTGTGCCCAAGTGCTAATAGAGTTGGATGGTAATCCCATGAACCACCTCATTGTTGCATCCTTCAAAGTGGATGGAAACAACTTGAGTTTTTGATTATCTGTTTTATAATCATAGGTCTGACATAGTACCTTGAACTCAAACAGAAATTGGTCAGGATCTTCAGATGACATCCCTCTAAATGTGGGTAAATGTGCAGGTGAGATATTTTTCATTGATGTATCATCATCTCCCAATTGGATTGGATAGGTAAAGGTCCTATCAGGTTCTCTCTCAGCTTCTCATGCCATTTTAAAAATATTTTCTGAATTTTCCTCCCAATCAATGTGGTAAGTGGTATGCCTTGGGGAAGGTGAAAAATCAGGAGTAGGAGGTTGACTACTCAATTGAGAATCAAAACTCACCCTAAATGGATCTTGAGTAATAATCCTTCTCCTAAAAGTTCCACTTCCTTCAGGTGACTGATCTAAGAATTCCAAAAATGGCAATTTTGTTTCTTGTCTGACAGGGGATGATGGTGCCTCCAATTCTTGATCAATTTCCTTACTTTGACTAGAGGATGTTATGAATTCTTGTGAAGATGTTTTTGGGAGGAATCTACCCTGGGAGAGTCTTGGTCAACTCATATATTTTGTGATATAGTAGGGAAGATCCTTCAACTACTAGATGTATGATTTGTTGCTCTTGCTAACACTTAATTAGAAAGTTTCAACTAGTTTCCCCAGAAATGACACCAAAAATGATGGGTGTCATTATTCCCTTCATTTAATCAACTTCTTGTTGATGTCATATCAAAACAGGGGTGTGTCTAAAGCTATATGCAACAAGAGTAATTTTATCGATCTAGTAGTTGACTGTAGTTATTTTTGTATTTTCTGGGGGATCTCTTCAATGTCTTAAGGACTTCTTGGTAAAACCTTATTTAAATCAAACTATGAAAACTTGCTGAAAGTAAACACACTGAAAGCTTTGCTGAAAGGAAACACACTTTGCAGAATGGAAATAAACACACTTGCTTTTAAAAATAAACACACTTGCTTCTGAAAGTAAACACACTTGCTTTTGGAAATAAACACACTCAACTTACAATGCTTGAAAATAATTGCAAGAAAAATAAGAATTTATCTAAACACCTGCAGGAACAAGTATACAACAGAGTTTAACTGAAAGAATTAAAACAATACAGAATTAACAGATCTAAGCTATTTGCTGAAGAAATATAAATACCAAATAAATGAAAATCCTGGTCCTTAGGGGAGTGGGCCCTTGCTCCTCCTCGAATCAAGATTTAGCAACTCAGAATTCTCTCAAATAGGAATGGCTATTTTATTGATAAAACATTCAGAATTACAAAACGTACTGGATCTGAGTACTTAGTCTATTTTCTCTTCTCTGTTCTATTCTATCTCTATCTCATATCATATTCTATATATATATCTATCTACTGCAGGTCTGCTTTTATATACATTTTACAATCACAGTTGTCTCAATGATTCTGATGAAATCGAATCATGCCCAGAATAGATGCTGAGTCAGGATTGTGGTTGATCAGATAGCTGTAGGATAACTCTCCCTGGATCTGTTTCAGAAATCTTCTCATCCTTTCCTGATTGAAAGGGTCGTAGATGCAAAATCTCCAGATGTGGTTAGAATAGATAACTCCCATCGGTTCCAGAACTTCAGAGAAGTTCCAGAACCATAGGAAATTGTTAAGGATCAAAACCGTGAGAGTTCCAGAGCTATCCCCAGGAGTTCCAGAACTAAGTCTGAAAATTCTGGAACTAAATACTGGAGTTCCGGAACTAAGTCTGAAAGTTCCGGAACTAAATGATGACTGTGTGATGGAGTTCCAGAACTAGCTTGGAAGTTCCGGAACTAAGCTGTGTAGGAACAGATGTTACTGAAAACATACTGAATGCTTCCTGCTTCATTTCCTCGACTGATTAGACCTGCTTTATTACAAAACTGAATTTCAAACACACACTTCGTCAGGAATTCTAGAGCTTTTAACATTAGAATCACAATCAATCAAAAGACAGACAATTACATCCTAACTCATATCAGATCAACTAAAAGTCACACAATGCAATCAAACTTAATAAAAAGGAGAGTAAGATGAGATCATATATTATACATTAATCTGATTTTTCAACTCAAGAACATGGCAATGGTGTTTTGGGGTGCAACCAACTATATGATTTTGACTAAAAATAACCATATTAAGATCATCCATGTGGAGATTATCATGAGATCTTATTTACCTGCAAATTTAAATTTGGCACCATTCACCCTTTTAGCATGAAGGAGAAACAACAATGACTTGAGATATCACAAAAATATTGAAGGACTTAGGAAAAATTTTATGTTTCCATAATGTGGACAATTCCAAGATACCTTTCCATTGAATCCTTTTATGAGCTTCAAAATCCTTCCTAATCTCCTAGAATCATCTATACAAGTCAACTTTCACCATTGGAGCCTTCATTCCTTATGCACCAAAATGACCATGTCTTGCTCAAATTGTTCCCGACATCAATTTATTCCACATTTACTCCCTAAAATTATGTTTTAAAACTTAATTTATCTCTTATACAACTCACAAATGGCTTGAATTTCCCTTTCAGCTTCTAGAGGGTGTTTCATGCTAGTTAATATGGCTAAAAATGGCCCTTTCTAGGCTTCAAAGGATAGTTATTCTACTTCATATATGGTAACTTGTTCAATAACCTTAGTGTATGCACACCCTTGCACATGAAACACACTTGAAAATATCAATTTCCTCTCAGTTTCTAATTATGCTAGCGAAGACCTGGATGGGGTTGCATGAGTTATAGGATGGCCAAAGGAAGGGTTCACAATGATCGGGATAGGAATTTTCAAGTGGTGGGCTTAGTTGTCATGGCCAAAAATTTTCAATTTTGCATGTCTATACTTTCTTCATGAACTGATTCTTCATTTGTCTCTACCTCACGGGATCATTATACCATAAGGATGGCTCATGAATATGAACCTTTCTCAGTATCTCATGGGAAATGTTTTATGATTGTTCTTATCCATTGGGCCTAGAGTCACTAATACAATTGAATTTATCTAGTCTACAAAACACCATCGGCTTGTTTAATGCAAACACAAACAATTGTTGAAATTTTGTTACACACAACAAAGCTTAATCATGATAAAATACCTAAATCACATATGGTACATGTTGGGTATAAATCTGAACCACTTTCATTTGTAGACCATTGATTCTTCTTGAAAAATTTTTACCATGCACAGAGTATCACCAAATGCCTTTGTTCTATGCTTATCCATTGACTAACTCATTGAAATATGAAATCTTTCTCAATTTCTTGAGACATTTTTCATGGATTGTTCTTGTAAAATGAGGTCCACTTAGACATCTCATTGACTTTATTGTTTTGACATCTTGTTTCCATCCCAATCTTGGATTTTCATTTCCAAATTCATTCCATTGCTTTCTTTATTAGTAGATTCAACTTTGAAAGATTTTGATCATTACAAAATATATTTTCATATTGAAAGGCTTATGGCATTTGAATGGAAATTTGAATTTAAGCACCATTCCATCAATATGTTCTTCATGACCATTTCTTCTTGAGCTTCAGTTCTATGGGAAAAATGTTTTACAATGAGATTTGGACACTATCACAAGCCTCTTGATGTTCTATGTTTAAGTTGATCCAAAATTTAGGATTCACCTTTCACACAAATTTCTTCACTTGACCCTGCATTTATCATACCTATGATTGTGATTTAAGTCAATGCTTTCATCATCTTCATTAGCTATAAAATGAGCACAAGGTTAGGATATGAAATATGAAAATCTATCATTTCTTACATCTTGTTCCATTTTGATACCTTAAAATTCCATTTCCATCATGATAAAATCATTTCCTTGAGTAGAATCAACTTTGAAAGATTCAAGCATATTCTTATTCATATATAACTCAGGTCATTGAGACGGTATTTCATGGTTCAAATTTGAATCATCCTTGGAGATCAAAGACCATTCCATCCTATCTATTCTTCACTAGAAGGTCTTCATCTTGCTCCTAATCTGAAAAATAAGGTTTCAAAATACAATTGCATTTTCATACTCACCAAATGCAAGCCTTCATGTAGACATTGAAGGAAGATGATTTTATAAAATTTGGGATTCTCCATGGGCCAAGGCAAGTCCCATTTGATGTCAAAAATCTTACTTTATGATCTACATTTTTCATCATCAGGATTTTACAGGGCATAAAAGTCAATATTTTCCCTGACCTTCATCATATCCAAAAGTATCTACCTTGCATCCATACTCACATATGGAAGTGTACACACTATTTGTGTAATTCTTCAAGCTCCATCAAATTATCATGATGGCTTTCCAACCTAACCACCACACCTGGGTGTTCTTCCATCAATATGGGTAGCTTAGCATATTAAGTTAAAGAAGAAAAATTTTATACCTTGAATCTTGAAATAATATGTTTCACCCTTGGGTCATATGGTTTTTGAACCATGTATTTCATTTTCCTTAGGAAGGAGATTTTTCATTTTACCATTGACAATTATGGTGGCATATGACCAATCCATCTATATATCTCACCAACATCCTAATAGAAACTCTCATCTCAACAACATACCATATGAATCTAGCATGTCTACCACCAGTATTTTCATCATGATCTTCTTGTCAGGAAAATATGCAAAATGATACTTGAGCATCTTTCACTTGACCAATGAGAGGTACTTCTTTGGTTTCTATGGAGTAACAATTTTCACTAGTAGTGGGGTGAGAGAGATGAGACCAAGGGATTTATAACTTTTGTCAACGGCCATGACATTGTAAGAGGCACCAAAGTCAATAATGTAATTATTCAATTTATATCCAGTGACTATCAATGCAAGATAAAAAAGGATCTACTTTCCCAAAAGAGGAGGGTGTCCAGGAAATAAGGTTTATAAGAAGTAGTGCTAGGAGTAGGAAGTTGTTCTTTGATGTAGTGGACATTTTTGGAACATGGATTTAAACTACTTCCTTTGATAAATGGACAAGTCTATCAAATTTCTTGGGGTGGGATTTTCAAGTACTTAGATTCAAATATTTTAATTTTATCTTTCTTAACATGGTCAATGATGTCAAAAGGTGAAGAAGTGGTAGAACATCAGGAACTATGTAAGGCTTGACAAGAGTAGGATTTTCATTCTTAGGATCAATAGAACATAAACTTTTGACAAGAGGAGATGAAAGATACTTACTCAAAGAGGTAGATGGAGTCTTGGACTGAGGTAGTCTTCAGGATTCTTCTTGGATGATCCCGTGGAAGTGGAAACAATGATCCTCCTATTTTTTTTTTTTCATAGAGTCACCATTTGAGGATTCAAATGATTTTCTTGGGTAGTGGAAGAAGAAGATTTTTTCTCCATTTGTGAGTGAGTGAACACTGCACAAGAACTATCTATCCATGGATTCTTCAAAATATTCATTAGGTGAGTATTAAAATACCCAATCCTGGCACATCCATCTTATTCTTCTTCTTCATTTTGTAATTTAGAAATTTCTTCTCCATCATCTTCATAGGTTCACATATTACATTAACCAGTGAGATTCCAAAGGAAATCCTTCAGGGTGCTCCCACAATTTGATTCCTATTTTATATTTTGGTATGAGGCATGTTGAGAAATTTCCTTCTTCAATGTAGTCAAGTCATTGACCAATTTTTGTAGCAATGGATCAACCCTTTCATCTTTGAAACTCTGGACCTTATTCTTCATTGAATAGCTCTTGATTTTCCCTAACATGATAAGATCATCTTCCACTTCAATGGCAAGTTCTTGAGCATTATCTAGAGTTTTTGGTTGAGATCTCCTACAATATGAACCCAACTTTAGGAAACTGAGACATTAATGAAGAATCTTTTTTATTATTTGTAGTAGGATGAGTGCACCAGTAGGAATTGTGTTGATCAAATTGTTGAATTTTGCTAAAAATTCTCTCATGGGATCTTGTGATTCTTTCTTCATCTGATCCAATTGATAAAGGAGGGAATGTGCATCTTTCGTAGTCTTGAATCTTTCTTCAAACTTATATTTCATGTCATCCCATTCAGTAATGGTGTGAGGTGGTATATAGTAAAACCATTCTTAATGGCATCTTACAATGAATCCACAAATAGTTCGAATGGAAACATCTTCATGTCCCTCTCCAAGAATGCCATAGGACGTGATAAAATATGTAATATGATCGTCTAGACGTTGATTTCCATCTCCATATAATTTGGGAAAGTTATTTCTTGATCCTTTTGGTAACTCATGAAGTGGAGGAGCCAAAGTTAGTGGACCAATGTTTTATCCCCATGGAAAAGGTGTATAACCATTTTTTCTTCTTCTTCTGGTGGAGGAATGATATCAAGTGGTTTTAATACTACTTCTCCAATGGGATCTTCAAGTGGATTTTCAGGAACTTGTCTTGCTACTTAGATAATAGGAAGTATGAAATCAGATTGTTTTTGTTCTCAAATGTAAGATCAAAAACACTTGCATGATCATCTTGAGTGTATCTTCTTTTCTAAATCTAGTTTGTAAAATATTTTCCAATATGTAGAATGGAATTTAACTAGAAATGACAGGTTTATAGCAGAAATCAGCAGTGAATTTTCAACAATGAGTTTCAGGTTTCTAAATTTATATTTTATTTTTTGTAATTTTCAAATATTTGATTTTTTGTATTTTCAAAGATATTTTAAGGGTGCACAAAGGGAAGATCTTCCCTAACGGAGTCACTAAAAACTGTTGGTGAAATAATTTTTTGTATTGTAAATTATTGGTTTTCACCAATGGTCACAGGGCTAAGCCCCTCCTTCTTGGGTATGGGGAGGCTCCCATTATTGAATGTAAACTAACTAAAATCTATGGGGTGGCCATTAGGATGGGGATCACACATGAATATTCCACTAAACCTGTGGAAAACTACTTGTACAATGTACAAGGGAGGAATTATTTTAGAGAGAGGTAAAGGGGAGTAGGAGAAATAGAGAGAGAGGGTTAATGTTGTGAGTAGGTACTAGTATAATTCTTGCCAACATTAACCAGAGTAGGTCCACATTCAATAGAATAACATAACAATGTAAGAACAATAGAAGACTAAAAAATTAGAGACAAAAGATCTATATTCATTAATCAAGGACACAAGTTCCTTCTTGGTTATATAAGATTACAATGCTTGACAATAGTTGGAAAGTAGAGAGAGAGTAGAAGAACATAGGTAAGGAGATATAAAGAAATTTAGCTTTATTGCTTGCAGTAGTAGTGGTATCAACAGCTTACAAGTCCAAACTAACAACAATAAATAATTGTCAACCCCTTGAAATGGAGAAGATCCATTCCAATTTATAGCTTAAAATGTCTCTTCCTCTCCCCCCATGTGACTTTTCATCTCACCACCATGTGAATTTTCAAATTCCCTAGGAATGAAACTAAGTCCTTTTCTTATTTTGAAAAGGGACTTTTACAATGCAACATTAAGTCACTTAAGTGAATAAGATGAAAGAGTGAAAAAGTACATTCTTAATGAAGGAATAGAATGTTAGAGAGAGAGAGGGAGGAGAGAGAAGAGAGAGAGAAGTGATGATCTAGAGACTGGGAAGATTTCTTTGATGAAGAATCCTTCTCCGGATGGATCTTTGAGGGAATTCTTCATGAATGGTTTCTTTGCCTCTGACCACCTGCTGAATTGAAATACTGTGGTTGCAACTTCTTTCTTCTGTGAGATGTGGACACATTCCAAGGTATTGAATAAGTGTTCAAATCACTATTAAGTGTCTTACACTTTGTGAGATTGAGATGATTGCCCATTCCTGCAAACATGATGATCTTCATTGAACACAAGGCCAGAGTTAGGAAATGGAGATCATAAACTTATTCTCCTTGTCTCAAAAATTCACCTTCATGAAGATTATGTATACTTTTTTAATGGAATCATACTCAAGAATATTACACACCTTCTTTATCATCTACTCTCATTGAAATAGGCCTTCTCCTCTAGATAGAAGGATTGCTCCCTAAATTAAATTCTTTGCTTCTGACCACCTGTTGAACTATGCCATGGTTTGATTCTCATGTTGTCCTTCCTCTTGAAAATAGACATTCCAACACGAGGTCAGAGTTAAAATGTGGAGATCATCACCTTCCTGGACCTCATGTTTTCCTATAACTTCACAATTAATCTGATTCCTTATTTGAAATTTTTTTATGTTACAAACAAGGAAATCCTTTAGAAAATCAACATTCATCATCAAGCTCATAAAACACATTGCCATGCCATATTTTGAGGATATGATTGAGAATTGGGGATCAAATTTACATACCCTATTTGATATTACTTTCCTTTCATGGTCCGATTCACTTGAAGATGATGACCCCATTTCTGTGACTGTTAAGATAAACTGAAACACATTCTTGGAATTCACCTTGAGACTAGGTTTTGGGAGCCTACAAGGGATTTCTTTCTTATTTGAACTATGAGAAAAGTTCCTAGCCTTAAATTTGTGGAAAAATTAAATAAGATAGGTTGAATGGGAGTTGACGCATGTTCTTTGATTATGATTAAAATATATATGTATTTAGTAGTCCTAATTAGGATGGCCATTTTTAGTAAGTTCTCCCCAATTTTAACTTTATCATGGTTTTTACTTGTTTGGAGTAAAAAGGATGCTGAGAGTTTACCGTTTTTTGAAAATTACTATATTTAGACACATAAATTCTTCCACACTTAGTATTTTAGACGAAGGACTTTTGGGTGTTGGATTGAAATGAAACTAGTTCAAAACATTTTTCATTTAGCTTTAGGATCTTCTGCTTTATTTTTTTAGGTTTTTCTTTAGCCAAAAATCTGTAGATCTGAAAAGGAAACATCTTAGGATGAAATTTAAAATAAATGTTGCATATTATACAAAGGGTCAATGGAAGTGCTCTTACTATTATCTTGAAGGAATTTTTGGAAGGAGTGCATAGGTAAAATTTGGTGAAAATTAGGTGCACAGTTTTGAAGATATGAGCATTTTTCAGTTTTGGGAGTATGGATTTCTGGAAAAAATGCAACATGTTTGGTGAAAAAGGAGGTTTTCAGAGGGAAAAAAATAACTTGGGGTTTTAAAAATGATTAAGTTCATTGATAGGAGTAGTTAGTCATTTCATATTCAAAATTTCAAGTCACCACTTAACCCGACAGCTTAACCATGGTTAGGAAAGGGTATTAAAACATACCATTAAGTTTACTTTTTACCTCTAAATATTCATTTGATAATAACCCATCCCATTATATTATTAGAATGAAAATACCCCCTATTTTATCTATGTACCTTACGTACCCATTTTTTCATTATAATTCTATTTACCCCTTATTATCTTTACACTAATACATCAAACAAAAAATGTATCATGTTTCCCACTCAATTAGTATTTTATTAGAAACCTTTTCTCTAGAAAAAGAGTTTTAAGTCATTCAATACCTATACCAATCAGATTAATATCAATATTTAAACATTTATCAATAGTCCTTCAAATATAATTAAGATAGTAAAATAATATCACTTGTGTTGAAAAACATACTCAATTCTAGTCTTCTCACATCTTATTATTTCTTAGTTAACAATCTCGTAATTGATATTTCCTTATTCAAAAAGAGATTATAATTTAATTTAATGACCCCATTCATTTTTCAATTTCAAGGAATTTATTTTTAAAAAGTAAAATTGAAAATGTTTTAATGTTTTAAAATTATCAAGTTCTTGTGAGGAGGAGTTAGCCAAATCATATGCAAAATTTCAACTCACCACTTAACTTGACAACTTGACCATGGTTAGGGGATAGTTAGCATGGAGTTGCACCAATGTAAGAGGGAAAATGGAGGAAAATGGGAAAAAATGGGAAAAAAAAATGTGAATTTCACCATATCTGGACAAGTGTTACCTTTTGGTTTCATGTGAGTGAGATGTAGTGGGCTAGAAATTAGCACATGAGAGATGCAATTAGGTTTTACATGTGTATGGAAGGATACCTAAGAGAGGTGTAACACACTAATATTTTATATCCATTGTACATAAACTTTTTTATGTATTAGGGAAAAAACACAAAGGGGTTATAGTAAAAGGGTGTACACATACTTTCAATAAGGGGTTATCTCCTTCATGATACATAGTCCCTTAGGTTTGAAATGTATCAATTTATAAAAGTCTATATCTAAATAAACCAAAAATATCTAGCCTGTAAGTCTGTGATGGGGTATATAAACTGTATGAATAACTTTAAACATTGAACTGGGGGTCACCAAATATTGGTAATCCCCATTTGACTCCATTTCATCTAAGGGAAAATATAGAGGGGAATACTGAATTTCCTGAAAACGTAGTAACAAATGGGTTAATCAGAACATCTCTGATGTAACCTGTCAAGTGTAAATAAGGACGATCAGGAGTGCTTACACAGGGTCCCGATGAGAATGAATGAGCGTTTCCTTCAATATTCCTAACACCTTACTCATGACTTTGAACACAAACCATTACAGGTGATTATTATTATTGTTAATAGAGAAACATTGTAGTCCCAAATCTAAGATTAAACTTCGGTATCCATCTTTCATACAATAGAACATACACATATAGACACAACATAGTGTAAGTTTATTGCCCTTGTTTTTTATAAACTATACATACTCAGAAAATGTTTTAAAATTCAACATACAAATTGATATTTTGTTCTCACATGAAAAACAAATATACAATTCAAATATATCATTTCATTCATTATTCAACATCAATTTATTCCACAAAATTTCCCTAAAATACCTTGGAAAGCTTCATTTATCTTCTATAAAACTTCCATAAGGATTTAATCTTCCCTTGTAACTGTCGAAGGATGTATTCGTGTTGTAATATGGTTTTAAAAAGTGAATTTATTACTCCAGAGAGCACTAATCTACCTCAGAGCTTGACCTCATTATGAAACCAACTTATATTCATTCCCCTACACATGAAACACACTTGAAAACCATGTTTTCACTTTCCTCTCAGCCAAAATGAGGGTAAAAAAGACTTGAAAGGGGTTATGTGAGCTAATAAGAAGGCCAGAGGAAGGGTTCACAGTGACAAAGACATATGTTTTCAAAGAGTGGGCTTAGTTGTCATGGCCAAAATTTTAAATTTTGCATGCTAGACATTTACAATGAAAACACCACCAAAACCATACAACTTCTCAATGGCCATAAAGATGACTCATTTCACACTTTAATTGAGGAAGAGCGCAATATTTCTCAACACCTATAATTATGCCCAAGCAATTTAAATACTTAAATTGTGCTAATTATCCCCTTTCTCGCAAATCAACGACATATCGTCAAAGGCACTCATTTTCCCTCATATCATCATTAATTAATTACACTAAGCTAATTAATTAAGTTGCCTATCCAACAAATACCCTAATTAACGACCTTCCGTTAATAAATCACCCCTTCTACCTAGACTAATTAATTATTATTAATTAATTAGCTTTCCCTTCCATTTAACCAATAAATCAATATTTAATTGATTTAATCCCCTTATAATAGCCTAAATCGCACTAATATTCCTCTAATTGGCTTCTATAAGCTTACACCTACCTATTAATTAATCACCTTTGATTAATTAAAATACCCCCAACTCCCATGACTTGCTAAACATGTATTAAACCCTTCTAAAGTAAGGTTACCTTTAATAAAGCAACCTTATCCATTCCTAATCATGTTTTACCTTTATCCCACATTCATGAGAATGTGTTGAATCCTTTATCCTTTGGGCTATATAAAGAGCCCTCCACCTACCTTTTTACTTACACCTAAACTTTCTAAGAGAGCAAATGCAAAGCATATAGCAAAGAGACTAAGAGCTTGCACCTTGCCCTTTTGAGAGTTCATCATCTTGAAGAGTTAAGCCTCTTTCTTAAAGTGCTTGGGTCATATGGGAGGTGTCAAAAGGGTCTTGTAGCCCAACTTTGATTAGCCCCCATTCCTAGGTTCTTGGAGCATTAAGGACAACTATTTTGATAGCCATGGAGCTTACTTAGGTCCATTCATTTATTTGTTGTTAGAGAATAGAGGAGTTTAGATATTTAGCATTGTTAGTTTCAAAGTTTGTATTGATGAATGCTAGCATCTAACCCTTGTTTAATTCTTATCATGATGGTGTTTATGCTTTGTTTTAGCTAAATTGTAGAACTATTTTAGGTGGTAGTTCTTGCTTCATTTGATTTAGCATTAAGCAAAGTATACATGCACACATTTGGCACGCCCGGTGGGACTTACTCCATTGTCCTTTGCACTTAATTTCAAGTTTTTGTAGTTAAGTTTTATTTTTGGTTACTAACCCTCTTTTACACATGTTGATCTAACTTGTTTTTCTTAACATGTTTTGTTGAGTTTGCATGTGTTGGGTCTTCCTTGTAGGTATGAAGGAGGTGAAGTGCTGTCAAAATTGGAATTGAGGGGAAAATTTCAAGATTTCTCCATGTTTTCATTTTTAGAGCTTACTTTTTCAACATTCTACATGCTAGTTTTGTCAATTTCTTGAAAATTTTCAATTCTTGAGCATGTAGGTTAGTGTTTGATAGTGCTGAGTCTTCTATTTACATATTAATGTGGTGGGTTGCTGTCAAAATTTAATCTTGGTGAGAAAATTTCAAGATTTCATCATGTTTTCATTTTTAGAGCTTACTTTTTCAACATTTTACATGCTAGTTTTGTCAATTTCTTGAAAATTTTCAATTCTTGAGCATGTAGGTTAGTGTTTGATAGTGCTGAGTCTTCTATTTACATATTAATGTGGTGGGTTGCTGTCAAAATTTAATGTTGGTGAGAAAATTTCAAGATTTCATCATGTTTTCATTTTTAGAGCTTACTTTTTCATCATTCTACATGCTAGTTTTGTCAATTTCTTGAAAATCTTAAATTCTTGAGCATGTATGTTAATGTTTGATAGCGTTGAGTCTTCTATTCATATATTAATGTGATGGGTTGTTGTCAAAATTGAATCTTGGTTGGAAAAATTTGCCCATTTTGCATATTAAGGGACGTTTTTTTTGACATTTTTTGAGTGCATGTCAAGTGCATACCCATGAGCATAAGAGCATATGCGTAACCCATCTTCCGAAGGCCATAACTTTTGCTCCCGACCTCGAAATGACTCCATTTTTTTTGCGTTGGAAAGGTATTGAAGTTAACTATGCAATGAAAACATAAATTTGGGATTTACACTTACAAAAGTTGTAGGTTTTTCTGTTATTTTAAAACTGGTCATTTTCTAACATGTCTAATGTTTTGATGAATGTTGTATTTCCATGCTTACTCGATTTAGATCAAAGCGTGTGTATGCTCTTCTCTTGCACCTTTTGGTGATCTTGAGAATCAAAAACAACTTTGATCTCTATCTTGTTAACATTGGGATTAAACTTGGAAACTTGATTATTCATTTTGCTTAAGGGAATGAACCTTTTACAAAGCATTTTTCAGCGGTCCTTTGATTTGAAGCTTTCCATTTCTATATAGTTAGGATAAAGTTTGTGTATGCTCTTCTCTTGCACCTTAGGGTGATCTTGAGAATCAAAAGCAACTTTAGTCTTCATTTTATAACATTTGGTAAATTGGAAACTTCATCTTTCACTTTTGGTTTAAGGGAATGAACATTTATCAAGAATTTTTGTATGGTTCATTGATTGAAAAGATTTTATTTACTTTTTAGTTGGATTATTTGTTGTGTATGCTCTTCTCTTGCATCCTTGGATGATCTTGAGAATCAAAAGCAACTCTTAATCCTCTTTTAAATAATGTGATTTTCTTGGAGAACTACTAACGCTTGAGTGCAGGACCTAAAAACGCTTGTCAAAGAAAGGAGGAATCAAAACGAAATCAAAAACTACTAATACAGTTGTTATACAGGTTGCCAAAAGGTGTTCAAGCAAACCACACCTAATTAAACAAGATAAAAAGAACAACATATTCAAAACACTGTATTGCAGGTTTCGGAAAAGGGTACGTCCCTCTCCGCTCAACTGGAACATAACCCCTTTGGCATAACGCCTTAAGCTACAACAATGGGGGTGGTTCTAGGAACCCCAAAGTAGTCCACGCAAGAGGGAACCTTGTGGACGAAACGGGAAGTGCTCCGCACTACCTACTTGACTAGTGATTCCTTTGTGAGATAGCGTTACAAGTTGTCCGTTGTGGCGACCCCAGTGATAGTACACGTAGACGCACTAGTTGCCTACTGTTCTTGAAGGGGGTAAAGTAAAGCCGAGATACTCCCAAACTAGTCAGTGTGACTTTTTGGGTAAATCGCGCTCGCTCGTGGCAACTTTGTAACACCTAGGGCGAGAGAACCACCTAGGAGAATATACTTTGGCCAGGAGCCCACTTTGACCACTTTAAAACAGTGTTGAGTTGTGAACCTTCTTTTTGAGAAACGTGTGACGTATTACTTTCGCCTAGTTTTTACTTGCCTTAGGGCGAGGTGAAACTCTGCCGAAGTGAGACTAGCATTTTTTGTCATTTTTTCTTGATTTATTTCCTTCATATTCTTTTGACACTTTGTTGATCAAAAGAGGTGTGATTACCTTTGTGTTGCCATTCGACTGTTTCTCTCACTTTTATGTCCGTTTACGCCCATCCATGTTTGCGGCTGGGTTAGTTAAACGTCTAAAGTGAGTGGAGGCATTTTCACGTCATTTGGTAGCCATTGTGATCTTGATACCCACGTCAAGATCGTCATTGTAGTTAGGCGTGGTTCATCACTGCGGACTTCCATAGAGGAGTTAGTTTGTTTGTCTCGTATCATTACAATTTCGATATTTACGTCTTGTTTCTTGTAAACTCGACATAAATACCTATATTGTACGGTTACGCTGCACACATTCTTAACTATTCCTAGCTATACTTTGAGCTTTTTTTTGTTCAGTTTTATTATTACCTCGATTTCAAAAGGTGTTAGGAACTACCATTTGTGCGTGTTATATCAATAACACCTCGATATCAATACTCCACTTTCTTGCAAAGTGGGTTAACATATCTTGGTGATATTGTTGTGTCATTCGCAAATCGTAATTGACACTTTTTGAGATATAGGTCTTAATCAGACTTGAGCTTGCTCATCGTATATCTTGATTGGGAGATCGCATTTAACTTCATGTATTTACTTACGTCTTGTTCATTCCTTTGAACTTGGCATAAGTGGAGACATCTTGTTAATCATCTGGCGTCGTAAATTACTTTAAAACGTAGTCTAGGAGGTACTTCATTTGATTAAGTTTTGATACCAAACGATTGTTTCATTGGTGACTTTATCATTCTATCACATTGGTATTCTCACACTGTTAATTTACTCTTAACACGTACATCTTGTGTTTCACTTAGGGGTAGTCATTGAATTTTGAACAAATCTACAACTTACCTTAGTGAAACTTATCACGAAAACATGGCTCCCAAGACGCGTCTAGGGTTAAAGAAACAAACATATGAGGAACAACAGGCGCAAGCTTGGGAAACCTCTAACAGACAAGGGTCAAACCCATTTATCGGACACATCTAGGACCACTATTTTCTGCAGAAAAGGAAACAGAAGAGATGGTCGATCATAGTGGAAATGAATTAGAATCACCACATGCAGACTTTGATTTTGACCCCACTCTACTAGATGAGTTTCTCCTTAGAAACAAAGATAGAGTTTTGGCACGGGTCATGGAATTAGGGGCCAAATTGCCCATTGAGAAGGAACCAATACTACAAACAAATGACACTACTAAGGAGGAACACCCCCTTATCAATATGGAAGATATTTTAACAGGCGGGCATGCTTCCACTTCTTACGTAGAAAATGATAAAGTGGTAGGGCATAGAATACCCCTCATCAAAGTGCCACGAAGAAACAAGATAGAACATGAGACAGGGGAAGAACCTCCACAATACGAAGAGGAGGAACCTTTAGAAGAAGAAGACACAAACCAAGTCACAATCCAACAACAACTCAGTAACTTAAGCCGACAACTAGCTTTGCTTACTTTCCAAGTACAGAAAGACACAAACAAGAACGTTCAAAAGTCAAAGCCTAAGTTTAGGATCCACGAACTCCATCGAGAAAACCAAGGAGAAGAAGACACAGGGTATCATCATGTACACATCCCCGTTTCTCCCACTAAAGAACAATTGCTCGCACAAGAAGTACAATCTATGAAAGCAACGCTTGCGAGCATACAAGAAAGCAATATAGGGAGTATTAGGAAATACCAATACGAAGAACTATGCCCCTATCCTTTTGACAAGACAATGACCCTTCAACCCTTTCCAAAGAAATTTGATATGCCAAAGTTTGACAAATACAAAGGAAAGGGAGACCCAAGGGATCATGTTAAAGATTTCTACATGGCATGTCAAGAGGTGTCTTATAGTGATAATTACCTCATCAGACTTTTTCCTAAGAGTCTCGGAGGTCAAGCATTAGAATGGTTTACGCGCTTGCCACGAGGATCAATTTTCACCTGGCCAGAATTGGCGGAAAGATTCGTGCGTCATTTCTCATATAACATAGAGAGTGACGTCACCATGGCAGACTTGTGCGGCACAAAACAACGCCCAAATGAGACCTTCGCCAGCTTCCTCCAACGATGGAGAGGGATAGCTAGTCGCTTCCCTTGCGCTTTCCCTGAGAAGCAGCTAGTCAGTATTTTCGTCCCTAATCTCAACCCAGATATAGCTTTCCACCTCCAAATGCATTGTGTCCGCACCTTTGAGGAGGTTATCGAGAAAGGGATTCAAATAGAAAAGGCTCTCATTGCCAAAGGCACCCTCAAAACCCAATCTAAAGACAACCAAAGTGTCAAACCCGCTGAAAAGCCAAAGATCTTTAACAAAAACAAAAACGTGGTGGGAGACGGAATCACTGATTCCAAACGTGTTCAAACGGTCCAAACCAGTCAACCTTTTAAACTGACCAAGGGCCCAATTCAACCACCACCAAAGCGACGAACATTCACCTCCCTCAATGAACCATTGTCTGTCATACTAAAACAGTTGGATGCGGCCCACATGATGACCTATCCTACAACGCAACCGTTTGATGACAACACTCCTAAACCTTCATGGTATAAGGAGCATGAATACTGTGAAATGCATCGCGTTAAAGGTCATAAAACAGACAAATGTTTGCGACTTCGCCACTATATTCAAGACCTCATTGACAACGGGGAGATAGAGGTGGATAACCCTAGCCACATGCAAACACCTAACGAGAAAATGGGGATTTATAAGGAACCATTCCCCAAGCATGATAAGTCGGAAAAGGAAAAACCGGATCGGGGAGAGTCATCCCAAACCTATAAAGCCACGAATTACTTGTATACCAAGAGAGATAACAATCATTACGATTCACTTATCGGATGTATTCGCTCCCCTACTGACCGTGTCAATACCATCCGGATCAAGGGAAAGGACTGCGCTGCGGTAACAAGGCGTGCCCGCCTCGTGATTCCAGAACCCTCTCTGTTGACCCCGCAAACTGGTAAATATAACCTTTTAGAACAACTTGAGAAGACACCTGCTAAGATCTCGATCTTAGATCTTCTCAAGATATCCAATGTGCATAAGGACATTTTGTATCAAACTCTTCAGGGGTCGGGAGTGCCTTTAGAAGTCGATCCTGCATACCTTCAAGCCGCGGTGGCAAATATTGCACCCAGTGAGCATCTCACTTTCAACCATAGGGAGGTCCCTACTGAGAATCCTACACATAATCTTCCCTTATACATTGAGGTAGTTGTTACCCGCAGGAAAATCAAACGGGTGCTTGTGGATAACGGATCTGGATTGAACATCTGCACGCTTAAATTAGTCAAACAATTGGGACATACGGAAGAAGATCTTGAGTCCCATATCATCACTATCACCGCATACGACAACGCGGAAAGAGAGTCAGCAGGCACCATTACGCTGCCAATGGAGGTGGGCCCCACTTGCCATCAGACAAAGTTTCACGTCTTAGACTTGGAACTTCCATATAATATGCTTCTAGGCCGACCATGGATCCATGCCATGCAAGCAGTGCCATCAACATTTCATCAATGCATCAAGCTGAAGCATGAGGGACATACAGTAACAATACCAGGAGACTCAGAGCCCTTTGCTCATTGTAGAGCTCTTAATAGCTTTGCACGAAAGGGTACATACGCATGTCCCTCCACAGATATAGCTGTCCCTCTTCATTCTGAGGCCATGGAATCTCGAGTAGATTCAAATTCTCTTAGTTCTTGCACTCATGGGGCATCTACTTCAACATCTCCATTTAATTCATGGGAGATGAAAATTCTGGAATATGGCTGTGGGGAGTATAATGTACAACAAGCGCTCTTGGTTTCTGACCTCTCCTTGTCGCCCAAGACTAGAGGTCGACCCAACTACCGCTTCAGGAGACCTAGAGAGGAACATACTATTGGGTCGTTCCTACCTGGAGGCTTGTTAGCTGAGGAAAAATTACTTGATCCACCTACTACTTGGGTCCCTGAGGACACTCAGCCATCTTGTTATCAAACCCCAGAATATGAAAAATCTAGCAGAATGATGTACTCCATGGGCTACAAAGGCCTAGGATGTGGGAGGAATGAACAAGGACAAAGAGAACCAGTCCCTCTTCCACATTTCAAAACAGAAAGATATGGCATTGGGATTCGCCCTTATGGAGCACACCCCAACGATCAAGATGCGACTTGTTCTGAGCATGAGGATAGCTCCGATTATCTAGACAGCGATACGGATTCCTGTTGTAGCCAATATGAGGATCTGGCCTCCACGAACCTTTTCATGAATAATGTTGTCCTAACCATCACCCCCAATGAACCAACCCTTGACCTTGTATACCCCTCCCTTGTTGAATGGGACCAACAACGTCACGTGCCACTAGATTTATTCGAGAATGACGAGGCTATTGCAGAGTTCATGGGCATAAGGGATACAATTCCCATTGGAGATCACAAGAAGGGTTTCTTTATCGACTTAGACACCTGCGCCTACTTCGGCGAGGAGGCTGAACTTCGTGGTCAGCAAAATTTAAAGAAAAGCGAGGGCAAGAGTTCTAAAGAAAAGCCTCGGCAAAAATCAAAGTCCAAGTCACACAGTGAAAACCTCTTTGAGGCATTGGCTGACAAACAAATAAGAAAATCAAAGGACAAACAAAGTGACCACGCCAAGGATGAAAATCTCGTAGAGACATCCTTGGATGAAGATCTCAACCTACCTCCCGATCCCACGCGTATGGAGGATTTATCAAAATTGTTAGTTGAAGAAACCATTGATGTCAATATTGGTACTGAAGAAGATCCCAAGATAGTAAAATTGGGAGCATCACTCTCAGCCAGAGAACAAAAGACGTTCACTATGCTACTGCGAGAGTTTATTGATGTGTTCGCATGGTCTTACAAAGACATGCCCGGCTTAGATCCAACTTTGGTCGTGCATAACTTGGTTGTGCACGCAGACGCTAAGCCTATCAAACAGAAGCTTCGAAAGATGCACCCAAGAGTGGCCTTGTTAGTTAAAGAAGAGTTGGAAAGGTTGCTTGCAGCAGGATTCATCAGGCCAATTGATTATTCTGAATGGATATCGAACATTGTTCCTGTCCAGAAGAAACCTATTGGTATCCGAATTTGCACAGATTTTAGGGACATCAATAAAGCTTGCCCTAAAGATGACTTTCCGTTGCCCAACATTGACATGATTGTTGACTCAACCGCAGGGTATGAAATGCTATCACTTATGGATGGCTTTTCGGGTTATAATCAAATTAAGATCGCTGAGGAAGACCAACACAAAACAGCTTTCACAACTCCTTGGGGCACCTTCTGTTATCAGGTGATGCCATTCGGCCTTAAGAATGCGGGAGCAACTTATCAGCGGGCCATGACAGTAATATTTCACGATATGATTCATGACATCATGGAAGACTATGTAGACGACATCCTGGGAAAGTCCAAAACAAGAGAGGAACATCCTATCATTTTGCGGCGTATCTTTGAACGCCTACGTGAATACAAAGTCAGGCTAAATCCAAAGAAGTGTGTCTTTGGTGTGCTATCTGGGAAACTATTAGGCTTCATCGTGTCAAGACGAGGTATTGAGGTAGACCCTGCTAAAGTATCTGCCATCACAGAAATGCCTCCACCTGAGAATATCAAGCAACTGCGTAGCTTGCAAGGGAAAATTCAAGCCATTCGCCGCTTTATCTCCCAGCTTGCAGATAAATGTCACTCATTCACTCATTTGCTTAAGAAGGACATCACTTTCATCTGGGGACCTGAGCAACAACAAGCCTTTGCTTTGCTTAAACAGTACCTGGCTAATCCACCTGTCCTCATGCCTCCCACTCCGGGAGAACCACTTTTGCTCTATATTTCCGCTACGCAATATGCTATTGGTGCACTGCTCGCCCAATATGACCTTAGCCATAAAGAGAAAGCAGTGTACTATCTGAGTCGCACCCTCATCGCCTATGAACGTAATTATCCTCAGATTGAGAAGGCTTGCTTGGCTGTTGTTTTTACCTTTCAGAAACTTCGCCATTACCTGCTAAATACTAAGACCAAGCTCATATCCAAGGTCGACCCACTCAAGTATTTGTTGTCCAAACCCGCCCTCACAGGTAGAATGGCTAATTGGATCATTCTACTCAGTGAGTTTGATATAGAATTTGTCCATCAAAAATCAATTAAAGGACAAGTACTTGCTGACCAGCTAGCGGAAGCACCTTTGCAAAGCACAGAACCTTTGAGTCTGGATCTGCCAGATGCATCTTTGCTCTACATTGAAGAATCTGTCGTATGGCAGATACATTTTGATGGATCTTTTACGTTTCATGGTTCAGGTGCAGGAGTGGTCCTTATTACTCCTTCAGGTGATCCTATACCACAGGCTTTCCGCCTGGCCTTCCCTTGCACGAACAACATTGCGGAATATGAAGCACTCATTGCAGGGATGAAGCTAGCCATCAAGTGGAATATTCAACATGTGAAGGTTGTAGGTGATTCACAGCTAATCATCAAACAGGTTAATGATGAGTATAAAGTTAAGGATGACAAGCTCATACCTTATAAGAAGTTGGTGGAAACTCTGAAGGAGTATTTTGTGCGCATTACCTTTGAGCAAATCCCAAGAGCGCAGAATAGATCGGCAGATGCTATGGCAACGGTGGGATCTATGCTTCGTATTCCGCCAGGGAACAATGATATGCCATTCTTCGTAGAAAATCTACGCCAGCCCGCGTATGACATGCCAGAATCTTGCTTGGCTTGTGAGGTTGTTGGTCCCCATTCACCATGGTATGAACCCATTTTCACCTATCTTAAGGACAGTACATTCCCTCCCGAAATCTCCCGCTCTGAAAAGCAGAGCCTAATTCGCCAGATAGCCCGTTACACCCTGTTAGGAGGTACACTTTATCGTCGTGGCTACGATGGGAATCTGTTACGTTGTCTGGATGTGCCGGAGTCAATCCAGGCAATTAAAGAAGTACACGAAGGAGTATGCGGAGCACATACAAACGGAATGGTCTTGGCTAAGAAACTGTTAAGAGTAGGTTACTATTGGCCCACCATGGAAACTGATTGTTGTAATTATGTTAGAAAATGTGTGCTATGCCAAAAGTATGGAAATTTCATCCATGCTCCATCGCAACCATTGCAACCAATCACTACCCCGTGGCCATTCTCCAAGTGGGGACTTGATCTAATAGGGAAGCTTACTCCTACCTCATCTGATGGTCATACACATATCATCACAGCTACAGAATACTTTACAAAATGGGTGGAGGCTGTCCCTTTAACCTATGTCACAGGAGCACAGATTTCTAAATTCATCATGAATCACATTATTTGCCGATATGGTATCCCTGCAGCCATTGTCACAGATAATGGGAAGTCATTTAAGAACAAAACTGTGAAAGGTCTTTGCCAACGGTTCCAAATCAGATTGAAATGGTCCACGCCATATTACCCTCAGGGTAATGGACAAGCTGAGGCAACAAACAAGACTTTGGTAAGGATAATGGAGAAGATGGTTAGCAAAACTGGTCGAAACTGGCACCTACAAATCCACCCAGCCCTCTGGGCCTACCGAACATCAATTCGCACTCCTACGGGTGCGACGCCATATTCCCTCGTGTTCGGGACAGAATCTATCATCCCTTTAGAGATTGAACTCCCATCCCTGCGAATTTCTCTTCGGGACTATTTGGATAAGGATGAAGATTACCGAGTGGCAAGATTGGCTGAGTTAGAGCTCCTGGATGAGAGGCGCATTCGCGCTCTTAATCACCTGAAAGTATATCAACACAGAATCTCCCGCAACTACAACAAGAGAATCATCCCTCGCCAGTTTGAGGTGGGTGATTTAGTTATGAAGGAGAACCAGTTCAACACCAGAGCAGAGCGAGAAAAGAAAGGGAAGTTCGAACCACACTGGTTAGGACCCTATGTCATAGTTGCCAAGTATGGCACAGGGGCATACAAGTTGGCTCCCCCCAATGGTGATGAGCTCCGGGAGCCCATGAATTCCATGCATCTTAAGAGGTTTTATGCCTAAACATGGCACAAGAAAGTCATAAAAATCAAAAAAAAAAAAACAAAAAAAAAAAAAATCAAAAAAAAAGAAAAAGAGAAAACAGGTCGTCCACTAGTGAAAACCACGCAATTGTGGCACTTTGGACAAGTCCTTGGGTGAAAACCGGTTTCCGGCGCCTCGGGAGGATTCGTTGTTCACAAGCATTCTGTATTAGAAGGGTAGTTGTCTTTGTCCTGGACCTGGTTCTACCTTCGAGTTTCCTTGTGCACACCATCTAGTCCAGCCTTGATCCGGCTTTGCCTTCTTCTATTCGTCTGTAAGGGACGTGGTCTTTCGTTATTTCCCATCTTACGCTGGGGGCAACTCAACGACTTCACCTTCTTGTTCATAAGCGCGTGGCTTCTGCCCTTGTATATTCCCCACCTAACGCTGGGGGCATCCATGCTTTCTTGGTTACCTGCACATAGCTTTGGAAAACTGTTTCTGGGGGCTAGAAAATTGCAAAAACACAAAAACAATAGAAAATTGTTTCACAAAACACAAAAACAATTTGGAAAATTGTTTCACAAACACAAAAACAATAGAAAATTGTTTCACAAACACAAAAACAATAGAAAATTGTTTCACAAAACACAAAAACAATAGAACATTGTTTCGAGAAAACAACAAAAACAATAGAAAATTGTTTCACCAAACACAAAAACAATAGAAAATTGTTTCAGAAACACAAAAACAATAGAACATTGTTTCGAGATAGAACATTGTTTCGATATATATATATATATATATATATATATATAAAAAAATCTAAAAACAAGGCAAAATTTTTCAAAAAATTCCTAAAAAGTAAAACACCCTACAAAATGGTAACTTGCTTCTTACGGCTGAAACTTGTGTCTTGCGCATGGTATTTTCTCCATATCCTGTTGGTTTGTCTCACATCTTCCCCGATTAATACGACTCGCGGATCACTGGATTCACAACCATTCACAAAAGCTAGCTGCTTGCTTCGTCTGTACTCTGGGGCACTTTTGGTTGCCTGGTGCTGTTTCGTTGCGCACAAATGCTTTTCATGGACCCCGTGTCCATTTTCATTTCCCCTTGCATGTATCCTTGCTTGGGGCATCATTTTTAACCCTTGTCGTCAATCACGAACTTGTGGATCTCTTCAGCACTGATAACAAAACATTTGTACAACTGTCTTGACCGTTGTTGGGTTAGATATGTGTGTTCGTACTTGTTTTCCCTGTTATATGAGCTTGTTTCCTTCTCGTATTGCATTGCATTATTGTATGTTGCGTGGAGTTGGTACTTTCAGCAATGGACAATTGTTCGTAGTATGGCTTTTCATGTCATTCTACCTTTGTCGTATGCTTATATTTTTCATAAGGACCGATGATGTAGTTCCTATGGCAATATGATGACATCAAATTTGTTCCAAACAAATAAGCGGCTAGAGGTTAAGCTCTTCTCTCCCCTCATCCATATTTCTTCTACACCACTTCCCTTTCACCCCTAATTCTCCCTCTCCTCGGGGCATCCTGCCTCGTCCCCATTCTTCTGCCTACTTCTCACCTTTTTCGATCGTCGATCGAGTTCTTCTATCACCCCATCGACACTCGAGGGGGCATCTCTCCCTCCTACTAATTTTTCTTCTATCTCTTCAAAATATCTTTTGTCTACTATCTTTGAAGTGGCATCACTTATGCCACCCCAAAGAGGGGCAAATGTAGACACCTATAATTACGCCCAAGCAATTTAAATACTTAAATTGTGCTAATTATCCCCTTTCTCGCAAATCAACGACATATCGTCAAAGGCACTCATTTTCCCTCATATCATCATTAATTAATTACACTAAGCTAATTAATTAAGTTGCCTATCCAACAAATACCCTAATTAACGACCTTCCGTTAATAAATCACCCCTTCTACCTAGACTAATTAATTATTATTAATTAATTAGCTTTCCCTTCCATTTAACCAATAAATCAATATTTAATTGATTTAATCCCCTTATAATAGCCTAAATCGTACTAATATTCCTCTAATTGGCTTCTATAAGCTTACACCTACCTATTAATTAATCACCTTTGATTAATTAAAATACCCCCCAACTCCCATGACTTGCTAAACATGTATTAAACCCTTCTAAAGTAAGGTTACCTTTAATAAAGCAACCTTATCCATTCCTAATCATGTTTTACCTTTATCCCACATTCATGAGAATGTGTTGAATCCTTTATCCTTTGGGCTATATAAAGAGCCCTCCACCTACCTTTTTACTTACACCTAAACTTTCTAAGAGAGCAAATGCAAAGCATATAGCAAAGAGACTAAGAGCTTGCACCTTGCCCTTTTGAGAGTTCATCATCTTGAAGAGTTAAGCCTCTTTCTTAAAGTGCTTGGGTCATATGGGAGGTGTCAAAAGGGTCTTGTAGCCCAACTTTGATTAGCCCCCATTCCTAGGTTCTTGGAGCATTAAGGACAACTATTTTGATAGCCATGGAGCTTACTTAGGTCCATTCATTTATTTGTTGTTAGAGAATAGAGGAGTTTAGATATTTAGCATTGTTAGTTTCAAAGTTTGTATTGATGAATGCTAGCATCTAACCCTTGTTTAATTCTTATCATGATGGTGTTTATGCTTTGTTTTAGCTAAATTGTAGAACTATTTTAGGTGGTAGTTCTTGCTTCATTTGATTTAGCATTAAGCAAAGTATACATGCACACAGTAAGTTGATCATATTTGACTCCCTTAGACATTCTAGATGGACATTATTATATTTGAAGTATTTTGACAAAATTATGATATTTTGATTAAATATGTGGTCACTCTAAATGTGAATTATATGCATGGTTGAATTTCAGTATTGATGATGATCTAGTTGTTTATTCCTTTATATGTATACTGACACATTAGATTTTGATACATGATATCTTTAGACGATCTAGCTAGTCTTGTGATCTCTTGTTGTAATGAAATGATATAGAATTGAAATATTTTGAAATTATAAACAATTGGTGAAATTGCTTGATTTTAGTGATGATTTAGTTAGAGTTATTTGATGATGTGAATTGATAAATGTATATGCATTTTTTTTTGATGTCATTGATATGGCCACAGGCGAAAAGGTATTGTTTTGATTTTGCAGGAAATTATAACACAACAAAAAAAGGGGATAAGAGACCAAAAATGAAAGAATTTTGGGTATTGGCAACTGGTCACCTTGGCAACTTGTGTTTTTGTATGTTGTTATGTTGTTGATATTTTGTTAGGAGGTCCCCATTGGGGGTTGGCCTAAAATGTGACCATGGGTAAATGTGTTGTTTTCTCTTTTCATTTTAATTATTTTGTGAGTATGTGATTTATTATTGTAATGTGTTCTACTTTATTATTGTTAGTTAATGTGCTCTTATTTAAGTTGATTAATCTTGTTAATTAAAGTAATTTGGGATGTGACCAAGGGGTATTTAATTTTGGTAGATTGTCCTTGATTTTATTATGGATTTGAAAAGGATTTTATTGGTTTTGGTGATGTGTACTCAACCTTGCATGTCAAACTCGGATTTTGGCTTAAGGGCCATTTTTGGAGGCTTGTGGGACAAGTTAAGCTTGTCCCACACCTCTTAAATTCACCTACCAACTATACCTATGGGGTAAGGGGTCAAAATTAGGCCCCATTATGTGATTTGGAAGGTAAAAAGGTGAAATTATTGCACCTTCTTACATGAGCTTTTAATTTTTTCCTTTGGAGTATGGTTATGGTTTGTGTGTGAAGGAGAACTTGTCACATTCTCACCCACCAATTTATGAGCTTTGGGCTTGGTGTTTGACCATGTGATGTGGAGTGGAGGAGAAGTGATGTGGCATCCTACATGGAGCCACATCACCACTCTCTCCTCACTTTTCTATTTATGTATGTTGTTTTGAAATTTTTGGGGTTACATGTTTTATTTTCACTCTTGAATTTTGGAGGAGCTTGCTTTTGGAGTGCTTGTTGGGAGCTTGGAAGATTGTTTTGTGCTTGTTTTGGACTTGGAAAATCTTGGAGCTTGTGCTTGTGGATTGGATATTCTTGCAATGGCAAGGTAGGGACTTCACCCATGCATTTTTTTTCTATTTTGTTGTGCAAATGGTTGTAAATGAATGAATGTTGTGTGTTTTGGTTTTGGGGATAGAATGGCCTTAAGGTTGTGTAGGAGAAATAAAATGGGGATTTATTGAGGGAGGGATAAGAGTTTATGTTATGCATTTGGAGGGAGTTTTGGGTTGGGTGTCCCACCTTGTGATAATAAGAAAGATTTCTTATTTATCTTGATATGTTTATTGAGGGAGGGATAAGAGTTTGAGGGAGACATAAGAGAAATTGAGGGAGGGATAAGATTTTGGTTGTGGTTGTGTGAATGAAGTTTTAGAGGAATTTAAGGTGGAAACCTACACCCATTGGGAGGCATAAGTGATTCCCCATGTTTCTTCTCTCCCTTGGAAAATTAAGCCTTTGTGCTTGGGAAAATTGTATGTTTGTTGCCATTTTGTATTGTGCTTATTTGTTGAAATTTTTGTGAATGGTTGTTGTTGAAGCCTTGTAAAAGTTGTCCATGGTTGCTTGATACCTCTTATTGCTTCATTGTTGGGGCTTGGGGGCCAATGAGGAGGATGGCTTCTCCTTCTCATTGGATTATAGGTTGGGTGGAGAGCATTGCCTACTCCCCTTTCTATTTTTTTTTTGTGTTTGGATATTGAAGAAATGAAGGAGCTCAAGTTATCATTTTGGAAAGTTTTGTGTTGAAGAAGGTCAAAGAAAGAGATAGTTATTTTTGTAAAATTTGGCCATGTTGTTTCCACTTAAGTGGAAGGCTTGTATACTCTTGTATTTTGAAAAGAGTTTCTTGTAAAATTTATTATCAAGTTATGTATTGGAAGTGATTGAAGAAAGAAATTTTGAAAGTTGTAATTTATTGAAAATGTATTTCTTTCAAATCTGGAAATAAAATCATAGTTGCTTGTGCTTTCCTTTAGTGAAATGGTTGTGTTTGTATTGGAAGAATATATGAAAGTTATTCTTGAATTTCCTTTTGAAATGGATATCATTCTTATTGTGAAAAGAAAAGAGACACATTCTCATTTTGATAGTAAGAGTTAGTATATTGAAAATTTGGAAATATATTGGCATGGCACTACCCTTGTATGCAAAGGATATGAAGATATTGAAATGTAATATGTTTAAACTAAAGTAGGAAATAATGAACCTTACTTCAATTAATTGGGATGGTGTATAAATGTGATTGATAATCTTGAGGTTGGTTTAAAATGAAGAAACAACATCAACCTATCAACTATTGATTGTAGGCACCATAATTAAAATTTAATATTACCATAGAAACCAACCCAGGTAGAAAATATGTTGGAAAATACATGAAAATGAGGTTATGTTTTATAAATGAAACAGAACCACTGCCCTATGCAAAGCGGCAGTTTCAACCACCACCCTGCACAGGAACATATGGTTACAGAATCACCACCCTAGATAGGGCCAGTGGTTACATGAATACCACCGACCTACTCAGGGTAGTGGTTTATGTCACTTACTGACGAAAAAAATAAATTTTATGACGGTGCAAAACCTGAGATGAATTCAATTAAAATAAGGCTTTAAAACTATAAAATGGAACAACCAGCAACGTTGTAAATGAACAAATTCATTTGTTTGAGCATATAAATCCATTTATGTGCACCCAAATGTGTTAATAAAGAAATGATTGAAAGAGGGAAAAATGTGTGGGTTTAAATCTATAACATATAGCCATTACACATGAAAGGTTCTTGATTAATAAAATATTTGTACAAATTTTGTGAGTATAAATACAAATGGTGCACAAATGCAACCATATGCAAATGAAAATCCCTAGATTTTACACTCCAAATCAAGGGATAAAATAGGGGAACTAAAAATACATTAGAATCATGGAATTAAAAATATCCACAAGGGGTTGTTCCTACCATGTTCAACAAACTAAACTAATGAAATGAAACAAAATATGAATAATGAACTCCATGGGAACCTTCCCAAGCTTCCATGGCCTCCTTGGCCTCCATGCTCCCAAAAACCTACAAAACAAAAATGAGATGAAATTAGGTCAAAAGGGTATAAAAAGGAAGTCTTAAGGATTTTAGGGCATTTTTAATCCAAGGGCCCAAAATGACTTAATCTAATGGATGAGATTTCACCCTACAACTTTAAACAATGGGTTTTTTTGGAATGCAACTTAATTAAAAGGTATGGGTAATGGGTTGAATGGGGCCAATTAATGGTTAGGGTAAGTTGAGACGCCTTAGAATGTTAAGTGAATAAATGACTTTGGAATTTGCAAGGGTTCATTAAATTAAATAATTATCAAAATGGTAACTTGGTTAATGATTTACAAGGGTTAATTATTGAAATTTAAAATGTATAGTTAGATGACCTCATGAGGGGCATTGTTGTTAAGTTGTTATGAGAAGTAAGAATTAAACTAACTTAGGAAATATTGACCCAGATGATATTTTAAATAAGGTGAATTAACAGAAACCCTAGAAGGGGATTTAAACCTGAAATGATTGGAATGAAGTAATAATAATTAATTGTTAATTTAATTATGATGACCTTGTGAATATGTGGATTATTAATCCAGAAATATTTAACCTAGTAGTTGGCCATCTTTTTGCAACTCCTTTTTAAACAAATAAAATTATCCCATGATTTTCCTAATTAATTATTGAGTTTTTCTTTGGGTTTCCATTCTTTCTTTTCTTCATTTTTGTATTACTTTCTCTCTTATTGTAGGGTATATGGAGGATAAACTGTGGTATGAGCTTGAAATTTTCCAATTTTCCAAAATATTGTTGAAGATCCATCCAACAATAAACATTTAATTTTCTCTTTTTATTTATTTAAACATACATATGCCCCTTTTTATTTTATTTTATTTTTATGTTGTTTGAAGGGAGTGGAAGGGGCGCAAGGTTTTTTGGAGGTGGCGAGGCAGGTTTGACACGGCCGCGGACTGTGGGGAGGGTGCAGAGGGGGATGGGAGGGGAGGTGGCGTGAGGGGGCAGTGGCGGTTGAGCCGGGACAGGCGGAGGCACGGCCGGGGACTGGCCGTAGGGGGGACAGGGTTTGGTGAGGTGTGGGGCAGGATAGGCCCACGCCGGCGGGTCTATAAAAAGGGTGCAGGGGTGGGGGGCCGAACCCCCCCCCCCCCCCCCCCCCCCCCCCCGCGCACCCCGCCCTATATATATATATATATATATATATATATATATATATATATATATATATATATATATATATATATATCTGCGTGTGTGTGTGTGTGTAAAGAAATATATAAAGAGAAATATAACGCTTTATATACATATTTTTGAAATATTACGAATAAAAGGATATGATTAGGTTATCATTTGAAGAAAATACTGCATAGTAGTATTGCAATTTTTTTTAACTAAATGAAGGCATTACCACAAACCCATAGTCTAAGCTATATATAAAAAAAAAACGAGAGATATCCTTAATGTGTGCAAGGAAAGAGACACTAAGGAACGGTCTACTCATTTGTATGATAAATTAAGAGAGTAGTAAAACAAAAAGATTCCCCAGAGGAAGGAAAGTAAGCATAGTGTGTTTACCAAAAAAAAATTGTAAGAAAGATAAATCCATTTCATGAAGAGCTTTATTACTAATGAGCCTTCTTTAATGTAAAATTAGTGGTATATTTCAAATTTTTCACATGGAGAATAACCAACAAGAATGACACCATTCTTATAAAAACATACTTTCTTTTCAAAGGCAAAATTACAAGATTTTATCAGATTTTAAAAACAAGTAAGAACCTTTAACAAGTAATATTATTTCCTTTGTAATAACACATTCTCAATAAACATCCTTTATTTATCAAAATGAGATTCAAGACAAAGCATGTGGAAGGAATGTAAATATTTTACAAGATCTCTATTGCAAACACCCACAATATTTCATGCATACATATTAACAAGAAGGCATATTATCAAATATATATTCTTTCATTTCAAAAGGAGATTTCCTACCATGTTTCATGCTTAAGAAAACAACAATTACAATACTTTATTTAATTTTCTTGTTCAAGTTCACATATACCACAATACATATCCACCCAAAAGGGTTTAACACAATATCTTTACAAGACTTTGAGGTGGCTTACTTAGCTAAAATAAAGTAAAGACTCAAGATCTCAAGGATACAATTTTACAAAATAGAAACTTTACAAAAAGATTGATCACCCTTCAAATAGCCATAGTTTGAGTTACAAAAAGAGGAATGCCAACAAATTGAAGGAGACAATGTGCTCCAAGATGACAAGAGATTCCAAGCTTGAGATACATCCTTCATGCCTTCAAGAGATCCAACAAGGAGAAGGAGCTTGTTTGCCACCCAACCATAGGCATCATCACATGCCTATCCCAAGGTTGGGATGCATGCTAGCCTCCCCCCAAGCCCATGGGAAAGAGGGTAACTAACCAAAATTTACACAAGATGAAGGGTACACTAACAATGAATGCAAGGACACAAAAATAGGACAAATACTCCACAAGAATCCAAAATTTATAAGGAGGAGAACCCATGTTCTTCCTCAAAAGTGGGGAAGAGAGGAGAAAGTTCTCCAAAGTTATGCATCACTATTATTTGCATAATAATACACATCTTCATATCCTCCTTATTGCTCCTTATTCAAGACAAAGACCCCTCCTTATTCCTCCCCCTTTCTCCAAGTCCTCCTTGGAAGGATTTATCAAACCCCAAAGGAGTTTTCCTTACCAAGAATGGGGAAGGAGATTCAAGCCAAATGAATCAACTTCCCCACCTCAACCATTTGAGGGGAAAAAAAATAAGACTCCTACAAGGCTTGTCCATCAAGCCTTGAGGATTGAGAGGGAAAATTCCCTCTCTCTTCCCCCACACTCCAAAACTCCATCATGCCATATGATGGAGGGAGTAAAGAACAAGCAAGTAACCCAAAATCTACATACAACAAATAACAATTTCAAGCAACCAATCCAACAACTAAAAGGAAAAACAACACAACAAAATACATGAGAGCCTACCTCAAGGAAAGCTCTCCAAAAAGCTCTCCAACTTCAAATGTCTTCACACCTTCACTCAAGCCAATCTCCAAGCTCCAAAATCCACAAGTATCCCCAAGCAAGAAATTCTCAAAAAAAAAATCCCTTTCATTTCCCATGAATGGGAATTTGAAGAGGAGCAAGCAAGCATCCTCACAAATGAGGGGGGTGACATGTGTCACCCCTCTCCCTCCTCATGGTCAAAGATGCCAAAACAAAAGAGAGAAAGGGTAAAATTATCTTTTTGCCCTCTTCTCCCAAATTCCCTTAAATGTTAGCAAGACAAAACTAGTGGCACTTTTGATAAACACACAAATCCACATCCCTTACATGGATGTGACAAAACAAGGGTAGAAAAGGGAGGGAAAACTCCCTCTAGCCTTGAAAACAAGCCCCCCTACCCATTAGGTAGGGTCCAAGGGCTCATTTTTGTGATAGGGGGACTCCCAAGCTACAAAGGGGTCCCCAAAAATGCCCAAAATACCCTAATTTCGGGTTTTGCATTTTTGGCACAAGGGTAGAGGGTGTGGGGACCACCCAAGGGTCTCACATGTGACCCTAAACCCTTGTGATTAAGTGACTCATTAACAAAATCTAAAATTTAAAAGAAAGAGGAGTTATTAACTCCCAAAACAAGCTTACAACTTTACTAGCAACCCTAAACAAAAATTAATAATTCAAAGCAAAATATGTTACATACATTGGGGTCACTCATAGTGCCCAAAATTAATAAATCATCTATCCTAAGGCTTCACACAGTGAACATGGCTAGGACTCAGCCCGTGGGCTGCTTGTGCAAGATTGAGTAGTTGGCCTGAATCCCACGTTCTCCTGTAAACCTGTCACCTGCACACTCATTGCACACATTAACCGCACCTGTCCGATACAATATAATTAAATGACATAGTAAGATATCAATGCATGCTAAACTAACCTAACATCCTACTGAAATCAAGATGCGACAACGTGCACAATTATATTCCATATTCCAAAAGTTAGACAAGATGATAAAGTGACATATAATCTCACTATGCAACAATTATCCATCACTATAATTAGGTTCCAAACACAACATCATATTCCTTAGTTTCCATGACATAAAAAAATGCGACAATATAGAAATTAAGCTAAATTGGCGCTATACGCCCAAATGTCCACACCTGTCTAATAAGATCAAATATCTGAATATAATGTCCAGCCATAACCAATCACTGTCAAAACATGTCTATGAGCAAAGAAACAACAACTACTGAGCTATAAAAAGTGTGGGCACTACAACATCGTGTTACCAAAATGTTGGAATAATGGATCACTAAACCACTCTCACTTGCTGGATAATTTCTAATTTTCTCTGAAGTCTTGGAAGCCGCCCATGTGAAATATTCTTGTTGTTGTGTGCCTTTGAAGAAGTCCATCCAAAAATTTGAAAAGCTTCTTAAAGACATTATATGGGCTAATCACAATGTCTTTCACAGAGTTACATGGGATTTATTTTATGTTCACTAGGAAGCAGGAGGAATGGGGCTTATTTACAAAGCTAATCCATGTGTGTGAAATAAATTATCTGAGCTCTTGAAAGGAAATAAACTTGGAAAGTATTTCTGAAGCATGACATTTCTGAAGGGGCTCTTTATGAGTGCTACGTCGGAAAAGGATAATGCTTTTTCAACCTTTTCATTATCCCGGTCCCATTCAAAATTGTGGGCTCCTTTTTATAGAGAGCACTAGGGAAAGCTTGCGAGCAAGTCAAACCTTGACTTATTTGGAATGGAAACGATTTATGTGAGGGAATTTATTTAAACTTTCACTCTTTATGGTGGTCTCCCCTATTTCATTTTGAAGATCATTGTTTGCCTCAGGTGCCATGAATCCCCGCTCTTAGATTTTTTTGGTGGGGCTATTCACTCTCCAAGATCTTTTATGAAAAAATTCACAATCGTGGTTCTCATGAAACATCCTCAAAGCCAAGTTCAAACTGTCCTAGAGAGGAAAAAAATCCATTGATGAAATCATAATGGTGGTGCCTATGTACATGCTTCACAAGGTGTTGGTTATCTATTCCCGACCCTAGTGGAAGGATGAAGAATGGTATGTGGATACTCCTCTCTAGAACTAGACGACAAGAAAAGGCTATGGGTGGCTCTTGCCTCGCCTTCACATGGTCGATAAACTCAATTCTTGTTAGGGAATTCAATCTGCCACCTCGACTTGGCACATGAGATTTCATTATGTTTGGTTGACTTGTTTGAAGCCCGAAATTGCTCAGTTTCTCTAGTGCATTCTTAAACAAGGACTTCTGATTAGAAACTTCCCTATGTAATTAGGAGTGGTCAATTCGAAATGCCCCTTTTTTGGCCTTTTGGAATCTTTATTGCACCTCTTTTAGTTTATTCCAAAGCTTAAGATGCTTAGAGTTGGATTCACTCATTGTTCCTCTCGTTCTAGCCAAAGTGCTTTCCTCAGTAACATGTTTTGTTGGGAGATAATCCCTAGACGTCATTCAATTTTCCCAAATCTGGCATGCTTTTAAAGGGAAAATTCTCTTTTAGATATGGAAAGAAAGAAATGCTTGTGTTTTTGCTAATTCTGTTGTAGATTAACATTTTTTTGTCTATAAAAAATCCATGATCATCTCTACTGTGCTATTGGAGATTCAAGTTCAAGCCAACATAGTGGCCCTAGAGGTGGAGCATCTCCAAACTATTTTGTGCCACTGGGGGATGCTCCTTGCTATGTTTCTCATGTTTCTCCATCCCTAAAACATCTTTCACTGCCTTGTAGACGCATTAGTGGGCAACAAAGAAGTGGTGGGCACAAAATCCGCTCTTAGTATCAGTCTGAGAGTTGTGTTCGTTGTTCTCTGCGTCGATCACCTGTCAGGGGGGGTACTATTCCACTGCCATCTCCATTCATACAGAGATGGGGCCCTCTACCGCCCACTGAGCCTCCTTCGCTTACCTTCCATGATGGGTGGAGTCTATTGCCGCCAAATAAATTCATGTGGATTGTATTTGCTATCTCTCCACCATGGGCACATATAAAGCGGGCTGAAGAAGAAGAACTTCCTGGTGGCTCAGGATGGGATTCTCCTTTATTTAACTTAGGGAAATACTTGTCACGTTCGGGTTGGCATGATTAAGATCTGCCGCCTGCAGGGCAACAATTTTGTGGCCGCTGCCTAGTTTTATTGTAATTTTGTTTGTATTTTGAATGTGATAGATTGTGCTTGTTAGACGTTGCCTCGTTGGTTTATTCCTACATCCTTATTCGGCGTAGTTTGTCTTATAGCTTTAGGGCATGCTTTCACACTGCCCATTTTTTTGTTAATAGACTTGTATAATAATACTTGTTTTACTATAAAATTTATTTCATAAAAAAAAAATTAAAAAAAAAAATTCACCCATTTTTTTATTTTAAGGCCTTCATATCATACTAAATATCACAATGTGAAGGGAACCATGGAAGATTTGTCACCATAGAAATTTATTTTCCGTATGGATGCCATTAAATGTGTAAGGTTTATTGAGAGTTTGAAAAGGTCACGGGAGTCACAAAAAATAAGAGAAAGTAGCAACTTTTTCGCTTAGCCCATACATGAAGTACTTAATCTTATAAGACAGATATAATTGATTCCAATAGGTATTAATAATTTCTAGATTATTCGGTAAAGGGATGTAATCTTCACACCACTCTACAAAATGTAACATAACATCTATCATGATATATATTGTTTGGAAACGGGTTAATGATTTTAATATCTTATTATGTTTCATTATTTCATCATTCTTTGTGGCCCTAAGAGATGGCCTTGTTTATAACATTTTTTTATAAATTTTTATTCACAAAGATTCTTAGTGCCACATCAAGGAGTTGACCATCACTCGCACTTGACTCAGTTATAAGAGTAAAACAAATTATCATTCCCGCTTCTTCGAAATTGTAATCTGGCCCTAAGCTCCTTACCAAACCTTGAAAACTCTAATTGACTCGTCACTTGGTCATGTATTGCATTTTCTCAAAAAAAAAAGATCCATAAGAATGGATTAAGCATACCAGTCACAGCCGCCCAATGGGAAAAGCGACAAACGTGTTTCTAAAGAGTGCATCTTGATGTCTTCCATAAATTATAACTCGCAGTACTAAGTCAGCTTACCCCAGTTTAAATTTTTTCTCTCCAGAATAAAGTCGCTAATAACACTTCTCATGAGAAGTTGGATTAAGACCAATTTTAGTAAAAAAAAGTAAACCACGAAGTTTAACCATATAAAGATGTTATCATGTAAAGAATATGATATGGCAAATCCTGATTGAAGATGAAGTTTTGTGGTGTGGAGGATAGACTTTGTTATGAACCATACAAATGGACATGGCCCAAGTTACTGGATGTAAATCATGTGAGTCAGTTGTGTAGGATTGGGTGTTAATGCCCCAATGGGAATTGTCTTGTTTAATCGATTCTTAAAACATGTTTGAATGTTGTTTGAAAGTGCAGAGTGAAGGGCATGCTGGTCATGTTGGCATGTAATTAATTTAGGCATTTACCTACTTGGAAAGTAATCCATGAATTTAAATTTGTTATCAAAATTCAATAAAGTGTGTGAAAATTTGTTAAATTTTTCAATCTATTAAAGTATAGACTTGTTTGAGGTTTCAGAACTATGATTGAGTTTTGTGTGAATTCAAATGACATTAATTGCATTATTGTTTTTTTTTCACTTAAAGATTGTTGTATTTATAATGAAGATGTTATAATATTTGGAAGGGATTTTGGTGAACATTCACTTCTATGGTTTTGAGGAAAAGGTGTCATTGTCAGGATTTGAACTGAAGGATCCTATCTTGTTATGTGATTAGTGTTTGAACGTTGATCCTTACAGTAGAAAATTTAGAAAAGTCTAGACCAAATCAACATTTGAAATCTGTTTGGAAAAGCATCCTATCCATGAATGGTCATATCCCTCACCTTACGAAATAGTTTTTGAAGCACCAAGAGTGGAACCCTTTTAAACAATAAAGCACCATAAACATCTAATACATCTGTCAAATTTGATACTCTCTGTGAATTGAAGAGTTATTGATACCCCATTGGAAGATATGTATAGGTAGTCAGATGAAATTTATGGAAATTGTGCAATCACAGTTTGGATTAAATTTACATTGAGTTTTTGAGTGTTTTAGATCTAAGATTATAACAATGAAAAGCCATTGTTATCTTATGAGGGATAGGATTGTTAAGTGATTGTGATTATCTGGTACACTCTAGAAAGTAACTTTGCAAAGGTGAGGAGTCTTAGGTTTTACTTGTATACAACCTGGGAGGATCATTTATATGTACTAAGCCATTTTGAGGGTATAAAATATCCTCTTTCAACTAGGTTACTTCAAAACTTGGGTTATGGTGAAACCCCCTATGCTAGAAATCATTATCTAGTGCTTGAAGCAGTTTCTACCTAGAGCACCGGCAATTCTCGTAGCAAGTAGTTTATTCACATCACATCTATTTAGATTCATGAGAGTGGAAGATTCATTCTTCCATGCAATTTATTTCCCCATATAGGTTATGAAACACTTGTTCAAGATTCACAGTCAGATCCTTTATGGACAACAATGTATCTATTAAAAAAATAATCCTGAATCTGACTATCTTCCTTTTGGGTTATCATGAAGAGTTGATTCTTTGAAATGAAATTTAAAATACGAATCACATTTAATATTTCATTTTGACTAGGAAAGTAGTTTCCATAACCAAGGAATTAAAATTGAGTCTGTATGCAGTTAGGCAAGCTATATAATCCAACTGCATTTTGGAAAACAAACCAATGAGGGTACATAGAAGGGAATAGATTAAGCTTTTTCTTGAGGTCTACAGTCAAGCATAAGTAATAAAATCTGCCACCTACCAATTAAACTTATGTTGGACCTTGAAAACTTAGTAAAAGCACATGACTCTGTGACCTAGCAGAAGGATGTTGAAGTCTAACAGAACCCACAAATCCAAATTGTTATACATGGCATGTTTTATTGTTATTTCAGTCTTTTGATGCCAGTGTGAAGGGGAATCTTGTTAGTAGATTCTTATCATTAGACAATGGTGATCTTTGGATTCTTATATCCTTTTGGGTCATACTGATAAATGAGGCACTTGTTGCTTCTATTATCTCAAATACATAATCTAACAGAAACTGGTTCTGTACTGCACAACCCAAGCCCTTGTCTATTTATAAGGACCCTCTAAATTTTGCAATCATAGTGTCCATTGCAACCATTACAGTGATTGGAAGTTCATTAGAAATCCAACTATAATCCTGTTGATTTTAGTCTGTGTTCGATTTTATTGTCTGCTTGAATGCGTTTGGAGGAATGGAGTCATGATTTAGTATTCATTGTGTATAAATCTATTGCTGATTTGATAACTTTCATTTGATTATTTAGCTTTTAAATTTTTTCATACTGTCATTACTTTTTTATTTTAGGAAGATAGCACTAAAATAAAAGATAGTTTTGTTATAGGAAAGTATGAAGACAATTTGACATAAATTTATACTTGAGGAAAATAGAATAAATGTCACCCAAAGTAATGCAAGTGTCTAAAACAACTGTGTGATTTGATTTTCAGAAAAGCAGAGATTAATTATCACTAAATTATTTTAAGGATAACAATATTTGTAAAAGAGAAGCAGTTACAAAGGAATAACATTACAAAAACTGTTTTGAGAGGAAGCCAAAATATATGTAACATGTAGCATAATTTTTGTGTACTGTGATGGAATAAACGATTACATATTTTCATTGTAGTTGTGTTGAAAAGCAATGTGTGTGTTGGCATTATGTATATGTGTATACAATAAATGGATGAACTGGTTTTCAACTGTCCCCTGAATAGAAGACTTGAGGGTTTTTGGCTTAGACAATCCAAAACGACTTTTATTGTGTGCTATGTTTGCAGTAGGAAACACGATTTCATGTGTATGTACACTGTCATTTGTGATTTGATCTGCATCTTACATCGTTACATTTGTTTAGTCGAACCAAAACATTGGCTGCACTAGCCAAAACCACCAGCCATTGCTCACACCAAGGCAAGCATTGCTTTTGTTTACCAGCCAAAATCAATGTTTTTATTTTTTTTTAATGTTAAAAATTTGGGTTTTGTCATATTTCCCTTGGTATGCAGGGCTTTTTCTATGGTATATGATATATTTTGTGTGTTTGAGGGGGCGTCAAACAATATAGTGATGTTAAGACATCAGTATGGTCTGAACAAATATGCAAATGCAAATGAGGTGACCATAGTAATAGAAGCTTACAGGACTCTCATAGATCATGGCCTATATCCGGTGGATCAATTCGTTAGAGATCTACTCCAGAGTCCATTGTTTTTTATCCTAAAAGACACCAACTAATGCATTTTTCAGCCATACATGATTGTCTATGCAACATCGTTACAACATCCTTTGTCCCACTAGTGTTACAATGTAAAAGAATCAAAATGCTCGTTACACTAGTAAGTTGTTTCTTTGGTAACGAAAACAATAGTCCACAACAATCCAACAAAACTTAAGAGATAGAACACAAATACTAACTATGTAATAAGAATATGGCACATACTAACGCATTCCATTGTTTGTTGATAACTACAAAACGAGGAAGAGTTATCAATATTTAACATCAGCAATTTTTATTGATATGCTTATTGACGAGGAGGTAGTTGATTTTGAAAATGGAAGCTAAAAGCAGGACAAAAAAATGTATATTACAGGTCTAATGTTTTTGCAACCCATAAAATGAGTTAAATGAGCTTTTGTAAACAACTTTTAAACCACCGCCACCCATAAAGATTTGTTGCAACTTATTTGCACTTGATCTGCTCTCGATGTGCCATCTAGTCAATCCCTTTTCTAGGCTTCTCCATACCTGCTGATACCTCTTACAATTACATACCACATTGATCCAAATACATCAGATACATCCCAATCACATTTCATTCACCTGCACGTAATGGGTTCAATCCCCGCCATGTAGGAACGTGCCCCAAACATAAGGAAGGTCCACATGCTCATGACCTATGTGGAAGCAGTTCAATGGGATGACATCGGCATGGCAGAAATGGTAAAACAAATGAAACCCCTGTCCTCTTCCAAAGGAGATGCCATTGAAAATTCACAGAATACCTAGATCAAAGGCGCTCTTTAGGTAGGTCTACAAATTCTCAAAAGAAGATACCATGTACCTAACAAATGACTTTGAAAATTGGTCATCTTCATTCCTGTGAAGTATGGCATGCCATGAAGTGGATACAAAGTGCATTCACGGGGCTCAAGGATACACAGTGCAAGTTTCTGTTGATTTTTTAGTTCATTTCAATGCAAATAGAATCCAATCAACGTCTAAACCTACATCACACATAGTAACAACATTAAATGATGAAGAGGACATCCTTTTTTCTTTCAACAGTGACAAATAAAGGCAATGACCAATAGAATCATCTCAAAAACAAAAAATTGAACCATAAAACTATAGTTGAAACCATTTAAATATAAGTGGCACAATTTTATTGGACAAAATGTAAATAGCTAATTATCAATGTGAAAACAATATCCTTGCGTTGTGCAGGATAATAACATGCTACTCAGTTGGTGCAGTGGCTTCGGCAAAAATCCAATCCTCAACACGATAATGCAAAAAGTAACTAATGTCAACCATTCTTAGTCAATTTTATTTCCCTTGAACAAGATGGTGCGTGAAAGGGAAACTTTTGTTTTGTAAGACATTTCATAATTCTCACCATCCGGAATTGAAATAAAATAAAGATTTTAAAGAGCTTTTGGTCTATTGGTGTTGATGTATGACTTTCAATGAGCGTACTAGAGATCAAATCCTACTTGAGTTTAAGGCTTCGAGATATTCCACATGGAAAATTGAAATGGTTGAGGACAAAATTGTGCCCTAAATGGCTTTTATGATGTAATTGTTACTTATCGCTTACTCATAATTATATATCTGCTATATACATAAGTTGAAAATAAACTTTGATTTCTCGGCTCCCATCTCTATGTTGGGGGGGGGGGCAGGGGAAAATTACAATATTAGTTGATTAAGTGAAATACAAATCAGTTTACTCAAACTTTTCTAAAAAAGAAAAAGAAATATTTATTTATTCTGAAACTGATGGGACCATATCTAACGAACATTAGGAATATATGGTATCTATTGGTTTATAGAGGTATATCTATTTGATTATATATGTAATACAACTATGTTGTGTTCATCAATACTATAGTCTATATCCCCTCCCTCTCCCTCTCTCCCCTGTGTGCCCTCTTCTCTCTAGATGGGGGGCCTCCCCTCTCATCTCGGTCGCCCCCCCTCTCCAATATATAACTGTCAGATAGACACCGACGCCCCACCCTTGATTAGCTAGATATCCATCCCCCCAAAATCATTTTTCAATAGAAAGAGGTAAAGAAGAAACAACCATGGTCCCCACCTTTAACCTTGTATGGTCCCTGTAAATGCTGTTGCTTTCATAGAAAATGATATCTAGATGTAATGCATTGAAACGTTTACACCAAGTGATAATCAAAATAACACCAAAATATGTGGCAAACGATGATTTACAAAATCCTCACAGACCTCATGTAATTTGCACACGCCAGCTAAAAATGTGAAATATTATATCATGTTGGTAATTGATTAAATCATATTATAATTTTCAATTTATTTACATTAAGCTTTTATATAACCTAATTTTGTAGACTTTGTAGTTTGCTCTTTGAGTATTTTTTATTTCAATTATAATACTATAAATGTTTCATAACTATATGTTAGATAGTATAATTCTATTTTATTATTAAAAATGATAGGATTCATCTATAATGTAATAAATACTTTTAGAGTGAAGATTGAAGAGATTCACTTTGATGGAGTAAAATATATAATTTTAAATATTTGAGAAATTTGGCCTAAATTTAGTTGAAAACTTTATTTTTTATCCCTGTGAATAATGAAGGTGAAAACATGCAATGTTTGATTAATTATTCTTGCAATGGAGCAACATTTATACACAGCTGAGGAAAGAAGAACACGAAAGATGTTAAAAAATGATGCAATCGACTACTCGTAACACAAAGAGATAATTTCATGTTGATTACTTGCAATCATGATGTGCTAACACTTAGAAATTGACTACTAATTAATTGCTAGCATTCACCGCTTAATACATTATTTTTACAAATGTACTCCCTAAAAAACTCAAATTTTACCTTTCTAAGGGACTTGGGGAGTATATCAACAATCTATGCACCTGTTGGGAAGTACTAGAGCTATGGTTTAAGACTTTCTCTCGAATGTAGTGACACTCGAACTCAATATGATTTTTACTGTCATAAAAAATAGGATTCTTCACAAGCTTCAACACACCCTGATTGTTGTAATAAACGATAGGTGGATTTTCTTCATGGATGTTCAGATCAACGAGAATGTGACATAACCATATCACCTCACACACAGCTCCATGTGCAACATGATTCTTTGCCTCAGTGGATGAAAGAGCAACAAGATTTTGTTTCTTATTGATCCCTGAGATTGGTCCAGATACGGGATGAAATATGTATCTTGACATTGACTTTATATCATCAATAGATCCAGCATAGTCTGAGTCGATGTATCCCTACAAGAAGAACTAAGTATTATTCTTGTATTCTAGACCATTTTCAAGTGTACCTCGAACATATCTCAAAACATGCATTGCTGCAACCTAGTGACACTTCTTTGGTTCCTGCATGAATCTTGAGAGATAACTCACAGAAAAACATGTCTTGTCTATTGCAGGTCAAGTAGATGAGCCTCCCAACGAGCTATCTATAGAGAGTTACATCCACTTGATTTGATTCCAGGAATCAAGAGATTTCTAAACCTTTTCCTATCGGTGTTGAAATAGGTTTACAATCTAACATTCTATTTTTTTCCATGAGTGTCTTGGCATATTTTATGATGTACTAAAATAGGAGGAACTTGAAAAGGTCATAACTTGTGCTCTGGGTGTCTGATTGGGTCTGTTTTGTTTTTTGAAACTACATGTGTTGACAAGATAAATGCATCAGTCAACTGGCTCTATTGGTTGGAGCACGTTTTGGCATATGTTCGGGCCCGAATTCCACCATCTAAGGGCCGAAAATTTGGATTGAATTTTTAATTTGGTTTTTTCCTATTTTAGGGCATTAGTTAATGCTAGTCTCTTAGATGCATTCTGAGTTGGACAATTGGCGATTCCTCTAATTTGGGCATGTAGAAGATGTGTGGCAATTTTTGTGGCCGTATGAATAAGCATGTGAACTTACTACGAATAGCAGGTTCTAATAAACTGCTAAAAATAGTAATTTTTGCCACCTAGAGTAGATTTAGTCAAAGTTAGTTAGAGTTTTATTGGAAACTTGAGTTGGGAGTTTTTTTTCCTATTTAGGAAACATTGTAATTCATGATTCGATAACAAAGAAGGAGATCTAATTTCTTTTCGAGTTCAAATTATTTGTAATAAATTGAGTGTTTTCAAATTTTGGCTACATTATTTGGTATCAGAGAAAGTTCGAATATTGAAAAAAAATAGGAAGAGGAAGAGGAGGCACTATTTCCTAGACGAATAGAAACATGCAGGATCTGCAGGGGCAAGTTTTTGCATTTGCTACAATGATAACCCAGAGAGGAAATCAAGGTGGAGATGACACTGATGAAGAAGAAGTTTGTGAAGAGGAGGAGACGCAAGTGCCACCCTTAGATTTTGAAGAAAGTATGCTTCGAACATTAGAAGGAAAGAATGATGGGATACGATTTTATGTTTCAGAGTATGGAGGTAGTCTAAAACTAAAGGAGCTGATAGACTGGTTGACTAGAATGGGAAATTGTTTTGAGTGGAAAACCATGTCAGAAGAAAAGAAGGTAAAATTTGCATGTATGACATTAAAAGGTCATGTTATGTTATGGTGGGATCACCTACAAAAAGAGAGGTCAAGAAAGGGGAAAGAAAGGATTAGGACCTGGAGTAAGATGGAGAATTAGCTAAAAGACAAATTTCTCCTTGTGGATTATGCACAAACCCTTTTCCGGAGGTATCATAATCTTAGGAAGAACTTGCAAAATGTGCGAGAATACACAGATGAGTTCTACAAGTTGTCAATTCATGTAGAGCATGAAGAAACTGAGGAAGAAATGGCTACAAGGCATGTAAATGGATTAAAATTTTCTATCCAAGATGAAATAATTATGCAAATGATTAAGATTATGGACGATGCCTTTCAGCTATCCTTAAAGGCCAAAGAAAAACAAAGCTGTAAATGTTTTACGAGATCACCTGGGATGAATAGGGGAGCCTCATCCTCCTTTTGGGGACAAGTAGGTTTTAGTCGCGGTAGGGGAGAACCACCTTGTGGAGTGGAAAATCAAGAAGATACAAGACAAGATTTCCCAAATCAGCAAAGAGGTAGAGGATTTCCTAGGGGCAAAGGATATGCTAGTGGTAGAGGATGGGAAGTTCCACAAAAACCATTTGTTTGTTACAAATGTGGTGAAGAGGGGCATAGGGATTTTGAATGCCCGCATTATTTTAAACATGACAAGAGACAAGTAGACTCTCTAAGGTTAAATATTGTTGAAGCTGAACAATAAGAAGATGATCAGGACCTACAAATTCCACTAGATGTGAGAGAAAATATGATGATAAAAAGGATGATGTTTTATCTAAGAAAATATATCAAGGAGGATGCATGGGTACTTACAAATATCTTCAGAACAAGATTCACTTTAGGAGGAAAGGTATGTAATGTTATTTTTTATGGTGGTAGTTGTTAGAATATGGTTTCAAATGAGATGGTTGAGAAAGTAGGTCTGCATTGTGAGAAGAATCCTAACCCTTACCATATTGCATGGTTTAAGAAGGGTAATGAAGTTACTGTTGATAAGAGATGTTTAATAATTTTTTCTATTGGGAAAATTTATAAGAATGAAATTTTATGTGATGTCATTCCTATGGATGCATGTCATATGCTGCTAGGAAGAACATGGCAATTTGATAGGAAATTTAGTCTTGATGGGGGAAAGAAATACTTATAATTTTTGGAAGGATGGTACAAAAATAGTTTTTTTTACCTCTTAGGGAAGAGGGGAAGGCTGAAAATATGCTTTATGCAAAATAATTTGTGAAGGAGGAAAAGGCAACTAGGTTTTGTTATACATTGGTCACAAATAAGGATGACCATACGAGTGCAAGAATACTAGTAGAAGAAGCATAATTAATATACAAATTTTTTGATGTTATTCCTGATAAGCTACTAGATGGATTACCACCCAAAAGATATATTCAACAACATGTTGATTTGATCCCAGGGTCTTCACTCCCATATCAAGTGGCTTATATGATGATCCTGACATTGTATGTAAAATTGAATAAGCAAGTGGCAGAGCTTGTGAGAAAGAGGGTAGTAAGAGAGAGCATGAGTCTGTGTGCAACCTTGGCTTTATTAACTCCAAAGAAGGATGGAACATGGATAATGTGCATGGATAATAGAGAAATCAATAAAATTACAATCAAGTACAAGTTCCCAATACCTCTCCTTGATGATATGATGGATGTGCTTGTTGGATCTAGTTATTTCACAAAGATTGATCTTCGAAATGGTTACCATCAAATTCAGATCAGAGAAGGAGATAAATGGAAATCAAAATTCAAGACAGGGAATGATTATATGAGTGGATGGTGATGTCATTCATGTTATCTAATGTACCTAGCACTTTTATGAGGTTGATGAACACTATGCTGGGGGAGTACAATGGTAATTTTGTTTTGGTTAATTTTGATGATATCATGATTTTTAGTAAAACTAAAGAAGAGAATTTGAGGCATCTAAGGGTGATATTTGAAGTGTTAAGGAAAGAGAAGCTCTATGAAAATATGAAGAAGTGCAAGTTTATGCAAGAGAGTTTTGTATTTTTGAGTTTTATTATTACAGCAGTTTGGGTACAAATGGACTCCGAGAAGATAAAATTAATTATTAAATGGCCCACTACATGGAGTATAATAGAGGTAAGAAGCTTTCATGTTTTAGCAACATTTTATAGAAATTTTATTAAAAAATTTAGCATTATTGTAGAACTTATAATATATTGCACAAAAGGAAGGGAGTTTATGTGGACAAAGACAACTAAGGTTAGCTTCCAGTTCTTGAAGAATAAGGTGATAGAGGAACCTATTTTGGCACTACCATATTTCGATAAAGTGTTTGAGGTTGATTGTGATGCATCACATGTGGGTATTGGTGTTGTCATAAGTGAAGACGGAAAGCCAGTAGATTTCTTTAGTGAGAAAATGAATAAGTTAAGAAAGAACTACTCTATTTATGATGTGGAATTTTCTGTAATTATACAAGCATTGAGTTATTGGAGGAATTACTTAGTACATAAGGAGTTTGTGTTATTTATAGACTACAAATTCCTAAACTATATGAATACACAAAAGAAGTTGAATAGTATGCATGCAAATTGGGCATCATTTTTGCAGGGTTATACTTTTTCTCTAAAACATAAATCAAGAAAATATAATCAAGTTGCAGATGCATTGAGTAGGTGTGTGACTCCATTTAAAACTTTGGAAAATGAGGTGGTTGATTTTGAAGCAATAAAGGATTTGTATTCTTTTGATCCTGATTTCAATAATATTGTTGAAAGGTTAAATTATCCATTTTTAGACAATGCAGATGATGTCCAGGATGAGTACCTTTTACAGGATGGGTATATATTCAAGGGACACCAACTATGTATTGCAGTTGGGTCTATGAGAGAGAATATTGTGAAATATTTGCATAACGGAGGATTGAATTTCATTTTGGTAAGGATAAAACAATAGCCTTGGTAGCAAGGAAATAATACTGGCCAAAGCTAAAAATAGATGTGATAAGGTATGTGGAGAGGTGTCAAAATTTCCAAGTCTCGAAAGTCCATGCACAAAATACATGGTTATATATGCCATTTCCTATTATTAAAAGGGTCATGGAAAGATTTGAGTATATGTTTCGTGTTCAGATTACCAAAAACACAACAAGGTAATGACTCAATTTTTTTGGTTGTTGATAGGTTTTCTAAGACGATTCATTTTATTGTCTTGAAGAAACTAGTAATGCGATAGGAGAAGTGGATTTTTTTCCAGAGAGGTTGTTCATTTGCATGGTGTTCCAATTGCCATTACTTCATATATGGACACACGGTTTTTAAGTCAATTTTGGAGGACTTAATGGAATATGTTGGGAACTAAACTATAGTTCAAGAGTTCCTATCATTTTCAGACTAATGGAAAAATAGAGGTGGTAAATAGGAATTTCGAAAACCTTTTAAGGTGAATAGTTGGGGAAAATCCAAAACAATGGGACTCAACATTACCACAAGCTGAGTTTGCTTATAATAGCTCCATAAATAGATCCACATGAAAGTCTCCATTTTATATTGTGTATGGGAGTAATCAAAATGGGGTCTTAGATTTGGTGTAACTCCTAGTTGATGATAGAGTCAGTGATGATTCAAAAGCTTTTGCTGAACATATACAAAAATTCCAGGAAGAAGTGTAGAATAAGTTACAGAACAATAATGAGAAGTATAAGGAAATAACAAATGTGCACAAACGAAGAAAGGTATTTATAGTGGGTGAGTTGGTTATGGTATACCTAAGAAGTAAATGTTTCCAAAAGGAACCTAAAAAAAGATTAAGTACAAGAAGATTGGTCCCTCCAAAATCATAAAAAAATAAATAATAATGCTTATGAGGTAGAATTTCTAGGGAATTTTGATATTTCTCCAATGTTTTATGTTTCAAACTTATATTATTTTCATGGGAATGGTGTAGAAGGGGATTTTAGTGATGAAGTGGTAGATTGGAGGCATCATGTTCTAGTGAAGAATAAAAAAGTAGTGGATCAGATTGTAGACAAGAAAACAATGCACACACGCCATGGGAAATGCTACAAATATTTGGTACATTGGAAAGGATTGGAAAAAGAGGATGATAAATGGGTCATGGAGTGGGAGATTAAGAAGATGGATGCAGATAAGTGGAATAAATTTGAAGAAGACAAATTGCAGGAAATGCATTTTTTTTAAGCAGGGGAGAATGATGCGCTACAATTAGCAGGAACTTGAAAAGGTCATAACTCGTGCTCTGGGTGTTTGATTGGGATCATTTTGTTTTTAAAACTACCTATTTCAATGAGATGAATGCACCGGTCAACCAACCATTTTGGTTGGATCATGTTTCGACACATTTTCGGGCCCGAATTCCACCATTTGAGGGCCAAACATTAGGATTTAATTTGTAATTTGGTTTTTTTCCTACTTTAGGGCATTAGCTAATGTTAGTCTCTTAGATGCATTTTGAGTTGGATAGTTGGAAATTCCTATAATTTAGGCATGTAGAAGATGTGTGGAAATTTTTGTGAGCGTACGAATAAGCATGTGAACTTACTAAGAATACCAGGTTCAAGTAAACTACTAAAAATAGTAATTTCTGCCACCTAGAGTAGATTTAGTCAAAGTTAGTTAGAGTTTGCTTGGAAACTCGAGTTGGGAGTTATTTTCCTATTCAGGAAACATTGTAATTCATGATTCAATAATGAAAAATAATATCTATTTTCTTTTGAAGTTCAAATTATTTGCAGTATATTGAGTGTGTTCAGATTTTGGTTAAATTATTTTATCTAGGAGATATAAATGTGATTATGTTTCTGCCATATCTCCAAGGCAAGAAAGTAATGGAGTATCTGCTAGTCATTCATGTCAAAGGATATTTTGAAGTCATTCTTCACAATATCAACCTAATCTTCTAAACTTCCATTGATCACAAGATCATCCACGTATTAAAAAAGAATGGTGATTTTTGTTACCACTTTCTTGATGTACAAGATAGTATCCGAGGGGCCACAGGTGAAACTATGCTACAAAAGTTGATCATATATATTGATGTACCATTATTTAGGAGATTTTTGTATTCCACACAATTATTTGATGAGATTTTAGGATACTTTTCATCAATAAATCCTTAATTTTGGTTCATGTACACTTCTTCTTTGAGATCACCATTGAGGAAAGAACTCTTGACATCCATCTACTATAGTTTCCATCCAGTCTGTGATGATAGTGCACATACAACCCTGATGGTTTTGATATTCGAAGTAGCTGCAAATGTTTCTTCATAGTCAATGACTTCTTTCTACACATATCCCATTTGCTACAAGGCATTCTTTGTGTTTGTCGATGGATTTATGTCTTATATTTAATTTTGAAAACCCATTTCCAGCCTACGCATTCTTTCCAATAGGTAAATAGACAAGTTCCCATGTTCTTTTTTGTATGAGTGAGTCATAATTATCATCCATGTCTTTCTTCCATCGAGGTTGAATTAGTGCTTCTCGAACATTATCAGGTTCAGAGCTATCAAAGAATGTACTCATGAGTGTAAAATTTACCTCAATTATTTTCTGACTCCTCATTGTGACTACATAAGAAGTTTTGAGGAGATATTTTTGTACCCACTTCAGACGAGAACTTTGCTACTGATGTGAAGAACTACGTGATGGATGTATGGTAAATTTTTCTAATTTTCCAACATCAACATATAGTTCCCCTTGCAACTCATATTTTCCATGAAAATTCTCCTCTTTCTCATCATCTGACTTAGAGAACAATTGGTGAGAGGTGGTTAGTGTTGATTCTTCTTTCTAAATTACTGAGTCAAAGGATGTCTCATCACAAAACACGTCTCCATTTTTTTATATTTTCCTTGTCTCAAGAACCATGGGACGATATGCTTTTGGGGTAGTGTTATATCCGAATAGGGATGCACGGGAGTGTTTTTGACTTGATCTTCTTCCTCTTTTGAGCTGGTGTAATTTCACAAAACAGGGATGGTAGCATGTGAATTATATTAATGTGAAATCAACCAAGTTACAATGAATGGACTGTAATAATTATAGGTATTGTATAGTCATGTGCAGACAAAAGAAAGGTTACACATGTACAGCTTAAATTACAACAGCTTCCAAAATATATCCGAGAAGCAACAATTAATTTAATACAAATAAATGATAAGTTGCAACTATGCGACAAATAATCCTATGACTATGGAATAAGACAAATATGATTTAAAAACCATATAGCAATAATAATTAACTATAAATTGCATAATTAATTATCCTAACATTCCCCCCCTTAATTGTGCATTGTCTCAAGGGATGAGGAGAGGAATTCTCTGAACAACTCAAACTTGTCACGTACAAGTGACTTCGTGAAGATATCTGCTCGCTTTTTAGCTGTTGGAAAAAATTGAAGCTAGATGTTGTGCTTCAACACATGCTCATGTATGAAATGAACATGTACCTCAATGTGTTATGTTCTTTCATGAAACATTGGATTGCAAAGAAGCTTGATAACACCTTCATTGTCAACATACATGGTGGTCGGTTTGTCTTGTTGTATTCCAAGTCCTTTGAGCATGCGACATAGCCAAATCACTTCATAGACAGCTTCTCCTGTAGAACGATACTCGAATTCTATGGAAGATCAAGGAAAAAAGTGTTGTTTCTTGCTTCCCCATGATATTAGTCTAGATCCCATAAAAACTACAAATCCTGAAGTGGATTTTCTATCATCAATATTTCCTGCATGATCTGAATCCGAATATCATGACAAGAAGAAGTTGTCATTCTTCTTGTATTCTAGACCAAGATTTATTGATCCTTTGAGATATCTCAAGATGTGCCTTGCTACTTTCCAATGACACAATTTGGGTTTCTGCATGAACCTGGATAGATAGCTCACTGCAAAGCTGATATCTAGTCTAGTGTAGATTAGGTAAATGAGACTCCCAATCAACTGCCGATATAAAGTGGCACTTACCTCAGGAAATGGATCTGAACGAGATAATTACAATATGTTCTCCATAGGTGTAGCAATTGGTGTGAAATCCACAATCCTGAATTTCTTGAGTGTTTTCTTGGTATATTTGATCTGAGAAAAAAATATGTGATTCTGTTTCTGCCATACTTCTAATCCAAGACAGTAATGCATCAGCCTAAGATCGGTCATGTCGAACGATCGATTAAGATCTTTCTTCATTGCATCGATCATCCTCACTGAACTGCCAGTGATGACTAGATCATTGACATAGACAATAACAATCACAATCTCCCCCTTTCTTTTTGAGGTAAAGATTGGGATCATATGGATTTATAACAAATCCATGTTGTACGAGATGCTCATCAATCTTGATGTACCATGCCCATGGTGCTTGTTTAAGGCCATACAAATATTTCTTGAGTCTACATACCTTTTCTTCTTGACTAGGTACTACATATCCCTCAGGTTGAGTCATGTAGACTTCTTCTTGTAAATATTCATTCAGGAAGGAACTTTTTTACGTCCATTTGATGGAATTTCCAACCAAACTATGTAGCTAGAGAAATTATTATCCAGATCGTTTTGATCTTAGCTGGTGGGAGAAAATGTATCCTCGTATTCAATGCCTTTGTTTTTGTGCATACCCCTTTGCTACAATTCTTGCTTTGTACTTATCCACTGTCCCATATGCTTTGTACTTTATTTTGAATATCCATCTACATCTAATGGGTTTCTTTCTTGGTGGAAGATAGACAAGCTACCATGTGTTATTTTTCATTACTAATTGATAATCAGAGTCCATGGCATCTTTCCTAGATTTTGACTATAGGGCTTCCTAGACTGTAGAGAGCTCATCAGATTCAATAACTCTACTCATCAAAGAAAATTTAACTTCTTCTCTTTATTTACTACAAGTCCGTGGTTCAAGGGTGGATGTATCCGCTAGAGTATCCATTCTTGCATCTCGTAATGTGCTAGTACGCCACTTGGGCATAAGTTGAACTGTTCCCATGGGCCATGGTTCTATATGATCAACACCATTATCCCCATGTTCACTTTCATCATCTGTGGGAACTTCAGCTTCAATTTTTACAACTGGTGAAAACTATACATTAGGTGAGTCTGGAGGAGGAGAGTCTGCTTCCTTCTTATAAAAAAACTCAACATATCTGCTAGTGTAGAATTTTTTGGTCTTTGGATCCATCAATCTGTACCCAATATTCTCTTCACTATACCCAATGAAGATGAGTTTTTATGACTTCATATCCAATTTATTTCTATTATGCTTGGGTATATGCATACTTTCTTTGCACCTAAATACTCTAAGGTGTGAAATAGATGGTTTCCACTTTGACCATGCTTCTTGTGGTGTTACTCCTTCAAGAGCAACTGTGGGCACTCTGTTCCACAAATACACTGTTGTATTTGCTACTTCTGGCCAGAATGTCTTTGCAAGTCCAGAATCATTGATCATGCATCGCACCATTTCTATGATAGTACGATTTCTTCTCTCAACAACACCATTATGTTGCGGTGTGTGTGGAGGAGGCATTTTTCGATGAATCCTGTGAGTTTATAGGTAGTATTTGAACTCATTACTGGTGAATTCCCCCCTCAATTTGAGTGAAGAGTTCTGATGTGATGACTAGTTTCATTCTCAACTGCTACTTTGAACCTCTTGAAGGTTTCAAAAGCTTCACTTTTCTTGTGAAGACAAAAATCCACATTTTCCTTGAACAGTTGTCAACACAAAGCATGAAGTACTGGAACCCAGAATGACTTGGTTGCATCGAACCACAAATATCGGTATGAACCAAGTCAAGTTTTCCATGAGCTCGAAATGTACTCTTTTAGAACGAATCTCTATTTTGTTTTCCCGCTAGGCACTGAGGACACTTGTCTGTATCCTTTTGAAGAGATGGTAGCCCATGTACCATATTACATCGAAAAAGTGTCTCGAGATACTTGAAACTAACATGACCAAGTCTCTGATGCCACAACTATGCTGAGGTATAGTTCTTAGCCACAAGTGTTTGATCATCTCTATGAGTAAAATCAAGTTAGAAAATGCATCCCACAATGGAGGCTTTTGTAACTATTTTTGATCCTCGTGATTTATCTCAAATCAAACACGTTTTCTTGCTGGAATGACTATCAAAGTCAATTTTCAAGTTATGATCTATGAGTTGACTGACTGATATCATATTCTTTGTCAACCCAGGGACATATAAGACATCTGATAATTTGCAGTTGCATGAACCACGGGGTAGAGAGATGTTCCCAATCCCCTCAGTTGTATATGAAGAATCATCTCCCAACGAAATATGATTTTTTGATGATGTGTCCCTCATTGAAGTAAACCAGTCTCTGTGGATGGTCATGTGTTAAGTGGCTCTTGAATCAACATACCAGACATCACCAAATGATATGGATGGTTCACTTGATCGAGCAGTGTACAATAAGTCTTCATTATTTGAATGTTCTTCTTACTCAGCAATATTTCCTTGTTGGTGGGGTCTTCTTTTCCAAGTCCCCTTTTTATGCCCTTGATTTTAGTTAGAATTTCCCTTGTGAGATTGTTTTCAAGGTCCAGAGTTAGTTGATGAAACATTATTGTAAGTATTGTACCAATAATATTTTAGGTCATTTCCTCTTCTACAAATTGGACATTGCTTCTTTTGTTGTCTGTCCCTTTGATAGTGATTTTGATTTTGGGACTTTTGATAGGAATTAGGTTTTCCTTTACCTTTTATTTTCAATTTTTTATGTGAAGAAAGTGTCTTCTCCTCTTCATCATCCTGATTGTGTATTGCTTCCTCTTGTTGCAGTAGGTTTACCAATTTGTCAAAACTAATTGTCGTATCTGACAAGTTTAGTGTTGTTACAAAAATATGGTATGAAGAAGGGAGTTCTCTCAAAATAATGGGAATGAGAGCATCATCTTTGACTGCTTCTCATAGGGCTAGAAGTGAAGCCCTAAATTATGTAACTTTTCTTAAGAAAACTTCAATTTTCTCATTCTTTTTGAACTTCAATGTGTGTAACTGACTCTGAAAATTCAGTATAACATTCTTTTTTTTGCCTCGTATACTTTGCTCAACTTATCCCACACTTCTTTGGTTGTGTTGGCATCTTGAATATGTAGTTGCACATCGTCAAAAAATCCAAACAAGATGATTAGTTTGGATTTTTTATATGTTCTATCAAACTGCTGTTGTTGTGTTGTATCAGTAGTTGATCTGGTCATAGTACCAGTCACAACAGGTGAGATCTATTCAAACTCAAGTTGTGTCTTGATTTTTGTCTTCCATGCATCATAGTTGTTTCCTCTGAGTAGTTGTGGATCCGAAAGAAAACATTTGGGGGCATTAGTGCGCATTTTACAGAAAACACTGATAGGGATTGGCTCTTATCACTCCATGTATAAGGTCTCCCAATCTATATACCGTCAGTCCGATATACCGAACCTTTCTATATATGCGCCCTTCCGATATACCCAGCGGTACGTGGAAGAAGGTTTCCCTTTCTATATACCCGGTGGTACGTGAAAGAGGTGTTAATGTACATGAAATAATTCAATACGTGGTACCAAGACAATACTGAAAGGGGTCTGTGTGATTATTGACACCGGATCAAAGAAATATCCTCATACACACGCGTAACTTCACTATATACTTGGATAATTTCTCAATCCAAATTTATGTCATGCAATCATTCACAGATGGATGGGATGGCTCATAGTGTGTGCACTGTGACCTTATTACTCCCCGTCGATTTAAAGGGTCAATGCTCAAACAACGTTGTTGCAACTATATTAGGTGTTAAGTGCAGTAGTTTTCGCGATGACTTTACCTGTAAGCGCTTCCCAGAGGCACCATATATACCGAATGCTGCGAATGAGATCTAGGATCTCATGGGTGTTACAGAACCAATTTTTACTGTTTTGGATTACAACTCTTTGTCAGTTTTTGAGAAGTTACAATATTTGTGGTTGACTATGGCAAACTGTAAATTAGTACAATATATTGAAGCATGCAATTACATTAAAAAAATATGGAAAATTGAATAGTAGGGAAAATTGTTTGTTTTGCAGGCCCTGGTGGCCGCTAGAGCCCAATATGACCCTCAATGCAAAAATCATTAAATATTGGCCCAAAATGAAGTTTTTGGACAGTCTTCCTTTTGCAAATGTTACTCGAAATAAAAAAATAGGCCTAATAGGAGAAATAAAATTTACCCTAAATTAGGGTTTTTCTTGCTAAAATATTTGGTGGCAGGTTTAGCTATAAATAAAAGGTTTAGTGGAGGTTTTTCCGCCAAATGGCCCTCTAACTGTGGTGGTTTCTCCAAATTTTCCACCACAGTCAAATTGTTTAAAAACTTGTGTTGGGGATGGGGGTTGAACTCCAAACCTCCCACACCTAAAGCTTTCTCTCTAACCACCTTGGCCACTTGTGCACTTGTGATATAAAATGAACAAACATGTATTTAAATAAAGCCAAAGTTGACTCACCTTTTTAAAATAGTGACTTTTCCTTTGCAATCCATCTATTTATGGCCTCTGTTATATTTTGATTCCCCGTGTTGTGCCAAGGATGTCTCTGCTTTTTTTTTTGTGTCATAATTAATCTGTTCCTGGGTCGAGGTTCACGTATGGGTCCATATTTATCTCCTTGTTTCTTTGATCCTCTAAGGGGGTCTGTAATTTGGGTCTCCCATTCTCTGTTCATTCAAAAACTCAGGCTTTCCCGTTCTTTCCATTTTCCATAGTCGGGATTTGTTGCCCTTGTCATTTTTGCCCTAAATACTTGAAGGAAAATGAATGGATGTAGCTCTGAAGAGTGTATTTGAGCCTTGTAACATTTCTAAATCCTCTGTCCTTGGAAAAAATTCATCTCCGGGCTCAAATGGTCATTTTTCTACATTTTATGGTTTGACGGGTGTTTCTCCTGGTCAAATTTGCATCCTTGCATTCAGACAGGGAACGTGGCTTCTTTTGGTTGGTCAGGGGATGGCGGAAAAAATGCTTTAACTTATCACTTTTTTCTTTTTTGGCAAAAAGGAAAATTTGATCCCGTGGCTCCGCTCAATTCTGATTGGTTCTTTTGGTGCTTACGTGGCTTCTTCTAATTGGATGGGGTGTGGCGGGTTTGTTTTTGAACTTGTTCTTTTTGGCTACTTTGGCAAAAAGTTTGAACTCACCCCGTGGCCCCGCCAGGCTCTGATTAAAGAAAATTTAAGTGGCAGGGAAAATTTCTTATTTTCACCCCGAGGGTGTCCACGTGTTCATTTTTGATTTGATGCAGCTCAGCGGGGCACTCCTAAACTTTGTGGAAAATTTTAACCCAAAACTTGTCCACGTGGAGGAACGACACTCATTTGAAGATTCACTTTTTTGTTTGGCCTTGGAGTTGCGGTTTGGAGGTTTCCATTTTTTCCTAGACTTAGACAAATTTTTATGCAGCTGGTACAGTTTGGCGGAACAGGACACGTGGAGGCCTCCGCTCACTTTGCAGGGTCTCTTTGGACCATTTTCAAATTGCACCATGGAGACACCTCATGGAGCATGACACATGGGTCTTCCCATACTTAAGTCCTTTTTCAAAAAATTTTGGGAGGATCTGGGACACGTGGAGAACCCGCATGCTCATTCCCTTGAAGGTCTCAAATTTTTGGGGAACATCTCAAGATGCGCCATTGTGACACGTGGCAGTTTGAAAAGTCAAAAGGGGGCGGGGAAGCTCCATCGGAGGCAACTTGGAATTTTTTGCCTTGTCCTCAAAAGGATTAAAATCTCAAAATGGCCTCACTGCAAGCCTGACAAGATGGATCAGTCAAAGTTTGTTTCAAATTCAAAAGGGCGGGGAGGCGGACCATCGGGGCAACTTGGATTTTTTCCCTCTTGATATTCAAATGACTAAAAACATCAAAATGCCCATAAGCCCATATAAGGAAAGGTCAAAGCTTGCTCCAGTCAATGGGAGGTGCGGACTCTTGGGGGAAATTTGGAAAAATTTCCTTTTGGGAGAAAAGAGTTAAAAGTGAAAAAGGGCCACAGTTCCACTAGGACCCACATTGGGACACGTGTTTCCCCATTTTTCAAGGGTGGAGCTGTGGGGAAAACTTGGAAAATTTTCCCTTTTCCAAAAATGAGGTGAAATAGTAGAATTTGGCCATGGTTCCATTGGGACCCACCTTAGGACACGTGTCAGGATCATTTCTCAAGGGAGGAGGTGTGGAGCAAAATGGAATTTTTTTCCATTTTTTCAAAAGGTTGTAAAAAGCTAAAGGAAACCCCTGACCCTATTTTTAAAATTGAATCTTCCACGTGGATGGCCCAAATTCAAAGTGAAGATCAATGGCAACTGTGTGTCTGAATCTGATTTTCCCCCCATTTTTACTGAAACACTCCTGGAAGTGTGAGTCTTCATGATTTCTTGGTATTTCCTACATGCCAAACAGAGAGGAGAGTTAATTTTGATATCTAAGTTTGGTGGGGGAGATCTGGAGACATCTTTCACCATTAAAATGGTCTGACTATCGGGCTCGATCTGATTTTCCATTTTTCTTCTCCCGAGCACGCAAGGAACCAGATTTGACAGATTAGGGGTGGAAGTGGTTGGCGAGTTGAAGGAAGAGTTTTATACCAAATGAAGGAGTTGAATTCTAAGATTTTTGAAGAGATCTTCCCCATGAGCACCTGACAACTTTTTACAGATCTGATTCTGGGAATCACGATCAGATCATGGCGAGCACTGGTACACTCAATGTTTTTTTTTTGGGGGAAAAGGGGCTCTGTTGTAAATGTTATAAATGGCACAAATTTTTCATGCAAATGGTTGGAGTGTTAGAGGTCGAAGAAAATTCCCAAGAGGAAAATTTGACAAAGCCTGTCTTTTGAGAAGCCATCTGAGAAGCCTGTATATCTCTTTATTAAGTTTGATCATGTCAAGGTGGTTGCAAGTGCACAACCATTGACAAGCTCTGAGATTTTTCTAGAAACTTTCCCCTGCTGATAAATTTAATCAAACTCGAGTTATTCTGTGTTGATCTTGAGCAAAATGTGTTTGTTTCATTTCTGAATGTCTGCAAATAGTTTTTCTTGTTCCTATTGCAATCTTGTATCAAAATCTGTCTTAATCACATAGGTCTCAATCCTTGTGACAGTTTAGTGGCATCTGTAATCTCATTTCTCAGAAGATTTTCATCTGGGAGTGAAATAAATGATTTAAAATCAATTTTCTATCATCTGTTGACAGAGATTGTTTGTAAGCCTCTGGGTGTACCTCAGGCATGATTGATCTTAGATTTTGATGTTTTATTGGGTCTTCTAACTCAAGCCTTCATGTTAAAATCTCATAGATTGTGTGAAAAAGTGCTAATCTTGGGCCTCCATTGAAGTACATATTCTAGATAAAGGAACAAATTAGCTATTTTGAAGTATTCTGTTGTCTAGACTTTCCATTTTGTAAGAGTTCTCAAAGATTTGGTAAATCAAGTTCATTCTGCCTCACCTCCCACCAAAATTTATTTAAAAACAACTAATCCTACCCATACTACCCCTGTTTTTCATGTGTGTATACAAATGCATAAATTTTACTACCAAAACATGCAGAAACAATCAGGATTCCAAATGTCTTTAGTAGCCTGAACCTTGCCTAGAGAATATCTCCACTATCTAGAGTGACAACTCGTGAGAGTTAGATTTTGTTGCATTGATCATATTTTCTTCAAGGTCTCCTTAACAACTTCATTAGGAAGGATATCTCCATCTCCTCCATAAACAACAGGCTACAAAAGGGTTCTCTTACCTTGGTTGAAAGGCACAACCTAAAATAGTGAGGATAGATCAAATCCTCTTGAGGGTGCTATCCATTTCTCCACATCTGAGTGACTAAGGGCCAGTTAGATCCCATCCCCAGCTACAAAATGACTCATCATGATCTATCTATCTCTAAGCTTCCTGCCAAACCATGTGATGCTGCTCAGACTTTGAAGGAGAATAAATTTGTATACCGACACATAAGTGGCATCAACAACACCTTCTGGCACCAGGGGGACATAGTGGTTACAGTTCATATTCAGACCCTGGTAAAACACTTCTTATATACTCCAAGTGTATGTGCAACTCTTTCAGTTTCTACACCTAGTGCACTAGCTTTCATTGATAAATCTGGGTAAAGAAAAGTCAGAGTCTTTCCATTTCCAGTTTCTAGTGTTGACAACATTTGACAGATCATATTTAGTGCATTTGCACAACTAAGGTGGAAATCCTTAGTGGCGACTCCCTGTTGATCTGATTCTTAATGAATACCAGTGTCTTAACCTCTGTCAAGTGAGATTTGTTACTAACCTTTGCAAAGCTGGAAGGAAGAAGATCTTTCTTTGCTAGGGATCCTGCTAGGACATTATTTCCAGAGCTAGGAAAAGCAAAATCAGAAGGAAGAAAATCCTGGAGAGCTGTGGGAAATCAGCAGACAAGAAAGGGGATCTCCATTGATGAAAGTGACTGGCCTATTATTGAAGACTGCAATTCAAGTGCTTCTGAATCAGGTAGCCTCTTTGTGGAATTGAATTCTCCAACTGGAGAGGGGCCTTCATTTGATTTTGAAAAGTTTTCTTCTCATTCTGCCCCTGTCTTTTCAGAAGTTGATAGGGATTTCCAAGAAACTAGGCCTTTAGGGGATATCCAGTTTGAAAGTTATACCCCTGTGTTTCAAAGACCCTCTACCCCTCATCAATTTGTCACCCCTCCAGGGTCACCTCCTCAAAACAACATGGCCTTGCCCCCACCCAGACCTCCATTTGTTGTAAATACCTTTGGACCTATAAATTTTGTAGGGATGGCTGGTTATCCAAATGCAGTTCCTCAAGAAGTAAGGAACAAACTGCCAAAGTTCCAAGGAAACAATGCTATAACTGGTGATCAACATTTAAAGCTTTTATCAATATGATGGAAGACTTTGAGATTGAACATGAAGATGTGTATATCAAGTTGTTTATCCATACTCTAGAAGAGGATGCAAGGGACTGGTATAAAGCTTTTCCAGATAATTCTATTGATTCTTGGACAGAGATGAGCAATGCATTTAGATTGCAGTATGGTGATAGAACTGACCCTAGGTTTCTTTTGACAGAATTTGAAAACATCAAAAAGAATCCTAATGAGTCAGTACATGATTTCAACACAAGGTTTAATAAGACCTTGAGGAGATTTCCTATTAGGATAAGGCCATGTGATGAATCATGTTTGATCAAATATTCAGATGCATTTGATAAAAAGGTTGCTTACTACTTGAGGGACAAAAACCCTGCTAATTTGAGGCAGGCCTTCACTATGGCTTTGCAAATTGAAAACAATATCAAGGAAATTGGAAAGCCTCCTAAGAGGGATGGTGTGAAGCTGGTTAACCCAGAAAAACCCCAAACAAGCAAGGCTGCAGATTTGGAAGAAGTTGTGAAGACTTTGGCAGGGGCTGTCAAAGAAATTTCCTACAAACTAGCCCAGGATGAGAAAGGAATTGGGCAGAGCTCACAAGGTCAACACAAGCAGCAAGGCCAAGACAGGTTCACAAATCACCAAAGATCTGATGATAGAGGCAAGGGACCTATTGGATTTGGAAATAGGCAGTCCCAAGGCAGGGAAAAAAAATGGTGCTTGATCCTTTGGCTGCCAGAGTTGTTGTTGTGGAGGAGACAAATGTCATTGATTGGTGTGACAGATGTTTCATGCCCCATGCTCCTTGTGAAGAAGATCAACAAGAAGAAGAAGAAGTTGATGATGATAATGATGATGATGTCTGCATGATGGGTTGTTCCACGAGCTCACAACAAGGGGCAACTTCAACTGAGGTGATAAGTGCCCAGACTGCTGCCACTTTTTGGGACTGCATTCATAGGGTACCTATTCTTCCTCCCTCTCATACTTTAGAAGTAGATACTGTACAAGATTTTGAATTTCCCAATAATGAATTTGAATATTTAAGGGCTTTAATGATAAAGAAGTATGATGGAGGAATCCCATCTGAGGAAGATAGACAGTTACTGATGAATGTTGTTGTTGCTCAAGAGAAGGAATATAACACAAGAAGTAAGGTTGTCAAAGGGGCAGGGCCTCAAGCCAAGCCAAAATCTCCCTTACTTTCAAACATTCCTAAAGAGGCTCCTAAGAAAGATGCATCTGCCAAAATCCCTGTTTCCAAACAAAAATCATACCCCTCCTCATGCCCAAGTTGTCAAAAATCCTGTACCACCTAGTGAGTGTGTTAACCTTCCTTCCAATGCTTGCCTTGCCAAAGAATGTCCCATATGACATTTCCCAAGTTTTAAGTCAAATCAAAGTCTTTGTTCCAATTTTTGAGTTGCTTAGGATTCCTGAGCACAAAAAGAGAGCATTTGAATACTTGGGATTGAAAGAAGAGAAGACTGCCCTAGGCAGAAATGTAAACATTGTGGAGACTCCTCCAATCATTGAAGAATTAGAAACACCACCAGCATTGGAAGAATTAGGTGAACCACCTGAGGTCTATTTGGGGACATCCTTGGTGGACTCTCAGCTAAATGTGGATCCATTCTTCACTACCCTGATCATTAAGGACAAACTGTTGCACAACTGCATGTTTGACTCAGGGGTATCATGCAATGTCAAGCCTTTAGAAGTTATGAATGAGTTGAATATCAAAGTAACAACAACATATGGGAAGTGTACTGCTATGGACTCTAGAGAGGTGCCAGTGGTAGGATGTGTGAAGGGTTTGGTGGTGCAACTTGCAGCTTACCTAGGTAAAAATTTAAAACTTGATGTTGTCATTGTTGACTGCCCAGCCAAGTGGGGCATGCTATTGTCTAGAAAATGGGCTGCAAGTGTTGGTGGGAGTGTCCAAATGGACATGTCCTATGCCACCATCCCAATTGAGGGCAGCCTTGTCAGGTTGTATGGGGAAAAGAAGATGTTGCACCTTATTGAAGATCCCAACAATGCATCCTATGAAGTATTGTACACAAGTGTTGATGCTGATAACTTTGTAGGATTTGCTGATGGAAAGGAGCACAAGATTGAAGAATGCAAATGCCTTGAACAAATGGGCTCTCCTTGGACTCTATTGTTTGATGGAGCTTGCTCCAAGTTTGGGAATGGTGCTGGTGTTGTTCTGCTTTCTCCAGGTCAGGAAAAAATTGTTTTTTCCTTCAAACTCAACTTTGAGTGCACTAACAACATTGCTGAGTATGAGGCACTATTGTTGGGTTTAAGAATTGCTTGGAAATATGGTGTCAAGGACATCATTGTCAAAGGAGACTCAGAATTAATAGTAAAACAAGTCAGAAAACTGTATGCCACAAAGAATCAGCGAATGAAACAATACAAGCATGCAGTTTGGGATTTCATTGAGATGTTTGATTCATTCAACATTGTGCATCATGATAGGAAGTTCAATGACTTGGTAGACAAACTTGCAGTGTTGGGGTCTCATTTTGACAATTGTGCAGTGTCCCCATATTGTGAATATGATGTGGAAGTATTGACAAGACCCTCTGTCCCTGACAACATTAAACACTGGCAGGTATTTGATGATGATGCTCAGATCAGAAGATTTCTACAGAACAAGGGAGAGTTTGTTGATCAATGCATTGATTTGGAGCCAATGGTATGTGCCACAGAGGGGAAGGAAACCTTGTTTGGCAAGGGCATCATCCAGCTAAAGACTAATACCATTCCTAGAGGGTTGGTTGCTCTTGAGTCCAATTTTGATAATGTTGATTGCATTATTAATAGATGCATGGCAGCCTCAAGGGATATTGAGGAGCATGACCTTGGCACAAAGGAGAAGCCAAGGAAAATTTGGTTAGGAAGAAATCTCAGCAAGGAGGAGAAGCAGTCATACATCCAATTGTTGAAAAAGTATCAGGATTGCATGGCTTGGACCTATTCTGAACTAAAAGCATACAGAGAGGACCTGTTTCAACATGAGATTCCCTTGGAGTCTAATGCAAAGCCATTCAGGTAGAAACAGAGAGGCCCATCAATCCACTCTTATCTCTTAAAATGCAAGAGGAACTGAAGAAGCTAAGAGATGGAGGGATTATTCAGCCCACAAGGTATTCTTCTTGGGTTGCAAACCTAGTACCAGTAAGAAAGAAGAATGGTGATATCAGGCTGTGTGTAGATTTCAGGAATCTAAACAGAGCATCAATGAAGGATAATTATCCTTTACCAAATATGGAAAACATGCTGCAGTTAGTGACTGGTTTTGAATTACTCTCTACCTTGGATGGTTTCTTTGGTTATAACCAAGTTGTGGTGAAGGAATCAGAAAGGATCAAGACAACCTTTACTACTCCTTGGGGAACCTATGTATATGTTAGGATGCCCTTTGGTTTGATGAATGTTGGAGCCACCTTTCAAAGAGCAATGGATGTTGCTTTTGCTGGTTACATCAATGAGTTTATTGTTGTTTATCAAGATGATGTAACTGTATTTTCCAGGAAGAGAAGTGATCACCTGCTGCACTTGGAGAAGATGCTGATAAGATGTAGAGAATATGGCATCTCACTCAATCCAAAGAAGTGCCATTTTGGAGTGCAGAAGGAAAAATTTCTTGGTCACATTGTGTCACAAGAAGGGGTGATGATTGATCCAGAAAGGGTAGAGGCCATTAGCAAGGTCCCAATTCCAAGGACCAAGAAAGGAATTCAGTCTTTCTTTGGGCAGATAAACTTCATTAGGAGATTCATATCAAACTTTGTTGAGTTGACCATTCCAATCACTTCCATGCTAAAAAAGGACCAGGCCATCAAATGGGAGGAGGCTGCCATCCAAGATTTCAATGGGATTAAAGAGGCACTAAAGCATGCACCTGTTCTAGCAGCTCCAGATTATAAGAATCCCTTTCCAACTGTTCTCTTTTGCTTCAGAGAACACTATTGCTTCTGTCCTGCTGCAGAAGGATGATGAAGGGGCTGAGAGGCCAATTTCCTTTTTCAGTAAGGCATTGCAGGGGGCTGAGCTGAAATACACTATTATGGAGAAGCAAGCATTTTCCTTAGTAAAAGCAACAAAGGTTTTCAGGCCTTACATTCTAAGTTCTAAAATTGTTGCTTATGTTCCCCACACCATGGTGAAAGGACATCTTATCAGAGATGGAAGTCTCAAGAAAAAGGTGCAGGTGGGTGAACAAGTTGCAAGAATATGACATGGATATCCAAACCATGAAGTTGGTGAGAGGTTTGGGCTTGGCTAAGCTTATGGCTGAGAGAAACTTGCAAACTATTGAGGTAAATGAGGTAGAAGAAGGTAGGGTAGAGTTTTTTGAAACATTGATGAGTTCTGAGTGGTACAAAGATGTAATTTTTTATCTCAGACATCTTAACTACCCTGAGTATTTAAGTAAGAACTAGAAAAGAGCCCTTAAGTTGGCTTCCCAGAAATATGTCATTACTGATTATGGGTTAGCTTGGAAGAACCCAGAGGGAGTCCTCTTAAGGTGCATTACTGAAGAAGAAGCCCCCAAGATAATTGTTGATCTCCATGGAGGAGTTTGTGGGGGGAATTTTGTTGCAAGAGTCACAACACACAAGATCCTGAGGGCTGGTTATTGGTGGCCAACTCTCTTCAAGGATACAAATCTTTTGGTTAGAAGATGTGAGAGTTATCAGCACTTCTCTGGAAGACTGAAAGCTTCAGGCTCCCTTCCTTTGCAACCTGTATCAATTGAAGCCCCATTCAAGCAATGGGGAATGGATTTCATTGGTGATATTTCAGACCCTTCAAGTGCTGGCCATAAGTGGATTCTTGTAGCCATTGATTACTTTACTAAATGGGTGGAGGCAATCCCCACCAAGAAGGAAACACACCAAGTTGTCATGGACTTTGTGCTAAACAACATCATCTGTAGGTTTGGGGTGCCAGTCAAGATTGTTGCTGACAATGCCATGAGCTTTAGAGCTAAACCTTTGGTGGCAATGTGTAAAGAATATGGGATCAACTTGACATATGCATCTAATTACAACCCCCAAGGAAATGGACAAGCTGAGTCCAGTAATAAAAACCTGCTAAAGATTATCAGAAGAACCTTGGAGCTGAACAAGAGAAAATGGGGTGAACAGTTGAAGTTTGTTGTTTGGGCTGATAGAATCACTGTTAAAAGAGCCACTGGAAAGAGTCCATTTGAGTTGGTGTATGGAACTCAGGCCCTGCTTCCCCTGCATATGCAATTATCCTCATATCAGTTCATTCAACAACTAGAGGATCAAGAAGTAAGTCCTTATGATGCTCACATTAACCAGATTGTTGAACTTGATGAAGAAAGGAGGGCATCCCACCAGAGGCATGTAAAGTTCAGAGAAAAGTTGAAGAAGTTATTTGACAAGAAGGTCACTCCCAGAGCTTTCAATGTTGGAGATCTTGTGCTACTATGGGATAGTAGGCATGAAGATAAGGGCAAGCATGGTAAAGTTTGACTCATTATGGATGGGCCCTTACTCCATTGATATTAGAATTGGTGAACATACCTTCTTCTTGAAGGATTTGGATGGTGAATTGCTTGAGCTACCTATTAATGGTAGGCATTTGAAGCATTTCTTGGATTGATTCCCTAGAATCAAGGTAAATTTTTTTTCTAAAGTGTATAGTTTGTTGTTTGTTTCTTGTCTTTTGTGTTTTCACTCGCTCTAGTCTTTGGTGGCCTATTTTTGCTGGTTTGTCTGTTCATTTTTGGAAGATGGCTCTGTTTCTCTAATCTACAAGCTGACTCCATTTCCCAATGGATATTTTTAGCACTTGGTCTACCGTTGTTCTTGTGACACTTGTTAGTGTAGGTTATTATTTATCCTTTTATTTATTTATTAGGATAATTCTTACACTTGTGTTAGCCCTACACTTGTTGGGTTAGCTTGCTTAGGTGTACTAGTTGTGTGGAGTTAGCTTCTCAGTTATGTCGAGTTAGCTTACTAGTTATGTGGAGTTAGCTTACTAGTCTTTTGGAGTTAACTTAACTACCAGTATCAGTTAGTGGGAATTCTTCACCACTGATTTAGGTAGTAGTTGCACTTCCCTCCTCCTATATGTACATCTTTCTTATTGAATAATTCAAGTCATTCTATTGTAATGTATTGAGCATTATGGATTATGATGGATTTCCATATATGGTATTTTAGCTCTTTTGCTTTGCAAATCTAATGTGGTGTGCTATTATCATCTGAGATCGTGGCTTGGAACAATCTTCTTATCGTTCCTTTCATGGTATCAGAGCTATAGATGATGTAGACATCCATCTGTAAGTTTTTCTTTGCAAGCAAGGGTTTATTTTTTCATGTATATGGAATTTGTTAGCAATTTTTTGCAGCATGCATTTTTATGCAAAACGGAGTGCGGAATTGGATTTGGAAGGTGCCAAAACCCTAGAATCGACTGTAAACTCGACCATGTTTTGAGACAGTCAAATCTGGGTGCATTCTTTTATCCATTGGATATAAGCGTGTACCTTCTGGATGCATTCTTTTACCCTCTGGGTATTTCAGTTTTTTATCCACTGACACATATCTGATTCTTTTATCCATTGGATATAAGCGTGTACCTTCCAGTTCTTTTATCCACTTTTGGATGCAGTCTTTTATCCACTGGATCTGTACCCTATGGGTGCATTCTTTTATCCATTGGATATAAGCGTGTACCTTCCGGATGCATTCTTTTACCCTCTGGGTATTTCAGTTTTGGATGCAGTCTTTTATCCACTGGACGCAGATCTGTACCCTATGGGTGCATTCTTTTATCCATTGGATATAAGCATGTACCTTCCAGATGCATTCTTTTACCCTCTGGGTATTTTGGTTTTGGATGCAGTCTTTTATCCACTGGACGCAGATCTGTACCCTCTTGGGTGCATTCTTTTATCCATTGGATATAAGCGTGTACCTTCCAGATGCATTCTTTTACCCTCTGGGTATTTCGGTTTTGGATGCAGTCTTTTATCCACTGGACGTAGATCTGTACCCTCTGGGTGCATTCTTTTATCCATTGGATATAAGCGTGTACCCTCTGGATGCAATGATTTACCCTCTGGACATTTTAGGTTTTGGGCATAGGATTTTATCCCTCTTTTTAGGTTTTGGGCAAGCATCCTTTGGTCGCAAGCATGTATCGTGTGGATGCACTCTTTTACCCTTTGGACATTTGGGTGTCACGTGTACCTTTTAAAAAGATCAGCATTAAAATATTATTTTAATAGCAAAACCTTGTAGAGCTCATAACTTTTGATCCGTAGCTCGGATTAAGGTGATCTTTTTTTTGAAATTGTGTATTTTTTCGAGATCTACGCATTGGTGACATTTTTATACACATATTTCAAATGTAAAAGGTATTGTTACTCATTGTAATATTTACATGCACTCAATTATAAAGTGCCAAATTTGGGAGGGTGTTGTGATCACTTGTGGATGCATTTTCGGTTGAGCCCGACGTCCTAAAATTTTGGGTATTGCATTCTTGTATCTATGGGTGTATACATTTATATCTCTCTTGTTTGTTGAGATATTTTGGATCTGTATTTTCGACACTTTTTTTGGCATGTTGACAGTCTCTCTTGTGGGGGAGCTATTCTGGTGGAGCCCAGTGTTAGTTTGTCAGTGTTCGAGTAGTTGATTTTGACAACTCATACAGATCTGTGGTGTCACTCTACCCATTCTGCAGTATGGGAGGGTGTGGTGTTGATACTGCTTCTTCAGGTTTCGTGTCCTTGCCTTGTTACCTTGGCTTTTTCTTGGATCGTGGCACTCCTATTTATTTGGATCTCATGTCCTTGCCTTGTTGCCTTGGTTTTTCTTGGATCGTGGCACACCTATTTGTAGCAGTTGATCAAATTATGTTTGGTGTTTGTTTTTCACTTTTTGACATCACTCCATTGACAGTCTCCTTGCATGGAGCTATTCTGGTGAAGCCCAGTGTCAGTTGTTTTTGAGTTATATGATCGAGCAGTGGATTCAGACCATAGTGTGCACCACACTTCTTCAGCATTGTACAAGTTTTTGGAGTCGAGCTTCTGAGGATATCTTGCAGCAGGATTTTTCTCTCTACTTTGTTATTACTGGTTTTGGGTACCTTGCGGTGTCCATTTTTCCCAGTTGTTGTACGTGGGTACCTCATCAGGCCTTGTTGCCAGGACCCACCTTCTTTTCCACCCACCTAAGCTATGCTTACGGGAGGGTGTTAGTGTAGGTTATTATTTATCCTTTTATTTATTTATTAGGATAATTCTTACACTTGTGTTAGCCCTACACTTGTTGGGTTAGCTTGCTTAGGTGTACTAGTTGTGTGGAGTTAGCTTCTCAGTTATGTGGAGTTAGCTTACTAGTCTTTTGGAGTTAACTTAACTACCAGTATCAGTTAGTGGGAGTTCTTCACCACTGATTTAGGTAGTAGTTGCACTTCCCTCCTCCTATATGTACATCTTTCTTATTGAATAATTCAAGTCATTCTATTGTAATGTATTGAGCATTATGGATTATGATGGATTTCCATATATGGTATTTTAGCTCTTCTGCCAAAATCATGAAGGAGACTTGGTCTACGGCTTGTGGCACTTGCAGGGAGTGAAAGGCCTGATGGGGGAGCTAGCTAGGAATGTTGGTGCTCAAGCATAAGTCCTCGCCCCATTTGTGCTCCACTGGCCGGCCCATCAGCTGATACAGCATCTGCCGAAATCTGTATCCCCTAACCCTCATCAAGGAAGGGTGAGTTCCTTCACGGCCAGCTTAGGGTGTTTCCGGAGGTTGATGGTATGTGTGAGGTCCAAAGATGGGGAATGCGTTTCGCAGGGCTGTGAGGAGCTCTCAATTCGGGGGTATCTTTCAAAGATGCTCCTTGGTTAAAAATGATGGTAAAATGGCAGGAAACCAGGCTCCATTTGGTCAGGATTTAGCTGAAGAAATTCCATCGCCGGTAGTCGACCGAGAAATGGAGGTGGATGTGAATATTATCAAGGAGCCTATTGTGGGATACCATTATAGGTCGTTTTATTAGCCTATGGCCTTGGAAGAAAACCTCATTTATACTCAGTGGATGTTTTCAATGCATTGGACAGTTTGAAGTGTGAAATCTCTCCTTTGTTTTAGAGGTATTCTCAGCATTCGGTGGTTCATTTTAAGGAAGCGGAGGATTGGTCAGTGGTGTTTGACTAAAGGACCTTGGTTATGGGGCAATGTTGGTCTATTTTGACTCCTTGGTTTCTTGAATTTGATATGAATACTCTTTCGATCTCTAGAACGCCGATTTGGGTGAGACTTCCCAACCTTCCTCTACACCTTTGGTATGCTTTAGAGGATATCAGTAATGTCTTGGGAAGATTTATTAAAGAAGACTTTGGATAGATCACATGCGAGCATGAGCTCCTTTGGCCCCGCAGTCTCAATATGTGTGGAAGTCAATCTGATGTAAAGGGTTGCCATATCGTATTAATTTAAAGATTTGGAAATTTTCAATTTTCACATGATGGAGGCTTGACTACAAAAAATACAGCTTTCCGTTGTAGAGTTTACAGAAACCCTGGTCATTTGCAAGCCCGCGCATGTCCTTTGAAAAAGCAATTGGAGCTAATTTTGAAGAAGTGACATCGACCTCGACCAAAGGTTGGGGTTCTGTGGATCCGGATTTAGTGGATATTTGCTTGGACTTTTCAAGGAAAGGAGACTATGTTGACATTGGTACCAATTCCAATGAGCTAAAGCCTTTAAGGCAAACGTGGAAAAAGGAAAGATGGATACAGATCAGTATTCTCAAGGGATTAAATGTGATTAGCGGAACGAAAAGGGGGCCATTGTCACACGTACTAAAATCAGAGTAGTCATCAAGTTCCCCCGTCAAAAAACCAGATAACACCAGGGAATCCAGGTGAATCTTTCGATCTCTAATTTCATAAAGCGAATGGTAAAATGGCAAGAGGTACAAGAACAGGAAAAATAAGAAAGGTCGCATTGGTAATATTGAAGACTATTTCTCGTCACAGTAAGAGAAATAATTTGTGTTTTGGTGTGCTTTTGCAATAATCAAGGACTTATATAGGCCCTATTGTGTCTTGTGTCTTGTAGGACTTTTTTAGGGTTTTAGGTAAAAGTATTTCTGAATAGGGAAACAGGTCCCTTCAGCCCGCTTTGGGGGATTAATTCAAATAACTAAATTCATTGACTTGGAAAAAATATTAAGTAATTACTATGTATTTAATTAAATATACTTAATTAATATTTTTTTTTAATTACATAAATTTTACAGGTGTTATTGCCCAGTTATTTAGATGAATATGTTTGGGTCATAAAATCATGGGCATGACACTCTTCCCCATTCTTCTATTTTCGCAGCCTACAACCCTTGGCCTCTGATGTGTTTTGATTCAAGCTCTATCTTGTGTGTGCACCTATTCAAGAATACAAATATATTGTAAAATATTGCAAACATCTAAAACAATGACATGTTTATTACTTGTTTTGTTGTTAAATAGACTCATTACATTGTTATTATCATGTTTTAGCACTTTACATCTACTTCTTTATGCACTTGTTTTTACAATATACTTTAGTTGTGGAACAACAAGCAATGGGCTAATGAGGAGGACCATAGAACACGTACATGCTTAATGATCAGCTCTTTACCTCCTGTGGACAAACACCAATGGAGGCAATCCTCGTTCACAATAGTAAGGGCATGTTCCTACATTGGGGGTATATCATAAGTTTTCAGGTTATACACTTCATGGCTGAACTCTAAATCCATATAGCGATAATAGAGCTACTTATAAGATGTCTTGATACTACCTTATATATTTTTGACATGTGTTTTTATCATAAATATATTATCATTTACTTGATAATAACATTGTTTTCTTGTATGTACCGATATTGCTTGCTCCATGCTTACTAAGTTACTAGTTATGACATGTCATCTTTCTACATAAAGTCGATTACATTACATGGTATTCAACCGTGTGCCTCTATGCTTCTTTCTCTTGAATGATTTTATGTTGGGATCAATTTAAAAGTTATATTAGGCACATGTTGGCTCCTTAACTTTGTTTAATGATTCTAGAAAATGTTTGAATTTCAGAACTTATGCTCTAGGAAAGCTAACGGTGACTGAATATTGGGAAGGTTTTACTAAACTCCTTAAGTATGTACCCTTCAGTACCAAGCTGATGAGAAGTTCAGGATACGTTGAATTCATCTGGGATTGAATCTACATTCATTCTTGGTGAGGTGGATGTTGTTTGTTTTACCACTTCTAGAAGGAGTTATTACTTAGGCAATAAGTCATCATGAACATCAATTGAGAGTCAATGTCTGCTCATAGGGAGGAGTTTATGGAAGAAGATTCCCAACGTCATCTTCATCATCTCGTGCACCTAAAAAGGACTCTTCATGAAGAGGTTGCTAGCATGACTTGTAAGCTTCATTGTTGTGTTTTTTGATAAGAAAATAGGATTGAACTAACATTTACTAGTATGCTTAATGACTTTACCAAAACGATAGTGGTAATGGACAAAAGTCCTATAATTATCATATTGAATGATAACTTGACTGTAGGCTGAAATAAATTTGAGCCTAGAAGGGGCCCATTGGATGGTTTAACTTACAACTCTGGAAAGTGATGCATTATAACCACTTTCCTTTGAAGAAGGACGATCCCTCAGCAGCACAAGATACATGTTGTGGTGGCTAACAAACAACTTGAAAAGCAAGTTTCACCCATAGAAGTTCCGGTAAGTTATTCAAATTACCTGTGGCATTCCATAATTTTTGAACTCAAGCTACTAAATATTTTATTTCTACTAAATTAGCATCAACAGTTAAAAAGGCAAAGATGAATCATACACAGGATAAGACATTTGGACTCAACATTACCCAGAAAATGGATGTTGTCTCATACAGTTGATATGTGTCTTTCTGGCATTGACAGTCCTTGACTTTTTGGCCTAGTTTTTCCACAGAAGTTGACCTTTATGTTACAGAGGGGTCATATGATGTAATTATAGAGTGTTAATTGGTTGGTCTCAACATAAGGTTAAAAAGTCGACTATTATGAAAAATAGATTTGTTGTTTAGATGACCTTACAGGCAAAACAACAGATCATTCAAAGTGTAAAACGTGGGATTGCCTTAGGAAACTATCATTCTATGCAATTAAAAACTTACTTCAAATAGAGGCATGTGCACCTTATATGCACTCTAAATAATTTAGAAATTAGAGGAAGATAATGATGTTTGGAAATATATCCTTAGTTGTAGTCTTCATTGATGTACATTTCATTTAAGAATTACCAGGTCTTCCAATTCAAAATTTTCAGTTTGACTTAATAATTGAGATAACAAATGGAACCCGACATCGATATCCAAGGCACCCTATGAATGACCACCATCTGAATTGTTGGAACTTAAGGCTCAGTTACAGGAATTTTTGACTCAAAGACATTGATAAGACCAAGTGTTGCACCATGGGGAGCACTGGTAATTTTTGTAAAGAAGAAAGATGAACACTTAGATTGTGCCCCTTTTAATTACAGCATGTTGAATAATCCTAACCATTTAAGAAGAGATAATTTGTACTACCCTAGGATTTGGATTGATCTATTTGATCAGATGACATGTTTTGTACATATTCTAATGTATAGATCTTCGATCTGGATATCATATTTGACCAGATAAGAGGAATCTTTTCATTCATAAAACAACTTTTAGAACTAAAGGTACAGACCATCCTATGAATTCACAAGAATTACCTTTTGGGTTGACATAATGCACCTACCACCTTCATGAATTTCATGAATAATATTTTTCAAGAATACTTGGACAAATTTGTGCTTGTATTCTTGGACGACATTCTTATATACTCCAAAAATGTATTGAAGAACATCAGGAGCATTTAAAGATAGTTTTGGAAATCTTGAGAAAGAGAAAGCTGTATGGTAAATTGTCTAAATGTTCCTTTTATGATGTAGAAGTGTATTATTTGGGACATGTTATAAGTAAGAATGGGATAGCTATAGATCCTTCAAAGATTGTAGCTATAATTGAGTGGCCTGCGCCCAAGAACGTGTGAAGTTAGAAGCTTCATGGGCCCTGCAGGGTACTATAGAAAGTTCGTTAAGGATTTTTCTAAGCTACCAATCACATGTCTTTACAGAAGAAAGGATAAGAAATTTTTTTGGAGTGAGTGTGAACTACAACACCTATTCTAACTGTACTTGATCTGAATGGAGATTTTACGGTCATAACAGATGCATCGGGAGAGAGTCTTGGAGGTATTCTGTTACAAAATGATCATGTCATAGCATATGAAAGCAGAAAACTCAAGTTACATGAATAGAATTATGCTCCACATGAACTAGAGCTCATTGTCATCGTTCATTCACTTCAAATGAGGAGGAACTACCTTCTTGCTAAGCATTTTGAGCTAAAAACCGACCATCTGGGGTTGAAGTATATTTTTAGTCAACCAAACCTGAATGCAAGACAACAAAGATGGTAGAATTCCTATCTCAGTATGATTTTGATATAAGCTATATTAAAGGCAAGGAAAATAGGGCAGCAGATGCTCTAAGCCGTAGGAAGCACATTTATGCTCTTATAACATTACGAACTCAGTTTAAAGATGAGCTGAAAAGCGTCATGGAATTTGACTCTTATTTTTAGCAAGTTAAAATAGCACTTGTTGTAGATCCGAAAGATGTAAAGTATAAAGGCTTTCGTTTTGACAATGAAGGAATTTTAAGGTTTGAAACAATGGTATATATACCCTTGGAAAATGATTTAAGAAAGAAATTATTAGTTGAATTTCATAATTCACCTTTTTCTGGACACCCTGGCATTTTGAAAATGCTTGCTAATATAAAGCAGTAATATTTCTTGAAGGGAATGAAAAAGGATGTGATGGAATTAGTGACACACTGCTTGGAATGTTAGCGAGTTAAGGTGGAACATATGCATCCCGCTAGATTATTGTACCCCCATAGCATTCCGCAGTACAAATGGCAAGTGATAACTATGGATTTCATTCAAGGATAACATATGTCTAGGAATAAACATGATATCATCCTGGTTGTTGTTGACAAACTAACCAAAGTGGCACAATTTATTGTTGGTAATCTAAAAGATGATTCACTAGTGTTAGCAAGAAGGTTTGTGCATGAGATTTTCAAGTTACATGGAATACCCAAATTGATCATATCAGATAGAGATCCGAGAATGACATCAAGATTTTGGAAAACGCTTAATTCGGCCTTGGGAGCTAAACTAAATTTCAGTTTTGCATATCATCTGGAAACGGATGGACAGACTAAAAAAGTAAATCAAATTTTAGAGGATATGTTAAGAATGTATTACATGGACCAACAGTATAAATGGGAGGAGTACCTTCCACTAGTTGAATTTGCTTATAATAATACATACCATACCTCTTTAAAGATGGCACCTTTCGAACCATTGTATGGAAGAAAATGTAGAACCCCTGTTAGCAGGGACATCGTAAAGGATAGAGAGATAATTGGGCCATAAATCCTTATGGAATTGGAACAACAAATTAAAATGATTCATGAATGTTTAAAGGAGGCTGCCAACAGGTAAAAGAGTTATGCAGAATTAAAGCAGGTTGATAGGAATTATAAACTTGGTGAGAAGGTCTTTCTTCGGGTTAAGCCAAAAAAGAGTTCTATAACTTTTGGAAAGGATGCCAAGTTATCACCTCGTTATGTGGGACCTTTTGAAATTTTTGAAATAATCAATCCTATAGCTTATCATTTAGCTTTACCTCCTACTTTATGTTATCTCAATTTTTGAGTTTATGCCAAAACTATCAGATAACCCTACGAAATTTTTTTAAAAAGCTGGTTTTGCAAAATTGCCTTATGAGAGATAATCAGGTTTTCGGGTTTCACCGACAGGACAACATGTGTTTTAGATGTTTCATGTCTTGTGTTCCCCGAAACCTGAAACCCGCATCGACTAAGGCGAGTCGGGTTTGCGGACCTTCCGAACATCGGAGCATGCCTTCGTCTAAGCATCATGCATTATGTCGATTGTTTCCCACAACCTTGCCTAAGTCCTTTGTGTCAGGTTTTCGGAACTTTGAAGCATCTAAGCATCATGCTTCATGTCGATTGTTTCCCGCAACCCGAAACCCGAATTGCTCACAACACCTTTGTGTCGGGTTTTCGGATCTCCTGAGCATGCTGACATGGCGTTAATGCCGAGTTGTCGGGTGGGTTGGCACGTGCCAGCTGAAGTGTATTAATTGCAAATTTTCATATATATATGCGGATTTCCACGTCATTTTTACCAGACGTATTTTTACCTCGTGGATTTTCGCGCATGCTTCTCCAACCTCGAAACCTGAAACTCACCTGTGCCCGATTGCGTTAATCATTTTTTATCTTTCCTTGCCCTGGTTGAAGGTATTTTTCTCTTCATTCTTTGTTCTTGGTTTTTGTGAATTAATTATGTATGGAATTCTTCCCATTTTCTTACCAGGTTTGTGGGGTTTTTATCTTTTTTCTTTTGGGGTTGTTTTCTAAACCGGGTTTATGTTTTAGGGTTCATCTCTTTGGAATTATCACTTCGTGTTATTTCCCAGAATGTTGTTGTGATTAAAATATGTTTGGGATATAAATGATGAAGAAAGAACTTGCATAAAATCAACAAAAACCCTATTCCCTTTTCTCGGGTTTCGCAGGGTGCTGTGCAGTATCAAAAACCCGCAGTATATCAGAAAATTTGACGTGTCGGGCTTTCCAAAATCTCTCTTCAAAGTGCATCTTCTTCAAAGTGTTGGGTTTTCTAAAATCTCCGACATCTTCAAAGTGCCGGGTTTTCTCAAGTCTCCAACATCCTCAGTGTGTCAGGTTTTCTAGACTCCCCGACATCCTCCTCAGTGTGTCGGGCCTTTCCACCCTTCCGGCATCTTCAGTGGGTCGGGGTTTTCACAGTGTGCAACATCTCCTGATCTCCGAAACTCTCCTCCTTCGAAATCCCTCATGTCGGACCCTGGTCCATCGCAAGAAAAGACTGAAAAGTCAGGAAGGATGAAATACAAGTTCAGAAAGGTGGAGTCTCCATCCTATATCGATTGCAATTATGACATCCGAGATACAGAGCTCAGAAATATAGATATGGAGGATTTCTGGAGTAGGGTAAAGAGCTCCTCCCAAACTCCATGGATGAAATCGATAGCCGATAGTGGTTTACCTCTTGCAGCGGGTTTCCCTATGTCCGCTCAGTGCCCTGAATTCATCTTAGCCTGCGCTTCGAGTTATGACTCTGCTTCTCGTTCTGTGAGAAACCAGGCGGGAGAAGTTGTGATCAAGTTGGACGGAGGTTACTTTGATGACCTCCTCAAGCTGCCCAATTTTGAAGAATATGGAGAGTTAGATATCAAGTCAGCTCAGAAAGCTTGGGATAATGATCAGGAAGATTGTATCAAGCATGTAAATAAGAAGTTCCTGATCAAAGCCAAACCGGCCGTTTCCAGATTCCCGAGACTTGTCCCCAGAAGTGATTTCATTCAGGAAATCAATGACATCATCACTTTGTTGAGTCAGGTTTTTGGTTTACCCGAATCAAATGTTTTCCAAGGGTGGATGTATCAATTCATGATCACCATTAAGAAGAATCAACAAGGAATTGATTGGGGCACTCTCATTAGTAATGAGATAGATTCCCAAATGACAACAGTCTTGTCTACGGGAAGGTTTTATATGTCCTCATATGTTACCTATGCAGCGGCCGGTATGAGGAACTATCCCGGGTTGGATACCAAGGGAAACAGGATGGTGGACCATGTCTATCAGTATTTTCCTCAGTTGACAAGAAAAGGGTCTCAAGACCAATTCAGAAGGGTGAATGACGCCTTCTTTTACGAAAACATCTGCAGGTTAAATCCTGAACTGAGGAAAACAAGAGTATCTGATGAAGCATGGGCTGAGGTTTCAAAGTGGGGTTGTGTCTTCTTGCAGTTCAAGAAGTTCACATATCTACGGGTAGTCATGTACCCAGGGGATCCTTTCCGTCTGCCCCGATATCCAGGGGACAAACTGATCTTGATGGAATTGGTTAGGCAATTGTTGGATTTCCACAAGTTCCAACAAAGTAAACATAAGGCTGCTGTATCTTTCCCAATTTCTATTGGAAGATACACTTGTTCGACAGTGGTGAAAGCTAAGAATGTTGTCCATGAGCTTCAGGACAAGTTGAAGAAGCACATGAAGCCCCGAGACGGGTTTGACATTCGAGGAGTCCTCAGGGCGTATGGAACTCTGCACCTGCACAGACCAAGCATAGAAGACATCTGGATTGATCTACGTGATGAGGTTGCTGTTCGTAGAAAGGATCATAGTAGATTGACACTTGCTGAGATTCAAACACTTGAGCTCGCTAACTTACCAGAAGGTACTAGCGACAATGAAAGTGTTCTGGATCCCTCTTATGATGGACTGAATGAAGATCAATATGTTTTCCCACCTATTGATTGGTCGATCAGTGAAAAAGCCTCTATTACAGATAGATCAGCTCTGATTCTTGCACGCACCAAAGCATGGCTCTCCTCTTGGGGAATGAGTTTTAAAGATGATAAGTTTTCAAAGTTGGCTGCTTCAGAGGCGGGGCCCTCCAAGAAGGGAAAGGACAAAAAATCTTCTAAGGGGCCTATAAAGGTCAAGTTTGTCAAAAAGAGAAAAGAAAGAGAAATCTCTTCAATTATTTCTCCAGTTGAAACGGTGGATGTGCCAGAATCACCAACACCACCAGAAATAGGAGAAATTACTTTGGAAGAAGAAGGAAGCCAGCCTCTGGTTTCATCATTTGTTGATTGCCCAACTGAAGAGACCTTATCTCTTGCATCCCAGGCTTTGGAGTCTGAATCTGCGCCTCCCCCCTCACAACCACTCCTACCTCCTCATTCTCCATCAACTTCTTCAATCATGGCCAGTATTTTCTCTGGACTCTCACCCCTCTCTGCTGGGACCCAAGTAATCACCAACACGCCCCCTCCTGTGCCTCTTTTTATTGGATCTACTACCACATTGGTAACTATTCCCCCTCCACTAGTAGAACCTTCTCCCCTTGAGAGTATGATACCAGCATCTACAACAGTGGCAACTCCCTCTGATACGCCGCAATGGCTACTCGAGAAAACTCTGAGGAAGAGGAAGGTGATTGTACCCATACCGGCCTTTGATTTTAGCTCACTCAAGGCTCCTACTGCCAAATCAGCCAAGAAACCCAAAACAGTTTCAAGGGTTTTGGTGGACGCTTCAGGGCATAAGTTCGCAGAGATCGCCACTCCCGCGACTGACAAAACTAAAGAGGACGTAACAGCCTCTGATTATCAGATAACCAGGGTGGCTCTAGGAAGAGTGACAGCAGAAGGAGCACAACAAGATGCACGGGATGCCACAAACGTGTTGTGCCAGAAGTTGAAAGAAACAAAAGACAGCAGAGATGAGCTTAAAGGAAAAGTGGAGCAGTTGACCGAGGTTTTGCTTAAGCTCTCAAAACCCCTCGAATCCATACCATCTTCTTCTGTCCTTGTCGGATTCGATTTCTCATCAGTGCCTACGATTGAGAAGATTAATAAAAAAGGAAGGGTGGTCGATGAATGGATCCAAAGGCTGCTCCAACAGGGGAAGGAAGTGATTCAAGACGTCGTGGAAGTCTATCAATCTTTGGGGAACATTCAGAGTGATGGAGAGAAGATGGACGATGATTTCTCTCTAGAAATTAGACATCTTGATTTGACTTTTGAAGCTCTCCAGGCATTAAAGCAAATGCCATCACATCTCTTGGTAGAAGAAGGCATCATCCCACATACGGATAAGCATTTCCAGCTGACCAAAGCCATCAAGTTCAGAGTAAAGATTCTCAACGAAGCCTGCGGTAAGTTGAGAGAATCAAGGGATAAATTGATTGATGGAAAAAGTGATCTGGAAGAAGAGTTGCTGAAGATTTGTCCAAAGGTGTCAGTTGGAAACTCAGGCATCCTATCAGCTGATGATCTTTTCAAACAAGTCCAAGAGTCTGTTCAGCATGAACCAACGCACGGATTTGGTATTGAGATCATTGATCGGTTTGTAAGAATTGAACATTCTTTGGAGGCCTTGAGAAGGCTCAGCAAAAGATTGAAAAAGCTTCCCGGCAGTGCCAGTGATACCCATGAAACCTGTGAAATTTTGAATGATCATTCCACTGCGCCTGACGAAAATGAAATGCAAGGCATAATTCGAAAGTTCCAAGAATTTCGGAACAAACAGGCTCAGCTGGAGGAAGAGAAAGATGAAGGAGTGAAAGATGATGATTCAGATTAAGTCTTGATGTTTCATGTCATTTCAATCTTGAAATTGACATGTCTTTTTCATTTCTGTTTCGTCACATAGGAAGCAAATTTTGACTTGGTCTCCTGCATGAGAATCAAGCAAAATAGAACTCTTTTTAAAGAACACTATTTTCTAGGATTTATCCTATTTTCTCTCGATTCCTTTTATTATAAATAAGGGATGCTTATGCATTCCAAAGGGTCGAGATTTTTGGAATATTCGGAGCTATTGGAAAGAAGAAAAACTTTGTGTTTTCTTTTAATCATTTTGAAGAATAGGAGTTGATATTATTTCGCAAACTTTGTGTTGTGGGATATATCTTTCTTAAGACATTGTTCTTACGTTCATGATCTTAAGCTATTCTTTGTGTAGCATCTTAGTGTTTCTAATCATTTCAGACATTATATTTATGATCTAAAGCTCGTATGATTATTTCGTGCTCTGTGTTTACTCGAAAGAAAATACGTTTCTCTCATTTCCTTTCCATTGTGTTTCTTTAATTGTAATAGTTTCCGACCCAGTTCATTTACGAAAGTAACCCCTTTGAATCGTGTGAATGTGGATTTCGGGATTCTATCCCAACCCCAATGGTTAGATTAGTGTGAATATTGTATATATTGTTTTTGCTATGTTTTAGATTAGTAATAAGCAGGCAACCTCACCTGTCTTTGAGGAGGGATTTAATCCCATATACTGTGGTTGAACCTCATATTTTGGATTGACAAAATATCCAACCAACAGTTTTTGGCGACTCCGCTGGGGAATACGGATTTATAGTATAAAGCTTATCCTCTTGGTGTCTGGCGACTCCGTATTTGCCTTATTTTTAACAAGGTCTCTTTCCCAGTTCAAGCTGGCCAGAAGATCTTCACTCGGTCCTGCAAGCCCAAGGTGAAATTGACCCACTCTTTGAGTTGCTACAACAACACAATTTCAGCCTGTCCCCCAACAGCATTGTTTCTAGCCGAACCAGAAGTTCTTCGCCTGTTCAAAGAAACTGGATCCCCGTGGAACGGGAAGCGTCTGCAACTTGTCATGCACTACTCTTGTCTGATACTCAGATCCCTATACGCACTCTTTTCAGAAGGATGGCAGTACAACCTGTGCCTTGGGGCGCAGTTATTGGTCCTCTTTCTTTAACTCCACCATTGCACGAGTTACCACATGGATCACGTAAAAACATTCCCAAATTCAATGGGGATGGGAAGCAGCATCCTGATGAACACGTTGCATCTTTCTTTGTAGCATGCGGCATCCTTGGAGTAGCTCACGAAGATGTTTTTGTTCGACTTTTTGTTGAAACATTGCATGGTGCAGCAGCCGAATGGTTTTACCACCTCCCGAATGCATGCATCACAAACTGGGCTACCATGAGGACCAAATTCGAAGCACGTTTCAAACCAGCCGAAGATTCTCATGCTTTGTTAGCACAACTTACCCATATGAAGAAGGAATCTCATGAACCCATGCGGGACTTCGTGGCAAAGTTTAATAAGCTGATCCGAAAGATTCTGGAAATAGCTGTACCGACTCCGAAAAATCAGAAATGCTTCTTCATTAATGCTCAGCCTCCTGATGTGAGATTTTTATTAAGAAGGTCGGTTATCCCAGATTTGGCGGTCGCTCAGTCAACAGCCATTGAAATAGAGGATGATCTCATTTTGGCCGGAAGGATCAGGAAAGATGTACCAAAGGCTAAAAATCAAGGTTCTTCCCAAGGTAATACTGATCCTATGTTTCAAAAAATGGCTAATGATTTGATCGCTTTAAAAAAGCAAATGTCCCAGCAGGTGAGCAATGTTCCGTATCGGGATATCCCTAGATGGAATTTCAATAACAACAATGGCGCGCCTGCAAGGGATAGGCCGCGATTAACTCCTGCTCAGCCGAGGCTAGCAATTGAAGCTCCTCCTGTTAATGCGGTAGTAGAAATAGTTGAAGAAGAGGAAGAACCAGAAGAACAAGATTCTCCCGAGGCTTTTGAAGCTTCAGGATATGCCGATGAGTCTTATGACGATTCGGCTGGTGACTCCAGCATTGGGTATTTGGAATACGATGAAGATGAATGTGCACCAGATGGTCAGTCATTTGTTGTCTTCACTCGATCCCAATCTCAGAATCCAAGAAAACCTCTTGAAAACACTAAGGAGAAGAATAAGGAACCTCCCATAGCTATAGTTAAGAGAGGTACTCCTATTTCAGCGCAAACTGAAAGAGAAGTCACCAAAAAGGCAACTTCTCCTTATTCTCTTTCTCCTAAGATCAGTGCCTCAGCTCAAGCTCATGTGATTAGAACTGAGCCTACCATCACCCCTTCTTATACTGCTTTTGACATTATCGATCATGCAAAAAGAACCAAAATCCAAATGTCAGAAGCAGAATACCTTCAATCAAATCCTGAACAATTCGAAAAACTTGCCAAATTCATCAAAAGTAAAGCAGAGAAAAGTTCCACCACCTTCAAAAGGTCTCCTTCCAAATCCTACTCAATCCCCACCTCAGAACAATCTGACCTCTGCTTCTTCTTCAGGAAAGATTGAACCATTTTATTTGTCTTTACTTATAAATGGGTTTAAACTCAGCAATTGCATCATCGACTCAGGGGCCTCCGACAATGTTATGCCCGCAAAAGTAGCCCATGCCCTTGGGCTTACTTTGACTAAGTCATATGGACAGTGTTATTCTATGGAAACCAAACAAGTTCCTTTGATTGGTCAAATCAAAGATGCACATTTCGCATTCATTGCTTTCCCAAAAAAGAGAGTGAAAATGACCATTCTAGTTGCTGACATCCCTGCAGCTTACGGTATCCTCTTGGGTAGAGGTTTTTGTAAGGACGTCGGAGGAGAGATTAATATGGATTGGACCAAAGGCAAGATCCCAGTCAATGGGGTTCATCATGTTCTTCACCCCGAACCTCAGGCGAGGTATTTGGTAACTAAATCAGATGATCCTAAAGCTCAAATTCTTTTCGAAGATGCTAGCTTCAGAAATTATTTCATGACTTCAGAGATACCCACTGTAGATGTCGAGGAAGAAGATCCTAATGCTATTTGGACCCTCGAATTTGATGGTAGCTGCTCAACCACCGGATCAGGCACTGGTGTAGTTCTTATATCTCCTAATTCTGAGATTTTCCCATCAGCTTACAAATTGCAGTTTGATAATACTAATAACACGGCTGAATATGAAGCTCTGTTACTAGGATTAGAAATGGCCAGACAGAAGGGAGTTTGAAACCTCAAGGTTCAGGGGGATGCGGAGCTGATTGTCAACCAGGTCAAGGGAATCTATCAGGTAAAAAATGATCGCTTGAGACACTACAGGAACAAAGTTTGGGATAGTATAGAATGCTTTGATGCATTCTCTATTAAGGCAGTTTTGAGAGATTATAATGACAAGGCTGATTCTTTGGCCGTGTCTGCATCCCTCCTTCTTCCTCATCCTCAGTTCAAGCAAGATACGTACACTATTGAGATTGTGTACCGTCCCAGTATCCCAGATAATGCGACTCACTGGCAAGTTTTCAATGATGATCAACAGGTGTTGGCTTTTCTGGAAAAGGCTGACAATTTCAGTGAGTTGTACTTTGAAGGTTCGGAATCAGCTTTCCGTGAAACTATCTTAGATCCATATCAAGAGGTTGATGGTGAGTTTATCCAGCTTAAAGGCAACAAGATACCAAAAGGTTTGGTTTCTCTGGAGGGTTTGTTTGACAAGCATGATCGTTTTATTCAAAACAAGAGACAAGTTGAAGGAGCTTCTTCCTCGGAAGTAGATCAAATCAATCTAGGTTCGTCTGATCAACCTCGGATGGTGAATATTGGGAAATGTTGTTCCCCTGAAGAGAAAGCAAGATTCACTTCACTTCTGAAGAGATACATGGATGTGTTAGCCTGGTCTTATGTAGATTTAAAATCCTTCAAGCCCAAAGACGTACAACACAGTATCCCTTTGAAGCCTGATGTGAAACCGTACAGACAAAAGCAAAGACATTACAATCCCAAGATCTCAGGAACTATCCTTGCGGAAATCCAGAAGATGTTAGATGCTAGTTATTTTTCCAATCCATCACTCCACCTGGATTGCTAACATCGTTCCCGTCAGGAAGAAGAATGGCGAAATCTGAATTTGTGTTGACTTCCAGAACCTGAATCAGTCTTCGCTAAAGGACAACTATCCCTTGCCTATCATGGATCAGGTATTACAAACTGTTACTGGATCAGAAATGCTATCCATGCTCGATGGATTTTCAGGATATAATCAAGTTGAGGTAACTACGGAGGATCAACACAAGACGGCCTTCACAACCCCATGGGGTACCTTTGCTTACAGGAGGATGCCTTTCGGCTTGATCAATGCCGGAGCCACCTTTCAGAGAGCTATGGACTTGGCATTCAGAGACCTGATGGGCAAAGTCATAGTGGTATATTTAGATGATTTGACCATTTTCTCTAAAAAACTAAGTGATCATTATGATCATTTAGAGAAAGTACTTTTGAGATGCAGGCGTCACGGGATTTCATTAAATCCCAAGAAGTCCATGTTTGGAGTGACCGAAGGAAAGCTGCTAGGTTATATCGTGACTAAAGAAGGAACCAAAATTGACCTAGAGAGAGTAAAATCCATTCAAATCCTTTCCTTACCCACAAGTAAAACTGGGGTCCATTCATTCTTCGGGAAGGTTAATTTCCTAAGAAGGTTCGTACCTGATTTTGCTGATAAAACTAAGGATATCCTTGGGATGATGAAAGGAAAAATTCCATTTCAATGGAGTACTGAAGGGAAGCTTGCGTTTGATGAAATCAAAAGGGCAGTCGCTTGCGCTCCTATCCTAGTATGTCCGGACTTCAAAAAAGATTTCATCATGTACAGCTACTGCCTCTGCTCACATCAGTGTCAGCCATCTTGATGCAGGAGAACGGGGAGGGCATTGAAGCTCCCATCACGTTTATGAGCTACCCATTGAAGGAACATGAGTTAAAGATGTCACAAATTGAAAAGCATGCTTATGCGGTGGTACGAGCGGTGAAACATTTCAGGTACTATGTGCTGAATTCCCATACCCTCGTTCTCATTCCCGACACTGCCGTTAAATCCATTTTGACTCAACAAGAGCTGGGGAGTCAATGAGGTACTTGGATAGCTAAAGTTCAGGAGTACGACTTGGACATCAGACCTACCAAGTTGGTACGAGGAAGGGGCCTATGCCAATTGATTGCAGAAAATCATGCTGAAGCAGAATGTGAAAAGACTCAAGATACTTCTTCAGAGTTGCCCATGGTGCTTTTCGTGAGTACAACTGATGAATGGTACACGGATATTTCTTTCTTTCTAACTTATGGTGAATGCCCCCCGCATTTAAGCCAAAAGGAGAAGAGGACAATCAAGTTGAGATCTGCAAGATACCTCTTGTGGGATAACGGAATATACAAGAAAGGTATTGATGGTGTTTTCCTGCGTTGTGTTGATAAATCACAACAGTTAAAGTTGTTAGAGTCCTTCCATAGCCTAGCATGCGGAGGACATTTTTCATCCTCTGTAATCAGCTTATAAGATCCTACGGGCTAGGTACTATTGGCCTACTCTCTTTCGGGATTCAGTAGAGTGGGTGTCCAAGTGTGAAGCTTGTCAACATTTCGTTGGTCGTCCCAAGTTAGCAGCTCTTCCCCTGAAGCCCGTAGTGATCGAAGAACCTTTTCGCCAGTGGGGAATTGACTTCATTGGAACATTGAATCCTGCTTCCAGTGCCAGACATAATTACGTGCTGACTGCTACAGACTATTTTACCAAGTGGGTAGAAGCCGCACCAATCAAGCAAGCAACCTCTGAAGCTGTTTGCAAGTTCCTTAAAGAAAATATAATTGTCAGATTCGGTGTGCCTCACAAGATTGTAGCTGATAATGCCTCTAATTTCTCATCACATGAGATGACAGAATTTTGCTATGGATTCGGCATCACTTTGGCTCACTCATCTGATTATTATCCCCAAGGCAATGGGCAAGCTGAGTCCAGCAACAAGAACCTGGTTACCATAATTAGAAAACTAGTAGATGAAAACCAGAGGACATGGCACAAAGCATTGTATGACGCGTTGTGGGCTGATCGGATTACCCCAAAGCGAGCTATAGGAATGTCTCCTTTCCAAGTGCTGTATGGGATTGATGCTGAGATTCCTATCTCAGTAGAATTGCCAGCCTTACAGTTGGCAAAAGCAGTCGAAGATGCGGCTTTTCAAAATTCTATTGAGAAGAGGGTTATGTACCTAGCCAGGCTAGAAGAAGAATGAAGCAAAGTGGTTGATCGCATTGCAGACCATCAGAGCAAAGTAAAGAAATTTTTTGACAAGAAGTCAAGGCAACGTCATTTCCAAATTGGAGACCTGGTGTTGCTTTGGGATAAAAGAAGGGAGCAGAAAGGAATGCACGGAAAGTTTGACTCCTTGTGGAAAGGACCTTTTAAGATTCATCAGCTGAGTGGTGAAAATAGTTTCCATCTATCATACCTTGATGGAGAATTACTCCCTTTTCCTTTCAGCGGTCAACATCTGAAGTTGTTCCATCATTAATGCAAGACGCTCTCTTGCATTGTATATACTTTATTTTATGTCATGTGTTTGCTTTTAGTCTTCTTTGTTTGTTTGTTTTGTTTTTTGGTTTTTTTCTTTTCTGACTCTATAGCCCAATGGATAAAACCAGAGATTCTGAGTTCTCTTCCTTTGATATCACAAAGAAAGTCCCCAACTGGAGCCAGCTGTTATCTCAATTTTTGAGTTTACGCCAAAACTATCAGATAACCCTACGATTTTTTTTTTAAAAAAGCTGGTTTTGCAAAATTACCTTATGAGAGATAATCGGGTTTTTGGGTTTCACCGACACGACAACATGTGTTTTAGATGTTTCGTGTCTTGTGTTCCCCGAAACCCGAAACCCACATCGACTAAGGTGAGTCGGGTTTGCGGACCTTCCAAGCATCGGAACATGCCTTCGTCAAAGCATCATGTTTTATGTCAGTTTTTTCTCGCAACCCGAAACCCGAATTGCCTAAGTCCTTTGTGTCAGGTTTTCGGAACTTTGAAGCATCTAAGCATCATGCTTCATGTCGATTGTTTCCCGCAACCCGAAACCCGAATTGCTCACAACACCTTTGTGTCAGGTTTTCAGATCTCCTGAGCATGCTGACATGGCATTAATGCCGAGTTGTCGGGTGGGTTGGCACGTGCCAGCTGAAGTGTATTAATTGCAAATTTTCATATATATATGCGGATTTCCACGTCATTTTTACCGGACGTATTTTTACCTCGTGGATTTTCGCGCATGCTTCTCCAACCTCGAAACCTGAAACTCGCCTGTGCCCGATTGCGTTAATCATTTTTGATCTTTCCTTGCCCTGGTTGAAGGTATTTTTCTCTTCATTCTTTGTTCTTGGTTTTTGTGAATTAATTATGTATGGAATTCTTCCCATTTTCTTACCAGGTTTGTGGGGTTTTTATCTTTTTTCTTTTGGGGTTGTTTTCTAAACCGGGTTTATGTTTTAGGGTTCATCTCTTTGGAATTATCACTTCGTGTTATTTCCCGGAATGTTGTTGTGATTAAAATATGTTTGGGATATAAATGATGAAGAAAGAACTTGCATAAAATCAACAAAAACCCTATTCCCTTTTCTCGGGTTTCGCAGGGTGCTGTGCAGTATCAAAAACCCGCAGTATATCAGAAAATTTGACGTGTTCCGGGCTTTCCAAAATCTCTGACATCTTCAAAGTGTCGGGCTTTCCAAAATCTCTGACATCTTCAAAGTGTCGGGTTTTCTCAAGTCTCCGACATCCTCAGTGTGTCGGGTTTTCTGGACTCCCCGACATCCTCCTCAGTGTGTCGGGCCTTTCCACCCTTCCGGCATCTTCAGTGGGTCGGGGTTTTCACAGTGTGCAACATCTCCTGATCTCTGAAACTCTCCTCCTTCGAAATCCCTCATGTCGGACCCTGGTCCATTGCAAGAAAGGACTGAAAAGTTAGGAAGGATGAAATACAAGTTCAGAAAGGTGGAGTCTCCATCCTATATCGATTGCAATTATGACATCCGAGATACAGAGCTCAGAAATATAGATATGGAGGATTTCTAGAGTAGGGTAAAGAGCTCCTCCCAAACTCCATGGATGAAATCGATAGCCGATAGTGGTTTACCTCTTGCAGCGGGTTTCCCTATGTCTGCTCAGTGCCCTGAATTCATCTTAGCCTGCGCTTCGAGTTATGACTCTGCTTCTCGTTCTGTGAGAAACCAGGTGGGAGAAGTTGTGATCAAGTTGGACAGAGGTTACTTTGATGACCTCCTCAAGCTGCCCAATTTTGAAGAATATGGAGAGTTAGATATCAAGTCAGCTCAGAAAGCTTGGGATAATGATCAGGAAGATTGTATCAAGCATGTAAATAAGAAGTTCCTGATCAAAGCCAAACCGGCCGTTTCCAGATTCCCGAGACTTGTCCCCAGAAGTGATTTCATTCAGGAAATCAATGACATCATCACTTTGTTGAGTCAGGTTTTTGGTTTACCCGAATCAAATGTTTTCCAAGGGTGGATGTATCAATTCATGATCACCATTAAGAAGAATCAACAAGGAATTGATTGGGGCACTCTCATTAGTAATGAGATAGATTCCCAAATGACAACAGTCTTGTCTACGGGAAGGTTTTATATGTCCTCATATGTTACCTATGCAGCGGCCGGTATGAGGAACTATCCCGGGTTGGATACCAAGGGAAACAGGATGGTGGACCATGTCTATCAGTATTTTCCTCAGTTGACAAGAAAAGGGTCTCAAGACCAATTCAGAAGGGTGAATGACGCCTTCTTTTACGAAAACATCTGCAGGTTAAATCCTGAACTGAGGAAAACAAGAGTATCTGATGAAGCATGGGCTGAGGTTTCAAAGTGGGGTTGTGTCTTCTTGCAGTTCAAGAAGTTCACATATCTACGGGTAGTCATGTACCCAGGGGATCCTTTCCGTCTGCCCCGATATCCAGGGGACAAACTGATCTTGATGGAATTGGTTAGGCAATTGTTGGATTTCCACAAGTTCCAACAATGTAAACATAAGGTTGTTGTATCTTTCCCAATTTCTATTGGAAGATACACTTGTTCGACAGTGGTGAAAGCTAAGAATGTTGTCCATGAGCTTCAGGACAAGTTGAAGAAGCACATGAAGCCCCGAGACGGGTTTGACATTTGAGGAGTCCTCAGGGCGTATGGAACTCTGCACCTGCACAGACCAAGCATAGAAGACATCTGGATTGATCTACGTGATGAGGTTGTTGTTCATAGAAAGGATCATAGCAGATTGACACTTGCTGAGATTCAAACACTTGAGCTCGCTAACTTACCAGAAGGTACTAGCGACAATGAAAGTGTTCTGGATCCCTCTTATGATGGACTGAATGAAGATCAATATGTTTTCCCACCTATTGATTGGTCGATCAGTGAAAAAGCCTCTATTACAGATAGATCAGCTCTGATTCTTGCATGCACCAAAGCATGGCTCTCCTCTTGGGGAATGAGTTTTAAAGATGATAAGTTTTCAAAGTTGGCTGCTTCAGAGGCGGGGCCCTCCAAGAAGGGAAAGGACAAAAAATCTTCTAAGGGGCCTATAAAGGTCAAGTTTGTCAAAAAGAGAAAAGAAAGAGAAATCTCTTCAATTATTTCTCCAGTTGAAACGGTGGATGTGCCAGAATCACCAACACCACCAGAAATAGGAGAAATTACTTTGGAAGAAGAAGGAAGCCAGCCTCTGGTTTCATCATTTGTTGATTGCCCAACTGAAGAGACCTTATCTCTTGCATCCCAGGCTTTGGAGTCTGAATCTGCGCCTCCCCCCTCACAACCACTCCTACCTCCTCATTCTCCATCAACTTCTTCAATCATGGCCAGTATTTTCTCTGGACTCTCACCCCTCTCTGCTGGGACCCAAGTAATCACCAACACGCCCCCTCCTGTGCCTCTTTTTATTGGATCTACTACCACATTGGTAACTATTCCCCCTCCACTAGTAGAACCTTCTCCCCTTGAGAGTATGATACCAGCTTCTACAACAGTGGCAACTCCCTCTGATACGCCGCAATGGCTACTCGAGAAAACTCCGAGGAAGAGGAAGGTGATTGTACCCATACCGGCCTTTGATTTTAGCTCACTCAAGGCTCCTACTGCCAAATCGGCCAAGAAACCCAAAACAGTTTCAAGGGTTTTGGTGGACGCTTCAGGGCATAAGTTCGCAGAGATCGCCACTCCCGCGACTGACAAAACTAAAGAGGACGTAACAGCCTCTGATTATCAGATAACCAGGGTGGCTCTAGGAAGAGTGACAGTAGAAGGGGCACAACAAGATGCATGGGATGCCACAAATGTGTTGTGCCAGAAGTTGAAAGAAACAAAAGACAGCAGAGATGAGCTTAAAGGAAAAGTGGAGCAGTTGACCGAGGTTTTGCTTAAGCTCTCAAAACCCCTCGAATCCATACCATCTTCTTCTGTCCCTGTCGGATTCGATTTCTCATCAAATCCTATGATTGAGAAGATTAATAAAAAAGGAAGGGTGGTCGATGAATGGATCCAAAGGCTGCTCCAACAGGGGAAGGAAGTGATTCAAGACGTCATGGAAGTCTATCAATCTTTGGGGAACATTCAGAGTGATGGAGAGAAGATGGATGATGATTTCTCTCAAGAAATTGGACATCTTGATTTGACTTTTGAAGCTCTCCAGGCATTAAAGCAAATGCCATCACATCTCTTGGTAGAAGAAGGCATCATCCCACATACGGATAAGCATTTCCAGCTGACCAAAGCCATCAAGTTCAGAGTAAAGATTCTCAATGAAGCCTGCGGTAAATTGAGAGAATCAAGGGATAAATTGATTGATGGAAAAAGTGATATGGAAGAATAGTTGCTGAAGATTTGTCCAAAGGTGTCAGTTGGAAACTCAGGCATCCTATCAGCTGATGATCTTTTCAAACAAGTCCAAGAATCTGTTCAGCATGAACCAACGCATGGATTTGGTATTGAGATCATTGATTGGTTTGTAAGAATTGAACATTCTTTGGAGGCCTTGAGAAGGCTTAGCAAAAGATTGAAAAAGCTTCCCGGCAGTGCCAGTGATACCCATGAAACCTGTGAAATTTTGAATGATCATTCCACTGCGCCTGACGAAAATGAAATGCAAGGCATAATTCGAAAGTTCCAAGAATTTCGGAACAAACAGGCTCAGCTGGAGGAAGAGAAAGATGAAGGAGCGAAAGATGATGATTTAGATTAAGTCTTGATGTTTCATGTCATTTCAATCTTGAAATTGACATGTCTTTTTCATTTCTGTTTCGTCACATAGGAAGCAAATTTTGACTTGGTCTCCTGCGCGAGAGTCAAGCAAAATAGAACTCTTTTTAAAGAACACTATTTTCTAGGATTTATCCTATTTTCTCTCGATTCCTTTTATTATAAATAAGGGATGCTTATGCATTCCAAAGGGTCGAGATTTTTGGAATATTCGGAGCTATTGGAAAGAAGAAAAACTTTGTGTTTTCTTTTAATCATTTTGAAGAATAGGAGTTGATATTATTTCGCAAACTTTGTGTTGTGGGATATATCTTTCTTAAGACATTGTTCTTACGTTCATGATCTTAAGCTATTCTTTGTGTAGCATCTTAGTGTTTCTAATCATTTCAGACATTATATTTATGATCTAAAGCTCGTATGATTATTTCGTGCTCTGTGTTTATTCGAAAGAAAATACGTCTCTCATTTCCTTTCCATTGTGTTTTTCTCATTGTAATAGTTTCCGACCCAGTTCATTTACGAAAGCAACCCCTTTGAATCGTGTGAATGTGGATTTTGGGATTCTATCCCAACCCCAATGGTTAGATTAGTGTGAATACTGTATATATTGTTTTTTGTTGTGTTTTAGATTAGTAATAAGCAGGCAGCCTCACCTGTCTTTGAGGAGGGATTTAATCCCATATACTGTGGTTGAACCTCATATTTTGGATTGAAAAATTATCCAACCAACAGTTTATCGTAACGTCTTGATCTTGACAGTTACTACGATAACTTATTTTTGTGATGCTGCAACTGTGGAAATGAAAATTATCATGTGAAGGTGTATCCTTTAATCTTGAAAATCACGTATTACTATCCTAAACCCTTGCATACTGTAACTATGTTTACTTGGGACTGAGGTCATTATAACTTGTGTTTGCAAAGTTGTGAACCTGCAGAATTGCTTTTGTACTTGATGAACTCATAATTATGTGACAGCACACCTTGAATCAATTCCATTGATCCAAGGTATGCTTCAGCCTTCTTTATTGTCATCTTGTCGGTTGACTTTCCAATAAAATAAAGTCTGGAACCGAGCTGGAGATTGTGGTAAATTTTAAAGAACCTGGTTACAGGTATACTTACTTGGCATCATGTTGCCAACGGTAAGGTTTGATTTCCAGGATACATATGAGTTGTAACGCCGGAAAGCGTAAGATAGAAAAAGGTTTGATACAAAGATATCAAGGCATATATTTAGCATTGGATGGAATGTCCTACACTATACTGATTTTAAGCCTTAGGTGGTGAAATATACTAGGAATCTGTTGTGGAATGGATAAGGGTTATGTGTTAACCTATGAAATAATATTGTATCCTATATGGATTTTAATTTAAAAATGGTTTGTAAACTAACCTAAGGTGGATCCTAAGGACCTACGACCTAGAAGGAAACCTAACTATTTAAATTGTGACCTAAACTATTGCTAGTCCTAAAAGGGACCTATGGATACATGTCAAGTGGGAGGATAAGGGGGAAGGTTTAAACTTAAATGAAGGACTTTAATTGTAGTCCTTGTAGTTTTAAATGCCAAGTTTTGCGGGAGCAAAGAAGTTAGAGGCTTCTAACTAACAATACAACTAAATTTGAAATTACATGCAAATTTATAAGAAAGAACTCACCAAATCTGAGTCGGCGGTGGCATGGAGAAAGAGGGAGAAAATGCATTCAATGCATTTATTAGCCTTGGTTTTGGCAACCAGCCGCCTAGGAAAGAGGAAAGAGGATTTTTTGTGAGCTATTGTTTTTCATTTGGGTTTCAAGTTTTCTCTCTCTCTGCATTTTGTTACTCTTTCGAGCCTGCAAGTTTGTTTTCTGGCCATTGTTGTTTTGACCGCCTCCGAGTGGTTTCTGGGCCTGTGGAAATGAGGAAGCAGTTGAGAGAACTGGTGAATAATGTTGTTTGGAGGGAAGAAACTCGGGAGAAGCTCGGCTGTGACCTTCCACGAGCTAACAAGAAATTATACAGGCATGTTAGGCTCTTTTCTTTAAACAGTTTTGCTCTTTATTAAGCGTCTTCATTAAAAGAACTCTGCTCTTATAAATGTGTGTTCTTGTGAAAATATGTTGATATGTTTAGATGTGATCTTTTGCTTGAGTTGTCATTTGAAAACAAATGTGATTTGGGTATTTTCTTGATGCATACATGAGTAATGGGTGTTCCCTTGTTGAAATAGTAAATGAAATGAATTTCATCTCTGTTGTTTCGATTTCGAAAGTAAATGGGTGATCTTTGTTGAAATAGTAATAGAACATGGATTTTGTCTCTGCTGTTTTGATTTCGAAAGTGATGGGTATACAGGTTTTGTTACCTTTTGTGGGTTTGGAACTCACTGAAAGCGACAGTGATGTGTATACTGTTTTTCAGAGTTTTGTGTGTGCTCAAAGGATATGGAATCCGTGTGAATGCTTTGACAGGACTTTTTACGTGAACTGTTCTTCATTGTCGTATTACAGTGTATGGTGATGTGAATTCTTTTAGGAACAATAGATTTATCGTATCGTCTTTACATTTTCCTGATCTAAAACGATACAATGTTCCTCCTATTTTTTTTTTTGGTACCCATGAATGATTGTTTGAAATAAGTTCTTATCGAACCTGGAACAGAATAACCTGGTTGTCTGATGGATTGGGTAGAGCATACAATTTTTATTTATTCTTTGAACTCAATGATGAATATATATATATATCTATGGATTTAAACTTCTTCGTTATTTTCATTAAATCTGAACCTGAGTAGATCCCTTACTCTTGTGATTGAAAAATTTCTTTATTTATTCCAGTGAAATTTGGGATCATGTTGCTTGCTGTATACTCTTACTCATTTTATACCTAGATAGATGTGTCTGTTTTCAGTGTATATAACTAATGGAAATGGTTGCAATTGGAAGTTCAGTTATTATTAATACTTGCGGTTCAGTTGTAAAATGAATTCATTGAGTATATTTTCCTTGAATAGTAGTTAGTAAGTTACTAAGACTGTAACAGTTGGCATGTGGGAAGAATTATCCTACTGATAACAGGCCTGCACGTCATAGTTTGATGTTCGGCTATGTATTGGAAAGAAGTAATGGAATCTCCTTCCTTCATTCGATTATTGACTTTTAATTACTCTTTCTTGACTGTTATCTCTAGTTGTTATCTCTTCTTGCATAAGATTGACCAGTTCGGTTGTGGTTTAAATGAAATTACAGAATAGGTAACTGAGAAAAATATACTTCTTTTCTTGTTTCCTATTTAAAATTCTGTTATTGGATATTGAACTGGTGACTGCCTTCGGGTGTAAGTAATTACAAATTACCTACTATTTTGTTTCCTCTCTCTGAATTGAATGAGTACTACGTTGTTGGTTGAATTCTGAAAAGTGACATAGGTTGTTGTCATGATGTATGAATGCCTTTCTCTTCTGCATTTGATTTGGTTGAAATCAAGTGAGTAGTATAAAGGTGAAGGAGTTCTGTTTAAATTTCTAGTCAATTCATTATATGAATCCCATTTTCAATGATGGAGTGGAATTGACAGTGATTGCATTCGAACAGTAATATCTATATTTTTATATTTATGTTCTTACAAATGCTTCTAATCTGAGATTATTTAGAGAAAATATTCTTTGTAATATTTGTCTAAATCTAGAATGAACTCTTTTCGTTTTTGAAGGAAACAGTAAGAAAATGGTGATATATCATTGCGTGTTTGCTGTAATTATTTTGAGGAGTTATTAGTTAATAGCATTGTATGATTTTGATGCTATTTATTGAGACTTGGTTGTTTAAATTGGTTCATCCTTATCGGTACTTAACTCTTACGTGATGTCCACCTCATTTATGGGACGTTTCATAAAAGCAGAGTTCTTTTATTGAGACAGTTAGTCAAGAGCACCTCATTTTAATGATAAGTGCTTAACATGCTCAGTTCGATGAACTGACCCGTGCTAGTAAATTTTGCAGATGGATTCCGTGAGTAATAATGAAGACATGTTGTTTTATGATGCTTCTTCTGATTAACTAAAGGATGGATCTTTTCTGAGATTTTTATTATTCTTCTCGAAGGAAATGGAAAAAGGAAAAGTTGTATTCTTCTTTCTTTTTGAGTTATCAATGTTGATTGGCATGATTGAAGTCCGGTTGTTTGGACTTGTAAAATGTGTAAATTTTACCTTGAGGAATGAGAGAAGGGAATGGTGTGTTATTTTAAATGTTGTACCATTATTGAATTGTTGAAATATAATCGAGAACATATTCTTATTCATTGAATTTGTACTTATTCAAATGATGGTTGTTAGATTTAAAAGGATATAACGTCTATTCTTCACTTGAATACAACTTTTAAGTTGGAATGTGCAATTGATTAATACTTAGGTCAATATGGGCTTTTAAATTGACATTAGTAAAAGAGTAAGATAAATATGAACTCTTGTATAAATGAAATACGGAATTGGATTCTAAACTAATGAATACTAAGGAAAGGACAATTGAATTATGTATTCAGATTTCGTTAATACTTCTTGGGATGTCTTGCCCAAAGGATATTCGGAAGGAGGAATCATATCTCCTCTTAACAAACCTTAAACTGAAGTAAGGTAATTGTAAATAAATGAATACATTCATTTGGGAAATAGACCTCATTCAAATGATGTCTAATGAAATGGAAACCTTAATTAAAAATCAGTTGTGAATAAACTTGATTAAGCTTAGTAAGTTAATCTTACTTCGTTAAGTTGTAGTGGATTGTAAGTCTGAAGCTTTAATTAATGAACTAAGAAAGGAATATGCAATCCTTCGGTAAGGAGGAGTGAATGTATATTAAGCTACGAGACAATTCAAGTCATTCCTAGCTATGCAACTGTAATGAACTATGAGGTTAGAGGATCAGCAAGGTTGCTGAAACTTATTCTTAAAAATATTAAAGATAAGAATCTAATCAAACTTTTAGCTGGATGTGTAACCCTAGATGGGAGGATTCCGTAGGATGTTGGCACACGCCAGCTGCAATAAGGTGTCTTCATGAAGGTTGGGCCTTCATGACAACACAATGTTGTAGCTGACATGTTGCAACACCCTTCTGAATCGAATCATCGAGGTTTACATAAGCTTGGACTTGGCCTCAGTTTTACTTTGGACCAAGTTAGGAATGTGACCTTGTATACGGAGTGACTCGCGAAGACTAAAGGTAACTAGACACACGCAGTCGACTAGGGTCGACGAGGTATGTCTGCGTACCTTTAATCATCACGAGTGCCTTTCTATATTCTTTCATATTGCTATCTTGGGTTAAAGTTCAACCTTGGACAAGAGGACTGACAGAAGTCAGAAAAGACCATTCTAGGTAACAGATGAAGTGGGGTGAAGGACGTATTCCATTGACGAGTATGCCATCTAGGAATATGATCATGCTAAGCATGTGAGAAACTTTGGCCAAAGTATCGCAAGCTGCTGGTTGCGTTGTCCTAAATCACCTAGTTTAAGAAGCAGGATTTCAGATGAATATCGGTAACAAATATTCAGATAGGCCTCTTAAATGGAGCACTTCAATAACCGAAAAGGTAAAGGGAACCAAGTATACTTAGTATACAATGCATGGATTAACATGAAGGATCGGTAAGTAGCCGAGTCATGAAATGAGAGATCGATGAAACTCCGAGCCATGAAATGGGAGATCGGTAGTTCTTCGAGTCATTACAGCAATATATGGTTATCTGTTATATGATTGAATGGCATGGAATGTGTGTTCCATATTATGAATATGTGAACAGAGAAACATTGGTTTTAAAAGCATTGTGTGTTCTAAATTACGTCATTTAGAACAGAGAACAATTATTAAAACTTGAACATGTGTTCTGAATTACGTAATTTAGAGCAGAGAACGTTATCAAAAAAAAAAAAATAAATATCCCTTGTTCTAATGTCTTAAAATGGGAATGTTATCTTGGTATTTCAGATACACGCCAAATAGAGGGGAGAGTTAATGTTTCATGTATCAAGTTTGGTGGGGAAAATCTAGAGACGTCTTTTTCCATTAAAATGGTCTGACTCTCAGGATTGATATGATTTTCCATTTTTCTTCTTCCACAGCATGCTTAGATTCTCTCCAAAAAAATTATTTGATTTTTCTAAGGGATTCCTCATATTTGTTCTTGGGTGGTTGGTGAGTTGACAACTCATTTGTTAGACTTTCTACAAGAAATTGTGTTTTAATGCGTAAGATATCATAAGATTTTCCCCTACACTTCTGAGTGAATTGATTGCATATTTATTCATGGAACCAAAAGAAATCCATATACAAGATATGGTAGCTATTTATCCAAAACTTTGGGGGGAAAATCTTCATACCTTGTAAATTTTATAAACCTGCAAGTCAAATTTCAAAGTCAACTTTGGAGTACTAGGTTTTAAGAAATTTCCTCCAAGAGGAAAAACTAAGCCTTGTCTTTTCTCACACTGTATAAGAAGCTCCTGGCATATCTCTCATGCTGACCTTTTAACCTACACCAACTTCGTCACAAGGTGGTTGCAAGAAATAGGCCATTAAATGTCTCTGTTGTTGATTTTAATCTTGAGAAACTACAAATGATCCAATTTAAGTGGAGAAAAGTTAATTCTGAGTTGGATGAAAATGTGTTTGTATCATATGAGAATGTTTTTAGTTTTTCTTGTAATGGTGTAAGGCTTGTATAAAAATAATATTATCACACAGGTCTGAATCCTTGTGATAGTTTATGGCATTTGCACTAGTTTCTAGATCTTAGGGCAGCTTTCATTTGAGGGTGACAATAAAATTGTGAAAATCACTTTTCAAGATATATGTGAAAGAGATTAATAAGCCATGGTATGTAAGGCATGATTGAAATTATATTTTTATGTATTTTTGGGTATTCTATACTTCGAGCCTTTAATTTTGGAGGGTCTCTCTCATAACATAATGTCTACTTTAAATTGCTAATTGGGAAGTGAAGTTTGGTATTCTTGGTCTTAAAGGAAAAGATAGCTATTGTTAAATTATCCTCTGTTGTTCTATAATATCATTTTGTAAAATAGTTCACATAACGATTGTGGTTGAATCAACTCTTAGTTTATTTTAAATAATAAAATTTATTTAAAAACAGATAATCCTTATCATACCCCTATTTACATGTATGGATCAAATGCATAAATTTTCCACACTAGAACTGCAGAAAACGTATGATTCTCAAATCACTTTATTAGAGAACCTTAGCCTAGAAAATTATCACCACTATTTTGAGTATTGTGAACAATAATCAATTTTAGAGTATACTCACAAAGTTGATCATACTATCTTCAACACATGGAATACTCAATTCACATGAAGGAAATCTCCTATCACCCTCCATAATCAAATGGGGAATACAAAAGAATGATGCAAAACTTGGCATTTAAAGGTTCTAAATTTAATTATTTCCATATTGAGGATAGAAATCAAATTTGACCTAAGGTGATACTATGTACTAGGCCTTTCAAATCCATTTTGACTGAATAAGTCAGATAGACTGGGTTTTCCCTAGCTACAAACAACCAAATATGTTATAGCATCATGATCTTAGAAAAACCTCTGAGCTTCTAAATCAAAGACTATGAACTGCTAGTGTTTTCAAATGAGAAAAATTTTACTAACATGTGTCATCCCTACAAAAGAACTTTTTCATTTATCATAAATAATATGAATTTTATCTGAAATATATTTTAGGGACCCTCAGGGTGCAAGGATATTAGAAGAGCTATCCACTATTGACTTTGAATGCAACATGGTTTAACTAAGAATTCCTATAGGAACAAACTTCTTTCAGTTGATTTCCATGGATTATAGGGGAAGAGTGCTTTTAGTTGGAGCTGCTGAAAATCAAAAATTTCATTGTTTCATATTATTAGTTTCTATTATGAGTCAAATCAACGTTGTAACTCATCACAGTAACCAGAAATATCCAAATGTTTCGATCTTAATGAAGAATACTGACAAGATTCCATAACTCTTGGATTTAAATCTAGTGAAGAGTGAATTGGTTACTAAACACTTTATCGCCCCAGTCATAATTAATACAACAAACTCCAGCTTAAAATAATCTAATTTTTAGAAAATGTGTCCAAATAGTGCACAATTTGATTGCAAAATAAATCAAACTAAATTACACTCCTAAATTAGAGGTAATCCCCTTAAGAATGACAGGATTGTGGAGTATGCCTAGAATTATTTTTAGAAGTTGTTGGAGGTAACATAGGCTCTCCTAGAGTGTAGAATCTCCTTCAAAACTATATGCTTCATCTCTCTAGCCTTCTCTGCTTCACAGTTCCAGATTCTCACTCTGTTACCAAATGTAATTTCACAAAACTAGGCCCATACTCCTTTATGTTGAACGTATATTAATGTGAAACAACTAGGCTAGAATGAATTCCATTGCAATACGTATAACTTTATATCATGTGCATACAAAAGAAAGGTTGCATAGGTAAAACTATGCCTTTATCGAACAGCTTCCTTAATACAGCAGTGGGAAGAAAATTAATTTAATACAAAACACATGATTTTTCCACTTGGTACTTGGGATGCGACAATGCAACTATGCAACAAATAATTCTACAACCATGGAATAAGACAAATATTATTTAAAAACCATATAACAATAATTAATTATAAAATGCATAATTAATTATCCTAACAGCTGGAACATACATATGTTATTGTAAACATTTGTAGATGAGAAATTGATGGATTTCTACCACTCCATACCTCTTCAAGATTTTTGTTATATAGAATATTCATTGGTGCCCTATTAATACGATAAATGACTATATGAAATGCTTATTCCCAATAGATTTCCTCCATTTTTTTTGTTGATAGCATGCAGTGAGCCATCTCCATTACAATTCGATTGCATCACTGAGTAATACCATTCTGTTGGGACATGTAGGGATAAGTCATATTGTGTTTGATGTCATGTTGGTTCACAAATTTTTGAATAAATTATTTGACATGAATTCTCCCCCTCTATTTAAGAGGAGTAGAAGAAGAGTTTGGTCATTTTCCTTTAACACATGCTGATAGAAGTACTAGAAATGATGAATGGCCTCACTCTTCTACTTCAGTACAAAACCCATGTCTTTTGAGAGTTTTCATCCATGAATAGTTGGAAGTACTTATATCCTGAAAATGAAGCAACTAATTGTCTTAACATATAGGTATGAAAAACCTCCAAACGTTTCTTGGCATGGAAGGTGTGTGTCTTGAACGGATCCGTATATTATTTACCTACAAGGAATCTAGGGAAAATGGGAAAGGATCTAGACAAGTTGTGAATTCCATGTATGATTTCCTTTGAACTGAGTTGGTATAAATATCCAAAAAAGATCCATCCATAACGATAGTGCCATACTGTAGTATAATCTTCCATAGAGGTAGATATAACTACTACAGAAGATGAAACACCATCTAAAGGAAATAATTTATCTTTCAAAAATGCTCTAACAAGAAATGTACCTTTTTGTAAGATCAATCAAGATTTGATGCCATTGTCAACAAGAAATTCCACCTTCAAATGATGATACAAAATTTAAACCAAGTGCATATACTTGAGCTCACGGTGTGATTGGATAACATGGGTACTATCTCCAAGTTGTGGGACTTGCTACTTGAGATAGACCTCCAGAGAAAGTTGGTTCTTGCTCCTAAACTACCTGCCACAATCTACTCTAATGCAGGCAAAACTAACTTTCCTAATCTAACTTTCCAAGGGACCAAGGAGAGAGAATGCATGAAAATGAAAGCCTACACTAAAGTGGTGATACACCAGAAAAGGAGGGGTGTGAGAGTAGTCTTCCAATGTGTGAAAAATAGAAGTAAAATGCATACTAGAAGGGGTGATAACAGTTCTCCACAATCTGGAAAATGCATTCACAACAATATTTCATACATGCACAATAATAATGAGTCCTTGCAAGAGCATAAAAATAGACACAATATTCTTGTAATGAAGGTTGAAAGGGGCAAGAAGAGTGCAAACAAACACAGCAGGGGAAGATGCATCCACAAACTTGTATTTTATTGCTTCATGATATGCACAGTTCAATCTATTACAAGATAAGGGCCTGGATCACCATGCAAGGAGTCCACTACAAGGGCCTACAACACATTGGCTTCACAAAGAAATTTTGACAGAGCTTTTCTACAACAAAACTACCTCCTTTTACAATGAGCCCAACACTCCAATTTATAGAAAAATGAGAAGAGAGAGAGAAGGGGAAAATGGAAATCCCAAAATCTGTCCTTCAACCACTTGTAAGAGGCATTAAATGGAGTGAAATGATTGTATGTTACTTGCAAAAGGCTCCCCATACTGTCCCAGGTGCTGCAGCAGAGAAAGAATGATGACCATGCCTCTTAATTGCACTCCCAACTACCAAATAAAACACTGTCATGAACCCGGCCACGTTTTATGAAAAAATATCCATCAATTTCTCATCAAATCCCAAATTTATTGATTTTTGTGCATTGGGCTCAGAAACACGATTCCAATGGTACCAATTTTGTGTGATTTCGTTGAGAAATGCAAAAGTTATGGCCTTCTGAGTGCGAGCAGCTATTTTGGGTCTGCCAGGCATTTTCTGTCATTTGACGGGAATGAGCATTAATTGACTGGAGCTGAATATGTTTCTTTTATTTTAATATATCTACCCTCATCAAAATTAAGAAATCCAATTTTTTTGATGCAGAGGACATCGTGCTCATTCCAGAAAGTCCAATTTTATGAAAATCAGAGCTCGGAGTCAAAAGTTATGGCCGTTTGAAGTTCGGGAGGTCAAACATTGACTTTTTCTCTTCATTGCGGCTATTTCGGCAAAATCGGGTCCACGTGTCCCGGCTGTCCCAGACAAAAATCTCCGCATCACCTGATTCAGGCTTCCTTGTCCCCACATGTCTAATGTTGACTGGGCCATGAGGGCCATTGACCTCCGCATTCGCCGCAACGTATGGTTCCTTTTGCGGCTTTTTCACCTTTGTGCGTCCCGCACATACTTTTGTCCCGACTATCCCAGACACATTTCTCCATGCCACCCACAATGCACTGACTTGCAACAAAATCATATTTTCACGTCTCGCGCATACCTACGTCCCAACTGTCCCGCAGACCGCCTCTGGGACAAAAAATTCCACTTTTTCTGATTTTTTTACCTGCGGCATTTTGGCAATGCGTGTCCCTGCGTGTCCCTGTTGAACTTGTGCGGTCTGGGACACAGAAAGCTGATTTAGCCGATTCCTTTGTATTTCAGCTCCAAACCTGGTACGACGAACCTTGGTATGATCCGCACTGGTATGACCTACAGCCTCCAGACCCGCAATGCATTAAAACAAGCCTCCGACTTCATTTTTGGATTTTTTCAATTTTTTCTAACTTGTTGGATTTTTTCCTTGGATGGGGAAGTTAGAGAGAAACCAAAGGGACCCCAAAAACATGATTTTGGGCCTTGAATCAATTCTACTTGCTCGGGACTGAAGAATTTGATGCATGTTATCAAAATTACCTTGAGGGGTGAATTTTGGATAACAATTTTGGTGACTCAGTGGGGTTATCTGCCTGCCAGATGAAGTATGGCCAGCTGCCTGTAGCAATCCATTGGGCATGGAGTCTATCTTGTAATTTCTCATCTGATCTGAAGTTTGAAAACCTGCATCCTTGAGCCATTGAAACATTTGTTGATTTGATTCTCCTGTGGCTGCAAATTCTTTTCCAGGAGCTCGATGAACTGTAAACATGCACACACTAGAAGCAATAGGACATGTGCACCATCACTTAGGGAAATAAAAACTATTCTAACAACAGTACAATGTGCATAAGCACTTGGAGGAATGGAAATTCTAAATTAATATTTACAAGGGTGAGAAACTCTCTTTCTAGTAGCAACGTTTGAGATAGATTCCATTGACCAGAATCTGCAACTCTTCACCATCCAACTTAGCCAACCGGAAGGCATTGCTACCTTTGTATTCAATGATCATGTATGGACCACTCCATATGGCATCAAACTTGGAATGCTTTCCTGGCTTTGCATGATCAACATCCCACTTTAGTACCAAATCTCCAGCTTGCAATATCCTGGCCTTAGCTTTCTTGTCAAAACTCTTCTTGATCAATGCTTGATCCTTTTCCATGGTCTGCATTGCATGTTCTCTTATTTCTTCTAATTCCATCAGCTCTGCATACCTGATTTCCATAGGCTAAAACTCAGCTAGTTCCAACTGTTTCATGAGTTCCAATGCTGACAACTCGAGTGATATAGGTAGAACTACTTCTTTCCCGTATACAAGCTTGTATGGAGAGCTTCCTGTAGACCTCTTGGGTGTGATCCTATCAGCCCATAGAGCTGATTTGAGCTTTGTGTGCCAAGTTCTCTGATTCTCATCAAGATTTCTCCTTATGATTCTTAGTAGGTTCTTGTTCATAGACTCTGCTTGACCATTACCCTGAGGGTAATAATTTGATGAAGTGCTGAGGTACACACCATTCTTGACAGCCCATTCAGTGATCTTTGTGCCAAGGAATGCCAATGCATTGTCTGATATGATAGTGGCAGGGACACCAAACCTCGTGACTATCCCTTCATAGAAATCCAAGATGTTGGATTCATTTGCCTCCTTGAGTGCCACTGCTTCAGTCCACTTGGTGAAATAGTCTGTTGCCGTAAGTATCCACTTGTGGCCTTGACTTGAATTTGGATTGATAACCCCAATGAAGTCCAATCCCCATTGCATGAATGGTTGATTTACTGAAATCAGATGAAGGGGCAGCACTGCTAACCTTTCTTTCCCTGTGAAGAATGCACATCTCTTGCATTTCTTGACCCATGAGTAGCAATCATTGAACACCGTAGGCCAATAGTAACCAGCCTTCATGATTTTGAGAGTTGTTACTCATGGAGCAAAGTGGCCTCCTGCTTCTCCGTCATGGAACTCATGTAATATCTTCTCAACTTGACCTGTTCCAATGCATCTCAATAGAACACCATTGATGTCCTTCTTGAACAAGATGCCATTAATGAGTACATACGGGATGGCTTGTAATCTAAAGTATCTCCTCTTAGCTTTGTTCCATTCTAGAGGGCACAAACCTGTTTGGAGATAATGCACCATGTCTTGGGTCCAACATGGAATGGGTGCATCGTCAGTTGGTTGTTCTTGATCATTTTGTAGTAACAGGACAACATCTTCTTCACCTTTTGATCCGTCAGGTTGTTTGGAAGTGAGGTGCTCACACAAACCTTTGCCATGAACCAGCTTGGTCACTTTGATTTCAATATCATATTCCATTACCCGAGTGATCCAACCTGCTCTCTTCTCATTCAAATCCTTGTTTAGGAGAAAGTCCTTAACACCAACATGAGACACCAGCAGTTGAATCTTATTGTTCGAGACCAAGTGTTTGAACTTCTTCAAACTCCTGATGACAGCAAGGACATGCTTTTCAATGAAAGAATACTTTACTTCGTAATCTTCCAGGATTTGACTGAAGAATGCTATGGGCTGTTCTGAACCTTCTCTATTCAGCTGTATCAAGATAGCTGAGATTGTATCTGATCCTCCAAAAGCATACAACATGAAGTCCTTTGAAAATTCTGGGTTGATAAGAGTTGGAGCTCGTGATATTGCATGCTTGATGTTCTCAAAACTCTCTTTTCCTTCTACTGTCCATTTGAATGCAAGACTCTTCTTCAACATCATTGTTAAAGGCTTCACAAGAGTGGCAAAATTAGGCACAAATCTGTGGACAAAGTTTATCCTTCCCAAGAAGCTTTGGAGAGATTTCTTGTGGTGTGGCAATGGAAGTGTTCAGATGGCTTCAACCCTTTCAGGATCAATTGTTAACCCTTCCCTTGAGACAATGTGGCCCAAAAATTTTCCCTCGTGTGCCAAGAATACACACTTCTTCAGATTCAATGACACTCTGAACCTTCTACACCTCTGAAACACTTTCCTGAGGTGAAAGAGATGGTCTGCTGCATTCTTTGAGAAGATAGTGATATCATCTAGGTATACCAGCACTATCTTGTTGATTAAGCCTTTGAACGCCATATCCATAGCTCACTGAAATGTTGCTCCAGCATTTGACAGTCCAAATGGCATCTTCTTGTAAGCATATGTGCCCCATTTTGTAGTGAAGGCTGTCTTGAATTGATCTTCTTCCTTCACCATTATCTGATTATAGCCTGAGTATCCATCTAGCAATGAAAACCTTTCTGAACCAGCTACAACCTGCAAGATTTGTTCCATTGATGGAAGTGGATAATGATCCTTGAGTGATGCTCTATTTAGATCATGGAAGTCCACACACAATCTTATTTCTCCATTTCTCTTTCTCACTGGCACCAAGTTTGCAACCCAACTTGAATGTTTGATAGGGAAGATGATACTAGCCTCAATCAACTTGTTCAACTCTTTTCTCATGAGAGGTTCAATATGGGGATTCACTGGCCTTTGCTTCTGCCTGATAGGCTTGGATTCCAGATCCAGCTCAATAGTATGTTGTGCCAACTTTGGGTTGAAACCTCTTAAATCCTTGTAAGTCCAAGCAAAGACATCTGGGAACTCTTGACAAAGCTGAACAAATTCAGATTTCTCTTGTGGGGTACTTACTTTGCCAATTTGCAATGTCTTGCCTTCATTTACTAAAATAGGCTCTGAATCTTCACCCTTTACCTGAATGTTTGCTTTCTCCTTCCGGAACTGATCATTCGGGTTGAAGATTGACTCCAAGGTTATAAGGCCTTTTGGTAATTTGTTAGTTCTCAGCTGCACCACTTGGTCACCATACTGTTGCTCCAGCTTGTCTTGATTTCTGGCAGAGAACTCAACTTCTTCTTGTAGGAAATTGACAATTTGTTGATCATTCTCGAAGACTTGCCAACTTGTGTTGTTATCCGGAACAACTGGTCTCACAACCACTTTGATATGAGGCTGAGATTTCTCACTTTTGATACTTTCTACAACATCAAATGCAGCCCCAATTGCTGCCAGTCTGTCTGTTGCTTCATTCTTCTTCCTTGGGATGGAATTGATGCTAAAAGCTTCAAAATCTTCAATGAGATCCCATACCTGATTTTTGTAGTTCTTCAACAGATCATTCTTGGCAGCATTTTTTCCTCTGACTTGGTTCACAATCAGCTCACTATCACCAAATACTTGCAAATTCTTAATGCCTTTCTTCCTTGCCCAGTGCAATCCGTGAATTAAGGCTTCATACTCAGCTGTGTTGTTTGAGCAAGAAAACTGGAAATGGAAGGCCGAGTAATACTTTGTACCTTGTGGTGAAATGAGCATAGCTCCTCCTCCTGCACCTTGTCTACTTCTTGATCCATCAAAGAACAATTTCCATACTTCATTCTCACCCTTGTGATCTGGCTTGGTGATGCTGGGGAGAGGTTGATTCTCTTCATGCAAACAATAAACTCCTAGCTCAGATTCCTCCATTTATTTGTATGGATCAAATGCATGTCTTTTGTTTTGCCCATTCATCAAGAGTCAAGTCCAGAATGCATCCGACCTTGGTGTCAGCTTCATGAGTGCTTGGATAATCCTCTTGATCGAATGCTGAACAATTTGCATTGATTGGACTCGGCGTATGGGGCTCTATGTGAAAATATGCAATAGGCTCAGATCTGATTGTAGCCTTAGTTCCATACCTTGTTCTGAATAACATGTGTGACCAATCAGCCGAAAGATAGCCTCCAATTTTAGCAGTGAAGTCTCTTGACAAACACAATGCAAAGAGTGGTGGCAAGTCTATGACTGACACATCTTGTAACACCATTACATTGGGACATGCATGCAATGTGAGGCTCAAATATTTGATTACTCCAACCATTGTCACTGTTGTCCCATCCAATTGCACTACACCCCTAGAGATGACTTCATATTGAAGACCTAACTGATCAGCTATTTGTTTTGGCATGACTGAGCTACTTGCTCCTGAGTCAATCATGCAATTATGTACCAACTTATCTCCTATGATCAATGAGACATAGAATGGAGGGGGCTTCAAATTTTTACCTTGTTTTCCTCCATGATTTCCTTCAGGCTGAGTTGCATTGGTAAGAACTTTTTCTTGTTGATTGGGTGGCTGATTTGATGCTGACCAATTTGCCATAGCAGCCTGCAATAGGTCTCTCTATCCTGGGATAGCCAATGACTCCCACATTGAGATGTTTACATTCATTTTCTTCATCTACTCAATGATGTTGAATGGAGATGAGCTATCTCTCTACTGCCCCTTTCCTTGCACATTCTTCTCTAGCACCTGAGTTGTTGCAACCGACACTTGAGATGGTTTAGAAGGTGGTTTGGGCTGACCCTGCACATTTGGAACTGCACTTTGATTGCCAACACCTTGTGGAGTAATAGAGGGTTGTGGACCATTTGAGTTGGATGACTATCCTTCCCCAATGTTTCTCTTCTTGGAGCATGTATTGGCTGCTACACTTTGAGAAGGTATTTGATTTATACCACAGAAATCTTCAGCCTGCCAATTGACAAGTGTAGTTTCATTCGGAGATGTCCCTTGCTGAGGTGCTTCCTGCTGCTGATTTTCTTCATGGCTAGATTCTTGTGACACACCAATGGTTTGCACCATCAGAGCCTGATTTAATGCACCATTAAAGCACATTGATTGGTTATGTGGCTGATTGCATGGGAAACACCAATCATATTCTTGTGCCATGTTATTCTATGCTGGAACCAATGCCCTTGATGTTGAAGCTGTACTTGGATCATATGACCTAAAAGGTATTAGCAGCTTGAGGTTGTCCTTGGTTCTGGCTCTGATTTACAATCTGATATGGTGGCCTATTTTACTCGTACTGGGGTCTAGCCTAGTATTGACCCTGAGACTGAGCCTGAGGCTGATACGGCCTAAAACTCTGAGCTTGTTGTCTTTTGATGGTTACTAGCTCATTCCCCAAGTTTTGTAATTGCTTCATGACCTCTTGGAGTTTTTTGGAGTTGTTAGATGATGAAGTGGAGGCTTCAGTTGAGCTTTGACTCCTGGGGGTGGGTATAGGAGCTAATGTAGGTGTTTGGCTAGTATTTGGGCTTCCTAACTCAGGGTATAGAGGCATGGATGGCCTAGGAGTGATTTTTCCAGCCTGAATCAAATGGTTCTCAGCCCCTATGGAAAGGCTATAGGCTGCAGGTAAGGTTGTGCCCCCCATTGACTGAATCATCAAAGAAATATCAGAATTCAAAGCCCTAAGAAAGTATAAGAAGGCACCTTCATTAGTGGGCTTTACTGCTGTTGGGATCCTATCCCAGGTCCACTGAAATATGAGGTTAAAGTCTGTCAGCTGCTCATTCGGGGCTCTCTTGATTGTTGTTAGTTGCTCCAACAAAGATAAGTTGTCACCTTTCTCTCCAAACTGGTTGTGGAGAGCTGTGCACAGCTGGTTCCAATTTTGGATAGAGCCTGCCTCAAGGCTCCTGAACCATTGGGAAGCTTTCCCTTTGAATGAAGAGGCGAGCATCTTAACTGCAATGTCCATCTCATGGATTTCATGGATTGTACAGACATTCACAATATCTTGGACATGATCACCAGGGGAAGTCTAGTTTTCCCCAGTGAAATATGGGATGCTCTTTAATGCTGCAATCAGGACCAGATTTTGTGCATTCAGGGTGAGTGGGCTGCTGCCAGTGAAGTTGACATATGGATTTGGTTGTGCCATCCTGATTGGTCGAAGAACTCTAGTTGACTGAATGAAAGGCCTTCCAGGTGGAGGTGTTGACAAGGTTCTATTTGGTGGAGATGGAGACCTTTGAGCTCTTCTTCCCCTTCTTTCTCTACCTGGGGATATGTGTAGATGAACAAACAGTCCTTCTTCCCTAGTTCTTGATCTGGTCTGAATTCTTCTCATAAATCTGCCAGGCTTGGACTACTGAAACCAGTGGATTCTACCTCTTTTGGAGTCGCCAGATGTGTAATTTCAAAGCTCCTTCAAAGCTGGAAACTTACAACAAGTGCACATCAATCTTGTTGTAATTAAAATGAAGACTTCTTCTCTCTCCCACTGGGCATGCCAGAACTGTTATCACCAAATCACAACACCCTTATGTTTACACAAGTGCATATACTTGAGCTCACGGTGTGATTGGATAACATGGGTACTATCTCCAAGTTGTGGGACTTGCTACTTGAGATAGACCTCCAGAGAAAGCTGGTTCTTGCTCCTAAACTACCTGCCACAATCTACTCTAATGCAGGAAAAAATATCTTTCCTAATCTAACTTTCCAAGGGACCAAGGAGAGAGAATGCATGAAAATGAAAGCCTACACTAAAGTGGTGATACACCAGAAAAGGAGGGGTGTGAGAGTAGTCTTCCAATGTGTGAAAAATAGAAGTAAAATGCATACTAGAAGGGGTGATAACAGTTCTCCACAATCTAGAAAATGCATTCACAACAATATTTCATACATGCACAATAATAATGAGTCCTTGCAAGAGCATAAAAATAGACACAATATTCTTGTAATGAAGGTTGAAAGGGCAAGAAGAGTGCAAACAAACACAGCAGGGGAAGATGCATCCACAAACTTGTATTTTATTGCTTCATGATATGCACAGTTCAATCTATTACAAGATAAGGGCCTGGATCACCATGCAAGGAGTCCACTACAAGGGCCTATAGCACATTGGCTTCACAAAGAAATTTTGACAGAGCTTTGCTACAACAAAACTACCTCCCTTTTACAATGAGCCCAACACTCCAATTTATAGAAAAATGAGAAGAGAGAGAGAAGGGGAAAATGGAAATCCCAAAATCTATCCTTCAACCACTTGTAAGAGGCATTAAATGGAGTGAAATGATTGTATGTTACTTGTAAAAAGGCTCCCCATACTGTCCCAGGTGATGCAATAGAGAAATAATGTGACCATGCCTCTTAATTGCATTGAAACTACCAAATAAAACATTGTCATGAACCCCCATGTTTTATGAAAAAATATCATATTTTCATCAAATCCAGAATTTCTTGATTTCTTTGCATTGGCTTGGAGCCATGAAGATTCAATGGTACCAATTTCATGTGATTTTGTTGAGAAATGCAAAAGTTATGGCCTTCTGAGTGCGAAGCAATTTTGGGTCTGCAGGCATTTTCTGTCATTTGACGGGAATGAGCATTTGACTAGAGCTGAACATCCAATTTCTTTTATTTTAGAATATCTACTCCTTCATCAAAATTAATTAAATTAGATTGTTTATGTTTCTTGCAAAAGGCTCCCCATACTATTCCAGGCTCAACAGAAAAGAATGATGACCATGCCTCTTAATTAACTCCCAACTCCAAATAAAACATTTCATGAAAATCTGGCAAGTTCTATAAATCTATTGATTTCTTTTTTTGTCATTGGGCTCAAAATCCATTTCCAACGGTACCAATTTCATGTGATTTCGTTGAGAAATGCAAAAGTTATGGCCTTCTGAGTGCGAGCAGCTATTTTGGGTCTGCCAGGCATTTTCTGTCATTTGACGGGAATGAGCATTAATTGACTGGAGCTGAATATGTTTCTTTTATTTTAATATATCTACCCTCATCAAAATTAATAAATCCAATGTTGTGATGCAGAGGACATTGTGCTCATTCCAGAAAGTCCAATTTTATGAAAATTGGAGCTCGGAGTCAAAAGTTATGGCTATTTGAAGTTCAGGAGGTCAAACATTGACTTTTCTCTTCACTTGCAGCTATTTTCGAAAATTGGGTCCTTGTCCCAGTGTCCTGGACAAAAAAATTCCACATCACCTGATTCGGGCTTCCTTGTCCCTTTGCATCTACCGTTGACTAGGCTGTGAGGGCCGTTGACCTCCGCATTCGCCGCAAAAAACTTTTTCATCTTTTGCACGTCCCGCATGTACTTTTGTCCCGACTACCCAGACCATTTCGGCCAAAAAGCCACAATCCTGAACATTGCAAAATACTTTCATGTCCCATGTACCTGCGTCCCAACTATCCCACAGTGCATCTGGGACAAAAATGGATTTAGCCCCGCATTCCTTTGTATTTGCAGCTCCAATTTATCTAATGGTATTTTGACTTCAAACCTTGGTACAATCCACACTGGTACGATCCGCAGCCTCCAGACCCGTAATGCATTAAAACAAGCCTGCAACTTCATTTTTTGGATTTTTTCAATTTTTTCTAACTTGTTGGATTTTTTCAATTCTACTTGCTCGGGACAAAAGAATCTAGTGCATGTTATCAAAATTACCTTGACGGGTGAATTTTGGTTAACAAAACCTCCATTCAGTTGGTTTATAAGTGAATCAAATAGTTTCTTATCACTGAACATGTGTTTAATGGCATCCGAGTCTATAAACTAGACATTCCTCCTGGGCTACGAGGTGTGGGAGACAAGCATTATGTTTGAATATGTAATGCCCCATTTTTGGCACGTCTAAAACAAACAAAAAACACCTAAAATTTCTATAAATTATTTTTTGACGTATTATATTAATGTGATTATAATTGGTTTATAAGTGTGGTCAGGTTAACGTAACCCATTAGTCATAAGTTAGTGTATTGAATTTGTTTCCCCAAATTTACTATTTAGTCTCCCCTTACTAATAATCTTAAATACGACCATATTAAAACATCTAATTATTTAGCTATGTCATGATTTTCATCTTCTTTTATTTTAAAATTCACGATTGTATACCCGCTAATCGACACACAAAACCCACATCAAATTCTAAATAATTTATTAGGGAAGAATTTGTGATTTTTTGTTTTGTTTAAGAAAGTGTTACAAGGGCTATAAACATCAACTACGTTTAATCAATTTCTGATAATAATTTAATCATATCTACAATGTAATTGTATCCAAATTAACAATTAATTATTATTATTTAATTTCCAAAACCATTCTGAACATTAATTCTCTTCTAAGGGTTCCATTAATCTTGATTTTATAACACTAGATGATTTAATCCCTTTTAAAACAAAAACTACTTATCGATGCCCAAATCATTTGATTCAAATACACCCCTATAGTCAAATATCATTTAATTATTGAATTTTACATAATATAAAGAGTATAAGGTTACAACATTACTTAACCCATTAGGTGGCCCCATTCACCTAATATCCATACCCTTGTATTTTATTTAAATCTCATTCCCATGAAAATGTCACCAACTTAAAGTTGTAGGATTAAATGTGCACCTTTAGATTGAATCATTTTGGACCCTTAGATCTTAGGGTTTTCTCTATAAACCCTAAATATCCTTATAGGTTTCTTTATTCACACTTTTTCCCTACTTTTTCATTTCATTTGTTTTTGCAGGTTTAAAGGAAAGGAGGAAAGAGGCCATGAAGCTTGGGAAGATCTCATGAATGTTTTGAGTTGAACCATGCCCTCTAAGGGTTGATAAAAATGTATTTTTTTATTTGGTTTAAATAAAGAATTTACCCTATTCGGGTTATGGGAATTGTTTTCCCAATTTTATTTTCTTAAATCTAGTTATTCACAGGTAGTGGGGACATATATATACATGTTTTATTTATATATCTCTCTTTTTTTACATCGTGTTGCAATGCAGGATTAAATGAGTATGTACCCAAAGTTTTAAATATATATATATATATATATATATATATATATATATATATATATATACACATATATATATATATATATACATGTTTTATTTATATATCTTTTATTTACATTTTGTTGCAATGCAAGATTAAATGAGTATGTACCCAAAGTTTTAAATCCACAGCACCAAGGATTGTGAAAATTATTTATTTATATATATAATTTAGTGATATTCCAGGACCTAATGGTTCGGGCAAACTCTGTGTGTGAATGGTCGTGATTTATGGCGTGGGAGACCCGTGTTTAAGGGTATTAACCCTTCCTTGTTGGCACCGTGTATTAAGGTATAAGGCGGTCATGTGGTTCGAGGAAGGGCTTTTGTTTGGTGAGAGTTGGGAGGCTGCCCAACAAAATTTACATTATTATTTTTGTTTACAAAACTCTACTTTGCATAATACCCAGTTGTGCAATTTCCCTTATGGCCTAACAGGCCTATGTGGCTTAAACATTATACCACACCACTTTTTTTAATTATTAATAAAAACTTTATTATATTAACCTTCCACCGATTTCAAAACATAGGATTTCAGTATTAAAATTTACTTACTTAGATTTCCATTTATATATATATATAGATATCTAAATTTATTAAATATATATAATCATAGTTTATATAAGTATATTCGTTTACATATAAATATATATATATATATATATATATATATATAGATTTATTTCCATTTCAACCAATCTATCAATTCAAACTTATTTATATAACTATAAGCGCTTATATGGTTGTTATAAATTTATATATATTCATTTATGGGGGATAGTTTAACTAATAACCTTTTTAATCAATCCAAATGTAAGTAAGGAAGAGAAAATGTTACTTGGTTGAAAAACACTAAATGTATAATTTCACCTTTATAACATTGTATAATATTTGACTACAACACACAACAACCTAAATCATTCCATTTTACATTTTAATTCCAAGTGAAACAAAGTATAACATACTTAAATGAAACTTCACCTTTTAAAATCATGTTTCACAACAATACTAAAAGGGAAATCAAATTTATTATTCCATACATAGAAAACCATTTTTTTAAAATAATGTATAAATAATACAACTTTTGAGTTAAAATTTACATTTGAAATAAACATTTGTATTTCAATACAATTCTAAAGATATTTCTTTCAACTATACAATCTTTTTTAAATACATTTACAAGAAAATACTCCATTTTTAAATGCAAGAGTTACAAGCTTTCCACCCTAAGTGGAAACAACATGGCCAACTTTACAACATAGTAATTCTTCTATAGGCTCAAATATACAATTTTTCATATCAATATCATCTTCCAACTTCATAGCTTCAACTTTGCACTCTTTGGTCTCTTCAAATTTGAATAACAATACAAGGAAAGGGGAGTAGGCGAATCTCTCCACGCAATGTTTAATCCAATAAAAGGAGAAGTCATCCTTCTTATTGGCCCTCGAGCCCCAACCATAAAACAATAAGGTGTGTTTGTAACTTTGACAACTTCACAAATAATGGCTTCCACAAAATACACACAAACATCTTTTCAACACTCATGCAATATTTCAACACTCAATCACATTTTTCAAGAAAGTTGAACAAGATTAGTTTTGCAATCTTTTCCATAACAAACACAAATAAGATTCACATTTTTATCACAATCACAAAGGTTTAATAGTAAGCCAAATGGAGACAAGAAGATGGAGCCTTCTCCTTATGCCTCCCATGTGGGAAGAGGGGTCCACCCAATACCTCCAAGTGCACTATCAACATCACACACAACACCTTTTCTCTCCCTTTGCAAATGTAAAAATAACATATAAAACTTTTACCTCCACATAGTTTGAGCACCTCTCTTGCACTCCCTCCAAATTTTCCTCACTAACTCCCTTTTTCCTCCACAAAAAAACTCCATTTCCTTCTCCCACACAACTCTTAAAGGCAATATACCCATCCCAACATAACGCTATCACAACACACATAACATACACTCAATAATAAAAAATTTCACTACTACATACATATATAAAATAAGCAACAATAAGTGAAGATCCTACTTCTCTATTTAGATTCCAAAATCTTTACACAAAAAGCTTCAAGCAACTTCAATCCAAGTAAAATCCCAAATGTAACTCCCAAAACTTCCAAGCATGAAATTTTCAAAAAATCAAGTGTAAAAATGAGAATAAGTAACCTCAATTACTCAAAATTCACATCAATAAATAAAAAAGGAGGTGAGGATGATGAGGTGGCTCCATGCAGGATGCCACTTCATCATTCCTCAATTCCAACTCAACAAGTCAACTCACAAATACCAATGTTAACAAATGAATAAGTAAGGATATGACATGCACAAGTGTACACTCCAACATGCACTTCATACGTTTAAACTAAATAAAAATTGAGGTAATTAGAAATGTGACTATATTTACTCTTTTTCACTCAACAAATGCAATACAAAAGATAAAATTAACTCCATACTTCATAAGTATGGTTGGTGGATGAATTTTAGAAGCAATGGATAAGATTAACTTTTCCCACAAGTCTCAAAAAGTGGCCTCTAAAACAAAATTCGAGATTGGGAAAGGAGGAAGAGTCCACACTTCTAAAATGCAATTAATTTAATTCATCATCAAGAAAATATCAAGGATCATATACCCTAATTAATGCCCAAATTTTAACATCTTTTTGCTTTAGAATTAAATTAAAAATTAACTAATTAAAAGCATATTAACTAGTACTAATAAAGTAACTAGATTTTACAAATAATTAGATACATGTACCAAAATAATATATAACCAAAATTAAAAGAGATAAACATCACAACCCATGGCCACACACATGAGGTCTCTCCCTCATGGGAAACCTCCTAACCAAGAAGAACAATTAATCAACACCCACAAATAGAACACAAGTTGTCGAATTGTCCTTGTTGCAACCACCCAATATTCTTTTAAGGTTGGTCCCCTATCCCCTTTTGCTGTATAGAGATATCATTTTCCTGGAATCACAAACAATAATACCTCTCTAACCTCAAGGCCATGCATCAAATAACATCAAGAAATAAACACACATACATAGAAATCCAATAATCGTCATCAAAATTAAGCAATATCTATCATTTATCCACCATATAAAAATAATTCTGATTCCTCCATTTTATTAACACCACATGAGATCATTTCAATACTAGTCCTATCATCTAGACATAATCAATATGTACAAAGGATAAAACAAATCACTTCACTTATCTAATTATTTACAATGTGACAATTCCCTCCATATCCACTGTATATTCCTACCTACTATATACACTTTATAACATATTACCGATAACTAATATGATCATATCGTGTATGTCTATTCATAATATCAATGAGACTACATGGTTAGTGCAATACTCTTAATATAATCAATATCACTAAAGATTCCTAATGTTGGTATATAGTCAGTAACAACTCTCAAGATCATCATCATAATCTTAGAGGGTCCATCAAAGTATATGATAAATCCAAATAGTCCAAAGTGACAGTTTGAACATAATAGCAATCATAATGTCCATCGTGTCTATTTATACATGTTATCCTAGAATATAATAATAAATTCCATGTCTCTAATCAACTGATAATAAAAATCGTAGTAAAATAAGTGTCGAAGAGGAGTGGGCATTACATCCTTGTCCCCTTAGACTTGACATTCCTCCTAGAAGTCATGGAAAGGAGGTCGGGAAACAAGGAATACAAACTCTTCAGAATAATCTCTACGAGGTTAACTCAAGTTATACCGCATAGAACATTTAAACAAGAAATTATTGATGGAATCCCAACTAAATGATAACTAAAGTCCCAGAAGAATGGGAATATTTCATGTACACATGGTTTCCATGTAGCCACACATGGATACAACACACAGTAACAAGGATAAGACTTCCACCTATGTTGAATTTCACTTCAATTTTAGTTATTTTAGACAAGGTTAACAACCACCAATCATGACCTCCAATTTTCCATGAGACAACACACCTACTTCATAGCTCTAACAAATTTAGGACCACACAAGCCAAGGTTTGACAACAAGGAATTACACCTCAATTTTACTCTATTTTAGACAGTGATTAACAACTACTAAGAAGGACCATTCAATTTTGCAGGTAAACTTCATACCTAATCCAAAAGGACTCACTAACCAATTTTCATGGTAACTCTAAGAATGACTCTTGGCCACAAGGAAGATGCCTAATTTTTGAAAAATAATTTACAAGGATGAAGAATATTCATTAGAATTACTTAATATAATTTGAAAGGTCTTAATTAAATTTTCATGGTAATACTAATCACAACCTTGGCCACAAGGTATTTCTATTTTGTTTATAGGAAATCAAGTAGCCCCCATACTATCATATCGATACAAGATATATCATTCTCTTTATATAACAAACACAAAATTATTTAAATTTAAACTTACTCTAGCTCAAAAGAATCTTAAAATGAACTCAATATTAATATTATAACACATAGGGAACACTCAAGCGAGATGGGATAAATTAAGCAACAAGTGGGGTCCAACTAACAATTTACTGAGAACATCACACCAAACATTCTTGTAAGACAGCTTATGAAAACCAACCCACTACCTTCTTCTCCCCAAAGTAACAAGGGGGACAACATCATGGTTCCTCAAAAGGAAGGAGGAATTCAAAAATTCCTCCATATCCTTAACATATGTTACCTAAGCTTGTCCAATAAGCCTAGGTCACCAATGATCCTAATCCAAACACAAGGAAGGATGCCTCTCTTAAACTTGAAGATAAAGACTCACTCCTAAACTGACCATCAATCATATATCTGTCTATTAGCTAAGAGGAAAAAGGGGTACGACGGCCTGAAGACTCCTACACGGGAAGTTACACACATTTATGTGCAAGAAAAAAAAAACAAACATGACTAAAGCACATCACTATCAACAAAGCACTCCATTATTCAGTATAGGTGGATGATTTTTTTAAAGGTTCACATATTTTCCACCTTTGACATGATGGAACGTAGGGACCATCAATATGGACATGATAGTCAATCCATTCTAACAAGGTGATAAAATACCTTATATACATACTTCAAGAAATATCCATACCAGCTAGTGAGAGGTCCAAAATAGTCTATCATGTAAAGTTACGTTCTAACCATTATACATATGTTTATTATTTGATATAACATAGGGAGGTTATAATCATTTTATTTTCATCGTTTTCAACTTTGGAGTTCATTACGAGATTCATACTAATTTTTATATTAGTCTAGCATTGGAACAACTCATTCTTTCATGTTTTATGGTTCATGGTATTATATCACCTACCAATTGTCGTAAAAGATCATGATAACTTTACATTAATAACATATACATGTTATGTTAAGGCTATATGTATATTCAATACATTTTTTCTAATGTTTCAACATTATTTGCAACATCTCAACACCTTTGTGCGCATTTGAGATTAGACACTCATACCGTAGTTCAAGGGAACTATTTAATTTGTTCTTTCATTCAAATTATATCCCCTATAAATTTTATGGGTATGCAATAAGTAATTTATACAATTAAGGTTTTTTATTTGACTCATTCTCCTTGTGTTCAATCCCCATCAAGTTTATCCATTCCATATCCCAAATTATAAAACACAAGTTATAATTACGTTTTTCAAGACATATTTCTTATAAGTTTTCTAATTAATGCATTCCTTGATATTATGATATCTTATGTCTTGCATCATTAAGGATGATCACCAATGTTGACATGGTTTCTCACCATTCTATATAGGCAACAAATTTATTCATTCTACTTCTAGGGGAAGTATAAGAAGTTTCTTTCTATTTTTCACATACTTTTATTTCATCTATTAAGCTACCTGGTTAGAGGAAAGGACCTTCTTCCAAATTTCCCAATTTACTTATTAGGTTTCGAAAGTCCAAACCTCCAAATTGGAGATCTATTATGCTTAAATTTGCAACATTACCAATTGTATTTTAAAGAATATGAAGAGACATACATATCACATTATTAGCTTCATAGAACATGAAAGGAATGATAAGAAGATTGTTCCAAGTCACAATCTCATATGATAATAACACATCACATTAGCTTTGAAAAATAGAAGAGCTAAAATACAATATATGGAAATCCATCATAATCGATAATGCTCAATACATTACAATACAATGACTTGAATTACTCAATAAGAAATATGTACATATAGGAGGAGGGAAGTGCAACTACTACCTAAATAAGTGGTGACTAACTCCCACTAACTCATACCGGTAGTTAAGTTAACTCCAAAATACTAGTAAGCTAACTCCACACAACTAGTACACATAAGCAAGCTAACCCTACAAGTGTAGGGATAACACAAGTGTAAGAATTATCTTAGTAAATAAATAAAAGGATAAATAATAACCTACACTAACACCCTCCTGTAAGCATATCTTAGGTGGGCGAAAAAGAGGATGGGTCCCAGAAACAAGGCATGATGAGGTACCTATATACAATAACTGAAAAAATTAGACACCGCAAGGTACCCAAAACCAGTACTAACGAAGTAGAGAGAAAAATCCTACTGTAAGATATCCTAAGAATATTGGCTCCAAAAACTTGTACAATGCTGAAGAAGTTGTTAGCATAGTATATGTATGTTTTTTATTAGTAGACTAGTTGTTATTATCTATTCCATTATTCTCTCCTAGTTTGTAATCTCTCCGTTCATTGTGGAGAGTATTTTTCCTTCTCCTCTGGTATAAATAATGTATGTGCTTTCTGAATAATATAGATTGCGTGAGATATTTTATCTCTATTTCTTCTCCTCAATTAGCTCCTCATAATCTGGTAATAGAGAAAACCTGATCTATGACCTGTGTGTTTGAAGGTGCAAATAAATTTTCCTAGAGAGGGAGCAGTCATTCCACTAGCATATAAGTGACCATTTATAAACATTTTCTCTTTCTATGAGAATTCCCCAAAGCCTGCATGGAGTACAACAATCTACAACATGAGGGACATTGAATTCAATTCATGGAAATTGCTGAAGGAGGTTACGTGGCATGTTGGTTTCAGTGACTAGTTAGAAAGACCTTCACCCATGTACGTGGAAGAATATTATATTCTTATCAGACTAGAAGTGGTCATCTAGTGCCTTGCGTGGGAGAGAATTGTTGTTGCGTGAGATTTTGTAATTTTTTTCTCCTTGGACGTGGAGGTAGAAATACACCAAACCTGCATGGAAGTCCAATAATAGGCAAATGTGTGACAAACATCATCAGTTTTTTTTTTTTTTTTTTTTTTTTTGTCTTATCTACTACATCATACAACTAGAACTTGTGCAGGAATAATTTAAAAAAAGTATATAAATTTCTTTTATTTTTTAATATATTTTGTTGCGTGAATGATTTGCACACCTACATGGAGGAGGAAAACACTTGCATGGAGGAGGAATAAACAAGCATGAAAGAAGTTTGTTGAGCTTGTGTAGTAAAAATACTATTGCACATGTGGATAGATGGATTTTTGTGCAAAGCGCTGATGTGAGATCATTTTTCTACTGGAATAGCTCACAAGTGGATTTTTTATTTATTTTTTCTACCCATTTATTTTTTGATGATTGAGCTAAAGAATTGTTAGCACAGAAGCACATCACCCCTGAATGTCCTGATTCTTAGATGGGGCATTCGGTGTGATTGCACAACATTGGACCATCTCTCAAGCTGTGGGACTTGCAGAATTGAGATGGACCTCCAGAGAAGGCTGGTTCCTACTTCCTAATCTACCTGCCACAAGCTACTCCAGTGTAGGCCAAAACTAATCTAATCCATAATCTAACCATTCCAAGGAGATAGGGAGAAGAGAGAGAGAGAGAGAGAGGTGAGAGAGAGAGAGAGAGAGAGAGAGAGAGACTACACTAAGTGGTGATACACCAGAAAAGGAAGTGGCTGATCATAAAACCAAACTTCCTGAAGTGGATAGAGGTGAGCAGAGGAGAGGGTGGAACAGATGCACCACAGACTAGAGATGAAGTTCACATAGAACACCACTTCAAGACCCATTAAGCATAGCTCCTAGAACCTATAATAAACATCAGAGTATGCATAATATACCCTGCAACGATGAGATGTAAGAAGAGACAATAAAATGAGCCAAGGATGGACAAATACATCACGAAACATATTTTATTGCTCCAAAAGTCACATAGTACATCATCAGTGGGCAAGAGAAAAGAGAATTCCATTATAGAGCCATGAAAGGAGGCTTAGACTCTGCATTCTACCCTAAGGAAGAAAGAGAGAGGGGGCATAGGAGAGAAAAGAATGACCAACCCTTTGAATATTCCCCTCCTTTACAATATATAGAAGAATGTGAGAGAAAGAGAGAGGGAAAATCAAACTCTACTTCAACCACCCCTGCAACACATTGAATCCTGCCTCTGAAAGCCAACCACTGACCCTTAATGCCCCCTGAACAGTCCTGCTTTGATCTGCATCAACTTCCACCTACCACAATGAAGAGCTTTCACTGCAAGACCCATGACTCCATCACTGTCCCTTACTGGACAAGAAAGAGCCCCATTCTTCATCATGGTGGAAGGTGAGAGACTTGACAGCCCCTGAAATTAGCAGGCCTATTAAACAATTAATGGAGGTAGGTGAGAAGTCCGGCGTCGAGATATTTCCAAAAAGTCCTCTCCCGCCCAAATCCAAGTTTCCAGTCGAAAGATATGACTGTCTGAAGATCAGGGTCACGAGCGCACAATGTTTAAAAGAGTTTATTCGTACCAGGTCCACGTGGCAGCCTCATGCACATCTTGAAGATTTGGCTCCTTCCTTTCACTCTTGAAATCATGCCAGATTGACATGTGGAAGCTTCTATGGGCTTCCTTTGTGTTCCTTTTTATTTTTCCTGAGTCCCTCTTGTTGGTGGAGACACTCTATCTGACCCAGGATGCATGGAGACTTCGCACTTATTTGGAAACTTCCCCCAGATTTTTATTTTGAAGTTGCATGGATGAGACACGTGGAGGCCTCCATAGGCTTTTGGACTTTTCAACGGCCGACCCTTACCTCTTTCAGACTTTGGGACACGTGGTGGTTGGCGCTCGTTTAGGGAACTACCTTTTGGGCCGCACTTTGAAATTGTGCTGATGATACATGAAAGTTGTCACATGTTTTGGGAATGCCTTTGGATTCACCTCTTGAAAGTCTGCTGAAGAGACACATGGATTCTTCCATTGGCTTGTTCCTTTCTTTATATTTCTACTACGTTCCTTTTGCTTTGCGGGGCTATAAATCTGACCCTGGACACGTTGGAGCCTCTGCGCACATTTGGAAACCACGCTCTCTAGACTGCCTTGGTTTGCACCAATGGGTTGACATGTGGTTCCTTCCACTGATATTTTGTATACTTAGTCATTTCGAACGGCTGGCTATGTCCCTTTCGTCGATTCCTGGGACACTTGGAGGACTCGCACTCATTTGGAAACTCACTCCATTTTGGGTCTCACCTTTGAAGTTGTGCTGGTCGAGACACATGGCGAGGCCACTGCAGGGTCTCTATGGACTTAGTCATTTTTGGCCTACTATCACCTTTTTTAAATCTATTGACCCTTGACGAGCGTGCACTTGTTGGGAGCTCATTTGGAGTCTCTGCATCTTTAGACCGGTTGCTCTAAAGTTACGACTGAGTTGACGTGTGGCACTTTCTGCTGGCTCGCCTCATTTTGACTTTTCAACTGCTGACTTAGTCTCTTTTTTGGATATGGGACACGTGGAAGCCTAGTGCATGTTTGGGGTCTCCATTTTCGATTCAATTCTTGGAGTTGTGCTGATGAGGCACGTGGCACCCTCCGCGGGTCTATGACTTTTCAACGGCCGATGAGACCCCGTGGGTTCGTATGCCCGCACTTGAAACTGCATCATTTGCGAAAAGTGAAAAAGTTTCAAAGTCCCCCATAGACCCATTGACCCACTTTTAGACTAGGGAAAAAATTCCTCCATGGCCCCAAAAACCTGTTTTTGGCAAAAAGTCATCCTCGGGCCCATCAGCCAACATTTTCCCATTTAAGCAAAAAAGACATCTCCAGGCCCGTCCAGTCCTATTTTTTCCACTTTTCAAAAAATCCTTATCCGGCCCGCGGGCCCACAACTATAATTGTGCTTTTTTCAAAAAGTGTAAAATTTTTCAAAATGTCTCCCGTACCACCACACTTGTCCAGCAATTTTCCATTTGGAAAAAATTCTTCCCCTGGGCCCGCCAACCCCGCTTTTGGCAAAAAATCCCTCTAAGGCCCGCCGACCCGTAACTTAAAAAATACGAAGAGTTAGAAGGACTTCTTTATATCTCTGGAAAGGGGAAGAAATTTCCTATCTGATGGAAATGATTTCAGGGGGTGTTAAGTGCTTAGAATATGCAAGAATCAAGATTGAAGCACAAAAGGGGGAAAATGGTGTCAGTTGTCCCAAAATAAGTGTGAGCTTATTTTGGTCAATAGGAATCCAAAAGAAAGACTTCAACGAACTGCACAGTTATTTCATGCCTGCTACATGGGGGATTAGAGCCAAGAATTAATCTTGATACCTGGATCGAAATATTTGCTAAATAATTTTTAAAAAGGCCATATATTACTTGATGAAGAATCCTTTACCATGGTAATGAATGGTATCTCAAAGCCACACCAAATGACAAGCGTGAATGACATGATCAAGACTATTGAAAGTCGCAACATCAACTCGCACACCAAAGAACACCATCCAAAATCTTCTAAGAGCTCTGGGTTCTACTTTTCACTGCTCAATGAGCTATGAAACACCAATAACCTTGTCTTCAATGAACTGGTTCACAAAGGACTCTTGGATTATTTCCTTTTCGATGTCAGCTACCAAGAAAAGTGAGTTTGGGAAGAATTAGAATCTAGGTACGAAACCGATTATGAAGACAAATATGAACGCCCCATAAAGTGTTTTCATCTCTTAGCACATATGTATCATGAGCATATACTATCTAGTACTTATCATCAGTGAGTAACATTGTAATATTTCTTGGAATCAATAAATTAATTAATTAAAAAAAAAAATTACAATGTCTGCACCAAAACTTCTACTCTTAGATGCTCAGTTACTTAAAGGGCCAAATTTTGCAGCCTGGAAAACAAAAATGAGGACAATCCTTCAGTTTGAAGGATTATGGGGCATTGTCACAGGGTCTGTGACCATTCCCACAACCCCTGATGAATTAATGAAGTATGAGATGGCTAGTTCCAAAGCCTTTATGTTGAGAATGCTCAGTATTAGTGATGATGTGCAAATGCATGTTCAGAATGAGGAGAAACCAAAGGAGGCCTAGGACAAGTTGGAAACCATTTATGAAGCCAAAAATTAGACTAAGATCCTCCATCATCATTCAAAGTTGCACACCCTCTCTATGGCATCAGATGAGAAAGTTGAGGAGTTCTTACGTCATGTGGCTGAGCTGCGATTGGAGTTATTAGCACTCAGTGAAATGGTGGATGACAAACTTCTCATGCCGATCACCTTGAGAGCACTCCCTTCTCAATTCCGAGTGTTCGTTATGACACTGAATGTATCTAAACAAATAGTGGCATTCGAAGAACTCGTGAATTTGTTGCAGCAAGAAGAGGCCATCAATTCATCCCAAGAGGAGACTTAGGATAAATCCCTGTTCTTAAAGCCATACCGTGGCCAAAAGAATCATAAGGGTCCCCCAGAGAAGCCAACTCAAGTGCAACCAAATCAACAACAGAAAGATCAAAATTCAAAGAGGTGGTGTCACATTTGTAGAACCAACACTCACGACACTGATCACTGCTAGTACAATGGCTTGAAACAGGGGTCTTCGAGTCAAACAAGCACATCTGGGTGTGAATATTTTCAAAAATTCCAAATGACATCCTCACCGAAGAAAGTAGAAGGGACATCTCGCAGCCCAACAAGATGATGAATCTGATGAGGAGACATCAGAAGGAGCCCATTGTGGTAAGAACCTTGTACTAGTCTCTCAAACTTCTCAGCCCATGAAGAAAGTATGGTTGATAGACTCTGGTGTAAGTAAGCATATGTCAGGTGACAAGAAACTATTTGATTCACTGAATGAACAACCCACTGGAGATCGGTTTCAGATAGCAGATGACAAAGAGTACATTGCAGAAGGAATAGGAAATGTCACCATTCCTCTGGGACCACAAAAATGTACACTTACAAAGGTACTATATGTTCCTGGCTTGACTAGCAACCTCTTGTCAGTGACTTGGCTCTTGAATCACCACTTAAAGGTAGAATTTCTTGTCCAAAATGGCATTAAATCATGCTTGATCTCCAGACAAGGTATGGTTATTGCTAGAGCATTTCTAAAAGATAAGTTATTTGCTTTAGATATTGTTTCATCTTCTACAATAGCTTTATCTACCTCAACAGTAGAATCTACTAGCCCTCTGGAATTTTAGATATGGTCACTTGTCGGTTAGTTCATTGCATCAGATGAGTTCAAAAGAAATGGTCCATGGACTACCCAAATTGTCCAGTTCCTTACCTATTTTCCCTGGATTGTCTTGTAGGAAAACAACACAGGGATCCATTTAAGGTGAGCACCTTCCATGCCAAGAAGCATCTGGAGGTAGTTCATACCGACTTGAATGAACCATTTCCTGCTTCATTTTCAGGATACAAGTACTTCCAACTATTCATGGATGACCACTCTCGCAAGATGTGGGTGTTTTTCCTAAAGAAGAAAAGTGAGGCTCTTCAACATTTCCAGAATTTCTATCATCGTGTTGTGAAAGAGACCGGACAACCACTTCTTCTACTTTCTCAGATTGAGGGGGGAATTCACATCAAAGTTTTTCTTGGCCTTCCTGAACCAACAAGGCGTTAAGCAGAACCTGACTGCTCCCTACACACCCCAGAAAAATGGCATTGTTGAGCGTCATCGCAATTACACAGTGATGGAGATGGCTCGCTGCATGCTAACAACAACAAAGCTAGAGGAACGCTATTGGGTTGAAGCAATACATACATTGTATATCTTCTCAACAGGGCACCAACAAATATTCTACAAAATAAAATGCCAGAAGAGGTATGGAGTGGTAGAAATCCATCAATTTCTCATTTACGAGTATTTGGTTGCACAACATACATGCATGTCCCAGCTTAGAAGAGAAAGAAGGTTGAGCCAAAGATGCTCCCATGCATCCTACTTGGCTATAGCACTACCTCAAAGGCATACCATCTCATGGATCCTGAGACAAAGAAAATATATGAGAGTCAGGACATGGTTTGTGATGAGTCATCCTTTGACTCAATAGTGACAACAAAAGAACCATTACCAACCACCTCTCACCGACTAGTCTCTGAATCAGATGATCAGCCAGAGGAGACTACTCAGAGAAAAGATGTGCTGCCAGGAGAGCTATTTGTTGACCTTGGAGAACTGGAGAATGTGACTCCACATCAATCCACATGGAAACGACATAGTTCTTCTCAAAATCATCCAAGTTCTCGTCTGAAGTGGGTACAAAGCACCATCAAGGACTCACATTTGCAACAACTCCCAGATACATCATCCGGAGTCAAAACAAGGAGTCAAACAAGAAATGAGGTAAAATTTGCACTCATGAGTTCACTGATTAATAGCTCCGAGCCTGATAATGTTCGTGAAGCACTCACTCAACCTCAGTGGAAGGAAGCCATGGATATAGAAATTGACTCACTCAAGAAAAATCAGACATGGGAACTTGTCAATCTGCCTACAGGAAAGAAACCCATAGGCTGCAAATGGGTTTTCAAGACAAAATATAAGGTAGATGGATCCATCAACAAACATAAAGAATGACTTGTAGCAAAAGGATATGCTCAGAAAGAGGGCATCGAACTATGAAGAAACCTTTGCACCCACTGTGAAGATCAAGACCATCAGAGTAGTTTGTGCACTTGCAACACAGAAAGGATGGAGACTTCAATAGATGGACGTCAAGAGTGCTTTCCTAAATGGTGATCTGAAAGAAGAAGTGTACATGACCCAACCTGAAGGATTTGTTGATGAAGAGCATCCTAAGAAGGTATGTCGTCTCATCAAATCACTGTATGGACTGAAACAAGCTCCAAGGGCATGGTATATCAAGATCAATGATCACCTTTTACAGCATGGGTTCACTCGTAGCCCCTCAGATTCCAATTTGTATATAAAGAAGGTAGGAAAAGAAATTTTCATTCTTGTTGTGTATGTAGATGATCTTGTGATCACTGGCAGTTCAGAAGATCAGGTTGATATTGTGAAGAATGATCTCAAAAGAACCTTCGACATGACAGATTTGGGGCTACTACATTACTGTCTTGGCTTGGAGATATGGCAAAAGGAGCATCACATTTTTGTCTCCCAGATAAAGTACGCCAAGACACTCCTGGAAAAGTATAGAATGTCCAACTGTAAACCTATATCCACTCCCATGGAAAAAGGCTTGCAACTTTCAAGATTCCAGGACTCACCTCAAGTAGATGCTACTCTCTACAGGAAATTTGTTGGAGGGCTCATCTATTTGACATATACCAGACCAGATCTATGCTATGTTGTCAGCTATCTTTCCAGGTTCATGCAGGAGCCAAAGAAATGTCACTGGACTGCAACAAAGCATGTTTTGAGATATGTCTGAGGAACAACTGATTATGGTCTTGAATATAAGAAGAATGATCAATTCTTCTTACAGGGATACATCGACTCAGACCATGCTGGATCTATTGATGATAGGAAGTCAACCACAAGATACATATTTCATCTTGGATCTAGACCTATCTCGTGGATAAGCAAGAATAAGAATGTTGTTTCTATCTCATCCACAGAGGTAGAATATCACACCACACGAGGAGCTGTGTGTGAAGTGATATGGTTACATCACATTTTGGATGACCTGGGAATTCCTGAAAAATAGTCACCTATTCTCTATTGTGACAATCAAAGTGTGTTGAAGCTCGTGTAGAATCCAGTTTTTCATGAACGAACAAAGCATATTGAGATTGATTGTCATTTCATTCGAGAGCACGTCTTGAACCATCACATTCAGCTCCAGTACTGTCCTACAGAAGCACAAGTTGCCAACATTCTCACAAAATCTCTTGGAAAAGTGAAATTTGAACTTTTCAGGGGTCACATTTGCAAGAATAATGTAATAAGGGGGGAATGTTAGCATAGTCTACGTATGTTTTTTATTATTAGACTATTTGTTATTATCTATTCCATTATTCTCTCCTCATTTTGTAATCTCTCCTTCATTTCCTCCTCCAGTGGGGAATATTGTTATTCTATTTCTCCTATATAATGTACGTGCTTTCTGAATAATATACATGTTGAAGAGATATTCTATCTCTATTTCTTCTCCTTTTACTTCCTCACAAATAAGGCTCCAATGTTTAGAAGTGCTCAAGATGATTAAACTTATCAAGAGCAAACTGAAAGTTGTGTCAACTAAATAGTACCATTTTCAACCAGAATTTAATAGTGTTTTCAAAAATGCTAAAAAAAACACCAAACATAGTTATGATTTTCACCTACTTGAAATGCAGGTTTTCACATGGTTTCCAAGAATGAACCTATGAGTAAGGCTTGCACCTAGTTCCAAATTAGGAGTGCCATATGTTTGAAAAGCCTGGTGGTTCTTAAGAGCATGCAAATTTCAATGTATGTCCTAATGTTTAGGTAAGCTGCATAAGAATAGTATTGTCAATGAACTATGAAAACCCATAAATATAGAAGCATTGGACACATTGTTCAAAAAATTCAGTACACATATTCTACAAAAAAACCAGATGCTTGTTACTTAGATCCAAAACAAATATTGAATGGAAAAGGATGTTGTAGTAAGAGTCAACAATCACAAATTTGAGAAAGGATTTGGTATGAAATTATAAATTTTGTTATGATATTTCAAGGATCAGGACACTGAGTTCACCCTAAATACTCATGGAAGTTGAACCAATAGTCCACATTTGCATATAAATTACCACCAACTGTTAGACCGTATTTTGTATACAACTCCTAAATGCACAATGTCATGCTATGAAAATTATTTCAAGGAAATGCATTGTAAACGTCAAAAATGTTACACTTATATAAGCATGTCAATAAACTTTTGTAGATGGTGATTTATGTAAAATGGGATATTAAAGTAAATTTGTCATCATGGTATCTGCCATCGAAGAGATACACTTGCAAAAGTTAAAATTATGAAGCTATAGATAGGTGGATCTATATCTAGTGGATAAAATCTAATCCAAAGATAGAAATATCCAAAGGGTATTTCCAGAATTACATTTTCTAGGTATATTCTTATATCCAATTTTTGATCCAAAGAATGACTATGACGTGTACAAGAAAATCATCTGATTTATGGGCATCCAAAACTAATATAATATGAGATTGGTATGAGAATCCATCTTGAAACCCATAAGTGTGACTGTATCATTCTAGGTCTTAAAAGAATGCATCCTTATTCAAGTCTAATCATACATACATTTGACTCCAAAAGCTCTTTTTCCATATTGGCAAATAAGGAAGAAAAAAATATCAAGATTTATCCAATGAAAATTAGATAAAATGTGTGTGGAATATTATATGATATGTTTAAAAATATATTTTCATCACTTTATATTAGGAGTAAAAACATATTCCTGTAGAGAATTATTTATAGAAGTTGTAGAAGAAATGTGCAAAGGAAATAATTGATTAAAAATAGTCCATATTTACTGATCTCAAAACATGTCAATAAGGCAAGTTGATATATAATGCCTTTTGAGCACCTTCTAGGAACACCTTAAATGGTAAACTCTAGAAGGTTTGCATGAAACATGCAAACTTCACAAGAAGATATTTAGGATTCCAAATAAATGAAAATATTAAGGAATTTAAATGATGCAAATGATAAACTTATCAGATGGAATGTCTAGGATGCATCTATAAAGATAATGAATGGGGAAGATTAATAAGATATGTTCCAAATACAATATGATCTAAGAATGATAATAAACAGCTACATTGTAGCTTTGTCCAAAAGCTTTGAAGAGCTAAAAGCAATATATGGAAATCCATCATACATCCATAATGCTCAAACAGTGGTACAAATTATGACATTGAATTACTCAATAATAAATATGTACATATAGGAGGAGGGAAGTGTAACTACTACCTAAATCAATGCTGAAGAACTCCCACTAACTGATACTGTTTAGTTAACTACATACAAGTTGACATCACAAATACTAACTCAACACAACTAGTAAGCTAACTCCACACAACTAGTACAAAGGATCAATTTGTGAAAACAAGTGTATGGCTAACACAATAAATAATGATCCTAATAAACTAATGAAAAGGATAAATAATATTTGTACATTTACAATTCTCCTTTGTATATAGTAAATCAGTAGAATTTTATGTCGTTTCATTAATTCCAAGAAAGATAAAACTCATTATAATAACTAAAATTTATAAAGAGGTTTCTTATCCAATTATCTTCCATCTAGCATTTGTAAATTATGTAAAGGCTTAGGTTTTTGGGGATCATAACCAAGTTGACCCATGATTTCTAATTTTGTATAGGCTAATAATCAAATTTATTCATTTAGTTCTAGAAGGGAAGTAATAAAGAATTATTTCACTAAATTTACTATTTTTCACAATAATTTTATTTCATAGCAAATATTAAGCTACCTTAGAGTAAAGTTACTATCTTTAACTAAATGTGCATGAATTTACTTATTAAATTGACGAAAGCTAAACATCTTAATTAGAAATCTAAATGCTCAAATGATTCAACATTTTTGATTGTATTTTAAAGAAGGGCTCCATAAGTTTTTAGCCTAAGGATTTCAAATTATTTAGTTTGATAGAATTGTAATAAAGGTTATTAACCATAATCGATGCTCACTGCAAGCTTACAAGAGTTTTGGGCCAAGCAAGTGACATGATCCCTGATTCATGTCTTCACGTGATAAAGTTTAAGCATCTAAAAGCTTCACCATGGATGAGCTGACATTTCAGCTCAAGGTTTTTGTGATCTTTTAAAGATCATTCATAAGTTTAAACTTGTATCAATGTAAGCATAATTATGTTTACAAATTATCTTTTCAAAATAGAATTCACTATAATAAGAGATGGAGCTTCCAAACAAAAAATTACACCTCCATAAGATATTAGTAACCAAGCAATCGAGACGATAAGGGGGACACCACATTTCCTCACCAAGTGAACATCAAAATATCAAGTGGGTAGTCAAATGATTCACCCAAAACATAGCCTCTAAGGCCAAGATAGATATCGTTGGATGAAAGTACTATGACAAAATATACAAATCCAAGGTTGGAAACTTATGACATTCAAAACCAATTTCGAATTGACATAGTTTAAGAACAACCAAGAGTAATTTATATCATATCCGCAAGTTAATTTGATACTAATGGATCATAAAGTGGAATACACCGAATTAATATTTTAACACCAAGGGCCACCATTTAAACTATGGGTCCTTAATATCAAACAAGATTACTTATTTAAAATTAATCAACAGGAACTTAAGAATAACCATATACCCAAGATGATTACATTCCAATAATGATTAAATTAATAATGTAAGAAATTGAGTATGGAATCAATTTAAACCTAAAATTATCCAAGAGTTAATCCATCCCTAACAATTTAGGAATTCAATACTAAGTTGCAAATGTAAGGAAATAATCACCATTCAAATTGTCTTTAAATGTAAAAATATGCATTATCAGAGATATTCTAACCTAGGAAATTGAGTAATGATTATTAATGAAAGGTCCTATATTGGTCAAAGTTAATCAATCCAAAATTAATAGTTGTTAAATATTATCTGAACAACCTATAATACTAATTAATGGGAGTTTCTAGGGTGTAAAAATTAAATACTCAATAGGAGTGTTGTTGAATAAAATAAAAAATAGAACCAAATTGTCATATAAATATGAACAATTAACATTCTTATATACATTTAGCCAAGTGACCATTAATAGTTGTTAAAATGATCTACAATATCTAACATTGGTAAAATCAAGAAGGATATCAACAATCAAAAGGAATGGTAGGTAGCTGTCAGTTTGATCAATCCTTGAAAATATCGCAATAAGATAAAACATTAATAAGAAGAGCCTCATTTCTTCTCAATCAAATCATTAAAATAAATTATTGCTTCACAAATGTAAAACACATGACATATCCATATCACAATCACTTCGCAGCCCTTCATGGGCTGCCTATAGGGGTACTCTATATCACGCTCAAATATAAGAATATACATACAAACCTGGATCTAATATGACATCAAGTCATGATATCTACTATCCCATATGGGAGTTAATTACCTCAAATCTGTATTGTATTAGATCTACATTGAGCCCCGACACAACCTGTCCGGCTAGCTAGTTCCAGTTCAATAGGTGGGAAAGTTCCAGGAGCCATAAATTTTTCATGTAGCTGTAATTGACTCCAAAAAAGGATTCATAAACATGTGTAGATTCTTCTACCCCATCATGAAGAAATTCTCTCTTAAGAAACATATGTGGCCCCTGAAAACCTCCCAAAAAGGCCCAAAAAGGAAATTTTCACAGTGTTTGTTAGTCCCCTAGAATATTGACTAAGTATAGAAGGCGCGTAGGCATGCAAGGGCCATAGTTAAAGAAAGGCACAAAGGCAAAAAGGCGCAAGGTGTTTAAGAAGTGGGTTTAAGGAAACCCGTGGCACGCATGACACGCGTGGACATAACCAAGGGTTCAGGGATTAGAAAAATTGGATGTTTGGGGCATAACACATGAAAAGAATGACCCGACTACGGCGTGGATAAGATGCTAGCTTGGCGACAGGTTGGCCCAAGAAGGAGCATGCCTGTGGTAGAATCTTCTAGAAGCACATCATGGGATAAAGTGGGAAGCTCAGGCCTAGAAGAGCATGCTTGCATGGAAGACCACATTCAGACACTTGGCATCAGATCTGAGGGCTATGGAAGATGAGTTGGCAGCCCAATGAGGCTATAAATACAAGTGCCTACATAGTAAATAGGAGAGACTTAGAGTGTGGGCGGAGCTCTACATAAATACTGCAAGAACTCTGTTAGTGAGTAATTGGACTTGGGGAAGGATGTATTTGGCAAGGGGATTATAATTTTTCTTTTTGGTAGCATAGTTACATTAGTCCAGTTGTAATGAATGACTGTGGTCTGCTTCTCTGTGACCCTCTGTAATGGCTCCATGGATGTAATGAGGTTGCCTGTTATATATATGAATATCAATGATTCTGATGCATACATCTCTTTCATAAGTTCTCTTTCATTTTATGCTAAGTATGGATGTTTGTATATTTCTTTCTGTCATGGTACATGTTATAGATTCTTTTAAGTACTCTATCTGAAATGACTGCAAGGATCTAGAGGCCATTCTGAGCTCTATGGTTCTTGTATGTCCTAAATCCATTTGAAAGTATTTTAAACACAAATCATAGATGATGTTTCCCACTAAACTCACATAAAAGAGAGACTTGGCACCCGCGCATGCCTCGGGTGAGCGCCCAACTTTCACTGGGTGATAGGTCGGCATGCATGGGGTTCCTTTCTTTTGTGATAGGGGTAAAAATGACTACATCTTGGTTCCATTGCTAGGACCTCTTTTCAAAGTTGTAGTGGGAAATAACATGCATCATGATCTGTGTAGTAAGTAATGACAGAGTGGTTAACTTTGGAAAGTGTTGAATCATGGTTTAAGAGCACAGAGGATGAATTTTCTCAGAGATTCAGCACTAGACCTGAGTTTGATGCACGTAGATGGGTAGAAGAGAACCTCTACCATGATCTGTATGAGACTTTTTTCTGTTGCTTCCCAGTGGAACTGTATGAATGGCTCACATCCTATGCATCTAGATCAAGTTGGCATTATGGATCACATGTGTGGACCCAAGAAGAATACCAGAGGCTGCAGGATGTAGATCTGACGTGGACCCATGTTGTGGATCATTGGTGGAAAGGAGTATTGGCTAGCTACACTCTGGAGTATGCCATTTCCACATATTCTTGTCTGGAGGTTGCTGAGTTTGAGTTTATGTGGGAGTCTAGAGGATCATTTCGACGAGTTTTCCCTCTGGCTATGAAGATCTTGATGGTTACCATGAGTTTAGAGGCATTTCCAATGGCTGGCTAAACTATTCTGAGCACTGGGTGAGGAAGCTAGGGTGGAGGAAGGTGACAGATGTTGCGACAGAGAAAGATAGGGAGGAAAGATGACTCAAGTATGGTGAAGCGCGTGAAAGGGAGATTGCTAGACAACGCGAGGTTGCAGGTGTGATGGATGTATGGCAGTAAACGTTGCAGAGGACATGGAACCTGAGCAGTCTGTGCGACCCCATCTTGGCAAGAGCATAAGAGAGACCCCTTCAGCTTCTGATGAGATTTCGTTGCATGAAAAGGGAAGAACTATTAGCACGCATTTGAGCCCACCTAGTGACCGAACCCTGGCGCTTAGTTTTCTATATCAGAGGGAAAATATTTCTGGTCCAGTTGGTTACATTGGAAGTGATTGGTCTACACCCAAGAGGTATAATTTCTCATTTGGGCCTTCTATGGCTGCAAACACCAACCCAATGTTAGGAATTTTTGGGAAAGGTATAGACACACAAGCTTTTGGTCTCGCATCTGGGAGTGGTATGGGGTATACTATTGGCAGTGGGGCATTGTCGCAGACCATAGGCACGCAGCTCAGTGGAACTGTGGGGACCCTTGGCATGACCACTTTAGGACCTGGTGGGTCTGGTGGTTCAGGAGGAATAGGAGTTGGTGCGTCTGGTAGACCTAGTGGTTCAGGACCTGGTGGATCTAGTGGTTCAGAACCTGGTACACTTGGTGGATCTGGTGGTTCAATACCTAGTGGACCTGGTGGATCAGGCGGCGGAGGAAAAATAGGTGGAAACCAAGGATCTGGCTCAAGAGGATTTGAGCCCCAACCACCCCCAGGTTTTCTTTGAAATGTCTCTACATTTTCCTGATTACAGAGGTATTGAGGATGCTGTAGAACATGTTCACAAGTGTGAACTACTATGGTGCGCAAAAGGGTATCACAACCCCAGAAAAGAAGGCTAGTCAGTTTGCAACCATGTTACAAGGGCGCGCGCATAGCTGGTATAGGAAGTATGACCCTCATCAGATAGTAGTGGACTATACTGCTTTAAAGAATGCATTCTTGGCAGAATTCCACATTCCTGAGTTTGAGCAGAAGAGCATCAACGCTTTGAAGGAGATTCAACAAGGAATGGCAGAGAGTGTATGGGAGTATGATGCGTGCTTTAAAACTCTCTTGTCTAAATTATCATATGATATTCACCCTTCACAGCATGCTCAGTGGTTTGTTGGAGGATTGATCACCCCTTTTAGAAGGGCCTTATCTCATAAAACTTTTACAGACCCGCGCAAGGCATTGGAAGCTGCTCTGCATGCCGAGGCTATTGGTAGTGTTGATACTGGCATTAGCCCATTCCTGGAGGCTTAGATTGCTGCTATGGCCAAGCAGTTGGAAAAGTTGTCTGCAAACTCAGCCCATGAGACTCGCAGTGGTTTGTGGTGCACAAATTGTGAAGTAGAGGGGCACGTTAAGGATAATTTCACCCCGAGGATAGTACATGCCATGGTGGTAGATTGTGAAATTTGTCATGGGGACCATGATGTGAGTAGATTCCCCCTGCTACAACGCGCTATCCAGAAGAATGTATCTTGTTACTATAAGATTTTCACCTCTACAACCCATGATACTAAGGACTGTAGACTCATTGATCAGATCCATGAGGCCATTGATCATGGGGTGCACCAGACCAGTGTTACTAGTAGTTCCAAGGGTGATGATCACAATTATGAGGAGCGCGTAGATGGAGGCGCATGGAAGAGGTTTTTGAGGAGGATTCCATGGTCATGGTAACTGCGGAGGAGGAAGGACTGAGTTCCCGTGTGGAACCTGTTTCAATTGTGGATCTACAGATCATTACAAACGAGAATGCCCAGACCTGTTGTAGTGCTCATGGTGCAGAAAGAAGCATAAGTATGAGGAGTGCCCAGAATTGTTTGAGCACATGAATCAGCAGCACCGGAAAGACAAGGGTGCTGCAATGGTCAGTATTAAGAAGGCAGACACCCAGTGGATGCCTCGGGTAACACGGGATGCAGGTTTGGATCCTGTCTTGGTAACAACAAGGGAAGAAGCCGTGCGTGTGAAAGAGATACCAAGGCAGAAGAACCTGGTTTCAAGGGAGGAAATAGTTCATGGAAAGTACCCAGACCCTGCGCATCAAAAGGAGGTGTATCAAGACACTATGGATGTCATTCAGAGTTTACAAGGGGAAATCTAGTGTCTAAAGGAGCAATCCAGGAGGGAGGAACAAGGAAGGAGAGTTGAGGCACCAAAGGATGACCTGGATGAGGTCAAGGAGGTGTGTAAAATGCTAAGGCAAGAGAATATCATTCCCTTGCTAGGATCATGGTTGAGAGAGAAGGTACCATATGCTGGAGGAGAGCATGAGAGGTAGGTCTTGCACGCAAACCTTCCCCCTCATAGCCTTGACTATGACAAGGAGATCACATTGAATGCAGTTGTAGATGGATGGCTCCTTAGTAACATCCTCATTGACACTGGCGCAGAGGTTAATGTTCTAACTTTGGATGCATGGCATCAGATGGGAAGACCTGCATTACAACCATCTTCGAATGTGTTGTATATGGAAAATAAGACTAAGGTGATGCCCATCAGTGTTTTAAAGGATGCAACTATTACTATCCAAGGAGCTAAGTTTACTAGGGACTTCGAAGTCTTGGCGCTCATCGAGGAAGACAATTTCCCAGTGCTACTTGGGTGCCCATGGTGTTATAAGAACAATGCAGAGCTTCAGTTCAACAAAGGGTACATCAGATTTGAAAAGAAGGAGGAGCGGGTCATTATACCCCTAGATTATGGGAAGTTACACCCTATATTGAACCTTTGGGGGAAGAAGTTCTGGATAGGATATATGTGTGGTCAATCAGGGACCCAAAGATAATACATCCTACCGACAGAGTTATCCAGTTTGAGGATGCTCAGTCAGTAAGTGATACCACCAGTCTAGCATGTGACAATTGGGTGCAGGGAACTTATGAATTGATGGGATGGTAGTTGAGAGGGTCGGTGACCAAGGTAACAAAGGTGCGCACAGTTCGGTGCCTAGGAGGAAAAGAGCTGCCCAAGTATTCAGGAGGAGCCTTCCCTGAGATCTTTCTGCAGGAGATGGAAGCTCAGTGGAAGGATGAGAAGGAACAGAGAGGGATGCTAAGTTATGTCCTACTCGACATAGTGGCATGGTGGTGGGCTACACATAAGGAGAGCCTTTTGGAATGGCGCGAAGTAAGAATTGTTCTCTCTGTCAGATTCTCTAGGAGCAACGTGCCCACCACCATCAAGGACTACCATGGGAAGGAGCCCACCTCTTTCCATATCCAGGAGTGTGAACGGGTCTAGAGAGAAGGCATGGAAGCTTTGCCACCATCCCTCTAGGTGCACAAGTTGTATTCTACACTACAGGGTTGTGCATGTGCATGGTACATTCATTCAGAGACACGCCGCTAGACAGGGAATTGGCAAGAGCTCGTGGCTGACCTTATTCAAACCTTTGAGTATCGGAGTACCAAGCCATCAGTTGATAAGGCCTTGTAGGGTATCAAGTGCCTTACCATGGGGGATAGTGCCATGGTGGAAGATAGGCTATTGGAGTTACTAGGTGGAACAAGTTTGGAGGCACGCTTTGAAGAAGAAGTAGAGGAAACATAAGAGTTACAGCTTGAGCGCACGTGTTTGGAAAAGGAGAAAGGAAAGTTGGTGTATGTGATTGATGGAGAGGAATTAGAAAGCTTGGATGTTAGCCATTCTGTAGGGACGCGCGAGGTAGTGGACAGTGCTGATACTCGCGCACGTGCCTACCATGAGCCCTTAAAGACAAAGAAGGTTAACATCAGTTCAGGAGAAGAACCTAAGGAAGCTATTATTGGAGATTACTGGTCGGAGAAGGAAGTCTCTAAGATCATTGATCTATTGCACAAATTTGAGGATTTATTCCCATGCGGGTACCATGAGCTCAAAGGCATTCACCATTCCTTGGGGGAGATGAAGATAAAGCTGAAGGATGGTGCATGCCTGGTCAGGAAGAGGCCCTACCAGATGAATCCCAATTTACGCGTAAAGGTTAAGGAGGAGATAGACAAAATGATAGCTTCTGGGATCATTGAAGCAGTGGAGGAATTAGAATGGATAAGTCTGATGGTAATCAACATCAAGAAGGATGGGTGGATTAGGATCTGCATGGATTATAGGGAGTTGAACATAGTTTGTGTCATTGATCCCTTTCCGACCCCCTTCACTGAAGAAATTTTGGAAGGAGTTCGCTGGGCGCGAAATCTATTCCTTTACGGATGGATTTTCGGGGTACCACCAAGTCTGGATTGCAAAGGAGGACCAGGAGAAGACAACTTTCACCACTGAGTGGGGAAGTTTTGCATACACGGTCATGCCCTTTGGGTTGAAGAATGCACCTGCTTTTTTTTCGGGCATAGTGGTGCAAGCATTCCAGGACTTCATCCATAAGTTTCTTCAGGTCTATTTGGATGATTGGATAGTGTATGGTCTAGTTAAAGACCATTGTGACAATTTAAGGTTAATGTTTGAGAGGTGTAGGCAGTTGAGGATATCCCTCAACATTAAGAAGTGTGTGTTTGCTACACCCTTTGGGACTTTATTGGGGCATATCATATGTAAGGAGGGCTTGCTGGTAGATCCCGCTAAAGTTGCAGTTATTGTGGGGTTAGGGGAGCCTACTAGCCAGAGCACAGTGCATGGATTCCTTGGGCATACGGGTTATTACAGGAAATTCATCAAGGGGTATGCCAAGATCGCCATGCCTTTAGAGGAGCTGCTCAGACATAAAAGTGCCTTCCATTGGGGAGAGGCGCAGCAGAGGGCATTTGATACATTAAAGGATAGGCTTGTCACCGTGCCTATATTACATTTTCCCTCTTGGGACAAGCCCTTTCATGTCCATGTAGATGCCTCAGGGACCACTATTGGAGCAGTGCTTGCATAGCCAGGTGAAGGAATTGTTGATCATCCTCTATGTTTTGCAAGCAGGAAGCTGACACCAGCAGAGCAGAACTACACCACAACTGAGCGTGAGGCATTGTCAATGATCTACGCACTTTTCAAGTTTAGACAGTATCTGCTGGCAACACCCTTTGTATTTTACACTGACCACATGGCATTAAAGTATTTGGTGAACAAGCCCATTCTGCAAGGGTGCATATGTCGGTGGGTGTTGTTGTTTCAAGAGTTTGAGTTCACCATTGTAGTGAAGCCTAGGAAAATCAATTGTGGACCTGATCATCTGTCAAGAATTGATTCAGGGGAGGACGTGTAGAGTATTGAGGAGACAATGCCAGATGCCCAACTGTCTAGGTTGCGGTGTGCTCCCTCGGATTTGGAAGAGATTGCAATATTTTTAAAGGAAGGTGTGGCACTAGAAGGAATGAAGGCATTAGAGAAAAAGCAGTTAGCCATACGTGCCGCTCCCTACATGTTAATTATTAGAGACTTATACAAGTTGGGACGTGATGAAGTTTTACACAGGTGTGTATTAGAGCATGAGCACCTCGCCATCATGGAGGAAGCACATGGAGGAAGTGTGGGTGGGCATTATGCAGGTGATGCCACCACACGTAAGATATTAATGGTAGGTTTGTGGTGGGAAACCCTGTACAAGGATTGTAAAGACTATTGTAAAGTGTGTGACCATTGTCAACGCATTGGCAAGCCAAGAAAGAGAGATGAAATGCCTTTGCCCTATACCTAGCGTAGAACCTTTTGAGAAGTGGGAAATAGAATTTGTAGGCCCTATTGCACCAGCGATGGGTAGGACTGGGTCACGCTATGTCATCACTTGCATGGATTATTTGACCAGGTGGGTAGAGGTAGCCCCAACTAAAGATTACACAGTAGCCACAATGGCAAGATTCTTGTGGGAGAACATTATCACAAGGTATGGATGTCCTTTGAGTTTAACCAGTGATAGGGGTACACATTTCTTGAATGATACCATGAGGATCCTATTAGCAGAGTTCATGGTGGCTCATCACAAGACTATGCCCTATCACCCACAAGCAAATGGAACTGCGGAAGCATTCAAGAAAATACTGAGTCATACCCTGACCAAAATTTTTGATGTCGGAAGACAAGATTGGGATGAAAAGTATCAGCAGTATTATGGGCTTACAGGAAAACTTATAAAAGGCTGAACAAAGCCACACCGTTTCAAGTTGGTGTTTGACATGGAAGTTGTTCTGCCGGTTGAATTCATGTTACCTTCTCTACAAATAGCGCGTGCAGGGAGGGTTGGATGATGAGCAAGCACTGGAAGAAAGAATTGAGGAGTTAATGAAACTAGATGAGAGAAGATCACTCGCCAGGTGGAGCTAAACAACAGAGAAAGCAAAGCAGAAAGCTTGGCATGATCGCCACATTAGAAACAAGAAGTTTGAGGTTGGGCAGATGGTTTTACTATATGATTCTAAGTTTCTGTGCCATCCTGGGAAGTTGAAAGTCCATTGGTTGGGTCCTTACACAATCTCGTACATCCTTGATTCGAGGCGCGTGCCAGTTACAAGCGTTGGATGGGACAAAGTTTCCTGGACACTTCAATGGGAGTAGGCTGAAGCCCTACTATAAATAAGTCTTCTTGGTGTTTGTAAATAAGGCAGTTTTTCCAGTTAGTTTAGAATTTTCCTTTATGCATTTATTTTCTTGTGTTTCCCTTTCATGTTGTTGTTTTGTTTTGTGCCTTGGGTGTCGATAACCTTATTGCTACTTTTTGAGAGCTTGTGAGTGTGTAGAGGACCGTGCATCATTTTAAGTGTGGGGTGGAGTAATGTGAAGGAGTGCATGGTTAAAGTGCCAAGGAAGTTTGTGTTAAAAATCCTAGTTGAATGGCCCAGTTGAAAGAGGTGTATGGAGAGAAAAGATGGAAAAAGGATGGTTGGTGCCAAGATAAAGCTACTTATAGATCCCACGTACAAAGGAGGAGAAAGCGCATTAAGCAACATGAGGTAGGTGAGAGCAAAAATCAGGACAGAAGAAGTGCCTTCGGTGCTGGTTTTGTACGTGTAAGAGTCTCCTGTCAGGTTGGATTGGTTACACGCCAGAAGGTTGGAGGATTTTCTACGTAGGTTGGGCGCGTGAGGGAAAGCGCTTAAGTCAGGATTTGTTTGAAAAAGCTACATTAAATGAAGAAAGTATGGTGGTAGGTGAAGTAGCACTTAATGCTCAAAAAGGGAAAAACTATAAATAAGGGGGTCGGGACACTTCATTTTTCACTTTGCGTATAAGGAGAACGAAGCACTTTTTGCACCTTTGCAAACTAGGGCTTCCAAAAAACTGATCCGTGTGAAGAAAATTTGAAAGGATTGAAGCATGAGTAGCTAGTTTGGATTTGTGAACCAGAAGGAAGGGATTTCACAGGCGTGGGAGGAAGTGTGAGAAGAAACCATCTTGTGAAGGGAGTATCCCAGTTAGGGTTTGAAGAACTAGGGCATGGGTGTGAGTAATTTTCTTCACAAGTTTGAGATCTAAGGTTGGAGAGAGCGGAAGGATAGAGTAATATAAGTGATTGAAGTGGGAAGAAGACCTAGAAAATGGCACCCAAGAAACCAGCTAGTACACCCAAGAAGGGAAAAGGAAAGGGAAAGGGCAAGCAACAAGAAATTGAAGCAAGCACAAATGAGGAATGGTATGCAGAAATGCAGTACCCAGATGGAGTGTTGTTGGGGAAGGAGTGGGAGTCCCATCTTAGGGATATGTCTGTAAATGATTATAATCATCAGACAAGCACAATTGAAAAGGAGTTGGTGCTGGAGTTAGTGCCCAACAAACAAGAGGATTCCAGAGGGTTTGCCCATATATAATGATGACGTAAAGGTCAAGTTGGAGAAGGCAAGGGTTACTACAACTCTTTGAGTTGCCCTACTTTGGGAAACCTGAGTGACTGTATCAGTGGCTGATGTCGCGCGTGCATGAGGACTATTTCCACTTCGCGGGGCGCAAGATGCACATAACTCCTCAGCTCATTTCACATTTCACAGGCCTCATCTGTGAAGGAGATGGGTTGGAAGATGACTTGACAGACAAGGAAGCAATTAAGGAAACTATCGCCACTTTTGCTTGCAAAAAGGGGTCAAGGTATTATGATGTCACAGACATCAAGGATCCAGTAATGAAGATGGCTACACACCTGGTGTCAAAGCTAAATGGCCAAGAGAGATGGACCCTGTCAATAATCCATGGTTGAACATTTGCAGAAATATTTCAGAGGGCACCATCTATAATCTGTCTTAATTCATCGCGGATGAAATTATCAACTGCGCGAAGGAAGGTGACATGATCCTTTTTGGAAATGTGCTGCTGACCATCGTGTTCTCAGAGATAGGGGTACCAGATGCATCAGATAAGTTCATATGGGAGTACCCTGCTGAAGACCCCTCACCCGCCAAAAGATTTGAGAAGTACGCTTGTGACACTATGAAAACAGTGCACAAGGCGTGCTTGGAAAAGTGGTACACGCACCTAAGGAACATGTTCAGGCAGAATGGAGAATTCCCAAACAACTACCAGTGGCCACTAGGGGAGAGGCAGAATTTGTTGTGTACTAGCATTACTACCTGGGAAGATTCAAGTTGATAGATGACTCATGGAGCCCATGGTGCAAGCTCCCCTTTGCCTTCACAGCTCAGTACTTCCAAGCGGGAGTAAATAGGTTCAAGGAGTCCAAAAATTTTAAGTTGGACCTTGGTAGTTTGGACCAAGACCACAGGGAATTGCACAAAGGGTTGGTCTACCCTGGCAAGCACACGTACATAGAGTGGTACATGTCACATGAAGTGCAAATGACAAGGCCCATGACTCTGCCCATTGTAGGACGATCCACGAAGCACATTTACATTCGCATAAGGCCCAAGTTGGAGAAGGGCACATACCTGGAAATGAGGTATCTATACCTCAGGATCCAACTGGGAGGAAGAGACCCATGCGCCCAAATGGGAGGAAAAGAAACCAGAAAGGAAATATCCAAATGTGGTGGACACACAGCTAATAGGTTCCCCTAGGGTAGGCACCAGACCCAATACATATGTGCACAAGAAAAAGGTCATAATCAGAGAAAATACTCCAGAGCCAGAAGAGCCATCAAATAAGGAGTCATCAGAAGAAGAAACAGAGTCACCTACACCGTAATCTCTGGTTAGGAAAAGTAGAGGGTAGAAGAGGAGACCACCTTGGAAGAAGCTGGAAGTAAAGGAAGTACATAGGAGAGAAGGATGGTAGTGAAGAAGAAGTAAGTGGGGAAGAGGACCCTTGGGAAAGATCAAGGGCCACCTATTTTTCAATATACATGATTCAGAGGAGGAAGGTGAAGAAGAAGAACAAGGGTTCCTTTTTGTGCGGCGCAAGGATAGCCAGGTAGGAGGAAGTGCCCAGGACATGGAAAAATATGAAGAGGCTAGCACTTAGAAGCAAGAGGATTCCAAGCTCCTCACACATGAAGCAAATAGACCAAGGTGGCAGAAGAAGAGGAGACAAGGGACATTGAGACCCTGGCAAGGACAAAGTGGAACGCATCATGAGCTAGTATTAAGCAAAGAGAAGTGAGAGTGATGTAAGAGGAATGCGACAGCACTAGAGGCCCAGTTTTAATTGTAAGTATACCCAAAGGTACGCACACATGAGGAATACGTGTAGAGGGGTGAGGCCAGAGATGGGTTATATTGATGACCCCAAGAAGGTGTTTCGTGCGCGGTTCCAGAGTACACTTCTGGCGGAGGAGCTTGTAGGCAGAAATATTTTGACAAGGAGGAATACCGGTGGAAAAGGAAATGATCTCTTGGGTAGGTTGAGAAGAAATCCCATTGATGAGCCTTAAGGGTTTCAGGTCAAAAACGGGTTGAAGGAGCTATATCCAGGACCACAGAAGAAACCCGACGTGGTGGAGGATATATGCAAGGAATTAAGAAGATCATACAGATACCTATGATCTAAAGGACATGGACTAATCTTTTATGGGAGGTAAGTCCTCAAAGGTCAACACCTAACCCGTCAGAGAGCCAGGAAAAAGTTGATGCTAGGAATAAATTCCACTTGCAAAAGGATTTTCCCAACTTCCAGCAGTGATAACTTTTACACTCTCCCATTCTTTCTTCTTTCATTCTTTCATCCTTTATTCTTTTTCCTAGGTTGTAAGCCTATTGTATTCTTTCTCTTAAGCAGAAGTGTTGGCCCTTGAAAACCTCCCAAAAAGGTAGTGTGGGGTGATGTTGGGCCCCTAGAATATTGACTAAGTACAAAAGGCGCGTAGGCGCGCAAGGTCCCAGTTAAAGAAAGGCACACAAGGACAAAGTGCGTAAGCTAGGGTTTTAGAAAAGGGTTTAAGGAAGCCCGTGGTGTGGCGTGTGCAGGACATAACCAAGGGTTCGAGACTTAGAAAAATTGGACGTTCAGGGCAGAACATGTGAAAAGCATGACCCAACTGCACGTGGATAAGGTGCCAGCCTGGCGACAGGTTGGCCCAGGAAGGAGCATGCTTGCGGTAGAATCTTCTAGAAGCACATCATGGGATAAAGTGGGAAGCTCAGGCCTGGAGGAGCATGCTCGCATGGAGGACCACATTCAGACACTTGGCATCGGATCTGAGGGTGCTGGAGGATGAGTTGGTAGCCCAGTGAGGCTATAAATACAAGTGCCTGTAGAGTAAACATGAGAGACTTAGAGTGTGGGCGGAGCTCTGCAAAAATATTGCAAGAACTCTGATAGTGAGTAATTGGACTTTGTATTTGGCAAGGGGATTGTAATTTTTCTTTTTGGTAGCATAGTTACATTAGTCTAGTTGTAATGCATGACTACGGTCTGTTTCTATGTGACCCTCTGTAATGGCTCCATGGTTGTAATGAGGTTGCATGTTATATATATGAATATCAATGATTCTGATGCATACATCTCTTTCATAAGTTCTCTTTCATTTTATGCTAAGTATGGATGTTTTTATATTTCTTTTTGTCATGGTACACATTATAGATTCTGTTAAAGTACTCTGTCTAAAATGACTGCAAGGATCTAGAGGCCGTTCTGAGCTCTATGGTTCTTGTATGTCCTAAATCCATTTAAAAGTCTTTTAAACACAAATCATAGATGATGTTTTCCACTAAACTCACATAAAAGAGAGACTCGGCCTTGCACGCACCTCAGGTGAGTGCCCAACTTTCGCTAGGTGATAGGCCAACATGCATGGGGTTCCTTTCTTTTGTGATAGGGCTAAAAATGACTATAGTGTCATCTAAAAATATTAATTTCTAGAAATATCAATTTAATGAAATTTTCACATAGGCGGTCTGTGGAAGTCGAATCACTTCACCTACCTCGGGTTTGGTGACCTTCCACATTGCAAAAAATAATAATCCAAACAAATTTTATTGTATTTATTATTATTTTAATCCTAGAGGTTCAAGTGTCTGAACCTCCACTCTAATAGCAAGTGTAATGCCCGTTAATCGATGTACAAAACCCACATCAAATTATATTAATTTATTAGGGAAGAATTTTTGAGTTTTTTTTGTTTAAGAAAGTGTTGCAAGGGCTATAAACATCGACTACGTTTAATTAATTCCCATTAATAATTTCTACATATTCATAAGGTAATTGTATCCAATCTCAGAACTTTTTGGATGATTCACATAGACTTCCTCTTAAACAAATTCGTTAGAGAATGTTTATATTACATCTATTTAATATATAGGCCATTTTTTTGAGATGAAATTTCTAAAAATATTCTTACTGTGTCCAATTGAGCCATGAATGTCTTATAACTAGCCATGCTTTAAAATTTTATGTGCTTTACCATCAACACTATTATTGGTCTTATAGACCCACTTCACTCCTATGACATCCTTTCCTTTTGGAAGATATACCAATTCCCATGTCTGATTTTTCTCTAGTGCGTCTATATTATCTTTCATGGATTGAGCCCAAACTTCCTTTTTTACATCCTCTTCAAAGTATAATTGATATTCAACATGAGAAAACAATGAACTAAATGAAAAAGAGTTAGTTTCATCAACATTATAATTCTCACTAAGACTCCTTTTTTTTTAACTACAAAGGGCTATTTGATGAGGGATTGTTTTGTACTGAAGGAATTGCATCTTGTAGTCTTTGTGGTTTTTCTTGCATGACTAAATATGACTGAAATATTAGAGACCTCCTAGCTATAGTTTGAGGTGTAGCTTGTGCTACAACTTGAGATCCATCTTTAAGATTGGAAGAAGATATAATACCTTGTTGTTCTATAGTTTCATCTGCCATGTCATCATGAGAAGTAGTTGGTATTATGCAAAATTTTCTCTATATAGTTCTATCCCATGCCTCATTTTCAACAAACTAAACATTTCTGGTGATCACAACCTTTCCAGTGACTAAATTAAAAAAATTGTAAGCTTTCTTATTCTCTGAATATCCTACCAGAATACACTTTTCTCCTTTATTGTCTAACTTCATCCTTAGCTCATCAAGAACATGTGCATATGCCACAAAATTGAAGATCCTAAAATGAAAAACATTATTTTTTACATAAGTCCAAATGTGATGATAAACTATGTTTTGAATATTTTTTCTTGGATATTTGTTTAAAATGTAAACAATATTTTCTCCTGCTTCTTCCCAATACTCATTTGGAATATTCTTGGCCTTCATCATACTTCTTGTCATCTCTATATTGGTTTTATTCTTCCTCTCTGCCACACTGTTCTAATGTAGTGTATAGCTTTTAGTAAACTACTTGTGGATACCATGATATTTGCAAAAATTTAGAAATGCATTTCAAAACATACTCACCTCCTATATATGTCCTCAGATCTTTCATGGAGTATCAACTTTACTTCTCCAATAAGTCCTTAAACAACTAAAATATATCAAAACTATCCAATTAAGGGTCTCAAAAAGTACACACGTCTTCTTGGTATATCCATCTATGTATACTAGAAAATATGAACACCCTACTATAAAATGTGCATTCATTTGTCCACATAAATCTGAATCAACAATCTCAAGTGGTGTTTGTGATGTTATTGTTTTTCCAACCAGGAAGGACTCTCTGTGTTGCTTCCCCAAAATATATCCTTAACAAACTCTCTCAAGTTTCTAAATTTAAGGAAAACCTTTTTCCATATTTTTCCTGTATAACAAATTCAAACATCCAAAAATTAAATGTATAAACCTAAGATGTCATAGCCATGATTCATTTTACATAACTATGTGAAAAGCCGATTCAATTTCTTTAGCTTGGGGCTTAGCTCCAGACGCGGCTCTAGATGAAACTTTTATCATGGCTCTAGAATGTTTTGGGTTTAATCTCAAATGAAACATTCTATTGCTTTTCATATGCAATTTTGCAATTAGCTCAGTACGACGGGCTTTATCCATGATCAGACATTCGTTGTCTTCAAGTTATTAAGGGGTAAATAACAATTTAAATATTCCCTCCTTGTTTTACTCCTTGCAATTTATACATTTTCAATCGAAATCTGATAGCTCTTTGGCATAGAAAGAAGACATAGACTCCACTGTGTGGTTCAACCACATAATTGGAAAAGATAACAAAATGATTCAACTAGCCATTTTTAGCACAATTTGGTTGTGGCTGGAGAATAAAATGAGTTACTTAAATATAGATCACATATCCACATTAACAAAAACAAGAACATCATAATTGATCTATTTTCAATCTGATTCATTTGTTTTACTTCACGTCTTATAACAAATCAGAAGGACATAAAGAAGTGGTGTTTCTTACAAGCATATGATTTTAAATAAAATCAATGAGTAGTATGTGTGAGAATTGAGTCTAATCTTAGGGTTCCTGTAGAAGATACAATATATTCACATTGTGGGCATGGAAAATTAATTTTGAGAGACATAGGTGGAAAAGGAGATTATGGCGTTATATACATACAGTAAAAATAATTGAATGTAATTGGGTACATAGACATTTATTATGTAGGGAACTTGATGAAAAAGAGGACTTCCATATATGTATTTTAATTATAACGCAACAATAGTGTCATGGGATTAAAAAAAAACCTATTATGACACTATTAATAGAAGTAGAGTATGTAGTAACATCACCGAAAACATGTCAACCAATTTGAATGAAAAAAATGTTTAAAAATTAGAAGAAAGATTACCAAAAATATTTTGCAATAATAATTCAACAACAAAAAATTATTTAAAAAATCATGTTTTTCACAAAAGGAGCAAACACATCGATATAATATATCACTTCATGAGATAGCTCTTACATAAAATGAAGCTGTAGATATTTGTACAAAACAATTGATTAGGGAGACTTTTGAATATCTATGAGAAAATTCGAGCATCCTTTATCAATCGAAAGTCAATTTTAAGTGGGAGTGTTAGAAATATAAACTTGTCTTTGTCTAACACTTGTATACATGAACACACATCATTCAAGTTTTTCTTTTAAATCAAGATTTTCAAATAGGAAAATCTTTAAAGTAAATTGAAGAAAAGGAAATTTAAAAAAAATGCATACAAGTAGGATTGAGCAAACATCACAATCATGTGTCTATGTGTATATATACTATACATAGGCATATATGACTGCGTGTACATATACATATGTATGTGTGTGCGTGCGTGAGCGTACGTGTGTGCACGCGTGTATCTTAAACTTGACAAAAGAAGTGAATAACATACAAAAAATACAAAAAAGAGAACTCCAGATTTATAGTAACAATATTTTTTGTTAAGTATTTTAATAAATACAAAAACTAGTCAACAATTTATTTATTTATTATGTATATAAAAAAATTATTTTAAACATAAAGCTATTTAACAAATTTAGGTTCACAATGTAAAAGTGATATCCAGTAGTCTTAACACATTTATGACATGAAAGGAAGTTTCATTCTAAGCCAATATCATGACTAGAAAGGTTTTAATTTCGTCTTCTAACACCACTCACACTGTAACATCTATCCTTCTTTAATTATTTGTAGACGGTCAACGATATAATTCATTGCAGTCATCACGAATTCCATGTGGCTCTAATCCAAGCGCACAAAACATATTAAGATTTTACTCTCTCACCCGGAAGATCTATAACGACATCAAATGAAATGACACATGACCTAATTATTACGAAACAAATCTTTACAAAAAAATAAATAAAAACAAATCTCAAATCAAAATGCGCGTGTTTGAATTTTATATACATAAAAACCGAATCTTCATTTGACTTCAACGGGACACTTGACTTTCAGTTGACTCGTTACTCTCAGAATTCACCTTGACAAGATCTCCATAACATTTATGTCTTTGATCATTTCTCGTGTTCGAGATTAGACGCAGCTTTTCATCTCCAATGTTTTGCTAGTAACTGGTAAAGATTCAAAGCAATCAAAAGCTGTTATTCACGAGATATTACATCAGAATTAGTCATGGATGAGAAATTCGCTACAACCACTTCTCTTTCGAAGCCGCCCAGAATAGCAGAAGAGTCTTGAATAATAATACCATGTTGGAAACGAAGAAACAGCCGTGGCCCCCGCCATTTTTAATGACGTTTGCTTTCATTGAAAATTATAGATCTAGATGCAATGGATTGAAACGTTGACATGAGTGATAAAAACTCAAATCAATTTGTGTGGCAAACGATGATTTACATCTTTAAATATAATTGTAAATATAATTTGCAACTTTATATGCACACGCCAGCCAAAAGGTAAAACATATACCCAAACACATTGTTCGTTATAATTCTTAATTGCGGAGGAAAATGGGCCCTTCTTCATAATTTTGACGAGGTGTTTCACTGGGTTAGTATCTGTAATTATCTGTAATATAATGATTTAATTTTTAATGATCTAATCTTGTGTTTTTTAGGTTATTTTATGTTTGTTTTAATAAGTTGTTATGTGTCTTAGTTTGGTAAAGTTTTTAATATAATAATTATATTTTTAAGTAATTATAATTTACTGTTAACATTTATGGCATTAGACATTATCTATATCGTGATAGATTGTTTATAGTGAAAATTCGAAGTAAAATATGTAATTACACACATTTGAAAATGTCATATCATAAATTACTTAACACTTTATTCTTATCCTTATCTTTTATGTGTGGATTATTTCTTCTGCCCTTGGGTAGTTTGTTTCGCGACACTTTCACTCCACCTTCCCATATTTTAGGGATGGCCAATAATTGAAGTGAGAAGCACACATTCGTGGAATGTGTGGTTAACCAACCCATTCTTTACACTCTCTTTAAAATTCTGCGAGGAGTCCTCAGTTCGGATAACTGAAGTTATGTCGTATAGATTAGCTGCAGGGAGATGCATGGCAGATAAGGCTACCGAAAAGCTAGATCTATCATGCAAGTCCAGAGCTAAAACAGTGAAGGTGGTTCACATTGGAGATCCCACTATGGTAACAGCAAGCGAATCAGAATTCCGCGCTGTTGTGCAATCTCTCACTGGGAAAAAGAGAAAATCATCTCCATCGACTGCTTCCACAAAAATAAATTGGGGTTGTGATGAGAGTATTCGAGTCAAGGAACCCACGCTTAGTGGAAGCTGTCCAATCCCCAACAGTATCCCACAGCCGGCTATCACTAACCACATGCCTGCAATCTTCACAGATTCTGTTTATACATCCGAAGTTCAGCAGAGGGAGACGATGTCTGGTATATATACCTATCCAATGTTTGATACATCGGAAAACCGTGGAGATGCACTATATAATTTATTTCAGATTTTCCCCCCATATATGTTTGACGAGCGATTTTGATGTAGCGTTAGCGCATGCTCCTGGAGAGAAGAAGCTTTTCTTATAGTTATACTGTAACAAGTCCAGACATCATTTCCATGTAGAGGTTCCCTCAATCTTAGAGTAATATAAAATACATTAAATATTTAGTTTAGAATATTTAATATGTACGGTATTGTGTTTTCTGTAACTACTACGGTGAATAACAGATGATGGGAGCTTTTTTGTTTAATCTTTTGTATATTTTGAAAAGGGAACTTATACTTAACGCAACATGGATGTGACAAGATAAATAGTTTTTTTTAGTGTTTTAATGGCGCCTAGAGACTCGTCATTTCTGCCACCACCGCAGCAGACGGATTTTTTTAAAAGAATGGGACGATTTCAAGGAGGATTATTTAGATGTCTTGGCTACTTTTTTTTTCAGTACGATTGATTTTAGTGCTACTTCTTAAATAACTCATTAGTTGCAGTAAGATTTAGTTGCATGGATCTTAATATGGCCATAAAAAGTTCTGGAGTTCAAAGATTAGAGGCGGTTAGTCGAGAAATAGAAAAAATAGTAATACATTAAGGAGAGAGGAAAAGCCATAAAAGATTCGACATTCCAAGATTGAAGAGTAGCTCATGGATCCCTTACATGTAAACAAATCCGCAGCTCTGGTAGCGCGCTACAGGGTGAATCACTTATCTTGTTTCCGCACATCCACAGCAAGAGGATGGACGCGCTACCCTGTTTGTTTTTAAAAATGATAATAACAAATATTATTTTTATTGTACTGCCATACGGAAATGAATTTAAAATTAATATTATATTGAATGACGTCAGACTGCACAGAGTATAAAGCCGCGATTTTAACCTCGTGTGAGGGCATCTTCAGTTTCTCTTTTTGTCTATTTCATAAATCATATTGCTTTTCTGAATATTTTCTTGGGGGGCTCTGTATTAACATTCTTCCACTTTTCTTTACTGGTAGTGTCAACATTGTTTACAGGTTTCAGTAATTGAGTGTTCATTTGTATTTGGCAGCTCAAAGATTAACACATTGAATTGACAAATATAGTAACGTGTTAATGAATAGAAACCCAGAGCTAAAAGAATTAAATTATTGATTACAAATCCACTTATTTGATATGCCAATATTAGATGCATAGAGTGTATATTTATGTCCACAAATGACTAAATAAGTCCATGATCCTTAATCATTTTTAAACCAGAAAATAACTGCTCGCCTATAGATAAATGTAGGTAACTCAGGGCGGTCTATGGACGGGACAACTACCAAGCATTCCAGTGTTGCAGATAGTCCCCTACAACTACCAAGCTTTAATTTAGGGCTTAATAAAATAGGACTCTCTCTTAAGCTGTAGTTTAGGAGACAGATTGTTAGAGATAGCTAGCGGGTTTTAGAGATGCAGGGGTCCAATGCTGGACTAGGATTTGCAGAATATTTTCACTTAAATAGCTTATTTCAACCAACAAAATTTTGTTCTATTAATATTTTTATTTCTTTTTTCATCGGGACCTTTTCAACGCAAAACTGCTCTTAAACGGCGCAGACTGAAAAGTTGTACAGCTTAGGTAATTATTTTTATTTTTATTTTTAATATTATGAAAGGAAAACGAACTGTAATATTATGTGGAGAATAAAAGAAGAAGCTTTGATTTGCTTTAACTGATAGGCCGTCCAGTATGTCACGCAAAAACTAATTTCACTCGGCTTTGGATGGACCCATCTTGCAAGCTGTGCCAATCTTCCAAAAACTTCTCCAAATGATCACGATAGAACACAACACAATCTGCAATTCCAAGAATCGTGACATATTTTTTTTGTTTTATCAAATTGAGAAGGGACATCACTCAGATCATACTTGGCATTTAAGGCTCTAAATTATATGAGAATTCGTGCATTGAGGTTGTTAAAAAGTCTCTTCATTCTTTCTTAACTACTAGAATGTACTCCTTCCTAACACTTTTTTACACAGCTCCACTTGATCAAAAGTTCGTGGAAGAGAGGAGACAAGCGATGTACATCACCCGGTTCCTCCAAAAGTAGTAATGTGGGACAAATTCAACGTGTGGCTTTGGTACAAGAAAGGAATGCCATAATCTTCTTCAAAAAGGTTAATTGATAATACCTAAGGGAGTATTTACTAGTATTGTAGAGGAGTTGCAAATTAAGTAGAGAGAATCTAAATATTTATACATTTATTTTAGCATGGGAGAAAATAATATTCAAGGAAAAGGTTTGCTTCGAAAACATTACCGGATTTTGATACTTTCGAGCAAAGGCAACACCTATTTTGTAGATTTGACAAGGATGCCCGAGACGAGTCACATGATTGCTCCCTTGGTGAAATGCATTGTATATCGTTGATAAAGTCAAGCCAGGTGGGTGAAGCTGGTTGTATAATGCCTATCAACATTATTATTATTATTATTATATATTGTACGGTCATAACCAAGTGTCATATCATATCCCTGTACCCGTACTGGCTACCTAGCTTTATAGAAAATGCCATCTCAAATGTACTTGTCAACTTAAAATGTGGAAGGTTGAGGTTTTCATTTTTATGAATTGTGGTAATCAACTGCATATTTGATAGAAAAAATATATTTTTCAAGGGAAAATATGATTGCAAGAAAATATGTTGGGTAGTATACTACAATATGTATTCTTGGGAATCATGGTTGGGCCTATATCTTAAACCATAAAATTGCAGCAAATCGAACATTTTAATTCTATTTTTAATTTGACAAAAATCAGAAATAATGAAAAATTTAAATTCAACACAAAAATTAATTGTGAACCACCAATCAATGCACATTAAGTTAAAGTATTCAAATGATAATATTATATTAAAACCTTCTAGTAGTTGAAATACCACTAGAAACATCTAAACAATACTTGATAGAACATCAATTATCATACAATTCAATAATTTCCACGTCAAAAAGGGTTGTGCTAAAACTTTAGTATTGCCCTACTTATAGTTTTTTATTACTATCTTCCTCCATAGCTCTTGAATATTATAAGACTAGAGATAAACATTTTCATCACTTGCATGTTGAACGTGTTTAAGACAAAAAAAAAGGATGCAACGATTGGCTCAGATAAACAGGAAACTAGCAGATACTAATAGCCATCACTTTGTGGAAGGCAAGGGCAAGGATAAGGTATCAAATGTTAACAAGCATTTAAGGCTTTTGAAAGAAATGTGTCGTTCATATGCCATCTCACGGAATACCATGGTTGCAAGATATGTACAAAACAAATTTGTTGAAACATACTAAAGGCGCACACACTGTTTGACAAAATGATAATAAATCATGGCTAGATCAAAAATGCCCTTAAATGAATCTGTGTTGAGAGGAGAGAATTTGTAATTATTTTTTTTTGTAAACAACAACCGATCACTAACGAGAGACAATAATATATTTAATTATTTTGGCATCAGAGAAAATAATTTTTCTGGGAATGTCTGTTGGAAAACATTTCTGTATTTTGACACTTTCCAACAAAGGCATCTTGAAAGGTGGACGCCGACCAGTGAATGAATTTTTAGACGGGGTTGCTTTCCACATGTTTCCGTAGTATTGTTTCTTCTTTCTTACAGAGGGTTTATATCTTGTTAAGGGGGATTAAGCCCTATGAAAACTAGATAGTTGTTTAGGGTATTAACAATTAGGAGGTGTTAGATTTATAGGATCTTATTACATGTCGAGAATTATTATAGTTCTAATATATTAGTCTTGAGAATAGTATCTATCATAGATAATATAATATTAAAACATATTCCCTTGTAAGTTCAACAAGATTGTGGTGTCACTAGAAATGCTAAATTAACTCATAGAAAATTAATTGTGTACAATGGCAACATTTAGGTGGTGTCAATTTTATAGGAATATGGTTGTATCTTTGGTGATAAACATGCCTTAGGTGGACAAAAAATGCAATATTTGTTCTTGGTCAATTTTTTTATAAAATTAAATAAAAAACTCCACATTTGGTTTGATTATTGAATGTGTCTACATATTTTTTTAAATATCAATCTTTAGAGGTCAACTTTAGATTCTTTGCTTTATGTATAATTTATAAGATGCAAATTTTTTCTTTTTATGAATATTTGCAAAAAATTATGATATGGAATTAAATATATCAATTATTCAAACCCTAATTTGTGAGAAATAGTCTTTTTCAACCATAATATTTAAGCTGACATGTTTCTAAAACAAAGAATGTCTCATTTTCATCCTTAACCCTAGTATTTTGATAAAGGTCATTTTTGACCCTAAAATTATGTATTTCTAAAAAATTAAATATATAATGTTTTTACAAATTAGGTATGGTATTTGACTTCAAGTATTGCATAGGGTGCTTAGACCTCTCAATTTGTCCGTACCATTGGCCACACAAGATATAGAGCTAGTATTTTATTCAGTAAATATACTCCAATAAATGAGTATCGATGCACACACTAGTGCACATCTATTTTTGTTAATATATTTATAAATTTTTCATTACACCTTTGGATGCCCTCCCTAGCATTTGCAAATAAAAATGCTTTATCTACTTTAATTCATCAATAGAATTATAAACTTGTCTTCTTCTAACATTCATGTAGATGATGAGACCTAGGAGTAAAAAATACGTAAATAAGAATGCTCGATTACTTTATACAAATTAAAATATTCCTTTCTCGAATGATGTGTATGTGAAAACTTGGTACTAATAAACCCAATTATTGCTTTGCATATGATTTGATGTTGTATAGAACCCTTTTTGAGTTTTGAATACTTTCTTTCTATTTGTTCTCTTTTTTATTATTTTATCTTTTGTTTTCTATGTTTATATTCATCTTTGTGTGCCACCAAGGTCAAAATGTCAAATTCCTATACTAGTATATATATACAAGTTCATCTTGAGCATTTATTATCTAGCAAGTGCTTATCTATGTACCATATTTTGAGCTAGAAAAGTAAAAGTTCAATCTTCATATTGCATATAACATATAAAGTGGGTAGGACATTATTTTTCATATATGCACATAAGGGTAACATAGGAGAAAACAATCACATCTTGTTATTGATAATGAAGCCCAATAGACAAGCTAGGTCAAGGGGATTAGATTGGATGCACACTTGGACAACACTCTAGGAGAAAAATATTGAATTAAAAGTATCGTGCATCAGTCAGTGACTCATAAATGGGGTGAATGAAAATTTAATCATGTAATGTAGCCAAATTCTAACAAACTTGATATTTTGTAAATAACATGAACTCAAAAAGAAATAAATCTCCTTCTTCATTATGGAATAATGAATTATAATGTTTTCTAAATAAGAAAACAACTCCCAACTCGAGTTGCCAAGAAAAATCTAACTAACTTGACTAAATCTACTCTAGGTGGCGGAAATTACTATTTTAGCATTTTACTATAACCTACTATTCTTAGTAAGTTCGCATGCTTATTCGTATGGGCACAAAAATTTCCACGCATCTTCTACATTCCTAAATTAGAGTAATTGGCAACTTTCTAACCCATAATGCAACTAATAGACTAAATTAACTAATGCTCAAAAATAGGAAAAAACCAAACTACAACTTAAATCCTAATTTTCAGCCTCAAGATGGCGGATTTAGGGCCCGAAAATGAGCCAAAACTTTCCCCAACTAGTAGGATGGATTTTCGTTGCATTCGTCTCATCGAAACATGTGGTTTAAAAAAAACGGACTCAAACGGACACCCGGAGCTCAAGTTATGACCTTGTCAAGTTCCTGTTAATTCTGGCTCATCATCATGACTCCAGATTATTCATAAATTATTTTTAGATCTAATGCATTATTGAGGTTTTTACATGAAAATAGTTTATTAAAGGTAAATATTGGAAAAATAAGGTTTCTCTTGAACCTTAATATACAAAAGTATGATTTATGTGATAATAAAGAAATGCAAAATAAATCAAATCCCTACAAACTATCACTCCAAGATAATAGAAAAATTTTGTTTGTAGAATTTTCTCCTAACCATTTCCACCCTCCTTACCTTACATGGATTTTGTGAAGAATATCCAATATAGGTTGACTCATACTTCTGCATAGATCCTAGATCTACCAGTAATATATAGTGTGAAATATATATGAGATAACTATCTTACCTTTCTAGCCTACATGTTATTTCAAATGCTTTCTCAATTATATATTCTTGCAAATAGTCGAGTTTCCATTACATAGATGTAAATAATTATCTTATTGTTTGAGGCACTATATAAATTATAGTTAATATTACTTAAAACAATTGAATTAATAAAGTAAAATTAATGTAGAGTTAATACTCAGCCAAAATTGAGGGTCAAGACCAAGTGCAAGCTATGTAGCGGCATGATACTTAGTGATAGGTGGTGTTTTGTCCCATTTTTGCACTAAGAAAGGGAATGTTAGGAATAATTAGTACTCATAAGGTTTATTATTATTTTTTGATTAAAGTTAAAAGAGGGTTAGGGGACCCTTCCATGATACAAAAAATCCAATAGAGAAAAATATATATCAATGATGATCTACTGAGGCCACCTCTTCCAGAGACAAGAATGAAAAACAAAAAATACAACCAAACTAACAACACAACAAAACACAAAAAAATGTATGCCTGAGACGCCTTCCTATTGGATCTTAAATACATCTCAAGGGGAAAATTTTAACCTTTCTTCTTATTGCTCACCTCAGTCCATCTATCTCCAAAATTTGGGTTCACATTTTCAGAATCGTGGAACATAATGATAATTTCAAAATCCTCATTCTCCTCAGGAGTATGAAGCTCCGATGAAACTAGAGGAAGAGAATGAGTAACCATGTCAATTATTTCAGGATGTAGGAAATAAACCTTTGATACATGGGTAGAAGAAGGAATGGATGCCTCATCCTTAGAAGCAATAGTTACATTCTCTGAATCATCATCTGAATCACTATTTGTAACGTCCACCAATTTGACACACAAATACAATAGTAAATATACCGGAATTTTTTTTTTGACTTACATTGCTCGATACATGACAACACAAGGGATTGCTTAAGAAAATGTGTAACACATGAGATGCTTGCACAAACATTAACCCACGTAGATAACATGAAAAATATGTGATGCACAACAAGGAAAATTTTTCCCAAACGACAACACACAACATAACGATCCAACTACAATATAAACTTCTGTATAGGCACCATCCATAACACAAAACGTTCCTCGTTGACACATTTATTACATTAATATTTTGTTATTGACCTTACTTACTTGGCAATAAATTCTCTTGAAGTCACTCATTCTTCTTTAACTAGGCTACATTATTTTTATCTTACTTAACTTTTTACTTGTAATGCTCCCATATGACTTTTCTCTTTTATCTTATCGCAATAGAATGAAGTAACCTAATTGTTTATAGGAAAATATGTGCACACATGATGCTAATAGTGTTTATTCCAAGGATTTGTATTCTAAGTCATATGTTAGTTTGGATTTACAATTTATCTTAGTTGTAACAAGGAAGATTCACATGGAACAAAGAAAGATTATTAGTTCAAAAGTAAATAGGTCACACATGCCTTTCATAATAACATTTATGTACTATAGTTACACTAATTTACTTTAAGTTATTACAACTAATAGTATATTCTAACTACTTCCCTTAGATATGTAGCTTGCATTGATCATGATACGTAGTAGAGGATTTACCTCGAGTCAAAAAGGTCAATCCTCAAGTTTCATTTTTCTTAATTTTGGTCATTTAATAATATTTTTTAAGCTGAATTGAGGGATGTAGTGATTATGTTCCCCCCTTATATATCAAAATTTTCCCATTTAATAGGTTAAAGGATCAATTAGGACACATTATCTTACTTTTTATTTGTTATTAAAATCATCTTGATCATCTTTGAAAGTTTACATCTTTCAAGTGTATACGCCATTTATTAATAGTTCAAAATTATCCTGTCATGTTTCTTGTAATCCTTTACATCATTACGTTGAATTCAAAGTGACTTATTATTAAAAACACTAAGGTGCACATAATATTTGTCCTTTACTAAGTCACGAGGGCTTTAAAAGGCTATGATTTCACACTTAACCAAGCTTGGATTATTGTTGGGAAAGTTGAAGTATTAGATGTGTATTACAAGGTGATATACAATTATACTTTTATACACCCTATGATGTTCTAGTGACTACCATTCTCCCTGGACACAATATATTAGATTGTGTTATTAATCCTAATTCCTATGAGAGGCCCGTATTCAACTAATTTCAATTGAAACTGAGAAGCAGTATACACCATACTAGAAGGATAACTATAGAAAATGGTTATGCTTACCCCACAACTTATAAACAACTAGAACACTCTTGTCATGAAAATACCCCTATTTGTTAGGAGAAAGGAATTCAAACTCATAGGTCTCATACCTAGGTACCTTATTACGTGGGTTCCACTCATGTTCCAAACCCTCATTTCTAAAGTACATAACATACTTAACACTAAATCTATAGGAAGAATCATGAGATTTAATTTACATTAGTTTATGTTATACATTTTTTTCAACCCCTTACAAAATGGATAAACCTACAGATCTAGGTATTGATGATTAATCAGAGTACTTTACAGGGTATCTCATAACGAACTGGTGAGCCGTTGTGAAGGTTTGTAGTAGGATTTGCATTAATGGTCAAACTAGACAAATTTATGGATTATCACCTTGTTGATGCATGTCAACCATGTTTCATGTCACAAATCAATGCCCTCTTGATGATGTGCATCAACCACTTCCTTTTTTTCATGCATCAGTGTACTCAATGTCACACGTCAACACCCTCTTCTTGTCGTGTGACAACGCCCTCTTCCTTTCGTGTGAAAACACCTTATTCCTGTTATGCGTGAAACACCTCTTCCTGTTGTGAGTCAACCTCCCTTTGCTATCATGCAACAAAATTTCCTCCTGTCACGCGTTACCGTCACCTCTTTTCATACGTCAACCTACCTTCACTATTGTGTAACAACATTTCTTCTTGTCGCACGACAAGTCTTTTTCTCATTTGTAGTGAATTTTCCCTTCTTGTCGTGCGTTAGCTAGTGGTTTCCATCGGGTGAAAAAAAAGAGTTTTAGATACAACTTGACATTAATGATACCATACAAGGTAGGTAAACAACCAATTTAATGAAGTATGGTGCCCATGTCTTTTCTGACAGAAAAGTACCATTGGAAAGTGGACCGGTATGGTTTTCCATACCTCTATACATGTAATTAATGAGGGTTGTTGGTAGGTAAGAAATTTTTTCTATATAATGTATTCAACGCCCTCGTTTTTAAAGGGAAACATCTGGGAGTTGGGGAAACTCTTACAAATTTTTCCCTCAACTCCATTTTGAGATGTGACCGTTCTCTTGGGCCTAGCAATGTAATTATGCCTTTGTGCATCAAATATAATGGTATGTGCATATTTTTAATCAATAAGATTGTGTTTTGTGGCATTTCATTAACCCTAGCTGAATTTATTGTATTTTCTTTCCTCTCCATTATTATTGCTATGTTTTGTGCATGCTCTTTTAATTGGAGGTTTGTGATGTTGTGTTCCATGGATTTTTGATGGCAGACTAGGATCTAAGTCTGTGTCACATTTGTCAGACCTCCCTCAGCCCCCTTTTCCATGTTTCATCCTCCCTCAACAAAGTATCTCACCCCCTTTTCTTGTGCTATCACCCCCTTAGTGTAGGATTTCCCATTTTTCACATACTTTCTCTCTCCCTGTCTCCTTGGATGTGTTAGTGTAAGTTTAGTTAGGAATTTTTATTGCATTAGGAGTAGTTGTAACATTTGGATTAGGTAGAGGAATCCGGCCTTCTCCAACTTGAGGGATAACACCATGTTAGCAGAATTACACTGATTACCCAACACAAACAAAGAACAAATCAGGGGGTGCTTTAATTTCGATGTAAAAGTTTTGGTATACATGGTGGGAGAAGCAGGTGAAAGCTTTACATTTCAAAAGTGTCCTGATGTATATATTTGTGAGAATATATTTTTCAAGTGTCAACTTCAAGATTTGGAGCAAAATGCATTTCGACAAGTTGGTGTGTTCTTGTTGAAATTTAATCCTTTGTAGCTGTTGGTGCTCAATTTGATCTCACCCCATTTGTCCCTGAAATTCTTCAGTTTATGGGCTCTATCGTATTTTATATCTCCTTGTATTGATGCATGAAAACTTTGTCCTTCATTTGGTTACCATGATCAGTCCCTTCCTTGGTCGAGGATCATTTAAATTTCCAGATTTTTTTCTTCGTTCCTCTGTCCATGTGAAAAGATTTGTAACTTGGGTGTAAAATTGGGTTTTTTTCCCTTACTTCCACTTTTCTGCAGTCAGGTTTTATTTTCTCCATCATTTTGTACCAATATCCATGCAAACATGATTGGATGTGGCTCAGAAGATCATATTTGGGCCTTATATCATTTCCAAATTCTTTTTCTTGAAAGAAAGATTCATTTCTGGGCTCAAATGGTGATTTTCCTACATTTTACGGTTTGACGAGTGTGTTTTTCCCGTCAAATTTGCATCTCAACATCTATGGAAACATGGCCCTTTTTGGTTGGATGCGGCTTGGTGGGGCACTTTAAAAACTCTAAGGCTCACTTCAACTCAAAACTTGTCCACATGGAGGGTAGGCACTCATATGAAAATTTACCTTTTGGTTTGGCCTTGGAGTTGCGTCGGGGAGACACATGGAGGTTTCTGCTGGCTTGCCCATACTTAGATAAATTTTTCATGCAGTCAGTGTAGCTTTGGTAGACTATGGACACGTGGAGGGCCAACGCTCATTTAAGGATCCACCTTAGGGTCCCACTTTAACAATCGCGATAGGGAGACATGTGGAGGCTTCTGTCAGCTCCACTATATACTTAAAAAATTTTAAAGCAATTTTCTAAGGCCTATGACACATGGAGGGACCGCGCCTGTTTGGGGACCTACCCCTAAGTTTTATTTTAAAGAAGCGCTAGGAGGAAACTTGGAGGCTTCTGCTCACTCTGCCCTTGCTTGGACTTTTCAACGGCTAAGGAAAATTGTCTCGGACCCTAGACACATGGTGCCTTTTGTTGATCCCTAAACTTTTTTAAACAAGTCCGTTAGACTGAGATACGTGGTGAGCCCATGTTTGTTTAGGGTCTTCACTTTCGGGGACCATCTCAAAGTTATGCCATGATGACACGTGGAGGCTTCCTCTAGCACCCTTTATATTGCGACTTTTCAAAGGCTAAAAGGCATTTTTCTTGGGCCTAGGGCACGTGGAAGGCCTGCACTTGTTTGGAAACCCGCCCTTGTGCTTTTCCTTTGTAGCTGCACTAAGGAAACACGTGGATGGCTCTAATCTATAGTTGTTAAAGGTCAGAATCAATGTTTGTTGTGCATTGCATCAGTTTTCTGCCAATTTTTGGTCCAAGACTCTTGGAGCTGCGAACACACTGTTTTTCATCATTTTTTGATGAAATTCCTTATCATTTTTAAAGTGTCATTGAATGGATTCAGAACTTAATTTGTGAGTCTAAGGATTGTTAAGGTTGATATTTTGAAGTTAGAATTTCTCAGGCACTTGCAAAAATGCAAATTACTAGAAAATATGGATGTGGGGTAGAGTTGCAGAGGAAAAAGAGTGAAAAGGATGAAATGATGAAGGTTGTAGGTGCAAAGGATGGAAAAGGTGTTGCCTCGAGAGCGAAAAGGATTACCTGTCAGATTTCGCAATACATAGCCTCCGAGAATGATTAAAACGGGGATTTCTTGCATGATAGAATCAGAATGATTAAAAGGATTGTTAAAAAGGATGTGGTATGGCATCCTAGTCATTAGTCAAGTGTCTGAGAAATGTGATCAGTTCATAATTGGTCCACCTGGAAGCTTTTGGATGTGAATTTGTTAAACGTCACTTTCTGAGGTAAATCAGTAACAAGCAAAGGTCCCTTGAATATTCTTCTTTTTGGGGGGGAATTGAGCGAAGGAAATAAATAAATGCAATGAGAATACTCTTGTAAAATGTTGAGGGTTAAATTTCATGAGGAAAGTTTGAGAAAATTCGTCTTCTGAGAAACGCATCTGATATACCTGGTTAATTTCTTCTGTGTTATATTTTCTATCACGTCAAGTTGGTTACAGATGTATATCCATTGACAGGCTTTAATATTTCTCTGCAATATCTCCCTTGCCGATGAATCTAAGTAATTTTGAAATTAATTTGTGTTTGATCTCTAGCAATTTGTGTCTACTTTGTTTCCGAATGTCTGTAAATGGTTTCTTTTGTTCCCATTGCAATCTTACATTGAAATCTTTGTAAAATCACACATGATCTCATCCATGCGATAGTTTAGTGGCGTTTGCAATTTCATTTAAAGAAGAGCCTTCATCCTGTGATGAGATAAACAAATTTAAAATCACTTCATTGTCATTTATTGATAAAGATTGCTTGTAAGTCTTTGGGTGTACCTTAGGCATGATTGATCATAGATTTTGGTATTTAATTGAGTATTTTAACTTGAGCCTTTGTGGTAGACTCTCAAATATTGTGTGAAAACATGTAAATTTGGGCCCCCATTGATGCATAGCTTCTAGTTGAAGGAACATCTTAACCATTATGAAGCTTTCTGTTGTTGAGCTATCCATTGTTGTGAAGTTTCTCAATGATCTCGTATAATCCACTTTATCTTTCTTAATCTCCCACCAAAATTATTCAAAAACCATGAATCCATCCTGAACTATCCTTGTTTTTCCCTATATATCCACAAAGGAACAAAATCTATTTACTAAAATATGCTAAAAAATCAGGATTTCATAATGTCTTTAGTAACCTTAGCCTTGTTTTGAAAGTATCTCCATCTTTTAGAAGTGACAACTCTTGAGAGTTAAATTATGGAGTATTGACCATACTTTCCCAAGGTTTTCTTCATAAAATTTTTTGCAAAATAAGGATATCTCCATCTCCTTCATTAAACAAAGGTCACACTAAGGGTCCTCTCACCATGGTTAAAAGGAACAACCTGAAGTAGTGAGGATATGTCAAATCCTCTTGAATGTGCTATCCATCTCTCCAGAAATTTGAGTGAAAAAGGGCTAGTTAGATCTCATCCCCGGCTACAAAATGACACACATCATGATCTATCTGACTCTAAGCTCCATGCCAAATTTGTGATGTTGCTCAGCTTGAAAAGGAGAAAAAATTTGGATACCAACACCAGAATGGTGCCATTGCCAGGGATTATTTGATCTTTGGGATCTATTTGTGTGGCATCAACACTCATGGTGCTATTTCTAGGGACTCTTTGAAGTATTTTACAAATACAGTACATATCGACCCTGAAGAAGAGTAGATCTTGTAAGCTTTGCATGAATTTGTTATTCAAAAACATCTGATAGGTCTTTCATAGTGCATTTGCACAAACTAAGGTGAAAATACTTAGTGGTGACTATGTGTTGTTTAAATTCTTAATAAATACCAGTGTCTTAACATATATCAAGTAATATTTGTCATTAATCTCTACAAAGTTGGAAGGAAGAAGATATTTCTTCACCAAGGACCCTAGTAGAAGATTGTTTCAAGAACTGGGAAAGTTTAATTCAAAGGGAAGAAGAATTTGGAAGGTTGTTGGAGATCAAGCATCAAGAAAAGAAATCTCCATTGGTGAATTGATCAACATGTGATTGAAGATTGCAATAGTTCCTCAAGTGAATTTGAATTAGGTAGTCTCTTTGTAAAATTAATTTCTCTATCTGGAGAGGGTCCTTCTTTTGTATTTGAAATATTTGCATCTCATTTTTTCCTTTTATTCTCCAAATCTGATAGCTTTTTCCAAGAAACAGAGCCTTTAGAGGGTAGTCATTCTGAGAATTGCGTCTCTGTACCACACAGACTTCTCACTCCTTGTCAGTTTACATCTCCTCCAGGTCACCTCCTTAAAATAATATGGCTTAGCCTCCACCCAGACATCCATTGTTTGTTAATACTTTTGGTCCCATCAATTTTAGAGGTATGGCTGGCTATCCAAATGTTGTGCCACAAGATGTAAGAAATAAATTGCCTAAGTTTCAAAGAAATAATGCAATCAATGGTGATTAGCACTTAACTCTCTTTGTCAATATGATGGAGGAATTTGAAATAGAATTTGAGGATGTGTACATTAAATTATTTATCCATACTCTAGAAGAAGATGTGAGGGACTGGTATAAATCTTTGCCAGATATTTCCATTGATTCTTTGATAGAAATGAAGAATGATTTTAGATTATAGTATGGAGATAAAATAGACCCTAGGTTTCTTTTATTAGAATTTGAAAATATAAAAAAGAATCCTAATGAATCAGTGCATGATTTCAATACAAGATTTAACAAAACATTGAGAAGACTGTCTATTAATTTGAGACCATGTGATGAATCATGTCTGATAAAGTATTTAGATGCATTTGATAAGGAATCTGCTTACTATTTAAGGGATAAGAGCCTTAGAACTTTGAGGCAGGCCTTAACCATGTCACTGTAAATTGAGAACAAAATTAAAGTAGTTGGAAAACCTTCTAAGAGGGAGGGTGTTAAAATGATTAACCCAAAGAAGCCTCAATCAAGTAATGATGTGGATCTTGAGGAAGTTGTAAAGACTTTGGTTGGATCTATCAAAGAAATATCTTACAAGATAGCAAGGGATGAAAAAGGAATTGGACAAGGTTATCAAGGTCAGCATAGGCAACAGGGACAAGACAGATTTGAAAATCATCCAAGAAATTATCAGAGATCTGATGATAGAGGTAAAGGAGCCATGGGAGCTAGAAAACCCCAATCTAGGGAAAATAGAGTAGTGCCTAATCCTCTAAATGCCAGAGTTGTTGCTATTGGTGAAGCTCATGAAATTGAGTGGTGTGATAACTATTTGTTGCCACATTCTCCATGTGAAGTAGATCAGCAAGTTGAAGAGGATGATGATGATGATAACACTGATGATGATGCATGCATGGTGGATTCCTCCACAAGTTCACAACAGGGAGAAACCTCAAGTGAGATGATGAGTGCTAGAACTATTAAAGATTTATGGGATTGCATTCACCGGGTATTACCTCTTCCTCCCACTCATACTTCTGAAATTGATATGGTGTAAGATTTTTAATCACCTAATAATGATTTTGAATACTTAAGGGCATTAATGATTGGGAAGTATGATGGAGGAATCCCTTCTGAGGAGGATAGGTAGTTGTTAATGAATTTTGTGGGTGGACATGAAAAGGAATATAATACCAGGAGTAAGGTTTCCAAAGGGGTGGGGCCTCAGGCCAAACCAAAATTTCCAGTACTTACCAGTATCCCAAAAGAAACTCCAAAGAAAGATGCATATGGCAAAGGAATTGTTGTCTCAATTGGAACTTGTGTCCCTTGCCATGCTCAGATTGTAAAAAATCATGTGCCATCAAATGAATTTGTAAACCTTCCTCCTAACACTGCATTACCCAAATATGTTCCTTGTGCCATAGCCCAAATCTTGAGTCAGATCAAGATTTATGTTCCTATTGTTGAATTTCTTAGAATCCCTGAGCATAGGAACAGAGCATTCAAATATTTGGGGTTTAGAGAAGAAAAGGTCACCCAAGGCAAAAATGTTGAGATTCCTCCTACCATTATAGAGTTAAAAAAAACCCTAGTACTGGAAGAACTAGGTGAACCACCTGAAGTTTACTTGGGAAAATCTTTGGTTGAGTCTCAATTAAATGTTGATCCATTTTTTACAACGCTGATTATTAAAGACAGACTGTTGCACACTTATATGTTTGATTCCAGAGCATCATGCAACGTTATACCTCTAGATGTCATGAATGAATTAAAAATTAAAGTGACAGAATCTTATGACAAGTGTACTGTAATGGATTCTAGATGGTGTTGATTAGAGAAAACACTTAGTTGAACTTGCACACAAAGTCCACGTGGAAGAACAACACAGGAGCAAAGGTGTGAAGGTATAGGAAGGCGTCATGTGTGGAGGTATAGAGTCAAACTTTCAAGACTTAGCCGATTTTGGAGATCATGTCTATTCTTAGAGATTGGCGTGTGGAGCACACAAAGTGATGCCGAGACTTGCACACCACTCTTCATGGAGATTTTTGAAGAACATGTCAACTCACTCTTGCATGGGCATAAGCTAAGAATAGATCCACCACTTTAGTTAACTGTCAGCGATCTATAGATAGCATACTTGCATGTATGGCTATAGTTGTAAAAGGCGCGTGGCTTGTTATTAGCATGCGACCTATTTCTAGTAGAGTTAAGTGGTGAAGGGCTAGTTCCCCACCCTATATATATGTAATGAATTACTTAGTAAAGAAGATATACAGAGACACATGCTTTGAAGAAAGAGAGATACATGAGTACATGAGACTGGATAATTGTAACAGATCTATGCATGCATGTCTGGTATTGTATGAAGCGTTTGTACTATTGGTGTGATGAATATATAAATAATATTGGCCGAATAACAGTGTCCGATGTGTTTTATCAATGTATATTGTTGTTATCATGATGATTTACATTTAAGCACTTATGGATCTAGTTCAGTATAATGATGAATAGATGGATTAGTTACTAAAAATATATGTTTACTGCTTTATCATGCTACTATTCTGCTACAACAACTCTTAAGAGGGACCCGATACCTTTGTGCGCTTTGGGTGAGTGCTCAGCCTAGGCTGAGTGATGTGCCAGTGCGACTAGGTGTTAACTAAGAATTCTAGGCTGCATCATTGGTTCCGTTGCCGGGACCTCTTTTTCAGTTGTTTTCAGAATGGTTCACGATGAAGACATACCGGCTAACTTTGGCGAGCATTGAAGAATGGATTCATGATTTGGAGGAAGAATACGCATGGAGGTTTGACACTGGATCCGGATTTAGCGCACGCACTTGGGTAGAGTAGAATCTGTATGATAGTTTATACGAAAGCTTCTTTGCTATCTTTCCAGTAGAATTGTATGAATGGTTGACTACATATGCATCTAAGTGGAATTGGAGGTATCACACACTTGTTTGGACACAGGAGGAATTTCAAACACTATATGATGCTGACCTGAGCTGGACTCACATGGTAGATACCTGGTTTTGCGGTGTCCTAAACAACTATATTTTGGAGTATTCAATTTCAACTTATTCATGCCCAGAGGTAGCAGAGTTCCAGTTCCTACGGTATCCTAGAGGGACGTATTTAAAGGTATTCCACTAGTAATCAAAATACTAATGGTAACATTGAACTTAGAAGCTACAGCCATAGGAAGCTAAAAGAATCTCCACGTGTGGGGGTAGGAACAGGATTGGTGAAAGATGGCAGACCTAGCGGCAGCACGACAGAGGGAAGAGAGGCAGCTGAAGTATGATGAGGCGTGAGAGGGAATTATGCAAGAAACAAGAAATTACAGAATGGATGGTGTTGTGGAGAGAGATGGCTCGTGAAGGATTTGAGGCTCATGGGGAGGAAGAAGAGCAAGAGCATCAGGAACTCCCCCATCTAGGAAAGCATGACAGAGAACCCTCTTCAGCCTCACATGGAAGCATGCCAGTAGATATGACCTGGGCCGCGGGCACACATCTAAGCCAACCTGCTGACCTAGCCCTTGCGCTTGGTTTTCCAGTATCTAGTACAACAGGTAAAGACAGTTTTAATTTAGGAAGTAAAAGCACAGAAATAGGTCAGATAGCAAGTACATCAATGGTAGCATAGAAAGCTTTGTTATTCTTTGGGGGTACATTTTCAGGCTCATCATCTGCACAGAATATGAGTGCACCGAGTGTGGGATTCACCTCTGGAACAGGGACTACTTCACAAACTGTAGGGGTCCAGTATAGTACCACTGTTGGGACACAGGGGAGTGCATCCATGGGCCCTATTCCAAATGTTGGAGGAGGATCGGGTGATTTGGGTAGTTCTAGTTCTGGTGGTTCAGGTGGTTTTGGAGGAAGAGGAAACCAAGGAGGTTCTGGGTCAGGTGGTCAAGGCCCGCAACAACCCCAGAACATTTATATGGAGATGTCCCTTCATCTCCCAGAGTACAGAGGTATTGAGGATGCTGCTGAACATGTTCATATGTGTGAAATATTGTGGCACGTAAAAGGTATTACGGCCTTTGAGTGCAAGGCAAGTCAATTTGCTACTACATTACAGGTGCGTGCGCATAGCTGGTATAGGAAGTTTGATCCCAATCAAACTTGTATTGACTATGCAGCATTGAAAGATGCTTTCTTAAAAGAGTTCCATATCCCAGAGTTTGAGTAGAAGAGTATAAGTGCACTCAAGGATATAAAGCAAGGCACTACTGAGAGTGTACGTGAGTATGATGCCCATTTTAAAACACTTCTATCCAAACTCTCTTATGACATTCATGCGAGTCAGCATGCACAATGGTTTGTCAGGGGATTGATTACCCCATTTCAAAGAGCACTGTCGCATAAAATGTATACCAACCCATTGGAGGCTGCTTTATGCGCTGAAGTGGTTGGGAGTATTGACACTGGAGTTAGTCCATTTTTGGAAGCTCAGATAGCAGCTATGGAAAAACAGTTAGAAAAATTATCAGCAAACTCAACTCATGAAATGCGCTCAGGAATCTGGTGTACAGATTGTGAAGTGGAAGGCCACACCAAGGATAGTTGCCCCCACAGAACTGTACGTTTGTTGCTGTTGGACTATGAGATTTTCCATTTGAATCATGATGCTAGTCACTGCCCCCTACTACAATGTGCGATCAGAAAGAATGTATCCTCCTTTTGTAAAATTTGTAGGTCCATGACCCATGATACTGAGGACTGTAGATTGATTGGCCAGATCCATGATGCCATTGATATTGGGGTCAGACAGGTGAGTGTGGCTGATAATTCTAAAGGGAAGAATGAGCATCAGGATAGGGATTATAATAAAATGTGCTATGACAAGAATGATAGAAGGTTTGAAGGGGTTCGTGAAAGGGGACAAGGATATCGAGGAAACTATGGAGGATGAGGCCGAGGTGGAGGAAGGAGTGAATTTCCTCGAGGAACTTGCTATACATGTGGTTCACCTGACCATTATAGGCGTGAATGCCCGCAAAATATTTCCTGTTCATTTTGTGGAAAGGGGCATAGTTATGAAGAGTGTCCGGACTTGTATGAGCATCTCAGTAAGCAACACAAGTAAGAAAACAAGGGTGCACGGGGATGGTTAGAATCTAACGCGTGATAGAGAATCAGTGGATGCCCAAGTTAACACCAGAACCTGAGGCAGTAACAGTCAAGATAACCACATGAGCTAAGGTGACATGTGCAAGAGAGGTCTTGCAACAGAAGTTGACAATCACTAGGGAGGAGGTTTTACATGCTAGGTATCCAAATCCATCTCATCAGAAAGAAGTCTATCAAAAAATGATGGAGGTCCTTATAAGCCTCCAAGGTGAGATACAAGGTTTGAAAGAGCAGTCTTAGAAATTGGAGCACAAGGATACAGAACAGGCCCCATCAGATATTGACGACATCAGAGAGGTATGTAGAACATTGTGCCAGGAGAATATTATTCCTTTATTAGGAAATTGGTTGAAAGGGAATACTCCACACATGGGAACTGAGACTAAAAGACAAATACTTCATGTGAATCTTCCCCCCGATAGCATTGATTATGACAAGGAGATCACGTTGAATGTTGTTGTGGATGGGTGGTTGTTGAGCAATATTTTGATTGATACAGGTGTGGAAGTAAATGTACTTACATTGGATGCATGGGAACAAATGGGGAGACCCCCATTGCAGCCATCATCTAATGTATTATTCATGGCAAACAAAATGAAAGCTACTCCCATAGGAGTTTTGAAGGATGCATCTATCACTATACAAGGGGCCAAGTTCACAGGAGACTTCGAAGTGCTAGCACTTGCGGAAGCAGATAGCTTCCCAGCTTTGCTTGGGTGCCCTTGGTGTTATGCGAACAATGCTGATTTGAGGTTTAACAAGGGGTATATCAACTTCGAGAACAAGGAGGAAAGGGTTATAATACCATTGACTAATGGGAAATCCATGCCATACGTGGAACCTTTAAGCAAAGAGGACTTGAACAGAATCTATATACGTGCTATTCGAGACCCAGAGGTCCAGGATCCATCTAAGGAAGGAATCCTTCATTGGGAAGATTCTTAGTCAATCAACGATACTACCAGTGTTGCTTGTGATAATTGGGCTCATGGCACTTATGAACTGGTGGGGCATGAAGTTAAGCACGTGGTTTCTTGCAAAAAGGGTTTTCATTCTGTTCGATGTATAGGTCGCTCAGTACCCCGCTATACTGGATCTAAAGATTTGGCTGGGTTCTTACAGGCCATGGAAACAAATTGGGCTGACCAGCTTAAATGACGTGCTATGCTGTCATATACTTTGGGCGGGACAGCCGCGCACTGGTGGGTGGTCCACAGGGATAATCTCTTAGAATGGGGAATGATTGGGACCACCTTATCAACCAGGTTTTCAAGAAGTAATGCACCTACAAAGATTTTCCCTTATCATGGTGATCAACCTGCTCAACATCATATCCAGCAGTGTGAGAGACTCTAGATAGTAGGACAGGAAGCATTTTCACCCTCACTTTGGGTGCATCAGTTTTATTCTACTCTACAAGGTTGCATGCATGCTTGGTATGTATATGCTGAATTACATCACGACACTGGCAATTGGAAAACTTTAACTGCAGGGATGATCCAAACTTTTGACTTCTTTTCATCTACACCACTAGTGAACACAACTTTAAGCTTTATCAAGCACTTAACCATGGGAGACAGTGGGAAAGTGGAAGAACTTATTCAGGAATTATTTGGTGAGACAGAGACAGGGGTGCATTTTGCGGATGAAGAAGATGATATCATATTACTTGAGCATGCTTCTCTGGAAAAAGATAAGGGGAAGATGGTTTACATAATTGATGAGGAGGAAGTTGAGCACTTGGATGTGGATCATTCACATGGAACACGTGAAGTGTTATCCAGTGCGGATGTAGATGCGCACGCATATCACGAACCTATGAAGACAACAAAGGTCAATATAGGCACAAAAGCTGAACCTAAGGAGGTGATAATTGGGGATTACTGGTCAGAATCAGAGGTAGCAAAAATCATAGAGTTACTTCGAGACTATGAGGACTTATTCCTAAGAGGATACCATGAACTTAAAGGCATGCATATATCACTAAGAGAAATGAAGATAAAGCTCAAGGAAGGTGCATGCCCTGTTAGGAAGCGACCATATCAGATGAATCCCAATTTGCACGAGAAGGTAAAAGAGGAGATTGACAAGATGTTGAAATCCGGGATCATTCGACCATTGGATGAATCAGAATGGGTCAGTCCTATGGTGATAAGCATAAAAAAGGATGGTAGGATTCAGATTTGTGTTGATTATAGAGAGTTGAATGCAACATGTGTTACAGATCCCTTTCCTACGCCATTCACGGAGGAAATATTAGGAGTGGTTGGGCGTGAGATATATTCATTTACAGATGGGTTTTCAGGGTATCATCAGGTTAGGATTGCCCCGGAAGATCAAGAGAAGACCACCTTCACTACTGAATGGGGAAGCTTTGCCTATACTGTGATGCCCTTTGGATTGAAGAATGCACCTGCTGTATTTTCAAGGATAGTGGTACAAGCCTTCAAGGATTTTATTCATAACTTTTTACAGGTCTATCTTGATGATTGGACCGTCTATGGGCTAATTAAGGATCATTGTGACAATCTACGCTTAATGTTTGAAAGATGTCGACAGTTGAGTATCTCATTGAACATCAAGAAGTGCATCTTTGCTACTCCCTTTGGCACACTTTTAGGACACATTATCTGCAAGGAAGGGTTGTTGGTTGATCCAGCTAAAGTTGCAGTCATCATAGGCTTGAAAGCGCCAGCCAGTCAGCGTGAGGTGCACAGATTTTTGGGTCATACAGGGTATTACAGGAAGTTTATAAAAGGGTATGCAAAATTTTTTGCGCCCTTAGAAGAATTTCTCAAGGGAAAAGGTACATTCTACTGGGGGGAGTCACAGCAGCGCACATTTGAGATATTGAAGGAGAAACTTACTATCGTGCCCTATCTTGTGCTTTCCTTTATGGGATGAACCTTTTCATGTTCATGTGGATGCCTCTGGCATAGCCATTGGTGCCGTCTTAGCTCAACCAAGAGAAGGTATTGTGGATCATCCCATTTGCTTTGCTAGTAGGAAGTTGACCCCTGCAGAACAGAATTATACCACTACAGAGCACGAGGCCTTGTCCATGATCTATGCCTTGCACAAATTTCATCAGTATTTGTTGGCTACACCATTTTTGTTTTATACAGATCACATGGCATTAAAGTATTTGGTGAACAAGCCCATTTTACAGGGGCGCATATGCCGATGGATACTCTTATTTCAAGAGTTTGACTTTACAGTTGTGGTAAAACCAGGCAAAAGCAATTCTGGACCGGATCACTTGTCTAGAATTCAATCAGGAGAAGAGGCACAAACAATAGAAGAGACCATGCCTGATGCACAGCTGTATAGGTTACAGTGCGTGCCATCAGAATTGGAGGACATTGTTGTCTTTCTCAAGACTGGTATGGCACCAGAAGGCATGAAAGCTTTAGAGAAGAAGCAACTTGCTATTCACACAACACCATTCATGTTAATCAGTGGTGATTTGTACAAGTTAGGCAGAGACGAGGTGTTACGCCATTGTGTATTGGAGCATGAACGAAAAGATATAATGGAAGAAGCACATGGTGGTATTGCAGGTGGCCACTATGCAGGTGATGCAACAACGCGCAAGATCCTACTTGCTGGTTTGTGGTGGGAAATATTGTACAAGGATTGTAAAGAGTATTGTAAGACCTGTGACCATTGTCAACGCCTCAGTCGACCAGGAAAAAGGGATGAGATGCCTCTACACCCAATTACAAGTGTAGAACCCTTTGAGAAATGGGCAATTGACTTTGTCAGGCCTATTTCACCAGTCGCGCGTAGGACTGGATCACGCTATATCATCACTTGTATAGATTATCTTACCCGATGGGTAGAAGCAACACCTACAAAGGACTGTACAGTGGCTACAACAACAAGGTTCTTATGGGAGAATGTTCTTACAAGGTATGGCTGTCCTTTAAGTTTAACAAGTGATAGGGGCACACATTTTTTAAATGAGACAATACGAATTCTTTTAGACGAGTTTATGGTTGCCCACCATAAAACTACACCCTATCACCCTCAGGCAAATGGGACTGCTGAGGCTTTTAACAAGATTTTGAGCCACACATTGACCAAGATTTGTGATGTTGGAAGGAAAGATTGGGATGATAAAGTATTTGTTGTTCTTTGGGCTTATAGAACAACATACAAAAGATTGAACAAAGCCACACCTTTTCAATTGGTGTTTGGCATGGAAGCTGTTCTTCCTATAGAATTTATGTTACCTTCTTTGCGCATTGCGCACGTTGGAGGTCTAGCTGATGAGAAAGCCTTGGAAGAACGGATTGAGAAGATGGTTCAACTAGATGAGCACCAAGCCATTGCACGCTGGAGTCAGAAATAGGATAAAGCACGCCAAAAGGCATGGCATGATCGCCACATCAGAGATAAGAAACTTGCGGTGGGACAAATGGTACTTCTGTATGACTCCAAGTTTTTGCACCATCCAGGAAAGCTCAAGGTGCATTGGTTGGGGCCATATGTTATCACTCATATACTTGAGTCAGGTGCTTTCCAGTTAGAAACAATTGATGGCACAAGGTTTCCTGGTTACTTTAACGGGAGTAGGTTGAAGCCCTACTATAAATAAGTCTTCTTGGTGTTTGTAATAAGGCAGTATTGCCAGATAAATTAGGTTTCCCTTTATGCATTTCCTTAATGTATTTCTTTCATCGTCGCTATGCTTTGTCAATTTAGCTCTTTTTTGTGTAATAAGCACGCTTACGTGCATGAAGCTAACTACAATATGAAGCATGTTGATGCACAGAGGACTGCACATCCTTTTCATGTGGGGTGGATTGTTGGTGACTCTCAGGTATATGCTGTGAAGATGTCATGCTGTGGGTGTTGAGAAAGAAGGTTGCTAAGGGTAACTGACAAAAGATTGCTTCTCAAGATAAGAAAGGATGAAGATGGATGACGGAATGTATAACGTGAAGGTAAGTGGCGGCCATGGTAACTACCAGGAGATGATGCAGTGACGAGGTACTCAGGAACTAGGGTGCGCACTGAAGAGAAGTCTGTGACAAAGGGTAAAAGGGCACGCTAGAAGGCTATAGCATTTGGCGCAAAGGTATACCACGTGGAAATGATAAAAATGGGTCATAAATGAGGAGAATTTGGTAGGTGGAGGAGTAATTAATGCAGCAAAAAGTAGAAATCTATATAAGGATGGGATGTGATTTCATTTTTACCCTTGCGACTATGAGAATTTGACAAAGAGCCTACATGTGAAGAGCATAAGCTAACCGATTCAAGGTACGAAGCAAGTGAACTAGGCGCGGAAGACATATCTGTTTATTGGAAGGGCTTGAATCCCCTAGGAAAAGGGTTTGAACGAAGCAGAGTAATGGAACAGAGCTAGGGTGTGTGATTTCGTGAATGTAAAATTAGGGCATGGTTGAATCGAGTTAGGGTTCGAAGCAAACTACTCAAAACACACAACAACTGGTCTAGAAAATAAAACCTACAGAAAGAATGGCACCAAAGAAGAAAGCAACACTAGTAAAGGAGAAAAAGAAGGTGGTGGTGGAAGAAGAAGAAGAGATGGCCCCGGAAAGTAATTTTTCTGAAATGCAGTATCCTGAGGAAGTTATTATGGACCAGGAATGGGATACCCACATCCGACAGAGTAAGATAAGTGAATATAATCACCGAACCAATGAAAACTAGAAGAAACTAGACGACCTGCTCACTTCTCAAATGAACAGGCAACTGAGGATGGCATGCCAATATATGATGATGCCAGGGAAAAGCTACTGAAAGGGAATGGTGTCTACCAGCTATATGAGCTCCCATACTTTGGAAAGTATGCACCATTGTATAGATGGCTGATAAGCTAAGTCCATGAGGACTTCTTCTAATTTACAAGATGAAGGGTAAGATTGAACACCCATCCTTATTGCCACAGTAACTGGATTAAGGGCAATAGGTGAAGATATTAAGACTGACCTAGCTGACAAGAGTGCCATCTTGGAGACACAGAAAGCATTGGGCTATCAGAAAGGACCGCGCGGAATGGACATTGACAAGTTGAAAAATTGTCCAGTAGTACAGGCAGCAGCACACTTGGTCACAAAATTGAATGACCAAGAACGTTGGTCCCAAGTTAATTCTATGTGGTTGCATGTGGCCAAGCGCATGTCAGAAGGAACCACTTATAACATTGTCGGCTTCATTGCAGAACAGATAGTAGAGGAAGCACGTGTGGGAAATAAAATAAGTTTTGGTTGTATCTTACTAAGTTTAGTCTTCATGGAGATTGGGGTACCAGATGGCCCAAAAGAGAACATATGGGAATACCCCATGAATCATAAGTCTCCAGCTGAATGATTCAGCAAGTATCTTTGCAAGGGGTCAATGATAAAGGAGGTGAAGGAGCGTGCAGAGATGTGGTACAATAGGCTCCGCATGGCATTTGGAGAGGAATGGCGCATACCCAAGGATTTGCCTTCGATCCTTGGAAAGGAGGTATAATTTGCAGTCTACCAACATTTCTATATTGCACGATTTCCAATGGTAGATGGGTCGTGGAGCCCCTGGTGCAAACTGCCTTACGCATTTCCCACGTAATACTTCCAAGCTATAGTTCATCAATTCACCAACACATAGAGGTTAGTGTTTAACGCAGACATGGTGGACTGTGAATACCATACCCTGTAGAAGATGTATGTATATCCGTGGAGGAATGCGTACAATGAGAATAATATCTCAGAGATTCTGAGCATTAAGCCAGAAACACTGGCCATTGTGGATATCGGGGCCGCGCTAATATATCTCCAACTGAAGCCCAAAATGGAGAATAACAAGTATGTGGAAAATGAGTTCACGCTTCCAGGGCCACCAAAGGGGAAGCATACCATGGAGAACATTCTGGCACCTAGGCCCTCTGAACCCAAGCAAGATGATGAGGAAGAGGATGAAGAACACGAGGATAGTGGTGGCTTGGTGTGAAGGAGGAAGCAGCCATCTGGCCAAGAGAAGGAGACGCACAAAACTTCCCAAGGAGAAGGAGTTACAGGGGAGGAGTAGGGTGACCAAAGATTTAAAAAGGTATTTAAGCGCACAAGGGCACAAGGAGAAACCCCACAAGTTAAGCAGCCAGAGGAGAAAAAATGAAGAAAACTCAGGCTAAGTGAGGAAACAGAGGAATCTAAGGAGAAGGTGCCTTCATCTCTAGCAGAGGAGCCTCAACACAAGGAGGAGAGAATGGAAGGAGAAGAAGGGGATCAATCAGAGGCTACATAAGACAAGGGTGGGGATACATCTAGTATTCCTAACCTTGATGCAGCCATTCCCAGAGGACCCCGATCCCGTCGAATAGGGGAGGACGCCAAGGCACATACCATGGGGTATGCAGAAGACCCAAAGCTGATTATTCACGCTCAGTTTCAGAGCACCATCGAGAAAAAGGATTTATTCAGATGGGCACTCATGGATGAGGACAAGGTGACTCTATGCACAAGGAAGCAACTTTCATGGTCTATGCACATGCATATGGACGAGCCCAAATTTGATGTCGGTGAAGAATCATGCACGTCAAGACAGTTGAAGAAGGCACCTGAAATGTGCCACATGACAATTAAGCCAATGATGATGTCAGACGAGTAGGTGAGCAATGCTCTAATAAAGGTATCTTCTGAAGTAGCAAGAAGAAATATTGATAAATCTGCTACCATTAAGGTGCTGATGGAGAAAATGAAAGCCAAGGATGTGGAGATAGCATGCCTAGTACAGGAAAAGGACTTAATCAAAAGAAAATATGACACTTTTGTTAATATGGCAGAGGAAATTGGAGATGATGTTCTAAAGGTACACCCGCATCTAGAATCCCAGGTACCAAAAGAATTTCCTTCTGCGATGCACTATGTGAAAACAATGATAACATTAGTGTTGGAGGATGAAAAGGTGCGTGTATCAACACAATCCAAGGACCCTGGGGAAAAGTCAGAGAAAGCACAGGCTGCAATAGCAAGGAAGATTGCTACGTATGAAGGCCTACTGCAAGCCACCCGTGATGAACTAAAGAAAGCTGATCATGCGCTAACAATATGCACAGCCCCAGATGCGCTGATCGCGGTGAAAACATTGGAGGAGGAAAATGAGGTCCACAAGGCTATGAAGGATGCTACCCTTGGCCATGCTGAACGGTTGGTTCTGGTGAAGCAAAAGTGTGAGGCACTAGCTGCGGCACAGGCACCACATAAGGAGAGGTTAGAGGAGCTTGGAAAGCTCATTGCTCAGAAGATGGATGTACTGGAAGGGGTGCAAACCTCTATGTCAAGCGTAATGCTTGTGATACAAAATGAGCAAGGGAAACTCACTATGGAAGAGCTGCAGTCTATCATTGCAGACGTCCCTGAGGTGGCAGGAGTGGCATTGACGGCATGGGAGAACCTAGAAGCTGATATCAAAGAAGAATATCCAGAGTTGCTGCTTCAGGATGAAATGGAGGGGCCTGAGCCTTGAACAGTTTTGTTAGCTGTGTATACCTTATTCAAAATTTATCCATTCTTTATTTATTCAACCATTCTTTATTTATCCATTCTTTGTGTAAGTTTTGGACATCACCATTGTTGGGGTGACAATGAGATTAGTGTGGGGTAATGTTGATCAGAGAAAACACTTAGCTGAACTTGCACACAAAGTCCACACGGAAGAACAACACAGGAGCAAAGGCGCAAAAGTATAGGAAGGCGTCACGCGTGGAGGTGTAGAGTCAAACTTTCAGGACTTAGCCGATTTTGGAGATCAGGTCTATTCTTAGAGATTGGCATGTGGAGCACACAAAGCGATGCCGAGACTTGCGCGCCACTCTTCATGGAGATTTTTGAAGAACATGTCAACTCACTCTTGCATGGGCATAAGCTAAGAATAGATCCACCACTTTAGTTAACTGTCAGCGATCTATAGATAGCATACTTGCATGTATGGCTATAGTTGTAAAAGGCACGTGGCTGTTATTAGCATGTGACCTATTTCTGGTAGAGTTAAGTGGTGAAGGGCTAGTTCCCCCACCCTATATATATGTAATGAATTACTTAGTAAAAAAGAAGAAGATATACAAAGACACATGCTTTGAAGAAAGAGAGATACATGAGTACATGAGACTGGATAATTGTAACAGATCCATGCACGCATGTCTGGTATTGTATGAAGCTTTTGTACTATTGGTGTGATGAATATATAAAGAATATTGGCTGAATAACAGTGTCTGATGTGTTTTGTCAATGTATATTGTTGTTATCATGATGATTTACATTTAAGCACTTATAGATCTAGTTCAGTATAATGATGAATAGATGGATTAGTTACTAAAAATATATGTTTACTGCTTTATCATGCTACCATTCTGCTACAACAACTCTTAAGAGGGACTCGGTACCTTTGCATGCTTCGGGTGAGTGCTCAGCCTAGGATGAGTGATGTGCCAGCACGACTAGGTGTTAACTAAGAATTGAAAATAAAATTTTATATCTTATTGAGGACCCAAACAATACTTCTTATGAAGTATTGTATACAGATATTAATATTGATAACTCTGTGAGCTATGTTACTTTCAAGGAATATGAAATTGATCGATGCAGGTATCATGAGTAGGATGATTTCCCTGAGACTTTTATGTTTGATCAAGCCTCAAAGGATGTTAAAAAACTTGGTCTAGGCACAAGAGGTAAGCCTAAAAAAATGTGTTCAGATAGCGACTTGGATGGAAAAGAGAGACAATCATATGACCAGTTGTTAAAGACATTAGAACTGCTTAGCATGGTCCTATCGAGAATGGTAGGCACTTGAAGATTTTTCTTGATTGTTTTCTTTGAATCAATGTACTCCATTGTAGAGTGTATAGTCTTCTGGTTTCCTTTTGCTTTCGTGTTCTTCTGTTTTGGTTCGTCCTGGTCCTTGGCGACCATTTTATTGGTTTTTCGGTTCATTTCTCTAAGGATGGTTATGGTTTCTCTACTCTGTAAGCTTATTCTTTGACTCCATTTCCCAATGGTTTGTTTTTCACACTTAGTCTACTATTTTTTCTTATGGCACACACAAGGAACGCCTATCCCTGAGTTGGAGCCGATATTGCTGCTCAATTTGATCTCGCCGCATTTGTCCTTGAAATTCTTCAGTTTGTGGGCTCTGTCGTCTTTTCTATCTCCCTATATTGATGCATGAAAACTTTGTCCTTCATTTAGTTGCCATGATCAATCCCTTCCTTGGTCGAGGATCACTTAAAAGTTGAGAATTTATTTTTCATTCCTCTGTCCATGTGAAAAAATCTATAACTTGCGGGTAAAATTGGGTTTTTTCCCTTCCTTAGGCTTTTCCGCAGTCATGTTTTGTTTTCCCTGTCATTTTTGTCCTGATATATGTGGAAACATTATTGGATGCATCTCAAAAGATCATATTTGGGCCTTATATCATTTCCAAATTCTCTGTCTTAAAAAAAAGACTCATTTGTGGGCTCAAATGGTGATTTTCCTACAATTTATGGTTTGATGGGTGTGTTTTTCCCGTCAAATTTACAACTACGCATCTGTGGAAACTTGGCCCTTTCTGGTTGGATGCAGCTTAGTGGGGCATTTAGAAAAATTTAAGTCTCGCTTCAACTCAAAAATTTTCCACGTGGAGGGTCTGCGCTAATCTGAAAATTTGCCTTTTGGTTTGGCCTTGGAGTTGCACCAGGGAGACACGTGGAGTTTCTGCTGCCTTGCTTAGACTTGAAAAAAAATTTCATGCGGCCGGTGCAGCTTTCACAGACCATGGAAATGTGGAGGGCCAAGGCTCATTTGAGGATCCACCTCAGGGTCCCACCCTAGCAATTGTGACAGGGAGACATGCGGAGGCTTCTGCCGGCTCCGCTATATACTTAAAACTTTTAAAAGCAATTTTATAAGGCCTGGGACACATTGAGGGAACACACTTGTTTCGGGATCTACCCCTACGTTTTATTTTTAAGAAGCGCTAGGAGGAAACTTGGAGGCATCCAATCACTCTACCCTTGCTTGGACTTTTCAATGGCCAAGGAAAACTATCTTAGACCCTAGACACATAGTGCCTTCTGCTGATCCCTAAATTTTTTCAAATAACTCTACTAGATTGAGATACGTGGTGAGCCCACACTTGCTTGCTCAAGGTATCCATTTTCAGGGACCATCTCAAAGTTACACCATGATGACATGTGGAGGCTTCTGATGGCTCCCTTTATATTGATACTTTTCAAAGGCTAAAAGGCGTTTTTCATGGGCCTAGGGCACATGGAAGGCCCGTGCTTGTTTAGAAACCTACCCATGTGCTTCTCCTTTATAGTTGCACCAAGGAAACATGTGGATGGATCTAATCTAGAGTTGAGAAGGGGAAAAATCAATGGTTGTTGTGCATTGCATCTGTTTTTTCACCATATTTTCTCCAAGACTCCTGGAGAAGTGAATACGTACTATTTTTCATAATTTTTTAATGAAATTCCTTGTCATTTTTAAAGTGTCATTGAATGGATTCAAAACCTGATTTGTGATTCCAAGGATTGTTAAGGTTGATATTTTGAAGTTGGAATTGCTCAGGCACTTGTGAAAATGTAAATTACCAGAAAAGATGGATACGGGGCAGAGTTGAAGAGGAAAAAGAGTGAAAAGGATGAAATGATGAAGGTTGTAGGCACAAAGGATGGAAAAGGTGTTGCCTTAAGAGTGAAAAGGATTACCTGTCAGATCCAGCTATACAGAGCCTCCAGAGAATGATTAAAACAAGGATTTATCACATGATAGAATAAGAATGATTAATAATATTGTCAAAAAGGTTGTGGCATGGCATCCTAGTCATTATTCGAGTGTCTGAGAAATGTGATCAGTTCATAATTGGTCCACCTGGAAGCTTTTGGATGTGAATTTGTTAATCGTCACTTTCTGAGGAAAGTCGGTAACAAGCAAAGGTCACATGAATATTCTTATTTTGGGGGGGAAATTGAGTGAAGGAAATGTATAAATGCAATGAGAATACTCTTGCAAAAGGTTGGGGGTTAAATTTCATGAGAAAAGTCGTCTTCTAAGAAACCCATCTGAGATACCTGGTTAATTTCTTTTGTGTTATATTTTCTATCACATGAAGTTGGTTACACATGTATAGCCATTAATAGGCTCTGAGATTTCTCTGGAAGCTCTCCCCTACTGATGAATCTAAGTAATTTTGAAATTAATTTGTGTTCAATCTCTAGCAATTTGTGTCTGCATTGTTTCCGAATGTCTGCAAATGGTTTCTTTTGTTCCTATAACAATCTTACATTGAAATATTTGTAAAATCACACAAGATCTCATCCCTGTGACAATTTAGTGGCATTTGTAATTTCATTTCAAGAAGATCCTTCATCCTATGATGAGATAAAAAAATTTAAAATCACTTCACTGTCATTTGTTGATAAAGATTGCTTGTAAGTTTTTGGGTGTACCTTAGGCATGATTGATTAGAGATTTTGGTGTTTAATTGAGTCTTTTAACTCAAGCCTTTGTGGTCTATTCTCAAAGATCATGTGGAAACATGCAAATATGGGCCCCCATTGATGCACATCTTCTAGTTGAAGGAACATCTTAACCATTCTGAAGCTTTATGTTGTTGAGCTATCCATTGTTGTGTAGTTTCTCAATGATCTGGTATAATCAACATTATCCTGCTTAATCTCCAACCAAAATTATTCAAAAACCATGAATCCATCCTAAACTACCCCTATTTTTCCCTGTATATCCACAGAGGAACAAAATATATTTACTAAAATATGTAGAACAATTAGGATTTCATAATGTCTTTAGTAACCTTAGCCTTGTTTTGAAAGTGTCTCCATCTTTTAGAAGTGACAACTCTTGAGAATTAAATTATAGAGTATTGACCATACTTTCCCAAGGTTTTCTACATAAAATTTGTGTAAAATAAGGATATCTCCATCTCCTTCATGAAACATAGGTTACACTATGGGTCCTCTCACCCTATTCGAAAGGCACGACCTAAAGTAGTGAGGATAGGTCAAATCCTCTTAAAGGTGCTATCCATCTCTCCACAAAACTGAGTGAAAAAGGGCCAGTTAGATCTCATACCTTGCTACAAAAGGACACATTGCATGATTTATCTATCTCTAATCTCTGTGCCAAATTTATGTTTTTTCTCAGCTTGTAAAGGAGAATGAATTTGGATACCAACAGTAGGCACATGCTCAAACACATCTGGTGACTCCATCTGGTAAATAATGCCTTCTCTGAGTTGTAGATCTTCCTCTATAACATCCATTTCCATTTTCTTTCCATCCCTCTCATTTTATTCCATTCGATAAAGTTGTATAGTCATAACTTCATTCCCCGCATGGAATTCACACTTACATAAACAACATAGTCTGCCTCCAATGTATTTCTCAACTCCTCCACATCAAAATTATGAGCAAATCAATAATCACTATTCCTATCCCTATGATTAGTAGGAAAATCAGTTCAACAATGGAACCTATCATGAGATGCAATATGCATGTAGTGACATCAATTATGTGGATAATACCAATTTGCAGGAGAAGATTTAAAACGTGGAGGCATGCATGGTGCATTCGAGGGCCATAGCTCAGATGAAAGTGATCAAAATTGGCTATAGGGTACCTTGTCCATGGGCCAACCCTATACCAAGACATTTTAGCCCACAACAAAATCCTTATTTCATGGTTGAGATACTACCTCAGGTTTCATAGTGGACCGAGGAGATAGAGGCCTATGACATTTGTGATAGGGAGCCTTTTCAATGGGTAATTCCTACACCATCATCTAGTAATTTTTTCTCCATTCCCCAAACAACACCATCTTAGCCTTAGCTTCAATTTCTAATATTGTTGCCTTCTGCCCCTAGTGTGAAATAATTTTCTCCATCCCCTAGTATTTCATCCAATCTCATTTTTTCTTCCCTTTTACCTTACAAATCCAAGTCCCCTCCACAAGAGCCAAAAGCAATACCTTCCCCTCCACCACAAATAAATCAATAACTAGTGGATACCCCACCTACCACCCCTCCTCATGCATTCCCAAGCCCATGTGGGGAAGTGACCTACAGGACTAGTCAAGAAGAACAAAAAAGAAAAGAGGAAAACAACAGAGATGAAATGATAGAAAATCTTAAGAGTTGGGATTCGAGGTTCGGGATTGATAAAATCCCCTTGATGGTAAAACCCTTAGAGGAGGCTGAAATCAAGCCACAAGTTGTGGAAGATTCAGGTGTAGAAAAAGTGAGGGAAGAAGTATCTACTCCAAATCCAAAAGAAGAAGAGCATATTTCAATTGTAGAGGAGAACCATACAATTCTAGAGGCTTTAAGTACAAACTAAGCCATAGAAGAACCTTCAGTTCTTATTCCCACTTCATCCCCTTCAAGCTCTAATGTCGAAGAATATTTTGAGCTTTCAAAATTCATGTTTGAAGATGAGGGGAGCCTGTTGACAATTTTAGCACCAGTGCGAAAAAGGTCAACTCAAAAATTTTAAAAGTTTCTCAGATTGGTTAATTATGAGTCTGGTTATGTTTAGGACAACCACCTTGGTTTAAGATACAATTTTTTATTTTTTGGTTTTGGACAAACTTGGAAGTCATTTGGAATCAAAACTACAACTTGAGTATAGTTTAAGAATGTCATGCCTCATAGATGCAGCAATTTCATTTGAAACCCTCGTCGGAACTATGTAATAGCTATAAACAACCATTGCAGGGCCCTGAGGAAGGTAGGAAGGGTAGCATGTATCAGACATGATGATTTGAAGCTGCATACAGGTGGTAGTTTTGAGGGACAGTTTGCACTTTTTACAAGCAGTTTGCATTTTCAATGAGCTTCAATAAGGTACACTTGATTGTTTATTTATTTCTATGATTAAGTGAATTATTTAAGTGTTTTGACTTGTATAAGTTCATTCATTATCCATACAAATGAAAGAATGTATAGAAAGGAAGGACATACATCTCATAACATGAAAATATTTTCATTTATTCATGAGGAATAACAGTACATATTTTTTTCTCACACAAGCCGTGAGAAATAACTGAAAGGAAAAACAATGCATATATTTATGAAGCTGAAAATGTAAAGAGGTAAAAGAAACCCATCATTGCCTCAAGGGAGTGTTCTTCTCTTTATAAAACTATTGTTCCAGTTGTCCACTATAACTGCAGCATGGTACCTGAGAAGGGAGAAGAAAAAAATCGTCAATACTAAGCTCAGGGTTTAGTTTAACTCTTTATACTTCCAACTTCATAAATTAATACATTGAAAAGTGTAACAAAGGTGAAACAGAAGAATCAAAATTCTAGAGGCTGAAGTCAACTGAAACGAGATAAAATTGCAGCTGAAATAGAATGAAAAGAGAATTTTGGGAAATTTTGACAGGGCTTCGCCATGAAAAATGGAAATTTACGACTTTTCCAGCATACATGTAAATCTGTAATGAAGCTAAAATATAGTATTTAAGTAGAAAAGGAAATGCAACTACAACATTTCGACAAAAATCAAATGTTCAACATGCAGGAATTTGTGAACAGAAATTCTAGAAAAAATATGCACTTTCAAGTTCTCAAATAAAAGTAAATTTTTAATTTCATACAACTTTCAGAAATGCATATTTTCTGATTATTTCAGCAAGAATAGTCAACATACTAATGTTGTTATGTTCAGAAATGTAAATGAAAAAGTTGTTTGAACCTAGAAAAGAGCTCCCAGAAAGGAGTATTTCAATGTCAGCTATGAAAGCAAAAGTTACATGAATGATCATCATATAGCAGTCATACAAGAAAAGATCAAACTAAGCTATAGGTCTTCATGATCTCAACTCAAGAAAATGCTTCTGATATCAACACATCAATAGATGGAATGCAAAGAACAGTCAAGAATATACAAATTTTTACAAAAGGCTCAAGGATTGACCAAGAAAAAACTTTGAATCAGAGACATGTGTAACCCCATGAAGATATAACAGCCATGAATAGAAGCACTTTCAGAAGTAAATTCAAACACAGGTACATGCCCTCAACAAAATTCAAAAAATCATGGCATTCATTATACAATACAGAGTTTCGATGCAATAGAATTTTTAGAAACTCAAGGCAAAGAAAATAACCTTAAAACAAAGTGTTCACATTCACAAAAACTCACATGGGTCAAAGGATAATATAGTTCCAAGCTTGAAGTCTATAAAATGATGGAAAACATCCACAATCCTCTCACTCAAAAAACTCGTAAAGGAGCTACAAATTCTCGAAGACTTAGAAGGCTGAAAGATGCAGAAGAAAACTACTTTATGACCGATACAGGAAAATGAAGTAAATACAAAAACCTCTATAGCGAGATAAGAATACCCAAAACGAAAAAAATTTAGATTTGAAATGAAAGGTAGAATATGCACAAATCAGAAAATATAATTACCCAGGTTAAAAGTTCCCTAAAAAATTGATACTTTTCAATCAAATGATTAATACCCATTTTGGGTTGTTACAAAAGAGCAAGGAAAATCAATTTCGTACCCACAAAGTGGTGAATCAGAACTCAATCCCAACATCTAAAACTTCAATAGATTCGGTGTTAAATAATGGTGACTCTACTGAAGAAATCAGGGGCTTACGTACAAATGCTCAAAACCCTCCAGGCCAAGTCACGATAGAGTAATATGCCACATAGAAGCGGATAACCAGACAGAGATACAAGCCAAAGGGCTTAGTAGAAGAAATCACGGTGGCCATATATTTTGATCACTCCAACAGGGAGGATCTCAAATGGACAAGGTCTCGAGTATATTAAGTAGAGGGAGAAAATCATAAGCTCACAGAAACCTAAAGAAATATCAATGACAACCTTTTTCCTTGAATAAATCAGAGAAAAATAATGACCGAAATACACCCTCTAAAGGAGTTACAGAGAAAGCTCAAGATATAGATCATGGCCACTTAAAAAAATTTGACATAGCTCCACTAGCTCACAGAGAGCTCAAGTGAAAAATGCCAAATGGTAGGGTTTCGACCCCTTTTCCTCCATAAACTCTTGCAGTGAGTTAATTAACTCCATGAGAGTTAAGGTATATGTGTGTAGAAGCCACAAAAACCCTAATTCCACTCGGGTTAGTTTTGAATGAATAGTCACTAACAAAACATGCCAAGGGGTGACTCATCATGGTGAAGGGGACCAGCCCCATTGATATCATTTGCATTGACTTCTATAAGTCTAAACCATAGTCCAACACGAATACAGAAAATCCGACAAGTAAATTACGAAACAATGATAATAAAAAAGTGGCCGAGTAATATATCAAGACCATGTAATAGTTGGATCATGTGTAAAATAATGTAAGGAATGGGGCTGAATAAAAGGCATACTGATTATTCAAGTGAATACTATAGTATATGCTATCAGATATGCAAAAGGTCTTGTGACCTCATCTCCAAAGTGTTGAAAACACATCAAAACCTTGGTCATAACATGTGATAAGTAATATGGCCAAGTTACCTATGGGAATTAATTTTTTCACCCAAATGACAAGTTGTAGATGTCAACATTAGAGCATGTGCACATGGACAAGTGGTCCCCACATTGGATTTTGTTTTTACAAATATTACAAGTATTTAATTATTTACTCATAGGCAAAGAATTGACTTGTTGTATGCTCACAAGAGGATAGAACAGAGAAGAAGAAAAGATTACATACCCATGGAGAGAGACTTTCTTACCAAGTAATCTTATTTTTAGAAAAATATTCACCCTTCTTTCTTAAAAATAGATCAGTCAGCTTCAGTTGACCAATTGTATTTAAGGCTAATAATGCCTATTTGTGATTGCATGCTCTATTTTTATTCATTTATCTATTATTAAATAGAGGATAAAAATATATGCATGGGCAAGTACAAGCCTTAGGCTATTTTTAGGAAGATGGTGAATTTTATTTTTGGTATATATTATGTGCCTTTGCAAAGCAAAAGGGGAGGTTCTTCCATTGTAAGAGAATTTCTGGAGGACTTTTTGGATATAGGAGTACTGAAGCAATTTTTTCCAGTTTTTCCTTCTGAGTGTGAAGAGTTTTCTGCCTTACCAATTATTTGTAGTCTTGTGTATATTTCTATTATTCTTGTGAATGTAAATTCCTTGATTAATCATCTTATCCTGCTACAAATTCAGTATTTTATACATAATTTTAATGTGCATGTTAACTTATCAGTGTTGTTTTGATATTTTTCCCTCAGTACAACAAAGTGTTTGCCCTTAAATTTTGAAGAAAATTGTTGGCTTGTGCATCAAAAATCCTTCACATATCAATCGTGCATATACTCAGTGAAAGTACTCATACAAATTTGGTGTATCACCTCAGTTTTATTTATTTTATAGTCATCTTTTACTCTCAAACTCCCAGAAATCAGTTTAGGATACACCAATAAGGAACCAGCCTTGATACCAGAGACTCACCTCAAAATAGGTATACCCATAGACCTGAGGTGTTTCCATTGTATCTATGAAAGAGAGAGATCAATTGTGCAAGCTTAGAAAACCTACAGCCATCTCTCTACAGTGTACACTTTTGAGAGATAACAAAACCATGGTGAGTGAATTACAGATCCGGAGGACACCATGGAGGAGGTCGAGTAGATGCAATAGAATAACAAGAAGGTAGATTATCTATTTTATTTGGAGGATTGCTTCTATGAAGAGGAACCTGTGGAGATCACATAATTTAATCCTCCATCACCAACCTTCCAAGTGTATGAACCTACTGTCATGAAGGAGGACATTTAACTACAGTAACCTGTACTTTAAAACACCCCTCTAGAACCAAGTTGGAGGATATTAATCTTCTATGTTCTTCACAAGAGAAGGAAGGAAACAATGATGACACCATTTCCACATTGGTCATCGAGGTAGAGGATCAAGTGCTTGCAGAAGCAATGTAAACAAAAACTCAAAATGTAGGAAACCTCTTTTTTCAGGAGGGTCTGCAGGTAAACTCCATTCTTAGAGTTGAATTTCAAAGCAACAGGCACATCGATTAGATTAGACCGTGCCCAATCAGGTAATTGGCTTCAATGGAGTTGAGGGAGAAGCCAAAATTGGTCATATCCATTTCAAGGCATGAGGATGATATACAAAGCACAAAGGGTCACCATCAATAGCTCCATGAGTCTGATGCCAATAATCCTCAGGAGGTATTTTTGATTAAGGTTGATATTTTGGTTATTTGGGTAGGGGATCAAACTCTTGTCAGTTTCTCACTCATAATAACAGCCATGATCAACGTAAAATAATATGCATGGTTTCCCATTTTGAGAAAGGGAAGTTACTTCTCCGTATTAGTTGTAGGATTTGTTTGAGTTCCCTCTGGATTTGGATAGAGTAGAGTAGGTAGGTTTTCTTTCAGCAAAAGAAGTGCTTGTGCACACTTTGCATTCCTTTACTTGGATCATGTATGTTTTTTTATCCTTTGTACATGGTTGTAGTTTGTTGTTGCACTTTCTAGTTTTAGGAAAGATCCGATGATAAAGTAATATCTCAGCAGTGTCCCAGAGAAACAAGAGTTTTCACACATCAAACTACTTTCAGCAATCAGAATGACTCCATGCCCAATGGATGAAAAAACACTTATATTTTAGATCTAGCAGGTAGATCACCCCATGAGTCACCATTTGTTATCCATTTTTTGTAACCCCTTCAAAAATGGATCAACCTAAAGGTTTGGGAATTGATGGTTGATGGGAGAAGTTTCTAGAATGATTTACATTAATGGTCAAACTAGAAAAATGTATGGATTGTTGCCTTGTTGATGTGCATCAACCATGCTTCCTGTCATGCGTCCATTCCCTCTTGTTGACGTACATCAACTGCTTCCTCATTGTCACACGTCAGTATGCTTATTGTCGTGTGTCAACACCCTCTTCATGTCACGTGAAAAATTCCCTCTTCCTGTCACGTGAAAATGCCTTCTTCCTATTGCGCATCAACCGCCTCTTCCTATCGTGCATCAACCTCCCCTCACTATTTCACAACAACAATTTCTCTTGTCACGCATCAACGTCGCCTCTTGTTGCAATTCAACCTCCCCTCGTTGTAGTGTGACATAATTTCTTCTTGTCACGTGACAAGTATTTTCCTCTTCAATGGTGAATTTTCCCTTCTTTTCGTGCATTAACTAGCGGTTTCTGTTAGGTGATGATAAAAATTATTAGATACGGCCATACATTAATGATACCATACAAGGTAGCTCAACAACCATTTTAATGAAGCATGGTTCCAATGTCTTTTATGATAGAAAAGTACCATTGGAAAGCAGACCGGTATTTCTGCCCATATCTCCGTACATGTAATTAATGAGGTTTGTAAGTAGGTGAGACAAATTTTATATATAATGTATTCAACCCCCCTCATTTTTAAAGGGAGACATTCTGGGAGTTGAGGAAACTCTTACAATTTTTTCCCTCAATTCCATTTTGAGTTGTGAGCCTTCTCTTGGGCCTAGCCATGTAATTATGTATTTGTGCATTAAATGTAATGGTCTGCGCATATTTTTAAGCAATAGGATAATATTTTGTGGTGTTTCTTCAACCCTAGCTCGTTTTATTATATTTTCTTGCCTCTCCATTATTATTGTTGTATTTTGTGCATATTCCTTAACTTGCAAATTTATGATGTTGTGTTCAATGGAGTTTTAATGGAAGACTAGGATCTAGTTCAGTGTCACATTTGTTTGACAACCCTCAGCCCCTTTTTCCCTGTTTCATCCTCCCTCAATAGAGTATCTCGCCCCCTTTTCTTGTGATATTACCCCCTTAGTATAGGATTTCCCCCTTTTCATGCACTTTCTCTCTCCCTTTCTCCTTGGATGTTGTTAGTGTAGGCTTAGTTAGGATTTTTTCTTGCTTTAGGAGTAGGTGTAGCATTAGGATTAGGTAGAGGAAGTTGACATTCTCCAGGAGGTTATCTCAAGTTTGCAAGCCCCACATCTTGAGGGATAACCCCATGTTAGCATAATTACACTGATTGCCCCAAAACAATAGAGTGAAAATCAGGCATGCTATAATTCTAACATAATAGGTTTAACACCTCATTAGGACCATGTTTAGAGGTTTATACTAGGTATGAGATTCACAAAGTGAAACACAAGTGTAAAACATATCATCCTGAGATTCTATCGAAGCATGACAACTGAGAGTAGAACTATTAGATGGTAAACACTAGCACCCATACCTTGGATTGTCGTGGTCAGAGTGGGGATCACTTAATATGGAAGAAATCTCAAGTTTTTCTCAATTGTATAGTGTTAAAGCTCACCTACTAGCCATGCAATAATCGAGGAAAAATGAAGAATTGAAGGTGTTTAAAGAACAATTCCATTATAATTTATAAAGAGATACTTCTTCCTTACATTCATGATGTAAGTTTCATAACATATCTATAAATGAAATAAATAAAAGCATTAAGTAATATTAGTTGACTCATAAAAGAAAATTGATAACAAAGAACAATTATAGGTTTATTCAAACTTTATGCACGAAAAGGACAATCTTTTACTTGAAAGAAATTAGGAAAATGACACCTTCTTGTAATCATGGCAATACATTTTTTTATCATTATCATATATAAATTACAAAAAATAGACAAATGAATTACAACCATGTCATTTCACCATCTTATTGCGCCCTGCAAAATCGTGTGAGCATGAGTGGGCAAAACAATGTTCGCATGGCATCCACCTAAATGTATTATAATTATCATTTTAGGTTTTCCATTTACATAATAATAATAATAATGCACACGCAACAAGAGAGGGTTAGCTACATATATTCATTTCATTTCATTTTATTTCTTATCTAATGGAGGAGAGAGATATAAATAGGGAAGAGAGAGAAACATTATTTTTCCAAAAATCACATCTCACACAACAAGCTAGAAGAGAGTTTCATATAACTATTTCTAAGTTTCAAAATGTTTTCACGAAATTTTTTTGTCTTGACTAGGATCTTGTGGTCTTATTTTACCTTTTTCTAATAGCTGCAAAAACATCTAAATTTTGCTTAGAGTTTGAGAAACCATGTTAGAAAAAAGTATTCTAATGGGAAAGGATACAATGATTTAGTTCCTTCATGTACTTCTATACACCAATAATTTACAGGAACTTATGGAATTCAGAACTGGTGAATGGTCTATAATTTTCAGCTAGTCTTCCAGGGATATCGGTCATAATTGGCCTAGTTTCAAAACAACAAATTTTAGTTTGAGGGATAAGAAATTTCATGAAAAAATAACTTTTTATATATTAACGTGCAACAAAAAATTTTCTACATGCTCTCCTATATATGGAGAATTCACCGCAGTTGATAGAATTGAGAATTGGAAAATGGGTCACAAACAACGATGGGTTTTCCGAAGTGACTGGTCGTAGTTGGTCTAGTTTCACCGAATCAAATAGTGCTCATAGGCCTACAAAACCCCTTTTCCAAACTTTCTAGAAATTCTTTTTCCCAAACTAAAGGTTATAAATAATTATCTAGTAGAAATTCTAGAGGTTTGTGAAAGTAGACAAGTGTTCCTTCACTCAAGGTCCAAAGGGTGAGACGAAGCGAAAACCAAGTTTCTAGTTTTAACAAATCCCTAAAATTGTAAAATGGGGTAACACGGATCATATAGAAGAGTCGAAGAAATAAACAATTGTTAATTGAGGTTGATATAAGCTTGATGAAACTCTTCACATAACAAGGAACACATAGGTGTTAGCATAATTTAGCATAGGCATATTTATTACATTTTATTGCATTGTCTTTTATTTAATAATGTGCAACATGTGCACTCTAGTCTAGTGACTTGCATTCAATATTGTTATGTTGGATAACATTCAATATTGGTATTAGTAGTAATTACATGTGCATGTGAGATGGGTCTTATCATCTCGTAGTTGGTGCTTGATAGAGTGTCATGTCTATCCATATGAGGCTGTCTAATATCTATAAATATTACAGCTCTTGCATTGTTATGTAATCTGATTTCATGATCAATAATATTTGTGAGGCTTCCGTCCCTCTTTGGTCATTGCAATCTTATTCTATTCTATCATTTGGTATCAGAGTTATACCATTATTATCATTTGGTATCAGAGTAGGTTCTATCTAAGCAAGGTTGAAGAGGAGCACTATTGGAGAGGATCCATTAGAGAAGAAGATCTGCATCAAAGGAGAGCCATTGAAGCATCCCGCAGCCTCCATTCCTTCCAAGCATCCCTCAACTAAAATTTGACCTATCCACTTATTTGGAAGGTAATTTTTTTTTTATTAGTCATTGGCATAGCCAATTGATCTAACATATTGGCGGAATATTAAAAAAAAAAAAAAAAGGATCTTGGAAAAAATTGCAGATCTAAAAAAAAAAAAAATTTGTGAAAAAAAAAGAGATCTTAAAAAAAAGGAGAGAGATCTTGAAAAAAAATTTGCAGATCTAAAAAAAAAAAGATCAGATCTAAAAAAAAAAAAATCAGATCTGAAAGTGGAGGTGTGAAGAATTCGGGAGCAAAGGTTGAAGCAGTCCCGTCAACAAAATTCCAGCAGATAGCTCTTAGAAAAAAGGACGTAACTTTTTCATACAATGTCAGATTGATGTGCCATTTTTTTATTTCTGGAAAGATAAGAAGGAGGCACACAACTTTGCAGTTTATATCATCTTCAGATTCGACCTCTACATATGACGAAAAGTCTATACAAGTCGGATCATTTTTTTCTGAAAAAAAATCAGATCTAGCTGGTAAATTGGTAAGATCTCAAAAAATAAGATTATTATTCTTCTGAAATTTTGTGGGTTTCAAGAAAAATATTGTATGATGCTGCTGTCAAAATTTTAGAAAAACCCAGATCACGGTTTGTGAGAAAAGGTGAAAACAATATTCAGATTGTTTGTTTGGATCTTGGGAACAAACAGGTCAGCGGTTCAATTCCCACTCTCTCCATATTTTTTATTAAATTATTTTTTTTTAGAAAATTTGGAGAAATTACTAAATTTTGGGAGATTTCCAAATTTAGAAGCTCACCAAACACATTTAGAGCCACCGCTAAATTTAGCGGAAAAACACCTATTGGGGGGTAAAAAATATTTTTGGCCTAAATTGTATATTTTGTGATTCTAGACCCTTTTTTCTAAAGAGGGGGAAGACAAAAAAAAAACTTCATTTTGATGTACTTTTGGAGCATTTTGTACTAATCTTGGTGCATAAAGTGAAAAAAAAAGTACAAATTTTTTATTTTATGTTTGGTTCTATCACACGAGATCTTTGATCTCATAGCAGCGTTCGGTATATACGGTGCCTCTGGGAAGCGCTTACGGGTGATGCCGTCGTGACTACTACTGCACTTAACGCCTAACATAGCTACCTAAACATCGTCTGGGCATCGACCCTATAAAATCGACGGGGAGTAATAAGGACACAATACACACACATTTGAGCCCTCCCATCCATTTGTGCTTGCACAAACCCCTCTCCATACTGTCTACGTACCACGTACTAAATTATTTCACGTGCGTTAACACCTCTTTCCATACTGACGGGTATATTGAAAGGGTGATCTTCTTCCACGTACCGACGGGTATATCGGAAGGGAGTGTATATAGAAAGGTTTGGTATATCGGCCTGACGGTATATTGAGAGGGAGACCATAAACCTGGAGTGATAAGAGCCTTACCCTTTGTCAGAAATTCAGAGTTTCAGAAATTCAGATTGCAGAAATGGGTGCACAAGCACCAAAGTTCTTCTTGATAGATTCACAACTACTTAGAGGAGACAACTATGCTGCATGGAAACCGAAGATCAAGGTGTTACTTGAGTTTGAAGACCTATGGACAGTTGTAGATGGAAAAACAACAAGATCACTTGATGATGGAAGACAACAAGTTCAATTTGACAGGGCCAATCAAAAGGCCAAGTTGATCATCTTGTTTAGCGTAACGGACGATGTGCAACCCCACATTAGAGATGCCACATCGGCCAAGGATGCATGGGATAAGTTGAGCACAGTCTATGAGGCAAAGAACAAGAATGCCATCCTCAACCTACTATCACAACTGCATACTCTCAAGTTCAAGCACAATGAGAAGGTTGAAGTTTTTTTGAGATGAGTTGCTACTTTGAGGGCATCTCTATTGGCATTGGGAAAAGAGATAAGTGATGAAGACCTTGTACCAATTGTGTTGCGAGCACTTCCTCCTTCCTACAGAATCTTTGTGACAACTATCAATATGAGTGAACACACAGTCACCTTTGAGAAGTTGGTCAATCTACTCCAACAAGAAGAGGCAATGAACAACAAAGATCATGAAGATGAGCAAGCACTATCTTCCAATCATAAAGGAAAGGGGAAATTTCAGTCCAATCACAAGAAGTCCCAACAAAACCAAAGTCAACAAAGGGACAACACCAAGAAGTGTCCCATTTGCAATAGAGGGGGACATGACATCAAATATTGTTGGTACAATTCCTATAAAAAGGGTTCATCAAGCAATTCAAAACCCAATAACCAACAGGGTAACAATAATTCAAATAAAGGGAAGTCCAACAACAACAACAATCAAGGGCAGAAAAATGGTAATTGGAAAAGAAAACCCAAACAACAAGGGTACATTTCTGAACATGAGGATGATTCAGATGAAGAACACCACATGTATTCTGCTCAATTTGATGAAGAAACCAAGTCCACACAAGATATCTGGTATGTTGACTCAGGTGCAACTCGACACATGACTGGACGCAAGGATTGGTTCTACACACTACGTGACTCACCTAAGAAGAACCATGTGTCATTAGGTGATGACTCATCATACAGTGTCAAGGGGATTGGAAACATTTCACTACCTCTTGGAAAGCATGACTGAAAAATCACAAATGTATTGTATGTACCTGGGTTGACCAAGAATTTGCTATCAGTTAGTCAACTCCTTGATCACAACTTGAAGTTGGATTTTGACAGTAATAATGGAGAAAAAGTGTGCTTGATAAGAGATAAGTCAAGAGGTTCCAAGATTGTAGCAAGAGCCTTCAATGTGGGACGCATGTTCCAACTTGATTTTGTCCACAAGGATGATCAAGCTCTAGTGGCAAAGACACACAATCTGCAGAACTATGGCATCGCAGATATGGTCACATCAGTTTTGGCTATCTCCAAACACTTCAAAAGGGCAACATGGTGAAAGGATTACCTACACTCAAGCACAACACTGACAAGTGTCACAATTGCCTAGCTGGAAAGCAACACAGAGTACCCTTCCAGAAGAACACATATAGAGCTAAGGGAAAGCTTGATTTGGTGCACACCGATCTTTGCGGGCCCATGCAACCAAGTCATTCTGGATTTCAATACTTCATGCTTTGTGTTGATGACTACTCAAGAAAGATGTGGATATATTGTCTAAGAAACAAGAGTCAAGCCTTTGAGACATTTCAGAAGTTCAAAGCACTTGTTGAGAATGAAGTTGGTCGCAAGATCAAAACTCTCCGCTCAGATCGAGGGGGGGAATTCACAAGCAATGAGTTCAAGACTTACTTGGAAGCTCATGGGATTCGTCAAAAAATGCCTCCTACTCACACACCACAGCAGAATGGTATAGTTGAGAGAAGGAATCGTACTATCATGGAAATGGTGTGATATATGATTGACGACTCAGGTTTAACAAAGACATTTTGGGCAAAAGCTGTAAGAACTGCAATCCATTTGTTGAACAGAGTGCCCACAATAGCTCTTGAAGGAGTGACACCTCAAGAAGCATGGTCAAATTGGAAACCATCAATTGCACACCTAAGAGTATTTGGGTGTAAAGCTAGCATGCACATACCCAAGAAGAACAAGAACAAGTTGGATATGAAAGCTGAGAAACTGATATTCATTGGATACAGTGAAGAAGCACTTGGGTACAGATTATGGGATCCAAAAGCAAAGAAAGTATACACAAGTAGGGATGTTGAGTTCTTTGAGAAGAAACAAGCAAATGCTCCACTCAACGACTCAACAAACATGCAGAATACACCTCTTGTGAAGACATAATTTGATGTTCCCACTGAAGATGACAGTGATGAATTGGAAGATGGTGAAAACTTAGATCCACCACAAGCCAATGGAACAGCTAAGAAGTTACCTAAATGGTATACTCAATTAATAAGAGATGCAAATTTGGATGAAGCACCTAGCACATCATCTAATCCTGGACCTCGAACTCGCAGTCAAGCTCGTGAAGAGGTCAATTATGCCCTAATGAGTAGAGTTGTTGAAACAGTTGAGCCATCTACAGTTCAGGAAGCCCTACAATCAAAAGCTTGGAAAGATGCCATGGATTCAGAGTATCAGTCAGTGATGAAGAACAACACATGGCAACTTGTCGACCTTCCACCAGGGAAGAAACCCATTGGATGCAGATGGATATTCAAGACTAAGTACAAATCAGATGGGACTATTGACAAGTATAAAGCAAGGCTTGTAGCAAAGGGGTATGCACAACAAGAAGGCATTGATTATGAGGAGACATTTGCTCCCACAGCCAAGATCAAGACAATCAGGATGATCTTTGCTCTAGCTGCACAATTTGGTTGGAAAGTCCACCAAATGGATGTGAAAAGTGCCTTTCTTAATGGAGATTTACAAGAAGAAGTCTATATGACTCAGCCAGAGGGTTATGTAATACCAGGAAAAGAGATGATGGTATGCAGACTCATAAAATCTCTATATGGCCTAAAACAGGCACCCCGGGCATGGTACATCAAAATTGATGAGCATCTCATAAGTCATGGATTCGAAAGGAATCCTTATGACCCCAATCTCTACCTCAAAAAGCAAGGGGGGGAGATTGTCATTGTGGTTGTTTATGTCGACGATCTAGTCATTACAGGTAGTTCTGTTAAGATGATCGATGCAACAAAGAAGGATTTTAATCGATCGTTCGACATGACAGATCTCGAGTTCATGCACTATTGTCTTGGGTTGGAAGTATGGCAAAAAAAAGAATCATATCTTTGTGTCACAGTTGAAATACACCAAGACAACGCTCGAGAAATTCAGGATGATGGATTGCACTCCTATTGCTACACCTATGGAAGTGAGACTTCAGTTATCTCATTCCGATCCATCACCACCGGTGAATGCAACTCTCTATCGGCAGTTGATCGGGAGTCTCATTTACCTGACATATACTAGACCAGATATCAGCTTTGCAGTCAGCTATTTATCACGCTTCATGCAAGAACCAAAAATATGTCATTGGAAAGCAACAAAGAGAATACTGAGATATCTAAAGGGTACAGTTGACCTTGGTCTAGAGTACAAGAAGAACGACAACTTCTTCTTGACAGGATATTCAGATTCAGATCATGCAGGAAACATGGATGATAGGAAGTCAACATCAGGCTTCGTCTTCTTTATGGGATCTGGACCAATATCATGGGGAAGCAAGAAACAGAACTTTGTTTCTCGCTCTTCTACAGAAGTAGAGTATCGAGCTGCAGGTGAAGCTGTTTGTGAAGCAATATGGCTACGCCGAATACTGGAAGGAATTGGTCTACCACAACAGAAATCTACTCCAGTATATGTTGATAATGAAGGAGTTTTGAAGCTTGTTCGCAATCCAGTATTTCATGAGAGAACCAAGCATATTGAAGTACAGGTTCATTTCATACGCGAGCATGTCTTGAAGCACAACATATAGCTCCATTTCTGTCCTACAGCTGAACAGAAGGCAGATGTTTTCACTAAGTCACTTGCACGTGACAAATTCACACTGTTCAGAGAGTTCCTCTCCACTTCATTGGAAACTATGCAAAATTAAGGGGGGGAATGTTAGCATAATTTAGCATAGGCATATTTATTGCATTTTATTGCATTGTCTTTTATTTAATAATGTGCAACATGTGCACTCTAGTCTAGTGACTTGCATTCAATATTGTTATGTTGGATAACATTCAATATTGGTATTAGTAGTAATTACATGTGCATGTGAGATGGGTCTTATCATCTCATAGTTGGTGTCTGCTAGGGTGTCATGTCTATCCATATGAGGCTGTCTAATATCTATAAATATTACAGCTCTTGCATTGTTATGTAATCTGATTTCATGATCAATAATATTTGTGAGGCTTCCGTCCCTCTTTGGTCATTGCAATCTTATTCTATTCTATCATTTGGTATCTAAGCTATACCATTATTATCCGTTACTAGGTTCTTTAGGAGCAATGCACCTACTCAAATATGTACTTATCACGGTAATTGTTTAAGCATCACGTTCAAAAGTGTGAGAGACTCTGAACATAAGGGTAGGAAGCTTTACCCCCTTCGCTCTGGGTGCACAAGTTTTATTTCACTTTACAAGGATGCGCGCGTGCTTGATATGTATATGCATAAATCTATAGAGAGACTAGAAATTGGTAGGATTTAATTACAAGAATGACCTAGACGTTTGACTTCTTCTCTACAAAGCCTACGGTGGAAGAATCATTGAAAGTCATAAAGTTATTAACTATGGGAGATAGTGCCAAGGATGAAGAACTACTTCAGGAGTTATTAGATGAAGGAAGCTCAGGAGCACATCTTGTTGAAGAAATAGATGCCAATGCCATACTATTTCAACGTGCTTACCTTAAGAAAGAAAAAGGCAAAATGGTCTACTTAGTGGATGATGAAGAAGTAGATGCAATCTGGATGTAAACTATTCAATAGGTGGGCATGAGGTGTTGAATAGTGCAGATAAGACCATGTCTACCGATCATGAACCTATGAAGACAAAGTGGGTGAACATTAGAACATATACTGAGCCTAAGGAAGCCATAATTGAAGACTATTGGTCAGACTCTGAAGTGGAAAAAATCATAGAGTTACTAAGGGATTATGAGGATTGTATTCCCTAGGGGGTACTATGAACTTAAAGGCGTTTTATGAATCATTGGGGGAGATGAAGATCAAAGCATTAAAGAGGGTGCACATTTACTAGTTAGAAAGAGTACCTTATAGAATGAACCCTAACTTGCGTGAAAAGGTAAAAGAAGAGATTGATAAAATGTTACCTGGGATCATCAAATCCCTTGATGAGTCATTCCTAAATTGGTTAATCCAATGGTGATCTATCAAGAACATGGACGAATTAGAATATGTGTGGACTACAGGGAGCTAAATGCTGCATCTATAACTGATCCATTTCAGAACGAACATTCACTAGGAAATACTAGAAGGTGTTGCAGGGCGTGAAATCTATCCATTTATACATGGGTTATTTTGGTATCATCAGGTGAGGATTTCCCAATGCGATCAGGAAAAGACTACGTTTACTACTGAATGGGGTATCTTCACCTATACTGTAATGCCTTTTGGTCTAAAAAATGCAAGCTTGATGTATTTTCGTCGCATAGTTGTCCAAACGCTCAAGAAATTTATTCACAACTTCTTACATGTCTATTTAGATGATTGGATGGTGTATGAGATTAGTTAAGGATCATTGTGACAATCTGTGCTTGATGTTTTGAAAGATGTAGAGGAGTTTAATATCTCCTTACACATCAAGAAGTGGATATATTGTCTACATCGTTTGGGATACTTTTAGGACACAGGTTGAATATGCAAGAAAAGTTTGTTGGTTGATCCAACCAAGGTTACAGTCATTATAGGCCTAAGGGAGCATGTACCAATTAGAGTGAGGTGCATGGATTTTTGGGTCATACTAGGATATTACAGAAAGTTTATCAAAGGATATGCCAAATTTCTGCAGCCAAATTGGAAGAGCTATTGAGCAAGGGAAAGGTACATTCTACTGGGGAGATATATCAACGTGCATTCAAAACATTAAAGGAAAAACTTGTCTAAAATCGCCTATTCAACATTTTCCTTTATGGGATCAACCATTTCATGTATATGTGGATGCCTCTGGCATAATTTCCATTAGCGCGAATGTTTAGCTCAACCTAGAGAAGGTATTACAGATCATCCTATCTGTTTTCTAGTATAAAGCTGACTCCTGCAGAACATTCCTTACACAACTACATTAGCGTTGAAGCTTTGTCGATGAGTCTATAGAGTACACAAGTTTCCAACAGATAATCTGCTAGCTACATTTCACTTTGTATTCTATACAGATTTGGCTCCACATCTCATTAAAGTATTTGAAAAATAAGCCCATTTTACAGGGGCACATATGCAGATGGGTATTATTATTTCAAGAATATGATTTCAAAGTTATGGTAAAACCAGGGAAAAGTAATTCTGGACCAAACCATCTATCAAGAATACAGTCAGGAGAAGAAGCACATGCAATTGAGGATACCATGCCAGATGCACAGTTATATAGGTTACAATGCACATCATCAAAATTATAGGATATTGATATCTTTCTACTAATTAGTGTGACACCAGAAGGAATGAAGACCTTAGAAAAGAAATAACTTGCTATATGCGCGACACCTTTTATGTTAATCAACGATGACCTGTACAAGTTAGGAAGAGATGAGGTATTGTGCCATTGTGTATTGGAATATGAGCACATAGATATTATGGAGGAGGCTCATGGTGGTATTGTAGGTGGCCACTATATAGGTGATGCTACTGCACGGAAGATCCTACTCGTTGGATTATGGTGGGAGACCCTGTATAAAGATTGTAAGGCATATTGTAAGGCATGTGATCATTGTCAACATCTAGGAAAACTAGGGCAAAGAGATGAGATGCCTTTAAGACCTATTTCTAGTATAGAACCATTTGAGAAATGGGCTATCAACTTTGTAGGACCTATTTCACTAGTCACGCGTAGGACTAGATCATGCTACATCATTACTTTCACAAATTATCTCACAAGGTGGGCAGAAGCAGCACCTACAAAGGATTATACGACAAGTACAAACAACTAGGTTTCTATGGGAAAATGTTTTTACACTGTATGGATGTCCTCTAAGTCTGACAAGTGATAGGGGCACACATGTTTTGAATGAGATAATAAAGATATTATTAGATGCATTTATGGTTGTGCACCATAAGACTACACCTTACCATCCTTAGGAAAATGGAACTGCCGAGGCTTTTAACAAGATTTTGAGCCAGACCTTGACAAAAAATTGTGATGTTGGAAGAAAGGACTGTGATGATAAAGTGTTTGTTGTACTTTGCGCATATAGAACAACTTATAAGAGATTGAACAAAGCCACACCATTTCAGTTAGTGTTTGGTGCAGAATCTGTTCTTCCTATGGAATTCATGTTACCTTCTTTGCATATCACGCATGCTGGATGTCTATTTGATGCATAAAATTTAGAAGAATAGATGGAAAAGATAATCAAGCTGGATGAGTGATGAGCCATAACACGTTGGAGTCAAAAGCAATAAAAGGCCAGGCAGAAAGCATGACATGACAGAGACATAAGGAATAAGAAGTTTGAGATTGGAAAAATGGTGCTTCTCTATGACTCTAAGTTCTTGCGCCATCTAGGAAAAATTAAGGTACATTGGTTGGGGCTGTATGTTATCTCTCACATACTCAAAACATGTGCTTACCAGTTAGAAGCACTTGATGGAACACGGCTACCCAGTTACTTTAACAGGAGTAGGTTGATGCCCTACTATAAATAAGTCTTCTTAGCATTTGTAATAAAGCAGTGTTACCATTTAGATTAGGTCTTCAATTCTATATTTCCTCATGTGTTTCCTTCTTTATCTCTATGGTGTGTTTGTGTGATAAGTCCGTTTGCGCGCATGAAGCTAATTACTATTTGAAGAATGTTTATGTGCAAAGGATTGCACATACTTTTAGTGTGGGGTGGTTGTTAATATCCAAGTACAAGACTGCTGGAATTGAAAGGTGAAAAGAATAAACTACTACGGGTGCCATTTGGGTGCTATTTAAGTTAAAATATTGCTTCTAAAAAGTGACCGAAGATGGATATGAATGGAGGGTTAGTATAACATGAGGTAAACAAAGGCCATAAAAACTACCAGTGGAAGGTGTAGTGACAAGGTACTCAGGAGCAAGGAAGCGTGCTGAAGAGAAGTTTGTGACTAGAGGGTAGGAAGGCACACTAGAAGGTTATAGCTGGGGTGCGAAGATGTATTAAGAAGAACAAATGAAATTGGTTAATGAATGAGAGGACATTGGGTAGGTGAAGGAGCAATAAATGCATCAAAATTTTGAAAATCTATGTAAGGATGGGATGCGAGTTTATTCTTATTGTTGCGATTAAGAGAATTTGAGAGCTAAGTGTGAAGAATCGAGCAATTGTGTTGAGGTGCGAAGAGTGTGAAACTAGACGTAGAAATGAGGTTTGTGCAAAGGAGAAGATTGCATTCCCATAGGAGAAGGGTTTAAGTGAAGCAGAAGCGGTACAAATGAGCTAGGGCACCAAATTTCCACTAGGGCACTAAAATTTGAGCTAGGGTTTGAGTTACACATTGCAGAATTCAAAAGGTGAGTATTTTCAGAGGATTACAAGGTAGAAATGATGCCAAAGAAGGAAGCTGCAACAAGAGTTAAGGGAAAGAAGAAGGTGGTCATGGAGGAAGAAGAAATGACTGTTGAGATCAATTTTTTAGGGATGCAATATCCAGAGGGGGTTATAGTAGGCCAGAAATGGGATTCCCACATTTGAAGAAGCAAGATAAGTGAGTACAACCATCATACCACATAAAACAAGAGGGATCTGGATGCACTATTGAACACGAAGAAAAATAAGTGCACAACGAAGGACATGCCAGTCTATGACGATGTTGGAGAGAATTTATTGAAAAATATTTGAGTATATCAATTATACGAGATCCCCTAATTTGGAAAATATGAGCCCTTATACCAATGGCTCATGAGTATAGTACACAAAGAATTCTTCTATTTTGCAGGACGTAGAGTAAGGATTTCAGCCACACTGATCTCCACAATGACAGGGTTGAAGGCTACAAGTGAAGACCTCAAAGAGGACTTAACAGACAAGGCTACAATTCTGGAGACCAGGAGGGAGCTGGGGTACACCAAGGGTCCGTGCGGCATGGAAAAAGAAAAATTGAAAAAGTACCCAGTTGTGCAGGCATCCGCGCACCTTGTAAAAAAACTAAATGACCAAGAGAGGTGGTCACAAGTGAACACCATGTGGCTGCACGTTGCAAAGAAGATGTCTAAAGTGTTAGAGTAGGTATTTACCTTAGCTCATGTTCACCTAGGTACATTATTTACCTTTATTGTATTTATCCTCACCCACTTATGTGTGTGGATATTTCTTTTTATTTATTTAGATATTAGGAGATATTATCTAGTTGTTAGGTATAGTTCTTTCCTTGATCTATGGTATTGACTAGTTCTTTCCTAGATCTATGGTATTGACTAGATCCTTGATGTCTAGTTCTCTCATAAATCTATGGACTTAACTAGTTCTTTGATGACTAGTTCTTTCCATGATTTATGGCTTGATCTACGACCTTGACTGGTTCTTAGATTGTTATTCCTTTCCTTATAAGTAAGGCCCATTCTCATTGTATTTCATTGAGTTCCATAATAATAGATGATATTGCTGCTCATTTGTTTGCAAAGGTTTTGTGTAAAGTTATTATGGTGAATTGCTTCTAATCTTATTGATCATGGTGTTTGATTAGCATCTTCAAATGTTATTGTGCAAGAAAACGAAGAAAGATGGATACCTCAGTGATTTTATGGACAAGGATATAAGGGGAAAGCATCACTCGTATATGCTTCATAAAGTGAATATGCAAAAACTTAACACACAGTGTGTGAGCTATAAAAGATATGTATAAACGTGATGAACTCTTCACATACATGAGTAGGGTCCATATGGATCAAGGCCTCGAAGGATAGGCTAAAAAATGTATCCTCAGACACAGGAAATAACTAGCTTATGAAAAAATCTTTTGTATTCCTATATGTGAGGATAAGCTTATGAAAAATTATGGTAATGGCACATGAAAACTTAGTTTTAACCAAAGAACTCGAGCAAAGAGCAATATTTTACATTGTTTCCACACTTCAAAATTTTGATTTCTTCAATGGACATTTGTTTATTTCTCTTTCTGATTTTCATGACTTTTTTGATTTTTTGATATTAGAATGGACTTCCATTCCTAAGACTGTGAACCACTTGAGGTGCACAGGAATTTATAGTGCTCCAAAATCTTGTCACCATCAGAATCAAGATAAATTTATATGCTCCTGAAAAAATAGGCTTAGAATACCACAACATATGGTCCTAAGCTAGTTAGGCTCAAACTTGCCCCATTTACTTTTCTCTATCCTTTGTGGTACTAAACTGATTCTCCTTTAGGATGAAAGTTACCATGACCTCCAAGGTTGGAAAGGTATGACAGATTTTATTTTAGCCATCAACAAACTCCAATTCTAATACACTTTGGAGGTGATCAAAGGGCGTTTAGACTACGTTTGTCTAATAACTCAAGTTTTTCCCAATGATTCTAGTGAAAATCATCCTCTTTGAGCATAAATGTGTCTCGCAGATACTAAGAGATGGAATTCTTGATCTCAATGGGTAGTAAAGATTACCTGTGTTACGAAAACCATAAGAGAAAGATGGGGTAACACTACTAGGGGTATGGATACTACTGTTCAATATTCTCGTAGAGGGAAAAGGAATGTGATCTATGCCAATACAAATTATGACCAATCTTGTCAACCAATCTCTCCATTATATGAAAAAGATTTCGAGTTTTGATAGTCGATTCAGCTTGGCCATTTTTTTGAGGATAATAAGGTGAAGATGACCACTTTAGTTGGATGTCGAAGGCATCACAAAGTTTCCATAGGGTTTTTTTAATTGACTTTTCCGTTATCAGTGATGAGGTGGATGAGGAACACAAAATGTGACAAATGATGTGATTGTTGATGAATTCAAATATTTTATCATCTTTTGTAGAAATAAGAGGTATGACTTCCACCCATTTAGTGTAATATTTGGTAACGGTAATAATCCATTGATGATGTTGGGAAGAATCAGGGTTGATCTCTCTGACAAGATCCAAACCCCATTGAGAGAAAGTTCAAAGGTCTCGCGTGACCTATAAGGTATGAATAGGGCATGTGATGAAGATTAGCCTATTGCTAACACTTCACACAACACTTGACATAGTCACAACAATTGAAGTTTAGGGTTGACCAGTAATATCCCAGGAAAAGGATGAGCTTAGTGACAACTAAGCCATTGAAGTGACCCCCAAAAATTCCATCGTGAACTTCCTTGATGGTGTACATAATTTCCAAATTAACTTGTAGGGCATTGTAAGAAGATAATGTCAAAGCCACGTTTATAGAGAAGACCACCCATGATTACATAGTGAGAGACACTTTTGAGAAAGGCTCATTGTCCATTGCGAGTAATATTTGGAGGAAGAATTTTATGGGAAATGTAATCAACAAACTGCTTATATGAAAGTTCAGGTGAGTCAGTTTCAATGTTTCCTACAAGGTTGACATCTTGGATTAGATAAGAAGGTGATTGCAACCTTTGTACTATGAAAAATACATCTTTGATTCAGAGGGATGTGTAAGTGGGGATTTGTGAAGAAAGACATGCCATGGTGTCCACAAATTTATTAGTGGAATCTATGAGGTGGTTTGAAATAGTTCATAATGGTTAAGAGTTAGTCAAAAGCATGTCAACATGATGCTTATACTTTTGACAGTATCTCATTATGACACTAGTATATACCATTAAATTAGTTCACAACTAGTTCAGAGTCCAAAGATATATTAATTAATTTAACATCTAAGGCTATGGCAGTTTGAAGACCTAACACTAGTGCTTCATATTCGGCGATATTGTTAGTACAATAAAAATCTAGTTTGAAAGATAGAGTCATAGGATCATAGTCAAGAGGAATGAGGATAAATCTGACACCACCCCCAAACTGAGCATTTGGAACCGTCAAAGAATAAGGTCATCTAGTAAGCAGTATCATCCAAGGAGAGGATAGCGATGGATTAATTAGGGAAATAAAAGTTAGAAGATTTATTTTTAGATAAAGGTATGTCTGTGAGTTGGTCAACAATATTTTTTCCTTTGAAATATTTTTGATGGATGAATTCAAGATCTAGGTCTATAAGAAGCATGAGCCAACGTGCAACACATTGATGTTGGTATGGATTAGCATACATGTAATGTAAGGCGTTAGTATTGGTGACAATTCTAAAGGTTTTTTGGTTGAGTACATAATGGCGAAGTTTAGTGGAGGACAAAAAACTAAGGCTAAGCAAAGTTTTTTGGCATGAGTATATCTAGTTTTGTAGTCTAAAATCATATGACTTATATAATAAATTTCTTGCTCCCTATGTTTCTCGTCATAATGAGCAAGCATGGAACCTATTGAGGGAATGATCAGTAGCATAAATGTAAAGGTAAAATGGTTGGTCATCATTAGGGGGAATGAGAACAAGTGGTTAGAGGAGGTATTGTTTTAAGGTGTCGAAGGATTTCTGAAATTCATCATCTCATTTGAAGGAGACGTCCTTTTTGATAAGATGATAAAATGGATGGCGGTGGTCATAAAGATGATAAATAAAGAGATGAATAGATTGCAACTTTCCTTGAAAACTATGAAGTTGATGAAGGTTAATAGGTGGAGGAATTTCAAGAATAGCCTTCATTTTAGTGGGATCAACTTCAATGCCACATAAAGAAATGATAAAACCAAGGATCTTGCTTAAGAGAATAGAGAAGACACACTTCTTAGGTTGAAGGAGAACGAAGTATTTGATGAGACGATCAAAGAAAACCTTAAGGACAACAATATTCTCAACCCAATGTTTAGATTTGGTAATAATATTACATCAACATAATCTTCCATTATGATATTCATGATGTCATGAAAAATATAAGTCATAGCCTATTGATATGTAGCACCGGTGTTTTTAAGGCCAAAGGGTATGACATGATAGCAGAATGTCCCCCAAGGAGTGATGAAGGTTTTTTTTGTGTCTGATCTTCTGGAGTGAGTAATATTTGGTTATAACACGAGAAACCATCCATGAGTGATAGACATCTCATGGATGGTGGTTAGATTAACTAGTTACTCAATACGAGGTAGAAGAAAATTATCTTTGGGGCAAGCTAAGTTAAGGTCATGGAAATCCATGTAAATGCAGAGTCCCCCTGTTACTTTTGTGATAGGAATGATGTTATAGATCCATTGGGGATAATCAATAGGTAGGATGAAGGAAACTAAAAGAAGTCATTGGATTTCTTCTTTGAAAAGAAGGGAAATGTGAGGATTCATTTTTTGCAGCTTATATTTCATGGGTTTGACATCAGGAATGGTTACGATATTGTGGACCACAATGTTTGGGTCAATACTAGGAATATCACCATAGGACCAAGCAAAAGTGTTGCTATGATCCCAGAGGAAAGAAGTGCAAGCTTCATGTTAAGCAACATCTAAAGATTGGCCTATTTTTAGAATGTGCAGGTCATTCTAAGTGTGAATATTGATTTCAATTGTCGATTCATTCAACATGATTTGTGTATCAAAAGGTAATGACCCGTGAATATAAGAATATTCCACACCAAGGTAGGTGAGAATAGACTCATCCTAATATTGAACGACATTAATAGAAGGGGTATCATCATCAATCATGTCAGGATACAGGAAGGGAAGAGAAGAGGGAGCCTTGCCATCATGTTGATAAGTTAGAGGTACCAAGGAAATGGTGTTCACAAAAAAACAAAGTTAGGAGGAATGGATTCTGGGTCCATAGACTCTGTAGGTGAAGGTGGTGACATTGGTGAAAAGGGTGGGGAATGCTTATCATCCTCGATGAGTTTGAATCAAGCATTATTAGAAGGTGGTTCAGAAAATCCAATACCACTGCAAGTCTTTATGCTTATGAGTGGTGTAAGGAATGATAGTATGGTAGCATTGTTCATAGAAACCAAATCCAAAGCCCTTCCAAGCACAACGATGGAGGAAGGTGTGGGCTGAGTAGCAGTGGTTGGTGAGAGATTGAAGGTCAGAGGAAAATGGTCAAGTTTGGGAAGGTGGCTCGGGTGAGTAGGTAGAAGCATCAAGTCCCCCATACATTAAGTTGGTGTGAAGGTGGGGAGGACCATAGGGAAAAACCTCGCCTATGCAGTGATCATAGCAGGGATGTTGGTGAAGGTTACCATACTCTTGAGGAGTAAGGAATGTGTCAATGTTATAAAGGTGGTACTCCCCCAGAGTGAGGCATTGAAAAACACCTTCTAAGGGATTAGTAGTTGATATGTGGGTTAGGGAATGGATGAATCACTGGGACAACTGGGAAGAAGAAGCATTAGTTGTTTGAGAAGTAGATGGGTTGGCTGATGGGTCAGCTTTAGAAGCTACGGAAATAGTGGGAATAGATGAGTTAGTTTTAGAAGATGTAGCAAAAGAAGTGGTGGAGGAGGCAGTGGCTATAGAAGAAGTGGTAGCAGTGGTAGATGCTCTAACTGGTATAAAGACATCATTGGGTCGATACAACATGTTATAGGTCTTAAAAGGTGAAGGGTTGATAGAAATGGTATAGTTGTGCCCTTCATGTTTGAATTTTAAACAACAGTGTAAGGTTGAAGGAACAAAACCCATGGCATGAATCCAGGGTCAGACAAGTAGCATGTTGTATTAGAATTCCCCCTATAAGACAAAATAATTTAGGAATGGCACAGGGGCCTACATGAATGTGGAGAATGATGGTGCCAAGGGTGGAAGTCATGGCATCATTGAATGAATGCAGCATAACTAGGTTATTATGCATGCAATTGGTAGGGATGCACATTTGGTTGTATGCATGGGAGGAAATGATGTTAATACTGGCACTGCCATCGATCATAATGCATCGTAAAACATATATTATCAATGTAGATGTAAATAAATAGGGTGGGGTCAGGATCATCTAATTAGGGAGGTACAAACTCATCGTCAGAGAACCTGAGAGTGACTACTTGATGAGTGGTAGTGGGAGCAGAGAAGGGGGTGAAGTGGTGAGAGAGGCAACATGGTGAGGAGTGATAATGGATGCAACAGGCATAGGGTCATTAGGTAGAACCTCAATAGATTGTAGGACCTCAATGAGGGCCTGACGATGAGACTCGGAGGTTTGGACAAGGTCGTACAAAGACATTTTGAGAGGATACTGGTGCAATTGTTTAAGCATTGTATGATGGGAAACCCCATCAGAAATAGGGTATGTGGGTCCACAGATGGTGATTTTTGGTGCAGGTGCAGATGGAATATTGGGTAAAAGAGTAGTGGATGAGCTGGTTATTTTCTCCTTTCCTTTTTCCTTCTAGGCTTGAGTGGAAATTTGAACCATATTAATCTGTGGTAAAGGAGAAAGTGAGTCATGATAGGTGTAGTGACAGGACAGGAAAAAATATGGTGAGGGCATATACTGGTTTTGTGAAAACAATGCAACACATTGGCATTTTGGCAGAGGTTTGGCTAGCTCTCTTATGTGGACCATATTGATCTCAAATGTTGGAGGGGGATAAAAGGTTGTGGAGGTGGAGATGAAGGTCACTGAATAGGTAAGAGATGAGGATGTGTGGTGATAGGTGAAGGTGGAATAGGGTCCTCATCTAAAATATCATCATCGTCAAATTTTTCTTCGAGAGGACATAGTTGGAGAAGAATACTCTTAAGAGCCTTACAAATTTCCACATCATGCCCTAACACATGATGGTAAGTGTAAATTTTGGTATCATCAAACCCTTCTGGTTTAGGTTTGAGTGGGTCGTAAGGTCTAAGTGGTGGCAATGTGATGACAGAGGTTTCCAAAAGGTTAGCTAAGATGTTGGCATAAGACCCTGCCAATGGATCACAATGTGAAGTAAGTGTGGGTCTGGATGGAAGTGTGGGTGACTTTGGTGGGAGAGGTGTCACTGGAGGTGGAATCAGAAGTTGAGTAATTTTGACCACCTATTTGGTAGATAGTATGGTTTTAGGTTTGGATTGCACCTTCTTGGGTAAAGATATAGTAGGTGAACTAGTTGTTGAAGGTGGTGTAGGTTTAACTACCTCTTTGGAGGGTAGTGGGTTCTTGGGATTTGGTTGCACCTTCTTGGGTAAAGGTGAAGAAGAAGTGTGTGATGTAGAAGGGAAGGTAAGATGGTGGAAGGGGATGGGTTAGCCAAGGTGATAATGGAGGTGTGGTGAAGGTTGTAGTAAGAGGCAATGTGGAAGGTACTGGTTGAAGAGAAGGGAATAGCATAGGTAATGATGAGGATACTGGAAGTGGTGTAGGTATAGGAGGTAGAAAGGATGTAGGTGATGGTGAAGATGTAAGTTGTGTAGGTAATTTGGGTGCAACAGAGGATCGTGATGAGGTAGGATGTTGTGCTTTTGGTTTACTCTGGGTAGGAGGCTATTTGGCCAAGGTTGATGGGTGGGGACCTAGGATAGATGGAAGTGGTGAAGGTGACAGAGGGGTAGTAGGTGAAGCTGGTGTATGCAGCCTAAGAGGTTGGGTCTTCTTCTTAAGTGGGGGAATAGTCTTTGCAATGGCTTGTGAGAATGTGGATAAATCTAGTTTGACAGGAGGATGAACTAGACTTGATGTCGGCATGACTCCCAATGTGGTAATGGGTCTGGACACGGAGGAAGATATAGGTGCAAGTAAGGTCTTAGGCATAGGAAAAATTTCATTTGATGGTAAAGGTTTAGGTGTGGGTGAGGGTGATGAAGAAAGGTTTTCTACAACTAGCATGGGCATGGTGGGTTTGGTTGTCTGAAACACCTTTGGATAGATCATGGAAGTATCAGCAGACAACATTTGCATTTGAGTTGAGACAGGCAGTCGAAGACATCCCCAAAGCATGGAATTGTCAACATAATCCAAGTGGTTGGCCAAACATGAGAATGACACTGATGTAGGGGGGATGATGTTGATTTGGTAGTAATCCCTATAAAGAATGTCTGTGAGATAGGGAAATGGTTGACTTCAGACTCTGTGGGTAAAAGAGATGAGAGAAAATCAACAGGATCCTTGAAATCCAATGGAGAATTGTCACCAATGGGAAGGGACACTACTAATGGATCCCCTGTGGGTAGGGGAGATGGAAATTTTGATGAGGTAAGTTCATCTTTTGGTGAAGAAGAAGGTGAGCATGACTCTCCCTTGGGTAGAAGAGTAAGTAGTGTGAGTTGTTTTTCAGGTTGAGAGGTGAGTGGGGAAATGGCATCAGAAGATATGGTGGACTTCTCCATGGGTGAAGGAGAAGATAAGTGAGACTCCTATGTGAGTAAAGGAGTAGATGAAATAGGTCCCTCCTTGGATGAAGGAGCTCATGCAAGAATCTCCTCGATAGATGGAGTAGGAGGAAATTGAGCAAGGAAGAGCTGGTATGATGTCAAAAACAACATGAACCTCATGAACGTTACTGTCATTGGTCGAGGTTTCACCAGGTTTGATTAGATGATGGGGTGTGATTTGGGAATGGATTCTTGAAGATGTGAAGGTTCTGATTAGCTGGTGCATTAGGATTATCTAAGACAAGATCTCCATTATCTAACATTTATTGGATGATATTTTTGAAATTTATACAATTACCATCACTATGACCTCTAACGATGATAGTTGTAGTAATCATTTTCTTTGTACCATGCAGGCACAAGATGAGAGGGGTCAAAACTATTATGTGGTTTGATGGGTGGAAGAGTGACTGCTCTGGATTTTAGAAGTTTTTCTAAAACTGAAGAGTAGGGTTCTCCTATGGGAGTATATTTTCGTTTCTCCCACTTGAACTGGAAATCCTGAATAGGAGAAATATTGGAAGAAGGATTTGATTGGTTGGATGGATGAGATGGGCCAACTTTCAAAACTACTGCATTGGAAGATACTTTTTCTTTAGAATAATTATTTTATGGTTTGGAAGAAGAAGAGGTATCATTTGGTTTGAATGTAACATTCTTGTTATGCAATTATATCTTATTCTCTTCAATGGCATGAATTTCAAGTTTCCAAGCCATGGTGAATGCCTCATCAAACATGCAGAAGGTTTGAACTTAGAGATTTGGTGAGATGTGTCTAGCACAAGCTCTGGTGAACAACTCTATTAACTCAGTTTGAGGCAGTTGGAATGTGAGCTGGTTGATCAGGCTCCGCCAATGAGTGACAAAATCTGTGATAGATTTGTCTTCGTATTGGCATGTCATGTACAAGTCGGTCATGGTGACCTTCTTGACAATGTTGATAGAAAAGTGGTCTAGAAAATCCTGAGCTACCTGATTGAATGAAAAGATGGAATGCCTGGGTAGAGCACTATACCAATCTAAAGTCAGTCCTATCAAGGACATTGGGAATGTTCGCAAGAGAAAAGTGTCATCATGAGTGATCAGATAACACACATGTTCAAAAGGCCGGAAGTGCTATTGTGGGTCTTCTTTGTTGTTAAATCAGTTGAATTTAGGAATTTCCCAATGGGGAGGGTATGGATGAATCAGAATGGATGGGTGAATGGGCTCATTGCAAATCTCATCGTATGTCAGAGAGTTACGTGAGCCAGAGACAAATGCTTCCAATGTTTGCATCTTGTCCATCATCATTTTGATAAGATCATTGGTAGGTTGTGATGACTGGGCACCCCTTGTATTGTATAAGGGGGTAGATGAGGAGGGTATGACATGGGTGGCATCCCAGTATGTGGTGGTTCTGAGTATGAAAATTGTGAGGAAGGAATGTAGGCCAGAATAGATGTAGATGGAAAGTATCCTGAATAAGCAATAGATGAAATAGGGGGTTGTTGGTGATAAGTGTAGGTAGGTGGAGTGGACATAAAGACTCTCATAGAAATCAGAGGAAGAGACTGTGGGATGGAGAGGAAAATGTTTTGGAAGGGAGTATGGGCTTCCATCACCATTGGTGGCTGAGATGCAATAGGTATATGAGAGGTGGCGGATGCAGATAGACCTACACTCAAGGTGGTTGATAAAGGCATGGTTGACATTGTAGGAGTGAACAAATGTCAAAGGCACAACATATGTCATAGGTGCAGTAAATATCAATGATGTAGGGTCAAGCTGGGAAACCACAGGTGGTAAGGTGGAAGAGGGTAAGGCTAAGCTAGTAGTAGTTGATGTAGAAGTGGGTATGAGGGTAGGAGGAATGGACACATGCATGCCATATACAAGCTTTCCTGATGAATCATGGGTAGATGAATGAGTGAGATAGTATTATAGAGTGGTGGGGTTGTGATCAAGGAGTCTCGCGAACTCCTCATCACCAGTGGGTATGACAAGAGCCTGATTGGGGTCCATAGGTGATGAGATTGAAGGGGGTGATGGGCTAGGTGGGAGTGGTTGGTGGCTAGCATGAAACACAAGAGCGTTAGTTTGTTTATGAGTCAAAACCATGTGACTGATGATAGAACAGATATTCTGAGCTTCGCTGATGATGTAGAAACATAGAAGTAATGGGGAAGAATCAGTCTAAAATGAGTGATTAGATCATTGTTCTGATTGGAAAATTAGAATATAGAGACTGACATCGGTTGGGGTAACCGATGTCAGTATGAGGGTAACCACCACCGGTCGGCTCAGACCGATGTCAGTTACTGTGAAAAATAAGAGACTCAAAGATCTAGAAATGAAAGGTGAAAATGGGTCAACCTGGACTCTGAAGATGATATCAGAGACCCAAAAGTGTGATAAAATGACAGAACAAGACACAAAAAGAATAGAAAGGTGGAGAATACTATTTTGGTAAAAATAACCAAAAAATCATAAAACTGACGTCGGTCAGTTAACCGATGGTGGTGAGATTATGTAACCGATGGCAGTCACTAGACCGATATCGGTTACTGTGAAATCTAGGAAGAGAAGGAAAAATGAAGTTTTGGTGATTTAGATCAAATAAAAGGGCCAACCCAGAGACTGAGTATGGCTATGAGGAGTCCTAATAAACCCAGAATAAAACCTTAATACACCAGTCATGATATGGGGCATAAAAGGATAAGAAATAATGAAGAAACACATCTCACACCTCAAAACACAAGCAGACAAAAATATAACAAACATGAAATCCTAAGTTGTAGATTTTATGTTGTGGCTTATGCCATTTAGGACTGACTATAAGTAGGATAGAATTTTTGGTTAACAAAGGTGCCCTATAAAAAGCCGACAACTATGGCTGGTTTCAGGTAAGTTTTGGCATGGGAGATCCTTCTCTGAGATGATGACTAGATAGAGAAACCAACTGGAGCCCACTGTCAATCCTCTGATCATGTGATCATTGACAACTTCTTCGGGAAATATGTTGTTCAAGAACTATGTAGTTTGTTTTTAGTGATTTGGTATAGAGAGTGTGTAAAATGTGAGCTACAGTTCAATTTTTCAACCATCAGTTGGGCATGACTTCCAGCATATAGGTTTCCCAAAATTTAGATGAGCTATAATGCAACAAACTCAAAAATGCAAGTGCACAAGTTTTAAAACCCAAAACCACAAATTATATTCGATGAGAACAAATTATGAAGAGGTTAAGGGTATGAATTTCACTAAGTGCAATGCAAGAAAAGAAATAAGAGTTCTTTTTAATCCCAAAAAACAAGTGTCACTGAGTCAATCAGAAGAAAATAATATTTCCAGAGAAGAAGCTTAATGTGAACTTGTTTCAAATGAAAATAGACACACAAGATTTTCCCTAGGAATGAACAATGCAACGAACCCTAGATGGGTCCCACCAGGCATGCCAAAATGTTTCACCAATAAGTTTTACACTTTCTAAGATGAAAGAAATAGAAGGTAAAATGGTTAAGGAGGAATACATGTGAGGCGAAGGTGGAAGGTAGAATGTGCGTTGTAGACTTTTGATCCAAGATTGATTGTGTGAGCTTCCCTTTGGCTAGGAGGAACGACCTGTAAAGAATCACAACAAAACCATCAAATAGTATTAAATAGCAAGAGTCAGAGGAATTTCCTAGCAAGGCTAGATCCAGGAAGCGTGATGCTTCCTCAAATGGTTGTCAATCCTCTGTTTAATAACAATTTAATGTGAATAAGAAACTGAAATAAATAGGTCCTATTGTAATGTAATGATTTAGGTTTCTCATACACACAATACACTAGATTCAATGCTAAATAAAAATGCAACACTAAATCTAATTAGAACCAAGGTTTTTAGGTCTGTCAGAGGTCTAGTAAGGGTCTGGGGCTGATTAGTTGAGGTTTTGGTTGGTTTTGGGTGAGTGGGAAGCTTGCTGGTCTGAGAATATGAAATGACACAGAGACCGATATCGGTCTGGTGACCGATGCCGGTATGGGGACTAAACTGACGACAGTCAGGGAACCAATGTCGGTAGGGGAAATAGGTAATAAACTATTAAAAATGGGTTTTTAGGCTCTCTTTGTGATTACACAGAGAGTGAGGGTAGTATGGTTTGGGTCGTAATATGGCTGAGAAGACTCAGGAATACTAAGAAGGAGGTTTAGAAGGGTGGAAAGGCTTGGGGTGGTTGAATAGTGGGTTGGTGGGAAGAAGGTGATGTACGGGTAACAGAAGAAATAAAATACTGAACGAAGAAAGAGATCTACAATGGGATAAGCCCGAATGATTAAAATCATAGTACTTACTTGGTGTCTTGTAGACCTTGTGAGTTGAGATGGTTGATGGTTGATTGAGGAGAGGTGCTTGAGTCTAGTGCTGCGGAAATACAACCTATGTGCTCCCATGAGTATTCCAATGCTCTGGAAGGAGAACCAGATGCTTTTCTTGCACTGTGGTTGTGTGTGCTCATCATCTGGATGCAGGAGGGCTTGAAGATTCATGCTTGAATGCAATAAGGCTCCAATAACTGAATGACCAACCCGTGTAAAGAGTTGTGAAAGTGTATATAAGGTGACCGATGGTGGTTAGGTAACCGGTGTCGGCCGAGGAAAAACCAGCGTCGGTTAGGGTGAATTAGTCCCTTTTACCAAAAATAGGAAGATCTTCCCAGATTTGGCGTGTTTTCCAAGTTGAGTCTGCTTAGGGAAGTGGAGTTCTCGTTAGAAAAGGTAGGAAGGTCATAGAAGAATTCCAATTAGGTTTGAGAAGAATTCTTAGTTAGTTAGGTCAAGTGGTGACTCAACACTGGGAGTGATGACTCAGTGCTGAGAGTGATGACTTGGTCACTATGAGTTAAATGCCCCTGGAATGGGTCCAGGGTGAGGTGTAATGATGAGGTGGAGGTGTGAGGATGAAATTAACTTAATTAAAATAATTAAATTAATTAATAATGTGAGGATGAATATTAATATGGGATGAAGGGGTCATGTTGTGTTACGTTAATTAATTGAAGGGGAGTGTGACCCAAATTTGGTGTCTATAGGGGTTTGTGATACTGATCCATGAAGAAGGGCAAAATCTATTTTGGGGATCAATATGAAACTAAATTCAAAATTAAACCCCCACGCCCCACATCATGATTGTAAGATCTATCATAGACAAATGTTTTACGAACCAGAGAGAAAAAAACCTGTCACTTTTAACTTTCTGATCAAAAAAAATCCAAGTTCACATTAATTTTATATCGAACATCATCTAAGGACATACTTGTGATTAGAATTAGTAATCTACCCCTCGCATTCTATGACATAAAATTCATGAGAGATGTGAGTCAAGGGTTGATACCATCAAAATCCATGCCATCCAAGGCATCAAATTATGACCTCCTAGTTTACAAGAATTGAGCATTGTTGTGCTTGTCAAGAAATCCCGCTCTATCCTCGACTGGACACTTTCCTTCTTCTGGAAAATTCAGTCGCACTATTGCACTCCTCTTCTGTCGACTCCACATTTCACATGAAGATATAGGGTGTCTTTTATGTGGTCACTTCAAGGTGTCTTTTAGGTAAGCTTCATTTAGAATCACAATGCTCATCTTATGAGCTACATATCAAGAGTGTACTGAGATGTAGGAAGTGTTGATGGACATGCCAGAAGGGGTTTGAGGGGTCCATGAGGATGTTAGCCACTTTTGGTGTGTCTAGAGAATGTTAGGTAATGTCGTTGGGGGTATCTACAAAATTTCGAAGGCACATCTAAACCGAATGTAAATGTTCATGAGATTGGAGTCTATGTTCTTTAACAATTGGCTCTTTGGGACCATTGTTAGGCATCGCTTTAGCTTAAACAACCTTGTCATGCTTATTTTTCCACCTGGATACAATGCACATTATTTTCATAGTTACACATTCACATGGATATTGAGAGAATGCACATATGTGACTTGATATATATTTGGAGCAATATTAGTATGTAGTGTAACACTTAGCATATAATTGTCCTAGGGTGTTGAGGCCAACGCAAAAAAATATTACATAGAGATTCACTTTGATTAAATGTTCTTCTCATTCAGATACAATGATGTTAGGGTTATGGAGACTCAAGGAAGATGCACACACACTTCAACACATCAGGTGATAAATTTTTCTAATGCCCTAAACTTCAACTTACAATTGAGACACCTCATGGGCTGTGGGTATCCCTATTGTGAGGTGAATATTTGGGATTACAAGGCTAGTTCCTTCTTTGGATGCATCCTAAACTAAAAACTATGGGGTTTAAGTTTTAATAGATGGCTAAAACTGAAATTAAATGGGATGATACACCAAAAGTATTGGTGAGGGCTTGACTTAGATAGCATTACTACAATATACTTTAATAAGTTAACTGATTTTACAATCTAATGGGTTTTAACTAATTGTCAAGGAAACACTTTACTGTTAGGGACTTTTCACAATAACACAGTGCAATTAACGTAGCACACTAAAATTAGTATAAAACACCAATTTGCACAAGGTAAATAGTCTAAGCACAATGATAAGTTTCGGGAATAATTTTCACAAGAATTATATCATACTATGACACCACTTGACTAAAACTGAGCCATTGGAAAGGAAACAATTGATTCTCATATAAGGGTAATTATGGAAAAATTTACTTCATGCATCTAAATCCAAAAGTCCGCCTTTTTCCTTGCTAGTGAGACACAATAAATAGCAAAAATATTCACCCAATTCCCTCCTAAAAATAGATGGTAAGTCTAACTCATAATGCATGAGTATTAATAGCCCTTAACATCATTATAATGAATGGTACTAATAACAAGCATTGCCTAAAATTTCATGTTTTATAAGGCCAAAAATCAGCCTTTCAATTTCCCAAAAAATACCTCAAGTCAAACTGATTTGAATATTCTAATCCTCCAAGCTTGCATGATGTGTATGGTCCCAATTTAGAAAAATTAAGGTAAGTTGGGGTGAATAATTTGGATCTAATTTGAGGTTGCCTTCCCATGTGTAAGTAAAATTTACATGTCAACCTTACCTTATAGTTATAATGATACATGTCAATAATAGATCTTCTTATGCCTGCTTGTCAATGCTCCTGATGTATACAATCCGTAATTAGTTGGGTTTTTATTTGTTACCTTAGATTCTTGCATGCTGATCTAAAGGACATCAATCTTTGTCTTCTTTCACATTGTATCCATGTATCCTTTTCTTTTATCTCAAATTGGAATACGATGGTATTTTAAAAGTAAATATGTAAGGTTAATTTCATGTGGCAAAAGGTTTTCAATAGGTTGTATTATTTGAGCTCTTACTTCATGGAGGTTTCTACAATAATGAATTATCCATTGGGACAACTCTTTGGCCATATATATGGAAAGGGTGTAGATCACATTGAATGATTTCTGAGGTTTAAACATTGAATAATTTGCAAGGAAAAAATAAGGTTTTGGCAATACCTTATGATGGGGATCGGCAATATTTCCCATTAAGTATGTTGCCTTTGCATTATGGATATTTTTACCTAATCCAAAAATCCTTAATCATACTCAAATCTATTATATGGTCCCCCTTCAATTAGATGAAACCATCACTTGTACATGTTAGTGAGATAGTTGAGGTTGAAAGGGGTTTTCTGTGGTGAAGACATGTATATACAACCTTAGTTGAGTTAGTTAACTCACTGATTCAGTTAACAAGGGGTAAAATCCTGGAAACAGGTTACATTTGATGATTGTTTCCCAATTCAGTGGGTTGAAGCATATGAACGATTAGGTATTTGGCACTGGTATGAATGTGATTAAGAAATCTAAGAAGTTTCTTTTCTATTTAGATTCTCTGATCTTCGTTGGTTGAGCTTGAATATTGGAGCCCATTTTAGTCATTGTTTCGAATGGCTTGATTTATTTGAGATTTTGAGCTCTCTGGGCATGTCCACTTTGTTGTTTCAGAGGGTTAATGGCTACTGCCTTAAAAGGTGAGCTCATACATTTTCTATTGCAACTGTTCTTCCATACTTACTAAAAACATTTGAGGACCAATGTTACTATGGCATCTTGTTCATTATTAAAAATGGTTATGGTTTCTTGTTGTCTTTGGCATTGTGGCACTTATTTGACCATCTCAAAAACAGTTCTGGGTATTTCCATTCTTGATTATTGCTTCACATAACCAAGTTTATTTACTACCAAAATCTGGTAATTTATTGTTTCTCTAACACCTGACAAGTTAAACAACCAACTCTGGTAACATTTATGTCAACCACCTTTCCACCTCACACTAAGTTAGCAGAATTTTACATAGTTTTATGAACTAGGAAATAAATATCCTTTGAACGGCCTGTATCACCTGAGTTCGAATATTCTCATGGGATATTTCCACTCAAAATATGAATGGATCATGATTCTTGCTTGAGGGACTAGATTTGGGTAATCTTTAGCTCACTTGCACTGAAAAATTAGTTCCATAGTCATTGAGGTGTTTTGGGCTGTATGCTAAATTTGTCTCCTTGATATTCATATGGGATTTTATTTGATTTCTAGATTGGGTACTTTCAAACCCATTGAATCGTAATAACTATTGAAGGCTCATTTTGAACCCATTATATCTTCTTCCCCCTTTTCAAAAGTTAGCTCTCCCTTCTGTTTTGTAAAACGGGTCTGTCAATTCATATAATCTAGGCACTAATTGTTAATAATTATAAATGGATTAGAGGTATGATTTGAATCAATTTACAATGTTCTACACTAGGAGAGTTGGATCGAGTTCTGGAGTATTTTGTTACAAGAGAGATTTGAGATTGAACCAAGGATTAGACCTGGGAGATTGTTATTTTGCAGAGCCAAATCATGAAATTTAATTGATGCTATGTTGTTCATTGATTTTACTCAATATAATCAACTCGAGAGCTTTTACTCTATGTAGTCACTCGATTGTAAAAGAAATTATTATCATTCTCACGAGCTCTATACTATGGATATTTTAAAACCTTGTTGATTCATTTGTTCAAATTTTTTGCTATGTGAAAATTCAGAGCACTTTATTTATCAATTTCTCCAAATTTGTATAAGTGATGAACCTGGCTGCCTCATTTTGAAATACTACCAATCCATAAGTCGATATCTGAGCCAAATGTATTATGGGTTTTCATTACTTACTGTAGGTCACTACTTTGGATGTACTTTGAAATTAAACCTAAGTCATTTTAAATTTTAATGACTTGACATCTGTATCTCAGTGATAACTCCATTTTATGTATGTAACTTATCAACCTTGATGTTTCTATTCTTTATCATGCACTATGCTTCCAACTTTCTTTGATATGTTAACTTTGTTTAGATCTATCTTACTCATAAAATTATGCTTCTATTCAACTGTGTAATTGATTATATCTTACTCATGAATGCATTTGGACTTTGACTGTATTATACATTTATCTTTAACCAATTTGTATTTCCACCTTCATGAGATCTGTTTTGATTCAATGTGCTTAGACTATAACATGTTTCACTTTGCCAATTGTTTCATTTGTGAAGACATGTCTCCATTCTGACTATTTATGGCTTCAAGATAGAATTGGACATGCTTCATGGAAAATGTAGAATACTCAACATTTCATATGCTTTTGATAATTCTTAAAAACATAACGCATGAAGGACTTGGTGACCTGATCTTGTAGAAGAAACTTTCTTTCCCTTATTTTGATCAGATGTCATGCAATATATACTTTTGATGATTCATTCTTGTGATGAAATCACTTTTCTAAGATTAGTCTACCTTTGATAGAATTGATAAAGCCTATGGGTAATTGAGGAAATATTGTGTCATTTTTTTGTCATTCTTTTTGTCCAAATTTTGAGAATATCCATGTGCTTTAGTATGATATGATTTTTGATGGAGTTCTCCCCTTGTATCTTGTGCATACTTTAGGTAACTATCAGATCCATCTTGTTGTAGTTGGTAGCACAGATGAACTTGTTAAAAACTTGAGAAACTGTCTTGATATTTGTTTTCCCATGAATGCTTTAGTGAAGATATATAATATCTTCTCCTTGTAGCCTTCAATGTATTTCCATAAGACTTATGGACAATTTATCTCTTTCTTGAAGTTTTCCTCTTGTAATAATAAATGAACTTCATTCTGTGTGAGTTTGTACCCTTACCTACAAAAACTATATTAATAAATTGCATATCAGTATTGTGCAAGATGATTGTACACTTGTTTTTGTTGTAGATCTAAAATTTTTGTATTGATTTTGAGCATTATAAGATGCTTTTTTTGATTTTCTTCATCATCATTTGAATCGATATGTTGTAACATTGTACTTTTTTAAATATTGCATGCTTCTTTAACAATATCACTCTAGCTAAAAGTGAAGATGTTTTTCTTCTAGTTGTGAGAGTATTTCATCATGGATTTGTGTTAGTTTGTTTCTCCTTTGAAAGATGTAGATAGTTGAGTATCTCATTGAATATCAAGAAGTGCATCTTTACTACTCCCTTTGGCATACTTTTAGGACACATAATCTATAAGGAAGGGTTGTTGGTCGATCTAGCTAAAGTTATAGTCATTTTAGGTTTGAAAGTGCCTACCAGTCAGAGTGAGGTGCGTGGATTTTTGGGTCATACATGGTATTATCGGAAGTTTATAAAAGGGTATGCCAAAGTTGCCACACCATTGGAATAATTACTCAAGGGGAAAGGTACATTCTATTGGGGGAGTCGCAGCAGCGCGCATTCGAGATACTAAAAAAAAAACTTACTACCGTGCCTATCTTGCACTTTCCTCTATGGGATAAACCTTTTCATGTTCATGTGGATGCCTCTAACATGGTCATTGGTGTTGTCTTAGCTCAACCTAGAGAAGGTATAATTGATCATCCCATTTTTTTTTTGTAGGAAGTTGACCCCTGCAGAACAAAATTATACCGCTATAGAGCGTGAGGCTTTGTCCATGATATATGCCTTGTATAAGTTTCAACAATATCTGATGGCCACACCGTTTTTTTATAAATATCATATGGCATTGAAGTATTTAGTGAACAAGCCCATATTACAAAGGCACATATGTAGATGAATACTCTTATTTCAAGATTTTTACTTTATAGTTGTGGTAAAACCATGGAAAAGTAATTCTGGACCGGATCACTTGTCTAGAGTTTAATTAGGTGAAGAAGCACAAACAATAAAAGAGATCGTGCCTGATGCACAGTTGTATAGGTTACAATGTGCACCAATGGAATTAGAGGACATTGATATCTCCCTAAGGATAGGGATGGCACCAACAGGCATGAGGTCCTTGGAGAAAAATTAACTTGCTATACGTGTGGCACCATTCATGTTAATCAGTGGTGACTTATACAATTTAGGCAGAGATGAGGTGTTACGCCATTGTGGTATTGCAAGTGGCCACTATGCAGGTGATGCTACCACACGAAAGATCCTACTTGTTGGTTTGTGGTGGGGAATGTTGTATAAGGATTGTAAGGAATATTGTAAGGCATGTGACCATTGTCAGCATCTAGGTCGACCAAGACAGAGGGATAAGATGCCTTTACAACCAATTACAAGTGTAGAACCCTTTGAGAAATGGGTGATAGAATTTGTAGGGCCTATTTCACTAGTTACACGTAGGACTGGATCATGCTACATCATTACTTGTACATATTATCTTACGAGATGGGTAGAAGCATCACCTACGAAGGACTATAGAGTGGCTACAGTAACAAGGTTCTTATGGGAAAATGTTCTTACCAAGTATGGTTGTCCTTTAAGTTTAACCAGTGATAGGGGCACCCATTTTTTAAATGAGACAATCTGAATTCTGTTAGATGAGTTTATGGTTGCCCACCTACAAGACTGCACCCTATCACCCTCAGGAAAATAGAACTACTGAAGCTTTTAACAAGATTTTGAGCCACACATTGACCCATATTTGCAATGTGGGACAAAAATATTGGGATGACAAAGTATCTGCTATTCTTTGGGCCTACTAAACAACATATAAGAGATTGAACACAGCCACACCTTTTCAGTTGGTGTTTGACATGGAATTTGTTCTTCCTTTAGAATTTATGTTACCTTCTTTATGCAATTGCGCGCACTAGAGGTCTAGCTGATGAGAAAGCTTTAGAAGAATATATTGCGATACATGGTTCAACTAGATGAGTGCCAGGCCATAGCCCGATGGAGTCAGAACACAGGAGAAAGCATGCCAGAAAGCATGGCATGATAGGCATATCAGGAATAAGAAACTTGCGGTCAGAAAAATGGTACTTCTGTATGACTCTAAGTTTTTGCGCCATCCAAGGAAGCTCAAGGTGCATTGGTTGGGGCCGTATGTTATAACTCACATACTTGAGTCAGGTGCTTGCCGGTTAGAAGAAATTGATGGAACACAACTTGCCTGATTACTTTAACGGGAGTAGGTTGAAGCCCTACTATAAATAAGTCTTTTTGGTGTTTGTAATAAGGCAGTGTTTCCAGATAGATTTGGTTTCCCTTTCTGCATTTCCTTAATCTATTTCTTTCATCATCGCTCTCCTTTGTCAATTTAGTTCTTGTATTTGTGTAATAAGTTTGCTTGCGTGCATGAATCTAACTACAATATGAAGCATGTTGATGAGCAGAGGACTTCACATACTTTTAGTATGGGGTGGATTGTTGGTGAATCCTAGGTATAATGCTATGAAGATTGAAAGGTATAATGTTGCGGATGTTGAGGAAGTAGGTTGCTAAAGGTGATTTACAAATGATTACTTCTCAAAAGTAACCAAGGATGGAGGTGAATGAAGGAAAAGTATAACGCGAGGTAAGTGACAGCCATGATAACTACCAGGAGAAGGTGCAGTGACGAGGTACTCAGGTGCTAGAGCGTGCGCATTCAAGAGAAGTTTTTGACCAGAAGGTAGGAAGGCATGCTAGAAGGTTATAGTTGTGGTGCAAAGATATACCATGTATGGAAATGAAAAAAGTGAGCAATAAATGAGAAATATTTGGTATGTGGAGGAGAAATTAATGTATAAAAAATTGAAAATCTATATAAGGACGAGATGCGAATTCATTGCTACCCTTACAACTACGAGAATTCGACAAAGAGCTAAGTGTGAAGAGTTAAGTAAGTGATTCAAGGTGTGAAGAGGGTGAAACCAGGCATGAAATGTAGACTCTGTGTATTGGAGAAGCTTGTATCCCCGTAGGAGAAGGGTTTGAACGAAGTAGATTGACAAAGCAGAGCTAGGGCACACGATTTCATGATTACAATTTAGGGCATGATTGAATTGGGTTAGGGTTTGAAGTAAACCATTAAAGAGTTACAGAAGAAGGTGTAGAAACACAACACAAAGGGAAGAATGCTCCAAAGAAGGAAGCAACAACAACAAAAGGAAAGAAGAAGGTAGTAGTAGAAGAGGAGGAACAGATGACTCCTGAGAGCAATTTTTTAGAGATGCAGTACCCTGAAGAAGTAATTGTGGTCCAGGAATGGGATTCCCACATACGAAAGAGAAAAATAAGTGAGTACAACCACCAAACCAAGGACAATCAGAAGAAGTTGGATGATTTACTTAACTCCCAAATGGATAGGTGAACTGGTGATGGGATGCCGATATATGATGATGCAGGGGAGAAGTTACTGAAAAGGATTGGTGTTTACCAATTATATGAGCTCCCATACTTCAGAAATATGCACCATTATATAGGTGGCTGATGAGCTGAGTCCATGAGGACTTCTTCTATTTTGTAGGGTGAAGGGTAAGACTAACACCCATTTTAATTTCCATGGTAACAGGTTTAAAGGCGACGGGTGAGGACATCAAAAATGACCTAACTGACAAGGTTTCCATATTGGAAACACACAAAGTGCATAGGGATACCAGAAAGGACCATGGAATGGACATAGACAAATTACACGATTGTCCGGTAGTAAAAGCAACAACGCACCTGGTTACAAAATTGAATGACCAAGATCGTTGGTCACAAGTAAACTCAATGTGGCTGCATGTGGTAAAGCGCATGTCAGAAGGGGTTATTTACAACATTGTCTGATCTTTATTGTAGAACAAATAGTAGAGGAAGTGTGCACAGGAAGTAAGATAAGTTTTAGTTTTGTCTTACTTTCTTTAGTATTCATGGAGATTGGAGTACCGGATGGCCCTAAAAGAAAATATATGGGAATACCCCATGAATAACAAGTCTCCAGCTGAAAGATTCAGCAAGTATCTATGTAAGGGGTCTATGACAGATGAGGTAAAGGAGAGAGCGTAGATGTGGTATGAAAGGCTCTACACAGATTTTGAAGAGGAGTGGTGCATACCAAAGGATTTGCCCTTGATATTGGGGAAGCAAGATCAATTTGTTGTTTACCAACACTGTTGTATTGCACATTTTTTGATGGAGGATGGATCATGGAGCCCTTCGTGCAAACTACCTCATACGCATTCACAGCGTGGTATTTTCAAGCTTCTGTTCATTGGTTCACTGATACAAGGAGGTTAGTATTTAATGTAGACAAGGTGGATTGTGAATACCACACCTTGCAAAAGAAGTATGGATATCTAGGGAAGAATGCTTACAATGAGAGTATTATCTTGGAGATTTTGAATATCAAACCAGAAACACTTTCTATTGGGGATATCAGGGCCACACTCATATATCTCCAACTTAAACCAAAGATGGAAAATAATAAGTATGTAGAGAATGAGTTCATACTCCCAGGGACACCAAAGGGGAAGCATACTATGGAAAACATCCTGACACCTAGGCCTTCTAAACCCATGCAGGATGACAAGGAAGAGGATGAAGAGCATGAGGATAGTGGTGGTTTGGTACACAGGAGGAAGAAACCATCTGGTGGATAGGAGGATGAGCACGACAGCTTCACAAGGAGAAGAAAATACTGAGGTAGCGCATAGGTGACCAAAGGTTCAGAAAGGTGTTCAAGCGCACAAGGTCGCAAGGAGAAGCCCAACAGACAACAAGGAAGTCACCGCGACTCTCACCGGTAGAGGAACCTGAGGAGAAGAAGAGAAGAAGAAAGCTCAAGCTAGATGAAGAAGTGGAAGAGTCTGAGGAGAAAGCGCTTCCATCTCCAATCCATCATAGGGTAGAAGAGGAGCCTCAAAATGAGGAGGAGGAAAAAATAAATAGAGAGGAAGAAAGGGAGAAATCAGAAGCTACACAAGGCAAGGATAAGGATACAACCAATATTCCTAACCTTGATGCCACCATTCCAAAAGGGACAAGGTCCCGTCAAACAAGTGAGGACATAAGGGTACAAACAATGGGGTATGTAGAGGACCAGGAGATGATTATTCATGCTTGGTTCCAGAGCACCTTCACGTAAAAAGATTTATTCGGATGGGTGCTTATGGATGAGAACAAGGTGAAATTATGAACACGAAAGCAACTTTCATGGTTGATGCATACGCATATGGATGAACCAGGATTTTGATGTCTGTGAAGAATCATGTGCATGTCTAGATGGTTGAAGAAGGCACCAGAAGTCCTGACACATGACAATTAAACCAACTTGTTATGATAGATGAGCAGGTAAGCAATGCCTTGGTGAAAGTATCTGTTGAGGTAGCTAGAAGAAACATTGACAAATCTGCTACAATTAAAGTGCTGACAGAGGAGCTAAAAGCAAAGGATGTGGAAATAGCGCATTTAGTGTAGGAGAGGGATCTGAGCAAAAGGAAATATGAGACTTTTTTTAGTATGGCAGATGAAATTGGAGATGATATACTAAAGGTACGCCCACATTTGGAATCACAGGTACCAAAAGAATTTCCTTTTGCGATGCACTATGTAAGAACAATGATAAAATTAGTATTGGAGGATGAAAAGGTGCATATACCAGAGCAGCCCAAGGACCCAGCAGAAGAGGCAGAAAAATCACAAGGATGCAGTAGCAAGGAAGATTGCTACATATGAGGGCCTACTACAAGCACTCTGAGAGGAGCTAAAGAAATCTGATCATGCCTTAATGATATGCACAACTCTAGATGCGCTAATAAGGGTAAAAACACTGGCAGAAGATAATGAGGTGCAAAAGGCCATGAAGGATAACACACTAGGCTACGCTGAATGACTAACTATGGTAAAGAAGAAGCACGAGGCATTGGCCGCGGCACAGGAACCACATAAAGAGAGGTTAGATGAACTTGGAAAACTCATTGCTCAGAAGATGGATGTGCTGGAAGGGATGCATACATCTATGTCAAGCATAATGCTTGTAATCCAGAATGAGAAAGGAAAACTAACTCAGGATGAGCTGGAATCTATCATTGTGGATGTTCCAGAGAAAGTAAAAAAGGCATTAACGGAGTGGGAGAAATTAGAAGTAGGCATAAAGGAGGAGTATCCAGAGATGATACTTCAGAAAGGAATGGAGGAGCTTGAAGCCTGAATAATTCTTTGATTCTTTAATTCTTTTCTATTCTTTGTGTAAGATTCATTCAGCATTCTGTATTTCAACTATTCTTTACTCAATTTTGGACATCACCATTGTCGAGGTGACAATGAGATTAGTGTGGGGTAATGTTGATCAGATAAAACACTTAGAAAAACTCACACACAGAGTCTACACGGAAAAATAGGATGGGATCGAAGGTACAAAGGAATAGGAAGGAATCGTCGCACGTGGAGGTGTAGAGTTAGACTTTTGGGACTTAGCCAATTTTGTAGATCAAGTCTATTTTCAGAGGCTAGGCATGCTGGAACACACAAAACAATGCCGAGACTTGCACGCCATGCTTTGTCTATATTTCGAGGATCATATCGAAGCACTCTTGCATGGAAGTAATCCAAGAATAGATTCATCACTCTAGTTAACTATAAGTGATCTATAGATAGCATACTTGCATGTATGGCTATAATTGTAAATGGTGCGTGGCTATTATTAGCGTGTGACCTATTTTTGGCATAGTTAGCAGTGAAGGGAAAGTTCCCCACCCTATATATATTAGATGAATCACCTAGTTGATATACTATGTTGAAGGGTTAGAGATTCATGAGTGCATGAGACTAGATAATTGTAACAGATCCATGCACGCATGACTATTATTGTATCAAGCCTCTGTATTGTTGTCATGTTTAATATATGAAGAATATTGGCCAAACCAAAGTGTCTTATATGTGTTATCATTGCATGTTATTGATTTCTTGATGATTTATACTTAAATGCATGCCTTTATAGATCTGGTTCGGTATAACTGTGTAATGATGGATTAGTTTCTAACTATATGTCCTTATCACTTCACCATGCTACCATCCTGCTACAACAACCCTAAAGAGGGACCTAGTACCTTGGCATGCTTTGGGTGAGTGCTCAACCCATGCTAAGTGATGTGCCAGCGCGACTAGAGGTTATTTGAGAATTCTAGGCGGCATCATGAAGCATATGAGTTTTGTTGTGTTTGTACCGATTGCAGTTGTCACTTTATTTGGGGTTGCTTCTTGTTGTGTATTAAAGGTAAACCTACAAAATGAGAGTGAAAGATTAGTCAAAGTCATGTATGTGTGAAAATTTTAGTCCAACTATGTAAAATTATGTAAAAATGTGAAAATTAACATGTGCACTTTATCCATGATGAGTAATAAGGATATAAACTATCCCATAATGATGTTTCAGAACAATTGTTTTGGCGATCTCATGACAAGAATGAGATATTCGGGTGATTTTATGCTAAGTGTGAGTTGTTTGCACTATCTCACACCATAACAAAAGAAGTTTTAGGGAGAAATTTCTACCATTATTCTCCAACCCTGACTACTTCATAACAATTTATACACCACTGTAGATGGATTGATCCTGCCTAGTTCCAATTTGATCCAGTTTGATCCAATGCAAACATAAAAAAAGGAAATATAATGCATGTTGATTGTTGGAGGATTATGCCTTTTATGTGGAAACCACTGTGTAAAATGTTGAAAAATTATTTGAGATGAGGAAAAATCTGTGATTTTCCCTTGGTCATAAGAGTCTAGTGCAGGATCAATATTCCTTAGGTGCTCATGTCTATATCTAGGTACTGGCATATGTACTATGTAGAGGACCCAAGTCAAAATATGGGTCATTTCTGTAACTAGATACTACTCTTTTTCGGTATTATGCATATCTAAACTAAGATTTTGTACTGTAGAATGGGATGACTGATTTACCAAATGTATTTCCCCGCTTATTTGGGGGAAATGCAATGTCATTAGGAGGATGTGACCTGAGGGAGAGGGCTGGGTGAGTATATGAAAATGATTCCCTACATGGGGAGGGAATTTACATATTAGAAACCAAGGCACACACAAACAAACTAGTTGGAAAAATGTGTTAGTGAAAACAAGACAAATACAAATATAGAAGATAATGTGTAATCTAGAAATCAAGAAGATAATGTAGACTGTGAAAATTAGGTTTCCAACATGGGACATCACTTAAAATTTCACAAGACAATCAGGTCCAAAATAGTCAAAATCATATAGTGTACACACAAGACAAAGGGAAAATCCCACAAACAATGAAAAACAAATGAAAACAATGACAAAAAATAACAAGCAAAGTAACAAACAACCATGGTGGAAAATAATTCCTGTAAAGAAAATTCTACACATGAAGCAACTGTGAGCATGTTAGAAAGGTAAGAAGTATGTTGAAGCATCTATGGTCCAATATAGAGTAGTGTGCTAGGAATAATATGAAGTAGTAAAAAATGAAACAATAACACATGTGATGTGTATGAAAGTAGATGCCCCTAAGAGTGATTATCGGACTGGTAAGAGGTATAGTGCAAAGAATCCATGTTGCATGTAAGTTTATGTAAAAATTATGAATTAATAACTAGATAACAAGTGAATGTACATATGTATATGATAAATAAAATGACATACAATCTATCTTTCTAACTTGTGAGACAAATTGTACATATAATGAGTATAATATAGCAAGATTATGTGAAACTAGGATATGAATTATGTTGTCAGTAAAAATTGGAATGGAATGTAAAGTGCATGTGATAGGAGTAACATGCCCACTAAGATAATGTGTAGGAATATGAGACGAGGTTCATTTACATTAGTCAAGAATGAACTATAGAAAAATAGTGTGTCATCGGGACATGGTTTGAATATGTGCATAAGAAATATATGATCAATGAATAATAGAGCATAAAGTGTGGAAGAGGTGAGGTTAATATCAGATTTAGATCCTCAACAATTGAGTATGAACCATGGAACTAGAGTGCATCATAGGGTAGTATGATGTGTGAGATTATGATACTAGAAACATGTGTCATGAATGTGCAGAGTGTGAAATATGTCATGTGTCTAATGTGGGGTTTATGAATTTATTATGCCCTAAACATTCAAGTTTGAACTGTAGCATAAGAGTGTGTCATCGAATCATGACGATACAAGTGTGTCAGGATGTGTATGATTTTGGAGATAGACTAGATTTGAAGTACAAAGTTCCATAATAGGAATGCGAGACACCTGATAATTCTAGAAGGGGGGTAAGCATAAACTTGATGCCTCATAAATGTATCATGATAAGTAAGTTATCTAATCTAACTGAAGGAAAAGAGTACTCCACCTAATTCTTACATAGATAAAGGCATGTGGCCATGCTCTGAGATTGGTAATGTATGAGATAGAAAATGTCTCAGTGAATGATACCTATGCATATGATACATAAGATGTGATGAAAACCTATGTGAAGAATAATGTAGAGGTGATGTTCATCTATGTGAAGGAAACTACTGAGGTGATGTTCACCTATGTGAAGGATTCATTTGAGTTGTAGACCTAGGTTGATTAGATGAACTAATTGACCGATGAAATTCAGTATATTGTGTGCGAATAAGAGAGCTAGGAGCATATTGTTCTTTATATTTGAGAGGTCCCGGGGAGCTAGATTCCCTAGTGAATATAATGCCAACAACAAGAGGAAGTTGCAGCCAAGGTGTGCATGTTAGAATACCCTTTATGGTGATAAAATCCTTTTCATCAGTGAATTTGAGACAAAAGTGGTTCATGTAAATTATAATTGACTAGCAAAGATTGAGGGAAGACCTAAGAGAATGCGAAACCCTTTGATTGAATGTACCACCAGAAATGGCACAAGAATGGTAAGAGGACTAACTATAACTGAAATCTTGACATAACCCTAAGATTTAGGAATTGGATATGAAATAAGTGATAGTGGAGAGTTGATAGCAACAAAAAATATTAATAGATCTTACACACATATGCATCGATGGATCAATCATTGTATTATGGATGGAATAGGGCCCTATAGAAGCATTGCTATGTAATATGTGAGAAAAGAATGTGGCATGATATATATGAGAAGAAAATTCAATAAGTGGTGGAGATGCATAAGTGTGAGAAAATAGACAATCAAGAAACCCCGATGCACGAGGAGGCACTGTATGATATGTATGATTAGTGTACGAATCAACCACTTGTTTCTCATGTTTAGGAAATAGATGATTAAATTATTTGATATTTTTTTATCATTGACGGGTGTAAATGCCAAAAGTTCTAAAATCTCAATTTCAGTGTTGTCAATGAGATATTGGATAAGATGTCAGAGTTTGAAACATTGATTTGTAGAACTCCTAATGAATTGACGATTTTCGCATCAAAAAATTCCTTATAGTTATGTCCTTCAAGTCGAGATGAATGTAGAATTAGCATAGGTGGAAGTGTAATAAGGTTTCTCTCGACAAGTTTTGGTAATAGAATATGGGGAGCACAAGGAAATTTTGTTAATATATGATTCAAAGGCTTCTATGAAAGCTTCTCAAGAGTAGTAAAATCATTAACAATTGATTTTTCTTCCATTTCTTTAGTAGATGGCTTGAAAGCTCATTTTCTATGAAACCAAGCCGAAAATGAAGCTTGAACATGATATTTAAGCTTTTCCATAGAGAGTAATTTCCTTTTTTTAGCTGAAGAGTATGACATATCTGATCAAATGATGGAGAGGTATCAAATACGATGCTTTCTTATAGTGGTGGTAAGAGCCTTTGGATGAATAGATCTTGTAATTCAAAGTCCACGAGCATATTAGACATCTTAGATAAGTTTTTCTTATACTTTAAAACATAATCAACTACATTATGATTATATCCTTGTTTGATTTGTGAAAGTTGAGCATAAGATATCAAATAGCTGATATTGATGGAGAAATTCATGAGAAAATCATTGGCTAAATGTGTAAATGATGTTATCAAGATGATAGGTAGATCATAGTCCACAATGTCATTACAGGGTTGAGATGCATGAAGACATCTATGAAATCATTTTACTATGTGATATGTGATCATCGGCATATTATGAGTACTATGTCTCAAGGCCTATGATGCTAAGCAATTTCTAAGGAGGGGTTACCATGTCCTTTATGGAAGAGAAACTTGGGAGTGATGAAATTTGGAGGAAGGGGATAGGAAGAAATAGCAGGTCTAAAAGGAGTGTGAAGGAATAAAAGTAGAATCAAGAGATTAAATTACATGAGAAGTGGCTATTTGAAGATGATGAATTTGAGTCTAAAAATAATGATATAAATAATATAAATTAGTGGTGTTTGAAAGAGTCAAGCTATGCATTAGAAGAATTAGGTTGCATGATTGGAGCGGTAGTAGTAGGAATCCAAGTAGGATTATGAAGGGGTTGAGTGGAGGCCATGATAGCTAAGGAAGAACCAATAAGAGGTACCGAAGAAACATCAAGATATTTTTTAGCAATAATCAAGGCATGGAGAATATGTTTGGAATGTGAATGCATGGAAATATACGCAAAGTGATGAAAATTTTAAGCTGTCTAGAACTGCTTAATCAACATTGTTTTCTGAATCATATGGATGTTCACTATGTAAGAAGTATTAATACAATATCAGTGGTTTGAGAGAACATTTTCATAGTTCATGTGAAAAATGGTATACACTTTGATTAATCCATTGACTTGATCCCCTTGCAAGAGTAGATGGTGGAAGTTCTAAAAATTATTAGTTCCTATCAAATGACCCTTGAGGGTCATGGGCATTAGAAGATACCCATAGAACAAAAGAGTTAAAGTTGAGTTGATTTGTTAAAAAATGATTTATAAATGAGGAAATGATTATGAAACACTTGGAATTGAATGTAGTCAAAATACTAGAAGTGAGCGTAAATTTGAACTAGGTATCATAAAATCGTAATGATCTCATCGATGCGATTTATTTCCAAGGTGACAAGATATTTGCAACATGGAAGACTTAGATGAAGGTTCATGCATGTGGTAAACTCCAACAGTATTGTGACTCAAATATATTTTAAAAGGGTGATAGTTTTTGGGATGTATTTGATTTATAATAAGATTCTGTGATTACCAGACACCACTATATGGATTTCAATGACGTCCTTGATCCTTCAGAGGTGATTGAATTGGAACCACTGCATGCATCTTTATTCATGTTGATTGCCCTTGAACATATGTGTAGAAGATGAATAGATTCATTTTGTATCACATTAATTTCTCATAACCCTTTATTCTTTTCAGCCAAGCATCAATCTATTCAACCATATAATTCACCTATAACCTAAAAGACAAATAATCTCCTCAAAAGACCTAAAGAAAATCAAATCTTAAAAAGAAAAAATTGAAAATGGGGAGTTGGACCTACCTTGGCGGTCACCTGATAGAGTGAACTTACGTCTGAGTGCTGGACTACATTTTAGACTCCATGTTGTTCTCATTTGTGTGTAAGAATCGTGCCCCAAGTGGATCTTATGCAAGATGTGCTTGAATAGAAAACAATAACTAGCTGTAACAATATAAGTAGATGTGTGGATGGTAAAATTAACTTCCCATCCTATGCATATATGCAAAAAATACATTCCCTATCCCTTCAATGAAGCTATATGGATGTTTTAATGCTCTTTAAATTCCTTTTGATGTAGCATTAGGTAATAGTAATAGATGCTTACTACTTGGTCTTTTACTATAATCACATGGATTTGTATTTTTATGATTCCCTTGATTGAATTTTGTAAGTGACAACTAAAAGGCTGAACCATAACAAAAAAATATGCCCAAAATATTAAAGAGGCCCAAAGGGGGCGATTAAGATACAAAGAGGTCAGGGTGCCTAGAGGGGATGAGGGTGCATGGGAATTGGCATATTGGGTTGGCACTTGTGTCAAAAGTCAAGAAAGCTAAAGTAGTGAAAGTCAAATTTGGTAGTAAGGTGTGCAAGACCACAGAGAAAGCAAGAAAAAAATTCAAATAGGCCTAAAATAGTTTAAAATTAATAGTTTTATCCCTTAGAAATCATGTGAATAGTGGTATGTGATTAGGACATAGAAATGTACCCAAATTTCCTGATTTAGTGTCTACAATGGCCTTCTCATGACCTTGGTCATCTTGATGAGTGAACATGACACCCAGAGCATGATCAGTAGTATATATATAGAGGTAGAAGGGATCTTCCTTTTGTGGAGGTATGAATACAGGTGGTGATAAGAGATATTTTTTGAGATCACCGAAGGCCTTTTTATAGTTGTGATCCCATTTGAAGTTTACATCTTTTGTAAGGAGATGGTGAAAAGGATGACAAAAATTTGAAATTTGTGAGATGAATCAACGGCTAGACTGAATCTTACCCTAAAGGTTATGAATTTGTTTAAGGTTAGATGGAGGGTAATTCTCCATAATAGCTTTGATCTTAGTGGGATCTGTATTAATGCCTAGGATAAACCCTAATAACTTAACCGTGAGATACCCAAACACACACTTAGTGGGGTTAACAAAAAAGAAGTATTGAATAAGATGAGTGAAGATTAGATAGAGTATAATGAGATGATCTTTATGATATTTATATTTTCCTAAAAGGTCATATCCGTAGTCTTCTATTGTTTTATAGATAAGATCATGGAAAATGTATTTCATAGTGGGTTGATAAGTGACGTCGGCATTTTTATGTCCAAAGGGTATAGTTCACAGTAGCAAAAGTCCCCCAAGCTGTAATAAATGAATTTTCTTGTTTATTATTAGTAACAATGATGATTTGGTTATAACAGTATAATCCATCCATAAAGGAGACATTTCGTGTCTGGTGGTTATATATATGAGTTTTTTATGTTTGGAAGGTTAAAGTCATCTTTGGGACAAGTGAGATTGAGAGCTTAGAAGCTGGTGCAGATGCGTAACTTTTCCGAGGCTTTGGTGATTGGCACAATATTTTGTACCCATTATGGGTAATCAATGGGTATGATAAAATTAGTAGAGATCAGATGTTGTAATTCCTATTTAATAAGAAGAGCTATACGAGGGTGCATTCTACGTAATTTTTATTTGACATGTTTTGTGTTAAGATAGCTAACGATATTATGGATGATGATTTTGAGGTTAATTCCTGACATATCACTATATTACCATGTGAAGGATTGACTATGTTTTTATAGGAAGGTGGTAAAATCATTCAACTCTTTCAGATATAAATATTGTCCAACTTTAACTATGTGAGCTTCATGTGAAGTTCATGTTGATGCAAAATCACAGCACCCCTGGATGCTGATCAGATTTCTAGGTTGATCACTCTAGCATCCAGTGTGATTGCACAACATGGAATCCTTTCTCCAAGTGTGGGACTTGTAAAAATGAGAAAGGATTCTCCAGAGAAGGCTGGTTCCTATTCCTCTGTTCAGATGCACACGAAAAATGCAGAGGGTTTACTCAAAACCTAATCTAATCTTGCAAAGGAGACAGGGTAAGAAGATGCATAAAAATAAACCTAAGCTAACAGAGGTGATGCACCGAGGAATGAAGAACACCTATCTTGCCAATAAACACAGACCATTCAAATGTGATGCAAGATCATGCACAGATAACAAAATTTGCAGTGAAAGACCAGGAGGATGCAAATGAACACAGAGAGGGTTGAGAATCATCCACAGACATGCATTACTTGCTCCAAAGATTGATACAATACACTACAAAATGCCAAGAGGCAGAGTCGCATTACAGTTTCAAATGGGAGGTTTGAACTCCACAAATTCACCTGATAAAGAGAAGAAGGGAGGAGCAAAACAGGAAATGTTCGACCTTTAGAAAGAAGCCCCTCCTTACAATATATAGGAAGAATGAGAGAGGGAAGAGAGAGGAAATCTAGATCTACCCCAACCACTTCTAGGTTGCATTTAACTCATCTCATTATGGCAGAAGCGGTGAATCCTGGCAAAATGGTGGACTGTCTAGCAGAAACGGCGAACTGTCTGTTGTATTAAAGCTGGTTGTTGAAACGTCACTTCTGTCTATTATTACGTGCCAGAGGCGTTTCTCAATTTTCTCTCTCCAAACTGAACCAAAATGCAATATTGACCCAGAATCGTGTAGAGAATTTCACCAGCTTTCCATTGATATAAAGAACGTGAAAATCCGAGCTCTGGATCGAAAGATATGGCGATCTGAAGATTTAGGGCAAAAAATAGGCCAAAACGGATATTTGAATTTTTTCCCGCGCTCTGCCACTTGGATGACACGTGTCAGGCTCTGATTGGCTGAGTGGGTTCTCTCTCCTCCACCTTTCCTGCGGGTTTCCCCTTTGAAATTTTGACCTTTTTCTTACACTTTGGAAAAAATTTCATTTTTTCCCCGCGCCCCCCACTTGGGACACGTGGCATGATTGGTTGGAGGACAGGGGCGCGGGGAAAACCTTTACCTTTTAGTTTTTTGGCCAAAACTTTTGCTAAGTTTTCAAAGTTCTCCCCGAGCTCCGAACTCACCTTCCCCTTAGGACACGTGTCCTGTTCTGATTCATTCGCAAGCCTCCCGGCTTTTCACGTCCTCCACGTACCTTTGGCCCGGATGTCCCAAACTGTCTGGGACAAATTTCTCCGAACCGCCTGATTCGGGCTTCCTTGTCCCTCTTTGCAGTGAAGACACGTGGCAAGATTCCATTGGCTCTCGGCTCTTTCAGCTTTTCGCGTCCCACGCGTCCCTTTGGCCCAACTGTCCCAAACGAAAGTTCCCTGTTTCGGCCGAACCGGCCGGTTCGCGTCCTCCGCGTACTTTTGTCCCAACTGTCCCAGACTGCCTGGGACAAATTTCTCCGAACCGCCCGAAATGGACTGACTTGCGCCAAACCGGCCGATCCGCGTCTTCCACGTACTTTTGGCCCAGATGTCCCTAACTCTGCGAAACAAGACTTAGGCAATTTTCTTCATTTTTTCGGCCGGTTCGGCTTTTCGTGCCCCGCGCGTCCCGATGTCCCAACTGTCCCAAATGCTACGCAGACCACCTGGCGGCTTTTCGGCCGATTCGTGCTCCGACGTCCCAACTGTCCCAAGGACCGCCTGGACTAGGACTTAGCCGATTTTCTTCATTTTTCGGCCCCAAGCTTGGTTTTCTGCATTTCTTCCATTTTCTCGACCTGTTGGGATTCCTTCTTGGATGGGAGAGTTAGAAGGAAACCGAGGGGACCCCAGAAACATGATTTCAGGCCTTGAATCATTCTACTTGCTCGGGACTGACAATCTGATGCATGTTATCAAAATTACCTTGGGGGGAATTTTGGACAACAGTTTTGGCGACTCAGCGGGGTCACCTGCCTGCTAGGTAGAAGATCAGTGGCCTTTTAACAATCCATTGGGCATGGAGTAATAACCTGAAACCAACCTGATCTCTAATCCCGATCCTGATACTGCAACTCATTCTTCGAGAGCACTCTGAACTGTAGAAATTCAACCTGAGAGCGACAAAACCTGTGCCAAAGCACTTAGGGAAAAAGAAACCTAACTACAACAAGACAATGTGCATACGCACTTAGAGGAACTGAAATCTAGGCTAATATTTACAAGGGTAAACCTTTTCCTTTTTAGTAGCAATGTTTAAGATAGATTCCGTTAACTGGAATCGGGAGTTCTTCTCCATCCAATGCAGACAATTGGAAGGCATTACCACTTTTACATCTCGTGACCATGTAGGGGCCACTCCAAATGGCATCAAACTTGGAATGCCTTCCAGGTTTCACCCGATCTGCATCCCATTTCAGAACTAGGTCCCCCTCCTGGAAGGTCCTTGCTCCTGCCTTCTTGTCAAACCATCTTTTTACTAAGGTCTGATCCTTTTCAATCATCAGAACTGCATGTTCTCTTATTTCTTCCAATTCCATCAACTCTGCGTACCTGGCCTCCATTGGTTTGAACTCAGACAACTCCAACTGCTTCATGAGCTCCAATGCTGGAAATTCTAATGATATAGGCAATACTGCCTCTTTCCCATAGACCAATTTGTAGGGAGAACTACCTGTAGACCTCTTTGGTGTTATCCTGTCAGCCCATAATGCTGATTTTAGCTTGGTATGCCATGTCCTTTGGTTTTCATCCAGAGTTCTTCTGATGATCCTTAGCAACTTTTTGTTCGTGGACTCTGCCTGTCCATTACCCTGTGGGTAATAATTTGAAGAGGTGCTCAAATAGATTCCATTCTTGACAGCCCATTCTGTAATCTTGGAACCTATGAATGCTAATGCATTATCTGATATGATAGTGGCCGGCACACCGAACCTGGTCACTATTTCTTCATAAAAGTCTAGTATGTTAGACTCACTTGCCTCTTTGAGCGCTACTGCTTCGGTCCACTTGGTGAAATAGTCCGTCGCCGTGAGAATCCACTTGTGGCCTTGGCTTGAGTTTGGGATTGATGACCCCAATGAAGTCCAATCCCCATTGCATAAATGGTTGGTCAACCAAAATTGGGTGCAAGGGAAGCGCTGCTAGTCTTTCTTTCCCTGTGAAGAATGCACATTTCTTGCACTTTCTTATCCATGTATAACAGTCACTGAACACTGTGGGCCAATAATACCCTGCTTTCATTATCTTGAGAGCTGTTACTCGTGGGGCAAATGTCCTCCTGGAATCTCCATCATGAAAATCTCGTAACACCCTCTCAATTTGACCTGTCCCAATGCACCTCAGTAGAACTCCATTGATGTCTTTCTTAAACAAAACACCATCAACAAGCACATATGGAATGGCTTGTAATCTAAAGTATCTCCTCTTTGCTTTGCTCATTTCTGGAGGGCATAGGCCTGTCTGTAGGAAGTGTATCATATTCTGAGTCCAACAGGGAGTGGGCACATCATCATTTTCCTGTTCTTGACCATCCTGTAGTACCAAGACAGCCTCTTTTCCATTACCTGCTTCAACTTGCTGACTCAAGGCTAGTTGTTCGCATAGTCCCTTCCCACGTACTAGTTTGGTGACCTTAATCTCGATGTCATATTCCATGACACGGGTTATCCATCCTGCACGTTTCTCATTCAGATCCTTGTTTAGAAGGAAGTCCTTGACTCCCGCATGAGAGACCAATAATTGGATCTTGTTGTTTGAGACTAGGTGCTTGAATTTCTTTAAACTCCTGATCACTGCAAGTACATGCTTTTCAATGAAAGAGTACCTAGTTTCGTATTCCTCCAAGCCTTGACTGAAGAAAGCAACTGGTTGTTCTAATCCTTCTTTGTTTTGTTGTGCCAGGATTGCAGAAATTGTGTCTCCACCACCAAAGGCGTATAGCATGAAACCCTTGGAGAAGTCTGGATTGACGAGAGTGGGAGCTTGAGATATAGCCTCTTTTATTGCCTCAAAACTTGCCTTGCCTTCAGATGTCCACTTAAATGCCATGCTCTTTTTTAACATCAGCGTTATTGGCTTTACGAGAGCTGCAAAGTTTGGAACAAACCTGCGGACAAAATTGATCCTTCCCAAGAAGCTTTGAAGAGCCTTCTTGTGACTTGGCAATGGCAACGCTCGAATTGCTTCAACTCTTTCTGGGTCAATCGTCAATCCCTCCTTTGAAACAATATGGCCTAGAAGTTTTCCCTCATGAGCCAGGAATATGCATTTTTTGGGATTCAATGATACCCCAAATCTTCTACACCTCTGAAATACCTGCCTCAGATGAAAGAGGTGATCCACTGCATTTTTGGAGAATACAGTGATGTCATCAAGATATATCAGAACTATTTTATTGATCAACCCCTTGAATGCCATATCCATTGCCCTTTGGAAAGTGGCTCCAGCATTTGATAGGCCAAATGGCATCTTCTTGTAGGCATATGTGCCCCATTTGGTAGTGAAGGCCGTCTTGAACTGGTCTTCTTCCTTCACCATTATCTGATTATAGCCTGAATATCCATCTAGCAATGAAAACCTTTCTGAACCAGCTACAACCTGCAATATTTGCTCCATGGAAGGGAGTGGGTAATGGTCCTTGAGAGAGGCTCTATTCAAGTCTCTGAAGTCAACACACAATCTGATCTCTCCACTCTTCTTTCTGACTGGAACTAAGTTGGCAACCCAACTAGAATGCTTGATTGGGAATATGATCCTTGACTCAATCAGCTTGTCCAATTCTTTCCTCATGAGAGGCTCCATGTGTGGGTTGACTGGTCTTTGTTTCTGCCTGACAGGCTTAGTATTTGGATCCAATTCAATGGTATGCTGAGCTAAGTTGGGATTGAAACCTTTCAAGTCTTCATAGCTCCAAGCAAACACATCAGGGAACTCTTGACACAGCTGTATGAACTCATACCTTTCTTGTTCAGTTGTCATCCTTCCAATTTGCAATGGTTTGTTCTCTTCTACCAAGATGGATACTGAATCCTCTCTCTTGACCTGAATGTTTGCTTTCTCCTTTCTAAACTGATCATTGGGATTAAAAATGGACTCCAAAGTGATAAGTCCCTTGGGCAGCTTGTTAGTTCTCAGCTGTACCACTTGGTCACCATACTGCTGTTCCAATTTTTCTTGATTCTTGGCTGAGAACTCAGCTTCTTCTTGCAAGAAATGGATGATTTGCTGGTCATTTTCAAACACTTGCCAACTGACATTGTTATCTGGCACTGAAGGCCTCACAATCACGTGGATGTTTGGCTGTACCTTGTCTTGTTGAATACTTTCCACAATGTCAAAGGCTGCCCCTACTGCTGCAAGCCTGTCAGCAGCTTGATTCTCTTTCCTAGGAATGGATTTGATGCCAAAACCCTCAAAATCTTCCATGAGGTCCCACACCCTGTTCTTGTAGCACTTGAGTAGATCATTCTTGGCAGCATGCTGTCCCTTGACCTGATTTACAATCAATTCACTGTCCCCAAAGACTTGCAAGTTCTTTATTTTCTTCTTGATTGCCCAATGCATCCCTTGCACCAAGGCTTCATATTCAGCAGTGTTATTGGAGCATGCAAACTGAAATCTAAAAGCTGAATAGTACTTTACTCCTCGAGGTGAAACAAGCATGGCTCCACCTCCTGCACCTTGTCTACTCCTTGATCCATCAAAAAACAGCTGCCATACCTCATTGTCATCCTTGTGGTTTGGCTTGGTGATGCTAGGAATAGGTTGATTTTCTTCGTGTATACAATAGACCCCTAGCTCAGATTCTTCTACTTCTTGATAAGGATCAAAAGCATGTATCTTGTTTGCCCATTCATCAAGAGTTAGATCCGGGATGCTTCCAACCTTAGTGTCAGCTTCATCAGAGCTTGGGTGATCTTCTTGATCAAATGCTGAGCAATTGGCATTAATCTGACTTGGAGTGTAAGGCTCAATATGGAAGTTTGCAATAGGTTCTGACCTGATTGTGGCTTTGGTTCCATACCTCGTTCTGAACAGCATGTGTGACCAATCAGCAGACAAATATCCTCCAATCTTGGCTGTGAAGTCCCTTGACAAGCAAAGGGCAAAGAGTGGTGGAAGGTCTATGACTGATACATCTTGTAAAACAACAACGTTTGGACATGCATGCAAGGTAAGACTCAAGTTTTTAATCACTCCAACTGTTGCTACTGCTGTCCCATCTAGCTGCACTACCCCTTTGGATATTGTTTCATACTGGAGCCCTAGCTGATCAGCTATTTGTTTAGGCATTACTGAGCTACTTGCCCCGGAGTCTATCATGCAATTGTGCACTAGCTGATTTCCAATGATCAATGAAACATAGAAAGGAGGGGGTTTCAACATTTTACCTTGCTGTCCTCCATGATTTCCCTCAGGCTGGGCAGCATTTGTAAGCACTTTGTCTTGCATCTGAACTTGCTGATTCGAAGTTGGCCAGTCCTTCATGGCAGCTTGCAGCAGATCTCTTTGGCCTGGGATGGATAGGGATTCCCACATTGATATATTGACGTTTGTCTTCTTCATCTGATCAATGATACTGAATGGTGATGAAGGATCTCTTTGTTGTCCCTTGGTTTGTACATTCACTCCTTGCACGTGGGCAGCAACAACTGGTATTTGAGTTGGCCTAGGGGCTGTTCTTGGCTGCCCTTGTGCATTTGAAATTGGACTTTGCTTGCCAACCATTTGTGGAACCATGGAAGGTTGTGGATTGGTTGGGGCTAATGGCTGTTCTTCACCCAAATTCCTCCTTTTTGACCTTGTGTTGGCTGCAACACCTTGAGAAACTGCCTGGTTCATGCCACAAAAATCCTCTGCTTGCCAATTTACCAATGTGGTGTCATTTGGGGCTGATTGCTGTTGGAATGTTTCTTGTTGTTGGCTGTTTCCTTGACTGCCCTCACCCTCCACACCAGTAGTTGTCACCATTAATGCTTGATTCAAAGCACCATTGAAGCACATGGATTGGTTATGAGGCTCATTGCATGGAAAACACCAATCATACTCCTGGGCAATGTTGTTTTGTGTTGGCACCAATGCCTTAGAGGCAGATATGGCATTTGGATTATAGGGCTGAAATGGTCTATTGGCAGGAGGCCTTGTTTGATTTATATTTGCAGCTGGATTAGGAGGCCTTTGTGGTTGGTATGGCTGCCTGTTAGGCTGAGCTTGGGGTTGATAAGAAGGTCTAAAACCTTGGGCTTGTTGCCTCTTGAGAGTAACCAGCTCATTGCCTAGGTTTTGCAATTGCTTCATGACTTCTTGAAGCTCATTTGGGGCACTTGGAGATGAAGTGGAAGCTTCATTTGAACTCTGATTTCTAGGAGTGGGAGAAGGAGCCAAATTAGGTGCTTGATTGGTGTTTGGACTCTCTAAACTTGGAAACAGTGGCATGGGAGGTCTAGGGGCAAGTTTGCCAGCTTGGATCAAACAATTTTCAGCCCTAATGGCAATGCTATAAGCCATAGGGATAGTTATGCCTCCCATGGACTGAATCAACATAGAAATATCAGAATTTAGAGCTTTGAGATAGTAGAGAAAAGCACCTTCTGCTGTTGGCCTGACTGCCACTGGAATTCTCTCCCAAGTCTTTTGAAATCTGAAGTTGAAATCGGTCAGCTGCTCATTGGGAGCTCTCTTGATGGTTGTCAGCTGCTCCAAAAGAGACAAGTTGTCTCCCTTTTCTCCAAATTGCTCATGAAGTGCTATACACAGCTGATTCCAATTTGTGATAGAACCAGCTCCAAGGCTTCTAAACCATTGCAATGCTTTCCCCTTGAATGAAGATGCCAGTAACTTGACAGCCACTTGCATCTCATTGATTTCATGGATTGCACAAAGGTTAGCAATATCTTTAACATGATCACCTGGAGTAGTCTGATTTTCTCCAGTGAAGTATGGAATGTTCTTCAAGGCTGCAATAGGAATTGGATGTTGTGCATTGAGGGCAAGTGGGCTGCTGCCTGTGAAGTTGACATAGGGGTTGTTTTGTGCCATTCTAATTGGTCTTAAAACCCTTGTTGACTGAATGAAAGGCCTACCAGGTGGAGGAGTTGAGAGAGTTCTGTTTGGTGGAGATGGAGACCTTTGAATCCTTCTTCCTCTTTGCCTTCTTCTTGGAGATAATTGCAGGTATTCAAACAGCACTTCTTCTTCTCCAACTCTTGACCTTGTGGTGACTCTTCTCATGAGTTTTCAGGCCTGCACTGCTGAAACCAGTTGATTCTTCCCCTTGGAGTCGCCAGATATGCAAATAATAGCTCTTTTCAAGCAAGAAAATTGCAGCAGATGCACATCAACTTTGCTGCAATAAAAATGAGACCTCTAGTGTCCCACCGGGTGCCAAAACTGTTGATGCAAAATCACAGCACCCCTGGATGTTGATCAGATTTCTAGGTTGATCATGCTAGCATCCAGTGTGATTGCACAACATGGAATCCTTTCTCCAAGTGTGGGACTTGTAAAATGAGAAAGGAATCTCCAGAGAAGGCTGGTTCCTATTCCTCTGTTCAGATGCACACGAAAAATGCAGAGGGTTTACTCAAAACCTAATCTAATCTTGCCAAGGAGACAGGGTAAGAAGATGCATAAAAATAAACCTAAGCTAACAGAGGTGATGCACCGAGGAATGAAGAACACCTATCTTGCCAATAAACACAGACCATTCAAATGTGATGCAAGATCATGCACAGATAACAAAATTTGCAGTGAAAGACCAGGAGGATGCAAATGAACACAGAGAGGGTTGAGAATCATCCACAGACATGCATTACTTGCTCCAAAGATTGATACAATACACTACAAAATGCCAAGAGGCAGAGTCACATTACAGTTTCAAATGGGAGGTTCGAACTCCACAAATTCGCCTGATAAAGAGAAGAAGGGAGGAGCAAAACAGGAAATGTTCGACCTTTAGAAAGAAGCCCCTCCTTACAATATATAGGAAGAATGAGAGAGGGAAGAGAGAGGAAATCCAGATCTACCCCAACCACTTCTAGGTTGCATTTAACTCATCTCATTATGGCAGAAGCGGTGAATCCTGGCAAAACGGCGGACTGTCTAGCAGAAACGGCGAACTGTCTGTTGTATTAAAGCTGGTTGTTGAAACGTCACTTCTGTCTATTATTACGTGCCAGAGGCGTTTCTTGATTTTCTCTCTCCAAACTGAACCAAAATGCAAGATTGACCCTGGAATCATGTAGAGAATTTCACCAGCTTTCCATTGATGTAAAGAACGTGAAAATCCAAGCTCTGGATCGAAAGTTATGGCGATCTGAAGATTTAGGGCAAAAACAGGCCAAAACGGATATTTGAATTTTTTCCCGCGCTCTGCCACTTGGATGACACGTGTCAGGCACTGATTGGCTGAGCAATTCTCTCTCCTCCACCTTTCCGCAGGTTTCCCTTTGAAATTTTGACCTTTTTTACACTTTGGGAAATTTTCCATTTTTTCCCCCCGCCCCCGCCACTTGGGACACGTGGCATGATTTGGTTGGTTGACAGGGGCGCGGGGAAACCTTTACCTTTTAGTTTTTTGGCCAAAACTTTTGCTAAATTTTCTAAGTCCTTCTCCCACGAACTTCCCCTGCCTTAGGACACGTGTCCTGTTCTGATTCATTCGCAAGCCTCCCGGCTTTTCACGTCCTTCGCGTACCTTTGGCCCGGATGTCCCAAACTGTCTGGGACAAATTTCTCCGAACCGCCCGATTCGGGCTTCCTTGTCCCTCTTTGCAGTGAAGACACGTGGCAAGATTTGATTGGCTCTCGGCTCTTTCGGCTTTTCGCGTCCCACGCGTACTTTTGGCCCAAATGTCCCAAACGAAAGTTCCTCTGTTTCGGCCGAACCGGCCGGTTCGCGTCCTCCGCGTACTTTTGTCCCAACTGTCCCAGACTGCCTGGGACAAATTTCTCCAAACCGCCCGAAATGGACTGACTTGCGCCAAACCGGCCGATCCGCGTCCTCCGCGTACTTTTGGCCCAGATGTCCCAGACTGAGCGAAACAAGACTTAGGCAATTTTCTTCATTTTTTCAGCCGGTTCGGCTTTTCGCGCCCCGCGTGTCCCGATGTCCCAACTATCCCAAATGCTGCGCAGACCGCCTGGCAGCTTTTCGGCCGATTCGTGCCCCGACGTCCCAACTGTCCCGGACTAGGACTTAGCCGATTTTCTTCATTTTTTGGCCCCAAGCTCCAAGCTTGGTTTTCTGCATTTCTTCCATTTTCTCGACCTGTTGGGATTCCTTCTTGGACAGGAGGGTTAGAAAGAAACCAAGGGGACCCCAGAAACATGATTTTGGGCCTTGAATCATTCTACTTGCTCGGGACTGACAATCTGATGCATGTTATCAAAATTACCTTTGCAAAGACTTGGTTATACAAAAATTTAAAGTACGATATGAATGGTTTCACATGACGTAGATAATAGGACCTTTAAAGGGGTAGTTGATCCCCCCATAGAAAATATTTGTTTTGAGATGTGGTGGACTATAGGATATAACATCTCCAACATTTTTTTTCATACATGGGTTGTTTGTGAGGTCTTTCATATGTATTTAGAATAGGAATTTTATTAAGTGTAAGGAGAAGATACTTCTTTTATGAAAGGCATTGCGTAATGTCCTAAAAGGAAGTCTCATCTTGTAACTTTGATTATGGAATGGATGCACTTGTGGAGGCTTCATCAGAGGATCATGAGATTGATTTAGGAATGAGCACGTCTTTCAAATGATATGTCATATGACATGATTTGAAATGATTTAGATTTGTGTGGAGCATATATATTTTACCTTCATGCTCATATTTAAGACATCGATTGAGTGTAGATCGGATACAATGGATAGCATATATCAAGGGTCTTCCTAATAGCATGTTATATTAGAATTATCCATGTACCAGATATAAGAGTTTGGGGAGTGTTTTAGTACTGAATTTAATTGTTAAGATGACAGTGACCAATGTGGGGGAAATGGTGTCATTGAAATCTCACAACACCGCTAGTGTTTGTGTGAAAATGGTGTTGGGTAATTTTATGTTTATTAAATGCATGTGATTAGATTATATTAATACTTATTCCATTATCGATCATGACCCTTTTAAAAAGGTTTTCATTGATTTTGGTGGTGATAAAGAGTGGGATGTCGTGGTCCTCTAGTTGTAATCATGGTATTTTGACACTATCAGGGAGATGGCAGTGGATGTTCTGAGTGTGCCTACTATGTTTTCAAAAGGTTATAGATCATCTAAGGGAAATAATATGGATTGGAGTTATTTGATCATCGCTTGTCTATGTGAAGGAGAGGTTTGGACTATCTCATAAAGGAACATTTTTATCCAATCTTGGTAAAGATGTTTGTTGATGATATTTTGTATTGTGGTGGTGGTTTGTGTATGAGTAGTGGCAAGGATGGATACATTATCCTTAATAGAAGGTGTTGGATTAGGTGCTCAGGAGAAGGTAGGATAGAGACCTTGGATTTTCTTTGATCACAAGTGTTAGGTTGTTGTGTACTCACTTTAGTGGTGATACATACTATGTAAATTTGATGAGGAAGGGCCTTCTTAGAATAATCCCCACTTTTCATGGTTGTGAGTGTAGATAATGATTTAGGTGTAGCGGTCGTAGATGTTTTGTGAGGTGTTTTTGATGTGATCAGATTTTCAGGGAGAAGGCCCTTATTTACAATGATTTTGAAACAACATGGAGGGATTTACAATCCTCTGTACCATGTCTTGGTGAACGATGGTAATCACAAAAGGCTTCAAAGTTTTACTAGGAAGGATTTTACCCTCTAGATCTACATGTCTTAAGAGGAGACATAATTATGATCGATTATAGAATAAGCCTCTCAAGGTTTAATGCATAATGTCCTTTCAAGGTAGAGGTAGAAGGAATTTATAATTCTTTTGATTGGACAGGTGTCAAAGGTGTCAATTTTGATATGATTTCTTTGGATGTGTGTTGCAGAATGGTTTTTGATTATGTGATTGTAAAGGGTAATTGGGATGAGGGATGTGGCCCTAAAAGGGAAGGAAAGGTGTTTGGGATTTTGGTTGAAGAATTCGTATGGTGATGTGTTATGATTGTTACTTTTTAGACGAAGTAGTGTGTGGTCATGTAACATAATTATGAAGTCTACGTTGATAAGGTGGTGTGACATGGTCATTATAAGATATTTTCACAAGTTTTAAAATGGGTTTCTTTTGTGAGTTTTGTGAAGAGCTTATACATGGGTTTGAAGAGGATGAAGAAAATGTGGATGAAAGTGCTTATCTTTTTAATGGCAAGATCATAGGGATATGTGTCTGATTCGATGGGTTTTATTTTTTAAAACAACTGTGATAGAGCTATTGATATGATGATTTCAGATGGGGATTATATGATGGGAGTCCCATATGCTATAGATGAGTTATATTTGACTGTATTGATAGTGTGATGGAAATGAACAAGATTATATTGTGGTTGACTAGTGATGGGGAGTGATTTGGAAAGGGTTTTTTAAAAATGTTTAAATTTTGATTCTAAGGTGCATTCAGGTTATCTAGCTACAATTCACCTTTGTCAATAAGATCTTGAAGAATGTTTCATAATGAATGACACCTTTCGATGTCATGGCCTTTGACCCTATGGTATTTTCAATAATCATTATCTCTATACCAAGAGGGCTTTAGATGAATGTATCGATGGGGTAGATGGGAGGAAGGAGTGATCATATTGGTAGCCAAGAGCTTGTCAAAGACTGTACTATAAGATTCACCAATGGGAGTGTAAGTTATGTTGAGGATGAGTGTGCATTCAGAGGTCTGAATGTTCCTTGGAAGTAGTCTTTATGATGACTATTTTGTTGATGTTTTTTAGATTTTTCATGGCTAGAGGATGGTTTGAACAAAGATTCAGGCTTAGGTTTCTTTGATCTAAGTTTAACCCTACCATCTTCGAGAGCACAAAGCTCAAGTTTACGAGCCATTAGTGAAGTCTTCATGAAACATTTAGAAGGATTGGATTTGTAACATGGATGAAATGTGTTTGGCATAGGAGTGAGAAAATAATTCAATTAAATCATTCTATGGGAGGGAAAATGATACTTGATTGATAACCCCCCTCTAGTGGGTGAAAAAGTTCTGTGATGGATTCATATTTCAAATTGTTTGATGGTGTATAAGTCAGGTGATTTTACGTGCAATGTTGTTGATCAAAAGTGTTCTAGAAACAATTGTGCAGCTGAGCGAATGAGAAGAGTGAATACTGAGGAATGTTATTATACCAATCTAAGGTAGCCACTAGCCAAATAAGGACATGGGGAATGTCCTCAACATAAGGTCCTGGTCATGTGATATGAGGTAATAGGAATGTCGGAAGGCCCATATATGTTGTTGATGGTCTTCTTTGCTATAGAATTAAGGAACGTAGGAAGTTCCCAGTTAGGAGGATAGGCTTTATATGGTACTGATGGGTGGATGGGTTCATTACATATTTATTCATAGGATAATGTTTTTTAGGACCCATGAAGTAAACTTCAAGGCTCAATATCTTATTCATTAATGTTTACAAAGGGTCATTTTGTAATGGTTGTTGTTGGGGATTGGATGAGGATGAACTAGGTTGATTATATGCAGATAGGTTTGACTATTGGTATGGTTGATATTGTGAAGTAATATTATGTTGGAGGGGGAAATTCATGGGAATACTATATATAGGTGATGAAGCTATGAATTATGAAGACTGAATATATTGGTCAAAAATAGGCATAGATGTGTTCAAGAGAAATTGTAATTGTTGGGGTATGTGTTGAAAGGGATTGATGTGTGAATGAAATGTTGAGATTGTCGTGGTATGTGTTGGAAAGGATTAGAGTGGATGATTGTTTGGGATTGTTGAGGCACATACTGGAAAGGAATGGAGGTATGAATGAGAGGTTGATATTGTTGAGGTATGTATTGAGAGGAGGTAGGGATGGTGGATGATTATTGTGAGGAGGGATAGACAATAGAAATAGAACTTGTGTTAATGGGTGGTGTTGATGTCAGGATAGACATAACTACATTTTGGATGGTTGAGGTGGGTTGTTGAGAGGAGATAGGTTGAGATATGTTTAATGGAATAGATGTTGAACTTATAGGAGGTGGTGGAGGAAACTAAAGGGCTTGTTGTGGATGAAGTCACATTGGTGTTGTTTTGGGATGAGGTCGAGCTGGATGAGGGGTTTGCTGAACACATAAATTGTTGATTAGTTGAATCCTATGAGGAAACTATATTGAGGTCGAAGGTGATGATAGGAGATGAAGACATGACATTGGGTGTTTCTAATTTACTGGTAGTGGGATGAGGATTTACTTGTTGGATGATCATATCATGGTTAGGATCAACAAGCCATCGGGAGAAGTCATATGTGGTGTTAGATACAGGGGTCATGGTTTAGGTGTGATTTGTTGAAGATGAACCCCATGTAACTAGATAAGCATTGAGGGAAACAGGGTTTGAATCCAAGATCTCATAAAATACTGGATCCCCACTATCAAAGAAACGAAGGACTAGGTGGATCAGGTATTTTGGATGAGGTAGATTGACTACTAGGAGAATGTGGGGGTTCTTGATTGTGTGGTGGAGGTGATAAAGATGATTGATGTTGGTCAATTAGATGCGTAGCATGTCATCGATGCGGGTTTGAATGTTTTCTATATATTGTTGGAAGCATTCTGCCATACTTTCAGTATTTTGTAGATGGGATTGTTGTCATGTTAATACCATGCAAATAAACAATTAATGGAATAAAATTTAAATCTATAGAGTTTATTTACAAGAAAGCAAATAAGTCACACAAGAAATATTTTTATCTTGATTAGCTTTAGAAAAGGATGAAATGTGAAAAATGGCTAATGGGGTCCTAGGAAATTATAGTCTATGGTTGGTTTCGGGTGATGTTAAAGGTTGGAGTCCTCGATATACCCAAAGGTACATGAGGCCTGAATTTTTGTTGGTGTCGGTACGAGGCGTGGTATTGGGGCCTACCCCCTCACTTCATGGTCCTGCAACGATAAGGGTGTCAGGTGCTTAGCCAATATACCACCCACCAGATTTTTTATACTCGATAGAAACACTGAGTCAGCTTATCCTCTTGGTGATGAAATCCAAGTAGGTCCACCTGGGTAGGAATTTTTTGATGCAAGTTTGTATTGAAAGTGGTTTGGTTGTGTGTGAGGGAAATTAAGTGAATGTAATTTTTTAACTTCCTAATTAGACTAGATGATCAAGCAAACATGAAAGATTTGTTTTAAGTCCTAAAAGAAATGTGAGTTTGATGAATATAACAAACAAAATGCAATGTGAATAAAAAAAATTATAAAAGAATGTACCTGTAATTTTACTTTTGATTTTTTTTTTTATTTTTTGATTTTTTATATTTTTCTGTTTTGTGCAAGACAGATGCTCCCAGAAGAGAGAAACCTGCAAGTGTTAGCCAAAATAGAAAAAGAAAAAAAAACACAATGTTAAAGGTAGACCTTGACTGAGTAATCAAAGGAAATCCACAAATATCGTCGATGATTTAAGGAATCACATTTGATTCACCAAAATCACAGGCAATTTATAGATCATTAATGATTACAGAGCAACAACCTGACTAAAGATAAATATAAGTTAAATTTTAATGAAAATGAAAGGGACAGAGGTCCCACCGGGCATGCCAGAATGTACCAGAAGAGTTTTTTCTTTCCTATTCTAACTTAATAAAATGAAATAAAAAAAAATGACCTCAGAAGATCTTAGAAGGGTTTACAATACCTCCACGATACATGTCGATAATGTGATGTTGGATAATTGATGGATGAAGTGCTCCTCCTTTTTCCAAATGAATATACCTACAATCAAAGACAACTAAACAAATATATTAGATAAGATGGGTAGACGAGATGCTCAAAAAGGCCAATTCCAGGAATCCAAAGGGACTTCCTTGAGAGGATGTCATGCTCATTTTTAAACAATTAAGTGAATTTGATTAAATAATAATGATATAACAGATAATGATAGACATATGGAAGCTAGAACTCAATATCAAAGGGAAAGTCCTATACAGCTTCGAATGTGGCCCAAGCTAATGTGGAGGCTATCTGGACGACTTTGAAATAATCATACTACTAGTATTTGTTTCTTGTTGCATCTCATGGAGGAACTCAAATTGATCCTTGATATCTTCAATGTCAGTTGCATCAATTGGATGGCACAATGTGTAAGCTCATGAAGGATGTCAAATTGTTCCCAAAATAAGAGTTTGTTGAACAATTAGAAGGTCGTAAATGTTGTAATGGGGTGTGATTGACCTGGAATAATCATCTAAAAAAAACATACTTGTACCCAGACATGTTAAATGTAGATATTGAGATAAAAATGCTATGATTAATTAAAATATATATTGATAAAATTTGATAAATTTATGATTAAAGGAATCATGGTTGAAAAGAATCATGGGAATTTAAAGGAATCATGGGTGATTTAAAGGAATCGCTGATGATTACTATGGAAATGATTGATTTCTCTAAAAATGATAATTTGATAAAAAGAGAGATCAAAATTGATTGATTTTTTATAAGTTGATGTTATAAGAACAATGATGAAGTAAATATAAGTACCTTGAAGTGATTGGGAAGGCAAAAAAGTCTTGCAAATGATGATTTGAGGTTGATATTGTTGATTGTTGATTATTGTTATTGATTGCCTAAAAGGTTGCTTGAGGCCATGCTACAAAATTGATATGTGAAGATTTTGGAGATATTTTGGTGCTGTGGATGTTGTTTCTTGTCTTGAGGATCTCTAGAGTGACAAATATTTGTTTTTATAGAAAACAAGAGTGTAAGAATGTTAAAAGAATTTGAAGATCCCTGAAACAGGAGTGAAAACTCTTATTTATAATCTCTAGTGATTTGTTAGAATCACCGGTGATCCGGGAATTATGGGGAAAATGTTTAGAAGTGGTTGAAACCACTTCCTAAATGGGATTTTTGGGTAAATTGATGAGGGAAAATGGTTGTAAAGAGGTTATATGAGTTGGGGAGGTTAGGAGGTTGGGGTAAAATGGGTTAGGGATAGTTTGAAAATGGTTAGGTGGTTTTAGAGGGGGTTAAGGTAATTAGATGGGTAAATAGTAATTTGTAGAGTAAAAAGTTGATTTTATGGGATGGGGGAGATGACTTAGGAATATGTTTTATAATGTTATTTTTTGATAAAATAATGTTTAGGTAGAATTTGATATAAAGTAGAAAAGGTTTTCTTACCCAAGGTATTTTGTATTTCAATTTACTCAATAAAGTTGAGAGATGCGATAACAAAAAAGAAATATGCAAATTGAAATTGGTGAGATCATATGTTGATATTACCAATGTAGTAAGAAATTATATATTACAAATATCAAGATCTATGTCACTATAAATAAGTACATGCTTAACCATGGTATCTTGTGTCTCAACTTAAATATACAATGGGATACTTCTACCTATGATATGTTGGTAACAATGTATTATGAACTAAATGATAATGTATAGGAAGCCATTATAACATACATAAGGAGAAAATATAGAGCTAGGATAAGAACTATAAAAGTGTATTTTTTATTATATATATAGTATAATTAACATGACTATTTGTAAATGTATAAGATGAATTGTAGAAAACAAAGAGAAGTTTTTTAGGATCTCAGGGGGATGTACAAATAATACAAATGGATATACTATGAAGAAAATAAATATTTTAAAAATTATAGTTATTGTACATAAAATTATTATAAAAAAGATTAAGCTTTTGCTTAATTCTTCAAAATTAAGGAAAATATACAAGGGATTTGAGAATTAATTCATGTGTTGTATTATGTGTCTCAAAAGGTTATTTGGCTAATAAGAAATTGTACGTACCCAAAATTACACATGTGCTACATTTTAAGATATTGTAAAGTGTCTAATGATTTAATAATCCTTATCCATAACTGTAATGAGATCCATATCCTGTATGCTCAGATTTAGCATGCTTATTTTAGCTTATCTTTCATAATTATAAGTATTTTAGATTTACATTCCTTTGCAAACTAATCCATCACTACAATGAGATCCATATCCTCTATCCTCAAATTTAGCACGCTTATATTAGCTTACCTTTCATACTTATAAGTCTCTTAGATTTACATTCCTTTGCAAACTAATTTTTTCTCCTTTTTCTTATTTTTATATTAAGTTACTATTAGTGAGAAATTACAGGACCCCTGATTTCTCGTGATTTGTGTGTGTGGCAATCAGAATAATCTTCATAACGTGGGATTAACTTGTAGTGTGGGACCTTGCAAGTAGGATAAACCTCTAGAGAAATCTGACTTCTTCTCCTAACCTATTGCCAACTTCTCTAAAGTGCATAGAATGGAAAAATAGTCTAATTCTACCATAACGCTTTCCAAGGAGATAGGGATAAAAGGATTGCTTAAAAAGTAAATTTAATCTAAGGGAAGGTGATGCACCAAGAAGGGGGGTGAAAATATTCTAAGTGAGTGAAAATAGAAAGTAGAAAAAGTGGGAGAGGGAAGGTATAAGTGCCATAATTTGAAACAATCTTCAATTCCCTATATTCATGAGAATAAACAATTAAGGGCCCTTCAAAGAGATAGAAATATGCACAATATACCTACAAACATAATGGGCAGAAAAAAAATGCAATATAACTCAAGTTAGGGAAATAAAATCCACAAAACACCCTAAAAATTCTTCAATTTGTGGGCTCTGTCGTATTTTCTATCTCCCCGTATTGATGCGTGAAAGATCTTTCCTTCATTTGGTTGCCATGATCAGTCCTTTCCTTTGGTCGAGGATCACATTAAGTCTAGAATTTGTTTTCCATTCCTCTGTCCATGTGAAAGAATTTGTAACTTGGGCGTAAATTCAGGTTTTTTCCCTTCCTTCTATTTTTCCACAGTCATGTTTTGTTTTCCCTGTCAATTTTTGTCCCAACATCTGTGGAAACGTGGTCCTTTCTGATTGGATGTGGCTCGGTGGGGAATTTTGAAACTCTAAGGCCCACTTCAACTCAAGTCTTGTCCACATGGAGGGCCTGCGCTCATCTGAAAATTCACCTCTTGGTTTGACCTTTGGAGTTGCGCCAAGGAGACACGTGGAGGTTTCCGCTGGCCCTGCCCAGACTTAGACATTTTTTTCATGTGGTCGGTGTAGCTTTGTCAGACCATGGACACGTGGAGGGCCGACACTCATTTGAGGATCTACCTCTGGGTCCTACCTTAGCAGTTGCACCAAGGAGACACGTGGAGGCTTTCGCTAGCTCCTCTCTATACTTAAACTTTTCAAGCAACTTTCTAAGGCCTAGGACACATGGAGGGCCCACACCTATTTGGGGACTTTTGGGCCCACTTTAAGTTTGAAAGAAGCCAAGGAGACACGTGGAGGCTTCCACTGGCTCCTCTTACTATACTTTTCAATTTTCAAAAACTTTCTCAAGGCCTAGGGACACCTGGAGGGCCCTTAAAATTTTTCAACAACCTTTTGAGACACCTGCCCACTTGAGGGTCTTTACTTTTGGGGAACCATATCAAAAGTGCCAAAGAGGCACTGGAGGATCTGCTGGAAAAATTTCCACTCACTCTAACTTGGACTTTTCAATGGCCAAGGAAACTTTCTCAGGCACCCTAGGCACATGGCACCTTCCGCTGGTCCTTAAAATTTTCCAACAACTCTGCCAGACTGAGACACGTGGTGAGCCCGTGCTTGTTTGGGGTCTCCACTTTTGGGCACCATATCAAAAGTGTGCCATTGAGACACGTGGAGGCTTCCGCTAGCTCCTTTTATACTGAGACTTTTCAAAGGCCAAAAGGTAATTTTCTTGGGCCCAGGGCACGTGGAAGGCCCGCGCTTGTTTGGAAACTTGCCTCTATACTTCACCTTTGCAGTTGCACCAAGGAAACATGTGGATGACTCTAATCTAAAGTTGAGAAAGGGGAAAATCAATGGTTGTTGTGCATTGCATCTGATTTTGCCACCATTTTTTCTCCAAGACTCCTGGAGATGCGAATACGCATTGTTTTTCATCATTTTTTGATGAAATTCCTTGTCATTTTTGTCTGCAAAGTGCAATTGAATGGATTTAGAGCTTAATTTGTGAGTCCAAGGATTGTAAAGGTTTGCTTTTGAAGTTGGAATTATCAGGCACTTGAAAAATGTGAATTACCAGAGAAGCTGGATGCAGAGCAGAGTTGCAGAGGAAAGAATGGGAAAAGGATGAAATGATGGAGGTTGTGGCAAAGGATGAAAAACATGTTGCCTCAGGAGATGACTAGGTGCCCCAGTTAAAACAATGATGGAAATATGATCAGATTCACCTTTTTCAACAACTGGCAACTTTTTGTTGTAAATCTGTTAAACGTCACTTTCTGAAATCATGAAAAATTGGTAACAAACAAAGGTTCCTCGAATATTCTTTTTTTGGGGGGAAAATTTGGGATGTAAATGAGTGTTATAAATGTAATGAGAATACTCTTGTAAATGGTTGGGGGTTGAATTCTTACGAGAAAATTTGAGAAATCCCATCTTCCTGAGAGACCATCTGAGAAACCTGTTAATCTCTTATGTTTTAGATTTGATCATGTCAAGTTGGTTGCAAGTGTACAACCATTGACAAGCTCTGAGACTGTTCAAAGAAACTTTCCCCTGCTGATGAATCTAATCAACTTCAAATTAATCTATGTTAATCTTGGGAAAATTTGTGTCTGCTTTATTTCAGAATGTCTGCAAGTAGTTTTTCTTGTTCCTATTGCAATCTTGTGTTAAAATCCCTCTGAATCACACAGGATCTCATCCCTGTGATAGTTTAGTGGCATTTGCAATTTCATTACGAGAAGAGCCTTCATCATGTAATGAGATAAAAAATTTAAAATCACTTTACTGTCATTTTGTTGATAAAGATTGTCTGTAAGCCTTTGAGTGTATCTTAGGCATGAGGAACCAGGGGTCTTTGATGTTTAATTGAGTCTTTAGCTCGAGCCTTCTCGTTAAATTCTTGGAGATTGTGTGAAACCATGCAAATCTGGGCCTCCATTGATGCACACCTTCTGGTTGAAGGAATATTTTAGCTATTCTGAGGCATTCTGTCATTTAGTTTTCCAATTGTTGTGAAGGTTCTCAAAGATCTGGAAAAATCAAGTTTATCCTGCTTAATCTCCCACCAAAAATTATTCAAAAACAATGAATCCTACCTGAACTACCCCTGTTTTCCCTGTATGTCCACAAATGAATAAATTCTACTGCCAAAATATGCAGAAGCAATCAGGATTCCATAATGTCTTTAGTAACCTTAACCCTGTTTAGAAAATATCACCATTCTTTAGAAGTGACAACTCGTGAGAGTTAAATTGTGGTGCATTGATCATATTTTCTCAAGGTTTCCTTTCAAATTTGTGCAAAGAAGGATATCTTCATTCTCCTTCACCAACAGAGGTTACAAAATGGGTCCTCTCACCCTGGTCGAAAGGCACAACCTAAAGTAGTGAGGATAGATCAAATCCTTAATGAAGGTGCTATCCATTTCTCCAATGCCCGAGTGACAAAGAGTCAGACGAATCCCCTTCTCGGCTACAAAATGACTCATAATATGATCTGTCTGTCTCTCAGTGTCTTGCTAAATCTGTGATGTTGCTCAGGTTTCCAAGGGAGAATCAATTTGGATACCAACACTAGATTGGCACCATTTTCAAGGATTATTTGAAGGATTTATTTGTTCGGCCAACACCATAATGGCGTCCATTTCTTACATGATCTATTTGTGTGGCAAAGTTTAAAATTATAAAGTGCAAATTATTTAGAACTGGTAATGTTTCTTACATGATTGAAGTGCAAATACATTGTTGAAAATGTCATCCTGTGTCCAGATTTGTAAGAATTGCAAAGTTACAAGTTCTGCGTGTGCAATATTTCCAGTTTCTGTTGGTTTTTTGCACTAAGTTTACATCATCAATGTTAAATACGGGTAAAGGAAGGTCAGATCTATGAAGCTTTGCATGAATTTAGTGTTGACAGACATTTGACAGATCAATTTTAGTGCATTTGCACAACTAAGGTGAAAATCCTTAGTGGCGACTCCATGTTGAATTAATTTTTGATAAATGCCAGTGTCTTAACCTCTGTCAATTGAAATTTATCACTAATCTCTGCAAAGCTGGAAGGAAGAAGATATTTCTTCATTAAAGACCCTACTAGAAGGTTGTTTCCAGAATTGGGAAAGACAAATTCTGAAGGAAGAAGAATATGGAAAGTTGTTGGAGATCAGAAATCAAGAAAAGAGTTATCAATTGTGGAAACTGATCAGCCTGTCATTGAAGATTGCCATACTTCCTCAAGTGCTTCTGAATCAGGTAGTCTTTTTGTAGATCTGAATTCTCCAACTGGAGAGGGTCCTTCTTTTGTATTTGAAAAATGTCTCATTCTGTCCCTGTGTTCTCTAAAGCTGATAGGATCTTCCAAGAAACAAAGTTTTTAGAGAACATTCATTCTGAGAATTGCATTCCTGTGCCCCACAGACCCCTCACTCCCCATCATTTTGTTTCTCCTGTAAGATCACCTCCCCAAAACAATATGGCCCAGCCCCCACCCAGACCTCCATTTGTTGTGAACACTTTTGGTCCTATAGATTTCAGAGGTATGGCTGGATATCCAAATGTTGTGCCCCAAGATGTTAGAAATAGACTACCTAAATTTCAAGGAAATAATGCTATTACTGGTGATCAACACTTAAAGCTTTTTGTCAATATGATGGAAGACTTTGAGATTGAATTTGAGGATGTGTACATAAAATTGTTTATTCATACTCTAGAGGAGGATGCACGGGACTGGTATAAATATTTTCCAGACAACTCCATTGATTCATGGACAGAAATGAAGAATGCTTTTAGATTGCAGTATGGAGATAAAACAGACCCTAGGTTTCTTTTATCAGAATTTGAAAATATTAAAAAGAATCCTAATGAATCTGTTCATGACTTCAATACAAGGTTCAATAAGACCCTGAATAGGCTACCTGTGATCCTGAGGCCAAGTGATGTTTCTTGTTTGATAAAATACTCTGATGCTTTTGATAAGAAGGTTGCCTATTATTTGAGGGATAAGAACCCAACAACATTGAGGCAGGCCTTCACCATGGCTTTGCAGATTGAAAACAATATCAAAGTAGTTGGTAAGCCTCCTAAGAGGGAAGGTATCAAGCTGATCAATCCAGAGAAGCCTCAGTCAAGTAAGTTTGTGGATCTGGAGGAGGTTGTGAAAACTTTGGCTGGAGCTGTTAAGGAAATATCCTATAAACTGGCTAGAGTAGAGAAGGGGATTGGACAAAGTTCCCAAGGTCAGCATAAAGCACAAGGTCAAGAAATATTTGACAAATCATCCTAGGGGTGATCAGAGATCTGATGACAGAGGCAAAGGACCCATGGGATCAGGAAATAGACAGCCCCAACCCAGGAAAATAGATTGGTGCCTGATCCTTTGACTGTCAGAGTTGTTGTTGTGGAAGAAGCCAATGAAATTGAGTGGTGTGACAGATGTTTCTTGCCACATGCCCCATGTGATGAAGACAAAGAAGTTGAGGAAGATGATGATGACACTGATGATGATGTGTGCATGATGGGGTGCTCTACAAGCTCACAACAAGGAGCAACTTTGACTGAATTAATCAGTGCCAGAACTGCTACAGATTTCTGGGATTGCATCCACCGGGTATTACCCCTTCCTCCCTCTCATACTTTTGAAATAGATATGGTACAATATTTTGAATTTCCTAATAATGATTTTGAATACTTAAGGGCATTAATGATTAAAAAGTATGATGGAGGAATCCCTTCTGAGGAGGATAGGTAGTTGTTAATGAATGTTGTGGTTGCCAAGAAAAAGAATATAACACTAGGAGTAAAGTTGTCAAAGGGGCAGGGCCTCAGGCCAAACCAAAAACTCCAGTTCTCACCAATATCTCAAAAGAAACTCCTAAGAAAGATACATCTGGAAAAGGCCTTGTTTCCCCAAACAGAACTGGTATCCCTGCCCATGCTCAGACCATGAAAAATCCTTTGCTGTCAGATGAGTTTGTCAGTCTTCCTCCAAATGTTGCCTTGCCCAAATACGTTCCTTATGACATTTCCCAAGTCTTGAGTCAGATCAAGATTTTTGTTCCAATTGTTGAGCTGCTTAGGATTCCTGAGCACAAGAAAAGGGCCTTTGAGTATTTGGGATTGAAAGAAGAAAATATTACCCAAGGTAGAAATGTAAACAATGTTGAGACTCCTCCTACCATTGCAGAGTTGGAAAAACCCCAAGTGCTGGAAGAACTAGGTGAGCCACCTGAAGTATATTTGGGAACATCCTTGGTTGAGTCCCAGCTGAATGTAGATCCATTTTTCACTACTCTGATTATTAGGGACAGGTTGTTACACAACTGTATGTTTGATTCTGGAGCATCATGCAATGTTATGCCTCTTGAGGTCATGAATGAATTAGATATCAAAGTGACAACAGCTTATGGGAAGTGCACTGCCATGGATTCCAGAGAGGTGCCAGTGGTTGGATGTGTCAAGGGTTTGATAGTGCAACTTGCAGCCTACCCAGGAAAGAACTTAAAACTAGATGTTGTTATTGTTGATTGCCCTGCCAAATGGGGAATGTTGTTATCAAGAAAATGGGCTGCTAGTGTGGGTGGGAGTGTGCAAATGGATATGTCTTTTTCCACTATACCTATTGAGGGAAGCCTTGTAAAGTTGTATGGTGAAAAGAAGATGCTACATCTCATTGAGGATCCCAATAATGCTTCCTATGAAGTGTTATACACTGACATTGATGCTGATAACTTTGTTGGATTTGCTGATGGTAAAGAGCACAAAATTGATCAATGCAAGTCTCTTAAACAAGTAGGTTCTCCTTGGACTTTGTTGTTTGATGGGGCTTGCTCTAAATTTTGAAGTGGTGCTGGTATTGTTCTGATATCTCCAGGCCAGGAAGAGTTTGTTTTTTCTTTTAAACTCAACTTTGAGTGCACTAACAATATTGCAGAATATGAAGCACTGTTATTGGGTTTAAGAATTGCTTGGAAATATGGTATTAGAGACATCATTGTTAAAGGAGATTCAGAGCTAATTGTCAAGCAGGTTAGAAAACTGTATGCAACAAAAAATCAGAGAATGAAGCAGTATAAGCATGCAGTCTGGGATTTCATTGAAATGTTTGACTCCTTCAACATAATACATCATGATAGGAAGTACAATACTCTAGCAGACAAATTGGCCGTATTGGGGTCCAAATTTGAAAATTGTACTGTATCCCCCTATTGTGAGTATAATATTGAGATATTAACTAGGCCATCTATTCCTAACAATGTTAAATACTGGCAGGTGTTCGAAGATGATGCCCAGGTGCAAAGGTTTTTGTAGAACCAAGGAAATTTTTTTGATCAACGTATAGATTGGGAGCCAATGGTTTGTGAAGCTAATGGAAAGGAGACTTTAGTTGGCAAAGACATCATTCAATTGAAAACTACTACTATTCCCAGAGGTTTGGTAGCACTTGAATCAAACTTTTATAATGTTGATTACATTGTAAACAGACACATGTTAGCCTTGAGGGATGTTGAAGAGCACGACCTGGGCACATGAAGGATAAACCACGTAAGATCTAGCTAGGTAGTAATCTGAGCAAGGAAGAAAAGCAGTCGTATGTCCAATTGTTGAAGAAATACCAGGACTGCTTAGCATGGTCTTATTCTGAACTGAAAGCATACAGAGAGGATCTTTTCCAGCACAAAATTCCCTTGGAAGCTTCTTGCCAAGCCATTTAGGTAGAAATAGAGGCCGATCAATCCACTCCTTTCCCTGAAGATGCAAGAAGAATTGAAAAAGTTGAGGGATGGAGGAATCATACAGCCCACAAGGTACTCATCATGGGTTGCAAACTTGGTACCTGTCAGAAAGAAGAACGGAGATATAAGGTTGTGTGTGGACTTTAGAAACTTGAATAGAGCATCAATGAAGGATAACTACCCTCTGCCAAATATGGACAATATGTTACAATTGGTTACTGGTTCGGAATTGTTATCCACCTTGGATGGTTTTTCTGGATATAACCAGGTAGTTGTGAAGGAATCAGAGTGAATCAAGACTGCCTTTACCACTCCTTGGGGAACATATGTATATGTCAGAATGCCTTTTGGTCTAATGAATGTTGGAGCCACTTTCCAAAGAGCAATGGATGTAGCTTTCTCTGGCTATATTAATGATTTCATTGTTGTATATCAAGATGATGTGACTGTTTTCTCCAGAAAAAGGAGTGACCACCTGCAACACTTAGAAAAAATGTTGTTAAGATGCAGGGAGTATGGTATTTCACTAAATCCCAAGAAGTGCCATTTTGGAGTTCAGAAAGCAAAGCTGCTTGGACACATTGTGTCAAAGGAAGGGGTCATGATTGATCCTGAAAGGGTAGAAGCCATCAGCAAAGTCCCTATTCCAAGAACCAAGAAGGGAATTCAATCCTTTTTTGGGTAGATTAATTTTATTAGGAGATTTATCTCCAACTTTGCTGAACTAACTATCCCAATCACTAGCATGCTGAAGAAAGACCAAAGTATCAAATGGGAAGAAGCAACTATTCAAGATTTTGCTGGGATCAAAGAAGCATTAAAGAATGCCCCTGTTTTAGCAGCTCCAGATTATAAGAAGGCTTTCCAAATGTTTTCTTTTGCTTCAGAAAGTACTATTGCATCTGTGTTGTTGCAGAAGGATGATGAGGGAGCTGAAAGACCAATTGCCTTTTTCAGTAAGGCATTACAAGGAGCTGAGCTAAAGTATACTATCATGGAGAAGCAGGAATTTTCTTTGGTAAAAGCAACAAAGGTCTTCAGGCCATATATTCTGAGTTCCAAAGTCATTTCTTATGTTCCCCACACCATGGTGAAAGATATCCTATCAAAAATGGAGGTTTCAAGAAAAAGATGTCGATGGGTAAAAAAATTGCAAGAGTATGATATGGATATCCAAACAAAAAAATTGGTCAGAGGTTTGGGCCTGGAAAAACTTATGGCAGAGAGAAATCTATAGACAATTGAGGTAAATGAAGTTGAAGAAGAAAGGTTGAATGTCCTTGAAAAACTGATAAATTCTGAATGGTACAAGGACATCATTTTTTATCTCAAACATCTACAGTGCCCTGAACATTTGAGCAAGAATCAGAAAAGAGCACTTAAGTTAGCTTCCCAAAAATATGTCATTACTGATTTTGGGTTAGCTTGGAAGAACCCTGAGGGAGTTCTCTTAAGATGCATTACTGAAGATGAAGCCCCTAAAATAATTGTTGATCTCCATGGAGGAGTTTGTGGGGGGAATTTTGCTGGAAGAGTCACAACTCATAAAATCTTAAGGGCTGGTTATTGGTGGCCAACTCTTTTCAAAGATACAACTCTGTTGGTAAGAAAATGTGAAAGTTTCCAACACTTTTCTGGAAGACTGAAAGCTTCAGGCTCCCTTCCTTTGCAGCCTGTATCAATTGAAGCCCCATTTAGGCAATGGGGAATGGAATTCATTGGTGAGATTTCAGATCCTTCAAGTGCTGGCCATAAGTGGATTTTAGTAGCCACTGATTACTTCACCAAGTGGGTGGAGGAAATCCCCACCAAGAAAGAAACTCACCAAATTGTCATGGATTTCATTCTGAATCATATCATTTGTAGGTTTGGAGTGCCTGCTAAGATAGTTGCTGATAATGCCATGAGCTTCTGGGCTAAACCTTTGGTGGCCATGTGCCATGAATATGGGATCAATTTGACATATGCTTCCAATTATAATCCCCAAGGAAATGGACAAGCAGAGTCCAACAATAAAAATTTGTTGAAGATAATTAGAAGAACTTTGGAGTTGAACAAAAGGAAGTGGGGTGAGCAGTTGAAGTTTGTTGTTTGGGCTGATCAAATCACTGTTAAACGAGCTACTGGAAAAATCCCATTTGAGTTGGTGTATGGAACTCAAGCTCTGTTGCCCCTGCATATGCAATTGTCTTCATTTCAATTTCTTCAACAACTAGAAGATCAAGAGGTTAGTCCCTATGATGCTCACATCAATCAGATTGTTGAGTTAGATGAAGAAAGAAGGGCATCCCATCAGAGGCATGTAAAATTCAGAGAGAAATTGAAGAATTTGTTTGATAAGAAGGTGACTCCAAGAGCTTTCAGTGTGGGAGATCTTGTGCTATTGTGGGATAGCAGGCACGAGGATAAGGGAAAACATGGAAAGTTTGATGCATTGTGGATGGGCCCTTATTCAATTGACATTCGAATTGGTGAACATACCTTCTTCTTAAAAGACCTAGATGGGGAATTGCTTGAATTTCCTGTTAATGGAAGGCATTTGAAACATTTTCTTGATTGATTTCTCAGAATCAAGGTATGCACCATTGTACAGTGTATAGTCTTTTGGTTTCTTTCTGCTTTCATGTTTTTCTATTTTGGTTTGTCCTGGTCCTTGGTGGCCATTTTTGTTGGTTTCTCATTTTGTTCCTGGAAGGTTGGCTCATGACTCCATTTCCCAATGGTTTATTTTTGGCACTTGGTCTACTATTTGTTCTTGTGGCACTCGCTGGGAGTGCCCATCCCTGAGTCAGAGCTGATGTTGGTGCTCAATTTGATCTCACCCATTTGTCCTTGAAATTCTTCAATCTGCGGGCTCTGTCATATTTTCTATCTCCCCATATTGATGCGTGAAAGATCTTTCCTTCATTTGGTTTCCATGATCAATCCTTTCCTTTGGTCGAGGATCACTTTAAGTCCAGAATTTGTTTTCCATTCCTCTGTCCATGTGAAAGAATTTGTAACTTGGGCATAAATTCGTATTTTTCCCCTTCCTTCTATTTTTCCACAGTCATGTTTTGTTTTCCCTGTCAATTTTTGTCCCAACATCTGTGGAAACGTGGCCCTTTCTGATTGGATGTGGCTCGACATGACATTTTGAAACTCTAAAGACCGCTTCAACTCAAGTCTTGTCCACATAGAGGGCATGCGCTCATCTGAAAATTTACCTCTTGGTTTGACCTTTGGAGTTGCGCCAAGGAGACACCTAGAGGTTTCTGCTGGCCTTGCCCAGACTCAGACATTTTTTTCATGTGACCGGTGCAGCTTTGTTAGACCATGGACATGTGGAGGGCTGGTGCTCATTTGAGGATCCACCTCTGAGTCCTACCTTAGCAGTTGCACCAGGGAGACATGTGGAGGCTTCCGTTGGCTCCTCTCTATACTTAAACTTTTCAAGAAACTTTTTAAGGCCTAGGACACGTGGAGGGCCTGTGCCTATTTGGGGACCTACCCTTGTAATTTACTTTTGAAGAAGCACCAAAGGGACACTTGGAGGTTTTCGCTAGATCTACCCATACTTAGAATTTTCAACAACCAAAGAAAATTTCTCAAACCCTAGACACATGGTGCCTTCCGCTGGTCCTTAAACATTTTCAACAACTTTTCCGGACTGAGACATATGGTGAGACCACACTTATTTAGGGTCTCCGCTTTTGGTCACCATATCAAAGTTGTGCCAAACGTGGAGGTTTCCTTCTACTTTTCCTTGCTTGAAAATTTCAACAACTGGCCAACTGAAACACGTGGACCCTAGGGACATGTTTAGGGTTCCACTTTTGGGTCCATTAAAATTTTCAAAAGAGGCACGTTCCAAAGGTCCTTACACAACAACTCTACCAAACTGAGAAATGTAGTGAGCCTACAGTTGTTTAGGGTATCTACCTTTGGGCACCATATCAAAAGTGCACCAGTGAGACATGTGGAGGCTTCTGCTAGCTCCTTTTATATTGAGAATTTTCAAAGGCCAAAAGGAAATTTTCTTAGGCCTAGGGCACGTGGAATGCCCGCACTTTTTTGGGAACTTAACTCTGTACTTCACCTTTACAGTTGTACCAAGGAAACATGTGGATGGCTCTAATCTAAAGTTGAGAAATGGGAAGAATCAATGGTTGTTGTGCATTGCATCTGATTTTTTCACCATTTTTTCTCCAAGACTCCTGGAGATGCAAATACGCATTGTTTTTCATCATTTTTTGATGAAATTCCTTGTCATTTTTGTCTGTAAAGTGTAATTGAATGGATTTAAAGCTTAATTTGTGAGTCCAAGGATTGTAAAGGTTGATATTTTGAAGTTGGAATTGCTCGGGCACTTGCAAAAATGTGAATTACCAGAGAAGCTGGATGTAGAGCAAAGTTGCAGAGGAAGGAATGGGAAAAGGATGAAATGATGGAGGTTGCAGGTGAAAACGATGAAAAACATGTTGCCAGAAAAGATGAAAATGGGTGCCCCAGTTAAAACAATGATGGAAATATTTGCAATGATTCACCTTTTTGAACAACTGAGAAACTTTTTGTTGTAATTTGTTAAACGTCATTTTCTGGAAATCATGAGAAAATTGTAACAAAAAAGGTTCCTCAAATATTCTTTTCTTGGGGGGAAATTTGGATGTAAATGAGTGTTATAAAAATGCATGAGAATAGTCATGCAAATGGTCGGGGGTTGAATTCTTACGAGAAAATTTGAGAAATCCCATCTTCCTGAGAGACCATCTGAGAAACTTGTTAATCTCTTATGTTTTAGATTTGATCATGTCAAGTTGGTTGCAAGTGTACAACCATTGACAAGCTCTGAGACTGTTCAAAGAAACTTTCCCCTGCTGATGAATCTAATCAACTTTGAATTAATCTGTGTTAATCTTGGGAAAATTTGTGTCTGCTTTATTTCAGAATGTCTGCAAGTAGTTTTTCTTGTTCCTATTGCAATCTTGTGTTAAAATCCCTCTGAATCACACAGGATCTCATCCCTGTGATAGTTTAGTGGCATTTGCAATTTCATTACGAGAAGAGCCTTCATCCTGTAATGAGATAAACAATTTAAAATCACTTTACTGTCATTTTGTTGATAAATATTGTCTGTAAGCCTTTGAGTGTATCTTAGGCGTGAGGAACTAGGGGTCTTTGATGTTTAATTGAGTCTTTAGCTCGAGCCTTCATGTTAAATTCTTGGAGATTGTGTGAAACCGTGCAAATTTGGGCCTCCATTGATGCACACCTTCTGGTTGAAGGAATATTTTAGCTATTCTGAAGCATTCTGTCATTTAGGTTTCCAATTGTTGTGAAGGTTCTCAAAGATCTGGAAAAATCAAGTTTATCCTACTTAATCTCCCACCAAAAATTATTCAAAAACAATGAATCCTACCTGAACTACCCCTGTTTTCCCTGTATGTCCACAAATGAATAAATTCTATTGCCAAAATATGCAGAAGCAATTAGGATTCCATAATGTCTTTAGTAACCTTAACCCTGTTTAGAAAATATCACCATTCTTTAGAAGTGACAACTCGTGAGAGTTAAATTGTGGTGCATTGATCATATTTTCTCAAGGCTTCCTTTCAAATTTGTGCAAAGAAGGATATCTTCATTCTCCTTCACCAACAGAGGTTACAAAATGGGTCCTCTCACCCTGGTTGAAAGGCACAACCTAAAGTAGTGAGGATAGATCAAATCCTTAATGAAGGTGCTATCCATTTCTCCGATGCCCGAGTGACAAAGAGTCAGAAAATCCCCTCCCCAGCTACAAAATGACTCATAATATGATCTGTCTGTCTCTCATTGTCTTGCTAAATCTGTGATGCTGCTCAGTTTCCAAGGGAGAATCACCCACCAATAGGCCTCATTAAATAGGTATGGTGAGCCATACAAATTGGTATCTTGCTTACATGTTGAGTCATGAGTGTTATACCTCATTAAACACGGTTGTTGAGTTATCATTCACCCTCTTACCTTCACATAGTATGTGACTCGTATAACCTGTGAGTCATCCATACATGTTGGATTAGATAGATGTCTAACCTCATTGGGTTGTACAACCTTCTCCAATACAAAAACTGATTGACCCATGGGTCTTCTGACTTGTGACCTGTCCAACCTCCTTATAACACTACGTCAAGCCATCCTTTATATCTGGGTTACATGACTGTCCCACCATGATCCATACAAAATTTTACTGGGCATCCAACTTGTCATTCATCCAAACATGTGATGTATCTAAATGAGTTGCATTCCTTGTGTGCCATATATTGTCTAACCTAGTTTGGATGACTGTCTATCCCTTGTGGCCATATAGCCAGACAACTGAGCTACTAGTGATTCTTTCAATCCTGACTTCCAACCCAAGGTCGTACATCCACCTGGTTGTAAAACCACCTTGGTTAGATGTCCATTCAACCCCCTAGATTGGATGTAATTCCAATTCCTAGGCCATCTAGCTAGGCCGCCCAACCCCTAGGCCATCCAACAAGGTTTTCCAACTGTTCAAGGCCAAGTTTTGAAGGAGACATCTTGAGCTCCCGGATTAATTTTGGGGTGAACGTTTATATGATGAAACTTGAAAACAACCCACTAAATCCAATGGTGGTGGTATCAAGACATAATTTTGACTTTAAAACCTCTAAATTGCCCCTTATTTCTCGTGATTTCAAGTTGTGCGCTAGAAGAATGAGTTGCCTAGGAAAGTGTATGATGTTTTAAGAAGTCCCGTCTTTTCCACCATGTATGTCATGGAAAATGATTTCCATAGGCACTATATTGGACTTATAATTCCTCACATGGATCTCAGAATATTTATTTGAAGATCAGGTTCTCCTTAACAGTGCATGCTCCTTTAGTCCTGAAAGCCTACTTCTTATTAATCGATTCCAAAACCTTCAAAACTTCCCTAATTCACTTGCAATGCTCCCCAAACTTAAAAAATAACATGTATCTTTCCATATTTATCCATGAAGCCCTTTATACTACTCAAAACCATCATCCCAAGTTTTCTATTTAATCCGAGGGTAAAAATAAATAACAATATGACGACCTCTCGCGGACATATGCCTAGAAAGAATGTTTGACTCATGTTGCAATTTATAAGGATTATTTGCAAATTATACATAGAACTCTGAACAACAATCACTCTACTAAGGTAAACAATGGTCCTTCAATTACTGAAATTAACATGTATGATAGACTTGTAATATAGACTTATCATTAAGTTGAAACCTCCAATAACTAACCACTTAAAAAAAATCTTGGGATTTTAGATACAAACTTGTAAAATAACCCTAAAACTAATAATTTCTAAGGTAAAGGCATATATAAATTCATTGTACTTGCAATTTATTTGATATGAAAAGAAAGGTATACTTTAAATAACTACACTAAAATATGATAATATCAACACTGCCAATTAAATATGCATTTTGCAAGAGCAACAAACAATAAATATGTAATAATACATTAAATCAACATTTCCAAGTGGATTTTACATGTCAGAGTGTACACAAAACACTTATTTCCAAATGATAAAATTGTATTACAACAGAGCAACTTGCTCAAAATACTTAGATTGAATATTGTTTGCAATTCTAAATTAATATGTTCAAGGAATCAGTTACTCATCCTCTAGTTCTCAGTGTTGCATTAACTATGATCCATTAGCCAATTCTCATCTTGTATATCATCTGAGATAATTGGAAACTCATTGCAATGATATAATTTTTAACAATAAATCAAGTAAGGTATTTCTAGCTCGATATTGCCTCATTGTTTGGAAAGCATTTTACATATTTTACCTTTCATACATGAATTTGGTTACCATTTCCCACTTAATTTAAAATAAATTTCTCTTAGCTCTACCATCTCCACATTTCCTTTTGAAAGGATTTCATCCCTAAATGGTTTAACATTGTATGGATGGATATCCTTCAAAATTCTATGATTACACATTACCTGACTTAAGCATGGGCTAAAAATGAGATAACTTTTATCTTCAAACATAATGAGATCCTAATGGTCTTGAAAATTCTAGAAAAATTATAAGTCATCTTGAACAATTAACACTTCCTGTCCAAATCATATTATAAATATATGTTCTCTACTTAACATTTTAAATTATTGATTCTATCAGCACACTAAAAGCTGATAGTTTAAAAAAATTGGTAAACTTAAAGTCCTGTGATATTTGGCATTGAGATTTTTGATGATCATACATCTATCTTTTCATAACTCTATACTTTCTAGTTATTTTCAGGAGTAATTAATCAGGTTTGAAATTCCAATTCCTAACATCCCACATAGTGATCTTGGTGCTAAGGAATTCTAAAGGATTTTCTGATATAATGTGTAGTGCTAGTCAAACCTTTCCCAAATTCTTGATCACTATATTTTAATAAATATGTTACAATATGCTAGACTATGATTGGATCTTTAAGTGCCACTGCCTCAGTCCAATTAGTGAAATAGTGTGTTGTAGTTAGATCCACTTATGGACTTGGCTAGAATTTGGATTAATTGCCCCAATGAAGTCCAATCCCCATTGTATGAATGGATGGTCAACTGAAACATGATGAAGTGGCAACGTTTCTAGCCTTTCTTTTCCTATGAAGAATGTGCATTTGTTATATTTCTTGATCCATGTGTGGTAGTCACTAAACACTCTGGCCAATAATAACCCATCTTCATTATCTTGACAAATATTAAACAAGGAGTAAAATGACCATTGTTAGATAATTAATCCATTATGAAACTTAGTAGTCACTAGCCATTTTTTAACTTAGTGATTGGTTAGTCAATGTAGCTCATGATAGGTATTCCATACTACATAATTCTTGAACAAAACTCTGATCTTATAGATCAAAAATATGAAATTTAAGAGAATATATTCCGATAGTATCTCCTTTTTACCATTTTCTTCCTCCATAGGACATTAAGATATGTAATCATAGAAATGTATAATAATCACAAGATCCATGAAACCTAAATAGTTGAACAGTATCCTTTAATGTCTTCGTAATTACATCTTCGTGAAAATTTTCAACTAAAATAAAGGAGAATTGATCATCTTTTTTATACACATTTGAATAATTTGAATCGTATCTAAAATGGCAAAATTTTACTCTCGTTTTGTGTGGACTCTTTTATCATTTTGATTTCAAAAAAATGCTCCATTCCATGACACAAGTGATCCATCTGGCCCGTTGAGACAGTAATTCAAATATTTGTTCAAGTAGGGATTTTCGTTCATCTTTAATATTCCCAAATGGGAGTACAACCAATTTTTTGAATTCTATTATTCATGATTCTAGATGTCATAAAAAGACATTTCTGAAAATCCTATTAACTTTGAAGGTTTCAATATATAACACTTAATGAAGGATATTAACTCATTATCCTCCAACTCTTTACTAAATATTGTAACAGGTTGCTACAATATATTTTGGGATGTCTGCATTTATCACATAGAGATGGCAAAAATAGTGTTTCTAAACTCAAATGAAAGCATTACAATCATGAAGTATTTGGAAAAGTCCGGACCAATCCATCAAGCTTATATAAAGCAAATTCATGATATGTTCAAAGGTTTTTTTCCATCCGTTGTTCCAATTAATATCATTCATGCTATGAGAGGAGTACCATAATTTTCAAAAATCAGCTTTGCAACCTGAGAGGGTAAAATCTCATACAAATAAAGAGGGAGAATGGGAGCTCACATTTATTCTCCCGCATTAAAAATTAATTATGAAGTAGAGCTCTTCCTTTCTGACTTAGGGTGGAATTTTTTTTTAATCGCTTCTACTCTCTCCAAATCAATTTTCAATCCATTATAAACACAATATGGCCTAACAACTTTCCCTCATGACCCAATAATATGCATTTTTTGGGATTCTAAGACAATCTAAATATTCTTCATCTTTGGAACACTTTCTTGAGGTGGAAGAGGTGACTAGCCGCATTATTTGAAAACATAGTGATGTCATCTAATTATACGAGAACTATTATGTAAATCAACCCCTTGAACACCATGTCCATAGCCTTCTGGAATGTGGCTCTAGTGTTTGATAACCTGAATGACATTTTATTATAGGCATAAGCGCCCCATTTGGTGGTGAAGGATTTTTTTGAATTGGTCTTCTTCTTTTAACATATTTTGAGTATCTATCTACAAAAGAGAATCTTTCTGAACCAGATACTACCAGCAATATCTACCCCATGGAAGGAAGAAGATATTGATCTTTGAGATTTTCCCTATTCAGGTCTTGAAAATCTACACACCACCTAGTTTCTCCATTTATTTTCCCGACCAACACCAGATTTGAAACCCAACTTGAGTGCTTGATCGAAAATGTGATACTTTCCTTTATCAATTTATTCATATCTTTCTTCATGAGAGGATCCATATGAGAGTTGATTGGTCTTTGCAATTGTCTAATTGGCTTAGCTTTTGGGTCCAATTCAATTGTGTGTTGTACCATCTTTGGATTAAATCTCGTCATGTCCTCGTAGCTCAAAGCAAAGACATGTGGGGATTCTTGGAAAAGCTTTATGAAATAAAAATTCTCATTTTTAGTACTCATCTTGCCAATTTGGAGTAATTTACCATCCCCAATTGATATAGGCTTTGAATTGTCCCCCTTGACTTGAATATGTTCCTTTTCTTTCTGGAATTGATCATTGGGATTGACTATTGACTATAGAGTCACCAGGAATTTTAAGATCTTGTTCATTCTTAGCTGGAAAACCTGATCACCATATTCTTGCTCTAATTTTTCTTGATTTTTGGTAGAGAAATCGGGCTCTTCCTGCAAGAATTTGATGATTTTTTGATCATTTTTTAAGACTTGTCAACTAGTGTTGTTCTCTGGAATAGTTGATCTCACGACCACTTTGATATAGGAATGAGCTTGATCTCTCTTAATAATTTTAACAACATCAAATGCTTCTCCGATTGCTGCAAGTTTGTCTGCAGTCTCATTATTTTTCTTTGGAATGGAGTCAATATTAACTACCTCAAAATATTCCATAAGATCCCATACCTTATTTTTGAAGCTTTTGAGAAGATCATTTTTTGTTTTGTTCGACCCTTTAATCTGGTTCATAATTAATTCTCTATCTCTGAACACCTAAAAAATTGTGATACCTCTTTTCCTCGCCCAATGCAATCCATGGATCAAATCCTTATACTCAACTGTGTTACTTTAATAAGAAAAGTGAAAACAAAAAGAATAGTAATACTTTATACTTTACGGTGAGAAAAGAATTGCACCTCCTCCAACACCTTTCCTACTCCTCGAACCATCAAAAAATAGCTGCCACACTTCATTATCAACTTGGTAATGTCAATTGGTGATGCTAGGGAGAGGTGGATTTTCATCATGTAAGAAATAAATTCCTAACTAATCTTCTTCCATCTCTTTGTAAGGATAAAAAACATACATTTTACTTGACCATTCATTCAATGTTAGATCAGGAATATTCCCAACTTTAGTAGCCACTTCCTGAATTCTTGGATAATCTTCTTGATCAAATGCTAAGTAGTTGTTGTTGATAGGACTTGGCACATGAGGTTCATTGTGGAAGTTTTAAATTTGCTTAGACCCGATTGTGGATTTAGCTCCATACATCATTCTGAATAGCATGTGGGACCAATCAAGTGATAGGTATCCACCAATTTTGGCTGTGAAGTCCCTTGATAAGAACAACATGAAGAGTGGTGGAAAATTAATCATTGAAACATCTTGCAAGACTTTTAAATTGGGACAAGGATGCAGTGTAAAGCGTAATCCTTTGATTACTCCAAGTGTTCCTATTTTTGTCCCATCTATTTAATCCACTCCTTTAGAGACTGGTTCATACTTGAGGCCCATTTGATCAGCTATTTGATTGGGCATCACGAAATTGATTTCCTTGGAATCAATCATGTAATTGTGCACCAAGTTTTTCTCGATGATCAATGACACAAAGAATGATTGAGGATTAAAATTTTTCCTGGGTTGAACTCCACCCTGTTGCACTGTATTTTTGAGAACTTTATCCTAATTTTTGGATGACCCATTCGAGGCAAACCAATTGGCCATTGGTTCTTACAAAAAATCCCACTTTCCCAGGATTTCCATTGACTCCCACATGGAAATTATTACGTGTATTTTCTTCATTTAATAAATAATATTGTAAGGGAATCGACTATCCTTTTTCTTCCCCTTTCTTGGCACAATATTCTCCGGTACTTGAACTAGCACATGGGATGTTACAAAGGGTGCCTTGGGCTGAATTTACGGGTTTGGGGTTGATTTTGCATTACTAATTCCCTGAGGTGTGATAAGAGGTTAAGGGGTAATTTCACTTGATGAATACCCTTCCTCTATATTCCTCTTCTTGGACAGTGTATTAGCTGCAACACCTTAGAAAGGAGACTGATTAACTCCACAAAAATCATCCATTTTCCAATTGAATAGTGTGGTCTTAGTCTGAGGTACCTCTTATGGACTTACTTGCTGTTGATTTTCCTCTTGATTTTATGGACCACTAAATCCTAATTTTATGGACCTTGGAAGTATGTTGCTTGATCATAAGGTTGGCCATATGGAGGATACCATTCATACTCTTATTCCATGTTGTTATGGATTAGAACTAACACCTTATATGTTGATGATGCATTGGGATTATAAGACTGAAAAGGTTTGGAAACAGGAGGTTTCTCCTAAAGATAAAGAGGCATAGGTGGCTGAGGTGCTCATTTACGGTCTTGAATTAGAAAATTATCAGCTCTAATAGCTATGGCATAAGCCCCTAATAAGGTTATTCCTCCCATAGATTGTACCATAATAGATATCTATGAATTTAAAGCTTTAAGAAAATAGAGAAATGCACCTCCAGTAGTTAGCTAGTCTACTGAAAATGGAAATTGAAATTGGCCATCTGCTTATTGGGATCCCTCTTGGTTGTAGTTAGCTATTCTGATAGTGATAGGTTATCCACCCTTTCTCTAAACTAGTTGCATAGAGTTTTAAACAATTGATTCATGTTTTTAATTGGACCCCATTTTTAAGCTCCTAAACCACTGCAAGGCCTTACGCTTGAAAGAGGAAGCTAAAAAATTAACTGCAGCATCCATCTCATTGATGTAGTGGATGGAGCATACATTTTTAATGTCTTGAATGTGGTCATCCAGTGTTGTGTGATTTTATATGGTGAAATAGGGTATATTATTCAACATTGCCACCGGAATAGGATTCTGTGCATTAAGGGTAAGTCGACTGCTTCTTGTGAAATTGAAAAATGGGTTTTGTGGTGGTTTCTAAGCCATTCTGATTGGCCTAAGACCTCTGGTTGATTAAAGAAATGACCTATCAAGTGGAGGTGTAGAAAAGGTTTTATTTAGTGGAGTTGGAGATATCTAAATTTTTATTCATTTCCTTCGTCTTCTTATAGATAACTACAAGTACACAAATATCACTTCTTCTCTTTCCTCAAATCTAGTTCAAATCCTTCTCATGAACTTAAGTCACTAGCACTGCTGAAACCAGTTGAAATTTGACCCTGAGAGTCGCCAAATGTGTTGTTACAAAGCATCCAAAGGCTGAAAATTCACTAAGATGCACATCAAATCTTGATAAACCTAGAAAAAATGACCTCTTGTCCCACTGGGCATGCCAAAATTGTTATTGCATATTTACAACACCCCTGATTGCTCATGATTTGTGTGTGAGGAAATCAGTATAATTTACATAACACGGGATTATAGTGTAGTGTGGGCCCTTACAAGTAGGATAACCCTTCAGAGAAATATGGCTTCTTCTCCTATCCTAGTGCAAACTTCTCTAAACTGTAGAGAATGGAAAACTAATATAATCCTACCGTAAAGCTTTCTAAGGAGACAAAGATAGAAAGAATGCATAAATAGTAAATCTAATCTAAGGGAAGGTGATGCACCAAGAAGGGGGTTGGAAATATTCTAAGTGAGTGAAAATAGGGAGTAAAAAAGTGAAAGAGGGCAGGTAAAAGTGCCACGATTTGAAACAATATTCAATTCCCTATATTCATGGAGCACAAAAAATTAAGGGCCCTGTAAAGAGATAGAAATATGCACAATATACTTGCAAACATAATGGGAGATAAGAAATGCAATGTAACTCGAGGTATGGAAAGAAAAGCCACAAAACACCAATTTTATTTCTTAAGAAGATGCACAATCCATTACAATATAGGAACTAGGCAAGAATATTTTACAAAATGCCCAAATTTGAGGCCTGTAACTCACAATAGCTCTAGACCAATTTTGACAGAGTTCCTTTGCATTGTAGAATGCCTCTCTTCAAAATGACGTGAATTTTACAATATATAGAGAGAAGAACCTCAAAATTTTCTTACCAACTGACATGCCTCATTAATGAGGTATGAGGAGCCATACAAATTAGTTTCTTGTTTGCACGGGAAGTCATGGGTGCCATACCTCATTAAACACAGTTGTTGAGTTGTGATTCACCCAAAAAACTTCCCCCTGTCTCTAACTTGTCCAACCTGTGAGTCATCCATCCATGTTTGGTTGGATGAACATCTAACCTTATTGGGCCATACAACCTTCTCCGAGAAAACAAAAGATCGATTCGTGGGTCGTCAAACTTGTGACCAATCCCACCTCTTTACAACAATGCACTGGGCTATCCTTTATATCCAGGTTGGATGACCGTCTAACCATGATCCATACAAACTATGATTAGGCCATCCAAATTATGAGCCATCCAACCATGTGACCCATCAAAATTAGTTGCATTCCTTATGCACCATACCTCATCTAACCTCGGTTAGATGACCATTTATCCATTCTGGTCATACAAATAAAAAATTGAGCCATTGGTGATTTGTCAAACCCCAACATCCAACCCCAGTATGTACATCCACCTGGCTATCCAACCACCTTAGTTAGATGGCCATCTAACCCTCAGAGGCTAACTTGTGAAGGCAAACTCTCGAGCTCACGGATAAGTTTTGGGGTGAAATTGTATATGATTCCTCTTAATAATAACCCAATGAATCCAATGGTGGTGGTATTAAGACATAATTTGGACTTTAAAACCTTCAAATGGCCTATTATTTCTTGGGATTTCTTGTTGTGCATTATAAGAATGAGTTTTCTAGGAAAGTATAATGTTTTAAGAAGTCCAAGGTTATCCTTTATGGTGCATGCTCCTTTAGCCTCAAAAGCCTTCTTCTTATGAATCAGATACAAAACCTCCAAAACTTTCCTGAATCACTTTTAATGCTCCCCAAACTTGAAAAATAACTTGTATCATTCCAGATTACTCCATAAAGCCATGTCCAGTACTCAAAACCATCCTCCCAAGTTGGTTGTTTTTCCCGGGGGTAAGAATATATAATAGTTATGTAATCGATGTTTTTCTCAGACTTTTGGTTCTACCATTCGTGTCTGTGAGTTCTAAATACATGTTTTAGGACACATGTTCCAAGTTCGTGAATGATTTTTTTGCACGTTTCTTAACTATTTCACCTAATGTTTTCTTGATGGGTTCACATTAAAGTTTTATTCTCATTTTACTATCTTTAGAATGTTAACTCCCTCTTTTCTTGGTTATTTGGCACTTATTTATTGCCATGTGTTCAAGACTCTTTCTTCCTCACATTTCTATAAAAACCTAAATTTTACCTAGTTGATGGGTTAGAGATTTAATATTTGTAATGCATTGTTATGCTGCTAAAATCCTACTAAGAATTCCAAAGACAAAAAATTACATTTCTTTATTCCTTCCTAGTATTGATTTTGTGGTCATTTTTCTTGCAACTAACGAGCTCCATCATCCTTGTGATTTCTTTCAAATAAATAAACTAGAACATCTTATTTTGTTCACCTTACTACATGCCATCATTACACACCTTGGATCATCTAAAATTCATCTATGGAAAAGAAAGGAAGATGAGGAGACAATCAATCCATCTCATACTTGGTAAGTTGTCACATTACAACAAGTTCCATGTTGGGAATGTATTTAAATTTCTTTAAAGCTTTCACGCGAACATTGTTATTTAGAGTAAATAAAAACATTTGTTTTAAAAGGTAGAATTTATTATTTCTTCGTTTCTAGAATTTATGTGTATGAAACAATTTCTTCTAATATATCATTCCCTACTTATCATTGTGTATATATAAGGGAAATAAGTGCGAGGAAGATTCTTTGTTTATGCTTATTTGTTTATAAATCTTAATTGTTAATTACACGTGTCTATTATTTTATACTTTTCTAGGGAAAAAATAAATTGCTTCTAACAATATTTATTTCATCCTAAGAATATGAGGGAGAAGTAGTTAGAGGAAATTAGATTTCCAAAATTCTAAATTATAATACATCCTATGTTAAATTAGATTTAGTTCCACAAGCCTACAACATAGGAATAGCTACATCCAATTATTCCTTGTTTTATATTGTTTTATTTCTATTAAAGGTGAAAATGGGTTGAGGGGACCCTTCCCCATTACAATATAATCAAGTGGAGAAAACGATATATCCATGAGGATCAAAGACATCCATCCTCTTCCAATGGCACAAAAAGGATACAACAAACAACAAAACAAGAAACAAAAAGAAAGCAAACAAATAGGTTACCCATGAGACCCCTTCCCATTGGATCTTAATTGTATCTTAAGGGCATAATTTACATTTTTCCCTTTATTATTTTGGTACACATTAGTATAGCCATCATCTATGTTAGGATTTACATTTTCATTATTGTGAACCAATAAGATGATTTCAATGTTCTTATTATCCACATGAACTCAATGCTTCGTTCACCTAATTGGATGGGAAGTGTTTTTCAAAAAATGAGACCTTTTCCACAGGAGAAGAAGGAGGAGTGGCCTACTCATTCTTATAATCTGAATCATCCTTGCTCTCTGAATCCTACTTTGAATCACTATCCAGGGGATTTTAACTACCAAAAGATAAGGGTCTAAATTCTTCAACCAAGAGGTTATATTCTTAACATTTGTTGTCACAATGTGACAATTAAAAGCTAAGTGTCCAACATAAAAACAAGTTCTTCATCTAAAGGGAAACCCTTTGTATTCTAAATTTGAGTCTCGATTCTATCCTTCACTTTGAGCTCAATTGATGCAGGAAAATCAACAGAAATGTTCATATCAACCAATATGCATGCATATGTGGTATATTCATATAGGAATGTCTTTGGGTCAATAGCTAAACATTTACCCAAGGTATTCCTAATTGAAAGTAAGAATTTCTCATTCTAAAAATGGAAGGGTAAATAAGGTAACTAAAATGAAAAAAGTTTGATATGGAAGGTTTCAGTCATAGGATTAAACAACAAGAATCACGATTTCATAAGTAAAACATGGGACTGAATATATCAAACTTTTCCAAAAATCAAGTCTTTATTAGGGGTTTCAGCAAACACGATAATGAATAAACCTCTAGATGTAGGATAAATGTACAGTTTACCTATCCTTATAGGCCTCCAATGAGTCAAAATTTAGTCATACAATGCTGGTAGACCATGAAAAAAATTGTTGAATATGCAAATCAATCCATTTTACTTAAAGTAAGCCTCATATTTTAGGACATATTCTCCAAAACAAATAGCAGGAGGGATCTTTGCAAATTCCATGGGCTTAGTAGGGTTCCAGGTAGAGGATCTGATAGTTTCCACATATATCTTGTTTTCCCTTTCTAATATAATAGGGACAAACTCCTCATTCCATTAAGCAAAGTAATAGGCTGAGGGATAGAAACAAATTAGAGTCTCCCTAAACCATTCATAGCCTCTGCCCTAATCCTGTTCTCCTCAGAAATAGAGGAAGTCACAGATGACCCGAGGTGACCACTAACATCCTTCGAGCCAGCATTACCACGACCATTGTACTTAACAACTCCATGATCCATTGAACCAACATCACGCCCACTGCGTGAACCATCAATATAAACATTTCCAGCACAAACAACTCCATCCCTAGGGTTAGGGAATCATTTAGGAGTGAGATCCATTTTCCTTATAAGGAAGGTAATATTCTAATTTTACTAGAAGTATCAAAATTTATTTTTATTTTTTTATTGTGGTTGTAGAAGTAGATTTTTTTTAATTGATTTAGAAAAGAAAAGTGTCAATGTTTATGCAATTAAATTCATTCAATTCATTTATTTCTTAGACAAATAAAGTAGATGGTTTATCTTGTTTTATGTAGTTAATCAAAATTGAATCTAGTTGATTAAAAGATTAAATCACATTCATATTTTATTGAAACTAAGTTCCTTCCTATTGTTTTTAAAACTATCTTTCAATGTAGTTTAGAAAACAAATCAAAGAAAATTATCAAATAATAGGGAATTTAAGTTACCCCTTCATATCCTCTATTTCCCTTATCACCCACTCATTTATTAAGAAATCAGACTACCCTTTTAATAGTCCATGATTATCTTTATCCTCCTATCAATATCCCCTAAATATTACATATTCTAGATGTAATTGAACAACCTCAAGAAATCCAAGCCATGTGTTCATTTTTCAGATGTACAAAATTAGTAAACCCGATGTGAAAGACTAGTTTCTTCTTGTTTCCTTTTATTTTCATTTCCATTAGTGAACCTTTCCTTCTCTTCCCCTATTCGATACGTGTTTTATACCATACCAAATATGTCTAGTAGAGTGTTTGGTGGGTGATTTGGTTTGGATAGGTACTATTCCAATGTTCAACCGTAACAACCCCCTTCCCTTTCAGGACAGGCCGCCAACTACACAAACAATACGAAAAACTCCCCTAGCTACATCTCATATCCTACTAGTCATGTGAGAATAGAGGAAGTCAACTAACCCTTAAATATACAATACAGTCAAATCAATTCAAAGAACATGAATTTTATGGGTGAAACTATTCCTTACCCTAGAGTCTTCTCAAGACCTTACATTAGCATACAATCAATAGATGATGATTTTTTCATGTGAATTACAAATCAAATTTACACAATAGATGAGTCCTTGCAAAAGATGAAGACTCATACCTCTGAGATGTCCAAAAATAATGTATCGGCGACAAACCCTAAAATTCCTACCTTCAAATAAAATATGAATAGTAATGCCAAATAATTTATAACATGGTATCATGTGTGATCTCAACAAAATCCCACAAAACATACTCTAACATAAGGGGCTCAATCCTCACAAAATGATATCATTTCTACCTTAGTATGAATTATTACAGAGTTAGATAATCCCCAACCTTTTTAACATAGTTTTGGAATAGGGAAGAACATAGGATATCCCATTGATAACAAAGGATATACCCCTACTTATCCAAAATCCTATGCAATAAGGTTATTTGTTCAAATCAAACCCAGGTGATCTTATTGGTATTTGAAATGCTAGGGATGGTTCTTCATCCTTCTCACTCTTATCATACACAAGGCATGGTAAAAATAGCGTTCTCAAATTCTATTCCATCGAGTTATCCGATGTTCACTAGTTTTATATCAAATAGACCATATCCTAGTGTTGTTCCTCATTACCCACACATGTAATCGAAGTCCCCACAATTAGATACATATCATTTCCCTAGTCCTTACACATAGTAGCAAGGATCTCCATACATCCCAAGTAGTTCTTACATCTCAGCTTATCCGCCACATCCTTCTCCTCCCTCTCATTAGGGATCTTAAATAAAATAATCTTACACAATGGGAACTTATGCTAAGTACTTAAATTAATCCCTTGAATTTACCATGTGGGGTGTCAGTGATGACATGGATATTTCCTGACCTCCCCAAATTTAAAAGAGAGGGAGATCCATATGCCCATATCAAGGCATACACTACTGCAATCAGAGAGCTCCTTCCTGTAGGATGTTGTTGTTAGCTAAGATATTCCCTAAATAATTACAAAGTAATTTCTCTTGTATTGGTACTTATTAGATCCCTAAAGCATTCCATACATTCTTTTAAATAACGTTGTGTCATGAATTTATCAAGGATTTTGACATGAACAAGTTGCTGAGAACAAGGGGATAAGGATAGTTTCTTGCACATATAAGAAAGGAACCAAATGAATCCGCCACCCACTTCATTCATAGAAGGTGGTGGAAATTCCTCTATTCCTTTACAGTGAGTACTCTAAATATGGATCAGAATAGAAACTTTGTGACCTTTTCCTCCATTCAATCAATAAAGAGAAGCCAAAGAGGAAGTCTCAAAATTTTCCCTTACGATAGCTACAAGGAATTCATTAGAAGGTGTGCTTCATGAGTTGACTAGGCCGTTGATTGAAAACAATTGTAAAAGGCATATGGTTTCTAATGGGAGGTTGGTATCACCTCTTGCTAAAAAAAAGTCAATCCTATCCAAACAATTAAAAGATCCAATGAGCTAATTACCCAAGGTCCTAAATTAAAACCGTAGTGATACCACTATAGCTGGTGTGAATGACCAACCCAATAATATTTTCTTCACAAACAATGTTGTGAACACTAACAATGTAAATAAAAACATGGAACATATGAATAATCAAATACGATCATACTTATCCCAATCCCTCTCTCAACGTAGATTGATTTTAACCATGGCCACTTCTCAACAGGATCAAGCTCAAGGACCGTAAGCAAATAATTCAATATTGGCCTAGGGGAAATGAATCATGGTTATAGGAAAAAGCTAAACAACTATAAATGAGGTTATAATCAACAATAAAATATGAACCAAAGACTATGATCCAACAATCTAAATGTATATTGTTGATTTTCAAAGATGTTGATAAGTCATGATCGCTCAGGTCTTATAGGGATTGTAATAAGTTCATAGCAATAGAATCCCTAAAGGCCAAAGGAATAGCTCTTTCATTGAGATGTTTCTTAGCTAACCCTAGAGGATCTTCCAATAACACTTGGTTATCCATGGGACCGTTGTCACTCACTCAAAATGTATAGCCTATGTAATTTATCAGCAGACCCTTTCCCCAAGTGGCTAGAAGAATGGGAAAATAGGTACACCTTAGAATTCATAAATAAAGGGATTCCTATTGACTCTTAATGATCATGAGGCATCTAGGTCTGAATGACTCATAGAGTTTCTCCTAACTTGGATTCATAGACAACAAAATGAAAGATAATAGGCATTATTGAGTCATAGATTGGAGACAGAATATTAGAGGTCAATACCGCTACTCTAGACTTAGAGAGTATATGACAGTAACATCTTCCCACTCATTCCCATCTTGTCATACATGACATTCACTAGTAGTACCTAAAACCAGTAGGAGCTTATGATTCAATTACAGATCTCAGCAAAAACTTATCTCACATATCCTTTCTTGGATTTGTTGAATAGATTCACTCTCCTCACCAATCATGCCTCATTTCTGGAAGCTTGTAGTTCTTGGAAATATAGTGCATATCACTCCCCTCCACGTGAAGCCCAAATCAACCACATTGACTTTGATGTACTATCCTCTATGAGACAATATGAGAGGGATGTTAAGATTTTTTGTTAACATTAGTAAGATTCCCTACAAACACTGAAGTTAGTATGGAGAGGTGATCACGTGTTATAATTATAAGTGTGGATCTATAATAATTACATTTTAAGAGAGTAATCCATCGATCAATGGATCAGCTATGTCATGACATTTAGTTCCTTTTTATTATCTTGACATAAAGCTGGAGATATGGAGAAACCAATTATTCTTCCATTATTTACATGCTAAGAGGTTATGATAGCCTAAAAGCCATCATCTATTGGAACTATAGTTCTTCCAGTCTACCCTTAGGCCTAAGACACGACCCTAATTAAGTTCTACATTATAGATAGGGAATACTAGAGAGTTATAATATGATCTATGGGGAGGCCCTAGATTCTACTAGGATGAAGGCCATTCTTTCCACTGTTGTTTCAAGAAGTGAGATTCCTTGATCTTGCGGAAGGTATTCATGTAGTCTAAGGGAATGATCCCAAACCCTTTCGATATTCACCTATAAAACCGTATTAAGAATAAACTTGTGGTTCATTCTAAATTTGAGCTCCCAGCTAACCAATTAAAGAAACTAATCCTCTTAAAATCCAATTGAGTTAGTGACCACCATAACGGAACTAGTTCAGACAATTGAGCTTCATGAGGCACCCAAAGCAATCAAAAGTTGTAGATATAGATTGAGAGTAAGACTATTGTGGTAGAGATATTGTCTACATAAAAACAACAACATATAGATTGAAGCTATCTTAGAAAGATGATACTACCAATTTTTAGTCTCCCCTTCGATTCTTCAAGGTATGGGAAATACTCCTTAGAATAGCCTCTCTTCATGATAGATGGATCTCTCAGACAGAGGTATGATAGAGGTGTGAAGAAAAGGATGATAAGTGTAAACTTACCTTCACTAAATCCATCTAAATTGTTACTTCCATTCCCAACCTTTTTCCATATGCAAATATGTCAAAATAAAAACCCATCATGTCTATGAGACATTACCACATGGTGGGAAAACTACCAAATGGGATCATGCCTCTAAATGTAGATCTCTAACTTCTCTGAGAAGGTAGGATCGTGCCTGTGTATATATGATGGGTGACGAGATAAACACAAATTTTTACAAGTGCCTCCTTAAAATGGATGGTATTACATAAGATTTGATATTCATTTTGGTCTTATCATATCCAATAGGATAAGGAGTGTGCAATGTTGGAGTCCTAGGTGACTCTTAGACCCATCAAGCAAACTAGGTAATTTCAAGAGGTCCTTGTGATTATCTGTGAACTTGTTAGTACAGAATCACAACTCCCTATGAATGGCCTGATTGTGCATGAGCGGGGATTTAAAGATTTTGACTTGTATCAACTATGGAAGCAATCTCTCAAGCTGAGAAAAATGCAAAACTTGAGATGGACCTCTTTGAGAAAGCCAGTGTCTTCCTTCCTCATTTACCTGCCACAAGAAAATCCATTTTCAGGAAGGAAATGTAATTCTATGGTAATCTAATTTTTTTTTAGGGGATATCTAGAGAGAGAGAGCTTGATAATAGCCTACATTTTAGCATAGTGATAGACCATTGAAAAAGAAGTGGATGATCACATTACCCAACTTCATTGAAGAATGATGAGAGGTGATCTAGAGGAGAGGGTGGACATTCTTACACTACACCTTCGGTCCTAGTACATCATATTAGACATAGGATTTTACCACTGTCCATCACCCATTAAACATTTCTACTTTGGACCTGTAACAAACATCAAAATATGAAAAGTCCTCTTCTTGCGACAATGAGAGGTAAGAAGTTTAAACAAAATGAAGTTGAGGAAGGAGATTTGCATCACAAAATAAATTCTGCTCCTCCAAAGTGTTGAAGAAGGGACATGCTTCCTTGGGCATAGAAGGTAATTATTAGACATCAACTTTGGGGACCATTACCGAGCCATGGGAGGATACTTGGACTCTTCATTGTACCCTAAGTCAGAAAGAGAGAGGGGATAGAGGAGACAATAATGACCAAGTGTCTTGAAGGAACATTCCCAAGCTTTCAATTTAGAATACATAGGACATGAATAGGACTCGATCCTAATGTAGTGGAAAATTCATGAATCCTGGTTCAACCAAACCTTGATGCAAAACCCATTAGAATCCTAATTTTAAAGCTCAACCACCATCAATGAATGCCCCTCCAAAATCTTCCCCAAATGGGTGATGTTTGCACCGATTACCTTCAATAATCAGCGCGTTCAAGGAGGAAGAGGTATAGATTAGATCGAGTCTGAAATCTGGGTGACTTAGAGCTTTCCTAATGAGTGTGTATGCTATATAGACTGGGATACCTTTTCTTATTTTGTCACCTAGTAAATCCTGCTAGACATAGTAATATTTTATGTTTCACATGGCATATAGGGTGTCAAGACATATCCATGAAGGGGTCACCTCCCACCCAAATCTGAAGGATTCATGTCATAGCTACCAGAGTATGGTCATTTGAATATTTGGGTCGCAGTTCTATACCATATTGATATTTTCTATCCGTGCATGTTATTACATGGCTAGCATCAACGAAAAAAAAGTAGATTTAACCCCTCCCTTTGAATCCCAAAATAGAAATCTGTGGTGGCCACTTTGGAGGGAATTCAAGCATGTGAAATATGACATTTCAAATGGGTTAATTCCTGGATCCATTGCTTGACCATGGACCTATAGGATATGTGTAAAAATGTAAACGTGTAGGCCAAGAATTATTTTATGCTATACACATCCCAAATCTCATACTCTTGAAACAATGCCTATTGATGACGCCATAAAACCTTCCACCAGCCTACTTCTTCTTGGAATATTCAACACTGACTCTATTCCTTTTTGGAATCTGGGACACATGGAAGGCCCGCGCTCATTTGAAAACCTGCTTCGGATTTTACATTTGAAGGAGTGTCATTAAGACACATAGCACCTTCCACCTACACTCTATACTTGTTTATTTTGGGCCCACTCTCCTTTTTGACCTCTGTTGACCATTGGCTACATGGAGGGTTGGTGCAAGTTTGAGTCTCCACCCAGGACTCCCATCTTGGAATTGTACCGAGCTGACACTTGGCACCTTTCATTGAGTCGAAGAATTTTCAACGACTAGTGTAAATTTTGGGGCTCTGGACACGTGGAGTATTGGAACTTGTTTGAGGACTACCTTTTGGATTTAACCTTTGGAGATGCATTTTTTGGACACTTGGCAGCTTCCACTGTCTCCTCCATACTTAGTCATTTTTTGGGCCCTTTATAAACCATTTGTAGAGCCTGAAGACTTTGAATCTTTTCCATTTATTTTCTTTTGATGTTCTGGTTCCTTTGACACTATCTACTCCTTCCTCGACTCTACTACTCCATTTTATAGCCTCTAGCTTTATTTGACACCGTTTATTCCTTTGAGCCTCTGGTTTTCTATTTTAGAGTCATTCGCTCCTTCCCTGACCATGCTATTTAATTTTAAAGCTTGCCTTTAACTTGTCTGTTGGATTTTGAGCATGGGCTCGTTCGACGGAACTATTTTCTTGAATTTATTTCTGCATGGGGTCGTGGCGGATCCAATTTTTCTGGGGGACGAAAATTGAGATAACAATACCTTGGGAGGTGACGAGTTCGATGAATCCATCAACTCGTGTCATATGAGGTGTTTCTACATATATTCATTTGTATTTCCACATTGTCCTCACTTACAAATTCACATTGTCTTATTACCTGCAATATCATTTTGTTGAAATTGTAAAATGGAAACTTATTGTTCAAGAAATTATTTGAATTTCAAACATTGTTAAATATTTCAATCATATCTATTCTAAATTTTTTTCACAAATTCAAATTATATAATCCTTATCATCACTTTCATCCAGGATACAAAGTTTGACATTGTTTTATAAGGACTTGCATGCTTAATATTACTCATGGTTTCTTCTGATTTGAATGTTTCTTACCTATAGTTTTCCTTAGAAGGTTTTTGATGATGAATATTTCCCTAAAAATCTCTCTTTGTGAAAAAAACATTCTAAACATTTTACCCAGAATCTTTTTTCCCCTATCTCAACCTTAAGTGATGAGCCTTGCATCTTACTAGTTGCATGGGGTTGAGATTAGGGGAAAATGTTCTCTTCCTAAAAGAACATAATCCAAAGTCAAACAAATATAAAACAAAATAAAAATATAAAAAATAAACTACAAATATTCTTATTGCAAATAATTACAATTTGTATCCCTCCCAACCTTTGGTGATGATCTCATGCTTCTTACTAGTAGCATGAGGTTGGGAAAGGAGGGAATTTACCTTACTTGCCCATGTTTTACTCTTGGTGATGAGACCATACTTCTTACTAGTAGCATGGGGCAAGATGTAGGGGGTCACATCAATAAATAAAAAGTTCTAAATAAACAAGGAAATAAAAGTGCTTGAAATTCTAAAATTCCCAAGAAAATGAATTAGATGTGTATGTTAGGAGAGATAATCATTCTTTAAACCAAATCTTATCAATCAATAGGCCATCCATGGATCTAAGTCTAGTCAAAACTTGCAAGTAATTTCATTTCAAATTGGTTAGTTAATTTTGATTGGGGTTGGGTTGTAAGTTTTTGAATAAATATTTGTCAAAATTCTTGTCTCTTGGTCATCATTCTCATTCACACTCTTCAAATCACATATCTTGCATTATTCTTGGCTCTCGGTGGTGAGCCCTTGCATCCTACTAGTTGCATGGAGTTAAGAATGAAGTGAGGTTATCTTATCATCATACTATATTCAACACATTTTTCCAATGGAATAGAAATGCTAAACATTACTTGAAAAATAAAGTTTCCTAATTACAGTTTGTTACCATATACATAATCATAAATATAATTTTTCTTACCATATTACTATTGATGCATAATCACAGCACCTCTGATTTTCTGCAACTCGATATATTGAAAATGTTAGTGTGATTTCATAACGTGGAGATTTTCACAAAGTGTGACACTTAACGATTGAGTAAGATCTTCGGAGAAGACCGAATTCATATCCTATCCCCGTGCCAACTAATCGAAAGTGCAAAGACTTGGAGATCTAACCCTAATCTAATATTTTCAAGGAGACAGATAGAGAAAATGCATGAAAATAAAACCTACTGTAAGGGAAGGTTATGCACCAAGAAGGATGTTGAACAACCTACATAATAAACACAACACTACTAGAACCTTGTAAAAACACAAATTAATACACAATAACCTTGCATGTAATGAAAGATGAGAAAGTCCCAAATAACATATAAAGGGTCTGAGCATCCACAGATCTGATTTTATTGCTCTCAAAGTTGATACAATACATCATATTTAGGGCCAAAGGCATAGATATTTCATTATAATGTTCAATAGGGAGGTTTGAAATCTCCAAAAACCTCTTATAGAAAGAAAGAAGGGAGAGGTATACATAAGTTTTCCAACCTTCTTAAATGAGCTCCTCCTTACAATATACAGGAAGAATGAGAGAAGGGAGAGATAAGGATTCAAAATATTTCTTCAACCACCCAAAAATGCATTAAAATCACCTACAAAAATGATGGGTGCCATTGCAAAACCCATAAATCCTTGTACTTTTCCTTATTAGAGAAGAAAAGAAACCCATACCTCATCATTTGGGTAGGCAAGAAACCTAGAAACACCCTCTAAAATGGAGGACTGTATTTCTTCATTTTAAAGTACTTAGTCTCACTATTGTGTAGAGGATATTGAGATGTGCCAAAAGTTTGAGGGTCTGTAAGTCTAAGCTTCTCAGTCATTTATGGGGATCATAAAGATCTAAGGTGTTTGTGCAATAAGATCCGATCTTGGATGTGGCTCTTTGAACTCCAAACAATGCAGTTAGAAAATGTAAAATAAAAATCCTACTAACATTTATCCTGGAAGTAAGGGTAGGACTTTGGGATTGCACTCACTTCATAGGTTAGGTTACTATTCATTTGTTTCAACTAACTCGAGTCTCTAATAACCCCACTCAGCTCTACAAATGGTGCTACTATAGGAGTTTTTATGGATTCCTCCTCCTCGGACCATCTCCTCTGGGTGCGTTGATTCCTCCTCTACATTTACCTTGGCTCTGGTAGAAGCTAAGGACTCGCATGTACCATACCACTCATGTTCTAACTCCTCCTTTGAGCCTGATACTGTATCAGTCTCCTCTATCTCCTCCTCGCTCTCTTCATAATGCTCACTAATATGTATAATGGGCCTCAGTATAGATGCGACACTAACACTTGGGTTTGGTGCAGCTCATGGTGTACCAATTGGAACCCTAGGAATTGTTACTATCTAATGGAGTTGGACCTTCTAGCTGGCTCTGGCCTCCTATATCCATTTGTAAATTATATCTACTACTAGAAGAACATCTGAGTAGGGTAAGCTAAACTATTGGGGCACATGAATCACTTGATGAGTCTCAACTCTGCTAAGTCTATGATTAAGTAACTGAATAGTAGTACTAATGGTATTCATTGTTATCCCCTCCTCACCCCATCTTCTTGCCATATCCTAATATTGATTTGTGATCATATTATATATGGTCAAGGTAGATGCTAACTACGTTGCACCCCTAATTGGAGACATATAAAACCCAGGTAGATGCTCTAATATCAATGGGATTAGCTATCCCAACACCCCTCTGGTAGGGGATGACTCTCTCATAAACCAACAACATAACCAATGCGGGGTCTCTAAGAGACCTCAGCCCACATCTAAAAATATTGTAGAAGTCATGGTATGTAGTGTCCAATATGTTAAATCCCCCATAGGTATATAATCTGCCTGTAGAGTTCAATGCTCTCAACAATCGGAGCCCAAAAAATAAAAATTATGTCTCTACGCCCATATCTCCAATCAAATGCAAGGGAAATATACCAATGATGGATTTTCATAGAGTGGGGATAGGAGCGGTCTCAATTGTAACAAGCCTGACTCCCTACTTGGCACCCGTGTCATGTGCTTGTGCATCACCAAGATAGGTAGCCCATATGCAGGCCTCAACTGATGAACTGGAACTTTTCAATGCAAACTTCCTGCCAGTGACAGGAACTCCAAGGATCCTATAAACATCCTCCAATGTAATCGTCCACTCTCCTCTGACACCAGGAAACTAAATGTGTTCCGGTCCGTGCATCCCAATAAGATAAGAAGTTAGTAGATAAGGTGACTCATTGGGGAAACAACTGGTCATGTCTGGGCTATCCTCCATAGGCCCTACCCTCTCTAATACCCCTCTCTCTTCCTGTGTTCAATAACTGTAGAATCCAAGTAACCAATCCTGCTCTCGAGCTCTACTCCATCTGATATAACTCCCCTGCATCCAAAACAAGGAAAAAGGAGCATAGTTAGAATTTGATAAGTGTATAATATGCTCACAAAAACAATATAAATGATAGAAAAAATTAAAAAAATTTCATGTTTAACTCTAAATTGCAAAAAGTCGTGACAGTTACAATCCACTCTTAGCAGGGTGGTGGTTGCGCAACTGCTTGGTGCAACCCACTCTGTGAGTGTGGCAGTTACACCACCACAACATTTGTGTAACCTCCATTGGTAACTGTTTGTATACCAGTGTCGAACGCAACACTCTGCTGTAGAGTGTTGATTGTGTAACCGCCGCGATGGTTGTGTCCCACAAAAACAGGGTCATGCCCTTAAACACAAAAATTCAAAAAAATACAAAAATAGACCAAAATTGTTCAAACAAGTTACAAAAGCTAAAAGGCACCCTATGGTCATTTTGACTACAAAATCATTGAAAACCAACCCTCCTATAGCTAGTTTCAAACAAATGCTACATTTTAGGGCAAAAATGAATAAATGCTTAAAACTTACATGTTCGTGCCCCTCTGTTGCCACTGGTTTACACTACCATCACGACTGAAGTGCTCTTCGATTTGACTGTATTCTAAGAGAAATGGTCACTGGACATCCAGAGCTCCAAATTTAGCTAAGTGGGTGAGTAAAAATGATTTCAAAAAATAGTAAAAAGTGATATATAGAGCTCAAATTTGGTTTTCTAATGTCGCTTTGAGTGAGTGTGTATAGGGCCGACAAGCTGGAGCAGGTATATTTCTCATCCTCACAGATATGGTAAGTAATCTTGTCATTTCATTTCAAAATATTTTACTAATTTTGTTTTATATCTGCACTTGATTCCCATTTCTCTTTTGTAGGTGGCAAGAAGGTTAGATTGGCGTGATTTCAACACACAGATGAATAAGGTAAAATTCCTAACTCTCCCATTTGGGAGCACCATACTCAGAATTCACGTTTTACGCCCATTCATGGCTAAAATGATTCTCCAAGGGGGTAATATGTACACACCCAAAATTACATAGGTACTACATTGACAGATGCAATAAAGTCTCCAATGATAAAAGAATCATTCTCTGAAACAATAATCATATCCATAGTCTCTCTACTCACATTTAGCATTCTTGTTTTAGTGTACCTTTCATACTTCCAAGTTTTTTAGCTTTTCATGCCTTTGCAAAATACCTTTTTCTCATTTTTATTTTGTTTTCTTATTAAGTTACGTAACCACCATGGTGTCTACGTAACTGCCAGTCTATGCAGACTGATGCTTCTTCTATTCTTTTCAGTGAGTTCCAACTCCATGTTTCAGGGCGCATGTTTCGAGTTTGTGAATGATTTTATCACATATTTCTTGATTGTTTCACCTGATTTTTGGCTCGGTTGAATCATATTGGATTTTTATGCTCCATTTATTATCATTAGAATGTTAACTCCCTCTTTCATTTATGATTTCGCACTTCTTGATTGCCATGTGTTTGAGAATCTTTCTTCCCCACATTTCTATAAAAACCAAACTTTTACCTGGATGATGGGTTGGAGATTTAATATTTGTATTGCACTGTTATGCTACCAAAATACTGCTAAACATTACACAGAAAATACTATACATTGCTCTATTCCTTCCCAGTATTACATTTGTGAATAGTTTGCTTACAATCGACCAGCTCCATCATTTTCTTGATTTCTTACAAATCAATCAATTACAATTTTTTGTTTTGTTCACCTTGCTACTAGCCAACATTGCACACCTTGGATCATTTGGAACTCACATTTGGAATGGAAAGGAAGCTAAGGAGAAAATAAATCCATCATCATACTTGGGAAATTGTCACAGTACAATAGTAACAAGGTTGGGGAATTATTTACATTTCCTTAAAGCATTCATCTAAACTTTGTTATTTAGATATAACAAACCCATTTGTTTTTAAAGGTAGAATATATCATTTCTTCATTTCTAGAATTTGTGTGTACCAACAAACTTCCGCTAATAGCTTATTCCTTCCTTATTCCTTTCGATCTGGAAGGGAAAGAATTTGGATGAAGATTCTATATCTATGCTTATTCATTTATATCTTCATTGTTAACTACATGTATGTTTTATTTTACAGTGGACGTTTTTGAAGAAAGAATAAATTGCTTCTGAGAAGATTTCTTTTTTCTTGAGAACCTGAGGAAGAATTAGTTAGAGGAAATTATATTCCCATAATCATAAATAAGAATACATCCTCTTTTAAATTAGATTTAGTTTTAGAATCCAAAAATAGAGAAATAGCTACATCCAGATATTCCCTGTTTTAGATCATTTTATTAAAAGTAACAAAATTTAATTTAATTTGTTTATCATTGTTGTAGATGTAGATTTTACTTTGTTTTAATTAATTTAGAAAATTCAAGTGTCAATGTTTATGTAGTTAAATCCTTTCAATTCATTTCTTTCTCAGACAAATAGAGTAGATGGTTTATCTTGTTTTGTTTAATTAATCGAAAATGAATCTAGATGATTAAAATATTAGACCACATTCATATTTTATTTAAACTCAAATACTTCCTATTGTTTATTTAAAACGGTATTTCAACGTAGTTTCAAATAATCAAAGAAAACTATAAAAAAATACCAAATTTAAGCTACCCGGTCATAGCCTGTATATTTCCCTTATTGCCAACTTAGTTGTTAGGAACTCACAGTACGTGTCCCTAGTACTTGATTATGCTGAGTTGGTTATCAACATCACCTCAAGCTTACACATTTTGGATGTCTCAGTACGACCTTGAGAACTTGAGTGTGTCTAAAATCACAAGTTGATTTTCAGGCATACATAAACCCTAGAATGTGTCCCTATAAGTAGGAGAAAAGATGAAACCTAGTGAAAATTCACAAAATTAGATTTAGTTCATGAAATAGAATGAAATTATAAATAAATATATAATTACAAACCCTAAATTTTTTAGACATTTGAAACACTGGTTGGGGAATATTTTGTAAGATCAAATATTTTGGCTACCAAATTATTTTACCTAAAAAATAATTAGTGTGTATATATAAGATATGTTATTTTACTTACCTATAATTAGGTTTAGCAATATGAGATATATTGACATTAATTAGTTATATATTGATGCAAAAGATAATAATATAAATATTTAGCTTTGTGTAAGATAAATTGATTGAAACAATTTTGAAAATAATTAAAGGACAACATGGGAGATATACATAGCTTATTGGATACTATTAATCTTATTTGGCAATGAAAATAGGTGACATTATATGGAAATGATTTGAAAATGATTTGTTTATTTATGTGAGAGTACTATCTAAATAGGGATGAAACCATCATATGTGTATAGAATCAGGTGGTGCATTAATACCTATTTTGTAATTGAGTACAATGAGTTGATAACATCATACAACATTTTATGCTTATGTGAACCTATGAAATAGACTTCATTACAAAACCATAACTTTCAAAAATGTGTGAAACCCTCTATATAACCTAAATTAACCTCAAACCATAATCATAGGTAGTATACCTTACAACTATTAACATAATATTTAACAAGAATTACATTGCCATTGATTGGTTGATGGTTGATCCACGTAGGTATTCTATTTCGTAATGGACCCACTATGAACTGTCCAACTACCTACTTCCATATTGTATTTTTAATATTATTACGTTCAATATTTTTTACATTCTTCTCTTTTCTGTCAGTAGTTTCATAGTGTGGAAGGGGCAGCATGAAGTGAAAGGTTGGCATTTCATTGGTTTTGTGGACTATTGAAGACCTTTTTGGAACTAGAGCTTCCCCTCTTGTATTTATTTCTGCTTTAAATGAGATATTCTAGAATCTGTGTGGAAGGATGCGTATTGTTGTTTAGGAAACATAAGGCATTCTGATCCTGTATGGAAATATATTTTCGTGTTTTGATATTGTATTTTGGCATCGACCAAATGTGGTTATTGTTCTTGTGTTGGCATTGACAGAAGTGAAAACAACCTGTGTTGGAAGCTGTTTGGCTCCACAAAAGGAGATCAATTTGACCATAACTGGAGCCTGTGTGAGAAATGGAACCTGGAACCTATGGAGATCTTGGGCAATGACCTACGATAAAATATGTCAGATAAATGTTTATGAAGGATTTTACAAAAGGAAACTAGCAATGACCAAGTGACCTGTAGCCCGCATGGGAAATATCGAAGCAAGGAGAAGGAACCAGACCTATTTTGGCATGAGCGTAAGGAAGGAGCGTTGACATTCTTGGCACAAATCAATGGACCACGTGGAGTAGTAGCTTTTGTTCCTTGCACATGATCCTGTTTGCACTGTTCATGGTGTTGTTTAGTGTTCAGTGCCATATAACAGAATAGACACATGTTTGCCACACCTATTCGAAACAACCATGACTGTAGTGTCACGTCAAAAAATAAATAAATAATTAAAAGAGTGGTATATGTCAGTAAAGGCAGGAGTTAAGGAGGTGATTGGAGTCTGGAGATGTAATGGAGATCAGGTGAAGGTGTGTTGGAGATGGCAATACGGCATGGAATAGTGGTCAAAGCATGACGTCCCCAAGAAAGCCCGCAGACCTGTCTTTTCCCTTGCACAATAATACATGCACTTTATTTATAGATCCAGAGGCATTCACCCACCTGTAACCCAAGTTAACAATGTAAAGTTAGCAAAAATTGGATAGTTGCAGCAGGGTATAGTGTGGCATAGGCCTCTCATGGCTCGCGCACATGGATAAAACGCTGAGCGAGGGCAGAGTCCAAATGGTTGAAGTCAGCATGCTATTTTCCCCCTCCTGCGCACTTGGAGTATGATGGAGGAATGCCTAACCAAAAATGCCCGTTCACGATTTTGACAGGGGTAATAAAATATAAATTGTACTACCAATTACGTGTCATATTTTGTTAGGCTGATTTGATTGAATATTTCAAAAATATGTAAAAAATTGTGCCAAAACATGTCCGTATGTAGGGCGCCCTTGGAAAGCCTCAGCAGCAATACTTGCGGCTTGCTGAGCGCGTACGGAGAGCTTGGGGGCGCTGTAATAGTAGAAAATGCGCACATTTTCATCACATTAGCATTGGTTTAGTGTTTGACCAAATGAAAGAACGATGTAACTTTTATTGGAATACGTTTTGCCAATGCTCAGAAGATATGGGTTTTTATCTCGAGAGAGTCACACAGTTTTACCAACGCAACTAACAAGTCTCCAACCTGATATTTTACTTGTGCACTTCCAGCCTGTGCCAAATTTGAGCTCCTGAACAGGGTAAGGAACAGACATCCATCAAAGCATAAAAGATAGAAGAATTTTGTCTGATCTTGCAGTTGCAAATGCTCTTGTAGATGTGCATGCAAAATGTTGAACCTTTCTCTAGTCACGTGAAATTCTTGACAGTGAGTGTCAAAGAGATGTTTTTCATGAAATGCTTTGACTACAGGGTATGCATGAGATGGATTTGTTGAAAAGGCCTAGAAAATTTCAAGCAAATGCGATGGGCAGGTGTAAATCTAGGTTCCATTTGCCTTTGTTAGCATCCTCCACCCTATGCCTAATGGAGGGTTTAGAACTGGGCGTAAACATCCATTTCAACATAATGAGGAGGGGATTTTGTCAGATGTTGTTTTTTCAAATGCTCAGGTAGTCATATATGCTGAATGTGGAACCTTATGCAGGGCAGGTGAAGGGTTTGATTGAATGCTTTTTTATTAAAAAAAAGGAAAAAAAACGTGGCTTTCGGGGACATCATTGAATGCAAGTTTTCCAGCAAATGTGCTTGGAAAGTCTCTCAAGGATATATATTATAATTGATGGAAGACATAGACTCCATCCATAAATATGGAGTTTACAAAATAGACATGATCAGATCCACAATAAGTAGTCTCCATGTTTTGGATGTGATATAAGACATGGTTTTCAGCGAATCTCATTCTAAGGGCAGTATGGAACGATAGGTTTGGCTTCTCAGTTAAATGTGTTACATGGTATTAGTGTAATGATAAATAAAAAAGGAGAGAAGGGAAATTAAGGCAAGGCATGGTGAGTACCTTTTTTTAAAAAAATGCATAAGATAAATGTGTTGTTATGGACATCCACAACTAGAATTTAACTATTTGAACCGTTCATTTGGATTCCTCCATAAGATATGCTTTGTGGGAGTACAATAGTTGCAAGGCACACTGGGTTGGAGCTTTGGATATACCCCAGAAGGTTGCAAACAAGTGCAATCGATGGGTGCAATGTCAAACTCCCCAACTCCCACCTCACCAGTTCAATTCCAGGCATGGTTCTTCTATCCTTATCTTTCATAATTCTTATCATTTAGTTTTTCATTTGCAATAAGATAAAATTTTAAACCGTAGGAATTATCATCGATCTATTTGTTTAAATAATCGTGTTTTCAAAACAATAAGATGTTATAACTTAACTTACAGGATCCAATATTTTATGGAAAATAATGGACTTAAATCCTCACTCCATGTTGATCAAGAAAATGTCCCAACCAAACCAGATTACTTCAGTACCTATTTTTATTGACAAGTTGAAGTTGAGCCCCTGTAAATATGTTGATAGCTCCCTTGTTAAAACAGATAAAGCACGGATTTCAGAGACTTGCAAAATAACCCTCGTAACTCCGAAAAGGAGATGTTAAGTTTCCTATGTGTACCTTGTCATGTGAGGAGCCACTTTAACCCTTGAATCGACCTCGAATGATCATATGTGATTTTTTGACGCCCTTCTAGGAGCCTTGTTACACCATTTTACAGCTGTAGGAAGCTATTAAATTTGAAAAGTTGGGTTTCGTTTTGGCTCGACGTTTGATCCCTGAACAACGAAATGCCTATCCGCCTTCGCAAAACCTCTAGTATTTTTACTAGACAATTCCCTGGAACCTTCAGTTTGAGGAAAACAATTTTCTTGATAGTTTGGCAATGGCATTTTGTAGGCCTCTGGTCGCAGTTTGACTAGGTCAAACTAGACCAATTATGACCGGTGGCTCTAGAAAACATGTTGTTGTTTGAAAACCGTTTGCTAATTCTCAGTCCTGTCGACTCTGGTGAATTCTCCATATATAGGGGAACTTGTATGAAGTTTCCTCATTGCACGTTCATCCATCAAACATTGTCAGATTTTTGACATGGTTTTCTGAGCCCTCAAGCTCACTTTTGATCATTAACAACTAGCTCATTTATGACCGATGGCCCTGGAAAACTAGCCGCTAATCGTAAAATGTTTTCTAAATTCTATCAGTTCCTATGAAATCTTTGTATATAAGTGGGCACACAGAAATTTAACCGTGGTGTGTTTTATCATCGGAAGACAAAGTTTGAAAGTGGTTTCTTAGCCTCTGAGCCTGATTTGAACGTTTTTGTAGCTAGTAGGAAAATGTAAAAAGAAAGTTGTAGGACCCCTGTCGGGTTGCCAAACCACCATGGAAACTTTTGACACATGTAAATAACTGTTTGAAAACTCCATAGTGTAACTTGTTGTGTGAAATAGAACTTTTGACAAAATGGTGTTTCTCTCTCTCCTTTCTCTTTCTCTCTCCTTGGTTACGAAATGAAGTGAAATGAAATGAATGAATCATGTTTCTAAACCTTTTCTTTCGAATGCAAATTATAATTATTATTATATGTAGATGGGGAACTGAAAAACATTAATTATGTTAGATTAGGGTGGATTCCATGCCAGCGATTTATCACTGATTTCATGCTCACATGGTTTTGCAAGATGCAAGAAAGATGGCGAAAAGGTGATGTGTAATTCATTATTTATTATTGTAATTTATATAGGTCATTGTAAAATGAATATATGTATAATGTAGTCTTTTGTTACAAAAAAGTTATATTTGAAATTTGCTAATATGTATGAGATGCTATTTTTAGGGATATCTTAGGAAATGTGCATTAATCACAGGTTCAATTTGATTTATAGTTGCGTATGGTAAAAGGGTTTGATATATATATATATATATATATATATATAAATAATTTGAAGCTAATATATGGTAATGCATTTTTAGTGTTCAATAGATGATTAGTTAATTACTGGGTTGTATTCTTACCTTGTAAATGTAATAAAGAGATTCAATCGAAACACTCAACCCTAGTACAAGATCTGTGCGTAACATGTCTTCATGTGTGATCCTTTTTACCATAAAAGGAATTAAAAACTTTAGAATGAACTTAAACCTTGTTCTCGATGGCACCTATTAGTTTAGGTAAATAAGACCCCTAGTTTGAGTTTTGTGTCATAGTTGGTATGTTTAGCAACATTTTCGTGAACCTTATTTTAGGAATGACATGGTCTAACTTTATCTGGAGTATGTGGTTTCCTTCTAGGCTTGGAAACCATGTGTGGGGTAAGGAGAATGTCTTCTCTTTAGGTCTGACACTGTGTTGAGTGGTGAAGACCACCTTGGAAGTCACCTTAAGAGTCCTTGTTCGAAGCAACAACTATGCAGTGTAACCTTACCATTTATGGAGTAAGTAGAGCTATTACTCCCTTAGTATCCTAATGGACTACCATGTCTTATGAAGTTAGATCTAGAAAATTTTCTTTTCATCAAATGAATTTCTTGTGGGAGCCCCAGACGACACAAAAGGAGATAGTGAAATACTTGTTCTAGGTCTTAAACTCTTGTTAATGAACTCCTTAGTTCCTCTCAATTAAATGTGTTACCTTGGTTTCTATCAACATATCACCTTGGTCTTTTCTTGAAGGTGGTTTAGCATAAATATGTCCTCTTGCCTTAAACTCATATATAGTTGAGGCGTAGATCATTAGGTGTAGTTGGAATTAAACCAAACCTTAGTTGATTAGGAGGTTAACTTGGGATTCATGTGTAGTTATAATGCTTCCAATCATATACTTATTCAAAATGGTAAATAAGTACTTTCATAACTCTTCATGTTATAAAGTGAAACCAAAAAAAAGAAAAAGAAAAAAGAGACCTAGCAAACATTGTAAATAAAATGAGAAACAATAGTATGTGTGATAATGGTTTAGGAACAAAAATTCACTTGAAGTCCTTATGGATGATTTAGGCATTGAAATTTTGTTAATAATGGATACAAATTGATTCTTGGTGGGACTAGGCCTTTGAGCCAGTTTAGAGTCCACTAAAAATAAGATAAAATAAAATTATGTCTTGTAAATGCTTAACTGAATCAAACTAAATTTGATACTAAAACAACCATAGTACAAAACAAATGTGTTTCGAATGGAAGGAAGTTTTTAGGAAAGAGAAACTTGAACCTTCACCTCCTTTGATGTGTATTATTTTCCCTCGAAAACTTATGGTTGGTCCCCTTGCATAATCAGGGTAAAATTAAACCTCAACTAAACATATTTTAAGAAACAAACCTTTAGCATAAGAACGAGAGAATTAGGAACTTTGTAGGTAATTGGAAATATGGAATTTAATTATGTAAGTTATGGAGATTGTCATAAGGGATAAAGAGAAAACTTAAATGGTCGAACAATAAGTTGAATGTGAAATGAATTGAAGAATATGTATGTGGAAAAAAAAGAAAATTATATCCTTGCATAAAAATGTTCTTGGAATGTAAATCATAACTAAGATGTAATCATGGAAATGATGTGTTGTGGGCTTTGCCAATCCTTGAGTCCCTTTTCTTGTGGTTGGGTCATTGCTAGCATTCATTCATTGGGGAAAGTGTGGCATCGACATGTATATGGTGTTGTCATGTGTCTATGTGATTCGATGACTTATGTAAGTGTCTATGTGCATTATGCAGTTTCTCCTTACTTGGAGCCCTTGTGGCGTTTGTGTAGTGAGCAATGTAAGTCAAAAAAAAAAATTATCCTAGTATTTTTACTATTGTTTTTATGTGTGTAAAATGTGGGCATTACAATGGCTGATTAGCAACCAACATTGCAAGGAATTTCCCTAGCCTCATGCATGTAGGAGATCAGAAGACATGTGGTAGTATTTCAAATTAATTGGAACAAACAAAAGTTCAAACCCCAACTCCATTTTTCATCAATTTTGATATAAAGGTGTATGATAATAACATATTCCTTTGAATGCGAACCTATAAATTAATCATATGATCCCGTGTAGTAATCTCAATGTATATTAATCATTCCCGGAGATGTTAGGAATATTGCAAACAACCATTAAGATGTGCATTTTTTGAGAGACAAAAGTCAACGACACGAGAGAACCGATTTCTACTATGCATTGATTAAATATCTCTAAAACTTGTAATTCGAGGACATAGTGTGTGAAGAACTACATGATTGAGTCATGTTCAATGTACTGTACCGAACTAAGAATAGACATTCCAAGCTCTAATAAGACTATGATGTTGTTGATGAACATGAGATCGAACTCCCTCAGGAGCATCCATGTTTCACTGCATGACTATACTGAGATCACCTCTACATCTACAATCTTTAAAAATGAGAGCACATCTGGTCACCATGATTCAAAAAAAATCAGATGACGTCCTCTCCATAGGAAGCTAAAAGAACATGTCATGACTCAACAAGATGGTGAATCAGAAGAAGAAGAATATGGTTGATGGTTGATGGTTGATCCACGTAGGTATTCAGTTTGGTAACCAACCTCCTAGAAACCATCCAACTACATACTTGACACTTGTATTTATACTATTATTACATTTATAATACATTCAAATATTTTTACATTCTTCTCTTTTCTATCAGCAACAAGGGCAGTGGTTTGGTTGAAGCTCAATTCATACATCATATAGAGAGTGGCCAAAACTTTAAGATGCCACAAACAACACATAGTTCTTCACCTAGAATGTGATATATATACAAATGCAACTAGGTGTTTTAATTTCATCACTTGATAATGTATGAAATGTATTGGTATGATTTTTATACTTTTATTAGATGGTATCTATCATGGAAATCCTATCTATTAAATATATTCTAGTGTGATTTAGATATTTGAAGGTGTTTCTCCTATATTTTAAATATTCTATAAGGTGAATTAGGAGAGTTTTGGGTGCTTTTGGAATGGAATTTTCTTGTAGTTATCTTGAATTTCGTTATGAATACATGAGTGTATTTCACATGTTTGTATAGGTGTTTCTATGTATAGTCTCATATTTAGGTTTACCCATCATGAAATTACAAATTAATAAAATATATCAAATTGAAAAATTGATCATTGACTGGTTAGGGAAGAAACCACTATTTTCTAACCAAACAGTAAGGGGTTTTGGTCCATGTTTTGTACACATGTATATCCATGGAGTGAAGATCTAGAATAATCTCATCCTAATATTTGGAGATGATATAATTTTTTGGGCTACTAAAATAAATACTATGAGTGATTAAGTGGTTTGATTGATCAATATATTTCATAAAATAGAATTAATGATGGGGAATTTATCTTAGAATGTACGTGCAAGTCATTATTTTGGTAATAAGTGAATATTAACTACAAATATTATTTTTTCACTTGATAATGTACATATTGGATTAATTCCTAAGTCGTTAATTTTACATACATTATAAGTTCACACATCTATTTCTAGCCACGTTGCATGAATTTCTCTCCTTAATTACATTTCTCACTTGTTCATTAATATTTGACCTCAATGTATCGTGCATATAAGTTTCTAGAGGCTCACTCATTTCATTTATGGGAATATGAAATAGAGACCAAACCATAAAACATTTTAATTTGAAAGTGGTGGTTTCATGCACATCCACCCAATGTTCAATATATAAATTTTATATCACTTTATGGGTCGGTAATTCATCACGAGTCAGACTTAAAGAAAAGCACCACCCATAAACCCCTATATATGCATTTTCAATGCACTCATTTGCTTACCTAGAACTTTCAAGAGAATTAAAAGGAAATATAATTCCAAAAGTACTCCAAGATCTCCAAAATCACACTAAAGAAACAACACACATAAGGAGTATCCCATACACAGTTTTGAAGCACACTCATGTGGGGTTTCGATTCACAGTGCCTAAACTAGAGAGCATGTGATCCAAGTCAAGAAAATAACTCCAAGAAATTTCCTACATATTTAAGTGATCAAATTTCCATCCATATAGATATCACATATTAGGTAGAGAACTGTCGACACTAAAATTTTCCTCAGTAATTTCTATTTCATTAATGTATGTATTAGGAATAGGATGTTGTTAAGTATAATTAGTAGTAGCGTCCGATAGAAGATAACGGCGCTGCCAGTACGACGCCGCTAATAATGTATAGTACGGTAATAGTCAAAAGTACAATATGAATGTTGTGGTAAAAATTAAATATTTGTCGTAAGTGGTCCGGTAATGTTAAAATGTCAAAGTTTGGGTAAGTAGAGAAGTAGGGTCTACATGATTAGGAATTAGAAATATTATATTGGTAATAAGGACAATGAGTGAGGTCATAAATATTTTGTGTATTTTATTTGTAAAAAGTCTAAAAATGTGGAACCCATGTGAAATGATAAGGTTTATCTTATCTTAAAAGATAAGCTTACATGTATAGATAAGAGTTAAGGTATGGAATATGATTCGTCAGAGTGGATTTCTTATCCTATCTTAGAGATAAGATGGATAAGCTTGGAAGTTCTATAAATAAAGAGGCCACCCCCCTCATTTAGCATAGAAGGAAGTAGTGAGAAATATTGTATGAAGTGTGTAAAGGAAGCCATCAGTTTAAAGGTTTGTTGAAGAAGCCATTAAGAGGTGTAATTGTAAAGTTTCTCCCATAGTATTGGTGGAAGGCAAGTGAAGTCAATAACACTTGAAGTACCTCATGGGTGAGATTGTAAAAATTTCATGTTAATATTATAATTTACTTTGATATTTCAGATTTATCATCATTCCTTCTTATCATAGTTGATGGTATTCTTGTGTTATGTTTGTTGTTGTGTTTCCAGATTACATCCACCAAACTAAAGGCTGTGCATTAGTAAATAATCATAGCACGAGGAATTCCCGGTGAAGAATTATCATAGTGCCGGATTGGTGATGACAGAACCAAATGTTAATGTAGGCACTATATCGATTTCACTTTATCCCACCTAATAAAATTTATATAGGATCACATATACATGGATATGGTTCAAAGTTATTTTATGTCTTACACAAGGTTTCAAAGATGAGTGAAATCTAGGGTTTGACATCAAAGAATATTTAAAATATTTTGATAGGTACACATAGTTATATATCGAAACATCTCATTGTTTAGAGCTAATTAACATGTACATGCCAGCCTCATTTGGATTTAAGGAATTTCATCCAGGGTAGAGATGTCATTGATTAACCTAGGTCTTGTACCACATTTCAAGAAATTTACTTATTTGGTCAGATTAGCACCAAACTTGGATGACAAGTATTATCAGGCAGGTTTTGAGAGCATCAAATAATTGAGTAATTATAAGTTACTCATCATTTAGGAAGTTTTACAATTACAAAGGTTTCATTCCCCCTTTGCAGGGTTGTTTCTATAAAAGTTATATAGGATAGATCCCTATGGAAATAAAGTACATTTATTACGGGCAAAGCCCTTATTTGAGTCTAAACGTCGGATTAGCATGGGATTAGATAGTGCATTTATCCTCGACATTTTATAAGGGAAATTTCAAGGTGGAGGATCCAACTAAATAACTACTTAGCAAAGGTGAACACTTACTGATTGGTTTAGCATTCATTAGGTACCAGTTGAGTGAGTTTCAACTGAATTTTCTTGATGCAAAAGTTACTCCTTGTGCATCCCTTGTTAGTTCCTAACCTTTCCTGATGATTTGTGGTTTTTACATGATGCTTCAACAAGAGGAAGAATAGTTCAGTGACTAATGTTAGGGTCAACATTTCATTACTTTTGATGTCCATGGAAAATCTCAAGGATTGTGATTCAATATCCTTGTGCATGACTGTTGAGGAATGAATAGTTTCATGCATTGGTTCATTGTCGCAACATTCTATGAAATAGGCCTATTAATTGTAAGTGGCAAAATATGTTGGTTCCTGATGCAATGTACGCACAAGTGCCAACAATGGTCACCTTTACCTGGAAATGCAGTTGGATGCACTTGCGCCTCCTGTATGCAACTATCTGATAAACATTTTTCCTTTTACAATCAAGAAGGCATTACCATATTTTACTTGTAGTCGGATGACTTCTGGCAACATGATTTTCTATTAAATTTAACATCCCTACTTCAGATGGCAATGACGTTCAACATTTTTCACCCTAGATAGCATTCTATGTAATGGTCTTCAGGTGAGTTGTCAACGAGTTTTTGTGACCTTCGAAATTCTCTTGTATGAGTGTGCAAATTTAACTTATAGTAATATGGTATTCTTCAGTTTGAAGAGCTACACTATGTGCTAGAGTAAGGCATGGTGGACATTGTCATCCTTGTGTAGGCACAATCTGAGATCCTTATGATAGCTTAATTTGATAAGGATGTAGTTGGTTACGTGAGCGGGTTGAGACATCCTTACTTTTATACATGAGTTACACGGTGTAGTGTAAGCTGGATTCTATGAAATCTTTAGAACATTGAAGTGCTTTTTATTGAGTTACAATATATGAATGCTAGAAATACAGTAGATTACATGCATGCTCTTTGTATATTGGGTTCGTTGATTTACTAGAGGGGAAGTCATCCCTCTCCACCCCCGGTGTTCATGTATTCTTGAAATTGTTTTTCCTTCTGCATATCATTTCATCATGACATTCAATCATTCTTGAATAGTGGAGCATAGCTCCACGTACTAAGGTTATTCTCACATTATCTCTAAAACGCAAGGTCTCACATAATCGACATGTTGATCTGTACTTTAGCCAAAACATGGAATGTAGTGAGGTTCATGTTAATTTCTCTATGGATGCATGGATTTCATTTATTTTCACTGGACTTGGACAATCATTTTCAGGGGGCATCCTGACTATAAAATCACATATTATAATGGATCAGTTGGCATTCAAAAGTCGCAAATTTAGCTCGACTCAATAATTAGCATGGAGTTTCATCAAATCTAGTTGAGGGTGAAAAAAGTGTCCCAGACCTGATTACCTATTAATGCATGTAATACAACTAGTATTTTACCTGTAATGATGTCTGCAAAATTACTATGAACATAGAAATGGGTTGACATGAGTGCTTCATATAAAAATAAATTTATCTCTAATTATTTGCCGCATGGAGGCATTCTACAATGACAACTTGGGTGTGGAAAGCTAACACACCATTGCTCGTGATGAAAAAAAATCAAGTTTGTTTTTTACATGGATTGTTATATTTTAAGCATAGTTTATATTGACTAATTTTAGGAAAATCCAAATTAATAGAGCAAATAAATACAAAAGCTTTGTATTGCACAAAAGCATGGGCTAGTTCTATTGATCAAGAGGATCTTTATTGTTAGATGAAGCCATCTATTTATTAGAGTTGCAGTCCACATTTTAAAGTGTTTTGATATGTCAAACACATTCATGAGAAATTGTATTGAGTTTGAAGCTTGACAAGTTGAAGAAGAAATATATGTTATAGGTGCTTGATATGAGTTTGCAATATCATATTTTATTTGTAATTCAGGTTGGATTTTATTCGCCATTAGTGTTTCGATTTTACAATGTGGACGAATTATGTTTTAACAAATTCGGTTTTGGAGCATAGGTTTTTCAGACAGGTTTCTAAATGACAACAAGTTATGGACCCTTCTATATCCGGTCTAGTAGGTTGGCCACAATTTACAGGAATGAATTACACTCGATTATTGGTCGTTAACCAGTGAAGGCACTATTTAGATCCCAGGATGTGTGGGAAATCATAGAACCAATGTGTACATAATACCGACCCGATAATTCAGCAACATATAATGATCACTCTCATAGGTAGTGAAAGACACTTTAGGAAGGGGGATTAAGAAAGAAAGACCACGCCTATTTGCTTATTTTCTTTGATATGTATCAATCCATGCATGAAAGATCCATCTTACCCAGAGTGGCAGCTCAGCCAGTAAAGTCCACAAATTGCATGTGGAAAACTCTCCAATGTTCCATGTATTATTATTAGCGCCTAGAGAAAGTAAACCACTCGCTGTCCCAAGCTAATGAGTTACTTCATAGAGATTTTGATGGCTCTTATGTCAATGAAAGATTCACCATGTCTGTAGATATCATGCTTTACTTTTGTATGATTGGTTTGGTCAATCAAATCAAATCTCATGGTGAAACTATTGAGGACAAAAGGATTATTGAAAAATTTCTTAGAAGTTTTCCTGCAAAATTTGATCCTAACCAATGCGTAGTTGATATTGAAACAAATAAGGATCTATTAGTCATTTTTCAATTGATGAGTATCATATGCATTGCAATGCTAATAAATCATGAACTAGAGGTTGAATAGATCACATGAGTTATGTAAATCAAGATTTTTCATCACATGTATTAGGAAGGTATTCTGGAAGAGGAAGAGGAAATTTCAACCCTAGAGGATTTGAGGAAGAATATATCTAGAGGATGTAACAGATCGGTCCATAAATCTCAAGTGGAATAGGACATAGGCCTCAAGAGCACAATCATTATCATTTTTCATGTTGTAGATTTGATAAATTTTTGCATGTGCAATGTCACTATTGCAAGAGATATGGGCAATATTTTGAATGCAGGAAAAAGCAGTATGATCATATGCTCATCTTAGAATCAAAATCAAGTTAGGATAGCTCTACTTCAATTGCTCCATGTTTACATACACAAATCTTTGCCAAAGAAACACCTTTGAGTGTATTCTATCACAAGTGAGTAGTAGTGATGTACAATGGTATTTAAGATTTTGGTTTTCAGAATCACATGGATTAGGTAACTTAGATTTATTTTCTAATTTGGAAGCATCGAGTCAGTAAAGACAAAAGTTACCACTTAGGAATAATAATAAAAGTGACTGTAAAAGGAAAAGGAAGAATCAAACATTGTAACTTGAAAAGTGGGCCCTAGAATAAATCATTATGTAATTTGGATGAGTCAGTAAAGACAGAAGTTATTATGTTGCATGTTTGAAGCACAATCTTATGAGCCTATTGGTCAATTAGTACAAAAGAGATACATACTTTTACATTGAAGATAATGAATGTGCGATCGTGGATAAAGCTCCAAGTACCCAGGTGATTGTTAAAGTGAAGATGAAAAACAATAGAATGTTTCAACTTTTAAGATTATACTAGACACATCTGGAGGGTTCATACTATATATCAGATTCAGGAGCTAAGGAGATTGAATCAATTTTTCAGTTCAGTTGAAAAAGATGAATCATTGCTATGACATCTCAGGTTTGCTCATGTTAAAATTTGGTGGTTTGAATTTATCACACAGAAAAAATATGGTGAAAGGTTTTCCTTTGGGGATTCAGGAAACCAGATGGAGAGTTGGTGATAAAATTGAAGATTGTATTTTGGGAAGAAATTACAGAGATCCTTCCCAGTTGGTAAAACAAAAACAAAAAGTGCACCACTTGAAATTTTTCATGTCATATTTATGTGTACTGATGTAAACAAATTCTATTGGAGGTTGTTTATATTTTATGACATTCATTGCATGAACCTATACAAGGAAGACATGGAGTGTAATTTTTGAAGATGGACAAATCATATGCTTTTAATATTTTTCAATAATTCAAGGATTTAGTGGAAAAGAAAAGAGGGTACTACATCAAATTTCTAAGGATAGACAGAGAAGGTGACTATGAAAGTTTCCAAATTCATAAGGTTAGACAGAGGAAGTGAGTAATTTCCAATATTTGCATCTATTTTTTTGCATATCATGGTATACAAAAGAAATTTACTACCAAGTATACACCACAACATAATGGTGTGGCAGAGAGGAAAGAATAGAAGTATGATGGAGATGGCGGTAGATTTTTTTATGATGAAAGGAGAAAGCATCTTTCAAATGAGGTATTGGGCAGAAGAAGAGTAGCAACTGGTGTTTACATCATAAATAGGTGTCCAATGAAAAATTGTTCAAAACATGGTTCCTCAATATGCTTGGACTAACAGGAAACACAATGTTTCTTATTTTAGAATCTTTTTTTATGGCATACAAAACATGCTTAGCCTGATGAGGGTAAGGAAGGATTTAGTAACAAATTTGACTAAAACTGTAAATTTTTTGGTTGATTCAGAGATTGTACGTGAACTCATATACTTTACATCAATTACGTAAAATTGTAAAAATCAACCATAGATGTGCTCATGCTTTTTGAAAATGAGGCATGGGATGGAATTATTTACCTCCCAAAAGACTTTATCTTAGAATCAGAGGGGAGTTCCTCATGATGTATACTTATATATGAAATGGCATAAAGCAACAAGGTATTGTATCTTCTTCCAATGTTGAGACATTTATCACAAGTTGTAGAAAAAGCTTGACACCTCCATCTACAAGGAAAAGGTAGATGAGTTGTTCCCATAAATACTAAGCTTGCATGGGACCAAAAGCTTATGATAAAGGGATGTGATCCATAAGACATCCAAAAAAAACCAGAACAAGAACTTTACTAGGCAAAAATAAGAAATCAAGATAGGTTTCAAAGTCAAAAAAGGCTCTGAGGAGAAATTTATAATGTTGATACAACTAAGTTGTTATGAATTTTCAATTGTTTTGAAACTGACAAGGAGGTTATGTAAGATCTGGTATACTTTGAATGAGGCTATACACAACCAAAGTTTCATTCCTATTGCCATGGATGATGAGATAGAACCACCAGAGAATGTCTCTTCCCACATTTGTGACTTTTGGGGATCTTTAGAAGGGAAAGGAAATGATAGGAGTGAAGTGGGTCTACAAGACCCAATATACTGCTTGATGGTGCTCAGTAATTGATCTCGCATAAATCAATGTTCCTTAAAGTTATTCAATTTTTGGGATCAAGTCATCTATGGAGTAGATTACAATGAGAAATTTTTTTTACCCCACGTTTGTTTCATGATCAGAGGCTTCCTTGGTCCGATGGACATTCAATTTTAATTAGAGAACAAAAAAAAAAATCTATGTCAACTTCCTATGGGCATAAGGAAAATAATAAGTTGGGTAAAATCAACTATTTTTTCCCATTGGGGTTTTCTGGGATAAGAATTGTTTGTGTCTTTTCTATTTGCTTATTATGGCTTATTGTGTATTTTATATTTACAAATTCATGTCCTTCTACTCCATATGTTTACAATAACTACAATTTTCATTAGTTCTAAGGTTTCACAAAGACAATATTTTACCATTTCAAACAAATAAATGGAGTATAACAATCTCATGATTATATGTATATTTAATGATAGGAAATCTAAGGAGTTCTGAAGATCAACTTTACCCTAGAGTTTCACAATGAGGGCTGACACTCATCTAAAAATTTGCCTTTTGGTTTGGCCTTGGAGTTACACCGGGGAGAACATGGAGGGTTTTTGCTTCCTTTCCTAGACTTATGAAAAAAATTTCATGTAGACAATGTAACATTGGTAGACCATGGACACAGAGACACGCATTTGCCATTTTTGTTGACCGAAACCAACTTATTTATAGTCCTTGAATCCACCTGGATCGAATTTTGGACAACCACATTTAAAACACACCGAAAATTTGCTACGAGATGACATTGGATGTTTTTCAAATTATACATAAAATTGTTGATTGCCCCATATGTTCTTACATCATCCTTCCAAGGGACCATATATTTATGTCATGACAATACATATGGTCATCGAAGTAGGTAAGGAGTATACAAATGTTTTTGGTGTTGTTTTATGAACATTCATAGATATATAAGTGATATTTTTAGGACTTTTAACATTGTGTTTTTATGTCTAAACTTGTAAGGACAATTTTATGATAGAGCATGAAAGCGATAGCCCATGATTTTTATTTCCATATACCCATATATATTTGATTGTTTAATGAATCAAATATTGTTTAGACTGTATTTAAGAGGCAAAAAGTATTCTAGACCCAAGGCACGTGGAAGGTTAACACTTGGTTGGAAACTTGTTAGCAAATTCTGAGGTTTTGAGAATGGATTAATTAGAAGTTGTTCAATTTTGATGCTACAAAAAATTTAAATGATGAGCATGCAAAGTTTGTTTAATAGTCATTGCTAAAGAAGATATTAATTTTGCGTATGTAACCCTATTTGTTAGCAACTCACAAAGTAACAATGTTTTCTATACAATTATCTTATATATTGTTAAAACTAGTACAAATATCTTAAACGCGTATATTTGGAATTCCCCAAGAGATATCAATTTAAAAGTTCTTAAAATTTTAATATATCACATTGATTAATAACTCTATTACATTCTCTGCCTAATTTTCCATTTACATAGCGAAAAATGACATTTAAGTCTAACTTCACCATTGTGTTGGTCTCGAAAAATATTTCCAAAAAACAACAGGCCCTTAACTCTACAATATGGCCAAGATAATACTATTATTTTAGTCAAATTCTTTAAGTAAAAATAAAACAAGTTTTCAGAGTAGCAATTGTAAATGGATCAAATTGTTTGGATCTTGCTACTTATTATCATCCTTGTGATGAGTTTTTCAAATAGAAGACATCAAATTTATGGACTAAAATTACAATGTTCCAATGACTTATGGTTAAAATTCTAATGTGATGGTCAAATGAACATCAAATTCAATGTTGAAAATAAAAGTGAACATATTGACCCCATTACATCACACTCACTCACTGCCATTATAAAATGCCTATTGATATAATTAAGTGCACATACACTACCTATCTTTCAAATTTGTCACTTTCGTGTAGTATGTACAAACATTTCCATCCCATAAAATTATATCCTTAATAAGTAATATAACTGGCAATTACACAGGAGTTACAAATTACGCTAGATAAAATATAATTATTATATATTTATTTTGGTATAGGAGAGAATAATGTTGCCAGAAAAATAAAAAATTGTCATATTTTGACACTTTCCAGCAAAAACAACTTCAAAGGTGGACACCTACCGGTGAATTAAAACTTAAGTAAAAATGTATTCATACTTCCTCCCTCACTCCTAAAATTTTGTCTCAGCTCTCAATGTTGACTCTCGCACATTTTAAAGTTGTTTTTAGCTTGCAATACCATCTGACTACATTTTAAAGTTGTTTTTAGCATTTGGGGTATATATCTATCATTGCTCGTAGTTATCCTCTTATTCTAAGTTGTTAGAGCCTTTCTTTTCCATCAGGGCCACTGCATCCTCCGCCGATGACCTTTTTCAAACAACAGTTAGTCAAGTGTTTATGTTATCTATAGTTTTGTTATAAATAATATGCATATCATGTGACGCATTACGCAGTTTATATTTTTCTCTTTGGCTTCCTCGGAAATGAAATTGATTTGTTTTTGTCCATGAGGTTTTAGATTCATTTGATATGTGTTGGGTTTTTGGTAGTGATTTTTCTGGGATTCTTTAATTTGGTTATGAGTCGATATGGGTTTGTGGGTCTGAGTTCAACTTGATTTATGGGTTGTGTTTTCCAAGATTGTAAATTTTGCATGTGTTGGTGCTCAAATTAGTCTCACCCAGATTTGTCATTGAAATTCCTCAGTCTGTGGCCTTTGTCATGTTTTCTATCTCCCCGTATTGGTACTTGAAGACTCTATCCTCCATTTAGTTGTCATGACCAGTCCCTTCCTTGGTCGAGGATCACTTAAAGGTCCAGAATTTTTTTTCGTTCCTCTGTCCATTTGAAAGATCTCTATAACTTGGGCATAAAACTTGTGTTTTTCCTTTCCTTTATCATTTTCCACAGTCACGTTTTGTTGTCCATATCATTTTTGTCCCAAATACCTGTGGAAACGTGATTAGATGTAGCTTGGAGGATCATATTTGAGCCCTCTAATCATTTCCAAATTCTCTGTCCTTGAAGAAAGATTCATTTCCAGGCTCAAATGGTGATTTTCCTACATTTTACGAGTTTGACGGGTGTATTTTTCCTGGTTCAAAATTTACATCTTAGCATCAGTGGAAATGATGGCCCTTTTTGGTTGGATGCGGCTCGGCGGGGGACTTTAAAAACTCTAAGGCTTACTTCAACTCAAAACTTTTCCACGTGGAGGGCCAACGCTCATCTGAAAATTCACCTTTTGGTTTGGTCTTGGGGTTGCACCGAGGGGACATGTGGAGGTTTTTGCTGCCTTAGCCCAAACTTAGACAACTTTTTTCATGTAGTCGTGTGCATAGTTTTGGTAGGACCATGGACACGTGGAGGGCCCAGCGCTCATTTGAGGATCTCTCTCAGGGTCCCACATTAACAATTGTGATAAGGAGACATGTGGAGGCCTCTGAAGGCTCTGCTTTATACTTAAAATTTTCAAAAGTGATTTTCTAAGGCCTGGACATGTCGTGAGCCTACGCTTGTTCAGGGTCTTCGCTCTTGGGCTACCATCTCGAAGTTGCGCCATGAAGACACGTGGACTTCTGTCAGGTCTTCCCATACTTCGACTTTTCAAGCAACTATTCTAAAGGCCTGAGACATTGGAGGGACCGCGCCTAGGGGAGGCCCCTAAGTTTTATTTTGAAGAAGTACCAGGAGGAAACTTGGAGGCTTCTGCTCACTCTTTCCTTTTCTTGGACTTTACAAAGGCCGAAGGAAAACTATCTCAGACCCTAGACACATGACACCTTCCACTGATCCTTCAATTTTTTAACAGAGTCTGTCTAGACTGAGACACGTGTTAAGCCATGCTTGTTCAAGGTCTTTACTTTTGAGGACCATACCAAAATGTGCCAAGGGTGACACATGGAGGATTCCACTAGCTCCTTTTTTACTAAGACTTTTTCAAAGGCCAAAAGGCATTTTTCTTGGGCCCAGGGCACGTGGAAGGTCCATGGTTGTTTGGGAAACTTTCACCTGTGCTTATCCTTTGTAGTTGCTCCAATAAAACACATGGACAACTATAATATAAAGTAGAGAAGGGTAAGAATCAATGGTTGTTATGCATTTCACCTATTTTTCTGCCATTTTTGCTCCAAGACTCCTGGAGATGCGAATACACACTATTTTTCATCATTTTTGATGAAATTCCTTGTCGTTTTTGTCTAAAGTGTCATTGAATGGATTTAAAATTTAATTTGTGAGTCCAAGGATTGTTAAGGTGGATATTTTGAAGTTAGAATTACTCAGGCACTTGCAAAAATGGGAATTACCAGAGAAGTTGGATGCGAGACAGAAATTGCAGAGGAAAGAGAGGGAAAAGGATGAAATGATGAATGTGCAGGCAAAAAGATGAAAAATGTGTTGCCTCGAGAGCGAAAAAGGATTACCTGTCATATCCAGCTGTGCAAATCCTCTGGAAAATGATTAAAACAGGGGATTTCTCGCATGAAAGAATCAGAATGATTAGAAGGACTTGACAAAAAGTTGTGGCATGGCATCCTAGTCATTAGTCGAGGGTTTAAGAAACGTGATTAGTTCACAATTGGTCCACCTGGAAGATTTCGGATGTGAATTTGTTAAACGTTTCTTTCTGAGGAAAATTGGTAACAAGAAAAGGTCCCTCGAATATTCTTCTCTTTTGGGGGTAAAATTGAGTGAGCAAAATGTATAAAAGCAATGAGAATACTCTTGCAAATTGTCGGGGGTGAATTCTTAAGAGAAAATTTGAGAAATCTCGTCTTCCTGAGAGACCAATCCGAGATAACCTGTTAATTTCTTTTGTGTTAGATTTTCTATCATGTCAAGTTGGTTGCAGATGTATAGCCATTGACGAGCACTAAGATTTCTCTGGAAGCTTTCCCCTATTGATGAATCTAAGCAATTTTGAAATTAATTTGTGTCAATCTCTAGCAATTTGTGTTTGCTTTGTTTTAAAATGTCTACAAATGGTTTCTTTTGTTCCTATTGCAATATTACATTGAAATCTTTGTGAAATCACACAGGATCTCATCCTTGTGACAGTTTAGTGGCATTTGCAATTTCATTTCAAGAAGAGCCTTCATCCTGTGATGAGATAAACAAATTTAAAATCAATTCACTATCATTTGATGATAAAGATTGTCTGTAAGTCTTCGTTGTACCTTAGGCAAATTGATCAGATATTTTGGTTTTTAATTGAGTCTTTTAACTCAAGCCTTTGTTTAGATTCTCAAATATTGTGTGAAAACATGCTGATCTGGGCCTCCATTGAAGCACACCTTCTGGTTGAAGGAACGTCTTAACTATTTTGAAGCTTTTTGTTGTTGAGTTGTCCATTGTTGTGAAGTTTCTCAAAGATCTGGTATAATCAACTTTATCCTGCTTAATCTCCCACCAAAATCATTCAAAAACCATGAATCCATCCTGAACTACCCTGTTTTCCCTGTGTATCAACAAAGGAACAAAATCTATTTACTAAAATATGCAGAACAATCAGGATCCCAATAATGTCTTCAGTAACCTTAGCCTTGTTTTGAAAGTATCTCCATCTTTTAGAAGTGACAACTCTTAAGAGTTAAATTATGGAGTATTGACCATATTTTCCCAAGGTTTTCTTCATAAAATTTGTGAAAAAGAAGGATATCTCCATCTCCTTCATCAAATAGAGATTACACTATGGGTCCTCTCACTCCGGTCGAAAGACATGGCCTAAACAAATGAGGATAGGTCAAATCCTCTTGAAGGTGATATCCATCTCTCCATAAATATGAGTGACAAAGGGCAAGTTAGATCTCATACTTGGATAATAAATGACATACATCATGATCTATTTATCTCTAAGCTCTCATGTCAAATATGTGATTATGCTCAGCTTGAAAGCGAGAACAAATTTGGATACCAACACTGAGTGGCGTTGCTTCTAGGGACATGAAATTGTTTGTAAAGTTTGAACACCATCAACAACACCAAGCAATGCATTTCCAGACCCTTGAAGTAATGCTTCTTGCAAATTTTATAGTGCAAATACATTGCTGAAACATCATTATCTATTCATATCTATAAGAATTGTTCAAAGTTGTAAGTTCTGAGTGTAATATTCCTAACTTATATAATTATTGCACTAAATTTTGTATCATCATTGATAAATTTGGGTAGAAGAAGAGTATATCTTATAAGATTTTCATGAATCTAGTATTGACACAAAAATTGATAGGTCTTTCATAGTGAATTTATACAAACTAAGGTGAAAATTCTTAGTGGTGATTCTGTGTTGTTTAAATTCTTAATAAATACCAGTGTCTTAACATTTGTCAAGTAATATTTTTCATTAATATCTATGAAAATTGAAGGAAGAAGATCTATCTTTGCCAGAGACTCTAGTAGAAGGTTGTTTCAAGAGTTGGGTAAAGTCTAATTCACAAGGAAGAACAATTTGGAAGGTTGTTGAAGATCAAGCATCAACAAAAGAGATCTCCATTGGTGAAACTAATCATCATGTGATTGAAGATTTCAATACTTCCTCAAGTGTTTCTGAATCAGGTAGTCTCTTTGTTGAATTGAATTATCCATCGGGAGAGGGTCCTTTTGTATTTGAAATATTTGTTTCTCAAAATCCTCCGTATTTTCCAAATCAGTAGATTTTCCAAATCCTTTAGAGTGCAGATTTTAAAAATTGTATCCATATAGCACACAAACTTCTCACTCCTCATTAATTTTCATCTCCTCCAAGGTCACCTCCTAAAAATAATATGGCTCAGCCTCCACCCAGACCTCCATTTATTGTTAATACTTTTGGTCCCATCAATTTTAGAAGTATGGCTGACTATCCAAATGTTGTGCCATAAGATGTAAGAAATAGATTGCCTAAGTTTTAGGGAAATAATGCAATCACTGGTGATTAACACTTGAAGCTCTTTGTGAATATGATGGAGGAATTTGAAATAGAATTTGAGGATGTATACATTAAATTTTTTATCCATTCTCTAGAAGAAGATGCAAGGGACTGGTATAAATCTTTGCCAGATAATTCCATTGATTCTTGGACAAAGATGAATAATTCTTTTAGAATGTAGTATGGCGATAAAACAGACCCTAGGTTTCTTTTATTAGAATTTGAAAATATAAAAAAGAATCCTAATAAATCATTGCATGATTTCAATACAAGATTTAACAAAACATTGAGAAAATTTCATGTTATTTTGAGGTCATGTGATGAATCATGTTCTGATAAATGTATTGAGATGCAGTTGATAAGAAATATACTTACTATTTAAGGGATAATAACCCAACAACTTTGAGGTAGACCTTTACCATGGTTCTGCAAATTGAGAACAACATTAAAGAAGTTGGAAAACCTCTTAAGAGGGAGGGTGTTAAACTGATTAACCCAGAGAATCCTCAATTAAGGTTGTGGTCTTGAGGAAGTTGTAACGACTTTGGACGGGGCTATCAAAGAAATATCTTACAGGCTATCCATGGAAAAGAAAGGAATTAGATAAGGTTCTCAAGGTCAACATAGGTAACAAGGACAAGAAAAATTTGCAAATCATCCTAGAAATGATCAGTGATCTGATGATAGAGGTAAAGGACCCATGGGATCTAGACAACCCCAAGCTAGGGAAAATAGAGTAGTTCATGATCCTCTAAATGCTAGAGTTATTGTTATTGAAGAGACAAATAGAATTGATTAGTGTGACAAATGTTTATCACCTCACCCACCATGTGAAGTAGATCAACAAGTTGAAGAAGCTGATGATGATGATAACAATGATGATGTGGCATGCATGGTGGACTGCTCTACAATCTCACAGCAAGGAGCAACTTCAAATAAATTAAAAAGTGTAAGAACTGTTGTAATTTTTTTGGACTGAATTCACCGGGTGCCTCTTCTTCCTCCCTCTCATGCTTTAGAAATAGATATGGTACAATGTTTTGAACTTCCTAATAATGATTTCGAGTACCTAAGAGCTCTAATGATTTAGAACTATAATGGATGAATCCCATCAAAAGAGGATAGATAGTTGTTAATGAATGTTGTTATTACCCAAGAAAAAGAGCATAACAGAAGAAGTAAATATGTCAAATGGGAAAATCCTGAAGCCAAATCAAAACCCCAGTTCTTATCAATGTCCCAAAAGAAACTCCAAAGAAAGATGTGTTTGGAAAAGGCCTTATTGTCTTAAGTAGAACTGGTGTTTCCACCCATGCCCAAAATGTGAAAAATAAATACTTTAGGATCATTTTTGGGTTTTAAATAAGGGAAACTCCACATTAAACAAGAAGGAATTGTTAGTGTGAAATCACAACACCCCCAAATGAATTCTAAAGATTTGTTTTTCTAATCTAGAATCATTTGGTGTGATTGCATAACATTGAACTTTTCTTAAGGTGTGGGACCTTTCAAAAATGGAAAAAGCTCTCCAGGATTAAAGGTTGGTTCCTTATTCCTCTATGTTTAGGTGCATACGCAAGGATTTGTAGAGGATCTATTTCTTACCTAATCTAAAATTTGCCAAGGATATAGGGATAAAATAGTACCAGAAATAAGAAATAACTAAAATACCAAGTGATGCACCAAAGGAATGATGAACACTTATTTTTCCTTTGACACAAACCAATAAAATTCATACAATAAACAAGCATAGATAGCCAGATCTGTAATGAGAGACCAAATAGAAGAAAAAGAAACAAGAAGGATCTAAGATTGATCACAAATGTATTTTATTTCTCTATATATTGATACAGTTCATTACAAAATAACCAAAAGTTAGAAATGTATTACAATTTTAATAGAAGGCCTAAACCCCACATATCCTTTTGCTAGAAGGAGAAGGGAGCCTGCAAAACTAAGAATATCCAACCCTTTACAATGAATCCTGCCCCCATATTTATAGATTTGATCGGAGAGAAAAGAGAGAGAGAGAGAAGCAGGAAAACACAGGTCGAAGCTCAACCACCACTATTAATGCTTCTGCTAAATTTTCCCCCAAATCCATCTTGTCTGCATCGATCCTTGGTTTGGTGTCTTGAAGGAAGAGGAAATGGTGGAAATAGATCAAATCCGATCTGGTTGTTGAGACTAGATGATCCTGCATTGAAGGCTCAAAGATGTTTCATCATTTTCCTCTCATCTAACCTACTCAAAAATAAATTTTTAGACTCCCATGGCGTAGACGACATCGAGATCTTTCCAATGGTTTTAGATTTGTAATATTTTGAGCCTTGGGTCAAAAGATATGCCCCTTTGAAGTTTGTATCAATTTCGTACAAATGAGAGGGAAAACAATTTGAAAAATGGGTCCCCCTTTTTGTTTGGGACACGTGGCAGCTAGATTGGAATAAAAATTGGGTCCATGGGCCCATGCGATTTACCTTTTGTCTTTTGCGCAAAAAATGAAAAACTTATAAAAATCCCACGCAGCCCTGAAGCTCTGCATGGACACGTGGCTCCTTTTGGTTGGTTGGGAAATGTGCTTCCATTTTACTTTGTGCCTTTTTGGTCGAAAGGCAAAATTTCACCTTTTTCCCCAACACCCCACCTTGGATTTGACTTGGGTCTAAATGATGACTTATTCCTTGGTTCGAGTTGCGGTCCATTTTGTAACTTTTACTCCCTTTTGAGGTAATAAGGGGAAAAATCAACTTTTTCCCCGATTATCTTCTTTCCCCTATGACACATGTCACTCTGGTGTTCACTTGGGAACCTTTCTCCATTTTACCCTTGAAATAATGCCCTTAAGACACTTGGTAACCTCTTCCTGGCCTGGCTTATGCATTGAATATTCAAGTAACCTTGCCCCCTTTTGAGAACACGTGGAGGAACCACGCTCATTTGCAAACCTAACTAAAATTTACCTTTAGAGGAGCGTCGAGTTGACACTTGTCGGCTTCCGTTGCTATGTGGAATTTTCAATGGTCCCTCTCATTTCTAGGCTTTGGGCTATGTGGCGAGTTTGTGCTCATTTGGGTCTCCACCCAGGGACCAACTCTTGGAGATCCACCATACTGACACTTGGCACTCTTCTCGCTTACACTTTTATACTTAGCCATTTTTTTAAGCCTTTTTCCTCTCCACCCCTTGACTCTCTTTGACCATTTGCTATGTGGAGGGCTGGTGCAAGTTTGAGCTCCTCCTTTTGGATTCACTTTGGAGAAGCATCGTTAGGACACGTGGTCTCTTCTGCTGCCTCCTCCATACTTAAGTCATTTTTGGGCTTTTATCCTGAACCGTTTCGATCCCGAGGACTTTGAATCTTCGTCATTTCTTCTTCTTCTAGTTTTTGGTTCCTTTGCAGCATCTCCCCTTTTTTCTAACCCTATTATCCCATAGTTGAGCCTTCTTGTAACTTGGAGAATGGATTTAAAGCATAGAAATGGCATGACATAGTCATTTCTTTCTATACATGATCATTTGCTCATTATTCACTTCTGCCACTTCATTGCTTGAATATTTTTGCAACCAATTTGTAGGATTTGAATGAGTTTTATCAGGTTCCTTCTATGTGTGGGTCATGATTTGATCCAATATTTAGCTCAGGGTGAAATATGGATAACAATTTGGTGACTCACATGGGGACATCTGTCCTGCTAGATGAAGAGATCAGTTTCCTTTGTCATATCTATTGGGCATGGAGTCAAGAATAACAATCTGATACTAATTCTACCTCTGAGTTCATGATCCTGGACTGCTTGCACTCTCAAATTTCATAAGAAAATCTCAAAATGAAGATTTCTGAGAGTAGAAAATTGTTTTAGCCCCAGGGCTTCATCTGTTTCTCTGAATGGACTGCACAAGAGAAACAAAACAACACCGTGACTATGTACAAAATTAAAATCATACATGCTCCAAATGGAACATGCAGAGCATGTAAAGAACTTAGGAGAAAAGTAATCTACACTACAACAAGACAATGTGTAGAAGCACTTAGAGGAAAGAGAAACTAAACTAATATGTACAGGGTGAGACTTCCCTTTTAGTAGCAGTGCTTAAGATAGATCCCATTTACTAGAATCTGCAACTCTTCACCTCCAATGTAGGACAATTGGAAAGCATTACTACTTTTTCATCTTTTTATCATATAGGGGCTACTCTAGATGGCATCGAACTTAGAATGTCTCCCTGGTTTTGCTCGATCTGCATCCCATTTCAAAACCAGGTCTCCTTCCTGGAAGGTCCTTGCTTTTTCCTTCTTATCAAAGCATTTCTTGATTGAAGCCTGATTCTTCTCCAATGCTTGGAGAGAATTCTCTCTGGTTTCTTCTAATTCTATCAGCTCTACATACCTGGCCTCCATTGGTCCAAATTCAGACATCTCTAGTTGCTTCACAAGCTCCAATGCTGGTAACTCAAGTGATATAGGCAACACTGCTTCTTTCCCATAGACAAGCTTGAATGGAGAGCTGCCTGTAGATCTCTTGGGCATTATTCTATCAGCCCATAAGGCCATTTTGAGCTTTGTGTGCCAGGTCCTTTGATTCTCATCAAGAGTTCTCCTAATGATCTTCAGCAGGTTTTTGTTTGTGGACTCAGCTTGACCATTACCTTGGGGGTAATAGTTTGATGAAGTACTCAAATAAGTCCCATTTTTAACAACCCATCCTGTGATCTTGGAACCTATAAATGCTAATGCATTGTCTGATATGATGGTGGCTGGTACCCCAAATTTGGTCACTATCCCTTCATAGAAATCCAGGATGTTAGACTCATTTGCTTCTTTGAGTGCCACTGTCTCAGTCCACTTGGTGAAGTAATCAGTTGTCGTCAAAATCCATTTGTGGCCCTGGCTTGAATTTGGATTGATGACTCCAATGAAGTCCAATCCCCATTGCATGAAAGGTTGGTCTACTGAGATTGGGTGCAATGGAAGTGCTGCTAGCCTCTCTTTTCCTTTGAAGAATGCACAATTCTTGCACCTTTTGATCCATGTGTAATAGTCACTAAACACTCTGGGCCAGTAATAACCTACTTTCATGATTTTGAGTGTAGTCACTCTTGGGGAAAAATGACCTCTAGCTGCTTCAATATGGAATTCTTGTAGAACCTTTTCCACCCGGTCTATCCCAATGCATCTCAGTAGAATGCCATTGATGTCTCTTTTGAACAAGACACCATCAATAAGAACATATGGGATGGCCTGTAGCCTGAAATGCCTTCTTTTTTCTTTTCTCATCCCATGAGGACACATACCTATTTGAAGGAAGTGCACCATGTCTTGGGTCCAACAAGGAGTAGGTACATCATCTCTCCCTTCTTCTTGATCATCTTGTAAGATAAGAACAACCTCCTTCTCACTTTTTGTTTCATCTTGTAGAGCAGAGGCTAGTTTCTCACACAAGCCCCTCCCATGGACCAGCTTGGTGACCTTGATCTCAATGTCATATTCCATGACATGAGTGATCCATCCTGCACATTTCTCATTCAGGTCCTTGCTGAGAAGGAATTCTTTGACTCCTGCATGGGAGACCAATAGTTGGATTTTGTTGTTTGAAACCAAATGCTTAAACTTCTTCAGTCCCCTGATCACTGCCAGGACTTGCTTCTCAATGAAGGAGTACCTCACCTCATAGTCTTCTAGACTCTTGACTGAAGAAAGTAATTGGTTGTTCTGAACTTTCTTTGTTCTGTTGAACTAAGATTGTAGAGATAGTGTCACTGCCACCAAAGGCATACAATATGAAGTCCTTGGAGAAATCTAGATTTACAAGAGTTGGGGCTTGTGATATAGCTTCTTTGATAGCTTCAAAGCTTTCCTTTCCTTCAACTGTCCATCTGAATGCTAAGCTCTTCTTCAACATCAGTGTTATTGGCTTAACCAGAGTAGTAAATTTTGGGACAAACCTTCGAACAAAGTTGATCTTCCCCAAGAAGCTTTGAAGATCCTTCTTGTGGCTTGGCACTAGCAGTGCCTTTATTGCTTCAACTCTCTCTAGGTCAATTACCAGACCCTCTTTAGACACAATATGGCCTAAAATCCTTCCCTCATGGGCCAAGAATATGCATTTTTTAGGGTTCAAAGATACCCCAAATCTCCTGCATCTTTGAAACACTTACCTCAGGTGAAAAAGGTGGTCTGCTGCATTTTTAGAGAACACAGTGATGTCATCCAGATAGATCAACACTATTTTGTTGATTAGCCCTTTGAATGCCATATCCATGGCTCTTTGGAAAGTAGCACCAACATTAGACAGTCCAAATGGAATTTTTTTGTATGCATAGGTGCCCCATTTGGTGGTGAAGGTAGTTTTGAACTGATCATCTTCTTTCACCATGATCTGATTGTATCCTGAGTAGCCATCTAAGAGAGAGAATCTCTCTGACCCAGACACCACTTGCAAGATCTGCTCCATTGAAGGGAGTGGGTAGTGATCCTTAAGAGAGGCTCTGTTCAAATCTATGAAGTCAACACACAACCTGATTTCTCCATTTTTCTTTCTGACTGGGACCAGATTTGCAACCCAACTTGAGTGTTTGATTGGAAATATGATGCTTTCCTCTATTAGCTTGTTCAGATCCCTTTTCATTAGAGGCTCAATATGTGGGTTGACTGGTCTCTGCTTCTACCTGATAGGCTGAGCAGCTGGATCCAATTCAATTATGTGTTGTGCTAGTTTTGGATTGAACCCCCTTAGGTCCTCATAACTCCAAGAAAACACATCAAGAAATTCTTGGCAAAGTTGTATGAATTCATACCTTTCTTGTTGGTGGCCACCTTGCCAATTTGAAGTGTTTTGTCTTCTCCAACTGGGATTCACTATGAATCTTCTCCTTTGATCTGTATGTTGGCTTTCTTCTTTCTAAATTGATCATTAGGATTGAAAATATATTCTAGTGTCACTAAGCCTTTAGGAAGCTTGTTTGTATGTAGTTGTACTAACTGATTCCCATATTGTTGTCCTAATCTGCTTTGATTATTAGCTGAGAATTCAGCTTCTTCTTGCAAAAATTTAATGATCTACTGATCATTCTCAAACCTTGCCAACATGTATTATTATCTAGCACTGTTGGTCTCACAACCACATGGATATGTGGTTGTTCTTTGTCTCTTTTGATGTTGTCCACCACATCAAAGGCTGCTCCAACTTCTACAAGTCTATCAGTAGCTTCATTTTCTTTTCTGGGTATGGACACAATGTTGAAGGCTTCGAAATCCTCCATGAGGTCCCATACTCTATTCTTATAGTTCTTGAGCAGGTTATTCTTGACAACATTAAGTCCTCTGACTTGATTGGCAACCAATTCACTATCACCAAACACTTGCAAATTCTTGATTCCTAGCTTCCTTGCCCAATGAAGACCTTGGACTAAAGCCTCATATTCAGCAGTGTTATTTGAGCAAGAAAACTGGAATCTAAAGGCTGAATAATACTTCATACCTTTGGGAGACACAATCATAGCTCCTCCTCCAGCTCCTTGTCTACTCCTTGAACCATCAAAGAATAATTGCCATACCTCATTGTCATCTTTATGTTTTGGCTTAACTAGGGTAGGGAGAGGGTGATTCTCTTCATGTAGAAGGTAGAAACCTAGCTCAGAATTTTCCATCTCCTTATAGGGGTTAAAATCATGTCTTTTGTTGGCCCACTCATCTAGAGTCAAGTCTAGGATACATTCCAACTTGGTATTTGCTTCATTAGTGCTTAGGAGGTCTTCTTGATCAAAAGCTGAGCAGTTGGCATTAATTGGGCTAGGCACATAAGATTCAATATGATAGCATTCAATGGGTTCAGATCTGATTGTGGCCTTTTCCCCATACCTTGTCCTAAAGAGCATATGTGACCAATCAGCAGACAGGTAGCCTCCAATTTTGGCAGTGAAGTCCCTAGACAGACACAAAGAAAAATGTGGTGGAAAATCTATGATGGACATGTTTTGCAAGACAGTCACATTGGGGCAGGCATGTAGAGTGAGGCTCAGATCTTTGATGATTCCCACAGTGGTCACTGTTGTCCCATCTAATTGGACTACTCCTCTAGAGATGACCTCATATTGGAGACCCAACTGATCAGCTATTTGTTTGGGCATCACAAAACTACTAGCCCTAGAATCAATCATAAAATTGTGCACTAATTTGTCTCCAATGATTAATGAGACATAGAATGGAGGGGGTCTCAGGTTCTTACCCTTTTGTTCTCCTTGGTTCTTCTCAGGTTGAACTGCATTGGCAAGCACTCTCTCTTGCTGATTAGGGGGTTGATTTGAACTTGACCAATTCTGCATGGTAGTCTGTAACAGATCCCTCTACCCTGGAATGGCCAATGACTCCCATAGTGAAATGTTCACACTTGTCTTTCTTCATTTTCTCAATAATATTGAATGAGCTATATTTTTTGCTGCCCTTCCCAGACACATTTCTTTCTTACACATGGGTTGTTACAACTGGTGCCTGACTAGATTTGGAAGGTGGCTTGGATTGGTTCTGCATGTTGGGAGTTGCACTTGGAACACCAAGACCTTGTGGAGTGATGGAAGGTTGAGGGTCACCTGAGTTTAGTGGTTGGCCTTCTCCAATACTTCTCTTTTTGGACCATGTATTGGTAGCCACACTTTGAGAAGGGAACTGATTCATCCCACAAAAATATTCAGCCTTCCAATTGACAAGCATGGTCTCTCCTAGAGGTTCACCTTATTGAGCTCCTTGCTGTTGATCTCGTTCCTAAGTAGGCTCTTGTGACACATACTGATTTGCACCATTAGAGCTTGATTCGGAGCACCATTAAAACACATTCATTGGTTATGTGGCTGACTGCATGGAAAACACCAATCATATTCCTGTGCCATATTGTTCTATGCAGGAACCAATGCTTTTGATGTTGAGGTTGTATTTGGATCATAAGACCTAAAAGGTCTAGCAGCTTGAGGTTGTCCTTGGTTTTGGATCTGATTCATATTTTGAGATGGTGGTCTATTTTGCTGATATTGAGGTCTAGCCTGGTACTGAGTCTGAGGTTGATATGGCCTAGAGCTCTGTGCTTGCTATCTTTTGATGGTCACTAGCTCATTTCCCAGGTTTTACAGTTGCTTCATCACTTCTTGAAGCTCTTTAGAGGTGTTAGATGATGAAGTGGAAGCTTCAGCTGAGCTTTGACTCCTGGGGGTGGGTATAGGAGCTAATGTAGGTGCTTGGTTAGTATCTGGGCTTCCTAACTCAGGGTATAGAGGCATGGATGGCCTAGGAGCTATTTTTCTGGCCTGAATCAAATGGTTCTCAGCCCCTATGGAAAGGCTATAGGCTGTTGGAAGTGTAGTGCCTCCCATTGACTGAATCATCAGAGAAATATCAGAATTTAAAGCCCTAAGAAAGTATAGGAAGGCACCTTCATTTGTGGGATTTACTGCTATTGGAATTTTATCCCAGGTTTGCTAGAATCTAAGGTTGAAGTCACTCAGTTGTTCATTTGGGGCTCTTTTGATAGTTGTTAGTTGCTCCAACAAAGACAAATTTTCACCTTTCTCTCCAAACTTGGTTATGAAGAGCTGTGCATAGCTGATTCCAATTTTGAATAGAGCCTACCTCAAGACTCCTAAACCATTGTGAAGCCTTCCCTTTAAGTGAAGAGGCGAGCAACTTGAATGCAATGTCCATTTCATGAATCTCATGAATTGTGCAGACATTTGCAATATCTTGGACATGATCACCTGGAGAAGTTTGATTCTCCCCAGTGAAATATGGGATACTCTTTAATGCTGCAATAGGAACTGGATTTTGTGCATTCAAGGCAAGTGGACTGTTACCAGTGAAGTTAACATAAGGATTTGGCTAAGCCATTCTGATCGGTTTGAGCACTCTTCTTGATTGAATGAATGGTCTTCTGGGAGGAGGTGTTGATAAAGCTCTGCTTGGTGGGGATAGAGACCTCTGGAATCTTCTCCTTCTTCTCCCTCTATCTAGGGATAAGTCTAAATAGACAAATAGTCCCTCTTCTCTGGTTCTTGACCGTGTTTGTATTCTTCTCATGAACTTACTTGGACTGTTGAAACTAGTAGATTTGTTTCTTTTGGAGTCACCAGATGTACAATTTTAAAGCTTCTTAAAATCTAGAATCACAGCAAGTGTACATCAATTCCTACTGTAATAAGATGGAGACTTCTTTGTCCCACCGGGCATGCCAAAACTATTAGTGCAAAATCACAACACCCCCAAATGAGTTCTATAGGTCTGATTTTCTAGGGCAGAGTCATTTGGTGTGATTGCATAACATTGAACTTTTCCTAAGGCGTGGGACCCTGTAAAAATGGAAAATCTCTCTAGATTAAAGGTTGGTTCCTTATTCCTCTATTTTAGGTGCATACGTGAGGATTTACAGAGGATCTATTTCTATACCTAATCTAAAACTTGCCAAGGAGACAGGGATAAAAGAATATAGGAAATAAGAAATAACTAAACTACTAGGTGATGCACTAAAGGAATGATGGACACTTAGTTTTCCTTTGACACAAACCAATAAAAATGCATACAATAAACAAGCATAGATAGCCAGATCTATAATGAGAGACCAAATGGAAGAGAAAAACAGAAAGGATCCAAGATCGATCACAGATGTATTTTATTGCTCTATAGATTGATATAGTTCATTACAAACAGCCAAAAGGTAGAAACATATTACAATTTTAATGGAAGGCCTGAACCCCACAAATCCTTTTACTAGAAGGAGAAGGGAGCCTACAAAACAAGGAATATCCAACCCTTTACAATGAATCCTGCCCCCATATTTATAGATTCGATCAAAGATAAGAAAGAGAGAGAGAAGTGGGAAAATGTAGGTTGAAGCTCAACCACCACTGTTAATGCTTCTACTAAAATCTGCCCCCAAATCCATCTTTTTGGCATCAATCCTTGGTTCGGAGCCTTGAAGGAAGAGGAAACGATAGAAATAGATCGAATCCGATCTAGTTGTTGAGACTGATGATCCTATATTGAGGGCCCAAAGATGTTTCACCATTTTCCTCCCACCTAACCTCCTCAAAATTAAAGTTTTAGACTCCCATGGCGTAGATGACATCGAGATCTTTCCAATGGTGTTAGATTTGCAATATTTTGAGCCTTGGGTCGAAAGATATGCCCCTTTGAAGTTTGCATCGATTCTGTACAAATGGGTAGGAAAAAAATTTGAAAAATGGGTCCCCCTTTTGGTTTGGGACATGTGGCAGCCAGATTGGAATAAAAATCAGGTTCGCGGGTCCATAATTTATCTTTTCCCCTTTTTGCGAAAAAGAATGCAAAGCTTAAAAAACTCCCACAGCCCCGAAGCTCTGCATGGACACGTGGCTCCTTTTGGTTGGCTGGGAAATGTGCTTCCATTTTTACCTTTGTGCCTTTTTTTTCAAAAGGTAAATTTTTACCTTTTTCCCTGACGCCCCAACTTGGCTTTGTCTTTGGTCTAAATGCTGACTTTTTCCTTGGTCAGAGTTGCAGGCCATTTTACAACTTTTACTCACTTTTGAGGTAACAAGGGTCAAAATAAACTTTTTCCTCGATTGCCCACTTTCCCCTGGGGCACGTGTCACTATGGCGCTCGCTCGGGAACCTTTTCTCCATTTTACCCTAAAAACAATGCCCTTAAGACACTTGGTAGCCTCTGTCATCCTGCTTGTATTGACTATTCAACTAACCCTACCCCCTTTTGAGAACATGTGGAGGCACCGCGCTTGTTTGTAAACCTAACCCAAATTTACCTTTGGAGGAGCATCAAGTTGACACTTGTCAGCTTCCACTGCTCTGTGGAATTTTCAATGGTCCCTCTTACATTTTTAGGCTTTGGGCTACGTGGCGAGCTCACGCTAGTTTGGGTCTCCACTCGGTGACCAACTCTTGGAGATGCACTATACTAACACTTGGCATTCTCCGCTTACACTTTTATACTTAGCCAAATTTAAAGCCTTTTATGTCCACCCCTTGACTCTCTTTGACCATTTTCTACGTGAAGTGCTGGCACAAGTTTGAGCTCCCCCTTTTGGATTCACTTTGGGAGAAGCGTCGTTAGGACACGTGGTATCTTCTGCTGCCTCCTCCATACTTAGTCATTTTTGGGTTTTATCCTGAATTGTTTTGAGCCCGAGGACTTCAAATCTTCATCATTTCTTTTTCTTTTAGTTTTTGGTTCCTCTGTAGCATCTCTCCTTTTGTCTGACCCTGTTATCCCATAGTTGAGCCTTCCTGTAACTTGGAGAATGAATTTAAAGTGTAGAAATGGCCCGATAGAGTCGTTTCTTTCTATACATGATCCTTTGCTCTTTCTTTACTTCTGCCACTTCATTACTGAATCCTTTTGCAACCAACTTATAGGGTTTGAATGAGTTCTCTCTAGTTCCTTCTATGCAGGGTTGTGATTTGATCTAATATTTATCCCAGGGAGAAATATGGATAATGGCTACTTTTCCCAAATACATTCCATATGACATTGCCCAAGTTTTGAGTCAGATCAAGATTTCTGTCCTAATTAATGAACTACTTAGGATTCCTGAACACAAGAAGAGGGATTTTGAGTATTTGGAATTAGAGGAAGATAGGAGTGCGCAAGGAAGAAATATAAATAATGTAACACTCCTCCTTCAACCATTACAGACCTAGAAAAACCACCAACATTGGAGGAGATAGGTGAACCACCTGAAGTTTACTTGGGAACATCTTTGGTTGAGTCTAAATTAAATGTTGATCCATTTCTTACAACACTGATTATTAAGGACAGACTGCTGCACAATTATATGTTTGATTCTGGAGCATCATGTAATGTTATGCCTCTAGAGGTCATGAATGAATTGAACATTAAAGTGATAGTAGCTTATGGAAAGTGTACTGCAATGGATTATAGAGAGGTGCCTATTGTAGGATGTGTAAAAGGTTTGGTGGTACAACTTACAACTTATCCGGGTAAGAAATTGAAACTTGATGTTGTTATTGTTGATTGCCCTACCAAATGGGGCATGCTGTTATCAAGGAAGTGGGCTGTAAGTGTTGGTGGAAGTGTTCATATGGATATGTCTTTTTCCACCATTCCAATTGAAGGTAGCCTTGTAAAGCTTCATGGAGAGAAGAAAATGTTGCACCTCATTAAAGATCCCAATAATGCTTCCTATGAAGTGTTGTATGCTGATAACTCTATTGGGTTTGCTCATGGAAAAGAGCATAAGATTGATCAATGTAAATTTCTTGAACAAGTAGGTTTACCTTGGACCTTGTTATTCGATGGAGCTTGTTCCAAGTTTGGAAATGGTGTTGGCATTGTTCTGATTTCTCCAGGCCAGGAAGAGTTTGTTTTTTCTTTCAATTTGAACTTTGAATGTACTAACAACATTTCTAAATATGAAGCATTATTATTAGGTTTCATAATTACATGGAAATAAGCTATAAAGGATATCATTGTCAAATGAGATTCAGAACTGATTGTCAAGAAAATTAGAAAACTGTATGCTACTAAAAATCAGAGAATGAAAAAATACAAGCATGAAATCAAGGATTTGATTGAAATGTTTGACTCATTTAATATTGTGCACCATGAAAGAAAGTTTAATGTTGTTACAGACAAGTTAGAAGTGCTAAGATCTAGATTTGGAATTTGTACAATATCTTCATTTTATGAGTATGATGTTGAAATACTAACAAGGCCATCTGTCCCTAACAACTTTAAAAATTGGAAATTTTTTGATGATGATTCCTAGGTGAAATGGTTTCTACAGAACCAAGGTGAGTTTGCTGACAAACAATAGATTGGGAACCAATGGTGTGTATTCCTGAAGGAAAGGAAACTTTATTTGGAAAAGACATCATCTAGCTAAAGACAAACATGATTCCCAGAGGTTGGGTGGCACTTGAATCAAACTTTGATAATGTCGATTGCATTATTAAAATAATTATGTTAGTTTGAAGAGATGTGGAAGAGAACGACCTAGGAACAACGGAAAAACCACGAAAAATCTGGTTAGGAAGCAATCTAAGAAAGGAAGAGAATCATTCCTATGTTCAATTGTTGAAAAAATATCAAGACTGCCTAGCTTGGTCTTACTCTAAGTTGAATGCATGCAGGGAAGATTTGTTCTAACATGAAATTCCTATTGAATCTAATTCCAAGCCTTTCAAGAAAAAACATAGGCCTATCAATCTGCTCCTTTCTTTGAAGATGCAAGAAGAATTGAAGAAGTTGAGGGATGGAGGGATCATTCATCCCACAAGGCACTCTTCTTGGGTTATAAATTTAGTACCTATTAGAAAAAAGAATGGTGATATAAGGTTGTGCGTAGATTTTAGGAACTTTAATAAAGCATCATTGAAAGATAATTACCATCTGCCAAACATGGAGAATATGCTACAATCGGTAATTGGTTCTGAATTATTGTCCACTTTGGATGGTTTCTCTAGCTATAATCAAGTTGTTGTGAAGGAGTCAGAAAGAATCAAGACTGCCTTTACCACTCCTTGGGGAACTTATGTCTATGTCAAGATGCCTTTTGGCTTAATGAATGCTGGAGCAACTTTCCAAAGAGCAATGGATGTATCGTTTACAGGTTATATTAATGATTTCATTTTTGTTTATCATAATGATGTAAATGTGTTTTCTAAAAAAAGAAGTGATCACTTGCAACACTTGGAGAGAATGTTGTTAAGGTGTAGAGAGTATGGCATATCATTGAAATTCAAGAAGTGCCACTTTGGAGTGCAAAAGGTAAAGCTGCTTGGTCACATTGTATCAAAGAAAGGGGTCATGATTGATCCTGAGAGAGTGGAACCCATCAGGAAGGTTCCAATTCCAAAAACTAAGAAGGGAGTTCAATCCTTCTTTGGAAAAATAAACTTTATCAGAAGATTTGTGTCTAAATTTACTAAGCTGAGCGTCCCCATTACTAGCATGCTGAAAAAGGACCAAGTTATCAAATGGGAAGAATCTTCCATTCTAGCTTTCAATGGGATCAAGGAAGCACTAAAGCATGCCCCTGTTTTGGCAGCTCTAAATTACTAGAATCCTTTTCAAGTGTTTTCTTTTTCTTCAGAAAACACCATTACATCTGTTTTATTATAGAAGGATGATGAAGGGGATGAGAGACCAATTTTTGTTTTCAGTAAGGCATTGTAAGGAGTTGAGTTAAAGTACACCATCATGGAAAAGAAAACATTTACCTTGGTGAAAGAAACAAAGGTTTTCAGAACTTACATCTTGAGCTCTAAAGTTGTTGCTTATGTTCCCCACACCATGTTGAAAAATATCTTATTAGAGATGGAGGTCTCAAGAAAAAGATGCAGATGGGTAAACAAGTTACAAGAATTTGACATAAATATCCAAACCACGAAATTGATAAGAGGTTTGGGCCTAGCTAGGCTTATGGATGAGAGCAACTTGCAAACTATTGACGTGAATGAAGTAGAAGGAGAAAGGGTGGATTTCCTTGAAAAGTTGGTAAGCTCTAAATGGTACATAGATATACTCTTTTATCTCAGACATCTATGTTGCCTTGAACATTTGAGTAAAAATCAGGGATAATTTTAGTTGTGAATATTTGTAATATGGCGAATATTCCATTTTTGAAAAATTTGAAAAGGATAATGTTTTGACGTGGGTCAGTGACCTGTTCACCTAAAAATTACAATTTAATTTTTTAGGGGTCAGATTTTCTTACCCTTGAAACTATCCCCTATATAATCCTAGATTATTTGTAAGGTAGAACACTACTAGCTCACTCATACCACCTGGGGGATATGTATTATCAAGTACAGTAAACGCATGACAGGAGGGCGGAGGCTGTAGATGTGCGATAGAGTGTTTGTTGATGCGCGACAGGGAGAGTTTGTTGATGCGTGATAAGGAGATTTTTTTGACCCGTAACAGAAGTGTAGAGGGAGTAAACGAGTGAAAAATTTTTTTTGATGTGTGACACAGAGATTTTTTTGTTGGAAAACACCCTCGCTGATGCATGTCAAGAAGTTTGTTGACGTGCGTCATCGACCCTTAGTGACATGTGTCAAGAAGGTTGTTGACGCATGTCAGTGAGGTTTGTTGACACGCATCAACCACCTTCTTGATACGTGACAACATATCTTCTGTCGTGCATGTGCAGCCTTCTGTCACACCACTTAAAAATCAGGCAAAAATTTTACTGTCTGACCCTCAAAAAATTCTCCTTCCTACAAAATTGGTTATGAGGATATTCGCCAGGTATTTTCCACCTTCAATTTCTAAGAGGTCTCCTAAAATGAACCCTGGTAAAAATCAGAAAATATCTCTTAAGTTATCCTCTCAAAAATATGTCATTATTGAGTTTGGGTTAGCTTGGAAGTACCCAGAGGGAGTGATCTTAAGATGCATTACTGAGGATGAAGCCCCAAAGGTAATATTTGATCTCCATGGAGGAGTTTGTGGGGGAAATTTTGTTGGAAGAGTTATAACACATAGAATCTTGAGGACTGGTTACTGGTGGCCAAATCTCTTCAAAGATATAACTCTATTGGTTAGGAAATGTGAAAGTTGCTAGTATTTTTCTGGAAGAGTGAAAGCTTCAGGCTCCCTTCCTTTGCATCCTGTGTTCTAATTGAAGCCCCATTTAAGTAATGGGGAATGGATTTCATTGTTGAAATATATGATCCTTCCAGTGCTAGTCACAAATGGATTCTTGTAGCCACTGATTATTTCACTACGTAGGTGGAAGCAATCCCGACCAAGAAAGCAACACACCAAGCTATCATGGACTTCATGTTGAATCAAATCATATGCAGATTTGGAGTGCCAATGAAAATTGTTGCTGATAATGCCATGAGTTTTAAAGCCAAAATTTTGGTGGTAATGTGCAAAGAGTATGGAATCAATTTGACATATGCTTCTAACTACAATCACCAAGGAAATGGAGAAGCTGAGTCCAGCAATAAAAACTTGTTGAAGATCATTAGAAGAACCTTAGAGCTGAACAAAAAGAAGTGGGGTGAGCAACTAAAGTTTGTTGTTTGGGTTAATAGAATTGTTGGTACCCAAATTAATTCTCCCTCAATGTATGAGCAGCCTCACAAGTATTGACAGGAAACTTAGAGACAGATAGATCATAATGAGTTGTTTTGCAGTTGGGGATGGGATCTAACTTGCCTTTTTTCACTCAAAATGTGTAGAAATGGGTAACACCCTCAAGAGGATTTTATCTATCCTCACTATTTTAGGTTGTGCCTTTTAACCAAGGTAAGAGAACCTTTTTGTAGCCTATTGTTTACGGAGGATATGGAGATGTCCTTCCCTATGAAGTTGTTAAATAGACCTTGAAGAAAATATGATCAATGCAACAAAATCTAACTCTCACGAGTTGTCACTCTAGATAGTGGAGTTATTCTCTAAGCAAGGTTAAGGCCATTAAAGACATTTGGAATCCTGATTGTTTCTGCATTTCTTGGTAGTAAAAATTATGCATTTATATGGGTATACATGAAAAATAGGGGTAGTATGGGTAGGATTGGTTATTTTAAATGAATTTTTGCAGGGAGGTGAGGCAGAATGAACTTGTTTTTCTAGATTTTTGAATTTTATTACAAAATGGAAAGCTTAAACAACAAAATGCTTCAAATAGCTAAAATGCTCCTTTAACCAGAATATGTGCTTAAATGGAGGCCCAAATTAGCACTTTTCACACAATATATGAGATTATAACACAAAGGCTAAAGTTTGAAGACACAATAAAGCATCAAGATTTAAGGCCAATCATGCTTGAGGTACACCCAGAGGCTTATAGACAATCTCTATCAACAAGATGAAAGAAAAGTGATTTTAAATCGTTTATTTCACTCCCAGATGAAAGATCTTATGAGAACTGAAATTGCAGATACCACTAAATTGTCACAAGGATTGAGACCTATATGATTAAGCCAGATTTCGATACAAGATTGCAACAAGAACAAGAAAAACTATTTGTAGACATTCAGAAATGAAACAAACACATTTTTCTCAAGATTAACCCAGAATAACTCGAGTTTGATTAAATTTATCAGCAGGGGAAAGTTTCTAGAACAATCTCAAAGCTTGTTAATGGTTGTACACTCTCAACCACCTTGACACGATCAGATTTTTAAAAAAAGAGATATACAGGCTTCTCAGACGGCTTCTCAAAAGACAGGATTTGTCAAATTTTCCTCTTAGGAGTTTTCTTTGGTCTCTCACCCTCCAACTTCCAACCATTTGCATGATAAATTTGTTCCATTTATAACCTTTACAATAAAGCCCTTTTTGTCCCAAAACTATCTAGACATTTAGTGCCACCAGTGCCTTGCCATGATTCTATCGTGATTCCTAGAATCAGATCTACAAAAAGTCTCCAGGTGCTTAGGGGGTAGATCTCTTTGAATATCTCCCGCATTCAAATCCTTCCTCTAGTAATTCACTCTTCCATTCTACTCGCCAACCAAATTCCACCCCTATCTATCAAATTTGGCTCTTTCATGCACGGGAGAATAAAAATGGAAAATCACATTGAGCCCAATAGTCTAGACCATTTTAATGGAGAAAGACATCTCCATATCTTCTCCACCAAACTTAGATATCAAAATTAACTCTCCTCTCTATTTGGTGTGTAGGAAATACCAAGAAATCATGAAGACTCACACTTCCAGACCTTAGCGTTTTAGTAAAATGGGGGGAAAATCAAATTCAGACTCATAGATGTCATTGATCTTTACTTTGAATTTGGGTCGTCCACATGGAAGATTCAATTTTAAAACAGGCCCAGGGCTTCCCTTTGACTTTGTACAACTTTTGAAAAAATGTAATTTTTTCACATTTTGCTCCAGGCCTCTGACCTTGAGAAATGAGCCTGACACGTGTCCTAAGGTGGGTCCCAAAGAAACTACAGCCAAATTATGCCATTTCACCTTTTTTTTTGGAAAAGAGAAAACTTTTAAATTTTTTCCCGCAGCTCCGCCCTTTAAAAATGGGCCTGACACGTGTACCAATGTGGGTCCCCTTGGAACCATGCTTCCCTTTTTACTTTTAACTTTTTTTTTCCAGAAGGAAACTTTTCCAAGTTTCCCCCCGAGAGTCTGCACCTCCACCATTAACTGGAGAAAGCTTTGACCCTTCCTTTATCGGGATTGTGGTCCATTTTTGGTATTTCAACCCTTCTGAGAATAAGAGGCAAAAATTCCAAGTTGCCTCTAATGGTCCACTTCCCCGCCCCTTTTAACTTTTCAAACTGCCACGCGTCACAATAGCACACCTTGAGATGGTCTCTAAAATTTGAGACCCTAAAAGAGCGTGGGCTCGCCAAATGTCCTGGCCCAAAAAAAATTGTTTGAAGGCTTAAAGCTTAGCGGAAGGCACCATGTGTCAGAGTCCAAGGTAATCTCTTTTGGCCACTTGAAAATTCCAAGAAAAATGAAAAGTGAGCGGAGGCCTCTAAGTGTCCTCTTAGTGCTTTTTAAAAATGAAACTCAAGGGCTAGTCTCCAAACATGCGCGGTTCCTCCACATGTCCCAGACCTCCCAAAACCATTTCAAAAAATACTAAGCATGCGAAGACCCAGCCAAAGCCTCCACGTGTCTCTATGGCACAATTTCAAAATGATTCCCAAGTTTGAGACCCTGAATGAGTGCAGGCTCCCCACGTGTCCTTGTCCCACCAAACTTTATTAGCTACATAAAAATTTGTTTAAGTCAAAGCAAAGTAGTGGAGACCTCCACGTGTCCTCCTAGCACTACTTCAAGGCCAAATCAAAAAGTAAATCTTCAAATGAGTGCCACTCCTCCACGTGGATGAATCTCTAAGTGGAGGAAATTCATAACATTTCTGAAGTACCCTACTAAGCCGTGTCCAACCAAAAGAGGCCACTTTCCCTGATGATGTAAAGATACAAATTTGACTAGAAGAAATGCCCGTCAAATCGTAAAATGTAGAAAAATGACCATTTGAGTGTGGAGATGAAATTTTTTCGAAGGACAAAGGATTTAGAAATGTTACAAGGCTAAAATACACTCTTTAGAGCTACATCGATTCATTTTTTATCAAGTATTTGGGGAAAAAATGACAAAGGCAAAAAATCCCGACTGTGGAAAATGGAAAGAATGGGAAAGCCTGAGTTTTCGAATGAACAGAGAATGGGAGACCCAAATTACAGACCTTTTCAGAGGGACAGAGAAACAAGGAAACATGGTATATGGACCCATATGTGATCTTCAACCCAGGAACAAATTAATTATGGAAACAAAATAAAGCATAGACTTCTCAGGCATAACACAGGGGGGAGAAAATATAGCATAGGCCGTAAATTGATACATTTAAAATAAAAATGGGGCGAGACTATTTTGAGCACCAACAAGAATCACTATCAAAAGAGCTACTAGTCTCCCCTATGCGATGTTGATTTTTATGACATATTGGTAAATATAACTCATGGCTCAGGTCTGCGGAAGACTAAATTTGATGTAATTGTCCACATTTTTAGTTTGTTCAACAAATTGAAGACTAAAAAAGTTAGTCCATATGATGCTTGAATCAATTAGATTATTGAGTTAGATGAAGAAAAAGGGCATCCCATCAGCGGCATGTGAAGTTCAGATAAAATTTGAATAATTTATTTGACAAAAATGGTGACTCTAAGAGCTTTTAGCATGTGGGAGATCTTGTCCTATTATATGGATAACAGGCATGAGGATAAGGGCAAGCATGGAAAGTTTGATGCATTGTGGATGGGCCCTTATTCAATTGACATTTGAATTGGTTAATGTATATTTTCTTCTTAAAGACTTAGATGGGGAACTGATTGAATTGCCTGTTAATGGAAGGAATTTGAAAAATTTCCTTGATTGATTTCTCAGAATCAAGGTATACTCCATTTGTACAGTGTATAGTCTTTTGGTTTCTTCCTGCTTTCATGTTTTTCTATTTTTATTTGTCCTGGTTCTTGGTGGTCATTTTGTTGGTTTCTCAGTTCATCCTTGAGGAGAGTTGGTTCTTATTGTTCTACTCTATAAGATCATTATTTAACTCCATTTCCCAATGGTTTGTTTTTGGCACTTGGTTTGTTATTTGTTCTTGTGGCACTCACAGGGAGTGACCATCCCTGAGTCGGAGCCGATGTTGATGCTCAATTTAGTCTTGCCCTATTTTTCTTTGCAATTCTTCATTTTGTGGACTCTGTCGTCTTTTCTATTTCCCCATATTGATGCATGAAAACTTTTTCCTCCATTTGGTTTCCATGATCAGTCCATTCCTTTGGTTGAGGATCACTTTAAATTCAGAATTTTTTTTTGTTCCTTTGTCCATGTGAAAATAATGTGTAACTTGGGCATAAAATTGGGTTTTTTCCCTTCCTATCCACTTTTCCATAGTCATGTTTTGTTTCCTGCTAGTCAATTTTTGTCCCAATATATATGAAAACGTGATTGGATGTGGCTCAGAAGATCATATTTGGGCCTTATATCATTTCCAAATTTTATGTCTTGAAAGAAGGATTCATTTCTGGGCTCAAATGGTGATTTTCCTTGCATTTTAAGGTTTAACGGATGTGTTTTCCCCATCAAATTTACATCTCATCAATATGTGGAAACGTGGCCCTTTATAGGTTGGATGCTTGGCTTGCAATTCATGGTGCACTTTAAAATGAGCTTTAAGGATTCACTTCAACTCAAAACTTGTCCACGTGGAGGTGCTCAATGATCATCTGAAAATTCACCTTTTGGTTTGACCTTGGAGGCTTGCACCGAGGATTGGTTTTCGCTATTCCCTAGACTTAGAAATTTTTCATGTGGCTGGTACAACTTTCATGATAGGACCATGGACACATAGAGGCTCACTGGCACTCATTTGAGGATCTAAAAATTAGGGTCCCACCTTAACAGGATTGTGACAGGGAGACATGTGGAGGCTTTTACCGGGCTCCTTTTGCTCTATACTTAAACTTTTCAAAGCAATTTTTCCAAGCATATGGACACGTGGAGGGACCAAGGATTTTGGGGACCATACCCCATAAATTTTATTTTGAAGAAGAATGCCAAGAGGTGACACTTGGAGGCTTCAACTGGGGACTCTACCCTTGCTTGGACTTTTCAACAGCCAAGGAAAACTATCTAATTGAACCCTAGAAACATGGACCTTTTTGGAGAATGATCCTTCAACTTTTTTACTCAACTCTTCAACGAACTGAGACACGTGGTGATCCCAGCACTTGTTTGGGGTCTTCACCTTTTGGTTGGACCATACTCAAAGGTGCGCCAAGGCAACACGTGGAGGCTTCCGCTACCTTGCTCCTTTTTTACTGATCGATACTTTTCAAAGGCCAAAAGGTGTTTTTCTTGGCCCATGAGGCTACATGGAAAGGCTTCCGCTTGTTTGGAAAATTTCCCCTATACTTCTCCTTTGTAGTTGTTCCAAGGAAACACGTGGATGACTATAGAATAAAGTAGAGAAGGGGCAGAATCAACGGTTCCTATGCATTTCACCTTTTTTCCACCATTTTTTCTCTAAGACTCCTGGAGATGGAATATGCACTGTTTTGCATCATTTTTTGATGAAATTCCTTGTCATTTTTGTCTATAAAGTGTCCATTGAATGGATTCAGAACTTAATTTGTGAGTCCAAGGATTGTTAAGGTTGATATTTTGAAGTTAGAATTTCTTGGGAACTTGCAAAAATGGAAATTACCAGAGAAGATGGATGTGGGGCAGAGTTGCAAAGGAAAGAGAGGGAAAAGGATGAAATGATGAAGGTTGCAAGCATAAAGGATGAAGAATGTGTTGGCTCGAGGGAAAAAAGGATTACATGTTAGATCCAGTTGTGCAGAGCCTCCGGAGAATGATTAAAATGGGTATTTCTCACATGACAGAATCAAAATGATTAAAAGGAGTGCCAAAAAATTGGGGCATGACATCCTAGTCAATTAGTCGAGGGCCCAAGAAATGTGATCAATTCACAATTGGTCCACCTAGCAGCTTTCAGATGTGAATTTGTTAAACGTCACTTTTTGAGGCAAATTGGTAACAAGAAAAGGTCCCTCGAATATTCTTCTTTTTTGGGGGAAAATTTGGGATGAGTGAGTGAGTGAAATGTATAAATGTAATGAGAATACTCTTGCAAAGGGTCAGGGGTTGAATTATTAAGAGAAAATTTGAGAAAAGTCATCTTCCTGAGAGACCAATCCAAGATAACCTGTTAATTTCTTCTGTGTTAGATTTTCTATCATGTCAAGTTGGTCGCAGATGTATAGCCATTGATGAGAACTGAGATTTCTTTGGAAGCTTTCTCTTACTGATGAATTTAAGCAATTTTGAAATTAATTTGTGTCAATCTTGGAGAAATTAGTGTCTGCTTTGTTTCAAAATGTCTACAAGTAGTTTTTCTTGTTCCTATTGCAATCTTACATTGAAATCTTTGTGAAATCACATAGGATCTCATCCCTATGATAGTTTAGTGGAATTTGCAATTTCATTTCAAGAAGAGCCTTCATCTTGTGATGAGATAAAAAAATTTAAAATTACTTCACTGTCATTTGTTGATAAAGATTGTTTGTAATTCTTTGGGTGTACCTTAGGCATGATTGATCAGAGATTTTGGTGTTTAATTAAGTCTTTTAACTTGAGCCTTCATGTTAGATTCTCAAAGATTGTGTAAAAATGTGCTGATCTGGGCCTCCATTGAAGCACACCTTCTGGTTGAAGGAACATCTTAACTATTCTGAAGCTTTTTGTTGTTGAGTTGTCCATTGTTGTGAAGTTTCTCAAAGATCTGGTATAATCAACTTTATCCTGCTTAATCTCCCACCAAAATCATTCAAAAACCATGAATCCATCCTGAACTACCCATTTTTCCCTGTATATCAATGCAAAGGAAAAAAATCTATTTACTAAAATATGTAGAACAATCAGGATTTCATAATGTCTTCAGTAACCTTAGTCTTGTGCTGAAAGTATCTCCATCTTTTAGAAGTGACAACTCTTGAGAGTTAAATTATGGAATATTGACTATGATTTCCCAAGGTTTTCTTCATAAAATTTTTGCAAAAGAAGGATATCTCCATCTCCTTCATCAAACAAAGGTTACACTATGGGTCATCTCACCCTAGTCGAAAGGCACGATCTAGAGTAGTGAGGATAGGTCAAATCCTCTTGAAGGTGCTATCCATCTCTCCATGAATATGAGTAACAAAGGTCCAGTTAGATCTCATCCCTGGCTACAAAATGACACACATTATGATTTATCTGTCTCTAAACTCCATGTTGAATCTATGATGCTGCTCAGCTTGAAAGGGAGAACAAATTTGGATACGAACCCTTTATAACACATGAAAAAGTTTAATTGAGTTATAAGGACTCTGAGAATGACATTATTCCTAATCTCAAATATTGTTTTACTCTTATATGATTTACTCTTACATCACACTAGGGTCTCATTATTAGCATAGTTTTATAACAAAAGGAGTTACAAAAGTATTTGACTAACATCTTGAAGAAGTATATGATTGGAAGCGCTATAACTGCACATGAACCTCAAGTTAACCTCCCAATCAACTGAGGTTTAGTTTAATTCCAATTTCACCTAAGAATCTATACCTCAACTATAAAAGAGTTTTAAGGTGAGAGGACATATTTATGCTAAACAACATTCATGGAAGACCAAGGTGTTATGTTGTTAGAACCAAGGTAACCCATTTAGTTGAGAGGAACTAAGGAGTTCATTAACAAGATTTTAAGACCTAGAGAAACTTTTTCACGATATCCATTTATGTCCTCTAGAACAAACAAGGATTTTATTCACTGATGAAGTTAATTTCTAGATCTAAATTCATAAGACCTGACAATCCAAAAGGATACTAAGGGAGTAATAGCTCTACTTACTCCACAAATGGTAAGGTTACACTGCATAGTCGTTGCTTCGAACAAGGACTCATACGGTGACTTCCAAGGTGGTCCTCACCATTCAACATAGTGTCAAACCTGAAGAGAAGACATTCTCCTCATGGTTACCAAAACTAGAAGGAAACCACATACTCCGGATAATGTTGGACCATGTCGTTCCTAAAATATGGTTTCACGAAAATGTTGCTAAGTATAATGACTACGATGATAAACCCATGCTAGGGGTTTTATTTACATATAGCTAGGAGGTTCCATCGAGTGCAAAGTTTAAGTTCATTCTACGGTTTTCAATTTCTTCTATGGTAAAAAGGATCACACATGAAGACATGTTATGGACAAAAATCTTATATTAGGGTTGAGTGTTTCGATTGAAACTCTTTATTACATTTACGAGGTAAGAATACAACCTAGTAATTAATTAATCATTTATTGAACACTTTAAAATGCATTACAATATATTAGCTTCAAATTCATAATTCATTTATATATATATATATCAAACCCTTTTATATATCAAACCCTTTTACCATAACTATAAATCAAATTGAACTTGTGATTAATGCACATTTCCTAACATATCCCTAAAAATAACATCTCATACATATTAGCAAATTTTAAATATAAATTTTCTATAATAAAAGACTACATTATACATATATTCATTTTACAATGACCTATATAAATTACAATAAGAAATAATGAATTACACATTGCCTTTTTGCCATCTTTCTTGCATCCTGCAAAACCAGGTGAGCATGAAATCAGCGATAAATCACTGAGCATGGAATCCACCCTAATCTAACATAATTAATGTTTTTCAGTTCCCCATTTACATATAATAATAATTATAATTTACATTCGAAAGAAAAGGTTTAGAAACATGAATTCATTTCACTTCATTTCGTAACCAAGGATAGAGAAAGAGAAAGGAGAGAGAGAAACACCATTTTGTCAAAAGTTATATTTCACACAACAAGTGACACTATGGAGTTTTCAAACAGATATTTACACGTGCCAAAAATTCCCACGGTGGTTTGGCAACCCAACAGGGGTCCTACAACTTCCTTTTTACATTTTCCTGCTAGCTACAAAAATGTTCAAAACAAGCTCAGAGGCTAAGAAACCACTTTCAAACATTGTCTTCTGATGAGAAAACACACCATAGTTAAATTTCTATGTGCCCAATTATATACCAAGAGTTCATAGGAACTGGTAGAATTTAGAATTGGTGAATGCTTTATGATTAGCAGCTAGTTTTTCGGGGCTGTCAATCATAAATGAGCTAGTTATTAATGATCAAAAGTGAGCTCAAGGTGTCATAAAACCACATCCAAAGTTGACGTTCGATGGATGAACGCGCAACGAGGAACTTCCTACAAGTTCCCCTATATAAGGAGAATTCATCAGAGTCGACGAGACTGAGAACTCAGAAAATAGTTTTCAAATGGTGACATGTTTTCTGGAGCGACAAGTCGTAATTAGTTCAGTCTGACCTTGTCAAACTGTGACTGGAGGTCTGCAAAATGCCTTTGCCAAACTAACTTGGAATGTGATTTTTCTGAACAAATTTTTGCATGTAATTTTCTAGTAAAAGTTGTAGAGGATTGCAAAGGCCGATAATAATTTCTCTATTCAGGTTTCAAATGGCGGTTGAAAACGAAAGCCAGCTTTTTTAGATTTAGTAGCTTCCTACTGTTGCAAAACAATGTAACGAGGCTCCTATAGGGGCATCAAAAAGGTCACAAATTTTCATTCAAGGTTGATCCAAAGATTGAAGTGACACCTCACATAACAAGGTACACATAGGAAACTTAACATCTCCTTTCCAGAGTTATGAAGGTTACTTTGCAAGTCTTAGAAAATCACAATTGATCTATTTAAACAAGGGAGTGGTCAATACATTTACAGGGAACTCAACTTCAGTCTGTCAATAGAAAAGGATACTGTATTAATCTATTTTGGTTGTGACATTTTCTATATCATCACGAAGTGAGGGTTCAAGTTTATTGTCTACTAGGAAATATTAGATCCTATAAGTTATGATATATGGTTTTACTATTTTTAAAACAAGTTTATTTTATACAGTATAATATATGAAAATCCTTCGATTTTAAAACTTCATTTCGTTGCAAAAAGGAAAACTAAAGAACATAAATTATGAGAGATGAGGAGAGATGAACCATGCCTGGGAATGATGACCAAAGCGGGTATGAGGGATCTGGGTGGTTTACATTCACGATCCATTGAGACCACCATTATTGTGAAATCATGTCAAATTGTCTCATGAAGACCCAAACTATTCACCATACAACCATGCCTCATTAGAACACCATTTTGTGCTTTTCTAGTAGTCATCTCGATCCATGAAAAAATATTGGTGTGCTAAGCAATATTTCAACCCATTGGTGAGCCATCTGAATGCTTCCTTTTTTCACATACATGTTTATCAGGGAATTCACAACTACAACACCCAATACAAAATTAAAAACTGGATTTCAATTTTTATTTTTTTTCTTTTGTGTAGATCTCTTACCCTGTTTAAAGCTCTCATTTTGCGTACAAGTTGGCTCTGGTGGCTAGGCTTTACACCTGCTCTGAGCATATGATTGGAAGTTTGTATAATCGTTACAACAAAACGAATTTGTGCATAGCCTATATCAAGGCTCCCATTGGCATAGATAGTGAGGAGTGATGACCAAGGTTTTAGAATTTGGTTTAAGCTCTATCAATCACATTCTCTTGAGTAGTTTCACGGCCATTTAAACAAACCCATTTGATCACATCCTGCTATGATTTCCTAGAGGATCTTAGATACACCTCTCATGTTATCTCCTCCACCTACAATATACCAGTGTTTCACCTATTATGACACCAGCGTGTGCAGCCCTAAGAATAAGAAAATCACTTAGTTGTTGTAGGTGTGACCATTCCATAGTCTGTAAAGTAAGGACATGTAAATAATTGAAACATGAAGAATGATAACCACTACCAAAGATCAGAAGATATCGATCAACATGCACAATGGAAAAGTGATCTGACATTGGTGTTGGAGGCATAAGCTTTCATTTTGGAAAGGAAGCTGCTTCAATTGCTAGTTTATGTGAGCACTAGTTTCTCAAAACGTTGTTCTCTAAGAATGTATTATATCTGTCATTGATAACTTCTTCGAATGCAGGACCAGATCTATTGTAAGGATAATCTATTATTACTATCTTGACTTGGATAGATATACAATCAATATCTATCACATAAGAATTATACAGACTTGCATATGTATACCTTATCAAAATGTTTTTCCGGCAAGAAATATAATTGTCGAAGTTAAATCTCAGTTTTTCATAAGCAACAGAAGGAACACCTCGATTCGTGCAGAAAACCTTTTAACCATATAACATAGGCTGGGAGGAAGAGGACAAAGGTTGTGGAGGCTTACTTTACACCTAGAAATAGCATTTGCTTGAAAGTTTCTAAGAATTTCCAACATACCGCTTTCGTGCATATTCTATAGCCATTGTAGTCCCTAAAGCCACGTTCCTTTCAAGAATTTTTGCATACAATTTAACTGATTTACACATGCATCCACATTTCCAGGCATATCTTCCAGGTCACTTACATCTAAGGCATCTGACAAAAGTTCCATCCTCCACCACACTCACAACTGGAGGCCACAAGAAAAAAGTGCTCGTATTAATGCCAAGGATAATGATAGAACTGAATGGCCCCAAGCCCACTCCAATTTTTTCATCTCCATCAACTGCTTCCGTATTTTATTTTAAATCATATCTTTTTGTCAGCCACTACAAAAAGGAAGAAATATATGCACAAAAGTGCTGATCTAAGTTTGCAATAATATGTTTTATTTGCAATTCTTTATTTTATTTCTATTAGTTGTTATTTTATATGCCTAATTTCTATAGAATTTGTGTTGTTGATGATGTGTCTGTAACAATCAATGAGGAAGACATTCGTGGGTAGGAAAAATTGAGGTTTACAATAAAAAAGGAGGTAAACATTTGAACAGTCTGCCTCTTATGGCTGGTTTCCAGAATGCAGATGAATAACCTCTAGATCACATAAACGAAAGGTGGTCATGGTTTGTTGAAAACCGCGAGGGAAGAAGATAAGAATTTTTCAATTATTTGACAGAATAGTAATGAGTTGACTCTCTAGCTCACAATAAAATGGAGTTCACCCTTTATTATCTTGATGTTTGGATTTCAGTTGTTTTTGTTGACGAATCTGCGTTAAGGTTGCACTGTTGGTTCGAATAAATCTTCAATGGGTTTGCAAGTACCTGCTATTTATTTTCTTATGAGTAAACCATTTTAATTTTTTGTTTGTTTTTCACAGAGGGGTAGAGATATTGAGAAAAAATTGGAGTTATGCTTTCTATTTGTAATGTGATTTTAGGAATTTTGTGGATTCGATCTACATCCATGCTTTGTGTGATAAAATAGTGCAATACGGGGACTTGATTTTCCCATTCCTTGCATACCCAAAACATCACTTGCTAGCCCAGTATTGTTGGAAATATGCATGCACCATGCAATACTAATTCCAACCGTAGCTATTTTAGAAGGATTAAAAATAGATTTAATTTTCTTTAGTTTAGGATGAGTCTTGCTTTAGTTAAATTCCTGTTTTTAGGATTAGATTTAATTCAAATAATAAATCTGCTTTATTACACATCATGCAATTATTTTAAAGCAAGAGTTTAATTTTAGAATTCTCTATTTTTAGAGCTGTAGAAGCTTATTTGTTAGCAGCAGTTTGTTATTGTTTTACAAGAAAGTAAGGATGTGCATTGAAAGCACACAACTACACGCACAATTTGATTGTAAAGAGTTGACGATCTGAGTATGATGAAGCTTTTATTAATGGAGATTACGCATAGCAGTGCTGGTTTGAATATTCATGTGTTTATGCAAGTTATTTAATTGTTTTGTTTATTTATTTTATGTTGTTTGTTGTATAAGACTGCAGATTTTCTACAAATTGGTATCAAAGAAGGTTATTCCAACAACTTATTAAATTGGTAGCAAGCTATGGCTTCTACATTCGGTATGCAGATGCCACAATTTAATGGAAAGAATTACAAATATTGGTCATTGACCATGAAGGCGCTATTCAAATCTCAAGACATGTGGGAGATCATTTAAGATGGGTACACAAAGCCCATAAATGCAGTAGTGTATACTGCACTTTCTCAAGAACAAAAAAATACTTTGAAGGAGTTACAAAAGAAGGACGAAAAAGCTCTTTTATATATTCATCAGGCAATGCATGAAAGCATTCTTCCAAGAGTGGTAGCAGCCAGTCAAGTGAATACTACATGGGATACTTTATAAGTTGCATATCAAGGTAAGGAGAAAGTAAAAACCACCAAGCTACAGTTACTTCGTAGATATTTTGAGAATTTAGCAATGAAAGATTCAGATTTTGTAGAATCATTTTTTACTTATGTAGTTGGCTTAGTCAACCAAATCAAATTCTCATGTTGAGACTCTTGAAGATAGAAGGGTTATTGAAAAATTGCTTAGAAGTTTGCCTATGAAATTTGATCCTTTAGTTGTTGTTGTATTGAAGAAACTAAGGATCTGAGTCAGTTTTCTATTGATGAGTTGCATGCATCACTAATCAATCATGAACATACGATGAATAGATCACATGCAAGTATAGATTAGGCTTTTGCATCTCAGACAGCAGGTAGTCATGGCAAAAGAAGAGGAAGTTCAGCCCAAGATGCAAAGGAAGAAGTTCATCTAGAGGACACGACAGTGGGTCATCAAACTCAGGTGGAAGACAAAAAAATCAAGAATAGAGTTATGGTTAGAGACAAGATAAGTCTCATGTTTAGTGCCATTATTGCAAGAAGTATGGGCACTATGCTTATGATTGCAAGAAAAAGCAATATGATCAGGAGAGGCAAAATCAAAATCAGGTTGGAAGTTATATTTCTAAACCTATGTTTATTGCATGCACAAGGATTGTTGAAGCAATACCTTCTTTATCCCCTATTGAATGTAATTTATCAAAAGAGAGTCCATGTGATGTATGGTATTTAGGATTCAGGTTGAAGTAATCACATGACATGTAATCTAGATTTATTTTCTAGTTTTGATGAATCAGTTAAGAGTGATATTACTCTTGGAAATAACAATATTAGTGTATTAAAAATTGAGTGTGAAATTAGCACGTTTAGTATTCTAACTAAACAAGGGGGAGTACACTGTTCGGGAAAATATGCATTAGATGTTTACTATGTTCAAGATGGTTTGAAGCACAATCCTTGTATGATGGAGAATTGGAAAAGTCTATGGTATGTAATAGCTCTCAACATAATAAGACATCTCAAATGATTCCCAAATTGAATAATCGTATTCATGGATAAAGTTTAACAATGTAATTGTTTAGTATTCAAAAGTGAAGTATGAGTAGCAAAAAATTATGTTTCCGTGGATATTAATTCCTGGAAAAACAATTCGGTTAGATCTGTTTTCCTAGCAAAATCAGGAGCTTTGTTTGCATTCTAGCCAAGTCTTGCCGAGTCTACAATCAGCTTTGTACTGAGTCCACCCGTAAAGTAGACATGGCCATAGCCATGAATACCTCATCCATCATCGTCTTGCATGGAGGATTGAAAATCTTGCAGTGACAAGTTGACTATGGCTAAGAAAAATGGAAAAATCATAGATCCTTGGCACTACAACAACGAGGGGATTGAAATTCAATCATTGGGCATTTTTCATTTTGAGCTTGATAAAATAGGTATTTAAAGAGCTCGGCAATGGTAATAATGCATTAATTTTTTATTCCAAAAACTGAAGAATTTTAAATCGAGATAAGCAAATGTGACCTCGCACCCTAAAGCCTTTGAAGATTCCAACATGTTTGGACTTCGATTGTGCATAGTTCAATGCTAGTTTTGGAGAATTGGCAAGGAAAAAATAATCCAAAGGTATTATTTAATTTTAAATTCTATTGATAGTCATTTCTGAAAGGGCATGGTCTATTTTGGATTAATACTATAGAAATTCCATGTCAGCACAAGGATGAATTGTCAGGGGTATTGTTTAAATATTGAGTGTAAATCAGAGCAATATCGGTTGCAAAAATCTAAGATGAAAATTCTTAAGTCAAAATGATGTTTTGCATTTCATGGACATTTCACCATTCGATCAAATGTCATGGATTGAATTTTGGAGTCTAAATCCAATGCAATTGAATTTCAAATCTATGGAGGTTTGCTATTCAGGAGATTTGAGCGTCTTCGCCAAAAAAATAGATGTAAAACTAATAGAGTGGGAAAGCACAATGGGATGATATGGAAATGGTAAATCCAATAGGACTTTTTAGGGTAACACTAAGCTACACTATTTGGATCTGGAAAAATCCTCAAAATTTTTCTGGGAACTCTCGGCAAAACATTTGGCTCATTTGCAGTCATGCTTTATTTTACTAAAACTGCAAGGATTCAAACTCAAGATGAATGAAAATGTATAATGTTCCAAACTTATGAAGTCCTAATCACTCATAATTTGGAAACTTGTCAGAATTAAAAGGAGGTAATCAGAAGATGAAGTGGATGCTAACAGTGTACTGGGTTTGAAAGGTGAAAGGTCTTCCATTAAGTCAATAATGTTAGTGTTCAGGGTTTCAAATGTTTGACAGAATCTCTTGAAGAGGTGATATGACACTTCTAATTGTGAGAGTGAAGATCAAAATGAAAGGTTTGAAAGAAAAGTCTGAATTTGTTTGTTTGGGTTTGGAAATTTTACAAGAATTAACCCCCCAAAAACAAATAAGACCACAATGCTTCTATTGCAAAAAAAAGGACACACATCATATTTCAGAGGTTTCAACTAAAGATCTATCAATGGAAATCTTATCAACAAATGAATTCAAAATGCTTAAAGTCTGTTTCATATTTCAATTGTTGCAATATGAAAGAAGAAGAGTCAACCATAAGAACTTGACTACAATTACTGATGAATATTCTAAATAAATCTTCAAAGGCTGGAGATAAAGGAGGAGGCTGATCAGGGATCTCTTGTTAGTCACCAACAAAGAGACTGCTTCATTGTATTGGTGACCTCTTTTATTTTAGTTGTGTGTCTGTCTGCTTTAAAACTAATAGAAGTGATATTCCTATTCATATTTGTAATAATATTCTTCATGTGAAAAATGATGAGGGCCAATGATAGTCTGCATTTTAAGATGAATGGTTTAGGTAAATATATGTAAAAAAAATACATGGTTTGTGGTCCTTTCATATGTAAAAACCACCATTCTATGGTTGTTGGTTAGATTTAAAACCATCATTCCTAGGTTTGTGATTATCCTTTGAAAATCACCAGTATCATTGAAATTTTTGATTTTCAATTACGGTCTCTAGGTTTTCCCCATATTCAATACTAAGGGGGTGATTGTTAGGAAAAATATATTGTTTTTGTGAACTTAGAAATTAATATTAGTGGGGTGTTAAACCTTCCTCAAACTCTTGTTATTTTCTTCATTTGTCTGTTGAGAGATTTAGGGGATGATGTAAGATGACGTCTATCTCCTTGTATGACAGATAAGGAAAATTCTATATATGTAATAGCTTTTTTCATAATAAGACATCTGTGTTTGATGTTACCAAACTTACCTAATTTTCGTTTGTGGATCTATGTGTAACTGTTCAATATTCATCAGAAATAACAATATTGTATTTGTGAAAGGAAAAGTCACGGTTAGTATTCTAACAAGATAGGGGGAGCAAACAAGTATGCAAGATGTTTACTATGTTACAGGTTTGAAACACAATCTTATGAGTATCAGACAACTGGTACAGAAAGGATACAGAGTCTATATGGAAGACAATGAGTGCGTGATTGTGGAAAAAGCTCCTAGCACACAGTTGATTGCAAAAGTTAAGATGAGCAGCAATAGGATGTTCCCTTTGATATTAAAACCTAGAAAAAAGAAGAAATGAAATCTATTTGGAGAGCAATCTTAGTTTCAGTTCAATGTCCAATCATGTGATAGCTCAAATCAGCTTTCTGTTGAGTCCTATGCTCAAACAGATAGAGTCCCGTGCATTTAGGTGTATGATTCTTGTGCCATGAAAGTAACAGAGTCCTGCACTAATGCAAAAGAGTTTTTTGCTAATACAAGTGAATCCTATGTTAGTTCCTACATAAATATAGTTGAGTCCTGCACTGAAGGAACACAATCAACTTTTCATTCAGTCATGAAAGATGAATCATGGCTTTGGCATCTAAGGTACGAACATTTGAATTTTGGAGGTTTGAATTTATCACATAGAAAGAATATGGTTAAAGGTTTTCCATTGATTCAGAAACCAAAAAGGGTATGTGAAGGTTGTATTTTAGGGAAGCAACACAGAGATTCATTCCCAATTGGCTAAACAACAAGAGCAAGTGTACCACTTGAGATTGTGCACTTAGATTTATGTGGACCTATACAGACAACTTCTATTGGAGGTTGTATTTATTTTATGACATTCATTGATGATTACACAAGGAAGACATGGGTTTATTTTCTGAGAAATAAATCAGATGCCTTTGATACATTTCAATAGTTCAAGGCATTAGTGGAGAAGCAAAGTGGATACTACATCAAAGTTCTCAGAATGGACAGATGAGATGAGAATGTTTCTAATGAGTTTATGAATTTTTGCACATATCATGGTATACACAAGAAATTTACTATCAGGTATACACCATAGTAGAATGGTGTGGTAAAGAGGAAAAATAGAACCATCATGGAGATGGTAAGAACTATGTTGAAGGCAAAACATCTTCCAAATGACTATTGGGCAGAAGTAGTAGCAACTTCTATTTATATTTTAAACAGGTGTCCAACGAAACTTGTTAGGAACATGGTTCCTCAACAAGCATGGACTAACAGGAAACATAGTGTTTCACATTTCAGAGTTTTTGGTTGTGTAGCATATGCACATGTACCTGATGAGCTAAGGAAGAAGTTAGACAAAAAAGGAGAAAAGTGTATTTTTGTTGGGTATTCAGAGAATACAAAAGTGTACAAGTTGTACAATCCAGTCACTGGAAAGGTTGTGATCAGCAGGGATGTACAGTTTATTGAGAATGAAGCATGGGATGGAAGTATAGAGAAAACAGTGAGTATAGCAACATCTATTCCACATGATGATATGACAGATGAAACTTTAGAGTAAAAGGTACTGTATCTACAAATCTTGGACATGCACCACAAGTTGTAGCACAAGCTACACCTCCATCTACAGTTCAGAGGTCACCAAGATTTCAGCCATCTTCAGCCATGCAAGAGACACCACAGGGAACACCAGAAGAACTCCATCACCACAAAGCAATCATCATTCAAAGTAGTCCTGCAGCAGTAGAAAACAAGAATCTAAGTGAGATTTATAATGTTGATACAACTAATTCATTTTCAGTTTTTGCATTATTTTCTCAAGCTACAGATCCAGTATATTATGAAGAGGCTATAAAGAATGAAGTTTGGGAAAAGCCATGGATGATGAGATCGATGCTATAGAGAAGAATCAGACATGGGAGCTGATGGATCTTCCAAAAGGAAAGGACATGATAGGAGTCAAGTGGGTCTACAAGACAAAATACAATGCTGATGGAAAAGTACAGAAGCACAAAGCAAGGCTGGTTGCAAGAGATTTTACGTAGCAATATGGAGTTGACTACAACGAAACATTTGCACCAGTAGCATGTTTGGATACGGTAAGAATGGTTTTAGAAATTGCAGCTCAAAACAAATGGCCTATTTATCAGATGGATGCAAAATCAAGCATTCTTAAATGGATTCCTTGAAGAGGAAGTTTATGTAAATCAGCCAGAAGGTTATGAGATTGAAGGTCATGAAGGAAAAGTATACAGATTGAAGAAAGCACTCTATGGTCTCAAGCAAGCACCTAGAGCTTGGTACAACAAAATAGATTCTTATTTGATTGAGAATGGTTTCAGTAGGAGCAGCAGTGAGCCTACCTTATACACCAAGATAAATGAGTAAGGTAATATTCTAATTATTTTTTATACGTAGATGATTTGATCATTACTGGAAATCTATCTACATAGTCATTCAAATCAGCCATGAAGAAGGAATTTGAGATGATATATCTTGGTTTTATGCATTATTTTTTGGGCATTGAAGTTCAACAATCAGAAGGTGAAGTTTTTATCTCACAAGCAAAGTATGCAAATGATGTTTTGAAAAGGTTTAACATGTTGAATTGTAAGCCAGCACCAACACCAGTTGTAGTAGGTTTGAAGTTGAGCAAAGAGGATGAAGGATCATTTGTGGATCCAACATTGTTTAAAAAGTTGGTTGGAAGTCTTATGTATTTGACATCCACAAATATTGATATTATGTATGGTGTGAGCCTCATATCAAGGTTCATGGAATCTCCAAAAGATTCACATTGGCAAGCTGGAAAAAGAATTTTGAGGTATGTACTATGGAACAATGAATCATGGAATTCTTTATTCAAGTTCAGATGAGTTCAAACTCATTGGTTATATAAATAGTGACAGTGCCGGAAGTATAGATGATCAGAAAAGCACATCCGGCTATACTTTTCACTTTGGAACAGGATGGTTTCATGGGCATCAAAGAAGCAGCCCATTGTCACGTTATCTTTAGCAGAAGCAGAGTATGTAGCAGCAACAGGAGCAATGTGTCAATCTGTCTGGATGAGAAGAGTGTTGACAGATTTACAATAGAAACAAGAGGAAGCTCTACAGATTTTTTGTGACAACAACTCAGCCATAGCGTTGTCCAAAAATCATGTTTTTCATAAGAGGAGCAAGCATATTGATACAAGGTATCATTTCATCAGGGAGCTGGTAAACAAAAAGGAAATTCATCTTGAATTTTGCAGATCCGAAGATCAGTTTGCAGACATTTTTACAAAGGCTTTGGCAAAAGAATTTTTTGAATATTTGAGAGATTGTTTGGGAGTTTGTCATCCCATGCATGGAAAATCTGAAAAAGAAAAGGAAGCTCCAAAAAAGTGAAGGACGCAATTTGAAATTAAGGGGGAGTGTTGGAAATATGCATGCACCATGTATTGCTAATTCCAACCCTAGTTATTTTAGAAAAGATTAAAAATAGATTTAGTTTGCTTTAGTTTGCTTTAGTTAAGCTTTAGCTTTATCCTATTTTTAGGATTAGATTTAATTCAAATAAATCTACTTTAATTCATGCATAGCATGCAACTGTTTTAAAGCATGAGTTTAGATTTAGAATGCTCAGTTGAAGAGCTGTTAGTGGGTGAGTTATTCTATTTAAATAACAGCAATTGTAATTGCTTTGTATGCACACACAAAGGTGTGAAATCTGCACAAGCAAGGAAGGATGTGCATTGAAAGCACACAGCTGCATGCACAACTTGATTGTAAAGAGCTGAAGCTCTGAGTATGATGAAGCTTTTATTAATGGAGATTATGCACAGCAGTGCTGGTTTGAATATTCATCTGTTTATGCAAGTTATTTAAGTATTCTGTTTAATTCTTTGATGTTGTTTGTTGTATAAGACTGCAGATTTTCTACATGTATGCCAACTTGATTTGAGAGAATTTTATTTTGTTTCCATGTGGGGTTGTAGGAGTCTACATTTGTTTCATATGCAAATCACAATTCCCAAGAATAGTCTATAATGTGGATTGCCAGTTTAGTTGTTTCTTTTTTCTAGTCGGTTTAGTATGTTTTTTAGGTTGTGAATATTCTATGGAAAAGATTATATAGTTTCATTTATATATTTATTATTTGGTGTAGTAGATCTTGCATAAGGATATTTTTTATTTTTTATTTTTTCTTCAATTGTTTTTATCAAATACAATTGATAAATTTAAGTTGGCCATTTCTATATTTTTTCTTTCTACAAAGTGGTTGGTCTATCCCACTTTCTTCATGGTTGTTTATAAGAGTAAGAAGATTCCAATTCATTCTGTGATTTTATTTATCTATTATTTTGTTTTGCATGTCTTCTTATATGGCTCTGATTGTCTGAATTAAGAGGAAAATGCATGAATTCATATTGATATAGAGATTAACACATTCGAATACCTTTGATATTTTATCCAGTTACTCTTTCTCTGTACCCACAGTATCCTCTAGGTTCAAACCTTTTTATTTTGAGTATCAATGATTTCCTCTTGATATTGTGGGTTTTCTCCTTCATCTAAATTGAGCATTGTTAGCTCTCTTAGTCATCTCCTTACCTTCCATCTATTTCATTTTTTGTTAATCTTCAAAATCATATCGAAGAACTCCATCATAGTGAATCATTACCATGGTCAACTCATCTTATAGTTGGAAGAAAAGGCCATTCATTGAATACTATTTGTTTGGTGCCATTTGACCTATATCAACTCTAATATGCAGCTTCATGAACTATGTGTTGTATTTTTATACTGTGAACACAATTGTTGCTTCTAATCTGATGTAAGGGATTTAGTCTACAAATTCTTAATAGGCTTTGGCCAAGTCAGAATTGTTTTCATTACCTTGCCTTGCTTTTCACTTTTGATAAAACTACTAGACTTCATTATAGCAACAATCCAGCTGACACTTATTGGGGGAGCTTCAACAATATTTTGCAGGTCTTTCTCAAAATAATGAACGAAAACAGTAAAACATTGAGGATGCAAATCTCTCTTCAATGCATTCACCTCCAACTTCATTCTGTTGTTCTTGTATGGCCTTAGTAAGCTTACCCAGAGATTCAATTATGACCACTTCATTGAATCTATAACCCTCTCCTCCTCCCAAATCTCGCACACTCTTATCCTCATTTCCATCCTTCTGGAATGTGCTTCTCATTCGCCTTCTTACCCAATATGGACTCCCATCTATCCCACTTTTCAGGCTTCGATACAAAGTGATGCAGATAATTGACATCCATTGCAATTAAATTTGTACTTTGAGCTATGCTATAATTGAATTTCAGTCCGCATAAGATATCCTCTCAAAAAATTGTGAAACAAATTTTTCTCCATACCACATAAAGACGTTTCAAAACTAATTTTGATATACATGACCCAGGGAAAAATGAATTAAGATTAAAAGTCATTGAATAATACATAATAAAAAACTTCAGGTAGATAAGGAAGGCTAAAAATATTTCCTCCGAATAGGCCAGCCCATGATACAGCCAAATACCGTACACAAATGTCACTTACAGCAACTCAGTAATCAACGCAAAAGTTTAGATTTTAAGTCTAGGTAGCAAACTGTGAAAGATAATTTTTTTCTAAAAAATAGGTAAAGGGTAGAGATTGTTATAAAAACAAGATGTTGGGATGAAAAAACAATGAATCTGATCATTCTATTAGGAAATAACAAGCTTCTATATTTAGAGACATTGAACAGCTGTTTACACGAGTTACAACATCAGACTTGGTCTACGATTAGTGAAAACTGCCACCCAAATGATAATAACAGGTTTACACAATCAGTTAACCATCTAATCACAACCTATGTTAGTAGGGTTTGCCCCTATCCTCCCCTACCCCCTAGATATGTACCGGTATGGATATTTCTCAGGTGCGTCTGGGTCAGGCCTGGGATTTGATGGTCTATAGACCATTTTTTGGTCTTTTAATCGTAAATTACAATTTAATAAAAAACAAGCCCGTCAATTTAGCCAGGTAATTTTTTAATTAAACTGTATTTCAGCAAGTTCATATTATTTGAAAACCGTAAAATTTCATAATAGTCAAATATAATATATAAGGTATATTACTATATATATATATGAAATCGGATTGGATTTTATTCATTTTACAAATATTCTATAAATCATATTGATAATGATTTTTAATAATTCCCAATTTAAATTTAGATACTAAAATAAGTTTATGTGAATAATGAATTTATTAAACTCAGAGTTCACACGTTGTCTTTACTTTTTTCTAAAAACATATAAGTTTCTAATTTCAATGATATTGTGATTGTATTTATTTTCATTTTGTCATTACCAATTGCAATCTACAAGTTTAAATTTAACTTTTATGCAAATTTCAATTCAAATTTTTATTGTTGTAGGTAAATTTAAAGAATCTTGTTACAGAAATCCAAGAAGAAGCTTGAGATACAGACATCAATACAAGTACATGATTATTATTTTGAATAACATAGAATTATTACATATTACAAGTTCATTTTTCTGGAAGTAAGGACTATAAACTAGAGGAAAAATTAGGCCTTCAGTAGAGTAGATAAAGATATTTCAGTTGGGTTTTACAAAATATATAAAGATATTTATGTGACATATTCATCTCATCATCTACTCTCGAAGGCAACTTTTTTTATCTCTGAACAAGAACATGAACCAATATTTCTAAATACCTGATATCTTTTTCAGTATCATTTTTGCCACCACGGAAGAATTGGTTGATTAAGCCTTCCAGACATACATGTTTATTGACAAATCACATATTTAAATTGCATATGTCCTTTCTTTTCAACAGCTTCGAAGATGGACTGAAATCAAGGGTATTTCCTTCGAAACTTGTCATGGTAAAAAATGTCTTGGGTTTTTAGATATATTTTTGAAAAATTCCCTCCTTGAAATCAATATTTTTTGTTATTCAAAAATATAAAATTACAATTCATAAGTTGTTGTTAATGGCAACAATGATAAGAGGTTTATCATTGGCATTGAGTGCTTCATAGTTGGGAATCAGGATAGATTATAGGCCTTGCTACCACGATTGTTTCTGCTCTCATAATTTACTATTCATCTTCTTTACTAGCCTATTGTTATAGGATTATTCATCTAGTCAGAGTCGCCGCTCAATAATAAAATACTTAAAATATTTAAGCTGGTAAACTTCCCTTCTCATTTTAACATCTGAGTTTATGTTTTATAATACCCACAAGAAAAATTGAATTTATCTTGTCTCATTTAATGAGTTTATAATTTAATTACTAAATTTAATTTATAAATATATTTATCATCCTAAAATTATTTAAAAATGACATATATCAATTAAGATTTTTTGACAATTTAAAGTTTTACTAAAAACGTAAATTGAAAGGTAACTATATCACGAAACCGTCATAAAATTTCCTTTTGACAGGCAGGGGTGACTGTCAAATTCCAGGCCTAGTCTGGGTGTGTAATGGGTACGTGCTAAGAAATTAAAAAGGAGGAAAGCGTTGTTTTCATAGGATATTCGTTTACATTAGCATTATGTGTTATGTAGCTTTCATTGGAGAGAATCCCTATCCTATCGTCTTTGAAGTAGCTTGCACAAGTAACATGAATCATGTGAGAAAATGACAAGGAAGAATCGTTTACTTTTGTAGGAAAGAATCTTTTATTGTTGTAGGCAATAATCTTTAATTGTTGTATATGTTCTCTGGTGTCTTTATTACAAGCTCTGTCTGGAAGCCCACGTATTAATTATGTTTTTGGGAAAATTCTATTTCAGTGAGCTGGATATATTCCCATTATTCTAAAGTGGACAATGATTTCATACACTTGCAAAAGTGACTCTCTATGAAACATTACCGGTGACTTGATTCTTCTAGAGCAACTTCTTTTCTTTTCAGTGTGGTTTACATGCTCAAAATGTACACAAATGTTGAATTGTCTGACTTGTAGGCAATTTGTTTTGTTAGAGATTTGCATGTGCTGAATGTTAATTCCAACCATAGATTTTTAGGAAAGCTAAGTTTAACTTTAGTTTTGTTTTAGTTTTCTCAGCTTTATCCTATTTTTAGGATTAGATTTAATTCAAATAAATCTGTTTTAATTCATGCACAACATGCAAATTTTGTAAAGCATGAGTTTAAAATTAGAATGCTCAATTGAATAATTATTAGTTGGCGAGTTATTCTATTTAACTAACAATAATTGTAATTTTTTTAGCATACACAAACATAAGTGTTAAATCTTCACATGCACAATTAGAGAAGTGTTGCACGCAAAGACTTCATTGTATTTTGAGCTGAAGCTCTGAGTATGAATTAATTAATGGAGATTACGCACAACAGTGTTGGTTTGAATATTCTTTTGTTTATACAAGTTATTTAATTGTTCTATTTATTTATTCTATATTGTTCACTGTACAAACTGGTATCAGAGCGGGTTATTCTAGCAACTTATTAAATTGGTAGCAAGCTATGGGTTCTATATCCGGTATGCATATGCCGTAATTTAATGGAAAGAATTATATATAATGGTCATTGAAAATGAAGGAACTATTCATATCTCAAGACCTATGAGAGACCGTTGAGGATGAGTATAGAGAGCCTGTAGATGCAACAACATATGCTGCACTTTCTTGGGTTGAGAAAGATACTTTTAAGGAGTTACGAAAGAAGGATGGAAAAATTATTTTCTATATTCATCAGAAAATGCATGAAAGTATTCTTCCAAGAGTGGCAACATCTAGTCAAGCAAATACCACATGAGATATGTTGCAAGTTGTATATCAAGGTAAGGAGAGAGTAAAAACCGGCAAGCTACAGTTACTTCGTAGAGATTTTGAGAATTTAGCAATGAAAGATTCAGAATTCATAGAATCATTTTTTACTTATGTAGTTGGCTTAGTCAATAAAATAAAATCCCATGGTGAGACTCTTGAAAACAAAAGGATTATTGAAAAATTGCCTAGAATTTTTCCTCTAAAATATGATCCTTTAGTTGTTTCTATTGAAGAAACCAAGGATCTGAGTCAGTTTTCTATTTATGAGTTGCATGCATCACTAATCAATCATGAAAAGAGGATGGATAGAGCACACACAAGTGTAGATCGGGATTTTTCATCTCAGATAATAGGTAGTCATGGCAAAAGAAGAGGTAGTTTCAACCCAAGTGGTAGAGGAATAAGTCCATCTAGAGGACACGATAATGATTCATCATACTCAAGTGAAAGAGGAAATAATCAAGAACAAAATTAGAGATAGGATAAGTGTCATGTTCAGTTCCATTATTACAAGAAGTATGGGCACTATGGTTATGATTGCACAAAAAAGTAATATGATCAATAGAGGCAAAATCAAAATCAGGTTGGAAGTTTTATTTTTGTAACGCCCACAAATTACACACACAAATACAACCATAAAAATAGCAAAATAAATTCTTTTTACTTTAAATTCTCATTACACAAGACCACACGGGCTCCAATAGATAAACTTAACACCACATAAGACACTTACACAAGTCATCGACTCACATAGACACATGACAACACCATTTACATATCTATGCCACACTTTCCCCAATGAACAAATGCTAGCAAAGACCCAACCATAAAAAGGGACCCAAGGATTGGAAAACCCAGAACACATCATTACCATGATTACATCTTAGTTACGATTAACATTCCAAAAAAAACATTATTATGCAAGGATAATTTTCTCTATTGTTTTTTTCACCTACAAATTCTTGAATTTATTTCATATTCAATTTACAGTTAGAAAATTTAATTTGGCTCTTTATCCGTTGTGAAAATCTCCATAACTTACATAATTATTTTCCATATTTCAAATTTCATACAAAGTTCCTGATTCTCTCGTTCTTATGTTAAGATTACACTTCTCAACATTTATTCAATGTTTAAATTTTACCCTTGCTACACAAGTAAATTTGACGTGATGTCAAGAAAGAAATCTCAGGACCTAAGGGAGATTTATATTCAAAATACATGTTCCCATAAACATTCTTCGATCATGGTATCTTTATTTCCCTATCATAGTTAATATAGTTCAATAACTTGTTGAATCCATTCAACATTTCCACATCAAGAAATTTTATTTAGATTTATATATATCTTTTGATTTCTCAAATTTTGATCTCACCAAGGGAAATTCATATTATTTTTAACACAATGTCTAATTGAGTTACAAGGACTCCAAGAGTGAAATTATTCCTAACCTCAAATCTCATTTTACTCTTATATGCTTTACTCTTACATCGCAATATGGTCTCATTATTGACATCACTTTATAACAAAAGAGTTACGAAAGTACTTGTCTAATATCTTAAAGAAGTACATGATTGGAAGTATTAAAACCATACACAAACCACAAGTGATTTTTTTTCAAAGTGAGATCCCATTTTTTCTACATTTGACGATTCTACATGTGATATTTATTTTAGTCCTAATATCATAAAAGGAGATAACAAGGGATTGCTGGACCTAGATTTTGGTTTCCTGGGTTCTCTAAAGTCAACATGTTTCAAATCAATTTCGTGTTCAAGGAGCTACTTACCGTTTACTACCCACAAGCTCACCTCCTATTCAACTAAAGGTTAGATTAATTTCAATTTGTACTTAGGGATCTATGCCCTAATATAGATCAGATTAAGGTGTGAAAACATATATACTCTATAAACCCTCTGTAAAAGACCAAGGCACTAAACTGTCATTAGCCAAAGTAACACATTAGCTATGAGGAACTAAGGAGATCATTACCAAGAGTTTAAGTCATGGTACAACTATTTCACGAGGTCCATTTGTGTCATCTAGGTCCCACAAGTAACTCATTTGATGATGAAGAACATTTCTAGATCCAACTCTATAAGAGTTGGTAGTTGACTAGGATACTAAAGAGGTGATGGCTCTACTTACTCCATATATGATAAGGTTACACAACATAGTTGTTTCTTTGAACTAGGACTCTTAAGTTATAGAAATGAACTAATTAATACATTTCTTAGGTGAAGTACCAAAAATTTTAGTTGTGAGGATTAATTATTTTTTAGGACGATAGTGTTTTACAAACTAATGTTGTTAGAATGAGAGGGAGGGTACAAAAAATGTTAAATATTAACTTCATTAAATAATACCAATTGCTAAAGTTTACTTTCAAGAGTAGTTGGTGATCTCTGTCACCTAACACATAAGTTGGACCTGAAGAGAACACATTTTCCTTACTATACACATGATAACCAATCTTGGAAGGGAACCACATACTTTCGAGAATGTTGGTCCATGTCATGTATATTTGTCAGGTTCACAAGGATGGCACTAAGAATATAAGATATGATGATAAACTCATACTTGTGATCTTATTTATTTAATCTAGAAGGTGTTATCAAGTGTCAGGATTTTAGTTTATCCTAACGTTTTAGTTTTCTATGCTAAGAGAAATCACACAGGAAGAGTAGTTATACACAAATTTTATGTTAGAGTTGACTGTTGTGGTTAAATTCCTTTATTAAATTTTCAAGGTATGAGACATAACACAAATCATTTAATCATCTATTGCACATTAGAAATGCACTATAAAATAATAAATTTCATTTCGTTTTACATACATATCGAACTCCTTTTCTTTTTTTACCTACGGAAATATGAATCAAATGACACCTATGATTAAATGCACATTTTCCAAGGCATTCCTAAAACTAGCATCTCATGCATATTACCAAATTTCAAATATAAATTTTTATGTTACATTGCAATTACATTAAACATCTATACATTTTCCAATAAAATATATAAATTACAATAATAAATAATGAATTACATCACGCCTTTTCACCATCTTTCTTGCATCCTGCAAAACCATGTGAGCATGAAATTAGTGATGCATTGCTGGGATGAAACCCACCTAGATCTAACATAGTTAACATATTTTTAATTTCCATTTACATAATATTAATAATTTGCATTCAAAAGGAGAAGGTTAGAGACACATATTTATTTCATTTCATTTCACCGTATTTCGTAACCAAGGAGGGATAAAGAGATAGGGAAGAGAGAGAAACACTATTTTACCAAAAGTTCAATTTCACAAAAAAATTCCCATGATAATTTTTCAAACAGTTATTTGCAAGTGTCAACAAGTTTCCATGATGGTTTGGTTAGCCGCTAGAGGTCCTATAACTTTCTATTTACATTTTCTTGCTAGTTGCAAAAACATTCAATTAAGGCTCGGAGGCTGAGAAACCACTTTCAGACATTGTCTTTCGTTGAGAAAACATACCACAAGTAAGTTTTCACATGTCCTCCTATACACCAAAATTCCTAGGAACTGACAAAATTTAGAACTGGCGAATGGTTTATGAATGGTGGCAAGTTTTCTAAGGCCATCATTTGTAATTTGCCTAGTTTTAAATGATTAGAAGTTAGCTCGAGGGCTCAGAAAACCACCTCAAAAACTAAGGTACGATGGAAAAATGCACAACGAGAAATTACCTAAAATTTCCCCTATATATGGAGAACTCATCGGAGTCAACGGAACTGAGAACTTTCAAATGGGTTGTAAATGGCGACGAGCTTTCTGGAGCCACCAATTGCCGAGGCCTACAAAATATTTTTTCCAAACTATCCAGGAATTCATTTTTCCCCAAATTGAAGATTCCTGATATTTTTCTAGTAAAAATACTAGAGGTTTGCAAAGGCAAACAAACATTTTGTTGCTTAGGGTCCAAATCGTGAGCCGAAACGAAACTCAACTTTTCACTGTTAGCACCTCCCTAAAAGTGAAAAATGGAGTAACATGGCTCCTAGAAGAGTGGAAAAAAGTACAAACGGTCATCAGGGGTCAACCTAAATCTTACTGTGACTCTCCTTATAACAAGGAACACATACGACACTTGACGTCACTTTTAGGGGGCTCAGAATATTGTTTTGCACATCTCTAGAAGTTGAGTTCATCAAACTTTGCAAAGTAGACGGAAAAAATTATCTTCGTTAATTCATCTAGCTCTCACCAATAGTAATGGGCATTAGCACCAATATTTAGACATCATGGGTTTATCAATGCATATAATTGTGGTCGCGACATAGAGTCGGTAGCAAAAATTGTGAGGTGTTGTTTTATTGATTACACTAGCCATCTAGTCAAAATGTCTAATTGTTTGAGTATCTAATAGTTTAATATTTTTTATTTTCTTGCAAATGAATAACCAAATTATATGATAATGATAAAAGATAAAGGTAAAGAGACCATGCCTGATGGGAAACGAATTGGCCAAAGCTGTGGAGTTGGATTTCGCATCTCCACAAGGAATTTCAACAAACAACTCACATATTAAGAGCACATTTCTCCATGTTGCATACATGTCCTCCCAATATTTGTAGCTATAGACACTATCTATAATACTTCCCCTCCTCCATTACACTTTCATTGATGCCCATACCGTGTCTAAAATCTCCCGTTATGGCACAGGTTGAGACATTGCTGGAAATTTATTTGGAGTTGGATTTATTCCAACCACCAACACTTTCCTATAAGATTCTAAAGCTATCTCAACACAAACCTTTTGTGCAATCCAACAATCAATACGTTCCATGAGACTACCTTTATTTGAGGCATTCGGAAAAAATACTTGACGTTTTGGCAAAAAACCACAACATTTTTCACATGTTGGGCGTTTTTCTTATTGTCCCCACGTTTTTCCACTTACCAGCAAGTTTGCAAATCAGTTAAAGAATAAAAACGACCCCCAAGTGTTCTTTTGAATGCCCAAGCAAAGACTTCAAATATCTCTTTCAAACACAAGCTTCAATTGGCTGAAAATAGAGTGTAGAATATGTTTTTTATTTTTAAATAACACAGATAACAAATGAATAAAACATTGAAATTTAATTTCTATTCACCGCCAATCTCAAACTCAGCATAAAGTGTACGAACAAGAGTAAAATTTTTGTAGTATCTCCCCTCCATCCTACTTTAACAATGGTCCATACCTATTCCAGAGCTCGCATTTTGGCACATGCTAGGAGTGAGCATGCAAATGTAAACTGATCAATTTGGAGAAAACATTCAAATATTGTCTTTTCAAATTAAAATGTTATTTGATGTAACTCATATCACTTCCGCATGAGTTACAACATCCACAATTTTGTATTCATCTGACACTAATATGAACCCATCTTCATATTCTAGAGGATGCTATGGATTTATGGGCTACCATTAAAAGCATATTAGAATGGAATAAAGGGTGGGGAGTTTCAAGCAGAAGGAGAGGGAAGAGAAAAATATTTCTAAGACAAGAGTGGAATACAAGGAACGACACTTTCTATGCATACAACAAACAAACTAGTGGTAAAAAGGCATTTCATCTTAGAGACAATTGAACCCACTGCAACTATCCAATATTGCTAAATTTACAATGTTTACTTGAGTTTCAGCGTGGTTGAGGCCTGTGGATCTTAATTAAAGTGCCTGAATTATTAGGAAAGAAAATATGACAGGACTGAAAGGACTTCATGGCACCCATACCCTGATAGATCTCCCACCACACAGCAGCCTGATACAGCCCACTGTCCACCAATTAATTTTCAAACACCTCTAAAAAACTTTAATATTTTATTTTATTTTATATTGTGTGGGGCACTACAATTTCTAAACCTATGTTTATTGCATGCACAAGGATTTCCAAAGCAATACTTTCTATATCTCCTATTGAATGTAATTTATCAAAAGAGAGTCCATGTGATGTATGGTATTTGGATTTAGGTTGCAGTAATCACATGACATGTAATCTAGATTTGTTTTCTAGTTTAGATGATTCAATTAAGAGTGATGTAACTCTTGGAAATAACAATATTTTTTCTATGAAAGGAAAATGCACGGTTAGTATTTTAACAAGATAGGGAGAGAAAACAAGTATGCAAGATGTTTACTATGTTGCAGGTTTAAAACATAACCTTATGAGTATCGGACAACTGGTACAAAAAGGATACAAAATCTATATGGAGGACAATGAGTTCATGATTGTGGACAAAGATCCTAGCACTCAGTTAATTGCAAAAGTGAAGATGAGAAGCAATAGGATGTTCCCTTTGATATTAAAACCTGGAAGAAAGAAGAATTTAGATTTGTTTGTAGTAAAATCAGTAGCCCATTATCACGTTATCTTAAGCAGAAGCATGGTATGTAGTAGCAATAGGAGTAGCATGTAAAGTTGTTTGGATGAGAATAGTGTTGATATATATACAATAGAAACAAGAGGAAGCTACACAATTTTTTTGTGATAACAACTCAGCCATAGCATTTTCCAAAAATCATGTTTTCCATAGGAGGAGAAAGCATACTGATACAAGGTATCATTTCATCAGGGAACTGGTAAACAACAAATAAATTTGTCTTGAATTTTACAGACCCGAAGATCAATTTGCAGACATTTTTACAAACACTTTGGCAAAGGGAGTTTTTGAGTATTTGAGAGATTGTTTTGGAGGTTGTGATCCTACACATGGCAGATCTGAAAAATCAAATGTAGCTCCAAAAGAGTGAAAGCTACAAGTTTGAAATTAAGGGGGAGTGTTGGAAATATGCATGTGTTGTACGTTAATTCCAACCGTAGCTTTTTAGGAAAGCTAAGTTTAGCTTTAGTTTTGTTTTAGTTTCCTCATCTTTAGGAAATTTTTAGATTTAAATCAAATAAAAAAATAGTTGTGTTTTAATGCATGCACAACATGTGGTTGTTTTAAAGTAACATGAGTCTAAATTTAGTGTGCTCATGCTTTTAGAGTTGTTAGTGAGTGAGTTATTCTATTTATATATCACCAATTGTTAATTGTTTAGCATGCACACACAGAAGTGTGAAATCTACACATACATAATTAGAGAAGTGTTGCACGCACATACTTCATTATAATTTGAGCCAAAGCTTTGAGTATGAGTTAATTAATGGAGATTACCCACAATAGTGTTGGTTTGAATATTCTTCTGTTTATACAATTAATTAATTGTTTTGTTTATTTCTTTTATGTTGTTCACTGTATAAGACTGCAATTTTTCTACATGTTTATGGTTGTGAAATCTAAGATTGTATTGTTTGTTAGTGCAAGCTTCCATATCATTATTATTGAACAAGTCCATTTCACGGATGATCCTCTTGAGCTATTGGACGGGACATTTGTCGAATAGATTTTTGTGTTTTTTGAGGGAATTCATTTCTTCTATAATGACTAATTGATTTCTACAAACACGTCACTTATTATAGCAACACATACAGGTGTGCAGCTAGTAGAGTAGAGATGGAAGTAGTTCCACATATATTTTTATAAGAACCAGATCCTAGTATCTTACTCATCTTTTTCATAGATGGCTATACCTTCCTCTCAAAGCAATAAACTAGTTGGTTCCTTATTTCGATTGTTTTTTGGCATACGATTTTATCTCAATTCATTCACATTTATTTTAGTTACAATTCAAGTTTTTTTCTGTATATGCTAGGTGCAAGACGACATGGATTTCTTGATACACACTACAGTTCTTGTGCATGGGAAACCATTGACTTCATCACTTTTTTTTTTCAACTGCAGTGCCATTTATTTCCTTGAAGCTCCAAACAATGATGTCTTTATATGTTTTGTAACATGGGGAAGTTTCTTATTTGTATAGAAAAATCAAAGAATGGAAAATGTTACAAGGATACAGTTTGATTAATGCAATTTTATATACAATTTTCTTTTATTTTTCCTTGTGTGACTTCTATCAATCAGTTCACCTGTATTCACATTCCGTTGTTCTATATTTTCCTTCCAAGAATGGCTCTTATGACCAAATCTTGACATTGGACACCAGATGCTTCATTTTTAAATTCTTTATCTAGACTTGCACCGTTTGGGCTGCAATGAATTAGCATAGTCTCTATTACTTCAATTATATCTAACGAAGGGCTACATCGGAATAGTATATTTTCGATGCTAGGAAGACTTCCCTTTCAAGGATTATACTTTCCATATAAGTAGAAATGTTTTGTGCTTCTTTTCATTTTGGTGATGGTTCACTACAATACTTTGAAGTTTGATTTTCTTATGTTGCTGATTGGGACCTACTTTGTGCTTTCGTGTAGGTTAGGGGTCCCACTACAAATTCAGCTGCAGTTTGGGAGAAGATATACATTGAATGTCCCTACATCTGACATCCATCCAAAAAAAATGTGAAATTCCATCAGAGGAAACCCATTGGATGGGAAATTTTGGATGAAAACCTTGTGAACCAATTGTTGTTACATCCAACCAAAAATATCCTTAGTCACTTTCTAGGTCCCATTGTCTTTATCTAACTTCAAGGAATTGGGTCCTTTGATTAAAAGAGCTAGAAAATCTTAACTTTTTCCCTCAATTTATTGAGAACCTGAGTTCTGAATGAATGAACAGAATAATGCACACAAGGATCCCTCTACGTATTACCTTGGATTAAATGGATTTAGAGGGATGATACCTTTTCCTCCCTCAGCACTTCTGTAACACCTGCAAAAATGACGTTCTAGGAACACGCTACAACCTAATACTTAACCTAAAATAACGGCTAATAATTTTTTTTTGTCTTATGTTATAAGAAGGTTACAAGGGTATTTGACCCTTATGGTACATTAACTTAACATACACTACTAAACTCCATTTTATAGATAGATAGGCTAGGTCTAGATAAAAGATTAAATTTTGAAATTACTTTACCTCTAAGGTCGATTAATTAAAGGTCAACTAAGAAAGTGTCATAGTTTAATTTACTTGGTTAATTGTTTTCTCTCCTTAGTTAATGTTCAATCCAAACACGACTAACGTCATGCTTAATTAAATTATTTTCATTATCCTAATAGCTTAAAGTCCTCTTTATTAATTTCCTAAAACATAGCAAGGACTAAAAAAGACTTTACACCCCAAGAAAATTAAATGGACCCATTACCCCAATTACATATACCCTTAAGGATTTTAAATTAAACATTTAAAATACATTTCTACCTAACAAAAGTAGGTTTAATATTCCACTCTTAGATCAAAACAATCTTGGCCACTAGATCCTAGGGTTCCAAACTAGCCCTATAATTCCTTATGAATTTTTAATAAAGTCTTTCCTTTATTATTTTCTACTCATTTGGTCTATTTTTTTTGCTAAAATTGTAGGTTGGAGAGGAGGAAGCCATGGGAACAAGAGAGGATAAACTATGGAGGAGTCTATAAGGGGATCAATATTTGATTGGTTTAGTTTTAGTTTTATTAGATTTAATCATGTATTCTTATTCAAGGATTGGGAGGGATTTCCTTCTACCATTCTAGTTTTTTTTAAACTATTGTGTATTTGGGTTTTCAAATTTGGGCAAACCCTACCCCCATTGTTATAAATGAAAAGAATGTTTTTAATTCACCATTTGTAGGTTTTATTACTCAAATCCATGGGATTACTCATTATTTTCTTGTTGGTGATTATTAGTTCAATTTTTTAACTTAAAATTTAGTACAAACCAATTAAAATCTTAGCACATGTGCGGATCTAAGGAGTTCTGTTGTAAGTGACAGAACCGCCGCCCAAAGCAAACTGGTGGTCCTAGGACCACCGCCTTACCTAGCTAAAAAACATTGGACTGCCACCCTAATGGGTGACAGTTTTACGACTGCCACCTTAGCCTGAGAGGCGGTTACAAGACCACCACTCTGCACAGGGTGGTGGTCCTGTTTCTTAGAAACAAAACCTAAAATCTGATATTTTTACAAAACTAAATTTTACTACAAAGTTCTAAAAGACACTCTGAACTTGATTTTATGTTCCTAAAGTTTCCAATTTTGAGATTTCATTCCATTCAATCATTTCTTAGTTAAAATTACTCATTTAAAACAATTTTGAAATTCCAATAGTAAAATAACTAACTACAAGATCTTTCCATTTTGTTCAACTAATTTTCTTTGAATTCAAGAGAAAAATTTAAGGATTTATATCTACTTCTACATTGTTATTTTTACTGCAATATAAAAGTGCAACAATTCCCTATTTCAAATTTGATTGTCTCTTTCATTTTCACTAAAAACTCAAATATTGCAAAATAACTATAACAACTTTCTTTTACATTCAAGTTTACTATGCATACATTTTAACTTCTTACAACTTCTATATTTCCTTCTTTCTCATTTACAATAAAACAACTTCACAGATGAAAGTAACTTTCTTTTCTTGAGATAAACAAACACAAAGAACTTCCAACAATATACCATTTATTTCTTTTCATTTCACAAAACTAACTTTACATACAAATATTTCTTCTTTCTTTTTTTGATTTGTACACTTTCTCCATAAATTAACTTCCTAAAGTTTGAATGCCACTCAAGGTGGGAAATAATACAAGAATGTAAACTAATCATACAATACAATATTACAAATTTCTCCACTCTAAGTGGGAACAACACTTAGGAAGTTTCAGAAGGTCTCCAACAAAAATCCAAGCTTCACAACTCCAACAAGAGCTCCTCATGATATGTATTTGATTCACAACAAAATGGGGGGAGAGGCAACACTCTCCACCCAACCAAGATATCCAATGAAGAGGAGAAGCCATCCTCTCCATTGGCCCCCGAGCCCCAACCACATTACAATGAAGATGGATCCAACACATGGAAACAACAATCTTCCACAACACAAACAAATATTTCACAACCATTTCAAATCACATTCAAATAAAACAACACAAGAAGAAACAAAAAATAAAAAAAACAAGGCTTAAAATGAAAGCCAAAGGAGCAAGACCTATGGGGAGGCCACTTATGCCTCCCAATGGGAATGGGTGCCCACCTTAAAACCTCCAATGCATATCTCAAATCCCCTACATACTCTTATGCCTCCCTCAAGTACCCCTTATACCTCCCACATACTCTTATGCCTCCCTCAATCTCTTATGCCTCCCTCATAAAGAAACAAGAAAGAAATGCAAGCATTCCTTGTACAAGGTGGGGAGCCCAACCCAAACTCCCTCCATAAAAAAGGTAAAATATTATGCCTCCCTACATGAAATATCCCCATAGTCTCCTCCTACTCCGAACTTCGCAATCTACCCATGACCCAACAAGCATTCAAAGAAAACAATACTCAACACAAGCACATAAATACAAAATAAAGCATAACATAAACAAGGTAAAGTTCCTACCTTTCCATAGTAGAGCTTGTTCTAAGAGTAAATCTCCAAGCTCTTCAAAACCAAGAAAGCATCCAAAACCTCCAACAATCCACAAGCACTCCCAAGAATCCTATAACTCTTAAAAAATGCAAGAGCATAAAAAATAAAGTAACCCCCAAACAAGCAAATAAACTTCAATAAATAGAAAAGGGAGAGAGGAGGATGAGGTGGCTCCATGTAGGATGCCACATCACTTCCCTCACTCCACCTCACCTTAGTCAAACCTCAACCCCAATGCACAATTAATAAGTGGTTGAGAGGAATGACAAGTTACTTACACACACAATCTAAGCCCACACCCCCTAAGGACAAAATTAATTACTTGAAAGAAAGTGCAATAAACATTTCACCTTTTTATCTTCCCAAAACACCTAATGGGGTCTAATTTTGACCCCCCAACCCATAGGTAGGGTTGGTATAGAAATTTAAGAGGTGTGGGACAAGTTTAACTTGTCCCACAAGCCTTCAAAATTGGCCCTTAAGGCCAAATTCGAGTTTCCCATGAAGGGTAGAGTGTACAACACTCAAGATCTCAAGCATTCAACACACAACACAAAATCCAAGAGAAATCAAACTCTAATAAATGAATTCTTTTGGTCACATCTTTAATTAGTTTAGGACAAGATTTATGAACTTTAATAAGACACTTAGACCAACTAAAATAAAGGGGAAAAACATACATAAAAATCTAAATAATTAAACAAGTAAATTACATCACTCAAAAGAAACACATACTAACATTAATAAAAAGGGAAACTAAAACAAAAGACAACACATGACCCCTTGGTCACAATTTTCCCCTAACCAAATAATTCTAACACACACACAATTACATGTTGCCATGGTGACCCTTGTTGAATTCACCTAGAATTCCAATGTGGTTGGTCTCCAATCCCCCCGATGTTTGTTGTGAATAAATTTACCTGCAAAACACATAAATACCTCCTTCGGCCTCATGGCCACATTAAAAACATCTATGATAAAATATACAATATAAATCCAAAATCATCTATATACGAATCAAATATCATCTAGGAAAATATGATATCATTTACAATTTCTAGCAACATTTCTATCCAACGTTTCATCCATGTCAAAATGATCACAACATTAATTCAATTATCAAAGCCTACTCATGTGTGACGAAAGTATATCGAATGTCAGAATATGTATATAAATAACCATGTCCACAACATATCACCATCAATATAAAATGTCTCTAACAATCCACATGCATCATATATGAATCAAATCAACAACAGTCCAGTTTTTCTAACATCTAACATCATACTAAATAAAAAAACTACAATCTTATCCATAAGTGTAGTCGAGAGTATCGAAATCAATAATCAAAAAGGTGTCGAAGGGAATTGGGCACTACATCCCCCTCCCCTTAGACTCGAATTCCTCCTGGAAGTCACTGGAACAGGTGTGGAAACTAAACTTGTAGCAATGTAGCATCCTCCCATGTAGCAGCAATCTCATCATACCTGTCCCACTGGACCCAAACCTGGTCAATATCTCTTCCACGAAGGCCCAGGGTCCTGCGCTCTATAATGTGGATGGGCTCCACCATCACCTACCCCTGATCCTACACCTACAATGTAGTCCAATCTAGCACGTGAGAAGGATCAGAAATATATCTCCTAAGCACATAAACATGAAACACATCATGGATGTGAGACAAGCTAGGTGGAAATGCTAGATGATAGGCCAAGGGACCGATGCGCTCCAAGATCTCAAAGGGACCCACAAACCTAGGAGAAAGCTTAGAACCTTTTCTGTAATGGATAGGGCTCTTATGCGTAGTCTAACATGAAGAAACACCTTTGTGCCCACCTCAAAACTATGATCTGTCCTATGTTGGTCTGCATACTTCTTATGTCTGTCCTGCACCTCCTGCAATCTCTGTCTAATCAAAACAACCTGTTGCTCCATATCCTGCAATAAAGTTGGCCTAAGAGAAACCCTATCCTCTAACCTATCCCAACTAAGAGGTGTCATGCACTCTCTGCCATATAATTCCTGAAAAGGAGCCATGCCTATCGAATTCTGGAAACTATTATTGTAGGCAAACTCCACCAAGTATAGATACTCCTCCCATCTCGACTGGTGATCCATAACATACATCCTAAGCATGTCCTCCAGGATCTGATTCACCTGCTCAGTCTATCCATCTGTCTCAGGGTGATATGTTGTTGAAATTGATCTTCATCCCAAGAGCATGCTGCATGGTGGTCCAAAAATGGGAAGTGTATAAAGGATCACGGTCACAAATGATCTTCCATGGAATCCCGTGTAATCTGAAAATCTCATCAAGATATACCCATGCCACTGCACTAGCTGTGTAGGTGGTCTTCACTAGGAGAAAAATGAGCCACTTTCATCAATTTATCCACCATGACCATGATGGCATCATGGTGGTATCTCGACGTCGGTAACCCAACTATGAAATCCATGGAAACGGTGTCCCACTTCCACTCTAATATGGCATGAGGAAAGAGAAGGCCAACTGGATGTTGATGCTCAAGCCTTCACCCTCTGACACTCTAAACAAGATGACACAAACTAAGCCACATCTCTCTGAAGTCCTCTCCAATGGTACAACTGTCTCAAAGTGGCATGCATCTTCTTCACCCTGGGATGGGCTGAATAAGGTGCATGATGAGCCTCTATCAAAATGTCATGTCTCAAGCCTCCATCTCTAGGAACATATATCCAACCTCTGTGTCTGAGAAGACCATCTACCTCTAATGAAAATCCATCAAAATCTCCCCTCAAGGGGCCTCTGAGATTCAATCTCTACTCTGGCTGCTAGGTAGAAGCTGTCATGAGGAAGCTGCTGCAAAATCCTACTCTAAAAATCTGTAACCACTGAAGTAGCCATATCCACATGTCTCTGTCTACTCAAGGCATCTGCAACCACATTCTCCTTCCCCTTCACATGCTCTATCTCCATATCATACTCACAAAGTAACTCCATCCAATGCCACTGACAAGCATTGAGATTGGGCTGCGTGAAGAGGTGGCGAAGACTCAAGTGATCAGTCCTGAGTGTAAATATCTAGCCAAGAAGGAAGTGTCTCCACCACACTAAGGCATGCACAACTACTGCAAGCTCAAGATCATGAGTCAGATAATTGAGCTCATAATCCTTGAGTTTGTGAGACTCAAAAGAAACTACTCTTCCCTCCTGCATCAACACACCTCCAAGTCCTGCCAAAGAAGCATCTGTGCAAATGTAGAACTCACCCTGAGGATCTAGCACTGCTAGAATAGGCATTGTCATGAGGCATTCCTTCAGTAGTGTCTTGAAGGCCTGCTCACATCTATCTGACCAAACAAACTTCTTCCCTTTCCACTGAAGGGAAGTGATGGGGTGCACAATCCGAGAAAAGTCCTAAACAAATATCCTATAATATCCTGCCAAACCCATGAAGCTACGCACCTCAGTCACACTAGTGGGTGCTGGCCAATCCATGATAGCTCAAATCTTGGAAGGATCGACTGTGATACCTTCCCCAGAAATGATGTGGCCCAAATACTGCACCTCTATCTGAAAGAACACACACTTCTCCAAGTTCCCGTAAAGATGTTGCTCATGAAGACACTGAAGAACCTGGTGAAGGTGCTCCTCATGCTCCTCACACATACGTGAGTAAATCAAAATGTCATCAAGGAAGATGAGCATGAAGCAATTCAAAAATGTCCTGAATACCCCATTCATCAAGCTCATGAACACTACGGGGGCATTCATCAGACCAAAAGGTACCACTGTGAACTCGTAGTGGCCATATCTCGTACGGAAAGGTGGTCTTATGAATATCTACCTCCATGATCCTCAACTGATGATACCCTGACTTAAGATCTATCTTGGAGAAAATTGTGGCCCCCTTCATCTGATCAAATAAATCATCAATGCATGGAAGGGGGTAATGATTCTTGATCATTACTTTGTTCAGCTGGTGGTAATCAATACACAACCATAGAGATCCATCCTTCTTCTTCACGAAGATCACCGGTGCACCCCAAGGGGATACACTAGGATGGATTAGGCCTTTCTCCAGAAGGCCCTCAAGCTGCAAAACTTGAGCTCACATAGCTCAGGAGTAGTCATCTGATAAGGTGCTCATGAGATAGGCTCTGTGCCTGGAACCAGATCTATGTGGAAATATATCTCATGTGGGGGAGGTAACCCTGGTAGCTCCCCTAGAAAAACATCAAAAACTCTCTCAAAATGTGATGGTCATCAAGGGATGGTCCACTAGACTCATCCTCAGATTTTTCATTAACTGTAACAACATACATATGATAACCCCATCACACACACCACTTAAGCTGCATAGCGAAGATGGTGCGAATGGAAACAGGCCTCCTAACTCCTGATATAACTGACTCCACTCCTAGATCATCTGTACAAGAAATAGTCTTATGGTAACAGTCCACTCTAGCTCTATGTGCAGACAACCAGTACATGCCCAAGATGACACCATATTAACCCAACGGAAGGATTCGAAGATCTGAGGTAGTGGTGAAGGGTCCCAAATCCACTACACACTCCTTAACTAAGGAGTCTACAAAAATTTTGGCTCCAGAAGCCATCTCAACATCCCAACTATGACCCTGCCTAACTGCCACCATCCTGCAACGCTCTACTAAGGATGGTGCAATAAAAGAATTAGATGAACTGGAATCAAATAATATAGAGGTAGAAATACCACCAATACTACCTGTCATCTCTATCACGGTACTCTGGTGCTCATCCTGGCAGTTCTCGACCACTACGTAGATCCGATGGCTCCATGCCATATCTCCAATAGTAGGCTCTGAGATATGTGTCTTACCCTTATTGCTAGGGTTCTTTGGGCACTCTCTCTAATGATGTCCAGCAACACCACAACCATAACAGCTTCCTGGTCCTCTCCAGTGGGATGCAGCTCTCTAGCCGGTACTCTAGAGGTCTATGCTGTGGATCTTGACGATCTGGCTATAGGACTATTGAGGTCTCTACTGACAAGCTCCTGCTGACTGAGCTCTCTAGTGCACCCTGTTTCCTGATGGGACCCCTAGGAGGAGGCCCATACTCCGCCCCCTCTGTGCATCAAATATCTGAGGAGGTCTGTAAGGTGGGTGGGTCATCTACTTCTGCTACTGCTGAGGTGGCTGTTGATGGTGGCTTGAATGAAGAATGTCCTGAACTCTATCCACCATAAGGAGGAGGAACTGACCCCCTCGATCTGTCATCCTGCATCTACTGGATGCAGCTCTGAACTCTGTCTCTAGCCTGTTGTGTCTTCCCCCATGTCTCCTCTATAATATAGGCCTTCTCCATGACCTCTGCTAATGTCTGTGGGTAGTGAATGCACACCGCACCACCCAAATCAAAATTCAGGCCCCTAATGAACCTGTGAATCCATACCTGCTCATCTTGCATATAGTCGACATACTAGAGTAGGTCCAGAAATTGACTCTCATACTCAGCTATGGTCATAGATGCCTGGTGAAGGTCGTGAAACTCATCTATCCACTACTGAATAAACCTCCTGGGAAAATACCTGCTCCTGAAACACTCCTCAAAAATCTCCCAGGTAACTGTCTCCGAGTCAACATGGAGCTTCTACTCCTCAGTCCTCCACCAGACTCCTGCTCCATCCCTCAAAAGATGGATCACAACATGAGATTTCGTGTTGCTAGTACAAGGGCAGAGCTTGAAGCATCCACTCAAGCTCACCAACCAGGCCTCTTCCTAAAAACCTCCTGTATCTCCTAAATAGTGAGATGGTCATAGCTTCAGGATCTCCCTGATATGGTCTACAAGCTGACGTCTGATGAGCCCTATGTCTCTCTACATGCTCCTCCCTCTGTTTAGGGCTCTGAGATCTGTCCCTATGTCTTGAAATCTTGTCTCCATGCCCTCTGTGGTGACTCTGCCCTAGCCAACTCCACATGGAAGTTATCTTCCCTATACTCCTCGTTGTGTCGAGGGGATGCATGGGCCTCCACTGATGGCTCCATGTCATGTCTAGCAAGTCATCCTCCCAAGGACCCTCCGCGTATAGCGACATTGACGTCCTGAAGCGTCTATAAAATATGAGGTAGAATGTCCGCTACAGCCTTCTCTAGAGGTGGTATATCTAGGTCTATGTGAAAAGACCCCTCATCTAATTCATGCCTCCTGCACATATCAAGGCGAGAGTTAGTTCATTTTTTAGGTCTTGTTTCAGTTTTCTAAGTTTTCTAAATTATACAATTATCAGACATTGTGGTTTGCTAGGTTAAGAGAAACCAATTTTTCACTAGGTTAAATGTTTAGGTCTCATGTTTTCTAGGTGTGCCCAAGGGTCCAAGCTTTGAACCCACATCTCTGATACCAAGTGTAACACCCACAAAAATGATGTTCTAGGAACACGCTTCAACCTAACACTTAACCCAAAAATTGTGACTAATTTTTTTTTTTAAGTTTAATTTATAAGAATGTTACAAGGGTGTTTAACCCTTAGGGTTCATTAAATTAACTTACACCACTAAAGTCAAATTTATGATAGATAGGCCAGGTCTAGAAAAAAGATTAAATATTGAAATTACTTTACCTCTAAGGTCGATTAATTAAAGGTCAACTAGGAAGTTCCATAGTTTAATTCACTTGGTTAATTGTTTTCTCTTCTTAGTTAATGTTCAATCCTAATATGGTTAACCTCATGCTTAATTACTTTAGTTTCATTATCCTAATAGTTTAAAGTCCTTTTATTAATTTCCTAAAACATACTAAGGAACTAATAAAGACTTTACACCCTAAGGCAATTAAATGGCCTCATTCACCCATCTACACATACCCTTAAGGATTTTAAATTAAACATTTAAAATACATTTCCACCAAACAAAATTAGGGTCAATCCTCCACCCTTAGATCAAGAAAATCTTGGCCACTAGATCCTAGGGTTCCAAACTAGCCCTAAAATCTTTATGAATTTTTATTAAAGCCTTTCCTTTATTCTATTCCGCTCATTTGGTCTATTTGTTTTATTAAAATTTGCAGGTTGGAGAGGAGGAAGCCATGGGAGCAAAAGAGGAAGAACTATGGAGGATTCTACAAGGAGATCTAGTTTAGATTAGTTTAGTTTTAGTTTTATTAATGTAATCTATTTCATTCAAGGATTGGGAGGGATTTCCTCCACCAATCTCGTTTGGTTTCCACACTAAGTGTATTTGGGTTTTCAAATTTGGGCAAACCCTACCCCCATTGTTATAAATGAAAAGAATGTTTTTAATTCACCATTTGTAGGTTTTATTACTCAAATCCATGGGATTACTCATTGTTTAACTGCTGGTAGATTCATTAGTTAAATTTTACAACTTATAAATTAGTATAAACCATTTAAATTGGTTTTCGCACAGGACGCGGATCTGCGGAAGTTCTGTCGTAAGTGACAGAACCACCACCAAGAGCAGACCAGGAAGTCTTGGGACTGCCGCCTAGCCTGGGTGACAAACCATGGACTGCCACCCTACTAAGCGGTAGTTTTGAGACCGCCTACCTTAGCCTGAGTGGTGGTTACGGGACCGCCACTCTGCACAAGGCGGAAGTCCTGTTTCTATAAAATAGAACCTAAAAACTGAGATTTTCACAAAAACTAAAAGTTACTAAAAAGTGCTAAAATGCATTCTGAAGCTTAATTTTATGTTCATCTATAATTTCCCAGTTTTGGGATTTCATTCCATTTGTTCATTTCTTTAGTTTAATTACTCATTTAAAACATTTTGAATTCTAATAGTAACAATACATACTATAAGGTCTATTACATTTTGTTCAACTAAATTTGTCTTCAAATTCCAAGAATAAAAGGAAGATTTATATCTACTTCTACATTGTTATTCTCTTACTACAAAATCAACATTTCCAAATAGCACATAAACTTCAAATTTGTTTTCTTGTATCCATTTTCTACTACAAATCATATAGATTCAAAATAACTACAACAACTTTATTTTACATTCAAGTTTACTATGCATACAAGTTCAACATCTTACAACTTCTATATTTCCTTATTTCTCATTTACAATCTAACAACTTCACAATGAAAGTAACTTTCTTTTTCACAATGCAATTTCCAACTAAACTATTACACAATATATCCATTTTGATTCTTTCTCTTACACAATATATAATAAGAGAAGAATCAAAATGGATGGAGTATAAAAATTTTAGTTGGAAGTTGCATGAAAAAAAAGAAAAGTTTACTTTCATTGTGCAGTTTTTTAGTAATGAGAAATAAGGAAATATAGAAGTTGTGAAGATGTAAAATGAAGATAGTGAAAACTGAATGTAAAAGAAAGTTGTTGTAGTTATTTTGAATAATTGATTTGTAGAGAAAATTAAAGACACAACAAATTTGAAATAGGGATATGTGGCATTTTGTATTAAAAAAATAACAATGTGGAAGTAGATATAAATCTTCAAATTTTAATCTTGGAATTTGAAGAAAATTAGTTGAACAAAATGGAATAGATCTTATAGTTATTATTGTTACTAATAGTTTCAAAACTGTTCTAAATGAGTAATTTTAGTAAAGAAATGATCAAATGGAAAGAAATCCCAAAACTGGAAAATTTAGGAGCATAAAATCAAGTTCAGAATGTGTTTTAGCACTTTGTAATAAAATTTGTTTTTGTGAAAATCTCAGATTTTAGGTTCTATTTCTAAGAAACAAGACTTCCGCCTTGTGTAGAGTGGCGATCCTGTAACCACCTCTTAGGCTAAGGTAGTGGTCCCAAAACCTACACTTAGTAGGGTGGTAGTCCATGGTTTGTCACCCAGGCTAGGCGGCAGTCTCAGAACCGCTGCTCTGCTCTAGGTGGTGGTTCTGTCAATTACGACATAACTCCTCAGATCCACGTCTGTGCTAAGATTTTAAATGGTTTATACTAAATTGTAAGTTGAAAAATTGAACTAATAATCACCAGCAAGCAAACAATGAGTAATCCCATGGATTTGAGCAATAAAACCTGCAAATGGTGAATTAAAAAACATTCTTTTCATTTATAACAATGGGGGTAGGGTTTGCCCCAAATTTTAAAACCCAATATACACTTAGTGTGGAAACAAAAAAAGATTGGTAGAGGAAATCCCTCTCAATCCTTGAATGAAATAGATTACATTAATAAAACTAAAACTAAACCAATCAAATCTTGATCCCCTTATAGAATCCTCCATAGTTTCTCCTCTTTTGCTCTCATGGCTTCCTCCTCTCCAACCTGCAATTTTAGGAAAAAAAATAGACCAAATGAGTAGAATAGATTGAAGGAAAGGCTTATTAAAAATTCATAAGGATTTATAGGGATATTTTGGAACCATAGGATCTAGTGGCCAAGATTGTTTTGATCTAATGGTGAAGGATTAACCTTACTTTTGTTAGGTAGAAATGTATTTTAAATGTTTAATTTAAAATCCTTAAGGGTATGTGTAATTGGGGGAAAGTGGCCATTTAATTTCCTTGTGGTGTAAAGTCTTTTTCAGTCCTTGGTATGTTTTAGGAAATTAATAAAGAGGACCTTAAGCTATTAGGATAATGAAAATAATTTAATTAAGCATAAAACGTTAGGTCATGGTGATTGAACATTAAACTAAGGAGAGGAAACAATAACCAAATAAATAAACTATGAACTTTCCTAGTTGACCTTTAATAATCGACTTAGAGGTAAAGTAATTTCCAAAATTACTATTTTAGCGTACCCTCTCCTATCTATCTATACGGTGAAGTTTAGTAGTGTATGTAAGTAAGTACCCTAAGGTTCGAATACCTTGAGCCTTCTTATAACTTAAGACAAAAAAAAATTATTACCCGCTATTTTAGGTTAAGTAATAGGTTGTAACATGTTCCTAGAACATCTTTTTTATGGGTGTTACACTTGGTATCATAGTTATGGGTTCAAATCTTGGACCCTTGGGCACACCTATAACACACAAGACATGAAACTTTAACCTAGTGCAAATTGGTCTCTTTTAATCTAGAAAACCACAATGTCTGCTATTGTATAAATGGAAACATAGAAAAACTGAAACAAGACCTCAAAAAATGAAATAACTCTCCACCTTTATCTCTGCAAAGGCATGGATAGAGGAGGGGTATTTCAAGAGACATAGAGATGGAACCTCTAGAGCAAGATGTGTAGCATCCATTCGTACCTTCATATTTTATAGACGCTCAGGACGTAATGTCGCTATAACACAGAGGGATCCTTAGGAGGACGACTATAGAAAGAATATGGAGCCGGAGCCATCAGTTGAGGCTAGGGCATCTCCTTGATACAGAAAAGAACATGTGGAATAGAACTTCCATGTGGAGTTAGCTAGGGCAGAGTCACCACAGAGAGGCCATGGAGATAGGATTTCAAGACATAGGGATAGATCTCGGAGCCTAAGAAAAAGGGAGGAGTAGGTAGAGAAACCTAGGGCTCATCCTTCATCAGCTAGAGACCATATTAGGGACATCCTGAAGCTACGGACATCTCACTATTTAAGAGATACAAACGGTTTTCAGGAAGAGGCCTGTTTTGTGAGCTTGAGTAGATGCTTCAAGCTCTTCCCTTGTACTAACAACACGAAAGCTCATGTACGAATCCATATTCTGAGGGATGGAGCGGAGTCGGGGATAATCAAGGAGCAGAAGCTCCATGTGACTTGGAGATAAAATAACTACAACAACTTTCTTTTACATTCAAGTTTACTATGCATTCATTTTAACATCTTACAACTTCTATATTTCCTTATTTCTCATTTACAATAAAACAACTTCACAATGAAAGTAACTTTCTTTTTTTTCAATGCAACTTCCAACTAAAATTTTATACAATACATCCATTTTGATTCTTTCTCTTACACAATATATAATATTGGAATGCAAAATTTCTATATGAAATTAGTACAAAGTCTTCCACTCAAGGTGGGAAATAATACAAGAATGTAAACTAATCATAGAATACAATATTACAAATTTCTCCACCCTAAGTGTGAAGAACACATACGAAGTTTCACAAGGTCTCCAACAAAAATCCAAGCTTCACAACTCCAACAAAATAGCTCCTACACAATTTATTTGATTTACAACAAACAGGGGGGAGAGGCACATGCTCTCCAAACCCACCCAAGATATCTAATGGAAGAGGAGAATCCATCCCTCTTCCACGGGCCCCTGAGCCCCAAAAACATTACAAATGGGATATGATTCCAACACATGGCAACAACAATCTTCCACAACACAAACAAATATTTCACAACCATTTCAATCACATTCAAATCAACAACACATAAGAAAGAAGAACACTGAAATAACAAAAACAAGGCTTAAAAAGAAAGTCAAATGAGCAAGACCATGGGGGCCACGCATGCACCCAGTGTGAATGGTGCCCACTTTAAAGCCTCGAATGGCATATCTCAAATCCCCTACATACTCTTATTTCCTACTAAAAGTACCCCTTATAACTCCCATATAATGTATGCCTCCTAAATATCTTATGGCCTCCCTCATAAGGAAACAAGAAAGAAATGGCCAAGCATCATAACAAGGTTTTAGGCACCAACCCAAACTCCCTCCAAACAAAAAGGTTAAAATCTATTGCCTCCCTAATGGAATCTCCCATAGTCTCCTCCTACTCCAAAACTTAGGACAATCTACCCACACCCAACCAGCATTCAAAGAAAAAAAATACTGAACACAAACACATTTAAAACAAAAATAAAGCATAACATAAGCAAGGTAAAGCTCCTACCTCTCCATAGTAGAGATTGTTCCAAGAGTAAATATCCAAGCTCCTAAAAACCAGGACAACATCCACAAGCTCCAAAAATCCACAAGAACTCCCAAAAATCTTCTAACTCTCCAAAAATGCAAGAGTACAAAATAATCAAGTAATCCGCAAACAAGCAAAAGAACATTAATAAATAGAAAAGAGAGAGAGGAGGATGAGGTGGTTCCATGTAGGATGCCACATCACTCATCTTGAATTCTACCTAAGAATTCAAACCTCAACCCCAATGCACCATAAATTGGTGGGTGAGAGGAATGATAAGGTACTTACACACACCATCTAAGCCCACACCCCCTAAGGATAAAATTAATCACAAAAAAGAAAGTGCAAAATAAACATGGGTCAGACTGACCTCAGCTGCCCATAGCACCTAATAGGGCTTACTAAACTTGAGTGCTACACTACATTTCAGACCCAAATGTAGTTCTAGTTGGTGTAACTGTGTGCGCGCGTCGTGAGACAAGTGCGTAACGTGTCGTGTATAAGCCTGTGCCAAATTGGCCCTTAAGCGCGCTCAAATGTGTGTGTGTGCACATAAAGTGCCCAAGAGCATATAACACTCCAGATCTCAAGCTTTGTGAAGCAGCGACAACACAATAATCCACTATAGAACATGTAATAGCATGCCTGCATGGAATGAGACTATAATACCTCACCCCTATTTTGTGTAGTGTTAGGATGCAAAATCTATTAGCCTTTAATATGACACTTAGACCCATTATGTGGATGCAAAGTGGATGTAATAATACCTGCAACTCTAGAATGGAGTAAAACAAGTAAATTATGTGACTGCTAAAAACCCTCATTATGGTCTTATATATCAATATTTATAGGGAAAACTAAAAAACAAATGGTGGAAAATTGAGAGGCTAAATGAAAGCTGAAGTATGAAAAGAGCAAGTTGGAAGATCTCAACAGGAATGAACTACATGGCAAGGCTCTCAGTTGTTGGGGGGGCGAGAGGAGTGTGGTGTTGGGGATTGAGTATTCATATTTCAATCCCACCATACCTTTCAAGCCTGCAAAAGATTTTAACATTAAGGGGGATATCTCTTTCAAATAATTTGATTTCCCATGGCTTGAGAAGTAATGGGAAAGTGCATTATGGGTAATATTGATGAGCTTCGCTGCATAACTATCCTACTTACTTTCCCAAGTTGAGCTCTTGGAAACCTTTTGCTTTGTTGTGGTTAACCGATCTGTATGTGAGAGGAGTTTGTGGGTGTAGAGTTTTATCATGCAGACAAGTGCTACTTGAACTACCCTACTTGCTAGGAAGAAAGGAGGATTCCCAAGGAGTAAATTTTTTTAAGTATGGGGCTCAATTAGTGGTAACAGTAAGGGGAAAACTGAAAAGTTTTAGGTACAAAATTGGGAGGATGAATAAAAGCTAAGTATGAAAAGAAAGAGTCGGGAGAGCTCAACAAGAATGAACTATATAGCAAGGCTCCCAATTGTCATGAGGAGTATTTAGAAAAGGAAAATGAAGTGGGTTAAGTTGGAAAATCCCAGTAACATCAAGAGAAGAAATAATGGGTTTGTGAAGGCAAATATGGTTTAAAACCAACCAACCATATTGCTGTTAGTTTGGGCATAATTGTGCTGGCTAAAACAGATAACTTTAGAGGAAGAAACCAATTCAACCTTCCAAAGCCTGGTGGCTGAATTGGAAGAAGCTATCGGAGTGAATTCAGAACTTCCGGGTGACATAGGGGAAACTGAGATTTGAATAGAGAAGTAAGAATTCGGAGACCAGCCTTGGCAATGTGATATGTGAAGGGGCAGCACTGAGAACTCTCCTATTCCTGATATTTTGAACGCTTTGAAACAAATTCCCATTGAGGGTACCAAAAATCCGGATAAGGAAGGGATGCCTAAGATTTGGCATTTGGCAAAAAAAATACCAAATGCATGCATTTGGCTTTGGGATGTCCTCCTATTGTTTGATGTGTGTCACAAATTTCTTGTTATTGGACTCCTCTTGCACTGGTTTTTTGGCTGGATAATGAGCTGCTCGAAGGGATAACTATGATGGTTTGGTTTTGATGAATGTTGGAGGCTGGTTGGGAGGGGGCCTCGCTCATTCTATCTATGAGGAGCTTTTTAGCCTTGGAATGCGTGCAATGAAAGTGTGGAATGAGTGTTACTCCTGGAGTGAAAGCAAAGATGCCCTCTGTCACCAACCCTCTTCAGCATTTACATCGATGAGCAGGAGGATTCTCTTTGACAGCATACCTATTCAAACAATGGTTGCATTTTACATGATATGGTGATAGCCATACTTCTTTTTGGCGATGACATTGTTCTCCTCTCATTCTGCCAATTGTTTACAAAGACAACTTGATGTCCTTGCTCATTTTTGAGGGGCTTCATCAATTTGTGGTCAAGCTTAGTAAAATTAAGGTCATGATTTTCAACACCTCCAAACGTTCTTTTCCCCAAGTCCAGTTCCTCTACAAAGGGGAAACTTTGGAGATCACATCGGCCTGCACTTTCTTGGGGCTCCAGTTTTCTGAATCATCTTTTAGTATGAAGCCTACCTCTCAGTCATGCCTTTGCAAGGGATATGCCTCCCTTCATGTCTTGGAGAGCCAATGTTTTGAAATTCACCTTCTTGGATATGCCTTCGAAGAAGAGCCTCTTTGATACAATCATTGAGCCTATGGTTTTGTATGGGTCCGAGGTTTTAGGACCTTGTCTCCGTTCGATGATTGGGCTCATATTGAGAGAATCTAGACTCTCATGATTCAACATATGATCTATTGCAAATTGATTATTCCTCGATGTATCATCCAAATTGAATTTGTCAATCAGCCTCTGCGCCTTAAGACTATCGTCAAACTGACTTTCTACATCCACAGACTTAAAACCATGGAGGATTTAGCTTTAGGTCGTGGGAAGTATCCATACTAAGCCCTATGTTCTTCAAAGAGGGTTGCATCATTGGGCCCTAATAAATGTCAACGTTGTTGGTATTTTGAGACTAGTTGGTTCCTCTAGTTTATCGGCATCTCTATTACTAGGTTGCGTCCTTTCAGGTACTCTTTGGATGCCCCTCATTAGCTTCTTCACTTAAAGGAGGCCATTATTAGAGTTTTCAAGGAGGATATCTATATGCACAACATCCAGGTCAGTTGGACCTCTCCTCCTCAACCACTCACTCCCAAGCTTTCTTTTCATGCGGGTGGTGGAAGGTGTCATTCGTCGCCACATAACTATCTCCAACGTTATTGGTCTCACAACTTAAGATTTCCCCTCGGTCAGTTGAGGGTGTGCTGACACAGCTGCGATTTGAGACTGATCATCATATTCCACGTGGGGACCAAATTTGTCATATTTATTCCCTCCAAGAGGTGGAGATAAAGGAACACTTCATTTTCAAATGCCCTATTTATTATAAGATCTGGGGGAGATATCTACTGTTTTTACAAAGACTCGCGCAACTCTCCATCCAATTTGATTTGATACATGAACCAACGGTGTCTGACCCTTTTTCTTTGGGAGATTGTCACCCTTTAACACTAGTTCTTTCAGGGAACCCGTAAAGCCACCAAGCTAATCACCTCTTTCTTTCAATCCATCGAGGTAGGCGGCATTCAAAACCCTTTGGATATGTTGCTTCGTCAAACTGAAGGGGTGGGTCAGTGAGGCGGGCTCATCTTTGCACAGCACTACTCCTAAGGTGCCCCAACACACTAGCTCTTGGTGACGAGGATCCATCCTTGCTCACCATCATGGATCTGCTCCTTCACAACGACTTCCACCGAGGGGACAAGCACACATTATGAGTTTATTCGCTGCACCGAGAGTTTCTTCGGCCTTAGATGTTAGGAACGTAGGGGGGGTGCTTTGCTTCTTCCTAGGATTACCTAACCTGGCCCCCTCAATCGTAGACACTCCCCAATGAGCATTATCAGATCCTGCATCAACCCTTTCACAATGATAGACGATGACACAGATGACTCCTCTACCCAAACACAATCAGAGATATCTTGATGGGACTGCCATCCAGTCTTTCCAACTTTCATCAGCCCATACTCTTTGGGGATTCTTGCTCCTCCCACATGGGTTGAGAGCTTTACTACATTGGGTTTGCCCCTCATTTATTTCCAATGCTTTTGTTATTTTATTTAATTTAATTGTTGATCTTAGGGTCCTTTCACCCTAGCATTTTCTATTGTAATTGGATGAATTCTCGAGTCCCATTGACCTATTTTGGTTATTTGTGGACATTAATATAACTTCTTTTTCTTTCTTTCCTTCTCCCTTTTGAACAGTTTTTATGTGGTATTTGTTTCTGGTTTTAAGATTCAGATGGTATCAGTGATAGTTTGCAGCAGGGTAGAAATAATAGTGGCAGAGATAGAACTCAACATTTGTTTCTGATAATTGTTCATTTTTGTAGTTACTCCTGAAGTGGCTTATTTTCTTTCTTCTGAACTCTTTTATGTGGTTTTTGTTTCTGTGTTTATGATTCAGATAGTAACAGTGAAAGTTTGCAGCAGTGTAGAAATAATAGTAACAGAGATGGAACTCTAATTGTTTTTTACAATTGTTAATTTTTGTAGTTACTATTCCAACCTTGGACTGTTTTTCATAGTCTTTAAAGTGCGTATGGTGCTTTTTCGATTGTGAATACTTTGAATGCTCTGCACTTATGGAAATCCAGTAGACCTAGAAGTCAGGACTGGTATTGTGTTTGATATTTCTCTTTCAGCAATTGAATTTCCTGTGTTTTTTTGTTTCAAATAAAAACTAAACACTTCAACCCAACACTAAGCATTTTTTAAAGTGCAATTATTTTTTAAATATTTTCTGATTTTCTGAACCTCCAGCCAAACATTTTTTGCAATCCTGAATTTTTAGACCTTTTCATTCTCCCAAACAAATCAAACTTCTCAAACCTGGTAAGGATGTCTACTGTAAGCAAACATCACAGAAATTGGAAGTTTTTGAGAGTAACTAACTTTTCATAACTCCAACCTTGTTTGGTGCTCAATTTGATCTCGCCCCGTTTGTCCTTGAAATTCTTCAATTTGCGGGCTCTGTCGTCTTTTCTATCTCCCCGTATTAATGCATGAAAACTTTGTCCTCCATTTGGTTGCCATGATCAGTCCCTTCCTTGGTCAAGGATCACTTAAAAGTCTAGAATTTGTTTCTCATTCCTCTGTCCATGTGAAAGAATCTGTAACTTGGGCTAAAACTCAGGGTTTTTCCTTCCTTCCATTTTCCACAGTCATGTTTTGTTGTCCCTATCATTTTTGTCCCAAATATCTGTGGAAACGTGATTGGATGCGGCTTGGAGGATCACATTTGGGCCTTATATCATTTCCAAATTCTCTGTCCTTGAAGAAAGATTCATTTCCGGGCTCAAATGGTGATTTTCCTACATTTTACGGTTTGACGGGTGTGTTTTTCCCATCAAATTTACATCTCAGCATCTATGGAAATGTGGCCCTTTCTAGTTGGATGTGGCTTGGCGGGGAACTTTGAAAACTCTAAGGCCCGATTCAACTCAAAACTTGTCCACGTGGAGGGTCGGCACTCATCTGAAAATTCACCTTTTGGTTTGGCCTTGGAGTTGCATCGGGGAGACATGTGGAGGTTTCCGCTACCTTGCCCAGACTTAGACAAATTTTTTATTGGCTGGTACAGTTTTGGTGGACCATGGACACGTGGAGGGTAGTGCTCATTTGAGGATATGCCTCAGTGTCCCACCTTAAAAATTGTGACAGGGAGACATGTGGAGGCTTCTGCCAGCTCTACTCTATACTTAAACTTTTCAAAGCAATTTTCTAAGGCCTGGACATGTGGAGGGACCATGCCTGTTTGGGGACTAGCCCTAAATTTTATTTTGAAGAAGCGCCAGGAGGACACTTGGAGGCTTCCACTCACTCTACCCTTGCTTGGACTTTTCAACGGCCAAGGAAAACTGTCTCGGACCCTAGACACATGGCACCTTCCACTGATCCTTCAACTTTTTTAACAACTCTGTCAGACTGAGACATGTGGTGAGCCCGCGCTTGTTTGGGGTCTCCACTTTTGGGCACCATCTCAAAGGTGCGCCATTGAGACACATGGAGGCTTCCACTGGCTCCTTTTTTACTGAGACTTTTCAAAGGCTAAAAGGCATTTTTCTTAGGCCCAGGGCACGTGGAAGGACGCGCTTCTTTGGAAACTTTCCCCTATACTTCTCCTTTGTAGTTGTGCCAAGGAAACACGTGGATGGTTATAAAATAAAGTGGAGAAGGGGTAGAATCAACAGTTGTGCATTATGTCTTTTTTTCCACCATTTTTGCTCCAAGACTCCTGGAGATGCGAATACACACTATTTTTCATCATTTTTTGATGAAATTCCTTGTCATCTCTGTCTATAAAGTGCCATTGAATGGATTCAGAACTTAATTTGTGAGTCCAAGGATTGTTAAGGTCGATATTTTGAAGTTGGAATTGCTCAGGCACTTGCAAAAATGGGAATTACCAGAGAAGATGGATGCGGGACAGAGTTGTAGAGGAAAGAAAGGGAAAAGGATGAAATGATGAAAGTTGCAGGCACAAAAGATGAAAAAGGTGTTGCCTCGAGAGTGAAAAGGATTACCTGTCAGATCCAATTGTGCAGAGCCTCCAAAAAATGATTAAAAAGGGGATTTCTTGCATGACAGAATCAGAATGATTAGAAGGATTGCCAAAAAGTTGTGGCATGGCATCCTAGTCATTAGTCGAGGGCCCAAGAAATGTGATCAGTTCACAATTGGTCCACCTGGCAGCTTTCGGATGTGAATTTGTTAAATGTCACTTTCTGAGGCAAATTGGTAACAAGCAAAGGTCCCTCAAATATTCTTCTCTTTTGGGGGGAAAATTGAGTGAGTAAAATGTATAAATGCAATGAGAATACTCTTGCAAAGGGTCAGGGATTAAATTTCATAATAAAAATTTAAGAAAAGCCGTATTCCTGAGAGACCAATCTGAGATACCTGGTTAATTTCCTTTGTGTTAGATTTTCTATCATGTCAAGTTGGTTACAGATGTATAAAAATTGATGAGCACAGAGATTTATCTGGAAGCTTTCCCCTACTGATGAATTTGATCAATTTTGAAATTAATTTGTGTCAATCTTAGAGAATTTAGTGTCTGCTTTGTTTCAGAATGTCTGCAAATAGTTTTTTTGTTCCTATTGCAATCTTACATTGAAATATTTGTGAAATCACACATAGGATCTCATCCCTATGATAGTTTAGTGGCATTTGCAATTTCATTTCAAGAAGGTCCTTCACCCTGTGATGAGATAAACAAATTTAAAATCACTTCCACTATCATTTGTTGATAAAGATTGTTTGTAAGTCTTTGGGTGTACCTTAGGCATGATTGATCAGATATTTTGGTGTTTAATTGAGTCTTTTAACTCGAGCCTTCATGTTAGATTCTCAAATATTGTGTGAAAACGTGTTGATCTGGGCCTCCATTGAAGCACACCTTCTGGTTGAAGGAACATCTTAACTATTCTGAAGCTTTCTGTTGTTGAGTTTTCCATTGTTGTGAAGTTTCTCAGAGATCTGGTATAATCAACTTTATCCTACTTAATCTCCCACCAAAATTATTCAAAAACCATGAATCCATCCTGAACTACCCCTGTTTTCCCTGTATATCAACAAAGGAACAAAATCTATTTACTAAAATATGCAGAACAATCAGGATTTCATAATGTCTTTAGTAACCTTAGCCTTGTTTTGAAAGTATCTCCATCTTTTAGAAGTGACAACTCTTGAGAGTTAAATTATGGAGTATTGACCATATTTTCCCAAGGTTTTCTTCATAAAATTTGTGCAAAAGAAGGATATCTCCATCTCCTTCATCAAACAGAGGTTACACTACGAGGGTCCTCTCACCCTGGTCGAAAGGCACGGCCTAAAGTAGTGAGGATAGGTCAAATCCTCTTGAAGGTGTTATCCATCTCTCCACAAATCTGAGTGACAAAGGGCCAGTTAGATCTCATCCCTAGCTACAAAATGACACACATCATGATCTATTTGTCTAAGCTCCAGCTGTCTGCTAAATCTGTGATGCTACTCATCTTGAAAGGGAGAACAAATTAAGATACCAACACTAGTGGCCAACAAAGGACATGAACAAACACTGGTGGTGCCATTGTGATTTGGATACATACCATTTTTCCCGTCAACAACACTGGTGGCACCATTGTCGGGGATAATTTGAGTGTATTTGAGCTAATTTTTTGTTGGGACCTAATTTGATTTGTTTGTTGATTTGTTTCTAGTTCATATCCATTTGGCCCATCAACAACACTGGTGGCCATTGTTGGGGACTCTTTGAAATTTTAACAAATGTGTACATATAGACCCTGGTAATGTTTCTTACATGATCTAAGTGCAAATACATTGCTGAAACATCATTATCTATTCAGATCTGTAAGAATTGTTCAAAGTTGTAAGTTCTGAGTGTAATATTTCCAGCTTATACAGTTATTGCACTAAAGTTTGTATCATCATTGATAAATTTGGGTAGAAGAAGAGTAGATCTTGTAATATTTGCATGAATCTGGTATTGACAGACATTTGATAGGTCTTTCATAGTGCATTTGCACAAACTAAGGTGAAAATCCTTAGTGGTGACTCCATGTGCTGTTTAAATTCTTAATAAATACCAGTGTCTTAACATATATCAAGTAAGATTTGTCATTAATATCTGCAAAGCTGGAAGGAAGAAGATCTTTCTTCACCAGGGACCCTAGTAGAAGGTTGTTTCAAGAGTTGGGAAAGTCTAATTCAGAAGGAAGAAGAATTTGGAAGGTTGTTGGAGATCAAGCATCAAGAAAAGAGATCTCCATTGGTGAAACTGATCAACCTATGATTGAAGATTGCAATACTTCCTCAAGTGCTTCTGAATCAGGTAGTCTCTTTGTTGAATTGAATTCTCCATCTGGAGAGGGTCCTTCTTTTGTATTTGAAACATTTTCTTCTCAATCTGCCCCTTGTATTTTCCAAATCTGATAGAGTTTTCCAAGAAACAAAGCCTTTAGAGGGTAGTCATTCTGAAAATTACATCCCTGTACCACACAGACCTCTCACTCCTCATCATTTTGCATCTCCTGTAAGGTCACCTCCTCAAAATAATATGGCTCAGGCTCCAGCCAAACCTCCATTTGTTGTTAATACTTTTGGTCCCACCAATTTTAGAGGTATGGCTGGCTATCCAAATGTTGTGCCACAAGATGTAAGAAATAGATTGCCTAAGTTTCAAGGAAATAATGCAATCACTGGTGATCAACACTTGAAGCTCTTTGTCAATATGATGGAGGAATTTGAAATAGAATTTGAGGATGTATACATTAAATTGTTTATCCATACTCTAGAAGAAGATGCAAGGGACTGGTATAAATCTTTGCCAGATAATTCCATTGATTCTTGGACAGAGATGAAGAATGCTTTTAGAATGCAGTATGGTGATAAAACAGACCCTAGGTTTCTTTTATCAGAGTTTGAAAATATAAAAAAGAATCCTAATGAATCAGTGCATGATTTCAATACAAGATTTAACAAAACATTGAGAAGACTGCCTATTAATTTGAGGCCATGTGATGAATCATGTCTGATAAAGTATTCAGATGCATTTGATAAGAAAGTTGCTTACTATTTGAGGGATAAGAACCCTGGAACTTTGAGGCAAGGCCTTTACCATGGCTCTACAAATTGAGAACAACATTAAAGTAGTTGGAAAACCTCCTAAGAGGGAGGGTGTTAAACTGATCAACCCAGAGAAGCCTCAATCAAGTAAGGTTGTGGATCTTGAGGAAGTTGTAAAGACTTTGGCTGGAGCTGTCAAAGAAATCTCTTACAAGCTAGCCAGGGAAGAGAAAGGAATTGGACAAGGTTCTCAAGGTCAGCATAGGAAACAAGGACAAGATATATGATCAGAGATATGATGACAGAGGTAAAGGACCCATGGGAGCTAGACAACCCCAAGCTAGGGAAAATAGAGTAGTGCCTGATCCTCTAAATGCAAGAGTTGTTGTTGAAGAGACAAATGAAATTGATTGGTGTGACAAGTGTTTCTTACCCCACCCACCATGTGAAGTAGATCAGCAAGTTGAAGAAGCTGATGATGATGATAACACTGATGATGATGCATGCATGGTGGATTCTCTACAAGCTCACAACAAGGAGCAACTTCAACTGAAGTAATAAGTGCAAGAACTGCTGCAAGTTTTTGGGATTGCATTCACTGGGTACCTCTTCTTCCTCCCTCTCATGCTTTAGAAATAGATATGGTACAAGATTTTGAACTTCCTAATAATGATTTTGAGTACCTAAGAGCTCTAATGATTAAGAAGTATGATGGAGGAATCCCATTAGAAGAGGATAGACAACTGTTAATGAATGTTGTTGTTGCCCAAGAAAAAGAGTATAACACAAGAAGTAAAGTTGTCAAAGGGGCAGGGCCTCAAGCCAAACCAAAGACCCCAGTTCTCACCAATGTCCCAAAAGAAACTCCAAAGAAAGATGCATCTGGAAAAGGCCTTGTTGTCTCAAGTAGAACTGGTGTTCCCACCCATGCCCAAAATGTGAAAAATCTTGTGCCATCCGATGAGTTTTTCAATCTTTCTCCAAATGTTGCTTTTCCCAAATACATTCCTTATGACATTGCCCAAGTCTTGAGTCAGATCAAGATTTATGTCCCAATTGTTGAACTGCTTAGGATTCCTAAGCACAAGAAGAGGGCTTTTGAGTATTTGGGATTGGAAGAAGATAGGAGTACCCAAGGTAGAAATATAAATAATGTAAACACTCCTCCTCCAACCATTGCAGACCTAGAAAAACCACCAACATTGGAGGAGATAGGTGAACCACCTAAAGTTTACTTGGGAACATCTTTGGTTGAGTCTCAATTAAATGTTGATCCATTTTTTACAACACTGATTATTAAGGACAGACTGTTGCACAATTGTATGTTTGATTCTAGAGCATCATGCAATGTTATGCCTCTAGAAGTCATGAATGAATTGAACATTAAAGTGACAACAACTTATGGCAAGTGTACTGCAATGGATTCTAGAGAGGTGCCTGTTGTAGGATGTGTAAAAGGTTTGGTGGTACAACTTGCAGCTTATCCAGGTAAGAACTTGAAACTTGATGTTGTTATTGTTGATTGCCCTGCCAAATGGGGCATGTTGTTATCAAGAAAGTGGGCTGCAAGTGTTGGTGGAAGTGTTCAGATGGATATGTCTTTTTCCACCATTCCAATTGAAGGCATCCTTGTAAAGCTGTATGGAGAGAAGAAGATGTTGCACCTCATTGAAGATCCCAATAATGCTTCTTATGAAGTGTTGTATGCTGATGTAGATGTTGATAAATTTGTTGGGTTTGCTGATGGCAAAGAGCATAAGATTGATCAATGTAAATGTCTTGAACAAGTAGGTTTACCTTGGACCTTGTTATTTGATGGAGCTTGTTCCAAGTTTGGAAATGGTGCTGGCATTGTTCTGATTTCTCCAGGCCAGGAAGAGTTTGTTTTTTCTTTCAAACTCAACTTTGAATGCACTAACAACATTGCTGAATATGAAGCACTATTATTAGGCTTGAGAATTGCATGGAAATATGGTATAAAGGATATCATTGTCAAAGGGGATTCAGAACTGATTGTCAAGCAAATTAGAAAATTGTATGCTACTAAAAATCAGAGAATGAAACAATACAAGCATGCAGTCTGGGATTTGATTGAAATGTTTGAATCTTTTAATATTGTGCACCATGATAGAAAGTTTAATGATGTTACAGAAAAGTTAGCAGTGCTAGGATCCAAATTTGGTAATTTTATTGTGTCTCCATTTTGTGAGTATGATGTTGAAATACTAACAAGGCCATCTGTCCCTGACAACATTAAAAATTGGCAAGTGTTTGATGATGATGCCCAGGTGAAATGGTTTCTGTAGAACCAAGGTGAGTTTGCTGACCAAAATATAGATTGGGAACCAATGGTGTGTGTTGCTGAAGGAAAGGAAACTTTATTTGGCAAAGACATCATCCAACTGAAGACAAACATGATTCCTAGAGGTTTGGTGGCACTTGAATCAAACTTTGATAATGTTGATTGCATTATTAACAAAAGTATGTCAGTTTCAAGAGATGTGGAAGAGCATGACCTAGGCACAAAGGAAAAACCATGTAAAATCTGGTTAGGAAGCAATCTCAGCAAGGAAGAGAAGCAGTCCTATGTTCAATTGTTGAAGAAATATCAAGACTGCCTAGCTTGGTCTTACTCTGAGTTGAAGGCATACAGGGAAGATTTGTTCCAACATGAAATTCCTCTTGAATCTAATGCCAAGCCTTTCAAGAAAAAATAGAGGCCCATCAATCCACTCCTTTCTTTGAAGATGCAAGAAGAACTGAAGAAGTTGAGGGATGGAGGGATCATTCAGCCCACAAGGTACTCATCTTGGGTTGCAAACCTAGTGCCTGTCAGAAAAAATAATGGTGATATAAGGTTGTGCGTAGACTTCAGGAACTTGAATAAAGCATCATTGAAAGATAATTACCCTCTGCCAAACATGGAGAATATGCTACAATTGGTAACTGGTTCTGAATTGTTATCCACTCTGGATGGTTTCTCTGGCTATAATCAAGTTGTTGTGAAGGATTCAGAAAGAATAAATACTACCTTTACCACTCCTTGGGGAACTTATGTCTATGTCAGGATGTAATTTGGCTTAATGAATTCTGGAAAAACTTTCCAAAGAGCAATGGATTTAGCATTTGCTGGTTATATTAATGATTTCATTGTTGTTTATCAAGATGATGTAACTGTGTTTTCCAGAAAAATAAATGATCACTTGCAACACTTGGAGAGAATGTTGTTAAGGTGTAGAGAGTATGGCATATCATTGAATCCCAAGAAGTGCCATTTTGGAGTGCAAAAGGAAAATCTTCTTGGTCACATTGTATCAAAGGAAGGGGTCATGATTGATCTCAAGAGAGTGGAAGCCATCAACAAGGTTCCAATTCCTAGAACTAAGAAGGGAGTTCAATCCTTCTTTGGAAAAATAAACTTTATCAGAAGATTTGTGTCTAACTTTGCTGAGCTGACCATCCCCATTACTAGCATGCTGAAAAAGGACCAAGTTATCAAATGGGAAGAAGCTTCCATTCAAGCTTTCAATGGGATCAAGGAAGCACTAAAGCATGCCCCTATTTTGGCAGCTCCAAATTACAAGAAGCCTTTTCAAGTGTTTTCTTTTGCTTCAGAAAACACCATTGCATCTGTTTTGTTGCAGAAGGATGATGAAGGGGCTGAGAGACCAATTGCCTTTTTCAGTAAGGCATTGCAAGGAGCTGAGTTGAAGTACACCATCATGGAGAAGCAAGCATTTTCCTTGGTGAAAGAAACAAAGGTTTTCAGACCCTACATCTTGAGCTCTAAAGTTGTTTCTTATGTTCCCCACACCATGGTGAAAGAAATCTTATCAGAGATGGAGGTCTCAAGAAAAGATGCAGATGGGTAAACAAGTTGCAGGAATATGACATGGATATCCAAACCATGAAATTGGTAAGAGGTTTAGGCCTAGCTAAGCTTATGGCTGAGAGAAACTTGCAAACTATTGAGGTGAATGAAGTAGAAGGAGAAAGGGTGGATGTCCTTGAAAAGTTGGTAAGCTCTGAATGGTACAAAGATATAATATTTTATCTCAGACATCTATGCTTTCCTGAATATTTGAGTAAAAATCAGAAAAGAGCTCTTAAGTTAGCCTCTCAAAAATATGTCATTACTGATTTTGGGTTAGCTTGGAAGAACCCAGAGGGAGTGCTCTTAAGATGCATTGCTGAGGATGAAGCCCCAAAGGTAATTACTGATCTCCATGGAGGATTTTGTGGGGGACATTTTATTGGAATAGTTACAACACATAAAATCTTGAGGGTTGGTTATTGGTGGCCAACTCTCTTCAAAGATACAACTCTATTGGTTAGGAAATGTGAAAGTTTCCAGCATTTTTCTAGAAGAATGAAAGCTTTAGGCTCCCTTCCTTTGCATCCTGTGTCAGTTGAAGCCCCATTTAAGCAATGGGGAATGGATTTCATTGGGAAAATTTCTGATCCTTCCAGTGCTGGTCATAAATGGATTCTTGTAGCCACTGATTATTTCACTAAGTGGGTGGAAGCAATCCCCACCAAGAAAGAAACACACCAAGTTATCATGGACTTCATGCTGAATCAAATCATATGCAGATTTGGAGTGCCAGTTAAGATTGTTGTTGATAATGCCATGAGTTTCAGAGCCAAACCTTTGGTGGCAATGTGCAAAGAGTATGGAATCAATTTGACATATGCTTCTAACTACAATCCCCAAGGAAATGGACAAGCTGAGTCCAACAATAAAAACTTGTTGAAGATCATTAGAAGAACCTTGGAGCTGAACAAAAAGAAGTGGGGTGAGAAACTGAAGTTTGTTGTTTGGGCTGATAGAATCACTGTCAAAAGAGCTACTGGTAAAATCCCATTTGAGTTGGTATATGGAACTCAAGCTTTGCTGCCCCTTCATTTGCAATTGTCTTCATTTCAGTTTGTTCAACAAATTGAAGATCAAGAAGTTAGTCCATATGATGCTCGAATCAATCAGATTATTGAGTTAGATGAAGAAAGAAGGGCATCCCATCAGAGGCATGTGAAGTTCAGAGAAAAGTTGAAGAAGTTATTTGACAAGAAGGTGACTCCAAGAGCTTTCAGCATTGGGGATCTTGTGCTATTATGGGATAACAGGCATGAAGATAAGGGAAAGCATGGTAAATTTGATGCATTGTGGATGGGCCCTTATTCAATTGACATTCGAATTGGTGAAAATACCTTCTTCCTAAAAGACTTAGATGGGGAACTACTTGAATTTCATGTTAATGGAAGGCATTTGAAACATTTCCTTGATTGATTTCTCAAAATCAAGGTATACTCCATTGTACAGAGTATAGTTCTTTGTTTTTTCATTCTACTTTTTCTGTTTTTGTTCATTCTGGTCCTTGGTGACCTGGTTTTGCTGGTTTCTCAGTTCATTTTTTGGGGAGTGGTTATTTTCTCTTCTCTACAAGCTTATTCTTTGACTCCATTTCCCAATGGTTTTTTTTGGCACTTGGTCTACTATTTGTTCTTGTGGCACTCACAGGGAGTGCCCATCCCTGAGTCGGAGCCGATGTTGGTGCTCAAATTGGTCTCACCCCCATTTTTCCTTAAATTCTTCAGTTTGTGGGCTCTGTCATCTTTTCTATCTCCCCGTATTGATGCATGAAAAATTTCTATCCCTCCATTTGGTTTCCATGATCAATCACTTCCTTGGTCAAGGATCACTTAAAAGTCCAGAATTTGTTTTTTCGTTCCTCTATCCATGAAAAGAATCTGTAACTTGGGCATAGACTCAGGTTTTTTCCTTCCTTCCATTTTCCACAGTCATGTTTTGTTGTCCCTATCATTTTTGTCCCAAATATCTATGGAAACATGATTGGATGTGGCTTGGAGGATCATATTTGGGCCTTATATCATTTCCAAATTCTCTGTCTTGAAAGAAAGATTCATTTCCAGGCTCAAATGGTGATTTTCCTGCATTTTACGGTTTGACGGGTGTGTTTTTCCCCATCAAATTTACATCTCAGCATCTATGGAAACATGGCCCTTTCTGGTTGGATGCGGCTCGGTGGGGCACTTTGAAAACTCTAAGGCTTGATTCAACTCAAAACTTGTCCACGTGGAGGGTCGACACTCATCTGAAAATTTGCCTTTTGGTTTGGCCTTGGAGTTGCACCGGGGAGACACGTGGAGGTTTCCACTGCCTTGCCCAGACTTAGACAATTTTTTCATGTGACCGGTATAGTTTTGGTGGACCATGGACACGTGGAGGGCTTGTGCTCATTTGAGGATCCACCTCAGGGTCCCACCTTAACAATTGTGATAGGGAGACATGTGGAGGCTTCCACCGGCTCCGCTCTATACTTAAACTTTTCAAAGCAATTTTGAAAGGCCTGGGACATGTGAGGGACCGCCTGTTTGGGGACTGGCCCCTAAATTTTATTTTGAAGAAGCACCAAGAGGACACTTGGAGGCTTCCACTGACTCTGGCCTTGCTTGGAATTTTCAACGGCCAAGGAAAATTGTCTCAGACCCTAGACACATGGTCTCTTCCACTGATCCTTCAACTTTTTTAACAACTCTACCAGACTGAGACACATGGTGAGCCCACACTTGTTTGGGGTCTCTACTTTTGGGGACCATCTCAAAGTGTGCCATTGAGACACGTGGAGGCTTCCACTGGCTCCTTTTTACTGAGACTTTTTCAAAGGCCAAAAGGCATTTTTCTTGGGCCCAGGGCACGTGGAAGGCCCACGCTTGTTTGGAAACTTTCCCCTATACTTCTCCTTTGTAGTTGCACCAAGGAAACACATGGATGACTTATAAAATAAAGTAGAAAGGGGTAGAATCAATGGTTGTTGTGCATTGCATCTATTTTTCTACCATTTTTTCTCCAAGACTCCTGGAGATGCGAATACACACTATTTTTCATCATTTTTTGATGAAATTCCTTGTCATCTCTGTCTGTAAAGTGCCATTGAATGGATTCAGAACTTAATTTGTGAGTCCAAGGATTGTTAAGGTCAATATTTTGAAGTTGGAATTGCTCAGGCACTTGCAAAAATGGGAATTACCAGAGAAGATGGATGCGGGACAAAGTTGCAGAGGAAAGAAAGGGAAAAGGATGAAATGATGAAAGTTGCAGGTGTAAAAGATGAAAAAGGTGTTGCCTCGAGAGTGAAAAGGATTACCTATCATATCCAACTGTGCAGAGCCTCCAGAAAATGATTAAAAAGGGGATTTCTCACATGACAGAATCAGAATGATTAGAAGGATTGCCAAAAAGTTGTGGCATGGCATCCTAGTCATTAGTCGAGGGCCCAAGAAATGTGATCAGTTCACAATTGGTCCACCTGGCAGCTTTCAGATGTGAATTTGTTAAATGTCACTTTCTGAGGAAAATTGGTAACAAGCAAAGGTCCCTCAAATATTCTTCTCTTTTGGGGGGAAAATTGAGTGAGTAAAATGTATAAATGCAATGAGAATACTCTTGCAAAGGGTTAGGGATTAAATTTCTTAAGAAAAATTTGAGAAAATTCATCTTTCTGAGAAACCTGTCTGAGATACCTGGTTAATTTCCTTTGTGTTAGATTTTCTATCATGTCAAGTTGGTTACAGATGTATAGCCATTGATGAGCACTGAGATTTCTCTGGAAGCTTTCCCCTGCTGATGAATTTAAGCAATTTTGAAATTAATTTGTGTTCAATCTCTAGAGCAATTTGTGTCTTCTTTGTTTCAGAATGTCTGCAAATGGTTTCTTTTGTTCCTATTGCAATCTTACATTGAAATATTTGTGAAATCACACAGGATCTCATCCCTGTGACAGTTTAGTGGCATTTGCAATTTCATTTCAGAAGAGCCTTCATCCTGTGATGAGATAAACAAATTTAAAATCACTCCACTATCATTTGTTGATAAAGATTGTCTATAAGTCTTTGGGTGTACCTTAGGCATGATTGATCAGAGATTTTGGTGTTTAATTGAGTCTTTTAACTCGAGCCTTCATGCTAGATTCTCAAATATTGTGTGAAAACGTGTTGATCTGGGCCTCCATTGAAGCACACCTTCTGGTTGAAGGAACATTAACTATTCTGAAGCTTTTGTTGTTGAGTTGTCCATTGTTGTGAAGTTTCTCAGAGATCTGGTATAATCAACTTTATCCTACTTAATCTCCCACCAAAATTATTCAAAAACCATGAATCCATCCTGAACTACCCCTGTTTGCCCTGTATATCAACAAAGGAACAAAATCTATTTACTAAAATATGCAGAACAATCAGGATCCCATAATGTCTTCAGTAACCTTAGCCTTGTTTTGAAAGTATCTCCATCTTTTAGAAGTGACAACTCTTGAGAGTTAAATTATGGAGTATTGACCATATTTTCCCAAGGTTTTCTTCATAAAATTTGTGCAAAAGAAGGATATCTCCATCTCCTTCATCAAACAGAGGTTACACTATGGGTCCTCTCACCCTGGTCAAAAGGCACAACCTAAAGTAGTGAGGATAGGTCAAATCCTCTTGAAGGTGTTATCCATCTCTCCACAAATCTGAGTGACAAAGGGCCAGTTAGATCTCATCCCCGGCTACAAAATGACACACATTATGATCTATCTGTCTATCGGTAAGTTTGCACATGGGATAAAGAGAGGGGCTAGAGCTTTCCTGTACATATTTGTTATATTTTAGGAAAATTTGATCCCGTGTTGGCATAGTGGATTATTCAACTCTATATTTTTTGTTTCTTAAATATTTAGCACGGACTTAGTAAACACATTTAAAGTTGCATTTGAGAATTACATGTAGCATGAGACCAACCCCTGTTAAAACACATAAATTTTGAGCTACATAATTTTTCTAAAGAGAAACACCTGAAAATAAGAAACTTATGGATAACCCATATCAGAAAAAGTTTTAGAGAAGCAAAAAAACCCTTAAAATCTCGGTTGTGAGGATGTGTTGTCTTCACAATATAGTACACAATTCCATTGGCATAAGCTACAAATATTGTCGCTGAAAATAAATGCACCATATCATGGGATTATCGAAAATATAAAGGTTAGATAGAAACATGAATTCACAATTGGGTGTACACAAGAATTACTCATAAAAAAAGTGGCATCTGGTTTGACTGCTAGCCAATCATAGAAAAGCTTGCCGTAGTTTACATACCCCGATTTGAGGCATCCTCAATATATGTTTCTAGCATTACATTTTTATTTCAAGATATAAATAACGTCAGGCTTTGTGAAGGGGATATCAAGGTATTTGCGAGATTAGAGAGGATTTTTTTCTTGATTTCTGGTAGTTGGCACTTAAAGATTTCAATCATATTTTGGGAACACTTAAAATTGATGCCTTTTGGATGTTGTTACAGGTTCTCTTGTAGGAGTTGGAGTGGGTGGAGTTTATTCATCTGGTTATGCTACTAACCCCATTCCTGGGAGAAGAGATGTTATTGGTTTTCTTACATTTTTTTAGGTAGCTCCTTTTGGATGGTGTTACAGGTTTTCTTACATCTTTTAGGTAGCTAGAACAGTAACTTAGTATTTCGTGTTGCAATTGTTTTTTAAAGGTTCCATCGGCTCAAGTCTTTTTGTGTACCTTCTTCAGATTTTTTTACCTATATATATATATTGTAGATTGCAGCTAGTTCTTATTCATGTTTATACCTGGTTCAAACGTCGGATGCTAGATATCTGCTATGATGAGGCTTCGGAATGGTTTGCTGAATTGTTCTGCTAAGACACTCCTTCCTATGGTGTACACGCATGCTAAAAATGAGTTTCCTAAGATTGTTAAGTGGGTTCATAAATTTTACACATTTTAGCTACGGTATTATAAAGCATTTGAACTCCTTGCCAAAAATGTTTATTTTTCTATCCCTTACATTATTGTTGCTTCTACCTCTATTTTTTAAAGTAATTGAGGTTCCTTATGGGTTTTCTCCACTGAAATAAATTATTTTCCTAACCGGAAATGTGAATTTTAATCACCGAGGCCTAAAATTTATTTGTTTTCTGCATTCTTTAAGAAATGTGAAATGGATTTTCCTATTAAGGACCCCACAGTTATTTACAAACATGGAGATATTTTGAGAATAGAAAATATAAACTACTTCTATATTTTGGAAGCGGATTAGTCATACCTCTCACTCGGAGAGGAAGAGGATATCTTGTGCATCAGTTGTTTATGTTCAAGAAAATTGATCATGAGACTTTTGGTGCATCTATTAGTAGTGTGTTGATAAAATACTGTCTTTTGTGGTGTGGATTCAAAACTTAGAAGACACTCAGCCTACGACTGTAGGGTCTGAAAAATTCTATAAGAATGTTATTATTTTACTTCATGATTTTGGTGTTTGGATTTCCAAATAGCCATTTCATGGGAAATTAAGTGTCATGTCTGGTCAAAAGCTTCAGGACAAATGTCATAAGACAAAAATTGAAATTACTAGACTAATATCAGTAAGATATTGATTCCCCCTTTCTATGCTAAGTAGTAATTTCTATTTTTCCACATAATGATTCGTTTGTTTCTGAAGAATCCAGAAGAAATTTTCACTTTGCGCATATCGGATCAGCATTTAAAAAAATGATTTTGAAATTTGGTAATCAAATTTTTAAGATATCTTTCATGTTTTACAATTCGTTATAGTTTGTTGTGTTTTCTACAGCTCAAATTTCCTTTCTTATTAATATTAGCTATATTAAGAACATGCGGTTCCTCTAATGATGAAAATATTGATTAGTTATTTATACTAAACAAAAAAAAACATGATGTTTGTTTACTTTTCATTAAATTGATGTGTACATCGGGTAAGTGCAGAAGTTGGGGGACCAAAAGGGGTCATAAGTGGATGTCGTATTGCAAAAAACAACAAAATATCAACTTGTAGGGATTATTAGCAATAAGCGCACTCAAAATTGGAAAAATTTATATAAATATGAATCCTATAATCTGGAATCTAGTTTCTAAAATCCTAATTTTTTTAAAAACGAACAAGTTTAGATATATTAAACACCACAAATTCTATGAATTGGTTTTTTTAAACACATAAGATTGTAGTCTGTTTTCCCGCGATTTGGATGAACAAAAATCGTTATTTTTTTCCCTTTGGTGAAAATTTAAATACCACTATCTATAGTGGGATGGATTTTTTTTTATTTTTATTTTTAGCAATATTTTTGTAAATAATTTTTTCCATGCAAGTGGTCTGAATTTTTTTAAAAAACAGAGCACTTTTCATTTGCCCGCCATAGCTACATCAAAAGATATCAAAATCAAATACGTTTTTTTAACATGCATAGAATTTTGCCATGCTTGGGAAGGTATATGTTTGATCACATTCTGATAAGTGAAACAAAAGTTGCAATCTTAAACGTAGACATGAACATTCATGCGAAAAAGTGTTTTACAAACCTACTCTTAGTAAAAAATTATAAAATGATATTTATCTTATTCTATTCACTTTAAAATAAATATTTATATGAATCTAACAGTCTCCCCTACGCGATAGTACCATTTTTGTGATATGATTTTGATTTTTAAGAATGTTTCAAGTCTGCGGAAGAGCAAATTTGAAGTTTTTGGTCTTTCACATGCCATAATGACCTCCCAAACCTCTGGTTCAGGAAAAAATATATCTCCTGAGCCTTGAGGGTTGAATTTGATGATACAATAAGAACCACAATCACGGTTCTAAAATGGTGGAAAAAATGAGGGTCGCAGCTGTTTTTGGTATCAAAGAATCGTGATCATGCTTTATAAAGCATGATCATGGTTTTTCTAAAGCAAAAACATGGTTTATAAAGTGCGAGTGTGGTTTATAAAGAATGAGCTTGGTTTATAAAGCGTGATCGAGCTTTTAGGTTCAGAATTTCCTGAGTTTGGAAAAATAGATCACTATCACAGTTTTTAATACCACAATCATAGTTCGTAAAATTTAGGATTTGATGTACATTTTTTTGTCCCCCAACTTTTTGTACCCACCCCACTGTAGATAACAAGGCCATCTCAATTTAGTGTTTCATGTAATAGCTTAATTACTTATTTCGCTCCCATCATTTTCCCCCCTACTTTGTATTTGACTATTCCTCCGAGAAAATTATGAATCCACATCCCTCGTGTGCCACCCTATTGGCATTCCCATTGCACACTTATGGTGCAATTTCTATTTATATCCCTATGAACGCTATTATTTCTACATCTCTTGTTCATACACATGGTAATTTCAACTCTTATTCTACTATACTAGCTATTAAGAATATTATACTACACATGGGGAATGGAGGAAGGTGACAGGAAAGGATAAGGAACTAGTGAATGAGAATTTAAAAATGTTGAAAGGAAAGATTATACAAAGCATCTCCTTGGCTTAGGCCAGACACAGGCACGAGTTCTTGAACATGGCCAAGTGGGACAACTCTCTTGGGTAGACATGGTTGTTGGGGGACGTGGGCATGACCTCCGTCCTCTTCCTAATTTTTTCCATTTTTGGGAAAAAATGACCATTCTCTGCATATCTCAAATGATGTGGTGAATAGGGACATAAATAGGTATGGCATTTCCCTCATTGGGTGGTTTGGTGGCATCAGGCCTATCATTGATTTAGCTAGTTTTTGGTTAGGGATAAAATGAGCACCACATGGGGGAATTGAGGTGTTTTTTAGCTCGAGTAGATCTTTCCTCTTCTAATTAAAAGTGAAAGATGAATCCTATAAAACCATTAATAGTTTTCTTTGGCTCTTTGGATAAATAGTCTTCCACCTATCTAGATGGCACCCGAGCTCGGACTTGGGAAATTTTGAACCTAGTGCCTACCATGTTTGGGTCAGACCCCCTGCTCTAGCTTTGGAATTTTGGGAAAAGGATTTAATTGTGGGGATTGTAAAGTCATTGGAAGATATGTTTTTAATAAATCCCCCAAATCTTTCTCTGATGAGAATGATAACAACTAGGTTTTCTATCAACGTGATTCTGGGTAAGTCTCTTCCCTGTATCATCCATCTCATTTTATCTTAGGGAGTAATGTTTTTATTTTTATAATAGTATAACTCCCTAGTGTTCTGTAGAAATTTTAGGGTAGTTGGTCATGGGGAGAGAATTTATGAGGGTCATGGGCTCACTTTTCATATGGACAGATCTCATATTACTCCTTATATAAGGGTGAGTAAACTATTGGATGTTAAAGAGAGGCCCGTTGTTGGAAAATTTGTGAATAATGGACATATGCATGAGAGTTCAGACCCTATTATTATTTCACAAGATAGTTAGAAAGAGAATAATCCTCCTATGCAGGGAATAGAACAAGTAGAGGCCATCCTGGATAGCCCTTGGAGTTGTTGTAGGGGACTACTATGCTAGAGGAGATAAATGTATGCCATGTTTTAGAATAGAGTAGTTATGTTCAAAAAGACTCTATTCCTGAGCCATCCTCTATCAACAAGATATGTTTTGATGTAAATGGTGTGGCGGTTCTTTACCATTGGTCATGATTCATGTTCATCCTCAGATCCTATGGTTAATAAGGAATGTTCTTTTGTGGAGGAAGATCAAAATGTGTCTAATATGGCTTCAAATGAAAGGGAGCAACATTGTGGACAACTCGATTGCTGAGGAAGATGAGGATGGATGATGTTCGAATTCTAAAGAGGAAAATGATGAAGTCTCTTTTGATAGCTCATCCATTGGTAATATCTAAATCATGCTAAAGTTTTAAGAACTAGGGTGTTTGGCGTCAAGTACTAGTTCAAAGAACGAGAAATTTGTGGATAAATCTATTCGAAATATGCATGTGCCATGCATTGGTAATGCCTCACGTACATTTTTAGGAGAAATGAATTTACATTTAGTTTACTCTAGTTAACTCGAACTTTTTCCTATTAGTATGAAGTCAATTAAAAACAAAAAAAAAATTGCTTTATTTTTTTATTTTTTATTTTTTATATTTATTTCATGCATAATATGCACTGATTTAAAGCAGCATTTCATATTTGTAAAATTTATTTTAAGACCAATTAGTGGGTAAATTTAGGGAGAATTAATTTCTATTTAATTAGAAACAATTCTAATTGCTTTGTATGGTGCATTGAAAGCACACAACTGCACACATAGCTTGGATGTAATGACCCAAAGCTCTTAGTATGAACAATTTAATTAATGGAGAACACACAACAGTTTTGGTTTGATATTTAATCTGTTATTTGCATATTGTTTTATTGTTTTGTTTATTTTCATTATGTAGTTTGTTGTATAAGACTGTAGATATTTTCTACAAATAGGTATCAGTGAGAGGTTTTACAACTTATAAAAGTGGTAGCAAACTATGGCTTATACATTTGGTATGCAAATGCCACAATTTAATGGAAATAATTATGAATATTATTTTTTGACCATGAAGGTGATTTTCAGATCTCATGACGTGTGGGAGATCGTTGAGGATGGGTACATAGAACCCACAGATGCAGCAACATATACTGTACTTTCTTAGGCAGAGATTTTTTTGTTTTGAAGGAGTTACAAAAGAAGGATGACAAAGCTCCTTTCTATATTCTTCAGGAAATGCATGAAATCATTCATCCAAGAGTGGCAACAGCCAGTCAAGAACAGTCACATGAGGTACACTATAAGTTGTATATCAAGGTAAGGAGAGAGTAAAAAATGGCAAGTTATAATTACTTAGTAGAGATTTTGAGAATTTAGCAATGAAAAATTCAAATTCTGCAGGATCCTTTTTTACTTACGTAATTGGATTAGTCAATCAAATAAAATCCCATAGTGAGATTATTAAAAACAGAAGGATTATTGAAAAAATGCTTAGGAATTTGCCTACGAAATTTGACCCTTTAGTTGTTGTTATTGAAGAAACTAAGGATTTGATTCATTTTTCTATTGATGACTGGCATACGTCATTAATCAATCATGAATAGATCACATGCAAGTGTATATAAGGATTTTGCATCTTATACAATAGGTATTCATGGAATAAGAAGAGGTAATTTCAGCCCAAGGGGTAGAGGAAGAATTCCATCTAGAGGATGTGGCGGTGGTTCATTAAACTTGGGTGGAAGAGGATAGAATCAAGAATAGAGTTATGGTTAGAGAAAAGATAAGTCTCATGTTTAGTGTCATTATTATAAGAAGTATGCGCAATATGCTTATGATTGCAAGGAAAAGCAATATGATCAAGAGAGGAAAAATCAAAATTAGGCTGGAAGTTATATTTCTAAACCTATGTTTATTGCATGCACAGGGATTGCCAAAGCAATACTTTCTTTATCCACTTTTGAATGTAATTTCTCAAAACAAATTCCATGTAATGTATGGTATTTGGATTTAGGTTGCAGTAATCACATGACATGTAATGTAGATTTGTTTTTTAGTTTGGATGATTCAATTAAGAGTTATGTAACTCTTTGAAATATAAATATTGTTTCCATAAAAGGAAATGCATAGTTAGTATTCTAACAATACAGGGGGAGGAAACACGTATGTAAGATGTTTACTATGTTACAGGTTTGAAACATAACCTTATGAGTATTGGAAAACTTGTATAGAAAGGATACAGAGTCTATATGGAAGACAATGAGTGTGTCATTGTGGAAAAAGGTTCTAACACTCAGTTGATTGCAAAAGTGAAGATGAACAGCAATAAGATGTTTCCTTTGATATTGGAACCTCAAAAAAAAAGAATTCTGATCTGTTTGCAGAAAAATCAGTAGCTTAGTTTGTAGCCAAGTTTTGTGCTAAGTCAAATCAATCTTCTACTGAGTCCTACACTCAAACAAATGAGACCTGCGGTAATGTAAAAATGTCCTGCGCCAATGCAAGTCACGCCTGTGCTAAAACAAGTGAGTCCTAAATTGGTTGTTGTGTTAATACAGTTGATTCCTTCACTGAAGGAACACAATAAGGTTTTCATTCAGTTTTGAAATATGAATAGTGGCTTTGGTATCTAAGGTATGGACATTTGAATTTTGGAGATTTTAGTTTATTACATACAAACAATATGGTTAAAGGTTTGTCATTGATTCATAAACAAGAAAGGGTATTTGAAAGTTGTATTTTGGGGAAGCAACACATATATTCCTTCCCAGTTGGAAAAACAACAAGAGCAAGTGCACCACTTGAAAAATTGCACTTATATTTATGTGGAGCCATGCAAACAGATTCTATTGGAGGTTATTTATATTTTATGACATTAATTGTTAATTAGAAAAGGAAGACATGGGTTTATTTTTTGTGAAATAAATCATAGGCCTTTGATACATTTCATCAGTTCAAGGCATTAGTGGAGAACCAAACTGTATACTACATCAAATTTCTAAGGACAGAAAGAGGAGGTGAGTATGTTTCTAATGAGTTTATGAACTTTTGCAAATCTCATGGTATACACAAGAAATTTACTACCATGTATACACCACAACAGAATGGTATGGCAGAGAGGAAAAATAGAACCATCATGGAGATGGAAAGAAGCATGTTGAAGGCAAAGCACCTTCTAAATGACTATTGGGGAGAAACAGTAGAAACTTCTGTTTACATATGAAATAGGTCTCTAACAAAAATTGTTAGGAACATGGTTCCTCAACAAGAATGGACTAACAGGAAACACAGTATTTCTCATTTGAGAATTTTTGGCTGTGTAGTATATGCACATGTACTTGATGAGCTAAGGAAGAAGTTATACAAAAAAGGAGAAAGTGTATGTTTGTTGGGTATTCAGAGAATAAAAAAGCGTACAATTTGTATAATCCAATCACAGGAAAGGTTGTGATCAGAAGGGATATTCATTTTATTGAGAATGAAGCATGGGATGGAAGTATAGAGATAGCAGTGAGTATGTAGCAGCTATTCCACATGATGATATGGTGGATGAAACTTTTGAGCAGGAAGGTATTGTATCTACATATCTTGGACATGCACCAAAAGTCGTAGCACAAGCTACACCTCAATCTACAGTTCAAAGGTCTCCTAGATTTCAGCCATATTCAACCATACAATGGACAAAGAACACCAGAAGCTACTCCATCAGCACAAAACATTCCTACATTGAATAGTTTCGTGCATCAGAAAACAAGAATTCTAAGTGAGATTTATAATGTTGATACAACTAATTCATTTTCATTTTTTGTATTTTTTTCTCAAGTTGTAGATAAAGTATATTTTGAAGAGGCTATAAACATTTTTTGGGAAAAACCTATGGATGATGATATCGATGTTATAGAGAAGAATCACACATGGGAGCCGATGAATCTTCCAAAAGGAAAGTACGTGATAGGATTCAAGTGGGTCTACAAGACCAAATATAATGTTGATGGAAAAGTACAAAAACACGAAGCAAGGCTAGTAGTAAGATATTTTACACAACAATATAGAGTTGATTACAATGAAAAGTTTGCACCAGTAGCACGTTCGGATATGGTAAGAATGGTTTTAGCAATTGTTTCTCAAAACAAATGTCTAATATATCAGATGGATGTAAAATCAGCATTCTTGAATGGTTTCCTTGAAGAGAAAGTTTATCTGAATCAACTAGAAGGTTATGAGATTGAATTTCATGAAGAAAAGGTATATAGGTTGGTGAGGAAAATCCGGGGACATCTTTTACCATTAAAATGAGATCTGATCTCTAGGCTTGATCTGATCTTCCATTTTTCCTTCCCGGGCACGCAAAGAACCAAATTGGAAAGATTAGGGGAGGAAGTGGTTGGCGAGTAGAAGGAAGAATGGTCTACTAGAGGAAGGAGTTGAATGTGATAGATGTTCGAAGAGATCTACCCCCTGAGCACCTGACAACGTTTTACAGATTTGATTCTGGGAATCACAATTGAGATCATGGTGAGCACTGGTGCACTTAATGTTTGGGTTTTTGGGGGAAAAACTTTGTTGTAAAATGTTATAAATGACATGATTTTTGCCATGAAAGAGGTTGGAGGTTGGAATGTTGGAGTGTTAGAGGTCAGAAATGATTTTCTAAGAAAAATCTTGATAGAACTCATCTTTCTGAGAAACTATCTGAAGAAACCTATTTATCTCTTTTGTGTTAAATTTTATCATGTCAAGGTGGTTGCGAGTGTACAACCATTGACAAGCTTTGATATTTTTGAGAAACTTTCAACTGCTAATAAATTTAACCAAACTTGAGTTAATCTGTGTTATTTTTGGGAAAAATTCTTCTTTTACAAAACTACTATTTTTAGAAAGTTACCATATTTACCCTGTTTGGTGTTTCTCAGTCTCTATAGATGTTTTGAATGTTCGGGGCAAATGTAGATGCCAATAATTATCCTCCTTTGATAAATTACTATTCCTAGACATGGCTCACCATGAACACATGTTATTTTTTGAAATTTCACCGCAAATGTCATATTGTAACGAAAGAAGTCTTAAAATTTTGGGTTTTATTCCATGATTCCATGTTGCAATTGTCAGAGTATTCCTTCACCCAGATCAGTTGAAAAATAAATTTTTCATCGTAGGGGGAATAGTACTAAGAAAAAATCAGTCCTTCATATCTAAGACAATCAGTAACCGCATCAAGGAAGAAATGTATCTAATGAAACTAGATTTTTTAGATCCTCTTCTCCAAGTTTTCGGAGCCTTTTTCCCTTTGAATATTTAGGAAAGTGGAAAAATATTTTAGGAGGGCATAATGATAATAATAAAATATTCCTCAATATCCTTGAAAATAAGATACTTCATTCCACAAATATTGGCTTGCATGAAATTATATTTTTTTGGGATCGTTTGCTCCCATTTTCAAGTGATTTATTTCATCGGATCTTTGAGAGTTGAAGAAGTATGTTGTTTTGATTTTTATGATATGACAAGGAATACATTAAGGGAGGTTGTAAATTATGAAAAAAATTCATCAAAGTGACCAACTGTGTGCAACAGATGAGCTCAAAATGTGTTCAATTTAGCTATAGGATCTCATGCTTCAGTTTTCACCATTTTTCGTCTTCTATAACTCTTGGAAATGAAAAAGGAAATTTATATGAATTGGTTTCATGTTTTTTATGCTAGAAATATAGCATCCATGATTTTTCTATCACAATAATCCCCAAGGTGTTCTGGAGAGGAAACAACTGGACATATCTCATGGAAACTTGACTTCAAAATGGAGAGTTATGTGTAAAACTTGGCTTTTGATGGCCATGGTTTTTTGAAACATGTGAGAAGAATATCTGGTATAAAAATATGTTTTTTGAACTTATTTTAGAAACAAAAATGGAGGATGGGTGAACAATTCATAATAAATGACTTAAAAACAAGTTATATTTCACTTTTATGCTACCTTTTGACAATTATTTGACCCCATGTTCAAAAATGAGTTTTTGTGGAGATAAAATATGATTTTTTCATGGCAAGAAGGGGAAAAAGAGAAAAAAGGGGTAGGAAAGGATTCCTTGGAGAAATATTATGCCAAGTGTTAGCATGCAATCAGGTGTGAGTGACATTGAAAAAGTCAGGGAAGCATCAAGGGAGATGAGAGAGATCACGTGGAGGACCAAGAGAGGGGTTTTTAGTATGGGAACCCTTTCTTATCCCATCTATCCCTTGCGCACAAAGGTAAAACAGGGGAAAAATGGAACCTAGGATCAAGACGATGGCATGTGGCAAAAATTTTTCAGGTGTGAGGAAGATAGAGGATCCAGATAAGCACCCTGCAGAGTTGTGAGAGGTGACATGGGGAACCAAGTGAGGAAGATTTATCATGGTCTCTATTTCGATTCCCCTTTATCTCCTTGGGACAAAGGGTAAAGAGGGTCAAAAAAGGGTGCAATGGAGAACCATTTTGATATGTGGCAGTGAAGTAAAATGACTAAGTATGGAGGATGCACACACTAACTCAGTAAATACTTGAAATCTTAACTCCAGGATCCTAAGATGGTATTTGGAGGTGAAAGTGTATATGAATTAGACTCAAAATTCTATTCTATAACTAATGGAACAAATTTTAGACCTTTATTCTTCATGTAACTGAAAAAAAGTTCACCTTTTGGATTAGGACAATAGGGTACACCTACAAAGTTTAAACTACCTTTAAAAATCATTAGATCTTAGATCGTGTTGGTCAGAAAATTTTTTGAGTGGACAAATATGTGGAATTCTTACCAATGCTTTGCAAATAGAATTCCTTCTACTTAGATGGTGTAACTTTCGTATTTGTATGCGCGTGAAATGGTGCATTTTCCTAGTGGCCTTCTAGTCAAGGATCCAACAAGGGTACTCCACTAACCTGTAGAAAAGCTAACAATTTCTTGTTAGAGAGGAATTTCTCTATAAATCCAGAAAGGGGAGTGAAAAATGAGATAGGAGAACTAATGTTGCAGGTAGAAAATAAAATTCTTGGACACATTAATTAGAAATTTCAACACATACATTTATGAGAAGAAACAACTCTATAAATAGCAATAAGACCGATTAGATTTTATGAGCACAAAGTATCAATAAATCCCTTTGTAAAAAAAGATAGAAATTCCTGCTTCTTGTATTTATTTCTTTAAAAAGTTGTTTATAGAGTGTGAATGGAGGAAAACTAGTGAGGGGGGAAATGGAAGATAATGGATCTCTCCTTTATCCTCTCACAGTTCAATACACTCTCAAGTTTACAAAATCAATCACCAAATATTTGAAATGGGAATGGATTTACAATTTATAGAATGAGAGATGACTCTTCATCTACCCCCCAATACCTTTTCATATCCCTTATTACAACTTATGACCTTTTACATCTTTAAGAAAAGATTAAGTCCCTTGTTATGACTTAAGGGTGACGTATTACATTAAAAAAAGTCATTTTAAATTAATTAAAGGCATTATGAAAAAGTGCAACCACAAATAATAATTATAACATTGAGAAGAGAGAAATTTGGGGGGAGGAAGAGAGAGAGAGAAGAAAGAAGAAGAATAAAGAATGATGCTGATGAAGAAAGATTCTACCTCTGATAAAGTCCGTTGATCCTTGTTGATGGAAAGCTCCAAATGTAGTGAAAATCTGAAGCTCTGAACTCTTTGCACCCTGAAAAACACCTTTATCTTGGCTCACGGATGCTTGCCAAATTTAATGAAATTTTCTACCGATGACTGCAACTCTCACCCTGTGTTTGATATACCTATGACCCAAACCATGTAGTGAGTGTCGAAAGACACTGTCGGGTTCCCTAGGATGGATATCAAATGCCTTGTGAGAAATTACCATGGATGATCCTAAATGATGATCCCCTTATGTTTCATTCTGCCAAAACTTTCCTCTAAGTGTAACTTACTTTTAATAGCATGTGTCTAAATGGGAGACTTACTATTTTTATTAAGTGGTCATTTTCACTATTTTCTATTCTGAATAATAATTTTGGCTTCCATGTGATTTTCAATGAACACTACCTTTGCCACAACTGCTTTTGATGATGACTTTCCAAACGTAACAGGTCTGTATAGGAAAACTTACTATTTTAGAAAGTGGATTTCTAGTGCTCGGTTTCAACCGAACATCTATTTTTGGACTTGGTTTGTCATCGCGGTCACGTCCTCCGAATTTCACTTGATTTTTCCCATTGGAATGCTTGGAAATAAAATTTAACATTTTATCCTGGTAGTGGATTTGGGCATGGAGCTTCCATGGCAGCCATTAATGGAGCTTGAAATTTGTAGGTATCATTTTTGTCTCTGATCATGATGAAATCAACTCTGTTGCGACAGGTTTATCATTTGGATTCCATGTGCAAAGTTATAGCTTGTTCCCATTTCCGGATTGAAGGGAAATCTTACGAATGTGAGCTAGGGCATGAGAGGGAGTTTTTATGGAACAAATGATTTAGGGAACCATTTGACATCTTGTTTGTTGCATATTTCTCATTTTGAAAAATGAGGAAGTCTACAAAAGAAAACATCTCAATCTGACTTTATTTTTTCAAGATATGAAGATTTTTCGATTGGAAGACTTCGTGCTTATCCAACGAAAACTCATTGTTTTCTCTTCATAATTTGTTGTTTCACTTCATTTTTTCTCTAATATTGTTGTTTTCTCATGGTGTGGAGGATGTTTCAGCCATGGTGGAGCTGGTTTAGAGAGGAAATGGTGGACTCGGTGTCTGGAAAAGCATGAACAAAGATATGGCAGGATGTGAGGCTGTGAAGAAGAAATGGGGGTAAAATGGCTTCTCAGTCTCAGATTTAAAGCAATTAAAAAATGCATAACACGAGGTAGGGCACATTTTTATGTCCCAAATTTCCTTAAGCATCAATATATGAAAGGGACATCAATCTTTTATGTCGCGCCTCCAAGCGACATTTTACAGAAATCTGACACTCGAGCATTTGGCTCCACTAGCTCCCGGGGGCTGGAAATATGCAGTAGAGAGGGTCAGATGGATGACCTGAAGGCTTCAAGGGGCTAGGAAAATTTTATTTTCTCTCATGTCCCTTTGGAAAATGGCACAAAGGGGAAATCATTTTAGACATCGTGCCTCCATGCAACACTTGGCGATCATCCATGCAGTGAGAGGTAAGGTTCTAACTAGCTCCAGGGGCGTAACTGGCAATACAAGAGGTCATATTAGGGTCCAAATGGATTAAAAAGGATTGGAAAAATAAAATTTTCCCCTATTTCCCTTTGAAAAATGTAAGCAAGGGACATGAAATCCCACCAGGCTCCTGGTGCTGACACTTGTCCTCTTGAAAAACTAGTTAAGTGTGGAACCTTGAGAGCGAACTTGTGAAGGCCTTATCTGGAGTTCCCGATGGAGTTTTTTGGAAATGTTTTATATGAATTTGACTTAAAAGGGCCTTCTAAATCAAATGGTGGTAATATAATATCTTATTTTCTCCATTTAAGCTATGAAAAAGTGGCGTTTTTATCTAGCTCCCTAGTTAAGCACGTAAAAAACTAGATATCAACCTATTGTGCCAAAGTGTTTTGAAAGATATAATTTTCCTAGATTTTTGATATTTAAATTCCATTTTTTACAATGTCTTGTTTGACTCCTAAATCCATCTAGAGATTCCAAAATCACTTCTTAAAGTTTGGTATATTTTTTTGGCCCTGTGCACTGCCTAGGTCTTTGAACCCTGTTTTTGATGAATCTGTCCCAACTCTTCCAAAATCAATTCCTTGATATTATTAGACCTTAAATTTACCTCCAATTTGGATTTTTCTCCTCTATTCTGCTCCAGGGGTTGCACCAGACCCATTAAGGCTAGTGGTAGCCCTTCCTATAGCTGTCCAAAAATAACAATCTTCAAGAACTCCTAAAATGACCTAGGGGGATTGATTTGAGTTTCCTAATTCACCTAGGGGATTAAGTTAACATCCACTGGGAGGTCATTGGACTTCCTGGATAGACCTGGGGTGTCTTGGAAGGGTAAAACTTGAAATTTTCGTTACAAGGGTATTGTTTTCATGCTAGAAAATTGTCAATTTTCTTTTTGCATATTTACATGAAAAAAGATCATGTTTGATGCTAATAACATGTAGATGATTATTAAAGATTTCAATTTACTAATTTTTTCCTTATAAATCATTATGGAGCTCCTGAAATCCTATAAACAAGTTTAGGTTCATATTCTGATTGTTCGTTCCTTACACCTGCAAACCCTCTTTTGCACCAATTACTCCTGAGGGAAATTTTCATATGCAAAACCATATTAATTTATTTTTATGTCTTCAATGCTTCCTAAAATCACTCTCAAGTGTTTTATTTTTTCCCTAATCACCTCCAAAGGATGTACATGCTCCAAAATGGCTAAAATTAGCCTTTCTGGGCTTCAAGAAAGTCTAGTCTTCCTTCAAAATTCATTCAATCATTTCATGAGCTTCATCAAAGTTATTTTCACACCAAGGAATGCTTGAAAATATCATTAGGAAATTCTTCCTATTTGGGATGATGATGACATTAGAAATAGAAAGGCTAGGAAGAGGGATCATTATGATCAAAAGGTAACAACTTGCATTATTGGCTTAGTTTTCATGCTTGAAAGTTTGAATTTTTAGGTTAATTTTGCATGACAACAGTATGTAAAGGTGATCCCTAATTCTCAATCATCTCCTCAAACTATGGTAATTCATTTTGTTTGATGATAATGTTGATGAATGTGGAGTTTCTTCTTTCCTCATTTGTAGTAGAAGACATTTTTGTAGTAACTAAATCAGGCACTTTGGGTATTATTTAGTCTCGATCTCATACTACTATTCATATAATACTTGAGTTAAGGAAGTATTAATTAACCCATGTCCTTTAGCCATTTTACTTTGCTTTCTGTTGTCACTTCTGACCTTCTACCATGCACTTTCCCAATTTGTTTTTCATTTTACATTCATCCTATCTCTCACTGGGGTGCCCAGCTAGGATTGGGGCACCCAGGTGCCTTGGTCCCCTCTGGGAACATCTGATTCTTTGCACTTTACACTCATCTTTTGGGAACGTTCTAGTCATTTGTGTTTTCCATGTTTTTAGTGGTCAAACTTTTCATGGTTAATTATGAAATTAGAACAAGATAACCATATAAATATAAGGTTATGAGACCATAATAAGGGACCAAATACAAAGAATTAGTATCTCCACCTAAGGTTGCATCCATTAAAGGATTCTAGTACTCCATTTACATCCATCTAGCTCCATCACAAGGGACAAAGGCTGGTTCATCTACATCACACTTCATAGGAGGGGAGTTTATTCTATTCCATGCACCATTTACTTACATTATACATCTAGTTATTGATCGTTACTCACAAAGTGTGACTGACACAAGAGAACCTAGAGCACAATTTTCACACACACACACACACACCTAGAACTACATTGGGTTTGAGATGTAGTGAAACACTCAGTTATAAGTCCATCCATTTGGTAGTTGAGGATAATCTGACCCCTTCATATGTATATTTCTTATTTAGGGTTTTGATGTCTTTCTTAGGGTTTTATAGGTTCTTTCTTAATCTATGATTTGTAGTGACATCCATCACATTTCAATGACATTCATGCAAAAGGAAACAAAGGTAGGAAGTCACTCAACGACACCTCATATGGAGGTTCCCTGGTCATTTCTGTAGACCAAGGGGCCCAGATCTCATACCAGGGCGCCCCAAGTGCCCCTATCCTTTTTCAGTAACCCTAGTCTACTCATACAATTCAGATCTACACTTTCTACAGTTCATGTGTAGTCATTTCTTCATTTTTCTCATTTGGTATTCACTCCGACAGAATCTCGACACTTCTAGGAATCAACTAAGGACTTCTTAACACTTTTTGCACATTAGGGTTTCACATTTCATTTATTAGTTTGCTTGGTTGTCATTTACTTTATTTATTTAGCTGTTATTTACTACTTTGCATAACATTATTTAAACTAAATTAGATCTCTATTTTCCATTTTAGTTTAATCATTTTGGTGAACCCCACTCGATCTTCATGCTTATAGGATCCTCATTCTTTTCTTGTCATCCTAGAGTCTAGTCATCATGAGTATCTCAATTAATGATTAATTTCTTGAACATCCTGATTTAAGAAATAGATTCCAACATCTTCTTGTTAGTTCTTGCATTCGTATGTACCCTGAATTAGTATATCAAACATTTGTTGATGCATTTTCTCAACACATAGCATTCAAATCTAATCCTCCCTATTTGATCTTAACATGAAAAATGACCCACCTTTGCATATCATGATTCACATTCACAATATGGGTGTTAAGTGTACCTTAATTGAACAATGGATCTGAACTCAACTTATGTCCCATGTCATTCATTGAGAACCTAGGAATTTTCTCTTTCCATGTTAGTTCATCTTTCCTTTCACCACGTGCATTTGATGGTTTGGTTCATCCATGTGTTAGTCGCATTACATTTCCCGTTAATATAGGGCTAAAAAAAATTTCAACACTGTGTTCTTTTTCATTGATTTCCCAATCTCCTATAATTATTTGCTTGGTAGGCCATGGCTTTATGCCATGCAAAACTATATTGCTTCTATTGTACATCATTGTGTCCTAAATTCCTACGTAATGGCATTGAGTATACTTATTTTCCTGACCATGATCCATTCCAATATTATGACCAAATTCCTAATACTAGTCTTCCTTTTCCATGCCCCAATACTATAGATGGTCCTGAACCCATGGACGGACCACCTTATTTGCCACTGCTTGAAGGTGTTATTTGTGTGATAGATGTAGTATATTCTACAACTTGTTACTACTACTACTATGATTTTTTATAGGGGTTTTCCTACTCTACTCATGTCACTCTATATCCTACACCTTCACATGCACCACCTTCATTAGCACGCCCACCATTTACATGTACCATTTTCATGAATGATTCATATTGGGAAAAATTCAATTTTATCCTACTTGTGATGTCACTATATGCTCACATGATGGTTTATCTTGGATTGCTTTTTCTTTTGAGGACATATATCCTCCTACTCATGATCCTCATTTATATTATGGCTTCATCACTATCACTGATGTTTATGGTTTACATGTCTTCCATCTTATAGTCTATCTATCACACACTCCTCACTCTTCTCCACTCACATTAGGGGAGTCTTGGCTTACATATATAGGGGCACATTAGACCCTAATCATATTGATATCTCATTTCCTATGACCTTTGGTCGTATATTAATTTGTAATAGTTATTTTTTGGGTTATACATAGAATCTTACTTGATGATGCACACATTGATGTCCACTCCCTCCATTCACTGATGTGGAATATGCTATGGGTATGCACTGTCTATGCCTTAACAGCTCATTATACCACCAACTTGACACTATATCCTATCAAGTTTTCGATGCAACAACATATGGATTTGATCCAGACATTAATGACCTTCTAGATGACATTACATGATTGTATTCTTCATATTACACACTTGGGGGGCATAAAATCCACACAATCCCCCCACCTTAGCATCAACATATCTCTCATATTTGTGATATCATACATCAATCGTCATAACTGACACATATGCATACTCACACATAGGGCATACTCACATGAACATCACTACCCGATGACACACTCTTGTGCTTCGGTTCACACTCGATTATTGAGATCATACTACACATGAACCCCACATCACTATAAATTAGACACTACACAACACACAATTTACACATCACATGGTCATCTCTCATCATCACATATGTTATACACATCTTCTTCTTCAAGATGCACTCACTACCCTTTGATGCACTCTAGTATCACGGTCCATACTGGAATGTTGAGGGTATACATCAAAAATGGACCTCATCACATTTGTGCATTCATCATTCAACCTTCTATCATGCAACATTCCTAGGTTAGTGACATATGCTATAGGATAAATGGTCACCTATTCCATCATCTTGTAGTGGTATATGCTTTAGGCTACATCACCACTCCCTATATTCATCTTGTAGTGGTATATGTTTTAGGCTATATCACCACTCCCTCTATTAATCTTGTAGTGATATACACTTTAGGATAAATCATCACTCCTTTGGTCATCCTGTCATGAGATATGCTTTGGCTATAGGGTCACATGCACATCATCTCTAGGTCGCATATCATCAACACACATACACACTCAACATAACGCGCTACACAAAACACATAATTCTACCATTTCCAAATGATGCACTCTCGTTTATGGTTCATTCTTGACAACTGAGGGGGAAAATGAACCTAATTGCATACAAATTCATTCACTTGGGGGGAACATGTCTCCTATCATCCATCTTACATTCCATTCGATCCATCCAAAATGTGGTGCATATCTTGGTTTCTTTTACTCTCGCTTGTATTTACTTGTACATGTTCACTTTATTACACATGATAGATAGATATCTTATATGTCATTATCTTTACCATACACACATGCACGTTCACATCCTTTTCTAGTTGTGATTGTAGATACATGTCTATTACATGCAACATGGATGCTTCACTACTACTAATCCCACAATGGATACTGGGGGCATCTACATTCATATACTACAGGTGTTATTGTTTTGTTTTGTACTTAGCACTTTAATCTGTTGATTATACACACTTTTGAGATACATTTAATCTTTCTAAAATTCTAATGGGTGCTTCATGTGTAACATTTGTCTTACATGATTACTTTCTTCCATGGATATCTGTTATTTATACTTGTTTGTCTCTATTGTATGTGGGAGTTTTCCTTTGTTTGTTGTGCATAATTGTTTGTTTGTATGCGGCCACTACGGCCTTGAGTTTCTTATGACATCGTGAGTGGTGTCCCATGTTTACAACCCACTTTTTTCTATCTATGATTGGATTTTTGTGTGTTTACTTGAATTCTAGCTTACACTTTGTTTTGGGTAGCTTACACTTGTCTTCTACATGTATTCTTGTTCATACTAACACATGTTTTTCCTAACCACTTGTTTTTGTGTTCCTTGGTTTCTAACAAGTGCATTACCTTCCCCCTTCAGAGCATAGTTTACATAGTCAGTCCTCTTTTGGGGCTGCATCCTCTTACCCATTGTCAGAGCTCTGGGCCTCAAAGAGGGGGGGACATCATTTGGGTTTGCACACTACATAACGCAGTACCAGTATAGTACAGTTTATAATTTTTTATCCATGAGAGAGTGGGTTATACATCGAGTGGGTTCAGATCGGTCTATAAAACACCAAAACATAACAGATTTTACAAGACAAGTTGTCCTTAGCATTCTAGGGAGTATTTACAGGTTGGAGGATACAGTGGCATTTTCTCCCTACACTACTTCGGCCAACGTAGTTAGATCACCCAAGAAACCAGGCAATACAAAGATCTCTTCATATTATCAGGGAAACAGTTACATGTTGGAGAATAACTCACCTTTCTCTCTGCACTTCTTTGGCCACAGGGCCATGAGTTCACCTAAAAACTCACAATTCCCCAACAGTTACAGGATATCCTTTCTACACCCTTTCTTATCACAGATCAGGTGCACATGTTCCTTTTTAATTTTTATATTTTCATTATATTATTTTTACTATATACATGTAGTTTTTAGACACATATACATGCGTATTTAACTACTTGATCGTATTCTCCTTTGCAGGTCCTTCTGTATGAGAAGCAAGTAGTCAACAACAAACAATAACAATGGCATCAATAATCACACCACTCAACATGACACAATTTATACTAACATGTAGGTACATCACACACATTGGAAGCTATACACGCACTTCCACCATAGGCTCAATGTCATAAATTTTGACACTTTTGCATATTTAATCTTCATGCTCCATCTTTTTCTCACTCAAATCTTTGTCTAGTATTTCGACACGATTTTATAAAACACTCTACATAGATATCAGGTATGCATCTCTATCTACTTTATGTTACTGAGCTTTACACTCACCAAGATAAAATGGGGGAAATTGTCATCACTAAATCATGCGCTTTGGGTATTATTTAGTCTCTGTCTCATATTACTTTTCATATGGTTTTTGAGTGAAGAAATTACTAGTTAACCAATCTCCTGTAACTATTTCACTTTTCTTTCTGTCATTATTTCTAACATTCCACATGCACTTTCCCAGTCTATTTTTCATTTTACATTCATTCTATCTCTGACAAGGGTGCCCAACTAGGACTGGGGCACCCCAACTGCCATGGTCCCCTCTGGGTGCCATAATCCTCTTTGTACACTTTACTCTCACCTTTTGGGCACTTTCTAGCCATTTGAGCTTTTCATATTTTTAGTTTGGTCGGCCTTTTCATGGGTTAATTAAAAAATTAGAACAAGATAAACATATAAATATAAAGTTATGAGACCATAATAAGGGACCAAACACTGAGAATTAATAGGTCCACCTAAGGTTGCATCCATCAAAGGATTCTACTACTCTATTTGCATCCATCTAGCTCCATCATAAGGGACACAAGGCTTGTTTTATGCAAAGCACTTCATAGGAGAGGAGTTCATTTTAATCCATGCACCATCTATTTACATTCTACATCTAGTTATCACTCGTACTCACAAAGTGTGACTGACATTAGAGCATCTAAGGCATGATTTTCACACACACACTTAGAAATACATTGGGTCTAAGATGTAGTCCATCACTCAATGATAAGTCCATCTATTTGGTAGCTATGTAAAATCTAATCACTTCATACGCATCTTTACTTTTTTAGGCTTTGATGCTTTTCGTGGGGTTTTGCAGGTGCTTTCTTCATCTTTGATTTCCAGTGACATCTAACGTAATTCAATGACATTCACACATTAGGAAGTGAAGGAAGGAATTCACTCAATGAAACCTCGAAGGATATTACCTGTTCATATTTGTAGTCCAGGGCACCCAGATATTAGACAAAAGTTCCTTAGGCACCCCCATCCCTTTCCAGGAACCCTAGCCTACTCAGACAACATGGATTTACATTTTCTTTAGCTCCTGTGTGGTTATTTATTCATTTTGTTCATATTTTATTCACTATGACATAGTCCCCACACATCTATGAATCAGTTATGGACTTTTTAACCCTCTTTGCACATTAGGGTTTTAGATTTCATTTCTAAGATTTTTTGGGTGTACATTCAGTATTTATTTAGCTGTTATTTACTACTTTACATAGCATCAGGTGATGATCTCCACATTGAAACTCTGACCATGTGTTAATTTCTCTTTCCAAGAGGAGGGACAACATGAGAATCAAACCATGGCATAGAACAAGTTAGAAGAAAATAATTTCATTCAAGGATCAATCCTTCTATCTCGAGGAGAAGGCCTATTTTAATGAGGAAAAGATAAGTAAGAAGGTGCATAGGCATCCTTAGTATGATTCCATTAAAAAAAGAGACATACTTGTCATAAGGGTGAATTTTTGGTCCAAGGAGGATAAGGATATGATCCCCATTTCCTAACTTTGTCCTTGTGTTCAAAGAAGATCATCATGTTTGCAGAAATGGGAAATCATCTCAATCTCACTAAGTGTAAGACACTTAGTAATGATTTTAACACTTATTCAATGTCATCGAAGGTTCCTCCATCTCACAGAATATAAAATTATCAACCATGGAGTTTCAATTTAATAAGAGGTTAGAGGTAAATAACATCATTCATGAACCATTCCCTCAAAGATCCATCAGAAGAAGGATCTTTATACATAGAAGCTTCATTGTCTTTGGATAATCTCTTCTCTCTCCTCCCCTCTCTCTGTAACATTCTACTCCTTCATTGAGAATGTAATTTTTCACTCTTTTTTATTATTGAATTAAGTTACTTAATGTTGATTGCAAAATTACCTTTTCAAAAATAAGAAAAGGTCTTAGTTTCATTCCTAGGTATTTTGAAAAGTCACATGGTGGTGAGGTGAAAAGTCACATGAGGGTAGAGGAAGATACATTTTGTAAGATATAAATTTGAATGTCTTCTCAATTCCACGGGGTTGGAAATTATTGATTTTTGTTAGCTCTTGGGCTTTGTATCACTATTACTGCAAGCAATAAAGCTACATTTCAACCATGGAAAATTTTAGTCACAAATCTTTGTTAATTCAAAAATATTTTGGATTTTTAAAAATATTGGAGAATTTGTAGGGGTCAGGATATTTTCTATTTCCCCTAAATTTTATTAGGTACAATTTAATTTTAAGGGTCAATTCACATAACGTTTACACCAATATCTTGCAATGCCCACTATTTTACCACTTAAAATGTCACAAAAAAAACTAGTAATTTTTTTTTGCTATTAATAAGATGCAACACTTAATACAGTTTCCCTAACTCACTAGATACATATAACACTAACAACTTTCCTTTGCTATAAACCGGTGTACTCAAGGTTTACACACTTATACTTTTGTATGCATCACATTTTATTACTGCAGAAGTATTATCCTTTGTGGAAGCACGGTCTAAAGTCCATTATGTCCCACAATTCCACACTGCAGAGGAGGTTCATTTTTCTAAAGGATTTGATCATGTATTACATTCCATAATTTGTTCATGTTACCCCTTTCAAATCTGAAAGTCAATTTAGATTCACAACACAAAGGTTTGGTCCAAGTCTGTAAGCCCATCTAACGTGACCCAGCTGCACACTATACCTACACTAAGTAGGAAAAATGTCCACCAATGCCATGAAGAAACCCAAAACAATCTCTATAAGAGATCCTTCACACAAGCCTAACACATGTGCAAAGGTTGAAGAGAGGATCACTTATATACCACAAGGATTCATATAGGAAGTCCTCTCGGGGTAAGACCAAACTTGGTTTACGTTACCTTTCTCACATAAAATTCTAAGTCATTCCACAATGCAGTTAATGAAGAAAACTCATGTAATAACATATGTGCGTGTCATCAATTGTTTGAGGGTGTGTGACACATGATTCACATAAATTTTAAAGGAGATTTATTCCAAAATTTATTGATGAGGCTTTACTCCCTACTTAGGAGTATGAAAGTACTATCCCTTAATCCTTGAGATGTCATTGTCACCTAATGTTCATTGCAACCTTACAAACTTTACCTTGTTTGATCCGTCCCAAGTGTGGCATAACAATTCCTTTAGGATGGTACACATATCAGGTATCTATGGCCATTTACCACTATGGTCACAATTAGACCCATTATATTTAGATTCCTCAATTGAGCAAGTTCTGATAGTACCTATGCATTTCATACATTCATTGAACTAAAGTGAAAGTAAAAAGTGCAACCTCAAAGAAGACAGGAGATGAGGTATTCCAACCCTAACTATGCACCTATTCACGAATAACCTTTTATTCTTCTAATCCATTGGTAAATAAATAGGGTTAATGATAACCAAGCGTCATGAGCACATTCATTCCAACTGAGGCAAGGTTCTATCAACCACAATCACTCATATAAGCGTAGTCTAATACAATTAAAAAGGAATACAAGAAGAAAGATTGATTTCTTAACAATCATTCATATAGGTCTCAAGATTTAGATTTTTCATTATATTTCAATGTGTTAACACACCATGTCGTCCCACTTATAACAATCATCAAACCATCCATTTTCATTTACAATTTATGAGTTTCCTCATCTTTTTGTTAGCTCATCAAGAGTAATTTCCTTTACTTTTATTCGTATTACAATCATGTTTGCATTTTATTCAGTAGATAACATTCAAGGTGCTTATGTTCTAAGAGACCATACATTTCCAAGGTTCTTCTCTTTAACTTGTATTCTTTCTACCTTTACATTGTGTAGTTAAGTCACCCATTAACATTGTTTAAAAGACAAATGCAAAGTGATGAAGCTTTAGTTTCCCATTTAGAGATTTAGGAGCTCAAAAGGGCATAATCCCACATAAGAAGTTTGTTTCATTAATATTTGACCACCCAAGTATTAGAAGACATATTACAAGAGAGAAAGAAAATCCACATATAACGATCTAAGGTTTCCCTAGGGCACCATTCCAAGTGGTACGAAAAATACATCGAGGTTTCATCCACTTGAAATCCTATTAAGAGTCTTGATACTAATTCATCTTGATTCAAAAGGAACATGACCCTTCATGGTAAGCATAAGGGCATAAATGGTATTCTAACCTCATGAAATTTTCACACCTAATGGTTTCCTTTATTAATTATTTGAAGAGACAAAAGGCCCTTAGGATTAACTCTTCACCCATTTTTTCTTGTGGTGAAATTTATACGAATATTCACTTTTTTCTCACAACACCTACAACCCATCACTATCTTTCTCCAGAGTTAAAAATGGTTTATTTCATGAAGGTTGGGATTTGTTCACGGCCATGGTGGGTAGGGAATGTTTTTTAAAGTGGAAATTAAGATAACCATGCACACTTACGATTCAAATGGAGTTATAGCACCCTTCAATGGAATAACCACTTTCCCTATTGCAAATTTTCCGTCTCGTGTACAACCAAGATGCCCAAATAACCTAGATGCAACATATTTTACCTTGGGAAGAGGAAGGGTTGACCATAGCTATTTTATCAAGGAAACATGATTTGAGTGCATTATAAGACAACCATGAAAACTACATATCAAATGTCATTGTAACATCTATCAACTAATTATTATCCTTCCTATCTACCAATTACTATTAAAAATGCTATGCAAGATGATAAGTGCACTAACTACATTATGTTGGAAACACATGATTTCTTATTCAAGGGGAAAGGGTGTAAAAAGGTTTCAAGGAACCATCACAATTCATACTATCAATGACCAACCTTTTTTCTTTACATGCTTATGACAGAAGTACTTTTTCAGTTTTAGGTCACTACCATACCAATATACAAAATTATGAGGATTCAACACAGTTAACTAAATACACTATTCAAAAATATAATTGAACTGTAAGGTTACAAGTGAAATTTCACCGTCACTTTATTTAACACACATACACAATGAAAGGAGATTTTATTTCTTTAATAATACAAGTACTATTACTAAAATAGAATACTATTATAATTCCATCTTGATTACACATTTTCAATAATAAACATTAAACTTAGATTTCCAACATCCATTTTAATCCTACTTCGCTACCTGCAACCTGCCAAGTTAGTGTAAACATGGTCAACGAAAAAAGGACGCTGACATGGTTTCCCCTATGACTAACATTTTTCACATATATATGATTTTCCATTTACAAATAAATTCAAACACTTGTAAAAAACATAAGAGAGTAAAAATCATAGTAGTTTCTTTTCATTATCAAACTAGGGAGAGAAAAAGGGGAAGAGAGAGAAAAACACCATATTACCCACAAGCTATTTTGACCAAAAAGAAACATAAAGGAGTTATATAGGGTCATGTAGTAGTGTTAGTAGAATTTCCAATAGTTATTTGGCTAGGAGAAGGTTCAACGACAATTTTCTAATATTGCAACAAGTTAAAGGAACATCCAATTTAGCCCAAATGGCCTAGAAACTGGGTTCGAAAAACTATTTTTCTGAATTCGAACTCACCAAGAGTAAAGTTTCCTCTATTCTCCTATCTACAAGGATGCCCAAGAAGTTGACGGAACTAGATTTGATGACTAGGGTTCAAATGGACAGTCACTTTCCTGGAGCTACTCATTCGTGATTGTGCCAGTTCAACTTTTCACGAACGACTGGAGGCCTACAAAACCCCCTTACAACACAAGCTTCCAAGGTGATTTTAACCAAACTAAAGTTTTACTATGATTTTCCTCCAAAAATACTAGAGGTATGAAGTGAACAAAACTTTGTTTCTCGATGTGGTGCCAAAACCGTGAGCCAAAACCAAATGGAATTCTTAACTTTGGTAGTTGTCCAATGCTGCAATATTGACCAATGTGGCATCTAGACGCGTGACAAAAATTTGATTCAAACGACTATATATCGAATTCGTTTTAAGAGGTTGATGTGGCATCCCACATCACTGTTAACATATCAAATTATGATCTTTCCTGCAAACGGGTTTGGAGGGGTGTTTTGCATTTGAATAAATCGTGTTTCTTAATTTTTTTTCTAAGCACGTACAAGGTGAATGAACATATTTAAATTTTTGAGTTTAACTTGCCAGGCTATGGTTATCCAATCACATTATCCACTATGTTTCCAAGTTTCACATGATGGGGTTTGATTTGGGGCAAGATTTACAGACTCATAAAGGTCTTTTCATTTGTGTAGAAAAAGACATTTTTTAATGTTTTCGCACTACCAAAAATTTAAAAAATATAATATAAGCAATATTTTTACTTGTTCAAATTTTTCACTATCCACCAAGGAGGGAAAAAAATTAAATGTGAAAACATGTTAGATATAGGAATAAAAACCATGCTTGGATAGTAAACCAAAGCGGGGTTGATGTTATTACGTGTCAGTTGCATTTGCTTGTGGGGTTCCAAGGCTTATTCGTGACTCCATCTAGTGCATGTCCTTGCAACTATCACATCCTATGTGATTGCAATCCTTGGGGAATTTTATCCAACAATTCACATGCTTTAAGCATGCCTCAACATAGTCACCTTTGTTCCTCTACATGTACCAACAAACATAGATCCACACAACCATCACAGGTTTAACTAAGCTTGTTAATGAAAAAGGTTTAGAGTTTCCTCAAGATATCCTGCACTGTCAAACTTTGAATCTCGGCATAAAAATCCATGTAACCATCATAATTTTAAATGGTATATTGATAATATAGTATTTAACTTCCTCCATATACATACACATATTTTCCCACTAGAATAAAATAGAAATGAATCTTCCATGGTAAGGTGATATTCTCTGAGACCACATTTCTTTTAGGAACATTACCAAACAGATTTTCAGTAAACTAATATTTGCATATCATGTAACCATTGTAACTAAAATGTGAGATATTATTCTCTATCCTCTATTTTTGATGGGTGCACACACCCTGTACACAACCCTACACAGTTTTTCCCTTGCTAAAATAAGAAAACTTAATCTTACACGGTTAGCTACAAGTTCCTTCAGACCATGTTTTCTTGTGGCTCTTGGTTGAAATGTCTCCCTACATACTATCCATCCTCACACAAAGCTACTCAGAGAGTAACTAGAAATGAACTTAAATCCCCTTTCAACTACGTTGTAGAAGATGCATCTACTTCTTGTCAAAACATTCCCATTTTATAACACGTGTGTGGAATGCTGGCATGGGACAGTTTGGATGTGCCCTTGTTATTTGTGTTTTGCCTACAAATCAACCAGATAACAAAATATATCTACATAATCTGGTAGAAATCCTCACAGATCATTGACAATGTTTCACCAAATGCAACCAACGGGTGTACAATATTGTTCCCAAAAATCCTATCTTAGGTGACCCATCCAAATATTCCATTGCGGCACAGGCTGGGAGAAAGCTGATAAAAGACGTCCTTCTTAATTCGACATCTTCCCCAAAATTCTTTTCATTACAGGGTTTAAGGAACTCAAAACAAATCCATTTTGTTCACAACCAGTAGTGATGGTGTCCCCTGAACGAATAACTTTTTGACTTGTAACACAAACAAATTTTGTTCTCTGGCTGAGCCTCCACCCTTGCATTACTATCTTCGAGGGTGGTGGCCACTCAACCAGTGATGAAAAACAACAAAAACTAGAACCAAATTGCAAAATTATTTTCTCAAACTCTCCCTCATAATGGGCATTACATAATTTTATTATTATTATTAGCCTGTCGGGTTTACCCTAATGGTGGAGAATGTGGGAGGTCTCGGGGTCCATTCCTCCAAGCTGGTCACCTCTATAGCTTGTCGTTATTCAGTTAGGGAGTGTCATGCGGGTCAGTTGCTTCAGCTGCGGAGGGTGTCTCTAGACATGGTGCCAAGCCGGTTTGGTGTTCAATGTGATGTGGGTCGGGGACAAACATGAATCTTGTGTTCAATGCGACGAGGCATGTCCTGACATTACGACACGAGAGTTATCAAAAACATTTTTTGAGTCTGTCGGGTTTACCCTAGTGTTAGGGAATGTGGCTTATATGTGGGAGGTCTTGGGGACCATTCCCCCAGGCTAGCCACCTATATAGCTCATCATTACTCGGCTAGGAAGTGCCAGGCAAGTCAGTTGCTTCGGTGGTGGAGGTTGTCTCTTGATGTGATGCCAAGCCGACTTGGTGTTCAATGCAACATGGGTCGGGGGTAGGCATGAATCTTGTGTTCAATGCGGCTAGGAATGTCCTGGAATTACAGCATGAGAGTTGTCAAAAACCACATTAAATCCCGTCGGGTTTACCCTAGTTGTCGGGAATGTGGGGAATATGTTGGAGGTCTCGAGTTCCATTCCCTTAGGCTGGCCACCTATGTAGCTCATCATTACTCGGCTAGGCAATGCCAGGTGGGTCAGCTACTTCAGTGGTGGAGGTGGCCTTTCAACGTGGTGCCAAGTTGGCTTGGTGTTCAATGTGACATGGGTCGGGGACACACATGAATCCGGTGTTCAATGCGATGAGGCATGTCCTGGAATTATGACACGAGAGTTATCAACAACTACTTTTTCCAATGGGGTTTGGGTGGATCAGTTAAGACGGATGGTTGTGTCTGGATCCACCCAAGTTCAAATCTCACTGGGTGTGATCCATTTGGGGCGATTTATCAGTGGTGGTGGTTGTTGCATCACTGGTGGTTGCAGATGGTGGTTCTTCTTAGATGTGGCAGACTTAACATCACTAGCTTTGGCGTTGGCGACAACTGGTGGCTCTAAAAATGGGAGTAGTGGAAAAATTACATCATCGGTGCAGGCTCAGTGATCACAGTTTGTGATTGTGATGGATTAATTTTAATATCTTGTTTGAGGACATTTGTATTATTCTGGGAGGGGACCCAAGAACCCCCCGGTTCATAGCTTAGGCCAAAAGTGTTTAACTATAACTTTTTATTTATCATTATTATTATTATTTTCCTTTGTTTCCTTCTTCTTGTTCTTTTTCTTTAGTTCTCTAAAATAACATTTATCTTGGTAATAATCGAATTAAAGCCACTTTTACGGAAGAATGTCCCATGGGAGTCAAATAGAAACCAAATTTAATTGTTGAGGATAAAGTGAACTTTCTCCAACTATAAGTTCCTATTGCATAAATTCCTTTTACTGTCGTTATCATCTATCCTTATTGTTACAATACTTGCACTTGTGATTTAATATTTTAATCGTAGTTCAAAGGAGAGCACAAGTCACAACCTCCCAAAAAGCTAAGATGACACCTAAGATGATGATAGTTGCATGGTGAGTTCTCACAAATGTTAAAAACTAGCTTTCCTCAAACAATTTTCTGGCCAGACGTTGGTGGCCGACTAGGAGGGGGTACTACAAATCTATATTTTTAATTTAGTTTTCCTTTTACATGAAATTAAAATTTGTAATATCACCTTTATGTTATTGACCAACAACAATTTTTATGGTACCAACTAGTAGCATAATATATGATGTTGCTCAGTAGCATAAAACACACTATCAACCAATAGCATGGGAAAATTCTACCGATAGGTAACACGGTCGGTATCATGGTAAAATTTTATAGGCTAATAGTATGGAAAAGCTACTACCGTATTTTTACATGTTATTGTCCTATAACATTTTTCATTGATGTCGTTAGGAGGAACAAAATTTAGATGATATTTTGGGAGGAAAGATTTTTCATTGAGACGATCATTTTAACTGCTAACATAAAAAAATTCAATTTTTTAATACAAAATTAGTGAAATTTGAATTTTTTTCACAAAAACCATTTTTTTGAATTTTTTTAGGTGCACCATATTTTTTGAGGATAGATTTCTCATCAAGTTGGTCATTTTAGCTACTATTATCACAAAATAAATTTTTTTTAAATGTCATATTCTTTTGGCCAACATCATATACTATCAGTCGAAAAATGCTACAGATAGAAACCATTATTAAATGATTCACCAAACTGTTCGAAACCCATTTTCTTCAAAGTCACCATCATTTCAAAAGTCATTTTCACATATTATCTAAGGAATATATAGGAGTGTTTGGGGGGTCTAAAAATTTACCCTGATTTCTGATATCTTCATGCCTATGTTCTTCTACTCTCTCTCTACCCTCCAACTTTACAACCATTGTAATATTTTTCAAGCAAGAAGGAACTTCATGTCCTTGATTGATGGATCTATAGAACTTTGTGTCTCTAATTTATTAGTCTTGTTGTTGCTTACATTTTTTGTTCTTCTATTAAATGTGGACCTACTCTGGTTAGTGTTGGTGATAGTCTCCTAGTACCAACTCATGACATTAACCCTCTCTCCACATTTCTCCTACCCCCCTTTCCCTCTCTCAAAATTAATTCCTTCCTTCTAAATTATGCAAGTAGTTTTACATAGGTTTATTGGAGTATTCTTGTATGATCCCCATCCTAACAGCCACCCAAAAATTCTAGTTAGTTTGCATTCAATAATAGGATCCTCCCCATATCCAAGAAGGAGGGGCTTACCCACGTGACTATTGGTGAAAACCAGTAATCTACATTGCAATATATTATTTCACAAACATGTGTCAAGGAGAGATATTACCTTAATAATACCCTAAGATTGTACATGTGCGACCATATAGCCAAAATGTTCAGCCACCAGGACATACATGACTGGAGCAAGTTTAAAACCTTGTCGGATGTAATACAATATGGAAAAAATCTTCGAGTTTCTGATGTTTATGGTAATACGAGATGGTGCATCAGAGAAGAGAATTTTAACTACTAGGAGGATGTTTGGGAAAAAAACCTAATGCTCTAAGCATGGCTAGTATAAAAGGCCTTTCAAATGGATCACAGGCTTTTTCAAAATCAATTTTAATGAACAAGGCTTGTTTATTGGAGTGACAAGCACACTAGATGTCTTCCTAAAAAAAATATGTTTTCAAAGATGAATCCTCCTTTAATGAACTCCTTCTATGTTGTCCTGATAATGGGAGGGAGAAAATGGTGAAGTTGGATCATGCATGGTAAATCCTTAACAATAATCTTGTAAGAAACAATGAGATGAATAATGGGTTACCAATTACAGATTTTCTAGGGTCTCCCTTCTTAGGAATGAATTTAATATTCCTCTTATTTATGTCTAGCCCAAGCTATTTTGAATGGAACCCTTTGAGATAAACCTATAAAATATGGACCAATAGTGTCCTATAGCACTTTGTATAATTCAAAGGGATAGTTTTTGCACCCTTGGGATTTATCATTGGCCATTTACACAACAACCACCTACAAGATCTATATGAAAAGGATTTGGTTGCAATAAATCATTTTAAGATGGGGAAACCTTACAAGAGATCATTGTCAAACATTGTTACAGCTCAAAACTACACTCTTTTGAGGGGCCTTGAAATTGAAATACCTTCCTGTACTGTCTAACAAAATATTGGAACATCTTTTGGGTATTACTAAACCAATTTCCATCTTCTCGAATTGATTTTATTTGATGAGAAGAGTTATATCCTTAATCATTTGTAAAAATTCCTTATAAATTTGATGAACCCCTTTGAGCTAATGTGTTCAGGCTCGAATTTGTGCTACTCAGAAATTTTAATTATTTGTTACTTGAATCTTATTCCTAAGCTTAACTATGTTTAGGTGAAGCATTTTAGTGAAGGGATTGTTATCTAATACCATAACTACGTAATTGACTGTATACAAGGTGAAAAAATAAGAGCGGTGCCTAATCTATGACAACTTGCACCCATAAATTCTAACGAAAATCTAGAAGTCCTAGTCATCATTTCCATCCACAACTAAATCCACCCTAATTGTTGACAAGGCTATAGGATTTTAAGATGATGTGGCCCTAGAACCAAGTTCCATATCTACTTGATGTGATTGATGGTTGGCCCATACTCAATCAATGTCATATTGAGAAAAAATTATGTTTCATGACATAACAGACACTAGGATTTCCATGTGATGGGGGATCTCATGGGGAAATTATTAAATAAGACAAAATCTAACAAAAATTTCATGAGAAAAGAATAAATTCTATCCAAATAGAAGAAATCTTGCATGGAAATAATTTCCTAATTGATTTTTGTGAGCACTCGATCTAATCTACTTCAAATACTAGTTCAAGTGAACAAAATCTCTATAGCGGGTTGGTGTAGGGAATCTAGGTGATAATAACTTAATTTATTATATATGAAGTACTAGGACTCTCTGTCACCAATTTCTCATCGCATAGGAAAGTGGAAACAATTTTCTGTGGGTATCTCAACAATATTAAAGTATCCACATATAACCCAATGTACATCAGTGATTACATTGGAAATCCACTCCCATAAATCCATCCTTTTCGTAACATCATTAGAGGCTTAAATTTTAGTGATGCCAAAAAGACAATTATCAACATTAAAGAGATCCCAAATGACCTAATGAGTGGGATACAAGACATGATAACCAAATAAGGGTTGTTAAGAGGGATAAAGTAATGTGGTTAATCCCCCGACACTTTGTTTTGATTACTAGTTAATGCAAGAATATATGGACAAATAGAATTGCAGACAATAGAAAGTTGAAATCCTACCACCTTAACTTTTTGTAAAAATTGAATATATAACTCTGCAAACATCCTCCAAAAATATCCAATAATATATTTTTGATTGGTGTCTATAAAATATAGCACACTCCATGATATGTAATTCATGAGGGACTGGTGTCAAAGACCATCCCTTCTATATCTAGAAATTTTAAGGCATCAAACTGATTTTTTCAAAACTGCGCATTATTATGCTTAACAAAATCCTACAAATACACTCTATGTCTACCACCATATTTAACGTTGTATTCTTATTTCGTCGAGTCCACACTACATGTTAGACTATTCTCATGGTCTATTAGGGAACTATTTGTGGGGTTGTGAGCCCTCTTAATAGGACCTTGTGCAACAGTTAACATGGCCTACTAGTTGGCAGAAAATGTGGAGGTCAAGTGAAATAAACTCGAAGGATCCATGAGAAAATTAGTGACCCTAGGTGTGACGGAAAATTTAATTAAGACCACATGAGACTTTGTTGGGGAAGGATCTAAATAAGGTCGTATTGCTTGCGTACGTTCCTTAACAACTGGCTTATTCAAAGCGCTAATCATTGCAAGCTTAGCCTGACTAACTGACTTGATTTTTGTCTTGTTTCCCCCAATAGTTTCCCAACTTTCCTCTTTCTGGGGTTTGGGTTCCTTGGTTTCCGATTTAGAGGCAAGATTGTAATGCGGAACATACAATGGGAAGTATTTGATGTTATGGTCAGGTTCCTCTCACTGCAAGCATCCATTAGGTAGATTTATGTAGAGAACTCATTGAGAATAATGAGTTTCTCTCATTTGGATGTAAACAAACTCCTTGAGTTTATAGGAAAAATCTACTTCAACACAAATCTATTTTTTGCATCTAGTAATGTAAAACCGATGAGGTTCGATGTAGATGAATCTTTTAATAGAGGAATATATCTCATTAAATAATTTCACATATGGTAATGGCCATCTAGGAAAATCAACCCAAACTAAGACTTTGAGATTTTTGTATTCAGACACCAAAAAACTCGCATCCATGGGGACAAAATCAACAAAGATATATTAACATACTAGGTAGTCGATTGGTTAAGGATGATTGAGGCATGTGATGGAATAGAAAAATAGACTCAAAAGAATCCATTTTTCATGTTTTGAATGCTTTCCAACCTGTCAACATTGGCCTTCCAAACCGAGTTTAACCATGTATTGAGCATTCCTTTAAAGGGGATACGAACAAAAAAGTATCCGATAAGGTAGACCCGTTGTAACCAATTACATGCAACATTAAATTCAGAAATAGGAAGAACAATATTAGGAGGAGATCCATTACCTCATGAAATAATTTCAAGACAAACTTTCGGGTTCGTTTCTGTGGGAACACCATTTGCTGCTGCTCCACCAACTCCATCCATGACATCAATAGTCAAGCTTGAAGTTGAGAAGGAATTATGTAGGTTATCCTAAATGGAAAAAAAAAAACCCAAAGAAAGGGAGAAAATGTACGATCCCATAATTTCTAGAAGGACTATAAAGTTACTTGCATATAAGTGATGATACCCTAGCACAGCGATTTCTTCCATTTCTAGTTTGTTTTTACTATTGATTATAAGTAATTATCATAGGAAATGGATCAAGATAGAAGGTTTTTTAGAATAATTTAAATTATTAGTTTGTAAAATTAACCGAATACATAAATTAATGTTTTAAATATTTTTATATACATACAAAATAAACATTATTAACTTAAAATATTATTATAAAAACACCTTCAGTTTATGTTTTTCACTTTTATTTTCAAACCTAAGTCCACTATATAAACATCCATACTCATTGAGATATATATTTGTACATACATATATACAAAGACATACACATGTACATATATACGTATATGTGTGCATGTGTGTGTGTGTGTGTATGTATGTATACATATACATACATATACATACATACATACATACATACATATATATATATATATATGTATGTATGTATGTATGTATGTATGTATGTATGTATGTATGTATGTATGTATGTATGTATATGTATGTACATACATATACATACATACACACACACACACACATATGTATGTATGTATGTAGAGAGAGAGAGAGAGAGAGGTGATTACAATATATTTTCACTTATGCTTTTAGACCTTTTTCTAAATTTGTTTTCCAAAATTTATTTTGAGACTTTTCCTATTGTTGAATCTTAGTTCAAAAAAAACTTGAATGGTGTGTGTGGATGTATGTAAGTGTTAGACGAAGAAAAAATTATATTTCAAACACTCTTTAATATTGACTTTGGATTAATCAAGGATGCTCAACATTTGTCTTAGATATTCAAATGTCTCCTTAGTGGATGGCTTTGTAAAAATATTTGCAACTTGATGTTTAGTTCTACCGAATTCTAAGTATATATCACAAATATTATTTATCGACTCTCTATTGAAGTGATATCTTGTATCTATGCATTTTCTCCTTTTGTGAAAAACATGTTTCTCTGATAATCGTATATTTGAATTATTATCATTTTTTTCTATCTTTACTTTCTTCAAATCTCTCAACATTATTTTCATCCAAACTATTTGACATATTATGGATGTCGTTGCCACATAATATTATTTTTACAATGGAGTTATAATAGGTTTTTTTTAAGAATCTCATGACACTACTCTTGAATTGAAATGAAAATATATTTGGAAGTAATTTGTTTCGAAAATAATGTTCCCTATGAAATAATTCACTACATGAAAATGGGTCAATCATCCACAAATTTTGTAGAGTTTAATTATGGATATATTATTTTAAATTGTGAATCTAACTGTGTATATTCCACCCACTTTTTTTTAGAACCATTAAATATGACCAAAATTGTGACAAAACCCGTGATTCAAAATATTGTGAAAATTCCCCAATTTTATAGTTGCAGTATTTGTCACAATTCTAAAAACGTGAAATAGCTAAAGTTAAATAAATATTGAGTTTTTCAAAATTAAATAAATTGTAAAAAATTTCACAACCAAAATAACAATACAGACACACAATTAATTACTCCATCCACTATGCATTAATGAGAAATACAATTATGAAATTATAACTTTTGTACATTTTAAAAAACAATTGCCATCCTATAATGTAGATTTTTTTGAAATTAAGACACTTTTAAAAATATATGCATCAATGGAAGAAAAGGGTCAGGAGGGACCTGACTCATCTTGCAAGGAGTAATCCCTCAGTGTAAGCAATTCATGTAGTTGAGAAAACTCCAAAGAAACCTTCTCAGATTGAACTTGAATCTGTATGTGCACATAAGAAAAAATAACCAATTTATCATTAGTGGAAAATAAAGCAACAAATTGATCAGTCTGGAAGATATTTTGTGTTTTCCAAATTCAAAGATAATATAGGATCTAAAAAAGAGTGTCAATATAGGAAGGCCAAGAACTAAAATCTGCAAACAAGGCTATCTTTCAATGAAACAAGTCAAGGTGGTAAGGTTGAAAGAAAGTATGAATCCCAAACCAAATGACTTGAGCAAGGGAGCATGAACAAAAATAATGTTTAAAAGATTCAGGTCGAGAGTAGAAGGGGAATTTAAGGTTAGGAAATCCAATTTTACTGATCCATTAGCCAACTAGAAGACCCTGATAATTCCACCTCCGCAAGGACCTTGTCACAGAAGCCTCTCTAGAATCCATCACTCCTCCTCTCTCTAGATTTTCCCTTCAACTTTATCCTGTTAAACGTAAGGATGGAGTCCTCCTCCGGAGGGGAAGGTTGTTGCTAGTTCGCTCCTATGGGCATCTCCTCCACATGAAATGCATACATTTGCTCACTCTCCACCCCCTGGTTATGGAATTATGGTGGCTATGGAGATTTAAATGCTTGATCAAGATGGCTACTAGGTTGATTCTACTTTGCTGAGCCATCTAGTGGGGTTTACATCCCTCCTCGAGATTATCCTCCTCCTCCTCCTAGAATGGCAACTTGTGATTGGTGTTGTCTAGTTTGTTATAATGTGCTGCTGATATTTCCCCTCGTGGCATTTTTTGTTTTCTGTTTGAGCGTTTCGTGGTGCCTTCGTGGATTTTTTGTGGGACCACGAGATGTCTCATTGCCCCTTCTCTTATAAATCTCTTATATATATTTTAATATAATGAGTAGTTCTAATAGTAAAATATATGGATCTACATTAAATTATATGGAAATTTCAAATAGCTATTATCACAATAGAAATTACTTTTTAATAAATTTATATTGCAATTTTTTCATTATATCAAGTTTATAAAATAAAATAATATTTAATTACTATGATATAATTTTTTTCAATTTTTTTATCAAGGGTAAATGTCTTTTCACTGGGATCTTACTCAGGATTACAATAAGGCCTAAGAGCCAAGATAGATAACATTTACATCCCCCCAAAAAAAGGAATAGCTTCCCAGCAGTGGAAGAAACAAGTTAGGTAAGAGAAATATTGTTTTTCAGAATGGATTTTTTCTTTTTGTGCATCATTTTCCACCCTTCTGAAACGTCATCAATAGGTAGAATAACCTCAATAGCTTCAATTGGCAGATATGAGGCTTTTTCCATGGGAGAAATAGAAGGGATATTCTCCTTTGTTCTTATATACTCAATTAATTAAATTTTTGAATTCACTTTGTATCCCCCTACAGGAATTTCTGTAGTAGGTATTTATAGAACTAATTTGGCTACATTGTCTAAATCTGCATTTGAATCCAAATCTTCCTTTATATAAAAAATTCATATGCTCAGGGATGAATTTTTTCCAAAAAAACATTCTCTCATTTTTACACTTCGCCATCCCACAATTAGTAGCTTTATGATCTAAAGTGAAACATATTCTACACCTAAAAGGAAAAGCTTTGAATTCCAATGGCTGAAACCATGTTATTTGTTTCACTTTAACATCAATGTTTGTAGGTAGGTTTTAAAAGTGTTAAGTTCAAGAAGAATTCTGGCATATGTTATAAGAGTAAAATTAGTGGTATGGGAATCAATGTGTAGAGTATCAACCAAAACATTTCCAATAGAGATCAGACAATCTTGGCTCCAAAATTGTAGGGGTAAATGGGGCAATCTAATCTAGACAGGTTTGCAAGAGAAGTATTTTGTGAGTGGTTTAAAAGAGGTAAATTAGGGTTTTAAGACCATATATTGTGATTGGAACACCCAAATATTGAAGAAAAAATGCAATACAAATTCCTTTGGCACAAGGATAATGGTCTAACCTTCCAGATAGAAGTGAGATCCAATATTTAGAGATACATTCATGAAGGGCTGGTAGGGTGGGAAAATATTTTGTGTTAAATGCTTTTAATAACCTAGAACTATGAACTGGACTAGTTACAGGATCAATTTCTCTAAGTGGGACATGGGGGTGGTTTTAGGTCCTTAATGTATGCTGAGCGATTCGCATTCAGAGCGCCGCGCTATGTTCTACTTGGTCTACATGGAGAAGTTTGACTCCTACCTCAAGGTGTCCCCATGGACACCTATTGAAACCATCCAATGAACTCATTGAGAATGGAACTCAGGTATAACATAATAAAATTTATTTAGTATCATAATAGAATTTATTATAATAAAAATCTTAACTAATATATATATATATATATATTTATTACAAAATAATTTTTAAAATTAAATAAATTGTAAGAATATTAGTATTATGTAAAAAAATTCAAATACATGCAATCTTTTTAATATGCTTTAAAGTTGTATTAAAGTGTAAAATGAAAATAAACATCTCAAAATATTATATTGTCAATTATTTTGAACATATTTTTAAAATATTCAATGTAATGATATAATATTATTTTATAAAAAGAAATTATAGTAATAAATAGTTAAGCCTCCACGAAAAAACATGTAATACGTATAATTGATAAAATAAATTAAAATATTATTTTATTAATAAAAATAGTTAAAAACCTCTTTAAAATATGAAATACAATTATTTTAATGGGTTGCATGCTTATATTATAAGATTAGTTGATATATCAATGTCTATGAAAGTTATTTATTTCACAAAATCTATATATTTCTAGCTTAAATTTTGGTTGAGTAGTTCAAGTTTCAAAACATTAAATAATAGCTTGCATCTAATTCAATGTTAAAGGGAAAAAAAATTAATTTCTTTGTTTTTCAACCTAAATGTGACTACTGACTAGCAATCGCATATGTACAATGCAATGTGAATATCGAACGGTATATGTTATTTGTTTTAGAGGGATAGTTATTCCTTCTGTAGTTAATGTTGATAATGGGTGTGATTGATTTTTTAAGTGTAGAAATATAGATGAACCACTTCATTTAAAGGTTCTCTCTACATTTCAAACTTTTTACGAATTCGTACATATACACTTGAAAATATCATACCATGAGTGGTAGTGTTTTGTGGACTATTTTATTTGAACTTAACATTAATACATGAAGACTTCATTCTTCCAAAGTTCACAATGATATTTCTTAGTTTGGCACCAACATTATTGGGAATGTAGGCAAGGTTTTTTTGTTTATGCATTATGTCTAACCTTTTTCTGTAAGTTGGATGCATAAACAATGTTACGTATGACAGCCCCTAAAGGAAGTATTGGAAAAGTGAATAAAAATCTGTAGGAAAGGGATTTTTGCAAATTTAATGATACTCAACCTTCCTTCTATGATTTCAGTGTGTTTTTTATGCTCATATTCCCCATTATTATTCTTTTTTTCTCACTCCCTTATTTCAAGGTTTACCATTAACGAACAAAGGGCCTAGGTCCTTGTTGACTAACACATCAAGTTACATGATTACACACATAAAAATAAATATACACACATATAAATACTTGTATACTCTTACGAAGAATCTTAAACAATTCAATAATGGTTTACATAACTTTTATATCATGTAAATAATTGATTGGTGCTTATCCATATGTATTTATACATTCCATCTACTATACATTTCTAAACTCCAAGAAATAACTACCACTATACTATTTTTAAATTTTAATCATTAGATTGTAAAAAATATGGAACAGTCTACATTCTTGCTAGTAGATGCAAATATGAACCATTTTGGATATAGATCGTTGCCAAGCTTTGGGAATCTCTTGGTTCTACCAAAAACTTATAGATGTGTGTAGTTTAACGAAAGGACTGTAAAAACTTTAAAAATACTATATTAGATTATAATTTTCAATTTGGATGGCATGGTTTGAAATTTGAATGATGCTTTTCATAATCACTTATAATGAGAGATCAGGGATGATTAGGGAGATTAGAAAGTAAAAATTGTGCTTTGGGGAAGTATAGTCATATACAAATGGACATATTTTGTCTAAAAATGGTGGCTATGTACGATTCTAAGGTCTTTTTTCCTTCTTTAATTTGTTTGTTGGTTTTTCAAAATCAACATTAGACTACATATTAACTCTAGAATATCTGCTCACAGACATGAATAGAAATTTCAAATATTTAAACTACACCAAGAGAAGAACATTGTTCTTGCAAAAATTCCAAACTTTACCTCCCAGGTCAACAATTATAGGGTTTTATTATTTGGTAGGAAAGATCATAAAAAAATATTTTGGTAATAATCTTTCTATCTGCCAGACTGACCGATCATTTTATGCCTTAGAATTTGAAATTGTATTGTAATTTTCTAATTTTTATTATCTTCAACTTATAGTAGAGGGAACATTTGAGTTTTTAGGTTTCTGTGCTATGCGAAAGCATAGTTGTTAGAAATATATTGATACTAATTTACTAAATTCTCATGTATCTATTTGAAACCTTATGTTTAATTATGGCACAATGATGTGTTGAAGAATGAAACTATTAGTGAAGTCAAAGAAGCTATGGCAGAACAAAAATCTGCAGTGAAGTTAAGGGGAAAAAATGCAGACATAGAGTTATTGCTCGATTTCCTATGTCAAATGCAGAGCCACAAGTAGGAGAGGGATTTTTTATAGTTGTGCATTAATATCTAAACTATGGAGAGATGGGTGCCTGACATGAATGCTAAATACTAGAAAAGAGAGAGAGATTTACTGTGTTCCCCAAAAAATATCATTATTGCATGCCTTATAAAAAAATTCTACTGCAAACCTTTTCTTCCAAGAAAATCATGTGTAAGCGGCATAAGGATGTGTAGCAGATTTTGATCCTGAAATATATGACCTGTGGAGGATCTACTTGAGTTTATTTTAAAAATTAGAGTCTCTAAAGAAAAATATAACAATTTGAGAATGGAATGGGACTCATTAATAATAGTTTATCCAAGTGAGTTTAAGGTTTTCATGATGTAATTCACATTTCATGAGGCGTGTTTCAGGTTTCTATGGGTATATATGATGTCAGAAAGGTCAATTCATGGTTTTTCAGTGTTTCTTCAGGTCATTCTAGGCTTTTTTCTAGCCCTGGAGCATGCAAAATGGTAAGAAGATATGAGAAATGGAGTTGATCATTATTATTGGTGCATGGTAGCAGTATGGTGATGGTATACAAGGCATGTATGGTCATAAATTAGAATGTATGATTCATATTCGGGGTCCTTGGGAAGCAAGCAGTGAGAAACAAACATGTTAGCATAGGTAATTCGTTGTACATAGAGAGTTCCAGGAATATCTGTGCTAGATAGTGAATATTTACATGTAGATAATGTTTTTATGATACTTCATGACAATTTTCAAGTCATTTTGCAATGGTAATTTCAATATATACAAGGTTTGGTTAAACGAGGTAAGTTTCAGTGTGATTTTAAGACAAAGTTGGACCTTTAGATGCTCATTGTGAATTGTAGGCTTTCATGGGGATCTAAGATATTTGGATTATCTTATTAGGTCAATTATGAAGCTTTCAAAAAAATAATTAGGTATTTTACTGTCATGTTTTTATGAACAATCATTAAGAAGCTAAAGTTATATATGCCTTCTTCTACAGTCTTCTCCTAGTAAGGAATTCCCATGACCTAGAAATCACTAGTGCTTTTGGAGGGAAAAGTGCAAAACTAGTTTCAGTGTTTTCCAGGTATGAAGGAATGATTTTAAGGATGATAAGATGTGTTTCAAGTTGAGAAAGGTTTGAGATCATGTGTGAAAGAGATTAAAGCCAAGCCAAGTCAAAGAAGAAGAAGATATATCTAGCTAGAGGAATAAGGGTTTGAAGAATATTGTGTGAGATTATATTGAGATCTCCATCAACTGTGGTAGAAAAAAAATATAGATATGATCGTCATCAGGTGGATGAGTTAGTACTTGGTCATCTTTGGGGGGTTTTATCCTCCTTGTGGAGTGGGTTCTTCACTAAATTAGGGGTTAGTGCTCCTTGTGAAGTTGTTGTTTCATTAAATTTGATTTTTTTGAGTAATATCAACAAAGTTTTAGTGGGTTTTCTTCCCCTTGAGGGTTTCCCACACACATATTTGTTCGTGTGTCTTCTTCTTTGTTTCATGTTTTTTTGAATGATTAATACACATCTAATATACACATATGGTTTATGATGTTGAATGAATGAATGGGATGATGAATGTATGAGACAATAAACGAATTAAAATATTAGTAGGACTGATTCCCACCATCCCTTTCAGTCCATTATTCTTCTAAAAATTGGTATCGAAGTAGGCCCTTTTGAAGTAAGCCTAATAACATGGAGGAGATCATAGAAGCACAAGATGGCTAAGAAAATTAGGATATATAATAAGGAGTTGAAAGATATGGCCAAGAAAGATGAAGAAACCATAAAAATTCTTAGGATTCGGTTGGAAAATATTATTTCATATTTGAGTTCAAAGGAAGAGGAATGTAAAAGGTTTCAAAAAAAATCTTGTGATGATTATTTTCATAGTAAAAGTGATCTCAAAGAGATGGTGATTAATATACAAGTATATTTAGCTTTCCATCAGAAGGAGAAAGTTTTTTTGAATTTTAAATTCAAAGATGTGTTAGAAACCCTTAAGGGCAAGGAAGAATAACTTGTCAAACTTAAATAAGATTTGCAAACCCTAAATGTTAAAGAAGTTGAGAAGTAAAATCTTGTAGATTAATCCTAGTTCTAAAGGGAGTGGAGATGATGGTGTTCATGGTAAGAAGGCATACTCTAGGACTAATCCCATTAGACATCTAAATGCAATGAGGTATGCAAAGTTTCATGGTTATTGTTATGATTGAAATGGTTATGGTCATAAACTAAGGGATTGTAGGAATTTTTTCAGTTGTTTGTACCCTTTAAGCAATAGAAAAGGCCACAAGAGGGATCGACCAAGGGAATGGAAAGAATGTTGGGGTGATAATGTCAAGTGGGATCAGCCACTGCAGTACGCCCCAACATTAAATTTAAAATTTTGTTAAGAAAACTTTATTGTGAAGGTCTTTCACATTAAAGAGTGAAACGGCTCGAACAATTCACCCACCCACATTGATTTGGGTGATCCCTCTCAGGATTAGCTATCTACAATGTATACATGTTGTACAAACTGACTTAAAGACTGAGATCTTATTATAAGATACAATCGATGATCATTGTATGATCTGATCAAGAAAATAGCTTAGCAGACATTGTGAATGACTGTGAACTAGAAGTGGAAGTGTTGGGTTAAACTTGTGTAATTCTTAATAAAGACAGTGCTTTACCAATGGATTTTTTTCCTTCAGGTTTCTCCACTTAAATATGGTGTTATCTGTCTCTTGTCTTGTTTTTATTTACTTTCAAGATCTAGTTCATTAAGCTCTGTTATTCACTATCTATTTTTAAGTTATTCCTGTGTCTAATCGACTGCATATCATAATCTATAATCTTCAGCTTTAATGGTGGATCTGTAATATGTGGATTATTTATCCCCTACTAAATCTAACATGGTATCAGATCTTGGTGATTGTGCATGTGTAGGATCGATCTAGAAGTGTTTAACTTGAAGAGGTGAAGAAGCTTGAAGTGTATTTATGGATCTGTGAGACCCTTAAAATTTCCACAGTCATCTTCAAGAAAACCAGGTTTAAAATTCCAACTCCCACCCAAATACGGTTTGCAATATTGGTGAAATATGGGCTAAATGGTTGTTTAGATCATGTTTGAAGCTTTTGTATGCTTAGATATTTTCTTCTACATCTAGTTTCATTAGTTTACAGTTTAAATCCATCATCTGCGAGCTTGTTTTAAGTTTTCACATCATTTATAGCCGTTTGGAGTCATTTTTTGACTTTGGATCCGAAAGATTTATTTAGATCTGATTTGTTTGAGGCTTTTTAAGTCCATTCTAGCAGTAAAAACCTTTATTTTTTTCACTAGTTTTTCTTTGCAAAGCTTGGAAATCATTTTGTGCCATCTGTCTTCATCATTTTCCATCCATTAGTTTTTTCTTCACATTTTGCAAGTCCAATTCTTTTGCCATTGTTTTTTATTTTTTCAGTTTTGTGAAGTTTGGACCAATAATATTGCTCCAAGTAGCTTCACTATTGTTCTTTTCATGCTTGTGAAGCCATACCCACTCTTAGAGTGCCAAGTGGCTTCAATCTGACATCTTTCTGTCTTTGTGAAGCTTGGGCCAATCATTTTGTGCCATCTGGCTTTGCCCTGACAGACTTATTTGACTTTTCATTTGACTGCGAAGCTTGAGCCAATCATATTGCTCCAGCTAGCTTCACATTTTTCAGTTTTTTACGAAGCCCGAGCCAATCAAAAGGCTCCATCTTGCTTTGAGGTGTGTCAGTAATATTGTTTATCTGATTGTCAGTTGAAATCCGTGAGCCAATAAGGGCTTTACATGTGTCTTTGCATTTGTCAGACTTGGATTAGCTATCCTCTGTCATTTGTGAAATACAGAGCCATGCAATAGAATTGTTCCATATTTCACATTATCTTCCCTTGTTATCTATTTCTAACATTTGTGAAATTTGAGCCAATAAAATTGCTCCATATTTCACTTTTTCAATTTTTTTGGTTGTCTTGTCCTTTGCAAAATTAGAGCCAATAATATTGCTCCAAGTGGCTCCATATTTCACTTTTTCAGTCTTCTTTTAACTTTTCTGACATATGCGAAGGAAAAACCAATAAAATTTGGACAAGTATCTTTTATTTCACATTTGTCAGATTTGTGAAATTTGAGCCAATAGAATTGCTCCACATTTCACATTTTTCAGTCTTTCATTTATGTGCAGTTGTTATCCAATTAAAATTTTCCACCTTTTTGGACACATTTGTCAGTTTTTTCAAGTCTTGTGAAAAGTGAGCCATTTAAAAGGCTCCACATGTCCTTTTTTCTTTAGTCATTTTGGTTGCACTGCGAAGTGTGAACCAATAGTATTTGGAAATGCACATCTCTTTTTTTGTATTTTTTAGTCTATATCATTTACAAAGTGCGATCCATTTAAAAGGCTCCAATTATCTTCTTTTTTTACTTGTCTTTGTTAGATTTACGAAGAGCAAATCAATTGTTTTTGACACGTATTTTAATTGTGTTCAACTTCGCAAGTGTCAGGGTATCATTCTTTTCTTTGGCTTAGCCACTTAGATTGTGACACCTGTCTTATTCCTTTTCTAGACCTAAACTTTATTTCAAGTTTGGTTTTTTTTTACTTTAAGTGGCTCAAAGCTATCTATTTAAAGTTTGGTGGAAAGCCACCAAGTTTCAATTTTGTTTAGCCATTAATTTTTTTGACAAGTGTCTCTGTTTGACTAAAAATTTGATTTCACATTGTGTCAGAGTGTGAAAATGTGATCCAATTAATTTAAGACACGTATATACGGTTCTATTTTTTAATTAATTGTCTTATGTCTTATTAGTTGCATTGTGAAATGAGAGCTAATTAAAATGTGACACATATTTTTTATTTTTTTCACTTGTTGTCGCATTTTGATTGTCTTCGAAAAAAGGCATTAACTTTAATTTTTAAAGTTTCACATGCACTCGAGGATCTATTTTAAAGCTAACATATGCCTTTCATGGTATTGTTGATCTACACCACATGTCACCCCCCGCATTGGTTGTTTATTAACTTATTTTATTTATTAAGTAGCTCATTTTGAGCTCGCCCCCGTCAAGAGTTTTTGAGCTCACCCCTTTGAGTTGCTAAATAACTCGTCGAGATACTCTAACTCAACTCAGTCTGAGCTCAGTTGGCTCACTTGTAAACTCAAACTCGACTAAGCTTTATCAAATTGATCTTAAATTCAATCAAATCAAGCTAATTTTTGATTAATTTTGAGTTGTTTGCATTCATATAGCTAATTAAAAGATCTGTAGCTTGTTTTTTTGTCTTTGTTTAGCTTCCTTGATCTATTTTTGAGATGTTTTTGTCTCCATTGTCATTTGAGCATTAAAAATGGCTAGTTCTGCTAGTTTTTTGATGGATAAGTCTCAGCTGCTAAATGGAACAAATTATAGCATTTGGAAAGTGCATTTAAAATCCTATTTTATGGCTAGAAAGCTCTGGGATCTTGTGATTGGTATAGAAAAAATCCCATAAGGAGACAAGCTACCCCTGAAAACCTTAGTTCATTTTCTCAGAGATCTCAGGAAGCTCTGTCCATCCTATTGCAAAGCATTAGAGATGAATTCTTGATGCATATAGGTCATATGGACTCACCTGCAGATGCATGGAAGCAATTAGAAGCCATGCATGAAGGAAGTAGGTTGTCTAAGATAATTAAACTGGTTTTAGAGTTGTTCACAACTCCCATGAAGGGGGATGAGAAAATTGTGAATTATTTAGCTAAAATTAAGAACATCAAAGCTCAATTAGATGGTTGTAACTGTGAATTGTTTCAAGATAAGTTGCTATATTTCATTATACAGATTAATATTCATGAAAAATTCAGACATTACATCTCAATTCTTAATTCCAAATATCAGAATGAGAATGATCTTCCTGATCTGGACACTTTGTCTTCTTTGTTGATTCAAGAAGAAAGAGTCATGGAGAACTTTGATTCAAAAGAGACTTCTTCTCAAGCATTGTTCTCTCAGAATCATAAGTCTTCTCATAATAGGATTAATGTCAATCCAAATCAGAAATCCAATATCAGATCTAGATTTAAATCAAATCCTAAGACTAATTTTGCTAAGAGCAATCAGAAATTTAAAGTCAAATTTAATGGAACTTGTAATAAGTGTGGAAAATTTGGGCATAAAGAGTCTGATTGTAGAGTAAAGATTAACAAATCAGTCAAGAATGCTAAAAACAACAAGCCTAATAATCTTAAGAAAAATCAGAAGCAAAATCATGCAAATATGGCTGAGAAGTCTATTGCTTTGTATACTTCCCTTTCAGCTTCAAATGAAAATGAATGGATTCTTGACAGTGGTGCCTCTAGGCACATGACTTGTACTCCTGGCATCCTCTCATATGTAGTTAAATGTGAAGAGAATATCTATCTAGGAGATAACTCTATCATTAGATCTGAAGGTTGTGGCAATGTTAAGCTATCAAATGGTGTAATTAGGAATGTCTTGTATGTTCCTCAATTGAAAAATAATCTTTTGTCTTGCTCTCAGCTAACCAAAGAAAACTATAAAGTTATTTTTCTGCAAGATAAGTGGTATGTAAAAGATAAATTCAGTAATGTTATTGCTTCTGGCATTCAGAAAAATGGATTGTATATCTTTGATGGTTTTGTGTCTGAGTCTTGCTTTTCTTCCTCTTCTAGGAATGATATTCAACTTTGGCATGAAATACTTGGTCATGTAAATTTCAAAATCTTGTATGATATGTCTAGACTAAATCTTGTTGTTGGTCTTCCTAAGATAAAATCAGATCATGAAACTTGTGAAAGTTTCCTACGTGGTAAGCAACATGCTCAACCATTTCACAAACATCATGATCCAAATTCTTCTCAATTATTAGAACTGATTCATAGTGATGTGAGAGGTCCACTTGAGGTTCCTTCTCTCAGTGGTGCTTTGTATGTTGTTTGCTTTATTGATGATTACTCTAGAATGACTTGGTCTTATTTCATTAAGAAAAAGTCTGATGTCTTATCTAAATTTCAGGAATTTAAAGTTCTAGTTGAAAATGCTTCTAATCTGAAAATTAAGAGAATTAGGACTGATAATGGAGGTGAATATGTCAGTAAAAAGTTTGATGAGTTTTGTGTGTCATGTGGGATTCAAAGAGAATTGACCACTCCCTATTCCCCTCAACAAAATGGCATTGCAGAAAGAAAGAATAGGATTGTCTTAGAAATGGCTAGGACTATGATTCATGCATCTAATGTGCCTAAGTTCTTATGGGATGAAGCTATGAACATTGTTGTATATATTATTAATAGAGTACCTACTAAAACCTCTTCATCAAACTACTCCTCATGAGGTATGGACAAAGAAAAAACCAGATATTTCTCACTTAAGAATATTTGGTAGTCCTGCTTCTATCTTCATTCCAAAAGAAAAAAGGAAGAAGCTTGATCCAACCTCTTTCTCTTGTATTTTTGTTGGCTATGGCTGTAGAACTAAAGGATTGAGAGTTTATGATCCATTCAAGCATGACATTGTTGAAAACAGAAATGTTCAAGTCTTAGAGAAAACCTTCTCTGATGTTTCTCATGAACCCTCCTCTACTGCTCTGGAAATAGATCCTGATAATCCTCCTACTGACATTATGGAAACAAAAGTTCAAGAGGTTGATTATCCTGATCTAGATATGATGGAGATTGAGGGGGAGTCATCCCAAAATGTCTTGCAACCTAAGATTCCTAAATGGGCTAAAAATCTTGTTCAAAACTCTCAGCCTGATAATCTTAGAAAACTAACTAGAAGTCAACATACTTATCATGCCTTGATGACCCTCTATGAGGTAGAACCACAATCCTTTGAAGAAGCATCTCAAGATGTTAGATGGCTTCAAGCTATGAAGGATGAATACAATGCTTTAATAAAAAATGACACTTGGGAACTAGTCCCTCCTCCTTCTAAAAGAAGCATTGTAGGATCTAGGTGGTTGTTCAAAATTAAATATAACTCTCTAGGAGAGATTGAAAAGTTCAAGGCAAGGCTGGTAGCTCATGGTTTCACGCAGAAAAACTAGGTATTGACTATGTTGAGACTTTTTCTCCTGTTGCTAAAATGAGCACTGTTAGAATTCTTCTTGCATTGGCTGCCCAATATGGTTGGGAGATTCACCAAATGGATGTTAAAAATGCTTTTTTAAATGGTGACTTAAAAGAAGAAATCTATATGAGTCATCCTAAAGGATTTGAAGTACCTGGAAAGGAACTTTATGTATGTAAGCTTAAAAAGTCTTTGTATGGTCTTAAGCAAGCTCCTAGAGCTTGGTATGCTAAAATTAACAGTTTCTTTCAAGATCTTGGTTTTTCTAACTGTTGTTCTGATAATGATTTATTTGTTAAAGTTGAAAACAATCATATTATCATTATTGTCTTGTATGTTGATGATATTTTGATTACTAGCAGTGATAGAAATTTAATTGTTAGAATCAAAGAAAGGTTAAAACAATGTTTTGAAATGACTGATTTAGGTTTATTAAATCATTTTCTTGGCATGATTATATTTCAAGATCATAAGTCTATTGTTGCATCTCAATCTCAGTATGCTATGAATTTTCTTAGAAGATTTAACATGATTGATTGTAAGCCTATTGCAATTCCTATTGAAGTTGGTGTTAAGTTAGATCCTAAACCAACTTGTGCTAAATTTGATCCTACTCTGTATAGGCAGCTAGTTGGTAGTCTAATTTATTTGACTATTACTAGACCTGATATTTCTTATGCAGTAGGAGTAGTTTCAAGATTTATGCAAGAACCTTATGAAGATCATTGGAAAATGGAAACAAGGATTTTGAGATATATTAAAGGAACAATCAATTATGGTCTTTATTATTCTTCTTGTAATGATGCACAATTATTTGGTTATTGTGACTCTGATCATGTTGGTGATGTTGCAGATAGAAATTCTACTTCTATATATATTTTCAAGTTGGGTGTAGGTGCCATCACTTGGAGTAGCAAGAAGCAACCAACAATGTCTATATCTTCTACTGAGGCAGAGTATAGAAGTGTTATGGAAGCTGCCAAAGAAGCTATGTGGCTGAAAAGACTGTTGGATGAGTTGCACATGGGCATCAAAGGGAGTACTACTCTTCTATGTGATAGTCAGAGCTGCATTTCTCTTGCAAAGAATCCAGTTCAACATCAAAGGACCAAGCATATTGAAGTTCATATGCACTTCATTAGAGAGAAAGTCCTGAATGGTGATATTGATCTCAAGTTCTGTTCAACTGAAGATCAAGTTGCAGATATCTTCACAAAACCATTGTGTTCTATCAAGTTTTGAAAATTTCATGCCTTGTTGGGCCTATCAGAGTTTCCCTTGAGGGGGAGTGTGCATGACAATGCCACCTCTTAACGGCCTGTTGAAAACTTCCAATACTTCCTTCTATTTGTAATAAGTAAATGTGTCACATTTTGTGAAGTTACTTGTAAATCCCAGTGAAGCTTCAGTTATGGGTATGCCTTAGTTTATAAAAGGCTCCATAGTCTGATGTAAGTCTTCAAATGTAAAGCACTGGTCTTAAGAATTTTTGTATGGGAAGATCTGTGGATTTCCCTTGTTGGCATGCTAGCTTGAATCACTGATTCAAGGTCTGTAAATCCTTTTGTATAAAAAGGTAAATCTAGCTTGTCTGATTTGTCTTCCCACTTAACATTAAGGGGGAGTGTTGGGGTGATAATGTCAAGTGGGATCAGCCACTGCAGTACACCCCAACATTAAATTAAAAAGTTTGTTAAGAAAAATTTATTGTGAAGGTATTTCACATTAAAGAGTGAAGCGGCTCGACCGATTCACCCACCCACATTGATTTGGGTGATCCCTCTCGGGATTGGTTATCTACAACATATACATGTTGTACAGACTGACTTAAAGACTGAGATCTTATTATAAGATACAGTCGATGATCATTGTATGATCTAATCAAGAAAATAGCTTAGCAGACATTGTGAATGACTGTGAACTGGAAGTGGAAGTGTTGGGTTAAACTTGTCTGAATTCTTAATAAAGACAATGCTTTACCAGTGGAGTTTTTTCCTTCAAGTTTCTCCACTTAAATATGGTGTTATCTATCTCTTTTGTTCTTGTTTTTATTTACTTTCAATATCTATCTCATTGAGATCTGTTATTCACTATCTATTTTAAGTTATGTCTCTATCTAAATCGACTGCATATCATAATCTATAATCTTCGGCTTTAAATATGGTTGCTTAGATCATGGTTGTTTAAGCTTATATCCTATTTTTGCATCTTTAAGTCTTTAAAATTTGATTTAGCTCTAGTTTTTTAGTTTTGCGGTCATTAAATCCTTCATCATGATTTAAGCTCCATTTCTTAAGGGGTTTTGTGCCATTTATAAGTAAAACTCATTTGGTCATTTTTTGAATTTGGAAGCTCTCGACTATTTAGCCATCTGGCTTCACATTTTAAGTTTTCTTTGAAATTATTTTGCAAAGTTTGGATTCTAGAGTCCAAATACTCACTGTCATTTTTTCCACATTTCGAATCCTTCCACTATGAGATTCCAAGTTAATAAATTTGTGAAGCATGATCTATCCATGTTTTGCCATTTTTTTTTATCATTTCTGTCTTTTCTACAAAGCTTAAATCATTTTTCAGAAGTTGAAATTTGTAAAAAATTTCAGTATTGCTCACCAATCGGATAGCTTCATGTAAGTATTATTTTTTATATGTGCTTTCTGCAAAGCGATCAATACTCACTCTTAGAGTTACCAAATCCAAACCAATATGTACATTCTTTTTGCTTTTCCAATTTGTTAAATCCAGGCCAATAGATTTCATGTTTCATTTGTTATTTTTTTATTTAAGTTGTTATCCTAATTAAAATTTTCCATTGTTTTCACATTTGTTCAGTCTTTGTCAGTCTTAGCCCAAAAGAGAGCCATTTAAAACTGATAGTTCCACGTGTCACTTGGGAATACTCCTTTTGGTTGCACTAAAAGTGTGAACCAATAGTCATTAGGACACATACATCCTTTTTCTCACATTTTTCAGTCCTCTATCATTTGCAAAGTGTGAGTTTAAAAGGTCCTCCCCGTATCTTAGTTTTTTCCTTCAGCTTTATCAGATTTGTGAAGTTTTTCCTTCAATTAATGGAGGTTTTGAAACTTATATTAAGCTTCATTGTGGCACCCTTTGCAAGTGTCAAGGTGTCAGTATTTTCTTTGGCTTCGCCACTCATGATTGTGAGACCTGTCTTGTACCATTTTTAGAATCCAAACTTTATTTCAAGTTTGGTTTATTTCAGGGACTAAGCCCGCTCTAATAATTTTACAATATTTAAGGTTTAGTGGAAAACCTACCAAGTGTCTTTTATTTAGCCGTTAAACTTTTGACAAGTGTGTTTTCTATTTGACTAATAGTTTGATTTTGCATATGTGTCATAGAGTGTGAAAAGACTCTAATTAAGTTAAGACAATGTTTAGTAGTTCTTTTTATTTTTTTATAGGAAATTAATTATCTAGTTTTCTTATCTTGCAGCTAGTTAAATGACACTAATTTATGTTTCATTGACTCGTCTTGTCATTTTTTTTTTTCATTTTGGTTATTGTTGTGGACCTGAAAAAGGCATTGAATTTTAATTTTTAAATATTTGCATCTGGCCCAAGGATCCTCATTTTAAAGTCTGACATGTGCCTTTCTTGGTATTGTTCATTAGTGTCATGTGTCACCCTGACCTTGGTGATTTTAAACGTGATTTTTATTTTCAAGTAGCTTGTTGTTTATAGCTCATTTTTGAGCTCATCCCTAATTTGTTATATAACTCATCGAGATACTCTTATCGACTCAATCTGAGATCAGTTAGCTTGCCTCTAAACTCAACCCTTACTAAGTTATGCCACATTGATCTTAAATTCAACCAATTCAAGCTAATTGTTGATTAATTTCAAGTTGTTTGCATTTATATAGAAAATTAAAAGATCTGTAGTTTGTTTTTGTCTTTGTTTGGCCTCCTTGATTTGTTTTTGAGTATATTTAAGTCTCCATTGTTATCTGAACATAAAAAATGGTTAGTTCTGCTAGTTTTTGAATGGATAAGTCTCAGTTGGTAAATGGAACAAATTATAGCATTTTAAAAGTACATTTAAGAGCATGTTTTATTGCTACAAAGCTATGCAATTTGGTGACTAGTATAGAAAAATGTCCCGTGATGGGAGACAAGTTACCAATGAAAACCAATTAGTTCTGTTTTCTGATTCAGATCACTCAGGAAGCTCTTTCCATCCTATTGCAAAGAATTATAGATGAATTATTTAGCATATAGGCCATATGGACTCGCCTGTAGATGCATGGAAGCAATTAGAAGCCATGCATGAATCTAGTAGGTTGTCTAAGATAATTAAACTAGTTTTAGAGATATTCACAACTCCCATGAAGGGGATTGATAAAATTGTGAATTAATTAGCTAAAAGTAAGACCACCAAACTCAATTAGATGGTTATAACTGTGAATTGTTTCAAAATAAGCTACTTTATTTCGTTACACAAATTAATATTCATGAAAAATTTAGAAATTACATCTCAATTCTTAATTCTAAGTATCAAAATGAGAATGATCTCCCTGATCTAGACACTTTGTCTTCTTTGTTGATTCAAAAACAAAGAGTCATGGAGAACTTTGATTCAAAAGAGAATTCTTCTCAAGCATTATTCTCACATAATCACTAAGTTATTCTCATAATAGGATCAATATCAATTTTCTAAGAAAGTCTAATATCATATCTAATGATTTAACGTCCAAATCCTAAGACTAATTTTGCTAAGGGCAATCTAAATAAAGTCAAATTTAATGGAACTTGTAATAAGTGAGGAAAATTTTGGCATAAAGAGTCTGATTGTAGAGTAATGATTAACAAATTAGTTTTTAGAATGATAAAAACAGCAAGCCTAATGGATCTTAAGAAAAATCAAAGCAAAATCATGGTATTTTGGTTGAGAAGTTTATTGCTTTGTATACTATTTTAGATTCAAATGAAAATGAATGGATTCTTGATAGTGGTGCCTCAATCAGGCACATGACTTGTACTCTTCCCTCTCAAATGTAGTTAATCCTGAAGAGAATATATATCTAGGAGATAAAAATATCATTAGATTTGAAGGTTTTGGTAACGTTAAGCTCTCAAATGGTGTAATTAGGAATGTATTGTATGTTCCTTAGCTCAAAAATAATCTTTTGTCTTCTTCTCAGCTAACCAAATAAAGCTTAAAAGTAATTTTTATGCAAGCTAAGTGGTATGTAAAAGATAAATTTAGTAATTTTATTGCTCCTGGAATTTAGAAAAATGGATTGTATATCTTTGATGGTAAATTTGTGTCTGAACCTTGATTTTCTTCCTCTTCTAGGAATATTATTCAACTTTTGGCATGAAAGATCTTGGTTCATGTAAAACTTTCAAAAAGCTTGTGTGATATTTGGTCTAAATCTTTTTGTTGGTCTTCCTTTCATGTGTGTCAATATCAGATTAGAGATAAGCAAGAGCTACCTATTTGCATGCATATATAAAGCTTGAAACAAACAATCAACCTCTAAACATGACTATATTAGTTCTCTACTCCATGAAAGCTATCTATAAGTGAACCTATTAAAGCTCTAGCAATCAGTTTTGTGTTTATTGATGTTTCAAAAGCTTAAGAATGGAAGCTCACCATTAATGTCTTCTCCCATTTACCTAAAGCTTTGAAAGGATTAGAAAATAACAAGTAAATAGCTCAAATAAACTATGAAATGACTCTAAAAAGACTTAAGCATGACCTAAATCAGAAATGACAGAGAGAGAGAGAGAGTTATTAGGAAAAGGTGGGAGGGGTATACCTCTATTTATAGTTTTTGGATTTGAGAAAAGGATGTTTTGGATGCATGTGGGACTAAAAAGGAGTCAAAAGTTGATTTTTAGAAAAACACATTTGGAGGTGTGAACTAGATTTGGAAAGCTAAGTGTCTATTTGGAAAGGTAAGATATTTGTTTAGAAATTCAAATTATCTTTAGAAAGTCAATAAGAGGGTTAATTAACCTAAACAAGGTTAATTAAAGGGAAAACAAGCTTATAGAAGCTGGTTAGAGAGGGATTAACAGGTTTAGGAGGTATATAAGAGGTTAGAAAGGGTGTTTTACTAGCGTAGTGTAGTAAATTAACATGAGACTAGGATAGTTAGTATGATCTAGTAATAAGATCATGTAGACCAAATTATAGGTGTCTACATTTTCCCCTCTTTGAGGTGATGTATGCGACGTCACTTCAAAGAAAGTAGACAAACATAAACAAGTAGAAAATTTTGAAGGGGTAGAAGAAAAATTAGTAGGATGAAGGATGCCCCCTCGAGTGTCGATGGGGTGATGGAGGAACGTGATTGACGATCAAAAAAGAGAACAGAAGAAAGAACAGTGTGAAGAAAGGGGAGATAGAAGAGAAAATAACAAGAAAAAGGGATTTTGAGCTATCCACAAGGCATTGCTATATAAACAATTATATTCATCATATTGCTAGTAATCTTCATCATCAGTCCTTATTAAAATATAAACATACGATGGAAGTATAAAATGACATTAAAATCCAAGATACAAACAACCGTCCATTGCTAAAAATGGTCAAATCCATGCAACATACATGAATGCAATGAAATACGAGAAGAAAACAAATTTAGTTAATAAGGAAATAAGTACAATCACACACACTCAAACCAATAACGTTTAAGATGGTTGCACAAATATTTTGTTATCTAGTTGCAATCCCAAATTTTTTGATAAATGATAAGGGTTTAAAATGGTTCCCCAAACGATTTGTATATGCAAGGGAAAGTATGGATGACACTTAGGTCTAATGAAACAATAGTATGCACCACGAAACAATACCATGAAACCCGTGCCCCAGAGTATCGACGAAGTAAGCAGCATAGCTTTTGTAAATGATTTGGAGATTCAGAGGATCCATGATTCGTTGTTTCAATACACATGGAAATGCCAACAAGATATGAGATGAACAACATGTGAAAGACACATATTTCAGCTGCAAATGAGTTGATTACCAATTTTAGTCCATTTTCAAAGTGTTCACTATTTTTTTTTGGATTTTTGGAAAGATTTTATAATTTTTAAATTTTGATCAGTCAGAAGAATTTAAGAAATGGAAGATCTTACTAAAAGCACGTGAAAATGCTCCTAGAGTGAAGGAGAACGAAGTGTCAGGGGTAGCAGTAACATGCCTCGACCAAGAAGAAAATGGGCCAAAAATAATTATTTAAAAAATAATCATGGTGCGAAGATAAAATAGAAGAAAAATGAAAAAAATGGAAATGTCTTATAACACCTGAAATATTTAAAAATACCCCAGGGTGAAGAAATGAATGCTAGGTAGCAAATAGTGCTCCCAGTGTAGCAAAAAATTAATAAAAAAATAATTATTTAATAAAAATAATCATTTTAGTGAAGAGAAAAAGTGTTAGAGTGATCACAACGGAGAAAACATGCCCCAAGAGCATCATGGAAGCCTAATATACCCACCCAAGGGGGTAAATCAATCACGACCAGTTCATTTGTAGCAGAGCTCTTGTAAAATTTTTACTTTTTAAGTGAGTGTGAGAGACTGAGTGAGATGACAAGGCTAAATTCCGATGAGGAGGAGATGAGAAGACCACATCTCAAGAGTATCTTTGGGACACAGCAGATGGACCCTATGTGAGTGCTCTATCCCTTGATTTGTCCCTTTTTAGCATTTAATCTCACATTTTAGCACTTTTTAGGTTAGTTTAGGGTCAAATTTTTGACGTATGTATGTGTGTGTATGCATAAAAAACAAAGGTACGCATAGGTGTACTTGTAAAAATATAGGTACGTACATGTGTATCCATCAAAGGGGATGCACATGCATTAGTGGGGAAAACAGGGATGCACACGCATGTGTCGATTGGTAGGTGTAGGCATCAAACTAGACGCGTATACATCCTGCGTAGGTAGGTTATTTAGGTTAGAAAAGGGGGAGGGTATGCCAGGGTGGGTGCATAGTGCATCAAAATGGAGTGCATATGTGCACTGGGTGCATACCTGTTGAAACAAATGCATGTGTCAAAGTAGGCATCCATGTGCCAAGGGAAAATACATAACTTAATTTTTTGTAAAAAATTAGCTAAGTATAGATAAAATAGACTATAATTTTGTAGAAGAAAGTGAAAATTAGTATTTTAATGAATGAAAGAATAATTTACTAGAAAATTAGATAGAAGTAGATAGAAATGTAACCCTAACACATGTATTCATTTGTTTGTGCAGTGATACTACCCATCCTCCAACACTAGAGAGAGATATGGTCACCTGGCTACGATAGAGGCATAATTTGATGAGGATGATAGAGGATATTGGATATCCTTGTATATGTTATGGGGCTGCCTATGTGGCCAATATGCCACTGATCACTCTAGATCATGGCCTATTTATAGTTGTAGCTGAGCGGTGGAATAACGAGATTCAGTGCTTCCAACTCCCCACTGGCGAGATCACTATTACCTTGGAGGACATATTTAATATTATGCAAGTCCCCATCCAATTCAATTGATTCAGTACTTTGTCACTAGTCTTGATATTGATCATTGTATTCTAGAGTTATTTGATATTCCAATATACCGCACCAGGATGACAGTGAGATTATCATAGTGTATAGAGGATCCCTGAGCTTGATTGAGTCATAGTATATTTGATGGCCTTTATCAGTGGAGTTTTAATCCCTAACAAGACCAGAGCTTCATTTCCACTTGGCACTCATTAGAGTGATACGTGGATTGATTGATGGCAAGACATACTGTTGGGGCTAGTGCATACTGGCACATTTATATTGGGACCTATACTTGATCACATATTACTGTAAGAAGATTGTAGGACCTATCAGGTTACTTTAGATTTGGGCATGGGACCACATTTCTATTGGTCGTCACACAGGTGTACTGAGATTCTGAGCTCTAGAGGAGCCTTCTGCTATAGGATGGGTTTGGATTGGTGATGATGTGCGGCCACACATGGGAGATACCTATCATTACCATCAAGAGTTGGATGACTTACAACAGGTCACAGTAGTATGGAGGCCATATAGACATTTTTAGTGGCCAATTAGGATGGCCTAGAGCTTGAGCATAATATTGTGGAAGAACTTTATGTTTGGAAGCCACAACTATATGCGAGAGTTTTATAGAGTTGATCAGTGTGAGAGACAGTTTGGCATTACACATGATGTACCTAGGCCAAATATGTGGTATGTTCGCAGGGACAAGAGTACTTTGACATGGGACCATAGATTACCAGAGACAGAGCCTTGACCGACTATTTATAGGCAATGTCAGCCATGTGGGTACCTTTCAGACAGGTCAGAGATCTAAGTTGTACACCAAAGTATGCTCCATGGTACCACACAGTATACCCTCCATCGATTGACAATTCCTAAGAGGGGCTTGGGATGCTCTTAGAGTGAGAGCACCCCTGGTGGGGCCTCCTAGCAATGTGATGAGGGTAGAGGTGATGGTGGAGCTGATGGTGGAGGTGACGATGATGATGATCCTTTCAATGGCCAGTGTCATGATGGGGGTGGGGGAAAGGGTCCTCAACTAGTGCAGCCACACAAACAAGGGCCTAGGCCTAGGCAGAGGTAGGCACCTTAGGCTGTAGATATATATTTTCCTCCAGTAATAATTCCAACATGGGGACTGTACCCCACTACAACAGGTTATTCAAGTAGCAAAAGTCCACCAATTCATGCTCCAGGTGGTGGTGCATGATGATGGTAGCTAATTGTGCTTCAGAAATAACTTGTATAAAATGTTGATAGCTATTCATTTATAGGTAGTCATGGACATGAATAGAGATCAAGCCTACAGCATAGATACTTGTGACTATATAGAGAGAGACCATGTGAGAGTGCAGAAACCACTCAGGGTGGGGATGGTGGAGCATGGTAGTAGTATATTAGGTAGCTAGCAGTGCATAGTGCTCAGATATTGTGTTGAGTTGTGAAGCTTAATTACTTCATTTTAGCATGTAATTTGAACCTAGTGGAAATATAGTAACTGACATCGGTTAAGGTAGACTGGCATCAGTCAGGTATGACCAGCATCAGTCAAGCAAGTAAGGAACTAGAAGCGGTTAGGAAGAACTGGTGTCGGTTACCTGTGTGACAAAGTTTTTATTAACTCTCAGGAATTATATCTATTTATAGCATTAAAATATGATTTATTGATTGTAATTGCATGGCTAAGTGCCCTAAGTCTATAATGACTATATAAAGCATAAAATCTAGGGTTTAGAAGAAAGAGAATGATCATAATTACAAGATAATTATGTGAGAGAGAAATTCTTGGTGAAGAAGAAAAGTAGCTTGATGGAAAGAAAGTATTGAACATCTGAGAGGTGTGGAAGATTGTAAATCTTCATTGTATATCTTCAAAGCTTTGGATAATAGATTAGACTTGTTTCTTGGTGGATGTAGCCCACACTGGGTGAACCACGTTAAATCTGGTGTTGATTTATGTCTCTTGTTTTGTATATTTCTTTTGGTAAAATATCCACTTTTTTTTGCATGTATGATTAAATCTGATATATTATCTGTACAACCAGTGTGCTAACCCCAACAACTGGTATCAGAGCTTTGTTTGAGGGTTTTATGTGTTGACATATTTACTCACAGAGGGTTTTCTGATTGAGTGGGAGCTACAACAATGGCAGAAGAAAATAAATACAAGGTAGAGAAATTTGACAGCTGAAATTATCAATTATGGAAGATGCAGATTGAGGATTATCTGTATCAAAGAGATTTGTACTTACCGTTGGATGAGAAGTCTAGACCTACGAAGATGACTGATGAAGAATGGAAGATTCTTGACAGAAAGGCTTTGGATCTATAAGATTGAGCCTGACAGCATCTGTGGCTTCCAATATTACAGAAGCGGCTTCTACGGTAGACTTAATGAAATCTCTTGCTAATTTATATGAAAAACCTAGTGCTTCAAATAAAGTTTATTTGATGAAGAAACTATTTAGTTCTAAGATGCATGAAGGTGAATCTTGCCTCTAGTCATTTGAATGATTTCTGATCTATAGTAAATCAGTTAAAATCAGGTTGTTATACCATTTGATGATGAAGTAAAAGAACTTTTATTCTTATGTTCTTTTCCTGATAGTTGGGACAACTTGGTAATGGCTGTTAGTAATACAACATCTGCTAATAATATTTTGAAGTTTGATGATGTGGTTAGTATAATCTTGAATGAAGAAATTCGCAGGAAGAGTACAGAGGAAACATCATCTGGAAATGCTTTGAATGTAGAAAGCAAGGGTCAGGCAGAAGGAGAGATCCAAGAGTAAGAATAATGGGAAATCAAAGTCAAGGGATAGTAGATCTAAATCCAGAAGTAAGGGAATTACTTGTTGGAAATGTGGAAAGAAAGGACATGCAAAGAAATATTGTTGGTCAAAGGATAAAGAGAACCAACAACCAGACAAAGGTAAAGAAGTAAATCTTGCTGCATCAGAGGTAATGCAAGATGCTCTTATTCTTTCTTTAGATTATAGAATTGAATCATGGGTTTTAGATTCAGGAGCTTCTTTCCATGCAACCCCTAATAAGGGTTATTTCAGAAATTATGTCCAGGGAAATTTTGGGCATGTTTATTTAGGTGATGATGAACCTTGCAGTATTACTGGTAAAGGGGAAGTTCATCTAAAATTGCAAAATGGAAATACATGGGTATTGAAAGATGTGAGGCATGTGCCAAGCCTCGGGAGGAATCTTATTTCTACAGGGCAACTAGGTGAATCTGGTTGCATGGTTACTTTTATAGGAGACTCTTGGAAAGTCACCAAGGGTGATTTTTTTGTGGCAAGAGGTAAGAAGGTAGGAATGTTATATTTATCTACCTGTATTACTGATTCCTTTTCTGCATTATCTACTTCAGATTCAGATGCATGCATGTGGCATAATCAGTTGGGTCATATGAGTCAAAAAGGAATGCAGATCTTAAAGGCTAAGGGTAAGTTATTAGATTTGAAAGATTTAGATCTTGATTTCTGTGAGCATTGTATCTTTGGAAAGAAAAAGAGAGTGAGATTTCTCAAAGTTGGGGCAACTAAGAAGGAGCAGAAATTGGAGCTTGTACACTCAGATGTGTGGGGACCAGCTCAGGTAGCTTCTCATGGAGGATCCTAGTATTATGTTACTTTCATTGATGATGCTACAAGAAAGGTATGGGTTTATTGTATTAAACATAAATCTAATGTTTTTGAGACTTTTAAAAGATGGAAAGCCCTTGTTGAGAATGAATCAAATTCTAAGTTAAAGTGCCTTAGATCTGACAATGGTGGTGAATACTATAGCAAGGATTTCAATGATTATTGTTCAGTGAATGGGATACATAGAGAAAGAATGGTTCCAAGAACACCACAAGAGAATGGTGTTGCAGAAAGAATGAACAGGACAATCATGGAATGTGCTAGAAGTATGAGGATACATTCTGGATTGCCCTTGCATTTTTGGGTAGAAGCAGTTGATACAATGGTTTATTTGATTAACCATGGGCCTTCAAGTTCACTAGATGGAGGAATACCAGAGGAAGCTTGGACCAGAAAAGAGGTAGATCTTTATTTTCTTAAAGTTTTTGGTTCAGAAGCTTTTGTGCATGTTGATAAGGAAAATAGGAAAATGTTGGATGCAAAATCCAAGAGGTGCACTTTCATTGGTTATGGATCTGGTGATTTCAGTTTCCATTTTTGGGATTTAGAGAATTCTAAAATTATTAGGAGTCATGATGTTGAATGGAATGAAAAGAGAATGTACAGGGATCAAATTTTGGTACCCAAGGATGAAAAATTGAGAAGTTTGTTGATGAAAATGAACTCTCAGATTTAAAAGAAACACCTATAGAAATACACAGTAACCGTGTGTCAGTTAGACCCCTGACCGACATCGGTCAGATGAACCGGTATCGGTTACAGAGGATCACTGACATTAGTTAGCAGAATCGGCATCAGTTATAAGTGATCGGTGTTGGTCACTATCAAATTTGATACTAATGTCCAGGAGGCCCAGATTGAGCCTCCAGTACCCCAAACTCCTGTGAGAAGGTCACAAAGGGTAAGTAAACTTCCAGAAATATTTACACCTTCTCTATTTTATTTATTATTGACTGATAGTGGTGAACCAGAGAGCTTTGAAGAAGCAATGCAGGATAAGACTCACGTTCAGTGGGAGCATGGCATGGATGAGGAGATGGACTCCTTGGAACAAAACCAGACTTGGGATTTGGTTAAGTTGCCAGCAGGTAAGAGGACATTGCAGAACAAGTGGGTTTACAGGATCAAGGAAGAAGAGGGTGGATAGAAAAGGTACAAGGCAAGGCTTGTAGTAAAGGGATTTGCACAGAAAGCAGGTATTGACTTTGGTGAAATATTTTCTCTTGTTGTTAAGATGACTTCTATTCATACTGTATTGAGTTTAGTTGTAGTAGAATATTTGCATTTAGAGCAACTAGATGTGAAGACGGCTTTCCTTCATGGTGATTTGGATGAAGAGATTTATATGCAGCAGTCGCTTGGGTATGAAGTCAAGGGTAAGGAGAAATTAGTGTGCAGGTTGAAAAAGAGCCTATATGGGCTCAAGCAAGCTCCAAGGAAATGGTACATGAGGTTTGATAGTTTTATGCATGAGCATGGTTACTTGAGATGTGAATCTGACCATTGTGTTTATTTCAAGAAGCTTGAAAATGGGAGCTATATTATTTTGTTATTGTATGTGGATGATATGCTTATTACAGGATCTAGTATGTAGGACATTGGTGAGCTTAAGAGAAAGCTAGCTCACACATTTGCTATGAAGGATTTAGGAGCTGCAAAAATAATCCTTGGCATGCAAATACATAGAGACAGGAAAAACAAGAAATTGTATTTGTCTCAGGAGGATTATATCTACAAGGTGTTAGAAAGGTTCAACATGCAGAATGTAAAACCTGTTAGCACACCTATGGCTAGACACTTCAAATTGAGAAAAGATCAGTGTCCTTCATCACATGAGGAGGTCAAATACATGACACGAGTGCCATATGCTTCAGCAGTTGGGAGTCTCATGTATGTTATGGTTTGTACCAGACCAGACATTACACAGGCAGTGGGAGTTGTGAGTAGATATATGGCTAATCTAGGTAAAGAGCATTGGAAAGTAGTCCAATGGATACTCAGGTATTTGAAAGGGACATCTAGCATGCAGTTATGCTATGGAGGTTTGATATTTCATTACGTGGCTATGTTGATTCGGATATGGCTAGAGATCTAGATGGTAGGAGGAGCACTACTGGATATATTTTCACAGTAGGTGGAACAACAGTTAGCTGGATTTCAAGATTGCAGAAGGTTGTGGCTTTGTCTACTACAAAGGCAGAGTATGTTGCAGCTACAGAGGCTAGCAAGGAGATGATATGGATGAGTAGGTTCATGGAAGAGTTGGGAAAGGAGAAAATGATTGTAAATTGTTTAGTGACAGTCAGAGTGCAATTCATTTGGAAAAGAACTCAGTGTTTCATTCAAGAACAAAACACATTCAGTTGAGGTATCACTTCATACGGTAGGTATTGGAGGATGGAAAGTTGAATCTAGAAAAGATTCATACGAGCAAGAACCCTGTGGATATGCTAACGAAGCCATTAGCAAAGGAGAAGTTGGAGCTACACTCCACTTCTGTTGGTCTTTGAGTTTGAGACTTGAAGAGGAAGAAACAAAGCCAAGGAAGGATCCAAGAATGATGTTGTACAGGTATGGTGTAGTAATTAAACTCCAAGTGGGAGATTGTTGAGTTGTGGAGCTCAATTACTTCATTTTAGCATGCAATTTGAACTTGTTGGAAAATACAGTAACCGGCATCGATTAAGGGGGAGACATTAGTCAGGTATGACTGACATCGGTCAAGCAAGTAAGGAACTAGCAGCAGTTAGGCAGAACTGGCATCAGTTACCTGTGAGAGGAAGTTTTAATTAACTCTCGGGAATTATGTCTATTTTTAGCATTAAAATAGATTTATTGATTGTAATTGCATGGCTAAGTTCCCTAAGTCTATAAACAACTATATAAGCATGAAAGCTAGGGTTTAGAAGAAGAATAGAATGATCATAATTATTGTGAGATAATTATGTGAGAGAGAATTCTTGGTGAAGAAGAAAAATCTTGATGGAAAGAAAGTACTGAACATCTGAGAGGTGTGGAAGATTGTAAATCTTCATTGTATATCTTGTCAAAGATTTGGATAATAGATTGGCTTGTTTCTTGGTGGATGTAGCCCACACTGGGTGAACCACATTAAATCTGGTGTTGATTTATGTCTCTTGTTTTGTATATTTCTTCTGGTAGAATATCCACTTTTATTTGCATGTATGCTTAAATCTTATATATTGTTTGTATAACCGGTGTGCTAACCCCAACATAGAGGGAGCCAAGTAGTCAAGTAGAAAAGAGACATGCTCATAGTGTCAGTGTATAAGGTTACTAGGATCAGGCGTCAGGTGTAGGGTATTACCATTTATAGAGATTAGGTATGGGCTCTAGGTTTGCGCACGTAATGCAGACAGGATTGGCATTGCCTCCACTTTATGCATAGGTAAGACCTCATTCCGATGCACTAATGGTAGACTTCCGGGGAGTGAGATGTTTCTCTATAGGTAGCCACTGGAATTGTGGATAGCTAATGAGAGGATTCATTACATCATGATCTTGGTATTCGTATTACAGTTGTCTCTATTACAAAGAAGTTCCTAATTATAGTCAGAGAGTTGTACGTCTATGAGAACTCACATGAGACCATGACAGTATCAACTACATCAAAGTTAAGGTGCCGCCAGGCAGATTAGTACAACAGCTAGGGTCCATGGGTCAGGGTGGCACTCCACTGGAGCCAGCCTTGGAGAGCAGGACTTTCGTTTCATCCTCCAAGTCATAGAACAAGAAGCCCTAGAGAGGGTGAGATTCATGGTTGACTCTCTCCTTTTGTATAATTATATGTATGTATATATGCCTCTTATGAAGGCTGATTTTGATTAATGTATGTACTAAGGTATCTTTTTTTATTATGCATCTTGATGAAGGCTCAACTTTGATTCATGCCCTTTAGATGGAAGATTTTGTATCGATGATGTATATCTTATTTTGAGATAGATATTTACAAATTAATTATATGGGCATTCGATGGTTTATATTTGTCATGTTTTTATATGCTCTATGATGATTCATGTTTATATATGTATGAGTGTATCATGGTGATGTATGATTCTCATTTCCTATGTATATTTCATGTTAGATAAAGATGTTGTACCACATGTTTTTATATTGATGATATATCATATAGATAATATCACATGTTTTTATGACATGAGATATTCTGGTAGATGCTAGCATTTGGGATGATACTAGATGATATTGGTGTGGGGGTATACATTTGTGATCATTTGCAACCCATTGATGATATGATATGTGATGATTAGCTTAGTATACATGCATGATGTAAAACTTAACATTTTTGTATATATGATGTATTTAGATGATGTTATATGTGATGAATGATAGATGATAGATGTGATAACAAACAAATGTGTAGTAAACAAACACACAAGAAAAATTTAAAAAACTAAACAAATATACACCTACGAAACTGCACAACAAAATGCAATTAAAAATTAATTCATGCAAAATTTTACAACAAATTAAATTGGTATCCATCTAAGTAAGTAAAATGAATCCTAATAGATGCATACAACAGATGATGAATACATAACCATATCTGACAAGTATGAAAGGTAAAAATGGACTCAATATGAAACATAATTAAATCAAACAAGATTCAATCTAAGGTAAGAAAATTAACCATACTTTAAATCATACAACACGAAAAGATATTTATAACCAAAACTATACAAACCGATAACTAAAAGCAATTTAATCACTACCTTTTTTTGTGGGACAACATTGATATATTTTCTAATGTTTTGGGTTATCTTGAAAGATAAGTTTTCAAGGCTACTATTCACATTTTTTTCAAGGTTTCCCTAAGGAAACGTTGTGAAGTTGGAGTATATTTTCTCTTAAGGGGGTTTTCTGAATTTTTTATCTTTTTCTAAATGTTTTTGTATTTTCTAAGGTCGTGTTTCGAAAGCAATGTATAAGGAGAAAGAAGCATGGATGCCTCCAACGTGATGTGGGAATGTACAAAGGTAGAATGCCACATACATATATATGAGAAAGTAGAATATGAAGGTTCCCCCAATATTGAATGGGAATATACAAAGGCACATCCATCACACAGATATAAGAACAAATAAGCCAGATCACGACTTGGAGAAAATAGACTTGGTAGGGTTCCTAGACCTATCAAGGGAAACCAATCTTAGGTAGCGATGAGGGTTTACCCATCAAGATGTAAAAGTATCTTGTGACCAATGAATCCTCATTGAGTGCTGGAAACCAGTTTTCACTCAAAGACCTGCCCAATGCACCATAATTGTGTGGTTTTCACATGTGGATGACCTACTTTTTCTTTACTATTTTCTTGATTTTCTGATGTTTTACTTTTTTCTTTTTTTTTTGTTTTTAGGTATTGTATTATATCAGCACCATGCTTAAGCATAGAAATTCTTGAGATGCATGGCATTCATAGGTTCTGAAATCTCTTCACCATCTGAGTATGCCAATTTATAAGCTCCTAATCCATATTTAGCAACCACCACATAAGGTCCTAACTAGTTAGCCTCAAATTTACCTTTCTTTTCTCTATCCTTGATAGCATTCTTCTTACTTTATTTTAGAACAAGATCTCCTACATCAAATTCATGATGAATGATTCCTTTTTTATATCCTCTTAATACTCTGTTATGGTAAACCTTTAGGTGATTAAGCGCTCTTATGCGCTTTTCATCCAACTCTAGCTCTGCTAGCTAAGCAACTCTATAGTCTTCATCCTTATTAATATAGTCTCAGAGAGATATTCTTAGGGAGGGAAGCTCCACTTCTAAGGGTATGATGGATCCAATTCCATAGACTAATGAATATGGGGTCACACTAGTAGAAGTACGGATGGAGGTTAGATAGGCTCAGAGGGTGGGATGTATCTCTAAGTTCTAATTACGTCCAGTCTTATTTACCTTTTTCTCCATGATCTATACAAGAGTTTTACTGGTAGCCTCAACTTGCCCATTACCTTGGGGATAATAAGGGGTAGACCACTTGAGATTAATATGGAAACATTGGCACAATGTCTTAAATATTTTATTCTTGAAGGATTTACCATAATCAATGACAATGACGGAAGGGAGACCATAACGGAAAATGAGGTGATTCATGATGAATTTTGAAATTTGTGCACCAGTAACATAAGTAAGAGGCACAACCTCCACCCATTTATTAAAATACTCAATGGTGGTGATAATGTGGGTGTGACTATCTAAAGAAGAAGGATGCAACTTCCCTATGAGATCTAGGCCCCATTTAGAAAACGACCAAGGTGTTGCGATAGGATGCAGAGCCTCTGCTAGCGCATGTATCAAGTTGCCATATTTTTGGCACAATTCACACTTCTTTACAAAATTACAACAATATTATTCCATGGTGGGCCAATAATAACCCACCCTTAAGATATTCTTAGATAATACCATGCCGTTGTTATGTTCCCCACAAATACCTCAATGCACTTCCTTAATAGCATGGACCAATTCAGTAACATCCAAACAAAGAAGCATATTCTTGGCATAGGCACAATGATAAATGGTTCCTCTTGGGAGGATGTAATGGGCTATGCATTGGATAAGAGCTTTCTTCTTAGTATGGGTAATTTTTGTGGGAGATGTGCCATCTTTTACGTATCTAAATATAGGGTCATACCAAGGGGAGAAGGGGCCAACAACTTCACATTCCAAACAAGATTCTGACATGTCATATGCAGGTGCTTGTATATGCTCTAAAAATAAGGGAATTTTACTTTCCTGAGGTGGAATGCGTAAGAGAGACCCAATAGTAACCATGGCATATGTGGATCTATTGTACAAACTTGGTTTTTGTTCAAAGATAATCTATATAAAATATTCCTTCAAGGTTTCAAACAATTTCTTGTATTGAATAAACTTTTCATCTTTAACCTTATACTCATCATTAACTTGTTTAATAATAAGTTGGGAGTCACCAATGAATCGTATTTGTCTGATATTCTAATTGATAGCCAAATTGAGGCCAACGATGAGTGACTCATATTTTTCAATGTTATTAGTACACAAAATCCCCAAACAAAATTCCCTTAGAATGACCTCCCCCATGGGAGTGATGAGCCCGACTCCTGCTACCAATCTATGGAAGGTGAATGATCCATCGAAATAGAATTTCCACTATACAGAATCTTCAACATACATCATGGATGCATCTAGAAGATCCAAACACAAAGGTTCCATCCCTGGTAGAGGAGCTTCTTCCAATCGATCAACCAATACTTTTCCTTTTAATGATTTATGACTAACAAACTCAATATAAAATTCACTTAGGAGAATGCTCCAATTATCCATTTGTCCCGTAAGGGCGGGTTTGGATAAAATCTATTTGAGAGGGTCAAATTTTGATATTATCTTGGTCTTATTGTTAAGGAGATAGTTGCACATTTTTGAAAGGTAAAAAAAACTACCAGGTAAGCCTTTTCAATATGTGGGTAATTCAGTTCATAGGAAATCAAGGTGCGGCTAAGGTAGAAAAATTCCCTTTCTCTATTGTCTAGGTCATATTGGGCAAGAAGTGCACTAATAGAAAACTAGGTAGCTAAAATTTATAGTAGGAGAGATTTTCCTGGGGTAGGCAGCATGAGTATGGATGGGTTGACAAGGTATTGTTTAAGAAGTGCAAATGCCTTTGACAGTCTAGTCCCCAGTTGAATGCAACATCCTTCTTAAGGAGATGCGTAAATGGGTGGCACTTATCCACAAGCTAGGAAATGAAATGAACAATTTCCTCTATCTTTCATTGTAAAATTATTAGTTGTTTAAGATTTGTAGGCGTAGTAATTTCTGTGATAGTTGTAACCTTTGCAAGATCCACCTCTATTCCTCTCTATGAAATGATGAAACCTAACAGCTTCCCTAAAAAAATGACAAAGACACACTTCTTAGGATTCAAACGTACTTTGTAATCTCAAAGACATTGAAAAATATGTCTCAACACTTCAGGGTGCCATCCTCTGCTTTTGGATTTTGATAAGATATCATCAACATAATCCTCCATGATGTTATTCATCATGTCATGGAATATGATCTTCATTGTGCGTTGATAGGTGGTCTAGAAATTCTATAGTTTGAAAGGTATGACCTTGTAACAAAATGTCCCCTAAGGGGTGATGAAAGTTGTCTTATGTTGATCTTCCTCTACAATTCAGATCTTGTTATAACTTGAAAAAAAATACATTAAGAATAACATTTCATAACTAATGGTAAAATCGACAATAATATCAATATTAGGAAAGGGGAAGTCATCTTTGGGATATGATTTATTAATGTCACGGGAGTTAGTGCATATCCTTATGCCATTCAGCTTATTTTGAACTCAGACTATGTTGGATATCCAATTTGAATAGTCAATGGGTTTAATGAAATCATAAGCTAATAACTTTTCTAGTTCTTCTTTGACAAGTAGTGTAATTTTTGGGTGCATCTTTCTAAATTTCTATTTAGTGGGTTTGACATTGGGGTGCACAATGAGGTTTTGCACGACCAAGTTTGGGTCCAAACTAGGCATATCTACATATGACCATGAAAATATTTCTTTATATTCTCTTGATAGTTCCACAAAAACTTTATTTTCTTGAGATAAGAGTGAATCTCACAACTTTAACATTCTAGGTTCCTCTTATGAGCCAATATTTACATTAACTATTTCTTTAACAAGAATTTTATAAGCATATTCCATTCATGTAGGATAAGGGGGAAGAGTAATATCAACCCTCTTAGGTGGCTCATCATCATCTTTGAATGGATATACCATTTCTTCTATAGGTTCTTTGTTTTGTTTATCTACTAGTGCTTCAACAAGTTTGTCGCTATGAGACTTGCATTTTTTATTTTCACAAGGATTCTCTTAAGTGTTCTTACTCTTGCTTATGACCTTCCTATTTAAGTGTCTACACATATCTGCCTCTTCTCCAAAGTATGCACAGACATCCAGTTAGATTAAAAATCCTTTCTTGTGATCCCCAGTCAGAATAGAATCCCTGAGTCCAATGAATTCTACGAATGCCTAGTTGTTCTCAAAGAAATCGATTGGCACGTGAAATTTTTGATCCCAATCTAAAATTTTGGGATAGACAAGGGTTACTTGGAAATTGGTTTGAGGATTGGATCTGGATAATGTAAAAATAGTTGAATCAGGGAATAGGTTAGTGGAGGCAAGATCCTCATAGAGGCTACATTGGGAATCTACGTCACTATCTGAATGAGATGATTCATCCTCACGTTCGAAAGAGGTGGCATCAATCTCAAAGGGTGGATCATCATGAGGTATAATTCCAAGACCATGTCTATTAGATTTGAAATGATGGATAGGAATGGGTTCTAACTATCCTTGTGCATTGATACCACATCCAAACACATTGTAACACATGACGTACATCATACGGTGGCCTTTGATATACAATAGAGCTTGATGACATGATGCCATGGTAACTTGAAGTACCCTCCTAATGGTATATTATAAAATCTTTTCCTAGGATAGGAGACCACTAGGTATGAACTTGTCTAGTGGTTTATGGCATTTATCTCAAGTGCTCTTGAATTAAAAGTAATGTTTACCATGTGTCTTGGGCGATACTGACAGATATGATATTAATAAGTTTTTTGAAGAGTGAATTTCTCACCTAGGCCACACTTTGCAGATGTTGCCTCCCATGATGTGAAACGGTTGACCAATAAAGGAAATTTTTTATTATAAGGAGTGAGTGAATATGGATCCACATGTTTCTTTATAGCTTGTGTTTGTAAGGAGATAACAATATCTGTAGAAGTTCATTCATAAGCTACATGAGAAAAACTGTGCAATGCCCTACAATGCGTGAATGGTTCTAGATCACCCTAAATGGTGACTATTTGTCCTTCATGGCACATCTTGATACACTAATGGAAGGTTGAAGGAATGGCATGCATGGCATGGATCCATGGGCGTCCTAAGATTATGTTTTATGGAAGATCCAAGTCAAGGACATGGAACATTGTATCATGACAATTCGGCCCTACTTCCATTAGAACTACTATAGTACCTACTGACTCTCACTCCTCATTATCATAGGTTGTGATTGTAATAGTTTTAGCCCCTAGATCTATTTCTGAATGGCCTAGTTGCTTAACCAGCTTCAAAGTACAAATATTTAGGCCGTATCCACCATCGAAAAGTACTCTCTCTTGATATTACAACATGTAACAACTACTTCTAGGTATAGGGGTAAGTTGTGTTCTAGGTCATTACGCAGGATTGCAGTGTGATCAAAATTGATATGATCATTAGAATCAAGGTGTGTAATCATCGCTTGAAGGTGCGTAGGATCTACATCTGTGGAGACTCCCAAACTCTGTAGTGTTTTATACAATATGTTTTTATGAGCAGTAGAGATTTTGAGGAGATCTAAAATTGATATCATGGTGGATTTCTTCTCTAACTTTTCTATTAGGCTGTACTAACCTTCCTGAGGGATAGGTAATGGATCTGGTATGATCAAATAAGCACGTTATGTCCCTACTATATAAATTTTTTCTAAGATCCTAATTATATTGACCTGTTTATCAGATGAACACATACATCCTATAAGGGAATCAAAGGGACTATCATTAGTGGGATAAACATAAGCAACATTTATATAGTCATTGGAAGTTTTTTGTGATCTAGATTTCTATTTTTCTTATCTATATGGTTAGGAAAGGGCTCTCTGAAGATACCCATTTTTTCATTTATACCTTGTCTTGAGTCAAGGGGGAATCCACGATGATTTTTCTCTCTTTGATGAGGCCTTATATATAATGTCTTAGTCTAAAGCACCTATATGTTTTGTGTCCTTTAACAAAATGGAAATCACAGTACTCATGTTCTTTAAACCAACCAGGTTTTTTTATCATCTTTGGGATATGGTACTGTCACGGTTGGGTACTGCACCATGTTTACCTCATATAACTATTTAATTATGGTAGATAGTGATTTCGTTAGTGGCGTAAATAAACATTTTATGGGTGAATTTGGGTGAGGTCCTTGTGAGAGCTTTAAAAGTGGACCAATATGTATGGTTTGGACTCTTTTGGAGTCCGTAATGCCTTCACCAATGACATGTTTGTTTTTTTTGAATAATTTTGGTTTATCTGAGGGTTTTGCTTCATGTTTTTCCTTGGTGACTGGTTTAAGTATACCCTTCATGATGAGATCCTTTTCTATTTGACTACCCTTCTCTATAATTTCTTTGAAGTTAGAGCCACAATGCATTTGTAAATGAAAGGCTATATCTAGGTTTAGGTTAGGAACGAATGTGCTTACTAGTTATTTTTCTGGCAAGGCACATGGAAAAGGGCTTGCTAATCCACGCCATTGTTGTAAGAAGCTCGTAAAGGTCTCATTGGGTTTTTTTGTGTTGAAAAGGTTAGTCATCATGATATCATTCTCCATATTAAAGGAATAATGTTGTACAAATGTTTCTGCTAGTGTGGGCCATGTTGTAATGGATCCCTTGGGTATACTAAAGAACCATTCTAATACCACTGCTCATAGGTTACAAGGGAACAATTGTATAAGAAATTATTGTTGTACACAACCTCTTGACAATCCATGTAAAATTCCTTGATGTGATCATGATGATCACCTTTGATTTTATATTTATCAAACTTAGGAATGGAAAAATGCTTTAGAAATGGTTCTCGCAATATGTCCTTATCAAAGGGGTAAGGACATAGTTCTTCATATAAGTACTTCCTACTATGTCCTACGTTTCCTTCTTGTAGCATAGTAAGTGTGTTCTTCATTGATTATAACTCCTATTGAATAAGTTGCTCTTTAGTAGGAAATATTGGTCTATTTACCTTAACAACTTTAAAAGTTGTGTCATCATATGGATCAAAGTGAAACTCACTAGATTTTGTTTTGAGTTTGTCTTTATGCACGTTCATATTCGAAGAGCCTAAGTTTGCTAATTTTATAATTAGTTTCAATATTTGTTTTTGAAGGATTTCTTCTTTAACTAAGGGATTGTCTTCCTTGTCAAATATAAGAGGCGGAGAAGCTTTGTGCTCATGCTAAAATTATACTTTACTCAAATCCTTATAATAAAGTCTTCACGAATCACCAATTTGTTTCGATGGGTCTTCTTCAACATTTTTGTGATGTTGTCCGGAAGAAGAAGCATACCTTACATCAAAAGGGTTATCCATGTCTAAGAGGGATGGTCTCTCTTCCATTTTATGATTAACGATCTTAGTCTCCACTTCACATTTTTGTGGAAGTTTAGCCCCTAACTCTAGGACTCTTAAGAGTACTTGATCTTTGTTATAATAAAGGAGCTCGTCAAATCGACCTAGGTGTAGCTTATGTTGTTTGTCAGGAGAATCATATTATTCTCCAATATAATTAACCAATGGTTCCATGTCTTTGACCTGTGAAACGAGAGTTGCTAAATTATTACAACTAAATGGGAAGGATGTGAAAATATTTTATTCTAAGTCACACTCATTTAGTTTAGATGCCATTTTCATGATTCTAGGTGTTACTAGTGAAATTTATACTAGGTTTTTGTCTAAATACCTTCAAATTTGTATGAAACCTAGGCGTATGTTGTGTAATTCATCTAACAACCAAAATATCATAGTGTATTCTAGATGAAACACTATGAATTTATTTATCGTTCAAATAAAAATCATATGAACCTTAAATTAAACAATCACTCAAACTGTCGTTTAGCAAGACTATACCCTAAACTATGATTCCAACGAAGGGCTCAAGAATGTAACATCTTGGTCATGATTGTTACTATGATGACTTCCACTTTTGACATTGCAAACATTGACATGTGCTTTGTCTTAGAAAGGTGTATTCTTTTGACGTTGAAAATCATGTTTGCAATGGATAAGTTATTACTTTTCAGAATTCATGATTGTTGTAATTTTGTTTACTTGGAAATGAAGCCATTCTACTCTATGAATTGTAAGTTACAAATTTGTACTATTTTTTTCCATACTTGCCATATGGTAACAAAAGACCTTGAATCAATTCCATTGATCCAAGGTATGCTTTAGTTCTTCTTTATTTTCATCTTATTAACCGACAATCCGAATGAAGGGTACAAAGGAACTGAGCTGTGTTTTGGTTATAAATTTTAAGGACCCGGCATTAGGTATCCTTTCTTGGCATCATGTTGTAAATGGTAAGTTTGGACCTCCTTTATAAATGTTTTATAACCCCGAGTAGCTTGGAGAGGTTAAGGATCTATTATTGGGCTATTAAGGCAAATACCTTAGCCTTGGTTGGAATGTTTGGTGCTATTCGGATCTGACCTTAATTGAAATGTTTTATCCTAGTTAGATTTTAACATAAGGTAACAATACTTACCTAGGACCTATTACTAAACTACTATGGTTTACGCCTTAACCTGTGTTGAAGTGTCCTATTCTATATGGATTCTAATCTAAAGGTTATGACATAACCTAAGGTGATATGATTAGTGGTTGTGGGATTTTTGAAATAACCTAAAGTAAATTCTAATGACCTAAGAACTAAGGTGGAAACCTAACTAATGTTCATGTGACCTAAACTATTACTAAGCCTAAAGGGGACCTAAGGGTTACGTGGTAAGTGGAAAGTTGGTGGAGATGGTTTCTAAGGTATTAATGTGGACTGATTTCAGTCATTACATCTTAAATTCACCAAGTTTGGTGGAGGCATGGAAGGATAGTGGGATGCCTAGTTGGAATCATTGCTAAATTTAAAATGCATGAGAAATTTTGAATTTAACCTCAACAAATTTGAAAGAGTGGTGGCATAAGGAAATAGGAGGGAATGGGCATTCAATGCATTCAATGGCATTGATTACGGTGAAGAAACTGCCTAGGAAAGAGGTGAAGCAGAATTTAAGGGAAGTTGTTTAGTCATTTGATCCTTTTGGTTTTTACTCCGCATGACGGATTCTAGTTCTTCAAACCAATAATTTTATTATTTGATCCCTGTGATCTTGGGTATCTTCGAGTTGTTTCTAAACCTGTGGAAATATAAAGAAATCTAGGAGATTTGATTACTGACATTGTTTTGAAAAGAAGGGGTTTTTGAAAGGATTGGCTAGAGATCTTCTGTAAATAAAAAGAAAACATTATTAGGCATGATAGGATCTTCTTATTAAATAAGTTCTACTTTTTACTAATCGTCTTCATAAGAACAACTCTGCTCTTAGAAATAATGGTTTTGTTGAAATTTTTATGGTGTATTTTTGGCAGTATTCTCCTACTTGGATTTTTGTTTGGAAAAAAAATCGATATGGGTATTTTCTTGGTAAATGTTTGAGTTGATCGTGTTATATATTTGTCTGAAACTAGAATATAGCCAAGGTTTTGTGAACTTCTAATTTCCTATGCATAATGGATTAAGGGAAATCATTGTGTGATAAAGATTTTATATGGGTTGGTTTTCTTTTGTTTGAGGGAAGTATGAAGTGTATTGTCTTCTTTGAAACTCGAGTCACTTTGAATCTTGATGCTTCTGTTAAGGTAGGCTAGAATAGTTATTTGGATTCAAAGTCTTGTGAATTTAAACTTTTTTAAAAATAACATTGATACATTTAGTCTTTCTGAGTTTAATACGTTTGAGCCTATGAACTTTGTGGGGTTGTTAAGAAAGGATTTCATTCGGTTTTGTTCTTCCTTGTTTGAAATATGGTAAAATATGCTTTAACTTCTTTTCTTGGGACTGTGTGAGGATATGATTGTTTCTCTCACTTGTATGTATGAAATAGTTTTTGGATAACCTTTTTATTTGCATCTGTAGATGTTGTTGTAAAAATGGATTATCTTAGTGGAACTTGAGATTAGTTTAGTTTTAGTTATCTGAAGGAAATGAGTTAGAATGTTTGATTTTACTCTTCTCCTTTTTAGTTCGATTTTGAGAACCAACTCGGGGTTAAGTCATTTTTATTGCCTTCGTGTGTTTGAATTTGGGTTGGAGTTTCTTCCTTCTTACCCATTATCTATTCCCTTGATTACTATAAAGTGGGTAAATGGTTTACTTGGATGTAATTTGTATTCATCTCTCTTGTGCGCATAAAAATACATTGTAGGTCTTTATATATATATGGGAATTAAGGGAACATCTGGGTAGATGCTATCTTCACTAAAATTAAAGTAAGGAACCAATTATTGATCTTGTTTCTTGAAAATTTGTATTATTTTTGTACTGTAGTGTTTGTTCTTGTTATTGGATGAGAATCCCTCTCTTTAGGCTCTGCATTGCTAGTTTCAGTTGTTTATCTTATATCGATTAAATTTTTACTATGTTTTTTGTGTGGCAATGGTTGTTGAATTTGGATGTTGTTAGGTAAGGAAAAGTTTCAGTTTTCTTGAGATATCGACTATGTTATTCTTTTATAGGATGGATTATTGGGACCTTATCTCTATTTCCGAGCTAGGTATTCATTGTTGTTTTTCTTCGAAATGTGAAAGGATTTACTTTTTGTTCTTTCTCTTCTCATATTTTTTGAATGCAATGTTGTTTCGTTGAACTTTAATGGATGACTTAAGTTGTTTCACTTATCATCAGTTTACTTTTCTCTTATCTACATTAACCCTATTGAAGCTGAGCGTGTAATTAAGGGAAAACCTTACACTTCTTAATCCTCTTGATCTGTTAAATTGAAATTGAATTAGAATTGGTTTAGTAATGGGAAGAAGGGAATTCCTATTTTAGGATGTTGTTTTTTTATTATTGGTAAATAGTTTGTAAGGGACTATACCCTATTTACATAGAGGGCCTAAAAGCTAGACAAAACATGAAGAGGTTCCACAAAAAAGGATCAACATCCAGAATAGGCGTTAAAGCCAACAGTAACCAAAAGAGAGTTACTAAAGAAAAGCAAAATAGAGCCTGCGCTGCAACAAAGTAGCTAAAAAAAGTAAAAAAATAGCAAAAGGTATGATGACAAGTAACATCTACAACAAAGACCTCCTTTACTTCTTGGCAGCTCTATTAATTCTGGACTTAATAGTTTGCAGCGAGGTGAAAAGAGCCACCATTGTCATGTGTGTGAGGTCCTTAGCATCCAACTTTGCTATGGTTTGACTGCTTTCCTTATCCATTCCCCAAAGAGTGTCTGGGATCTCACTAAGCACAGAAATGCTACGAACATGTTATTCAAGGAAATCACTGATTACATTAAAAATTACCATGTTATGATCATGGCGATCCTTTGTTCTCCCAAGATGATTGTCCAAGGAGTTTAGCTTTTTGTAGATGTCCTCAACTTGCATATTTCCAAGGTCAGTATCCTCATCCATCTTCCTTTTGTCTTATTGATTGGCTGAATGTTGTACTTCTTTTTCAGAGTCATCATTTCATTTTCCAAAGCTTCCATCCTTTGGGAAGTACTTTTTCCTTCTTTTTATAAGGTCTCTTCTTGGCCTACACTATTGATGTGCAATAAGTTTTGCACATCTTCCAAATCCTGATTGCTGCGAAGAACTTGTCCTGAAACAAGGGTGTCTAATTTGGGCTTCTTATGGTTCTTTGTTTTAGGCTTGGTCATGGTGGAAGGGATGTGGGTGGGGATAGTGGTGTTAGGAAAGAGTGGAATGGTGCTGGGGGATGATGGGAGACTATTATTTGAGAAACACAAAGCTTGTGCAGCAAAAGGATAAGGCCTTGATGTAGGGGAATAGCACGGGAATGCTTTTGGAAATCCAAGATAGAGCACTCGAGGGAGTACAAAAGATAATGTGGGAAGCAAACAGTGATTTTCCTGCGGAAATGGTTTAGGAACACTAGGTGTTTAATAGGAACTGTAACATATCTCCCTTCCAAAGATTTATACTTGATGACCATCATTCTGGGTGATTTCATCAAAGGGTGAGGGGATAGAACTTACCCTCAATCCCAAGTAACAAAAACCAGCTCCTCGTTATCAGCATAAAACTTCTTCTCCTGTAGCATTTTTGTCGATCCTCTTATTGAAGAAGAATGTAAAAAATCCATCTCCAGTCCTGTAGCTTTGGCAAATTAGTTCTTCATTAATAGAATGAATTTATGTCCTCCATACTACACTTTTTGATCTTTCCAATCCATAGTGAACTGGACTGAAATGCTCTGATCGTGTCCCTGAATTCGATTAATGAAGTTTGTGATTCCAACCTTCTTGAGGAGGTTCCACAGCTCCTTTTTTCTCTTCCATTCTGGGTCACTGCTGGGTTCTAACTGGCATGGGGCTCCTCCCATTTTTTCCTCTCTGAAATTACTACAAATCTTGTCCTCAAAACCCTTGTTTGGACTGTTGTTTGAAATGAAGTTATCTTTCTGCCTGTCCCATATTTTAAGAGTTCCACACACTTGTTGGGAGTAATGAAAGTTAATGTGGCCATAGCTTACCTGATATTTCTCACATGTGCAATCTTTTATCCCCTCTAAATCCTGCTCCAATTTATGATTATCCTTACTCCATAGTTGAGTGCCCATAAATATCCACTTTAATGCTGCTTTGTACCTTCTCAGGGATGTGATTAACATTATCCCAAATAATTAGATTATTATTTATGCCATGATTGCCAATGCATCAGGTGGGGGACCTTATTTCCCTCCCGGTATGTATGCTTGATTTGGATATTTTTGAAGGTTTGACAAATGCTTATAGATTCCATGATGAAATCCTTGATATTCCATCTAGGAGGTGAAGACTGATTTAGATGATTAATGATGTTTAGTGAGTCTCCTTCCAGAATAATATTTTGAATGTTATGTGTCTGAGCAATTCTAATCCCCCATAGAGTAGCCAAGGCTTCAGCATAATGGTTAGTTTGTATCCCCATTTTTCCAGCATAGGTAGCAATCAGACTGCCTCTATGAATCAAATCACTCCTCCCCCTGCAGTAATCCCAGGATTACCCTTAGAAGCCCCATCAAATTGATTCAGCTTGTTCCAGTTGAGATCAAGAGGGTTCCAATGTATCAAAGACCTGTCAATGCTGGAAATGATGTTATTCTGAATATTATCAACTCCAATCTTCCAGTTGGACAAAATATGCTCTTCATTTTCAAGATAATTCTTGTTCTTGGGAGGTTTGAATCTTTCGATGTTCTCTTTGACAGTATTAGTAATATTAACAAAGTTGAGCTTGCAATGTTGTTTAATATTTCTAAAAATGATGTCATTTCTATCTTTCCATATCCTCCAAATAATATGGGGCATTACCAGTTTCCAGAGTCTTCTCACAACACAGTGTTTTAAAGGGGGGTTCCATTTTGTTCAAAAATGGATGAAATCCTTCGGCATAGCCTAAGAAACTTTGAATTTGGAAAAGGAAAAACTTCATATTTTAGTTGCATACCCACAATGGGCTAACAGGTGTCTGATATCCTCAGATTCTTTTTTACAAAGGTGACATCTATTTGGAATTATGAAACCTTTTCTTATAAGGTTGTCATTGGTGATAATTCTTCCTCTGAGAGCAAGCCAAAAGAAAAAATTGATTTTAAGAGTGAGCTCAGCCATCCAAATCCTACTCCAGTTGAACTCGCTCTAAACAGTTTCAAAGAAAGAATTATATCAAGATTTAATAGATTACTCTCCATCAATAGAGTTGTTCCAGACCAATTCATCCTTAACATCCAGCTGACTTAAGGGGATAAGGTCCAAATGATTTGCAAAGAGGACATCATGTGGTTCAAATCATCTTTGTCCCCAATCCCAATTCATTTTAGGATGTTGTTGGTTCATCCTAAATCCTACCTTTTTTTATTCAATGAATTTGGTCTTTGATATTATATGAAGAATTATGGTAGTAATGAGTATTGTGATTTCTTGCTTCTCTAAAAATAAACAATAATATCTAATTATTACATGTTAATAATGGCTTTGACCAAGTAGATATGAAACAAGAATGAAGTCCATAGATAACTTTAGTATGAAATAGATAAGTAATTTGGATTCCAATTACTTATCTATTGTAAGTTTATTAAAAATTATTGATTGAATGAGTGCCTTATTTGATCATGAGAAAGCTTCTTTAATGTAAACACAATGATAATGGATTTTTCATCGTGATCTTGGATTTTATGATCCTTATTCCTCTATTTGAATCTATCCAATGAAGCTTCACTATTGACTCATAAAAGTAGAGTCTATATGAGATAGTTCAGTGAAAGAACAATCATTTTAATTTTTAGTTTACTTAGACATGCTCAAGTTCAATGAATTGACCCATGCCTACAAATTTTTATAGATGGATTCTGTAAGTTTATCAAATCGAGGAAGAAGTGTAAGTTCTTGTATGATGATTCTTATGTTTACGTAAAGGTTGGATCTTTATGAGGAATTATGCTTCTTATTGTAATGTAATTGAAAAAGGGAATAGTTTTAATTCTCACTTGAGTTTATTAATATTGATTGGCATGAAATATGTCTGAAAGGATTAGACTTCTAAAATATGTACATTTTGTTTCTCTTAAATAAAAAATTCTTCATTTTTAGTGAAAATTGGTACTGTGTGTCATTCTTTTGAGGAATTCTCAAAAGGTAGAATTTATCCAACATATTCAATTAGGTTCTTAAATCATATCTATGTTTTCACCTTGTCTTCAATCAGACTTAAAAAAAAATAGATTATAAAGGGAGTTAATATCACTATCCCTTCATAAAATGCAACTATACAAGTTGGTATTCATAACTAGTTGTTTAACTAAATCATTATATACATGAAATGATGATTATAAAAGTACAAACTCATTATGTACCTATTATCCAAAATTCACCCCTCAAGGTAATTTTGATAACATGCATCAAATTCTTTAGTCCCAAGAAATTATATTGATTTAAGGCAAAAAATTCATGTTTCTAGGGTCCCCTCATATTTTTCTAACTCCCCTGTCCAAGAGGAAAACCGAGCAAGTTCTGAGAAAATGTGAAAAAATTGCAAAAAACAAGCTCGGGCCAGGAAAAATCACAAAAAATGGCTAAGTCCTAGTCCTCGCAATAGTCGGGACAATTGGGACAAAAGGGAGTGAACCGGCCGAAAGGCCGCCAGGCGGTCTGCGTAGCATTTGGGACATCTGGGCCAAAGGGACGCGCGGGACGCGAAAATCCGAACTGGCCGAAAAGTTGAAAAAATTGACTAACTGTTGAAACAGGCAGTCTGGGACATCTGGGCAATTAGTACGCAAACCGGCCGGATCAGCCGAAATGAGTCAAGGCAGCCCGGAACAGTTGGGCCGAAGGTACGTGAAGTATGCGAACCGGCCGGATCGGCCGAAATGAGAACTTTCAGTCCGGGACGCGCGGGACAAAAGTACGCGAACGGGCAGAACCGGGCGAATCGAGAAAATTTGTCCCAAACGGTCCGAAAGAAAATGGGACATCTGGGCCGCAAGTATGAGAACCGGCCGGTTCTGCCGAAACAGGGAAAATTCAGCACTAGGCGGGACAAAGGGACGTGCGGGACGTGGATAGCCGATTCAGCCGAAAGCATCAGATTCACGACGTTTGTCACAGCAGAAAAGGGACATGGAGCCCATTTCGAGCGGTTTGGACATGCCGGGACAAATGGGACAAAGGGACGCGTGGGACACGAAAAGCCGAAGCGGCCGAAGGAGAAGAAGAAAAGTCAACGTTTGACCCGTGAAACTTTAAACGGCCATAACTTTTGACTCCGAGCTCCGATTTTCACAAAATTGGACTTTCTGGAATGAGCATGACATCCTCTATGCAAAAAAACTAGATTTCTTATTTTTAATGAGGGTAGATATATTTAAATAAAAGAAACGTATTCGGCTCCAGTCAGTTAATGCTCATTCCCGTCAAATGACAGAAAACGCCTGCCAGACCCAAAATAGCTGCCCGCACTCAGAAGGCCATAACTTTTGCATTTCTCAACGAAATCACACAAAATTGGTACCGTTGGAATCATGGCTCCGAGCCCGATGCACAGAAATCAAGAAATTCTAGATTTGATGAGAAATTGATGGATATTTTTAAGAAAATGTGGCCGGGTTCATAACAGTGTTTTATTTGGTGGTTGGGAGTGCAATTAAGAGGCATGGTCATCATTCTTTCTCTGCTGCAGCACCTGGGATAGTATGGGGAGCCTTTTACAAGTAATATATAATCATTTTACTCCATTTAATGCCTCTTACAAGTGGTTGAAGGACAGATTTCGGGATTTCCATTTTCCCTTCTCTTTCCCTTCTCATTTTTCTATAAATTGGAGTGTTGGGCTCATTGTAAAGGAGAGGGAGTTTTTGTAGCAAAGCTCTGCCAAAATTGCTTTGTGAAGCCAATGTGTTGTAGGCCCTTGTAGTGGACTCCTTGCATGGTGATCCAGGCCCTTATCTTGTAATAGATTGAACTGTGCATATCATGAAGCAATAAAATACAAGTTGTGGATGTATCTTCCCCTGCTGTATTTTCTTGCATTCTTCTTACCCCTTTAATCTTTCCACAAGAATATTGTGTCTATTATTATGTTCTTGCAGGGATCCATTATCATTGTGTATGCTTGGAATATTGTTGTGAATGCATTTTGCTAGATTATGGAGAACTGTCATCACCTCTTCTAGTGTGCACTTTGCCTCTGTATTTCACACATTTGGAGACTACTCTCACACCCTCCTTTTCTGGTGTATCACCGCTTTAGTGTAGGCTTTCATTTTATGCATTCTCTCTCCCTGGTCCCTTGGAAATTTAGATTAGAATAGTTAGCTTTCCCCTGCATTAGAGTAGATTGTGGCAGGTAGTTTAGGAGCAAGAACCAGCTTTCTCTGGAGGTCTATCTCAAGTAGCAAGTCCCACAACTTGGAGATAGTACCCATGTTATCCAATCACACCGTGAGTTCAAGTATATGCACTTGTATAAACACAGGGGTGTTGTGATTCGGTGATAACAATCGAGGTTGTGTTTGATAATAATTGCAATGATCCCTAATTAACATAAGTTAAGGATAAGATTTATCTATGAGATAAACACTTTATGGTCTTTTATGCCTACACCAAAATGATATTTGGAAGGAGGAAGATATACTTCTTATCTTTAAATTAAAAAAACCAGTGAAGGTTGTTGTGAAAAGAATAGTTACATAATCAATAATTAGACTTAATTTCTAATGAATTTTGTTAGGGTGGGAGAAATCTAAATCTGAATACAAACGTGCGTAATTCATTCCAAGATGGCGAGTAAAACAATCTTGTTAGTTGATATGCCTTTTTGTTTGTAATTCTAAATCCTATAATAGGATACTAAAGAATGAAATCTTCTTCCCAATTCAGGAAGGATGTTTGGATGCAATTTATCATACGTGGAAATCTTATAATCATTTAGGGCTAAGTAACCATAATGATGAAAAGTTAGAGATTCAATAGGTTTTCTGAAACTAAATCTTAAATTCAAAAGATTTGAAAATGCACTATTAACTTCTTAGCTAGATATGTACCTCTAGATGAGTTGAATCCATAGGATGTTAGTACATGCCAACTGAAATAAGGTGTCATCATAAAGATGAGGGTCTTCATGAGGATATAGTGTCACAGCTAACATGTCGCAACACCCTTCCGAATTGGATCATCTAGGTTTACATAAACTCAGACTTGACTTGGTTTCACTCTAGGTCAGTTTAGGAGAATGCTTTTTATAGGGAGGGACTCACGATGAATTAAGGTAACCAGACACACATAATTGACCTAGGTTGATTGAGTATGTCTACATACGCTTAGTCACCTCGAGTGGTTCTCTATACCAATCTATGTAGCTAACCTAGGTTATGGTTAAACCTTAGACAAGAGGACTGACAGGAGTCAGTGAACACAATTCTAGATAACAGATGGAGTGGGGTAAAGGACATATTCTGTCGATGAGTATGCCATCTAGGAATATGAACATGCATAACATGTGAAAATCTATGGCCAAAGTATCACAAGTTGTTGGTTACATTGTCCTATGTCACCTAGTTTAAGATGCATGATTTTAGATAAATATTAGTAATAAATATTCAGATAGGCCTCTTAAACATAACACTTCAATAACTAGAAAAGGGTAAGAGAACCAAGTATAATTAGTATACAATACATTAAGTCAACATGAGAGATTGGTAGGAAATTGAGTCGTGAAATGAGAGATCGATGAAATTCTGAGTCATGAAATGAGAGATTGGCAATTCATCGAGTCATTATAGTTGCATATGGTTATCTGTTATGAGATTGAATGCTATGGAATGTGTGTTTTGTTTTATGATTATTAGAACAGAGAACATTATGCAAAAATTGGAATGTGTGTTCTAAATATTGATTATTTAGAACAAAAAACCTTATCAAAAAATAAAAAATAATTTTTTTTCCCTTGTTTCTAAAGTCGCGAAGTGGGAATGTTACAAAGAAAGATGTTAACAATACCCTATTAATACATAGGTCAAGTTATAATACCAATAAGTCCTAAATACCAAAGGGATATTGACACAATCTCTCCACGAGATATACTAGGACCAGTTTAATGCTGACGACACCTAAGATTTTTTTTAAATGGAAGTTGTGAATGTGGATAGTGTAACAACACTATCTTGACACGTTAACCTGGCAAGCAAGGTGTTAGTATCAAGATGATGTCATCACAATATACATAAGGCAATATCGAGACTCTCAGAAGACTCAGATGACGTTGGAACTGAAACTAAGTATAAGTATAGCAAGAAGTTCTTTAGTTGTGTGAGCAATGTAATCATACAATAAAGGGACTTATACCATAGTTTCACAAAATTTTAGTATTTAACATGATGTTCTTACCAAAATTGTATGGCTAGAATACGAGTAAAAATAACAATTTAAGGAGAAATAATGATGAAACAAAATCGTAGTAATGAAGATGATATTGAAATCAAAATCAAAGGATTATCAAACACACAAAAATGTACTTGCATACTTTAGACATTTAATAACCCAGCCACAAACATGGATGGGCATAACTGGATAAATATGTTTTGAATATTGTCAGACTTGAAATAATCATGGGATTGCTTCCTTCTTACCACAAATTGGCAGTTATTTAGGTATAGATCAAGAGATGAAAATAAACTAAGTGCCACTTGGGCAGAGCTTTACCTCATCTGAAGGTAAGAAAGAAACAAAGCTAATTGACAGGCCATTTTATTTTCTGATGAAATACACTTAGATCTAACTCAAGTGGAATCTTTTCCTTATTCGAAAAACAAGGTTCATTACAATTAAAAGTAAGTCATCATTCGAAGGACTTCATGGTTCGAAAGGAAGAATTTAAATACGGACTAGTAAAGTGGGCTCCAAGATAAAATGGCTTTCCTACTAAGATCACTCAACTAGGTCTCAACAGTTTTTCTAAATGTGGGCTCGATTTACCCAAAGAGTCACACTGACTAATTTTGGAGTATCTCATCTTTAGTTTACCCCCTTCAAATACGATGAGCAATAAATACGTTCATACGTATTCTTGACTGGGTTCAAGCTAATACAAACAACTTTGACTCTAACTTGCAAGTGTAAAATCTTTATCAATTGGGTAAGCAGAGCACTTTCTATTTCATCCATGATTTTTAACTGGTGTATTAATTTAGAACCTAAAAAGTACCCCCATTTATTAGATTAAGGACTTATGCCAAAGGGGTTATGTTTTAGTTAAGTGGATATTCGATACGTTTTCTAAAACCTGCAATACATTTTGATGTCAAGTGGTGTTCTTTTTATCTTTCTTAGCTTAATGTGGTTTTACGTAGTACACTATTTGGCAACCTATATGAAAAAATGTATTAGAGGGTTTCATTTTTTGTAACTCCTTTCTTTGGCAAACATTAGGCCCTACATGCAAGGAGTTCGTAAATTTCCACCATAGATAATGATATGAAAAAATATATTTTTGCGTGTTGCTTTTGATTCCATAATATCAAATCAGAGGTGTGAAGGAGAACATACACAATTGTGATAAAAGTCTCAAATAAAACAAACTTTATGGAAAATATTTTCTTAGTGTTTTTTTATAGTTAATTAAGTTTTAAAATTCATTTTAACCAATTTTAAAAGATCAATCCAATTAGAGTTAATGTAAAGTAAGTGTTTTTGAAAGAGACAAGAACTTTTTTAGAAATTATTTTTGATTCCCAAGATCACCTAGAAGGTTTGAAACTAAGAGATTACACACATCGAAAACCTCTTTCTAACTAATAAAATGAAACACTTAAACAATTTTAGTTAAACAAAATAAAAAAGAAACTTACAATCACTTGTTAGAGCCTGTGAACAACTAGGAAAAACTAAAAAAAAATGATCTTATAGCTCGAAGAGAAGTTCTAATTTGTAACTCAAACACCTACATGACCAGAACAATGCATGTGCATCATGGCCAAACCTATGTCCTTCAGACTTACATATGCATGGAAGCAATTTATCCAGTATTATTCTAACACCTACAAGTAAGAAATTAATTTTTAATGGTTTCAATAGAGACACCTCCTTCCCAAAGGATACGCTTGCAAGCCAAAATGTAAATCAGCACAGTATGCCAAAAATAACCTGTTGTAGCAAATATGCGTATTGTTTGACAACTCCCATGAAGGGTAAATGACCTATCAATAATAAATATGACTAGGATATAATGGAAAATTCAATGAGTGTGTTAGGTTTTCAATTGAGATGCTCCCCTTTAGGAAACATACGCGTACCCCCTATAAAACTTGCAAAAAATCATGGAAATTAAAATTTTCAACAGTCAAAGAGGTTAGCTGTTAATCAAATAAACCTATTTCTAGTTTAGACCCACAAAATATAAATGAACAAGGAGGATTTAGCTTACTTAAAAAATGAAATCAAGTAAATAACAAGTTGTTTCTCCTAGAAAGCATGAAAGTGAACTTGAAAACCTTGGAAAAGGATCCTAGAGGACAATGGAGTATGTCCCACTTGGCATGCCAAATGTGTGCAATGAAATTTTTGTTAAAGCTATGAAAATGGGGTAAGAACCTCTAAAGAAACCTTAAAAGCTTTGGAACAAACAACTCAAATGATCATCGGATTAGAGATAAGCAAGAGCTACCTATTTTCATATATATATAAAGCTTGAAACAAACAATCAACCTCTAAACATTACTCTATTAGTTCTCTACTCCATGAAAAGTTTGTCTAAGAAGTGAACCTATTAAAGCTCTATCAATGAAGTGAATGTGATTATTGATAGTTTAAAAATCTTAAGAATGGACATGCTCACCATTCATGGCTTCTCCCATTTACCTAAAGCTTTGAAAGGATTATATATCTAAATACCAATGACTCGTAAATCAACCTAATCTATACCTAAATCAGAAATGAGAGAGAGAGAGAGAGAGAGTTCTTGGAAAAAGGTGGGAGGGGTATCCCTCTATTTATAGTTTTTGGATTTGAGAAAAGGATGTTTTGGATGCATGTGGGACTAAAAAGAAGTCAAACTGTTGATTTTAGAAAAGCACATCGAGAGGTGTGAACTTGATTTGGAAAGTTAAGTGGCTATTTGGAAAGGTGAGATATTTTTTTAGAAAGTCAAATTCTCTTTAGAAAGTCAGTAAAAGGGTTAATTAACCTAAAAAAGGTTAATTAAAGGGAAAACAATCTTATAGAAGCTGGTTAGAGAGGGATTAACATCTTTAGGGGGTTTAGAAGATATTCAGCTTTGGTATGAAACTAGTGTAATGTCATGTAAATTAACATGAGACTAGGATAGTTAGTATGAAATTAGTCATAAGATCATGTAGATCTATTTATTGGTCTCCGAAAGTATGATAAAATCATGATCATGAAACTGTGTGGAAGTTGCTTGCATGGTAGGTAACATGTTGAACCTTTTCACAAACATCATGATTTAAATCCCTCTTATCAATTATTAGAGTTGATTCACAGTGATGTGCAGAGGTCCACTGGAAGTTCCTTCTCTCAGTGGTGCTTGTGTATGTTTTTTTCTTTATTGATGATTTCTCTAGGATGACTTGGTCTTATTTTATTGAAAAAAAGTTCTGATGTCTTAATCTAAATTTCAGGAGTTTAAATCACTTGTTGAAAATGCATCTAATATGAAAATAAAAATAATTAGGATTGATAATGGAGGTGAATATGTTAGAAAAAAAATTGATGAGTTTTGTGTGTCATGTTGCGATTCAAAGAGAGTTGACTAATCCTTATTCTCCACATCAAAATGGCATTGTAGAAAGGAAAAGTAAGACTGTCTTAGAAATGGCTAGGACTATGATTCATGGATCTAGTGTGCTCTAAGTTTATTATGGGAAGAAAAAATGAGCATTATATGTCTATATTATTAATAGAGTTCCTACTAAAATACCTTCATCCAAACTACTCCTCATGAAGTATGGACAAAGTAAAAATCTAGATATCTCACACTTAATAATATTTGGTAGCTTCTGCTTCTATATCTTCATTCCAAAATTTAAACAGGAAGAAATATTGATCCAACCTCCTTCTCTTTTATTTTTGTTGGCTATGGTTGTAGAACTAAAGGATTGAGAGTTTATGATCCTTTCAAGTATGATATACTTGAAAAATAGAAATGTTCATTTCTTAGAGAAAGACATTCTTATGATGCTTCTTATGAATCCTTCCTCTGGTTCTCCTAAGATATAGATCATGATAATCCTTCTCCTAACAATATGGGAATAATACAGTTCAAGAGGATGATTATCAGTGATCTAGATATGATGGAGATTGAGGGGGAGTCATCTCAAAATGTGTTGTATCCTGGGAATTCCTAGATGGGTTCAAAATCTTGTTTAAGGATTCTAATCTTATTAACCTGATAAAAGGTAACTCGTAGTCATCATACTTATCATACCTTGATGACCCTCTATGAGTTTGAACCATAATCCTTTGAAGAAGAATCTCATCAAGATGATAGATGGATTCAAGCTATGGAAGATTAATACAATTCTTTGATTAAAATTGAACACTTGGGAACTAGTCCTTTCTCCTTCTAAGAGAAAGCATGTAGGATCCGGGTAGTTATATCAAAATCGAATATAACTCTCTAGGAGATATTGAAAAGTTCAAGGAAATTTTGGTAGCTCGTGGTTTCACTCAAAAACCTTGGAATTCACTATGTTAAGACTTGTGATACTATAGCTAAGGTGAGAACTGTTATAATTATTCATGCTTTAGACTGCCCAATATGGTTGGTATATTCACCAAATGGATGTTAAAAATAATTTTTTAAATGGTGAATTAAAAGAAGTAAATCATGCATGCAGTTATCCTAAAGGCTTTAAAGAACCTAGTTAAGAAATATATGTATGTAAGCAGAAAAAGTATTTTTATGGTCTTATGTACAACTCCTAGAGCTTGGCATGCTAAAATTAATAACTTTCTTTCATGATCTTAGCTTCTATAAATGTTGTTCTAATAATGATTTATTTGTTAAAGTTTGAAAACAATCATATTATCATTATTGTCTTATATGTTGAAGATATTTTGATTACTAGCAGTGATAGAAATTTAATTTTTAGATTCAAAGAAAGGTTAAAACAACATTTTTAAATAACTGATTTAGGTTTATTAAATAATTTTATTGGCATGTTTATATTTCAAGATCATAATACTATTGTTGTATCTCAATCTCAATATGTTATGAATATGCTCACAAGATTTAACATGACTGATTGTAAGTCTCTTACCACTTAACATTAAGGGAGAGTGTTAGGGTGATAATTTCAAGTGGAATTAGCCACTGCAGTATGCTCCAACATTAAATTTAAAATTTTGTTAATCGAACTTTATTGTGAAGGTATTTCACATTAAATAGTGAAACAAATCAATTGATTCACCCACCCAAATTGATTTTGGTGATCCCTCTCGATATTGGCTATCTACAATGTATACATGTTGTATAAACTGACTTAAAGTCTGGGATCTTATTACAAGATACAGTTGATTATCATTGTATGATCTGATTAAGGAAATATCTTAGAAGACATTGTGAGTGACTGTGAAATGGAAGTGGGGGTGTTGGGTTGAACTTGTGTAATTCTTAATAAAGACAATGCTTTACTAATGGATTTTTTACCTTTGGGTTTTTCCACTTAAATCTGGTGTTATCTGTCTCTTCTCTTTTTTTATTTGCTTTCAAGCTCTAGCTTGTTAAGCTCTATTATTCACTATCTGTTTCAAGCTATGTCTATGTCTAAATTGATTGCATATCATAATCTACAATCTTCATCTTTAGTGGTGGATCTATGATTTGTGGATTACATTTCCCCTTGCTAAATCTAACAAAGAGGTTTTTTTTCATAAGTTTCATCACAAAGGTTATATAAATTTTTTTTGCACTCATGACTCATCTAGATAATTGAGGAATGTTTATTTTCCCAAAGTAAAAGAAGTGTGGATGTAAAAAGAAGTCACTGTAGAATCAGTTTTAGTCAAATCTAATGTTCAACAAGTAGACAAGGAGAGTTTAAGCCCAAAAAAGGATGACATGAGGAATATTCATGCTAATGAGGTCAATAATCTAGGGTTAAGGGTTAAAGTGAAACAGTCTCCTATGCTAGATAATTTTAGAAGATTAGGAATATGGGACACCACAAAATTCGTAAGGTATGGAAAGTGACTCTTCTCGTGTATTTTTGAGTCATGTTCATTGATAGGTGTCAGATGTTTTGAGCCAAATTTTTCATGTTATCACTCAATGTGAGTCTTTTATGTGTTTTTTGTGTGAGGTCTGTCAAGTAATCATTTAAAGGATGTTAAAGTTTGTTTTGTCCCTTTTCAAGGCTTGAAATGTATATGTCAATGCACATCATGTTAGTATATCTATATGTCTAAGTTTTCAAATTTGTATGAAGCTTATTGGGCTGATATAACTAACTTCTTAGGATTTTCACGTTATGAAAACATGTTTGGTATTTTATCATATCTATGTACTATCATCTAAATTATGTGAATCCTTATATTAAGGTCTTTGCGAATCACCAATTTGTTTCAATGGGTCTTCTTTAACATTTTTGTGATGTTGTCCAGAAGCATAAGCATACCTTACATCAAAGGGGTTATCCATGTCTAAGAGGGATGATTGCTCTTTCATTTTATGATTAATGATCTTAGTCTCCACTTCACGTTTTTGTGGAATTTTAGCCCCTAACTCTAGGACTCTTGAGAGTAAATGATCTTTTTTATAATAAATGAGCTCGTCAAATTAACCTAGGTCTAACTTATGTTGTTCGTCAGGAGAGTCATATTATTCTCCACTATGATAGATCAATGGTTCCATTTCTTTGACCTACAAAATGAGAGGTGCTAAGCTATTACAACTAAATGGGAAGGATGCGAAAGTATTTTCTTATAAGTCACACTCATTTGGTTTAGATGTCATTTTCATGATTCTAGGTATTACTAGTCAAAGTTATACTAGGTTTTTGTCTAAATACCATCAAAGTTGTATGAAACATAGGCGTATGTCATGTAAGTTGTCTGACGACAAAAATATCATAGCATATTCTAGATGTAACGCTACGAATTTATTTATCGTTCAAAGAAAAATCATATGAACATTAAATCAAATAATCACTCAAACTGTCATTTAGCAAGACTATACCCAAAACTATAATTCCAATGAAGGGCTCAAGAATGTAACATCTTGGTCACGACTGCTACTATGATGTCTTCCACTTTTGACATTATAAACATTGACATGTGATTTGTCTTAGGAAGGTGTATTCTTTTGACATTGAAAATCATGTTTGTAATGGGCAAGTTATTACTTTTTAGAATTCATGCTTGTTGTAATTCTATTTACTTGGAAATGAAGCCATTCTACTTTGTGAATTCTAAGTTACAAATTTGTAGTATTGTTTTCATACTTACCATATGATAATAGAAGACCTTGAATCAGTTACATTGATCCAAGGTATGCTTCGGTTCTTCTCTATTGTCATCTTGTTAACTGACAATCTGAATGAAGGGTACATAGGAACTAAGTTGTGTTTTGGTTATAAATTGTAAAGACCCGGATTCAAGTATCCTTACTTGGCATCATGTTGCAAATGGTAAGTTTGGACCTCCTTTACAAATATTTTATAATGTTGAGAAACATGGAGAGGTTAAAGATCTATTATTGGGCTATTAAGGCAAATACCTTAGCCTTGGTTGGAATGGTTGGTGCTATTTGGATCTGACCTTAATTGAAATGTTTTATCCTAGTTTGATTTTAACATAAGGTAACAATACTTACCTAGTACCTATTACTAAACTACTATGATTTACACTTTAACCTATGTTTAAGTGTCCTACCCTATATCGATTCTAATGTAAAGGTTATGACCTAACCTAAGGTGATATGATTAGTGGTTGTGGGATTTTTGAAATAACCTAAAGTAAATTCTAATGACCTAAGAACTAAGGTGGAAACCTAACTAATGTTAATGTGACCTAAACTATTACTAAGCCTAAAGGGGACCTAAGGGTTACATGGTAAGTGGGAAGTTGGTGGCGATGGTTTCTAAGGTATTAATGTGGATTGATTTCAGTCCTTACATCTTAAATTCACCAAGTTTGGTAGAGGCATGGAAGGATAGTGAGATGCCTAGCTGGCATCATTGCTAAATTTAAAATTCATGAGAAATTTTGAATTTAACCTCACCAAATTTGAAAGGGCAGTGATGTAAGGAAAGGGGAGGAAATAGGCATTCAATGGCATCGATTACGATGAAGAAACTGCCTAGGAAATAGGTGAAGAAGAATTTGAGGGAAGTTGTTTGGTCATTTGATCCTTTTAATTTATGCTCTGCATGAGGGATTCTGGTTCTTCAAACCAACAATTTTATTATTTGATCCTTGTGATCTTGGATATCTTCGAGTTGTTTCTGAACTTGTGGAAATATAAAGAAATCTGGGAGATTTGATTACGGATGTTGTTTTTGAAAGAAGAGGTTTTTGGGAGGCTCGGTTAGAGATCTTATGCAAATCAAAAGAAAAAAATATCAAACATGGTAGGATCTTCTTATTAAATAAGTTCTATTTCTTACTAAACGTCTTCATAAGAACAACTCTACTCTTAGGAACAATGATTTTGTTGAAATGTTTATGGTGTATTTTTGGCGGTATTCTCCTGCTTGGATTTTTGTTTGGAAAGGATTTGATATGGGTATTTTCTTGGTAAATTTTTGAGTTGATCGTGTTATATCTTTGTTTGAAACTAGAATGTAGCCAAGGTTTTGTGAACTTCTGAGTTCCTGTGCATAATGGATTAAGGGAAAACATGGTGTGATAAATATTTTATATGGGTTGGTTTTCTTTTGTTTGAGGGAAGTATGAACTATATTGTCTTCTTTGAAACTCGAGTCAGTTTGAATCTTGTTCCTTCTATTGAGGTAAGGAGGAATAGTTATTTGGATTGAAAGTCTTGTGAATTTAAACTTGTTTGAAAAAAATAGTGATATGTTTACTCCTTTGAGTTTAATACGTTTGAGCCTATGAACTTTGTGGGGTTGTTAAGAAAGGATTTCATTCGGTTTTGTTCTTCCTTGTTAGAAATCTGGTAAAATATGCTTTAACTTCTTTTCCTAGGACTGTGTGAGGATATTGTTGTTTCTCTCACCTACATGTATGAAATAGTTTGTGGATAACCTTTTGATTTACATATGTAGATGTTGTTGTAAAAATAGATTATCTTAGTGGAACTTGAGATTAGTTTAATTTTGGTTATTTGAAGGAAATGAATTGGAATGTTTGATTTTACTCTTCTCCTTTATAGTTTGATTTTGAGAACCGAATTGGGGTTAAGTCACTTTAATTTCCTTCATGTGTTTGAATTTGGGTTGGAGTTCCTTCCTTCTTACCCATTATTTGTTTCCTTGATTACTATAAAGTGGGTAAATGATTGTCTTGGATGTAATTTGTATTCATCTCCCTTGGGTGCATAAGAATACATTGTAGGTCTTTCTCTATATGGGAATTAAGGGAACATCTGGGTAGATGCTATCTTCACTGAAATGAAAGTAAGGAACCAATTATTGAGCTTGTTGCTTGAAAATTTGTATTAGTTTTGTACTGTAGTGGTTTTTCTCCTTATTGGAAGAGAATCCCTCTCTTTGGGCTCTGCCTTGCTAGTTTCAGTTGTTTATCTTATATCGATTCAATTTGACTATGTTGTTTGTGTGGCAATGGTTGTTGAATTTGGATGTTGTTAGGTAAGGAAAAGTTTTCGGTTTCCTTGGGATATCAACTGTGTTATTATTTTATAGGATGGATTATTGGGACCTTATCTCTATTTCCGAGATAGGTATCCATTGTTGTTTTTCTTAAAAATTTGAAAGGATTTACATTATGTTCTTTCTCTTCTTAGATTTGTTGAATAGAATGTTGTTTCATGTTGAACTTTAATGAATGCCTTAAGTTGTTTCACTTTTCATCGGTTTAATTTTCTCTTATCTACATTAACCCTATTGAAGCTGAGTGGACAATTAAGGGAAAACCTACACTTCTTACTCCTCTTGAACCATTAAATTGAAATTAAATTGGAATTGGTTTAGTAATGGGAAGAAGGGAATTCCTATTTTAGGATGTTGTTGGTTCATCTTAAATCCCACCCTTTGTTTATTGAATGAATTTGGTCTTTGATATTATATGAAGAATTATGATAGTAATGAGTATTGTGATTCCTTGCTTCTCTAAAAATAATTCTAATATGTGACTGTTAGAGTTAATAACCTTCTTTGATCAAGTAGCATGAAACAAGAATGAACCATAGATAACTGTAGTATGAAACAGATAAGTAATTTGGATGTTATATTACTTATCTATTGTAATTTTTCTTATGATATTATTGATTGAAGAGTGTTGGTTTGATCATGATCCTTATTTAATGTAATGTGGATTGTTCATCATGATCTTCTTTTTATGATCCTTATTCCTTTTGAGGTATCTATCTGAATTGCTTTACTGTTTCATAAAAGCAGAGTTCTTTTTATGAGATAGTTAGTTGAAAGAACATCATTTTAATGTTTAGTGCTTATCATGCTCAGTTCGATGAACTGACCCATGCTAGAAATTTTTGCAGATGGATTCTGTAAGTGATAAAAGAAGACAAGTTCTTTTATGATGCTTCTTATGTTTACCTAAAGGTTGGATCTTTATGAGGAATTATGATTCTTATTGTAATGTAATTGAAAAAGGGAATAGTTGTAATTATCACTTGAGTTTATAACGCTGATTGACATGAAAGATGTCTAAAAGGATTAGACTTGTAAAATATGTATTTTGTTTGATAAATGAAAAAGGGATTGAGTGACATTGGTACTAGATGTGTCATTCTTTTGAGGAATTCTCAAAAGTGAATTTATAAACTTATATTCATTATCTTATGATCATATCTATTTTGAATTTCTTCAATTAGACTTAAAACGAAATAGAGAAAAAGGGAGTTAATATACTATCCCTTCATAAAATGCAACTATACAAGTTGGTATTCATAACTGGTTGTTTAACTAAATCATTATATACATGAAATGATGATTATAAAAGTACAAACTCATTATGTACCTTGTACAATGAAATAATTGCAATGATCCCTAATTAACATAAGTTAAGGATAAGACAATTATCTATAGAGATAAACACTTCGTTAAGGTCTTTTGGGATTCACACCAAAATGATATTTGGAAGGAGGAAGATATACTTCTTCTCTTTAAATAAAAAAATTCAGATTAAGATAACGAGAAAAGAATAGTTACATAATCAATAATTAGACTTAATTTTAATGAATTCCGTTATTAAGAAATCTGAATCTGAATACAAACGTGCGGAACTTGGTAAAACTAAGTAAAACAATCTTGTTGTTGATATGTTGATTTTGTTTGTAAGTCTGAATCCTATAATAGGATACTAAAGAATGAAATACAAACCTTTGGGAAGGATGTTTGGATGCAGATTTATCTACGTGGAAATTGAGAATCATTTAGGGCTAAGTAACCGTAATGATCAAAGAAGTTAGAGATTCAATAGGGTTGCTGAAATTAAATCTTAAATTAAGAAGATAAGAAAGCATTTAACTTCTTAGCTAGATATGTACCTCTAGATGAGATGATTCCATAGGATATTGGTACATGCCAACTGCAATAAGGTGTCATCATGAAGATTAAGTCTTCATGAGGACACATTGTTACAGTTGACATGTCGCAACACCCTTCTGAATTAGATCATCTAGGTTTACATAAACTCAAACTTGACTTGGTTTCACTCTAGGTCAGTTTAGGAACATGCTTTGTATATGGAAGGACTCTCGATGACTTAAGGTAAACTAGACCACACATAATTTACCTAGGTTGATTGAGTATGTCTATGTACCCTTAGTCACCACGAGTAGTTCTATATACTAATCTATGCTACTAACCTAGGTTATGGTTAAACCTTGGACAAGAGGACTGACAGGAGTCATTAAAAACCATTCTAGATAATAGATGGAGTGGGGTGAAGGATGTATAACATCAATGAGTATACTATTTAGGAATATGAATGTGCATAGCATGTGAAAATATTTAGGCAAAGTATCACACGTTGTTGGCTATGTTGTCCTATGTCACCTAGTTTAAGATGCAAGATTTTAGATGAATATTGGCAATAAATATTCAGATAGGCCTCTTAAACAGAACACTTCAATACCTAGAAAAAGGGTAAGAGAACCAAGTATAATTAGTATACAATACATTAAGTCAACATGAGAGATCTGTAGGAAACCGAGTCATGAAATGAGAGATCGATGAAACTCCGAGTCATCAAATGAGAGATCGACAGTTCATCGAGTCATTAACGTTGCATATGGTTATCTGTTATGAGATTAAATGGCATGGAATGTTTGTTTTATATTATGATTATTAGAACAGAGAACATTATGCAAAAATTGGAATGTGTGTTCTAAATATTGATTATTTAGAACAGAGAACCTTATCAAAAAATAAAAAATAATTTTTTCCCCTTGTTTCTAAAGTCGCGAAGTGGGAATGTTATAAAGAAAGATAGTGACAATACCCTATTAATATATAGGTCAAGTTAGAATACCAATAAGGCCTTAATACCAAAGTCATATTGACGCAATCTCTCTACAAGATATACCTAGAATAGTTTAAATGTTGACGAAACCTAATATTTTTTTAAAAATGGAAGTTGTGAATGTGGATAGTGTAACAACACTGTCTTGGCACATTAACCTAGGAAGCAAGGTGTTAGTATCAAGATGATGTCATCATAGTATACATAAGGCAATATCGAGACTCTCAAAAGACTCAGATGACAATGGAACTGAAAATAAGTATAAGTATAGCAAGAAGTTCTTTAGTTGTGCGAGAAATGTAATCGTACAATAAAGGGACTCATAACAAGATATCACAAAATTTAAAACACGATGTAAGTACCGAAATTGTATGGCTATAATGTGAGAAAAAACAACAATTTAAGGAGAAATAAAGATGAACCAAAATCGTAGTAATGAAGACCCACAAAATGTAAATGAACAAGGATGATTTACCTTACTTAAAAAATGAAATCAAGTAAATAACAAGTTGTTTCTCCTTGAAAGCATGAAAGTGAACTTGAAAACCTTGGAAAAGGCTCCTAGAGGATAATGGAGTATGTCCCACTTGGCATGCCAAATGTGTGCAATGAAAATTTTGTTAAAGCTATGAAAATGGGGTAAGAACCTCTAAAAAACCCCAAAATATTTGGAAAAAACAACTCAAATGACCATCAGATTAGAGATAAGCAAGAGCTACCTATTTGCATGTATATATAAATCTTGAAACAAACAATCAACCTCTAAACATGACTATATTAGTTCTCTACTCCATGAAAGCTATCTATAAGTGAACATATTAAATCTCTATCAATCAGTTATGTGATGATTGATGTTTCAAAATATTAAGAATGGAAGTTCGACATTAATGGCTTCTCCCATTTACCTAAAGATTTGAAAGAATTAGAAAATACCAATGATTTCTAAGGACCTAAGAATGACCTAAATTGGAAATGAGAGAGAGAGATTTCTTATGAAAAGGTGGGAGAGGTATCCCTCTATTTATAGTTTTTGGATTTGAGAAAAGGATGTTTTGGATGCATGTGCGACTAAAAGGGAGTCAAACCGTTGATTTTAGAAAAGCACATTGGGAGGTGTGAACTTGATTTGGAAAGCTAAGTGGCTATTTGGAAAGGTGAGATATTTTTTTAGAAATTCAAATTCTCTTTAGAAAGTCAGTAAGAGAGTTAATTAACCTAAAAAAGGTTAATTAAAGGGAAAACAAGCTTATAGAAGCAGTTAGAGAGGGATTAACAACTTTAGGGGATTTAGAAGAGGTTAGAAAGGGTGTTTTACTAGCGTAGTGTAGTAAATTAACACGAGACTAGGATAGTTAGTATGATTTTAGTAATAAGATCATGTAGACCGAATTATAGGTGTCTACAACTAAGATAAAATTAGATCATGAAACTTGTGAACATTGCCTATGTGGTAAGAAACATGCTCAATAATTTCACAAACATCATGATCCAAATTCTTCTCAGTTATTAGAACTGGTTCATAGTGATGTTAGAGGTCCACTTGAGGTTCCTTCTCTCATTGGTGCTTTGTATGTTGTTTTCTTTATTGATGATTACTCTAGAATGACTTGGTCTTATTTCATTTAGAAAAATTTTGATGTCTTAATCTAAATTTCAGGAATTTAAAGCTCTAGTTGAAAACGCTTCTAATATGAAAATTAATATAATTAGAACTGATAATGGATGTGAATATGTCGGCAATAAATTTGATGAATTTTTTGTATCATGTGGGATTCAAAGAGATTTGACTAATCCTTATTCCCCTCAACAAAATGGCATTTTTGAAAGAAAGAATAGGATTGTCTTAGAAATGGCTAGGAATATGATTCATACATCTAATGCGCCTAATTTATTATGGGTTGAATCTATGAACATTTTTTTCTATATCCTTAATATACTTCCGGCTAAATCCCTTTGCTAAAGTACTCTTCATGAGGTATGTACTAAGAAAAAACTAGATATTTCTCACTTAAGAATATTTGTTAGTCCTACTTCTATCTTCACTCCAAAATAAAACATTAAGAAACTTGATCCAACCTCTTTCTCTTGTATTTTTTTCACTATGGCTATAGAACTAAAGGATTGAGAGTTTATGATCCTTTCAAACGTGACATTTTTGAAAAAAGAAATGTTCAAATCTTAGCAAAAGCCTTCTTTGTTGTTTCTCATGAACCTTCCTCTACTTCTTTAGAAATAGATCCTAATAATCCTCCTACTGACATTATGGAAATAAAAGCTCAAGAGGATGATTATAGTAATCTAGATATAATGAAGATTGAGGGGGAGTCATCCCAAAATGTCTCGCAACCTAAAATTCTTAAATGCAATAAAAACGTTGTTTAAAACTCTCAGCCTGATAATCTTAGAAAAATAACAAGAAGTCAACATACTTATCATTCCTTGATGATCCTCTATGAGGTAGAACCACAATCCTTTGATGAATAATCTCATAATGATAGATGGCTTCAAGCTATGGAGGCCTAATACACTGATTTAATTAAAAATGACACTTGGGAACTAGTCCCTCCTCCTTCAAAGAGAAACAATGTAGGATCTAGGTGGTTTTTTAAAATCAAATATAACTCTCTAGGAGATATCAAAAAGTTCAAGGCAAAGCTGGTAGCTCGTTGTTTCACTCAAAAACTAGGAATTGACTATGTTGAGACTTGTGATACTTTTTCTAAAATGAACATAGTTAGAATTCTTCATACATTGGTTGCCCAATATGGTTGGGAGATTCACCAAATCAATGTTAAAAATGCTTTCTTAAATGGTGACTTAAAAGAAGAAATCTATATGAGTTATCCTAAAGGATTTGAAGTACCTGGCAAAGAAATTTTTGTATGTAAGCTTAAAAAGTCTTTGTATGGTCTTATGTAAACTACTAGAGCTTGACATGCTAAAATTAATAGTTTCTTTCATGATCTTAGCTTTTCTAAATGTTTTTCTAGTAATTATTTATTTCTTAAAGTTGAAAACAATAATATTATCATTATTGTCTTGTATGTTGATGATATTTTGATTACTAGCAGTGATAGAAATTTAATTTTTAGAATCAAAGAAAGGTTAAAACAATGTTTTGAAATAACTGATTTAGGTTCATTAAATCATTTTCTTGGCATGGTTATATTTCAATATCATAATTCTATTGTTGCATCTCAATCTCAATATGATATGAATATGCTTAGAAGATTTAACATGATGGATTGTAAGTCTCTTACCATTCCTATTGAAGTTGGTGTTAAGTTAGATCCTGAACCATCTTGTGCTAAATTTTATCCTACTCTATATAGGCATCTAGTTGGTAGTCTAATTTATTTACTTATTACTAGACCTGATATTTCTTATGCAGTAGGATTAGTTTCAAGATTTATGCAAGAACCTTATGAAGATCATTGGAAAATTGAAACAAGGATTTTGAGATATAGTAAAGGAATAAGCAATTATGGTCTTTATTATTCTTCTTGTAATGATGCACAATTATTTGGTTATTGTGAATCTGATCATGCTAGTGATGCTATTGATAAGAAGTCTACATTTTGATATTTTTTCAAGTTGGGTTCAGGTGTCATCACTCTGAGTAGAAAGAAGCTACCAGCAGTTTCTATATCTTCTACTAAGGCAGATTATAGAAGTGCTTTGGAAGTTTCCAAAGAACATATGTTGTTGAAAAGACTGGTGGATGAGTTTCACATGGGAGTCAAAGGGATTAATACACTTCTATGTGAAAGTCAGAGCTGCATTGCTCTTGCAAAGAATCAAGCTCAACACCAAAGGACCAAGCATATTGAAGTTCATATGCACTTCATTAGAGAGAAAGATCTGAATGGTGATATAGATCTCAAGTTTTATTCAACTTAAGATCAAGTTTCAGATATCTTCACAAAATCATTATGTTTTGTCAAGTTTTGAAAATTCCATGCCTTGTTGGGCCTATCAAATTTTCCCTTCAAGGGCAGTATGCATGACAATGCCACCTCTTAACGGCCTGTTGAAATGTTTAATACTTCCTTCGATTTGTAATAATTAAATGTGTCACATTTCCTGAAGATACTTGTAAATCCCATAAAATCTTCAGTTATGCATATGTCTTAGTTTATGAAAGGCTCCATAGTATGATGTAAGTTTTCAAATGTAAAGAACTAGTCTTAATAATTTATGTAAGGGAAGATCCATGGATTTCCCTTATTGACATGCTAGTCTGAATCACTGATTCAAGTTCTGTAAATCCTTTTTTATAAAAAGGTAAATATAGCTTGTCTGATTTTTCTTCCCACTTAAAATTAAGGGAGAATGTTGGGGTGATAATTTCAAGTGGGATTAGCCACTACAGTACGCTCCAACATTAAATTTAAAAGTTTGTTATTCAAAATTTATTGCGAAGTTCTTTCACATTAAAGAGTGAAAGGGATCAACCGATTCACCCACCCACATTATTTTGGTGATCCCTCTCGTGATTGGTTGTCTACAATGTATACATGTTGTATAGACTGACTTAAATACTGGGATCTTATTACAAGATACAACTAATGATCATTGTATGATCTGATTAAGGAAATAGCTTAGCAGACATTGTGAATGACTATGAAATGGAAGTGGGAGTGTTAGATTAAACTTTTGTAATTCTTAATAAAGACAATGCTTTACCAATGGATTTTTTTCCTTTGGGTTTTTCCACTTAAATCTGGTGTTATCTGTCTCTTCTCTCTTTTTATTTTCTTTCAAGATATAGCTCGTTAAGATCTATTATTCATTATATATTTCAAGCTATTTTTATGTCTAAATCTACTGCATATCATAATCTATAATATTCATCTTTAATGATGGATCTCTGATCTGTGGATTATATTTCCCCTCCTAAATCTAACAAAGAGGTTATTTTTCATAAATTTCATCACAAGAGTTATATTGAAAGTTTTTGTACACATGACTCATCTAGATAATTGAGGAATGTTGATGCAAAAAGAAGTCAGTGGAGAATCAATTTTAGTCAAAGTTAATGTTCAATAAGTAGACAAGGAGAGTTTAAGCCCAAACAAGGATGACATGAGATATATTCATGCTAATGAGGTTAATAATCTAGAGTCAAGGGTTGAAGTGAAACAATCTCCTATGCTGGAGAAATTTCGACGATTAGGAATATGGGACACCATAAAATTTGTAAGGTATGGAAAGTGACTCTTCCCATGTATTTTTGAGTCATGTTCATTGATAGGTGTCGGATGTTTTGAGCCAAAATGTTCATGTTATCACTCAATGTGAGTCTTTTATGTGTTTTTTGTGTGAGATCTATCAAGTAATCATTTAAAGGATGTTAAGGTTTCTTTTTTCTTTTTTCAAGGTTTAAAATGTATATGCCAATGCACATCATGTTAGTATATTTGTATGTCTGATTTTTCAAATTTTTACGAAGGTTATTGGTCTGATATTACAGACTTCTTAGGATTGCCATGTTATCAAAACATGTTTGGTATTTTATGATATCTATGTATTGTCATCTAATTTTTGTGTCATTTAATGAAAATAATTTGTGCTCTAGGTATCTCTATCATTGTTCTAAGTTTTTAGTGAAATGTTATGGCATGTTTGTGCATCTCATTCATGCAAATCTTGTTTTTGTGTGTTGAAAGGTGAAGTTTTGTTGGTTCACCTGAAGAATCCAATGAATCATTTCTCAAAATCTCTATTTTAAGGTGTCTAAGTGGTTAAATATTTGTTCACTCCATGATGGTTTGAGTTTGGATTTTATTATGGACTTTTATGACCTAGTAAGTCATATATATGCTTTGTTAAATTGTGTGTCACTGTTAAATCAATCATTTTTCATGGTGTATAAAGTAAGTTTAGACCTCATTAGGGAAGCATGCAAATTTCTAAGAGATTGTAAAAAAAATTGGAAGTCAAGGCAGTGAGTTTCAATTTTTCTATACATAAGGATCATATAAGAATGATAGTTGTATTTGAGGTCTTTGAAGTTTCAAGTTCATTCTTAGGAAATATTGTCAAACATGTCTCAAGCTATGCATTGATTGAGTATCTAGTGTGGGTCCATGCAAGGTGTTTTGTACCATCAAGAATGTCAAGATTCAGTGGTTCTAAGAAAGTTGTAAGGTCAAATAGAGCATCTCATGTTGATCATTTTCATCAAGTGAGTCCCTCACAAGTATTTGTGTGACAATTAGAGGTTTGAAATGATCATCAATTCATGATGTTATGGTGCAAGAAATTATCTATACAAGTTATTTCATGTCTCTTATAGATGTCATGATAAGTCTTTAGTCATCATGTTATAAGTTGAATTTAGTCCATGAACTTGAGAAAAATCATACAAAAAAGTCAATATGTCATTGTGTGGGTCCATGAAACTATTAAGTGTGCCCATGTGTTAAGATAATGAATAGAGGTCTATAAAAAGCTCTGAGTTGAAGTTAGTGGTAGGGAAGAATTGTGTACATAGGTAAGAAATTGAAGAAACACAATGGTATCTCAAACAAAGTACTAGAAACTATGAAGTGGTGAAGAAATAGTGACACAATTTTGTTAATGTGGTTCAAAAATTGTCATGAGTAGTGTGGGGTATACAAGTGAGTACTCTTCTCTTGAGTAATGACTAAGGAGGATCATAATGGTTCTATACTTCTCAAATATGGAGAATGAAGGTTTATAAGAAAAAGGTGAAGGTAAATGTGTGAGGTTTTTAGGGTCTTAAAAGAAAGGTATGATTCTTATGAAGAATAGAAGTATAATCGGTCTCAATGACAACCAAGATGGCCTACATAGTTATCTACATGTCTGTGCACAATACTAAATGACTGTGATTATTCATCCAATTAATCCATGACTATTATAAAATATATAATGTCTCATATGGATTCAAACCATGTTGTGAGTTCATCAAATCTTGAAGATGAACTAAATGTTGTAGGGATGTCTATGTACCCTAGAAACTGTGAAAATAACAAGAAATGAGGAGCTACAGGTGGAAAGGTTTTCCATATTGAGGAAGGTGTGAAAATACCATATAACTCTCAGGGGTGTCAAGATCCATGTGACCATGCTTGAATAATTTGAAAGATAGTATGAAATTTTACAATATCATCAAGAGCATGAAGTGTGACCTAATAAAGAGAAGTTAATCTTGGTGGTAGCTCATAGGAAAGAACAGTGGGCAAGGGTTTTAGATAGATTACAAAGTGGAAAGATTGCACAAGATGTTTATTGTCAAAAATTTGTAGGATGAAGTTTCGTAGAGATTAGATGATATGCTATGGAGTCAATAATGTCAAGATGTATTCAAAATATGTTTACATTGATCAAAATGAACCCCATAATTGTGTACAAGGTCTATGTGTACCCATTAGGATCTAAAAATATTCTCATGTGTTGAATATTTCCATATTAGCTCATGGGTTTTAGAGTTGTCATTCATGAAGAGTTGATTCATGGGCAAAATGACATGTATTTTGAACGGTAGAAGAACATGAAATCAGACCTATTTCTTTCCATCGGGTCAAGAAGGTAGATCAAATTGTTTAAGAATCTTGGAAGGAGTAAGTAGTTTGGTAAGTATCTATGAATTCCAAGGAGGTGTTTCATTATGTTGACATGCTCTGTTATAGTTTATGAGTTCTTCAGTACATATCATGACCTATTCCTACATGGTGTGGTGTAACCTATCTGGCAGAGGTAGTTTTTGAGTAGAAAGGGAGAAACCATGACATTAATTGGGTCTATGTGTATGATTTGGAATATTGATGACGCATTATGAATATTCTCTACTCTGAGTGTGAAATTTACAAGATAAGGAGAATAATCTTGTGAAGATGACATCAAGTCATCAAAAGAGCTACAATATTCATAATTTACTTGAAGGAGATAATGGGAATATTTTTATATTGTACACTACTATATTAAATTTTGAAGGAATCACATATGTTCAAGACAAAGGAATGTTTTACAATTCTCTGACTTGTTAAGGATATCTGATACTGTGTATGAGAATGTACATGCTTATGTGCACCTAAATGTTCTTCAAAGGTCTAATCAATTATCTTTGGGATAATAATGGCATTAGACAAGTATGAATGACTATGGAAGATAAGTTCTTAGGAGAAATTATATGAGGATGCATAGTAGTGAGTTCCATAAGTGCTAAAATATAGTATAGTGGTCTGTCATAGTCAATAAGGTTATTAGTTCATGTTGGTCACAATGAAATTACAAGTGTGCAAGTCTATAATTGTATTCAAGACAAAGAGAAATTTATTTGTCCCTTGATTAAGTCCAGACACTCCCAACCATGAGTGAAAGTCTTACATCAGTCTGTATTTAAGTACATGAGTACAATGTCTTTTGAAGTCATTCATATGGTTAGGAAAATCTTCAACATATATACTGATAACATATATGGAAATCACTAAACTTTGTATCTTCATGAAATCATATTGAAGTCTGTAATCCATCTAACTAAGTTATTTTTTAGTCCAAACAAGTGATCCAAATGTTCTCTCAGTTGATTTCTATTATTCCCATATGCAAGAGGGGGATAAAACAAAATTTTCCTATGGAAGAAACAAGTATTTGAATTATGATAAGAGATCCATTGGGCTTCTATAACTGTAGGTAATACTGTTAGATACATCCACTAACCCTTCTTTTTCAAGCACAACTAGTCACTTAGGGAAATATCAATTGATATAAATGAAGGTACAACCCCGTTATTTGAGAACCTGGATGTTACGTAGAGAGTGATGTACATAGTGCTAATGAAGACATCCAACTGGATTTCAACTATGTTAAGGAGTACATAAATTTTAAATGCAAGGATCATCATCACTTAACGTCACAGTCCCAATCATATGTTGTTAAGAGAGTTTTCTCAACCAGAAAAGCATTACCCTTTGAATTATCAATCCTCTGGGGGGTCTTATGTCAAGTAAGTAATGTTAATGTTTACACTTCTATTCCACTTGTGTATCCATTCCACAAATATATTCCATAAAAGTAGTAAAAGCCATGTTGTAATAAGTATTTCCTCAATTCTTGGATATACAGAGGTCATGTAGGTATTGTTCATAGATGAACCCCCATATTGGTAATCATGTTAAAAACATGTTAAGCTTCGATAAGGTCACCCTTTGGAATATCATAGGTACATGATGTATAATGTTAACAACTTATACTTAATACTTAAGTTGTACATATAAAGAACTTTATTACGCATATGCTTGTTACCTTTTATCTTGTATAACCCATACTATCCTAAAAAATGGCTTAAATTAATATTTTTATAAGCATTAACAGTACATTTGGAAAAGTATGTACATTGATCCTACAAAGAGTAAGATTGCAAAATGTGCGCAAGAATCCTTATTTAGTGCAATCGGTCATAGGACTTAATTAGCATACTTTGGCAATAGGAATTTGCCATCTAGCGTAGGACTCTCCTCCACACAGTAAGAAAAGTACTCGTAGTAACCCAACATAAGCTCATCTAGGTCATCAAATTATGAATTCCTTGATAATAAGGGATTCACCGCAAGAATTATGGATAGCTTGAATATACTAGTAATATTTATCTGGTAGCATAGACACCTATCATGAATACGAAACATGCGTCATTACCTCCCAGTTCTATATTGTATGCATGATTTTGAGGTTCAGTTCGACTTTGAATTCAATGGGAGGTATGGGATGCAGTCAATCCATCTAGAGGAATTACTGTTACCCACATTGATTCCCTTCAATCAATGAAATATACTGAAGAATCGTTCTATCAATAATTGACTCATCTAAAATGAGTTTCAAACTCAGACCTCCTTTACAGTTAATCAAACATTAATTCAAATCCAAATTTTTACTATCAAAGACTACTTTGTTTCATAACTTAGTATTCCTTAAAATAGATATCATTGTTTAAGTCAACATTCAATTATGCAGATGTTAGTAATTGTAAATAAACTAGTTCTCTCCTAGAGATCAATAGGATTTATCTAGTATACAAAGAGCTAATGCATTTAAATTTATCGGTTTGGTTCAATTATTTGATTGATAGTACAAGCACACTCTTTCAATTGAATAAGATTGAAGATTCAGGGGAATTTTTGTTGTGTGAATTTTAGTATTAAACTTGATTGAAGGGAAGGAGCAAGGGCCACTCCTAATTGAATGAGAAGGGGGATTTACATTTATTTCCTTTCTATCATTCTTTGATGCATTTATTATTTCAGCATTATGTCTATAATTTTTACAAATTTCATTTTTAGACTTCAACATCAGTGATGAAGCTTTAAGACAACTTCAATTCTTGTATTGAAAAACATATTTTAGCATTTTAACCAAGAATTTCATTTTGGTAATCACATGTTCAGTTTCATTATTTTCTTGTTTTTTCTGTTAAAGTATGTGTTGAAACATAGTTCCTACTATTTCCTTTGTTGCAAATAACTATGGAAACCACCCTAGATTGATAGAAAACATTATTATAGTATAATAATCAATGAAACACATCACTTTTTGGCATCATTTTCGAGGGAATTGTAGCAAGGTGTTATATTAAGTTTAATCTTGGTGTTAGCTAGAACTAGTTGTCTTGTTATATAGTCAAGTACTTCCATTCAAAAATTTCAATTATGTAACTCTTTCTTTTGATCCTCATATCATAAAGACCTTGTAGTGACAACAAAGAATCCTCTGAGCATGGAGTATGTGAAACTGCAAACAATTAAGTTCAGTGTTGATAGTTAGGGACTCCATCCTCAGTATGATAGGATTTTATGTTTTAGAACCTAGAGACCATAGAGGTAGATTTATTAGAGATAAATTGATTCAAAACTCCCCTTAAAACTAGCATGTGGAACAACTTGTTGACCAAAGTAGGATGGCTGATGAAGTAGAGAACCCCAATGGTGATAAACAAATGAAACCCTCCAGTTTTCTGGTCATGAAGAATTGTTTACCTATCCCATTTACAACTGGACCCTAACATTAGGATCCTATGAAAAATATATCTCGCCTCCATCTTCCCTACCTTCCGGGGATTAGTTTTCATAATACCCTGCACCAATTCCTTTTTGAGTTCAAGGTTTTATGCCAAACTAGTACGAGCTACACTTCATGATTCCCAAAAGCTTAAAGTTATTTCCCTCCACTTTAAAATAATTACGGCTATGAGGAATGGTTTATGGGATTTAAGCCCTGACTCCATCCACAACTGGGAATTTTAGATAGAATGGTTTTTCAATGGACAAGTATCAATATTACTTAGATTTATGGATAGGAACAGAAGATATTTTAGAATTCAACATAAGGAAGATGAAAAGTGTAGAGGATTATCTAGATTGGTTTCTCTTCCTTCACATAAGGGTGTGGTACTGGTCATGATATTAATATACTTAAAACTATGGTATTCCTTAAGGGGTTAGATGATGACACGATATGAAGCCTTCTAATTTAACCTGGGAACTGGGAGACATGAAAAATTTAGACTTCACGGAAATATTATTTGTAGGAATTACTCTCATATTCACAGGGTAATGATGTACACTAATTCATCCAAAGTTTAAGTGTCCAGTGGGGATCCATGCTCATTTTCATGATAAGCGCATTCATCAACATAGAGATTAAACCTCATGGTCCAACTCAATATCAACTCTGGTTCAGATTATCAAGGCTAATTGAATACAGTGAGTTGAGCCTAGACTGAGCACTCACCCAAAGTGTGCAAAGGTACCAGGCCCCTCTTTAGGGTTGCTTGTGTAGGATGTTAGCAAGATGAAGAGTTGATGCATTCAGATCCATAAATAGTATAAACATTCTACAGAGCATATTCCAGATCTAGATCTAAAGAGTAATGGATTTAAACAATAGCCATAATGAATTCAACCATGCAAGAACTAGTTACGATCATGTTTAACACCTTGAATCAGTCAATACACTCCATTATATTAAACACAGTAAATACACAGAAGCTTCTTACAATAAGTAGTACCATAAGTTCATGCGTGCATCAGATCTGGTAGCATGCCTTCACAATAGCTCATATATAGTCCCTTTTTTAACCTACATAGATTACTACATATTTATAAGGGTGGGGACTTGCCCTTCACCACTTACATAATTCCCAAAATAGGTTGCATGCTGAAAATAGCCATGCACCTTTACAATAATAGACACACATGCAAGTGTGCTAATAATAGATCTCTTCTGGTTAACTGGCAATAGTAATTCTATTATTAACTCGAACCCATGTGAAGCACTTAGTAGACTCTCTTCCAAAAATAGCCTATGCGTGTTCGTGCAAAGTCTTTATCCAGGTTTGTGTGCTCTGCACGCTATCTCCAAAAATAGCCCGTAATCATGAAAATAGCTAAGTCTCGAATATGTCCTTGTCTTTCACATGTGTTTCCTTCCCTATCCTTTCACGTCTTTGAATGCACCCTGTTCCCATGTGCAAACCTTCTACGTGCCTTCTGCTAAGTGTCATACTTTGTCTGCTCAACATTACCCCACACTAAACTACATTGCCACCCTGACAATGGTTGCCTCTTGATACTTTAAAGAATAAAGAATGGGAATGAAAGGAAATTAAAGAATTACTGTACAAAGAATGAACTTTCACCCTGCAACGTCCTCTATTTCAACTGGAAGAATTAACTCTAGATATTCTTCTTTGATTTCAGCCTCTAAGGTTTTCCAATCACTTAGCATGGCTTCTGCCTTTTTTTGGAATATCTGATGCAATAGAATATAACTCCTCTTGCACAATCTCTTCCTTCTCATTCTGTAATACTATAACAATGTTGGACATTGCAGTTACCCTTCCTTCCAGAAGATCCATCTTCTGCGCTATAAGCTTTCCAATTTCATCCAACCTTTCTTTATGGGGGTCTTGGGCTGCTGCAAGGGCCTCACACTTTTTCTTTACCAGTGCCAATCATTCTGTGCACCCCAATGTCTCATCTTTCATCACCTTCAGGACTTCATTGTCTTCTACCATTGTCCTAGATTCTGATTACTGCTTCTGGAGCTGCACAAATATTCAATGCTGGTCTGCTTTCTTCAGCTCTTCCTACAAAGTCTGGAGCAAGGCTTCATAAGATGAAATATTTCTAACTACTGAGGCCCTTTCTCTCTCTGCTTCCTGTTCAGGGTCCTTTGGTTCTGGCATCTGAATCGGTCCATCCTCAAGCACCAAATCAACTAATGTACACACATAATGCATAGCCGAAGGGAACCTCTTAGGTACCTTGGACTCCAAGTGTGGTCTTGCCTTCAAGACATGATCACCGATCTCCTCTGCCATGCTGATGAGAACCCCATTCTTCTTTTTCTCTAGGTCCTTCTCTCCTTTTAGACATACTATTTCGACATCTTTAGCTTTGATATCTTCTCTTAGCACTCTAATAGTTGCAGCCTTATCTACATTTTTCCTTGCCACCTCTGTAGATACCTTCACCAAGGCATTACTCACTTGTTCATCAGTAATAACAGTGGGCTTGATAGTTATGTGCTATTTTGTGGTGCCTTCCTCATTCTTCTTGACACACAGACTCTTCACATACATCAAAATCAGGCTCATCCATGTGAGTTTTCATGGACCATGAAAATTATTTCCTCATGCACATGTAGTAGCCATGTCTGGGTCCATCAACTCCCATCCATACAACTCCTTGAGGCCTACTGTATTCTGGAATCATGCGTGGAAAATTTTACTTGTGTCCTCATCATAGCCCATGATTGGTGCAACATACTCCCCACTTTCCCTCTTTGTTCTTGGCCCCTTAGGAACTTGAGCACCAAGGTTTGGAGTTGGATCTTCTATGTTCTGAGTAGTATCTTGTTCTGTTTCTCCTACCTCTTTACTCTTCTTCATCCTTAATTTCTTCATCCTTGGGTTCCTCCACATCCTTTGGTGGTACAGGAGTTCTGGGTGCACTCTCTGTAGACTCCTCCACCTCCTCATTCAGCTTTAACTTCCTCCTTTTCCTCTCAGTTGTCTCTTTTTGAGGAGAGAGTTGTGGTGACCTCCTAACAGATTGAGGAGTTCCCATGCCTTGTGTTCTTGTTCTTCTGAACACCCTCTTGAAATGACACTCTCCTTGGAATGCTTCCAAGTCCTCTTCTTCTTCTTGTACCTGAGGTGGGGTACTTGCGCACTCAGCCTCTACTCTATCTGTGGGTTTCCTCTGACCCCTATGTTCTAAGCCACCACTATCTTCATGCTCTTCTTCCTCATCATCTACCTCTATAGGTTCTGTGGGCTTTGGAGCTGGTACATTCTCCACTGTATGTTTTCCCTTAGGTGGCCCTGGGAGCACAAACTCATTCTCCACATATTTTTTATTCTCCATCTTGGGCTTAAGCTGAAGGTATACAAGCATTGCTCCAATTTCCCCAATTTCCAAGCTTACAGGATTCATGTTTATAACATCTGAAATGAGCCTCTCAACATAGGCAGTCCTGCCTGGAAATACATATGTCTTCCTCAGAGTGTGGTAGTCACAGTCTACCTTGTCTGCAATAAAATTCAGGTAGTGCACATCAGTAAAATGGTGGACTGATGCCTAGAAGTAGCATGCTATGAAGGCATACAAAGTTTGCACCATGGGCTCCAAGTCCCATCCCTCATAGAAAATCATGCGATGCAGAAATGTTGGTACACTAAGAATTGTTCTACCTTTCCCACCACTGATGGTAACTCCTTAGGAATGTGCCACTCCTCTTCAAATTTTTTGCGGAGCCTATCATACCACATCTCCACCCTCTATTTGAATGGCCCACTCATCGACCCTTCACATAAATATTTTTCAAACCTTTCTGCAAGGGATTTTTTCTCCATGGGATACTCCCAGATCTTGTCTTTTGGCCCATCAGGCACTCCAATCTCCATAAATACTAAAGAAAGTAAAATAGCACCAAAACTAATTTTATCACCTGTGCATGCTTCCTCGATAATGTTCTCTACAATGTAGCCTACTATGTTTTAGATCACTCCCTGTGACATTCTCCTCGCGATATGTAGCCACATTGTATTCACTTGTGACCACCTCTCTTGGTCATTCAACTTTGTTACCAGATGTGCAACTGCCTGAACCACTGGGTACTTCTTGAACTTGTTCAATGTCCATCCCATGCAACCCTTTGTATATCCTAACTCTTTCTATGTTTCCATGATTGTTGCTTTATCAGTCAGGTCACTAGCCAGGTCTACCCCTGTGCCTTTTAATCCTGTCAGTGTTGCAATCAAGGCGGTTGTGATTCTGACCCTCCATCCAGTGAAATAGAAGAAGTCCTCATGGACTCTGCTCATTAACCACTGGTATAATGGTTCATACTTTCCAAAATAAGGGAGCTCATACAACTGATAGACTCCAACCTTCTTTAACAACTTCTCCCCAGCATCATCATATACTGGCATGTCCTCCACTGTGCACTTGTTGGTCTTCATGCTCAACAACACATCTAACTCCTTGTTATCCGATGTGTGGTGGTTGTAATCACTTATTTTACACTTACAGATGTGGGAATCCCATTCTTTCCCAACTATAACACCTTCTGGGTACTGCATCTCTGAAAAATTACTCTTGGGTGCAACTTCAACTTCTACCTCCACTTTCTTCTTTCCTTTGGCTCCTACGGCAGGTACTTTCTTTGGTGCCATATGAAAATCTCACCTTTCTATCCTTTGTAATGTGAAAATTCTTAGCTTTCTATTTTCTATAGTAAGCAAGTCCAAACCCTAGCTCGAATCTACTTTCCCTAGTTTGAAATCACGTGCCCTAGCTCTTTCACAATGTGTCTACTTCACTCAAACCCTTCACCAATGGGGACACAAGCTTCTTTTGCACACAAATCTTCTCTCCATGTCTAGTTTCACACTCTCCGCACCTCAATATACTTCACTCAACTCATTTGCACTTAGCTCTTTCAAATACTTGTGATTACAATGGTAAAAATGAACTCACATCCCATCCTTATATAGATTTTCAAAAAGTTAGTGCATTTATTACTCCTTCACCTACCAACAATTCTCTCATTAATTGACCATTTTCACAATTTCCATGTGGTACACCTTCATGCCTCAGATATAACCTTCTAGCACACATTCCTACCTTATGGCTACATACTTCTCTTCAGCATGCTTCCTTGTGCCTGAGTACCTTTTCATTGCACCTTCTCCTGGTAGTCTCCACGACCATTGCTTACATCACGTTATATATTGTTCCTTAATTTATCCCCATCTATGGTCATCATTTAGAAGCAATCTCTCTTCTAACAAACTCCTTTCCAAACTCAAATAACACCTGTAATAGTTTACTCCTTGATTTGTACCCAGTTGTAAACATCCACCCCACACCAATGGTATGTGCAGTCCTCTGTGTATAAAAATACTGAAACTGGTAATTAGCTTCTAGAGTGTAAACATGCTTATTTATACAAAACACCAACTAAATTGACAAAACATAACAATGAAGAAGGAAATACATTAAGGGAATACATAAATGAAAACCTAATCTAAATGGAAACACTACCTTATTACAAACACCAAGAAGACTTATTTATAGTAGGGCTTCAGCCTACTCCCATTGAAATAACTGGGTAACCGTATTCCATCAAGTGCCTCTAACTGAAAAGCACCTATTTCAAGTATGTGAGTGATAACATATGGTCCTAACCAATGTACTTTAAGTTTTCCTGGATGGCACAAAAACTTAGAATCATAAAGAAGCACCATCTGTCCAATCTCAAACTTTTTGTCCCTGATGTTCTTGTCATGCCATGCTTTCTTCCTAGCCTTTTCTTGCTTCTAACTCCAACATGCTATTGCTCATCACTCATCTAGTTTGGTCAACTTTTCAATTTGGTCTTCTAATGCTTTCTCATCAGCTAGACCTCCAGTGCACACAATACGTAAAGAAGGTAACATGAATTCCATAGGAAGAACTGCTTCTGCAAAACACTAATTGAAAGGGTGTGGCCTTGTTTAACCACTTGTATGTTGTTCTATATGCCCAAAGCATGGCAGAAACTTTATCATCCCAATATTTCCTTCCAACATCACATATTTTTGTCAATGTCTGGCTCAAAATCTTGTTGAAAGCTTCAGCAGTCCCATTTTCCTGAGGATGATATGGTGTAGTTTTATGGTGTGCAATCATGAACTCATCCAATAGAATTCTGATTGTCTCATTCAAAAAGTGTGTGCCCCTATCACTTGTCAAACTCAACGGGCATCCATACCTTGTAATAATATTTTCCCATAAGAACTTGGTTGTTGTAGCTGTTGTACAATCCTTGGTAGGTGTTGCTTCTTCCCACCTTGTAAGATAATCTATGCAAGTGATGATGTAGTGTGATCCAGTTCTACACGTGGCTAGTGAAATAGGACCCACAAAATCTATAGCCCATTTTTCAAATGGTTCTGCACTAGGAATAGGTCGTAAAGGCATTTCATCTCTTTTCCCTAGTTTTCCAAGGTGCTGACAGTGATCACAGGCCTTGCAATATGCCTTACAATCCTTATACAGGGTCTCCCACCATAATCCAATGAGTAGAATTTTACACTGGCATCACCTACATAGTGCCCACCTGCAATACCACCATGAGCCTCTTATCTATGCGCTCATGTTCCAATACACATCGGTGCAATACTTCATCTCATCCTAACTTGTAAAGGTCACCACTAATCAACATAAATAGTGTTGCACAATTGCAAGTTGCTTCTTCTCTAAGGTTTTGAGTCCTTCTGGCATCACACATGTGCATAGAAAAACAAAAATATCCTCCAAGTCTGAAGGTGCATGATGTAACCTGTATAACTGTGCATTTGACATTATATCTTCAATTGCTTGCATGTCTTCTCCTGACTGTATCCTTGATAAATGGTCTGGGCCAAAATTACTTTTCCCTGGTTTTACCACAACTGTAAAATCAAATTCTTGGAATAAGAGTACCCATCGACATATGTGCCCCTGTAAAATGGGCTTGTTTACCAAATACTTCAATGCCATGTGATCATTATAGAATAAAAATGGTGTTGCTAGCAGGTACTGTCTAAATTTATGTAGTGCATAGATCATTGAAAAAGCTTCACGCTCTGTAGTTGTATAATTCTACTCTGCATGAGTCAAATTTCTACTAGAAAAATAGATAGGATGATCTATAATACCTTCTCCAGGCTGAGCCAACACCACACCAATGGCCATGCCAGAAGCATCCACATGTACATGAAATGGTTGGTCCCATGAGGGAAAGTGTAGAATAGGCACTGTAGTAAGTTTCTCCTTCAATGTCTCGAATGCACGTTGTTGCGGTTCCCCCCAATAGAATGTCCCTTTTCCTTTTAGTAACTCCTCCAAGGGTGTGGCAACCTTAGCATATCCTTTGATAAATTTTATATAATACCCAGTGTGACCCAAAAATCCATGCACTTCACTTTGACTGGTAGGTTCTTTTAGGCCGATAATAACTGCAATTTTAGCTGGATCTACCAACAAACCTTCCTTGCAGATAATATGCCCTAACAGAGTGCCAAAAGGTGTAGCAAACACACACTTTTTGATGTTCAAAGAGATGCTTAACTATCTACATCTTTCAAACATTAAGCACAAATTGTCACAATGATCCTTAACAAGCCCATACACCATCCAATCATCCAAGTAAACTTGCAAGAAAAGATGAATAAAATCCTAGAATGCTTGAACAACTATTCACAAAATATAGCAGGTGCATTTTTCAGTCCAAAACATCATAGTATATGCAAAAATTCCCCATTCAGTGGTGAAATTAGTCTTTTCCTGATCCTCCTATGCAATCCTAACCTGATGATACCCAGAGAATCCATCTGTAAAGGAATAGATCTCACACCCTGCAACGCCTTCTAATATTTCCTCTGTGAATGGCATAGGGAAAGGATCAGTCACACATGTAACATTCAGCTCCCTATAGTCCACACAGATCCTAATCCAACCATATTTCTTTATACTGATCACCATTGGGCTAACCCATTCTAACTCATCTAGGGGCTTGATGATTCCAGACTTCAACATTTTGTCAATTTCTTCCTTGACCTTTTTGCGCAAGTTGGGGTTCATCCTGTAGGGTCTCTTCCTGACCAGGGCACACACTTCCTTAAGCTTTATCTTCATTTCTCCTAATGATGCATGCACTCCTTTCAATTCATGGTATCCCCTAGGAAATAAATCCTAAAAATCATGAGCAACTCCACTATTTTTGCTACTTTAGATTCAGACCAATAATCTCCAATTATTGCCTCTTTAGGCTCAGCATCCGTACCAATATTCACTTTCTTGGTCCTCATAGGTTCATGATAGGCACGTGTGTTGTTATCTGCACTATCCAAGACCTCACGTGCACCTATTGAATGATCTATATCTAGTTCTTCTACTTCTTCATCATCCACTATGTAGACCATCTTCCCTTTTTCTTTCTCAAAGAAAGCACACTTAAGTAGTGTGGCATCTATCTTTGTTTCTATATAAAAACATGCTCCTGAGTCATTTCCATCAAATAAATCCTGAATGAGTTCTTCCACCTTTGCACTATCTCCCATAGTTAACCACTTTATAACCCTTAATGCCTCTTCTACTGGAGGTTTAGTAGAGAAGTAGTCAAAATTATGGACCATACCTATAATCAAATCCTGCCAATTTCTAGTTTCTCTATGTATCTCTGCATATACATACCAAGCACGCATGCACAACCTTGTAAAGTGGAATAAAGTTTGTGCACCCATAGAGAAGGTGGTAAAGCTTCCTGTCCCTCTGTCCAGAGCCTCTCACACTACTAGATGTGGTGGTGAAACATGTTGATTACCATGATATGTGAAAATTCAATTTGGTGCATTGCTCCTGGAAAACTGAGTTGTAAGAGAAATCCTGATTTCATTCCATTCTACAAGGTTATCCCTATGAACCACCCACCAGCGTGTTGTTGTCCCATGCAGGGTATATGCTAGCATACTTCTTCTCTCTAACTAGTCTATCCATTTTTCCTCCATGGCTCACAAGAATACGGTAGGGTCTCCTTCCCCAGTGTACCAAGGTTCAGAGTTGTTACCTATTCTCTTGATACAATGAGGTTTACTGTTCTATGTAAATGTGCTCCTTACTTCATGCCCTACCAACTCATAAGTACCATGAGCCCAATTATCACAAGAAATACTTGTAGTATCACTAATAGACTATGCATCTTCCCACTGAAGGATTCCTTCTTTAGATGGCTCAAGCACTTCTTAGTCCTGATAGTGCATACATAAATCCTATTCAAATATTCCTCACTCAAAGGCTCAACATAGGGCATATATTTCCCATCAGTTAAAGGGATAATAACCCTTTCCTCCTTGTTCTCAAAACTGATATATCCCTTGTTGAACCAAAGATCAACATTATTTACATAACACCAAGGGTGCCCAACTAGAGCTGGGAAACCGTCTACTTCTACAAGTGCTAAAACCTCAAAATCCCTAGTGAACTTGGCCCCTTGTATAGTAATGGATGCATCTTTTAAAACTCTTATAGGAGTGGCCTTAGTTATGATTAGCCATAAATAATACATTAGAAGATGGCTGCAATGTAGGTCTCCCCATCTGTACCCATGCATCTAAAGTAAGCACATTGACTTCCACCTATATCAATCAATATATTTCTCAAAATCATCCATCCACAACAACATTCAGAGTGATTTCCTTGTCGTAGTCTAAGCTATGGGGGGAGATTTTCATGCAAGATCTGTCACCCATTCTCAATATTAGCACATGGAGTGTTTCCCTTTAGCCAACTCCCTAGTAATGGAATAATATTCTCTTGGCGTAGCATTCTACATACCTCCTTCAAGTCATCAATATCTGAATGGACCATCTTTGCCTCCTTTAGTTCCATCTTTCATGATTTCTCCTTTAAACATTGTATTTCACCCTAAAGATTTCTGAGTACCTCCATGGTTTCTTGATAAACCTCCTTCTGATGGGAAAGATTCTGGTACCATGAATATAGAACCTCCTCCTTAGTGATGGTAGGATTCTTCTGTAATGCTTCTTTAGCACATGCTGCTTCAGTGTGGGTAGTTATTTTTATAGGCAATACCTTAGATTCTGGTTCCAACTTGGGCATCCACTAATTGTCCATAGCACACTATATCCTAACCATCCCTACGCCATTGGTTTCTTGTTTATATTTCTTACTAAGATGCTCATATAAGTCCAGGAATTCCTCATAGCTATGATTATTTCCATAGAAAGAACATGTAATATTCTAAGGACATTTGTTCCTATAGTGGTCAGGTGATCCACGTGTAAAGTATGTTCCACAAGGGAATTCACCTTTTCCACCACCACAATCTCGTCCCCTGAATCCGCTACAATATCCTCGACCTCTGTCACATCCTCCATCATAGCATCCCCCATTCCAATCATAATACACTTGATTGTGATGTTAATCCTGGTGCTCATTCTTACCTTTAAATTTATATGATACTCATGTCTGTCATACACCAATATATTTAGCATCATGGATCTGACCAATCAATCTACAGTCCACTTTATCATGAGTCGTGGACCGAAAAATCTTATAAGAGTAGTATACGTTCTTCCTTATCATGTGTTGTAATAATGAGCAGTTTCTAGCATCATGGTTTAAATTAAACATCTCATAGTGTAGTAGTAATGAGTGTACTGATCTGCAAGGACAACTATCCTTGGTGTAACCTTCCACTTCATAATCTGTACACCAAATCCCCGTGTAAGTTTCATGTGCTGAATTTTCTAATAGTTTATCCAACTGCTTTGCCATAACTATTTATCCAACTCTAGTTATTTCACCTAATTCTTAGAAGTTTCTTTGAAAGTGACGAAACAGATAGGATAATGGGCATAGGAGGAATACCTGTTAAAATGTTGGTTGATAGGTTGTTGTGCGTGTATGAATTCTAAATCCACAGCTGATCGTGAGAGCTTCCTTTTGGCTAGGAGGAACTACCTGAAATGGAACACAAGACCACCAGAAAGAGTTAAACAATATTTGCAGTGAACTGCCTAGCGTGTGCTAGATCTGAGAAGTGTGATACTTCCTAGATGGTTGTCAGTCCACTATTTAAAACAATTTAATGTTGGTAATAAAGTAAATCCTATTGTAATTAAAATGATTTAGGTATCTCATTTAAAACACAATAAGAAAGATCTAATCTAACAGGCTAGGTTAAAATAAGATCCAAAGGTCAAGTAACGGGTTCTGGGTCTCTGCATGTCAGATAGAGGTCTTAGGCAGGTCACAGGTGATTAAGGGTGATGCGGAGATAGGTGGGTAGGTCACTGTTCTAGGTTGTATTGGTAAATACAGAGACCGATGCCAGTTAAGGGTGACCAATTCCAGTTGGGGAGAACCGGTGCCAATTACTGTGGAAAATTGGGAATGCCACAGAATGAGCTTTGGATCTCCCTTATGATTGCACAAAGGACTAGGTTGGTCGAAATGAGGTATTAAGCTGTATGGATGGGATTTGGCGAGGGTTTAATGGGGATATGGAGGGGTGAGTATTGAAGGAGTTTAATGGGTGGCTAGGAGAACAAAGGATGAAGATATAATGATTAAATGAATGAACCAGAGGAGTAAACTATTCTACTTACTTGAAATCTGGTTCTAGATGCCTGTGAGTGATGAATGAAGGTGCTAGTAAGAGGTTGAATGTTGCGGAGGATCACCAAACATTGGAGAGCTCCTGCATGGGCTACATGTGCATTCCTTTTTGCTTGGTTGGATCAAATCTATGTTGGGTGGTTGCTGGATGGTTTTTGGGTGAATGTTGGATGTTTATGTAAGAGAAAATGCTTGATCTCCTTCCTTGCATGTGTGTTCTCATGGAAACTTGTTCTCAAAAGATGTGATATCTCTCAGGAATCTTCCAACCTTTTTCCAACCTTGAAAATAAGTTTGTTTTGGGAATTAAAAGGTGACTGATGGTGATTCAGGATAAACCGATGGCAGTTAAGGGTAACCGGCGTCGGTTAGGGCAGGATTTCCTAGGTTTACCAAACTAGGAAGATCTCCTTGATTTTCTGGGATATCGTGTCATTCACTCATGGATTAGAATGGAAGCTTCTTTTAAGCATGTGGGAATGTGGTTAGAGGGAATGTAGGCATTGATTTTTAGGGTTTGGGTAAGTCTTAGTTAGTTATGGCAACTTACTAAGAATAGGTCTTAGGGTGAGGTGGCTTGATGAGGTGTCTAGGTGAGGTGGATATGTGGGCATTATCCCAATTAGGATATTTAAATAATAAATATGATGAGGATAATGAATTAATTTAATTTAAATAATTAAATTAATATTATAGTAGGGTGAAGGGGGCCATGGCTAGGTGAATGTGATGAAGGTGTTTATTTATCGAGGGACCAAAGGGGAGTGTGACCCAATTTTGGTGTCTACATTTTGCCCCTTTTTGTTACGTAGCTTGTATTGGTAAGTGACACTGACAAAAATAAGATGTGGTTACCCCATGTGTGGATGGAGGTGATCCCCCTCAAACCAGGAACTGATGAGGCAGAAGGTAGAATTGGTGAGTGGTTTGATAAAAGGTAAATGTGATGAAAAGGAAGGTGGGTAACAGGGGAAAAAGGAGCAAGGTCTACTCGGGTAATCTAGGTAATGGGTCAGGGTCAAAGGTAGTAATAGTCAAATGCACGCACATGTATAAATTGCAGCATGCTACCAGGTTGATGAGCAGGAAAACTCTACATTATCTAAGGTCAATAGGTTTATCCAAACAAGGTTGAAGTGATTCCAGTATCCAAGGTATAGGATATGGTCAGGAAACACAATGCAGGTCAGGTGTAGGAATGTTTAGGTGTGTTCTGGTACACCAAAGGTAGGGTCAGGATAAACAGTCATCACAAGAGGCAAGGTAAGGTCATTAGGTCAATCAACACAGGTAATAGTATCGCAAGGTATAGCGAACACATGGGGTCAAAGGTCACTATCGATGTTCCAGGTTTAAGAATCTAGGTCACGACATGGGTAGGGCCAAGGTATGGGTAAAATAATGAGTCCACAAAGGAGGATGAGATTAGGTAGTAAATGATGAGGTCAAGAGGGTGAGGTAAATGGTTTGGGTAAATGTGGGGTGGGGTAAATGATCAGGTAAGCGTTAGGTGTGGAAAAAAGGAGTGATGGGCAGGGTAATAGGGTAAAATTTATGGCAATGTGCAAGAGAGGGTGACCGATTCGGGTCAAGGGTAAATGATGTCGGTAGATTGTAACTGACCACAGTTAGGTAAGGCATGCAATCGATGCTGGTGAAGTAAAACTGGCATTGGTTAGATCGGGTTTATTATAAAAACAAAAAATCTATGTTTTTTATTATTCATTTGTCATCTAGCAAATTGAGAAAATGACACAAGAGAGAGATAGAGAGAAAAGGGAAAAGTGTCTAGACGGAATGGAGAGTTGAGTTGGCAAGCCGAACGGTGGGTGATTGGTTGGTGAGAGGCGGGTCCACGGGATCGGTGTGGGTGATTTGATTGGTTGGAGTCACAGGTAGTGATTTGGTGATGGCAGAGGCCTGAGGATCGGGTGAGCCACCGGTGTAGCGGTCAGACGTGCCACCACAATGACAGTCGCATGATGAGGTAAACATCCAACTCTTATTGTATTTAGTTAGATAGATTAGTCAAATTGGGTTTTTGTTTTTAAGTTTGGGTGGGGGAAAATAAAATTTGGAAATGGGGGGGGAGAATTGGGTAGAAGAGGAGCAGAGAGAGAGATAAGTGGGAGAAGAAGGGAGGGGATGAGGTGTAGGTGATTATAGGTAGGTAGAAGTGTCAAGGTGGAAAAGAATTTTTTGTTTTGAGAAGGGAGGGTTTGGGGGTCGTGGGTTTTGCCGCGACAGTGACCAGTGTTGGTCGGGTATAGCTAGCGTCGGTAGGGTGAAACTAGTATTAGTCACGAAATAGGTGACCAATGCCAGTTTAGGGGTGACCGTGGTCAGTTAGAGAGAACCAGCATCAGTTGGGATTTGGAGAGAAAGGGGCCAAAAGTGCCACAAGTTGGGTGGTTGAGATGGGTAGGGTAAAATAGGGTGTGGGAAAATGATAGTGGGTGAGTATGGGTGTGATAAATGTAGATTAATTTGTTGTTTGTATTGGATGCAGGGGAGAGATTAGCTACACATGTACAGGGTTCCACCCCTACTCATGACAATTCATGGCACAATGACCCCTAAGGAGCTGCAACATGTGGAGGAGGTGGGCCTGAGTGGGGTCTAACGTTACCGGCATGTAGTCCGGCAGCCTAGTCTGATGGTCGCGCTCATCGATAGATGGGATTCTGTGACCAACATGTTCCACCTACCAATGGGTGAGATTATAGTCACCCTGGAGGACATGTTTAGGATTCTGCGGCTACCCATATTGGGTACACAGGTCTATTCGATCTCCTTCGAGGCCTCAGAGGAGCTGATGCTGACGGTGTTTAGAGAGGGGATGGCCGAGCTGACATTCCATAGCACCAGCGTGTGCTATGGAGAGATGAGACGAGGCTAGTAGTTATATTAATGGAGGTAGTTTGCTGCTTTTCACTGCCAGATGCAGAGGGTGGGTGGTTTCCCTGATCATTGATGGGGGTATTACATGACATGATGATAGATTAGACATGCTTTTCCTTGGCACCAACATTCCTGGTGCAGCTATACAAAGAGATGTGGGCATATGCGCGGTTGTGTAGGTTTAGCCTATTCTATACCTTTCTACTTCACTGCTGGGAATATGAGCACATTATCTGTGTGTGTCCAGTAGGTATACCCTGGGTCGATGCCTTTCCGCCAAGCTATGTACGAGTGGGGTATAGGTGATGGGTGCCAGTTATTGGAGAGCATAGATCAGACAGGCCCACACATGATGTGGCCTATTTCTGGTGACTATTGGAGGTGTTTTCTGGAGTGGAAATCATATGGAGGCCATATGTGGGCTTCCCATCATACAGGCATATGCTTGATGAGCTATCTGAGCTCCAACTATTGAGATGGATTTAGGGTTTCCGTACCGGGGAGCATGAGATGATCCCGATTGACAGAGTTAGGTGGCAGTTTAGGTTACTACAAAACATACCTCTTACCTTCCCGCAGTACAAGAGAGACAATGTGGAGAGGCCCTTACCTCTACCATAGCCGACAGTGCCCATAGGGTAGGAGGAGCAGGCAGTGGACCGGTAGATTGATGATGCCTGGGTCACAGACAGATATAGACAGTGGTGGGTGGCTCATTTACGAGCGATACCACCTAGGCCGGGGTAGCCGGATCTAGCCACCATCATGGTGTAGAGAGACCCCCTACAGGGGAAGGTGGCTACTCTGATTACCTAGTTGGGTATGGTGCAGACATGCCTTGATAGCTCAGAGGTGGAGGTAGTGGAGTTATATGTATAGGTGGCCAGTCTTTAGGCCCAGATGGCCCAGGGTGGGGATGGAGATAGAGATGGGGATGATGGTTGGGTGGCTGCCCTACAGGCATAGGTGATTGGGTTGTAGCACCAATTGGCCACAACACATGCACATATTGGGGCTTTAGAGGCCCAGATACACACACAGGGGTAGGGGCCAATGGCACCACCACAGGCACCGGGACAGGGTCCCAGTTCACAGGTAGGGGTGGGACAGGGTCCCACATGATAGGTATAGGGGCCGAGGCCTATGGGGCCACCACAAACCGTGCCCATATCCAAGTTACAGGATGCCCTAGGTGAGGCGAGATACTACCAGGACCAGTTGATGGCTGCCAGGATAGAATTTCTATCCTATAGAGAGTACAGGGCACAACAGGCCTCGAGTGAGAGGATGAGATCTCACACTCATAGTGTAGAGAGCATAGGGGGCCATCGAGCTCCTAGATAGGATCAGGGAGAGGCCACCAGCTCACAGAGACTCGCTCTAGGTGATGTGCCAGTAGGGACCCAACCACCACCTATGATGGGTGGGGAGATGTTAGCAGGTCACCAGACAGGGGCTGAGGAGGTGGAGGGGATAGGAAATACCGATATGGAGGATTTCCATCGAGAGGGTGCCTGTTATATGGCTCCTGATTATTGATGTATTGTAGTCAGTTTTTGATATATACTAGCTTGTGTGCCGAAGATAGTGAGGATGTATGAGAGTTTTTGTATATTTTGAGCACATACCGGCTTGCGTGCTGAAGATATTTTGTATTGGTTTGTTATATTATTGTATATGAGATTGTCCTGCGTGCTGATGACATTTTGTATTGAGTATCGGCCTGCATGCCAATTTTTTTGAGATAGACATGATGGGATATCCATGTATATTGTATTGAGACACACATATCTATTTATATGATGAGATACATGAGATGCTTGATTTGATGGTGTTTTATCAGAATTTTGATTTTCTATTGTGATATGGATGGAAATTAGGTGAGTTATGCATGATGGAGTCAGGTCTTAGGCATGGATCAAGTCAGGTCTGGTTAGGCATGGATCGAGTCAGGTCATAGGCATGGTTGAGTCAAGTTGGTTTATTCATGGATCGAGTCAGTTTGGTTTAGGCATGGTTGAGTCAGGTTGGTTTAGGCATGGATCGAGTCAGGTCGTTTAGGCATGGTTCAGGTTTGGTTTAGGCATGGATTTAAAAATTGGTTGAAGTTGTGATTCATTAATTTGTACAATGAATGATGATATGGGTCATGGTGAAGATGTTTTATAATATATGTATAATGATAATAGAGAAAATGGAAGTTATAATAAATGTATGTCTTGTTGATGATAAAAATATGAAGCAACTTGTTATTTACTTGGTTTAATTTCCAATTCTGATATAAAAAGGAAACTAAGTAGGGTAGAATGTAATTTTAGGAAGATGAAAGATGAATTGGTTAGGGTAGAGAGTGGCTGAGCTAACCTCCAAGGGCCCCATGCCCTCAAAGTGCTGCCTACATAGTCCCAGTGAAAAGGGACCTCAGGCCGATGTAGTTCTCCCATAAGCTAGGGAAGAATATGAGGAGGTATGAAAATGAGTTGGTAGGTTTTAGGCATGATGGGTTTAGGTCTGTTAGGTGTGAGTGGGTTATAGGTAAAATGGTATAAGTGATGTCGATTGTGACAAAAGAAGAAGATTACCCTAAAGGTATGCGTCAAGGACCAAGTCCTGTATAAGGTAATCAAAACATAAATAAAGATGTTTTTTTTTTAAGATAAGAGGGGGCAATAAATCCACTTGATTGGTTAGGATCATACCGAGTAGATCATACCTTGGAGAAGGTGATGAACGTAAGACCCTAAAGACATTACATGATTGATTGTTCTAAGGGTGAAAAGTAGTCACATGATCACCAAATGTCTTGTTTCCAAGAGGTCCCTTGAGGCAGTAGGAAAATGGGGGTGCAAATGGTGAGAGGGGTGAAAGGTGGGTAATTTTATATGATATGAGGTGGCATGCTCTTTGGGCAAGAGATCTGAGGTCATAATGGGAAAGTCCATGACTAAATTTTTTTTCTTTTTTGACTTATATTTGAGATAGACTGATCGATGCGGGAAGTCTATATGGGATGAGGAAATGAACTCCTTGAGGTCTTCATGAAGCTGATCGATGCGGGAAGCTTTAGATTCTCTCGCTTTTTTTTTTTTTGAAAGAGCTTTACATAGCTGTCCTTCGAGGGAGCAGTCTATTTATAGCAGCGATTGTAGAGAGGAAGATGTCCTTTTGAGGGAGTCATCTTTTTATTAGAAGTTTGACTCAAGGAGTTGGGTCCCATGTGGGGCTTTGAAGTCATGGACAAGACCAAGGTGAGGAATAGGATTCTTGTTCAGAAAGTAGGGTGAAACGACCATGGGATCTCATCTAAAGGTAGATGAAAAGTATCCATGAGAATCATGTTATGTGTAGCACCGTGGTACACATATTCAAGAGAAGATAACAAGTGACAAGTACTCACATGATTCTTGTTTAATCATTGGTGAGGTGTAAGAAGTGGAGAGTGCTCAAGGGACGAGCATGGAAAGAGGCAAAAAGTGATGTAGGACTAAAAGTCAACAGTAGAACGGTCAAAGATGCAAGGCATTAAGGGGCTCAGGTTCAGGTTTACCATCGAGTGAAGATAAACGATAAGCACCTGATCCATAAGTATGGGTCACGATGTATGGTCCAAGCCAATTAGGAGAAAATTTTCCTCGTTTACTTTTTTCTGCTTTGGTTACATGTTGATTTTCTTTCAGGACAAGGTCACCGACTTGGAAGGTTCATTCATGGACACGTTTGTCGTAGGCACATTTGATACATTTTTGGTAAACTTGAAGGTGGTCAAGAGCGTTAAGACGACGTTTGTCTAATAACTCAAGTTGTGCTAAACATTCTTGACAAAAGTCATCATCATTGAGCATATCATGGAGAGAAATGCGGAGTGAGGGAGTCTGGACTTCGAGAGGTAGAACAGCCTTGGTACTGTAGACCAGAGAAAATGGTGTGGCAACAGTGGAGGTGTGGATACTAGTGCGGTATGCCCATAGGGCAAAAGGAATGTGCTTATGCCAATCCTTCCCAATATCGTTAACCACTTTCATGAGAATTTTGTTTAGGGTTTTGTTAGTGGATTCAGCTTGGCCATTGGTCTATGGGTAATAAGGTGACGAGAAACTTAACTGAATGCCGAAGGCATTGCAAAGTTTTTCACAATGTTTTGGTTTTGAATTGTTTTTCGTTATCAGTGATGAGGCGATGAGGAACACCAAAGTGACAAATGATGTGATGATTGATGAACTCACATATTTTCTCATTTTTTATGGAGATGAGTGGTATGGCCTCAACCCATTTTGTGTAGTATTCGGTAGCGGTAATGATCCATTGATGTCATTGGGAAGAATGGGGGTTGATCTCTCTGACAAGATCCAAACCCCATTGAGAGAAGGGCCAAAGGTCACGGGAAACCTGTAAGGCATGACTGGGTGTATGATGAAGGTTGGCATGTTGTTGGCATTTTACACAACATTTGACATAGTCACAACAATCATGGTTAAGGGTCGGCCAGTAATAGCCTAGGTGAAGAATACGCTTAGCAACAGCAAGGCCACTGAAGTGACCTCCACATATGCCATCATGAACTTCCTTAATGGTATAAGGAATTTCAGAACTTGTGAGGCATCGTAAGAGAATACCATCAAAGCCACACTTATAGAGGAGGCCCCCCATGATGACGTAATGAGAGACCTTTTTAAGGAAGGCATGTTGTCCATTACGGGTGAGATCAGGAGGTAAGATGGAGAGAGAAAGATAGTCGGAGTATTGTTTATACCAAAGGTCACTCGGGTCAGGGGTAGCGGTTCCGATGGAGTAAACTTCATGAGGTAAATAAGAAGGTGATTGGATTCATTGTATGGTGACAAAGATTTTAGAATCGGCAGGTGAAGCAGGTATTTGAGAAGCCAAGCAGGCCATGGTATCTGTAAATTTATTGGTTGAACGGGGACAGTTTGAAGGGCATAACGGTCAAAGGTGGTCAAAAGTATGTCTACATGATGTTTATACTTTTGAAGTATCTCATTACAACATTGGTATATACCATTGACTTGGTTTATAACCAATTGAGAATCACCAAAGATGTTGATTGATTTGACATCTAGGGCATAGGCAGCTTGGAGACCTAATACGAGCACTTCGTATTTGGAAATATTGTTTGTACAATCAAAATCTAGTTTGAAAGACAAAGGCATGGGTTCACCATCAAGTGGAATGAGGATAACACCAGCCCCACCTCCACGCTGACACTTGGAACCATCAAAGAAGAGTGTCATTTGGTAAGGGGATTCGTCCAAGGAAAGGGTAGCAATGGACTCATTTGGAAAGTCAAAATTAGAGGGTTGATCCCCAGGAAATAGGTGTGTCAGCCAATTGGTCGGTGATAGCTTGGCCCTTGATGGAATTTTGATGAATGAATTCGAGGTTGAGGTCAGCTAAAAGCATAAGCCATCGTGTGGCATGCTGATTTTGATAAGGTTTGGCATACATGAAGTGTAAGGGGTCAGTGTTGGTTACAACATAGGTTTTGTGGTTGAGTAGGTAATGGTGGAGTTTTGTGGCAACAAAAACTAAGGCTAAGAAAAGTTTTTTGGGATGGGTGTATCAGGTTTCATAGTCCAAAAGAGTATGGCTTATGTAATAAACCACCTACTCCCTGTGTTGTTCATCGCGATGAGCGAGCATGGCTCCCAAGGAATGATCGGTAGCTGAGATGTATAGGTAGAAAGGTTGATCATCTTTAGGTGGAATGAGTACGGGTGGTTTGAGAAGGTATTGTTTTAAGGCCTCAAAAGCTTTTGTGGTAGTCATCATCCCAAATAAAGGAGACATCCTTCTTGAGCAGATGATGAAATGGTTGACACTGATCAGATAATTGTGAAATGAAACAATGAATAGACTGCAACTTACCTTGCAGGCTACGGAGTTGTCTAAGGTTAGTGGGTGGAGGCATTTCCAGAATGGCCTTGACTTTAGCAGGGTCAACTTCTATACCACGTAAGGAAACGATAAATCCCAGGAGATTTCCTGAGAGAACCGTGAAGACACACTTCTTGGGCTGAAGGCAAACACAATATTTAATGAGGTGGTCAAAAATGGTTTTGAGGATGGCAAGGTGCTCGGAGTGGCATTTAGATTTGGCTAGGAGATCATCCACGTAATCTTCCAATATACGATGCATGATATCATGGAAGATATAAGTCATAGCCCACTGATATGTGGCACCAACATTTTTAAGGCCAAAAGGCATGACTCGATAGCAGAAGGTCCCCCAAGGGGTGATGAATGTGGTTTTGTGTTGATCCTCTGGGGCAAGCAAGATTTGGTTATAACCCGAGAAGCCATCCATGAGTGATAGCATCTCATGACCAGCGGTAAGGTCAACCAGTTGGTCAATACCAGGTAGAGGGAAGTCATCTTTTGGGTAGGTGAGGTTGAGGTCATGGAAGTCTGTGTAAATGTGGAGTCCCCCTGTCACCTTAGTGATAGGGACAATGTTAGAAATCCAATGAGGATAATCAATGGGTAATATGAAGGAAACAGAAAGAAGGTGCTGAAGTTCTTCTTTGACGAGAAGGGCAATGCGAGGGTGCATTTTCCTCAGCTTTTGTTTGATGGGTTTGGCATCAGGGAATAATTACGATATTGTGGACCACTATGGTGGGGTCAATACCAGGCATGTCTGCATAAGACCAAGTGAAAGCATGGTTATGATCTTTGAGAAAAGAAGTGATGGCTTCTTGTTCAGCAGCATCTAAAGATTGACTGATCTTTAGGATGTGCGGGTCATCCTGAGTATGAATGTTGATCTCGATAGTCGATTCATTCAACATGGTTTGTGTCTCAGAAGGTAACGACTGATGAATATATGAGTCTTCTGCACCAAGGTAGGTGAGTATAGATTCATCATCCTAACATTGAACGATGTTAATTGAAGGTGTATCGTCATCGATCATTTCAGGATACAGGAAGGGAAGAGAGGAAGGGGCCTCGCCCTCGCATTGATAAGTCAAAGGCCCCAAGGAAATGGTGTTTATGAAAAAAAAAGTTAGGAGGGATAGATTCAGGATCCATCGACTCCGTCGGTGAAGGTGGTGATGAAGGTGGAGCGGGTGAAGAAGGTGGAGAAGGGTTGATGTTCTTGATGAGTTCAATGCGGGCCTGTTTGGTAGGTGGTTCAGGAAAGCCGATACCACTACGGTCATTATGTTTGCAGGTGGTACATGGAATGATAGTATGGTGGCCTTGCTCATAAAATCCAAAACCAAAACCCTTCCACACACATCGGTGCAGGAAGGTGTGGGAAAAATGGTGATTGGTGAGAGACTGGAAGTCAGCAGAAAATGGGTGGGTTTGTGATGGTGGTTCGGGTGTGTAAGTGGTAGTATCAAGTCCCCCATAGGTGAGACTAGTACGGAGATGAGGAGGACCATAAAGGAGGCATTCTCCTATGTGGTGATCATAGCAAGGGTGTTGGTGAAGACTTCCATACTCTTGTGGAGTAAGGAATGTGTTGACACTATATAAGTGATATTCTCCCAGAGTGAGGCATTGAAAAATGCCTTCCAAGGGATCAGTGGTTGGTATGTGGGTAGCTGGAATAGATGATGTGTCAGAGGTCGATGCGGAGGTGGAGCTAATGGATTGGGAGGCTGATGGGTCAGCCGTGGAGGTTGTGGTAGTGGTAGGAATGGAGGAGGCATGTGCGGTTGAGGTAGTGACTGTACTGGTAAGTGGAGGTGTAGGTGAAGCGGTAGTGGTTGTGGAGGTAGATGCCTTAATGGGTATGAGCACATCATTGGGTTGGTAGAGCATGTTGCATGTTTTAAAAGGTGATGGATCAGCTGGAATAGTATAGGTGTGTCCTTCATGTTCAAACTTTACACAACGATGCAAAGTGGAAGGAACACAACCCATGACATGAATCCAGGGTCTGCCAAGCAACAGGTTATATTGAAATTCCCCCTCCAAGATGTAAAATAACTCTGGAATAGTGCGGGGGCCCACGTGAACATGGAGGATGATGGTGCCTAGTGTAGAGGTGATAGCGTCATTGAATGAACACAACATGATAGGATGTTTATGCATGCAATTGTCAGGTATGCACATTTGAGTGAATGCATGGGATGAAATGATATTAATGCTAGCACCCCCATCAATCATTACATGTCATACACGTATATCATCGATGTGGACAAGAGATGAAGAGGGTTGGGTCTGGGTCATCTGTTTGGTGTGGTGTGATCTCTTCCTCTGAGAAGCTAAGGGAGGCTATTTGGTGAGTAGGGTGAGGTGTGGATAAAGGTGGAAATTTGGTGAGAGAGGCTACATGATGGGGTGTGATAATGGAGGCTACAGGTTGTAGGGTCATTGGGTAAAACCTCAATAGATTGAAGAACCTCCATGAGAGCTTGACGATGGGATTCTGAGGTTTGGATGAGGTCATATAAGGACATTTTGAGGGGAGATTGGTGTAATTGTTTGAGCATGGTGCGATGTGTGACCCCATTAGAAATAGGGTATGTGGGGCCGCAGATAGTAATCTTAGGTGTGGGTGTAGATGGTATGTTGGGTATAGGATTGGTTGGTGGTCAGTTGCCTTTTCCTTGCCTTTATCCTTCTGAGCATGGGTAGTAATGTGGATCATGTTGATCTAAGGGGAGTTGGCAAATGGATAAGGTGTAGGGTGAGTGGTATAATGACATGACGGAAAAAAACCTACCGGGGAGAAAAAACCTTGTGAGGTGAGCTGGGTGCAACGATATTTAGGTAATGGTGTGGCAAGTTCTCTGATGCGAACCATGTTAATTTCGAATCTTGGGGTGGCTCTAGGAGCTGTGGGGGTGGAGGTCATGGTTGTTGAGTAGGAAATGAGGGAAGGACTATGGGAATGGGTGTTGGTGAAGCAGGGTCCTCATCAAGAAGGTCATCATCGTCAAAGTTGGCTTCAGAGGACACAACTGGATAAGGATGGTTTTCAAAGCCTTGCAGTTCTCCACATCGTGCCCTGGCACATGATGGTAGGCACAAATTTTAGTGTCATCAAACCCTTTTGGCTTGGGTTTGAGGGGGTCATAAGGTCTGAGTGGTGGTAATGTGATGACAGAAGTCTCAAGGAGGTTGGTTAAAATTTTGGCATAGGACCCTGCTAGTGGATCGCAATGGGAAGTGAAAGTGGGTTTGGGTGTAGGTGCATCTGATTGTTGAGGAATGGTCCTTGTAGGAGGGGGAGTGGGTCGAGCCATGGTTTTGGGTGCTGGAGTGGTCTTGGGTGTTGGTCATGTTTGTTTGGGTAGGGGTATGGTAGATGAATGGGCAGGAGGGTGTATGGTTGTTTTGACTACCTTATTGGAGGGTAGCAGATTTTTGTTTTGGGTTGCACCTTCTTGGGTAAAGGTGATATGGGTGTACGAGATCTAGAGGGAAAAGTGGATGGGGGAAGAGGGTGAGTTACCCATGGGGATAACGGAGGTGCTGTGAAGGTAGATGATGCGGGTCATGCAGGGGGTGTGAGGGACAGAGACTGAAGTGTAGTGGGTAGTGAAGAAGTTGCTAAGGGTATTGGAGGTATGGGTGGTAAAGATGCTGCAGGTGTAGGTGTAAGTTGTGTCAGGCGCTTGTGTATGTTAGAGGTTTGTGAGGAAGGAATGGGCTGTTGTGTTTTTGGTTTATTGATGGGTGGAAGTTTCTTGATCGTGTTGGGAGGTTGAGGTCCTAAAATGGATGGAAAGGGTGAAGGTGATGCAGGTATGATTGGTGCAACCGGGGTATGAGTTCTATGGGTTTGGTTCTTCTGTTTGGGTACCGGAGTAGGTTTGGTGTTGACATTGGAGGATGTAGCTAAATCCAGTTTGATAGGTGGATGAGTAAGGCTGGTGGTTGGGGTGACCCCTAAGGTAGTAATAGGTTTAGTCGAGGAAGATGATGTAGGTGTGGGTTTGGATTTAGATGTATGTTGGGCTATGGGTAAGGGCGTATGTTGAGCGGTGCTGAGGGTTATGGAAGAAGTTGTGATAGAGGTGGTTGTGTTTGGTTCAATTAGTTGAAATATTTTTGGGTAGATAGTGGAGGTATTAGTAAGTGACATCTGCATTTGTGTTGAAACAGGAAGCAGAAGATGCCCAAAATAAGGATTTGTCCACATAATCTAGGTGATCAGCCAAACGGGAGAACGACACATCTGTAGGTGATGTTGATGAGGACCTAATGGCTATTCCCATAAAATGTGTCTTAGAGATGGGGAATTCGTTAGCTTCAGCTTCCGTGGGTAAGAGAGCCGAAAGTAGGTCTGCAGGATCTTGGGTAGCTGATGGAGAATGTTCACCTAGAGGCAAAGGTATCTCTACTGGATCCATGATAGGTGGAGGAGAAAATGGGTGTTCCTCTGTAGGTGGAGGAGATGATGGGTGCTCCTCTATGGGTGGAGGAGATGATGGGTGCTCCTCCATGGACTGAAGAAGTACTGTGGGTGACGGTTCCCTAGGTGGAGAAGCCAAAGGTGAAATGGTCTCGATATTAGTGGAAGGCTCCTCCATGGGTGAGGAAGGAGGTGAAAGGTGTTCCTCTATGGGTGGAGGAATAGGTGAGGTAGGTTCCAATGCAGAAGGAGGATTTCGAGCTAGAATTTCCTCTATGGAAGGAATATGAGGTAATTGGGAAGTAATGGGTGCATCATTGAAAATAGCATGGACCTCGCGGGTATGGCTATCATGAGTTGAGGTCTCACCGGTTTGATCAGATGAAGGGGCATGATTGGGAAAGGGTTTCTTGAAGATATGTAGGTTTTGATTGGTAGGTGCATTAGGATTATCCATGGTTAACTCACCTTTCTCGAGCATTTCTTGGACAATGTTTTTGAAAGTGATGCAATTGCCGTCACTATGACCCTTTACTCGATGATAGTTACAGAAGTCATGTTCTTTATACCATGCGGTTGTGGGGTGAGTAGGGTCAAAACCAGTGTGTGGTTTTATAGGTGGAAGGGTGATGGTCCCAGCTTTGATGAGATTTTCTAAGATAGAAGAGTAAGGCTCCCCAATTGGGGTGTATTTCCATTGTTCTCATCTGAATTGAAAAGTCTGGATGGGTGAGAGATTAGATGAGGGGCTAGCCTGATTTGATGGATGAGCTGGGCTGGCTTTGAGTACCACTACGTTAGTGGTGCCCTTAGCTTTTGAATAATTGTTCTGTGGTTTGGAAGAAGAAGAGGTATCATTCGACTTGAATGCTGAATTCTTATTGCGTAATTGGATTTTCTTCTCTTCGATGGCCCGAATCTCTAACTTTCGTGCCATGGTGAATGCTTCGTCGAATGTTTGGAAAGTTTGGACCTACAGGGTTGGTGAGATATGTCTAGCACAAGCCCACATGAAGAGCTCAATGAGTTCTGTTTGTGGTAGTTGGAAGGTGAGTTGATTGATCAGGCTACGCCAGCGAGCGACAAAATCTGTGATAGATTCATCATCATACTGACGCATGGAGTATAGGTCAGTCATGGTAACCTTCTTAATGATATTGATGGAGAAGTGATCCAAGAAGGCTTGGGCTACCTGATTAAATGAAAATATAGAGTGTCTAGGTAACCCACTATACCAATCTAACACAGGTCCAGTCAGAGACATGGGAAAGGTCCTCAAGAGCAAAGCATCATCATGGGTGATTAGGTAGCACCCATGTTTGAATGACCACAAATGTTGTTGTGGGTCTTCCTTGCTATTGAAATGGTTGAATTTAGGCATTTCCCAATGCATGGGGTATGGACGGATAGGAATGGATGGGTGGATAGGCTCATTACAAATCTCATCGTAGGTGAGAGTGTTGTGGGAGCCAGAAACCGATGCCTCCAATGTCTGCATCTTGTCCATCATTAATTTGATTAGGTCATTGGTAGGTTGCGATGGTTGGGTGCCTCCTGTAGCATAAGAGGGTTGGTGTTGGGCATGTAACAAGGGTGGCATTCCAGTATATGGTGTTGCCATGTAGGTAGATTGAGAAGAAGGTAGTGAAATAGGGGGTACGTACCCAGAGTGAATAATAGATGAAACAGGAGGCTGCTGATAGTATGTATATGGAGGTGGAAGGGTCGTGGTGACCCTAGTGGCAATGGGGGCTAATGATTGTGGAATAGAAAGGACCACATTTTGAAAGGGGGTAGGGGTCACCGACACGGGAGGTGGTTGTGTAGCTACAGGTATATGTGAGACAATAGGGGTGGATGAGGTTGTGTTTTGGGTGGTTGTCAAAGGTATGGTGGATGTGGCGGGTGCAACAGATGTAGCAGATGCATGGTAGTCATAGTGGGTATAGGACCTAGCTGCGAAACGACTGGGGGTAAGGTAGATGCAGGTAACACGGAGCCAGATGGGACTGACGAGCAGGAGTGGGTGTGAGAGTCGGGGGGATAGATATGGGCATGCCATATATCAACTGACCCAAGGCATCTCGAGTGGATGAGTGGGAAAGGTAAAATTGCAAGGCGGCAGGGTTTTGGTCAAGGAGTCATGTGAACTCCTCATCTCTGGTAGCGATAGTGATAGGTTGGATAGGATCCATGGTGGGTGATAAAATGAAAGGTGGTGAAGGGCTAGGTGGGAGTAGTTGACAACTAGCATGGAATACGAGGGCACTAGCTTATCGACGCATCAGTACCATGTGAACAAGTACTGATCAGGTAAGACTACTTTCTGTAAATGACACAGAAATACAACAGGAATAGGATAGAATAGGTGGTGGTAAGTGAATTAGGGCTACCAAATGTTAGCTGGAAAGTGACACAGGATAACCAATGTTGATTAGGGTAAACCGACACCGGTCATAGGTAACTGTTGCCGGTCACTGTGGAAAATGGACAGTTGGTCAAAAATAAGGTATAAGGCCAAATTTGACAGGTATGCCGAATACTGATGAGATTTACAAGGTCAATGGGAATGATAGTAGTGACAGGGACTCTGAATAGTTGAAGAAGGTGAATAGATGTCCTTTTGGGTAGGTTAACCAAAAGGACCTGGAACCGATGCCGGTTGGGTATAACTGATGACGGTCAGAGGGTAACCGACGATGGTCGTTGGACCGACACCGGTCACTGTGAAATTGAAACAGTGATGAAAGAAAAGTGGTTGTGAATTAAAATCTGATGTGGAATCAAACCCAGAATTCTAAGAATGATGAGAATATGGTCCAGGCACACTCAGATGAAGCTGGAATACACCAACTGTGATGAGGAGCATGCAAGGAGAAACAAGAAAAATGAAGAACATGACCTCTCACCTCAAAACGCAAGCCAAGCAGAAACACTAAGAAAAATGTGATCCTAAGAGTGCCTTTTCTATTATGTTTGTTTAGCTTATGCTATTTAAGGACTGACTCATGAACTGTAGAATAGAGTTTTTTGGTGAGGATGGCTTCCTACAAAGAAGGAGATCTAAAAGGTGAGGTTTCAGGTATGTTATGGTGGGGGTGGGCTTCGCTCTGAAGTATGACTCGACAGAGCAGCGAGCTGGGGAGTACCTACCAATCCTCATATCAGTGTGATCATTGACAGGCATTCCCAAGAAAGATGTTGTTTAAGAATATGTATTTGTTTTGAATTTGTGTAATTTGGTAAGACTCAGAGAGAGAGAGAGATGTGCTTTCTATGATTCATTTGTCAACCATCAGCTGGGAATGACTTCCAGCGTATAGGTTGCCCTCAATTAATGTGAGCTAATGCAGAAAATCAGAATGAAATGCAATGATTTTTAAGCCCAAATCAAAATATGGAATTTGATGACACAAATAGATGAAGAGGGAGAGGGATGCTCTTTCACTAAAATGTAGAAAACAAGAAGAAATGGTTCCTTTTAAGTACACCAAAAGAAAGGTTTCTTTTAGAGAAAATAGAAAGAAAAAGAAGGTTACCAAGGAAGAAAATTAATGTGTATGCTTTTCAGAAGGGAAACAAACACACAACTTTTCCTAGGAATGAATAAAATGCAAGGAACCCCAGATGGGTCCCACCGGGCATGCCAAAATGTTTCACCTGATTCTTAGACGTTTCTTTGAAAATGACGAAACAGATAGGGTAATGGGCATAGGAGGAATACCTGTTGAAATGATGGTTGATAGGTTGTTGCATGCATATGACTTCTGAATCCACAGCTGATCATGAGAGCTTCCTTTTGGCTAGGAGGAACTACCTGAAATGGAACACAAGACCACCAGAAAGAGTTAAACAATATATGCAGTGAACTGCCTAGCGTGTGCTAGATCCGGGAAGTGTGATACTTCCTAGATGGTTGTCAGTCCACTGTTTAAAACAATTTAATGCTGGTAATAAAGTAAATCCTATTGTAGTTAAAATGATTTAGGTATCTCATTTAAAACACAATAAGAAAGATCTAATCTAACAGGCTAGGTTAAAATAATATCTGAAGGTCAAGTAACTGGTTCTGGGTCTCTGCAGGTCTGACAGATATCTTAGGTAGGTCACAGGTGATTAAGGGTGATGTGGGAATAGGTAGGTAGGTTACTGTTCTGGGTTGTATTGGTAAATACAGAGACTGATGCCAGTTAAGGGTGACCGACGCCGGTTGGGGAGAACCAGTGCCGGTTACTGTGGAATACTGGGAATGTCACAGAATGAGCTTTAGATCTCCCTTATGATTGCACAAAGGACTAGGCTGGTCGAAATGAGGTATTAAGTTGTTTGGATGGGATTTGGTGAGGGTTTAATGGGGATATGGAGGGGTGAGTATTGAAGGAGGTCAATGGGTGGCTAGGAGAACAAAGGATGAAGATACAATGATTAAATGAATGAACCAGAGGAGTAAAATGTTTCACTTACTTGGAATCTAGTTCTGGATGTCTGTGAGTGAGGAATGAAGGTGTTGATAAGAGGTTGAATGCTGCAGAGGATCACCAAACATTGGGGAGCTCTTGCATGGGCTGCATGTGCTCTCCTTCTTGCCTGATTGGATCAAATCTGTGTTGGGTGGTTGCTGGATGAATGTTGGATGTCTGTGCAAGAGAAAATGCTTGATCTCCTTCCTTGCATGCGTGTTCTCACTGAAACTTGTTCTCAAAAGATGTGATATCTCTCAGGAATCTGCCAACCTTTTGCCAACCTTGAAAATAAGGTTGTTTTGGGGGTTAAAAGGTGACTGACGGTGGTTCTGGCTTAACCGGCGGTGGTTAAGGGTAACCGGCGTCGGTTAGGGTGGGATTTCCTAGGTTTACTAAACTAGGCAGATCCCCTTGATTTTCTGGGATCTCGTGTCATTAACTCATGGATTAGGGTGAAAGCTTCTTTTAAGCATGTGGGAATGTGGTTAGAGGGAATGTAGGCATTGATTTTTAGGGTTTGGGTAAGTCTTAGTTAGTTATGGCAACTTACTAAGAATAGGTCTTAGGGTGAGGTGGCTTGATGAGGTGTCTAGGTGAGGTGGATATGTGGGCATTATCCCAATTAGGATATTTAAATAATAAATATGGTGAGGATAATGAATTAATTTAATTTAAATAATTAAATTAATATTATAGTGAGGTGAAGGGGGCCATGGCTAGGTGGATGTGTTCAAGGTATTTATTTATCAAGGGACCAGGGGGAGTGTGACCCAATTTTGGGGGCAAGGCTCCATCATTCAACAAGAGTCATAAGTAAGTTCAGACATAACGCTCTACATAGGAGAATATCTCTGGTTGGAGCATTATAGTCATGCTCACTGATCACACACCATGTCTCCAAAGAATGTGACAAAGAAGTGCATGAACACCTCTTTCAAACAAATCCCCATTTGTAATGGCCCAAGTGGAATAGAGGCATATATACTTATGGGTCAAAAGGGTTGTAAGTTTAAACCTAGAATGGTAGGCCCTTATCAAGAGAAGCCACCACGAAATTTTGAGGATCATGAAAGTTCTCCACTATGTACTTTTAGGGGTGAATGAATTCAGATATTCGTCAAATTTATTCACCTTAGCCATCAATGACATGTAGTTTTTCCTATATATCCATATGTACATTGTTACATCCACATTGCATTTTCATCTTCTAGTTCATCTTGTAAATTTGTGATCAAGGGACCTTATCTTATAAAAATTCCTAAAAACTTCTAAAAAACTATTAGCAAAATATTCAAATGCATGTAGTGTCATCAATTATTTCTGTTAAGCATTTCATTAACCCAAGCAAGATAACTGACAAAGCTTTGACAAAGGGACAAGGTCACCATATAAAGGCCTACATACTTGGTTTTGCTTATAGTTTCTTCTAGGTTAGGTGTCTTTTCCTAATAGTTTGTTTTAGAAGCTTCATGGTGTCGCATCTATCCCATATAAATATCTTTGGGACATAAGAACATTTGAGACATTTTACCTAGATAACCATAAGTAAAATGCAAATCCATAGAAAATTGTTATTTTAACTCCACATTTCTTTTCCCTACTAACCTTTCATGTTGAGCATCCACGTGTCCTCTTATTTCAAGTGGATGTAGGGTTAGGAAATGAGAGAAGTTCCCTTACTCACCTATGCCTTATCCATGGTGATGAGCCTATAATTCCTAATAGTAGCATGGGGAAAGGTGAGCATAGGGGCTCTCTTTGATAAACTTGAAACCATTAGAAACCAAGTATCACAACATGTTGTCCAAATCATAAATCAGCATCATAGAGGAGTTGAAATTCTTCTTACATCTAGACAAGTGTCCAATAAGAGTTCTATTTAGATGCATCAAGTAACCAGACATCGTACATTCAACCAGAAAGATAGGCCATCTATGGATCTCATACAAAAAAATCATAAAATGGAAATCAATGTCACATCTAATACATGTGCGTGAAAATTTGATCTGGAGTTGAGGTCTGTGTGTACTCTTCTTTGATATTTTTTCCACTCCTTGTCACTTCTAAGGTCAACCGGTATGTACCATTCGTTATGAACCATCCTAAAAATAACTGAAAAAGAGGTCCTTTAAAAGAAACTTGGTGTTGCAGCCCTTGCATCTTACTGGTTGTGTGTAGTTAGGATAGGGGTAAGTTCCTTCACTTATCACCCAGCTCTTTGAGCCACTTTTTCCAAAGTACAATACAAAGGTACCAGTTGCCCCTCTTTAGTTTCTTGTATGACAATGTGAGCAATATCATATAGTTGATGCATTACAGATCCATAAATAGTATAAATCATTCTGCTAGCAGAGCATATCCAGATCTACATTTAAATAAATGGATTTAAACAATATCCATAATGAAGTTATATGTAATAACTAGTTACGATCATGTGAACACCTGAATCATTGGAATGCATACTCCAATTAGTGTTATTGACCAAAATAGGAAAGTCTATTATTCATAATAAGTCAAGTTTGTATACAATTCATGTGCATAGGCAAATGGTAGTAGCATAAATTCCCAATAGCTCATACAAAAAAATCATATAATGCCTGACACAAATAGAACATATTTATGAGGGTAAAAGGCCCTCACCACTTACATCAATTCCTAAAATGGGTCCCACATGCTGAGATGGTGCACCACTGCATCTTTACAATCCTATTAGACACACATTGGCTAAGTGGTCTAACTATAGAGTGACTCTTCATCAACTATGCTTAGTAATTCTATTATTAACTTGGTCACTTGAGTGTGGAGAGAGGTCATAAGATGCTGCTTCCCTCTAGATGGGCATCACACATGCAGTGTCATGCAATTCTTCTAGTTTGTGTGCTCTGCATGCTATAAATCAATGGAATGCACCATGGCCATATCCCCAACCTTGGGTTCAACAAGCCCCACAGGAGTGGAGCCCACAGTGGAATGCCCCACCAAATTATTATCAACAACCTTGGGCTCCACATCCCAACATTCCACCATTCCAATAGTTTAATCCTCAGTACCAACAACAGTGGAATGTACCTCAAGGGTTTGGGCATAAATATTATAATAAAAGAAGACCTCAAGGTCAACAAGCCCTGTTGACTGGACCCACTAATGCTTCCCAATCAGATCAACCTTCCCAGCCACAAATACCTACACAAACTATGGAAAATCCCAAAAATGTGAGGTAGGGAAACCCAATGTATATTGTGGAATCAGAAAAAATCCCATAGTGAACTCACTAGATTGTAATAATATCCTGTTGTGTTCAGGGAAGGTTACTTCAAAACCTTCCTCTCCTATGATAGAAGACATTCCTGAAGAAATAGAAAAACCAGAAGAAATACAACCTAGTTCTGTTGAAGAAACTCCTCAACCAAACAATGACATTCCCTTTCCATCTAGACTCTCTGAGAAACCAAGTACTGTAGTCACTAAAAACCTAGAGTCAGAATTAATTCAAGGATTGAGGAAGTTGAGTATTGGCATTCCCCTTTTGCGAGATCTTAAGGAAATCCCCGAGTTAAAGAAAACAATTAAAGATATTTGTTTCAAGGCTCCAGGCATAAGGACAAACCAACATAAAACCATCCATGTTGATGGGAAACTTGTTAGTACTTTGGAAGGGAATATTCCCCCTCCTAAATATGGAGACCCTGGAAGTCCTATTGTAACATTCTGCATAGGAGATGTCCAGATTCCTAACGTTCTGATTGATCTAGGAGTTGCCATCAATGTTATGAAAATATACTTTGTCCACGTTATCTCTACCTGAACCTCAGTCCACATCTATAGTTTTGTGAATGGAAGACCAATCTGTGAACAAACCAAAGGGAATCATTGAAGATGTCACTATTACTATCAAATCCTGGGACTATGCGGTAGATTTCATGATAATAAAAACAAAGAACAAAAATATTGGATACCCTATAATCCTAGGATGACCTTGGTTAGCCACAACTGCCACCCTTATTGATTGTAGGATAGGGAATATGGTGATCACTAATGGTCAAGATTCAAAAAAATTGTCATTATACCCTGCTGCTAAACCATTTTCCACAGACAACAAACAATGGTCTAAAGATGATTCAGATGATTTTGATGATATCATCTCTTCTCTAGCCATGGTCATAATTCAAGAACACTCAGATCAAATCCAATATGATGACCATGAGCCTTGTGCTGGACACAATATAAGTCCTGCACTAGATTCAATTCAAGTCCTGCACTTGAGTCTTGCATTGGATCTAATTCAAGTCCTGCACTACAACTAACTGAAACAAGAGATGATTATATGGATGAAAATAACCAACCCATCATCTGTCCCTTTGTACAAAATATAGATCTGACCGAGAACCATTTTTCAAAACATTACTTTTGTTCACAGGTTACTACCACACATGTGTCCATTAAACACATTATTAAGAGAATACCCTGTTGTAGATTTTGTTCATCCAGCTACCAAACAATTACCTATTCTCCCAGGAAAGACATTGACAATTAATAGTTGGTTGACTGATCAGGAGGAAAATACCCTATTTAAACTCTTATGCTCTCATCCTCAAGCTTTTTCTTGGGAATATAGTGACATGAAGGGTATTCATCCTGGTATTTGTACACACCACATCTATACCACTGATTCTAGACCAGTCAGGAAACCTCAAAGAAGGATAAACCCTACTCTAAGAGATATTGTGAAAATAGAAATTGAGAAACTTTTGAATGTAGGATTTATTTATCCAATCTCTGACAGTCAATGGGTTTCTCCATTAGTCATAGTGCCTAAAAAGAATGGAAAATGGAGAGTTTGTGTGGACTATAGGGAATTGAATAAGGAAACTCATAGGGATTATTTTCCATTACCTTTTATTGATCAGGTCTTAGACAATTTATCTGGAAAAAGGTACTTTTCATTCCTTGATGGGTTCAGTGGATACAACCAAATAACAGTGGCTCCTGAAGATCAAGATAAAACAACTTTCACATGTCCTTGGGGAACATTTTCTTACAGAGTGCTACCTTTTGGTTTATGTAATGCTCCTGCCACTTTTCAAAGAGCCATGTTGGCAATATTTTTTTATCTCACCCATGATTGTGTAGAAATTTACATGGATGATTTCACTATTTATGGAGCAACATTCCAAGAGGTAGTCAAAAATCTGGATAAAGTTCTTTCTCGGTGTGAAAAACATCAATTATCCCTTAATCATGAAAAATGTTTGTTTATGATGGAACAAGGCATAGTTTTAGGCCATCATGTCTCAGCTTGAGGCAATTAAGGTAGATCCAGACAAGGTTGATATCATGGTAAAACTCCCATCTCCCACAAACCAAACAGAGGTAAGAAGATTTCTTGGTCATGTTGGTTACTATCAAAGGTTTATTTCAGATTTTAGCAGAATTGCTTCTCCATTATTTTCTCTCCTAACTAAAGATTCTGAATTTGAATGGACAGAAGCATGTCAACAAGATTTTGAAGCTATCAAAGACAAGTTGAACAAGAACACCAGTGTTGAGAGGCCCAAATTGGAAGCTTCCCTTCCATATACAAACATATGCCTCCAATGAAGTAGTAGGTGTTGTCCTTGGGAAACAAGAGGAAGGAGAGCCTATGTATGCAATTTACTACATTAGTAAAAACCTTTCCCCTGCTGAAAGGAACTACACAACAACTGAGAAATAATTTCTTGCAGTAGTATATGCAATCAACAAGTTTTGACATTATATTACAGGATATGAAGTGATTGTTCATACTGACCACTCTGCTATCAAATATCTAATGAACAAACCTTTAGTGCATGGTAGGATTGTAAGGTGGTTATTGCTACTGCAAGAGTTTAACATTAAAATTGTTGACAAGCCAGGAAAATCCAATGTGGTAGCTGATTTTCTTTCTAGACTTACCACTTCAGAAGAAGAAGAGCATGTCAATGATGACTTTCCAGATGAGCATTTGTTTGCAATTTCTACTACCTCTCCTTGGTATGCAGATATGGCTAATTACTTAGCTACAGGGAAGTTTCCAAACTTTTTCACACAAAAGAAAAGAAAACAATTAATTAAACAGAGTGTGATGTATACTTGGTTAAATGGAATTATTTTCAAATGTGGACCTGATCATGTTTTACGCAGGTGTGTAGCTGAAAATGAAGTATTTGACATACTTAGAGCATGCCATGATGAACCATCAGGAGGGAATTATTCAGTTCAAAGGACCATTCACAAAGTTCTAGGAGCTGGTTACTATTGGCCTTCCTTGTTTAAGGATGTCTGAAAGTATGTATGGAGATGTGATCAATGCCAAAGGATGGGGAAACCAACATTTACATCTGAAATGCCACTCCAACCCCAAGTTGTCTTGGAACCATTTGAGAAGTGGGGGTTGGATTTTATTGGACCAATTGACCCAACCTCTCAAGGGAAGGAGTACATCCTAGTTTGTACTGATTATGTCACCAAATGGGCTGAAGTGCAAGCACTACAATATGCAAGAGATGAGAAGGTTGTAGATTTCTTATATGAGCATATCTTCCAGAGATTTGGAGCACCAAGATCCATTGTGTCAGATCAAGGACCACAATTCATGTCAGGAGTAATCAGTTCTTTTGTGGAAACATACCAGCTGAAGCACAAGAAGTCATCACCATACCACCCACAGTCCAATGGTCAAGTGGAGGTTACTAACAGAGAGTTGGAAAATATCCTAACAAAAACAGTGGATATCTCAAGGAAAATTTGGGTTCAAAAACTACCTGAAGCAGTATGGGCCTACAACAATACTTGGAAAACAACCACAGGGTTTACTCCCTATGAATTAGTCTATGGTAAGAAGCCAATTCTACCTGTAGAATTTGAGATTCAAACCTTAAGGACAACAACTGAAGTGGGCATTGAATTATCAGAGGCACAAGAAGAAAGAATTGTTCAATTAAATGAGTTTAATGAAATCAAATTTCAAGAATTACATCATACTGAAGTCATCCAACATCAGAGGCAAGTTTGGCATGATAAACAAATAAAGCTAAGAAAATTTCAAGAAGGAGATTGAGCTCTGCTATTTGATTCAAAGTACAAGGACTTTAAAGGGAAGCTACAAATGAGATGGATGGGCCCATATCAGATTGCACAAGTATTTGACAATGGGACTGTTCAATTGATTCCAATAGATGGAGAGAAAAAGGTAATGTTGGTTAATGGGCACAGACTGAGGTTGTACCATAAACCAACATCCAGAGAAGAGTTTTAAAAAGAACTTCAAGAAGATTCAGATCTGAACTATGTGGAAAAAGTCTCTTTGTCCAACACAACTCAGACTTGAGATACCTTCTATCAAGAAAATAAAGAGGAGATGACTGAAAACTAGAAATGGTGGTCATCATCCTCTGAAGCATTGGCTGAAAACCAGAAATGGTGGCCAATGCTTCTAAAAATAAAAAAAAAAAAAAAAAACTCAAACTCAGGACCAAAAACCAGAAATGGCAATCATCTCCCCTGAATCTGACAAGCAATAAAGGAAGGACCACATGTGGATGGAGCATTAAACTAGTATGGAAATGGTGGCGAGGATGTGACAAGTTCATTTAACAAGGTATGCACAATTAATTCACTTCTTGAATATAGGAAAGGTTTTAATTATGAGTCATTAATTATTAAGCATCATGCAAATTGATTGTCCATTCCATTCCCAATCACTCTGCACACTTCACAAATCCCAACCAAATCCATAATTCACTACCTCCATAATCCTCACATGCACCCAATCAATTCCATCATCACCTTGGGATTCCATCATATCTTTCCCAATTCAGTTATATTCATTACATACCATTTTTGCTCCATTGTTACTTTCCAAATTGGACCCTCTCACTCCTGCACCACCAGTCACTCTTGTGCTTACCCACAACCCTGCAAACCTTACACTTCCAGTCCTGTGCCCTTTCTCTTTTTCCTATTTGTTCAAATTCAGACATGGGGCCTTGATTGCGACATGAACTAACAAGTTCTGTGGAACTTTTGGCCGATGCAAAGTTGGTCAAAATCTTTGGAAATGTGGGATGGTTGGACTTTCTGCTGGCTTATGAGGAATTCAACATAGCAATGACTGAGGAATTCACAAGAAATATGGAGGAAGGAAACTCTATAGTTCAAGGTAAGAAAATTCCCTTTACTCCAACTGTCATCAGTCATCTTTCAGGCATACCTGATGAAGGGTTAGCAGTAAGTGATAGAACAATGTATGCTGAAATAATTAAGATATTTTCAGTTGGAAAGAAGGAGAAACTACAATTGGTCATAGATAACAAGGGTAAAGCTAAAGGTGTCAAAAAATAATAACCCTTCCTAAACCTTGGGTAGAAGTGGCCAAATGGTTGATTAAGTACTTTACATGCGAAGGGCAATACAAAATTATGTTGGGACATGTACTAAGAATGTTAATCCATCTCTGCCATGGTCAAAGTAAGCCCCATTATAAGATCAATTTACCTCAATTTTTATATGATTCCATTTGTACTACTACAAAAAAAATTTCATTGGGGTGCATCATATTTAAAGTTCCAGGGTTTAATTCATCTTATATGCAAACAACAATTTGTTAAAAAGAAGCATGGAATGAAGAAATGGCTGAATTTTCAAAAGCAATGTGCCTTGAACCCTGAGGTAGTTGTGGAGAAAGCACCCTCAACCTCTGAGAGACCTAAAAAGTGCACCTCAGAACTTCTAGGCCTACACCTTCCCTTCATGAAACACCAATTGAAAATCCTCCTTCCCAGGAGGAACAAGAGGCATCCGAAATAATGCAAACCCTGGTCAAAACCCCACCTGTATCTCCTCACAAATCAGTATCCCCATCTGTTCCTGATATAGAACAAGAAATTGAGCATTCCTTACCCACAACTGAAGAGTCACCTGTTAAGGACAAAGGGAAGGCACCTATGGAAGAGGGAGAACCTAGTTCTTCCCCTAATTTTGATACTGTTATGCCCCAAGTTTTGTCTTTGTCCAAAATCCAGTTTGAGCTACAATTAGCTCAAGAGAGAAGCAACCATCTTCAGTTACTCTTTGAGGCCAAAGAAGCCATTTCTCCCAGCAGGAAACTGCTAAAAATCAAGAGATTCAACAATCGCAACAAACTGTAACACAACATGAAGAGGAAAATCTTCAGCTACAGAAATCCCTAGAGGAAGAGAGTAGTAGATACAATCCCTTCAGGCTAGAACAGAGGAACTTGGCACATCTCTTGCACTTTTGCAAGAAAATAGAAAAGAACAAGAGCCTGTGACTAGGGAAGAGCAAGCTACTCAAACTGATTTTGTCTTTCCTCAAATTGTTGTTTTAAAAGGAATGGTCAAGTGGATGGATGAATGCTACAGGCTCAAGGTAGTTTCTAAGGAGAACAAAAATTTGAAAGAAGAAAATAAATTGTTAAAAGAAAATGTGGTTACAGTTAGTCGTCTCTATGACCAGGTTCTTTCTTGCATACCCCCTTCAAATTTTTATGCATTGTTTCTAAAAGAGAATTTTTTCAAATGGAAAATATCTAGGGCTTGTGCCATGCAGGACATAGAGTTTGATGATGATAAAAAATTTGTAGGTGCATATACAACAAGGGAATGATATTGAGAAAAAATTGTGTGAATTCTATGTGCACAAATTTCTTCTCCCTGAGAAAATTGAAATTCCCATTAATATTTATGTTGGGAAAGTACAGTTAAGGGCCTTCATCTCTACTCTCAGGCACCAAGGTGAATGGAGGGATCAGAGGGCAACATTTGTGCAATCAGAATCTACAATAGGCCTCTTGATGAGGCATGATTTACCTACCCCAATTCGGTTCTTTAACAGGTTTTGGTCACAGGTATATTGTCTACGTCTAGTAGACAGATACACAGATATTCTTAAAAATTGTGTCAAAAATTTCAGAGAGGAGGTGATTCCAACATTCAATGTCAACTTCCTCACTTGTCAGGTCAGATATCAACTTCTTATAGAGCCATATAAGAAAAAGGAGGTGATTTCACCAACAAACCTCCGATGGTCCTTAAAAGGCCAAAGATCTCTGCAAGATTATTCTGGAGCTCAAGGAACAATGGATTGGCATGCGATACAGGCCCCCAATGGTCATTGCACCAGTACCAAGATGGGATTCAATAGATGATCAGCCTGAGGGTAGTTACAAGACTTGGAGAGATGATATTATTGAGTTCTTTGGGTTCTGTAACACTACATTGGATGAAACTTGGTATACATTTTCCAATGAATATAATTGTTCAAGGATTGTAGAACAATTGAACAATAGGTAGCAGGAGGACCTGCTAAACCTTTAGTCTGGGGGAGTGATGAACCCCCATTTTGTTATGTTTAAACCATGTTAAGCCTCATACTATTTTGATATCATATTGCATGATGTATAATGTTAACTTCTTATACTTAATACTTTACTATGTTTTTGAAGGAATTATTGTGCATATGTTTGTTATTTTTATCTTGTTAATTCTTCCTCAAAAATGGCTTAAATTGATCTTTTTATAAGCATTAACAATACCTTTGGAAAATTATATGTTGAGTTAGCACAGGAGTAAATGGCAATAGTGCAGGACTCAATTCATGCACCGGCGCAGGACTCAATTAATGCATTAGCACAGAATTGGGCACAGGACTCACCTCCACATTAATAGAGGACTCACAGTACAACACCGAGCTCATCCAGATCATCAACTCTGAATTCCTCAAATAAGGGATTCACAAGAAGCATAGATAGCTCAAACTACTGGTAATACAACTGGTAACACCACATCATGAATAGGAAATGTGCACCATTAACTCAACCTATATTCAGGCCGATTTTGAGGTCTAGTTACTCCATTCATTGGGAGACGGGATGCGGCCAACAACTAGAGATTTATTATCACCGCAATTCCCTTCAATCAATGAAAGATATGAAGAATATTCCAGCACTGATTGAATCCCTCAAAGGATTCAATCACAGACCTCCTCTACAGTTGTCACGATTGATTCAAATCCAAATACTTCAAGGACTACTCCTTCCATAAATGTACTCCTTAAAATAGATAGTCATTGTTTTAGTCAACATTCAGTTAAGTAGATGTTAGTCATTATGAATAACTAGTTCTCTCCTAAAGAGACTAGAATTTCTCTTGTATAAAAGAGCTAATGTATTTAGATTTAGCAGTTTGGTTCAGTTATTTGATTGATTGTACAAGCATACTCTTTCAATTCAATAAGATAGCAAATTCAGGGGAAATTTTTGTTGTGTGAATTTTAATACTACACTTGATCGAAGGGAAGGAGAAAGGGCCACTCCTATGAGGAGGTAAGTCCTTGATTGTAATCATTTTTTTGCATTTTAGGTTTTTTTTTTTGCATTTTCATGGGTTTTTTGAAATGTTTGTTTATGTATACAATTTTCTTGTTTTATCAGTTGGTCGGCAAGCTCAAAATCATGCAAACCATCAAAACATTCCTCAAAACCCACCGAACATTCCTCAAAACCCTCCGAACATTCCTAAAAACCCTCCTCCAAACATAGATCCGCCTCTTGTGGATCCTTCTATCCCCACTGAGCCAATAGGAACACAAGATAATATCATTGGAAGAATCTGAGAAAATAAAATTGTCATTGAGAACCTAATTCAAACTATAAGACAAAATCATGCTACAAATCCATCCCGCATGACTTTAGCCAATACATTGCAAACATTGATTGGCGAAGTTGAGTCTATAACCAACCAAATACATAGATGGAACACCTTTAAAGGTGACTGTAAGTGGTGGTATGCAGATAAACTCTCCCATGTGGCCGTAAAAGACAAAAAAATTTGAAAAGACCTCATTTGTTCATTATTTACTGACCCTAGAACCAATGCCCCCCCCCCCCCCCCCCCCCCGCAGTTACTTGCAAATGGTTCCCAATCCATTGGTGCCATGATGACCGAATCAAAAAAAATTTTTGGGACTAATGGTGGATGGTTTTTTATTATCCACCATGCAACAACAATGAGGTTCCTCTTTATTTTTTGAAGAAATTATATTGCGAGTTCATGCTCAATGAGGTCCCGAATTATTTTGACTTTTCTAACTTTTTTGGTCGAGGAGGTGGCTCTACACAGAGTAGACCTGGTGCACACATAGGTCAACCTAGGATCCCCCATGCCCCAAAACCCCCACTGCCTTCAGTTATCCCTCCTATAGTGAAGGAGGTTGTGGAGATTGATACATTGCATGCATTGAGGGAGCTCACTGACACTCTGACCTAGCATAGTGACCAGATTACATCTGGTGATGTTGGTGGAGGTGCCAGTTCTAGCGCACCACACCACTGTGGATCATGTGGTGTCGTATGCACTGCAGGCGAGACATCATTTGTTGGTTCACAGGATTTCTTTTCTATAGATGAGATGTTGGGGAATGTTTTTGGAATTGGTGCCACTGATATTGGTCTTTCATAGGTAAATTTCAAATAAATTTAAATAATATATATATATATATACAATAGTTTAATTCACATGTTTGAGATATTAATATATATATATATATATTTGATTGTACGTCATGTACATACATGTAAAAAACTAATTTTTTATTTTATTTTAAATAGCAAGAGCCAGTGAAGGAAACATCCGGTGTCGACATGCTAGCTACTTCAGCTGGGCGTGTTTCAAATGTAAGTTTCAAGTTGTACAAACTTACATTTTTAATTTCATTTGATTGCACTAGATTATTATTATAATGTTTCACGTGTATGTTGTACATATTAATATTTTTCTCTTTTATACACAGGAGCCTGGCGGGTCATCATCTGCTCAGGGAACTGAGGCTACTGGCACACCTCACATGAGTTTTACATAGGTTAGTAAATCTCTTTACACTTTGTTTCTAATTACTAGAAGTTCACGTGGATTACATGCTTTGGACCTCTGTTATGTGGTGCACAGTCATGTAGATTTTAATATTGATTTGTACATGTTTTTTGTATAGCTTATGACTGCTAGAGAGACTCCTCCATATATGCAGACTGTGGAGGCTACTGTAGATACTGCCATAGCATCTGCAGATCCACTAACTGAGGTACAATTTTTCAAATTTGTTAAATTTTGGAGGTTCATTATTTCTTATTACTTAAATCTACAATATCAAATTTTGTATGTATATGTGAAATATTTAATTTGAAAATTAATTATTTGTATGTAGCTTACCCCTCGTGAGTCTATTGTTTCCCTGCGATGCGTCAACAACAAATTGATAGGGATCATGACATTGCGGTAAGATTTCACATGCATTTTAACTAAATTGTACAAGTTTCTAAATTTTGAATGTATTTTAAAATTTTGGGTGTTAAAAACTTGTTGTTTATGAATGTGCAGGTTAGGTTGCAGGCATGCTTAGAGACACCTAGGACCACACAGATGAAATCCGTAGTGGCATCTCCCTCCACTACATCCCTAGGTCGTGGACGTGCTACTTCTAGCAGGGTGAAGAGAGGGAAGATGTTTCATGAGTAGATTCATAGTCCACCTGGATGTACATAGATATATATATGGGCCATCTGGTCCTAGTGAACATGTTTTTTCATATAGTCCATTGTATATATATAGCCTTTTGCGACCACATGTGCTCCCATATGTACATTATAACACACTTAGTTTGAGATGTACACATACATTATGAACTTATACATATATATTTTTAGAGACGTGCGTCTGGAGCACACTTTGTTTGATTCTTATATATCCATGTGTGTTGGTTTTCATAACGATAAATCTGAACTATATATGTTTGATTTGATTTCATTGCATGTATGATATCCTTCTATGTATGTTTTCATAACCATTTAAATTAGTTCTCTGATATGTACATGTTTGATTTAAATATTTAATCATGTCTTCTTGTATTTGGATTGAGATGAATTTTTTTCATTAGATTAGGTATTTTCATATGGTTTCCTGCTTCAAATTTCAAGTGTTTTCGATCTCTAGAATTGCAAGGATCTAAAAAGGCAAGTTTTTTCTCTGAAATTTTAAATGGGATGCTATAAAAAATTAGGGTACCAATGGAAAATATTTTTAGATCATCTTCAAGGAGTTCATGAGTAGAAGTTACGGGCAAAATTGTAGGGGAAATGGAGCAAAAATGAAGGAGATATGAGCAAAAATGTGATTTTTGCAATAGGGTTTCTTGAAAATTTAGTAGCATAACTAAATATACTAGCAATAATGAAGGAAAAGGAAATATTTTAAAAAGGGATTAAAAAAATGGCTAAGTGTATGTTTATACTGACCTCTTAACATTAACCTAGCTAACTCACCTTCTAATTTGTTCTTGACCATTTTGGATTAACTCGGGTTACATGGCATGATAGGGTAGGGTTACAAGCCTTAAGTGACAAAGGGACTTAAAGGGGTGATAATGTGAGAAGGGGTTAAGTATTCATGAGAGGGGGCAACATAATCAAGTTGGGGTGCTGAGGAATTGAATACCTAGTGAGAATGTTACAAGCCTTAAGTGACGAAAGGGAGAGATTTCATGTGGTGGTGCATTCTGATGTCCCAAGTTGAAACTTGGGTAAAAATTTGACAGTAAGCCCTTATTAGTATTCTTAGGTTCCACCCATCACATGAAGAATCCTCCTCTATTGAATAATCAACTCATGTCTTCCTCTGCGGAAGATCTTGAATGATGAGGCTTTTCCATAGACCATCTTGTTGAATCTGGAAACTACAAATGAAACTTTCTCATCTTCCAAGATGTTCACATACTCCAATGTGTTGAGCCAATTCTCAAGAATGGAATTGATATTTCCACATTGACTAAAATATTTTTCATTTAACTCTTCATAGGATTTTAGATATATAACCTATGATCTATACAAGGGCTGAACTAAAACTTATTGACTATTGAAGGAAAGGGTCATAAATATTTTCCTGAACCAATTCTTAAAATTTAAATCCTGAAGATTCTTCATGTGGAATTATTCTCCCCGATAGGTGTACCAAGATCATGCATTCTTCTGCCAAGAATGCACAATGGCTTCTTTTAGAGCTTCAAACCTCTAGGTGATGGTATGGGACAAAATTTCATACAAGTTCTCTAAGTCAGATGAAAACACACCTGAGCTCACTAAGGAATGAGAATCAAAATTATTCATCTCACTCGCAAATGGGAGATTATTTTCCCAATGGAATTTCTCTTTCTTGATCTCAACTCTATTCCTATTGATTTTCAAAAATATGACCAAGAACAATCTAAACAAAGAGATAATCTGAGGAAATAGATCATGTTCCCTTTTTCAAGGATCATGCTCACCCAATGGTCACATGTCCTTCTTTGCAGTATGAATGCTTTCAATCTTGCTTGTTAGACTGGGGGGTTGAAGTTTCAAATGGGAGACATTGCTTCAATTTGAGGCAGAGATGATTAATCTCATGCAATCAATGATGGCACTTATGAATAAAAGGTCCTCACACATGTGTTCCCTTAATTGTTTGATGATTTGTACTTATACTCCAAATTTTGTGTCTAGTGATATGTGATGAAGAATCCTATTACAATGCAAAAATAATGAGCATGTAAGCACATAGATGGGGTAGTAGAGGATGGAGAGAGATCAACACAACAACATAGCTCAAGAAAGCAAAGCAAGGATAGTGATGAAGCAGGTCTAAGAGGACAAAGGCAAGTGGACAAAGAGAACAAGAGAGATGGAAGGTAAACAAGTGACAAATTAAATGTTTTGAGTCCTAGGAAATGAACGGAGGCGAGGAGTGAGAAGTCATGCCTCTGGACATCATGGCACCAAACTGACTACACTGAAATGTCTAGGTGGCTAAATGAGCACTAGATGAGGTAGTGTTTCGGTGTGCGAAAGGGTCGTTGCTTCCGGGCTACTTCGTTTGGGCGTAGTCCCTTAAGAGCCCTGAGACCAAAATATTGTTCAACTTCAATGGGTGACTACTTGGACTCCATGGCACCTAGAGATAGATCATCTGATCTAAAACCTTGGCATAGGGACCCTCTACAAAAGCCTCTCTTCATTTTTTCCTTCTCATTTCGGTGCTCTCGCTGCCCTATTGTTTGCAAACATGCAAAATAGTGCAGTTGGAGCCAGTGATTAGTTGTCAAATACTATATTTTGCAAATGGTGGGTCATGGAACCAAACCAACTATGCTAGCATGTCTAGGTGGCTAGGTGAATGCTATAGGAGGTGGTGTTTCAGTGCGCGACAAGGTCATTGCTTCCGGGATACTTCGTTCGGGTGTAGTCCCTTAAGAGCCCTGAGACCAAAATATCGTTCAACTTCGACGAGTGACTACTCGGACTCCGTGGCACCTAGAGATGGCTTGTCTAATCCAAAACCTCAGTGTAGAGACCCTCTACAAACTCCTCTCTCAGTTTTTTCCTTCTCATTTTGGTGCTCTCGTTGCCCTATTATTTGCAAACGCGTAAAATAGTGCAGTTGGAACCAATGATTGGTTGTCAAATGCTATATTTTGTAAACAATGGGTCGTGGAACCAAACCAACTGCACTGGCACATCTGAGTGGCTAGGTGAACGCTAGAGGAGGTATTTTTTGGTGCGCGACAAGGTCGTTGCTTTTGGGCTACTTCATTCAGGCGTAGTCCCTTAAGAGCCCTGAGACCAAAATATCATTCAACTTCGACGAGTGACTACTCAAACTCTGTGGCACCTAGAGATGGCTTGTCTAATCCAAAACCTCAGCATAGGGACCATCTACAAAATCCTCTCTTAGTTTTTTCCTTCTTATTTCGGTGCTCTCACTTCCCTATTGTTTGTAAACGCGTGAAATAGTGCAGTTGGAACCAGTGATTGGTTATCAAATGCTATATTTTGCAAACGGTGGGTCGTGGAACCAAACCAACTACGTCGGCACATCCGGGTGGCTAGGTGAAAACTAGAGGAGGTAGTGTTTTGGTGCACAACAAGGTCGTTGCTTCTGGGCTACTTCGTTCAGGTGTAGTCCCTTAAGAGCCCTGAGACCAAAATATCATTCAACTTCGACGGGTGACTACTCGGACTTCATGGCACCTAGAGATGGCTCATCTGATCCAACACCTCGGTGTAGGGACCCTCTATAAAATCCTCTGTCAATTTTTTCCTTCTCATTTTGGTGCTCTCACTGCCCTATTGTTTGCAAACACACGAAATAGTACAGTTGGAGCTAGTATAAGGTTGTCAAACGCTAAATTTTGTAAATGGTGGGTCATAGCACCAAACCGACTACGTCAAAATGTCTGGGTAGCTAGGTGAATGCTAGAGGAGGTGGTTTTTTGGTGTGCGACAAGGTCGTTGATTCCAGGCTACTTCGTTCGGGTGTAGTCCCTTAAGAGCCCTAAGACCAAAATATCGTTCAACTTCGATGGGTGACTACTCGAACTCCGTGGCACCTAGAGATGGCTCGTCTAATCTGAAACCTCAAAATAGGAACCCTCTACAAAATTCTCTCTCAGTTTTTTCCTTCTCATTTTGGTGCTCTCGCTGCCCTATTGTTAGCAAACGCACGAAATAGTGCAGTTCGAGTCAGTGATTGGTTGTCAAATGCTATATTTTACAAATGGTGGGTCATGGCACCAAACCAACTACGTCAGCATGTCTGGGTGGCTAGGTGAACACTATATGAGGTGGTTTTTTGGTGCATGACAAGGTCGTTGCTTCCGGGCTACTTCGTTCGGGTATAGTCCTTTAAGAGCCTTGAGACCAAAATATTGTTCAACTTCGACGGGTGACTACTCGAAATCCGTGGCACCTAAATATGGCTCATCTAATCCAACACCTTAATGTAGGGACCCTCTACAAAATCCTCTCTCAGTTTTTTTCTTCTCATTTCGGTGCTCTCGCTGCCCTATTGTTTGCAAATGCATGAAATAGTGTAGTTAGAGCCAATGTAAGGTTGTCAAACACTAAATTTTGCAAACAGTGGGTCATGGCACCGAACTGACTGTGTCAGCACATCCAAGTGGCTAGGTGAACTCTAGAGGAGGTGGTGTTTTGGTGCGTGATAAGGTCGTTGCTTCCGAGCTACTTCATTCGAGCGTAGTCCCTTAAGAGCCCTAAGACCAAAATATCGTTCTACTTCGACGGGTGACTACTCAGACTCCATGGCACCTAGAGATAGCTCATCTGATCTGACACCTCAGCGTAGGGACCCTCTACAAAAGCCTCTCTCAATTTTTTCCTTCTCATTTTGGTGCTCTCGCTGCCCTATTGTTTGCAAACGCGTGAAATAGTGCAGTTGGAGCCAGTATAAGGTTGTCAAACGCTAAAATTTACAAACGGTGGGTCGTGGCAATAAACCGACTACACCGGCACATCCGAGTGGCCAAGTGAATGCTAGAGGAGGTTGTTTTTTGGTGCACGAAAAGGTCGTTGCTTCTGGGCTACTTTGTTTAGGCGTAGTCCCATAAGAGCCCTAAGACTAAAATATCATTCAACTTTGACAGATGACTACTCAAACTCTATGGCACCTAGAGATGGCTCGTCTGATTCAACACCTTGGCGTAGGGACCCTCTACAAAAGCCTCTCTCAATTTTTTCCTTCTCATTTTGGTGCTCTCGCTGCCCTGTTGTTTGCAAATGCATGAAATAGTGCAGTTAGAGCCAGTGATTGGTTGTCAAACCCTATATTTTGCAAACGGTGGGTCATGGCACTGAAGTGACTACGTTAACATGTCCAGGTGGCTATGTGAACACTAGAGAAGGAATTGTTTTGATGCTCGAAAAGGTTGTTGCTTCCAGGCTACTTCATTCGAGCGTAGTCCATAAAGAGCCCTGAGACCAAAATATCGTTTAACTTCGACGGGTGGCTACTCGGACTCCATGGCACTAAGAGACATCTCGTCTGATCTGACACCTCGGCGTAGGGACCCTCTACAATATCCTCTCTCATATTTTTCCTTCCCATATTAGTGCACATGCATAGGTATGGTCTTGTAAACACTTGGGGAGGAGTCGTTTTCAAAATTTACAACATTTTCAAAATTTACAAAATTTTCAAAATTTACAACTTTTTCAAAATTTACAACTTTTCAAAATTTACAACTATTTCAGATAGTGAAAGCTTCTCTTAGTTTCGAGAATTTAAAATTCTCTACTAACAGTGCCAACCACATGAAGGTGGAAGCTTTTCTGGCACCACTAACTTAAACATAAAAGTGTTAGTCAAAGAAATTTAAGTTTCAAATCAAAACCATATACTATCTATATATGTACAAAATACACAAATTTAAAATAAAATATATGTTCAAACTTAAATCTAGATCTTTAAACTAACAAATTTATATATATATATATATTGAAAAGAAATTATAGATACCAGACATGAGCATTGTAAATTCATTCCAATGAACCATCAGGATCAGATCTACTCTGAATAGCAGACAAGATTGCTTCATGATCTGACTCTCGAACCTTCCAAAGAATCTTGTTATTAGGCCTTCCTTGATATCTATACAGCTGAATATTTGTCACTAGAACTAGATGTTAATATAAGAGTATTTTCCTGTGTGTCTTAAAGTCTTCAAACACCTAAACAGAGGAGTTTGTTAATGGATACCGTCAAAGCCAAGTTCCAGTAACTACCAATGACCCTGTAGGATACTCAATATCTTCGCCATCTATAATAGGAGAAGTCAACTTCTTTCTTTCCTCGATGCAATGGCATAAGAAATAGTTTGTTCCTTCTTCATTGTCTTATGTCGCAATTACTTCAAACACATGTCCTACAAAAAAACTTGGTTGAACAACTCAAATTTAAATTACATATTAAAATTTCAATGGACATAACTCAATACAATAATTAAATAAATAACCATAAATACCTTGTCACACAAAAATCAAAATTTCTTCAAAGTCCTTGGATGTTGTAACTTCATCTGTAGAAACAAGTCGTAATGCTTGTGGAGGTTGATAACTAAGAAGCGGAGTTAGAGGCCTACAAATCCATCCTTCCACCCATTCTTGTGAATCACACTCAATAGTGACAAATTTGATACAAGATGCACAAAATAATGTCAAATTTCTTGTCCATATGGCCCACAAAGTTACGTCTGAGCTACGAAATGAGTGCATACCACTGGACCCAGTGAGTGTCATACAATCCTCGTAGTTAGCAATATGTTGTTCCTCTGTCAACCAAAAATATCTGCAAACTGTGAAATTTTCTTGAGAACCTCAGGCCATGTTGTCAATACACCATTCCACTATGCTCTTTTCATCTTTTAATTTAGCACCATCTTTGTATTTCAACTCTTCTCTTGCAAGAGCTCTTTTCACACATGTCCCTGCACCATCGTACTCTCCTTTTCCATGTCCAGCCTCAATGAAACTCCAAATATGTTGCACACCCATCTTGACGTGCATTCTGCTCTTCCAATAAAACATTCATGCATTCTTAAACTGAGACGTGAAATTATCTAACCATATATAATGTTGTTTGAAGTGGATGTCCCTATCAGACAAGTTTCCATAAAATAACTGGAAACACCCTTGCATAAATTCAGTAGAATGAGTATGATCATCACTGATATAAAATTGGTGCTCTCTTAAAAAATTTCAATCATTCTTTGTATTGTCAGGAGAATGTATAAATACTATATGCACAAAAATGGAAACTTGTACTGAGTTGTAATATTGCGATTGAACCTCCATTTGTGGTTACATGTGTAATTCTCTGCAAAATCGACCACTGAAACAATAGTACCAATAGGAAATGTGTCTTTGCATAGCTTAAATTGTTCATCCAACCATCGAGCTCTATGTGTATGCCTCGCATACTCATAAACAATTTCATCCTTAAATTTTCTCAAAAATTGGAAAATGGGCATTTGTTCTATAACTAGCTCACACCATTTAGACTCTTTTCCATCTTTCAACTGGTATGCAACTGATTTATATTTATCAAACTCAACTAAATTATGTCATATTGTACCTTTAATTTGCTCATGGATGTAACTTTCCAACTTAGGTAATCCGCCGTATGTACTACAACTTCATCTAAACAATCCTGACTATAAAAAAAATGTCCAACTTCTTTTTCACAAAATATAGTAGGAATGAAATCCCTGGAAGATATTGGTGGAACTTGAACACCACATTCTGAAAACATAGTTTCATAATGAAAATTATAATGAATACATAAAAATATAACATAATGCATTGCAAATTTAACATGTTGCCTACAACAACAAGTGGTGCAAGCGTGGTTGATTTTCACATAGAATGGTTTCAACATTTCAAAAAAATGTTGACTAATTTTAATTTCCAGATTCTCTTGTTGAAACTTACGAAAAATTGAGTTTGAGTCATATATAAGAAATGCTTTGGATGTGATTCACAATTAGTAGAACCAACTCTCCATTTTATAACATCTCTTGTATTAGGTGAAACTCTAGTGTTATCATGCCAATATTTAATAACTTCTCTTATAGCATCAGAATTATTTTTGTCCTTACACAGTGCTATAGCAAAAAATGCTCAAAAATCAGTAATATTGAGTGATTGAAGGTTATTACGTCTTTCAATTGCTTTCATTAGAGTTTTTTGATTAACTTGCAACATTCAACTTGTTTGCATAATCAAACGTTGTTTTTTTATTGATTTACTTACAACACTAGTAGCAAGTACATGACACACAATATTACTATCCCTAGTGCGTCTCTTGACACCAACAGTGTGATATGCATCATGAAGGTTTTCAACAATTGTAGAGATTTGACCATGTATATTAGATGTTGTCAATCCTAAGGTGTTTAATGTAGGTCTCATTTTAATCAATTTCATGAAACTAACCAACAACTGACATCTTTGGGAATCATTTAAAATTTCAAAATGATTATCCCAAATTTCAGTGGCTTTTCTACTAATTTGTCATTCAGAAAGTTTGTCAGATATTGGTTTCAAAATTTTTTCATCAATTTGAATTAAAAAATTAGGTTTCTTACGTAAAATCCTAGGAGTGTTTTTGTCAAATTTTGTTTGTCTATAGTTTCAACATGAATTTCCTTATTCACATTTTCATTGTCTCCTTCAATTTCAACATTTGCTACATCATGAGTATTTAATTCTTCTTCAAAATTGACAGTAAAAACTTCTTCATCACGATTATTTAATTCAACTTCAATATTGACAGTAGAAACATTACCTGGTTCTTCATTGCTTACAATAGTTGGGATTGAAGATGAACCTCTTCTTGATTCACGAAGTTTCCACATTCGCTCAACATTTTGAATTTTGCTGGCCTCTAATTTATTTGGGGTTTTTTTTACTTAGTGACTTCCTTTTTTGACTTCATTTTTTATCTCCCATGATGTTTTGCTTCTGGTGATAAGAAAAACGTGCAGAAAAAGATAGAATTTCAAAGTATTTTGTACAATAATGTCAAAGAGTAAAAATCACATGGTAATTCAGACATTGGGATGTGTGTAAATATGATTTATGAACCATGAGTGTGCTTTATAAACCACGATTGCAGTTTATAAAGCATGCTAGCAGTTTGTGTTAAAAAAACCATGATAGTGCTTTATAAACCATGATCGCGGATCTGTCTTCCGAACCTAAGCCTCGGAAAATATTTCTTTTTCCCCAACCAAAGCTATGGAAGGTCATTATGAAGTGTAAAAGGTCAAAAAACCTCAAATCTTCTCTTCCAAAGACTTGAACCATGCTAAAAAATTGAAAACATTTCACAAAAATGGTGCCATCGCGTAGGGGAGACTCTTAGCTTCATAGAAATATTATTTTTAAAGTGAATAGAATAAGATAAATATCATTTTATAATTTTTTACTAACAATAGGTCTTTAAGACATTTTTTCCCGTGAATGTTCATGTCTACGTTTAAGACTGTAACTTTTGTTTTTCTTATTAAAATATGATAGAACTTATACCATCCCAAGCATGGAAAAATTCTATACACGTTAAAAATATATATATTTGATTTCGATATTTTTTGATATAGTTATGGCGGGCAAATGGAAAGCGCTCCGTTTTCTAAATATTTTCAGACCACTTTCACGGAAAAAATCATAAAAAAAAATATTGCTAAAAAAAATACAAAATAAAATCCTTCCCAAGATAGACAACTACATCTAACGTTTCACCAAAGGAAAAAAAAAATAACAAGATTTGGTCATCCAAAATGCGAGCAAACAGACTACAATCTTATAAGCTTTTAAAAAAAAAAAAAAAGTCATTTAATTTTAAGTGTTTAATATAGCTAAACTTGTCCGTTTTAAAAAAAAAAAATAGTATTTTAGAAACTAGATTCCGAATGCTACGATTCATATTTATATAATTTTTTCTAATTTAGAGTGCGCATATAGCTAATAATCCCTACAAGTTGAGATTTCACTGTTTTTTGCAATATGACATCCACGGATGACCCTATATTTGTCCATCAACTTCCTGCACTTACCCTATTCTTGGATGCATTTACTATTTCAAAATTGGTTTTTTTCTTTTGATAAATTTAATTTTCCATAGTTAATTATGTTAAGAACCCTTCAATTCTATTTTTGACTGTATTTTCCCTTCTAAGCATTTCATTTTGTAATCACGTTCAGTTCATTATTTTATTATTATTTATATTAAAGTGCATGCTAAGACACAATTCATACTACTTCCTTTGTTGTAAAAAACCATGTACACCACCTTGGATTGACATAGTAATATGATTAAATTACGAACATCAACGACACTCATCAATCATGTTGGTTGTCATCAATGTTTCTAAAGATGGTTTCCATCAATGAAAAGGGGGAGATTGTTGGCCATTGTGTGTTTTTATTTTCATTGATGTCAACTCCATTTATGTCAAAGGGTTTCATGGAATTTTATGATTCTCCATGAGGTGTTATTCTGATAGCAAGCATGAAGTTTGCTAGCTAGTGTCAAGTTTGGTGAACTCTTATGAGATCTTGGATCTTAGTTTGCTAGGAAAAGTCATGGTTTGAGGTCTCCCAAGTGATTTGAATTTTTCATGATGTCATTAATGGTCCATGAGGTGTGTTTTAGGTGTTTATGGGTCTGCATGATGTCAACAAGGTTAGTTCATGGTTTGTCAATGTTGAGTTAGGTCATTCCATGCTTGTTTCTAGCCCTGAAGCATGCAGAATGGTAAGGAGGTATGAGAAATGGAGCTAATAAGTCTTATTGGTGCATGGTAGTAGTATGGTGATGGTATAAAAATCATGTATGGTTAGATTCAAATCATAAATTAGAAGTTATGATGCATATTCGCGGTCCTTATGAAGTAAACAGTGAGAAATAAACATGTTAGCATACGTAAGTCATTATGGCTAGAGAATTATAGGAATATTTGTGCTAGATGGTGAATATGTATAGGTAGAGGATGTTTTTATGATGCTTCATGAAAAGTTTTAGGTAATTTTACAATGGTAATTTCAAGATATGTAAGTTTTGGCTAAACTGGGTAATAATTTAGTGTGATTTTAAGACAAGGTTGGACCTTCATATGCTCGTTGTGAATTATATGCTTTTCATGGGGACCTGATATATTTTTAATATCTTATTAGTTCAGTTATCAATATTTCACACAAATAATAAGGTTGTTTTATTGTCACATTTTTTATGAGTGATTGTTAAGAAGGTAAAGTGGTTTGAAACCCTAGCTAAACCCTAGCTAGGAGAAGCTTGTAGAAGAAGGTGTATACCAGCCCATTTTTTCATAGTTTTGAAAAAGTGATTATTTTATGTTTCATAGGACTCCTACATATTTGAATAAAGGTAAGATAGAGCAAGTAACAATATGTGGGCCCCACTTGAAAAGTATTATTTCTGAAGAGTTGTAGTTTAAGAAATAGTTCTCCAAAGAATGTGAAGATTAAATTGAATTTTTTATCCCTAAATTTTATCTAGATGTTCATGAAGGTTTTAGGTAATATCTGATGATAAAAATTTAAAATTATTCCCTATTTTTGAAGACTAGTTTTTGGGGCATTTTGGAGCATCCCTCATTAAAATTAACATTTCAGGAGCTAAAGGAGGAGGTAGGACTCCATTAATTTTTTTTTTTGAAAATGGTTCATATATATATTTCTAATGGTATATCAAACTTGTGTTTTTGATATGGTATATAAAAGTTATGATATAATCCTTGAGGCTCAAGTCTAGAAGATGCTCAATCTTGCAGGGTGCAAATGGCTACATGAGGTAAAGTGATAAATCTGAGTTATTCGTTATTGGTGAATGTTTATGAGTTCTTAGAAATCATGTATAAGTGTATTAAATGATTTGGTTAAGCTTGGAAGTGATTTTTGAGGTGATGGAGCATGTTGGGCTAATGGTCAATTCTTGAGTCCAAGAAGGTATAAAAAGTAGTTTACAGAGATTGGATTGGTTGAAGGCCTTCCACTTAGATTTGGAAGGAGTTACAATATGTTATGGAATGGTTATTTAGAGATATTTATAGTGGTGTGTAGTGTGTCACATGATGAGGTGATTTGGTTGGTCACTCAGGTCAATTTTTAATTTTCATGACATGTTTGTTCTTTTTGAAAGATTGAGTTGATTGATACATAAGATAGTTGGATTGATACTAGATACAACCTGGAGAGTGAAGAGAGATGAATTTTGTTCCTAATAAAGGCCTTTAGAGGTCTTGAAATTTATAGAAAGGGTGTTAACTAGTTGCATTTGTAATACTGGTTTTTGGGCAGCTTGTTTTGGTTTGAGTATGTGGATGTTTCATGAGTTCTAACTTGCATGGAAGTGATCTAAAATTCCTAGTAATTCCATATAGTGGTAACATGCCATATTTTATTTCATATTGAGAGGTCTTGAGTCCCAAAGGTAAAGAAATGGTGTTGGAAACAATTGTTTTATGAAAGATATGAGCCAGTGGGCCCATTTAATGAAATATTTGATTGGTTCAAGTAAATGTGCAAATATGTATGATTTTTTTATGCTATATTACTCATGTTTGGTGAATTTTGAATATTTAATAATCATGTTTTTTGTATGAGTGGACTTTTCACATCCTAGTGATGGGTTTTTTAGGCTTTTTGGTGCAAGATGAGAGGTGTTTAGCGTGGCTTGCCTATATGTGTAATATATGACAATTTTTTGTGATTAAAATGTAATTTAATTAAGTTATATTTGTTATGTAAAATTTTAACTGCCTACTTGTGGTGATTTTGAAAAAAGATAAGCCTATAAAGCTAGTGTTTTGAGTTCAATTTTGAACTAGTTCTCTTGGAGGGAAAATTGCGACCCCAATGTGATTTTTTTTGCAGGTATGAAGGCATGATTTGAAGGCTTATCGGTTGTGTTTTAGTTTGAGGAAGTTTTTATATCATTTTTGCAAGATATTAGAGCCATGGTAAGTCAAAGAAGAAGAAGATAGATAGAGAAAGAGGAATGAGGGTTTTGAAGAGATTGTGTGAGCTAAAATTAATATCTCCATTAGTTGTGGTAGTAAAAACAATTAGTGATCATCTTCATCAGGTGGCTGAATTGGTACTTAGTCATATTGGGGGGTTTTATGCTCCTTTTGGAGTTGGTGCTTCACTAAATTAGAGGTTGTTACTCTATTAAACTAAGGGTTGGTGCTCCTTGTGAAGTTGGTGCTTCACTAAATTTATTTGTTATGAGTAATATCAGAAAATTTTCATTGGTTTTATTACCCTTGATGTATTCCCACATACATATGGTTTTCATGTGTCTTCTTCTTTGTTTCATGTTGTTGTGAATGATTAATACACATATGGTTAATGATGTTGAATGAATGAATGGAATGATGAATGTATGAGATGGTAAATGAATTTAAATATTTGCAGTATTGATTCCCCCCCTCTCGATCCATTTTGCTTCCAACAATTTGTATCAAAGCAGGTCCTTGTGAAGCAAGCCTAATAGCTTGGAGGAGATCATATAAGCACAAGATGGCTAATAAAATTAGGAAAGAGAATCAAGAGTTGAGAGATATGGCCAATAAGGATGAATAAATCATCAAAAGTCTCAAGATTCAGTTGCAAAATATTATTTCATAATTGATTTCAAAGGAACATGAATGTGAAAGCTTTAAAAACAAGTCTTGTGATGATTTTTTACATATTCAAAGTGGTCTCAAGGAGATAGTGATGGATCTATAAGTAGATTTAGCTTTCCATAGGAAGGAGAAATATCTTTTGAAGTATAAAATCATATATGTGTTCGCAGCCCTCAAGGCCAAGGAAGAAGAGCTTGTCAAGATTAAAGGATATTTTCAAACCATAAAGTTCAAATAATGAAGAAGTCAAATATTTACATATCAATTAGTTGATTCTAGTTCTAAAGGGAATGAAGGTGATGGTATTCATGGAAATGAGGTATACTCTAGGCCTATTCCCATTAGATAGCCAAATGCAATGAGGTATGTAAAGTTTCATGGTTATTGTTATGCTTTCAATGGTTATGGTCATAGAGAAAGGGATTGTAGGAATGTTTTTAGTTGTGTTTACCCTTGGAGGAATGTAAAATACCACAAGAGTGATCAGCCAAGGGAATGACAAGAGGTTGTTAGTCATAAGTGTCATCACAAGGGTCATATTGCAAGGTTTTGCACTTATGAATCATCTAGACAAGTGAATAAGGTTGAGTTTACCAAAGTAAAGGAAGTGTGGATGTAAAACTCATTCAGTGGAGAATCAGTTCAAGTGAAATTCAATGTTCAAAAAGTATCCAATGAGATTTTAAGCCCAAACAAGGATGACATTAGGTATATTCATGGTAATAAGGTCAAGAAGCTAGATTCAAGTGTTGAAGTGAAGCAGTCTCCTATGTTGGAGAAGTAACTAAGATTACAATTATGGGACACCACAAAAGTTGTAAGGTATGGAAAGTGAATTTTCCATGTATTTTTGAGTCCTTGTCAGTAATAAGTGTCTGAGTTTGTGACTCAAAATTTTCATGTTGTCACTCAATGTGATTCTTTTGTGTGTTCCTTGCAGGAGATATGTGAAGTAGTCATTTAAAGGATGTTAAGGTTTTTTTTTTCCTTATTCAAGGCTTGAAATGTCTATGTTAATGGACATCATGTTAGTATATCTATATGTCTAAGTTGTCAAATTTGTATGAAGGTTCTTTGTATGATATGATTGAGTTCTTGGGAATTTCATGTTATCAAAAGGTTTTTGGTATTTTATCAAATCTATGTACTGTCAGCTAAAGTCTATGTCATGAAATGAGAAGAATTTGTGCTCTAGGTTAATGACCTTGATCTCATATTGTGTCATAAACTATGTCATGAGTTTCTAATACATGTTTGATTCCAAAGAAGAGTGGTGATGGTCAATCGAAGTCTCTTTACCAATGCTCTGAGTTTGTACTACAATTTTATGGCATGTTTGTGCATCTAAGTCATGCAAGTCTTGGTTTTGTATGTTGAAAGGTAAATTTTTGTCAGTTCACATAAAGAGTCATGTGAATCATTGATTAAAATATCTTTTTGAAGGTATCTAAATGGTTAAATATGTGTTCACTCCATGTTTTCTTGAGTGTGGAGTTTTTAAGGACTATGATGACCTAGTAAGTCATAGCTATGCTTCGTTATAATGTGTGTCTTTATTAAAGGAAACAGTTGGCATGGTGAATCAAGTAAGTTTAGACCTCATAAGGGAAGCATGAGTATGTCTAAGTGCTTGTAAAATTTGTGAAATTCAATGAAGTGAGTTTAAATTTTTCTATGAATTAAGATCATATAGGTCTGAGAGTTGTCTCTGAGGTATTTCAAGGTTAAATTTAATTCTTAGGAAGGGTTTTCAATCATGTCTCAAGTTATGCATTAATTAATTCTCTAGTATGGGTCCATGCAAGGTGTTCTGAGCCATCAAGAGTTTCAATATTCAGTGGTTCTAAGAAAGGTGTAAGGTTAAATAGAGTGTTTCATGTTTATCATTGTCATTAAGTGAGTCCCTCACAAGTTTGTGTTTGAAAATTAGAGTTCTGAAATGATCAATTCATGATATTATGGTGCAATAAATGATATATATAGGTGATTTAATGTCTCTTATAGATGACATGGTAAGTATTCCATCATCATGTTATAAGTTGAACTTAGTCCATGAATTGAGAAACATCAAATAGAAATTTCAATATGTCATTGTGTGGGTCCATGAACTTTCTAAGCTTACCCATGAGTTAAGATAATGAATAAAGGTCTACAAGAACCTTTTAGTTGAAGGTAGTGGTAGGGAAAAATTGTGTACACATGTAACAAGTTGAAGAAACACAATGGTAGCTCAAACAAGATAATGTTAACTATGAAGTGGTGAAGAAATAGTGAAACAAGTTTGTGAATGTGGTTCAAGAATTATCATGAGCAGTGTGGGGTCTACAAGTGAGTTCTTGTCTCCTAAGTAATGGCTAAGGAGGGTCATAATATTTCTATACTTCTTAAAGATGGAGAATGAAGGTTTAGAATACCAAGGTGAAGATAAATGTGTGAGGTGTTCAGGGTATGTGAAAGAAAGGTCTGATTATTATGAAGTATAGAAGTATGATCAGTCTCAGTGACAACCAAGATAGCCTACAAAGTTATCTACATGTCTTTGCACAATACTGAACGACTGTGATTATTCATCCAAGTGATCAAGGGATATTATCATATAGATAATTTCTCATAAGGATTGAAAGTATGTTGTGAATTCATAAAATCTTGAAGATGAAAAAAAAAATGTAGGGGTGTCTGTGTACCCTAGAAACTGTGAAAATGGTGAAAAATGATGAGCTACAAGTGGCAAGGTTTTTCATATTGAGGAAGGTGTGCAAAGGCCGTATAAATCCTAGGGGTGTCAAGATACATTTGACCATGCTTGAATAATTCTAAAGATGCTATGAAATGTTATAATATTTCAAGAGAATGAAGTGTGATCTGAGAAAGAGAAGTTGATCCTTGTGGTAGCTCATAGGAAAGAACACGAGGAAAGGGTTGGTGATAGAGTACAAAGTGGAAAGATTGCATAAGATTTTTTTTATGAAAACCTTGAAGGATGAAGTTTCTCAGAGATTAGATGATATTTTTGGAGTCAATAATGTCAGGATGTGTTCAAAATATATCTATAATGATCAAGATGAAATCCATTATTATGTACAAGGTTTGTTTTTACACATTAGGTTCTAAAAGGATTCTCAGGTGTTGAAGTTTTTCATATTAGTTGATCTAATTTTAGAGTTATCATTCATGAAGAGTTGATTCGTGAGAAAAATGAGATGGATTATGAATTGTAGCAGAACATAAAATCAGGCCTATTGCTTTCCATCAAGTCAAGAAGGTATATCAAAGTGTTTAATCATCTTGGATGGAAAAATTAGTTTGATCAATATCTTTGAATGTAAAGTAGGTGTGTCATTATGATGACATGCTCTGTTGTAGTCTATGAGTTATTCAATATATGTATAGTGCACAAAAAAATGCATGCCATATATATAGAGTATTATGTGAATCATGAGTAGAAGGATCCATGAGTAGGGAAATGTGGATGGGGTAGTATAAGAGCATAGATAGATATAACAAGGTGTGCACATAGTGTAGATGAGAAAAAGTGCTACTAGAAAGATTTATGTGAATTACAAAAAAAGAGTAGTGTATATATGTGTGTGAGAATAGTATGAGTAGGTAATAGCTGATTAGAATTTGTGACTATGAGGAGCAGTGAGTTTGATGCCCCTAAATGTGGATTCCAAGATGATCTATACAATGAGAGTAGTAGGAAAGGTCCCATGATATGATAAATAAGATGAACATATGTCATGTGAAAGTGCATGTACCATAGCATGTGGAGTAGGATTGTGCCATGCATGTGGTGAAACTAAAATAAGTATAACATTGGTAAATAAAATAGCTACCAAATAATAATGTTAACATGGTGAGGGTAAAATCTGATAGAGTCAAATATTTCAATTGGATGAGTAAGAAGTGTATAAGCAATAAGAATGTACCCATTAGGGGAAAATAGAATAGGTTTAGCATTGTGCATGTTCATAAGAGTCGAAAAACTAAACTTGTAAACATAGGGACCAGTATGTGAGTTAAAATATGTGTAACATATGTAATCCTGGGATTCTCATCAGTATTAATAAAAATCAATAAGTGAAATTTGGGAATATTAGAAGCAATAAGTAGTATGAACTAGCCCCTATGATCATAGAAAAAATGTAGCAAGAGGGGAATGGATGGTCCCCGTGAATGTAACAAGATAAGGTGTAGCCATAGTAAATAAGTCATACATCTGATCTTGGAAAGTGGGAGCATCAAGAATCACTTTAAAAGTAGTGTACGGTGCTCTAACATGTGATGAGGAAAGTGTGGGGAGATATGCAAAATTGTAAGCACTAAGTATAGGATCAATAGAAGTGCATCAAGAGTGATACATAATGGAAGGAATATTATAGGTACCAATAGAAAAATGATAGTGTAAATCATTCACACTAGGGTTCATCCCAAGAGAAGAATCATGTACAATGTAGGTAATTTCATGAGTATCATATGTAAGAGGAATATCACAACCAGTAGCAACATGAGATGCAAAATTAACTATAATAGTATCCATAGAATAATGTGTAGAAAGGTTATTGTGTGTTATGACATGGGTAAAAGAAGTGTATGCATAGTATGTAACCAAGGATGTCCTAGAAGGATAGTATAAGGAACATCATGAGGCATAACGTGACATAGAACATTAAGCGTGTAAGATACCATACCCAACACTTGCTTAGGTGTATTATAAAAGCTAAGGATACAAAGAGTAGATGGATTGAGATGAGTAGCATAAATTCTTATTTGATGAAGAAAGGAAATATTTCATACATTAAGACTAGGTTCAGGATCAACTAGGACATGCTTAACAAGAATATTATGAAGTTGAACCTAGATATAAAATGGAGAATTATTGGAATAAAGGAGATGGGAAGTAATGAAAGATCTGATAATGGGCATGTAAGGGTTGGGTTCACTAAATTATTTGGTGACTTAGTTGTTTTTCAAGCATTATGGAAGTGATTTGGGTAGGTTAATAGCTAAAATAGAATTATAAGTGTTGTCAATATAAACTAGAGGTTATAGAACTCGAAACGATGCAAGAGAGGAGTTCCCACGGGAGGACAAGATCACCCGGGTGTTAGTGGCTAGATCTAAGAAATAATATTCAGACAGGTGCTCAAAATATGTTGTCTTCTATACATGAGGGGTCTCATTGTCAATCTTTGGTTAACACTCTAACTTCACTCCTTGATCTTCGTATGTACCTGTAACCTGAAAAATAAATATTCTACCTGTACATGTCCATAAACCACATTAATTTATTAAAAAAAAAGAAAGGGTCCTGTGTTGTTGCAGACTCACAGCACCCCTGGATGCAGATCAGGCTTCTAGGTTGATCACTCTAGCATCCAGTGTGATTGCACAACATGGAAACCTCTCTCCAAGTGTGGGGACTTGTGAAACTGAGAGAGGAATCTCCAGATTAGAGGCTGGTTCCTCAAACTCCTCTGATTTAGATCTATATTTTGCAAAACTACAGAGGTTCAGATCCTAATCCTACTCTAAACTTGCAAGGAGACAGGGATAGAAATGCAAAAAATTGAAACTAACTAAAGATGGTGATGCACCAAAAGGAGTGGTGAAACATATTTGTCATGCAAATAGACACAGACCAAAGTTCACAACATAAAACATACACAGACTGATAAGATATAATTTAGGATCTGAAATGAAGCAAATAATACAAACAGAGGACTGGAACCCATTCACAGAGCTTGTATTATCATTTCAGTGTCAAAATCACGCATTACACCCTCGGAGAGGTAAAAGAAAATTGTTACAATATTTGGAGAGGTCTGATCCTTGCATCAATCACTTGCTGGAGGTGAAAGAAGAAGTTGCTATGTCAAAAATTGTTCCCCCCTTCAGAAATGAGCCAAATTTGGCTTTTACATTACATGGGTCGAGCCCAGGGGACAGAAAACATACAAAAACATGAGAGCCCATCCCTTCTTGACTGCAGGTGCATTAAAATGGCATGGGGAACCTTACAAACCCATACCCTATCATTTTGACCGGATTACAGGAGAATGCGACCCATTCTGCATTAAATCTGGTCGCTGGAATGTCACTTCTGGCCATGAACACGCGTCAGAGCCATTTCTCAATTTTCTCTCTCTAGACTACACCAAAACTCAAGATTAACCCTGAATCATGTAGATAATTTCAAAAGCTTTCCGTTGATATAAAGAACATGCAAATCCGAGCTCTGGATCGAAAGATATGTCGATCTGAAGATTTAGGGCACAAAACAGGTGAAAATGCGTTTTGAAAATTTTTCCCGCGCTCTGCCACCTGGATGACACGTGGCACGCACTGATTGGATATGTAATTCTCTCTCCTCTCTTCCCATGGGTTTTCCTATTCATTGGACACGTGTCCTCTTTTTATTGGCTCGGGTCAGTGCTTGAAACCTCGCCCTTTGACTTTTTGACTTTCTCCCTTGTGACACGTGTCATGATTTGATTGGTCCGCGGGTCTGCCGGCTTTTCGCGCCCTTCGCGTCTTTTTGTCCCGGATGTCCCAGTGCTGTTTGGGACAGAATCCTCTGATCCACCCGAAATGGGCTTCCTTGTCCCTTATCTGCCGATGACGTGGCGCAATCTGATTGGCTCTCGGCTCCTTCGGCTATCCGCGTCCCACGCGTCCCTTTGTCCCAACTGTCCCAATACGAAATTTCTCTGTTTCGGGCAAACCGGCCGGTTCGCGTCCTCCGCGCACTCACGGCCCAGATGTCCCAGTGCGAAAGTTCCCCATTCCGGCCGAACCGGCCGGTTCGCGTCCTTCGCGTACCTTTGTCCCACTTGCTCCCGACTGTCTGGGACAAATTCTTCCGATTCGCCCGATTCGGCCGGTTAGCGTCCTTTTCGCGTACTTCTGGCCCGACTGTCCCAAATGTGCTTAGTCAATTTTCTTCTTTCAGGAACTGATCCGGGCCGATTCGCGTCCTCACGGCCCGAATGTCCCAAACTGTTTTGCTCAGCAGTTAGTCAATTTTGCTTCCTCCTTCGGCCGGATCGGCTTCTCGCGCCCTGCGCGTCCTTCTGTCCCAGATGTCCCTTTGCTTCGCGGGCCGCCTGGAGGCTTTTCGGCCGATCCGCGTCTCGATGTCCCTCACGTCCCTACTGTTGCGAGGACTAGGACTTAGCCAATTTTCACAATTTTTCCTGTCCCAAGCTTGTTTTTGCAGCTTTTTCACCTTTCCTCAGAACTTGCTCTTTTCCTCCTGGACAGGAGAGTTAGAAAAATTCTGAGGGGACCCTAGGAACATGATTTTTTGCCCTGAATCCATCCATTTTCCTGGGACTTGAGAATTCTGATGTATGTTATCAATTAACCCTGGGGGGTGAACTTTGGATAACAATTTGGTGACTTTTCGGGGTCACCTGCCTGCTAGGTAGAAGATACCAGTTGCCTGAAGCAGTCCATTGGGCATGGAGTCATCAAATATTCTGTGTAGGACCATAACTGACTCAGAATGTGCAAGGAGGAAGATGGAATGTCACCTGATGAAAGCAAGGACTGCTAAACATCTCCATGGACAGCAAGCTGTGCCAAAGCACTTAGGGAAAACAAAACTAACCTACAGCAAAACAATGTGCACAAGCACTTGGAGGAAAGAAAATCTAATCTAATATTTACAGAGGTAGTGAACTTCCCTCTAGAAGCAACGCTTGAGATAGATTCCATTGACTGGAATCTGCAGTTCTTCACCATCCAATGAGGCCAATTGGAAAGCATTGTTGTTCTTGCACTTTGTGACCATGTATGGGCCACTCCAAATGGCATCAAATTTTGAATGCCTTCCCGGTTTTGCTCTATCCACATCCCATTTCAACACTAGATCTCCAACTTGAAAAGATCTATCCTTGGCCTTTCTATCAAAGGTCTTCTTGATCAAAGCTTGATCCTTTTCCATTGCTTGGGATGCCTGATTTCTGATCTCTTGCAGCTCCATCAACTCTGCATACCTCACCTCCATGGGCTCAAATTCAAGCAACTCCAGCTGCTTCATGAGTTCCAACGTTGGCAACTCAAGTGACATGGGCAAGATTGCCTCTCTTCCATAGACAAGCCTGAATGGAGAGTTACCTGTGGATCTTTTGGGAGTGATCCTATCAGCCCATAAGGCTGATTTCAGCTTGGTATGCCAAGACCTCTGATTCTCATCAAGAGTCCTCCTAATGATCCTCAACAAGTTCTTGTTTGTAGACTCGGCCTGGCCATTACCCTGAGGGTAATAGTTCGATGAAGTGCTTAGGTAAATACCGTTCTTGACAGCCCACTCAGTCACCCTAGATCCAATGAATGCCAATGCATTATCAGAGATTATTGTAGCAGGTACACCAAATCTGGTTGTTATCCCCTCATAAAAGTCTAAGATGCTAGACTCATTCGCCTCTTTGAGTGCTACTGCTTCTGTCCATTTGGTGAAGTAGTCTGTGGCTGTCAAAATCCATTTGTGCCCTTGGCTTGAATTGGGATTAATGACTCCAATGAAGTCCAAACCCCATTGCATGAATGGCTGGTCAACTGAGATTGGATGCAATGGAAGGGCAGCAAGTCTCTCTTTTCCTGTGAAGAATGCACAATTCTTACACCTCTTGATCCATGCATAGCAATCACTGAAGATTTTAGGCCAATAATAACCAGCCTTCATGATTTTTAGAGCTGTCACTCTTGGTGCAAAATGGCCACCAGCTGGTCCACCATGAAACTCTTCCAACACCCTTTGAATCTGACCTGTGCTAATGCATCTCAGCAGCACTCCATTTACATCTTTCTTGAACAAAACTCCATCAACAATGGCATACGGACAGCCTGCAATCTGAAGTGTCTCCTTTGGGTCTTGTTCATCTCTGGAGGGCATAGGCCTGTGCCTAGGAAGTGCATAATACCTTGGGTCCAGCAAGGAGTCGGGGCAGCATTGTCTTCTTCTTGTTTGCCACTTGGCTCATGACTGTCCTGGACTGTCAAAACAGCCTCTTCTTCATTGCATACTTCTTTTTGTTTCCCCAAAACCAGCTGCTCACACAATCCTTTCCCTCTTACCAGCTTGGTGATCTTGATCTCAATGTCATACTCCATGACACGGGTGATCCAACCTGCCCTTTTCTCATTCAAATCCTTGTTGAGGAGGAAATCCTTAACCCCAGCATGTGAGACCAGCAGTTGAATCTTATTGTTTGAGACCAAATGTCTGAACTTCTTCAAGCTCCTGATGACAGCAAGGACATGCTTTTCGATGAAAGAATACTTTATTTCGTAATCTTCCAAGGTTTGGCTGAAGAATGCTATGGGCTGTTCTGAACCTTCTCTATTCAGCTGTGTTAAGATAGCTGAGATTGTGTCTGATCCTCCAAACGCATACAACATGAAGTCCTTTGAAAAGTCTGGGTTGATAAGAGTTGGAGCTTGTGATATTGCATGCTTGATGCTTTCAAAACTCTCTTTGCCTTCTGCTGTCCATTTGAATGCCAGACTCTTCTTCAACATCATTGTTAGAGGCTTCACAAGAGTGGCAAAATTAGGCACAAATCTGCGGACAAAGTTTATCCTTCCTAAGAAGCTTTGAAGAGATTTCTTGTGGTGTGGCAATGGGAGCGTTCGGATGGCTTCAACCCTTTCAGGATCAATTGTTAGCCCTTCCCTAGAGACAATGTGGCCCAACAATTTGCCCTCGTGTGCCAAGAATATACACTTCTTTGGATTCAATGACACTCCGAACCTTCTACACCTCTGAAACACTTGTCTGAGGTGAAAGAGATGGTCTGCTGCATTCTTTGAGAAGACAGTGATATCATCTAGGTATACCAGCACTATATTGTTGATTAAGCCTTTGAATGCCATATCCATAGCTCGCTGAAATGTTGCTCCGGCATTTGATAGGCCAAATGGCATCTTCTTGTAGGCATAGGTGCCCCATTTGGTGGTGAAAGCCATCTTGAATTGATCTTCTTCCTTCACCATTATCTGATTATAGCCTGAGTATCCATCAAGTAGTGAGAACCTTTCTGAACCAGCTACAACTTGCAATATTTGCTCCATGGAAGGGAGTGGGTAATGGTCCTTGAGGGAGGCTCTGTTCAAGTCTCTGAAGTCAACACACAGTCTGATTTCTCCATTTCTTTTTCTCACTGGCACCAAGTTTGCAACCCAACTTGAGTGTTTGATGGGGAAGATGATACTGGCCTCAATAAGCTTGCTTAACTCTTTTCTCATGAGAGGTTCAATATGGGGATTCACTGGCCTTTGCTTTTGCCTAACAGGCTTGGATTCCGGATCCAGCTCAATAGTATGTTGTGCCAGCTTTGGGTTGAAACCTCTTAGATCTTTGTAAGTCCAAGCAAAGATATCTGGGAACTCTTGACAAAGCTGAACAAAATCAGATTTCTCTTGTGAGGTACTTACTTTGCCAATCTGCAATGTTTTGCCTTCTTCCACTAAAATAGGCTCTGAATCTTCACCCTTCACTTGAATGTTTGCTTTCTCCTTCCGGAACTGATCATTCGGGTTGAAGATTGACTCCAAGGTTATGAGGCCTTTTGGTAATTTGTTAGTTCTCAGCTGTACTACCTGATCACCATATTGCTGCTCCAGCTTGTCTTGATTTCTGGCGGAGAACTCAGCTTCTTCTTGTAGGAAATTAACAATTTGCTGATCATTCTCGAAGACTTGCCAACTTGTGTTGTTATCTGGAACAGCTGGTCTCACAACCAATTTGATATGAGGCTGAGATTTCTCACTTTTGATACTCTCTACAACATCAAACGCAGCCCCAATTGCTGCAAGTCTGTCAGCGGCTTCATTCTTTTTTCTTGGGATGGAATTGATGCTAAAAGCTTCAAAATCTTCAATAAGATCCCATACCCGATTTTTGTAGCACTTAAGCAGATCATTTTTGGCAGCATTTTTTCCTTTGACTTGGTTTACGACCAGCTCACTATCACCAAATACTTGTAAATTCCTGATGCCTTTCTTCATTGCCCAGTGCAGTCCATGAATTAAGGCTTCATACTCAGCTGTGTTGTTTGAACAGGAAAACTGGAAACGGAAGGCTGAGTAATACCTTATACCTTGCGGTGAAATGAGCATAGCTCCTCCTCCTGCACCTTGTCTACTCCTTGATCCATCAAAGAACAATTGCCATACTTCATTCTTGTCCTTATGATCTGGCTTGGTGATGCTGGGGAGAGGTTGATCCTCTTCATGTAAACAATAAACCCCTAGCTCAGATTCTTCTATTTCTTGATAAGGATCAAAGGCATGCACTTTGCTTGCCCATTCATCAAGAGTCAAATCTGGGATGCTTCCAACCTTGGTGTCAGCTTCATCAGTGCTAGGGTGATCTTCTTGATCAAATGCTGAGCAATTGGCATTAATTTGGCTTGGAGTGTAAGGCTCAATATGAAAGTTTGCAATAGGTTCAGATCTGATTGTGGCCTTAGTTCCATACCTTGTTCTGAACAAGCATGTGTGACCAATCAGCAGAAAATAGCCTCCAATTTTAGCAGTGAAGTCCCTTGACAAGCACAATGCAAAGAGTGGTGGCAGGTCTATGACTGACACATCTTGTAACACTATTACGTTGGGACATGCGTGCAGTGTGAGGCTCAAACCTTTGATTACTCCAACCGTTGTCACTGCTGTCCCATCTAATTGCACTACACCCTTGGAGATGACTTCATATTGAAGCCCTAGCTGATCAGCTATTTGCTTGGGCATTACTGAACTACTTGCCCCAGAGTCAATCATGCAATTATGTACCAACTTATCTCCTATGATCAATGAAACATAAAATGGAGGGGGCTTCAACATTTTACCTTGTTGTCCTCCATGATTTCCTTCAGGCTGGGCAGCATTTGTGAGCACCTTCTCTTGCATTTGGACTTGTTGATTTCAAGTTGTCTAGTCCTTCATGGCAGCTTGTAGCAAATCTCTTTGGCCTGGGATGGATAGGGATTCCCACATTGATATGTTTACATTTGTCTTCTTCATCTGATCAATGATACTGAATGGGGATGAAGCATCCCTCTGTTGTCCCTTGCTTTGCACATTCACCCCTTGCACATGGGCAGCAACAACTGGCATTTGATTTGGTTTAGGGGCTGGTTTGGGTGCTCCTTGCGTGTTTGGAACTGAATTTTGTTTGCCAACACCTTGTGGAGTGACGGAAGGTTGTGAACTACTTGGGGCCAACGGCTGTTCTTCACCCAAATTTCTCCTCTTTGACCTTGTGTTGGCTACAACACCTTGAGAGGGTATTTGATTCATACCACAGAAATCTTCTGCTTGCCAATTGATAAGAGTAGTTTCATTCGGAGATGTTCCTTGCTGAGGTGCTTCTTGCTGCTGATCTCCTTCCTGGCTGGACTCTTGCGACCCACTGACCAGTTTGCACCATCAGAGCTTGATTTAATGCACCGTTAAAGCACATTGATTGGTTATGTGGCTGACTACATGGGAAACACCAATCATATTCTTGGGCCATGTTATTTTGGACTGGCACTAATGCTTTAGAAGCAGATACAACATTGGGGTTATAGGGCTGAAATGGTCTATTAGCGGGAGGCCTTACTTGGCTTTGATTTTGATTTGCAGCCTGATTTGGTGACCTATTTTGTTGGTATGGGGGCCTAGCCTGGTACTGTGCTTGAGGCTGATACGGTCTAGCACTTTGAGCTTGCTGTCTTTTGATAGTAACCAGCTCATTTCCCAAATTTTGCAACTGTTTCATGACCTCTTGGAGTTCATTTGAAGCACTAGAGGATGAAGTAGAAGTTTCACTTGAACTTTGATTTCTAGGGGTGGGAACAGGAGCCAAAGTGGGTGCTTGACTAGTGCTTGGATTTTCTAAGTTTGGATACAAGGGCATGGGAGGCCTAGGAGCCAGTTTACCAGCTTGAATAAGACAGTTTTCGGCTCTAATGGCAATGCTATAAGCAGCAGGTAAGGTTGTGCCTCCCATAGATTGAATTAACATAGAAATATCAGAATTCAAAGCTTTAAGGTAATATAGAAAAGCACCTTCTGCTGTTGGCCTGACTGCCACTGGAATCCTATCCCAAGACCTTTGAAATCTGAAGTTGAAGTCAGTCAGCTGCTCGTTGGGGGCTCTCTTGATAGTTGTCAGCTGCTCCAAAAGAGACAAGTTGTCTCCCTTCTCTCCAAATTGCTCGTGAAGTGCAATACACAGCTGATTCCAGTTTGTGATAGAACCAGCTCCAAGGCTCCTAAACCATTGCAATGCTTTACCCTTGAATGAAGATGCCAGTAACTTGACAGCCACTTGCATTTCATTGATTTCATGGATTGCACAAAGGTTAGCAATATCTTTAACATGATCACCTGGAGTAGTCTGATTTTCTCCAGTGAAGTAGGGAATGTTCTTCAAGGCTGCAATAGGAACTGGATGTTGTGCATTGAGAGCAAGTGGGCTGCTGCCTGTGAAGTTGACGTAGGGGTTGTTCTGAGCCATTCTAATTGGTCTTAAAACCCTTGTTGACTGAATGAAAGGCCTACCAGGTGGAGGAGTTGAGAGAGTTCTGTTTGGTGGAGATGGAGACCTTTGAATCCTTCTTCCTCTTTGCCTTCTTCTTGGAGATAATTGCAGGTATTCAAACAACACTTCTTCTTCTCCAACTCTTGACCTTGTGGTGATTCTTCTCATGAGTTTTCAGGCCTGCACTTGAAACCAGTTGATTCTTCCCCTTGGAGTCGCCAGATATGAAAATAATAGCTCTTTTTAAGCAAGAAAATGCAGCAGATGCACATCAACCCTGCTGCAATAAAAATGAGACCTCTATGTCCCACCGGGCATGCCAAAATTGTTGTTGCAGGCTCACAGCACCCCTGGATGCAGATCAGGCTTCTAGGTTGATCACTCTAGCATCCAGTGTGATTGCACAACATGGAAACCTCTCTCCAAGTGTGGGGACTTGTGAAACTGAGAGAGGAATCTCCAGATTAGAGGCTGGTTCCTCAAACTCCTCTGATTTAGATCTATATTTTGCAAAACTACAGAGGTTCAGATCCTAATCCTACTCTAACTTGCAAGGAGACAGGGGTAGAAGTGCAAAAATTGAAACTAACTAAAGATGGTGATGCACCAAAAGGAGTGGTGAAACATATTCTGTCATGCAAATAGACACAGACCAAAGTTCACAACATAAAACATACACAGACTGATAAGGTATAATTTAGGATCTGAAATGAAGCAAATAATACAAACAGAGGACTGAAACCCATTCACAGAGCTTGCATTATCATTTCAGTGTCAAAATCACTGCATTACACCCTCAGAGAGGTAAAAGAAAACTGTTACAATCTTTGGAGAGGTCTGATCCTTGCATCAATCACTTGTTGGAGGTGAAAGAAGAAGTCTGCTGTGCCCAAAAATGTTCCCCCCTTTAGAAATGAGCCAAATCTGGCTTTTACATTGCATGGGTCGAGCCCAGGGGACAGAAAACGTACAAAAACATGAGAACCCATCCCTTCTTGACTGCAGGTGCATTAAAATGGCATGGGGGACCTTACAAACCCATACCCTATCATTTTGACCGGATTACAGGAGAATGCGACCCATTCTGCATTAAATCTGGTCGCTGGAATGTCACTTCTGGCCATGAACACGTGTCAGAGCCATTTCTCAATTTTCTCTCTCTAGACTACACCAAAACTCAAGATTAACCCCAAATCATGTAGAGAATTTCACAAGCTTTCCGTTGATATAAAGAACGTGCAAATCTGAGCTCTGGATCGAAAGATATGTCGATCTGAAGATTTAGGGCACAAAACAGGTGAAAATGCGTTTTGAAATTTTTCCCGCACTCTGCCACCTGGATGACACGTGGCACACACTGATTGGATATGTAATTCTCTCTCCTCTCTATCCCATGGGTTTTCCTACTTCATTGGACACGTGTCCTCTTTTGATTGGCTCGGGTCAGTGCTTGAAACCTCGCCCTTTGACTTTTGGACTTTCTCCCTTGTGACACGTGTCATGATTTGATTGGTCCGCGGGTCTGCCGGCTTTTCGCGCCCTTCGCGTCTTTTTGTCCCGGATGTCCCAGTGCTGTTTGGGACAGAATCCTCCGATCCACCCGAAATGGGCTTCCTTGTCCCTTATCTGCCGATGACACGTGGCGCAATCTGATTGGCTCTCGGCTTTTTTGGCTATCCGCGTCCCACGCGTCCCTTTGTCCCAACTGTCCCAATACGAAATTTCTCTGTTTCGGGTGAACCGGCCGGTTCGCGTCCTTCACGCACTCATGGCCCAGATGTCCCAGTGTGAAAGTTCCCCGTTCCGGCCGAACCGGCCGGTTCGCGTCCTTCGCGTACCTTTGTCCCACTTGCTCCCAGACTGTCTGGGACAAATTCTTCCGATTCGGCCGGTTCGGCCGGTTCGCGTCCCGCGTACTTCTGGCCCGACTGTCCCGGTGCTAAAGTTCTCTGTTTCGGCCGATCCGGGCGGTTCGCGTCCTCACGGCCCGAATGTCCCAAACTGTTTTGCTCAGCAGTTAGTCAATTTTGCTTCCTCCTTCGGCCGGATCGGCTTCTCGCGCCCTGCGCGTCCTTCTGTCCCAGATGTCCCTTTGCTTCGCGGGCCGCCTGGAGGCTTTTCGGCCGATCCACGTCTCGATGTCCCTCACGTCCCTACTGTTGCGAGGACTAGGACTTAGCCAATTTTCACAATTTTTCTGGCCCAAGCTTGTTTTTGCAGCTTTTTTCACCTTTTCTCAGAACTTGCTCTTTTCAACTGGACAGGAGAGTTAGAAAAAATCTGAGGGGACCCTGGAAACATGATTTTTTTCCTGAATCAATCAATTTGCCTGGGACTTGAGAATTCTGATGTATGTTATCAATTAACCCTGGGGGGTGAATTTGGATATCAATTCCATGAAAAAGGATGTTAAGGCCTCTTCTTAGTCAGAGTCACTACACATAATATCCTCTAGGTGAGATATTATTAGCCCACTCTTTTTTTAGGATACTGTAGAGTCATTTTCTAGGTGTCAAGTATGTTAACAATTTATAAGAAGGATGACGCTGTAAGCATATTTTTTGTTAAAACTAATTGTGATAAATGAGCCCTTCCAACTATGGGGTATTGATTTTAATGATATGTTAATACCCTCCATCAAGTGCTTACCACCATTACATTCTCAATATCCACTAATTATTTTATTAAGTAGGTAGAAACCATTCCTGATTACACACGCTACTTCTTAAGAAGTGTGTGACTTTATTCTAACAAAATTTATTTGTGTGGTTTGGTGTCCCACATCAAGATAGTCATAGACAATGCTTTTGATATTTATTATGAAGATTTTTTTTTTTTTACAATTATGGTGTCCAGTTGGTGTATTTTTCCAATTACTATCCTTAGGGAAATAAATAAATTGAATACAAAAACAAGAACTTGATAATAATCATGCAGAAGTTGACCAATGAAAATAAAAGGACCTAGCACAAGAAGTTTTTTAATGCACTATGGGCTGACATGATTACTCCATATAAATTTCCATTATTCCATATTTTCCAAGTTAAAGTTCAATTTTGTTTATGTAGATGAATTGACTACACTTGATATATTTTTTAGGTCCTATCTTATCCCAATGAATGAAAATCCCACAAGAAACCATGAAGCAAATCTCAAACACCGTATGAAAGAGATAACATTCCAAGGAACTACACATGTTCATTGTAGCTAAATAACTATGCATGTAAAGGTTAATGTCCTAGTATATTTATCCCTCCACATCCTAATAATTTTAGGATACAAATTTTTTTACTATTCCATTCGACACGTTACAACAATTCAACCACATTACTGGGCACCATGTCAAATTTCGATCAACTAAGGAAAGCACTTCATTCTTTTCTAGCTTATAGCTATTCAAATCCTTATTCACCAGTAAACATAAAGTGGGAAAATTTAGTCACTCAAAAGTTCGCATTTATTACATTACATTAAAACCTCTAGTATGTTGTTATATACATGATCTCTAAGTTTAGAAACTAAACACTGGTGACACCTCTTTGTTCCCTAAACCTTCTTTCAGACTTTGAGATGCTCTTCTTAGATATTTTTTCTGGCATTTACATCTTTAGGTCAAATATGTCTGTCACATGGGCATTCATATTATTATATTTCACTCTATTGTTATTTTTTTGTTACATGACAATCACTAAATAGATTTGGCATTAACGCCAAGGTGTTAGTGTTTGGAGGCACTTCTATCCTATTTTATTTGTTTTCTCCTTTGTTGTTTGCTTTATATTTTTAGGCATTTTCTTGATCTCATTTATCATGATTAGCCTAGAATTATCAGATTTTGGTGTTGGAATATGTGCTAAAATTCAAATGAAGAAATCATATATATAGACAACCTACAAACTATTACTAAGTGGAAATCAGGAAATTTTTATATCTACCAATATACATAAGTTGAAACAAAAGGGACTACAAACCCTAGGCTACATCATTCACTGCATAGGGGGATGCTATTAAGGAATTCCATATCACACATTGTTGTATTAGAACAAATAGTTTTAGTTCATTATTATTTATACAAATAGAAATAGGGTTCCTAGCTCAAGAACCAAAATTCAATTCTTTGCCATTAAGAACTACATGGATTCTAAATTTTAGTGTAAACTGCTTGTTAAACAAGATCACATCAAAGTTAACTTTCATACATGTAAAGTATTCTCTCATAAACCCACATTTTTTATTCATTCTAATATACGCTCGAGTTATTGTGTAGGTAGCTAGGGTTTATTTTATAAAGGTTGCTAATGTGTGTTAAGAAGAATTTCTAATGAACCTAAAGTGATAAAAAATGAGCTAAAGGAGACAAGAAGTGACATAAAAAGAATCAGATCATGAGTTATCTGATAGAAACTAGTGCCCATAAACAGATTGTGAATTTGAAGGCACTGCATGTCCTCTCTAGAGGTCATCATGTCCCTATCGTCACATGTCAATTACTTTAGAACATCAGAGTTTACACAGTCCCAATATCAAATATTCCTATTCAAATCATTCACTAGCTCACAAATCCATTCTAGACCTTATGGTGGAATGAGTTGAGTTGTTCTAAAAGCCCTATCTATCACTCTTACTTACATTTAGTTGACTCAATCTTGCTTATTTACTATTCAACCTATGAAATCAGTAATGTCCTTGTGATCTTAGATTTAATTTTATTAAATCACAGTTACAATTGACCTCTTTCATGCATGTGGAATAAGAGTTAATTTCGATATGCTTAATAAATTCTCTTCATTTAGTTCTATATTTTGGTTTTCCTACATCGATGTTTGAGTATTTATTCTTCAATGGAGGTATTTGTACACCAAAAATTACTTTCACATCCAACACATGGATATGGATTTTGACAGTTCATTACTGAATACAATTTGAGAATTGTTCAAGTCCCACTTGTGAAAATTTTGGATGTCATTACAATTATTCACCATTTGAATTACATGTAGAACCATGTAGTCGCACTTAGATTAGGAAATAAATTATGAAATTTCCATGTCTTATTGTCAATATTATAAAGGTTAATCCTCAACAAGAGAGTTGTCATTATATTAGGGGTTACCAATTCAAGTATGAACATAGAATTATTTTTTCGTGCTTGAAATCTATGACCTAGGTGGGTAGATGCATTCTCTTACTTCCCCATATATTGCGGGTCTCCCCCACAGATTCATCAATGTCACCACTTTCAAGGTGTTGGGGGACCGTTTCTATATACTCATGAACTTCACCTGTAAAATTATTAATCTCCAGGGATCTTCTAGGGATGTTATCTTCGTGTTTATACACAATTCAGATTCTCTAAAGGCTCCAATATAACCTTGATCAGTGACCAAATTCCAAGAACACATGGATGCTAATCAAACAGGCATATACAATAAGATTGAAACAATTCACCAGAATAACGTTTACATGAAACCTTTGCAAACAAATGGGAAAATATCATATTATTATTATAGAACATGAATGATGCTAGTCATCTAGCCCAATGAATGCCTTGCTTATATATAGTAAGGAATAATCTCTAAGAATCCAATCAAGGTCGTAGATCAAGCCATAAATCATGGAAAGTTAGTCATCAAAGAACTAGTTAAGACCATAGATTTAGGAGTGAACTAGACATCAAGGATCTAGTCAATACCATAGATCAACTTTATGTGAAAGAACTATACCTAACAACTAGATAATATCCCCTAATATCTAAATAAATAAAAAGGAATATCTTCACACACATAAAGTAGGGTGAGGATAAATACAATAAAGGTAAATAAAGTACCTAGGTGAACATGAGCTAAGGTAAATACCTATCCTAACAACCATTCATAATAACTTGTTGGATGGATTTTAAAACCAAATTATACCTAACAGTGAAGATATTTTAAAACTTTGGCATGATTGTTGTTTTTTTATTGCATTTGTAGATGATTTATTTAAAAGATTGTGTATAATCTCTATTGTTTTTTAGGTTTGTAAGTGATCAAGAAGAAGAAATAGTAAGAAACATTTTAGCAAAAAAAATAATTGTTAATTTTATTTTCTCTTCCTTTAATGTTTTAAAGGTTATATCAATATAAATATACATATTTTTTTCACTCATGATCGGGTTTAACTTTACTCGACCATCAGACATTAGTTTGTCACATTACGACTTTTTGATTTTGGATAATACAAGTCCATATTGAAGGTTTCAATTGTATTTTGGGTAATACAAGTCAATATTAAAATGAAATTTTGATTGTGAAATACTTGACAACATTTACTTTACAATATGAATATCTTAGATAAACAAAGATAGAAATAAACATCTCAATGTTAATATAAGTGAGTACATGAAAATAAACTAAATAGAGAGCTGCAATACCATTTTTTTTTTAGAATAGACATTAATCAAAATGAGGCACATTTAAATAGTCTAACAAATCAGAGCATAAAAGGAACAATAAAAAAATCATTCTAATCCACAAAGAACTCATATTCTAATCAAACACCACGCTCAATGTATGCCAAAGATGTAAAGCGGTTTGCCAGAATAAATTTAATAAAACCTTTGCAAACTAATGAGCAACAATATCATATAATTATTATGGAACTCAATGAAATACAATGAGAATGGGCCTTTCTTATATAGGTAAGGAAGATTGATCTAAGAATAATTCAAGGTTGTAAATCAAGCCATAAATCAAGGAAATAACTAGTCATCAAGTACCTAGTTAAGACCATAGACTTTAGGAAAGAATTAGTCATAACAACTAGATAATATCTTCCTAATATCTAAATAATAAAAAAGAATATCAACACACATAACTGGATGAGGAAAAAATACATGAGTTAAATAAAAGTACCTAGGTGAACATAAGCTACGGTAAATACCTACTCTTACACCCCCCTCAAGTGAAGCTAGGGGCATAAAATAAAAGTGGCATATCCATAGTATGAGTCACGATAATTGGGCCTGATCAGGTACTCATGTATAATATATCCATGAAGAAATATCAAACCAGTAAAGTAGAAGTAAGAATCCTACTAAAAGGAAAGAGAAAGAAGAAGAAGAAGGTAGATGTTCTCTTATTGTAAATCTCCATATAAGAAAGAACTCTTCATGTCCATATGGTATATGGGGAACCCCTGTGATGCAATAATAGCAAGTACAAGGTGTACATAATCCATCTTAGCAATGAGTGGAAAATTCTCAGAGTAATCAATACCTTTAAATTGTGAAAAATCATTTACAACAAGACGAGCCTTATACTTGTCAATAGACCCATCAGATATGTATTTTGTTTGGTTTACCCACTTATACCTAACCATATTTCTTTCTTTAGGAAGACATACCAAATCCGAAGTATGATTCTTCATCAAATAAGAATACTCAACTGCCATCAGATCCTCCCACTCCTGTATCCCATGAGCATATGAAAAATACTCTGGATCCTTAAAAACTACCTGACAGTAAAGTCTATAGCCTGTAGAATGTGGGTGATGATGCCTAGTGGGTGGAAGATCCTGTATGAAAGGTGTTTCCTCAGAAACTGTTGTATGATCCCACTTAGGCATAGTGAAAACATCAGTGGGAATAGGATCCTCATTGGAATCTATAACCTCCTCATAAACCTCCTCAAATAAGGGATCCTCAAGATGAGATAAAGAATAAGAAGTAGGCATGGAAGAAGATGGAAGAATTATGAGGCATGAAGTGCTCATAAAATTGAACATGTGTTTGAAAAAGAACCTCATGAGTATCAGGATCTATAAGTTGAATAAGCTCTCATGTACTCACAATACCCTACAAAGATCAATGGTTTTATTTTCTTATCCCAATGCTTTCCTTTTCATCTTAGGCACAAAGGCCCAAACTGGGCTCCCAAAGACTCAAAAAAATGAGACATCAGGCTTGGTGTTGGACCAATCTTCCTCTGGATTCAAATTCTCAAGGGCTCTGTGTGTGTGTGCAATTCTGAATGTAGTTAGCACAATTAATTGCTTCTACCCAATAGATAGGAGGTAAATCTCTAGAATGCATCATACAGTTAGCCATTTCCTTCAAAGTTCTATTCTTCCATTCTGCTAAGCCATTCTATTGTGGAGTATGAGGAACAAAATGTTGTTGAATAATGCCTTGAGTTGCTAAAAATTTTGAAAACTCATTGCTAAAGTACTCCCCCCATTATTAGTGTAAGGTTCTTTATGCAACTATAAGATTATTTCTTGACCAAAGCCTTGAAGAATTTGCTCCATCCAAAGTGTGGAAAAACTATCAAGTCAAACAAGCTCAACATCACTTTTTTTTTTGAGAAAATAAACCCAAGTCATTTAGGAAGACCATTTCGAGTGCTTCAATTATCAATAAAGGTAAGTGCATAAGGCTCCAACAAAGTTCGTACATCTACTCAAATGATATCCGGTGTAAACATCATTCAGTTTACTCCCTTGACCTAATGAAAAATTTGTATATACATAATGACAAATTTATTGTGATTTGTTAGTTAGGAACATATAGTGCATCTTGGATACTTCCACCATCAAGTTTTATATCACCTTTTCCGTCAAAATAAAGAAAGGAAGAATCTCCAACCTCAATTTTGGAATTATAACTCAAACCTAGAGAAACAAAAGACTCCTTAGAAGAATTCATGTGATGAGAAGCACCAGAATCTATAAAATTTCATCTGCAAGTGGTGACTGAGATCTTTTGGTTAACAACATTAAGTTCTATCTACGCTCCATGCTGATTAGAAGGAGGTGGAGTGGATCTAGAAATTTTGTGTTTCTTGACTTTTATCCTCTAAGGCTTGCATTCAGCTTATAACACCTATGTTCTTCATGACCAAAGTACCCCCACAAAAAGATGATGAAAGGATAGACTTATTCTTGGATTTAGAAGATTCCTTGGGTTTAGTTGTTTTCTTTGGTTTAGGATCAAAGGATGGAAAGGGTGGATTTGGTTTGGACTTTTTAGGTTTTTCCCTTGCCCTTAGGATTAGATGCAACTAATGTATTTTGAGAGGTGGAAGACTCAAGGTGAGACAATTTGGATTCTTCCCTAGTAATTCTTTCAAAAAACATTTCTAAGTCAGGCATTTTGAATGTGTCACCTACGGAATTCATGCTAGAGAATAAGGTAGAAGAAAATATTTGAAATGGTCCTCTCAGCTTAGATTGAATCATGTAAACACACTCTTCATATTTCTTATCTCTTCCACTCCCCTTCAACTATGTCAACAAATGCTTGAACTTGGTAAGATAGTCTATAATTGTTGGAAAATCTTCAGGATTAAGAGAGGTGATCTCAATTTCAAGTTGCATGGCTCTCATATGATCCACCTTACCAAATAAATCCTCCAATTTCTTCCATATTTTGAAAGGAGAGTCACATTTTTCCAAATGAAACAAAATACTGTCACTTACATAAGTTCCTATCAACCCATACACTCATCAAATTTGCACTCTAGGTACTGAAATTTCTCATATTCTCTAGTGAACACTGGTTGCCATTCTGAAGAAGTTAAAGCCCATAATCCTTTCCGCTTAATTATTGTTTCCATTCTTGGTTTCCATGTGTGATAATAATGTGTTGTTAATGGCTCAACATGAACTAATTCAAAAGTAGATTCCATCCTCAAAAATCACCAAAAATAAATGCAAGAACCAAACAATGCAACAAGACCCCCAAACAATGCAACAAGATGGCCCCCCAGATTTTGGACACTTTCTAATGAGTGTGTGTTACAATATGGCACTTTATAATTATAGTGTGATTCTCAAAATAAATATTTCCAATGGAAAAATACAAAAATATCACTTTTGCAAAAAAATAGAACTCAAAACCGAGTTACTGATCAAAAGATACAAGTTATTTCAATATATGGCTCTGCTATTTATTTTAGTTGCCACTAAAATAAAATAAAATGCTCTTTCCATTCACCACACAAATAAAATGAAAGGGGGGCTGGAGTTAAGCACCTACTAGTAAGAATCACAATCTTTTAAGCCCTCATATGACTTGTAAGCCATCATGAGAAAGAACTGCTTCATCATGATGAGATCTTCCACCATAAGTTCGAGCTAACCGGCATCGTATTTACCATAAAAGGAAAATAACCAGATAGAAGCTAAGAATAGATGCTAATCAAACACCATAGATCAATAAGATGAAAGTAATTCCTAGAATAACTTTACATAAACCTTTGCAAACAAATGAAGGAAGGAAATATCCATATATTATTATGGAACTCAATGAAATACATTGAGAATGGGGCCTTGCCTATAAAGGAAAGAAATAACAATCTAAGAACCAATCAAGGTCATAGATCAAGCCATAAATCAAGGAAAGAACTAGTCATCAAAGAACTAGTTAATTCCATATATTTAGGAGAGAACTAGATATCAAGTATCTAGTGAGTACTATAGATCAAGGAAAGAACTATACCCTAACGACTAGATAGTATCTCCGTAGTATCTAGGATAAATAAATAAAACTCACTCTTATGATGGATCCACACACACACACACATAAGTGGGGTGAAGATAAATACAATAAAGGTAAATAAAGTACCTAAGTGAACTCATGTGCTCATAGGTAGATTGCCAACACATGACACCCATTGATAGGGATCTGCCCAAATTTGTAAACAAAGTGGCAGTAGTTCTCAGGGTTCTACAAAATGTCTAATCATATTACTTCCTGGAAATCATCTTAGGTATAATCGACTGTACTCTAATTTGAAGACTCTTGCTCCCATAATCTACATGGTTTTAGGTTGACCATGGAAAACATGTGGTCAATTAAATCGGTGCTTTGTACTCTCAAAATACTTTAAAACTGTTGAAGTTTTTTACTCTAGTCGTCACCTAAAGCATCCATAGTTGAAAATAACCAGTAGAAGTGAACACATGTAAAATGGACCGGTGCAGTTTTGTCAAAATCAACAAAATGCATTCAGGATCCATTTTCTTACCACAATCAGGTTAAATTACTGATGATTTCACAATGAATATAAAGTGAAGGAACATGTTGAATGTCAGATTTGAAAATCAGAAGGAAATAAATAGAGTTGTATTAATGGACTTTTTCTCATATTCTTCTAAGGATTGGGAAAAATCCGTTTTGAGAATGGTATGGTACTATTGGAGGAATACCTAATTGTAGATGAGATACTCTTTGATATAATTTTTGGGAAGATTTTCTGAGTATCTTACAAGTCCAATTCTGTACTGACGAGAGTAAAATAGATATTGGCTCAACTAGGTTCTACCTAATAGAGTGATCCAATCAAGATTGGCCACAAAAGTGTAGATACAATAGTATGCTCACAGTGAGCACTAGTGTAGCATAATTCTATAGGATCCGTAACCCTAACCCTATGATAATTTCTAGAAGTTCGTACAAGACACTGTGCATAAATGAAGATAAAGATAGGTATCCTACAGGATGTCAAAAATAAGAGCAATAATAGGGGATGGACTAGCATCCTAATTTGGGTGCATAATACTAGTAATCAGCAATGTGATCTGATCAAATACTAAAATACTACAATGCTACTGCTAGTCTATAGCAATTGAATTGGGTTGAACAGTAACGCAAGTGATTTTCAGGTACAAAATACAGAGGATTTGGTAAAGTTAGGATAATACTTTGGATGTAGTGTATGTGTAAGACCCATTAGATTGCATAATCCTCCCCAGACAACAAAATCAGACACAAGAGATGAATCGTTGGTCAGGTATGACCGAAAGTCGGTTGAGAGGAGACTCAACATGACAGATCTCTGGGTCCTAACTCATTGTCGATAGGATCGGCCTAATGTAAAAGAGGTCAATGAATCCAAGACTCTGGGAGTTAGCCTGAGGTGTTGGTACCCAAATTTGTTCTCCTTTTCAGTCTGAACAACATCAAAGATATGGCATGAATCTTGAAGGAAGATAGATCATGATGTATGTCATTTTGTAGCCGGGGATGTGATCTAACTGGCACTCAGATTTGTGGAGAGATGGATAGCACTCAAATAGGACTTGATCTTGTCCTAACTTTTTTAGGTTGTGCCTTTCAACCAAGGTAAGAGAACCTATATTGTAGCCTCTCTTCTTTGAAGGAGGTGAAAATGAACTTGTACTATGAAGATTGTATGGAGATGGCCTTGAGAAAACATGATCAATTTTCCATTATTCAAAATCAACAGAGTTGTCACTACTAAATGATGGAAATGCTTTCAAGACAAGGCAAGGCTACTAGAGAGATGGTGTGATCCTGATTGCATTGTACATTTTTGTAAATGGATTAGATTCTTTTGTTGATACAATAAAATAGGGGTAGTATGGGGTAGGATTAGTTTGTTTGAATGAATTTTGGGTGGGAGATTTTAGACAAGACTAACCATAATTTACCAAATTCTTTGAGAACCTTTGCAAAAAATTGTAAGACCTAAACAACAGAATGCTTCAAAGAGGTTAATGTATTCCTTCAACCAGGATATGTGCACCAAATGGATGCCCAGATTTTCACTCTTCCACACAATCTTTGACAACCTATGCAACAAAATATTGAAGTAGATGAACCAACAAAGTATCTAGAAATTTCTATTTAATCATGACCTAAGGTACACCCAAAGGTTTACAAAAAATCTCTGAAGGTAAAGTGATTTTAAATTTGTTTATCTCTTTATCAGATGAAAGCTCTTATGAGTGTGAAATTGCAAATGCCACTAAACTATCACAAGAAATGAGACCATTGTATGATCAAAAGAAACTCCAAACACCAGATTGCAATAGGAACAAGAAACACAAATTGAAAACATTCTGAAACATAAGTGTATGCAAATTTTTCCAAGAGACAACACAAAATAATCCAGAAATGATCAAATTTATCAGTAGGGGAATGTTTCAGGAACAATCTCAGAGCTTGTTGATGGATTTACAACTGAAACCAACTGAACATGATATAAATCTGATGCAAAAAGGAATTAGAAATGGTTCTCAGGTGGTTTCTCAGAGAATGGGCTTTTTCCCAAATTTTCCCGTGAAATTTTTAGTTTCCCAGGCTTCTTTTAAATTCTTCCAACCCTTTGCATGACAAATTCATGCAATATATAGCATTCCATTACAATTGATCCTTCTTTCCCAAGAAAATAATATCCTATGGCATCTTAGTTTGTTACAAATTCACTCATGACTTTCTGAAAGTGACATTTAACCAATTTTGCAAGGAGGAGATGTTAGGCATGCAAAAAAGAAAATTATTACAAATTTTCATCATTTCTTGTCATGGGAGCATGTATTCTTCTTTTGGAACCCACAACATCTTCCTCTTCCATCATTTCATCCTTTTCCCCTTCAAATTTCCATTCTACAACTTTGCTCTGTAATTTGGATTTGATATTTCACATTTTACACAAACTAGAGCAAAAGCATTTTGAAATGTGCCTTGGATCTGCAAATTTACCCTCCAAGATGATTGATTTGAATCATGCAGGCCAAAATGACATGAATCCACAAAATATTTGGTGAAAATCGATGCAAAAAACACATTTCCACACTTCCTGGAGCCAAAATGGCGGTAAAAATGTCAAAATGTATAGTTTCTATCGATTTGCCTTTCTCCCTTTAATTTGAGCCCTCCACATGTCAAATGAAATTGGAAATGGGTTTGGGATCACTTTTTGACATTTTAACACTTTTGGAAAAAAGTAAAAATTTGACAATTTTCTCCGCCCCTCCGCCCTTGAGATTTGGCGCTAACACGTGGCACAATGTGGGTCCCATTGGAATCATGGCTCGATTCTACACATTTCCACCTTTTTTGGAAAAAAGGAAATTTTTTCACAACTTTCCCCATGGGCCCGCACCTCCGCCTCTGTCCTTGACACGTGTCTATCACTGATTCACCACGGGCTTGTGTTCCTCCTTTCATATTTTAATCTTATTTCACCAAAGGAAATTTTGTAATATTTCCTCCACACTCCCGCACCTCTACCTTTCCCTGCCACATGTCACCTTCTAAATCATTGAGGATATGCGGGCTCATTTCACATTTTAACTCCTTTTTTTGCCAAAGGAAATTTTCCCACTTTTCTTCCGCCGGCCCGCCGATCCGCGCAGGCTTTAAATTCCTTCTTTGTCAGGGCCATGCTTTCTTTTAAGACTTTAAGTCCATTTTTCTGAAAAAGGAAAATTTCCTAATTTCCCCCGAAATCCCGAACCTCCACTTTTCCATTATGAGCAAAAATGCGGACAAGGCATTAATTCAACTTAGTGGGCCCACGGCTATGTTTTGCATTTTAGTACATTTTTCCAAAAAAGGCAAAAATTCTCCAAGTCCACCGATCTGCATCCCCTCTTCCAATTAGAACAAGCCACGTATGAAAAATATGTGAGCTAGAATTTGACAGGAAAATGATGCCCGTATGACTGTCAAAAGACATAAAACACCAGGGATGCCTAAATTCAATTTTTTCTTCGCGGATGAAGAATTTTTAGAACAAAGGATAGATGAAACATGTTTTCAAACATTTTACGACCATGGAAAAGGATTTTCAAATGCATACAAGTAAAAATTGATTAATTTTGAGCCTCCATGGTTGGGAAAAATGGCAGAGCCCATAAACTTGAAACATTTAGGGAAAAAACAAGCAAACTTAGGATTTCTCTTAGAAAGGGGCAAGGTAAATGAGTTTGTGAAATAATTCAAGGCATAAAAATGGAGACAAAACATTATATCATCCATCTCAAAAGGGAAAAACGTTTCAGGGCATGCAGAGCAAAGGGAAAAACATTGCAAAATGATGGAGGGTCAAAATGGGCACCAACATTGGCTCCTGCTCGGGGATGGGCATTCCCAGTGAGTGCCACAAGAAAAACGTAGACCAAGTGCCAAAATAATCCATTGGGAAAAGGATTCATGAGCCAAATCCACCAAAAACTAGCTAAGAAACTGACAAAAATGGCTGCCACACACCAAGGCAAACCACGAAGTGACAAAACACCAAAAATAAAGTAAAATCCAAACACTATACACTTTACAAGTTTGGTAAGAAACCTTGATTCAAAGAAAACAAATCAAGGGGAAACCCCAAATGTCCTCCATGTTGGATATGACCATGCCAAGAGGTTCTGATATGTTTTTAGCAACTGGAAATATACCTCTTTTTCTTCTTTGTTTAATTTGTAAACCATCTAGTTTCTTTGAAGCTCCTCCATTGTGTTCAGGTCAAACCTTTTAACATTTTTCAAGGCTGAATCAAGGACCAAATTTCTAGAAAAAACAACATACTTAGGAGATATGTTTTCAACAACTTCATACTCCCTGAAATCCACAAAACTCACAAAGTGATCAGTACTAGCATCTGCCTACAAAACTTCATAAGATGCATTGTTTGGGTCTTCAATAAGGTACAACATCTTTTTCTCTCCATATAACTTGACAGGGCTGCCTTCAATGGGAATAGTGGAAAAATACATGTTCATTTGAATAGTCCCACCAACACTTATAGCCCACTATCTTGACAATAACATACCCCATTTGGTAGGGCAATCAACAATCACAACATCCAATTTTAAATTCCTCCCAGGATAAGATGCAAGTTACACCACCAGATCTTTGACACACCCAACAACCGGTACTTCTCTTGAGTCCATGGCAATACACTTTCCATAGGCTGATGTCACTTTGATTCCCAATTCATTCATGACCTCCAAAGGCATGACATTGCATGATGCCCTGGAGTCAAACATACAGTTATGTAATAGCTTGTCTTTGATAACCAAGGTAGTGAAAAATGGATCCACATTCAGCTGATATTCAACCAAAGAAGTTCCTAAGTAAACCTCAGGTGGTTCCCCCAACTCTTCCAACACTTGTGGTTGTTCCAATTCTACAATGGCAATAGGAATCCCAACCTTGTTTCCAACTCTTCCTTGGGTAATCTCTTCCTCTCTCAATCCTAAGTACTCAAATGCTCTCTTCTTGTGCTCAAGAATCCTAAGCAACTCAATGATTGGAACACTCACTTGTATTTGGCTCAACACTTGGGCTATGTCATATGGAAATTCTTTGGTAAAGCAGTACACGAAGGGAGAAAATTAGAAATTCATCAGATGGTATGGAAGTATTTTCAGTTTGGGCATGGGGAGGATCACAAGTTTTTCTTGGGGGAATAGGGCCTTTACCAGATGTATTTTTCTTTGGAGTTTCTTTAGTAAGCAATGGAAATTTTGACTTGGCTTGTTGCCCCTTGGCAACCTTACTTCTGGTATTGTGCTCCTTCTCTTGGGCAACTACAACATTCATAAGTAACTGCCTATCTTCCTCTGAGGGTATACCTCCATCATAATTTTTTATCATCAATGCCCTCAAGTATTCAAAATCATTATTGGGAAGCTCAAAGGCTTGTACATTATCAATTTCTAAAACATGAGGAGGAGGAAGATGTACCCATTGGATACAATCCCAAAAAATAGCAGCAGTCCTAGCACTTATGACATCCATTGAAGTTGCTCCCCTTGGTGAGCTTGTAAGGATCTCCATCATGCAGGCATCATCATCAATTTCATCATCAACTTCCTCTTCAATTTTTTGATCTATTCCACATGGAGGATGGGGTAGAAAACACCTGTCACACCAGTCAATCTGATTTGCATCATCAACAGAAGCCACCTTAGCAGTTAGGGGATCAGGTAACACTTTATTTTCCTTGGCCTGAGATTGTCTATTTCCAAATCCAATAGGCCCTTTACCTTTGTCATCAAATCTCTGATCACCCCTAGGATGATTGGAAAATATTTCATGGTTTTGTGATTTTTGTTGACCTTGTGAAGTTTTTCCAATTCCCTTCTCATCCTTGGATAACTTGTATGAAATCTCTTTGACAACCCCTGCTAAATTTTTCACCACTTCCTCCAAGTATACACTCTTACTTGCTTGAGGTTTTTCAGGGTTTATCAACTTTACACCATCCTCTTGAGAGGTTTCCCAATGGCCTTAATGTTATTTTCAATCTGTAGTGCCATGGTAAAGGCCTACCTTAAATTGGTAGGGTTCTTGTCTCTTAGGTAATAGGCTTGCCTTCTTATCAAATGCATCTGCATATTTGATCAAACAAGACTCATCACAAGGCCTCAGATTAACAGGAAGCCTTCTCAAAGTTTTGTTAAACCTTGTGTTAAAGTCATGAACTGATTCATTTGGGGTTCTTCTTGATATTTTCAAATTCAGACAAGAGAAACTAGGATCAGTCCTATCACCATATTGCAACCTAATGCATTCTTCATCTTCAGTCCAAGAATCAATTGAATTATCAGGCAGATCACTTGTACCAATCCCTTGCATCCTCTTCTAGTGTATGAATGAACAATTTAATATACACATCTTCATGCTCAATCTCAAAGTCCTCCATCATGTTAACAAAAAATTTTAGGTGCTAATCACCAGTTATTGCATTGTTACCTTGGAACTTTGGCAATCTATTTCTGACATCTTGAGGGACAACATTAGGATAACCAGCCATTCCTCTAAAGTCTATAGGACCAAAGGTGTTAACAACAAATGGAGGTCTAGGCTGAGCCATATTGTTTTGAGGTGGTGATCTTGGAGGAGAAACAAAATGATGAGGAGTGAGAGGTCTTTGGGGCACAAGAATGTGATTCACAAAACTGGTACTTTCTAGGTGCTGATTTTCTTGGAAAGTTTTATTTGAGTTGAAGCACACAAGTGCAAATTGAGAAGATAACTTACTAGGTATAGTAGAAGGACCTTCACTATTTGAAGTAAACAAATTTGTGAAAATATTTCTTGAATCAGAATCACTGGAAGAAGAGTGATAATCCTCTACTAAAGGTTGATCTCTCTCACCAATGGATATACCTTTGCCTGATGTCTGACCTTCAACAACCTTCCAAACTTTTCTTTCCTCTAAAATTGTCTTTCCCAATTCTTGAAATAAATTTCTACTTGGGTCCCTCCTGAAGAGAGATCTTCTTCCTTCCAGTTTTGCAGAGATTAGAAACACAAAAATAAATGACAGAAAGCTAAGACACTGGTATTTATCAAGATCAAAACAACATGGAGTCGCCACTAAGGATTTTCACCCTAGTTGTGCAAATGCACTAAAATACTCTATCAAATACCTATCAGCACTGAAAATCTTGCCAAACTTTATAGATCAGACCTTCCTTTTTCTTGAATCTATCAACCACAAATGCAAATGAAGTGCAACTACTGCTGGAAACTGATAAAATTGTAGACAGAACTTGAAATCTTTGCACTTACATCCTTACAAATCTTGATTATAAAATGATGCTTTAACAATGTATTTGTATGAAGCATTTGTAAGAGACATTACCAGGGTTTGATATGCATTCAAATATCTCAAATATGTATGGGCACATGGATCAGATTGAACTAAGAATGTCCCCTGGTAATTCAATGATGCCACTAGTGTTGGTACCCAAATTTGTTCTCCTTTTCAGTCTGAGCAACATCAAAGGTATGACATGAAGCTTGAAGGAAGATAGATCATGATGTATGTCATTTTGTAGCTAGGGATGTGATCTAACTGGCACTCAGATTTGTGGAGAGATGGATAGCACTCAAATAGGAATTGATCTTGTCCTAACTATTTTAGGTTGTGCCTTTTAACCAAGGTAAGAGAACCTATATTGTAGCCTCTCAAATGGTGAAGGAGGTGAAAATATCCTTCAATGTGTAGATTGTATGGAGATGGCCTTGAGAAAACATGATCAATTTTCCATTATTCAAACTCAACAGAGTTGTCACTACTAAATGATGGAAATGCTTTCAAGACAAGGCTGAGGCTACTAGAGACATGGTGTGATCTTGATTGCATTGTGCATTTTTGTAAATGGATTAGATTCTTTTGTTGACACACAGGTAAAATGCAGGGGTAGTATGGGGTAGGATTAGTTTGTTTGAATGAATTTTGGGTGGGATATTTTAGACAAGACTAACCAGAATTTGCCAAATTCTTTGAGGACCTTTGCAAAAAACTTGTAAAACCTAAACAACAGAGTGCTTCAAAGAGGTTAATGTATTCCTTCAACCAGGATATGTGCACCAAATGGATGCCCAGATTTTCACTCTTCCACACAATATTTGACAACCTGCAACAAAATATTGAAGCAGATGAACCAACAAAGTATCTAGAAATTTCTATTTAATCATGACCTAAGGTGCACCCAAAGGTTTACAGACAATCTCTGAAGTCAAGGAAGGTAAAGTGATTTTAAATTTTTTAATCTCTTTATCAGATGAAATCTCTTCTGAATGTGAGATTGCAAATGCCACTAAACTATCACAAGAAATGAGACCATTTTATGATCAAAAGAAACTCCAAACACTAGATTGCAATAAGAGCAAGAAACACAAATTGAAAACATTTTGAAACATAAGTGTATGCAAATTTTTCCAAGAGACAACACAAAATAATCCAGAAATGATCAAATTTATCAGCAGGGGAATGTTTCAAGAACAATCTTAGAGCTTGTTGATGGATTTACAACTGAAACCAACTCAACATGATACAAATCTGATGTAAAAAGGAATTAGAAATGGTTCTCAAGTGGTTTCTCAGAGAATGGGCTTCTTCCTAGATTTTCCATGAAATTTTTAGTTTCCTTTTTTAAAATTTTCCATTTCATGAAAAATTCATGCAATATATATCATTCCATTACATTTGATCCTTCTTTCCCAAGAAAAGAATATCCTATGGCATCTTATTTTGTTACAAATTCACTCATGACTTTCTGAAAGTGACATTTAACCAATTTTGTGAGGAGGAGATGTCAGGCATGCAAAAAAGAAAATTATTACAATTTTTCATAATTTCTTGTCATGGGAGCATGTATTCTTCTTTTAGAACCCATGCAACATCTTCCTCTTCCATCATTTCATCCTTTTCCCCTTCAAATTTCCATTCTGTAACTTTTCTCTACAATTTGGATTTGATATTTCACGTTTTGCATGAACTAGAGCAAAAGCATTTTGAAATGTGCCTTGGATCTACAAATTTACCCTCCAAGATGATCAATTTGAATCATGCAGGCCAAAATGACATGAATCCATAAACAATTTGGTGAAAATCGATGCAAAAAATGCATTTCCACACTTCCTGGAGCCAAAATGGTGGTAAAAATGTCAAAATGTACAGTTGCCATCGATTTTCCTTTCTCCCTTTAATCTGAGCCCTCCACGTGTCAAAATGTGATTGGAAATGGGTTTGGGATCACTTTTTGACATTTTAACACTTTTGGAAAAAAGTAAAAAATTTAACAATTTTCTCTACCCCTATGCCCTTGAGATCTGGCACTGACACGTGGCACAATGTGGGTCCCATTGGAATCGCGGCTCGATTCTGCACATTTCCACCTTTTTTGGAAAAAAGGAAAAATTTTCACAATTTTCCCCATGGGCCCACACCTCCTCCTCTGTCCTTGACACATGTCTATCATTGATTCACTGCGGCTTGTGTTCCTCCTTTCATATTTTAATCTTATTTCACCAAAGGAAATTTTGTAATATTTCCTCCACACTCCCACTCTGCCATTTCCCTACCATGTGTCACCTTCTAAATCACTGAGGATATGCGGGCTCATTTCACATTTTAACTCCTTTTTTTTTCGCAAAGGAAATTTTCCCACTTTTCTTCCACCAACCCGCTGATCCACGCCAGCTTCAAATTCCTTATTTTTTGGGGCCACACTTTCTTATAAGACTTTAAGTCCATTTTGCCGAAAAATGAAAAAATTTCCTAATTTCCACTAAAATCCTAAACCTCTACTTTTCCATTATGAGCAAAAATGTGAGCAAGGTATTAATTCAACTTAGCGGGCCCACGGCCTTGTTTTTTTAGTACATTTTTCCAAAAAGGCAAAAATTATCCAAGTCCACCACCGATCCCATCCCCTCTGAATTAGAACAAGACACATATGTAAAAGTATTAGCAGAGCTAGGGGCATTAGATTTTATTCATTTAAAAGATGCCCGTACAAAACGACCCGCTCGTCCGCCTCAAAAACGACACAAAATTGCCAGGATGCCTGAATTTGATTTTTTCTTCAGGGATGAAGAATTTTTGGAACAAAGGATAGATGAAACATGTTTTCAAACATTTTACGACCATGGAAAAGGATTTTCGAATGCATACAAGTAAAAATTGATTAATTTTTGAGCCTCCATGGTTGACAAAAATGGTAGAGCCCGCAAACCCTGAAACATTTAGGGCAAAAAATGCAAGCAAACTCAGGATTTCTCTTAGAAAGGGGCAAGGAAAATGAGTTTGCGAACAATTCAAGGCATAAAAATGGAGAAAAACATTATATCATCCATCTCAAAAGGAAAAAATGTTTCAGGGCATGCAGAGCTGGGAAAAACATTGCAAAATGATGGAGGGTCAAAATGGGCACCAACATTAGGGAAAGAGGAAATTAGAAAGAACTAATGACTGACCTAGTTCAGACATTTGAGTATCAAAGTACCAAGCCATCGATTGATAAGGCATTGTAGGTTGTCAAGTGCCTTACCATGGGGGACAGTGCCATGGCTAAAGATAGGCTGTTAGAATTACTTGGGTGAACCTGGTTTGGGGAAATAGAGGAGGAACAGTTTGCACGCATGTGTGTGAGAAAGGAGAAAGGAAAGCTTGTTTATGTGATTGATGGGGAGGAAACAGATAGTTTTGATGTTAACCATTCTGTAGGGATGTGCGAGGTAGTGGAAAATGTTGATACTCATGCGCACGCCTTCCATGAACCTTTAAAAACTAAAAAGGTTAACATCAGCTGAGGAGAATAACCTAAGGAAGCTATCATTTGAGATTACTGGTTGGAGAAGGAAGTCTCTAAGATCATTGATCTTTTGTGTGAATTTGAGGATTTATTTCCACATGGGTACCATGAGCTCAAAGGTGTCCACCATTCCTTAGGGGAAATAATGATAAAGCTAAAGGATAGTTTGCGTTAGATCAAGAAGAGACCATACCGGATGAATCCCAATTTGTGCGTGAAGGTAAAGGAAGAGATAGAAAAAATGATAGCATCTAGGATCATTGAAGCTATGGAAGAATCAGAATGGATAAGTCTAATGGTAATCAATATCAATAAGGATGGGTGGATTAGAATCTACGTGGATTATAGGGATTCTGAACCCAGTGTGTGTCATCGATCCTTTTCTAACCCCTTTTACTGAATAAATTTTGGAGGGAGTCATTGGGCGTGAAATCTAATTCCTTTACGGATGGATTTTCGAGGCAGAATACCACCAAGTCCAAATTGCAAAGGAAGACCGGGAGAAGACAACTTTCACCACTGAATGGGGAATTTTTGCATACACTTTCTTCCCTTTTGGGTTGAATAATGTGCCTATTGTTTTCTCGTACATAGTGGTACAGGTGTAGTTCCAGGACTTCATCCACAAATTTCTTTAGGTCTATCTAGATGATTAGACAATGTATGGGCTAGTAAAAGACCATTGTGATAATCTAAGGCTTATGTTTGAGATGTGTCAGTAGTTGAGGATATCCCTCAACATTAAGAAGTGTGTCTTTGCTACCCCCTATGGAATGTTATTAGGGGCATATCATATTATTGGCGAGAAAATTTGTCTTGTGGAAAAATTTGTGGATTTCAGGCCAATGCTATGGGAATCTAAGTCCCTCTACATTTGAATGGTGCAGCTACCATTGTTTAGCATGTAAAACCAAAGTGGATTTATGGTGGTTTTTCAACCAGAGATCCACAAGAACATGCCACTGTTCCTATGGGAATAATAACAACTCCTTTCTATAGTAGAAATCGATTTGAGAAAGGGGGAGTGAGAATGAAGGAGGGGGAAATCAATGTTGTGGATAGAGTGTCAGATTCCTACACACATCAACTGGAAGTTTCATTACATGCATTAATTAATATAAGAAAGACAAATTTACAATTTATGAGCACAAGACAAAATAAAACACGCTAGTCATAAAGCACCAATCGATTTTCCCATCGAGGGGACATAAAATTCCTTTTTTATTGATCTCAGAGTTGAAACTTGTACAATGAGTGGGAATAGAAGAAAAAATGTAGAGGGGAATAGAAGAAGACTAACAATCATTTTTTTTCCTCTGTTCACAAAAACATGCTTCTAGTTTCCAAATTCAATTTCCGTCCCTTCACAAAGACTTCAAAAAACCATTAAATCATTTGACCCAAATCCAAGAAGTTTACAAACAAATTTGATCAATTCCCCTCTTCTAAATTCCTTTGCCTCAAAGAAAACACTTCTGAGGGGCCCAAAAAAAGCTCATGCATGTAAAAATGCATTTAATATATCAATTTTCTAGTTCACATATGAACCATTTGATCCTTTTCCCTAATTGCTTTGAAATCAGGCCATCCACGTGGTAGGAGAACATTGAAGTGGAGTCGAGGGAATTTTTTTGCATTTTTTGTATGCTAGAGACGTTTTCTCAATTTTCTCTGACCAAAATCCATCAAAATTTAAAATTTAAGTGTCCATCATGTGGAGAACTTCACCATATTTCCATTGATACCAAAAATGTGAAAATCTAATCTCTAGATCGAAAGATATGGCCTCTTGAAGATTTAGGGCAAAACTGGTAAAATTAGGGCAAAATTCGAGACTGTGGGCCAAAATTTGACCTTTTTCCCTCTTTTTTCAAATTGAAATTTTTTCCCTGAAATCTCCATGCCCCCACCAACCTGATGACATGTGGCACCTTTCTGGTTCATCCATGGGCTTCAGAATAACATTTCACCCTCTTTTGCGAAATTGAAATTTTTTCTCAAAATCCTCCACCAGTCTGCCACTCTGATGACACGTGGTGCTATCCTATTGGTTATGGGCCTTAACCATTTTTTTCTTCATTCTCCTTTGGGAGCTTGTGGGCTAGATTTTTACTTTTGAGTTTCTAGCCAAAAAGGCTAAGTGTCAAAATTTTCTCCCTGGCCCCGTAAGTCTGTTTCCTTCCTTCGGCAAGCCTAGGGGCCAAAATATGTCTTTGTGCCTTTTAACCCTAAAAGGGATAAGTTCTAACTTTCTCTCTGTGCCTCTACCAACCCACCAATTCCCTTGGAAAAATTTCCTCCTTACCTCCGTGGGCCCACCCAGGGAAAATTTCCCCTCCAAATTCAGCCGAGTCATAACTTGCAAAATATGAGTTAGGAGGACTTCCTTACCTTTCTGGAAAGGGGAAAGAATTCTCTATCTGATGAAGCAATACCCAAAAAAATTTGAGTGCTTGAAATGTGTAAAAATTTGAATGAGGCACAAAAGGAAGCTAGTTAACCCAAAATAAGAGGGAGCTTATTTTGGTTAACAAGTATGATCAAAACATGGAAAATTTGAGATAGGAGAAAGTTGTCTTGCTTGAAAACTTGCAATTTACCCCTTTACACATTTTCAAGACAAAAAATAGCTCTAGCTTGGGGACATGGCATGGATTGAGCAAGGCGCAGACATGGCATGAGGATCCAGAATCGCAGGTTTCAAAACATATAACATTGACCAATGCCTTATCCATTTGGCCTTGCAGAGTCATGTACAACTTCTAAGGAAAGAGATAAGGAAGAACGAGGACACACAAACTGAAACACAAAATAGGAAAGGGGAAATAAAAATGCACCCAACAGAAAAGGGGAAAAAAAAAAACTATGTTACAAGGTGAGTGACAACTTCACTTTCACTGATGGTACAACTTCAAATATTGCCCACTTCTAGGCAATCCCAATGGAGTTCCATCCAAGTATGATAAGAGAAATGCATTCTCACCACAAGCTTCTTGAATTTGAAATTGACCCAACCACAAAGAATCTAACTTACCATGACTTTCCTTTTGGCTCTCTCCTCTTGTCCCAAAGTAGGAACAAATCTCCAGCTCTGAACTCCCTTGCTTTGGCTCTTCTGTCAAAGAGCTTCTTCACTTTTAGCTGATGTTCTTTGATTCTATCCACTACCTGTGATCTGCTCTTTTCAAGCTTCACAAGGAAAAGAATCCTCTTGTCAATTGAATCTTTGTATTAGCTGTCTTCCACTATTTGAAGCAGCTTAAGAGCTAGCATTTCAATTGTAATAGGAATCTCTGCTTCAACTCCATATAGCAGCTGAAAAGGTGACATGCCTATTGCCTTCTTAAGAGTGATCCTATCAGTGCACAATGCATCATATAATTTTTTTTGCCAATTCTTCTGATTCTCATCAACAAGCTTGCAGATAATGGTCACAATATTTTTGTTTCTTGACTCAGCTTAACCATTCCCTTGAAAATAGTAGTCAGAAGAATGAGTAAGAGAAATCCCGAAGCCATAATAGAATTCTGTCAATTCCTATGAAGAGAAATAAGTAGTGTTGTCTACTACAATTTTCTTAGAACTCCAAAATGAAAAATGATAGTCTCTTTTATGAAATTGTAGACTACTTCAGAGCTAGCCCATTTGGTTGGAATGACCTCCACCCACTTAGTGAAGTAATATGTGGTGTGTGAGCATGTAGGAGTGCCCTACACTTGAATGAGGGATTTAGAGTACAGATAAATTCCATCCCCATTGTTGAAATGGTTCTTCAATCACCACGGGTCTAAGTGGAAAGGAAGCTAGCTGAGGCTTTCCAAAAAATCACTTGCATGCTTATCATTTCGAAACATAGTTCTGTGCATTAGCAAAGAGAGAAGGTGAATAGTACCTACCTCTAATAATTTTGTGGGCAGTCACCATGGCTGAAAAGTGTCCACCACAAGCTTGATCATGATAGGATTTGAGGAGTTTTTTTTGTTGTTCCTTGTCAACACACTTGAGAAAACAATCATCTATCCCTTTCTTATAGAGTGCATGATTCCAAATCACATATTTGGTTTCTTTCAGCCTGAGAGTTCTTCACATATTGTAATCTAAATGAGGATGGGAAGTCCCCATAGGTAAGAAAGAAAGTGATGTTCTACATACCATTCCTTTGTAGTGTTCACAAAGAGAACTTGTGGACAATCTTCTGAGTAGGTTGGGCAAGTGTCATCTCTTTCTCCAAGCTGAAATTTGAGAGATTCATCTTCAGAAATCAACTTGCACAAACCATTTCCTCTAACTAGATTAGAGGGCTTAATCTCTAGGTCATAATCTTGGATCCTTGCAATCCAATTTCCTCTTTTGGCTCCGGGATCTTGTTGTGTCAAAATGGAGTTGATTGAACTTCTGGGGACCAGCACCATGGTGTGAGAGTTGAGTATGTAAAATCTGAAATTCTTCACAGCCTTGACCACTGCGTATGCATGCTTCTCCAATTGACTATAATTTATTTCATGCTTCTTCAAAGGGCATCTCATGAAAGTAATAGGTGTTTCCAATCCTTCATCATTATTTTGAACTAGGACAGCAGAAAGAGTGTGCTCTGAGGCATAACAATACATGATGAATTCCTTGCTAAAATATGGAGATACTAATGTTGGAGCTTTGGCAATGACCTTGTGGATTTCTTCAAATGCTGATTTTCCTTCACTACTCCATTTGAAACTTGTTTGTGGATTCATCATAGAGGTGATATGCTTTGTTAGTTTAGTGAATTCGAGGACAAAGTAGCAAAGAAAATTTACCTTCCCAAAGAATGAGTGCACTCCTTTCTTTTTGGTGGGAAGAGATAGTGCTTGAATAACACTTACCCTCTTAGGGTCAATACATGCTCCATGCTTATTCACGATGTGTCCCAACAACTTGCCTTATGTGACTCCAAAGATACACTTCTTGGGATTTATAGAAATGCCATGTTTTCTACATCTTGCAAGAATATTCACCAAGTGGAAGATATTTTCACTTCTCTTCTTTGAAAACACAGTTAAGTCATCAAGGTATATGACAATGCAATGCTTGAGATATTTGAAAGCCAGGTCCATGGCTATTTGGAAGGTGGCTTCCACATTGATCAGGCCAAAAGGAATCTTGCTGTAAGAAAAAGTGCCCCAAGGAGTTGTGAAATTCATCTTTCTTACAATCTTCTTCAACAACTTTAATTTGATTATACCCTAAGAAGCCATCAAGAAAAGAGAGCATCTCAGATCCAGTAACTACTTGTAGGATATGATCCATGATCAGAAGAGGGTAATTGTCCTTGAGAGATGCCTGATTCAGATTTCTAAAATCTACACATATTCTGATCTCCCCATTTTTCTCTCTGACTATAACAATGTTGGCCACCCATGTTGAGGGGTGAATGGGGAAAATGATTCTAGCATTCAACATCTTGTTCACTTCTTCCTTGATAACATCTGAAATATTTGGATTATAGGGTATTTTCTTCTTCTTGAAGGGCTTAACATCCTTCTTCAGAGGAATGGAATGATGCATTTCCTTTGGTTGAAAAATATTTGAGCTCATCATAAGAGTAGGCCAGCACATCAGAGTACTTTTTAAGCAAAGCAATGAACTTCCTTTTCTCTTTAGGTGATCAGCATTTTCCAATGTTGACCATCCTTGGATCTTCATAAGTCCCAATGTTTTCCTTGTCAAAATCAGATGGACAGTGAGAAGATAGCTTTTATTTTTCAAAAATAAATACATCATGTTTGTCAAAAAGGTCCTCCAAAGAGACGAGAACTTTGGCGATCTTATTACCTTTCAATCTGATCATGCATTCATCATCCACTCTTTCAATTTCATTTGATGCATCTTCATCCATAGCTTCTCTATGTGGATTAACACTTCCCTCAAAGAAGAGATTATTGAAGTTGTCTCTTTGGTCCAAGAAGACTAAAATCTGATTGTCGTCATTGAAAAATTGCCAGTGATCTAGGTTATTAGGTACACTTGGTCTGAAAACCATCTCAATGGTTATTTTTTCCTTGCCAAAAGAAGGATGAGGAGTCAATAGGGATGCTAATACTGCAAGATAATCAACTCTTTCATTTTGTTGTCTTGGGATGGCTTCAATAGAGAATGCATCAAAGAATTCAATGCAATCCCACACTCTATTCCTGTAATTCCTGAGCCTTGGGTTCTTCACTTGGTATTTCTGGTGGATTTAATTCACTATCAATTTAGCATCACCAAGGCATCTCAACTTTTTGATTCCCATGTCCTCCACTACACTTATGCCCAAGAGGAGAGCTTCATATTCTACTATATTATTAGTGTTTTCAAACTGTAGTTTGTATGCAAAAGGATGCATCACATTGGAAGGAGAGTACAACACAACACCAGCCCCTTAGCCTACTTTGGAATGGCTTCCATCAAATTCCATATTCCAGACCTGATCTTTCTCTGATTCTGAGGAAAGTGGTAAGTCTTCTTCTCATTGTGAAGTAAGGAAATAGTTTCCTAATCCACAATCTTGAAAGAGGATATTAGCTCTTGGGTCACTGGAACTTCTTACTGTAAACTTCATTTTTCTTACCGGAAGTAACCTCTTCATCTCACCCTTTATTGGAATAGTTGCAGAGGTCCAATCCATTTTTATCTCTCCACCAAGGTCTCTATAAAAATTTATACTAAGGAGCATGCCAAAAGATATTGGAATGTCTGCAACTAAGATAGTTAGAAGTACTTTCTTATCACGATATTCATCCAAAGCCACTTGTGCATCCTTTATCCTTCCTACTAGTGGTACTTGCTTGGATTCCATTGAGTAACAAGCTCTGTTAACTCTGGTTAGTGTCAATCCGAGAGCATTGGAAACTTTGAGTGGCATTATGTTATCAGAAGCTCTAGAGTCAATGATGTAATTATTGAGCTCAAAACCATTCATGAGAAGAGACAAGTAGAAGGGTTCTACCTTATCTATTTTAGAAGCACTCAGGGCCAGCAGGTTTTGAGTAGGTACCAGTGGAGATGGTGTTAGGAGCAGACCTTTAGAATTTGAACTTGCGGGTATAGAACTACTACTATGAATAGCATTGATTAGTCTATCAAACTGAGAAAGGTGTGTTGCAAGTATTCAATCTTTGAGAGCTACACTTTGGTCTTACTTGCATGTTCCACAAAATCAAATGGGACAATGTTGGATGAGGGGGAAGTTCCTGGAGTGAGGGAAGGTTTACATGGTAAGGGTCTTTGAGGAACTTTGGCTAACTTAGGATAGACTTCATTGGAGGGGGCAGTGTTTTTAATAACTTGTGAGCTAGAAGAAGGAAAAGGTGACTTACTAGATATAATAGCCTGATCTCTAGTAGCCATTTGGTTTGGTTTCATTTTGGCTAAATCCATTGAGGGTGGTAATGGTGAGCCTCTAATGATGATATTCTTTTGTGTGGCTACTGGAGTGGGATATTCTTTAGTTTTCTTTTCTTTTTGAGCCACGGAGGGTAGAGCATCTTTCTTGGATTGGGATTGAGTGAAGAAAGCACATGAGAAGCTTGGGGATTCCTCTTCTTCTTCCTCATATTCAACAAACTTGAACAAGCCATTATGCATATCAACTTCTTCAATTTCAAGGTAGCCTTCATAATCCTCTACTATTTCTCCTTCAAGTTCATCAATTTCAGCGTCCTCTCTTGATTCTCTAGTGTCATAAATAGCATTGACAAGAGGTGCTTCAAGGGAAAGTTGGCGAGGAGGTGGTGTAATTCTTTGTCTATCAGGGAAGTTTGGCCTCCTTGGTGCATTTCTCATTGTCATTTGGGATAGTTGTTTCTTCAAGGCAACCACATCATTTGCCATTTTCTGGAACATAGGATCTGTATTTACTGAAGTTGAACTTTGACCCTTCTACTTCCCATTTGGGCCTTTCACTTTTCCAGAGAGGATTAAGTCATCATCAGTTTCAATGCTAAAGTTTGAGCTTCCTTTAGTGTGTTTAGTTGGGATTTTCTGAGGAAGAAACCAACTTCTAATGGCAAGGCACTAATGAAGAATCTTCTCAAGTAGTTCTCAGGAGGTAGAAAATCTTCCAGGACTCTTCTTTTCAGTCTGTCAAACCTTGCTACAAAGTCCCTCATGGATTTAGAGATTTCTTTCTTTATTTGGACTAATTGCACCAGCAAATCTTGACCATCTTCAGTGCTCCTGAATTTGTTTTCAAATGCTTTTCTAATATCTTCCCAACCAATAATAGATCTTACCGGAAGCATGTAAAACCATTCAGCAAATTTTTATTGGAGTGGCTCCACAAAAAGTCTAACTAACACATCTTCATCTTCAACACCTAACACACCACAAGTAGTGATGAAGGTTGCTACATGTTCTTTAGGGAGTTGGGATCCATCTCCTTTGAATTTGGGACAATTCTTTCTCGAACCTCTTAGCAGATCATGGAGTATTCGTGGGAGAGCAAGTGGACCAGTATTTCTTCCCCATGGTACTGTGCTTCACATTCATTATCAGCCATTCTATTTTTGGCTTCTTCAGTAGCTAGGGCTACTTCTCTTTCCTCTGTAGAAGTTTGGAGTCTTGCAATTTCAAGTTGAGCTCTAATCTCTTCCTCTCTATCAAACCAAGCTATAACCTCTACTTCTTCTCTCTCCAACTCCTCAAAAGTAGGGTCAATCACTCCTCCTTGCCTCAGCTGATGAGTATACCTTTTATCAGCAAGCTTGAAATTTTATTGTCTTCTCTGAGGTTCTGGAATCTATTTTTGATCTTTCAACTCAAAAACAGGTTCTTCTTCTTAGTCCAAAATCTTTGTAACAATAGAGTAATGTTTTACACTCTACCTACTATGCCAAATAGCCTCCTTCAAGTCTTAAATGATATCTTCTTTGATATGAAAGAATGAAGAAGGTCTCTAGGTGGATTTGCAAGAATAGTCATACTCGTATTCATGTGGATCACAAGGAACTCCAGAATTCAAAAACTTGAAAAAAATACTTTAAAACCTTGTGGTCATTTTAGGGTGTAGATGCTACAAACTCTGCCCCATGGTGGGCACCAAAAACTATTGGCTAGATAATTTGTCTTGGGGAAAAATTTGTGGATTTCAGGCCAACGCTATGGGAGTCTAATTCCCTCTACATTTTAATGGTGTAGCTCCCATATTATGCATGAAAAATAAGTGGATTTGATGGTGTTTTTTCAACTAGAGATCCACATGAACAATCCACTGTCCCTATGGAAATAATAACAACTCCTTACTATAGCAGAAATCAATTTGAGAAAGGGGAGGGAGTGAGAATGAAGGAGGGGAAAATCAATGTTGTGGGTACAATGTCAAATGCCCACATACATCAACTGGAAGTTTCATTACATGCATTCATTAACAGAAGAAAGACAAACTTACAATTTCTGAGCACAAGACAGAATAAAACACACTTGTTACAAAGAACCAATCGATATTTCCATCCAGGGGACATAAAATTCCTTAATTTTTTATTGATCTCAGAGTTGAAACTTGTACAACCTGTGGGAATAGAAGAAAAAATGTAAAGAAGGAAAATAGCAGAAGACTAACTATCATTTTTGTCCTTTGTTCATAAAAACATGCTTCCAGTTTCTAAATTTGATTGCCAGCCTAAACAATGACTCTCAGAGGACAAGAAATAGCATGTAAGGGGTGGTTACCACTTCCCTAAATGGCCAAGAAGTGGTTATAAATAAATATGATCATTTTTTCTCTTCCAGATTCCTCGGCCACAAAGTAAACGCTTCTGGCGAGCCCAAAAAGGAGTTTCTATGTGTAAAAATATGTTTCATATTTCAATTTTTCAGTTTTCATACGAACCATTTGATCCTTTTCCCTAATTGCTTTGAAATCGAGCCATCCATGTGGCTGGAGAACATTGGAGCAGAGTCGGGGAAAACTTTTACCTTTTTTTTACATGCCAAAGACTTTTTCTCAATTTTCTCCCACAAAACTCCATCAAAATTTAAAATTTAAGTTTTCATCGTGTGGATAATTTCAACAAATTTCCAATGATACCAAAAACATGAAAAACTGAGCTTTGGTTCAAAAGATATAGCCTCTTGAAGATTTAGGGAAAAACTGGTCAAAATTAGGGTTGTCGGGGTCAAATTTTAAATTTTTCCCTTTTGGAAAAAATTCCTAAAAATCTCCATGGCCCTACTGCTCTGAGACATGTGGCACCTTCTAGTTACTTGGCAGGGATGTGCCTCCATTTTTGCCTTTGCACTTTTTTGACAAAAAAGTCAAAAACTTTAAATTCCTTCCGCCCCCGCCACTCCGCCTCCTTCCCCTCTACAGGCTTTCGAGCTGATTTTTGACTTGAGTTTTTTTAACCAAAAGGGCTAAGTGAAAAATTTATCCCCGCGCTTCTGCCAATGCACCTTGACATGTGACAATTCCCTATTAGATGCGGGCCTGCCTAGGGAAAATTTCCCCATTTACCTCCACCGAGCCATAAGTTAAAAACTACAAGGAGTTAGGAGGACTTCCTTAAATTTCTGGAAAGGGGAAAGAATTATCTATCTAATGAAGGTGTTTCTAAGAATCCTTGATCCCTTGGGAAGTACCAAATTTCAAAAAACTCATACTGCACCACTTTCAAAGGGTGACAACTTAAAAATTTCTAAGTCCAGACTTGGGAAAAAGAAGGAAAATTTTGAGGGGACAACACATTTGTAGAAAAATTCCAAAGAGCATGTGAGGAAAGTGAAAATGACAAGGTGAGACTAAGGATTGAGTGAGTAGATCTTGTAGTGAGTGATTGGTGTGTGGTTGGTGGGTCCACGAGATCAGGTCGTTGGATTTGATTGGTTGGAGGTGAGGAGGTGATTTGGGTCATGGCGGAGGCAGGAGAAGTTTGGGTGGGCCACTAGTACAGATACCGGACATACTACCATGTCATCAATATCGAGATGAGGTGGGATCTGATCTGAGTTTTCTTTTGTGGATTGAAATAAATTCTAGAAATCGAGGTCGGTAAAAATGATTTTGGGTAGGAATTAAATTGTCATTTGGAAATAAAATGAATGAAATGGGTGGGGGGAAGGTCCCAGGTAAGTCAAATAAGAGTGGGGATGAGGGTAGGTGAGGGTTGGGTAGGGTAAGGTAGGTTATTAGGTTATGTTTTGTTTAATTTTTGAAAAATGGGGGATTTCAAGTTAGGGCAGCGTGATGGAGACCGGAGCCGGTCAAGGGTTGGTCGATACCAATCGATCCTAGACGGCATCGATCGAGGAGTAGGTGACTGATGCCGGTCAAGGGTAACCGATACAGGTCAATAGTGACTGATGCCAGTCAACTATGACTGATGTTAGTCAGGTGGAAGTGGAAATTGGTCCATAAGAGAGATGGGGTGGTAGGAAAAGGTAGGCCATCAATGATAATGATAGGTCTATGGACAATAGGTAGGGTAAAAAGGTATATAGGTGAGAGGTTTGATAGGTGCAAGAATAATATAGGGAAAAAGGGGTAATATTTAGAGTTTGGGTTATGTATGGGATATTGGGTATAGGTTTTTGTCAAAGGTGTGGTTGAGGTTTTAATAAGTTTGTGGTTTATTGGATGCAGTCTGCTGACCAGCTGTACATGTGTGATAGGGTGCCACCGTTACTACTAGAGGTACAAGGGAGAGTGACTGTGGCAGAGTTGCATCACATGATAGAGGTGGGGTTGATTGGGATCTAGCGCTATAGGTGTATAGCTTGAGATCATATTCTGATGGTCGTACTAATCGATATATGGGATTCTAGACCAACACCTTCCATTTTCTGATGGGTGAGATCATGGTCACCCTGTAGGATGTTTACAGGATCATGCACTTGCCGATAGTGGGGACATAGGTGTATTCAACAACCTTGGAGGTATCAAAAGAGCCCATAGTGCTAGTAATTAGAGAGGTGATGGAAAATATGAGGTACCATAGCGCCAGCTTGAGCTATGGAGAGATGTATGCAGCCCATCGAGAGGAGATGAGGCTAGTGGTGTTGATTATGGATGTGGTGTGCTATTTTGCACTTCGTGATTTAGAGGGTGGGAGATTCCCATGGGCACTGATGGGGGTCCTCCAAGACATGATGGAGGAGAGGATGTGTTTTACATGGGCAACAACTTTTCTAGTGCAGTTATATAGAGAGTTGTGGGCCTACGAGTGATTACGGAGGTTTAAATTATATTTTACCTTTCTTCTTCATTATTGGGCATACGAGCACATCGTATGCGTGTTCCCAGTGGGCCTGTCCTGACCAGATGAATTTGATGTGGGGTTAATCAAAGTAGGTTACCGACAATTGGTACCCACTGGGGGAGAGAACAAGATAGGCTACATGTGATGTAGCGTACTACAGGTGCGTGCTAGAGGATTTATCTAGTGTAGACATTATCTGGAGGCCATATATTGGCTATCCATCATACAGGTAGATGGAAAATGAGTAGAGGGGCTAAAGCTTTTGAGATGGATAAAGGGGCATCATGTCGGTGAGCACGAGATGATTCCCATTGATAGTGCGGATGATAGTTGCGGTTTCCCCAAGACGTGCCAACTCCATTTCCATTGTATAGGAGGGACGAAGTGGAGAGACCTATGTCTCCACCACAACCTATAGTTTCAACAAGCATGAGGAGTAGCCCTTAGACCATTAGATTGATGATGTGGGTTATACAAATGCATAGAGACACTGGTAGGCAGCCCAACTGTGAGCAACACTACCCAAGCCAGGTCAACTAGATGTGGCCACCCTCATAGTTCAGAGGGATACACTACAGGGACAGGTGGCTACCTTATAGGGCTAGATTACAGGTTTATAGGGGTAGTTGGTAGGGTCACAGGCATAGGTGGCCACATTACAGGCACAGGTATTAGCCCTTCATGCCCATATTGTAGCATAGTGATAGGCACTTGCATAGGGAGGGGATGGAAACGGAGGATAGATGACCACCTTACAGGAATAGGTAACATGGTTGCGAGGCCAGTTGGCCACTGCACAGGCGTAGATTGTGGCCTTATAGGCCCAGGTTACATCTCAGGCACTAGCATAGGCACCAGCACAGGGTCAGGGATAGGGTCCCATGGTACAAGTACAGGGTTCGAGACCAATGGGGACACCTCAGATAGTACCGATGGCTAGATTCACGGATTCCCTGAGCAAGGCCAAATATTATCAGGATCACTTGATGGATGTCGGGATAGATGTCCCATATTATGTAGAGCACATAGTATAATAGGCCTCGAGTGAGAGGAAGAGATCTCACACACATAGTGTAGAGAGTACAGGGGGCGGCAAGCCCATAGATAGGGTTAGGGTGAGGCCACTAGTTCACGGAGGCTTGAACTAGCTACAGTCTAGGAAGAGGCTGATTCGAGACCTATGTAGGGCAGAGAGATGTTAGCATGGTGCCACATGAGAGAGGAGGAGGAGGACACAGATGCGATGGGGATGGACATCAGATGGGGAGATTAATGAGCCCCCCATGCACCCTAATTTTTTATTATGGTGATATATATATTGGCCTACATGTTGTAGATGCGAGGATGTATATGAGAGATTTTGAGTTTTTGTATATTATACTAGCTTATGTGCCAAATATTTTGAGACATTTATATATGAGGGACATGTATTTTCATTTTACCTGTGCCCATATGTATGGACACACAAATTTTGAGGATTTATATATTTATGGATGATGGTTATATTTATGATATGATGTTGTACTGGTGGTTGTGATTTCTATTGTTATTGTGTATGTGATGGAAACTAGGTGGATTAGGCATGATGGAGTCAGGTCATAGGCATGGTGGAGTCATATTAGTTTAGGCATGATGTAGTCAATTCACAGGCATGATGGAGTTAGGTCATTTTAGGCATGGTTTGAGTCAAGTCATAGGCATGATGGAGTTAGGTCAGTTAGGCATGGTGGAGTTAGGTATAGGCATGTGATGTTTTGAAATTTCCAAATAGTTGTTATTATGGAAATATGAAATAATAAATGAATGAATTTGGTGATGTTGTTAAAAATGGTGGGTAGGTGTATGTGTATGTAATTGATATTTGTTTTAGTTTAATTTCCAATTGTTGTTAGAAAATGGAAACTATGGTAGAATTTGAATAGGAAAAATGGGGGGAAATGGGTTATGGAGAAGAGTGGCCGAGATAACCTCCAAGGGCCCCATGCCCTCGGAGTGTTGCCTACATAATCCTGACGAAAAGGGACCTTAAACCGATGTAGTTCTCCCATAAGCTAGGGAAGAAGAAGATGAGGTCGAGGAATGGGTTGGTAGGTTATAGGCATGATTGATTCTGGGTCATAGGTAAGGTTGGTTTTAGGTTAATTTTGGTGAAAGAGGGAATTCTTAAAATATAGGTATCGATGGTCTAGTCATGTATAGGATAATCAAAAATTAATAAGGAAGGTGAATGGTAAGAGGTGGTAAAAGAGCTACTTAATTGATAAGAACCCTAATGAGTCTACTATACCCAAGATGGGCTTATGAACTTAAGACCCTAAAGGCATTACATAATGGACTATTCTAAAGGTGAATAAAGTCACATGATCACGAAATGTCACCATTGCAGAAAATTCCCTTCAGCAGAGAGAAAATTAGGGTGAAAAGGCAATGAGGTGAAATTGGGTGGTTTAGCATAAAATAGTGTACGACAGTATGTTTACCTAACAAGAAACCTGGGATCAAAAATAAGCAATTTCATGACAAAACATTTATCACTTTCTTCATTTGTTTGTTTTTAATAGACTGGTCGATCCAAGAATTCTATATGAGATGATTATATTATCTCCTTGAGGTCTTTGTGAAGTTGATCGATGCGGGAATATTCTAAAGATTTTATTGTATTTTTCAATGACTTTATATAGTTGTCCTTCAAGGGAGTAGTCTATTTATAGTGGCGAAATAGAGAAAAGAGATTTCCTTTTTGAGGGAGTCATATTTTTGCTAGAATTTTGACTCAAGGAGTTGATTCCCATTTTTTTAGATGTTTTAAGTCATGGACAAGACTATAGAGGAAGATTAGATTCCTTTTTAGAAGACAAGACCATAGCACACAGAGGTTAACTATGAAAGAGGTGGTTTCATGTGATGAATGACCATGAGATTCCATCTTTAAAAAGATGAAAATTATCCATGAGAATCATGTTGTGAGTAGAGTCGTGGTACTTATATTGAAGATAAGGTTGAAAGGTGACAGGTAATCACATGATTCTTGTTTAGTCGTTGATCCTCAAAAAGGGGTAATATGGAAGGTGAACAACGCTCTCAAGGGACGAGCAGTCAATTGATAAAAAGTGATATAGGACTTGATGTCAACAATAAAATGGTCAAAGATGTAAGGCATTGAGGGGTTCAGGTTCATGTTTACCTTTGAGTGAAGACAAATGATAAGCGTCTGGTCCATAAGCATGGGCAACGATATAGGGTCCAAGCCTATTAGAAGAAAAAATTTCCCATTTACTTTTCTCTTCTTTTGTTATGCATTGATTTTCCTTCAAGATGAGGTCACCCACCTAAAAGGTTCACTCGTGGACACATTTTTCATAGGAATATTTTATATGTTTATGGTAGATTTGGAGATGGTCCAGAGCATTGAGACAACATTCATCTAATAACTCAAGTTGTGCCAAATGATCCTAGTGAAATTCATCGTCGTTGAGCATGTCTTGTAGTGAGATGTAGAGAGATGGAATTTGGACTTTGAGAGGCAAGATAGCCTTGGTACCATAGACTAGAGAAGAAGGTGTGGTAGTAGCCGAATTGTGAATACTAGTGTGATAAGCTCACAAGGTGAAAGGAATGTGCGAATGCCAATCCTTACCAGTATCGTCAACTACTTTCATAAGAATTTTGTTCAAGGTTTTATTATTTGATTCTACTTAGCCATTGGTTTGTGGGTAATAAGGTGACGAGAAACTGAGTTGGCTGTCAAAAGCGTCACACAACTTATGTAGGGTTTTGTTTTGAATTGTATTCCGTTATCAGTGATGAGACAGTGACGAATACATAAACAACAAATGATGTGATGGTTGATGAATTCACATATTTTCTCATATTTTGTAGAAATTAGGGGGATGGATTCTACCCATTTAGTGTAATATTCAGTAGTGGTAATAATCCATTGATGGCATTGTGAAGAATGGGGATTGATCTCTCCGACAAGATCCAAACTGCATTGAGAGATAGACCAGAGGTCTCGTGCGAGCAGTAAGGCATGACTGGGTGTGTGATGAAGATTAGCATGTTATTGGAATTTCACACAATGTTTGACATAGTCACAATAATCACAGTTTAGGGTTAGCCAATAATAGCCAAGGTGAATAATGTGTTTAGCAATAGCTAAACAACTAAATTGGCCTCCATAAATTCCTTTGTGAACTTCCTTTATGGTGTAGGGAATTTCAGAACTCGAAAGGAATCGTAAGAGAATACTGTCAAAGCCACACTTATAAATGAGACCACCCATGATGGCATAACGAGAGACACTTTTAAGAAAGACACGTTATCCATTACGAGTGTAATCGGGAGGTAGAATGGGAAGGAAAAGATAGTCTGTAAACTGCTTATACCAAATGTCACGTGGGTCAGGTGCAACGGTTCCAAAGGAGTGGACTTCACAAGGTATATAACAAGGTGATTGTAACCTTTGTATTGTGTAAATATTTTATAGTTGGCAAGAAAAGCGGGTAGATGAGTGTGATTGGGACACATGGGATCACCTCTCAAGCTGTGGGACTTGGGCTCGAGGTGAACCTCTGGAGAAGGCCAGCTTCCTCTTCCTAAACTAAGTGTTGTACTACTCCTAGTGTAATAAAAAGGCTATCTAGTCCTATGCTAACATTTTCATGGGGTTTTAGGGAAAGAGATTTACAGAAATGAAACTATACTAGGGATGGTGATGCACCAAATAAAGGGTGTTTCCAGACTCAGGAAGGGTTAATTTGAAGAGGGTGTGTGCACCACAGGTCAACTTCACCTACTATAACTTAGAGAGGGTACAAATACCACAGACTAAGAAGCATGCATTCCCTTTGTTAAACTTGATCAGACAAAGCAATATATCAGTTTCCCAGTGAAGAAGGATGAACTTAAGAAGGGTGAATGGACACCACAACTCAACTGCATGCAATACTCCACCACTCGATAAGCACAGAACTCCAAGAACCTGCAATAGAAACGTGAACTTGCACAGTGTACCTGCAAGCATGAGAAAAGGCACAAAGAAGTATAGAAGGATGAAAGGACCGAGATTAGTCACAAAACACACACTTTTATTGCTTCAATAACGTGCACAATGCATCATACATTCAGAAGAGGCAATGGTTGCCATTACAGTCTTGAAAAGGAGGCTTGAAAGTTCTCTCAACACACAAGGACAACTTGCAGAAGAGAGAGGACTCTTGAAAATTGCACTTGCCTAAGATGTCTAACTTTCCAACCTATCTGACCTATTGGAACCCTTTGGAATGAGCCTCCAACTTACATTTATAGAAGAATATGTGAGAGAGAAGAGGAAAGGTCATAATTACATTCCTAAATTGAAGGCACATGATGTATTTATTACAGTTGGTTGAACCACTTTAGAAGGTTCCATCATGTGTCATTAATTGCTTGTTGACCTAGTCTTCTCAATTAATTAATTATTTAAATAAAATATTTAAATAATAATAATAAATATTACATTAATAAAATATTTAAATAAAAATATTAATTTAATTTAAGAATATGGTGGGCCCCTCGAAGACTGTTTGACTTGAAGAAAGTAGGGGGGAATTATGAAAAGGTTCAAAACAAGCCCAACTCGGTGGTTGGCTCGCCGAGCCAACTCACCGAGTTGGGCTCAAGTTCCTCCATCGACTTACTCTCCACTGCCACACCTAAAACGAGCACTTTACACCACCACATCCAACCAACTAGTTCTTTACACAACCACATACCTCAAAGTAACTCAGTTGTATTTGACAACTCTATCCATGCCAACTCAGTTGAACATCGAGTCCTGTGACAACTCGCTACTCAGATATATGAGATCGAAGTACTTCCATCATAACCAAGCTCTCATTCTTTCATGTATGAACTTGGCCAAGGTGTGAGATCTTTTTTGACTTATTCTTTCTAAGCTCTCATTATTCATTCAGTTGCTTTAAATTATTTATTTTTACTTATGGCGAGTTTCTCCACCTTTGCATTGAGCACTCGTACTTGTATTGAAAGCCAAACTTCATATTTAACACATGAACTCACCACCGCCACCCTCCTGCATTGAGCTCTCCCTGTCTACTTGGGCTCACCACTGAGTGATGTCTCTCGAACATATTGAACAAGCTCTCCATATTCACCGAGCTGGTAAAGACTTGAATTCCACACATTGGATGATGGATTTAACATATGTGGGGAGCACCTCTTTCATTCACATTAACCAAGCTATGCCTCTTTCATTATTAATTGAGCTCACATGAAGTTTTTTTGTTGATGTCTCGATCAACTTGCTACATGCATGGTTCAATTTGGCAAGTCGAACTCAGGTATTCTCTTTCCATACAAATCCTTCATCTTTGGCTAGACCCATAAGCTTGGCTTAAAAGATCGTTATGAAGTGACTTGGCCTCAACCTGGCTCATCCCTATACTCATCTCCATAATCTCACTACTGAATCGACCATGTTTTATCCACCGCTGACTGACCTAGCCCTTGATGAGCTACCCTTAATATATGCATTGAATCTCACGAGCTAAGTATCAAGTTACTCCATGAGTTCCTCATCGCCGAGTCAAAGGTGAAGGCCGAGCCATCACCGAGTGTCTCACCGTTGTGGATAATTCACCGTTCCACTTTCTACAGAGCTCTCCTCTTGAAGATCTATTGGTCAGCGACTCTTCTTCATTGAATCAAACCATCCTTAAGAGCTCATGAAAATCATGAGCTTGAGCTCCATTACTTTTCCTCACATCGATCCATCCATGCCAAGATCTCCTTCAAATCTCACTCAACTCCAGCTCATTCCTTCAATCGTTGCTTTGAGTCGAGCTCTTCTACTTCACATGATCCATGTTCATTCTCTCTGAATCAAATTTCTCAGAGTTATTCAAATTACTCAATCTTGAATTCTACATGAGCTTCACCTGATCACCTACAAAATGAGCTAAGTCACTCCCTTCATCACTCCTTTGTCCTTGACTCGAACTGAAATGATCGAGCTCCTTGATCCACTTGCTCATTATGACCATGCATGCATTATTTTTCTTCTTGATCGAGATCCTCCACTGATTTCCAAGAAGTATGATTAGCTCCCTATCTACATCAAGATCCTCCATGCTACATCGATCCCAAGCTAGAACTTGCAACATTCTCTATGACTTATTTGGCTCATCGCAGTGAATCCTCCTCGCCAAGCTCACAACCCATTTTTCTTCCACCAGTTCGTCACATCTTTTTGAAATTTCCACCAAGTTGCCTCAGTTCCCCATCTTTTTCTCTCTAACCTTAGTATGGAATCATCCGAGAAAGGTTCAACTCAGTGAGTTGATCTCATATATGCTTCATCCATATAGAGCTTCTCCATTTGGCTTGACTCCATGAGCTTCATTGTGAGCTCAATGGGGCTCCTTTAGCTTTCTCCATGTTTCTATATCATGTCAACTTGGCTCAAGATTCTCTGAGTTTCATCTTCTAGATCACCAGCGGTTGAGATCCTTAGCTACGTGTGCCATTACTCCAAGCAACCCGAACTTGAGCTTCCTTATCCATCACAAATGCTAGATCATTATATGGCTTAGAGGTCGGTATTCCAAAAACTTGATAGGATCTCTACAAGCTTCTTACTCAAGAAGAATTTCCTCTAATTTCGAGCTCTTAAGCCATGGGTTTTACATTATTCATCCCTCACTATACTTGGCTTATCATGGGTGAATGAGATCTCATCCCATCATATGAGAAACTCACCATAGTTATGGCTTATAATCTCCTTTCCTTCATGTTGAGAAACTCTCTCTACTCAAAACCGTCAAGCCCCTTCATTGCAAGTTTCCATATCCTAGCCAAAAAATGATGCATTCACATGAGCTTAAATTCCTCACAGATTTGATCTCTTAGAACTGCATGAGATTTTTTCTAAGTCATCAATGGCTTTGGCCCTTGAGATGGATGGTTGACCCCTATGACCCTCATGAACTTTTTCACTTGATTAATCCCTCTAACCATCCACTTCGCCTATAAGTGAGAGCTCTTATGTCTATTGAGTTCATCTTCCTCACCAACCTAGCCACTTCCTATCCAGCTCCTTTATCTAATGATTTCCTCAATAAGCCATCTCTATCTTGAACGATTCTCTTCTAAACACTGATAGTTTTCTCCACAACCAATGCAAGTCATTCATGAACTTGTATCTCTGAATTAAAAGTGTTCATGTTGTTGAATGGATCAATCTAAACTCTCCACCAATCACCTTAAATGTCATGACATGTCTGACTTCTCCTTTCCACCACCATGTATGTGCTCGGATTCATCTCCTACAATGACTATCAACTCAGATGACTCCTTGGTCTCACTGTGTTTGTTATGCTGATTCTGCCAACATTTCCTCTGAAATTAGGAAATGAATTTCCCTCATGAATCACCAAGCTCGTTAAACATTAATCACCTTCATGCACTAATTGGATGTCTCAGCATCCAACTTGGTTTATTGATGGCACATTTATTTGGTTTTCTCTTGGCTTTCCTGCCATCTCAGGATTCCCACTTGGCCACGGATCCTAAAATTTCCCATAACTCTATGAGCTATGTTTAGATCACCACATACTTTAGGCACCAAGTGACTTGTTCTTTTCTCAGCTGATCGAGATGCTCCCTTCTTTGTGAATGGCTCACTGAGACGTGTTCCTTTGAAATTTTGTGAGCTTGGCCCAACCAATTTTTTCCAAAACTCAACCCCACTCTGCAACATTTCCAGGAGCTAGTGAAGTTTGAATTAGTCTTCCAATGTTCACTTTCTCATCAAGCTACCTGCGTAAACCACTCAACCCCCATTGCTAAGCCAACCATGACTCTCTCTCAAGTTTTGAGCTACTCCCTTTCCTATTTTTCAAGCTTTTCATTCATTCATTACGTCTGAATGCTAATATGGTTTTACTTTTGTGAAACCGAAACTAAATTGCTCACTTCTGTGAGATACTTCCTTAATTTTCATAACTGAGACTTACATCATATACTCTCAAATACACCAAGTCATTTGACGAGATCTCTTCATACCACTCTACCACCTAACTGAGTCCTTCTCCACTTCTCCATATCAGCTCATCGAGCTACATTCTGCCGAGCTGAACTCATTGGCTCACCTGATCATCTAAGAGTTCTGCCCCCATTAAAGTCATCCATTTTAGGCTTGACCATTGATGACTGAGTTTTATCAAATTTTGATGAATCGAGAAGAGCTTAGTGAATGACTCATCCACCATGATCTCATGAGCTATGGAAATACGAGCTTTCTTAATGAACTCATTACACTGAGTTCATGAACTTACTAAACTAAACTTATAGTATAAAAAATTTAAGAAGACCTTCCAAACTAAATTTGTCAATTTTGATAGTTCTCCCGCTTGTGTTGGGAAAATGTGAAACTGCCCTAAGCCAATTTAATTTCTAATCAACTAGCACCCTGATCCAAGAAGCTTCATGAAGAATTTTTTGGTTTCAGGGTATAATAGGCTCCCGTTGTCCAATTTTGACCCCAAGGGTGAAATTGGATAACATTTTTGGCAACCTCTCAGGGATGATTTCCTGCTAAGCATGATTCCAGTAGCCTTAAGCCATCCATTGGGCATGGAGTCAATGTTGGAATCTTAAAAGTAATTTGATCTTCTGTGATATATCCAGAATTCTCCTTGAGCATTACCAATCTTGGACCTCCCTAGAATGCTAAGCATGAAGTATACTGAAACTGTTGAATGCTTGACATCTATGGAACACTACAGAATTTTGAATGAGGTAGATCATGAAACTCTTATGGAAACTTTAAACCTTCCTTCTCCTTTAATACCTCCAATGATGAAACAATGTGTAAGAACAACACAAAAACACAACAACAAGGAAAGAAAAAAAACAACACACAACAACAATGTGCATAAGCACTTGGAGGAAAACACCTAACTAAACTGTACAGGGGTGGAACACTTCTCAAAAACAAGCTTTGAGATGTATCCCATTCACATGAATGGGTAGTTCTTCTCCATTGAGCCTGGATAGATGAAATGAATTCACCTCTTTGCAACTCGTGATGATGTATGGCCCACTCCAGAGAGCATCAAACTTGGCATGCTTTCCTGGTTTGGCCTTGTCTTCATCCCATTTGAGGACTAGATCTCCCTCTTGAAAATGCCTGTCAGATGCCTTCTTGTCAAAATATTTCTTAACCTGAGCCTGATGTTGCTCCAAAGTCTTCATAGCCTTGTTTCGTACTTCCTCTAACTCCATGAGTTCAGCAAACCTTACTGTCAGAGGATCACTCTCCATAACTTCAAGTTGATGAGCTAACTCCAAAGAAGGTAACTCCAAGGAGAGTGGAAGTTTTTCTTCCCTTCCATATACAAGCACAAAAGGAGAATTCCCTATGGCCCTTTTAGGTGTGATCCGATCTGCCCATAAGGCGGTCTTAAGCTGTGTATGCCAAGTCCTCTTGTTAGTTTCCATCATGCACTTAATAATCCTTATGAGGTTTTTGTTACTAGACTCAGCCAATCCATTTCCTTGTGGATAGTAATTGGATGAAGTCTTGAGGTAGACCCCATTTTTAACAGCCCATTCACTCAACTTCATACCAAGAAAATCCATCATGTTGTCTGAAATGACTGTAAAAGGAACACCGAACCTTGTCATTATACCTTCCAAAAAATCCAGAACTACCTTTTCATTGCTCTCTTTCAATGCTACCACCTCTGTCCATCGAGTAAAATAGTCTGTTGCAGTAAGGACCCATTTATGTCTGTCACTGGATGGAGGATTAATCATTCTGATGAAGTCCAACCCCCATTGAACAAAGGGTTGATCCACTTGAATTGGATGTAGTGGAAGAGCTGCCAACTTCTACTTGCCTTTGAAAAAGGCACACTCTTTACATCTCCTTACCCAGAGATGGGCATCTTTGAACAAATCTAGCCAATAGTAACCGGCTCACATGATCTTGGTAGCAGTTGTTCATATAGAGTAATGTCCTCTAGATAGGCCATTATGAAACTCTTCTAGTATCTTACTCACCTGTTCCGGTCTTATGCACCAAAGGAGGACACCATTCAAATCCTTTCGAAAGAGAACATTATCTACCAAAACATATGGAATAGATTGAAGATGGAAAGTCCATCTTTGGTTTTTATCCATGTTCACAGGATATACTCCTGAGAAGAGGAAATTCTTCATTTTGGATAACCAGTCAACTTGATCATCACTCTCATCAGTGTTTAGGAGCATCGTATCCTCATCACCTTTTGATTCCATGTCTACAGCAAGTTGTTGACACAAACCTTTACCTCTGACAAGTTTGGTAACCTTGATATGTACATCATACTCCATCACCTTCGTGATCCATCCAGCATGCTTCTCATTCATCTCTTTGTTCAGCAAAAATCCTTGACACTTGGATGAGACACCATCAGATGAATTTTGTTGTTGGACAACATGTGCTTGAATTTATTCAAATCTTGAATAACCGCAAAGACTTATTTTTCAATGAATGAGTATTTGAGCTCATAGTATTTGAGGGATTGACTGAAGAAAGCAATTGGCTGCTCCATCAGATCATCATTTTGTTGGGTGAGGATCCCTGAAATGCTCTCTTGACCTGCAAAAGCATAAAGGATAAAGTCTTTATCAAACCTGGGGTTCACTAGCATGGGAGCTTGAGAAATTTCCATTTTGATGGCTTCAAAGCTCTCTCATCCTTCCTTTTTCCATGAGAATGGCATGTTTTTCTTCAGCATGGTTGTCAGTGGTTTAGCCAATGTCACGAATTGAGGGATGAATCTCTGCACGAAGTTTATGGTTCCCAGAAAACTCTGGAGACCCTTCTTATGACTTGGGAGAGATAAGGACATAATCAAACGAATCCTGGCTGGATCGATTGACAGTCCTTCCACTGAAACAACATGCCCCAACAACTTTCCCTCATGCACTACAAAAATACACTTCTTGGGATTGAGTGAAACCCCAAATTCCCTACACCTTCAGAAAACCTTCCTTAGATGCGCAATGTGATCATCTGCATGCTTAGAATATACAGTTATGTCATCTAGGTAAACCAAGATGATATCATTGATTAGTCCTTTAAACACCATGTCCATGGCTCTTTGGAAAGTAGCCCCGGCATTGGACAATCCAAATGGCATTTTGTTGTAGGCATACGTGCCCCACTTGGTAGTGAAAGCCATTTTGAATTGGTCAGATTCTTGGACTAGGATTTGATTGTAACCTGAATATCCATCGAGAAAAGAAAATATTTGAGCTCCTGCCACCATTTGAAGGATCTACTCCATTGATGGAAGAGGATAATGGTCTTTCAATGACACATGATTCAAATCCCTGAAATCTACGCACAACCAAATCTCTCCGTTCTTCTTCCTTATGGGCACCAGATTGGCTACCCAAGAGGAGTGCTTGATGGGAAAAATAATACAGGCCTCGATGAGTTTGGTTAGCTCCTTTCTCATTAGTGGCTCAATTTTGGGATTAATCGGCCTCTATTTCTGGTGAACTGGCTTGGCATTAGGATCCAGTTCGATGGTATGTTGTGCTATACCTGGATCAAAGCCACATGTAAGTCTTTATAGATCCATGCAAAGATGTCATGATACTCTTGAAAAAGTTTGATGAAAGCTTCTTTCTCTTTGGAAGTACACACTTTTCCAATCTTCAGAAACTTCTCATGCACTACCTCGACTTCCTCAAAATCTTCTTCTTTGACCACCATGTTAGAGCTTTGTCTTTTGGCTTGATCATCTGAATTGAAAATGGATTCCAGAGTGACTAAGCCTTTTGGTAGTTTTTTTGCTTTTCAATTGTATAATTTGATCACCATATGACTCTTGCAACTTATCCTAATTTCTTGTAGCAAACTCTGCCTCTTCTTGTAGGAAAAGGACAATTTGTTTGTCACTATCGAACACTTTCCAGCTACTCACATTATCAGGGACTACAGGTCAAACCACCATTTTGACAAATTTCTTCCCTTCTTTCATGACATCAATAGGTATGTCATATTGCGAGCCAATTGTAGCAAGCCTATCAACATCTTGATTCTGATTTCTAGGAACTGTGTGGATTCCAAAAGCTTCGAAATCTTCAATCAAGTCCCAGACTAGGTTCTTGTATGATCTTAAAATATCATTCTTGGATGCACTATGTGATGTCACTTGATGGACAACTAACTCACTATCTCCAAAAATAGTAAGGGCTTTGATCCCCTTCTTTTGGGCTAGTTGAATTCCTTGCACAAGGGCCTCGTATTCAGCAACATTGTTAGTGCAACTGAATTGCAACCAAAAAGATGAGAAGTACTTATCTCCCTCTAGATAAATTAACATAACACCAGCACTGGATCCATTCTTACTTCTCGAGCCATCGAAGAAAAATATCCACAGTCCTTCCGAATCACTTGGTGTTTTGACGAGTTGTGGTATGATTGTATCTTCTTCATGAATGCAGTATGTACCCAATCCTGTTTCTTCCAAAAGTAGCAAACCAACTTCTTCTTCTACCAACACATCAGTGTAGGGATCATACTGATGATCTCCACTTACTTCATCTAGCACAGTATCGGGGACTTCTTCAATGAGAGTGGTTGGTTCATGATCAACATTTTCTTCTTCCAGATCTCCGATGGTGTAATTCCCATTTATAGGACTAGCAGTGTAGGGTTCTACATGATTATGGTAGATTGGTTCCACCCTTATAGTCACTTTGGTTCCATATCGAGTCCTGAGAATCATATGTGACCAATCGGCTGATAGATAACCACCCATCTTGGTAGTGAAATCTCGTGATAGGCAGATGGCGAAGAGAGGAGGAAGATCAATGACTGATATGTCTTGGGTGAATGAAAAACTTGGGCATGCATGGATGGTAAGTTGAAGTCCTTTGATAACTCCAATAGTCTTAATAGTTGTGCCATCCAGCTGAACAACTCCTCTTGCAATTGGCGCATATTGTATGCCTAGTACATCTACAATTTTTTAGGCATGACTGAGCTACTGGCACCAAAATCGATCATATAATTATGCACCAGGTGGTTTCCAATGATCAGGGAAATATAGAATGGTGGTGGTTTGTTTTCTTTAGGAATACTTTTCCCTTCTGGTTGACACAAACTCATAGCAGTTGTTGCTCCATGACTTGATGATCCATCGGTTGTACCAAAACTGTTCAGAGCCTCTCGCAACAAGTTTCTTTGAGAAGGAATTGAGAGTGCGTCCCACATAGTAATGCTCAGGTTGGTTTTCTTCATCTGTTCCACTATGCTGAAGGGAATTGCTCCTACTTTGTTGACACTTCTTTGAGCATTGGGATCCTCCTTTGGAAAATGCTTGTTGGGTACTGTGATGCCTGATGAACTTTCTTTTCTTGTGGCTTGGCTAATAGGTATTTCTGGCAGTTTCTTTCCCACATCTTTATCAACCACCACTTGTGTCTGAGGCTGTGAAGTGGATGTTTGATCAGATTTGGAAGTTTGAGGTTCCATTTCTCTCTTCTTGGAATGAGTGTTTTCTGCCACTGATGAGGAATCTGTATTCAACCCGTAAAAATCTTCTGCTTTCCAGTTTAGCAAAGTGGTTTCTTCAGGTGCCTATGGTTGATCTGTTGTTTCTTGCGTAGATGTGTTCTTATTTTCTCAGAAGGGGAAGATATGCTTTGAACCATAAGGGCCTAGCCAAGAACTCCATTGGGACAAATATTTTGATTGTGGGGTTGAGAACAAGGGTAGCACCATTCATAGTCTTGAACTAGATTATTCTAGATAGGTACAATGGCTCTAGATGAACTAGCAGTAAGAGGGTTCCGAAAGTTCAAAGGTCTGACATTCACATCTTGATTTGTAGCTTGATTTTGTGGCTGATTGTTCCCTTGAAAAGGAGGATGGTTAGCCTGATACTGCTGATTTTGTGGCTGATATGGACGATTGTATTGAACTATTGTTCCTCTTGAGTGCAACAAGCTCATTTCCAAAAGTTTGCAGCAGTGACTTGACTTCAAATAGATCATTTGAAGAGGTAGGGGTAGACTGAGCTGGTTGATTAGAGGCTGCTGGAATAGGAGAAATGATAGGCTGATTGTTTGTAAGATCCAGAGACAACGACATTAGCGTTCGTGGAGCTATCTTTCTAGCCTGAATCAAGGAATTTTATGCTCTTATGGCAATGCCATAGGTGTCAGGTAATGTAGCCCCTCCCATGGACTGGATCTTGACTACTACATCACTATTCAAGGATCACAAATAATACAAGAATGTATTATGTGGAAAATGCTTTACAAGTGTCAGAATCCTATTCCAGGTCCTGTGGAATCGGAAGTTGAAGTCACTCATGTATTCTTGGGGAGCTCTCTTCATAGTTGTGAGTTGTTCCAAAAGTGAAATATTATCACTCTTGTCTTCAAACTATTTATAGATCTTTTCTCCTAATTCATCCCAAGTGGTTATACTGCCAACACTTAACCCTTGAAACCATTGAAGTGCTTTTCCCTTAAAAGAGGTAGCAAGAAGTCTAACCGCAACGTTTTCCTCCATGACATTATGTACAGTACAAATGCTGGCTACATCAAGAATATGTTCCACTGGAGTAACGTGAGTTTCCCCTGTGTAAAAGGGTAAAATTTTGAGTGCTACAATAGGTATAGGGTCACGTTGAGCCAACAGAAGAGGACTACTTGCATTGAAAGGGGGAAAAACTTGGTTTCGTGCCATAGTAGCAAGAGGTTGATTGTTCCTTGGTGGAGTGAACCTTCCGTATGGAGGAGTTGAATGACCCCTACGAGGTAGAGCTGCAACTGGTGATGTTGAAATGCCTCTTCGTCTTCTCTTTGGAGGAGACAAGGAAAGTTTGATATGCTGATAATTTCCTTGCTTTGAAGAAGCTCTTGTCTGAATTCTTCGCATAAGTTAATGCACTGAGATTTGGAATCCAGAGATATAGAGTCACTAGGTACTTTGACTTGTGTAAGTGAGAAGAGAAGTACCAACTCTTGTGTCCCATCGGGCATGCCAAAAACTGTTGTCACCAAATCACTGCACCCTCTGAATGGCCAAAATGTGAACAAGATGTTTGGTGTGATTGGGACACATGGGATCACCTCTCAAGATGTGGGACTTGGGCTCGAGGTGAACCTCCAGAGAAGGCTGGCTTCCTCTTCCTAAACTAAGTGTTGTACTACTCCTAGTGTAATAAAAAGGCTATCTATTCCTATGCTAACATTTTCATGGGGTTTTAGGGAAAGAGATTTGTAGAAATGAAACTATACTAGGGATGGTGATGCACCAAATAAAGGGTGTTTCCAGACTCAGGAAGGGTTAATTTGAAGAGGGTGTGTGCACCACAGGTCAACTTCACCTACTGCAACTTAGAGAGGGTACAAAATACCACAGACTAGGAAGCACGCGTTCCCTTTGTTAAACATGATGAGACAAAGCAATATATCAGTGTCCCAGTGAAGAAGGATGAACTTAAGAAGGGTGAATGGACACCACAACTCAACTACATGTAATACTCCACCACTTGATAAGCACAGAACTCCAAGAACCTACAATAGAAACATGAACTTGCACAGTGTACCTGCAAGCATGAGAAAAGGCACAAAGAAGTATAGAAGGATGAAAGGACTGAGATTAGTCACAAAACACACACTTTTATTGCTTCAATAATGTGCACAATGCATCATACATTCAGAAGAGGAAATGGTTTCCATTACAGTCTTGAAAAGGAGGCTTGAAAGTTCTCTCAACACACAAGGACAACTTGTAGAAGAGAGAGGACTCTTGAAAAATTGCACTTACCTAAGATGTCTAACTTTCCAACCTATCTGACCTATTGGAACCCTTTGGAATGAGCCTCCAACTTACATTTATAGAAGAATATGTGAGAGAGAAGAGGAAAGGTCATAATTACATTCCTAAATTGAAGGCACATGATGTATTTATTATAGTTGGTTGAACCACTTTAAAAGGTTCAATCATGTGTCATTAATTTCCTGTTGACCTAGTTTTCCTTAATTAATTAAGATAATATTTAAATAAAATATTCTAATAATAATAATAAATATTATTATTAAAATATTTAAATAAAAATATTAATTTAATTTTAAAATAATGGTGGGACCCTCAAAGACTGGTTTGACTTGAAGAAAGTAGGGGGCCATGAAAATAGGTTCAAAATAACCCAATTCAGTGGTTGGATCACTGAGTTGGACTCGAGTTCCTCCATCGACTTACTCTCCACTGCCACACCCAAAACAATCCCTTTGCACCACCACATCCAGCCGACTAGCTCTTTGCATAGCCACATACCTCAAAGCCTCCAGTTTTATTTGAGTTCCCAAACTCATCAAGAGTCCTGTGACAACTCGGTACTTAGCTTTACGAGATCGAAGTACTTCCATCATAACCGAGCTCCCATTCTTTCATGTATCAACTTGGCCAAGGTGTGAGCTCTTTGTTGAGTTCTTATTTTCGAGCTCTCATTATTCATTCAGTCACTTGCAATGATTTATTTCTACATATGGCAAGTTGCTCCACCTTTGCATCGAGCTCATTGTATTGAGTGCTCCTACTTGTATTGATCTTCAAACTTCATGTTTAACGCACATACTCACCACCGCCACCCTCTTGCATAGAGCTCTCCTTGTCTTCCTAGGCTCACCACCAAGTGTTGACTCTCGAAAACATTGAACGATCTCCCCATATTCACCGAGTTAGTAAAGACTTGATTTCCACACATCGGCTGATGAATTTAACATATGTGGTGAGATCCTCTTGCATTACTCCATTGACTAAGCTAAGCTCCTTTTTTATTACGTCGAGCTAATGAAGTTTTCGTGTTGATGTCTCGATCAACTCGCTACATGCATGATTCAATTTGGTGAGTCGACCTCGCATATGCTCTATCCATACAAATCATTCCCCTTTGGCTATACCTATGAGCTCGGATTACAAGCTCACCACTGAGTTACTTTTCGTCAACCTGACTCATCACTATAAGCTCATTTCACTGTGAGCTCACTGACTTGGGATGATCAACCATGTTGTAACCAATCCTCTGATAACCAATTCCTTTACTGAGATCCCCTTCATATGATGCATTGACTATCATTGAGCTAAGTATCAAACCTACTCCATGAGTTGCTATCACCAAGTCGAAGGTGGGATGAGCCATCAGATTTCTCATTGTATTGGATAATTCAAAGCTACATCTTATTCTATTTGACTCTCCTCTTGATGAATCTGTGATCGATTGAGCTTATTTGACAAGAAACCACCTAAGCATCTCTCAAGCATCATGAATTAATAGAGTCTGACATTAGTTTCCTCAGCTTGGCACACCACTCAAGCTCCTTCATTGAGCTCACACAACTTGCTCCTTCTTTTGGCTTGACAATTCGAGCTCTTCTACTTCATACGAGCCATGTTATATCTTTCTCTAATCATGCCAACTCTGATTATTCGAATTAATGAGTTTCTACATCGAGCTTCCTTAATTCACTCGAGTTACATAACCATCAAATGAGATATTGCACTATTACCTGTGACTCCTTGATCCTCTCCTAACCGAAATGATCGAGCTCCTGTGAATCCACTGTGATTTGAACCATGCATGGATTCTTTTCCACTGTATCGAATTCTTAACCAAGATCCGAGTTCTAGCTTAAACTCCCCATCTTACATTGCATCGAGAACCTCAATGCTACCAGGTCGATCCCAATTAGAACTCACAAAATTCTCTACGGCTTATCTGGCTCATTACAGTGGCCTCCTCACCAAGCTCATGACCCGTTTTACTTCCTCTAGTTCATCTAATATTTTTAAACTTGTCACCGAGTCGCCTCAGTTCCCCATCTCTATCTCACTAACCTTGGTATAGACTCAACCAAGCAAGGTTCAACTCATTGAGTTGAGCTCGTATACGCTCCATCCACGCAAAACTTCTCCCTTTGGCTCAACTCTACGAGCTCTTCTTATGAGCTCACCTCCATGATCCTTTAGCTTCCACTGTGTTTCTATATTGACTCGGCTCAGCTCAAGTATCTCTCTTGAGCTTGAAGAATTTTCATCTTTCCTATGATCCATCCAACAGTTTAGAAAGGCTCATATTGGCTACATGCTTCCATTACTCTAATCAACCCGAAATCAAGCTTCCACACCATGCACACACTGCCAAATCATCCACCAGCTTAGAGCTTGGTATTCCAAAAACTCCCCATTTTGATCTCTACAAGCTTCTTCCTCAGGTTGAATTTCCTCTACTTGACTGGGAAACTTATCCATGTTTCCCTAAATTATTCACTCCCTTCACTATACTTGGATTATCTTGGGTGAATGAGCTCTCAACCCATCATATGTGCAACTCGCCATAGTTCTAGCTTAGAAGCTCCTTTCCTTCGTGATGAGAAACTCTCTCTAATCAAACCGTCGGGCCCCTTCACTGCAAGTTTCCATAGCCCAACCCAACAATGATGTATTCACATGAGTTTAAATTCCTCATAGATTTGGGCTCTTGAATTACACAACTCAGCCTTGATTTAGCTCACAGACTTTTCTCAAGCCCCTGGCCTACCCACCACGAGTGAGCTCACCGAGCTAGTCTCATGAGTCAAATGAATTGGTTTAAGTTGAGACCTTTTATATCGATCATGAGATATCTCATGTCGCTTATTTAAACTCCTACGATCTCCTCTTTCCTCACATACACCCAACGAGACCTCTTGTGATTGAGTTCATCTTCCTCACCAACCTAGCAAATTCCTATATTGAGCTCCTTTCCGATGTTCTCACTTAACAACTCTATCTATGAGCTCTCTTCACCAACATCGATATGTTTTTCCACAACCAACTTGGAGTCAATTTTGACATCTCTAACTCAAAAGTTCATGTCTGTTGAGATCAAATCTAAACTCCATGAATCCATTCCAAGTCACCTTCTCCTAACATGAGAAAACCACCATGTATGTGCTCAGGCTCATTCCTACCCTATCAACTTGACAACTGACTTGGTCTCATACTGTGTTTGTTACGCCGATTCTACCAACATTTCCTCTAAAATCAGAAATGAAGTTTCCCTCACGACTCTATCATTTCAATGGGATCTCGTTAAACATTAATCACCTTCATGCACTAATCAAATGTCTCAAATTCAACTCAATTTATTGATGGCACGTTTATTTGGTGAGATTTCTCTCCTTTCTCACCATCTCATAATTCCCACCTTGTCATGGATCCTAGAATTTCCCATAACTCGATGAGCTATGTTCAGATCACCACAGACTTTAGGCACCGAGAGACTTGTCCTTTTCTCGGCTGAACGAGCTACTCCTTTCTCCATGAATAGCTTAGTGAACCATGTTCTTGTGAACTTTCTATGAGCTCGGCCCAACCAAGTTTTTCTAAAACTCAGCCCCACTGGGAAACATTTCTGAGAGCTAGTGAAGTTTGATTTAGTCTTCCCATGTTTAATTTCTTATCGAGCTACCTGCGTAAACCACTCAACCCCCATTGCCGAGCCAACCATGACTCGGTCTCAAGTTTCAAGTTACTCCCTTGCCTTATTTTTGAGCTTTTCATTCATTCATTACATTTGAATGCTTACATGGTTTTACTCTTGTGAAACCAAAACCGACTTGCTCACTTCTGTTAGATAATTCCTTAATATTCATAGCTCGCACTTACATCATATACTCTCGAATACACCAAGTCATTCGATGATCTCTCTTCATACCACTCTATCACCTATACGAGTCATTTTCCACCATCTCCATATTGAGCTCATCACCATTCTACTGAGCTGAACTCATTGGGATCACCCGAAACATCTAAGAGCTCTACCCCCACTCCATGTTCCATTACTAGGATTGACCATTGTTGACCAAGTTTTATCAGATTTTGATGAATCGAGAAGAGCTCGGTGAATGACTCAGGGACACCATGATCTCATGAGCTATGCAAATAATGGCTCGCTTAATGAACTCATTACACTAAGTCATGAACTTACTAAACTAAACTTAGAGTATAACAAAAGCTTAAGAAGACCTTCCAAACTAAATTTTTCAATTTTTATAGTTCTCAGCTTGTATTGGGAAAATGTGAAACTTCCTAAGCCAATTCCTTGTTCCGAGCAAACTAGCACCTTGTAATATTTGGGAAGCTTCATGAAGAACTCTTTAAATTTTAGGGTATAATTGGCTCCCGTCATCCAATTTAGCCCTAAGGGTGAAATTAGATAACAGTATCCACAAATTTTTTGGTAGAATGTGGGGTGGTTTAAAGTTTGTAATGGTCAAATGTATTCAAAAGTATGTCTACATGATGTTTATACTTTTGAATTATTTCATTACGACACTGGTATATACCATTGACTTGATTTATAACCAGCTGGGAATCACCAAATATATTGATTGACTTAACATCTAAGGCATAAACAACCTGGAGATCTAGTACTAGTGCTTTGTATTCGGTGATATTGTTTGTATATTCAAAATCTAGTTTCAAAGATAAAGGCATGGGTTCACTGCCAAGAGGAATGATGATAATACTAGTGCCACCCCCACGGTAACATTTGGAACCATCAAAGAAGAGAGTCATTTGGTTAGCGGTATTGTCCAAGGAGAGGGTAGCAATGGATTCATCTGGGAAATCAAAGTTAGAGGGTTCATTCCTGGAAAGAGGTGCATCTGCTAGTTGGTCAACGATGGTTTGGCCTTTGATGGATTTTTGATGAATGAATTTGAGGTCGAGGTCTGTGAAGAAGCATGAGCCAACGTGCAACACGCTAATGTTGGTAGGGTTTGGCATACATGTAATGTAAGGGGTCAGTATTGGTGATGACAAAGGTTTTGTGGTTGAGTAGGTAATGATGAAGCTTAGTGGCAAAAAAAACTAAGGCTAAATAGAGTTTTTTAGCATGGGTGTATCTAGTTTCATAGTCCAAAAGGGTACAACTTATGTAATAAACCACTTTCTCTCTATGTTTCTCGTCTTGATGAGCGAGCATGGCACCTAAAGAATGGTTAGTGGTGGAGATGTATAGGTAAAAGGGTTGGTCATCCTTAGGAGGAATGAGCACTGGTGGTTGAAGAAGGTATTGTTTTAAGGTGTCAAAGGCTTTATGACATTCATCATCCCATTTGAATGAGACATCCTTCTTGAGGAGATGATGAAATGGTTGACAATGGTCAGAAAGTTGCGAGATAAAATGACTAATTGATTGCAACTTACCTTGCAAGATTCAAAGTTGACAGAGATTAGTAGGTGGAGGCATTTCTAGAATAGCCTTTACTTTAGCAGGATTGACTTCTATGCCACGCAAAGAAATGATGAAACCAAGGAGTTTTCCTGAAAGTACCACAAAGATGCACTTCTTAGGTTGAAGGTGAACACAATACTTGATGAGGCGGTCAAAGATGACCTTAAGGACTGTCAGGTGTTCAGCCTGATGTTTGGATTTGGCTAGAAGGTCATCTACGTAATCTTCCAATATACGATGCATGATGTCATGGAAGATATAAGTCATGGCTTGCTGATATGTAGCACCAACATTTTTAAGGCCAAAAGGCATGACTCGATAGCAGAAGGTCCCCCAAGGAGTGATGAAGGTAGTTTTGTGTTGATCTTCTGGAGCAAGTAATATTTGATTATAACCCAAGAAACCATCCATGAGTGATAGCATTTCATGGCCGGCGGTGAGATCAACTAGTTGGTCAATGCCTGGTAGGGGAAAATCATCTTTGGGAAAAGCTAGGTTGAGGTCACAAAAGTCTATGCAAATGTGGAGTCCCCCTATTGCTTTTGTGATAGGAATGATGTTAGAAATCCATTGGGGATAGTCAATGGGTAGGATGAAGGAAACTGAGAGAAGGCACTGAAGTTCTTCTTTGACAAGAAGAGCAATGCGAGGATGCATTTTCCATAGCTTTTGTTTTATGGGTTTGGCATCAGGAATGGTTATGATATTGTGGACCATGATTTTTGGGTCAATACCAGGCATATCAGCATAGGACCAAGCAAAAGCATTGCTATGGTCCCAGAGGAAAGAGGTAAAAGCTTCTTGTTCAGCAACATCTAAAGACTGGCCTATCTTTAGAATGTGTGGGTCATCCTGAGTATTAATGTTGATTTCGATAGTTGATTCATTCAACATGGTTTGTGTCTCAGAGGGTAACGACCAGTGAATATAAGAATCTTCCACACCAAGGTAGGTGAGGATGGACTCATCATCCTGACATTGAATGACATTAATAGAAGGTGTATCATCATCGATCATGTCAGGATACATGAAGGGAATAGAAGAGGGAGCCTCGTCATTGCGTTGATAAGTTAGAGGTCCTAGGGAAATTGTGTTTACGAAAAAAAAAATTATGAGGGATAGATTTAGGATCTATGGCCTCCATGGGTGAAGGTGGTGACATTAGTGAATGGGGTGAATGAGAAGGTTTGTCTTCCTCAATGAGGTCGACGTGGGCCTTCTTGGAAGGTGGTGTGGCAAAGCCAATGCCACTACGATCATTGTGTTTATGGGTGGTACATGAAATGACAGTATGGCGGCCTTGTTCATAAAAACTGAAGCCAAAGCCTTTCCATGCACAACGGTGAAGGAAAGTGTGGGTGAAGTGGAAGTTAGTAAGGGATTGGAGGTTAGATGAAAATGGTCATGTTTGGGATGGAGGTTCAGGAAAATAAGTGGCAATATCAAGTCCCCCATATGTTAGGTTAGTGCGAAGGTGGGGAGGACCATAAGGAAAAACCTCACCTATGCGGTAGTCATAACTAGGGTGTTGACACAGGTTCCCATACTCTTGCGGAGTGAGGAATGTGTCGATATTGTATAGGTGGTACTCCCCTAGAGTGAGGCATTGAAAAACACCTTCTAAGGGATCAGTAGTAGATATGTGGGTAGCAGGGATAGATGATTCACTAGATGATTGGGAAGGGGTATCGATTGGTTGGGAAGTAGAGTGGTCAGCTGTGGAAGCTACAGTGGTAGTAGGAATAGAAGAATTAGATGTGGGAGAGGTGGTGGCAACATTGGTGGATGGGATTGTGGGTGAAGGAGAAGTGGGGGTAGTGGTAGATGCCTTGACTGGTACAAGTACATCGTTGGGTCGGTACAACATGTTACAAGTTTTGAATGGTGACGGGTCAGTGGGGATGGTGTAGTTATGTCCTTCATGCTCAAATTTTACACAGTGGTGTAAAGTTGAAGGGACACAACCCATGACATGAATCCAGGGTCTGTCGAGCAATAGGTTATACTGGAACTCTCCCTCTAAGACATAGAATAGTTCTGGGACAGTGTGAGGGCCTACGCAAATGTGAAGGATAATGGTGCCAAGGGTGGAGGTGATGGCGTCATTGAAGGAGCACAACATAACTGGGTTATTATGCATATAGTTAGAAGGGATACACATTTGATTGTATGTGTGGGAGGAGATGATGTTAATGCTAGCACCACCATCAATCATGATGCATCGTACGTGTATGTTATCGATATAGATGAAATGAATAGGGTGGGATCAGGGTCATCTGACTGGAGAGGTACAATCTCCTCATCAGAGAAGTTGAGGGTGGTGACTTGAGGAGTGGGCATGGGGGTAGAAGAAGGAGATGATTTGGTTAGTGAGGCCACATGGTGAGGGGTGATAATGGAGGCCACTGGTGTGGGGTCATTGGGTAAAACTTCAATGGATTGTAAAACCTCGATAAGGGCTTGTCTGTGGGATTCAGAAGTTTGGACGAGATCATACAAAGACATCTTTAGAGGAGACTGATGTAATTGTTTTATCATTGCGTGATGGGTGACCCCGTCAGAGATAGGGTATGTAGGTCCACGGATGGTGATTTTGGGTGCGGTGTAGATGGTATATTGGGTACAGGGTTTGGTTGATGGGTTAGTTGCTTTTTCTTTTCCTTTGTCTTTCTAAGTGCAGGTAGCAACGTGAACCATGTTAATCTGAGGGGAGGTGGATGGAGAGGGTGTGTCATGAAAGGTATAATGACATGAGGGGAAAAATCCTAGTGGTGGATAAGATCCTTGTGAAATGAGTAGGGCGCACTGACATTTGGGTGGTGATTTGGCCAACTCTCTAATACGGACCATGTTGATCTCAAATTTTGGAGGTGGGAAAAATGGTTGTGGGGGTGGAGATATTGATCACTGAATGGGTAAAGGATGATGATGTGTGGTGACAGGTGAAGGTGGAGCATGGTCCTCATCAAGAAGGTCATCATCGTCAAAATTTTGTTCAGGAGGACAAAGTTGGAGAAGAACGGTCTTCAGAGCCTTACAATTTTCTACATCATGTCCTGGCACACGATGATAGGCACAAATCTTGGTTTCATCAAACCCTTTTGGTTTGGGTTTGAGAGGATCATAAGGTCAAAGTGGCGGTAATGTGATGATGGAAGTCTCTAAGAGATTGGTTAAAATGTTGGCGTAGGACCCCACTAACGGATCACAATGGGAAGTGAGTGTGGGTTTGGGTACAGGTGTGGATGATTGTGAGGGAAGAGGATTTATAGGAGGGGGAATGGGTTGGTCTACTGATTTTATAAGTGGTATGGTCTTATGTTTTGATGGCATCTACTTGGGTTAAGGTGGGGTAGAAGAGCTGGCAAAGGAAGGTTTGGTTGGTTTGACTACCTTATTGGAGGGTAGTGGATTCTTATCTTTGGGTTGCAGCTTCTTGGGTAAAGGTGACATGGGAGTACAAGATGTAGAAGGGAAAGTAGATGGTGGAAGAGGATGGGTTACCCATGGGGGAAACCAGGTTGCGGTGGAAGGTGGTTGGTAGAGGTTGGGTAGATGGCATGGGTTGAAGTCATATAGGCAAGGTTGGGGTTATAGTAACTGGTGGAGGTATAGGTGGAAAGAAGTGCATGGGTGAGGGTGAGGGTGTTTGGTTTTTGGGTGAATGAGGTGTAACAAAGGCTCATGATGAAGTAGTAGGTTGTTTAGCTTTTGAATTGTCTTGGGTAGGAGATGTTTTGGTCAAGGTTGAGGGATGGGGCCCCAGGATGGATGGAAGGGGGGAAGGTGACAAATGTGTGGTAGGCGAGACCAGTGTATGTAGCCTAGAAGGTTGGGTTTTCCTTTTAGGCAGGAGGATAATATTGGTGCAGGCTTGGGAAGACATGGCTAAGTCCAATCTAACAGGTGGGTGAGTAAGGCTTGATGTCGGCATGACACCCAAAGTAGTGATGGGTCTAGATACGGGTGAGGGGATAGGTGTGGGTAGGTTTTTAGGTTTGGGAATGGTTTTAGTTGTGGGTAGAGGTTTGGATGTAGGTAGGGATGATGAAGAAGAAGAAGAAGCCATTCCAATCGGCATGGTCAGTGTTGATTTGGTTGCTGAAAATACCTTTGGGTAGATCATGGAAGTATCCTCAGGAAACATTTGCATTTGGGTCAAAACGGGGAGCCGAAGACATCCCCAGAGCATGGAATGATCAACGTAATCCAAACGATCGACCAGCCATGAAAATGGGACCACTGAAGAAGAGGATGGAATGGGTTAGGTGGCAATCCCTGTAAAATATGTCTGTGAGATAGAGAATTGGCTACCCTCAGACTCTATAGGTAAAATATCTGAGATCATGTCAATGGGGTTCTAGGATGCTGGGGGAGAACTACCCCCAATAGGTAGTGGTATGTCTGACGAGTCTCCCATGGGTAGGAGAGATAATAGGTGGGGTGATGTAGACTTCATCCTTGGTGGAGGAGAAGGTGATGATGATTCTTCTGTGGATGGGAGAATTAAAAGTGTTGACTATTCAGTAGGTTGTGAGGTAGATGGTGAAATGGCATCGGTAGAAGGTGTGGGTTCCTCTATGAGAGCAGGGGGAGATGAGGGGGACTCCTCTGTGGGTGAAGGAGTAGAAGAGGTATGCTCCTCTATGGGTAGAGGTGCTTGTGCCAGAATTTCCTCAATAGATGAAGTAGGTAGGTTTTGAGGAATGACCGGTATGATATCAAAAACCACATGGACTTCACAGACATTGTTGTCACTGGATGAAGGTTCACTATTTTGATTAGATGATGGTTTATGATTAGGGAATGAATTTTTAAAGATGTGCAAATTTTGATTTGCTGGCACTTTCAGGTTTTCCATGACAAGGTCTCCATTATCTATCATCTCTTGGACAATGTTTTTAAAAGTTATGCAGTTACCATCACTATGTCCTTTAACATGATGGTAATTACAGTAGTCATGTTCTTTATACCATGCAGGCATAGGACGAGCAGGATCGAAACCTGTATGAGGTTTTATGGGAGGAAGTGTAATGGCTCCAGCTTTAAGAAGCTTTTCCAAGACTGAAGAATAGGGCTCTCCAATCAAGGTGTACTTCCACTGCTCCCACCAGAGTTGAAAGGCTTGGATGGGAGAAAGATTGGAAGAAGGTTGGGCTTGATTAGAAGGATGAGGTGGTCCTACCTTGAGGACTACCACATTGGCAGATCCTTTGGGATTTGAATAGTTATTTTGGGGTTTTGAAGATGAAGAAGAGTCATTTGATTTGAATGGGGTGTTCTTGTTTCATAATTGGATCTTCTTTTCTTCAATGGCACGAATTTCTAGTTTTTGTGCCATGGTGAATGCTTCATCAAAGGTTCAGAAGGTTTGGACTTACAGAGTTGGTGAGATGTGTCTGGCACAAGCTCTAGTGAACAACTCAATAAGTTCAGTCTGAGGTAGTTGGAACATCAATTGGTTAATAAGACTCCGCCAGCGGGCAATGAAATCTATGATAGATTCATCTTCATACTGTCGGGTTGAATAGAGATCGGTCATGGTGACTTTCTTGGTAACATTGATTGAAAAATGATCTAAGAAAGCTTGGGCTACTTGATTAAAGGAATAAATGGAATGTCGAGGTAGTCCACTATACCAATCCAATGTTGGTCCTGTCAAGGACATTGGGAAAGTTTGTAGGAGCAAAGCATCATCGTGGGTGATTAGGTAGCACCCATGTTTGAATGACTGCAAGTGTTGTTGTGGGTCTTCTTTACTATTGAAGTGATTGAATTTAGGCATTTCCCAATGCACAGGGTAAGGATGAATGGGAATAGATGGATGGATAGGCTCGTTACAGATTTCATCATAAGTTAAAGAATTACGGGAGCCAGAAATAGATGCTTCTAAGGTCTGCATCTTTTCCATCATCATTTTAATGAGGTCATTAGTAGGTTGGGATGAATGGGTGCCCCCTACAGAAAAAGGGGGTTGATGCTGAATGTATGAGGTGGGTGGTATGCTAGTGTATGGTGGCACTGAGTATGAGAACTACACAGGAGGAATAGATGTAGGTGGCACATAGCCAGAATAAGTGATAGATGAGGTCGGGGGTTGTTGGTAGTATGTGTAAGTGGGTGGGGTAGTCGTAACAACTCTAGTGGTGATTGGGGGTAAGGACTGTGGGATAGAAAGGACGAGGTTTTGAAAAGGGGTGTAAGTTACCAACACTGGAGGTGGTTGTGATGTAATGGGTATATGTGAAGTGGCGGGTGCAGATGGGGCTATACTTAAAGTGGCTGTTGGAGGGACAATTGATGTCATGGGTGTGATAGATGACGTAGATGTTGCAGTTATAGTGGCTGTGGGATCTAGCTGAGACACCACAGGTGGTAAAGTGGATGATGGTAGCACTGAGCTGGTGCTAGCTGATGCAGAGGTGGGGGCGAGAGTAGGAGGGATAGATACAGGGCATGTCATATATTAACTGTCCTGAGGAATCCTGGGTGGAAGAATGAGCAAGGTAGTACTAGAGGGTAGTGGGATTCTGGTCGAGGAGTCTTGCAAACTCCTCATCACCGGTAGCGATGGGGATGAGCTGAGTCGGATCCATAGGTGACAGGATGGATGGTGGTGATGGACTAGGTGGGAGTGGCTGACAGATGGCATGAAATACAAGGGTGTTAGTTTGGTTGTGAGTCAACACCATGTGAATCAATGTATATCAGGTGAACTGTACTCTATAAATGACACAGGGAACAACAGAGATGGAACAAATAGATTCTGAGAGGGAAAGTTGGTAAATGTTTTGATTAAAATCAAAACAGAGTGACCGACGCCAATTACAATAACCAATTATGGTTAAGGGGTGACCGATGGTGGTTACAGGAACCGATACCAATTACTGTGAGAAAACAACAGTTTCAGCAAATGAGGCAGAAACTGATGACTGTCAGAAAGGAAAGTTGTATTTGATGACTGTTATCAGAGTATAGAGAATATAATGATACATAGAAACTCTAAATAGAAGATAAGATGAGATAAGTGTCTTTTGGGTAAACTAACCAAAAGAACAAGGAACCTACACTGGTTACGTAAACGAATGACAGGTCAGATGTAAACCAACGACGGTCGTTGGACTGATGCTGGTTACTGTGAAATCTGAAGAATGAAGAAAAATGTATTTTTGTGAATTTAGATTGGATGAATAATAAACCCAGAAGTCTGGGGATGATAAGATGAGGTCCTGACACACTCAGAGAAAGTCATAATACTCCAACTATGATGGCAGAGTGTGAAAGGAAAAAAAAATGAAGAATCATATCCTCACACCTCAAAACGCAAGTCAAGCACAAAGCTAAGAAAAATACGTAATCCAACAAGTGAATTTAGTGTGTTTAGCTTATGCTATTTAAAATACTGACTCATGAATTTAGAGTAGAGTTTTTGGTTGGGAAGGCTTCCTACGAAGAAGGAAATTCTAAAGGTGAGGTTTCAGGTTATGTTATGGTGGGGGTGGGCCATCCTCTGATGGGGTACTGGACAGAGATAACCAGTTGGGTGCCCACTGTCAATCCTCTGATCATGTGATCATTGACAACTTCTTCTGGGTGGGATGTTGTTTAAGAAGATGTATAAATTTCAAATTTGTGTAGTTTGGGCAAAGAGAGAGAGAGAGAGAAGCAAGTGCTTTCTACGGTTCAATTGTGTCAACCATCAGCTGGGCATGACTTCCAGCATATAGGTTGCCCTCATTTTTAATGTGAGCTATAATGCAACAAATCAGAATGCTATGCAAGTGTTTTAAACCCAAATCAAATGTGATATTCGATGTAGCAAGTAATGAATAGGAAGAGGGATGCTCTTTCACTAATGCAATACTAATGAAAGAAAAGAAGTATTCTTTTTATAGCACCAAAAACACAATTGCTTTTAGACAATAGAAAGAGGGGAAGATTCCAGAGAAGAAAATTAATGTGGAAGCTTTTCAAAAGGGAAACAAACACACAACTTTCACCTAGGAATGAATAAAATGCAAGGAACCCCGGATGGGTCCCACCAGGCGTGCCAAAATGTTTCACCATTTTCTTTAAGGATTTAGATGAAATAGATAAGGGTATGGGCCAAGGAGGAATACCTGTTGTGATGGTCGGTTTAAAGGTCATTGCGCACATTCTGACTTCTTGATCCAATGCTGACTGTGAGAGCTTCCTTTTGGCTAGGAGGAACTACCTGAAATATAAAACAAGACCACAAGAAAGAGTTAAATAATATATGTCAGTGGACTGCCTAGCGTATGCTAGATCTGGAAAGTGTGATACTCCCTAGAAGGTCGTCAACCCACTATTTAATACAATATAAAATGTTAAACATGTAAATAAATAAATCTAGTGCTACTGTAGTTGATATGATTTAGGTATCTCATCAAATACAATCAAGCAAATCTAACATAACATGCTAAAGGTTATGATCAGATCTGGTAAGTAAGGGGTAGTCATGGAAGGTGATTGGAAGGTTGGGTAGGGTTTGGTTCTGGGTTTGGGTCACTTGGTAAAAGGTTCTTAGGTTTGGATTAGCAGGATTTCAAATACAGAGACCGATGTCAGTCAGGTATGACCGATGATGGTTTAGAGGAAATCGATGACGGTTAGGGTGACCGGCATCGGTATAGGATCGGGCTGATAAAACTCAATAATCATGGTTTTGGAGTTTTTCTGAGGTCTGGTTGAACAGAGATGGTAAAGGGGAATGATTAGGTCTATGGAGGTGTTGGGAATACTCAGAAATATTTAGGAATGATCAGTATAGTGATTTAAAATGGTTATGTGTGGTGGAATGGTTGGATTCACAGGAAGGTAATGAGGGTGGGATGAAAATATAAATAGATACTTAATAAAGAGAGATGAAGAAACTTGTATAAATAAATGAATATGAAATGGTGATAGGAGAAACACACTTACTTGGTGTCATGCAGGTTCATGATGGTGTGGAGTGGTGATGATGGTTGATCTATGAAATAGTGTTCAGTATCTCAGAATGCTTCCTGGAATGCTACCGTGAATGCAAATACCTTCAGATCAATCTTGGTGCTGGCTATGGCTATCTGGATGTGTGAAAGAGCTCTGGTTCTTGCTTGCATGTAGATCTCCTTTGCTCCCAAAACTTGAGAATGTGGCCAACCTCTCAAACAAGGTTACCAAACTGGTTATATGGTAACCGACGATGGTTTAGGGTGACCGGCATCAGTTTTGGGTTGACCGGCGTCAGTTAAGGTGGGATATCCTAGGTTGCCTAAAATAGTAGATCTTGGCTATCTTTTTCCAGCTTTTGCTCATTGGTGTCGGGTATAAGTGGAATGTTTCACTTAGATAAGTGGGAATATGGTTAGAGGAAGAATAGGCATGTGCTTTTAGGGTTATACTAAGTCTTAGCTCATTAAGGTAGGTAGGGCTAAGTCTTAGTTAGTTATGGAAACATGTTATAAATAGGTCTATGGTGAGGTGTCTGGGTGAGGTGTCTAGGTGAGGTGTGCATCCATTTAATTAAAGTAATTAAATTAATAAATGGGGTGAGGATGGGTATTAATTTAATTATAGATAATTAAATTAATATTAAGGTGGGGTAAAAGGGGCCATGGTTAGGTGAATATATGTAAGTTAGTTATTCAAAAGGGGACCAAGGGGAGTGTGACCCAATTTTGGGTTGTCCGCAACATTGAGCGAAATGAGTCCTAAAGCCTCGTCTTTCTTGCACGCGTAACCATACTTATCTTTTTCACTGGTAAAGGAAGGCATTGAATCTTAAAAAATGCACCACAAACCATGGGATTTGAGCAGTTGTTCCATTTTTGGCTTCCAAACATAATAGTTTGATGAATTTAAAGGTTCAAATAGGTGTAGATCCATGATGTTTGTGGGCACAGACGAAGAAGCTAGACTTGTTGACATAGCAGAAAATGAACAATTCTCCCTCCCCCAAAAATGGTACTTCTCGGATAGTAATAAAAATTGAATCAATAAAATGGGGTTGAAAAAACATACACCTTTGTAAAAAAACGGCACTCGATTTCGAGTTACCGGGGAAAAGTTATTAGCTTTCAAATTCTTGTAAAATAGGCCAAATTTAATTTAAAAGGACCCACATATTAAATAATTAGACCAAACAAAGGCCAAGGTGGTCGTGTGACCACTCGTTGAAATCGGAAGAAGATGTAGATTTTAACTATGCCTTCCATTTATAAACAACCCCCGAAAAAAATTTAATCCAACTCAGGTAAATAGTCACCTTGATAAAGGATAACTCAGAGAGCTATATAAAGAATGTGGTGAGTTGTTTAATGGCCACATTTAATGTCGACTCGGCGAGCTAAAATGTGTAGAGGTTTGAACCCGTGACCTCCTTCTTCCAAGCATTTCTGGGTTACCATTGCGCCACCTCAGTTGCTCGTGCAATACAATAGACACTATTGTATTTAAATTTTCTTTTTTTGCAGGAAAAAACAAAAATAATAATAAATCAACTTAACTAAAAAATATTTCCAAGGAGATTTGCAATTAAATCACTTCCAGGTCACTACCGAGTAGACATAAGTCGAGCCACCAAATGGAGTTGTGAGAAAAAAAGTAGAGCAATGTAGATATTAAGTCCACACGCACAATCCATCACCTAGGGTCAAATATTGCTAGAGAGAATAGAAGAGAGGATGAGCCTCATAGTTCAATGCCCAACAAAAAAGGTGGAGTTGTGAGAAATATGCTCCTAAAAACTTCTAAATGTCAAGAAAAAAATTCCTTTGGTTGATTGTTTAACTCCGCTGAGCAAAACAAAACACGTCTAGCTGGGCAGAGGAAATGTGTGGGGTCAAATCCACACACAAGAAAAGGAGTTCTCAACAGCAACAAGGAGGTAGATCGAGCTGTGTAAGGGCCGAGTTGAGGATCAATAGGCCTCAATAAACACTTTCCAGCAAAGCAAAACCTTCAATCTCCAACAAAAAAATTACACAGACAATATTGAAACTAGGTAACATGCAATAACCATCAAGCTTTGATGCCATGAAGGAGAGCACAACTCGATCTTAGCATGAAAACAAAGTACACAACTTTAAAATAATTATGCAAGTTGCAAGGAAAATCCAAATGAAATATTATTCAAACTTCTTGTGTGTTTCACATCCGAGAACACACAATATATAGTGTTTAATAAGACTAATCCTTACCCAAATAATAGGAAGGAAACACTAAACAAAGGAGATCAAATCATCTCCATAAATCAAGGAGTTGAGGCAATAGCTCAATAGCTCCAATAAGTTACGGGAGACAAACAATATCCCACAAACTAATTAAAAATAATTATAACATATGCTCTCAAATGAGCTTATTTAAGGTGCAAAATATCTAGTTCACAAAGATAAGTGTGAACGCGTTTACATCAACAGTTTTCCTTGAACCTATAATGGTATCCTGTGACCCATCAATATGTTGACTAAAAAAAGTAGGAGAAATTGGACAACACTATTTACACCAATGTTGCTATTGATATTTTCAATAAAACTAGTAAGAGATCGACTTGTGCAACCATCTTCTCATAAAGTGTCATCACAATCTAACAATCAAATACTCTTGAATATGTAGATCTCAAAGACATTGTATTAGAGTTGTCTAAAAATAATGTCGACTACCTTTTATTAATCAACAAAAAAACAACAAACCTTACACTTGTATGCTCCTACTTCTTATGTTACAAATCTAAGTGTCCATGTATGGTCTATTGTAGGGTGACTCCATCCTAAACATGAATGGTTCTGATATTTCTGTCAAAGTTGATTATAACTAGTATTTCTAGATCTTGTTGTTGATGCCTATGTGAATATATTTTTTCAACATGTGCGGAGAATTAATGGAAAATTTATTCGAATGTAGGTGACTGATAACGATACCAATTCCTTGTAGGAAATGTGTACATTGAGCATACCAAGTGTTCTTGATCCCTTTTTCACATACCTTCATGGATGATTGAAAATGCTTGAATGCATATTCATTATACCTAATTGTCGTATCTTCTATTCATCTTAAGTGAAACAAAATCACTTCAATGAAAACATCCAAAATGTTAAGGAATGGATGCCAAATTCAACAAAAATAGTTGCATGTGGATCTAACTATTTTGCCTACAAACTTTTAGATAACATAGAGATAAGAAATCTCTCAACTCAACCCAATTGCTTCTACGAATTCTAGTCCCCAAACCACACAAGCATACAATGCTATTGGCAATACTAAAGTTTGTAAGATATGTAATTTTGGCCTGACATCTTGAAACTAAACCTAGAAACATTGTCTCACAAGTGTACTAAGTGCAACATACCCCTTATGTAATCTCTCTTCTACATATTGAAGGGGGTATGTTGAAAGGTTCTCCAAGGTCATTATGGGAGAAAACCACTTGAATCAATCTTCCTTTATAAATGATATTAGTTTCATGTGCTTTTTGCTTAGTCTTATTGAAAATCATGAGTTGTTTAAATTCAAGTTCACTTGTAAACCATGAGTATCACAAATTGAGGATAAAATGTCAATATGTCTTTGTAGACCTAGTCGTATGTGACATGAGAATAATGTCATCAAAACATAATAAAAATAGCGTGATTATATCATAGACAATATAACTGTCACATGATTTCCTTGAACTTGTAACGGTATCTTGTTATCCATCAATATGTGGACTAAACAAAATAAGAGAAAGTAGACAACATTAATTATACAATGGTGCTATTGATATTTTCATAAATCCAATAAGAGATCAGACTTGTCCAACCACCTTCTCATAAAGTGTCATCACAATCTAACAATCAAATAATCTCAAATATGTAAATCTCAAAGACATTGTATTAAAATTTTCTTAAAATAGTGTCTACTACCTTTTGTTAATCAACAAAACAACAATAAACCTTATACCCTTGCTTTTTCTATTACAAATCTAAGTGTCAATGTATGGTCTATTGTAGGGTGATTCCATCCAAAACTTGCCTGCCTTTTTATCTCAAGTATTTTGGACTCCACGAATCTAGAAATCAAACTATCCAACGGTGTAGCAAATAATTTAGTTGAGATGTGGTGAACCGCGATTTTTCTAATTTGGATCATGTCAGTAACTTGATTTAAATATGGGACAAATTATATGAGACGTCCACGAAGGTGGAACCCCATGAGAAGCCACTATATTAAAGAATCGGCAATATATTTGGCAAGGAGAGTCAGACTAAGAGTTGGAACGCACCGAGAACTTAGGCTCGAGCTGATTGTTCGTAGAAGGCAATGAAAAAGATCACAAGAATCTAACTATACTTCACAAGGGGATAAAAAATTTCAAATACATTCATACGGCTGTTAAATTTAATCCATGCCAAACACATTGAATATGACCAGCTTGGCAATCAATTAAAATGTCAACTGTAAGCGTATACAGGTATGGACCCATATGGAAGAGAAAAAGTAGAAACAAAACTTAGTGGACTTAGTGGAACTGCAGCCTGCCTCCTTTGACTCACCTGCATCATTACACTTACAACACCCTGCTTCCTTGTACAATATCCCCCCACCTGTTTGTTAACTGCTCTTCCTAACCCAACACTATGAAAACCCACGTCATTTTCCATTTATGTCAATGGAAAACTCTCATCATTCTTGTTTCTATGTACTCATAACTGAAAGTAGATAAATCCCTTCTCAGCAGCCTGTAATTCCCGTTTAAGACTGGGCATCCTTCAAGAGAAAACCTGGAGATTAATCCATGGCTGAGACAACAATGCTTTATTTTTTTGTTATTCTGATAACTGTTCAAACATTGGGATCCAATGGTAGCAGTGAAGGAATCACCAGACGTTATAAGTTCAATGTGTGTTCTCTTATTTAATTTCTCACAATTTGGGTCAAAGATAAGCCAGATTTCGTAACGAAATACATTTTTGCTGACGTTCTTTTTTTATGTTGCAGGTTGTTTACAAATCAGTCACCCGTTTATGCGACACAAAAGACATTGTTACTGTCAATGGGCATTACCCAGGACCTACAATTCGTGCAAGGGAAGGAGATACATTGTTCATCAAAGTAACCAACCATGTTAGATACAACGTTACAATTCACTGGTAAACTTACATCTGTTTTTCTTGTTCTAATCATTCAGTGCTTTTAAACAATGACATAATCATACTGGCCACTGTATGATTAATTTTTGCAGGCACGGATTGAGACAACTACGAACTGGGTGGAGTGATGGACCAGCTTATATAACACAGTGCCCCATTCAGCAGGGGCAATCCTATACTTACAGATTTACCATCACAGGGCAAGAGGGAACTCTGTGGTGGCATGCTCATATTTCATGGTTGAGAGCAACTCTGCACGGTGGTATTATTATATACCCAAGACGAGGCCTTCCTTATCCTTTTACTCATCCAGATGCTGAGGTTCCTATAATATTAGGTTGGATTCTATCTTAAATAGTTCCGATGTTTCGTGTCGAGGAAATTTAATTAGGCAATGATATGAGATTGAACTGGTTTGGAGAAATGTTCTTTTGTTTCAGGAGAATGGTGGAATGCAGATGTGGAGCAGTTAGTTGCTGAAGCAAATATTACAGGAAGAGCACCAGATATCTCAGATGCCTTCACTATAAATGGGCTACCAGGAACTTTGTACAACTGCTCAGACCAAAGTACAGCCTCTTCATCTGTAACAGCAGGATATGTTATTTCTATTTGAGTTTCTCCTCTGTTTTGTAGACTTAGATCTTGGGAAAGTTGTAAGCACAATTGTTTTGAAGTACTACTAAGAATCTAATGCTACATAAACAGATTGGAGAAGAAAACATAAATTATATGCTTGAGAATATTTGATAGATAAAACTTAGTTTTGATAAATAAATTTGATTAAAAGATTTGATCAATGTTTTTGGAAGTTGTACCCAATTAATAAATAATACAAATCTCAAAAATAACACGGTTATACAAAGTTCATGTAATAATGGATATTGCTTGCATGGTTGCAGATTCCATATTCAGATTGCCAGTGACTGCAGGCAAAACATATCTCCTCCGGATTGTCAATGCCGCACTGAACAATGAGCTTTTCTTCTCTGTAGCCAACCACATTCTCACAGTTGTGGCGATTGATGCTACATACACCAAGCCATACAAAACAAACATCCTAATGCTGGCCCCTGGACAGACAACTGATGTATTATTGGCAGCAGACCAGACATGGAGTACATATTACATGGCAACCCAGGCATACTTCTCAGCAGCAGGAATACCCTTCGATAACACCACAGCCACAGCCATACTAGAATACAAAAACAGTCCATTATCATATATAGATCAGCCCATCATGCCATTCCTTCCACCTTTCAATGACTCTCAGACTGCTAATGACTTCTCTGCAAATCTCAAAAGCTTACAGAATGCCAAGGTTCCACAAACTGTAGATAGAGACCTCTTTCTCACTGTAGGGCTGGCTCTGAAACACTGTCCACCTGAAGAACTATGCAATGGATTCCAAGGCCAAAGGCTCAAAGCTACATTCAATAACATCTCCTTTGTGAGGCCAAAGACTTCCATACTTGACGCCCACTATTATGGAAACTATGGAGTATACACAACAGATTTTCCAGACAAACCAGCTTTGGAGTTTGATTACACACGCCAGGGACTGCCTATTAGTTTTTGGCAGGCAGAATCAGGAACAAAAGTCAGTGTTATTCCTTATAACTCCAATGTGCAAATAGTGCTACAAAACACAAACATTATTGGCACAGAGAACCACCCAATTCATCTTCATGGATACAATTTTTACATTGTTGGGCAGGGGCTTGGAAACTATAATTCCAAAGAGGATCCTTCTAAATTTAATCTGGAGGATGCTCCGGAGCGCAACACAATAGCTGTGCCTGCAGGGGGGTGGGCTGCCATCAGATTCAAAGCTGACAATCCTGGTAAATATAACTCACCACATACAATAGCTTGTTTTTCTTGTTAAGTTTGTCAATACTTATTGACATATAGTCTGGCTTTCTCTGCAACATTTCAGGTGTGTGGTTCATGCATTGTCATCTGGAAGTTCATACATCTTGGGGTTTGGCAACAGCTTTGCTAGTTGAAAATGGGGTTAATGGGCATTTGGAAAGACTTGAACCACCTCCTTCTGATAGGCCACAATGCTGATGAATATTCGGAAATTATCTGCTCCCTTGAGTTCGTAATAATGTACTATTATTTTGGAGTCACATCTGGGTTGTCATGTTGTTAGATTTGACCTTAGATTTCTCTTGTACAAAATATAAACACATTGGATTATTATAATTGGATGTTGGAGGCAAATGTGAAACATTTTTTGAGAAAGAATTATGTTTGTGGCAATTATATGCTCCCCGGTGTGGAAAGTCATTTTACATACACAAGAAACGAGTGCAATAAACTAACCACACTTAAAATATTATAATTAATTCTAATATAAAAAGTAATAGGTGAAAAGGTCTAATTTAAAACATAGATAACCAAGATTAAATTGTTGGGAACATATTATAGAATTAAGGTTTGTGAGATCATATTCAATTTCATATGAATTTGTAGATAGTTGTTAGAAAGAGGTGACTTAAAATAGGTCCTCATGGGTAGATTATCTAACCTTTAGAAAGTACCACCAACAAAGGTACCAGGCCCCTCTTTAGAGTTGCTTGTGCAGGATGTTAACATGTTGAAGATAGAGCATATTCAGAACCATAATAAGCACAAACATTCCACAGAGCATAACCATTCAATAGTGCATAACCAGATCTAGATCTTAAGGAATCATGAATTAAACAATAACTATGACAAGATTGATCATACAAGAACCAATTACAGTCATGTTAACACCTTATCCATCCAATATACTCCATTATATTAAACACTGTAAAACATAGAAGCTTCTTACATCATATAACATTACCATAAGTTTATGCACGCATCAGATCCAACAGCATAACTCTACAATAACTCATACACAGTGTCTCAGTGTCTCTCTCTAACTACACAGACTAATACATACTTATAGGGGTGGGGACTTTCCCTTCACCACTTACACACTTCCCAAAATAGGTCACATGCTGAAAATAGCCATGCGCCTTTACAATAATATGCACACATGCAAGTGCGCTAATAATAGATCTCCTACAGTTAACTGGCAGTAGTAATCCTATTATTATCCCAAACTCATGCATGGCGCTTAGTAGATGCTCATCCCCAAAATAGCATTTGTGTGTCGCGCAAGTCTCCATCCCATTGTGTGCTCCACACGCTATCTCCAAAAATAGCCCGTAACCATGAAAATGGCTAAGTCCCAAATCAGCTTGTCCTGGCACGCGTTTCCTTTCCTATCCTTCCACACCTTCAAATGTGCCTTGTTCCCATGCGTGAATCTTCTGTGTGCCCTCTCCTTAGTGTCATACTCTGTCTACTCAACATTACCCCACACTAATGTACATTGTTGTCCTGGAAATGGGGTTCCTCCTGATTGTCCCAAACAATAAAGAATAAGAATGGAAAGAATGTAAAGAATCACTGTACAAATAATAGACTTCTATTCTACAACACCCTCCACTTCAACTGGGAGGATCAACTCTGGATATTCTATTTTAATCTCAGCCTCCAATGTTTTCTAGTCATCCAATGTGGTTCTTGTCTTCTCTGGAACATCTGTGGTGATGGCTTCCAACTCATCCTGGGTTATCTCTTCCTTTTCATTCTGTAGTACTAGGACAACATTGGCCATAACAGACATCCTTCCCTCCAGAAGATCCATCTTTTGTGCTATGAGCTTTCCAATCTCATCTAGCCTCTCCTTATGTGGGTTTTGTGTTGCTGCAAGGGCTTCACACTTTTGTTTTACTAATGCCAATCTTTCTGCGTGCCCTAAAGTCTCATCCTTCATTTCCTTCAGAACTTCATTATCTTCTATCATAGTCCTGATCCTGATCACCGCTTCTGGTGCTGCACATATGTTCAGAGCTTGATCTACTTTCTTCAGCTCATCTTGTAAAGTTTGGAGTAATGCCTCATAAGATGAAATATTCCTAACCATGGAGGCCCTTGCTCTCTCTGCTTCCTGTTCAGGATCCTTTGGCACTGGCATTCGAATCGGTCCATCTTCAAGCACCAAATCAACTAATGTGCACACATAATGCATAGCCGAAGGAAACTTCTCAGGTACCTTAGACTCTAGATGTGGTCTTGCTTTCAGGACATAGTCACCAATTTCTTCTGCCATGCTGATGAAGGCCTCATTCTTTTTCTGTTCTAGATCCTTCTCTCCTTTCAGACACGTTATTTCTATAGTTTTTTCCTTGTTATCTTCAAGTAGCACTCTAATAGTGGTAGCCTTATCGATATTCCTCTGCGCCACCTCTATAGATACCTTAACCAAGGCATTTCTCACCTGCTCATCAGACATAAGAGTGGAATTTATAGTAATGTGCCTAATTTGAGGTGCCTTCTTCACTCTTCTAGACACACAAGACTCCTCACATACATCAAAATCTGGCTCATCCATGTGAGTCTGCATGGACCAGGACAATTGTTTCCTTGCACACATGTAGTGGCCATGTCTGGGTCCATCATCTCCCACCCATATAACTCCTTCAGGTCCACTGTGCTTTGAAAATGGTCACAGAAAATTTTACTTATGTCCTCAACATAGCCCATACTCGGCACAATGTATTCTCCACTTGTTCTCTTTGTTCTTGGCCCCTTAGGAACCTGAGCACCAAGGTTTGGAGTTGGCCCTTCGATGTCCTGAGTAGTATCATGTGCATGAGGTTGCTCATGCTCCATTTCTTCTACCTCCTTCACCCCTTCCTCTTCATCCTTCATGTCCTCATCTCTGGGCTCCTCCACATCTTCTGGTTACACTGGGGTCCCAGGCACACTCTCTGTAGACTCCTCTGCCTCCTCATTCAGCTTTAGCTTTCTCCTCTTCTTCTCAGTTGCCTCTTTCTGAGGGGAGAGTCATGGTGATCTTCTTACAGGTTGTGGAGTTCCCATGCCTTGGGTCCTTGTTCTTCTGAATACCCTCTTAAAGTGGTGCTCTTCATGGACTTACTTCCACATCTAAGTCCTCATCTCCTTCTTGCTCCTGAGGTGGAGTATCTGCATGCTCAGTCTCCACTCTATCTGTGGGCTGCCTCTAGCCTCTATGATCCAAGCCTCCACTATCTTCATGTTCTTCTTCCTCCTCATCTACCTCTATAGTCACTGCAGGATTTAGAGTTGGCACATTCTCCACTGTATGTTTTCCCTTAGGCAGGCCCTGGGAGCATGAACTCATTCTCCACATACTTTTTATTCTCTAGCCTAGGCTTAAGCTGAAGATATACGAGTGTGGCTCCACTGTCCCCAATAGCCAAGCTTACTGGCTTCATACTTATGACATCTGAAATGAGCCTCTCAATGTAGGCAGTCCAACCTGGATACACATATGTCTTCCTGAGGGTGTGGTAGTCACAGTCTACCTTGTCTGTGTTGAATTTCAGATGGCATGCATCAGTAAATCTGTGAACTGAGGCCTGGAAGTAGCACATGTTGTGAAGGCATAGGGAAGTTTGCACCATGGGCTCCATGTCCCATCCCTCATGGTAAACTGCATGATACAAAAGTGTTGGTACACCACGAACTATACTACCTTGCCTACTACCGAAGGTAGCTCCTTGGGAATGTGCCACTCCTCCTCAAATGCCATGCGAAGTCAGTCATACCACATTTCTTCCCTCTGCTTAAATGGCCCACTCATTGATCCTTCACATAAATATTTTTCAAACCTCTCCACGAGGGACTTATTTTCTAAGGGGTACTCCCAGATCTTGTTCTTTGGCCCATCGGGCACTCCAATTTCTAAAAATACAAGAGAAAGTAGGATAGCACCAAAACTTATCTTTTCTCCTGTGTGTGCTTCCTCAACAATGGTTTCTGCAATATAGCCTGCTAAGTTGTATACTACTCCCTGAGACATTTTCTTTGCAATATGAAGCCACATGGTGTTTACCTACGACCATCTCTCTTGGTCATTCAACTTGGTGAGTAGATGTGTGGCTTCCTACACCACAGGAAACTTCTTCAGTTTATCAATGTCCATTCCACATGGACCCTTGGTATACCCCAACTCCTTTCTTGTTTCTATAACCATTGCTTTATCAGTCAGATCACTAACAAGGTCTATCCCTGTGCCCTTCAATCCTGTTAGTGTCAAAACCAGGGCCACTGTTGTGATCATAACCCTTCATCTGGAAAAATAAAATAATTTCTCATGGACTCAGCTCATCAGCCATTTGTATAAGGGTTCATATTTTCCAAAATAGGGGAGCTCATACAACTTGATAAACTCCTACCTGCTTAAGCAATTTTTCCCCAGCATCGTCATACACTGGCATATCCTCCACCGTGCACTTGTTGGTCTTCTTATTCAACAAAGTGTCCAACTCTCCCTTGTTTTCAGTGGTATGGTGGTTGTAGTCACTTATTTTACATCTACGGATGTGGGAATCCCACTCTTGTCTGACTATTACTCCTTCCGAGTACTGCATCTCTGAAAAATTACTCTCGGGAGTAATTTCAACTTCAACTTCTACCTTCTTCTTTCCTTTCATGCCTGTTGTAGGTGCTTTCTTTGGTGCCATCATAAAAATCCCACCTTTTGTTGTCTGTAACAAGTAAACTCAAACCCTAGCTCAAATCTGCATGCCCTAGCTTGAAACCGCATGCCCTAGCTCCTTCTCAATGCTTCTGCTTCACTCAAACCCTTCACCAATGGGGACAAAGCCTCTTCCACACAATAGTCTTCTCTCCACATCTGGTTTCACAATGCTTCACACCTCAACATGATTCACTCAGGCTCAGTCAAACTTAGCTCACTCAAATACTTGTGATCACAAAGGTAAAAATGAACCCGTGTCACGTCCATATATAGATTGTATAAAATTTAGTGCATTTATTTCTCCTTCACCTACCAACAATCCTATCATTAATTGACCATCTCCATGTGGTACATATTCATGCCCCAACTATAACCTTCTAGCATGCCTTCCTACCTTTTGGCTACAGACTTCTCTTCAGCATGCTTCCATGTACCCGAGTACCTCAGCAATGCACCTTCCCCTGGTAGTTTCCATGGTCTCTTCTTACCTCACATTATATTGTTCCCTCATTTATCTCCATCTATTGTCATCTTTTAGAAGCAATCTCCTTTCTAACAGCTCCTTTCCACACTTAACTAGCACCTGTAACAGTTTTGTTCTCATGTGTACCCAGTTGTGAATAACCACCCCACACCAATGGTATGTGCAGTCCTTTGCACATAAAAATACTTCAGATGGTAATTAGCTTCCAATGCACAAAACACTTATTACACAAAACACCAAACTAAATTGACAAAGCATAGTGATGAAGAAGGAAATACATTAAGGAAATACAGAAAAAATCCTATTTTAAGTGGCAACACCACCTTATTAAAAACACCAAGAAGACTTATTTATAGTAGGGCTTCAACCTACTCCCATTGAAGTAACCAGGTAACCATATTCCATCAAGCATCTCTAACTGGAAAGCACCTGATTCAAGTATATGAGTGATAACATACGGTCCCAACCAATGCACTTTAAGCTTTCCTAGATGGCGCAGAAACTTAGAATCATAAAGAAGCACCATCTGTCCAATCTCAAACTTTTGTCCCTGATGTGCCTGTCATGCCATGCCTTCTGCCTAGCCTTTTCCTACTTCTGACTCCAACATGCTATGGCACACCTCTCATCCAACTGTATCAATTTATCAATTCTTTCTTCTAATGCTTTCTCATCAGCTAGACCTCCAGCACGCGCAATACACAAAGAAGGTAACATGAATTCCATAGGAAGAACTGCTTCTGCGCCAAACACCAACTGAAAGGGTGTGGCCTTGTTCAACCTCTTGTATGTTGTTCTATACACCCAAAGCATGAAAGAAACTTTATCATCCCAATCTTTCCTTCCAACATCACAAATTTTTGTCAATGTCTGGCTCAAAATCTTGTTGAAGGCCTCAACAGTCCCATTTGCATGAGGATGATAGGGTGTAGTCTTATGGTGCACAATCATAAATTCATCCAATAGTATCATGATTGTCTCATTCAAAAAATGTGTACCCCTATCACTTGTCAAGATTAGTGGGCATCCATACCTTGTAAGAACATTTTCCCATAAGAACCTGGTTGTTGTAGCTGTTGTACAATCCTTGGTAGGTGTTGCTTCTACCCACCTTGTAAGATAATTTGTGTAAAGTGATGATGTAGCATGATCCAGTTCTACACGCGGTGGCTGGTGAAATAGGACCCACAAAGTCTATAACCCATTTCTCAAATGGCTCTGCACTAGGAATAGGTCTTAAAGGCATTTCATCTCTTTGCTTAGGTTTACCAAGGCATTGACAGTGATCACACACCTTACAATATGCTTTACAATCTTTGTAGAGGGTCTCCCACCATAATCTAATGAGTAGAATCTTGCATGCAGTGGCGTCACCTGCATAGTGCCCACCTGCAATACCACCATGAGCCTCTTCCATGATATCTGTGTGCTCATGCTCTAGTACACACCGACACAATACTTCATCTCGACCTAACTTGTATAGGTCACCACTGATCAACATAAAAGGTGTCACACAAATTGCAAGTTGTTTCTTCTCTAAGGATTTCATTCCTTCTGGCACAATACCTGTACATAAAAAGAAAACAATATCCTCCAATTCTGAAGGCACATTGTAACCTGTACAACTGTGCATCTAGCATTGTATCTTCAATTGTTTGTGCATCCTCCCCTGACTGAATTCTTGATAAATGGTCTGGGCCAGAATTACTTTTACCTAGTTTTACCACAACTGTGAAATCAAATTCTTGGAATAAGAGCACCCATCGACATATGTGCCCCTATAAAATGGGATTGTTTACCAAGTATTTCAATGCCATGTGATCAGTATAAAATACAAATGGTGTTGCTAGCAGGTATTGTCTGAATTTATGCAGTGCATAGATCATTGACAAGGCTTCACGCTCAGTAGTTGTATAATTCTGCTATGTAGGAGTCAACTTTCTACTAGAAAAATAGATAGGATGATCTATAATTCCTTCTCTGATATGAGCTAACACCATGCCAATGGCATGTGCCAGAGGCATCCACATGTACATGAAATGGTTGGTTCCATGAGGGAAAATGTAGAATAGGCATTGTAGTAAGTCTCTCCTTCAATGCCTCAAATGTGCACTGCTACGGTTCTCCCCAATAGAATGTCCCTTTTCCCTTTAGTAACTCTTCCAAGGGTGCAGAAATCTTAGCATATCCTTTGATAAATTTTCTATAATACCCAGTGTGACCCAAGAATCCGTGCACCTCACTCTGACTGGTAGGCTCTTCCAGGCCTACAATAACTACAACCTTAGCTGGATCCACTAACAAACCTTCCTTGTAGATGATGTGCCCTAACAAAGTGCCAAAAGGTGTAGCAAACACACACTTCTTGATGTTTAAAGAGATGCTTAATTGTCTACATATTTCAAACATTAAGTGTAAATTGTCACAATGATCCTTAACAAGTCCATACACCGTCCAATCATCCAAGTAAACCTGTAAGAAGTTGTGAATAAAATCCTAGAATGCTTGAACAACTATGCGTGAAAATACAATAGGCACATTTTTTAGACCAAAGGGCATCACAATATATGCAAAAATTCCCCATTCAGTGGTGAAAGTCATTTTCTCTTGATCCTCCTGTGCAATCCTAACCTGATGATACCCAGAGAATCCATCTGTAAAAGAATAGATTTCGCACCCTACAACACCTTCTAATATCTCCTCTATGAAAGGTGTAGGAAAGGGATCAATCACACATGCAACATTCAGTTCCTTGTAATCCACACAAATCCTAATCCGACCATATTTATTTATACTGATGACCATGGGGCTAACCCACTCTGATTCTTCTAGGGGCTTGATGATGCTAGATTTCAACATCTTGTCAATTTCTTCCTTAACTTTTACATGCAGGTTAGGGTTCATTTTGTAGGGTCTTTTCCTGACCAGGCACACACCTTCCTTAAGCTTAATATTCATCTCTCCTAATGATTCATGCACTCCTTTTAATTCATGGTAGCCCCTAGGAAATAAGTCTTGAAAATCATGTAGTAACTCAATGATTTTTCCACTTCAGAGTCAGACCAATAATCCCCAATTATTGCCTCCTTAGGTTCAGCATCCGTACCAATATTCACTTTTTTGTCTTCATGGGTTCATGATAGGTGCGTGATTTTTTATCCACACTGTCTAACACCTCACGCATACCCGTTGAATGATCTATATCCAGATCTTCTACTTCCTCATCATCCACTATGTAGACCATATTTCCTTTTTCTTTCTCAAAGCAAGTGCAGTTAAGTAGCATGGCATCTATCTCTTCTTCTTTATCAAAGCATGCTCCTGAGTCTGTCTCACCAAATAACTCCTGAATGAGTTATTCTACCTTTGCATTGTCTCCCATAGTTAAGTGCTTTATAACCCTTAATGCCTCTTCCACTGGAGGTTTAGTAGAGAAGTAGTCAAAAGTCTGGACCATTCCTATAATCAAATCCTACCAATTTCCAGTCTCTCTATGTAGCTCCGCATATACATACCAAGCACGTGCGCAACCTTGTAAAGTGGAATAAAGTTTTTGCACCCATAGAAAAGGTGGTAAAGCTTCCTTCCCCTCTGTCTAGAGCCTCTCACACTACTGAACGTGGTGCTAAACAAGTTGATTACCATGATATGTGTAGATTTGAGTAGGTGCATTGCTCCTGGAGAAATGACATTCCATTCTACAAGATTATCCTTGTGAACCACCTACCAACATGGTGTTGTCCCACATAGGGTATATGCTAACATATTTCTTCTTTCAAATTGGTCTATCCACTTTTCCTCCATGGCACACATGAATATTGTAGGGTCTCTTTCTCCAGTGTACCGAGGTACAAAAGTTTTACCTATCCTCCTAATACAACGAGGTCTGCTTCTCCATGCAAATGTGCTCCTTACTTCATGCCCAATCATCTCATAAGTTCCATGATCCCAATTATCACAAGTAATACTTGTAGTATAACTAATAGACTATGCATTTTCCCACTGGAGGATTCCTTCCGTATATGGCTCGAGTACTTCTAGGTCCCGAATGGCGCATACATAAATCATGTTCAGATCTTCCTCACTCAAAGGATCAACATAAGGAGTATATTTCCCATCTATTAAAGGGATGATAAATCTTTCCTCTTTATCAAAATTGGGTCACACTCCCCTTGGTCCCTCAACAAATAACCAAATCAAACACACTCACTTAACCATGGCCCCTTTCACCCCACTCTAATATTCATTTAATTAATTTAATTAAATTAATTCATGATCTCACAATATCTATTTATTTAAATATCCTAATTGAATATTTTCCCACACCATCCACCTCACCTATACACATCATCTAGCCACCTCACCCTAAGACCTATTCTTAGTATGTTGCCATAACTAACTAAGACCTACCCAAACCCTAAAAATCAAAGCCTATATTCCCTCTAACCACATTCCCACCCGTTAGAAGGAAGCTTCCATTCTAATCTGCAAAAGAAAATGAATGAGATCCCAAAAAAATCAAGAGGATCTACCCAGTTTAGTAAACCTAGGAAATCCCACCCTAACCGACGCCAGTTACCCTAAACCACCATTGGTCAACCCAGAACCACCGTCGGTTACCATTTAATCCCCAAAACAACCTTATTTCAAGGTTGGCACATCTTCTGAGAGCAAGAGATGAAACCAGAGCTGCATGCAAGTAGAACCAACATTTGTACATGCATCAGAGCATCCACAGCCAGCACCAAAAGCAATCACAGAGCCATTTGCCTTCATGGGAGCATCTGGGGAAGTGCTAGCACCACACCAAGTTCCTTCCATTTGATCACCTGCCATTGCCAACCAGACATCAAGCTCGTACAACAGTAAGTGTTTTATTAACCAGCACTTGTCCATTGTCATTTTAGTAGACTCTTTTACTTCTGTTATTAGTTTCTACTCCCATTCCCATTCCCCCACCATTTACCTCCATGAAAACTTGACCATTCCTTCACCCACACCATTGAACTACCCATACCCAGATTTTAATTACCCTGAGTATACCTAAGACCCACACAGACCTTGTCATTGCCCTTTACATTTCCGTTTAGCCTTAGATTTTCCCTCACCTCAAGTTTTTATTGAGTTTCCTGTACCCCGACCATACCGACGCCGGTTACCCACAACCATCGCCAGTTAACCTAAACTGACACCGGTCATACCAGACTGACGTCGGTCTCTGTGTTTTTACCCTCAGACCAAGAACATAGCTTAAAACCTCCACCCAATACCCAAAACAGCCCAGAACCTGACCCTGACCAGTACCAGTACCCTGACAGAGACCTTGACCTTCAGATTCAATCATAGCTTAGCCTGTTGTGAACGAATTTACTTATTGTAGTCGAATGAGATACCTAAATCATTTTAACTACAGTAGGATTTCCTTTATTGTTAGCATTAAGTTGTTTTAAACAGTGGATTGACAACCATCTAGGGAGTATCACACTTCCCGGATCTAGCATACGCTAGGCAGTCCACTACATATACTGTTTAACTTTTATTTGGTGGTCTTGTTTTCCATTTCAGGTAGTTCCTCCAAGCCAAAAGGAAGCTCTCACGATCAGCTGTGGATCAAGAAGTCATACGCGCATGCAACAACCTACAACCAGCATTCTAACAGGTATTCCTCCTAGCCCTTTACCCTTATCTGTTTCGTCAACATTCAAAGAAATGCTCTAGAATCAGGTGAAACATTTTGGCACGCCCGGTGGGACCCATTCGGGGTTCTTTTGCATTTCTTCATTTCTAGGTGAAAAGTTGCATGTTTGTTTCCTTTCTAAAAGGTTCTCACATTAAAATTTCTCCCCTGGAACCTTCTCTTCTTCTATTGTCTAAAAGCAATCATATTTTGGTGCTTTAAAACGAACATTTCTTTCCTTTCATTAGTATCACATTAGTGAAAGAGCATCCCTTCTCCTGTTCATCTTTTTGTGTCATCAAATTCAACATTTCGATTTGGGTTTAAAAATCATTTCATTTCATTCTACCTTTCTACATTAGCTCACATTAATTGAGGGCAACCTATACGCTGGAAGTCATTCCCAGCTGATGGTTGACAAATGAATCGTAGAAAAGCACTTCCTTTCTCTTTCTCTCTCTCTCTGAGTCTTACCAAACATCACAAAATTGAAAATACACACATTCTTAAACAACATCTCTCCTGGAAGAAGTTGTAGGTGATCACACAATCATGGCACAGTAGGCACCCAGCTCACTGCTTCTGTCGAGTCATACTTCAGAGGAAGGCCCACCCCCACCATAACATACCTGAAACCTCTCCTTGTAGATCTCCTTCTTCATAGGAAGCCATCCTCACCAAAAATTCTATTCTAAAGTTCATGAGTCAGTCCTTAAATAGCATAAGCTGAACAAACATAATAGAAAAAGCACTCTTAGGATCATATTTTTCTTAGTGTTTCTGTTTGGCTTGCATTTTGAGGTGAGAGGACACGTTCTTCATTTTCTTATTTCCCCTTGCACGCTCCTCATCATAGTTGGTGTATTCCAGCTTCATCTGAGTGTGCCTGGACTCTATTTTCATCATTCTCAGAATTTTGGGTTTGATTCCATATCTAATTTTAACTCACAACCACCTTTTCTTCATCGTTGTTTCAATTTCACAGTAACCGGTGTCGGTCCAGCGACCATCGTCGGTTACCCTCTGACCATCATCGGTTTTACCCAACCGGCATCGGTTTACTGTTCTTTTGGTTAACCTACCCAAAAGGACACCTGCTTCACCTTCTTTGTTGTTCAAAGTCTCTGTCACTCTCATCATATTCACTTTCCTGGTAAATTCATCAGCATCTTATCTACTTGGCAGATCATTGGCCTTTTACCTTTGTTTTGATAAATTGTCCATTTTCACAGTGACCGACCACGGTTACCTGTGACTGGCGTCATTTTACCCTAACCGGCATCAGTTAGCCTATGTAATTTTCCAGCTGACATTTTAACCCCAATTCACCTACCACCACCTGTTTCTCCTATCTCTACTGTATTTCTGTGTCATTTACAGAAAGCAGTCCTACCACATCAGTACTTGTTCACATGGTGTTGACACGTAGCCAAGAAAATGCCCTCATATTCCATGCCAGTTGTCAACCACTCCCACCTAGTCCTTCACCACCTTCTATTTTATCACCCATGGATCCTACCCAACCTATCACTATCGCCACAGGGGACGAGGAGTTCACACGACTCCTTGACCAAAACCCTTTCACCTTGCAGTTTTATCTTTCCCACTCATCCACTCGAGATGCCTCGGGTCAGTTGATATACGGCATGCCCATATCTATCCCCCCAACTCTCATTCCTACTTCTACGTTAGCCCCCTCTAGCTCTGTGCTACCTACCCACACTTGCCTTGCCCCCAGTCATTTCGCAGCTAGGCCCTATACCTGCTATGACCACCATGTCTGCCACATCTATTGCACCCGCCACATCCACTATACCTTCACCAACCACCCAGAACATAACCTCATCTGCACCTATTGTCTCACATATACCCGTAGCTACACAACCACCCCCGGTGTCAGTGACCCCTACCCCTTTTCAAAACATTGTCCTTTCTATTCCACAACCACCCCCGGTAGTCCTTTTTCCCCTATTCCACAATTGCCCCCATTATTACTAGGGTCACCATGACCCTTCCACCTCCATATACATACTATCAGCAACCTCCCATTTCATCTATTATTCATTCTGGGTACGTACCCCCTATTTCACTCCCTCCTTCTCAATCTACCTATATGGCATCACCATATACTAGGAATGCCACCTCCATCATATGTCCAACACCAACCTCCTTACGCTACAGGAGGTACCCAGCCATCACAACCTACCAACGACCTAATCAAGTTAATGATGGACAAGATGCAGACACTGGAGGCATCGGTTTCTGGCACACGCAACTCTCTCACCTACGATGAGATTTGTAATGAGCCTATCCACCCATCCATTCCTATTCATCCATATCCCATGCATTGGGAAATGCCTAAATTTAACTGCTTCAATAGCAAAGAAGACCCGCAACAACATTTGTGGTCTTTCAAACATGGGTGTTATCTGATCGCCCATGATGACGCTTTGCTTCTGAGGACCTTTCCCATGTCTCTGACTGGGCCTGCATTAGACTGGTATAGTGGGTTACCTAGACATTCTATCTTCTCATTTAATCAGGTAGCCCAAGCCTTCTTGGATCACTTCTCCATTAATGTTGTTAAGAAGGTTACCATGACTGACCTCTACTCTACGCGTCAATATGACGACGAATCTATCACAGATTTTGTTGCTCATTGGCGTAGCCTGATCAATCAACTCACATTCCAACTACCACAAACTGAACTCATAGAGATCTTCACGTGGGCTTGTGCTAGACATATCTCACCAACCCTATAGGTCCAGACTTTCCAAACCTTCAATGAGGCATTCACCATGGCATGAAAGCTAGAGATTCGGGCCATCGAAGAAAAGAAAATCCAACTACGCAATAAGAACTCAACATTTAAGTCAAATGATACCTCTTCTTCTTCGAAACCACAGAACAATTATTCAAAAGCCAAGGGAACCGCTAACGTAGTGGTACTCAAGGCCAGCCCAGCTCATCCCTCAAATCAGGCTAACCCCTCATCTAATCTCTCACCCATTCAGACTTTTCAATTCAGACGAGAACAATGGAAATACACCCCAATTGGGGAGCCTTATTCTTCTATCTTAGAAAAGCTCATTAAAGCTGGGGCCATCACCCTTCCTCCCATAAAACCACACACTGGTTTTGATCCTGCTCACCCCACACCCGCATGGTACAAAGAGCATGACTTCTGCAACTATCATCGGGTAAAAGGTCATAGTGACAACAATTGCATCACTTTCAAAAACATTGTCCAAGAAATGCTCAAGAAAGGTGAGTTAACCTTGGATAATCCTAATGCACCTGCCAATCAAAACCTACACATCTTCAAGAAACCATTTCCTAATCATGCCCCTTCTTCTGATCAAACCAGAGAGACCTCAACTCATGATAGCCATACCCGCGAGGTCCATGCTATTTTCAGTGACACACCCGTTGCTTCCCAATTACCTCATATTCCTTCCATAGAGGAAATCCTAGCCCGAAGTCCTCCACCTACACTTGAACCCACTTCACCTATTCCTCCACCCACAGAGGAACACCCTTCATCTCCTCCCTCACCTGTGAAGGAGCCTTCTGTTAACATCGAGACCATTTCACCTTTGGCTTCTCCACCTAGAGATCCTATCACCCGCAGTACCTCTCCAACCCACGAAGATGCTTGTTTATCTCCTCCACCCACAGAGGAGCACCCATCATCTCCTCCACCTATCCAAGATTCCAGTAGAAATGTCCTTTACCTCTAGGTGAACATTCTCCATCAGTTACCCAAGATCCTACGGACTTACTTTTGGCTCTCTTACCCACAGAAGCTGAAGCTAGCAAATTCCCCATTTCTAAGACACATTTTATGGGAATCGCCATTATATCCTCATCAACCTCACCTACAATAGTGCCATTCTCATGCTTAGCCGACCACCTAGATTATGTGGATAGAGCCTTACTTTGGGGGCGTCTTCTACTTCCTGTCTCAACACAAATGCAGATGTCACTCGCTGACACTTCCACTATCTATCCAAAAATATTTCGGCCAATCAAACCAAACACAACCACAACTATCACAAATTCCCCCATGATACCACTCATGGCTCAACTCACACCCCTACCCATAACCCAACATGCATCTACATCCAAACCCACACCTACATCATCTTCCTTGCCTAAACCTATTACTACCTTAGGGGTCATCCCAACCGCCAGCCTTACTCATCCACCCATCAAATTAGATTTAGCTACATCCTCCAAAGCCAACACCAAGCTTAATCTGGCACCCAAACAGAAGAACCAATCCCATAGATCTCATACTCCAACCTCACCGATCACACCTTCATCACCTTCACCCCTTCCGTCCATCTTAGGACCTCACCCTTCCAGCATGGTTAAGAAACCTCCACCCACCGGTAAACTAAAAACACAACAACCCATCCCTCCCTCGCAGACCTCTAACATACCCAAGCACCCAACATGACTTCCACCCACACCTGCAACATCTTTACCACCCATACCTCCAATACCATCGATAACTTCTTCACTACCCATGACACTTCAGTCTCTTTCCCTCACACCTCCTGCACGACCTGCGCCATCTACCTTCACAGCACCTCAGTTATCCCCATGGGTAACTCACCCTCTTCCACCATCTACTTTTCCCTCTAGATCTCATGCACCCATATCACCTTTACCCAAGAAGGTGCAACCTAAAGACAAAAATCCACTACCCTCCAATAAGGTAGTCAAACCAACCACACACTCTCTTGCCAGTTCATCTACCATACCCCTACCCAAGCAAACACGACCAACACCTAAGACCACACCAGCACCTAAAACCATAGCTCGACCTACTCCCCCTCATGCAAAGACCCTTCCTCTACAGTCAGCTGCACCTACACCCAAACCCACTTTCACTTCCCATTGTGATCCACTAGCGGGATCCTATGCCAAAATCTTAACCAACCTCCTTGAAACTTCTGTCATCACATTACCGCCTCTCAGACCTTATGACCCTCTCAAACCCAAACCAAAGGGGTTTGACGACACCAAAATTTGTGCCTACCATCGTGTGCCAGGGCACGATGTAGAGAACTGCAAGGCTTTGAAAACCATTCTTATCCAGTTGTGTCCTCCTGAAGAAAACTTTGACGATGATGACCTTCTCGATGAGGACCCCATTTCACCAGCACCCATTCCCACAGTTCTTCCCTCATTACCTACTCAACAACCAAGACCTCCACCCCCACAACTCCTAGAGCCACCCCCAAGATTTGAAATTAACATGGTTCACATCAGAGAACTCACCAAACCTCCACCCAAATGTCAGTGTGCTCAACTCATCTCACAAGGTTCCTTCCCACCACTTGGCTTTTGCCCTTCTTGTCATTATACCTTTCATGGCTCACCTACTTCACCTACCTCCCCACCTCAAATCAACATGATCCACGTTGCTACCCATGCTCAGAAGGATAAAGGCAAGGAAAAGGCAACCGACCCACCAACCAACCCTATACCCAACATACCATCTACACCCACACCTAAAATCACTATCCGCGGCCCCACATATCCTATTTCTAATGGGGTTACACATCACGCGATGCTCAAACAACTACACCAATCCCCCCTCAAAATGTCCCTATATGACCTCATCCAAACCTCAGAATCCCATCGTCAAGCTCTCATGGAGGTTCTTCAATCTATTGAGGTCTTACCCAATGACCCTACACCCGTGGCCTCCATTATTACACCCCATCATGTAGCCTCTCTCACCAAATTACCACCTTCATCTACACCTCCACCTACTCACCAAGTAGCCTCCCTTAGCTTCTCAGATGAAGAGATCACACCACACCAAACTGATGACCCAGATCCATCTCTCTTCATCTCTGTCCACATCGATGATATACATGTACGACATGTTATGATCGATGGGGGTGCTAGCATTAATATCATCTCCTCCCATGCATTCACCCAAATGTGCATACCTGACAATTACATGCATAAACATCCCGTCATGTTGCATTCATTCAATGATGCTATCACCTCTACACTTGGCACCATCATCCTCCATGTTTGTGTGGGCCCCCACACTATTCCAGAGTTATTTTACATCTTGGAGGGGGAATTTCAATATAACATGTTGCTTGGTAGACCCTGGATTCATGTCATGGGTTGTGTTCCTTCCACTTTGCATCGTTGTGTAAAGTTTGAGCATGAAGGACACACCTATACCATTCTGGCTGACCCATCACCTTTCAAAACTTGCAACATGCTTTACCAACCCAATGACATGTGCTTATACCCATTAAAGCATCTACCTCCATGACCACTACCTCTTCACCTACACCTCCACTCACCAGTGCCGCTACCTCAACCGCACCTACATCCTCCATTCCTACCGCTGCCACAACCTCCACGGCCAAACCGTCAGCCTCCCAATATGTTAGCTCCACCTCCGATCTGACCTCTGACACATCGTCTATCCCAGCTACCCACATACCGACCACCGATCCCTTAGAAGGAATTTTTCAATGCCTCACTCTGGGGGAGTATCACCTATATAGTGTCAACACATTCCTTACTCCACAAGAGTATGGAAGTCTTCACCAACACCCTCGCTATGATCACCATATAGGAGAGTGCCTCCTTTATGGTCCTCCCCACCTTCATACCAATCTCACCTATGGGGGACTTGATACTACCACTTACACACCTGAACCACCATCACAAACCCACCCATTTTTTGTTGACTTCCAGTCACTCACCAATCACCATTTCTCCCACACCTTCCTACACCGATGTGTGTGGAAGGGTTTTGGTTTTGGATTTTACAAGCAAGGCCACCATACTGTTATTCCATGTACTACCCACAAACATAACGACCGTAGTGGTATCGGCTTTGTTGAACCACCTACCAAGAAGGCCCGCATTGAACTCATTGAGGACATCAGCCCTTCTCCACCTTCTTCACCCACTCCACCTTCTTCACCACCTTCACCGATAGAGTCAATGGATCCAGAATCCATTCCTCCTAACTTTTTTTTTTCATAAACACCATTTCCTTGGGGCCTCTGACTTATCAACGCGAGGGTGAGGCTCCCTCCTCTCTTCCCTTCCTGTACCCTGAAATGATCGATGACGATACACCTTCGATTAACATCATTCAATGTCAGGATGATGAATCTATACTCACCTACCTTGGTGCTGAAGACTCATATATTCATCAGTCGTTACCATCTGAGACAAACCATGTTGAATGAATCGACTATCGAAATCAACATTCATACTCAAGATGACCCGCACATTCTAAAGATCGGACAATCTTTAGATGCTGTTGAACAAGAAGCCATCACTTCTTTTCTCAAAAACCATAACCATGCTTTCACTTGGTCTTGCACAGACATGCCCGGTATTGACCCCACCATAGTGGTCCACAATATCGTAACCATTCCCGATGCCAAACCCGTAAAACAAAAGCTGAGGAAAATGCACCCTCACATTGCTCTTCTGGTCAAAGAAGAACTTCAGTGCCTCCTTTCCATTTCCTTCATCTTACCCATTGATTATCCTCAATGGATTTCTAACATTGTCCCTGTCACTAAGGTGACAGGGGGACTCCGCATTTGCATAGATTTTCATGACCTCAACCTAGCTTTCCCAAAAGATGACTTTCCTCTACCTGGTATTGACCAACTGGTTGACCTTACTACTGGTCACGAGATGCTATCACTCATGGATGGTTTCTCGAGTTATAACCAAATCTTTCTTGCCCCAGAGGATCAACACAAAACCACATTCATCACCCCTTGGGGGACCTTCTGCTATCGAGTCATGCCTTTTGGCCTTAAAAATGTTGGTGCCACATATCAGTGGGCTATGACTTACATCTTCCATGACATCATGCATCGTATATTGGAAGATTACGTGGATGACCTCCTTGCCAAATCCAAACACCGCTTCGAGCACCTCGCCATCCTAAAAACCATCTTTGACCACCTCATTAAATATTGTGTTCACCTTCAGCCCAAGAAGTGTGTCTTCACGGTTCTCTCAGGAAAACTCCTAGGATTTATCATCTCCTTACATGGTATAGAGGTTGACCCTGCTAAAGTCAAGGCCATTCTTGAAATGCCTCCGCCCACTAACCTTAGGCAACTCCGTAGCCTGCAAGGTAAGTTGCAGTCTATTCACCATTTCATTTCACAATTGTTTGATCGGTGTCAACCATTTCATCATCTTCTCAAGAAGGATGTCTCCTTTAAATGGGATGATGACTACCACAAAGCTTTTGAGGCCTTAAAACAATACCTTCTCCAACCACCCATACTCATTCCACCTAAAGACGATCAACCCTTCTACCTATACATCTCAGCTACCGATCACTCCTTAGGGGCCATGCTCACTCATCACGATGAACAACACAGGGAGCAGGTGGTTTATTACATAAGTCCATACTCTTTTGGACTACGAAACCTGATACACCCATGCCAAAAAACTTTTCTTAGCCTTAGTTTTCATTGCCACAAAACTCCGCCATTACCTACTCAACCACAAAACCTATGTTGTGACCAACACCGACCCCTTACACTTCATGTATGCCAAACCTTACCAAAATCAATGTGCCACACGCTGGCTTATGCTTTTGGCCAACCTCGACCTCAAATTCATCCATCAAAAGTCCATCAAGGGCCAAGCTATCACCAACCAATTGGCCGACACACCTATTTCTGGGGATCAACCCTCTAACTTTGACTTTCCAGATGAGTCAATTGCTACCCTTTCCCTGGACGAACCCACTTACCAAATGACACTCTTCTTCGATGGTTCCAAGTGTCAGCATGGGGGTGGGGCTGGTGTTATCCTCATTCCGCTTGATGGTGAACCCATGCCTTTGTCTTTCAAACTCGATTTTGATTGTACAAACAATATTACCAAATACGAAGCACTCGTATTAGGTCTCCAAGCTGCCTATGCCTTAGATGTTAAATCAATCAACATCTTTGGTGATTCTCAATTGGTCGTAAACCAAGTCAATGGTATATACCAATGTCGTAATGAGACACTTCAAAAGTATAAACATCATGTGGACATACTTTTGACCACTTTTGACCATTATGACCTTCAAACCGTCCCCCATTCAACCAACAAATTTGTAGATACCATGGCCTGCTTGGCTTCTCAAATACCCACTTCACCCGCCGATTCTAAAATCTTTGTCACCGTACAAAGACTCCAATCACCCTCTTATTTACCTCGTGAAGTTTACTCTATCAGAACCACTACCCCCGACCCGAGTGACCTTTGGTATAAACAATACTCAGATTACCTTTCCCTCTCCATCTTGCCTCCCGACCTCACTCATAATGGACAACGTGCCTTTCTTAAAAAGGTCTCTCGTTACGTCATCATGGGTGGCCTCCTCTATAAGCACGGCTTCGATGGTATTCTCTTACGGTGCCTTACAAGTTCTGAAATTCCTTATACCATTAAGGAAGTTCATGATGGCATATGTGGAGGTCACTTCAGTGGCCTTGTTGTTGCTAAGCATATTCTTTGCCTAGGCTATTACTGGCCGACCCTTAACCATGATTGTTGTGACTATGTTAAGCATTGTGTAAAATTCCAACAACATGCCAACCTTCATCATACACCCAGTCATGCCTTACAGGTCACCCGTGACCTTTGGCCCTTCTCTCAATGGGGTTTGGATCTTGTCGGAGAAATCAATCCCCATTCTTCCCAACAACATCAATGGATCATCACCGCTACCGAATACTACACAAAATGGGTTGAAGCCATACCTCTCATCTCCACAAAAGCTGAGAAAATATGTGAGTTCATCAATCATCACATCATTTGTCACTTTGGTGTCCCCACATCGCCTCAACACTAATAACGGAAAAAAATTCAAAAATAAAACCTTGCAAAAACTTTGTGACACCTTCGGCATTCAGCTAAGTTTCTCATCACCTTATTACCCACAAACCAATGGCCAAGCCAAATCCACTAATAAAACCTTAAAAAAATTCTCATGAAAGTGGTTAACGATACTGGGAAGGACTGGCATACACACATTCCTTTCACCCTATGGGCATACTGCACTAGTATTCGCACTTCCACTGCTGCCACACCTTTTTCTCTGGTCTACGGTACAGAGGTTGTTCTACCTCTCGAAGTCCAGATTCCCTCACTCCGCATTTCTCTCCATGACATGCTCAATGATGATGACTTTCATCAGGACCATTTAGCACAACTTGAGTTATTAGACGAACATCGTCTTAATGCTCTTGACCATCTTCAAGTTTACCAAAAATGTATCAAACGTGCCTATGACAAACGTGTCCATGAACAAACCTTCCAAGTCGGTGACCTTGTCTTGAAAGAAAATCAACATGTAACCAAAGCAGAAAAAATTAAACGGGGAAAATTTTCTCCTAATTGGCTTGGACCATACATCGTGACTCATACTTATGGATCAGGTGCTTATCATTTATCTTCACTCGATGGTAAACCCGAACCTGAGCCCCTTAATGCCTTGCATCTTCAACCATTCTACTATTGACTTTTAGTCCTACCTCACCTTCTACCTCTTTCCATGCTCATCCCTTGAGCACTATCCACTTCCTATGCCATCACCAATGATTAAACAAGAATCATGTGTGTACCCGTCACTCTTTTATCTTCTCTTAAATATGTGTACCATGGCACTGCACATGGCATGATTCTCATGGATACTTTTCATCTACTTTTAGATGAGATCCCATGGTCATTTCACCTTGCTTTCTGAACAAGAATCCAATTCTTCACCTTAGTCTTGTCCATGACTTAAAATTCCTCACATGGGATTCAACTCCTTGAGTCAAACTTCCAATAAAAGATGACTCCCTCAAAAGGACATCTTTCTCTCTACATCACTGTTATAAATAGACTGCTCCCTCGAAGGACAGCTATGTAAAGCTCTTTTAAAAAAAAGAAAATCTGAAGCTTCCCACATCGATCAGCTTCATGAAGACCTCAAGGAGTTAATTTCCTCATCCCATATAGACTTCCCACATCGATCAGTCTATCTCAAATACAAGTCAAACAGAAAACCTTTTTCATCATGGACTTGCCCATTGTGACCTTGGATCTCTTGCCAAAAGGCATGCTACCTAAATACCATATAAAATAACCACTTTTCACCCTCTCACCATTCACACTTTCATTTCCTACCACCTCAAGGGACCTACTGGAACCATGACATTTGGTGATCATGTGACTACTCTTCACCTTTAGAATAATCAATCATGCAATGTCTTTAGGGTCTTACATTCATCAGCTTATCTAAGGTATGACCCACCCGTTATGATCCTTACCAATCAGGTGGCTTTCTTGCCTCCTCTTATCTTTTAACCTTCTTCATTACATATTGATTACCTTATACAGGACTAGATCCTCGACGCTTATCTTTGGGTAATTTTCCTCTTTTTCCATAATCAACTCAAAATCACCCATACCAATGTGCCCATAATTCACCCATACCTAAAAGACCTAGACTCAATCATGCCTATAACCTACCAACTCATACTCATACCTCCTCACATTCTTCCCTAGCTTATGGGAGAACTACATCGGCCTGAGGTCCCTTTTCACTGGGACTATGTAGGCAGCACTCCGAGGGCATGGGGCCCTTGGAGGTTAGCTCGGCCACTCTCTACCCTAACCAATTCACCTTTCATTTTCCTAAATCACAATCTACCCTAGTTAGATTTCTTTTTATATCAATAATTGGAAATTAAACCAAAAACAACAAATTGCTTTCCACCTTTATCATCATCAAACATACATTCATTATGTCTACCATTTCTTTACCATTATCATGCATGTTACTATAAAACATCTCAAACACGACCCATATCATCATTAATTGCACAAATTAATGAATTACAAAGTCAACCCATTTCAACTCAACTCATAACCCTAACTCATCATGCCTAACTCAATCCATGCCTATGACCTAACTCAATCCATGCCTATAACCTAACTCCACCATGCCTATGACCTGAACTCAATCCATGCCTATCCATGCCACAACCTGACTCAATCCATGCCTAAAAAAACAACCTAAATCCATGCCTAAATGACCTAACTCAATCCATGCCTAGACCACAACCTAACTCAATCCATGCCTATGACCTGACTCAATCATGCCTAACACACCTATCATGAATCCATCACATATGACATATCATAATAAAATAACCACTATCCATGTATACACATAATGACCATAATCATCATCATCTCTATAAATAAAAACATCCAAACATGTGTGTCTCCATATACATAACTCTCAAATATATTCGGCATGCAGGCTAGTATATATAACCAAATCTCTCAAAACTCTCATATACAGCCTCACCATCTTCAGCACGCAGGCTGGTATATGATCAAAAATATACAAAACTCTCATACATCCTCACTCTCTTCGCACGCAGGCCGGTATATATCAAAAATGAATAAAATACATCAAAATGGAGGGATGTGCATCAGGCATCATCCTGTCAGACATCCTCCATATCAGTCTCTCCTGTCTCCTCCTTGGCTCCTGTCTGGCGGCCTGATAACATCTCACCGCCCGCCATGGGTCATGGCTGGGTCCATACTGGTACATCACGTGGTGCTACCCTCCATGAACTGGTGGCCTCACCTTGATCCTGTCTCAGGGCTCGATGGCCCCCTGTGCTCTCCACACTATGGGTACAGGATCTGGTCCTCTCACTCAAGGCCTGTTGTGCCTTGTACTCTCCATAGGATAGAAAATCTATCCCCGCTGCCATCAACTGATCCTGGTAATATCTAGCCTCACCTAAGGCATCCCGTAACCTAGATATGGGTACTGTCTGTGGTGGCCCCATTGGCCTCTACCCCTGTACCTGTCCTATGGGACCCTGTCCTGCCCCTTCCTATGAACTGGGACCCTGTCCCAGTGCCTGTAGGAGGTGGCCATCAGCCTCACACCCTGTGCTGTACCTGAGCCTGTAGTGCCTCAATATACACATGTGCAATGGCTAACTGGCCCTGTAAACCTGTAACTTATGCCTGTAGAGTGGCCACCTGCTCATCATCTCCATCTCCATCTCCACCCTAGGCCATCTGGGCCTGTAGACTGGCCACCTGTGCATGCAATGTGGCCACCTCCACCTCTGAACCTGCTAACTACCCCTGTACCATCCCCAACTATGTAATCAGGGTCACCACCTACCCCTGTAGGGCATCTCTCTGCATGGTGATGGTGGCTAAATCTGGCTGCCCCAGCCTGGGAGGTACTACTCATAAATGAGCCACCCACCACTATCTATACCTATCTGTCACCCTGGCATCATTGATATGCCGGTCTATAACCTGATCCTCCTACCCTATAGGTACTATCGGCTTGTGGTAGTGGTAGTGGTCTCTCCACATCATCTCTCCTGGTACTGTGGGAAAGGTGGTGGTATATCCTATAGTAATCCAAACTGCCATCTGACCCTGTCTACTAGGATCATCTCGTACTCCCCTACATGATGCCCTTGAATCCATCTCAGTATCTACAGGCCATCTAACTCATCAGCCATCTGTCTGTATGAGGGATAGCCCACATACGGTCTCCAAATAATGTCCATGCCAGACAATCCCTCCAGTAACCACCTGTAATAGGCTACATCATGTGTAACCCTACCTGCTCAATGCTCTCCCATCATAGGCACCCATCACCTATACCCCACCCAAACAAAACTAGGCTCAAATGCATCTTCCCAGGGCATACCAATCAGATGAACACAAACAATGTGCTCATAGGCCCAACAGTGAAGAATAAACGTGCAACATAGGTTGAACCTGCGGAGCCACCCATATGCCCATAGCTCTCTATATAGCTACACTAGGAATGTTGGCACCCATGCGAAGCAGGTCCTATCCATAATCATATCATGTAGTACCCCCATCAGTGATCATGGGAATCTCCCACCCTCTGCATCTGGTAGTGCAAAACAACAGACTACCTCCATCAATAATACTACTAGCCTCATCTCCTCTGAATGGGCTAGGTACATCTCTCCATAGCTTAGGCTGGCACTGTGGAATGTCAGCTCCACCAGTCCCTCACCAAATACCATCAGCATCAACTCCTCAGATGCCTCTAAGGAGATCGAATATACTTGCGTCCCCAATATAGGTAACCACAGGATCCTGTACACATCCTCTAGGGTGACTGTCATCTCCCCCATCGGTAGGTGGAACGTGTTGGTCACTGAATCCCATCTATCGATGAGAGTGACCATCAAACTCGGCTACCAGACTACATGCTGATAGCGTCTTGACCCCACTCAGGCCCACATCTGTGACATGCCTCCACTCCTTGACTGTCACCGTGCTTCAAACTCTCAATAGCAGGGGTGGCACCCTATCTCACATCCTCAACTGATCTCTCACCTGCATCCAACAAAACAATCACATTATTAAAACATGACCATATCTAAATTCACCCACTACCCATACCCATTACCCTACCTATTTTACTTCGCTACTTACCTTTATCCCATGACCTACCCTCCACCCCACCCAACCCTGTATCACAACCCTAACCAATCTACCCACCCTAAACCTACCCAACCCAATATCATTTACCTATTTTACACACACCCCGACCCCTCACCTACTTCCATTTTGACCCACTCCCTGACCTTACCTATTTTCCCACACATCTATACATTTTTCCTAACACTCCACCCTTGCCTATTTCACTTTTTAGGGCCCCTTTTCCTACCTTCATGACCCGGTACTGGTCCTCACCAAACCACTGACCACAGTCCCCATAACCGGCATCAGTCACCTCATTCATGACCGATACTGGTTATACCCCACTGACATCAGCTAACCTTCAACCGACGTCCGGTCACTGTCATGGCAAAAAACCATGACCCAAACCCCCATTCTTCCTCAAATTTCCCTTTTCCTCAGTTCTACCCACCCCAATCCTACCCAAATCCCCCCTCCCCTTCCCCACCCCTCATTCACCCAATTCACCCTCTCCCATTCCTATTTTACCCACTATTTTCCCTCCCACCAATTCAAAATTCATTTCCCCCCAAAACCCATTTTTTTCCTACCCAAATCTAAATCAATCTAACTTAACAAAACAAAGAGGGATTTGAATCTTACCTCATCACACTACCGTCTATGTGGTGGCACCTCTAGCTCCTACATAGGTGGTCCCCCTGATCCCTCTCCTACCTCTGCCATCACCCAATTAACCATCTCACTCTCCAACCAATCAAATCGATCAATCCCAATCTCGTGGATCCACCTATCAACCAACTATCACCTGCCACACCACTTGCCAACTCAAGTCCTCCATTCTCACTCTGTCACTTTCCACCTTTTCTTCTCTCTCTTGTCATTTTCTCCTCTTTTGTAAAAAACAAATGATTTGCAAAACATATGGAAATTTTTCTTTTTATAACCTACCTGACTTGACCGGCAACGGTTTTACCTTGACCGACATCGGTCATGTGCCCTAGCTTACCATGGTCAGTCCATCATGACTGGCATCGGTTCCTTCAACCATCATCGGTTTACCTGCTTAGTCTTTTTCCTACCCCCTACCCCCAATTTTTGACCTGAATCCTTTTTACCTCACCCACACCTCACTTGGACACTTCACTTTATCTTCTTGACCTTATCATTTACCCCTCACCTCGTCCTCATTTAGGGACTCATTATTTTACCCATACCTCAGCCCTACCCATGCCATGACCTAGATACTTGGACCTGGAACATTGCTAGTGACCTGTGACCTCATGTGTTCACTATACCTTGTGGCACTATTACCTGTGTTGATGGACATACTGACCTTACCTTGCCTCTTGCCATGACCGTTTATCCTGACCCAACCCTTGGTGTACCGGAACATACCTAAATGTTCCTGCACCTGACCTGCATCATGTTTCCTGACCATATCCTATACCTTGGATACCGGAATCACCTCAACCTTGTTTGGATAAACCTATCGACCTTAGACAATGTAGAGTTTTCCTGCTCTTCAACTTGGTACCGTGCTGCAGTTTATACATGTGTGCGTGCGTTTGACTGTTACTACCTTTGACCCTTACCCATTACCTGGATTACCTGAGTAGACCTTTTTTCCTTTTTTTTACCCCCATTTCCCACCTTCTTCTTCATCACATTCACCTTTTATCAAACCACTCACCGATTCTACCTTCTACCTCATCAGTTCCTGGTTTGAGGGGGATCACCTTCACCCACACATGGGGCAACCACATCTTATTTTTGTCAGCGTCACTTACCAATACAAGCTACACAACAAAAAGGGGAAAAATGTAGACACCAAAATTGGGTCACACTCCCCTTGGTCCCTCGAAAAATAACCAACTCAAACACACTCACCTAACCATGGCCCCTTTCACCCCACTCTAATATTAATTTAATTAATTTATTAAATTAATTCATGATCTCACAATATATATTATTTAAATATCATAATTGGATAATGCCCACACCATCCACCTCACCTATACACCTCATCTAGCCACCTCACCCTAAGACCTATTCTTAGTATGTTGCCATAACTAACTAAGACCTACCTAAACCCTAAAAATCAAAGCCTACATTCCCTCTAACCACATTCCCACCCGTTAGAAGGAAGCTTCCATTCTAATCCATGGAAGAAAATGAACGAGATCCCAGAAAATCAAGAGGATCTACCCAGTTTAGTAAACCTAGGAAATCCCACCCTAACTGACGCCAGTTACCCTAAACCACCGGGTCAACCCAGAACCACCGTCAGTTACCATTTAATCCCCAAAAAAACCTTATTTTGAGGTTGGCACATTTCTGAGAGCAAGAGATGAAACCAGAGCTGCATGCAAGCAGAACCAACATTTGTACACACATCAGAGCATCCACAGCCAACACCAGAAGCAATCACAGAGCCATTTTCCTTCATGGGAGCATCCGAGGGAAGTGCCAGCACCACACCAAGTTCCTTCCATTTGATCACCCACCATTATTGCAACCAGACATCAAACTCATACAATAGTAAGTGTTTTGTTAACCAACACTTGTCTATTGTCATTTTAGTAGACTCTTTTACTTTTGTTATTAGTTTCTACTCCCATTCCCATTCCCCCACCATTTACCTCCATGCAAACTTGACCATTCCTTCACCCACACCATTGAACTACCCATACCCAGTTTTTAGATTACCCCTGAGTATACCTAAGACCTACACAAACCTTGCCATTTCCCTTTCCATTTCCATTTAGCCTTAGATCTACCTCACATCAAGTTTTTATTGAGTTTCCTATACCCTGACCATACCGATCGGTTACCCAACCGTCACCAGTTAACCTAAACCGACATCGGTCATACCAGACTGACGTCGGTCTCTATGTTTTTACCCTTAGACCAAGGACAGAGCTTAAAACCTCCACCCAATACCCAAAACAAGCCTAGAACCAAGACCCTGACTAGTACCAGTATTCTGACAGAGACCTTGACCTTCAGATTCAATCATAGCTTTGCCTGTTGTGAATGAATTTGCTTATTGTAGTCGAATGAGATACCTAAATCATTTTAACTACAGTAGGATTTCCTTTATTGTTAACATTGAAGTTGTTTTAAACAGTGGATTGATAGCCGTCTAGGGAGTATCACACTTCCCGGATCTAGCATACACTAGGCAGTCCACTACATATACTGTTTAACTTTTATTTGGTGGTCTTGTTTTCCATTTCAGGTAGTTCCTCCAAGCAAAAAGGAAGATCTCATGATCAACTGTGGATCAAGAAGTCATACGTGCACAACAACCTACAACCAACATTTTAACAGGTATTCCTCCTAGCCCTTTACCCTTATCTGTTTTGTCAACATTCAAAGAAACACTCTAGAATCAGGTGAAACACTTGGCCCCTTGTATAGTAATGGATGCATCTTTTAAAACTTTGATGGGAGTGGCTTTAGTTTGATTAGCCATAAAAAATACATTAGAAGATGACTGCATTAGATTCCCCCCATCTATACCCATGCATCTAAAGTAAGCACATTTACCTCCATGCCTATGTCAATCAATATATTACTCAAGAGCCATCCATCCACAACAACATTCAGAGTGATCTCCTTGTCGTAATCTAAGCTATGATGGGGAATATTTTCATGTATGATCTAACTTCCATTCTCAATACCCACGTGTAGAGTGTTTCCCTTTAGCCAAATCCCTATTAATGGGATGATATTTTCCTGGCGCAATATTTTTCATACCTCCTTCAAGTCATGAATATCTGACTATATCGTCTCTACTACCTTTTTTTATTACATCTTTCATGATTTCTCCTTTAAACACTATATTTCCCCCTGAAGGTTTCTGAGTACCTCCATGGTCTCCTCATAAAACTCCTTTTGGTGCATAGGATCCAAATACCTTGCATGAAAAACGTCCTCCTTAGTGATGGTAGGCTTCTTTTGTAACACTTATTTGGTGTGCACAACTTCAACATGAGTAGTAATCTTCATAGGTAATACCTCAGGTTTTGGTGCCAAATTTGGCATCCGCTGATTTTCCACAGCACACTGTATTCTAACCATCACTGCACCCATTTTTTCCTATTTATGTTACTTGATAATATGCTCATATAGGTCTAGGAATTCCTAGTAGCTATGAATATTCCCACAAAAAGAACAAGTAATATTTTGAGGACATTCACACCTGTAGTGGTCAAGATATCCACATGTAATACACATTCCACGAGGAAGCTCACCTCATCTAATACCACGGCCTCAACCCCCAAATCCACCATGGTATCCTTGACCTCTACCATGTCCTCCTTCATAGCACCCCTCATTCTGATCATAGCACACTTGATTGTGATTCCAATCCTGGTGCTCACCTTTACCCTTAGAGTTATCTAATACTCCTATCTATCACACACCAATATTTATAGCATCATGTATCTAACCAATCAACCTATAGTCTTTTGTATCATGAGTCATTGAACGATAAAATTTATAATAGCAAGATACATTCTTCCTTATCACACGTTGTATTAATGGGTAGCAACTGATGTCATGGTTTGGATGCCATATCTCATAGTCTAACAATAATGAACACACTGACCTATGGGGACAACTATCCTTGGTGTGGCATTCCACTTCACAGTTTTTCCACCAAATCCTAGTGTGTGTCTCACGTTTTGAATTCACCGGTAGTTTCTCCAACTACTTTTTCATATCTACAATGTTTTCTTTCAGGAATGGGCTAACTCCAGTGTCTATACTTCTAACTACCTTAGTGCGTAAATCTTCTTCAAGTGCTTCACGTGGATTGGTGTATGTCTTATGTGACAAAACCCTTCTAAAAGGTGCGATCAGTGCTCCAACAAACTATTTTGTATGCTATCTTACATTAATATCATAATAAAGCTTAGAAAAAAGCATTTTGAAATAGGTATCATACTCCTAGACACTATCAGTAGTGCCCTACTTAATATCCTTGAGTGTGTTTATACTCTTCTACTCCAATTCAGGGATATAGAACTCTTTAAGGAAAACATCTTTTAATGTTACATAATCTACGTAAGTTTGATTAGGTTCAAACTTCCTGTACTAATTATGTGCGCATCCATGTAATGTATTTACAAATTGATTTGCCTTGCACTTAGAAGATGTGATCCCTTTTGCGTGCCACGATATATTACACATGTGCACATGTTTAGCAGTATCTTTTATGACCCTATACTCTAGAATGTGGAGAGACATCTCCATGTAAATATTCCGAGGTTGGTCTGGACCCTGCCCACCTGATCCAGAACCTCTTATGTTACCTCTTCCTCTAGAACCACTAGATCCACAAGAATTGGAGCCACCTATACCCCTAATCCTCCACTTGTAGCTGGAAGAGGACTATAAGATGTACTTCCTTATGTCCCAATAGTAGTACTAAACTGAACTCCTACAATATGTGTGGTGGTAATTCTCCTAGAAGTGATTCCAAAATTATATGCACTCGAAGTCTATGCTAATGATGCACCTGAAAAGGTACCTTGAAACAACAATGAAGATGTTTTCCCTTACATGGATGTAATTGCTATGTGACTTCCTCCTGCTTCCCTAGTACCCAAATTTTCTTGTTGACAATTGGATGTACTAAATACTGGAAAACCAAATGCAAGACCTAGGTTGTTATGTAGATTCAGATGCATGCCTATGGCCTAGGTCATCTCTATTGACACGCTCCCTTATGAGGCCAAGGGGTGTTCCCTATCATTCTTTCCCAAATGGGGGAGTTTCAAAGGCTCTGGCTCCACGCCTTCTATGACATCCCCAAATCCTTCACGAGTCATCTCTCTCATCAATGCCATTCACTCTACAATATCTCATTTCTTCTCCATCTCCCTTTCGTGCACCTCATTATACTTAATCCACCTTTCTTCTCTCTACCTTTCTACCGCTAGGTCTACCATTTTTCACCAAACCTTCTCCTGCCCCCACGTGTGGTGGGGTTTAGCTAGCCATTAGTTTTTCTTTCAAATTAAGGGTCACCATCAAGATCTTAATCTCCAGTGGAATGCCTTGCAAGTAAGTTCCCTTGGGATAACGTAAAAATTGGAACTCAGCTACCTCTAGGAAAGAATAAGTGGAAATTGAGTACTCCAAAATATAGCTATTCAAAACACCATAGAACCAAGTATCCATAGCGCGTGTCCAAATCAGATCAAAATCATACAGGGCTTGAAATTCTTCCTGTGTCCAGAAAAGTGTGTGATACCTCCAATTTTGTTTAGACGCATAAGCAACCAACCACTTGTATAGTTCTACCAAGAAGATAACAAAGAATGTCTCATACAAATAGTCATACAGATTCTATTCTACCCACACATGTGTATCAAACTCAGATCCCGTGTCAAACCTCCATGCCTACTCTTATTCTAGATATTTTATCCACTCCTCAACACTTTCTAGGGTCAAATGGTACATCTTCATTGTGAACCATCTTGAAAAACAACTAAGAAATAGGTCCCAACAATGGAAACAATGATGTAGCCTAGAATCCACCACGAACAACCTAGGCGCGTTGGCACATCACTCAGCCTGAGCTGAGAACTCACCTGAAGCATGCAAAGGTACCAAGCCCCTCTTTATAGTTACTTGTGTAGGATGTTAACATGTTGAAGATAAAGCATACTTAAAACCATAATAAGTAAAAATATTCCATAGAGCATGATTATTCAATAGTGCATAACCAGATCTATATCTTAAAGAATCACGAATTGAACAATAAATATGACAATATTGATCATATAAGAACCAATTACAGTCATTTTAATAATTTATCCACCCAATATGATCTATTATATTAAACACTGCAAAACATAGAAGCTTCTTACATCATATACCATTCCATAAGTTTATGTGCACATCAGATCTGGCAGCATAACTCTATAATAAATCATACACAGTGTCTATGTGTCTCTCCACAGACTAATACATACTTATAGGGGTGGGGAATTTCCCTTCACTTCTTACACACTTCCCAAAATAGGTCGCATTCTGAAAATAGCCATGTGCCTTTACAATAATATGCACACATGCAAGTGCACTAATAATAGATCTCCTATAGTTAATTGGCAGTAGTAATCCTATTATTATCCCGAACTCATGCATGGAGCTTAGTAAACACTCATCCTCAAAATAACATTTGTGTGTCGTGTAAGTCTCCATCCCATTGTGTGCTCTGCACGTTATCTCCAAAAATAGCCCGTAACCGTGAAAACGACTAAGTCCCAAATAATCTAGTCATGGCGCGTGTTTCCTTTCCTATCCTTCTGTGCCTTCAAATGATCCTTGTTCCCACACATGAATATTTTTTGTGGCCTCTCCTTAGTTTCATACTCTATCTTCTCAACATCCTTCAATTGTTATCAAGCCCCTCATGATTTGACAAAATCACAAGAACTTACACTAGTTATAAGTAAGCAGTCAATCATATCTATGCAAGTGTTCAAAGCCTTTTCTTTCAATGCATGTAAAAACAACTAGTAAAGTTAGAATAAATATTTAAATTCTTTATTTTGGATTTTTGCAAAGGGATGTTTTAGAAAATTTATAGCTTCAATGACATTGTTGTGTGAAACAATAGCTCAATGTTGGTCTCCCTAAACACACTAAAATTACACCTTTGTATTTATAGACTTCTTGAATTCAAATTAGGATCGCATTGAAAGACAAATCAAAATACAACATGTAGGAAAACATAAAAATAAAACCATAAAATGCAAAGAACCCAAAATTAATGGACAAAAGGGCACACATAAGCAATGAACAAGAACATAGAGGATTCATTTCTAGTAAAAATTATGAAATGTTTAACAACTTTAAAAATACCCTGAAAAATTGTATTAATGGGGGAGGGCATTTTTTTTAATATTATGAGAGAGTAGGGAAACAAGGAAAAGAGGATTAAAAAGATACAAGAGCTAAGAAATAATAACAAAAGGGGGAAAATTGATGACATAAACTACAAAAATGAGGCTGAAAAGGATAAAATGCCACAAGGGACAAAAAAGAACAAGATGACAGATAGACAAAACAAGAAACATGCACTAATAAGAGCCTAAATTAGACCAATAATCAATGGAAACATAAAGGTACCTAGTATGTAAATAATGATAACTTACTAAAAATCATGCCACAATTATGTGTCTACAAGAGAATACCCCATGTTAATGGTGTTGCTAACTCAGTGTGTAATAAATATGTGTGTGTGTGTGTGTGTGTGTGTGTCATTACAAGTGTGTGTGTGTGAGTGTGTGTGCATGTGTGTGTGTGTGTGTGTGTGTGTTTGTGTGTGTGTCTGTACATATCAAAGTAAAGATATGAGGATAAGAATTACCTAATTAATAAGGATCACTTCACTAAATGGTTGAGAGTTATCAAATTTAGCCTTGGAGAAAATCAAGTTGGAATTCAAAAGGAAAGAGAGATCACCTTATATCCTAAGTGGAGGGTTATAAAGATCTTGTAACTAGTACTCATGCTTCTGTGTCTAGAAACATGTGCTTCTGTAAAATATATAAGGTGAATGCAAGTAAATTTATTGTCATAAATTATCTTGAAACAGTTAAAATATATAAAATAAAAATAAGAATGACTACCCTTTATTGTGTTGAACTGGTAACAATACCTCTGGAGGATGTGTTTAATTTTAACCTAAACAAATATGTATCATAAAGAAACTAAAGTTTATAATTATGATTTGGGTGTGTCTCATGATGAGAATAATTGAGGTATATTGCGCATCATCTTGGAATGAATAACATGTCCTATAGAGTAAAAATATAGAATAAATGCTAGAGATAAAAAATAAATGGGATATATTTCTCATATTTGAGTTATAAATGAACCTATGAATCACATATCTCAAAATAAAGAGATTACGTGCACCATAATGATGAAGATAATTTGATTTGATAAAAAAATAAGAAAGAATAAATACTTCACATAATCTTTGAGATAAAGACAATATAGAAATGATATACACATCAGGGAAAATTTTAGTGGCGAATATTCGTAATATGGTGAATATTCCATTTTTGAAAATTTTGAAAAGGTGAATTTTCTAGCATCTTCATCAAGTGACCTATGTTTTCCTAAAAATTACACTTTAATTTTTTTTAGGGGTCAACTTCACCTACCCTTGAAAAATATCCCCTATATAATCCTAGATTATTCGCCAAGTAGAAAACTTCTACTTCACATTTTGTCAACAATATGATATATCCCGTATTACAGACGCGTGACAAGGGGTTAAGTTATTGATGCACAACAAGGAGGGTTTGCAAATGCATGAAAATGGGGTTACGAGCGACATTGTTGACAGCACACTGAGGCTACAGACCTGCGCAATGGATATTTGTGTAATAAGCATTGAGCTACCTGCAGATATTGACACATAGTAGACATGCGTCATCCATGTTGACGCAAAGGGTTATTTGTAGTTTGTTGAACGAAAAGGAGGTACAACAATATTGACGCATCACATGAAAATAGTTTTTGATGCGCATAGCAATCAGGGTGGAGGTTGTAGACGAGCGATAAGAGATTTTTTTTCATGCATCAATGAGGTCTATCGATGTGTGTCAATGCATTTTTTAACGCGCGACAACAAATCTCCCGTCACACGTCTATAGCCTTCTGTCACACCACTTGAAAATCAGGCAAAAAAATTCATACAACCCCCAAAAAAATCACCTTCCTGCAAAACCAGTTCCAAGGATATTCGCCAGGTATTTTCCACCTCCGATTTCCAAGAGGTCTCTTAAAATGAACTTACTTAAACCATAAACCATTCATTAATGTGTGCTTAGCATTCAATCAAATCAACATACCCATGAAAGAGACACAAGAACACAAGATATAAGTGGGAAACCCTCAAGGGGAAGAAAACCCACTGAAACTTCTGATTATATTACTCAAATCAAAATTATTTAGTGAATCACCAACTTCACAAGGAGCACCAACCCCTAGTTTAGTAGAGCACCAACCCTACAAGGAGCACCAACCCCTAGTTTAGTGAAGCACCAACTCCACAAGGAGGCTATAACCACCTAATATGATCAAGCACCCACTAAACCAAATTTAGATGAAGATATCTGATGTATTTTTTCTGCCACAACTGATGGAGATCACAACTTCAGCTCACACACCTTCAAAACCTCTTCAAACCCTCTCTTCTTCAACTCACTCTTTCTTCACACTTTCATGACTTATTTTAGTTTCAAACCCTTGCACACATGCTCTCTAAAATCTCCACACTTTCACACTTCCTCATCTCTAAAATTATTCCTTCATACCTATTTCACACTCACACTTGGGTCACACTTTTTCCCTCTCTCTTAGTTAGTTCAAATTTGAACTTAAACATTCACTTTATACCCTTCTCATCTCAAAAACATAAGATAAATTTGGTCCTATATCAATTATATATACCAATAAAACTAAAACATAACAATACACTTATATAAATTCATTGGAATGGACCCATGTAGGTCGTCCATGCTCAAATGCACCAAACAAGCTCAAAAATAGCTCAAAACCCCCATCACTTGATTCATCAAAGACCAAAAACCTCATCACCATGATTATTCAAGCCCCCAAGTATCTCACACATGTCAAATATGACATAACAACATAATCCATGGTCATACATTATCTTGCACCAATCAAATTCTTCATAACACTAACAAGAAGGCTCATATCCTTCTCAAAACAATTGTTTCCAGGAACCATTCTTCACCTATGGACCTCTAGATCACACCATAACACCTCAACTATGCCATGTAACCACTCATTGGAAATCCAATTGACTTTTATATAACATCCATGCTTTCTAGAGCTCATGAAACATCCATACATGCAAACCACACCAACTTTCCTCTTCACCAAACTGAGCTTCCCAGAAAGTAGTTTTGGAAACTTGACTAGTTTGCACCCTTTCTACCACTTTCAAGAATTCTATTTGTCTTCACTAGGGAAAAAATTCTCCCTATTCACTCTCCAATATATATCAAGCATAAAATAGGCCAAAACATTAGACTTCTACCTCCATCATCTAGTCAAAGAAATCCTATCATGAAAAACAAACAACCTTATTCTTCACAAACTGAGTTGGTTGACCTATTAAACGTCATCTTCAAGAGATAAACCATATACCATTGGAAATACCTCTGAATCTAATTTCCATAACATCTTACATTTCCTTCCAACTCCAAGTGGAAGGCCTTCAACCAGGTCAATCTCTGAAACTACTCCAAAACTTTCCTTTTTGATCTCAAGGACCAGTCTTCATAAATAGGGCACACTTTTCCCTCTAGGACCTCAACCATGATCTGAAACCATCATGGAAATAAATTAAAACTCCTAGGATAAAAACAATGTCAATTTATTTCATACCTCCTTTGGACAACTTTTCCTCAAACTGAACTTCTTCAGAAACTTTCCTGTTTGAGTGGGGTCCACAAATCATCACATGCTCTACCATACCTTTATAGAAATATGGAGGAGTCCTATACAACCTCCAATCATCATACTAGAAAAAAAATCAATTCTAGGAACCTACCAAGAATATCTTCTCCATCACTTTTGACCTAGGGTTTCAAACTCACAAAAAAGTAGTTTACCTTCTTAACATTTGTTCATAAAAATGTGACAATGAAATGACCTCATTATTTTTTTGAAATTATCTTAGCTCAATGTAAAAACATCCCTTAAATCCACAAGTTCCCATGAAAATCACACAATCCATGGTGAGCATCAAAAGTTGCAATTCAAGCTGGAAATCACTCTTTCTTGGACCTTGTTTCACCTAAAACATCATAACTTGCAAAATATTCTTCAGAATGACTTGAAATTTTTCTCACACTTCAATGACACCCCTTTTCACCATATCCAATCATCATGTTATCTCAAATAGGTCTACATATTCATATCCCATCTCATTTGCATGACTAGACCTTAGGGTTTTGCATGGTTTAAGCTAGGTCATAGTAGAAGGACCTCATAAATCATCATGAAACCTATCCAAAAGGTCCTAACACACCTTATGAAACATTTCTCACACCCCTTCATGCCTCCATGAGCTCACATAGCTCTACAACTCATTCTTATGCTCCATTTGGTCTCTAAGCACATAGACTAGGTCTTCAACCTGTACCTGCACACTCTAAGACCCATGTGAGTGTCACCTCACTCTCCTAACATGATATCCATTCCTCCACATTGATTCTGAAGTCACCATGTATCTCTAGTCATCATGCAACATCACCTAGGCTAGTTAGCTCACCTGATTAGGCTTGGTAGACCAAGTCAATCTCATTAAATCCACTCATGCAATCATGAAAATAAATGAATATCCATGTAGCCATCATTTCAAGCACATTATAGCACTCCTCCATCATCCTCTTTGTCATTACTATGATTTTACACTAATGAAAACACCTAAAACTCAACATGCTAACAATGTCCCCCTTTGTTGTTGATGGAAAACCACCTAGTTTTCTCCCCCTTTTTACATTAATGACGAAGTACATACCTGAAAACCATAGTCTTCATCTTTCTCATTAAGCTCTATTTTGGATTCTTTTAAGACATGGAATCACTGTAGTAGTCCTTGAACTGATGCATACCACTCATACACATGAAAAAAATCATATCTCAGAGCTAAAAACATCATGCCCACTTCTTTCTTGGTCCATTTCATCTTGATAAGGCTCATGCTTGACTAGACACATTCATGTCTTGACTTCACTCAACTCCTTGGATTGAAATCCTTAAATAACTTCTTCAATACAATTTGGGCCAACTTTAGCAAGCTCTAGAAACTCACTCACACCATGACACAACTCCTTATAGCTCCCCCTAGACTTATAACACCATTCTCTAATAGAAAGAACAAAATTTAAGGTCCTTACCTTGTATGGATGCCTTGAAAATCGATCAAACACTTCAACACTTCCCTAAATCTCTTCCTTAGTCATTCATAGTCTATCTTCAATCTTTTACAACCTTCTTGAGTCAGAAGCTCCTTTACCTTTGAAGTAGATCCACAAGAATTTGCGATACAAATATACAAACCTTAGTATCATCATCCACTCCTTATTCATAACCAAAAACATGCTCCCCCTATTTTGATGAGCTGATACTGACCTATAGCATACTATTTGTTCTCTTTATAGACATATATTGCTTTGTTGAGACACATAGAATACTTCCCTTGCACCTATCCTATCAAACACTCACCAACATTGTGAAATTTCCCTAATAGACACCTTAATAAATCATTTGAAGGCTTAACAACCATATACTCTGTCTCATAAAGGATTCACACACTTGTATCATGTTATCACAGTCCTACTATACACTTAAAATCCAATGTATGCATCATTCATACCCTATTGTAACACCCATATTTTTCACACACAAAAGGAACAGTAAAAATACAAGGAATTTTTTTTTTGACTTACAATGCTCACTACACAATGCCACAAGGGCTCTAAGTAACGAAACTCAAAGACGCATACGACACTTACAAGTCAACGACTCACATAGACACATGACAACACCATATACATGTTGATGCCACACTTTTCCCAATGAATGAATACTAGAAATGACCCAACCACAAGAAAAGGACTCAAGGATTGGAAAACCCACAACACATCATTTCATTAATTGCATCTTAGTTATGATTAACATTCCAAGAACATTATTGAGCAAGGATAATTTCCTCCTTTTTCCAGCTACATATTCTTAAGTTCATTCCAAATTTAATTTATAGTTCGACCATTTTAAGTTGGCTTTTTATCCTTTACAGAAATTTCCATAACTTACATACTTATTTGGCATAATTCAAATTGCATGCAAAGTACTTAATTATCTTGTTCTTATGTTAAGAATATGCTTCTCAAGCATTTATTCAATGTCTACATTTTACCCTTGCAACTCAAGTGAATCTGACTTGATGTCCAGAAAGAAAAATTAGGATTTAAGGGGGGGGGGTGGTTTAGATTCAAGATACCTTTTCCCCATAAACATTATTCGATCATGGTATCTTTATTTCCTGATTCAACATTCCTAAAACAAGAAATTGTGTTTAGGTTATATATCTATATATATTTTGTTCTACTCAAAGTTTGATCACACCAAGGCAATTAATATTCTTTGTAACTCATGAAAATGTTTGATTAAGTTATAAGGAATCCAAGAGTGGCATTATTCCTAACCTAAAATCTCATTCTTTTTTACTCTTCTATGCTTTATTTTTTTTTGCATTAAGGTCTCATTATTACCATCGCATTTTAACAAAAGAGTTACGATAGTACTTGTTTGACATCTTAAAGAAGTACATGGTTAGAAGCATTATAAACTACACATGAAACACACATGATTTATGTTCAAGGTAAGGTCCCATTTTTCTGCATTTCATGATTCCACATGTGAAATATGATTTATTTATTAAGATCATAAATGGACATAACGAGGTATAACGGGACAATATTTTGGTTTCTTGGGTTCTCTAAATTTAGCATCTTTCAAAACAATTTTGTTTTGCAAGGAGTTACTTTTAATTTTCTACCCACATGTTAACCTCCAAATCAACTAAAGTTTAGCTTAATTCCAATTTTCACCCAGGGCTTTAATCCCTATTATAGATTAGATTAAGGTTAAAATTTATTTACTCTATAAACCCTTCATGAGAGATCAAGGCACTATATTGTCACAAGCCAAAGATAAGACATTTAGCTGTAAGGGACTAAAGAGTTCACTAACAAGAATACAAGACATAGTACAACTATATCATGATATCCATTTATGTCTTCTGAGTCCAACAAGGATTTCAATTGATTAAGAAATTTAATTTTAAATCTATATTTAGAAGACAAGGTAGTTAACTACGATATGAAGGAAGAGATAGCTCTACTTACTCCAAATAAAGTTTGATTGTGTCGCTCCTATCAGACAGGTTTATGATAATGTCACTAAACATACTGACTAAGATGATAAACCCATTCTTGGGCTCTTTTTAACCCTAGCTAGGAGGTTCCATCGAGTGTAGAGTTTAAGTTCATTCTACGGTTTTCAATGTCTTCTACGGTAAAGAGTATCGAACATGAAGACAAGTTATGCTCCAATATTACACAGGGGTAGAGTGTTTTGATTAAATATCTTTATTACATTTATAAAGTAAGAATGCATAAGATGATTCATTAATCATTTATTGAACACTGAATATGCACTACAAGATATTACTTTGAATTCATTTACCTTATATATATATATATATATATATATATATATATATATATATATATATATATATATATATATATATCAAACCTTTTTACCATGTGTACTATGAATCAAATTGAAGCTATGATTAGATACACATTTCCTAGATATCCCTATTTTGGTACTATTTTCTCTAAAAAAAAATTATCACAAGTAGGAAAATCAATGGCGCCTCCTTTTGATACAATCTGATGACATGATTGCATACAAATCCACTAGAGCACTTGCTATGTACTAGAACTGATTAAATTTCTATATCTCTTATGCTTTATTGGATATCCTTCCCCTATTGTTGAAGCTCCACATGGGCTCTGTGTAGAGGCAAGGTGTGCAGTGCCCCCAAACAGACCCTCTCTATAATACAAAGAACAGAAGTCCAAATGGTTCCGCATAAAGGAAGAGTGAAAGAGATGAATCGTGTAAGACATAAGTGGGATATCAGAACAAATTGAAACTTTTAATGTCTTAATTTGTTATTTTTTCTTCTTGGTATTTTTTTCTACAACAATTAATACAGTGACAAGAAACATCTTGTAGTTCCCACACTATCTCCAAAAAGTGTAGTTTTTCATTAACTCTCTTAACTTGACATGGTTTGGGAGGATGTGTGCCACGAGGGGGGAAAGGATCTAACAGGGTGTCCTATACACCTACAACCCTACAATGTTATTATAACATCTTCATAACTCTTAGAATTATTCATTCTCCCTTATGCCTCCTCCAACACACATCCTTTCTAAATTCTCAACCACCATTTTTTTTTACTTCTTCACCAACCTCAGTTATTTCATGTCTACTACCATTTCTCCAATTTAATTTAATTTAAGTGTAATGTTTACTTCTTTTGATGAGATAGGCACTACACCTACTAACATTCTTGTCCTCACATTTTAGTGGTGAGAGGCACTTCAAGTTCCCTTATAATTCATGCATCTATGTTGAGTCATTAAGAAAACTCATATACAACCTGTGATGGCACATTTTTAACTTAAGATATTGTAGCAACTTCAATGAATGAGCATACCATATCTTTTTTTTGTTCAAGCTTTGTCAACGACTTCCTCATTTATCCACGTCATTCTTGTTTACACAGTCTTCATGTCCTCTAAACTCTTTTTTGAAGAGAAATGGTAGCTCCCCCTGCCTCTAGAGGCATTAATTAGTTCTTATACTCTATTAGAAAACAATTTTGTAAATATTCATGATCACAATCTAACTTACAACCTTGATTACCTACTAAGAATCTCACTTTGTCTTACCATTGCACTCACTTTTCATGATGCACATACCTAGTTGACTTGTATATTAGCGACATCCTTCTTCACTCTCTATATTTTTCCTGAGATACCTATTTCAAACCTAAAATGTCCATAAACTTTTAGCTCAACCTTTTATAACACCTTGATATAATGCATTTGTCCAATCATACAATTATTTGGTGGAAAACCTTTCTTCATATTTCAATTCTAGGGACTATTTCAAGCTTCTTATCAGCTTATTTGTGTAAAATCATCATGGTTCTCAACATGACCCTATTTCAATTTCCTTATTCAAGATACCTACTGTAGACCTGGTTAACTCATTAACAATATACCTCTGAATTGAAGAGCTTACACATTATTTGAAATTACCAAAGCATATACTTCATTCTATGATAGTATAACCTTGAAATTCAGCAATGGGGTTATCTATATCTATCTGAGATACTACAAAAAACCTCAATACTCATATACATGCATGAAATCATGCACATTAATTTGGAAGACTCATCTTTGTACTTCACATATCTGATTATCTCCATACAACCTCTATGGAGTATGATCACATTTATAGACATTATAAAAATGTCTCATACTCAAGTTGACCAATCATAGGTTGTGCCAAACATGTAGCCTCCTATTTTGTGCTCTGTGAGTAAAAGTACCTTAGTCACTTGGATTTACATCCAAAATCCTTCAACAATTTAATTCACCATTTTGGACAAAGATGGCCTATCAAAACTTCTTGTCAACCTTCAATTCCACTTGGGGTAATACCTTAAACATGAATTGATTATGAATGAACTTGATATAGTGCATAACACTTGAAAATTTGTTCTTTGATCTTTAACAAACCTTAATATGCATTGTGAACCTCCTTTTTGACCTTCTAGTCCATTTTTCATGCTTTATACCATCTCTTTGATGCAACCAAATACTCAAACCACTTTAATCTTGAACCAAGGGTCAAAGAGTTGTTAGAATTTGAGGATTCTAATAAATATGGATTTAATCAACTTACATATAACATAATGTTACAATAAATATTTAAATAAAGATTACATCATAACATAAGTAAATAAAGAAATACTTATAGGAAATAAATAACACAGGTGACACCGTATTTATAGTGGAAAACCCCGATAGGGTAAAAACCACTTTGAAAATAACCTTTTACTTATAAGAACTTATTTTACATACAGTAAGATCACCTCCTCCTTTAAAACCCTATTTACCAAGGGTAAAATCAAATCACTTGATTTGCACACCTTTGATATATTTCCCGAATATATCAAATGAGGACCTAAAGTCCTTTTTATATAAGGTGACCGGGTATGTCTCCTAACCCACCTTTTCAACCTAAAATGGTTGACACATACACCTAGGTTTATAATATTTAATATTAGAAATATAATAATTTCATGATATTAAATATTTAGCCTAAAGTATATACCTAGGTTAGCATATTTAATAATAGAAATATAAATATTTCATATTATTAAATATTAACCTATATATTAGTGATGGACCCATATACATTAAGGGTTGGACAAACCACTTAATCATTATGTTCCAACAAGAATCACCATGTAGGCACAACTAACAGAATATTACACATAAATATTCATTGTTTCACTCTACCATGGATAGCCATTTAAGTCATTATAAAAAATGAATGACCTACCTTTCATAATCTTGACCTCCTTGTTCACTTTCCACATCTGAATTTCATCAAGAACATGTTAAAGCTCTCAAACATATGAAATGCATTCATTGACATCATGCTTTTCAAATCTTATAGTGCCATTCCTCAATTTGATAAATACTTTCAAGTCTCATTTCCACTGGTTTATTCTTCATTCACTTTCTTATCAACTGAGACAATTTATTCTTAATGCACTCTCAATGTTTCATGATCTAAAGGATTCAATGAAACCTATTTGAGGTCTAGAACACATTTTCAGACTTTATAAACCAGAGACATATTTTTATTGCAATGAAACCTTATGATAGATCCATGAATGTTACCTTATAGTGTCAAACCATGACATGACTAAATTTTTTTAATGCTCCTAAGACATAACATGCCTATTTCATAAGATGGATAAGATAGACCTCTTGAATAACTGACAAGACTTCATACTCAGACCATGATAGGACAAATTATTTCTATAATTTTGATACATCTCTTGACAATCACTCAAAGTAGGACCTCATAGACCTTTGATAACTTCTTACTCAGATCAGAACCCTTGGGTAACATTGACTTATCAAATGGACATCTTAGACACACCTTGAATTTAGTATACTTCAGACCTAAATACATGACTGAACAAAATTAATAAGGCTTTCTAACTGCAATCATAAAACATACCTTGCAATCCTTGATGGCACACTTTGACTACATGACATACCTCCTACAGTACCATACTTTAATTAACTATCTCCCCCTCTTCTCAATTCTTCATATGGATTATTATGCCTCTAAGAATCCTAGGAGAGGAATATTTCATCATGATATATCTAGAATAAATACTTAAAGAGGTCTCAATCCTTGACATACAAGAACTTTGCAAAGCCGAAGAAAAAACCCATTACCGAATGCAACAAACCCAAAAAACCTAGAAATGGTTTTTTTTGGCTCCCAAGACCTGATTTTACTTCTAACCTACATATTATATCCTTGAAAGTTATTCTTTTTCCTTCTAGGGCCATAAAAATCCCTAGCAACATCACCAACTTCATTACAATTGAAACACACAACTTCACTTTTACCTTTGTAGCCTTCAACACCCCAATTTTATACTTGAAGGATCATACAAGCAATACCTAGTAGTATGACCTCTCTCATGACAATCGTAGCACACTATATAATATTTTTTTACTCACTTATTCTATCCCTCCAAGGGTCTATTTTCCTTGACAAATATCCTAAATTTCCTTTTCCCTATGTCCAAATCCATTGCAAGTGAAACAATAACCAGTAAATGACCTTTCATATCTTGAAGCATTAGGCTGCCTTATGGACTTTGTCTTTACATTGTATTTGATGAGGTTTTATTTCTTTCCTTCCTTGGTTCTTGGTCCTTCACCATCCTTTCTTGAAACATTGTCTTCTTACTTCATTTCTTTTCCTTTCAAGTCATCTTTAAACCCCAAATGTGTTCTGTCTCCTGTTGATTTTCTGACTGGTAAGAAGATCATCAAGGTCCTTGGTATTTTTCTTAAATCTCTGAAATGAAATATTTTTTTGTTTACTAAACCATCAAACGCAAATTATTTCTTAAGAAGAGTCACTTATTCTTCCTTAGATTTGCACTTATTTTAGATTGCATAGTACTCAAACTTCATCTCTAGCTTTCTTATTGTCTCATCAATATTCTCTTTGATAGCCCAATGTTTATCCTCTAGGTCCTGAATCTTTGCCTCATATTATTTGACCAATGAAATTCAGTTTCTTATTTTTCCTTTCAGCATGCTTTAACTTGGTATAAACACATACCAATTCAGTCTCAATAGATCTTCATCATCATCAAAAGCTTCTGCAAAGTCTGATATGAAATGACCTAAAACTTATAGATACCACTACTAATAGATATCATGGAAGCATATTTAGTCATGAAAAACACATTCATCATCCTATATCTTCATGCTCATGATTCAAATTCACAATCTAAAACATCACTCTCACAACTACTTGCTTCAAATGAGTAATGAGCCTTCCTTTTGTGTAAAACTTCTTCTTTCCCATTCTTTTTAGTAATCAAACTTTTTGAAACCCTTCTTGCATTTACTACATGCTTATTAGTTATTCTTTTCATAATCATCCTTCATGGTCTCTCATCACCTTCCTTTCTCATGCCTATGAGGAAAATTCAACAGAAAAATGACCTACTTTACCACAATTGAAACACTTATAAGGAAGCTTATCTTTGTATTTTCCAGAGCCAACATTCAATCTTCTAGCAACCATTGAAAAAAATTCTTCATCATAAATTTCAAGAGTATTATCATCAACCTTAGCTCTTCTTGAATTTGGTCTTAACTTATCAGATTTGAAAGAAATCTATTTCTTGATATGTTTGGAATCACTCTGAATTCTCATTTCATAGGAAGTTAAAGTTCCATGAAAATAATCCATTTTAAATAGATTTAAATCCTTGGCCTCTTCAATAGCAGAAACTTTGGAATCAAATGTAGGAGCAAAAGACCTCAAAAAAATTTGAACTACCACTTCTTCCTTCACATCTTCACCTAATCCTTTCATGGTGTTAGAAATCTTGTCAACCCTTAGCAAGTATGTAGCAATAGGCTCATCATCACTCATCTTAAGTCCTTCAAACTGATTTTTAAAAGTTTGAATTTTAGAAATTATCACCTTAGAGTCTCCTTCATAAAGGACCTGAAGTTTTTCCCACATATCCTTATCTGATTTGCAATGCATTACTTTCACAAGTTTAGGTTCAAACAACCCACACATGATGGAATTCATAGCCTTAGAATTATCACTACAAGTCTTCTTGTTTGCAACAGTACTAGGAGGAGTAGTAGAATCATTATAACCATGCTCCCTAGATTGAAAAATATCAAACCCTAGGGACATGATGTGGGTCCTCACCCTTAGACTCTAAAATACATAGTTCACTCCATCAAATATTGGTTCATTTCAAGAAGAAGAACCACTCTGCTAACTTGCCATTTTATTTGCTTCAAGGATTTCTTTTAAGTGAACAAACTTCTCAAAAAGGACCTTGCTCTAATACCAATTATTGGAAGTACATGATGGAAAAAAGGGGGGTGAATCAATCCTTAAAAAAATTTAACTAATTCAGATTTTCTTACTTAAACTGTAAACCATTTCAACCATTCATTAATGTGTGCTTAAATTCAATCAAATTAACATAACCATGAAAGAGACACAAGAACATAAGATATAAGAGGGAAACCCTCAAGGGGAAGAAAACCCACAGAAACTTTTAATTATATTACTCAAATAAAAAGTATTTAGTGAAGCACCAACTCTCACAAGGAACACCAACCCCTAGTTTAGTAAATTACCAACCCTACAATAAACACCAACCCCTAGTTTAGTGAAGCACCAACTCCACAAGGAGGCTAAAACCCCCTACGATGATCAAGTACCCACTCAACGACATTTATATGAAGATATATGATGTCTTATTTGTTTTTACAACTGATGTAGATCACAATTCAACTCACACACCTTCAAAATATCTTCAAACCCTCTCTTCTTCAAATCGCTCTATCTTCTTCTTTCATGGGCTAATTTGGATTTAAACCCTTGCACACATGCTCTCTAACACTCTTAAAAATTTATCACACTTCCTCCACTCTGAAATGATGGCTTCATACTATTGGAGCTCAAAATTTCACCCTGCCCCAAGTCATAAATAACCTTATATTTTACGGCAACATGGAACTGTTTCCAAGTTGTGGGACCTTAAAAGCTGAGATAGACCTCCAGAGAAGGCCAGTTCCTCTACATATTCCTAATGTTAAAACTAATCCTACATGAGAAAGTAAATCTAACTAATCCTAATCTAAACATTCCAAGGGACTACAGTTAGAAGGAGATGCACAAAAAGAGAAATCCTAAGCTTAAAATGGGAAGTGATAGCACCAGAAAAGGGGTTTAGCCCTCTCCATGAGGGGAAGGAAAGAGAGAAAACAATGGAGAGAGGGAAGACATATGTGCCACAGACAATAACCATATAGACTAAACTTTGCCACACATTGACAACACATAAAAATGGAACCTGTAAGTAGGAAATACACACAATATACAAAAAATGAACAGTGAGGCAAGATACAATAAAATGATAAAATGGCAGATAGATGTGCCACAAATCCTGATTTTATTTCTAGAAATATGCACAAAAAATTACATTCCTAGTAGAATATGAGAATAAATTATATAGACTAAATTAGAGTTTAGAAACTCAAGGGAAGTTGGCCACCATTTTAGCATGATGTTGTTACAACAAAGATAACTCTTCTCTGAACTAAGCACCAATTTACAATATATAGAGGAATGGAGAGAGAGTAGAAGGAAATGTTAAATTATTTTTTATAAGACTCTTTTATTAATCATCTTTTTTTCCCTGGTCCTCACTTCTTTTGTCCGCTCAAGGATTTAATCGACTAAGTATGAAGTTTCATGTGGAGGCCCTCCATGTGTCTCTTTAGCGCACATGGGGTGTGAAGTAAAAGGAGGGATTTTCCCTAACTAGAACGCACTCTTCATATGTCTAAATCCCGATAAAGTCACTCTAATAGGTCGAAAAGTCAAAGCATAATGGATACTAGCGTCTACCTTCCACATTTCTAACTAGCATAGCTCGAAAGGAAAATCTCCAAGGAAGGCCCACAAACAAGCATCCACCCTCCATGTGGCAGAAAAATATATTCACCAACCAAAGGAGTGACAGTGGGACAAATTAAGTACAGTTACAAATATCCCAATGGGTAGTTAAGATATTGATATGGAAAGGAAATATTGTGTAAGAAAATTGAATACTGTCAGTGGAAGCTCTATTTTCTAAAGGTTAGGACGAGACCCAGAGACATCTATAAGAATCAACATTCAACTAAAAGAAAAGAAAAGGGGAATTATTACAGAGGAAAGCTATGAAGAGAAGTGCAGAGTTCAGTTTTTGATAGGTTAGCCTTAGCAAACCTCTGTCATATAGGAGAATTGTAATCTAAGCCATTTTTGGCCTTATGTATCATTTTCTCTATGAATAAGAGTTATTATTCTATGCATTTTAGCTTTTCATATTCTAAGTCTATTTTCTTTCACTGCTAAGTAGTTATAGATGAATGAGGAGATTTATCATGCTATATGCCCTTAGATTTTTTCTGTTTGTTTACTATCTATGAATCGTTATATTTTATCCCCTCATGCTCCAATACTCTAGGATAATGATATTATCATAATAATAGATCAGGCTATAATGCTCTTCAAACTATTCTAAATAGTCCCTCTTGGGTATTTCTATATATTTTAAATTCTATTCTGGTGCATTGCCTTAGTTAATTCTACATTATTTTCACACTTTCTTCTAACCATATTTCACTCAGAAGAGAAGAGCCAACTTCTTTAAAATCTGGAGGTTACCTTAGGGTGCACATCCTACTAACTGAAGGTATCAAATGAATCTGATAGTTCTTCTAAAAAGATAATCATTGTTAGGAATTAGTGAACAAATATGCAGAAACAATTCCTCAAATCACAGCAGTAGAAAAGTATATAGCATAATTATACTTGCAGAAATATAACAACATAAATAAATAATGCACAAAAGAAGACAAGACAAGATTTAACGTGGTTCACCCAATGTGGGCTATGTCCACCAAGAACTTGCTCAGATTTTATTATCAACAAGAGTAAAACAACTCTCACAGTCTTCTCTTAGTTATGAACTCACAACAGAATTCCAAAGATGCTAAACCACATTAAACCACAATTGACAACCAGTTGATCACTCTTGATCACTTTTGATCACTAAGACTCAAGACCTCTTGAACACACGAGATATTTTCAAGATACCCTAACACCTCTATTTATAGGATTACAATCCTTTAAGAAGTCCAAAAGCTAACCCTAGAAGTTTGAAAGTCATGACCTTTCATCTTCCCACGGCTGGAAAAGAAACTGTCATGACCTTTCATCTTCCCATGGCTAGAAAAGAAATGGTCATGACCTTTCATCTTCCCAATTCAAACTCCACACTTCAATACTGATTTGAGAAGACCAAAAACAGGCTCCACACCCCAACAATCTCCCACTTGGAGACTGTTCCTACTGAGCAAAGTTCTCAACCCTTCATTATCGACCATGAAGGGCAATCAAAGTTGAACACAACTTCAACTTCACCCTTGTGACCACCTTGGTCATCATATCTGCAGGATTTTGACTAGTATGAATCTTTTCTAGCTTCAACTTATCTTCTTCCAAAGCTAACCTGATGAAATGATATCTCAGCTGAATGTGCTTCGTCCTAGAGTGAAAAGCGGAGTTCTTCGCTAAATGAATAGTGCTCTGACTATCACTGTGTAGTCTCCCAACTTCTTGCTTATGACCTAACTCATCAAGAAACTGTTGTAGCCAAATCATCTCCTTGCTTGCCTCTGTGGCAGCAACATACTCAGCCTCTGTGGTTGACAAAGCCACAACCTTTTGTAACCATGAAATCCAACTCACTGTTGTATCACCAACCGTAAATACATAACCTGTCGTGCTCCTCCTGTTGTCCAAATCTCCTGCCATGTTTTAATCTACATAACCATGCAATGTAGTGTCTGATCCATTGAAACACAATGCTTGCTCCCATGGTCCCTCTCAAATACCGAAGGATCCACTTCACTGCCTGCCAATGCTCTCTACCTGGATCACTCATAAACCTACTCACTACTCCCACTGCATGGGCAATGTTAGGCCTAGTGCATACCATAGCATACATCAAGCTACCAACTGTTGATGAGTATTGTACCTTGGACATCTATATTTTATCCTCCTCAGTCTTGGGACTCTGCTCCTTTGATAATTTAAAGTGACTTGCCAAAGGGGTACTAACCGGTTTAGCATCCTGCATACTAAACCTCTCCAAGACCTTCTTTATGTACTCTTCTTGAGATAACACCAACTTCCTCTCCTTCCTGTTCCGAGTTATTCTCATACCAAGGATTTGTTTTGTTGCCCCCAAATCCTTCATAGTAAAGGAGTCACCTAGCTGCTTCTTGAGTACCTTTATTTCCTGCATGTTCTTCCCTACAACAAACATATCATCCACATACAGGCACAAAATAATATAACTACCATCAAGAAACTTCTTGATGTACACACAATGGTCTGAGTGACACCTGGAGTAACCCTGCTCCTGCATAAAATTGTCAAACTTCTTGTACCACTTCCGTGGAGCTTGTTTCAGGCCATACAAGCTCTTCTTCAATTTGCACACTAACCTCTCCTTCCCTTTGACCTCATAACCCTGTGGCTACTGCATATACAATTCCTCCTCCAACTCACCATGAAGGAATGCAGTCTTCACATCCAACTGCTCTAAGTGTAGGTCTTCTACTGCTACTAAACCAAGAACAGTTCTAATAGAAGTCATTTTAACAATAGGAGAAAAAAATTCATCAAAGTCTATACCTTTCTTCTATGCAAATCCCTTGACCACCAATCGGGCCTTGTATCTTTTCCTACCTCCATCTTCCTCTTTGATTCTATACACCCACTTGTTCTGCAATGCTCTCTTACCCTCGAGTAGCTCCCCCAGATCCCAAGTTTGGTTTTCCATAAGAGAGCTATGCACTTCATCCATGGCCTGCTCCAACTTCTTCCAGACATCCACCTACACTGCTTCCTCAAAGCACTTTGGCTCTCTACTATTGGTGAGCAATAAATAATTCAAAGATGGAGTAAATCATTCAGGTTCCCTTCTTACCCTAGAAGACTTTCTCACCTCAGGAGTTTGGGGTTCCTGATGAGTGGTTCCTAACTGGTTGTGCCGGAACATGCTGCACCTGAACTGGCCCCTTGGACACCTTGCTGTCCGCAATGTCCTCTAACACTGTGTATTCTTTCTTTGATTCCTCTTTTTGTTCCTGCAACTAATCTTTATACATGACTTTTTCATTAAAGACAATATCTCTAGACCGAAATATTTTCTTGTCCTTAAGAATCCAAACACGGAAACCAAAGTCATCCTCACCATATCCAACAAAGGTGCATTTATCAAACTTAGCCTCTAACTTGGTCCTATCATCTTTATCAATGTGAACAAATACCTCACATCCAAATACTCTAAGAAATGAGTAATCAATTTTCTTACCAAACCAAGCCTCCTCAGGTATACCTCCATCCAAAGCCATAGAGGGTCCTCTGTTAATCAAATAAACAACTGTGCTCACCACTTCTACCCAAAACATGAGTGGCAGCCCCTCATGTAACCTCATGCACCTAGCACACTCCATGATTGTCCTGTTCATTCTCTCTGACACTCCATTTTCTTGTGGAGTATTTGGAACCATTGTTTTCCTATGGATCCCATTTACCAAACAATAATTAAGAAATTCATTGCTGTAATACTCCCCTCCATTATCCGACCTGAGACATTTCAACTTGAGACCTGTTTCATTCTCAACCAAGGCTTTCCATCTTTTGAAAGTTTCAAACACATCAGATTTCTTTCTAATGCAATATACCCAAACTTTTCTAGTTGCATCATCAATGAAAGTGACACGGGGAACCACCAATAGAGTTTACCTTAGCTAGCCCCCATACATCTGTATGCACTAAATCTAACTTACCCTCCTTCTTGGTAGGTCCAACCTTGAGGAATCTGACCCACTTCTATTTTCCATAAACACAGTCCTCAAAGAAGTATAAATATAACTCCTTTAATCCAGGAAACTTGTCCTTTATAATCTACATGCCCTTTTGACTCATATGACCGAGTCTTTGGTGCCACAAAGTTTCATCTCCATCTGCAACAACTAAATTACAATAATCATCACCACTGGTTAAGTACAAAGTACCCATTTTCTTACCTCTTGTAACCATAAGAGCTCCCTTGATAACCTTCCAAGAATCTATTGTAAAACTGACTATATAACCATCACTTCCCAGCTGACCCACTAATATCAAGTTCTGCCTCAACTTAGGCACATGTCTGACATCCTTAAGTAGCCATGTGTTCCAATTCTAAATTTTCACCTAAACAAAACCTTTCCCTGCTATGCTGCATGGTTCATCATCACCAAGATATACATGTCCAAAATCACCTTGAACAAAATCAGTAAAGTAATGTCTATGTGGGGTGGCATGGAAAGATGCCCCTGAATCTAACACCCAAGACTTTCAGAGGAATATTATCTAAAGAAATAATTAAGGCATCCTGACAAACATCACCTACTGCCACATTTACCTCTTTAGTTTCCTCTTTGTTCTTCTTATCCCGAAGAGCCCAATAATATTTCTTAGCATGACCAACCTTCCCATAGTACCAACATTCTAACTTACTCTTGGAATTTGACCTTCCTCAATCATTTGACTTCCCAGGTTACCTTTCCCTCTATTCTTTTGTCTCCCTCTGCTCTCCACCGTCAAAGCACTAGAATTAGAGGAATTCCGGTAATCTTCCTTCGATTTCCTCGCTTAGTGATCGCACCTATTACATCTAAGTCAAACTTTAGCTTTGAATTATTAGAGACATAATTACTTACAACCATAGAGTTTAGTTTAACTGACCCCCATACATCTGGTATGGAGCACAAAATCCAACTTACCCTGACCTCATGGTATCAAACCTTGAGGAATCTCACCCGCTTTTTTTTTTATAAACACACTCCTGTAGACACAAAATTACTAAATACTAACTCACTTTATTTGGGCAACAAATTGTCCTTTATCAATCTGCAAGCCCTTTTGACTCATATGACCGAATTACACTATGCCACAAAGTTGCATCTCCATCTGCAGCAGCTATCCTAATTACAACCTAATGAATCACCACTGGTTAAATACAAAGTACCAGTTATTCTTATTAACCACAAGATCCCCTTTGGTTTAACCAATCCATTAGAATTCTTGCTTTAAAATTCACCATGCAGCCATCACTGCTCAGCTGATTCCCACTTTTATAAGCTTCCGCCTCAACTTAGGCACATGCATTGACGTCCTTAAGTAGCCATTGTTCCCAATGAGTCATTAAAGGACAAACAAACCTTTCCTTACTATGCTACATGGTTATCTATCACCAAGATATATATGTCCAAAATCTCCTTTAACAAAATGCAATAAATGTAATGTTCCTATGTGGGGTGGGCATGGAAAGAAGCCCTGAATCTAACACCCAAGACTCAACAATATTATCTTGAAAGACAAGAATTAAAGCATCATGACAAACATCACTTGCTGCCACATTTACGTCTTTAGTTTCCTCGTTTTTTTAATCCTGAAAAACTCAAAATCTTTTTTAGCATGACAAACTTCCCACAGTGCCAACATTCTTACTCTTTGATTTGACCTTTCCGCGATCATTTGACTTCCCATGAGCCTACCTTCCATTTGTTTTTTGTCTCCCTCTGCTCTCCATCGTCAAAACGTTTCTAGAAGTAAAGAATTTCCGGTGCTTTCCGTCGCATTTCCTGCTTAGAATCACACCTATTACATGAAACTTCATGCTTAATTATCTAAGATTGAATAGCTACTTATAGCCATAACCAAGCTGTCCCAACTATCTGGTAAGGAGCACAAAATCAACTGAAGTCCTGACCTCATCATCGAAGTCAATTTTTACCGAGTGTACATACTCACAACCGTATTAAATTCATTCAAATGAACAACAATAGAACCATTCTCAGACATCTTCATATTAAATATTTTTTTCATCAAAAATATTTTATTAGAGGCAGAGGGTTTTTCATATAACTTCCCCAACGCACTCATGAGACCTTCCGTGGTCTTCTCCTATGATATGTTGAAAGCAACCGAAGATGCAAGGCATAACCGAATTTCCCTGAGTGTCTTTCTATCCAGCAACTCCCAATCCTCATTTGACATGGCTGTAGGTTTCTTTGCTTTTCCAGCCAAAGGAACATGGAGGTCCTTTTGATATAAGTAATCCTCCATTTGCATCTTCCACAAACCAAAGTTCTGCCCATTGAACTTCTCAACCCTTGATCTGCCCTCATCCACCATAGCTCCCACTCAAGCTAAAATTTCCCTGTGATTTACCACTTCAGCAAAAAACCACCAAATATCTGATACCAGTTAGGAATTAGAGAACAAATATGCGGAAACAATTCCTCAAATCACAACAGTAGGAAACTATATAGCAGAATTATACATGCAGAAATATAACAACATAAATAAATAATGCACAAAAGAAGACAAGACAAGATTTAACATGGTTCACCCAATGTGGGCTACGTCCACCAAGAACTTGCTCAGATTTTATTATCAACAAGAGTAAAACAACTCTCACAGTCTTCTCTCAGTTATGAACTCACAACAGAATTCCAAAGATGCTAAACCACATCTAAACCACAATTGACACCCAATTGCTTAACCTTGATCACTCTTGATCACCTCTTGATCAAAGACTCAAGACCTCTTGAACACAAAAGATATCTTCAAGATACCCTAACACCTCTATTTATAGGATTACAATCCTTTAAGAAGTCCAAAAGCCGACCCTAGAAGTTTGAAAGTCATGACCTTTCATCTTCCCACGGCTGGAAAAGAAACTGTCATGACCTTTCATCTTCCCATGGCTAGAAAAGAAATGGTCATGACCTTTCATCTTCCCAATTCGAACTCCACACTTCAATACTAATTTGAGAAGACCAAAAATAGGCTACACACCTAAACAATCATCAATAGTTTTCCTGGCACACTTGGTGGGACTTGATAAGCCTGTATTTTTCATCATCAAAGATCTACTGATTTAAGTAGTGTCTCGTCAATCCGCTTGAAATAATAAAATGAATGCGAATGAGGGACAAAGCAAGGGAAGAAGGTCTAATTGACTATTTATATCTATCTCCACCATGCCACAGAAGAGGCAGATAGATCCAGAGATCTTTGTCCCCTCCAAACCAGACTCTCTCAATGCCTCCACCAGGTAGGCCTTTCACAGAGTCAACTAGAACTTGTAGACCTATTATTATGGCTCACCTTCAAGCTCTTCCTTTAAGGCATTTTGTCTCATGGAGTCAAGGGACTCCACTTGTTTTACCCATACCCCCAGTGGTGTGGAATCCTATTCCTGTTAACGCACTAAAAGCACTACCCAAATTTAGGGGAGGATATTTCAAACATCCTAAGGAACACCTCCAAGATGTAACAAAGATATGTGTGGTACATTATATTAGAGAACAAGACATCTCCTTGTGACTGTTAGCCACTTCCTTTAAAGGAAAGGCACTGGACTGGTACCAATCCTTAAATCCCAACATCATCAACACTTAGGATGATTTAGGAAATGTGTTGGTAGCAAGATTTAATGAAAAGGTGGATAAATCATCACTCCTATAACAAATTATCAACATAAAGAAGGGCCCACATGATCTGATGAAAGATTTCAATACCAGGTTTCATAAAACTTGGAAAATGATTCTCATCCTGGAAAGACCACCCACATGTATGACTATTGTCTTTTAATTAAAATCTATAAATTATGATGTTTCGGTAATGATTCAATCATTGGGAGGGGATTCCTTACCACAAGCCTATAATATTGTTGTCCAAGCTGAGAACAATTTAATAGATGTTGGGAAACTTCCCCTAGAACCCCTTTGTCAATGTACGCTAAGATATCCCTCTTTCTGCAAGAATTTACATCAAATTATACTAGAACCCCTACGTCCTTGTACAACTACCCATCTTATCATTTAGCTCCACCCCCCACTACCGCATCATCATCCTCTTCCCCTAAAATAAAGGAAATGAAAAATATTATGATAAGAGTTTCTAATGAAATAGTAAATCTTAAAAGAAATCAAGCCTCTTACCCAAGACAAAACTATCAAAATGTTAGGCCCGCTTATTCCTCTCAGTACAAAAATACCCAAATACCACTACCCACGTAGCCGTCTAACCAACTAGTACTCGTACTAATTCCTCTCCATCCTATTTCACATAATAGTGGAAGAGAGATGGTACCCAACCAAAATCATTTGGCTAAACACCCTAATGCATGGTGCTTCCCCTATAATGATCCCCACATGCCAAGAGACTACCCACAAGGGAACTTATAGCAAAAGGTGGTTGAACAACAATTAAAGGAAGGTTATGAGGTGGAAAAATCTATATTGTATCACTCTGTAGGAGTTTATAATGTCTCTCTCATTACATAGATTCAAGGGATGTCCCTGGAACAGGAGGCAGAGATTGTGCCAGAGAACACCCTTTTCTCTTGGATTGAAGGAGAATAATCCATATTTACAAATGAAGCATCTATTTCAAATCCAATTCAATTTAACTACAACACTCACTTTAAGAAGAGGATCATGGAGGAAGATGCCCCAGTTTCAAGCACGACTATAGATACCTCAAAATATCCTTCAACCGTCAAAACCTCTTCACTGCCTATTGTCGTAAAAGAAGATCTAGTAATTTTTTAGAATCAAGATATTCCATGCCACGCCAATGAAGGAATAAAAAACCAATCATCATCCAAATAATTTCCTCCAGGACCAATTAATGTGGTCTAGAAACTCCAGAAAACACCTACTAGCGCAGCCTTGTGGGATCTTTTGAGCATCCCAGAGTAGATGGAGATCCTTCAAGAAGTGCTTAAATTGAATAACGACCCAACCGCTTCTAGTAAGGAGAAGGAACAGGAAAAATCCATGCGGAGTCTCGACATAAGGTAGTACTGTTGAATCAAAAGGGAGAGGTTAGTACACCAAGGCCAAACCCTTTTTTCATGACTCTTATCATAGGTAAGAAATTATCACATAATTCTATGATAGACTTTGGCGCTAACACCACATTCATGTCCAAGGTTTTTACAAATGCCTTAGGCATTAAATATGATCCCTTAATGTAATGATTCATGCAACTAGATGGGAAGTCTATTAAAATCATTGGGGCTATCAAAGGACTCCCATTACAACTCTATTCTTGCCCAAATATAACCATCCTGCAGGATATTATGGTAATCTACATCCCTCCAGTCTTTTCCCTTTACCTGTCTCATGATTTTACAACTAATATTGGAGGATATATGTCTCTTGATTGGTCTCATCTTATTTTGCGAACCAAATACTAATCTAAAATGAAGGTCTTGTCAGATCCCCTTGTTAAGGAACGTATAACCAAACAAGTAGCTTTAGGCTTCAAAGATTCCCATGCTATGATCACCAAAGAGGAAGAATTATACATAGAACATGAATAACCCCAATGCATTGGTCATTTAGCCAACCTCCCTCTAGGTGATCCTTTTGGGAATTTTGATTCCACTGGCTTAGGTACTTACATAATTTTTGACAAAAATTCCTTGATCCATAAGGTAGAAAAATGATACAACATAAAGAAGGGAAATCCCCCTAAAGATTACCAAATATGGATCCTACATTTTGATGGGGCCAAAAGAAAGAACTGATTAAGAGCTAGAGTGTGCTTATTATTCCTAAGTGGGAGAAATGTACTCCACTCATTCCGTTTCCAATTTTACTATACTAGTAACGAGGTGGAATATGAGGCCTTGGTGCATGGCTTGATCAAGGCCCGAAAAGAAGGCATCAAACAACTAAGAGTCTTTGATGACTCAGAGTTGGTAGTAACACAAGTGAGAAACACTGCCACCACAAAGAATCCTAGGATGATATCCTATCGGCATCGGGTATGGGATCTCATAGATGATTTTGAGTCTTTCAACATCAAGGTTATTCCTCAAGAGCATAATACAGAAGTTGATAGGATGGCCCTGATAGGGTCACAGTTCGACCCAATTCAAGATTTAATAGAAAATGAGAGCACCATAAAGCTCATCATCCGTCCCTCTATCCCTGGAAACTTTGATCATTGGCAGGTCTTCAATAACAACCGATAGATTATACACTTCTTTCGGTAGTCTGATCGATTTTCGAACCAACTCTAGCCTAAGATCAAGGAAGCATACAACGATTAGATTATCCAGTTACAAACAAACAAACTTTGAAAAGGGTTAATAACCCTGTAGAGTCTTTTCAACTCAAATGATGCTTGTTCTGACCAAAGGAAGTTTGTATCAGTAAAGGAGGACTATGTTAAATCAAAAGTGACTAAAGAAATAATAATAAATGTTGGAATATTGATGACCCAAAAGGAAAGAGAGAGACTCATGGCTTTATGTCATAAGTAAGATAAGGTGATGCTTGGAAATACAATGACTTACATGGTTACAATAAGGATATCATCCAACACACCATTGATCTTGAAGAAGAGACTAAGCCCATGCACCAGAAGAAAAGGCCAATGAATCCTAAAATTGAATCCCTTATGGATGAAGAATTGAGAAATATCCTAGAATTCCATATAATCTTTCCTATCAAGCACACAACATGGGTCTCCAATCTGGTTCCGGTAAGGAAAAAGAATGAAGAGATTTGACTCTGTGTAGATTTCAAAGACCTAAATAGATCCTCCCTAAAGGATCACTACCCTTTACCATCTATGAAGAAGATACTATAGACAATTGCGGGCTCAGAAATGTTTTCTCTGCTAGATGGTTCTTCAGGTTATAACTAGATATGGCTCACATAAAGGGACCAACATAAGACTACGTTCATGAACAAGTGGGGAACTTTTGCTTATGCAAATATGACCTTTGGAATCACAAATGTTGGGGCTACCTTTCAAAGGGCCATGGACTCTGTATTTAGTGCACTGATCAACAAGGTGCTTCTAATATATTTTGACGACATCACGGTGTTCACCAAAATAGCAAAGGAGCATTTTAACACCTTGGAGGCCGTGTTCAGAAAATACCAAGAGTTTGGAATCTCTCTGAACCCAAAGAAATGTTTCTTTGGAGTGCCTCAAGGTAAACTTCTAGGACATATCACGTCAAAGGAAGGAATCTCCATCAACCCCGAGGGTGTTAAAGCTATCCTAGATTTTCCCCTACCTGTCAACAAGAAAGCGGTCTAATCTTTCTTAGGAAAGATCAACTTTGTCAACAAGTTCATTTCAGAATTTTCTGAGATGATCCACCCAATCATTCTCATGCTTAGAGGGGGGCTTAATTTCAAATGGACCCCTGAAGGGTGTCAATCCTTTTAGGTGATAAAAGAGGCTATTGCATCCACCCCGGTGCAGTGTAACCTCAAATTTTAAAAAGATTTTATTATGTTTGTATACAGAAGTGAACACAACATCACATCTGTACTGACACAGAAAAGAGAGTCACTAGGGGAGGAACACCCAATCACCTTCTTTTCAAATACTCTCCAAGATTACAAAACAAGGTACAACTTTGTGGAGAGTGTTAGGAATATCTATGTTTTAGTGTGAACATAGAATATTATGTGAGTGATTATATTATCTAGGATAATATAATATGTGTTGTAATAATTAATTACATTATTTTAAATGTAATTATGAGTGGGTGATTAAATATTATTATGAGTTTTTGAGTAAAATACTCATTAACAATATTAGTTTTGTGAGAAAACAAAATCTCATGTAAAATAACATGGAGTTGTTTTAGGAGTTATGTGTGGAGATATTTATGGAGATTATCTCTCCTTAAATATAGGAACCACCTCTCCTATATATATGGGTGTAATACTTCCTTTTTTGGAGGAAGAATGGAGGGTAAGATTTTGAATTTAATTTATGCAATTTTGATATAGTATTTTCATTTAGTACTAGAGCAGGTCTGATGCGGGAAATTTCAGTGTTGTCTTGATCAAATCCATCTCAAATAATATCTTATATATTTCGTTTCTAGATTTGGTTTTTCCTATAATTTTTTATGTGGAACCAAGTGTTTTTCATAAAACAAATACATAAATTTCAGCAGAACCCAGTTCATGTTTATGAAGAAATACAGATTTCACTATACAGCTATCAAATTCAACATATCAGTTCTTCTACTGAAAGTTTTCTACAATTTCCAATAATGTTGAACTGTTAATATAGAGTCTTGGCTTGCTTGGAGGTTCAAAGGTATTCTATATAAATTTTTAAAGTACCTGATTCAATTTTGTATTCTATATATTAGGAGTAATCTCCACATTACTTGATCAGAATAATTATGAAGAATATGAAGAAGTAATGTATGTACAGAATAAAGCAAGTACTTCATCTAAGAAAGGAAATTTTAAACCAAAACCTTTAATTTTTAAAGTTAAATTGAAATTATATTACTGTAATGAATCGGGACATGTAGCCTTGAACTATAAAAAGAGGGCAAAACATCTACTTGATGACAAAATAGATCAAAAAGATCTTTTGGTTGAAGAAGAAATTGATTGGGATGAATACTCTAAATATGAGGAACTTTCATATCCTAGTGATGAGGAATTCTTATGGTAAATAGTTCACTTTTTGGAGGAAGGAGGCAATGGAGGAAGGAGGACAATCAATGTCCTCTCTTCATTCACCAACGACGGGGTCGTAGACAGATGCGGTGAAGTTATATTTCAGTTGTGTGGTGTGTTTATAAACAATGGGGTGAAACTATATTCATGTTTTGATTTTAATGTGTTCACATAGACTAACAACAGTTCCTAAGTGTCTATTTGGTGTGGAAGTAGCAAAATACGTGACTCAGCTTATAGGGGAAAAGCATCTATGTATGGTCCTCTGACTGCCATACTTCGGTGAAAGGTACTTCGTTTGAAGGTGATCAGTCGATGAAGATGTTCATACGACAAGGATGATCATTAGTAGAAATATCTAGTAATAACAGATACTCCAAAAAGTTTTATGTTTCCAGGAGCTCTTACCCCATGTTCACAGTAAGGGGGAGAATGTTAGGAATATCTATGTTGTAGTGTGAACATATAATATTATGTGAGTGACTATATTATCTAGTATAATATAATATGTGTTGTAATAATTAATTACATTATTGTAAATGTAATTATGAGTGGGTGAGTAAATATTATTGTAAGTTTTTAAGTAAACAACTCATTAACAATATTAGTTTTGTGAGAAAACAAAATCTCACGTAAAATAGCATGGAGTTGTTTTAGGATTTGTGTGTGGAGATATTTATGGAGATTATTTCTCCTTAAATTTTGGAACCATCTCTCCTATATATATGGGTACAATACTTCCTTTGTAGGAGGAAGAATGAAGAGTAAGATTTTGAATTTAATTTATGCAATTCTAATATAGTATTTTCATAGAAACAGGCTTATGCCATAGTCAAAGGCAATGAATAAATTCAGGCACCTAGTCACACATAATAAAATTCAGATCATGGTGTCTCACTACAATGTTAAAGAATACATAATGGAAGGTGAGATAACTGAGAAAAGAGTGAATTGGATCACTAAGATCATGGAGTATGACATTGAGGTAAAACCCACAAAGCTTGTAAGGGGGAGGAGCACGTGCCGATATTTAACGCAAGATTCCATGCTCTCAATTGATGACGAACATGAGGAGATACTCTATCTCTAGGAAAACGATTCATATAGCTGGGTCTCATATAGGATTCACTTTGTGCAGACTGGGAAATATCCAAGCCATCTCCCCTTAAAAAGAGAAGATACTATAGGCAACAAGGGGCCCATTTCACTATGATCGACAATTTCCTTTTTAAAAGGAATTTTAATGGAATAATGTTAAGATGCCTAGGAAAATGAAGAGGCTGAAAGAGTCTTACATGAATTACACCAAGGGAGCTCGGGAGGCCACTTTTCCTGCCCAAACCATAGCCATGTAAATCCTACAAGCATGATACTTTTGGCCAAGCTTGTTCAATGATAGTCAGGAAAAGACAAACAAATGCAAGGTTTGTCAAGTTTACACAAGTTTCCAAAGGAACACAGTGTTTCCCCTCAATCCCATCCTAGTTGAAGAAACCTTCACATAATGGGGTCTTGACTTCATCAGAATGGTCAACCCTATTTCGAGCATTGGACACAAATGGATTCTCACAGCGACTGATGATTTCACTCGAAGGGTAGAGGCAATTCCACTTAAAGAGTCCACTAAGAATGTGATCCTATGACTCTTGCAAGATATAACTACCCACTTTCCCCCCCCTACTACATTGTTATATCTAATAATGTTAAAGCTTTCTTGGAGGCTAAAGTATCTGATTTTGCGGTCAAGCATGGAATTTACCTAAAGAATTCCTCTAACTATTACCCAGAGGGAAATGGTCTGGTAGAGTCTACTAATAATAATTTGATTAGGCTCATCAAAAGAATGGGGCATGAGCATAAAATATTATGGCATGAACATGTTAAAATGGCCTTATGGGCTGATCAGATCACTCTAATATAGATACTGAAGGCTTCATCGTATGAAACAGTGTATGGGAAAACTTTCATAATTCCAATTTCCCTCGAAATCCCTACATTACAACTATTGAAATAGGATAAGATAGAGGAGAATGGAATGATGCAAGTAAGAATCTCCAAGATAGTAGAGCTCCAGGAGAAATGTGAGTCTGCTCACGTGGCCATGATTAGCCAAAAGTAGGTGGTCAAGACTTGGTTTGATCAAAAGACGTCAGAACTAAACTTATGGGTCAGAACTATAGTTCTGAAGTGGGACGCAAGAGCTGCCAAGCCTAGGGAATCATGGAAATTTTGACCCACTATGGATGGACCCTTCAGAATCAGCGCATGTAAACAACATAATGTATTTGAGCTTGAAACTATGGAAGGTGACTCCTTAGCATATTCCGGTGAACAGAAATCACTTAAATCCTTTCATGTAAGTCCCTTTGTAAAAAATTGTATCATATGTATATTTTGTTTTCTTTTTCTTTACTTTACCTTTTTTTGTTCCCTTTTTGGTGTCTTTGACACATGTCCTTCTCGGGTTCCCCTCACCTCTTTTGAAACTTTGGAGAAAGTATACCTTCCTATTTTTCCTAAAATTAATGACCCAACAATTTAAAGTACACTTGAGATAGAAAGATTTAGAATTAATACAAAATCTATCAAGAGGCACAAAATTCGGTGCTTTGGGTCATTAATTAGAAAGAATCATTGTAAGAAGTGACCTTGTGTACATGTGAGCCATTACTCTCTAAGTGAGGGTGGCTATTTAAGATATTTTAGCATCTAACCAGGATCATTTCAAATGCTAGAGTCCTTCTCTCGAATCAATTGTTAAGTGTCAAAGCTAAAAGGATTCTATCCCTTTCTCCTAATTTAGAAAAATGCCATGGCCACCTCCAGCTCTGCGCTACCAAAAAAATCTTACAAGGGAAACCCATTCCCCCTTGTCCTCTGTAACCAAATTTAATTTCCCTGATGGAGGGTCTCAGTTCAGTGACCCCACTTTGATTTCTGACCCCACCGACAACATCTTTGACCCCATCCTCAACAAGATACCCAAAGCTCTAAGGAAGGTAGCCTACACCAGGTTCATCAACCTAGGAGACTCTGAATCTTTCAAGGCTCTAGAATTTAGAGTACAACTCTCACCCAATACATGGTGCCTCTCATGCACCCATGCCCAGAAACTCATATCAGATGTGTGTGAACTGTTTCAATTCAAGAACCCATACCATCCAGGCAGAAACTTAATGGTGGTAATTACACCATAGGCTATTAGGGACATGTTGGCCCTAACTCATGACCCAACGTCTAGTTTCTATGATATGGCCAAGCTCCAAAGTTTCTGGGCCCAGTGCCAAAATAAATCTTCATTCCTTAATAGGGAGCTGAGATAGGCAGACAGATATAACGTTCGGGAACCTGCAGGATTTCCCATTCCATTGAAATCGCTATTGGCAAATTCTCAGGATGCATGTTCCATGTTGGAATTCATCTTTGGGAAAGATTCAGATAAAGGCATTGAGGATTGGTAGATGGAAACCTTGTTTCGAATGAGTTCTTCAAGAAGGATCAAGCATATCACTTCAACTTTGCTGAAGTCATCGTGAAGATCAATTTGTGAACAACTCAACCGATTCTCAGTGACCTTAACCTTCAGGTATTCATCTCTTCTATTTGACCTCATTCTATATCAAAATGCTCAATATTTCAGTCATTTCATGACCCTGAATCTATGGTATATGGAGGGGGATCCTTAAAAATTCATTCCAGTGTCTACATGGACCCATATATTGTCCCATTCTTTAGATGTGTATGGATTCTTTAATTTTTTTTGGAGCCCCTTCTACTTGAAATTGATCCTGAAGGGATCAACAACAAAATGAATGACTTTGTTCAATCAATTCTCTTAGGACCCCTGTACCCCTACAATTATTTCTTCACTAGAGGACATTCCATGATTCAGCTACATGGTTTCAAAGGTGAATCCTTTATGCTCCCCAGGGTTCTCACGGCTCGAGTGGTGGGCCTCAAAATAGTAGGAAGCTAGTTCTCCTGTACATTAAATTCAGCTCAGGCCAAAAGAAGAAGGAAATTTATGAACTCCCCTTGAACAAGGGAGGAATCACCGTACTCAAAAGGAAGGCAGATCACATCCTCTACAAAGAAATTGGCTTCCTATGGTTTTCCTTTAATTTGGGACTCATGGAGGTACAACCCAGATGGAAGGCCATGACTCTGGTTCGGTCTCAGAATCCTGTAAGCATGAGCCAAGATAATTTTTTAAGCAAGGCTGAGCCCCCAGACAGAGTCACCTAACATATTTGTTGAGCTCAAGGACATACTAACCCTATGCTAGGAGGCAATCCACCAAGTCAAGTAAAAGTATGACCCCACTCTCACCATGACTAAGGGACTTCAAGAAACCCTGAAAAAGAGAGATTGGAGTTCAGAAAAAATTAAAGCCTATTGGAAATATAGGCAGGAAATTAGCGATATCACCCTAAATTTTGAGGTCATCTCTAGTGATGAGAAATGGGAAGAATTCTGGGATGTTAGATCATGACTTCTGATGGAAAGATGAAGATACATAGTCACAATCACTTTCGAAGTGGTCCATCCCAAATCAACCACAAAATCCTCTGGTCCCTACAATAGCAATAGTTCCATATGTCTCCCACTTTCCATTCCCTAGCAAGATCTTCCAGTCCAGGCTCCCCGCACCACAACCTATACCATCCCTTCGGGAGAAACCTATGGAGTAATTAACATCAAGCCCAACACACAATAAGTTAAATTTAGTCACAGCTCTTATTTCTCCTACACCCCTCACACCTCCCAAGGCTCCTCAACCTACTCCCCCTCCACCTCCATTTTCCCCTTCTAGAAGTATCCCCTTATTTTTCACTTCATTGCAAACTCTCCCTCCATCTAGCACTCCCATTTTTCTACAATATTCTTCCACCATCCCAACCTTTTCCCCCACGTGGTAACACCCCTTCCTCAGCCCTAGTAACTTCAATGCCTCAATCACAAGTTACTATTCCCTATGGTCTGCCACCTGGGTTCCCATTCACGGAGGAATGGTCCCTTCTTCCTCTAATTTTTTGAGTCAAGCCAAGTCTACCAAGGCTTTCCCTAAGATTAGAGAAGGGAAAAATAGAAGAATAAATAAATGGAAACAGGAGAAACGAGGTAGATGCAATCATTATATGACCATCAGTAGAGCTCCTTAACAATCACCCTTCGCATTCCCTAAGTAGCCAAACCTACTAAACAGATGTAGCTTGATGATTATTCTTTTAGTGTTGTTTTGGTCGACCTTTCTATGTTCTGGCCTCAAGATAAGGTTGAATTAATGAATGAAACAGTGGCAGTAGTCACTACAGACTACCTGAAGCTCAACAATCAGCTGAAAAAGGTGCAATCCATCCTTCAAAGGGTGGAGGCCACTGCGGCTAGCCATATGGTCAAAATCAAGGCCAAAGGTAGAGAAATAGACCAGCTTCGCAAGGAGTTGAAGGATACCTCCTCAAAAGAATCCCTTGTGGCTTCCCAAGTAGAGGAAAAGGCTCTAATAGCCAAACTCACTACATCCGAGGCCTTGGCCAAATCACTCACGCAAGAAAAGGGTAGCATCTAAGTAAAGGTAAAATCATCTAAAGACGTGGTCAAGGACTTGACCCGCAAATTCAGGAAATAATCCCAAAAATGGGGAATCGTAACATTAGTATAGGGGATGTATGCTTCCTGTTGTGATAAGATTGCCACTACTGCAATAGATTTAGCCCCTACACTTGGATTTATATCTGATGCATATGAATTGTGCTCTAAGGTAGAAATTGCAGTCTCAACCATCAATAGTGTTGTGTCCGCCAAGGTCCCTGAGTCAAATCTCTTGATTTAAAAACTTTATGATTCTTCGTAACCTACCCTTCAAGGATTAGGGATCATTGATAGGCAGCTGATCGCTACAAAAATAAATGAGATTCTAAGCTGCAACAAGGCCACCATCAAATGTTAGAATCTCTTAGTAAAGCTCCACTAGGGAATTAGGGAGAGAAAGTAGAACATCAATGAATTAGTCCAGCTATTCTTCCCTTCTCCCTTTCTAGGTGATTCTAAAGTCCTTTCAAAGGACCAAATCCAACAACTCCTATTAGCCAAGTGCCAAGACAAGACTATCTTTCAGTATTTAAAGGAGAGCTCTAGTGTTGCTGAGATGGAAGCTATCCTACATCCCATCATGCAGTTGGAGTTCTACCTACATGTAGTAGTGTAGAGCCTCCAAAATTTATCCCACAAGGAGATAATAGAGCTAGATAGAGCCTTCCAGGCCTTGCAGAGAAGGACCTACCCAACGGAGGAGGAATTTCTCGGGTACCAAGCTACTTTGCAGACGCTGTAGGTGGAATTTTGTGAGCCATATTTTTTATTTTTGAAACTAAAGGATGGTTGGATTCTTCCATGACACACACGGAATCCCTTGGTGAGTTGTCATAACTATTAAATTATTTTGTATAAGAATCTTTTGTTAATCATATTTTGTCACCCTGGCCCTCGCTTCTTTTGTCCAAGGCTTAAATCGACTAAGTATGAAGTTTCACGAGGAGGCCCTCCACATGTCTCTTTGGCACACCCAGGGTATGAAGCAAAAGGAGGGATGTTCCCAAACTAGCACAGGCTCTCCACGTGTCTAAAATCTGATAAATTCACTCTAACAGGTTGAAAATTCAAAGCATAATGGAGACTAGTGTCCACCCTCCACGTGTCTATCAAGTGCATCTTGAAAGGAAAATCTCCAAGGAAGGCCCCCAAACAAGTGGCTGCCCTCCACGTGGCAGAAAAGTATCTTCACCAACCAAAGGAGTGACAATGGGAAAAATTAAAGACAGTTACAAATATCCCAATGGGTAGTTGAGATATTGATCCAGAAAGGAAAGATCGTGTAAGAAAATTGAATATTGTTGGTGGAAGCTCTGTTTTCTAAAAATTGGAACAAGAGCTAGAGACATCTATAAGAATCAACATCCAACCAAAAGAAAGAGAGGCAGGGGAAGTCTTTGGACAGAGGAAAATTATGAAGAGAGATGCAGAGTTTAGTTTTTGATAGGTTAGCCTTAGTAAGCCTCTGTCATATAGGAGAATTGTAATCTGAGCCATTTTTGGCCTTATGTATCATTTTCTCTATGAATAAGAGTTCTTATTTTATGCATTTTATCTTTTCATATTATGAGTCTCTTTTCTTTCACTGATAAGTAGTTCTAGATGAATGAGGAGATTCATTGTGTTATATGCCCTTAGATTTTCAATATTTTTTTACTATCTATGAATCGTTATGTTTTATCCCCTTAGAATCTGATACTCTAGGATATTTTTATTATCATAATAGATCATGCTAAAACACTCTTTAAACTATTATAGATAGTCCCTGTTGGGTATTTCTGTATCTTTTAAATTCTATTCTGATGCATCGCCTTAGTTAATTCTACGTTATTTTCATGCTTTCTTCTAACCTTATCTCACACAACAAAGAAGATCCAACTTCTTTAAAATATGGAGGTTCTAACAGTTCTTCTGAAAAGATAATCGTCAATAGGAAAAGAGAGGGAAAGAGATCAGATTTGATCATTAATGAAAATATATGTCTTTCCCTGCAACACGAATTCCAATCTTCAACCACTGTTAATCATTAATTAATCTCTAAAAAAATCATGAACACATTTTCAAATATGTTCCCAATGTCCTTTTGCTTTTAGGAGAAGGTGAGAGCCCCATACTTCATCAATTCAAGTGATTGAGCTATCTGTAACTACACATAAATGCCCAAATGTTTTTCCTAGTTTCCCCCACAAAATTCCACCAATTTCTAATTTAAGTGATGCCAAATTGAAGGGATAGATGAAATATTTCCAATGAGACCGATTTTGCGTGATTAAGAGATCTGGAGTGGAAGTTGTGGCCATTTGAAGTTTGCATGTCAGGATGAACAAAAGAGTGACATGTGGCAGCATTTGATTGGCCTTGAATATTTCCTCTTCCTACGTGTTACTTGCTTTTACTTTACCACATGTTTGTCTCTGGTTGGTTGTAGGGTAGATCGTTTCCTTCATGTCCATTGCGCGCAGGTATGTTCCATTATGAAATGCGAGCCAATAAGAAAATTCCACATACCTTCGTAATGTTAGATAGTTATTTTACTTGTACTAGCCACCACAAAAATGAGCTAATGAAAAATCTCCATGCTCCTCACAATATCAAAATGTTTGATAACCTTAACTGATCACCACAAAAATGAGACAATGAGAAATCTCCACTAGAAATTTCTTTTCCAGCATCATGTAAGATTGCGAAAGGTGAGCCAATAAGAAGGCTCCATTTGTGTCTCATGTTAGATCTCTTTTACTATCGTTTTATCCTTTGATTGGTTATGTCTTCGCACCGTGAGTTTGATCGGGCCTTCTATTTTTGCTACATGTCCTACTCTTCCTAATGACCGTTCAACCATTTCCCGGACCCGAAATTTTATCATCTTTGGTTGATTATGTGGTCCTCATGTCTGTTTGGCACATCTACCTTGAAGTTCACCGGAATGGTGACACATGTCCCCGTGCCTCACCAAATTTCATTTTAAATATAACCCACTAATGGATTCGCTGAGCCTCCTAAGGTTTTTTAAATGCCAACAGCCAGTGCTTTGGAGTGGTGTAATTTGACTTTCATTTGAACATATTTTTCCATTTAAAATGACTAAATCCATTTTAAAATATTCATCCAAATTAATCCGGAGGGGGATGTTTTGGGATAATAGTTTGGCAACTCTAGGGGACATCTTACTACTAGATGAACAGACTAGTAGCCTTGAAGCATCCATTGGGCCTCTCCTTGAAGAAACTAATCTTTTCCTTTGAATATTTGTCTCCTGAATCCATTATGAACTTAGCATCGAACTAGAACTACCTGATGACTGCTAGCCTAAAATTGATTTGTGGAGCTCTCACCTTCTCCTTCTATCTGATTCCACCATGAAACCTGATCTGCCTTCTGAAATAGACTGAATTGATATCATGGGCTCTGAATAAAACTTTTAAATTTCCCAACTTATCTGGTTTGGTCCTGAAATGAACTGTGCACGGTGAAACAATACAGAAAAAACTATATACAAACATGAAAAATCATACATGTCCCAAGTGGAACACGTAGAGTGTGCACAAGCACTTCTTTTGTTGAAAACAAACCTAGCTACTCTACTCTAACCAAAGGCAAATGAAGCTAGAAAACATGCAATACATTGTGAGTAATAACATCCTTTCCTCAAAAAATATCATGTAAATAATTTATCACTTTGGAACATGGCCTTTAAACCACGTAGTGGGAATGAAAGTATGTCTTGCATTCCTAATTTCATCAAAGTATCAACAACAAAATTGATGAATACCTCCTTAAGTTGTTCTTCATTTGGTTTGAGGCATTTATAGATGACCTTTGGTGATTAAGATCTTATTCCTCATGATCTGAAATGAACATGACTGGTTGTAACTCTGATTTTGGCCCCAAACTAGCCAGATATCTTATTGGCCATGGAATGATCCTATTGGTTTTACCATCTTCTTTGTAATTAGCTCTAAGAATGGAGCTGGTATAGAATGATGTCTTAACATTTTATGTAAGGCCTATTTACATAATAGGGTGGTAAAAACTATGATTGATGACTAAGGATTCCAAAATTTTCCTTGATAGATTCAAGTAGCTTATGAGAAGATGAAGGCCAACTTGGAAATTGAGTTTTTTTTCACTTTAATTAAATGAGATCAAATGGTTTCATTGCATTGGTATTAGAAAGGTTATAAAATAAGGGTAAAAATGAGGATCATTGCATTCCATGTAAAAGATTTGCTCACTTTGTAAACATTCTTATGCCATTATAGGTTTGTTGTATGTTCCTCTAAATTTAGAGTTAGTTCCAATTCCAGTCTGATTGTCCTCTCACATAGTTAATCATGATTTTTTTGAAATTCATCTCCTCATTTGGTACACATTTGGATCCTCTCATCCTCCCAATTTGAATCAGACCAATCTTCCTCCATGAAATGAAATTATCTTCTTGGTAGAATTGGTTAGAGAAGAAGCATAAACAAGGAATTTGATTTTTGTCATGCTTTAGAGCTTAAGATGTTTGAGAAGGATACCTTAAGAGGCTGATAAATTAGAGAAGCCAAATGAATCCTGGAGAAAACATACTCCCTTGTTTTGCTGATTTTCTTTCTCTAAAACTAAATGCATGATTTTGAGAAGATACAAAAATCTTGTTGTTTAAAGTGTAGCATGGGCTGCTCCTCTTTCTCCAAAAGCATAAGAAACATCCCTTTCTACCAACATTATAGGAATAACTCAGTTTAGTGAGTGTTGGGTAGAAAGTAGGGACATACATTTGAAAAACCATAACTTTGAGAAACATTAGTGCAAGGTTTAGGAAAGTTGGGTAATGCCTTGGGTGGAGATGGGAGAAGAAAAGAGGAGCAAAGTGGTGAAGGGGAATGTTTTGGGCATGATAAACTTGTGGAGCATCAAATGAAATGACAAGGAAGTAAAGGATCTTCCTTCTTTTGGAAAAGGATTTTTCTTTATAGATTTTTCTTTATTTGTGCAAGAGATGGAGGGAAGAATTGAGGAAGTATGGGAGATGGATTTTCTTTTCCCAGCCTGAATGAGTATCTTCTGTGATTATAATGATCATGGAAAAATCTTGAGGAATAGCTGGATAAGTGGATCCTAGGGATTGAATTAAGGAAAATTCTAGATCAACATCAAAGGACCTTAAATAGGATACATGAATTCCATACCTTGTGGGGGTCTGAATTTTGAGGAATTATATGCAAGTCCTTTAAATATTAGATGTTGAAATCAAGTCCATTTTTATAAAATCCATTAGAGCCCGACGTATTTTGCTGAGATGTTCCATGAGAGAAATAACATCTGTATTTTCCTTGAACCGGTTGTGTAGTTAATTCTTTGTATATTCCATGTGGAAATGGATTTGGAGTAAACATTTGTACCAATCTATTTCTTTTCCTTTGAATGATGAAATCAGAAGTTTGAGGAAAATGTTTTATTCTCTGATGTTGTGAATGGAAAAATGGTTTCCTATATCATGAATGTGATCAATAGGAAATTGATCTCCATTTCCAAGGAAGAGAATCAAAATTTTTAGTAGTTTTGGGATATCATCCCACTGCTGCTAAATGGAGGGGGCTAAACTTAAATGTTGAGAAATGAAGAATCTCTTTGGAGAGCCATGAAGAAGAAGGGGGCATGGAAATGAATGAGGAGATGGAGGAAAAGGTCTGAAACCTGAGAAAATAGGTGTTTGAATCAGTGGAGTCACCATAGTGTTTTGAAACTGCCTCCAAAGGCTAAATAACATCAAGAACACATCAAAATTCCTTGGTATGAATAAAGTGATTTCAATCTTCGTCCCAAAGGGTGCAAAAACTGTTATCAGAAAAAATTCCACCCTATGATTTTTATGAATATATGATACAATATGATTTTTGAGGTAAACATGGGATTGTCTCTAAGTTGGGACCTTGCTAGGAGGGTGAGACAGACCTCTAGAAAGTTTTGTTCCTCTACCTAATCCTAATGTTAAAATACTCCTAAGCTAAAATAAATCTAACTAATCCTTATCTAAACATTCCAAGGGACCAGGGTTAGAAGGAGATGCATGGAAAGGGAAATCCTAAGATAAAAAAATAAATGATAGCACCAAAAAAAGGGGATATTTTTACCAGTCAAGGGATGAAACATGGTGCACAAATCAAAATCATGGGAGAGAGGGACTACAAAATAAGTGCCACATATTTGAACTCATTAGAGTAACCTAAAATTTTCATGCATGATGACATGCCAAATGCGAGACCTAAAGTATGTTTTTACACACAATCCATGTAAAAAATGAATAAATAAACATGAGCTAGGGATAGATTGATAGCCACAAAACAATTTTATTGCTAGAAATATACAATAGATCATTACAACAAAAAGGAAAGAAGCTACATTGAAGAGTAAACAAATTTGGAGGTCTAAAACTCATGTGACGAATTGGCACCTTTTGGATGGTGTCCATTACAAATGAAGCTTATAGTACATTTACTCTAAAACCTAAACATCTTTTACAATATATAGAAGAATGAGAGAGAATTAGATAAAAGAGAGGGAAAGATTATCTTGATGGATTTGATCTTGTCATTAATGAAAATGGGTTTAAGTTTGTGAGTAGGAAGAGAAGATAAGATTTTAAGTAGGATCAACCAATTTTCATTCATTAATCTCTAGTGAAAAGATCATGGGCACCTTGTGAAACCCATTCCCCAATGTAAGTTTTCTTCTAGTGAGATTTAGGGAATCGAGTTACTTCATAAATTTGTTTAAAATTGTATTTAGGGCCTATATATAGAGTAGGGTAGTATAAGGATGATTGATGACTAAGGACCAAAATTTTCCTTGCTAGAGTCAAGTATCTTATAAGAAGATGAAGTCTAACTTTCCAAGGTGAGAAATTTTGTTACTTTCATGAAATGAGATCAAATGGTTGATTGTCCATTGGTATTAGAGAAGGTTATAAAAGTAGGGTACAAATATTATAAACCATATATAATGAGATTGAGTCACTATTTAAATTTTAAGGCTTGTTTTATGATCCTCCAAATGTCAGAGTTAGTTTGAGTTGGGTTGGTAAACCTCTTAAATAGTTAATACATGCATTTTTTTTGTAATTTTCTACATCAATCAGTCCTTCAAAATATTTAGATAATTTAAATTACTTTTAATACATCACACCAACCATTAATTAAATATTCATAAAACATTGTTTCCTTATTAACCAGTTAACAACAATACACAAGCTCAAGATGCAAGAGATAACACAAGAAAACTAATTTTAAGTAGGAAACCCTTACAGGGAAGAAAACCCACTGAAACAAAACTTTGTTTAGTGATGTTTAAAATTTCGTGAGGCACAAAACCAACAAGGAGGACCAAACCCTAGCTTATTAGAGAACTAATGCTACAAGGATTACTAACCCCTGATTTAGTGAGGCACCAACCCCATAGGGACCACCAACCATGCTAGTTTAGTAGAGCACTAACCCTACAAGGAGCACCAACCCATGACCGTTCAACTCTTTCCTAGATCCACAAGGAGGAACCCATAGTGAAGCACCAAATCCACAAGGAGGATACAACCCCTTAAGATGATAAAACACCAACTCAACCACCCTTGTAAGAATATAATTAAAGTATTGTTGTTGTCACAACTGATGGATATCACTAATTTAGTTCACATACCTTCAAACCCTCTCTACTTTAACTCGCTCTATTATTCTTCTTCCATGGAAAGATTTTACTTCAAACCATTGAATTAATTCTCTATAACCTTCTTCATATTTTTTTACACATCCTAAGCTCTAATTTCATGCCCTTGAACAACTTTCACTTCCTTGCCTAGGTCACATGTTCCCCTCCATCCAAAACTAGTTCAAAATGAACTCAACAAACACCTTTAGATGATTCTCAATTCAAAAAATACAACATGGTTTGGTCCTCACCTAATATTTATACCAAAAAAACTCAAAAAAAATAACAAAAAACTCATATACAATCATGAAATTGACCCATATAGGTCATTCATGCTCTAATGCACCAAACAAGCTCAGAAATTACTCAAAACCCCATTAGTTGATTCACCAAAGACCCCCAAACTCATCACTGATAATTATTCAAGCTTCCAAATGCTTCAAAAATTTAAAACATGACATAAAAACATCATACATGGTCTCACATTAAGTTTCACCAATCAAATTCCTCATAACTCTATCAAGAAGGCTTATATCCTTCCCAAACAAGTTACTTCCAAGAACCAGTCTTCACTTATGGACCTCTAGATCACACCATATCACCAAAACTATGAAATATAAATACTCATTATAAATTCACTTACCTTTAGATCACATACATTATTTCTATATCGCATGAAACATCCATCCACTCAAACCACACTCACTTTATTCTTCACCAAACTGAGCTACCCAGAAAGTAGTTTTGCAAACTCAACTAGTTTTCACCCTTGATGATACATTAAAGAAATATAAATTACTTCACTAGGAAAAAATTTCACCCCTATTCACTCTCCAAATGATATCAAGAATCAACCAACCTAATACAATATACTTCTACCTCCATCATCTAGCTAGAGATATCCTATCCTAAGAACAAGAAACCTTATTCTTCACAAACTGAGCTAGTTGACCTATCAAATGTCATCATTAAGAGACAAAACATATACCATTAAAAATACCTTTGAATCTAATTTTCATAACATCTTACATTTCCTTACAAATCTAAGTGGAAGGCCTTCAACCAAGACAATCTTTGAAACTGCTCAAAAAATTCCCTTTTTAGTGTCAAGGACCGGTATTCATAAATAGGGAACACATTTTCCCTCCAAGACCTCAACCTTTATCTGAAATCATCATGTACATAAATTAAAGCTCCTAGGATAAAAATAATGTCAATTTATTTCATACCTCCTTTGGACAACTTTTCCACAAACTAAACATCTTCATAAACTTTCCTTTTAAGTGAGGTCCACAAATCATCACATGATCTATAATACCTTTATGGAAAACTATAGGAGTCCTCTAAAACATTTAATCATCATACTAGCAAAAAAAATCAATTTTGGGAACATACCAAGAAGATATTCTCCATTTCTCTAGACCTAGGGTTTCAAACTCACAAAAAGTAGTTTACCTTCTTAACATTCATTCATAAAAATGTGATGATGAAATGACCTCATTATTTTTGTGAAAATTCTCTAAGCTCAATTTTAAAAAATAATTTAAATCCACAATTTCCCATGCAAAGTACACAATCCATGGTGAGCATTAAAAGTTTCATTTCGAGTTGGAAATCACTCTTTCTTAGACCCTATTTCACATAAAACATCATAACTTTCAAAATATTCTTCAGAATGACTTTAATTTTTTCTCACATCTCTAGGACAACAATTTTCACCATATCTAATCATCAGGTTATCTCAAATAATTTTTCATATTCATATCCCATCTCATTTGCATGACTAGCCCTTAGGGTTTTGCATGCTTTAAGCTAGGTTGTAGTAGAAGAAACTCATACCTCATCATCAAACCTCTCAAAAATGAACTAACACACATGAATAAATATATTTCACACCCTTGAATAAATACATGAGCTCACATATCTCTACAACTCATTCTCATGCTCCATTTGGCCTCCAAGCACCTAAACTAGGTCTAGATGAGCACATGAACAACTGGGTCTAACAACCTGTAATCTACTTCCTTGCTCATGTCAGTGTCTCCTAACACACTCCTAAAATATATTCTCCATGCCTCTATAACTCTTCCATGGTCTCACCATGGCTCTCAAACTAATCTCATCTTCATTTCGCTTCCATTACCTAGGTCTAAATAGGCCACCTGATTATGCTTCTTAGACCAAGCCTGCATCTCACTAAAACCACTCATGAATCATGTATACTCCCTAAATATCCATATCATCCATCATTTACAAGTATCTTATAACCCCATTACTCATTCTTCTTGCTTCATTACCAATATTAGCTTACATTAATTAAAACACTAAAACTCACCAAGCCAACACCTTATCTCCACTTTGTCATTATGTCAACTATTTTCAAAATGTAATGTACTTCTCCTATTACACTTCTCCATCATCCTCCTTGTATTTAATGTCTTATATATTAATAAAATCACCTATACTCACTCATGCCAACATTATTCAAGTAAAATGGGTACCCATCAAAACAATGGGCTTAAGAAGCCCATAATAGCTCCCCATAAACATGAGTTATCTAACCACCCACAGTAACATAGCTTAAAGTTACCTACATGGGCCAAAATCCTATAAAGTTGGCCCAGAAATTTTTATCAGGGGCCAACCCCCAATCCTATAGCTAGAGTGATGTCCTGGACATCCTCAGGCATGTCAAGTTGTATAATCTAAAATAGTGTGACTCCCCAAATACAATACGTTCCCAAAAATGAAAAGTATGATAGGGGGAAAATGATCTAATGGGCCTCATATTGAAATATCATCACGTACCCATGTATGCCCATATGTAATTACTCCTATTAGAGCCCAAAACATGTAAAATCCCTTACTTGTCAGTTACCCTTCCTAAATGGCATCATTTTTTCCAAATGGAACCGCATGCTTCTGCGAAAAATGTTTGGTTATGCTTAAGAGTTTGATAATTAGGCCACCTGTTTAAATGATTAAAATGCCATGATACTATTAACCTTCCTGACATTATCCTAATATCAAAGAATATGTTATAACCAATGGAAGGGTACATAAATCCATTAGATAGCATTATGCACCACTTTAATCCTATAATTATAGTCGATCATAGGCACTTGGATATATTAATGCATCACCATGAAAGGAGGACAAAACTTTTGAACTCACACTCCTCTATTTTCAACCTAATGAAAACCAACTTTGACACATGGAGCTAATCACACATTAGAAAGGAATGCTCATGAAGAATAAAAACTCATTCTTTGGATCACTGAGGCAGTTTGTGATAATCGACATGATGTTCCCTGAATCCCACAATTTCTCATTCCAATTTCCTTTTGTGCCAATCAATGCAAACCTCATATTCACTTGGTGATCATCAAGGTGTTTATCATATGCCAAAATCAACATCCACTTACGGGTCATGTTAAAATGCATATATCATTTAAAACTCAACTAACCAGACATATAATTCATACATCATTTTTGGATCCTTATAGGTTTGATATTATTTCTATGCCCATTAACTCATGAAACATCTGATACTATTTTTTTCCTGAGAAATATCAAAGAAATGCCAATGGAAGACACATGGCATGCCATATAGGCAACCTGTACCAACTTGAAGCCTATAAGTTAGTCAATCATAGTGCACTTGGAATACGATTGGTCTACTACAATCGACAAACTTTTTATACTCAAGCAATAATATCCTATTTTCAACTAATATGAAGATGGATCTAATGTTGTTGTCATCAATCAACAGTTTAATGCTACGAGAAGAATACAAACTCATTATCGACCAAAGAGATTACAGACATGTATGTTGGATGCTAGATCTACCCCTTCCAAATAAAAGGGTCTAGGCTTGGGTTTTTAATGAATGCATAATATCAATAATGTGTAGGACTTGGTGATCATCAGTATGATCTGGTGAGCATCAGTAGAGACCTCTTTCTCCCACAATATCATGAAAGTTTCAATGAAGGAATAGTTTAGGATCACTTGGCATTGCAAGAAGATTTTGACTAGAATCTAAGAATCAATAGTTGTTGATAGATCATACAATATGTAGGGGACCCATGGGTAAACCGAATAATAATATATAACTACTAGATCTAATTTTTTATCAAAACAAGTGAGGATTTGGAAATTGCATAGATTGTAAATCACATTCTGACTGCGCTTCTCAGGGATTAAACTGAATAAAATCTACTGAGGGATAGAAGATTGTAACACCGAAATGGTGATGCTTTACACATGGCACTAATTGGTGAGATTAAAACTACCAGGTATTTCTACCTCCTATGTTGAAATTGCATAGGATTTGAATCAATTTTAAACTAATCGAATGAGAGGTTTCAAAATGACACTGTAGCTAGGACAAAATTTTTTAAAGGGACATAAATCTATGTATTTTTTATGTGTATGCTTGATTAACAATGTAGTGTGTAGTCTAAATCTTAGGCCATCCATGTGATAGGTGAGTCCCAATATTTCTAATAAAATCATACAATTTAAGTATACATGATATAATTTCAAGTAGACTGTTTTAGTTGCAAAACAGTGTCCCGATGTGTGAGAAAGCTTTAAGTGGAGTGCCTCAAATAATAGAATTCTTGCAAACATATAACTGGATGATTGAATAGCTTCAGTTTTAAGAATGTACTGGTACCACTGGAAATAACTATGTCAAACAGTGACCCAATGGTTATAATATTATGAGTAGGAATGGTTAAGAACCTTATATTATCTTGCATAGATCACTGAATAAATTTTTGACCCACACAAAATAAATGTGTATGGAGCTCCACATCAGACCCATGAGGATAAATTGTTTTTAGTCAGGTTAAATATGGAATCCTTGTTTGCATACCTTCTCAATATGTATAGGTGTGTGTGTGTACTCTAATTTCCATGAAGTTTCAATAATATGTGTAAATTACATATAAGAATCAATTTTATGAAATATATGGGTAAGTGCACCAAGTTGGTGGACAAAAAAGGGGTCATAAGTGGACGTCATATTGCAAAAAACAGTGAAATCTCAACTTGTAGGGATTATTAGCAATACACGCACTCAAAATTAGAAAAATTTATATAAATATGAATCGTAGCATCCAGAATCTAGTTTCTAAAATACTAATTTTTTTAAAAACAGACAAGTTTAGCTATATTAAACACTTAAAATTATATGACTTGGTTTTTGTTTTTGAAAAAACCTATAAGATTGTAGTCCATTTGCCCACGATTTGGATGACCAAATCTTGTTATTTTTTTTTTTTCCTTTGGTGAAAAGTTAGATGTAGTTGTCTATCTTGGGATGGATTTTATTTTGTATTTTTTTGAGCAATATTTTTTTTATGATTTTTTCCATGAAAGTGGTCTGAAAAGATTTAGAAAATGGAGCGCTTTCCATTTGCCCACCATAACTATATCAAAAAATATCGAAATCAAATATTTTTTTTAACGTGTATAGAATTTCTCCACGCTTGGGATGGTATAAGTTTTATCACATTTTGATAAGCGAAACAAAAGTTACAGTCTTAAACGTAGACATGAACATTCGCGGGAAAAAAATGTGTTAAATACCTATTGTTAGAAAAAAATTTAAAATTATATTTATCTTATTCTATTCACTTTAAAATCAATATTTCTACGAAGCTAACAGTCTCCCCTACGCGATGGCACCATTTTTGTGAAATTTTTTTCATTTTTTTTTAGCATGGTTCAAGTCTGTGGAAGAGAAAATTTGAAGTTTTTTTGACCCTTTACACTTCATAATGACCTTCCATAGCTTTGGTTGGGGAAAAACAAAGATTTCCCGAGCCTTAGGGTCGGATTTGATGATACAGATAGAACCGCGATCGCAGTTTATGATCACGGTTTTTTTAAACAAGAACTGCATCGTGCTTTATAAACCGTGAGCACGGTTTATAAAGCACGATCGCGGTTCATAAATCATATTTACACACATCCCAATGTTCTAATTACCATGTGATTTTTACTGTTTGAATTTACCGTACGAATTACTATGAAATTCTGTCATTTTCTACATGTTTTTCTTATCACCGGAAGCAAAACATCATGGGAGACAAGAAACAAAGTCAAAAAAGGAAGTCATTAAGTAAAAAAACACCAAACGAATTAGAGGCAAACAAATTTCAAAATGTTGAGCGAATGCGGAATCTTCGTGAATCAAGAAGAGGTTCATCTTCAACCCCTACTATTGTAAGCAATGAGGAACCAAGTAATGTTTCTACTGTCAATGTTGAAGTTGAATTAAATACTCGTGATGAAGATGTTTTTACTGTCAATGTTGAAGAAGAATTAAATACTCGTGATGTAGCAAATGTTGAAATTGAAGGAGACAATGAAAATGTGAATAAAGAAATTCAGGTTGAAACTGTAGACAAGAAAAATTTGACAAAAACACCTCCTAGGATTTTCCGTAAGAAACCTAATTATTTTATTGAAATTGATGGAAACATTTTGAAACCAATGTGTGACAAACTTTCTGAACCGAAAATCAGAAGAAAAGCCACTGAAATTTGGGATAATCATTTTGAAATTTTAAATGATTCCCAAAGATGTCAGTTGTTGGTTAGTTTGATGAAATTGAATAAAATGAGACCTACATTAAACACCTTAGGATTGACAACATCTAATATACGTGGTCAAACCTCTACAATTGTTGAAAACCTTCATGATGCATATCACACTATTGGTGTCAAGAGATGCACTAGGGATAGTAATATTGTGCGTCGTGTACTTGCTACTAGTGTTGTAAGTGAATCAATAAAAAACAATGTTTGATTACGCAAACAAGTCGAATGTTGCAAGTTAATCAAAAAACTCTAATGAAAGTAATTGAAAGACGTAATATCCTTCAATCACTCAATAACACCAATTTTTGGGCATTTTCTGCTAGAGCACCGCGTAAGGAAAAATATAATTTTGATGCTATAAGAGAAGTTGTTATTCAATTTTGGCATGATAACACTAGAGTTTCACCTAATACAAGAGATGTTGTAAAACAGAGAGTTGGTTCTACTAATCCGAACCACATCCAAAGCATTTCTTAGATATGACTCAAACTTAATTTTTCGTAAGTTTGAACAAGAGCATCTGGAAATTAAAATTAGTCAACATTTTTTTGAAAGGTTGAAACCATTCTATGTGAAAATCAACCATGCTCGCACCACTTGTTGTTGTAGGCAACATGTTGAATTTGCTATGCATTATGCTAAATTTTTATGTATTCGTTCTATTTTTCATTCTGAAACTATGTTATCGGAATGTGGTGTTCAAGTTCCACCAATATCTTCCAGGGATTTCATTCCTACGATATTTTGTGAAAAAGAAGTTGGACAATTTTTTATAGTCAGGATTGTTTAGATGGAAGTTGTGGTACATGTGGCAGATTACCTAAATTGGAAAGTTGCATCCATGAGAAATTGAAGGTGCAATAGGAAATAATTTAGTTGAGTTTGATAAATATAAATCAGTTGCATACCAGTTGAAAGATGGAAAAGAGTCTAAACGGTGTGAGCTAGTTACAAAACATATGCCTATTTTTCAATTTATGAGAAAATTTAAGGATGAAATTGTTTATGAGTATGCTAGGCATACACACAGAGCTCGATGGTTGGATGAACAGTTCAAGATATGCAAAGACACATTTCCTATTGGTACTATTGTTTCAGTGGTTGATTTTGTAGAGAATTACACATTGCAACCACAAATGGAGGTTCAATCACAATATTACAACTCAGTACAAGTTGTCATTTTTGTGCATATAACATTTATACATTCTCCTGACAGTACAGAGAATGATCAATTTTTTTAAGAGAGTACCACTTTTATATCAGTGATGATCATACTCATTCTACTGAATTTGTGCAAGGGTGTTTCCAGTTATTTTATGGAAACTTGTCTGATAGGGACATCCACTTCAAACAACATTATATATGGTCAGATAATTACACGTCTCAGTTTAAGAATGCATGAATGTTTTATTGGATGAGCAGGATGCACGTCAAGATGGGTGTGCAACATATTTGGAGTTTCACTGAGGCTGGACATGGAAAAGGAGAGCATGACGGTGTAGGGGCATGTGTGAAAAGAGCTCTTGCAAGAGAAGAGTTGAAGTACAAAGATGGTGCTAAATTGAAAGATGTAAAGAGCATAGTGGAATGGTGTATTGACAACATGGCCCGAGGTTCTCAAGAAAATTCCACAGTTCACAGATATTTTTGGTTGATAGAGGAACAAAAAATTGCTAACTACGAGGATTGTATGACACTCACTGGGTCCAGTGATATGCACTCATTTTGTAGCTCAGACGCTACTTCGTGGGCCACATGGACAAGAAATTTGACATGTTTTTGTGCATCTTGTATCGAATTTGTCACTGCTGAGTGTGATTCACAAGAATGGGTGGATGGATGGATTTGTAGGCCTCTAACTCTACTTCCTAGTTATCAACCTCCACAAGCATTACGACTTGTTTCTGCAGATGAAGTTGCAACATCCAAGGACTTTGACGAAATTTTGATTTTGGTGTGACAAGGTATTTATGGTTATTTACAATTTTTGTATTGAGTTATGTCCATTGAAATTTTAATATGTACAATTTAAATTTGAGTTGAAACCTTTTTTTTTTGTAGGACATGTGTTTGTAGTTATTGCGATAGAAGACAATGAAGAAGGAACAAACTATTTCTTATGTCATTGCATCGAGGAAAGAAAGAAGTTGACTTCTCCTATTATAGATGGTGAAGATATTGAGTACCCTACAGGGTCAGTGGTAGTTACTGGAACTTGGCTTCGATGGTATCCATTAAAAAACTCCTCTGTTTGGGTGTTTGAAGACTTTGAGACACACAGGAAAATACTCTTATATTCACATCTAGTTCTAGTGACAAATATTCAGTTGTATAGATATCGAGGAAGGCCTAATAACAAGATTCTTTGGAAGGTTCAAGAGTCAGATCATGAAGCAATCATGTCCGCTATTCAGAGTAGATCTGATCCTGATGGTTCATTGGAATGAATTTACAATGCTCATGTCTGGTATATATAATTTCTTTGGTATAATATATATAAATTTGTTAGTTAGATAAATTTAAGTTCATATATTTTATTAAATTTGTGTATTTTGTATATATCTAGTATGGTTTTGATTTGAAACTTAAATTTCTTTGACTAACACTTTTATGTGTAGGTTAGTGGTGCCAGAAAAGCTTCCACCTTCACGTGGTTGGCACTGTTAGTAGAGAATTATAAATTCTCAAAGCTAAGAGAAGCTTTCATTGTTTTACAAGAAAAGAGAAGCAATTAACAATGATTTATGTACCTGTGGAGGGGGTTCTTGGCTCTAGAGGAGGTAGCCCAGAAGGACCTAGAGCTTAGAGAACCAAAATGACACCTCCCCAAGTGTTTACAAGACCATCCCTATGCATGTTTGCACAGTCGGTTTGGTGCCATGACCCACCGTTTGTAAAATATACCATTTGACAACCTTACACTGGCTCAAACTACACTATTTCGCACGTTTGCAAACAATAGGGAAGTGAGAGCACCAATTGGAGAAGGAAAAAACTAAGACAGGCTATTGTAGAGGGTCCCTATGCTGAGGTGTAGGATTAGACGAGACATCTCTAGGTGCCACGGAGTGCGCGTAGTCACCCGTCGAAGTTGAACATTTTTTGGTCTCAGGGCTCTTAAGGGACTACGCCCGAATGAGGTAGCCCAGAAGCAATGACGTTGTCACGCACCAAAATGACACCTCCTCTAGCATTCACCTAGCCACCTAGACATGTTTCCATAGTCAGTTTGGTGCCACGACCCACCATTTGCAAAATATACCATTTGACAGCCTTACACTGGCTCAAACTACACTATTTGGCATGTTTGCAAACAATAGGGCAGCGAGAGCACCGATTGGAGAAGGAAAAAACTGAGACAGGCTATTGTAGAGGGTCCCTACACTGAGGTGTAGGATCTAGACGAGACATCCTTAGGTGCCACGGAGTGCGCGTAGTCACCCGTCAAAGTTGAATGATTTTTTGGTCTCAGGGCTCTTAAGGGACTACGCCCGAACGAGGTAGCCCAGAAGCAACGACGTTGTTGCACACTAAAACATGCCTCCTCTAGCATTCACCTAGCCACCCAGATGTGTCAGCACAGTCAGTTTGGTGCCACAACCCACCATTTACAAAATATACCATTTGACATCCTTACACTGTCTCAAACTACACTATTTGGCATGTTTGCAAACAATAGGGCAGCGAGAGCACCGATTGGAGAAGGAAAAAACTGAGATAGGATATTATAGAGGGTCCCTATGCCAAGGTGTAGGATCAAATGAGACATCCTTAGGTGCCATAGAGTGCATAGTCACCCGTCGAAGTTGAACAATTTTTTGGTCTCAGGGCTCTTAAGGGACTACGCCCAAACGAGGTAGCCCAGAAGCAATGAAGTTGTCACGGACCAAAATGACACCTCTTCTAGCATTCACCTAGCCACCTGGATGTGTTGCGTAGTCGGTTTGGTGCCATGACCCACCATTTGCAAAATATACCGTTTGACATCCTTACACTGTCTCAAACTACACTATTTGGCACATTTGCAAACAATAGGGCAGCGAGAGCACCGATTGGAGAAGGAAAAAACCAAGATAGGATATTGTAGAGGGTCCCTACACTGAGGTGTAGGATCAAATGAGATGTCCTTAGGTGCCATGGAGTGTGTGTAGTCACCCGTCGAAGTTGAACAATTTTTTGGTCTCAGGGCTCTTAAGGGACTACACCCGAACGAGGTAGCCCGGAAGAAGCAATGACATTGTCAGCACCAAAATGATGCCTCCTCTAGCATTCACCTGGCCATCCAGATGTGTTGGCATAGTCCATTCGGTGCCACAACCCACCGTTTGCAAAATATACCATTTGACATCCTTACACTGTCTCAAACTACACTATTTGGGCATTTGCAAACAATAGGGCAGCGAGAGCACCGATTGGAGAAGGAAAAAACCAAGACAGGATATTGTAGAGGGTCCCTACACCAAGGTGTAGGATCAAATGAGACATCCTTAGGTGCCATAGGAGTCTACGTAGTCACCCGTCGAAGTTGAACAATTTTTTGGTCTCAGGGCTCTTAAGGGACTCCGCCGAACGAGGTAGCCCGGAAGCAACGACATTGTCACACACCAAAATGACACCTCCTCTAGCATTCACCTAGCCACCTAGATGTGTCAGCGCAGTCGGTTTGGTGCCACGACCCACCATTTGCAAAATATACCATTTGACATCCTTACACTGTCTCAAACTACACTATTTGGCGTTTGCAAACAATAGGGCAGCGAGAGCACCGATTGGAGAAGGAAAAAACTGAGACAGGATATTGTAGAGGGTCCCTACGCTGAGGTGTAGGATCAAACAAGACATCCTTAGGTGCCACGGAGTCTGCGTAGTCACCCGTCGAAGTTGAACAATTTTTTGGTCTCAGGGCTCTTAAGGGACTATGCCCGAACGAAGTAGCCTGGAAGCAACGACGTTGTCACACCAAAACAATGCCTCCTCTAGCATTCACCTAGCCACCTAGATGTGTCTTAGTCAGTTTGGTGCCGTGACCCACCGTTTATACAAAATATACCATTTGACATCCTTACACTGTCTCAAACTACACTATTTGGCGCGTTTGCAAACAATAGGGCAGCGAGAGCACCGATTGGAGAAGGAAAAAACTGAGACATGCTATTGTAGAGGGTCCCTACACCAAGGTGTAGGATTGAACAAGACATCCTTAGGTGCCATGGAGTCATAATTGTTGAAAAATTTGTAACTGTTGAGAAATTTGTAATTGTTGAAAAAGTCACAGATTCTTCTCAGAAACAGAAAAAGAAGAAAAATAACAAGAACAAGAAAAAGAAGAAAGTTGTAGATTCTTCTCCTTTGCAACAGGTTCCTCTTCAACAAACTCATTCCATTTTCAACAAATTTTTTAACAATTACAACTTTTTCAACAATTACAACTTTTTCAAGAAATTGTTGAATCAGAAATTGAAAGAGAAGAAGAAGATGGTTATGCAATTATTGGTTATTGTGAATACTCACCCAACAAAGATCCTGAATAATCTGGATAGATGATATGAATAGTTACTCTTGTTTAGTGTTCACCCAATCATAAAAAAATAAATAAGCCTCTGCTTCTACTTCCCAAGCAAAACACTTTAATCCTCAAATGGTGAATCGATAGAAAAAAAAAAAAAAAGAGGAACATCATTTCCTACTTCTATGGGGTCATCCAAGAAGAATCCTAATACTACTTTAGCCAAGACTCCATCTACCTCTTTGAGTAAGTCTCTTGCACCTCCTCTTGTCAAATCGATTTCTATTTCAATTATTCCTAAGAATGAAAATCCTACTCATGTCAAGGATTCCACAGTTCCTAATGTGCCTACCACTTCCTCATATTTTTACATCAGTGACCATTTTAAGAAAGATAAAATTCAAATATCTGAATATGAGTACATAAAAAAACACCCCAAGCATTTTGATAAACTCGTCTAGTTTATCAAAGGAAGTAGTAAAAATACATGTTCCAAGAATCCTACCAACACTAAAGAATCACTTCCCACTCCTAGAACCACTCATTCCTAGAACCTTCTTTCCTTAAAATCCTCCTCTTCTAGGAAATAAGAACCTTTCTATCTTTCCTTGTTGGTCAATGGACCTATAAATTGAATAATTGCATTATTGACTCCGGCGCCTCTGACAATGTCATGCTTATAAAATTTGCTAACTCTATTGGTATTACTCTCAGCCCTGCTATTGGCCATTGTTACTACATGAAAACAAAATAATTACCTCTTTTTGGCCAGGTGAAAGATTCTCAAGTAGAATTTGCAGACTTCCCTGACAAGAAAATCAAGATGGAAATACTTGTGGAAGACATGCTAGCTACGTATGGTATATTGTTGAGCCAAAGTTTCTATCACGATATTGGTGGGGATATAAAGATGGATTGGTCATACACCACCATACTCATCAATGGTAAAATGAATAATATCCTTCTGATAAATAAAATTAAATACACAGTTCAAAAACCAAATGACCCAAGGGAAGACATCTTATTTCAAGATTCAAGGTATGAAATATTTTTCATGACTTAAGAGGAAAATGATAAGTTTCCCATGTTGATGGAGGAATACACATGCTTCCCTTAATTTCTTAACAATTGTACCATGCAATGTTGCACCATAGTAACGTTATATTCATATATGTTGCACCATAGTTTTTTAATTTTAAATCAAACATACATATAGAATTAATATACATAGAATATACATACATAGAAGGATATCATGTGCAATGAATTCGAATCAAACATAGAAGTAATATCGTTATGAAAACCAACACATGGATATATAATGTATCAAACTAAGTGTGTTGAACGCACGTCTCTGAAAATATAAGTTCATAACATGTGTACATCTCGAACCAAGTGTGTCATACATATAGGACCACATGCAGGTCGCATAAGGCTATATATACAATGTCCTATGAAGAATCATGAACTAGGACCAGCTGGCCCATATATATATCTATGTACATCCACGTCCTATGAATCTAATCATGAAACATCTTCCCTCTCTTCGCCCTGCTAGAAGTAGCATGTCCACGACCTGGGGATGTAGTGGAGGGAGATGCCACTACGGATTTCATCTGTGTGGTCCTAGGTGTCTCTAAGAAGGCCTGCAACCTAACCTGCACATTCATAAACAACAAGTTTTTAACACCCAAATTTTTAAAATACATTCAAAATTTAGAAACTTAGAATTTAGTTAAAATGCATGTGAAATCTTACCGCAATGTCATGATCCCTATCAATTTTTCGTTGACGTGTGGCAGGGACAACAGTAGACTCACGAGAGGTAAGCTACATACAAATAATTAAATTTCAAATTAAATATTTCATGTACAAAATTTGATATTGTAGATTTAAGTAATAAGAAATAATTCCTAAATAAATTTAACAAATTTGAAAAATTGTACCTCAGTTAGTGGATCTGCAGATGCTATGGCAGTATCTACAGTAGCCTCCACAGTCTGCATATATGGAGGAGTCTCTCTGGCAGTCATAAGCTATACAAAAAACATGTACAAATCAATATTAATCTACATGACTGCCACATAACAGAGCCAAAGCATAATCCACGTGAACTTCCACAATTAGAAACAAAGTGTAAAGAGAAACTAACCTGCGTAAAATTCACGTGAGGTGTGCCAGTAGCCTCAGTTCCCAGAGCAGATGATGACCCACCAGGCTCCTGCATATAAAAGACAAACATATATTAATATGTACATGTACAGGTGAAACATTATAATAATAAAAGTGCACAATCAAATGAAATTTGAAATTTAAGTACAACTTGAAACTTACATTTGTAACATGCCCAGCTGTAGTAGCTAGCATGTCGACACTGGATGTTTCCTTCACCAACTCTTGCTATTTAAAATAAAATAAAAAATTAGTTTTTACATGTATGTACATAACGTACAATGAAATACATATATATTAAAATCTCAAACATGAATTAAACTATTGTATATATATATTAAATATTTATTTGACATTTACCTGTGAAAGACCAAGATCCTTTGCACCAGTTCCAAAAACATCCACCATCATCTCATCTAGAGAAAAGAAATCATGTGATCTAGCAAATGATGTCTCACCCGCAGTGCATACGGCACCACATGATCCACAGTGGTGTGGTGCGCTAGAACTGGCACCTCCACCAACATCACCAGATGCAATCTTCTCACTATGTTGGGTCAGAGTGTCAGTGAGATCCCTCAATGCATGTAGTGTGTCAATCTCCACAACCTCCTTCACTGTAGGAGGGATAACTGAAGGCAGTGGGGGTTTTGGGGCATGGGGGATCCTTGGTTGACCTACGCATGCACCAGGTCTACTCTGTGCAGAGCCACCACCTCACCCATAAAAATTAGAAAAGTCAAAATAATTTGGGACCTCATTAAGCACAAACTCGCAATATAATTTCTTCAAAAAATAGAGGGGAACCTCATTGTTGTTGCATGGTGGATAATAAAAAACCATCCACCATCGGTCCCAAAAATTGTTCTTGATTCGGTCATCATGGCACCAATGGATTGGGAACCATTTGCAAGTAACTGCGGGGGGCATTGGTTCTTGGGTCAGTAAATAATGCACAAATGCGGTCTTTTCCAAAAAAATTGTCTTTTACGGCCACATGGGATAATTTATTTGCATACCACTACCTACAATCACCTCTAAAGGTATTCCATCTATCTATTTGGTTGGTTGCAAAGTCAACTTCACCAATCAATGTTTGCAATGTGTTGGCTAAAGTCATGCGGGATGGATTTGTGGCATGATTTTGTCTTATAGTCTGAATAAGGTTCTCAATGACAATTTTATTTTGTCAGATTCTTCCAACGATATCAGCTTGTGTTCCTGTTGGTTCCGTGGGGACAGAAGGAGCCACAGGAGGTGGATCTATGTTTGGAGGAGGGTTTTGCGGTTTGGAGGGTTTTGAGGATTGTTTGGAGGGTTTTGAGCAATATTTTGATGGTTTGTAGGATTACGAGCTTGCCGAGCAACTGACAAAAACAAAAAAATTGTATACATAAACAAAAAATTGAAAAACCCATGAAAATCACAAAAAATAACCTAAAATGCAAACAAATTGATCAAAATCGAGGGCTTACCTCTTTGTCTTGGTGGCATGGTTGAAACTATCATGATCTAGAAGTCTGAAGAGTAATTTTTAGGGGGTATTCAAAGCGCGAGTGCCAAAGGTCTAGGAGAAATCATGGTTGGAAAGGAAAAATGAGGGAAAATGAGGAGTCGCGGGTCTATTTTTTTTGTCTCAGAGGACCGCGATCGCGGTTTGAAACCATGCTCACAGTTTTAGGTTTAGAAATCACCGAGCCTATAAAAATAATTGTGCAAACACGGTTTATAAACCAGGCTCATGGTACTTAAATTTTGGGTTCTTATGTCCACTTAATTTTCCACCAACTCATGAAGGTCTACTTTTAGAGATGGTGTGTAGAGCACACAAACGAGGTAGAGATGTGCACATCATGCATTGGATATTTTTGGAGGATTAGCTATGAAGCACTTTACATGGACACAGGCTGGAAATAGATCTACTACTGTCAGTTAACTACCAGTAGTCTATTATTAGCGCACTTGCATGTGTGGCTAGTTTTGTAAAGGCACACGGCTAATAATAGCATGCAACCTATTTTGGGAATGGATAAGTGGTGAAGGGAAAGTCCCCACCCTTATATATATGTAGTAAACTATGTAATAGAGAGATAGGAGATATATACAGAGATATGTTGTTAAATTATGTTATTACACATACTACTGTTATTGTAATGAAGCTTCTGTATACTTATTACATTGGATATAATGGAAGATATTAGCTGAATCTAAGTGTTAGATTTTGTGTTTATCTTAATCTAGTATGTTTTTGATCTCATCATGGTTAGTACTTGATTTTTTTCTCCCTTAGGTATAGATCTGGTATGCTCTGTAGAATGATGTGTTAGTAATAGAACTATATGTATCTCTTAAGTCTTCATCATGCTAACATCCTGCAACAACAACCCTAAAGAGGGACCTGGTACCTTTGTGTACTTCAGGGTGAGCACTCAGTTTAGGCTGAGTGATGTGCCAAGTGCATCTAGGGTTTTATTGGATTTGTATCACTGAATTCTAGGCTACATCATTTGTTTTATTGTCGGGACCCTCTTTTTCATTGTTTTTAGGATGGTTCGTGATGAAGACATACCGGTTGACCTTAGCAAGTGTTGAAGAATGGATACATGATCTGGAAGAAGAATACACACAATGATTCAACACTGGATCTGAGTTTAACACATGCATGTGGGTGGAACAGAATATGTATGATAGTTTATATGAGAGCTTTTTCTCTATCTTTCGTACGAGTGGCTTATTGCTTATGCATCTAAGTGGAATTGGAGGTATCACACACTTGTTTGGATGCAGGAAGAATTCTAGGCCCTTTATGATGCTGATCTGATTTGGACTCGAGTTGTGGATACGTGGTTTCATGGTGTCTTGAACAGTTATATCTTGGAATACTCAATTTCCACTTATTCATGTCCAGAAGTAGCTGAATTCCAATTTTTATGATATCCAAGGGGAGCTTACCTACAAGGCATTCCTTTGGAGATCAAGATCCTGATGGTAACCTTGAATCTAGAGAGTAAATGAATGGCTCACTAAACCCCACCATGCGTGGGGGAAGGAGCAGGATTGGTGAAAGATGGCAGACCTAGCAATAGAAAGGCAAAGAGAGGAAAGGTGGCTTAAGTATAATGAGGCACGCGAGAGGGAGATAGAGAAGCAGTGTACCATTGTAGAAAGTATGGTGTTGAGGAGAGAGATGGCTCATGAAGGATTTGAAGCTCATGTAGAAGATGTGGATCCAGAGCATCAGGAACTCCCCCATCTTGGAAAGCATGATAGGGATCCCCCCTCAGCCTCACGTAGAAGCATGCCAGCAGAGACTACCTGGGCTATGGGCGCACATCTGAATCCACCTAGTAACCTAGCCCTTGCGCTTGGTTTTCTAGTATCTAGTACGACAAGTAATCATTGAGCAAGTGTGGGAAGTAAGAGAGAAAGCACATCAATGGCAGGGCAGATGGCTTCAATGTTATTTGGAGGTGTGTTTTCAGGTGCGTCATCCACACAGAACATAAGCGCGTAGAATGTTGGATTCACCTCTGGAAGTGGAACTACTTCACAGACCATAGGGGTTCAGTATAGTACTACTGTCAGAGCACATGGGAGTACATCTACAGGACCTATTCCAGCTACAGGTTCGGGATCAGGAGGCATAGGTAGCTCTGGTTCAGGTGGATCTAGTGGTTCTAGAGGTAGGGGAAACACAGGAGGTTCTGGATCAGGTGGGCAAGGTCCACACCAACCCTAGAATATTTACATGGAAATGTCTCTTCATCTTCCAGAGTATAGGGGCATAGAAGATGTTGTTGAACATGTGCACATGTGTGAAATATTGTGGCACGCAAAAGGAATCACAACTTCTGAGCATAGGGCAAGCCAATTTGCTACTACATTACAAGGGCATGCACATAGTTGGTACAAAAATTTTGACCCTGATCAGACTTGTGTAGATTATATAGCTTTAAAGGATGCATTCCTTAAAGAGTTTCATATCCCTGAGTTTGAGCAGAAGAGTATAAGTGTGCTCAAGGATATTAAGCAAGGCACTACTGAAAGTGTTAGAGAGTATGATGCATGGTTTAAAACATTTTTTATCAAAGCTTTCTTATGACATACACACAAGCCAACATGCACAATGGTTTGTTGGGGGCTTGATTACCCCTTTTAGGAGGGCATTATCACATAAGACATACATTGATCCATGCAAAGCACTTGAAGCAGCCTTGTGCTGAGGCAGTTGGAAGCATAGATACCGGGGTGAGCCCATTTTTAGAAGCACAAATAGTAGCAATGGTGAAACAGTTGGAGAAACTATCAGTAAATTCAGCTCATGAGACATGCATAGGGATTTGGTGCATAGATTGTGAAGTAGAAGGTCACACAAAGGATAGTTTCCCTCATAGAACAATACACTCATTGATGATGGATTGTGAAATATGCCACTTAAACCATGATGCTAGCCATGCCCATTATTACAACACAGTGATAAGGAAGAACGTTTCAAGCTACTGTAAAATCTGTAGGTCCACAACTCATGACATGGAGGACTACCATGACTGATTGGACAGATCCATGATGCTATAGATATTGGTGTACAAAAAATAGGAGTTTTAGATAACTCTAAGGGAAAGAATGAGCATCAGGACCAGGAGCACAATCAGGCACACTATGATCAGAATGAGGGGCATTTTGAAGGTAGTCATGGTAGAGGTCAAGGATACCATGGTGGATTCGGAGGATGAGGCCGTGGTGGTGGAAGAAGTGAGTTTCCTCATGGAACATGTTATACATGCAGATCTCCTAACCATGTCCTCAGAATATTACATGTTCTTTCTATGGAAAGAATCATAGCTATGAAGAGTGCCCAGGACTTGTATGAGCATCTGAGTAAGGAACATAAATAAGAAAACAAAGGTATAAGGATGGTTAGGATACAACACACCATGGACAATAAATGGATGCCCAAGATGGAAGTAGAATCTGAGGCACTACAAGTGAAGATCATGACCCGCACTAAGGCAACACGTGCTAGGGAAGCATTACAGTAGAAACCTACCATCACTAAAGATGAGGTTCTTCATGCATGGTACCCAGATCCTACCTATCAGAAGGAGGTTTATCAGGAAACCATGGAAGTTCTAAGGAATCTTTAGGGTGAGATACAATACTTAAAGGAGAATAAGAAAGCATCAGAGATGGTCCAAACTGATATAGATGACTTGAGAGAAGTGTGTAAAATGTTGCACCAGGAGAACATCATTCCACTGTTAGGGAGTTGGTTAAAAGGGAACACTCCCCGCACAAGTACTAAGACTGGACATTAGATCCTGCATGTAAATCTCCCTCCTCATAGCCTAGATTATGACAAGGAAATCACTCTGAATGTTGTTATGGATGGGTGGCTATTGAGTAATATATTGATTGATACAGGCACAGAAGTCAATGTTCTTACCTTGGATGCATGGGTACAAATGGGAAGACCCCCATTGCAGCCATCCTCTAATGTATTATTCATGGCTAATCAGACTAAGGCCACTCCCATAGGAGTTTTGAAAGATGCATCCATTACCATACAAGGAGAAAAGTTCACTAAAGACTTTGAATTTTTAGCTTAGCAAGATTCAGATAGCTTTCCAGCTCTATTAGGGCATCCTTGGTGCTATGCAAATAATGTTGATCTTTGGTTCAACAAGGGCTATATGGTTCAACAAGGTTTTGAAAATAAAGAGGAAAGGGTTATTATCCCTTTAACAGATGGAAATTTTGTGCCCTATGTTGAAGCCCTTAAGTGAAGAAGATTAGAATAGGATTTATGTACACACCATAATGAGATCCAGAGGCTGATTGAACTTACCAAAGAAGGACTTGATTCAGTGGAGGATGAACAGTCTATTAGTGGATACTACAAGTGTTAATTGTGATAATTGGGCTCAGGCATGAGGTATGGACAGTTTAGGGATAAACCACAGTGAATATTCCCTCCCATGAATAAAAAGTGTGAATATGTCAGGAATAGGTAACTGAGCCTAAGGAATCCTTAATTAGGAGACTATTGGTCAGACTTCTGAAGTGGAAAAAATCATAGAGTTACTAAGGGATACCATGACCTATTTCTAGGGGGTACCATGAACTTAAAGGGATGCATGAATGTTGGTAGGGGAGATGACAAGGATAAATCTTAAAGAGGGTGCTACCCAATTAGAAAGAGACCTTACATAATGAACCCCAATTTGTGCAAAAATATGTCAAATAAGAGATTGATAACATGTTGAAGTCTGAGAATTATCAAGCCCCTTGATGAGTCAGAATGGGTTAGTCCAATTTGGTGATCAGTATCAAGAAGGATGGATTCCACTTTAGAATATGCATGGACTACAGGGAGCTTGAATGTTGCATGTGTAACTCCATTCCCTACACCATTCACTGAGGAAATACTAGGAGTTACAGGGGAAATCTATTCATTTACAGATGGGTTCTCTGGGTATCATACAAGGATTGCCTCTGAGGATCAAGATTAAAGACTACATTTACTACTGAATGGGGTAGAAGTTTCCTATACTGTAATGAACCTTCTCTCAAAAATGTTCTTAGTAATTTTCACGCATAGTTGTCCAAGCATTCAAGGAATTTATTCACAACTTTTACAGGTATATTTACATGATTGGATGTGCTATGGATTAGTTAAGGATCACTTAGTGACAAAGAAGTGAATCAGGAGAACATCCTGATAATCTACACTTAATGTTTGAATGGTGTAGACAGTTGAGTATCTCTTTGAACATCAAGAAGTGCATATTTGCTACACCATTTGGGATACTTTTAGGACACATAATCTGCAAGGAGGGTTTGTTGGTTGATCTAACAAAGGTTGTAGTCATTATAGGCCTAAGGGAGCCTACCAGTAAAAGTGAGGTGCATGGATTTTTGGGTCATACATGATATTACAAAAAATTTATCAAAGGCTATGCCAAATTTTCCACACCATTAGAAGAGTTACTGAAAGGTAAAGGTACGTTCTACGAGGGAGAATAGCAGTAGCACGCATTTGATACATTAAAAGAGAAACTTTCTACCATGCCCTATCCTACATTTTCCTTCATGGGACAAACCATTTCATGTACATGTTGATGCCTTTGGCATGGTGTTGGCCCAACCTGGAGAAGGTATTGTAGATCATCCTATCTATTTTGCTAGTAGAAAGTTGACTCCTGCAAAACAAAATTACACAACTACAGAGCACAAAGCTTTGTCAATGATCTATGTGCTGCATAAATTCCACCAGTACCTACTAGCTACACCATTCATATTTTATACAGATCACATGGCATTGAAGTATTTGGTAAATAAACCTATTTTACAAGGGCACATATGTCGATGGGTGCTCTTATTTCAAGAATTTGATTTCACAGTTGTGGTAAAACTAGGAAAAAGTAATTCTGGACTAGACCATCTATCAAGAATACAGTCAGGAGAAGAAGCACAGGAAATTGAGGATACCATGCTAGATGCACAGTTATACAGGTTACAAATTAGAACTAGTGGACATTGATGTCTTTATACACACATGGATGACACCAGAAGGAATGAAATCCTTGGAGAAGAAACAACTTGCTATATGCACTACACCTTATATGTTTATTAGTGGTGACTTATACAAAATGGGTCAGGATGAAGTATTACACCATTATGTATTGGAACATGAGCGCACGGGAATTATGGAAGAAGCTCATGGTGGAATTACAGGTGGCCACTATGTAGGTGATGCCACAACGCGCAAGATTCTACTCATTGGATTATGGTGGGAGACCCTCTATAAAGATTGTAAGGAATTTTACAAGGCATGTGATCATTGTCAACATCTTGGAAGACCAGGTCAGTGAGATGAAATGCCTCTGAGACCTATTACTAGCAGAACCATTTGAGAAATGGGCTATAGATTTTGTGGGTCCTATTTCACCAGCTGCACACAGAACTGGATCACGCTACATCATAACTTACATAGACTATCTGACAAGATGGGAAGAAGCAACACCTACCAAGGACTGTACAACAGCTACAGCAGCTCTGTTTCTATGGGAAAATATTATTACAAGGTATGGATGTCCTTTGAGTTTGACCAGTGATAGGGGCACACATTTTCTTAATGAGACAATCAGAATTTTATTGGATGAGTTCATGATTGCACACCATAAGACTACACCCTATCATCCTCAGGAAAATGGAACTGCTGAAGCTTTCAACAAAATTTTGGGCCAGACATTGACAAAAATTTGTGATGTTGGAAGAAAGGATTGGGATGATAAAGTATCTGTAGTACTTTGGGCATATCGAACAACATATAAAAGGTTGAACAAAGCAACACCATTTCAGTTAGTGTTTGGCACAGAAGCCATTCTTCCTATGGAATTTATGTTACCTTCTTTGCATATTGCATGTGCACTGGAGGTCTAGTTGATGAGAAATATTTATAAGAATGGATTGAAAATATAATTCAGATGGATGAGTGATGAGCCATAGCACGTTGGATTCAGAAGAAGAAAAGGCTAGGCAAAAAAGCATGGCATGACAGAAACATAAGGGACAAGAAGTTTGAGATTGGACAAATGGTACTTCTCTATGACTCTAAGTTCTTATGCCATCCAGGAAAACTTAAGGTACATTGGTTGGGGCCATATGTTATCACTTACATCCTTGAAACAGGTGCTTTCCAGTTAGAAGCCCTTGATGGAACACAGCTACCCGGTTACTTCAACGGGAGTAGGCTGAAGCCCTACTATAAATAAGTCTTCTTGGTGTTTGTAATAAGGCAGTATTTCCATTTAGATTAGGTTTTCAATTATGTATTTCCTTAATGTGTTTCCTTCTTTGTTGCTATGCTTTGTCAATTTAGTTGGTGTGTTGTGTAATAAGCGTGTGCTTGCGTGCATGAAGCTAATTACTATATGAAGCATGTTTATGCATAGAGGACTACACATACTTTTAGTGTGGGGTGGATTGTCAATATTCAGGTACAAAATCATGGGAATTGAAAGGTGAAAGGAATAAGCTACTACGGGTGCTCTTCAAGTCAAAGGATTGCTTCTAAAAAGTGACCAAAGATGGAGATGAATGAAGGGACAGTATAACGTGAGGTAAGTAGAGGCCATAACAACTACCAGTAGAAGGTGCAGTGATGAGGTACTCAGGTGCAAGGAAGCACACTAAAGAGAAGTCTGTGACCAGAGGGTAGGAAGGTGCACTAGAAGGTTATAGCTAGGGCACGAAGATGTAATGCAAGGAAAGGATGGAATTGATCAATTAATGAGAGGATATTTGGTAGGTGAAGGAGAAATGAATGCATCAAAAATTTGAAAATCTATATAAGGATGGGATGCGAATTCATTTTTACCATTGTGATTAAGAGTATTTGAAAAAGAGCTAAGTGCGAAGAGCCGAGTGATCGAATTGAGGTGTGAGAGGTGTGTAACCAGTCATGACAAAGAGATCTATGTGCAGAAAGAGCTTGTGTCCCCAGTGGTGAAGGGTTTGAGTGAAGCAAGGTGACAGAGAGGAGCGAGGGCACGTGATTTCACCTAGGGCACACTGAATTGAGCTAGGGTTTGATTCACACATTGTAGAATTCAAGAGGTGAGTATCTACAAAGGATTGCAAGGTAGAAATGGCACCCAAGAAAGTAGTTGCAGCAGGAGTGAAGGGAAAGAAGAAGGTGGTCGAAGAAGAAGAGGAGATGGCTCCCGAAAGTAATTTTTCTGAAATGCAATATCCAGAGGGGGTTATCGTAGGCCAGGAGTGGGATTCTCACATAAGAAAATCAAGGTGAGTGAGTACAACCACCATACCATAGAGAATAAGAAGGAACTTGATGCCTTGCTGAACACAAAGACAAATAAATGCACAACAAAAGACATGCCGGTGTATGACGATGCTGGCGAGAAGCTCTTGAAGAAGATTGGAGTTTACCAGCTATACAAACTCCCTTACTTTGGGAAATATGAGCCCTTGTACCAGTGGCTCATGAGCAGAGTGCACGAATATTTTTCTACTTTGCAGGATGCAGAGCCAGAATTTCAGCCGTGCTCATCTCCATGGTAACGAGGATTGAAAGGCACAGGAGAAGATTTGAAAGATGATTTAACAGACAAGGCCATAATATTGGAGACCAGAAAGGAGTTGGGGTACACAAAGGGTCCATTGGCATGGACATTGATAAACTGAAGAAGTATCCAGTTGTGCAAGCAACCACACATCTTGTTACAAAGCTAAATGACCAGGAAAGGTGGTCACAAGTGAATACCATGTGGCTGCACATTGCTAAAAAGATGTCTGAAGGGGTAGTCTACAACATTTCACATTACATTATAGAAACATCATTGAGGAAGTGCACGCACAGGAGGAAGGATCAGCTTTGGAGCTGTTCTTGTTGTCGCTGGTGTTCATGGAGATCAGAGTACCTGATGGACCAAAAGAGAAGATATGGGAGTATCCCATGGAGCACAAGTCACCTGTAGAATGCTTCAAAAATTACTTGTGTGAAGGATCCATGACAGAATAGGTCAAGAAAAGGGCTGAGAAGTGGTACGATAGGCTCTGCACGGCCTTTGAAGAAGAATGGAACATTCCAAAGGACTTTCCTTTGGTGGCTGGAAAGGCAGCTTAGTTCATTGTATACCATCACTTTTACATAGCGTGGTTCACCATGAAGGATGGAGCATGGAGCCCTTGGTGTAAGTTACCATATGCCTTCACAACAAGGTACTTCCAGGCATCAGTACATAGGTTCTCAGACACACGGTGCCTAATGTTCAATGCAGACAAGGTAGATTGTGACTACCACATGCTAAGGAAGAAATATGTGTATCCAGGGTGGGGTGCATATATTGAAAGGCTCATTTCAGATGTATTGAGCATTAAACTAGTAAGTTTGGTTGTGGGAGATATTGGGGCAGCACTGGTGTACCTCCAACTAAAGCCCAAGTTGGAGAATAACAAGTATGTGGAAGATGAGTTCACACTTCCAGCACCACCAAAGGGTAAGCACACGATGGAGAACATCCCAGTGCCTAAGCCCACAGAGCCAATTGAAGTGGAGGATGAGGAGGATGAGCACGAGGATAGTGGTGGTTTGGAGCATAGAGGTAGAAGACATCCTATGAATAAGGATGAAGCTGAGCGTGCCACTACACCACCTCAGCCACAAGAGGGGGATGATGAGGACTTGGATGCAGTCCAAGGAGAGCACAGATTTAAGAGAGTGTTCAGGAGAACAAGGACCCAAGGTGCTACTCCACAAACAGTGTGAAAATCACCCAGACTCTCTCCACAGAAGGAGACAACCATGAAAAAGGAGAAGGAAACTGAAGTTGAATGAGGAGGTGGAAGAGTCAGAGGAAAGCATGCCTAATTCTCCTACACCTCCAGAGAATGTAGAAGAACAGAAAGATGAAGAAATGAAGCAAGGAGAAGAGGAGGAAAAGGGAACATATGAGACAGTTACAGAGACTGCTCAGGACATGGAGGCATAAGTCCCAAATCTGGAGGCTCAAGTTCCTAAGCAGCCAAGGTCTAGAAGAACAAGTGGAGAGCACATTCCACCAGCCATGGGTTATGTAGAGGACACAGGTAAAATTTTCTGCACCCGTTTCTAGAGCACACTATCACAAAAGGACTTATATGGCTGGGAATTAATGGATGAAGATATGGCTACAGTGTGCACAAGGAAGAAGTTATCATGGTCCATGCACACACACATGGATGAGCCAGATTTTGATGTGTGTGAGGAGTCATGCATATCAAGGAGGTTGAAAAAGACACCTCAGGCTAGACACATGACAGTAAAGCCTACTGTCATGTCAGATGAACAGGTAAGCAATGCATTGGTGAAAGTCTCAATAGAGGTGGCGAGGTGGAATATGGACAAGGCTACCACAATTAGTGTGCTCATTGAAGAGATTAAGACTAAGGATGGGGAAATAGCACACCTAACACAGGAAAAAGACTTAGCACAAAAAAAGAACTTTGTATTTATCAGCATCACAGAGGAAATTGGTGATAATATCATAAGAGCTAGGCCACACTTAGAGCCAAAGGTACCAAAGACATTTCCTTTGGCAATACACTATGTAGGTACATTGGTGGACCTAGTGCTTGAAGATGAACCTCTACGCATGCCAATGCCAAAGGATCCAACACAAGAGGCAGAGCAAGAAAAGGCTTCAGTGATGTGGAAGATTGCATCATATGAAGGATTGCTACAAGTGCTGTAAGAAGAACTGAAGAAAGCAGACCAAGCCTTGAACATCTACACAGCTCCAGAGGTGCTCATTAACATAAAAACCCTGGAGGAGAACAATGAGGTCCAGAAAGTGATGAAGGATGAAACATTGGGCCGCACAGAAAGATTATCAATGGTTAAACAGAAGCACGAGGCCCTGACAGCAGCCCAAGAACCACACAAGAATCAGCTGGAAGAGCTTGGGAAGCTCATTGCGTAGAAGATGGATTTACTAGAGGGAAGGATGACTGCAATGTCCAACATTGTGTTGGTCTTGCAAAATGAGAAAGGGGAGATTGTGAAAGATGAACTGGAGTCTATTGTTGTGGACATTCCAGAAAGAGCAGAGGAAGCACTCGCTGAGTGGAAGACCTTGGAGGCTGAAATAAAATAGGAATATCCTGAATTAGTTGTTCAGGTTACAGAAGAAGAGACTGCAGAGTAAAAACATTCTTTCATTCTTTCCATTCTTCTATTCTTTACTTCAATCTTCAATTTTTACTTCAGATGACCATTGTCGGGGTGACAATGAAATTAGTGTGGGGTAATGTTGATCAGAGAACACTTGACAGAAAGCACACAAGAAGTCCGTGCGGGAAAGTAGGTCATATTCAAAGGTGCGAATGGATAGGGAGAACACGCGTGTGGAAAAGAAGTTCATCTTTCGGGACTTAGCCATTTTCACTCATGAAGGTCTATTTTTAGAGATGGTGTGCAGAGCACACAAACAAGGTAGAGACGTGCATGCCACACATTGGCTATTCTTGGAGGATCGGATACGAAGCACTTTGCATGGACACAGGCCAGGAAATAGATCTACTACTGTCAGTTAACTACTAGTAGTCTATTGTTAGCGCACTTGCATGTGTGGCTAGTTTTGTAAAGGCGCGTGGCTAATAATAGCATGTGACCTATTTTGGGAATGGATAAGTGGTGAAGGGAAAGTCCCCACCCTTATATATATGTAGTAAACTGTGTAATAGAGGGAGAGAGGAGATATATACAGAGATATGTTGTTAAATTTGTTACACGCATACTACTGTTATTGTAATGAAGCTTCTGTATACTTATTGCATTGAATATAATGGAGGATATTGGCTGAATCTAAGTGTTAGTTTTGTGTGTATCTGAATCTAGTATGTTTTTGATCTCATCATGGTTAGTACTTAATTTTGTTCTCCCTTAGGTATAGATCTAGTATGCTCTGTAGAATGATGTGTTAGTAATGGAACTATATGTATCTCTTAAGTCTTCATCATGCTAACATCCTGCAACAACAACCCTAAAGAGGGACCTGGTACCTTTATGCACTTTGGGTGAGCACTCAGTTTAGGCTGAGTGATGTGCCAGTGCATCTAGGGTCTTATTGGATTTGTATAAAATCCGTATATGATCTCACCCCTTTGAACATTGTAGAACAAATGAATAAGACAACTTGAATGTGACCATGTGGGATCCATTGTCTATCCCACCTTAGAGGGCTATCTTGTAAGAATCCTTGAAGTAGTTGATGCCATCATATAAACAAATCATGAAAAATCCAAGATTTTCAATTAGCTCATGCCAACCCAAGAATGAACAAGTAAGTAGATTCAATAAACCACCACCCTTTTATGTGTCTTTGATTATTGGGCAACATTTAGATTTTATAACTGCTATCATGGGAATTCCAAGGATCCATTGACCACTCTTTTTAGTGCAACAGTGAACAATTTGAGATGTGAATTATACAACTTACTAAAAGGCTAGGCATGCATCTTTACACAAAACCTATAAGATTTCATGAAGAACAATGTAGGAAATTTCATATATAAAAGCTTTCATTTGCTCCAATTCAATACTGCTACTTCATAATAATTAGCTCTATAAATCAGATGTACATACTTAGGAGTAGGATAATGTGTTTATCTACCACATAGATTCCCAGTGGTGAATAACTTTATGATTCTTCGCTAACTAGATGACAACAAATTGGGTGGGAAATAGTAGTTGACTAGGCTCACTTATCTACATATGCTGCACTCAGCATAGTTGGTACAACTAATGAAATCTAACACAACAAGGCTGTTAGAGGGTAACACAAGTGTGAGAATTATCCTAAAAACAAATCAAAGAGTGATAAATAATAACCTACCTAAGCATGTGTTTAGGTGGGTGGAATAGACCCCTTAGGTGGGTCCTGAGAATTATGAATTCCTGTAGTGAGGTATCCCACATATAATAACCTAATTGAAAAAAGGAGTTACCATTTTATGAAAAAAATCACCGCTATATGCTACCCATGTATACCAGAAACAACAAGATTTAGAGTAGAGGCATGCCCCAAGTGTGTGGATGTAAATCAATCTGATCTTAGGAATATAATAATGATGTGATCCCCCAAGGTAGGAAATGGATCAAAAATATAGGCTTGAATATATAATAGTGCCCCAAATGTGGGCAAGATATAATAAATATTTCTTTGAATGATAATAAGGTCATGCCTTAAGTGGGAAAGAAAAAATATTATAATCTCAAAGATGAAACAAAATAAAAGTACACCCTCTATTGGGGAAAATGTAATCAATATAGTCATAGAATAATATAATTCCCCAAGTGAACATGATGAAATAAAAGTAAGTGTAAAGTTTAATATGGTTCAATTGGTAAAATATAAAATCAAGGAGAACATTAATAAGGGATTATTACCTTAAATGTATGATAGATCATGGAAAATTTAAGCCTAGGAAAGTTAAAAATAATAGCACACTATGCATCATGGAACCATTGGGTATAATGTCAAAAATAAGGAATTTTATCATAGTGATATTTAATCGATGTGTTGGAGCCCAAATATGCACCCCATGGATTCAGTTAAGAGAACTAAGAATAAGTTAATTGTAGTAAGTGGTTCTCTTCAAAATATTAGGTTTGATTTTAGGTCAATTGATTATGAGGTGTTTAATTCATTACTCTTCACACTCTATGAAACCTAGGGGAGAGACCCTTTATGCAACCAAAGGACATGGAATAACAAAATATTATCATAGAGGGATATAGACCCAATTAATAAGCCCAACATCTATGATTTCCAACCCAATTTTTTGTCACTAGTAGGAAAATCACATGACTATTAAGGATTATGTAAAGATTGCAAATATACATATGTTCATAATAGAGATATTCATTGCTTATAAAGTAAATTTTATCTGATAAGAAAAATACACAATGAGAAGATTTGGAGCCCAAATTATGAGCTATAATAGTAGATATCTCAAATAAATTTGCAAGGTCAAATGGATATCTTTATAGGACACAAAATTTTATGGGTATATCTTTAAAAAATGTGTATCACCCTAATTATTTTAACTAGATTTATGAATGATACTATTGTAACTAATCTTATAAATACACTTTAGATATTTGTTATATATTAGATAGAATAAATATACAATAGGTTAATCAAAATAGATAGAAAGTACTTGTAATTTAAAGTGTAAACAATATGGAAAGATGCATTTATATGGTTTAAAAAGTTATCACATTATGTTCATGAGTTTGTAAGGAAGACCAAAATATAGGAACTAGTTAAGTCAGCTTCCGTGGATCTAGAGTTATCTATTCAAGAACATATAAAGAGGGTAGGAATTGGTGATACGACAAAGAAAAAACTTTATTTTATTTTTACACGTATAGAAAAATAGGGATCTGCAATTGATAATGATCGTTGTTTTTCACTCTTTGGTATCTTCAACTTTGCACAAAACCATGTATGCTACACATTAACATGTAAAACAAACCCTAGTTATCCTATAACACACTTAAGAAACAATTATCTATAAAAATAAAAATGAAATTGAAATTGTTTGATTCAAAATGAAATTAGTGGTCACCCCATTTTTGAGTTATCGAGCACTCCACTACTTTTCAAACTCAATGTAGTTTTCTTAGTGCTTTGTTCTAAAGTGCATGTAAATATCCCTTGACCCCCATCGGACCTTTTTCCTTAACACCGACAGTGGCATATGCTACTTCATCCTAATAGAAACCCCTATGTGTAGATGAAAAAAATCAAATTTATGCCCTCCTATGTTGTGTATGCAGTATGTAGACGTATCTATTGCTTCCTTATCTCAGTAGATGGTAGATAGATAGGTGTTTTCTAGATGCTAAAGTCTTATATTAGAATTTTATATATAGGAGTTATTTACTTGAATTTCGAACCTTAGTGGCTTGAAAAACCAACCCATAACATAATAAATTTACCATAAAAAGAGAAATGAATTGACTCAGAAGATTAAAAAATTAGAAAAAAAATAAAGGGAACTAGGCCTATACAACTAGGTGAGGACCATACATATGGTCTTGACCCATTTTTATAGTTATGCACTGACACAATATTGGAGATATCTAAAGAAGGACATGGTTAGGGATCCCTGTAACTTGACATAAAATCATGATAGAAGAGTGAAAGATTGGCACAAGACTACTTAAACCAATAAAAAAGGACAAAAAAGAATGGGTTATGCCACTAAGATCTAGCTTTAAGGTTTAGAACTCATACATATGAAGGTGTAATAAAAACATGATGTAATAATGAGTTTTTACAAATTTTGGTATCTACATTTCCCCATTTTTATGCTAGTGAATTAAATTTACTAGTGCAAAGGATAAGAAAATTCAAACCTAAGAGATTGTTAGATTAAGAAAAAATTGAAAGCATGAAGAGAGAAAATCACCTTGGGTGTCAAATAATGTGATTCATCAGTTAAGTTGTGTGAAGACAAGGGAGAAGCGTATCATAGGTGTCAAGAGGTTATATTTTTATCGCAAGAAGAAATTTATGGAGACATGGGGAATCATGTTTAGCATGTTGGTATAGTTGGGGGTGATCAAATCCCAAACAATGTGCTTGGTTTTGTATTAATATGGGATTTGGGTGTCTCATCACCTAGGGAAGAGTGTCACAATGATTTTTAGTCCCCACTTTAATGCTTCCTAATAATGGGACCACACCAATATAGATACATTTAATTATTATATATGTAGAAACCATTATAAGGTGAAAGGGAAATGATGCATCATTTACCTCACCATGATTATAAGTTTGTACTATTAGAAACTGTAATATTGGTTCTTTGTTGAGTTTTCAATTCTTTGTTATCCCCTGTATTTATACCAAATACATTGGCATTCTACATTCGTGACTATGTGTGTTCAGTACATAGTACATTTTCTGCTTTCAGGAGTGATTTTTGTGTGATATAGTTGGATTGAGGTGTGTGTCAATGAAAAAGAAAGATGGCCTTGCATATCTGACCTTATCTGATTCATGTATAATATATACAAAGGAAGATGGCCTTGTATGAATCATCCATTGGAATTTGATTATTGATTTGGGAGAAGAAGAGGATACAATCATGTATCATTGGCCTATAGAGTTGCCCTCCTTTCAAAAAAAGTGTGATTGTGAAACAATGTCATTTGAGGTGAAAGTGAGTAGATGAAATTATGTCAGAGAACATGTAATGAAGGGGAGAGAGATCTAAACGGTATTATTAGAGATAATGAATAGAGTGATCAACATAAGATAATGAAGTAGTGAATTAAAATGAGAGGTAAATGTAAAATTGTTGGAGAAAACTTATGCCCAGGTGTTCCATATAATACAGTGATGCATTGACATGGAATTTTTCACAAATATGATCATGATGTTGTAAAGGATGTGAAAACCAAGTGAGTAGGGCCAAATATATGTAACAGATAATTGTGAGGTTATAATCAGATTATTAGGGCCATCAATGAGTTGGAGTACCTAATACCCCAAGTAATTTGTTTCTATAAATAATAAAGGGGAAATTGAAAATTAATTTTCATTATTTGATTAGTATTGAGTGTGATATGAGCTGTGAGACTATGAAGTTTCCACGAGTAAGAGAGCCCATGTAGTCATGATTTGAGAGGGTGGGAGATGTTAGTTAGTAATAAATGACCCACAAGTTAGTAAGTGTAATTAATATGGGTTTCTTTATGTGAATTTGTATACTTATTGATCTAGAGATTATATTAGTGGGAAATGTTTTCCATCTCATAGGATCATTACAATATGATATAAGGATTTGAGATTTTTCCAACACCTATTGGAACACATAAAACAAATGTCATATTCTCCATATGTAGTCCGCGTAAGAACAATAAATTTGCAAGACATAAATAGAACGCAAGTGATGCAGTGACTGGGCATGGGTGTAGTGGAAAATGGGTCATTAGCATCGAAGAAAAAATAAAAGATCAAGTTTTCATCTCCGATCTTCGTCGCTTGATAGTGAAATTTTTTATTCAACTAAGGGGCCCACTTTTATTTTGGAAGGTGACCCATCCACCGAAGTAATACAAATCATTTTGACAACTCGTCGATTTGATATCAAGCTAAACATCGAGCTAAATGGTTGAGTTGGCACTGATATACTCGACAAGCTAATCTAGTTGCATTGAATCAAGGGCCTTTCCTTTCTTCTTCTCATATTTAAACTCCTTTTCTTTGGAAGACTCATACTTTAGCACATTTTATTTTCTAGACTTAGGAACACCTATATTATTGTTCTCAAGTAAATGAGCTAGGTGATCTTTTTTAATCTCACACACTCATGCTCCTTATGTCTAGTCTTCTTGCAATAGGAACACTTACGCTTTTCCTTCTTTTCTTTAAGCTCAGAAGTAGAAGCGTTCATGTTATATTTTTTTGGGGTTTGGTTGGTCTTGGTTTCCTTCTTGGGTTATTCCTTTTTCTCTTTCTTATTTTCCTATTTATTTTCCTTACCCTTACCAGTACTTACTATAAGGGCATGAGACTTGGATTTGAGTGTTCCCTTTTAAATCAACTTATCATGTTCTTGAATGAGTTGGGATGAAAATTTATCAAATGAGGGAACTTTCCAAGTAGCCCCTAGAGCTTATTTTGTGGCATGGAAGGTAGAAACAAAGATGGAGTATTCAGGGCCAAATTTAGAAAGAATCGACCAGATCAAATAGGAATCCTTTTCCTAAACTCCACAATATTTCAAGAGTAATCTAGTGTAGACAAAATTAGAGAACAAAGCCTATAGGTTATCAAGTTACTAGGATTTTATCCTAGCATTTCGTTCTCCAAATAATACACTCTCATGTCATCTTGTTTTCCAAAAATGTCATCAAGATTTTTATAGGATCCATCAGGTGTTGTGGAAAAGAAATGTGGGAGAGATGGACATATAGATAAGACCCAGTGCTTCATCACATCAATTAGACCACCTAGATTTTTCAGGTTAAGATGTTGGTTCATTTTCTACTTCCATAATAATACAGAACAACCCTTTACCATGTAATTCCATAACGTTGATTACAATCAAATGTGAATGTGCGTTATGAAATAATTTTCCACTCACCTTGCAATCAACATAACAATGCACAAGTGTGGAGACCAAAATCAAGTTTTGGCAATCACAATAATTTAACACCAAAAAAAGCACAAAATGAAGTGGAAATAAGAAGGGAGAGAAAACCAGTTTTGTGTCAGAAACAATGTCTCGTGTCGTAAGAAACTCCCTTACCATAAGACTATGGAGGCCACACTTACTAGCTCGCAAGACAACATGATTGATTACAAGTAAAAAATGAGTCAAAAGGGACTCCAGAAGAGTGAAAGGGCCTCCGAAAAACCACTACACACTACACACCTCTAAAAAATATCAATGATAAAAAATGCCTAGTAATGCTAAATTTGAAATTAATTTTTTTAAATAATTGAAAATTAAAAGGTGATATTCTTTACAAAAAACTACCTTGATTAATCCTCCAAAAAAATGAGCTTACTTTGAATATTTCCCCTCCTTGAATTTAAAAACCTTATATAGATTAAATGTTAAGCTAAGCAAAAAACAACTTAGGTTTAAAAAAATTACTTCTAAGTTATTTTAAAAAACAAAATTCAATATATATAAGTGGGATTCAAAAAGGAATTGGGAGGGAAAAAAAGGGACAAATCAAAGCAAAGGAGGAGGAGTGGCCACATGACACATGGGTCAGGCTTGAGGTAGGGGTTTGGGCTTCAACCCAGTGAGTCAGGAGGGTTCAGGTTAACAAAAGAGGTAGGGGAAGGAGGTTACATCATATAAGATTAGATAAATGAGGATCACAAGGGAAAATATGAAACAGATCCAATCAATATTTATGGTGTGTTGCTCATAGGTCCAACATAGGCATGAATGGGTCAGGTTGGATGGCTCAAGTAAAAAATCATAGGGAAGAGACAGACCTTCGGGTGCATGCAAAACACACAGTGAAGATGGTGCATGACATAACAAAGGGGAACATAGCGAGCCAAGATCATGATCGCAGCACAGGGGTTGAGCCAACCTAACATAGAGGAGTACTTCTGAGAGAGGGAGCTCAGACACATCGACAAGTTTGTAGAATTGGAAACGAAGCCAAGGATGAAGTAGGAATGGGCTTGGATCAAGATCTCAATGTGAAAAACATGATTCTAGAGCCAAAAAACCACATGGCGAGTCGGGGCAGAAATTTCATGGGATAAAACTAAGGAGGGGGATTTAGGATCAAGCCCGAGGTGGCTCGTCCACCCAACTCAGTAGGAGATCAATGAGCTTGAGAGGGAGAGGAGAGATCTCAATGAGAGCTTAGTTGGAGAGATCAACTCGCTAGAGAAATTTAGTTAGAAGAAGATCTCATGTGGAGTATAACAAGAGTGTAGGGATTTGAGGAGCAAGGTAGAATGACAAGGAGGAAAAGAGCAGGAAAATATGAAAAATTCCAAGAAAAGCTGAAATTTTAATGAATTGTTTTCCATTAAACCAACAACCATAGATACCTCCAAAACACATCTTCTACCAAATATAGCTACAAATAGCTAAGATTAGTAATAAAAATCCTAATTGCACATGCATAAACACCCAAATAGTACAAAAATAGAATAAACTAGAGATTTTAGTACAAATATAGCACTATCCAAAAATGGATTAAAACTTGCACAAGAAGCAATAAAAATGAAACTAGAATTATTCAACAACTGATGAATGCGAGTACTCATTTACTAAATTATAACTATGATACCATATGTGATATTTCTACAAGGATCACCTAGAAACACATGCACATCAACAAGTTACACTCCAACAGAAACAAGAAAGCTCCAAGTAATTAGCAAGTGAATAATCAAACATCAAAAATCATGCATGGAAAAAATAGGTCTACTCATTCTCATAGATCAAAATAAGAGAGTACATATAGTAGTGTTGTGTAGATCCTATACTTGGACAATCATTCCCTCCATGAGAGTGAAAGAGTTACAATTCCCAAGATGGAATGTAACTCCTACGATGCATATGATGTACATGACAATGACATGTTCCATGACGGAATCTGTCATATGTCATTAACTTCTAAATACCTATAAGCTCCCTAAGTGAGATGACTCATCATGTGAGGTGGAAAATGCCTTGAGTGACAAGGAAAATACCTCACACCAACATACACATGGTATTTTTCACTCCTAATATTCTTATGTATAAACCTAAACGGTATACTGAGTAACAACTTTTATCTTTAAGTGCAACGTGTCTAGATTATGCTTACAATGAAAAGCGTCCCACTAAGTTATTGCCAATAATTTTTGAAGGATTATGCATCCCAATAGTTTTATGACCTCCCTCTCTAATAAATTAAGGCATTAAATCCTTTTTCCAATTAATTTCTAGCCCATTTTATATCAACACTAGTTTTAAAATGTATTAAGCACAAATTCCAAAACTAGTATAAGGATAAAATGATCCAATCAGTGACTATCTGTAGTGATACCAAAATATTCTTTCTAAGATGAAAAATTCAATTGCGTACAATGAGCTTCAATATTTATTAACATAGATTTTATCAACACCTTTACAAGAATCTATCATGTTCAAATAATTATGATCAATCGATGAGCAATGTCATACCCTTGAAGAAAGAGAACTCCATCTCTTGATATTGAATAAGATCAAGTATACATCTAATGTATTGACTACATATAATTATAAGTTTCAAGTAAAACAAAAATACAAAGTCAAATATAATTAAGGTAATCATGAAGCAAAAGTAAAATTCAAAGATATATCACAAATAACTACTAATCTTCAATTCTAATCTTGTCCTAAATGGTATTTAACATGGCTACCATCACCACCACATGTTATACTCAAAAATTTGATCAAATGTAACCTTGTATCTATCCCTTTTCCTATGGAGTTTGATATGAGAAAACCTCAACATAAATCCTTTGATTATTATGCATATTATGATTATCATTGGTGTGTTATACATTCTACAAATTATCACTTTAAGATAAAGCATGTGATATAAGATCTAATTAACAACCATAGTATTGAATAGACTACCCCTTGAGAAGAATCTAGACCTCAAGTAAATGAGAATGGAAATATAAATATATTGAATTATCCACTACCCAAAAATGGTACTATAGAGAATGAATTAACTTAAAATTTACATCATGTATACAACATGCAAGCTCCTCTAACTATTTATAGTCATCCCCTTGATGGTATTGTTAGAAAAATTACTATAAATCCACCTCCATGGCCTATGATTACATTTTATGATAGGGATATAGTTTACAATGAATCAGATAGGAATGCACTCTTTATTCAAGTGTATATAAATCAACAAACTAACCACATTGCGATGGTTGATAATGGTTCAAGTGTAAATGTGTGCATAATGGGATTACATACTTCTTTGGGATAAAATTAGAAAAATTTACAACTAAATATGATATGTTAAAGGGTTTAGCATACACACACAAAATTTATTAGGATATATCATGTTACTCTTTAGGTGGGATCCACTAATCTACCCACATCATATTTTATTATTCAAAGTATAGGGATTTGTGACATGTTTTCAAGATTCTATTAGATTGAAAATATCTATGCAATTCCATCTATAGTGTATTGATGCATCAAGTATATCTATATCCATAAAGTATTTAAGGTTTTAAGAATCCCTTATGAATACCCTTTTCAAACCACATCATATTTCCCTCCTAAAAATAAGCCTTGTATAAAAGTGGTTAAAAAAACCTATAGAAAATCTATCTCTTAAAGTAGCATCTAGGCAAGTGATAAAATCTCCTTTATTACCACCATTACAACAAAACCATTAAAAATACCCTCGTCTTCCTTCCTCTCCTAGCCCGGCTACCCCTTTGATGGGCTCTGCTGCTGTCAACCCTGTTTCTCCTGCTGCCCCCGTCACCGTTGCTGTCACCCCCCAGCCGGCTGTTCAAGCTTCTCCATCCATTCCCCCTGCTGATGCTCCCGCCACACACCTCGCCTCTACCTCTAAAAGACCGGTCACCAGGGCCTCCAGGAAGCTCAACCTTGAGGCTCTTGTTGTGGAGAAGGAGCCTTTCGAACTAGAGATTGCACATGACCTTCTGAATATCAGCAGTGCCAGTCCCCGGGAAGTGCAGTTGGATAGCTCTTCAAAGAGGTTGGAGGCCTTAGAGGCTGAGATGAAACTGTTGAAGGATGAGGTCAAGAACCTGGCTAAACAGAAAGGCAAGAAAAGCATGGAGGGGGAGGGGAACATTGATAGCAGTCAGATTGAGGACATTTATAAGAAGCTGACCTCCTTAGACTCCCGCTTAGGGAAGGCCAAAACTAGACATGATTACAACATTGCTGCCTTTAGGGCAATTGAGGAGTTCATTGAGGGTCATGCCAAAAGTGTTTCCAACCTCAGCAGTGTCTCGGCTACACTTTGGGGCAACGAAAAAGAGAGAAAAAGAACCATTGAGGAGCTTGATAAAACTGATGCTGCCCACATGACAACTTTGGGTATGTTTCATGCCTGGAAGAGAGTCAAGACCAGCATCGACAAAGCTGCCAAGAAGTAGTATTGGTTGCTTCTGTTGCTTCTGTTTGTTTTTTTGTTGTTTTTTTGCGATCTCTTTACTGCTTTTTTGCAGTAATTTTTTTGTTTTGTCTCGTTTGAGTAGCTGTTTCTGGGCTACTTCGAGCTTCATTGTAACACTCGGATCTTGATCCATTCTCTCTGATTCTCACTCTTATTCCGGCTCTTAGGCCTTCTTTTGTTCTCAAGGGTATAGTCCCTTTCAAAAAACTATTTGCCAATAATAAAAAAAACAAAACCATGAAAAATTTCCCAAAAATATTATTTAGTGACTTATATAGAAACATCTCAAGAAAATCAACATGTCCAATGATAGAATATTACATTGAAACAATATATACTAAGGAATAATACTCCTATAATTGTACATTATTCACAACCTCTTAACATGACTATCTTTATACTACAACATTTGATTATTTTCATATTCCCTCGCACCCACATCTAGCACTTTTCATCATATAAGAGTCTCCCTTAAATAATCTAATAGTGTAACACCTTTAGGATATCCCCATCCTTTTGATATAATCACTATTAGAGACTCTTCAAATACAAAATATAAAAATATAAAAATAAAACTAAAACACAAGCATGATTCAAGTTATTAGTTTTCTAATTTAGATGTGTTATTTATCACATGATTTAGTATATATCATGATGCAGACTAGAATTTACTAGATAACACCCTAGTCACGTTGGCACATCACTCAGCCTAGACTGGGCACTCAGCCAAAGCGCGCAAAGGTACCAGGTCCCTCTTTAAGTTTGCTGTAGCAGGATGTTAATGTGATGAAGGAAGAAACATATAGATCCATAACTAATCCATCATTCTATAATGCATGCTACATTCAGATCTATAAAAGAAAAAACTTAAATAGTAATCATGATTGAATCAATAACATGCACTACTTAATTACACACAGTAATGACACTTAGATTCAGCCAATATCTTCCATCTATTAATAAACACAGAAGCTCCTTACAGTAATGTAAATTTATACCAATGCACATATGGATCTGATACAGTAGTCCCATCATATATCTCTCTCATACATCCATCTCTCCATGCATCGTATATATCTATTCATGTACACACACAAACACCTTCTACCATGATTCATATATATAGGGTGGGGAACTTTCCCTTCACCACTTATCTATTCTAGAAATAGGCCACATGCTATTAATAGCCACATGTCATTTACAGACATAGCCACACATGCAAGTGTGTTATCTATAGACCTCTTAAGTCAACTGAAGTGACAATCCCATTCTTAGCTAGCTTCCATATAGAACACTTTGATCCAATCCTCTAAAGATAGACTATGCGTAGAGCGCACCTCCCTGCATTGTTGGTGTGTTCCACACGCCATCTTCTAAAAATAGGTCGTCATGCTCAAAATCAGCTAAGTCCCAACAGTTAAACTTTCCCTCCGGACACGGGTTCTTCCTGTCCCTCCACGCCCTTGATCCTGGATTTCTCTCCCACGCAGACTCCTTGTGTGATCTCTAACAAGTATTCTCTGATAAACATTACCCCAAACTAATCTCATTGTCGTCCCGATAATGGTTATCTCCAAAAGTTCATAGTAAAGAATATTAAATGGAAAGAATAAGAAAGAATTTAGATGAATAAAGAATTCTTTAAGAGGCAACATTCTCTGTATCAGTTTGAAGGATCAACTCTAGATACTCCTCTTTTATTCCAGCCTCCAAGATTTGTCATTCAACGAGCACTTGTTCTACTTTCTCTGGAATGTCCACAGCAATGGATTCCAACTAATCCCTTTTAATCTCTCCTTTTTCATTCTATAGAACCAATACAATGTTGGACATTGATGTCATTCTTCCTTCTAAAAGATCTATCTTCTTCTTTCCTTTTTCTACTGCTACACCTTCTTGGGTGCCATTTTTACCTTGCAATCGTAGATCCTATCCCTTCAACTTCTGCAACTTGGGAAGCAAACCCTAGTTCAATTCAATGCCCTAGGTGGAAACTTACGTGCCCCTAACTCCTCTCTATCTCCCTACTTTGCTCAAACCTTCACCACCAAGGACGCAAGCTTCTTTTCACACAAATTTATTTTTCATGCTTGGTTTCACACCCTTTGCACCTTAAGACCATCACTCGGCTCTTCACACTTAGATCTTTCCTCAAATTTTGTTAGTCACAAAGGTAAAAATGAATCTGCATCCCATCCCTATATATATTTTTCAAATTTTGATGCATTTATTTCTCCTTCACCTACAAAATATTATCTCATTCATTGACCAAATTCATTCGTTCCACGCAGTACATCTTCATGCCCCAGCTATAACCTTCTAGCGTGCCTTCCTACCCTCTGGTCACAGACTTCTCTTCAGCACACCCTTGCACCCAAGTACCTCATCACTGTACCTTCTCCTAGTAGTTATCATGGCCTCCACTTACCTCACGTTATACTGTCCTTTCATTCATCTCCATCCTTGGTCACTTTTGAGAAGCAATCTTCTTTTGAATTTAAAGAACAACTGTAGTAGCTTATTCCTTTCACCTTTCAATTCATGTTGTCTTGTACCTAGATATAAAAAACCACCCCACACAAAAATTATGTGTAGTCCTTTGCACATAAACATTCTTCACATAGTAATTAGCTTCATGCACGCAAGCGCACTTATTACACAAGAACAACAACTAAATTGACAAATCATAGCAACAATGAAGGAAATACATTAAGGAAATACATAATGGAAACCTATTCTAAATGGAAATACTACCTTATTACAAACACCAAGAAGACTTATTTATAGTAGAGCTTCATCCTACTCCCGTTAAAGTAACCTCGTAGCTATGTTCCATCAAGTGCTTCTACATGGCAATCACCTATTTCAAGTATGTGAGTGATGACATATGACCCCAACCAATGTACCTTAAGTCTTCCTGGATGGTGCAAGAACTTAGAGTCATAAAGAAGTACCATTTATCCAATCTTAAACTTCTTATCCCTTATGTTTCTATCATGCCATGCCTTCTACCTGGCTTTTTCTTGCTTCTAAATCCATCGTGTTATGGCTCGTCACTCATCTAGTTGAATCATCTTCTCAATACGCTCTTCTAAATCCTTCTCATCAGCTAGACCTCCAGTGCACGTAATGCACAAAGAAGGTAACATAAATTCTATAGGGAAAATGGCTTCTACGCTAAACACCAACTGAAACGGTGTGGCTTTGTTCAATCTCTTGTAAGTTATTCTATATGCCCAAAGAATAGCTGACACTTTGTCATCCCAATCCTTTCTTCCAACATCACAATTTTTTGTCAAAGTCTGGCTCAAAATCTTGTTGAAAGCCTCAACAGTTCCATTTACCTGAGGATGATAGGGTGTATTTTTATGGTGTGCAACCATAAACTCATCTAATAGGATCCTGATTGTCTCATTCAAAAAGTGTGTACCCCTATCACTTGTCAAGCTTAAAGGACATCCATATCTTGTAAGAACATTCTCCCATATAAACCTAGTTGTTGTAGCTGTTGTACAGTCCTTTGTAGGTGCTGCTTCTACCCACCATGTGAGATAATTTGTGCAAGTAATGATATAGTGTGATCTAGTCCTACACACGGCTGGTGAAATAGGTCCTACAAAGTCAATGTTCCATTTCTCAAATGGTTCTACATTGAGAATAGGTCTCAATGACATTTCATCTCTTTTCCCTAGTTTTCCTAGGCATTGACAATGGTCACACGCCTTGCAATACACCTTACAATCTTTATACAATGTCTCCCACCATAATCCAATAAGTAAGATCTTTCGATCAGTTACATCACCTACATAATGGCCTCCTGCAATACCACCATGGACCTCTTCCATAATATCCTTGTGCTCATGCTCTAATACACAACAACATAATACTTCATCTCTGCCTAACTTGTAGAGGTCACCATTGATTAACATAAATGGTGCCACACGTATAGCAAGTTTTTTCTTTTCTAATGCCTCCATTCCTTCTAGTCCCATACCAGTTCGTAGAAAGACACCAATGTCTTCTAATTCCATGGGCACGCTTTATAACCTATATAATTGTGCATCTAGCATGGTTTCTTCAATTGTTTATGCTTCTTCTCCTGAGTGAATTCTAGACAAGTGGTCTAGTCCAGAATTACTTTTCCCTGGCTTCACCACAACTGTGAAGTCAAACTCTTGAAATAGGAGTACCCATCTACATATGCGCCCCTGTAAGATAGGCTTATTTACCAAGTACTTCAATGCCATGTGATCTGTATAAAACACAAATGGTGTTGCTAATAAGTATTGTAGAAACTTGTGCAATGCATAGATCATTGACAAACATTCACACTTTGTAGTTGTATAATTCCTTTCAGCAGGAGTCATCTTCCTACTAGTAAAATAGATTGGATGATCTACAATACCTTCTCCAGGTTGAGCTAACATAGCACCAATGGCCATGCCATAAGTGTCCACATGCACATGAAATGGTTTATCCCATGAGGGAAAACATAGAATGGGCGTAGTAGTAAGTCTCTCTTTTAATATCTCAAACGCACGTTGCTGCGGTTCTCCCCAATAAAATGTACCTTTCCCTTTTAGTAATTCTTCCAAAGGTGTAGTAATTTTAGCATACCCTTTGATGAAATTTTGATAGTAACTTGTATGACCCAAAAATCCGTGCACCTCACTTTGACTGGTAGGCACTCCCAAGTCTAGAATGACTGTAACCTTAGCTGGATCAACCAATAAACCTTCCTTATAGATTATATGTCCTAACAATATTCCAAATGGTGTTGCAATATGCACTTCTTGATGTTCAAAGAGATACTTAATTGTCTGCACCATTCAAACATTAAGTGCAAATTGTCACAATGATCTTTCACAAGCCCATATATTGTCCAATCATCTAGGTAGACCTGTAAGAAGTTGTGAATAAAATATTTGAATGCCTAAACAACTATGTGTGAGAATACAACAGGTGCATTTTTCAATCCAAAAGGCATCATAAAATAGGAAAAATTGCCCCATTCAGTAGTAAATGTTGTCTTTTCTTGATCCTCCTGAGCAATCCTAACCTGATGATACCTAGAAAACCCATATGTGAAAGATTATATTTTGCACCCTGTAATTCCTTCTAGTCTTTCCTCAGTAAATGGCATATGGAATGGATATGTTAGACATGCAGCATTCATCTCCCTTTACTCCACACATATTCTAATTCATGCATCCTTCTTGATATAGATCGTCATTGGACTAACCCATTCTAACTCATCAAGGGGCTTGATAATTCTAGATTTCAACATTTTATCAATTTCTTCTTTTACCTTTTCACGCAAATTAGGATTCATTCTATAAGGTCTCTTTCTAACTGGGCCTGCACCATCCTTAAGTTTTATCTTCATTTCCCCAAGTGATTCATGCACACCTTTAAGTTCATGATACCCTCAAGGGAATAAGTCTTGATAATCCCTGAGTAACTCAATGATCTTTTCTACCTCCAAGTCTGACCAGTAGTCTCCAATTATGGCATCCTTAGGCTCAGCCTACAAACCTATATTCACCTTATTTGTCTTTATGGGTTCGTGATAGGCACGCGTATCCTTTTCAGCACTGTCTAAGACCTCGTGCACCCCTTGTGAATGTTCAATATCTAGGTTCTCAACTTCCTCATCATCCACGATGTAAACCATCTTTCCTTTCTCTTTCTCAAGACAAACATGTTCAAGTAATATGGAGTCTTCTCCTTCTTCAAAATGCACTCCAGACTTTTCCTCACTAAATAATTCCTGAATATGCTCTTATGCTTTTGCACTATCTCCCATAGTTAAGTGTTTGACAAATTTTAATGCCTCTTCTATTGGAGGTTTAGTTGAGAAGTAGTCAAAGGTATGGATCATTTCTACAGTCAAGTTCTACCAATTTCGAGTCTCTCGATGTACTTCTGCATATACATACCAAGTGCATGCGCATCCTTGTAGAGTAGAATAAAATCTATGCAACCAGAGTGAAGGTGGTAATGCTTCCTGTCCTACTGTCCAGAGTCTCTCACACTGCTGAATGTGATGTTGAATAGGTTGATCACCATGATAAATGTAGATCTGGGTAGGTGCATTGTTCCTTACAAACCTAATAGATAGGGAAATCCCAATCTCTTCCCATTCTATAAGATTATCTCTGTGGACTACCCACCAGCACGCTACTGTCCCACATAAGGTATATACTAACATATCTCTTCTCTTAATTTGATCTGTCCACCATGTTTCCATGGCTTTCAAAAATACAGGAAGATCTTCTGCCCCTGTATACCAAGGTATTGTGCTACCTATCTGTCAAACCGAATGAAGTCCATTCTTGTGCGCAACCACACTTTTCACCTCGCACCCTACTAGTTCATATGTACCATGAGCCCAATTGTCACAAAAAATACTCATAGTATCACTAATAGAATGAGAATCCTCCCACTGTAGGATGCCTTCTTTTGATGGCTCATTGACCTCTAGGTCCTGAATAACATGTACATAAATTCTGTTTAAGTCCTCCTCACTTAGAGGCTCAACATATGGTGTAGAATTCCCATCTGTCAAAGGTATCACAACCCTTTCCTCCTTGTTCTCAAAGCTGATATACCCCTTATTGAATCTCAAGTCAACATTATTCACATAACACCAAGGGCATCCAAATAAGGCTGGAAAATTGTCTTCTTCTGCAAGTGCTAATACCTCAAAATCCCCAGTGAACTTGGCCCCTTGTATGGTTATAGATGCATCCTTCAAAACTCCTATGGGAGTGGCCTTAGTCTAGTTTTCCATAAACAACACATTAGATGATGGTTGCAATGGAGGCCTCCCCATTTATACCCATGCATCTAATGTAAGCACATTTACTTCCGCACATGTATCAATCAATATGTTGCTCAACAACCATCCATCCATAACAACATTTAGAGTAATTTCCTTGTCATAGTCAATCTTATCAGGGGGAAGATTTACATGTAGGATCTGTCATCCTATCTCAATACTTGCGCATGGAGTGTTCCCTTTTAACCAACTTCCTAATAGTGGAATAATGTTCTCCTGGTGCAACATTTTGCACACTTCTCTCAGATCATCGATATCAGTTTGAACTGTCTCTGATGCTTTCTTCTTCTCCTTTAAGTACTGTATCTCACCCTGAAGATTCCTTAGCACTTCCATAGTATCCTGGTAAACTTCCTTCTGATGAGCAGGATCTGGGTACCTTGCATGTAAAACCTCCTCCTTGGTGATCATAGGCTTCTGGTGCAATGTCTCTCTAGTGTGTGCACTTCAGTGCGTGTTGTAATCTTTACAGTTAAGGCCTCAGGTTCTTCTGCTATCTTGGGCATCCACTGATCTTCTACCGTGCACTGGATTCTAACCATCCTGACACCTTTGTTTTCTTGCTTATGCTGCTTACTCAGATGCTCATATAAGTCTGGGCACTCTTCATAGCTATGGTTCTTTCCGTAAAAAGAACATGCAATATTCTGAGGACATTCGCACCTATAGTGGTCAAGAGATCCACACGTATAACATGTTCCATGAGGGAACTCACCTCTTCCTCCACCATAGCCTCATCCTCCATATCCACCATGATATCCACGTCCCCTTCCATGACCTCCTTCAAAATGCCCCTCATTCCTGTCATAGCGCATTTGATTATGATCCTGATCCTGGTGCTCATTCTTACCCTTAGAATTATCTGTTACACTTGTCTATCATACCCCAATGTCTATAGCATCCTAGATCTAACCAATCAACTGAAAATCCTTAGTATCATGGGTCGTGGACCTGTAAATTTTTCAAAAGCTGGATACATTCTTCCTTATCACGTGCACTTGTAACATAGGACAGTGACTAGCATCATGATTCAAATGACAAATCTCACAATCCAATAGTAATGAGCGTATAGATCTGTGAGGACAAATATCCTTGGTGTGACCTTCTACTTCACAATCTGTACACCAAATCCCTAAGCATGTTTCATGGGCTGAATTTGCTGATAGCTTCTCTAAATGTTTTTCCATAGCTGCAATCTGTGCCTCTAAGAATGGAATAACGCCAGTTTCAATGCTCCCAACTACCTCAGCACGCAAAGCTGCTTCTAGTGCTTCACGTGGATCAGTGTATGTCTTATGTGACAGTGCCCTTCTAAATGGTGTAATCAATCCTCCAACAAACCATTGTGCATGTTGGCTAGCATGAATATCATAAGAAAGCTTAGATAGAAGTGTCTTAAAATGGGCATCATACTCACGTACACTCTCAGTAGTGCCTTGCTTGATATCTTTGAGCACACTAATACTCTTCTGCTCAAATTATGGGATATAGAACTCTTTTAAGAAAGCATCCTTCAACGCTGCATAATCCACACAAGTTTGATCAGGGTCAAACTTCCTATACCAACTATGTGCTCATCCCTATAATGTAGTAGTGAATTGACTTGCCTTTCACTCAGAAACCATGATCCCTTTAGCACGCCACAAGATCTCACACATGTGCACATGCTCAGCAACATCCTCTATGCCTCTATACTCTGGAAGACGAAGAGACATCTCCATATAAATGTTCTATGGTTGTGTGCGGGCCTTGACCACCTGATCCAGAACCTCCTGTGTTCCCTCTACCTCTAGAACCACCAGATCCACCAGAACTAGAACCACCTATACCTCCTGATCCTCCACCTGTAGCTAGAATAGGACCTGTAGATGTACTCCCCTGTGCTCTGATAGTAGTACTATACTGAACCCCTATAGTCTATGAGGTAGTTCCACTTCCAGAGGTGAATCCAACATTCTGCGTGCTCACGTTTTGTGTGGATGATGCACCTAAGAATTTTCCTCCAAATATCATTGAATCCATCTATCCTGCCATTGATGTACTTTCTCCCTGACTTACTCTACTCTCCTACTTCCCAAGTTAGCTTATTGGTTACTTTTTCATACTAGATACTAGAAAACCAAGCACAAGGGCTAGGTCACTAGGTGGATTAAGATGCGTGCCCGTGGACCAGGTAGTCTCTTGCTGACACACTTCTGTGTGAGGCCAAGGGGGGATCTCTATCATGTTTTCCAAGATGGGGGAGTTCCTGATGCTCTGGCTCCATGTCTTCTATGTGAGCTGTAAATCCTTCACGAGCCATCTCTCTCCTCAATGCCATACTTTCTACAACAGAACATTGCTTCTCTATCTCCCTCTCGCGTGCCTCATTATACTTAAGCCACCTCTCCTCTCTCTTCCTCTCTACCACTAGGTCTACCATCTTTCACCAAACCTGTTCCTGCCCTCATGCATGGTGAAGTTTAGTTAGCCATCGGTTTACTCTCTAGGTTCAAAGTTACCATCAAGATCTTGATTGCTAGTGGAATACCTTGTAAATATGTTCCTCTAGGATACTGCAAAAACTGGAATTCAGCTACCTCTAGGAAAGAATACATCAAAATTGAATATTCCAGAATATAACTATTTAGAACACCATGAAACCACATATCCACAGTGCGAGTCCAGATCAAATCAGCATCATAAAGGGCCTGAAATTCTTCCTGTGTCTAGACAAGTGTGTGATACCTCCAATTCCACTGAGATGCATAAGCAGTAAGCCACTCATATAATTCTACTAGAAAGATAGTGAAAAATCTCTCATATAAGCTGTCATACAGATTCTGTTCTACCCAAGTGCGTGCATTAAACTCAGATCCACTACTGAACCGCCATGCATATTCTTCCTCCAGATCATGTATCCATTCCTCAATACTTGCTAGAGTTAACCGGTATGTCTTCATCATGAACCATCCTGAAAACAACTGAAAAAGAGGTCCCGACAATGGAACCAATGATGCAGCCTAGAATTTACTAGATAACACCCTAGTCACACTGGCACATCACTCAGCCTAGACTGAGTGCTCACCCAAAGTGCACAAAGGTACCAGGTCCCTCTTTAGGGTTGTTGTAGCAGGATGTTAGCATGATGAAGGAAGAAACATATAGATCCATAACTAATCCATCATTCTACCATGCATGCTACATTCAGATCTATGAAAGAACAAGCTTAAACAATAATCATGATTGAATCAATAACATGCACTACTCAATTACACACAGGAATGACACTTAGATTCAACCAATATCTTCCATCTATTAATAAACATAAAAGCTCCTTACAGTAATGTCAATTTATACCAATGCGTATGGATCTGATACAGTAATTCAATCATTAATCTCATATGCCTCATATCTCTCTATCATGCATACACACATCATCCATCTCTCATATATCCCCTGTACTATGTGATTCACATCATATATATAGGGTGGGGACTTACCCTTCACCGCTTATCCATTCCAGAAATAGGCCACATGCTATTAATAGCCACACGTCATTTACAAGCATAGCCACACATGTAAGTGTGTTATCTATAGATCCTCTTATAGTTAACTAGAAGTGACAATCCTATTCTTAGCTTGTCTCCATGAAAAACACTTCAATCCACTCCTCCAAAGATAGAAAATGTGTGGCACACGTCTTTGCATCGTTGGTGTGTTCCGCACGCCATCTTCTAAAAATAGGTCTTCATGCTCAAAATCGGCTAAGTCCTAAATCTTGAACTTGCCCTCTGCATGTGGGTTTCTTCCTGTCCTTCCATGCCCTTGATTCCTTGCCTTTCTATCCCACACAGACTCCTTGTGTGATCTTTGACAAGTATTCTTTATAGGATCAACAATATCATATGACTAACTATGGCATCCGGAGCATCCTGGAATCTTATTTTGAAGCATCAGTAGTTGTTTTAGGCAACTAAATGTATCTGCCTAGGCTTGCGAACCCTACTGTTTTATTCAGACTGCTCCTAGTACAAATTAGTAATTGATAAAATCTTTCCCCAAACCTTACCAAAATCATTTCCATGATGTTCTAATGTATTCAATTCACCTCAATGTTGAATTACTTTCCCTTCTGTTCCACTCTAGGGGGTTGATCTAATTAGGATGGCCAATGCTAGCCCTTCCCACAACTGACTGTAGCTTACAAATCAAATCCTAAAATTACATAGGGGGAATGAATGGATTTTCCTAAATCACCTAAATTATGATAAATTATCATTAAAGGTCCACTTGGACTGATTGGATAATACCACTTGTCTTGGAATATCAAGACTTACAAAAAATTAAAACAAAGGAATGGGATTAATACATAGTTGTAACGTGCTCAGGAATTTTGGCAATTACACCTAAGTTACACTTTTGCACGACAACACAAAAATTTATTAAGGTTTCAAGAGTTATAAAAGCACCCAATTTGATTAAAATTATCTCAAGGTAGTAAGAAACATATCTAAAAATGGAGAGAAACTCGCTGATCTTGTGGAATCACTATTCAGAAATCTAGATGAAATAAAGGGATTCTAAAAATGTCAAATGGCCCAAAGAATTGGAACAAAAAAATGATTATTTTTGCCATACAATGCATTATTTGATTTCCCATCAACAATGTAATTATTTAAGCACTATCAGTATAAGGAAATTCTTATTTTAAAACTAGGGTTAGTCTTCCCACCCAAAAGAGATAGCTATAAAAAATGGGTGTGTAAATGTCCTATTTTTATGGAAATAACTCACAACTGATGCATGTTTTCCTTTTTCTCAACAAGATTTGGTATTAGAATGTCAACTTGATTTTATTGAAACATTTGGAAAAAAAATTTCAAAACTAACATGGAAATTTCAACTAATTCATTCAGCAATTGATGGGATCTCCTCATGTGTGCGCAGATCCAAATGGAAATTGACTCAAATTTCATCATCTGTTGTTTTCTCTTCAGATGCTAGAACTGGATTTAAATCTAGATGATCAATGCAAAAAAAATGAAATGGTGACTGTCACCGTTTCATTATACAATATGACTTCTAGAAAAATAATAAACCTTCAACAAAATAATACATTGTAGCTGAGTGGGACGTATCACCCAATCTGTGTGGATTTTATCTAATGACCAATAAATTTATATTTATTGACAAATTCATGGCCCTATCCCATATGGTTTGCAAGCAAACACTTGCCAATGGATATGTGGATGATCCGCAAAGATGTATCTTAATAATAATTTCATCTTAACCATAGGTGAAATTTAGATATACGATCTACCTCATGAAACAATTATACTATGATGCAACATGAATGTAATATGAAAACCAAATTTGGGTGTGCTTGATACCAATGAGATGTTCATGGGTTACATATGGTTCACAAATAATTAAACACAACAATAATATTTTTTCTATTATTTCAATCATATGGATCATAAAATTTTATTCAAAGTTGATCTCCTTTTGCAAACTAAGTGAATCCGAAAAACCTCCACAAACTGTAATCTCATAGGATTTCACTAGGGTTAGCAGATACGATTGTTTCAACCACCATAGTGAAATATGTACGCAATAAAAAGATATGTGCCTACCCATAGGGATTAAAGTGAAATTCCTAACATACATTGTAATTACATTACATGGAGGATATGTTCCATGTCCAATATTATGTAAAAGGAAAAGTCATTGTGAATCAATATATGAAGTTGATAATCTTCTCTAAATACGATAACTAATACAAAATCATAGTTAAATCAAAATTGGGATCTCCTATAAACTACGAATAATGGATTACATGAACCTTCATGAACTACTCAAATAATGTTATCAGGATTGTTCTAAACACCATAACAATATATGTATGAACTAAGCATTTGGTATATGCCTTATAAATGATAATTCCTAACATTCCCCCTTTAATGCAGAACATTGTAGAAAAACATGTCACATACTCATCGAAATACCAGTCCTATGAAAAACCCCTATGGCATGTCCCAACTTTTATCTGACTCATCACCTTGATATAAAAGAATATGATCTCTCTCCTTCCATATGGTTTTAAACATGCATTACCATAGGCTGACACCCTAACGTCAACATGAAAGGAACCCATTGACCATATCCACCTCCTCTTATTTTCTTGGATCTCTCCATAAGTAGCCTTTTCAACATACCCATGAAAAGTATTCCACCGCTTGCCAATCTTTTGGTCTACAAAACATTTTACATGATCATAGCTTACATAGAAAACATCCGTTCACTTTTACCATGAACCGAAGAAGAACACTGCACATTTGATGAACGATTTCACATTATATACCGAGACATGAGAACAAAACATTCTTAATTGTAACCACTATTGTTATGAGAGCTAAATCGATGATTGAACAACCTATACATGATTCCACTAAGTAATTGAAAACATACTGCCCTTGACTTTAGAAAGTTTAGGTACAAAATGGTTATGTCAACATTGGTGTCAATGTGATTTTTATGGTCATTTTTTCCCCTGGAAAAATGGGTAATTTGAAAAAATTAGACTTATAACATACCAATTGATTAGAGCTTAAATGGATATATTGAAAAAATAGAGAAAATTGGCTTTTGGGGGATTTCTTTTATTCTGTTGTAAATAACTGTGACATAAGATTATACATTGGCCAAACATTTACCTGATTAAACTAAAATGGAAATAATGGGGTCTATTCTAGCTTAATCTAGGATGACATGAAAAGTAGTAAATGAAGCTAAATAAATAAAGAAAATGACCCAAGTGACTAAGGAAATAAAATGTAAAACCCTAATGTGTAAAGAAGGGTTAGAAAGAGCTTAGTTGATTCGATGATTCCTGTTGTCTATGTCATAGAGATGAACCAGATAAACAAGCAGGAATGACTATGCAGACAGCTCCAAAAAAGTGCATATCTGAGTTGTCTATGGCTAGACTAGGGTGCCTGGAGAGGGAATGAGGGTGCTTATGGGCATTCCCTAATGGTCTAGGATCCAAAAACCATGGTCTATGCAAAATCTTGCAAAATTGAATCCTCTAACAGGTCGCCAAGATGGTCTTCACTGCCTATTCATGTATATGTCGTTTGGAATTGTGTCAATGTCATCTAGTAATCAAAGATAAAGAAGAGACCTAAAAAACCCCAAGAAAGCATCAAAACCCTAAAAAATAATATGCATATGAAGGGTTTAGATTTCCCTCAGTGGCCACAATGGTGGACTTACTAACTGAGTGTTTACACTACATTTCAGACCCAAATGTAGTTCTAGGTGAGTGTGTGCAAATAATTCCCTAGGTGCTCTTGTGTCAGTCACACTTTGTGAAGTAGTGAGCAATAACTAGATGTAGAAATGTAATAAAATGGTGGATGGAATAGAATAAAATTCCCTCCTATGTAGTGTGATGCAAATGAACCATCCTTGTGCCTTGTGATGGAGCTAGATGGATGCAAATGGATCCTTTGATGGATGCAACCTTAGGTGATGATAGTAGTGCCTAGTGCTTGGTCCCTCATTATGGTCTCATAACTTTATATTTATATGGTTCTCTTGTTCTAATTTCATAATTAACCCTGAAAATGGCCAACCACTAAAAATATGGAAAGCTCAAATGGCTAGAAAGTGCCCAAAATATGGAGGTAAAGTGGAAAAGGATCAGGGCATCCCCAAATGGGACCAGGGGGGCACCCCAGTACTAGCTTGGGCACCCCAGTCAGGGTAAAATGATGTAAAATGACAAAAATAGACTAGGAAAGTATGTGTGTGAAGGTCAGGTAAGTGATGAAAAAAAGAAAAGTAAAAATGGCCAAAGGACGTGGGTTAATTAGTACTTTCTTCACTCAAAAATCATATGAATAGTAGTATGAGACCGGGACTAAATAATACCTAAAGTGCATGATTTAGTGTCTACATTTCCCTCCACTTTATGTTGGTGAGTGGAATGCTCAATAACATAAGGTAGATAGAGATGCGTATGTGATTTCCATGTAGAGTGATGTAGAAAGTGTGTCAAAGGACTAGACAAAGCGTGGAGTGACAAAAATATGGAGCGTGGAAACTAAAGATGCAAAAGAGAAAAAGTGATGAGAGTGAACCTAGGGTGGAAATGCATGTGTAGTTTCCAATGTGTGTGATGTACCTGCATGTTAGTATGAGGTGTGTGCCGCCACAGAATGTTGTTGTTGTTGTTACTTGTTGTTGACTTCTTGCTTCTCATACAGATGGACCTTCAAAAGGAGAAGATGATCAAGTAGTCAAATACACATGTATATATGTGTAAAAATGCATGTATATAGTAATGGAAAAGCATGTAATGGAAATGAAAAATGTAAAAGGAACATGTGCACCTGATCCATGATGAGAGAAAAGGGTGTAGAAGTTGATATCCTATAACTGTGAGATTTTTTGGGTGATCTCATGCCTCCCTGACCGAAGAAGTGTAGGGAGAAAGCTGCATTATTCTCCAACCTATAACTACTTCCCTGAAGATGTATGAAGAGATCTCTATACTGCCTGGTTTTTTGGGTGATCCAATGCCACTGGTTGAAGTAGTGTAGAGAGGAAATCCATTATATCCTCTAACCTGTAACTTCTCCCCAGAATGTTAAGGACAACCATGTCCTATAAAATCCAGTGTGTATGGGGTTCATAGACTAGTCTGAACCCACTCGTTGTATAACCCACAATGTCAAGGATGGAAAAATGAACTAAACTGTACCAGTAGAAAGCGTTGTGTAGTATGTAAAACCCCAAATGATGCCCCCCTCTTTGGGGGCACATGTGACGTCACGGATAGGAGGATGCAGCCCCAAAAGAGGACTGACCACATAAAATGTGCCCTACAGGGGAAGGGAATGCACTTGGTAGAAACCAAGGTGCACACAAACAAGTGGCTAGAAAACAAGTGTTAGTACAAACAAGCATGCATGTAAAAGATAAGTGTATGCTACACAAACAATGTAGAAGCTAGAAAGCAAGTAAACATGTAAGAAGATAATCATAGACCACCAAAGTGGGTTGCAAACATGGGACATCACTCATGATGTCACAAGACACTCAAGGCCATAATGGCCACATACAAACAAATAAGTGTGCACACCAAACAAATGGCAATGCCCACATATAATAGGAAACAATAGACAAACATTAGTAGAAAAACAAACAGATAGCCATGGAAGCAAGTAATCCTACAAATAAATGTTACACATGAAGCACCCGTTAGCATGTTAGAAAGATAACCAGTATGTCAAAAGTGTGTATAACCAAGTAATGTAAAGTGCTAAGTACAAAATGAAATAATAACACCTGTAAGAGATGAATGTGGATGCCCCCAACAACCATTGTAGGAGTGGTAGGAGGTGAGCATCCATGTTGTGTGTAAGAGACATGTATCTGTGATCACAACTAGAAAGGATGTGAATGTGCATGTGTGTATGGTAAAGATAATGACATACAAGAGATCTATCTAGCATGTGTAATAAGCAAACATGAACAATAAAATGTAAGCAAGAGTAAAAGAAACCAAGATATGCAACATGTTGTGGATGGATGGAAGGGAATGAAAGATGGATGATAGGATTTTTGTTACCCCCGAGTGAATGGAATTGTATGCAGTGAGGTTCATTTGTTTTTTCCTCCTTAGCAGTCAAGAATGAACCATAAATGAGAGTGTGTCATCAGGAGATGGTCAAATTGTGTGTTGTGCAGTGCATTGTGGTGAATGTGTATGTGTGTTGATGATATGTGACCTAGAGATGAAGTGTGTGTGTGACCCTATAGCCAAAGTGTATATCATGACAAGATGAATGTAGAGTGATGATGTAGCCTAAAGTGTATATCACAACAAGATGAATGACGAAGTGGTTATGTATCCTAAAGCATATATCACTACATGAAGGAATAGGTGACCATTTAGCCTATAGCATATGTCACTAACCTAGTAATGTCACATGATAGAAGGTTGAATGATGAACGTGTGAGTATGATAAGGTCCATTTGATTTGTAAACCCTCAGTACAGTCGAGTATGGACCAAGGAACTAGAGTGTGTCATAGGGTAGTGAGTGTAGTGCGTAGAAGAATATGTAGTATGTGTGATGATGAGAGATGACCATGTGATGTGTAGAATGTGTAAATAAGATGTGCAAGATGTGTATGATAGACTAATAGTGTAAAGTACATGCATATGTAGTATGTAATGCATGAGGAGTATGTAATGCTAGAATCATAGACAATATAAGTGTGAAACATGTATGGGAAATACTAATATGATCTATGATTTATAGATGTGCAAATGTTGAAATGATGTAGACTAAATGTAGAGTGTATGATGTAAGATGTAAGACATATGATGCAAGATGTGTGAAGAGTCGTAATGTGTAATATCTATTGTGCAGTGTGTGGGGTTCATGTGTAGTATGCCCTCAACAATCAAGTGTGAACCAAGCACAATAGTGTGTCATCGGGTAATGACAACACTAAAGTATAGATGAATATGCCTATGCACTAGGATATTGATGTATGACTATGCAAGTATGAGAGATGTGTTGATGCTAATATGAAGGGGGATGTGTAAATGGATATTCCCCCAAGTGTGTAAATGATGGAAGTCTAGTCAAAATACACTAAGTGGATCAATGTAAGGAGTAGTTTCCTTAACAAATTGATGGGACACTGAGGTGATAGAGGAGTGTGACCATCAAATGGTTCATCATCAAAGTAAGCTTCATCCGGGTCCCAGTCATTGACATAGGTATGGTCTATAGCAGATGGTGGAATTACAAGTTTAACTTTAGAAGGTGGTTTTTTGAGCATGACCTAGTGTAATGTCGATAGATACCTTGATGGAGGAGGAGTTGATGCTAATTCTTAAGAGGAGATTTCTTATTTTGACTTGGTAATGTTGTAGATGACTTAGTAGAAAGAGGTGTGGAACTGATTTTTAAAGGTAGGTTCTTATGTTGACTTGGTGATACCATAGGTGGTTGCTTAGGTGATCTGTGACTTTCATTAGATTAGATGAATCAGATTTAAGAACCCATTGAGATGTAATTGGAGAGGACCATGTAACACAACTTTGTGTGGTGAATGAGATGAAACCCCTGACACTCAATATGTTTGATTCTTCATTGTAAAGCATAGGTAATCATTTTCAATATGTCCATTGATTTGATGATAATTACAATATGGAAGACCTTGATATTTTGTAACTCCGATAAGGAGGATAACAATGAGTAGATGGAAAGCTGATTAATTGATGACATGAGTTTTAAGAAGGTATATTGTTTCTTAGTATTGATTACAAATTGAGAGGTGATGATGGGAAGTGGCAATAACTTGAGGTTCACTAATATGAGCACATGTAGAGACATAGAATGAGAATGAGATGTAGAAGGAGAAAAAACATGCACTTGAGAAGCATCCTTAAGCTATTGAATTTCAGATTTGAGAGATGTAATTGTGGATTCCATGGCCTGAAATTTGTCTTGAAATAAAGAATGTAAGATATTTGAATTGATTCCAATAGGGGTTGATTAGATGGAGGAACACTAGGACAAGGGTCATCAAATAGAAGAATGGAATATATGACTTATTTCATTTGGCAGTGTATTTTAGGATGACATATATGGTGTCTAGGGATTTTTATAAAATCAACCTAGAAATTGGGATACATTTTAAGTAAATCAGACAAAGAAATTTGAGGAAATTTAGAACCCATGATAGAAGAAATGAGGATCCAAAAGCATGAAATGTTGGGTTCACTAAAATGATTAAACTAAAATGTAAAATAACAACCTATTCTAGCTTAATCTAGATGTTATGCAAAGTAGTAAATGATGGATAAATAAATAAAGAAATGACCCAAGCAACTAAGTAGATAAAATATGAAACCCTAATGTGTAAAGAAGGGTTAGAAAGAGATTAGTTGATTCGATGATTGTTGAGGACTGTGTCACAGAAAGGACTAGGATGAATAGAATGCAGGAAATGACCATGCAGAGGCCCAGAAAAGTGCAGATCCAAGTCTCTTTGAGAAGACTGAGGGTGCACTTGGAAGGATGGGGCACCTGGGGCACCCTAGGTCTGAGATCTGGGTGCCTGGTCTATGGTAGAAATGTCCAAGAAACCAAATTTACAGGGTCACCAAGTGATCTGAAAATCCTTCACTTCCTATCACGTGTATTTCATTGAACTATGTTGGATGTCATCTGGTAATCAAATATGAAGAAGAATTACCTGTAAAACCCCAAAGCCAAGCATCAAAAACATAAAAAAATAAAGATGCATATGAAGGGGTCAAATTGTCCTCAATGGCCATAATGGTGGACTTACTAACTGAGTGTTGCACTACATTTCAGACCCAAATGTAGTTCTAGGTGTGTGTGTAAAATCATGCCCTAGGTGCTCTTGTGTCAGTCACACTTTGTGAAGTAGCGAGTAATAACTAGATGTAGAAATGTAATAAAATGGTGGATGGAATAGAATAAACTTCCCTCATATGTAGTGTGATGCAGATGAACCAACCTTGTCCCTTGTGATGGAGCTAGATGGATGCAAATGGAGATGCCTTTGATGGATGCAACCTTAGGTGATGATAGTAGTTGCCTAGTGTTTGGTCCCTCATTATGGTCTCATAACTTTATATTTATATGGTTCTCTTGTTCTAATTTCATAATTAACCCCAAAAATGCCAACCACTAAAAATATGGAAAGCTCAAATGGCTAAAAAGTTCCCAAAAGATGGAAGTAAAGTGAGAAAAGGAGGATCAGGGCCCTGGGGCGACCTAGGGTTGGCTTAGGGCACCCCAGTTAGGGATAGAGATGATGTGGAATGAACAAAAATAGACTGGGAAAGTATGTGCAGAAGGTCGGCAGTGATGACTGAAAGAAAAGTAAAATGGCCAAAGGACATGGGTTAATTAGTACTTTTTTCACTCAAAAACCATATGAATAGTAGTATGAGACTGGGACTAAATAATACCCAAACTAATAAGTAGTATGATGGATAATTATATAGCCCTTGACTCCCTCTTGATACCCAACAAAGATGAAGGGTTTGGATTGAGGTTCCATTACCTTGCATTTATTTTTGGGAATGTGTGCCATCACTGGTGATCTGAAGACCCTGAAGTGCTTTACTTCTAGTTTCCTATTGTGCCAAGCTTCAAAGTGAGTTATACCTTTTAAATATTTGTGGGGAACCTAGTTTTATATATAACAAGCACAATTGATGGCTTCTACCAAAAATTTTGGAGTCAAAGATTTAGAGTGGATCATTCAGTTTTTCATCTCCTTTAAGGACCTATTTTAGTTTTCTATGATGTCATTCTGCTGAGGAGTGTAAGGCACTGTCTGTTGTAGATAAATACCCTCTGTGGTGCAAAAATACTCAAATATGATGCTAACATACTCCCCCCATTATATGTTCAAATAAATTTGATGATTTTCCCAAATTTATTCTCAGCAAGTGCCTTGAAGTCCTAAAAGTAATCGAACACTTCATATTTTTGCCTAAGGAAGTAGACCCATGTATATCTGGAAAAGTCATCTATGAAGGTGAGAGCATATTTGGCCCTAGTGAAAGAAGGATGGGGAAAATCCCATATGACATCATTGTGAAGCAAATCTAAATGTGTTGAAGCTCTCCAAGCTTTTCCCTTGTTAATTTTATCTTCAGGTTGTTTTCCAAGAGCACAAACCTCATAAAGTCCCTTTGAGACATGAAATCTAGGAAATCTTGTAACCATATCATGCTGAGTGATCTACTCAAGGTAGCAGTAGTTAAGATGAAGAAAAAACTCATGCCATAATATTTTAACTAGATCTGAACATGTGAGCAATGCAGTAGGGGAAACATAAGGTGAAAATGTGAGAAGGTATATAACCTAGCATTATGATCTGCCCTTCCCACTGCTACTGTAGTGTCACTATGTAACTCCCTGCATTTCACTGAATTTGTGTACGATAAAGAAGATAAGGTAAAAAGGTTGTGGAGGAGTACCTATTATTACGTTGGTTGAAGGTTGAGTGAGCATGTTTCTGATTTCCGATCCAAGTTGATTGTGTGAGCTTCCTTTTGGCTTGGAGGAACTACCTGTAATACAAAGCAAGACCACAAGATACAATTAATAGAAAATGTTAGTGGACTGCCTAGCATGAGGTAGATCCAGGAAGTGTGATACTTCCTCGATGGTTGTCAATCAACTGATATATAACTCAATATAAAGTAACTAAACATGCAAATAAAAGAATCTAATACTAGTGTTCTAAATTAGGTGTTTCAGAATATTATTCGTGTTAATCCAATTAAATGTCTGATCACTACATTGGTGAAGGTCTCGAGTCATGTTGTAGGTTGGGAAGGTTTTCTAAGGGTCACAAACGGGGTCTAGGTAAGATTTTGTGAAGTTTGGGTTGATTTTGGGTGATTAGGAAGCTTACTAGTCTAAGGTAGTTTTACCAGGCACAAATACTGACACCGTTCAAGATGACCGATGTCAGTACAGGTACGAGTGATGGTTGTTTAGGATGAATGATATTGGTTACTATGGGAAATGATAGAATGTCAAAATTGGGTGTACGGGCTCTCTCTGTGTCTGCACAAAGAGTTTGGAAGGTCTGTTGTAAGGTTTTTGGTAGGGTATCAGGTTTGGGTGAGGTTTTGTGAAGTTTTGGGGAGGTTCTTGTGAGATATGGGGTAACTTTGGGTAGACTAAGGGTTTATTGGGCCTAGCGAATCTTAACAAGCACTATGATTGATATTAGCTAAGGGGGGAGACCAACGACAACTAAGGTGACTGGAGTAGGTAGGGGAAATTTGGTGGTAATTAAATAAAATTAGTTATGGACTTATTTGTGATTGCATAAAGGATGAAGGGAAAATGGTTGGGTTAGTAATAATACCAAGTAGACTCAGGAATGCATCGAGGTCAAGTACAGAGAGCTAGAAGGCCATGGGTGGTTCGATGGGTAGATTGGTAAAAAGGTGGGGATGGAGGAATGTAAGAAGGAGTAAGATGTAATAACAAAAGATAATGAACCTACACTTTAAGTAAGTACATAATGATGAAAATAAAATACACTTACTTACATTTGTAGGTCTAGTAGGTTAAGGAAGGTAGTGGTTGATCCGTGTAGAACTTTGTGGTCAGTGTTGCAGAAATACTCCTGAGAGTGTTTGTACTTACCCAAAATTGTATGTGCTACACTGTTGGAAAGAGGTTACGGAAAACCCAATGATGATTAGGATCTTCTTCACAAGATTTTCAGAATCCAGAAAGTCCACTGAGTATACATATTTTCATCCTAAAATACCTTATCCAACCTTTTCATGCTTTGTTTTAACTCCTTTCCTCTTTTTCCTTGCATTTTGGTCTTTAGTGTCAGGACCGCTGCCTTGCCTGTGCGGTGGTCCCGTGAACGCCACCCAAAACAGGGAGGCGGTCCTGAAACTGCCACCTTGCACTGGCGGCGATCTTGCCCATGTTTTCTAGAACCTTATAACGCACCCATCGACGTGAAAAATCAAGTTGTACTTGCAACTCTTAACCATTTTTACTTTGTTTAAAGTTTCTAGCCACCTTGTAACAATAATTCTCCATTTTTAAATGGTATAAGAGTTCAATTTGAACTTTTCTTCTGGTGATTGCAAATGCTATAAATAACATGCTTGCATTTAAGATTCTAAGACTTCTTTTCTTGTCTCTCCCTAGATTTGTCTATAGATTAATTCATTATTAGTTGTTGAGAGCAATTCAATTGAAAAGGTCCTAGTTTTGAATATCCCAAGAATTACTCATGGTATCTATCTACTGTCATAGTTCTCTTTGAGTAGTGATCTTACCTTGAAGATTAGTTTATAGGACTATAACTCTTCAACACTCATTTACACTTCATTGTATGCCTATAACGATCCTACTAGGAATCACATAGGCTAAGCTCAATTCACTTGCGCCATCCCTCTCCTACTTGCACTCCGTTCGGTTACTTTGAAGCTACTATTGTCCATTGTTTGGGTACCTGATACTAGCTACTACCTACTACTGCTCTCCTAGTTCTTTCGGATTCACGTGAACACATGTGAAAATATCATACTGAGGGGAACAATTATCATATCACTGAATTTATCTTTGTTTTATAAATTCCAGGTTAGAGTTACTTGTTTGTCTTCATCATTACTTCAAATTGTCAAGTTTTGAATTTATTGATTGCAAATCCTTATCAAATAGAATAGTAAATTATTTCATTTCAGTTAAGCTCACTTTCAACATTACCAAGGAAGCCGTGGGGAATAATAGCTTCTGAGAAGCTATTATTTATTCCTCACTTCTGAGGTAAGATTAAAGGATTTTCAATTGAATTAATTAACTGTTTAAATTCAAATTCGGCTCACATATTTACACAAGTAATCAACTACATCTAGTTGATCCCTTGTATTAGATTTCATTTTGTTAGAATAGTTACTTAAATGTTTAAATCCCAAAAAAATATAATATTTACTGTCATTAGATTAGTTTCTTCTATTGCTTTATCTGGTTTAAATCTTGGAAAATACAAAAGAAAACATAGTATAGATTTCATTATCATAAATTTGATTGCCTCTTACATGACAATTACGGGTCCTAGAGAACCCATGGATTACATATTCAAACCAATAATACATCAGCCAAATATCCTCACAACATTAGCAGATATAGATCAAGGTATTAGAATTCATGTCTTCTGAACAACAACAAACCCACAAATAATCAATGAGTAATTGAGAGAGTTAAATATTGATGACGACAAAGCACATAAATTTTGGTCAAAACAACCCAATTATAGATTATCTTAAATCATTTAAAACATCCACATGACCATACACGACACCTGAAAGAGAACAAACATTTGTTTTTGATCCATTAGTTCCACATCCAGATGCAAGATACCTTCTCACTGATATAGATACAGGCCTACGCATACAAGTTGCTAGAACACCAGTAAGATATTATGAGAAGATTGCACAACTCCTTGCATTAAACGTAGAAGTTGAAAAATATTACGATTACTGGATAGTTGGAAGAAGAGATTGATTCTTCACATGACCATAAAAATTCCACAACCACCACAAACTCATGGATGTGATCCCCAGGTCGCACAACCCAACGGGCCCGCTAATCAATTAAACATTGACTCCGGTTTACGTACACTGGTATTTAGATCCTCACCACTTCCGCCAAACATTATCACACACTTTTCCATGTTCAAAGTAGCAACCAATCAGGCTACAATTTTCTGGACTAGACAAAAAAATCACTCATAGTTCCTACAGCTCCATTACACCTATCACTACCACTTTTATGACGTTGTCCCTGGAAATATACACAAGGTGCCTGCAGGTCACTTTCTACTCGTCCAACAACCAATAAACAGGATCTCAGACAGAGCTCGACATTTATTGGAGCCTTTGAGTAGATATCATATCTGATAGATCCATTTGACACTTGTTCAGGTTAGGAGAGCATTCTTTGCCTTAGATTTACAAATCTCAGTATTGTGTATTGAAGATATAAGATTGCCTAATTGTCTTGTCCATATTTGCATCCATTTTCATTTCCACCAGTTCTCTCAGCATGACCTCGAGAGGTCGGGTGCGGAGGAAGGTTACTTGTTGATTCTCATTCTCACCTATCTCTTTTCTATCATACAAAATAGGTGAACCCAACGTGAAGGGAATCATCCTATATGTGACTATCATTTAGTCACCCACACTTCATTTCCACTGGCTGTCTCGGCACGACCTCGGGAGGTCGGGTGCAAATATGGTCATGTGTTGACTTTCTATTGTACAAAATTGGTGAACCCAACATGAAGGGAACAACTACTCCCTTTTCATTTCCATTTCTTTCATCCATATTCTCTCCTTCCCATTATTTTGTGGGTATTTATATACCACCCGAATATGTCGGGATATGATGCATATAGAAGACCTCTCTCAAGTCTTGAAGCATATTACGGTCAATCGAGTAGACAATAGTCACCCTTGCTTTCTGCATGGGATGAAAACTACTGAAGCAACTACCTTTCATCACAAACTCCTCCTCCAATAACTAAACACTAGTTCTTCGTTCTGAATTGAGGAGCTAGACCAACTCACACAAACACAACAACCTGAGCCCTCAGGCTCTAACAACATGATGTTTACTTGAGAATCTAGCTCATCTCCTCGGGTTTGTTTAGACCAAAAATCAGTAGGAAATCAGATCCACTCCCATTCTTGGATGTGAAGTATTTAGCATGCTACGCCAGAAGCGAATAACGCTTCCAAAACATGTGCCCACCTCTAGGAAGTTTGCAAACACAAACCAACACCCTGCTTCAAGAAAATACACCCATTTCTCCACCTATGGAAAATACTCTTGGTGAAGTTTGGTAGAGTAATGAACAATTCATAGCAGGGTACCATACCCCTCTACAACCTCAAGGGGTACAACAACAACCATCAAGGTAGAATACTGTGTCATCACCAATCAAGGTCATCTCGGCTTTGATTGAGAGGGTTAGAGGGCTAGAACTTTCTCAAGCAAACCAAGCCTCACATTCGGGGCAAGAAGGAACTCCCAACCCTCTGCATCATCCTAGTCAGGTTGACCTCCTCACAGGAACAAGAACGTTAGGCATAACTCCCCAACATTCGTATGGGTATCCAAAACAAACACCAGCTAGAACCACATTTTCAAACATTGTTCTGGTTGAAAACATGATACCCCTGGTTTAGTATCCAACAACCCATATCAAAGCAATTCTCCTCCCTATCTAAACATGTATTCAAAATCACCACAGGGAGACATGTTCTCTTTTCCCAAGACATTCACTCAACCATAAGGTTTTCCTTACGACCCCTACAAATGCATATGTTATGCCATATCAACAACCCGTTCCACCTCCACCTCCTCAGTAGGCACCATTGATGGTTGAAACCTATGCGATAGGGAATTACTCATAATATCTAAAAGATCCTCTTGATTTCACCATATGAAGCATCATGATTCTAATACCTCTACCCAATTTTCCTAAATTCAAAGGGGAGGGAGATCCAAACACACATATCAAGGCCTATGCCATGGCCATTCGAGAACTACTCCCCTGGGATGCGGTTGTTGCCAAAATTTTCCCTAAGACCCTAGAAGGTATTGCCCTTGATTGGTATTATAGAATACCCAAAGCTTTGATACACTTTTTCAAACAACTTGTGTCAGAATTTATCAAAGCTTTTGACATGAACAAATTGTTAAGAACAGGGATTAGGGAATTCTTGCACATTAAATAAGAGCACAACAAATTTTTTGCTCACTTCATTCAGAGATGGCGTACAGTCCTCTACTCTTCAGCAAGTGCTCCAAACATGGATCAAATGGAACTATGCGACTTATTCCTTCATTCTCCCAGTAGAGAGATAAAGGAAAAAGTCTAGAAGTTTCCACTAAGGACTTAAGATGAAGTACTTGAGAGCGCCCTTCGAATCGATCAAGCAACAATAGATAGCAGTCGTAAGACCTATAGAATGAGTGGGAGATTAATCACTCCCAATCAATACACTATGACTTATCCTAATGTCGGGAATACCAATCAAGGACCCAAGATCCTTAACAAAAACCATGGGGTTACAACAGATGGAGTCACAGACCAAGTCAAAAGGGCAAATGTCGTAAACACCACGGCACCCATTAACAATCAGTGCAATAATAATTTTACTCCAACAATCAACACAGTGGACTTTAATCATCCTCCATCACAACAACAACAACAGAAAATCCAGACACAAGGTCCTGTCTGAGGCCCAACTGGATATCAAAACCAAAACCAAAGGCAACAACCTCAAAATTTTGACTATAACAACCAGTAGCCCAATCGGAATTTTGGGCCACAACAAGATCTAAACCAACAACCACGGAACTATAATACCAATCTATATTGTGGCTTCCACAAGATCCGAGGTCATGATACTAGGACTTGTCATGACTACAACCAAATTCTTAAAACGTTTACCAGAAGATCAAAGACAACTCTTTGTAGATATGTTTTTGGTAAGTCCTACACTACCCACGCCAAACACCTATATGGGATCAGTTTCCCCTCAAAATGCACCTCTCAAGATTTTTAACGATCCTCTCCCAAATCATTCTAACAATAACGGGTTAGATCCAAATGGGACAAACAAAGGTGTCATAATAGGGAACAATGATCGAGAAGCCTTAACTCCTGACAACTCTAGGGTTGCTCCTAACCTTGTTTCAAATGGTAATACAAAAATCTTGGGATTAGTTGAGCTAGAGGTTGAGCATGAAATTAATGCAACAACTCGGACAAAGGAGTATGTTTCACAACCCCTACCCAATCTTTCCTTCCCACAAGATGACGTTCCTACAATCACAAAACCAATAGGATCCTATGATTTAATATCAAATTTAAACAAGACCTTTTCTCACATTTCATTCCTAGATTTGCTAAAGAATTCACCTGCGCATCACTTTGCGTTGCTCAATGCACTAGGTCTTGGTCATCTAATCCATGTTACGCCACCTCCTAGCGCTCAAATAAATCATATTGACTTTGACATACATCCTCCGGGACAGAATGATAGGGATATTGGGTTTGTTTTCAATATAGACAAGATGCCAACGGATGCTGAAATTACACGTAGGGGAGATCCAACCTTGCATTTGTAGGTATGGATTTATAACAACTACATTAAGCATGTAATGATTGATGATGGGGGCAGCAGTTAACATAGTCCCCTTCACTTTTCTTCAAAATCTAGGATACGGAGAAAGAAATTGTTCCTCAACACGAAATACACTAAGGGGTTATGATATCCTCAAGGCAACTTTAATCAGGACTATAGTATTACCAGTCACCTTAAGACCCAAGACAATCCTCACCGAATTTTATATTATAGATCGGGAAACCAACTATAATATGATTCTTGGTCGACCATGGATACATCGCATGAAGGCAATCCCTTCCATGTTATTTCAGGAAATAATATTTTTGCACCTGGGAAAGGTCTTCATCACTCAAGGGGATCCTAAACCCTTCAATATACACTTAGAAAACCTCAAGAAGAAGAAAGGATTCCATACAGAGTATGAACTTCCCACGAATCAATTGAACAAACCACCTCCAACAAAAGAGTTAGTCCCGGTCACCCCATACATTCCAAAGGTTGAAGTTGTTGACCCAAAAACATACGAGGTGGAAAAGATAAATAAAGGTAAATAAATATCTATGGAAACAGTGTCCACTAAAACCACAGTAGAAATTATGAAACTCTTAGAGAGTGACAAACCAATCTTCCTCCTATTTAAACCACATGGAATGGGTAGTATTCTCAGTATAGCATCTCTTCCCTCTGACGACCTAGGTCTAGGTGTGAACATGATAGAATTGAAAAATGAAGAAGGGAAAATTTGAGATTGAAACAATGCCAATCAAAACCATCTCTAGGGGTTGCTCTATTCTAAACCCTAGTTTTGACCCATGTGCATCTGAAACTAAGTTTTCCATATCCATGGGGAAAGACCTCATCATTCAACAAGAGTTACAAGTAAACACAATGCTCTACATAGGAGATAAGGTTGGGAAACATAATCATGCTCACCCACACACCATCTCTCAAAAACGTGACAAAAAGGTGCACGCGAACGTCTCTTTCAGAAAAATGATTTTAATGATTGGACATATACACTTCTGGGAAAGAGTTGTAAGTTTAAACCCAGAATGGTAGGCCCTCATGTCAAGAGAACAAAATTTTGAGGATAATGGTTCTCTGTTGTGTACTTTTAGGGGTGAATAATTCGATATTCATCAACTTTATTCACCTTAGATATTATGACATGTAGTTTCACCTACATTTTCATATGTACATTGTTGCATCCACATTGCATTAGTCATTCAGTTAGTTCATTTTGTTAACTCATTTCATAAAGTTTATGGTCAAGGAACTTATTCTTAAGCAATTTATTAAAAACTTCCAAAAATATTGGCAAAGCATTCAAATCATATCTCTTCAATTTTCATAATATCATCAAATGGTTTTGAAATCATCTCATCAATTCAACAGACAAAATCTTGACAAAAACCATACCAAGGCCTACATACTTGGTCATACTCATTTTCTTCTACTAGGTTAAGTTGTTCTTACCTACGGTCTATTCTAGAAGCTTCTTGGTGTCACATCTATCCCTCTTACGTCTCTTTGAAACAAGGATACTCCAAAATCACATATCAGAAATGTCAAGTTAAATTAAATCAAAAATACTAAACAAACAAAATATTTTATTTTACACACTTATTTTCCCTACCAACCTTTGGTGATGAGCCCACATCTCTTACTAGTGGTGCGAGGTTGGGAAAGGAAAGAAGTTCCCTTACTCACCTATGTCCTACCTTCGGTGATAAGCCCATACTTCTTACTAGTAGCATGGGGCAAGGCGTAGGGGGTCCATTCATGCAAATGAATGAATCTTAGTATTTTAAGTTCAAAACAAAGTGTATTATGAAGAATGAAATTAAGCATCCAAGTTCTAAAGAGATCAAATCCTCAAAACCAGATTTTGTCAACCAAGTTGCCATTTATGGATCTAAGTCTAGATAAACTAGAAAGTAAGTTACATTCTGAACTATGTAGTAGGTTTGAGTAAGGTAAGTGTGTAGGCCCAAATTTGGTTTCCATCAAAGCTTTGTCTTTCTCTCATCATTTCCATTCAGTTAAACTCATACAATTTGCGCCCTTCCCAAATCTTGGTGTTGAGCCCTCACATCTTACTAGTTACGTGGAGTTAGGAATGGGGCAAGTTCATCTCACTATCATCATTATATATTCATCACATTTTGCCAAAACAAGAAGAAGCAATGAACATTGCTAAAAGAAGCCAAAATTTCAGTACCACAGTATGTTTGCATTATCATATATCATCATTACAAAAACAAACAAAAAGAAAACATTTTGTTCAGTATTTTTTATCACTTATCATCCATTGCATACATTCTGAAAAGCATATAAAATCAGAGATTCTAAAGCATCTAGTGTACACATGAGAAACAAACCACAAAACTCTGGATACAAAGAAGATTTGAATCCAAAAAAAGAGAGATATATATATATATATATATATAGGAATCATGTTTTACATACAATGACATCATGCACTAGGCATGGTCAAAACACTCAATGAGCCCAAAAAATACAAAAACAATTCATATAAATATCTGGCAAAATCACTTCAAAAAGACCAAATGGCCTCTCAGTCCCTGTGGGACCCCTCAGATGGTGTACGATCGCGTCTATGGCTCATACTATGGCTACAATGCTAAGAATGAACTGAATGGTGGGAGTACTCATGGTGGCAACCACTCACTGTGGTCTCACTACAAGAACGGCTCCACCTCATCACTCTCTCGGCAGCCTCATACCCTACAACCTAGGTATGAAGAGCTACCCAGGCTTTGGTCACATTCCATACAGGTGTAAACACATCAATGTGTCTTCCAGTTGTTGAAGGCTCTCCTACGTCCTCAGTGAGTTAAGCCAAGGTCTTCCCTAAAGGAATCAATAGGGTGTCCACACATACCTGACAAATCAGATCCCACCACCCTTGTGTAGTCACTGCAAATAAGAAAGGGAAAAAAAAAGTTAGAAAATCACCAAAAACAAGCAAAACAAAACAACAAATATATATATCAACTAACATTTCTAGCTAACATCAAGAGAGGAGTGCCAACTTACTTAGATCCCCGGGCATCTAGGTAGGGTCTCTAGGATCAGTGCATGCTACTACTGATGCTACTAATGACTGCGGAGCCTCCCCCAAACCTGGGATGAAATGACATCTCCTGTCACGGACTCATCATCTCCCTCAATGTCCTGAGAAGGCAATCCCTCTGAGACCAAGGTCTCCTTCTCTGCACTCACCTCCGCCCTCTCCGCCCTCAAGATATCCTGAGTGTCATGCCACTCAGAATCACTATCATCCTCCTGGGCCACCCCACTAGCCTCACCTCCAACCCCCTCTCCCATCATCTCCTCCTCAGTCTCCCCTCATGTGAACTCCTCAAAGTCTGAGTCCACATCAATGGGCTCATCCTCCCTCTCCACTATGAGCAGGAGCGGCCCCAATCTGAAGAAAGGGTGCTCGAGGAGCACCAGCTACCCATCAAGCACGAACCACTCACCTAACTGCGATAGATACTCTAGGAGTAACTATGGTTCAACCTTGATCTCCTCTAGGACCTCCCCGGGCATCACAAACAATCTTGTACACAAGCCCCACTGGAGGAAGCATATCAATATAAGGGAGGCCAAACTACTGAGGGACTCGATCAAATGGGTGGATCTCCACTCTCCATATCTTGTCCAACAACTGACTGGTGACAGAACAAGCAACCAATGTAGTCACCTCCTACCCCCATAATCATGCCATGTCCTTATAAGGAGTAGCCTCCATATCTGCAGTAGTCAGTGAAGCCACTTACTGGTGTGGCATCCTAAGCACTGACATCCCCATCCACCTCCCTGCCCTAACATACCCTGATCCTCTGCTAGACACACCCCTCCCATAGGGGAATGCTATGCTCATACACCCAACTCATAACTAGAGTAGGGTGACTCAAATACCTCCCCTATAATCTGACCACCCTATACAAATCATGGTATGTGGTCCCAAGAATATCTACTCCCCAAGTATAAATATGGCCATGGGCCTCAATCTGTGCAATCACGGGAGCCCATCAGTATAAAAGAGTGTCTCCTCCCTTATGCCCAATCAACCATAAGGCCAAGGATACCCATGATGGCCTTACGGATGGTGGGGATAGGTAACAATAGGATCAGACCTTCACCCCCTTCTTCGATCCGAAGGAGACAAAAACATCCCCCATATAAGACCCACTTCACCCCCTTCTTATGGATTCACTTCGAGCCAAGAAGGAGATAAAAACATCCTCCCATATAGGTGGCCCACTAAATATACATAAAGAAGCATCCTCCATTCTAAGGTGATAGTTGTCCTACTCATCTTCAGAGATACAATTGTCTCCTACAAGAATTGGTAACCGGTAATTTCTTATCATCAAAGTATTCAATTACATCAGAACCCCAAAAATACGGTAAACATCCTCTACGATGATAGTCCACTCACCCCTAGCACCTGGTAACTGAAGAGTGTTCTGGTCTACATCCCAATAGGAGAATAAGTCACATAATATGTGACTAGCAGGAGCAACATGAGGAACCAATGCAATCCTCAAAATACCGGCCCTCTGAAGTGTATCTCACTCTACCTAGGTCAACATATCCAACACTGATGGGATCCAATCACACTCCCTCTCTTTGCTCCACCATATATACTCCTCCTCCTCTGCATCCACCCAAAATAGAGAAAAAGAGCAAGTTAGTAACACAATCCGATAAATAAGCTCATCAAAAACATAGAAAAATACTAAAAATTGACTTTTATGGCTATCTTTTGCTTTTTGTCCAGTACCACCACCCTGTGTCAAGTGGTCATTTAGTGTCAGGCGACAGTTCCGTGACCACCACCTGCTCAGGGCGGTGGTCCTATGACCACCACCATCATAGGGCAGCGGTCCCATGACCGCCACTCTGTGCAAGGGTGGTGGTCCTGTGTCGATTCATCGTACGGCTCTAAAGCCCTAAAAATGCTTAAAACAACAAAAATACACCATTTTGAGCAAAATAAAAACCTACCATAGGGGCGCCCCCCTAGAGACTCATTTAACACTAAGTTTTTCAAAAATAACCCCTCCTAGACAAAGATTTTGACATTTTGACATTTTAGGTTTAAAAAACAAACAATTGAGAAAAACTAACCTGGGACCACGTGGATCGATCTCCCGCTCTCAGAGGCATGATCATGATCTCGCAACGAACGTTTTGGCTGCACTCTCGTCAAAAAGGGTCACCGTGGGCCCTAGAGCTCAAAAATCACCAAATCAATACAAACAAATGAATAGGAAAATGAGCTCGTTATATATATATATATATATATATATATTATTCTAATCTTGTTATGAGTGTACTTTCGTAGGGTTGGAGCGTCGACAGAGGTAAGTTCTTATCCCTGCACAAATGGTGAGTCCTCATATCATTGTAATTTATTATTTATTTTCAATTTCTTATATGTATCTGCACTTGAGTTTTCTCTTCATTTTACAGATAGCGGGAGTCTGAATGGCGACATTTCACACACGAGTGTGTCAGGTATAACTTCTAACTCCCCATTTCGGGAATTCCATACTCAGACCCACATTTTATGCCCCTTCATGGCTAAAATGCTTCTCCGAGGGGGCAATATGTATGTACCCAAAATTGTATGTGCTACACTGTTGGAAAGAGGTTACAAAAACACCAATGATGATTCAGATATCTTTGCAAGGTGTTCAGAATCTAGAAAGTGTGTTGAAGTATATATATTTACATCCTAAAATACCTTACTCAACCTCTGCATGCTTTTTTTAGCTTCTATCCTCTTTTTCCCTACATTTTCGGTCATTAGTGTCAGGACCACCGCCCTGCCTGGGGCGGTCCCATGAGTAACCCAGGATAGGGCAGGATCCTAAAATCTGCCCTTGCAAGGTGACGGTCCTACCTGCATTTTCCAGAACCTTTTGATGCACTCATCAACATGAAAATTCAAGTTTCACTTGCAACTCTCAACCACTTCTACTTTGTTTAAAGTTTCCAACCACCTTGTAACAGTAATTCTCCATTTTAAATGGTAGAAGAGTTCAATTTGAACTTGTCTTCTAGTGATTGCAAATGCTATAAATAACATGCTTACATTCAGGAAAATAGACTTATTTTCTTGTCTCTCCCCATATTTATCTATGGATTACTTCATCATTAGTTGTTGAGAGAAAATTAGTTGAAAAGGTCCTAGTTGCATAGAATAAATCCCACTAACATGGAATTGAACCCTGAACATTCAATTACGCCTAGTGGTAGTTATATGAAGAATAAGATATATAGACTGGCATAGCTCTCTTTGAGTAGTGATCTTACCTTGAAGAGTAGTTTCTATGAATAGAACCCTGAACACTTAGTTACACCTCGATGTATTCCTGCAACGATCCTATTAGGAATTGCATAGGCTAAGCTTAGTTCACCTGCACCATTCCTCTCCTACTTGCATTCCATTCGATTACTTTGAAGTTGTTATTGTCCACTGTTTGGGTACCTACTACTTGCTACTACCTACACTGCTCTCTAATTCTTATGGATTCACGTGAACACAAGCAAAAAGATCTTACTGAGGGGAATAACTATCATATCACTAGATTTATCTTTGTTCTATAAATTCCAGGTTAGAGTTACTTGTTTGTTTTCTCCATTACTTCAAATTTCCAAGTTTTTAATTCATGAATTGTAAACCCCTATCAAATAGAGAAGTTAATTATTATTTTTCAATTAAACTTGCTTTCAACATTACCAGGGAAGTTATGGGGAATAATAGCTTCTGAGAAGCTATGATTTGTTCCTCACTTCTGAGGTAAGATTGAAGGTTTTCAATTAAATTAATTAGCTATTTAAATTCAGATTCAACTCACATACATGCACAAGTAATCAACTACATCCAATTGATCACTTGTATTAGATTTCATTTTGTTAGAATAGTTACTTAATGTTTAAATCTCAAAAGAAAATAAAATATTTACCGTCATTAAATTAGCTACTCTTATTGCTTTATCCAGTTTAAATCTTGGAAAATACAAAAACAAACATAGTATAGATTTCATTTTCATAAATTAGATTACCTCTCACATGACAATTACGGGTCCTAGAGAACCTAATGATTATATATTCAAACCAATAATGCCTCAGCCAAATATCCTCACAGCATTAGCAGATATATATCAAGGTCTTAGAATTCACGTCTTCCAAACAACAATAAACTCACAAATAATCAGTGAGCAATTGAGAGAGTTAAATATTGAAGATGACAAAGCACATGAATTTTGGTCAAAGTAATCCAATTATAGATTATCTTGAATCGTTTAAAACATCCACATGACCATAAAATAACCTGAAAGATAACAAACATTTGGTTGTGATCCATTAGTTCCACAACCAAATACAGGGGACCTTCTCACTGATTTAGATATAGGCTTATGCATACAAGTTGCTAGAACACCAGTAAGATATTCCAAGAATATCACACAATTCCTTGTCTTAAATGTAGAAGCTAAAAAAGCTTATGATTATTGGATAGTTGGAAGAAGAGATTGATTCTTCACATGACCATTAGAATTCTACCACCACCACAAACTCACAGTTGCGATCCCCATGTCCCACAACATAATGGTCCTACTAATCAATTAAATATTGACACCAGTTTACATACACTGTTATTTAGATCCTCACCACTTCTACCAGACATTATCACACAATTTTCTGTGTGAATGTATCAACCAATCAAGCTACAATGTTCTAGACTAGACCAGAAAATTTCCCATAGTTCCTGCGGATCCACTATCACTTTTATGACTTTGTCTAGAAATCTACACGAGGTAGCTGCAAGTTACTTTCCACGTGTCCAATAGCTAATAAGTGGGATCTCAGAATATCTTGACATTGATTGGAGCCTCCAAGAAGCTATCATATTTGATATATCCATTACACCAGTTCAGGTTAGGAGATCACTCTTTTCCTTAGATTCACAAATCCCAGTATTTTGTATTAAAGATATAAGTTTTCCCAATTAACTTGTCCACATTCACATCCATTTTCATTTCCACCAGTTGTCTCGGCATGATCTTGAGAGGTTGAGTGCAGAGGAAGGTTACTTTTCAATTATCATTCTCTCATGTTGCTTTTCTATTGTACAAAATTAGTGAACCTGACATGAAGGGAATCATCTCGGCTGTGACTATCATTTAGTCACCCATGCTTCATTTCCACCAGCTGTCTCAGCATGACCTCAGGAGGTCGAGTGTGAAGAAGGTCACGTGTTTACTTTCTATTGTACAATTTTCCTATGAATATTCTAATGCCTTAGGATGAGCATCATGTGCTTGTTTAGGCTTGTGGTTAAGTATATCCCATCGTTTGCATGTTGAAAAGTCTCTTATTTGTGCTTGAATGAAATAGAACTCTTTGAAATCAAAATAACCAACCTCAGTAAAGAGTTGTAAAAGGGTATATGTGGTAACCAATGATGGTTAAGTTGATGGACGTCGGTTGAGGGATAATTGACGTCGGTTAAGGCAGGAAATCCTAGGTTTACAAAAAATAGGAAGATCTTTACTATTTTTGGCATAATCTTGATTGATTTCACTTAGGAAAGTGGATTTCACTTAAGAGAAGGTAGGAAGATGCTAGAAGAAGTCCAAATATTTTTTTGGAAAAAGTCTCAGTTAGTTCAGTTAAGTGGTGACTCAGCACTGGGAGTGGTGACTCAGTGCTAAGAGTGATGACTTAGTCACTGTGAGTTAAATTCCCCTGGAATGGGTCCAGGGTGAGGTCTCTAGGTGATGTGTAAATTAACATAATTAAATGAATTAATAATGTGAGGATGAACATTAATTCAATTGTAAGTAATTAAATTAATATGAATGCGGGGTAAAGGGGTCATGGTTAGGTGAACATGTTATGTTAATTGATAAAAGGGGACCAAGGGGAGTGTGACCCAAATTTGGTGTCTAAATTTTCCCCTTTTTGTCATGTAGCTTGTATTGATAAGTGACGCCAAAAAAAATAGGAAGTCAGTGCTCCAAGTATGAGTGAAGGTTAGGTTGCCCCAAGTGTGGGTGGAGGTGATCCCCCTCAAACCAGGAACTAATGAGGTGTTAAACGGAGTCGGTGAGTGGTTTGATGAATTGGTAAGTGATGAAAATGAGGGTAGGTGGGTGTAGTAAGGGTATAGTCATTTTGGGTAATGGGTAATGGTCATATTGGGTAATGGGTAATGGAAATCAAATGCACACACACGTATAGATTGTGATATGGTACTAGGTGGAAGAGCTTGCAAACTCTACATTTGTCAAAAGGGTTATAGGTTTATCCAAATGAGGTTGAAGTGATTCAGGTATCCAAGGTATAAGATATGGTCATGAAGCACAATGAGGTCCGGTGTAGGAACGGGTAATAGGTTTTGTTCCATGGCACCAAAGGTATGGTTGGGATAAACATCACATCATTAGGCAAGGTAAGGTCATTAGGCTAAACAACATGGGTAACAACATCGCAAGGTATAGCAAGTACACAAATTCAAATGTCGCAAAAGGTGGTTTAGGTCAGGGTATGTAGGTCAGGCACATGTAAGGCTAGGTATAGGTAAATAACAAGTCCCTAATGTAGTTAAGGAAATATACAGGTAGTTTAGGCTTGTGAGTAGGGTGTAATAGGTATTTGTAAGGTCAAAATTTGTTTGGTCAATAATGGTTTTAGAAAAAACAGGCATGGGGTGGTTCAAATGGGCATGTCAGGTGACCGATGTTGGTTATGGTGTAACCAGTTAATTTGGTAGGGCAACATGACGATGTCGGTTATGTCGATTTGGGGTTAAAAAGAAAAATCTGTGTTTTACAAATTCATTTTGACTTTACCACTTTTAGAAAATGACAGAGGAGAAGGTGAGGAAGTGGAAAACAATAGTATGAGATGACGAGCTGATTTGGTGAGCCACGTAGTAGGTGAGTGGCATTTGATTGGCAGGTCCACTAGATCTATTTGATTGATTCGATTGGTTTGGAGGTGAGGAGTTGATTTTGGCATGGATGAGGTGGGAGAGGGATCAGGTGGACCACCAGTGCAGCGGCTAGACGTGCCACCGCGGATACAGTTCCGATTAGAGGTAGGAGACGATACGAATCCCTCATTTGGTTGAAAATAGTATTGTTGAAATCGTTTTGGTTAAAAAGTTGGGTGGGATTTTAATTTTGAAAGTGTGGGTAAAAATTAAGGAAATGAGGGGTGGGAATGTCAAACGTAGGTTAAATAGGTAGGAAATGAAGCTAGGATAGGTTTGGGTGGGGTAGAGTAGGTTTGTAGGCCAGATTTTGTTAATTTTTGAGAATGGGGTATGGGTTTTTTTTTTTGATGCCAGTGACAGAGACCGATGATGGTCAGGGGTTGGCTGACATCGGTCGACTTTGGACAACATCAGTCAAGGTCTGGGTGACCGACACCAGTCAAAAGTGACTGATGATGGTCAAGAAGACCGATAACGGTCAAGGCAACTGAAAACGGTTAAGGTTAAGAGTAAATAGGTGAAAGAAGGGCTAGGTAGGAAAGTAAAATAGGCGAGGAAGGGGTAGGTGAAGATTTATGTAGAGGGAAGAGGGAAAAATGTTATTTTGGTGATGTGGGATAGGTAAGTAGGTGAAATGAACTAAGATAATGGGTAAATGAATGATAAGGGACTATAGGTTTGTAGGTGAATTAGGTAAAGGGGGTAGGCATGATTGATGTGGTTGGGTATTGGGTGGTTGTGGGTAATAGGTGATTTGAGGTGGTCAAGTCATGACAAGGTTTTTAGATGAGGCAGGCAAGAGATCAGATGAGGATGTGGAAAAGAGTACCACTCCTACTGGTAGAGATGTGGGCAAGTGTAACTATGAAGGAGTGGGAGCACATGACTGAGGTTAGACTTAGTGTGATCTAATGTTATAGGCGTATAGCATAGGATCATAGTTTGATGGTCGCTCTCATCGATAGATGGGATTCCACGACCAATACCTTTCACCTACCAATGGGCAAGATGACCATCACTTTCAAGGACGTATATAGGATCTTACAACTTCCTATTGTTGGGGAGCCAATATATTCCATTTCTTCAAAGGCATCAGTGGAGCCGATAGTGGCTATATTTGGTGAGGTGATGGGTGAGCTAAGGTATCACAATGTGAGTCTCACTTATGGAGATATGTATGTAGCCTATCCATAGGAGACTAGGCTATCTGTGTGATGATGGTGGTAGTTAGATGTTTTGAATTACTAGATTCTGAGGGTGGTAGGTTTCTATGAGCACTGATGGGGATGCTACAGGATATGATCAAGGAGTAGATATGCTTTTCTTGGGCACCAAATTTCCTAGTTCAACTTGTATAGGGAGCTATGGGCCTATGGGAGATTGAGGAGATTTGGTATGTGTTGTACTTATTTATGACATTGTTGGGCATATGAGCACATCGTGTGTGTGCGCCCAATTGGTTTGATGACATGATTGGTTCAGGGGTGGCTTTATCAGAGTTGGTTTCAGATGATGGGTACCAGTCACTGGACAAAAAAGGGTGGCAAGGGACACATATGATGTGTCATACTACAAGCAGCAATTGGAGGGCCTTTTTGTAGTTGATATTATGTGGAGACCATATGTGGACCATCCATCCTACAAAGGCATGACTGAGCAGGTAGAGGAAATTTAGCTACTGAGATGGATACAGGGGTGGAAGGTTTGGGAGCATGAGATGATACCCTATGGATAGGGTCAGATGACAGTTTGGATTATGAAAGGACGTGCCCCCGCCTTTTCCACAATACTGTAGAGATGACATGGAGAGACCCATGTCTCCACCACGCCTGAGTGTTTCGACAGGGCATGAGGAGTAGGTGATAGATATATGGATTGACAATGTGGGTGTCACTGATGGATATAAGTGGTGGGTGGCATAGCTACAGGTGGCACCATCAAGGCCAAGACATCTATATTTATCCATTGTCATAGTGCAGAGGGATACATTATAGGTTCAGGTGGCTGCCCTTCAGACACAAATTATAGGGTTACAGGGACAACTCACATGGTCATAAGCACAAGTAGCCACTTTACAGGCTCAGGTGATGGCCTTACAGGGCTAGGTAACATAGGGACAGGAACCCACATAGGGTGGAGATCGGGATGGAGGGCTGGTGGCCACTTTACAGGCATATGTGGCTAGTTTACAGGGTTAGTTAGCCACTACATAGGCTCAGGTTATGGCCTTATAGGCAGGTTTAGGGCAAGGTACAAGTCCCCCATAGGCCCAGGGACAGGGTCCCATATTATAGGTACATGTACAAGAGGATAGAGTCTCGTGGCATAGGTAGGATGGAAGGCCTCAAGATAGGGGCTGAGGCCATTATTAGCAGGGAAAAGTTCATAGGTTGTAGTGAGACCCATGGCACCACCACAGACTGTGTCGATGGACGAGGTTCAAGTATGCCCTAAACGAGGCTCTCTATTATCAGGATCATTTGATGACTGTCAATATATATGTTCCCTCATATGCTGAAGTACAGATCCCAACAGGTATCCAGTGAGTGAACAAGATCTAAGACTCAAAGTTCAGGGAGCATAAAGGGTCATCGAGCCCATGGATAGGGCCATAGGGAGAGGATATGATTTCTTGGAGGCCAGGCCTGAGTGATGGCTAGGAGGATATTATACCAAGACCCATGGAGGGTGAAGAGATGCTGACAAGGAGGCTAATAGGTAGGGAGGAGGAGACAAGTAAGACTAGTGATGAGGATATCAGGTGAAGTGAGGATTAGTCACTATATGTGACATTGTATGATCATTGTGATTTTTGATATATATACTGGTGTGCCAAAGACATGAGATTGTATATGAGATTTTTTGAGATACTTGTATTTATTTTTATCTGTGTATATATGTATTGATACATAGACTCTCCCATTTATATAGTTGATGATGTTTACTGATGGATGATGTACTCATTTTAATTTCCATTATTTATTGTGTATTGTTAGAAACTAGTTGATAAATAATTAGGCATGATTGAGTCGAGGTCATGTCAAGTTCATTTAGGCATGATGGAGTCAAGGTTAGGTCTTCTTTTAGGCATGATGGAGTCATATAGGCATGTATGGAGTAGGTATAGGCATGGTGGAGTCTAGGTGATTAGGCATGGAGTTTAGGTTTTTGGTGAGTAGGAATTTGGTGATTTAGGTCATGTTTTTGGGTTTGATTTAATTTGCAAGCATGAGAAGTCAGGTATGCTATGATTTGGTCATCTTTTTGTGTTTGATTTAATTTCCAAGTTATTATTATTGAAGATGTATATGTATGTTGTGGTGTAAATTTCCAAATATTTGACTATTAGGGAAATGTAAAATGATTTATGTATGATATGATGATGTGAGAAAATGGTAGGTATGTATGTTTGTTATTGTTTTAATTTTCCAGAGGTTTTTCGTAAAATGGAAAACTAACTGGTAGAATGTGAATATAAAAAATTGGTTAGGAAAAAGAGTGGTCAAGTTAACCTCATGGCCCCATGAGTCAGAGTGTTGTCTACATAGCCCTGAAGAAAAGGGCCTCATGCCGATGTAGCTCTCCCATAAGCAGGTAATCACATGATTCTTTTTTAGTTGTTGATCCTTAAAATAGGTAAGTGGAAGGTGAATAGGTCTCAAGGGACAAGCGTTTAATATCATAGGTGATCTAGGACTTGATTCAACAATAGAATGGTCAAAGATGCAAGGCATTGAGGGGCTCAAGTTCAGGTTTACCTTTGAGTGAAGAAAAATGATAAGCACCTGATCCATAGGTATGAGTAACGATATAGGGTCCAAGCCAATTAGGATAAAAATTTCCCCGTTTACTTTTCTCCTCTTTTTTTACATATTGATTTTCCTTTAAGACAAGGTTGTCGACCTAGAAGGTTCGTTTATGGACACGTTTATCATAGGTACATTTGATACGTTTTGGGTAGATTTGGAGGTGATCAAGAGCATTGAGATGACATTCCTCTAATAACTCTGAAGTTGTGCCAAACAACTCCTGAGAAAAATCATCATCGTTCAGGATATCTTTGAGTGAGATACAAAGATATGGTATCTGGACTTCAAGAGGTAGGACAACCTCTGTACCGTAGACCAGAGAGAAAGGTGTGGTAGAAGTTGAGGTACAAATACTAGTGCAATAAGCCCATAAGGAAAAAGGAATGTGCGTGTGCCAATCCTTTCTAGTATCCCCAACCAATTTCATAAGAATTTTTTTTAAGGTTTTGTTGGTTAATTCCACTTGGCCATTTCTTTGAGGGTAATAAGGTGAAGAAAAACTGAGTTGAATGCCGAAGGCATAACAAATTTTCCATAGGTTTTGTTTTTGAATTGTTTTTTCCGTTATCAATGATGAGGTGTGAGGAAAACCAAAGTGAAAAATGATGTGATGGTTGATGAATTCACATATTTTTTCAGATTTTGTAGAAATGAGAGGAATGGCTTCCACCCATTTAGTGTAATATTCGGTAGTGGTAATAATCCATTGATGACATTGGGAAGAATGAGGATTGATCTCTCCCATACAAGATCTAAACCCCATTGAGAGAAAGGCCAAAGGTATCATGTGACCTATAAGGCATGACCAGGGGTGTGATGAAATATTAACATGTTGCTGAAAATTCACACAATGCTTGACATAGTCACAACAATCATGGTTTAGGGTTGGCCAGTAATATCCCAGGTGAATAATGCATTTAGCGACAGCTAAACCACTGAAGTGACCCCCACAAAACCCATCGTGAACTTCCTTGATGGTGTAGGGAATTTCAGAACTGGTAAGGCATTGTAAGAGGATATATCAAAGCCACATTTATAAAAAATACCACCCATGATGACATATCGATAGACACTTTTAAGGGAGGCTCATTTTCCATTGTGAGTAAGATCTAGAGGTAGAATGGAAAGGGAAAGGTAGTCAACAAACTACTTATACCAAAGGTCACATGGGTCATTTTCAATGGTTCTATAAGGTTGACATCTCGAAATAGATAAGAAGGTGATTGCAACCTTTGTATAGTGACAAATATTTTTGATTCAGAGGGTGAAGTGGGATTTGAGAAGCAAGATAGGCCATGGTATCCACAAATTTATTAGTGGAACATGGGGTGGTTTGAAGTTCATAACGGTCAAAGGTAGTCAAAAGTATGTCAACATGATGCTTATACTTTTGAAGTATCTCGTTACGAAACTGGTATATACCATTAACTTGGTTCACAACCAGTTGAGAGTTGTAAAAGATATTAATTGATTTAATGTCTAAGGTTATGGCAGTTTGAAGGCCTAATACGAGTGCTTCATATTTGGCTATATTGTTAGTACAATCAAAATCTAGTTTGAAAGATAATGGCATAGGCTCACCATCAAGAGGAATGAGGATAACTCCAGCACCACCCCCACACTGACATTTGGAACCATCAAAGAATAAGGTCATCTGGTAAATGGTATCATCCAAAGAGAGGGTAATGATGGATTCATCAGGGAAATCAAAGTTAGAGGATTGATTTCTGGAGAGAGGTGTGTCTACGAGTTGGTCAGTGATGGTTTGTCCTTTGACATATTTTTTGATGGGTGAATTTGAGGTCTAGGTCTGCAAGAAGCATGAGCCAACGTGCAACATGTTGATGTTGGTAGGGCTTAGCATACATGTAATGTAAGGGGTCAGTATTGGTGACAACAAAGGTTTTTTGGTTGAGTAGGTAATGGAAAAGTTTAGTGGTGACAAAAACTAAGGCTAAGAAGAGTTTTTTGGCATGAGTATATCTAGTTTTGTAGTCTAAAAGTGTATGACTTATATAATAAACCACTTGTTCCTATGTTTCTCATCATGATGAGTGAACATGGCACCCAAGGAATGATCAGTAGCAGAAATATAAAGGTAAAATGGTTGGTCATCCTTAGGGGGAATGAGCATAGGTGGTTGGAGGAGGTATTTTTTTAAGGCATCAAAGGCTTTATGGCATTCATCATCCCATTTGAAGGAGACATCCTTTTTTAGGAGATGATGAAATGGATGGCAGTGGTTGGAAAGCTATGAAATAAAGTGATGAATAGATTGTAACTTTCCTTGCAAACTATGAAGTTGACGAAGGTTAGTAGGTGGAGGCATTTCAAGAATAGCCTTGATTTTAGTGGGATCAACTTCAATGCCACGCAAAGAAACAATAAAACCAAGGAGCTTTCCAGAGAGAACAGAAAAGACACACTTCTTAGGTTGAAGGCAAACACAATACTTGATGAGATGGTTGAAGATGACCTTAAGGACTGTAAGGTGTTCAGCCTGATGTTTGGATTTGGTAAGAAGATCATCAACGTAATCTTCCAATATGTGATGCATAATGTCATGAAAGATATAATTCATAGCCCACTGATATGTAGCACCAACATTTTAAGGCCAAAGGGCATGACATGATAGCAGAAGGTCCCCCAAGGAGTGATGAAGGTGGTTTTTTGTTGATCTTCTGGGGCAAGTAATATTTGGTTATAACCCAAGAAACCATCCATGAGTGATAACATCTCATGGCTAGCGGTGAGATCAACTAGTTGGTCAATACTAGGTAGAGGAAATTCATCTTTGGGGCAAGCTAAGTTAAGGTCACGGAAATCCATGCAAATGCAGAGTCCCCCTATCACTTTTGTGACAGGAACAATGTTAGAGATCCATTGGGGATAATCAATGGGTAGGATGAAGGAAATCGAGAGAAGTCACTAGAGTTCTTCTTTAACAAGAAGGGCAATGCGAGGATGCATTTTCCACAGCTTTTGTTTCACAGGTTTGGCTTCAGGAATAGTTATGATATTGTGGACCACAATGTTTGGGTCAATACCAGGCATATCAGCATAGGACCAAGAAAAAGCGTTGCTATGATCCTGAAGGAAAGAAGTAAAAGCTTCATGTTTAGCAGCATCTAAATATTGGCCTGAGAATGTGTGGGTCATCCTGAGTGTGAATATTGATTTCGATGGTCATTCATTTAACATGGTTTGTGTCTCAGAAGGTAACAACCAGTGAATATAAGAATCTTCTGCACCAAGGTAGGTGAGAATAGACTCATCATCCTGACATTGAATGATGTTAATAGAAGGTGTATCATCATCGATCATGTCAGGATACAGGAAGGGAAGAGAAGAGGGAGCCTCGCCATCTTTTTGATAAGTTAGAGGTCCCATGGAAATGGTGTTCATGAAAAAAAAAGTTAGGAGGAATGGATTCTTGATCCATAGACTCTGTAGGTGAAGGTGGTGAAGTTGGTGAATGGGGTGGAGAAGGTTTATCATCCTCAATGAGTTTGAATTGGGCCTTCTTGGGAGATGGTTTAGAAAATCCAATACCACTATGGTCTTTATGTTTATGAGTGGTGCATGGGATGACAGTATGGTGGCCTTGTTCATAGAAACCAAATCCAAAGCCCTTCCAAGCACAATGATGGAGGAAGGTGTGGGAAAAGTGGTGGTTGGTGAGATATTGAAGGTCAAATGAAAATGGTCGAGTTTGGGAAGGTGGCTCAGGTGAGTAGGTAGAAGCATCAAGTCCCCCATATGTTAAGTTGGTGCGAAGGTGGGGAGGACCATAAGGGAAAACCTCACCTATGCGTGATCATAGTGGGGGTGTTGGTGAAGTTTACCATATTCTTAAGGAGTAAGGAATGTGTCAATATTATAAAGGTGGTACTCCCCCAGAGTGAGGCATTGAAAAACACCTTCTAAGGGATCGGTAGTTGGTATGTGGGTAATAGAAATGGATGAATTACTAGACAACGAGGAAGAAGAAGCATTGGTTGGTTGAGAAGTAGATGGGTTAGCTGATGGGTCAGCTGCAGAGGTTGTGGCAGCAGTGGGAATAGAGGAGTTAGGTGTGGAAGAGGTAGTGGCAACATTGGTGGATGGGGCCATGGGTGAAGGAGAAGTGGTAGTGGTGGTAGATGCCTTAACTAGTATAAGGACATCATTAGGTCAATACAACATGTTACAGGTCTTGAATGGTGAAGGGTCAGTTGGAATGGTATAGTTATGTCCTTCATGTTCAAATTTTAAACAACGGTGTAAGGTTGAAGGAACACAACCCATGACATGGATCCAAGGTCGGCCAAGCAACATGTTGTACTAGAATTCCCCCTCTAAGACATAGAATAATTTTGGAATGGTTTGGGGGCCCACACGAATGTGGAGAATGATGGTGCCAAGGGTGGAAGTGATGGCATCATTGAATGAACACAACATAACTAGGTTATTATGCATGTAATTGGCAGGGATGCACATTTGGTTGTACGCATGGGAGGAAATGATGTTGATACTGGCACCGCCATCGATCATAACATGTATATTATCAATGTAGATGGAAATGAATAGGGTGGGATCAGGATCATCTGATTGGAGAGGTACAATCTCATCGTCAGAGAAACTGAGAGTGGATACTTGATGAGTGGTAGCGGGTGTAGAGGAAGGGGATGAAGTGGTAAGAGAGGCCACATGGTGAGGAGTGATAATGGATGCCACAGGAGTAGGGTCATTAGGTAAAACCTCAATAGATTGCAGAACCTCAATGAGGGCCTGTCGATGAGACTCAGAGGTTTAGACAAGGTTGTACAAAGACATTTTGAGAGGAGATTGGTTGCAATTGTTTAATCATTGTACGATGGGAAACCCCATTAGAAATAGGGTATGTGGGTCCACAGATGGTGATTTTTGGTGTAGGTGTAGATGGGATATTGGGTACAAGAGTGGTAGATGGGCTGGTTGTTTTCTCCTTTCCTTTGTCTTTCTGGGCATGAGTGGCAATGTTAACCATATTAATATTGCACATTAATTACAAATATCACCCAGTAGCAGATGGGCACTCACCCAAGGCACGCGTGGGCACCGAGTCTCTCCTTTATGTGAGTTTAGTGGGAAACATCATCTATGATAGGAATTTAAAGAGAGTGAACAAAATTGAGACATGTAATCATCATAGAGATCAAAATGGATTCTAGACCAATGTAGTCATTCCAGACAGAAAGATACTTAATAGATTATAGAACTAAACCAAAACAGAAAGGAAAATGCATAATGATTCATACTCATTCCATAAAGAGACATAAAACAGAACCATGAAGATATATGTATTGACCATAATCATTAATGATCATATTCAAATAAGTTGGTAACCTCATTACATCCATTAGATCCATTACATAACATCACAGTATGGCAGACTGAAGTCATACATCATAAATGGATTTACATCCCTTAGCTTTCAAAATAAAATTTACAATCACAAGGCCCTTGATGCATCCTTCTCCTATATATCATTTACCCAACCCAATACAACTCCTCACAGCATTTTTGCAGAGATCCACTCTCTATTGATCTACTACTTTTCTTTTGTGGGCACTTGTATTTATAGGCCTCTTGAACTGCTAACTCTTCTTTTAGAGGCTTCAAATCTATCGCCAATTGTCCATATGTGGCCCTTCATGGGAGCATGCTCTTCTAGGCCTGAGCTCTCCACTCCTTGCCATGATGGTCTTCTAGAAGCTTCCATCGTAGGGAATATTCCTTCCTAGTCTAACTTGTCGCCATGTTGGCACTTTTTCCATTCATCGTGTGTAATCAGGTCATGCTTTTCTCATGTCCTTCCCAATATGCCAAATATGCTAAGTCCCGAGACCTCGTTCTACCGGCACATATCATGGGTCCTTCTAAAACCCTTCTAGAACCCTACCTTATGCTCCTTCTCCTTACATGCCCACCCCTTAACTTAGGCCTTGCGCACTCATGTGCCTTTTTGTACTTAGTCAATATTTTAGGGGCCCAACATCACCACACACTTTACCTGTTCTCCACCCTTAGGAAAACTTCTTCAAAGAAAGAATTACAATAGACTTAGCATCTTGGAAAAAGAATAAGGGAATGAAGAATTGGGAAAAATGAAATAATGGAGAAGTTTTGTTATTTCTACAACAAGATAGGGAAATTTCTTTCCAAGTCAGCCTCCAACTCATTCCAAGCATCGACTTCATTTTACACTCTCTAGCAGAGGTCCCTAACTAGGGTGCTTACCTCCTCAAAACCCAGTCCATCTCCTCGAGTGTTTATTGTTTCAACAATTCCTTCCAATTCCTTGCCCATGTCCTCAAGCATATCCATCCTTATTGTAATCTGTGGGTATAACTCCTTCAGCCAGTTTTTAATTAAACCTCATAAGGTTTTAATGGCTTCTGACTTCTTCTCAACCTCAGCTAGGATCATCTCCCGCTTTGCTCTATTTCCTTTTTTATTCTCTTGGAATTCCTTGAGCTCTATCTCATGAGTGGCAGCCAGGATACTATCCACTCTATCTCTTCTTGCACAATTGTCATACGTGGCCTCATCAGTATGGGTAGAAATTTTCACATCAACAAGAACCTTGCTATACTCGGTAATTATTGCTACAACCTTCAATTTTTCCTCCTTTTCCAGGCGTGCTAATACTCCACAGACTCTAAGGCTAGAGGTTTCCTCTCCATGGTGAGTATGTGTGTTAAGTATTCAAGGAACTCAAGGGAAGATCCATACCTTTGTGTGGGTGGTGTTAGGTCTGGATGCTTCAAAACAATGGCATCTGTGATGGATTCTACCTTCTTTTATACCTCACGCACCCTTTCCTTTTCTTCCCTTAGTTCATGATTTAGCTACATGCTAATTAGTTCCTCCTACTTTGAGTCCTTGGTCCTCATTTCTAGATCTTCTTCCCTTTTCTCTAGATCTACATCTCGAAATGTTACGTTTCATTCCTCCCAAATAACCTGGCTTCCAGTTCAACGGAGACCTTATTCAACGTTGTCCACTCAAAATTCCCTGCTCTTAAAGAAAGTGAACTTTCAAAATTTTGAGTTTTAGTGTCTTCTCTGTTGTGCTGAAATTGTTGAAGGTCGTGAGATTGAGAAAATCTGCATAGTTTTGGGTCATTTTGTATGTATTTCGGGCCTGTCGGACATTTTTGTCCCGCGTGTCCCAAGTTCCGAAGTGCGTTCTGTTCCCCGATCGGCCGAAATCCCCGAAGTTGTTCCATTTTCGGGCCCGTCGGAACTTTTCGTCCCAAATGTCCCAAAGTTAATTGTGCAAGTTGTTCCATTTTCGGCCGAAACACCCGAACCGCGTACTTCGCACTTTTCGTCCCAAATGTCCCAAATCAAATTGTGCAAGTTGTTCCATTTTCGGCCGAAACACCCGAACCGCGTACTTCAGAACTTTTCGTCCCAAATGTCCCAAGTTCAAACGGGCCTTTTGTTCCATTTTCGGCCGAAACACCCGAACCGCGTACTTCGCGCGTTTTCGTCCCAAATGTCCCAAAATGCATTTGTGCGTCTTCTCCCTGCTTCGCCCGAATCGGCCGAGCCGCGTGTTTCGCGCATTCGCGTCTCACATGTCCCAAGCGAACCAAGTGCCATTCATACTTAGTTTTTCCCGCTCTACCCGAATATGTTGCTTGTCAAATTGGTAGATATGAATTTAATGCGCATTGATTTCCTTTCTCTCTCCAAAACGGCTATATAACGGGCAGACCCCCTTTTGCATTTTTCACACTGCTTCCTTGCTATCTTTTGCCCGAACCCCCGCAATCTAATTTCCTGCGCACATATCCCGTTCCCTCTGTAATTCCTTCCCAAGTTTAGGTTGCAATTCTCTCTCTCTGATATCAATATGAAGATCAAATTCCAGGGACAGGAACAAGTTTCACCACTAGAGTCTGCCGTTCTCAATATTGGGGACAGTGAAGCTCGACATCTCGACTTCGGTGATTTTTGGGCGAGGGTGGCAGATGCAAACCCTACACCAATGGCACAAATGATTCACGATAGCGGTTTGGCCTTTGCTGGCGGTTTCCCGATCTCGGTACAGTGCGCTGATACCGTGCTTTCGTGCGGAGCTCACTTTGACCCTGCTTCAAGTGAATTAACCAATATACACGGGGAACTCATCGCCAAACTGGATGCTGCCGCCATTAGCACTGCTCTGAGGATTCCAGAGATGGATAATGCCATAGTCGTTTCCCGGGATCAAGCACAGGCCCTGTTCAACCAAGACAGTGACAAATATAAGGCACGAGTGGCGAAGTCCTGGCTGAAGAACCCTAAGAAAGGAGCTTCTCGTCTGACCAAAACCCTTTTACGGGTAGATTTCAATGAAGAATTGTCTGACTTCATAATTCTGCTGGCTCGGGTTATGGGTTTGCCCTCTACCAACGAATTTCACTTCTGGATGTGCCCGCTCATCAGCATGGTATGCGAGGGAACGCAGAATATCAACTGGGCAGAGATCATCAGCATGAATTTGGTAGAGCAGCTGTCCAATGTACAGCAAACGAAGAAGTTCTACATGACTTCTTACCTGATGTATACCCTGGCAGCGTCACGGCAATGGTTTGGCTTTTCTTACATTGATGCTCACAAAGATGATCCAGTATATGCCTACTGCCCGCAGTTCACCCTGGAGACCAGCAATCGTAATTTCAGAAGGGTCAATGACGCTTTCACCATGTACGTGGTCAGACTGCTCGAAGGTGATACTGCTAGAAGGTTTTCAGATGAAGCCATGAACCTGATATCGCAATATGGTGCTTATTTCATCCAATTCAGGAAATTTTCTTATATCAGGCTTGCTGGCTATGAGAGCACCCCTCTGAGGCTTCCCATGTTCTGCAATGATAAGATGGCTTTGATTGAAGTATGCAGGCAATTAGACAAACTGCACAGAACCTGCAGGGACAAGAAGATTTCTGGTTTGCACTTTCCCATCTCTTTGGGAAATTACACTTGTAAAACAGCCCTGGACGCACAGAACATAGAGAGAGCCCTGGTTCCTATCACTGTCATTTCTTCAAGCCAAGAACCTGCTTCGACTTGAAGAAGTTCATTGAACAGAACATCAAGATAATCTACCATCATAGGGCAGATACAGAAGACTACTGGGCTGACTGTGCAGATGATTTTGAGGCCAGGAGAAGGCATTGTGGCAGGTTCTCCCTGCAATTGATCCAAGAACTCGGCTTGTACCAAGTTCCCGAAGGACTCCAGGATGACAATTCTGATCTATACTCATATGAGTATGACAGTGTGATTAAGCACACCCCCTTGGAGGACTTGGATTGGAACAGGAAAGAAAAAGATGATCTGGCTGAGATCCTTGCTCCAGTCTTAGTCAGGACTAAGGTCTGGTTTGACAGGAAAGTTCGAGAGCTCAGAAGGCACTCAGGAGAATCCTCTTCCAAGGATGTTTCAACACCAAGGAGAGAGGCATCGGTTCCCAGGTCAGAAACACCAGTGCAAACCCCACCTGCCTCATCAATACAAGGACCTGCAGCTTCCACTCTTCTTCATCCACTCAAGTGTACCAGAAGAAACTCAAGGAGGTTAAGAAGGAGCCTGTGGAAAGTGACCCTCAAAGAAAGCAGGCAGAGTTGCCTATGGGACCAGAGAACATCATTGTTCTCAGTGAAAGTGAAGAAAGTGAAGTGCCAACCCCTGCAAGTGCTCCTGAAGATCCAGCTGATAAAGATAAAGAAATCCAGAGCACTGAGCTTTCAGGTGATGTTGACTCTTCTGCCGCAATTGCCCCAAGTGCCCCACTCACCTCTCAACTCGAGTCAACAGCTGCGCAGACCTTGAGCATCATGAGCTCTCTGTCTCTTGGTCCCCTTGCCCCTCCTGCTGATTCCTCTTCCTCTTTTGCGTGGGTGCAACCTTTGGTTGACAAAAGGAAGAGGAAATTTTCCTCTCGAAGCTCAGGACCAAATTTTGATGCTGTTGCAGCCTTGTTGGGCACCACTCCTTCTCGTGCCAAGAAAGCCAAGGTTACCTCTAGAATAGTGTCTGATGCTCAAGGTCAGCAATTCCTGGAGATTGCTAAGCCTACAGCGGATAAATCAGAGCAGGACTTGCAGGTATCTGACTTAGAGCTCTCGAGAATTCCAATGGGAGAGTCTACCCCTGAAGGTGAAATTCACAACCTCCAGGAAACAGTCACAAGAGTCATTGGGAGGGTAGAGAAAGGGCAACAAACTATTGAACAGTTGGAAGAACAGGCCCAAGTTCTCACAGGTTTCATCAAGTCTCTTTTGTCTAAGGACAAAGTTTTGGACCCTACCCCATTGACTACTCTCCCACCTCCTGTAATTCTAAGCCAAGATGAAGTGCAGAGTATCAAAGATATGCACAAGTATTCTGTCTATGGCAGAGCTATTGAAGCCCTGGTGGATGACATGCTTGTTGCTGGATTAAACTTCATCGATGAAGCTTTCAAACTCCACGAAAAGGTGAGCAATGTGCAACTGAAGCTCTCCTCCACTATCAATATCATGGATAAAGAGCTCAAACTCTGGAGCAGTTGCATAGTAGACCTCCGACTCATGGGACAGGCAGATGAGAACATTTTACTGGCAAGTAAAGTCTTTGATGATGCAAAGGATAATCTGTCAAAGTCCTGGGTCTACAGCGTGGAGTGGAAGATCAGAGTCCTGGAGGAGGCTTTGGGAGAACTGAAGAACAGTTGGCAGAAGGGCGAAGCTTTCAAGACACTGGTTGTCTCTGCTTTCAAAGATATACACTGTCATCTTCAAGATGAAACTTCTGGTGTACTCCTTTCCTTACAAGAAATCAAAGCTCAATTCAGAGCTTTTGTCAAAGATAATTATTCAAGGAAAGTTCCATCTCCAAGGATAAAATGAAGGAGATTTGCTCTCTTCAATCTGCCATTGAAGAAGCAAATAAAGATTATCATACTCATGTCGAGTTTGATAAAGAGATGGAAAAGTGTCTGGGATTTTGGACTCAGTATACGAATAACACGTCAGTCCCTCGTGGCAGAGATATAGCCGAGGCGTTAAAGAAATTCAGGCAGCGGATTCTAAAGTCAGTGGGTCCCTCTCAGTGACTGGCCACCTGTCTTCTTCTCCTTATTCTTTTCTCTTCTTCCCTTTCTTTTTCCGTTTTCTTTGTAAGAAGTTGAGGTATTGCGATTGGCGGTCCTTAACTATTCTTTAGTTAAAAGAAGCGGTTACGAAGAGTAACTGATTTGTAAGCTATATAATGGCCTTCTTTACCATTCTAAGGAGGAAGAACTTGGCATATTTTCTGAAAGTGTAAATAGATTATAAAGAAATCAATACAGAAGGACTTTCCATTCTTTGTCTATCTGATCTCTGTTATTCCTAAGCTTTCATTTATTTTCTTTGTGAAGATCATTTGTCTCAAGTTTGTTAGTCTTACCGATTGCATACTCTTCAACTTTGCAAGCACGGTGATCTTGTATAACCAAGAAGGAACTTTGTGTCCTTGATTAATGAATCTGTGTTATGTTAAGAAACTTTGTGTTCTAAGCAGATGTTATTTACAGAACTTTGTGTCTTTAAATTCCATCTTATTTATTCGATACAAATGATCTTGTTTCAATTCACTGTGACTTCGCATACATAAAGAATTACTCTGATATCTATAATTCTGCATGTTGCCTTTCTGCTCTTTCCCGTACTCTCATTTCCTCAGTCCTTTTGTAATTGATGATCTTCATAGAAAACACTTTCGTAATATCCAAGTTTAACCAACAAATCATGTCTTGTACATTTGTAAATAAGTTCGTTTCTGAATAAGGGAACCTCTCCCATTAAAGAGGAGGGACTTCTTGTCCCCTGACTGTTGCTCTTCGTAAAGTCCTATTTGACGACCAACAGTTTTTGGCGACTCCGCTGGGGAAAATCATATTCCAGTTCTGTAATTTTTGATCATCCTTTGATCTGGCGACTCCGCGTTTTACTCGAGGGAGAAGGGCCCTTGGTATTGAAGATTCTCAGTTTCAGCTTTTGGAGCAGCAGGGTTTTCCTTTCCCTTCAACAAGAAATAGAAGGACTCGTTCGACAAGCACTCCACCTGTTCAAGATAGAATTCCTACGGGTGGTATTCCTTCAGAGCCAGCTAGCCCTAATCTTCAAGCTTTGATTCTTGCTGGTGTTGCAGTCCCTCTCCAAGCCGTTTTTCCAAGAATGGCGGCACCATTACCATGGGGTCATCGTGTCGGGCCCCTGGCCCTTACTCAGCCTTTGCATGAGTTACCCAGAGGTAACCGGAAGAACTTCCCTAAATTCAAAGGCGATGGCAAAGTGCATCCTGATGAACACATCGCAGCCTTCATTGTTGCATGTGGAGTTCTGGGAGTCGAACATGAAGACGTCTCCGTAAGGCTGTTCGTTGAGACGTTACAAGATAATGCTGCTGATTGGTTCTACCACCTTCCGGCTGGCGCTATCACCGACTGGGACACAATGAGAACTCAGTTCGAAAACCGTTTCAAGCCGGCAGAAGATGTGCATGCCTTGCTAGCCCAAATTTCTCAGATAAAGAAAGATTCACAAGAGCCCATGAGAGAATTTGTGGCCCGATTCAACAGATTGATCAACAAAATTCCGCAGCTTACCCGACCTGTTGATCAAATTCAAAAATGTTTCTTCCTAAATGCTCAATCGCCTGAAGTTAGTTATGCACTAAGAAGGGCTAATCTCGCAACATTGGTCGAGGATCAAACTCTCGCTGTTAGTATCGAGGATGACTTGATCATGTCAGGGAAGTTGAGAAGAGACCCTTCCAAATCTAAGTCTGTTGCTTCTTCCTCTTCCACCCCTGGACCTAATACTGATCCATTAGTTCAGAGACTTGCGAATGATCTCATTACTATAAAGAAACAATTGGCTCAGCACGCTCCTTATGCAAACATTCCAAGGAGGAATTTTCAGCCCAGAAATCGTTTGCCTGCTTCTCAAACAAGATTAGCACTTGAAGGACCTCCTGTTAAAGTTCCTGTGAATGTAACCTGTGAGGTTGAAGAACCAGATGATGATGAGGACAATGAAGCTTGCGAGGAGTTTGTGGAGAATTTGATGATGAAGCAGATGAACTTGAGATATCTCAAGTTAATTTCTTCACCACTGAGGGCATTGATGATGGAGATGATTATGATGAAGTAGTAGCAGACATGAATAGCGAATCATTTGCTGTCATGACTCGAGAGCAGACAAATCAGAGGGAGAAAGTGACACAGCCCATCAAGAAATCTAAGGAGCAGTCGGCAACTATTCCCGTAATTGCAAAAAGAGGATCTCCTATCCCTACTTCATCTACACCAAAGGTGAGTCCTGTCAATCCTACTACTAAAGTTCTTCTTCTTTTTCTCCTAAAGTTGATAAGCCTAGAATTTCAAATGATGATGGCCCGTCCACTTCTGGGTCTTTTGATATTATTGATCACCTGAAAAAGACCAAGGTTCAAATCTCAGAGGCTGAGTATTATCAAACGCATCCCAAAGCTTTTTCTAAGATGATTCACTTTGTTAATTCCCATTCTAAGACCACCTCTAAAGGCCTTTTACCCACTCCTTCTGCACCACAGCCTAGTCTGGTAGCCGCTGTCACCTCGCCTAATGACAAAATCAAACCATTTTATGTAACACTTCTTATAGCTGGTCATAGGCTCAGTAATTGTGTCATAGATTCAGGAGCCTTAGATAATGTGATGCCTGCTAAAGTAGCTCATGCTTTAGGCCTGACCCTCACACGCACTTATGGATCTTGTTACTCCATGGAGAGTAAGGAAGTGCCCCTGGTCGGAAGAATTAAAGATGCACAAGTGGCTTTTGCTGCTTTGCCTGAAAAGAAAGTGTTGGCTACCATCTTAGTAGCAGATATCCCTCCTTCATACGGGATGTTGCTAAGTAGGAACTTCTGCAAAGATGTGGGTGGGGAAATCCAAATGGACTGGTCACATGCACTCGTGCCTGTCAATGGACAAATGAAGAAGTTGCTGCCTGAGAAGCAGTCTGAGTATATTGTGCAGAAAACGGATGATCCTAAAGCACAAATACTCTATGAGGATATGGGTCATGGCAATTACATGATTATGTCCCCTGATGAAATCCGACCCCCCAAAGTGTCTCCTAAAGATCCTAATGGGGTTTGGATTTTAGAGTTTGATGGAAGTTGTTCCTCAGCTGGTTCTGGAGCTGGTGTCCTGCTGGTGTCACCTGAAGGAAGCCTACACCCCTTTTCATTTAAGTTGCAGTTCGAGAATACTAATAACACAGCAGAGTATGAGGCTCTCATTCTCGGATTGCAAGTGGCCAAAGAACAAGGTGTAAAGAATCTTCTGGCTCGTGGTGATGCAGAGTTGATTGTAAAGCAGGTCAGAAACCTTTTTCAAGTAAAAAATGAGAGGCTCAAACATTACCGGAATCAGGTTTGGGATTCCATTGAATTCCTTGATGCTTTCTCCATTGAGGCAATACCTAGGGAGAAGAACAGCAGGGCTGATTCACTAGCAGTCTCAGGGTCACTACTGATTCCTCATCCTGATTTCTCTCAGGATAAGTTCACCATTGAGATGGTCCATCGGCCTAGTGTACCTGATAATGCCAATAACTGGCAAGTTTTCAATGATGATCAACATTTGCTTTCCTTCCTGGAACTCAAGGGTAATTTCGAACAACTGTATTTTGAGGGAAGTGACAACCTACCTCGTGAGAGTGTGCCCTTTGACAAAGCAGTCACCCAAGGGGAAGAAACAGATCAGGATGGATGCATCAATCTCAAAGGAAACAAGATTCCTAAAGGATTGGTGAGTTTGGAGGAACTATTTGATAAACATGACATGTATGTGAAGTCTAGAGCTTCTACTGGACCTTAACAATCAACTGAGTATGATAAGATTAATATTGGGAGTCCTAATGACCCTAAGCTAGTGAATATTGGAAAATGTTGCACAGCAGATGAGAGGAGAAAAGCAATTGATCTTTAAAGAGGTATAAGGATGTTCTTGCTTATTCTTATGAAGATTTGAAAGCTTTCAAACCAAAAATATATGCAGCACTCTATTCCTCTTAAGCCTGGAATTAAGCCTTTCAAGCAGAAACAGAGGAAATACAACCCCAAAATAGCTGACACCATCTTTCAGGAAATACAGAAGTTGTTGAAGGCTAAAATCATTTTTCCCATTCACCATTCAACATGGATTGCAAATATTGTGCCTGTTAGGAAGAAAAATGGTGAGATCCGCATCTGTGTTGATTTCAGGAACCTGAATCAGGCTTCTTTGAAAGATAATTATCCTTTGCCTATGATGGATCAGGTCTTGCAAGCAGTAACAGGATCTGAAATGTTATCTATGCTTGATGGATTCTCGGGATATAATCAGGTAGAGGTTGATACTGCAGATCAACACAAAACAGCTTTCACTACTCCTTGGGGTACCTTTGCCTACAAGAGAATGCCTTTTGGGCTTATTAATGCTGGTGCCACTTTCCAGAGAGCTATGGATCTGGCTTTTGGAAGTTTGAAAGGGAAGTGTATTGTCATATATCTTGATGACCTGACAGTATTTTCCAAGACAAGAGCGGATCATTTTGATCACCTAGAGACAGTTCTGCTAAGATGCAGAGAGCATGGGATTTCTTTGAATCCTAAAAAATCTGTCTTTTGTGTCACAGAGGGAAAATTATTAGGGCACATCGTTTCCAAAGATGGTATTAAGATTGATCCTGAACGAGTACAAGCTATCCAGCAAATTCCTCTCCCAACCAGTAAAAAGGGCGTGCACTCCTTCTTTGGTAAGATCAATTTTTTGAGAAGATTCATCCCTGATTTTGCAGAGTTAACTTTGAATATTTCTCAGATGATGAAAGGGAAGCAAACATTTGGTTGGTCTTCTGAAGGAAAGGAATCCTTTGAAGGTATCAAGAGAGCTATCGCTAAAACTCCTGTTTTAGCCTGTCCTGATTTCAGCAAAGATTTCATCATCTATTGCTATGCTACAGATAATACCTTGGCTGCTGTCTTAACTCAAGAAGACTCTAATGAGCATGAGCTCCCAATTGCGTTCATGAGCTATATTCTGAAAGATCATGAGTTGAAATACACCATGATGGAGAAACATGCTTTTGCAGTGGTTAAAGCTGTCAAGCAGTTTCGCTTTTACATCCTCAACTCTCATTCCATGGTATTGGTCCCAGATACAACTGTTAAGTCAATTCTCACACAGCAAGAATTTGGATCTAAGAGAGGGAACTGGGTTGCTAAGGTCCAAGAGTATGACATTTACATCAAACCGACCAAGCTGGTTCGTGGAAAAGGTCTTTGTGAGCTCATTGTTGAAGGAGCTAAACATGAGTTGCTGGAAGAGAAAGTTGACCTTCCTACCGTTCTGTTCCTTAGTTCAGTTGACGAATGGTATGCTGACATCGCCCATTTTCTCACCTATGGGGAATGCCCCTCTCATTTAACTGCCAAAGAAAAGAGGACTGTTAAATTGAGGTCAGTGCAATATGTATTGTGGGAAAATGCTTTGTTCAAGCGTGGGTTAGATGGGAGATTTTTGAAGTGTGTGGACAAGGAACAACAGAGAAAGTTGCTCTCAGCTTTTCATGATCAGGCATGTGGAGGGCACTATTCATCAACGGTTACAGCTCATAAGATACTCCGTGGAGGATACTACTGGCCTTCCTTGTTCAGAGATGCATCCAAGTGGGTGGATAAATGTGAGGCTTGTCAGACTTTTGTGGGAAGACCTAAATTGGCTTCTTTGCCTCTCAAGCCAGTTGTGATTGAGGAACCATTTTCAACAGTGGGGTTTGGACTTCATTGGTACACTTAATCCTGCTTCTAGTGCTGGTCACACTCATGTACTAACTGCCACGGACTACTTCACCAAATGGGTGGAAGCTATTCCAGTCAAGAGTACTACTTCTGAAGTGGTATGCAGCTTCATCAAAGAGAACATCTTGGTAAGGTATGGTGTACCTAACAAGATTATAACAGATAATGCCTCAAATTTCTCTTCAACTGAGATAATGGATTTCTGCTATGGGTATGGCATCTTCCTGGCTCATTCTTCAGATTACTACCCTCAGGGAAATGGGCAAGCAGAATCCACTAACAAAAATCTGGTGACTATTATAAGGAAGTTAGTCAATGAGTCTCAACGAAACTGGCACAAGAAGCTCTATGATGCTCTTTGGGCAGACAGGATTACACCAAAGAGAGCTATTGGAATGTCTCCTTTTCAAGTGGTATATGGAGTAGAAGCTCAATTGCCAGTGACAGTGGAACTGCCAGCCTTGCACCTAATGAAGGCCATTGAAGATACTAGTTTCAGAGATGCTTTGGACAAGAGAATTATGTACCTGCACAAACTGAATGAGGACAGATTGATGGTTGCTGATAGGATATCTGTTCACCAGCAGAAGGTAAAGGTCCTGTTTGACAAGAAAGCTAGGTTCAGAGATTTCCAAGTTAGACACTTGGAGACACCGTGCTGTTATGGGATAAAAGGCATGAACCTCGTGGCAGCCATGGAAAGTTTGATTCCCTGTGGCTCGGACCTTTCAAGATCAGACACTTTGCTGGTGAGAATTCCTTTCTATCTTGATTACATGGATGGTTCTTCTCTCCCACTTCCTTATAGTGGGCAGTATCTCAAGTTGTTCAAGTCCTAGGTGATTAGGAAGTCCCTTGTATATTCTGTACAGTGAAAGTTTTTGCTTTTCTTCCTTTTTGTTTTGGTGTGTTGTCCTCTGTATTGGTCTGCTTTTTGACTCCGTTGCCCAATGGATAAGGTACTGGTCTGCTTCCCCTGAGTTTGTCTAAGTTCTTGCCTTGCTCATTCCTTGAATTTCATGCCAAGTCATCCCCAGAAGGAGCCAGCTGTTGTCCACTCAAAATTCCGTGCTCTGATGAAAGTAAAAATTTTCTTTGAGTTTAAGTGTTATCTCTAATGTACAAGGAAGAAAATTTTCAAAAGTTTTGGGTCAGTTTGTATGTTTTTGGGCTGTCGCCAGCATTGTTGTCCTCAACTGTCCCAAGTTCAAAAGTGTGCTCTATGTTCCTCCGATCGGTCGAAATCCCCAAAGATGTTCCATTTTCGGGCCTGTCAGCATTTCTTGTCCCAAACCTAAGTCCCAAGTTTTCAGAAACAGGACTTGCAGGTATCCCAACTCAGAAATCTCCGAAGTTGTTCCAATTTCGGAGAGTCTACGAACTGCCTGAAGGTGAAATTCCAACCTCCCAAAACAGTCACAAGAGTCATTGTTCCATTTTCGGGCCTAAGAAAGGAACAAACTTTGAACAGTTTTTGTCCCAACTGTCCCAAGTTCAAAAGTGCGCTCTGTTCCATTTTCGGCCGAAAGTTTTGGACCCGAAGTTGTTCCATTGACTTCGGGCCTGTCGGACATTCTAAGCCAAGATGTGCAAGTATCAAAATATGCACAAGTCTGTTCCCCCGATTATGGCAGAGCTATCGAACCGCGTACTTTCGGAACTTTTTGTCCCAAGTGTCCCAATGACCAAATGCTTGTTCCATTTTCGGCCGAAACTTCCGAACCGATGTACTCCGCTTTTCAAACTCCCAAATGTCCCAATGTGCAAACTGAAGCTCTCCTCCACTATTATCATGGATAAAGAGCTCAAACTCTGGAGCAGTTGCATAGTAGACCTTTCGTCCCTCATGGGACCAAGTCAGATTGTGCAACATTTTGTTGGCCAGTAAAGTTTTCGATGATGCAAAGGATAATCTGTCGAAGTCCTGGGTCTACAGCATGGAGTGGAAGATCAAAGTCCTGGAGGAGGCTTTGGGAGAACTAAAGAACAGTTGGCAGAAGGGCGAAGCTTTCAAGACACTGGTTGTCTCTGCTTTCAAAGATATACACTGTCATCTTCACGATGAAACTTCTGGTGTACTCCCTTTCCATGCAAGAAATCAAAGCTCAATTCAGAGCTTTTGTCAAAGATAATCTATTCAAGGAAAGCTTCCATCTCCAAAGGATAAAATGAAGGAGATTTGCTCTCTTCAATCTGCCATTGAAGAAGCAAATAAAGATTATCATACTCATGTCGAGTTTGATAAAGAGATGGAGAAGTGTCTTGGATTTTGGACTCAGTCTAAAGACCAACACGTCAGTCCCTCGTGGCAGAGACATAGCTGAGGCGTTAAAAGAAATTCAGGCAGCGGATTCTGAAGTCAGTGGGTCCCTCTCAGTGACTGGCCACCTGTCTTCTTCTCCTCATTCTTTTCTCTTCTTCCATTTCTTTTTCCGTTTTCTTTGTAATAGGTTGAGGTACTGCGATTGGCGGTCCTTAACGTTTCTTTAGTTTAAAGAAGCGGTTACAAAGAGTAACTGATTTGTAAGCTATATAATGGCCTTTCCACGCCATTCTAAAGGAGGAAGAACTTGGCATATTTTCTGAAAGTGTAAATAGATTATAAAGAAATCAATACAGAAGGACTTTCCATTCTTTGTCTATCTGATCTCTGTTATTCCTAAGCTTTCATTTATTTTCTTTGTGAAGATAATTTGTCTCAAGTTTATTAGTCTTACCGATTGCATACTCTTCAACTTTGCAAGCACTGGTGATCTTGTATAACCAAGAAGGAACTTTGTGTCCTTGATTAATGAATCTGTGTTATGTTAAGAAACTTTGTGTTCTAAGCAGATGTTATTTACAGAACTTTGTGTCTTTAAATTCCATCTTATTTATTCAATACAAATGATCTTGTTTCAATTCACTGTGACTTCGCATACATAAAGAATTACTCTGATATCTATAATTCTGCATGTTGCCTTTCTGCTCTTTCCCATACTCTCATTTCCTCAGTCCTTTTGTAATTGATGATCTTCATAGAAAACACTTTCGTGATATCCAAGTTTAACCAACAAATCATGTCTTGTACATTTGTAAATAAGTTCGTTTCTGAATAAGGGAACCTCTCCCATTAAAGAGGAGGGACTTCTTGTCCCCTGACTGTTGCTCTTCTTAAAAGTCCTATTTGACGACCAACAGTTTTTGGCGACTCCGCTGGGGAAAATCACATTCCAGTTCTGTAATTTTTCGATCATCTTTTGATCTGGCGACTCCGCGTTTTACTCGAGGGAGAAGGGCCCTTGGTATTGAAGATTCTCAGTTCCAGATTTTGGAGCAGCAGGGTTTTCCTTTCCCTTCAACAAGAAATAGAAGGACTCGTTCGACAAGCACTCCACCTGTTCAAGACAGAAGTCCTACGGGTGGTATTCCTTCAGAGCCAGCTAGCCCTAATCTTCGAGCTTTGATTCTTGCTGGTGTTGCAGTTCCCTCTCCAAGCCATTTTTCCAAGAATGGCGGCACCATTGCCATGGGGTCATCGTGTCGGGCCCCTGGCCCTTCCTCAGCCTTTGCATGAGTTACCCAGAGGTAACCGGAAGAACTTCCCTAAATTCAAAGGCGATGGCAAAGTACATCCTGATGAACACATCGCAGCCTTCATTGTTGCATGTGGAGTTCTGGGAGTCGAACATGAAGACGTCTCCGTAAGGCTGTTCATTGAGACGTTACAAGATAATGCTGCTGATTGGTTCTACCACCTTCCGGCTGGCGCTATCACCGACTGGGACACAATGAGAACTCAGTTCGAAAACCGTTTCAAGCCAGCAGAAGATGTGCATGCCTTGCTTGCCCAAATTTCTCAGATAAAGAAAGATTCATCAGAACCCATGAGAGAATTTGTGGCCCAGTTCAACAAATTGATCAATAAAATTCCGCAGCCTACCCGACCTGTTGATCAAATTCAAAAATGTTTCTTCCTAAATGCTCAATCGCCCAAAGTTAGTTATGCACTAAGAAGGGCTAATCTCGCAACATTGGTCGAGGATCAAACTCTCGCTGTTAGTATCGAGGATGACTTGATCATGTCAGGGAAGTTGAGAAGAGACCCTTCCCAAATCTAAGTCTGCTGCTTCTTCCTCTCCACTCCTAGACCTAATACTGATCCATTAGTTCAGAAACTTGCAAATGATCTTATTGATATAAAGAAACAATTAGCTCAGCATGCTCCTTATGCAGATGTTCCAAGGAGAAATTTCCAGCCCAGAAATCGTTTGCCTGCTTCTCAAACAAGATTAGCACTTGAGGGACCTCCTGTTAAAGTCCCTGTCAATGCGACCTGCGAAGTGGAAGAACCAGATGATGATGAAGATAACGAAGCCTGCGAAGAGTTTGCGAGAGAAGTTGATGATGAAGCAGGCGAATTTGAGGGATCTAGAGTAAATTTCTTCACCACTGAGGGCATTGATGATGGAGATGACTATGATGAAGTGGTAGCAGACATGAATAGTGAATCATTCACTGTCATGACTCGAGAACAGACAAATCAGAGGGAGAAAGTGACACAGCCTATCAAGAAATCTAAGGAGCAGTCGACAACTATTCCCGTGATTGCAAAAAGAGGATCTCCTATCCCTACTTCATCTACGCAAAAGGTGAGTCCTATCAATCCTGCTACTAAAGTTGCTTCTTCTTTTTCTCCTAAAGTTGATAAGCCTAGAGTACCGAATGATGATGGCCCGTCCACTTCTGGATCCTTTGACATTGTTGATCACCTGAAAAAGACCAAGGTCCAAATCTCAGAAGCTGAGTACTATCAAACCCATCCCAAAGCTTTTGCCAAAATGATCCACTTTGTCAATTCCCACTCTAAGACCACCTCTAAAGGCCTTTTTCCCACTCCTCCTTCTGCACCACAGCCTAGTCTGGTAGCCACTGTCACCTCGCCTATTGACAAAATCAAACCTTTTTATGTAACACTTCTTATAGCTGGTCATAGGCTCAGTAATTGTGTCATAGATTCCGGAGCCTCAGATAATGTGATGCCTGCTAAAGTAGCTCATGCTTTAGGCCTGACTCTCACACGCACTTATGGATCTTGTTACTCCATGGAGAGTAAAGAAGTGCCCCTGGTCGGGAGAATTAAAGATGCACAAGTGGCTTTTGCTGCTTTGCCCGAGAAGAAAGTGTTGGCTACCATCTTAGTGGCAGATATTCCCCCTTCATACGGGATGTTGCTAAGTAGGAACTTCTGTAAAGATGTGGGTGGGGAAATCCAAATGGACTGGTCACATGCACTCATACCTGTCAATGGACAAATGAAGAAGTTGCTGCCTGAGAAGCAGTCTGAGTATATTGTGCAGAAAACGGATGACCCTAGAGCACAAATACTTTATGAGGATATGGGGCATGGTAACTACATGATTATGTCCCCTGATGAAATCCGACCCCCCAAAGTGTCTCCTAAAGATCCTAATGGGGTTTGGATTTTAGAATTTGATGGAAGTTGTTCCTCAGCTGGTTCTGGAGCTGGTGTCCTGCTGGTGTCACCTGAAGGAGGCCTACACCCCTTTTCATTTAAGTTGCAGTTCGAGAATACTAATAACACAGCAGAGTATGAGGCTCTCATTCTCGGATTGCAAGTGGCCAAAGAACAAGGTGTAAAGAATCTTCTGGCTCGTGGTGATGCAGAGTTGATTGTAAAGCAGGTCAGAAACCTTTTTCAAGTAAAAAATGGAAGGCTGAAACATTACCGGAATCAGGTTTGGGATTCCATTGAATTCCTTGATGCTTTCTCTATCGAAGCAGTACCTAGGGAAAAGAACAGCAGGGCTGATTCACTAGCTGTCTCAGGGTCACTACTGATTCCTCATCCTGATTTCTCTCAGGACAAGTTCACCATTGAGATGGTCCATTGGCCCAGTGTACCTGATAACACCAATAACTGGCAGGTTTTCAATGATGATCAACATTTTCTTTCCTTCCTGGAACTCAAGGGTAATTTCGAACAACTGTATTTTGAGGGAAGTGACAACCTACCTCGTGAGAGTGTGCCCTTTGACAAAGCAGTCACCCAAGGGGAAGAAACAGATCAGGAAGGGTGCATTAAACTCAAAGGAAACAAGATCCCTAAAGGTTTGGTGAGTTTGGAGGAACTGTTTGATAAACATGACAGGTATGTGAAGTCTAGAGCTTCTACTGGACCTCAGCAATCAGCTGAGTATGATAAGATTCAATATTGGGAGTTCTAATGACCCTAAGCTAGTGAATATTGGAAAATGTTGCACAACAGATGAGAGGAGAAAAGCAATTGATCTTCTAAGGAGGTATAAGGATGTTCTTGCTTATTCTTATGAGATCTAAAAGCCTTCAAACCAAAAGATATGCAGCATTCTATTCCTCTTAAGCCCAGGAATTAAGCCTTTCAAGCAGAAACAGAGGCAGTACAATCCCAAAATAGCTGACACAATCTTTCAGGAAATTCAGAAGTTGTTGAAGGCTAAAATCATCTTTCCCATTCACCATTCAACATGGATTGCAAATATTGTGCCTGTTAGGAAGAAGAATGGTGAGATCCGCATCTGTGTTGATTTCAGGAACCTGAATCAGGCTGTCTTTGAAAGATAATTATCCTTTGCCTATGATGGATCAGGTCTTGCAAGCAGTTACAGGGTCTGAAATGTTATCCATGCTTGATGGATTCTCGGGATACAATCAGGTAGAGGTTGATACTGCAGATCAACACAAGACAGCTTTCACTACTCCTTGGGGTACCTTTGCTTACAAGAGGATGCCTTTTGGGCTCATTAATGTTGGTGCCACTTTCCAGAGAGCTATGGATCTGGCTTTTGGAAGCTTGAAAGGGAAGTGTATTGTCATATATCTTGATGACCTGACAGTATTTTCCAAGACAAGAGCGGATCATTTTGATCACCTAGAGACAGTTCTGCTGAGATGCAGAGAGCATGGGATCTCTCTGAACCCTAAAAAATCTGTCTTTTGTGTCACAGAGGGAAAGTTATTAGGGCACATCGTTTCCAAAGATGGTATTAAGATTGATCCTGAACGAGTACAAGCTATCCAGCAAATTCCTCTCCCAACCAGTAAAAAGGGTGTGCACTCCTTCTTTGGTAAGATCAATTTTTTAAGAAGGTTCATCCCTGATTTTGTAGAGTTAACTTTGAATATTTCTCAGATGATGAAAGGGAAACAAACATTTGGTTGGTCTTCTGAAGGAAAGGAATCCTTTGAAGGTATCAAGAGAGCTATTGCTAGAACTCCTATTTTAGCCTATCCTGATTTCAGCAAAGATTTCATCATCTATTGCTATGCTACAGATAATACCTTGGCTGCTGTCTTAACTCAAGAAGACTCTAACGAGCATGAGCTCCCAATTGCGTTCATGAGCTATATTCTGAAAGATCACGAGTTGAAATACACCATGATGGAGAAACATGCTTTTGCAGTGGTCAAAGCTGTTAAGCAGTTTCACTTTTACATCCTCAACTCTCATTCCATGGTGCTTGGTTCCTGATACAACTGTTAAGTCGATTCTCACACAGCAAGAATTTGGATCCAAGAGAGGGAACTGGGTTGCTAAGGTCCAAGAGTATGACATTGACATCAAACCAACCAAGCTGGTTCGTGGAAAAGGCCTTTGTGAGCTCATTGCTGAAGGAGCCAAACATGAGTTGCTGGAGGAGAAAGTTGACCTTCCTACTGTTCTGTTCCTTAGTTCAGTTGATGAATGGTATGCTGACATCACCCATTTTCTCACCTATGGGGAATGCCCCTCTCATTTAACTGCCAAAGAAAAGAGGACTGTTAAATTGAGGTCAGTGCAATATGTATTATGGGAAAATGCTTTGTTCAAGCGTGGCTTAGATGGGAGATTTTTGAAGTGTGTGGACAAGGAACAACAGAGAAAGTTGCTCTCAGCTTTTCATGATCAGGCATGTGGAGGGCACTATTCATCAACGGTTACAGCTCATAAGATACTCCGTGGAGGATACTACTGGCCTTCCTTGTTCAGAGATGCATCCAAGTGGGTGGATAAATGTGAGGCTTGTCAGACTTTTGTGGGAAGACCTAAATTGGCTTCTTTGCCTCTCAAGCCAGTTGTGATTGAGGAACCATTTCAACAGTGGGGTTTGGACTTCATTGGTACACTTAATCCTGCTTCTAGTGCTGGTCACACTCATGTGCTAACTGCCACTGACTACTTCACCAAATGGGTGGAAGCTATTCCAGTCAAGAGTACTACTTCTGAAGTGGTGTGCAGCTTCATTAAAGAGAACATCTTGGTAAGGTATGGTGTACCTAATAAGATTGTAACAGATAATGCTTCGAATTTCTCTTCAACTGAGATAATGGATTTCTGCTACAGGGTATGGCATCTCCCTGGCTCATTCTTCAGATTATTACCCCCAGGGAAATGGGCAAGCAGAATCCACTAACAAAAATCTGGTGACTATTATAAGGAAGTTGGTCAATGAGTCTCAACGAAACTAATGCACAAGAAGCTCTATGATGCTCTTTGGGCAGACAGGATTACACCAAAGAGAGCTATTGGAATGTCTCCTTTTCAAGTGGTATATGGAGTAGAAGCTCAATTGCCAGTGACAGTGGAACTGCCAGCCTTGCACCTAATGAAGGCCATTGAAGATACTAGTTTCAGAGATGCTTTGGACAAGAGAATTATGTACCTGCACAAATTGAATGAGGATAGATTGATGGTTGCATGATAGGATATATGTTCACCAGTAGAAGGTAAAGGTCCTATTTGATCTAAGAAAGCTAGGTTCAGAGATTTCCAAGTTGGAGACAAATGTGTGTTATGGGATAAAAGGCATGAACCTCGTGGCAGCCATGGAAAGTTTGATTCCCTATGGCTCGGACCTTTCAAGATCAGGCACTTTGCTGGTGAGAATTCTTTTTATCTTGATTACATGGATGGTTCTCCTCTCCCACTTCCTTATAGTGGGCAGTATCTCAAGTTGTTCAAGTCCTAGGTGATTAGGGAGTCCCTTGTATATTCTGTACAGTGTTTTTTCTGCTTTTCTTTCCCTTTTTGTTTTGGTGTGTTGCCCTCTTGTATTGGTCTACTTTTTGACTCCGTTGCCCAATGGATAAGGTACTGGTCTGCTTCCCCTGAGTTTGTCTAATTTCTTGCCTTGTCTCATTCCTTGAATTTATGCTAAGTCATCCCCAGAAGGAGCCAGCTGTTGTCCACTCAAAATTCCCCGCTCTGATCAAGAAAGTAAAAATTTCAAAATTTTGAGTTTAAGTGTCTTCTCTGTCAATGCTGAAATGTTGAAGTCGTGAAATTGAAAAAAATCCATAGTTTTGGGTCATTTTGTATGTATTTTCGGGCCTGTCGGACATTTTTGTCCCAACTGTCCCAAGTTTCCCGAAAGTGCGCTCTGTTCCCCGATCGGCCGAAATCCCCGAAGTTGTTCCATTTTTGGGCCCGTTGGGAATTTTCATCCCAAATGTCCCAAACTTAATTATGCAAGTTGTTCCAATTTTGGCTGAAACACCCGAACCGCGTACTTCGGAACTTTTCATCCCAAATGTCCCAAGTTCAAAAGTGCGCCCCATTTTCGTTCCCCGATTTTCGGCCGATAGTCAAAAAGTGCGAGTCGTTCCGAACCGCCGTACTCGCGGAACTTTTCGTCCCAAATGTCCCAAGTTCAAATGGGCCTTTTGTTCCATTTTCGGCCGAAACACCCGAACCGCGTACTTCGCGCGTTTTCATCCCAAATGTCCCAAAATGCATTTGTGCGTCTTCTCCCTGCTTCGCCCGAATCGGCCGAGCCACGTGTTTCGCGCATTCGCGTCTCACATGTCCCAAGCGAACCAAGTGCCATTCATACTTAGTTTTTCCCGCTCTACCCGAATATGTTGCTTGTCAAATTGGTAGATATGAATTTAATGCGCATTGATTTCCTTTCTCTCTCCAAAACGGCTATATAACGGGCAGACCCCCTTTTGCATTTTTCACACTGCTTCCTTGTTATCTTTTGCCCGAACCCCCGCAATCTAATTTCCTGTGCACATACCCGTTCCCTACTGCATTTCCTTCCCAAGTCTAGATTGCAATTCTCTCTCTCTGATAATATCAATATGAAGATCAAATTCCAGGGACAGGAACAAGTTTCACCACTAGATTCTGTCGTTCTCAATATTGGGGATAGTGAAGCTCGACATCTCGACTTCGGTGATTTTTGGGCGAGGGGTGGCAGATGCAAACCCTACACCAATGGCACAAATGATTCACGATAGCGGTTTGGCCTTTGTTGGTGGTTTCCCGATCTCGGTACAGTGCGCTGATACCGTGCTTTCATGCGGAGCTCACTTTGACCCTGCTTCAAGTGAATTAACCAATATACACGGGGAACTCATCGCCAAGCTGGATGCTACCCCGCCATTATCGCTGCTCTGAGGATTCCAGAGATGGATAATGCCATAGTCGTCTCCCGGGATCAAGCACAGGCCCTGTTCGACCAAGACAGTGACAAATATAAGGCACGAGTGGCGAAGTCTTGGTTGAAGAACCCTAAGAAAGGAGCTTCTCGTCTGACCAAAACCCTTTTACGGGCAGATTTCAATGAAGAATTGTTTGACTTCATAATTCTGCTAGCTCGGGTTATGGGTTTGCCCTCTACCAATGAATTTCACTTCTGGATGTGCCCGCTCATCAGCATGGTGTGCGAGGGAGCGCAGAATATCAACTGGGCAGAGATCATCAGCATGAATTTGAAAGAGCAGCTATCCAACGTACAACAAACGAAGAAGTTCTATATGACTTCTTACCTGATGTATACCCTAGCAGCATCACAGCAAGTGGTTTGGCTTTTCCTATATAGATGCACACAAAGATGATCCAGTGTATGCCTACTGCCTGCAGTTCACCCTGGAGACCAGCAATCAAAATTTCAGAAGGGTCAATGACACTTTCACCATGTACGTGGTCAGACTGCTCGAAGGTGATACTGCTAGAAGGTTTTCAGATGAAGCCATGAACCTAATATCGCAATATGGTGCTTATTTCATCCAATTCAGGAAATTTTCTTATATCAGGCTTGCTGGCTATGAGAGCACCCCTCTGAGGCTTCCCATGTTCTGCAATGATAAAATGGCTTTGATAGAAATATGCAGGCAACTAGACAAGTTGCACAGAACTTGCAGAGACAAGAAGATTTTCTGGCTTGCACTTTCCCATCTCTCTGGGAAATTACACTTGCAAAACAGCCCTGGATGCACAGAACATAGAGAGAGCCCTGGTCCCTATCACTGTTCATTTCTTCAAGCCAAGAACTTGCTTCGACTTGAAGAAGTTCATTGAGCAGAACATCAAGATAATCTACCATCATAGGGCAGATACAGAAGACTACTGGGCTGACTGTGTAGATGCTTTTGAGCCCAGGAGAAGGCATTGTGGCAAGTTCTCCCTATAATTGATCCAAGAACTCGGCTTGTACCAAGTTCCTGAAGGACTCCAGGATGACAATTCTGATCTATACTCATATGAGTATGACAGTGTGATCAAGCACACCCCCTTGGAGGACTTGGATTGGAACAGAAAAAAAAAGATGATCTGGCTGAGATCCTTGCTCCAGTCTTAGTCAGGACTAAGGTCTGGTTTGATAGGAAAGTTCGAGAGCTCAGAAGGCACTCAGGAGAATCCTCTTCCAAGGATGTTTCAACACAAAGGAGAGAGGCATCGATTCCCAGGTCAGAAACACCAGTGAAAACCCCTCCTGCCTCATCAACTACAAGGACCTGCAGCTTCCACTCCTTCTTCATCCACTCAAGTGTACCAGAAGAAACTCAAGGAGGTTAAGAAGGAGCCTGTGGAAAATGATCCTCAAAGAAAGCAGGTAGAAGTGCCTATGGGACCAGAGAACATCATTGTTCTCAGTGAAAGTGAAGAAAGTGAAATGCCAACCCCTGCAAATGCTCTTGAAGACCCAGCTGATAAAGATAAAGAAATCCAGAGCACTGAGCTTTCAGGTGATGTTGACTCTTCTACCGCAATTTCCCCAAGTGCCCCACTCACCTCTCAACTCGAGTCAATAGCTGCGCAGACCTTGAGCATCATGAGCTCTCTGTCTCTTGGTCCCCTTGCCCCTCCTGCTTATTCCTCTTCCTCTTTTGTGTGAGTGCAACCTTTGGTTGACAATAGGAAGAGGAAATTTTCCTCTCGGAGTTCAGGGACCAAATTTTGATGCTGTCGCAGCCTTGTTGGGCACCACTCCTTCTCGTGCCAAGAAAGCCAAACTACCTCCAGAATAGTGTCTGATGCTCAAGCTCAGCAATTCTTGGAGATTGCTAAGCCTACAGTGGGCAAGTCAGAGCAGGACTTACAGACATCTGACTTAGAGCTCTCAAGAATTCCAATGGGAGAGTCTACTCCAGAAGGTGAGATCCACAACCTCCAGGAAACGGTCACACGATTCATTGGAAGGGTGGAGAAAGGGCAGCAAACTATTGAGCAGTTGGAAGAACAGGCCCAAATTCTCACAGGTTTCATCAAGTCTCTTTTGTCTAAGGACAAAGTGTTGGACCCTACTCCGTTGACCACTCTTCCACCACCTGTAATTCTAAGCCAAGATGAAGTGCAGAGTATCAAAGATATGCACAAGTATTCTATCTATGGCAAAGCTATTGAAGCCCTGGTGGATAACATGGTTGTTGCTGGATTAAAATTCATCGATGAAGCTTTCAAACTCCACGAAAAGGTGAGAAATGTGCAACTGAAGCTCTCCTCCACTATCAATATCATGGATAAAGAGCTCAAACTCTAGAGCAGTTGCATAGTAGACCTCCGACTCATGGGACAGGCAGATGAGAACATTTTGTTGGCAAGTAAAGTCTTTGATGATGCAAAGGATAATCTGTCGAAGTCCTGGGTCTACAGCGTGGAGTGGAAGATCAGAGTCCTGGAGGAGGCTTTGGGAGAACTGAAGAACAGTTGGCAGAAGGGTGAAGCTTTCAAGACATTGGTGGTCTCTGCTTTCAAAGATATACACTGCCATCTTCAAGATGAAACTTCTAGTGTACTCCTTTCCTTGCAAGAAATCAAAGCTCAGTTCAGAGCTTTTGTCAAAGATAACTTATTCAAGGAAAGTTCCATCTCCAAGGAGAAAATGAAGGAGATTTTCTCTCTTCAATCTGCCATTGAAGAAGCAAACAAAGATTATCATACTCATGTCGAGTTTGATAAAGAGATGGAGAAGTGTCTTGGATTTTGGACTCAGTCTACGACCAACACGTCAGTCCCTCGTGGCAGAGACATAGCTGAGGCGTTAAAGAAGTTCAGGCAATGGATTTTGAAGTCAGTGGGTCCCTCTCAGTAATTGTCCACCTGTCTTCTTCTCCTTTTTTCTTTTCTCTTCTTCCCTTTCTTTTTCCGTTTTCTTTGTAAAAGGTTGAGGTATTGCGGTTGGCAGTCCTTAACTATTCTTGGTTAAAAGAAGCGGTTACGAAGAGTAACTGATTTGTAAGTTATATAATGGCCTCTCTTCACCATTCTGAAGGAGGAAGAACTTGGCTTATTTTCTGAAAAGTGTAAATAGATTATAAAGAAATCAATACAGAAGGAATTTTCCATTCTTTGTCTATCTGATCTCTATTATTCCTAGGCTTTCATTTATTTTCTTTGTGAAGATCATTTGTCTCAAGTTCGTTAGTCTTACCGATTGCATACTCTTCAACTTTGCAAGCACGGTGATCTTGTATAACCAAGAAGGAACTTTGTGTCCTTGATTAATGAATCTGTGTTATGTTAAGAAACTTTGTGTTCTAAGCAGATGTTATTTACAGAACTTTGTGTCTTTAAATTCCATCTTATTTATTCGATACAAATGATCTTGTTTTAATTCACTGTGACTTTCGCATACATAAAGAATTACTCTGATATCTATAATTCTGCATGTTGCCTTTCTGCTCTTTCCCGTACTCTCATTTCCTCAGTCCTTTTGTAATTGATGATCTTCATAGAAAACACTTTCGTGATATCCAAGTTTAACCAACAAATCATGTCTTGTACATTTGTAAATAAGTTCGTTTTCTGAATAAGGGAACCTCTCCCATTAAAGAGGAGGGACTTCTTGTCCCCTGACTGTTTCTCTTCGTAAAGTATCGACCAACATTATGCTATCTCATTTACTTCATTCTTGGCGAGGCTTGGAGTCCTCTGACCCTTCATGCTAACCTCTTCACCTCATCCCATGTCCTAGGCACCTTCCTCCTCCTGGATTCCCTTCCTTCGTACAAAGTGATAGTCATTCTTCTCCTCTTTGCCTTCTTCTTTTGAATCATGCATGCTAAAAATAAGTAGTTCTTGGTCTCCCTCAGGTTCATCTTCTTCATCATCATCTCTCTCACCCCTGTAGTTCTCAAAGCTCTCTATTTTCTCCAAATCAGCTCCCTTAATTACCTTTTGTTTCTTCCTAATTGGGGATTCCAATATAGGGGATTCGGCTCTTTCTTCTTCCTCCTCTGGTGGCTTATCCTCTGTGATAGGATTTTCTTGTCCTGGTGCCTCCTCTCTGACTAGGGACCTCTTCCTGCACGTGTAAGTACTTGTTCTAGTGCTTGTTCCCGGGGTTCCCGCCATTTGTGTATCCTGGACACTTGGTTCCTTTTTCCTTATCTCTTTCATCTCCTTTTTCTTACGCATGGTCCTCTTTCTACCTATTGGGTCTTCAGGTATAGATATATCATTTTCAAGATAAGCACCCTTCTCAAACTTGGGCCTTATACAAAGGTATACACATGTTGCAGATCTCCCTACAATAGGTAAAGTCAGATGTTTCATCATATGTACTTCATGTGATACGTACTTTTCCACTTACACATGCTTGTTAGGGTAGACCAATGTCCTACGCATCTCCCTGTGGTCCCGATCCATATTTCTAAGGTCAAACTTCAGCTTCTTGGATTCCTTTAATCTATTAACTCCCACCTGGAAGTACTGAGTGGTGAAGGAAAATGGAAGCTTGTACCATGGGTTCATGCTTTCATCAACCAACCTAAATCTTCCAATGTAGAAGTTTTGGTATAGTAGGAATTTAGCTTCTCCCTCTATGAGCTTTGGTAATTGTTCTGAGATCCTTCACTCTTCCCTGAACGCATTCCTCAAGCACATATACCACTTCTCAAGATGCGCCTTGTGAACGGTCGTCATGTTATCGCAAGTGTATTTTTTGAATCTCTTTGCGGGTGAGGGGTCTTCCTCTGGGTACTCCTAAACAAACTTACCTACCGCATCTGGAACTCTGATCTCTGAAAACACAATAGTCAAGAGGGCATTGCCGAAAAGTACTTTTCCACCTTCCTGTGCACTGCTGATGATCTCATCCGCAATGTACGTGGACAAGTTGTAGATGGTGCCTTTTGATATCCTTCTGCAAACATTGAGCCATGACTTATTCACTTGCATCCACCTCTCTTGGTCATTAAGTTTTGTTACCAGGCGCACCACCATTCTCATCACCGGGTCTTGGATATCCACAATATCAAAGTACCTTGACCCCTTCTTGTATGCATATGTGGCGACGGTTTCTTTGATGGCTTCTTTGTTGCATAGGTCATCCTCTATACTTTCTCCTTCACAGATGAGACCTGTGAATTTTGAAATTAGCTGAGGAGTTATGCACATCTTTCACCCAACAAAGTGAAAGTGGTCTTCATGTACACATGACATTAGCCACTGATAGAGGCGCTCAGGCTTCCCAAAGTAGGGCAACTCATAGAGTTGCAACAATCCTACCTTCTCCAACTTCACTTTTACTTTGTCACTATAAATGGGTAACCCTTTTGATGTCCTCTTGTTTTTCGGGTGCACTAACTCTAGCACCATTTCTTTTTCAGTCATGTTTGTGTGATGGTTATAATCGTTTAGTATCATTTTTCTCAAATGGGACTCCGACTCCTTTCTAAGAAAAACCCCATCTAGGTATTGCATTTCTACATACCATTCTTCATTGGTACTTGCAGTAGTTTCTTGTTGTTTTCCCTTTCCCTTGCCCTTTTTAGGTGTTATAGTTGGTTTCTTGGGTTCCATTGTGTAGGTTATCTTTGCACTTCAACTTCTCTTGCTCTACTTCTCTACCCTTTCTAAGCTTAGATCTCAAACTTGTGAAGAAAATCCTTTTCAACCTATACCCTAGCTGCCAAACCCTCATTGGAATATCTCTTTCACAAGATGGAACTTCTCCACAACTCTCTCTACACCTGTGAACTATTTCCCTCTTGGTTTGTAGATCCAAACTAGTTGCTCACAGTTAAATTTTTATAATTTTTATTCACAAGGATCAACTCTGGAAACCCTAGTTCACAAAATCTCTTCCTTCTTTGTATTCACAATGTCCACAATGAAGTGTTCAACCTTCTATTTATATTTTTTCTCACTTTTTAACATTAAATGCTACCTCACCTACCACCATGCTTCAATACTTAATGTGGATTTTTCAACAAAACCCAGACTCTAGTGCCCCAACTCATGCGCCCAACCTTACGCAGACAATCCCCCAACCTTCTGGCGCGTAACCAATCCATCTTGACAGGAGACCCTTGCGTGCGTGTTACCAATGCCGAAGGTACTTCCATCATGATTTTTTCTCTCACCTACCTCGTGTTGCTTTTGTGCTTCTTCCTCTCTTGTACGTGGATCCATAATGTAGCCTTACCCTGACACCAACCATCCTTTTTCACCTTTCCTTCCATGCACTTCCTTTCCCAGGGCCATCCAACTAGGATTTCCAATGCAATCCTTCCTGGCACTTCACACTTTGTAATTTCTTCCACCTTACTCCACCCCACACTAAAATGATGTGCGGTCCTCTGCGTATTCACAACCTTTGAAGAAGTAATGAGGTTACTGGCGCCCAAGGCACAACACAAAACAACAATGAGAAAGGGAAACACAAGAAAAGAAAAAAGTACTAAAGGAAATCCTAAACTAACTGGCAATACTACCTTATTACAAACACCAAGAAGACTTATTTATAGTAGGGCTTCAGCCTACTCCCATTGAAGTGTCCTGGAAATCTCATCCCATCCAGTGCTTGTAACTGGCATGCGCCTGAATCAAGGATGTATGAGATGATGTAGGGACCCAACCAATGGAATTTTAACTTCCTAGGATGGCACAGAAACTTTGAATCATATAGTAAGACCATCTGCCCAACCTCAAACTTCTTTTTCTTAATGTGATGATCATGCCATGCCTTTTGTTTTTCTTTTTCAGTCTTCTGGCTCCACCTGGCAAGTGATCATCTTTCATCCAATTGCATTAACTTGTCAATTCTTTCTTCCAGTGCTTGTTCATCTGCCAATCCTCCTGTGCATGTTATACTAAGTAAGGTAACATGAATTCAACTGGTAGGACAGCCTCCATGCCAAACACTAATTGAAATGGTGTGGCCTTATTTAACCTCTTGTAGGTTGTCCTATATGCCCAAAGAATGGCTGATACTTTTTCATCCCAATCCTGTCTACCAACATCACAGATCTTAGTCAACATGTGACTAAGTATTTTGTTAAACGCCTCAGCAGTTCCATTTTCTTGTGGATGGTAAGGGGTAGTCTTGTGATGAGCCACCATGAATTCTGCTAACAGAATCCTTACTGTCTCATTCAAGAAATGTGTACCCCTGTCACTAGTCAAACTCAAAGGGCATCCATACCTTATAATAATGTTTTCCCATAGGAACCTTGCTGCAGTAGCTGTTATACAATCCTTAGTAGGTGTTGCTTCTACCCACCTTGTCAAGTAATTTGTGCAAGTGATTATATACCATGATCTAGTCCTACGCGCATGACTGGTGCAATAGGGCCTATGAAGTCTATAGCCCACTTTTTGAATGGCTCGGTGCTGGGAATAGGGCACAAAGGCATTTCATCTCTTCACCCTAGTTTTCCAATGCACTGACAATGATCACACACCTTGCAATATTCCTTGCAGTCTTGATATAGGGTCTCCCACCATAATCCGACCATTAATATCTTGTGTGTAGTGGCATCACCTGCATAGTGTCCACCTGCACTACCTCCGTGTGCCTCTTCTATTATGGCTAGGTGCTCATGTTCTAACACACACCGGTGTAGAATCTCATCACGTCCTAATTTGTATAAATCCCCACTAATCAACATGTAGGGCATGGAGCGTATAGCTAACCACTTTTTATCCAATGCCTTCATCCCTTCCGGTGCTACACCTGTCTTGAGAAATACTACAATATCTTCCAAATCTGAGGGCATGTGTCACAACCTAAATAGTTGTGCATCTGGCATAGTCTCTTCAATGCTTTGCGCATCCTCCCCTAAATCAAATCTAGACAAATGATCAGGTCTGGAATTACTTTTTCCTAGTTTGACAACCACCGTGAACTCGAATTCTTGGAACAATAGTACCCACCGACATATGTGCCCTTGTAGAATGGGCTTGTTCACTAAATATTTCAATGCCATATGGTCAATGTAAAATATAAAAGGGGTTGCCAGCAAATACTATCTGAACTTGTGAAGCGCGTAGATCATTGACAATGCCTTGTGCTCAGTTGTAGTATAATTCTACTCCACTGGTGTCAAATTCCTACTTGCAAAGCATAAAGGATGATCAAAAATCCCTTCACCAGGCTGTAAAATTACTACTCCAATGGCGGTTCCTAAGGCATCAACATGAACATGGAAGGGCTTATCCCAAGAGGGGAATCATAGTATGGGCGTAGTGACAAGCCTATCCTTTAAAGTGTCAAATGCCTTCTGCTGCACCTCTCCCCAATGAAAGGCACTTTTATGTCTAAGAAACTCTTCTAAAGGTGTGATGATCTTGGCATATCCCTTGATGAACTTCCTGTAGTAACCCATGTGTCCAAGAAATCCATGCACTGCACTTTGACTAGTAGGCTCCCTCAATCCCACAATTACTGCAACTTTTGTAGGATCTACTAGTAGGCCCTCCTTACATATGATGTGCCCCAATAATGTTCCAAATGGGGTAGCAAAGACACATTTCTTAATGTTGAGGGATATCCTCAACTGCCAACATCTTTCAAACATCAACCTTAAGTTGTCACAATGGTCCTTCACTAACCCATATACTATCCAATCATCCAGGTAGACTTGAAGAAATTTATGGATGAAGTCCTGGAAGGCTTGTACCACAATGTGTGAGAACACAACAGGTGCATTCTTCAACCCAAAAGGCATGACTGTATAGGAAAAACTTCCCCACTCAGTGGCAAAATTCATCTTCCTCTGGTCCTCCTTCATGATCCTTACCTGGTGATAGCCCGAGAATCCATCTGTGAAAGAGTAGACCTCACGTCCTGCCACTCCCTCTAAGATTTCTTCAGTAAATGGGGTTGGGAAAGGATCAATGATACACACTGCATTCAGGTCCCTGTAATCAACACAGATCCTTATCCTTCCATCCTTTTTGATACTAATCACCATTGGACTTATCCACTTTGACTCTTCAATAGCTTCAATGATGCCCGATGCTATCATCTTATCTATTTCTTCCTTGACCTTCACGCATAGGTTAGGATTCATTCGGTATGGTCTCTTTTGTACTAGGCACACACCCTCCTTCAACTTAATTCTCATTTCCCCCAAGGAATGGTGAACGCCTTTGAGTTCATGATACCCATGTGGGAATAAATCCTCAAACTCACATAAAAGATCAATGATCTTGGAGACTTCCCTCTCCGACCAATAGTCTCTGATGATAGCCTCTTTAGGCTCTTCTTCTGAGCCGATGTTAACCTTCTTTGTCTTTAAAGGTTCATGGTAGGCACACACCCATTCATCAGCACTATCTATGACCTTTCGCATCCCTACAGAGTGGTTAACATCCAAGTTCTCTACCTCTTCTCCATCAATAACATACACCATCTTCCCTTTTTCTTTCTCTATACACACGTGCACTCAAACTGTATCTCTTTTGATTCTTCTTCCTCAAAGCGCACCTCCAGGCCAGGTTCACCTAGCAACTCTTGTATTTTATCTTCCACCATAGCACTATCCCCAATGGTAAGGCACTTGATAACCTACAATGCCTTATCCACCAAGGGTTTTGTACTCTGATACTCAAATGTTTGAATGAGATCAGCCACTAATTCTTTCCAATTACCAGTTTGGTGACGCATCTCTAAGTGGATATACCATGCACATGCACAACCTTGTAGGGTGGAGTATAACTTGTGAACCCATAATGAAGGTGGTAATGCTTCTGTGCTTCCCATCCAGGCTGTCTCACATGCTTGGATATGGAAGGAAGTGGTCTCTTTACCATGGTAGTCTTTTATAGCCGTGGGCACATTGCTCCTACAAAACCTTATGGAGAAGGAAATTCTCACCTCGTGCCATTCCAAGAGGCTATCCCAATGTGTTCCCACCACTAGTGCAGTAATAGTCCTGAGTAGGACATAACTTAACATCCCTCTTCATTCATTCTCCTTCTTCCACTGAGCTTCCATCTCCTACAAAAATATCTCAGGGAAGGCTCCTCCTGAATACTTAGGTAGCTTCTTTCCTCCTAGGCACCAGACTGTACGTGCCTTTGTCACCTTTGTCACCGATCCTCTCAAATGTCATCTGATTAACTCATAGGTCCCATGTGCCCAATTATCACATGTTATACTGTGGTGTCACTTAAGGACTGGCATCCTCAAACTGGATAACTCCCTCTGTGGGATGAATTATCTCAGGATCCCTGATTGAGCACACATATATTCTATCAAGGACCTCTTCTCCCAAGGGTTCAGTATAGGGTGTTGATTTTCCATCAGCCAGGGGTATGATGACCCATTCCTCCTCATTTTCAAAGCTTATGTATCCCTTGTTGAACCAAAGATCCGCATTGTTCTTATAGCACCATGGGCGCCCAAGTAATGCTGGGAAATTGTCTACCTCGGTGAGCGCCAAGACTTCAAAGTCCCCTAGTAAACTTAGCCCCCTGAATGGTGATAGTTGCATCCTTTAAGACACCGATGGGCATTGCCTTCATTTTTTTTTTCCATATACAATACATTCAAAGATGGTTGTAATGCAGGTCTTCCCATCTGATGCCATGCATCCAAGGTGAGAACATTGACCTCCACACCTATGTCAATGAGGATATTACTAAGGAGCCATCCATCCATGAACTGCATTTAACGTGATCTCCTTATCATAGTCAAGGTTGTGAGGGGGAAGGTTTGCATGCAAGACCTACCTCTCACACTCTTCTCTAGCACGTGGTACCTTCTCTCTCAACCATGCTCCTAGCAAGGGAATAATATTCTCTTGCCTTAGCATTTTACATACTTCCTTGACCTCATCCAGGTCATCCTTTGGTGCCTCAACCTTCCTTCTTTGCTCCTCCCTCCTGGAATGCTCCTTTAGACACTGGATTTCTCCTTGTAAACTCTGAATGACATCCATGGTTTCTTGATATACCTCCTTTTGATGTGCAGGGTCTGGGTACTTCCCATGTACCACTTCTTCCCTTGAAACCAGGTTCTTCTACCTTGGCATTTCCTTTGTGTGTGGCCTCTACTCTTGTTGTTACCATAATAGGTTCCAAGCCTGCATCACGTGTCACCCATGGCATCCATTGTGTGTCATCCTTCTTAATGCTTACCATTGCAGTGCCCTTGTCTTTCCAGTGTTGTTGACTCATGTGCTCAAACAACTCAGGGCACTCCTCATACTTGTGCTTCTTCCTACACCATGAGCATTGCAATAAGTCTGGACACTCGCGCTTGTAGTGGTCTGTAGATCCACAATTAAAATAGGTTCCACATGGGAACTCACTTCTTCCTCTGTGGTTACCATGACCATGGAATCCTCCATGAAATCCCCTTCCGCATGCCTCCATCTATGTGCTCCTCATAACAGTGATCATCACCCTTAGAACCACTTGCAAGGCTAGTTTGGCACACACCAAGATCAATAGCATCATGAATCTGGTCAATCAGCCTACAGTCTTTGGTGTCATGCAATGTGGATGTACAGATCTTATAATAACAAGATACATTTTTACGGATTACACGTTGTAGTAGAGGGCACCTACTTGCATCATGGTCCCCATGAAAAATTTCACAATCCACTGCTATAGCGCGTACCGACTTCCTAGGGCAGCTATCCTTGACATGCCCCTCTACTTCACAATCTATACACCATATACCACTGCGAGTCTCATGGGATGAGTTCACAGACAACTTCTCCAGCTGCTTAGCCATAGAAGTGATTTGAGCTTCCAGAAATGGGCTAACACCAGTGTCAACACTCCCAACATAGCTTCAGCATGCATAGGAAGCTTCCAACACCTCGTGTGGGTCTGTGAAAGTCTTATGAGATAATGCCCTTCTAAATGGTGTTATCAACCCTCCAACAAACCATTGAGCATGTTGTGAAGGGTGAATGTCATAGGATAACTTTGACAGGAGGGTTTTGAACCATGCATCATACTCCCACACACTCTCTGCCATTCCCTATTGGATCTCCTTAAGGGTGTTGATGCTCTTCTATTCAAACTCAGGGATGTGGAATTCTGCTAGGAAGGCATTTTTCAACATGGTGTAATCTACCACCATCTGATGGGGGTCATACTTCCTATACCAGCTATGCACACCCTTGCAACATCATTACAAACTGACTGGCCTTATGCTCTAGGGTTGTGATCCCCTTTGTGCACCATAGCAGCTCACACTTGTGAACATGCTCCACAACATCTTCAATACCTCTGTAATCTGGAAAATGTAAAGACATCTCAAAGAAGACTTGAGGAGGTGGTTGGGGCCCTTGTCCTCCTGATCTAGTTCCTTGACTTCCTCTGGTGTTTCCTCCTCCACCGGATCCACTAGATCCACCAGGTCCTGTGCCCCCAGTCCCACCAGTTCCACCTCCAGATCCTCCTATAGCTAGTAATGGGCCTAAAGTAGTCATGCCTAGGGTCCCCAATGTCCCACTGAACTACATGCCAATTGTCTGTGAGATTGTGCCACTGCCAGATGTGTGTCCCACACCACTCCCTAATGTGTTACCCAAGCCTTGTGTATTTTCTCCTTGTCCAAAAATTCCTCCAAATACTGGAATAGTATGTGCAGCCATAGAAGTAGGAAATGAAAAATTGTATCTCCTGGGCATAGATCGGTCACTTCCATTGATACCAACTGGGTTAACGATACTCCTTCCTTGATCTGGAAAACCAAGCACCGAGGTCTGATCACTAGGTGGGTTCAGATGCATGCTGACAATTCTTCTTTCTCCAAGTGATGAACTCTCATCAGAAGCCGAAGGGGTCTCTCTCCCATGCTTGCCAAGATGGGGTAGCATGGACTGCTCAGGTTCCACATCCTCTGTGTGAACCTCAACTCCTTCCCGTAACATGTCTACCTCCATAGATCCATCACACTTGCAACCTCACGTTGTCTAGCAATCTCCCTTTCACATGCTTCACTATACTTGAGTCATCTCTCCTCCCTTTCTTTCTCAGTCGCAATGTCTGCCATCTTCCTCCACCCTAGCTTCCTCACCCAATGCTCAGAATGGTTTAGCCGGCCATCTAAGATGCCTCTAAACTCAAGGTAATGATCAAGATCTTAATTTCCAGAGGAATAACACATAGAAATGATCCTTTGGGCTCCCTCAGAAACTCAAACTCAGTGACTTCTAGACAAGAATATGTAGAAATAGTGTATTCCAGAGTGTAGCTAGCCAGTACTCCTTTCCACCAATGATCCACAACACGAGTCCACATCAGATCTGCATCTTGCAGCCTCTGGTACTCTTCTTGGGTCCACATGCATGATCTATAATACCAGCTTGATCTAGATGCATATGCCAAGAGCCATTCATACAGCTCTACTGGGAAGCAACAAAAAAAATTTCATACAACTCATGGTAGAGGTTCTCTTCTACCCATCTACGTGCATCAAAATCAGGTCCAATGCTGAATCTCTAAGAAAATTCATCCTCCATGCTCTTAAACCATGTTTCAACACCTTCCAAGGTTAAACACTCTATGTCATCACTCATTGCACAGATCATGATGTATGTTATTTCCCACTACAACTTTGAAAAGAGGTCCTGGCAATGGAACCAAGATGTATTAATTTTTACACCCACCTAAGAACAACGGAACCCCGTGTGCATGTCAACCTATCACCCAATGGGCACTGGGCACTCACCCGAGGCACGCGTGGGCACCGAGTCTCTCCTTTATGTGAGTTTAGTGGGAAACATCATCTATGATAGGAATTTAAAGAGAGTGAGTGGAAACGAGACATGTAATCATCATAGAGCTCAGAATGGCTTCTAGACCAATGTAGTCATTCCAGATAGAAAGATACTTAACAGATTATAGGACTGAACCAAAATAGAAAGGAAAATGCATAAGGATTCATACTCATTCCATAAACATACATGAAACAGAACTATGAAGATATATGTATGGACCAGAATCATTAATGATCATATTCAAATAAGTTGGTAACCTCATTACATCCATTAGATCCATTACAAAACATCACAGTATGGCAGACCAAAGTCATACATCATAACTAGATTTACATCCCTTAGCTCTCAAAAATAAAATTTACAATCCCAAGCCCCTTGATGCATCCTTCTCCTATATTTTATCTACCCAACCCAATACAACTCCTCGTAGCATTTCTGCAGAGCTCCACTCTCTATTGATCTACTATCCTTTTCTTCTGTGGGCGCTTGTATTTATAGGCCTCTTGAACTGCCAACTCACCTTTCTGAGGCTTCAGATCCATCACCAAGTGTCCAATGTGGTCCTCCATGGGAGCATGCTCCTCCAGGCCTGAGCTCTCCACTCCTTGCCATGATGGTCTTCTAGAAGCTTCCATCGCAGGGTATATTCCTTCCTAGGCCAACCTGTCACCAGGCTGGCACCTTATCCATTCATCATGCATAGGTGGGTCATGCTTTTCTTGTGTCCTACCTGATACACCAAATACGGCTAAGTCCTGAGACCTTGTTCTTTTGGTGTGTATCACAGGTCCTTCTAAAACCCTCCTAGAACCCTACCTTGTGCCTTCTCCTTGCGCGCCCACCCCTTAACTTAGGCCTTGCACACTCATGCACCTTTTTGTACTTAGTCAATATAAGATAGTAAACACAAATTTTTTTATCGTCAAACCCTTCTAGTTTAGGTTTGAGTGGGTTCTAAGGTCTAACTGGTGGAAATGTGATGACAGAGGTCTCCAAAATCTTCACTAAGATGTTGGCGTAAGACCATGCTAATGGATCACAATGCAAAGTAAGTGTGGGTCGAGATGGAAGTGTGGGTGATTTTGGTGGGAGAGGTGTCATGGGAGATGGAATCGAAGGTTGAGTCAGTTTGACCACCCATGTTTGGTAGGTAGTATGGTTTTAGGTTTGGGTTGTACCTTCTTGGGCAAAGGTGTAGCAGATGAACTAGTGATTGAAGGTGTTGTAGTTTAACTACCTCTTTAGAGGGTAGTGGGTTTTTGAACTTTGGTTACACCTTCTTGGGTAAAGGTGAAGAAGGAGTGTGTGATGTATAAGGGAAGGTAGATGGTAGAAGGGAATGGGTTAGCCAAGGTGATAATGGAGGTGTGGAGAAGGTTTTTGGAAGAGGTAAGGTGGAAGGTATTGGTTGAAGAGAAGGAAATATCATAGGTAGTGATGAGGCTACTAGAAGTAGTGTGGGTATAGGTAGTTAAAAATGATGTAGGTGATAGTGAAGGCATATGTTGTGTAGGTAATTTGGGTGTAACAGAGGCTCATGATGAGGAGGTGGGATTGCTGCATTTTTTAGTTTACCTTGGGTAGGAGGTTGTTTGGCCAAGGTTGATGGGTGGGGTCCTAGGATAGATGGAAGTGGTGAAGGTGAAAGAGGGGTAGTAGGCAAAACTGGTGTATGTGGCCTAAGAGGTTGGTTCTTCCTCTTAGGTGGGGGAATATTCTTTGCGTGGGCTTGTGAGGATGTGGCTAAATCTAGTTTGACAGGAGGATGGACTAAGCTTGATGTTGGCATGACTCCCAATGTGGCAATGGGTCTGGATGTGGAAGGAAGGTATAGGTGCAAGAAAGGATTCAGTCATAGGAAAAAATTTGGATATTGGTAAAGGTTTAGGTGTGGGTAAGGGTGATGAAGAAGAGGTCATACAACTAACATGGGCATGGTTGGTTTGGTTTTCTGAAACACCTTTGGATAGATTATGGAAGTATCAGCACAACAACATTTGCATCTGAGTTGAAAAAGGTAGCCGAAGGCATCCCCAAAGCATGGAATTATCAACATAATCCAAGCGGTCATCCAGACATGAAAATGGCACCATTGTAGGAGGAAATGATGTTGATTTGGTAGTAATCCCGTAAATAATGTCTGTGAAACAGGGAAATGGTTGGCTTCAAACTCTGTGGGTAAAAGAGAGGAGAGAAAATCAACATGATCCTTGAAAGCCAAGGGAGAGGTTTTACCAATAGGAAGGGACACTTCTAATAGATCCCCTATGGGTAGGGGAGATGATGATTAGGATGAGGTAGGTTCTTCTTTTGGTGAAGAGGAAGGTAAAAATGACTCTCTCGTGGGTAGGAGAGTTAATATTGTGGGTTGTTCATCAGATTAAGAGGTACATGGGGAAATTACATCGGCAGATATGGCGGACTCCTCCGTGGGTGCAAGGGGAGATAAGGGAGACTCCTCTATGGGTAAAGGAGTAGATGAAACATGTTCCTCTATGGATGAAGGAGCTCGTGCAAGAATCTCCTCGATAGATGGGAGCAGGAGGAAACTGAGGAATGGCTGGTATGATGTCAAAAACAACATGAACCTCACGAACATTACTGTCATTAGTCAAAGGTTCACCGGTTTGGTTAGATGATGGGGTGTGATTTGGGAATGAATTCTTGAAGATATGAAGGTTCTGATTAGCCAGTGCATTAGGGTTATCCAAGACAAGATCTCCATTATCTAACATTTCTTGGACAATGTTTTTTAAATTTATACAATTACCGTCGCTATGACCTTTAACACGATGATAGTTGCAGTAATCATTTTCTTTGTACCATGTAGGCATAGGATGAGAGGGGTCAAAACCAGTATGTGGTTTGATGGGTGGAAGATTGATGCTCCAAATTTTAGAATTTTTTCTAAAACTGAAGAGTAGGGTTCTCCTATTGGAGTGTATTTTCATTGCTCCCATTTGAACTAAAAATTTTGAAACAGGAGAAAGGTTGGAAGAAGGTTTTGATTGGTTAGATGGGTGAGATGGGCCAGCTTTCAAAACTACCGCATGGGTAGATCCTTTTTCCTTGGAATAATTGTTTTGGGGTTTGGAAGAGGAAGAGGTATCATTTGATTTAAATGTAGTGTTTTTGTTACGTAATTGTATCTTTTTCTCTTCAATGGCACAAATTTCAATTTTTCGAGCCATGGTGAATGCTTCATCAAACATGCAGAAGGTTTGAACTTAGAGAGTTGGTGAGATGTGCCTGGCACAATCCCTAGTGAACAAATCTATTAGTTCATTTTGAGGTAGTTAGAATGTGAGCTGGTTGATTAGGCTTTTCCAACGAGTGACAAAGTATGTGATAGACTCATATTCATATTTTCATGTTGAGTACAAGTCATTCATGGTGACCTTCTTGATGATATTGATCAAAAAATGGTCTAGGAAGGCTTGAGCTACTTGGTTGAATGAGTAAATGGAGTGCCTAGGTAAACCACTATACCAATCCAACATAGGTTCACTGTCAAGGACATTGGGAATGTTCATAAGAGTAAAATGTCATCATGAGCGATCAAGGATAACACCCATGTTTAAAATACTGCAAGTGTTGTTGCAGGTCTTCTTTACAGTTGAACCAATTGAATTTTGGAATTTCCCAATGTGTAGGGTATGGACGAATGGGAATGGATGGATGAATGGGCTCATTGTAAATTTCATCATATGTCAAAGTGTTACATGAGTCGGAGACTAATGCTTCCAATTTTTACATCTTGTCCATCATCATTTTGATAAGATCATTAGTAGGTTGAAATGAATGGGCACCCCTTGTAGTATAAGAAGGTAGATTATGAAGGTATGATGAGGGTGTAATCCCAGTATATGGTGGTGCTGAGTACGAAAATTATGAGGGGGGAATAGATGCATGTGGCAAGTATCCTGAATAAGTGACAGATGAAATAGGGGTTGTTGGTGATAAGTGTAGGTAGGTGGAGTGGATGTAACAACTCTCGTGGTAATTGGAGGGAGAGACTATGGGATAGAGAGGACAATGTTTTGGAAGGGAGTATGGGTCGCCAACACCATAGGTGGTTGAGATGCAATAGGTACGTAATAGGTGGCAAGTGCAGATAGGCCTAACTCAAGGTTGTTGATGAAGGAATCGATGACACCATAGGAGAAACTGATGTCAAAGGCATGAAATATATGGATATGTAGCATATATCAATGAGCTTGGGTCAAGTTGGGATACCACAGGTGGTAAGGTGGAAGAGGGTAAGGCTCGAGCTAGTAGTAGCCGATGTAAAATTAGGTGCGAGGGCAAGGGGAATAGACACTGGCATGTCGTATACTAGCTGCCCTGATGAATCTTGAGTGGATGAATGGGATAAATAATATTGTAAAGTCACCAGGGTTTTGGTCAAGGAGTCTTATGAACTCCTTGTCACTGGTACTGATGATAATGGGCTGATTGGGATCCATAGGTGATAGGATGGAAGGAGGTGATGGGATAGGATGGAGTGGTTGAAGGCTAGCATCAAATACGAGGGCATTGGCTTGGCTATGAGTCAAAACCATGTGACTTAGCATAGACTTGGTAATTAGATCTCTGGAGATGACATAGAATAACATAAGGAATGGAGAAAAATAGTTCCAGAAGGTGAAAACTGGTGGTTTTTTAATTGAAAAATTAAAACACAGGAACCGATGGCGGTTTGGTAACTGATGACAGTGATAGAGTGTAATCGATGATGGTTAGGGTGACTGATACCAGTTACTGTGGAAAATCAAAAGCTTTGAAAATGTGGCAATAACTGATGAAAATGAAGCAAATCTAGATTTGATAATGATTTCAAAGACCCAGAGGTATGGTGAAGTATCTGAGGAACCCCAAAAAGAACAGAAATGTGATGAGTGCTACTTTGGTTAAAATGACCAAAACAATAGGAAACCGACAATGGTTAGGTAAACCGATGATGGTTAGATGAGTAAACTAATGATGGTCATTGGACCAACGTCAGTCACTATGAAATTTGAAAATATGTAAAAAAAAATTGAATTTAGTGACTTAGATCCAATAAAAGACCAACCCAGAAACCTGAGTATGGTAATGATGAATTATTACACAATCAGAAAGAGTCGGAATACACCAAATATGATTATGGAGTGTGAAAGGAAGAAAGAATGGAGAATACGACCTCTCACCTCAAAACACAAATCAAGAAAAAACTAGCAAACACGAAATCCTATGTGGTTGATTTTATGTTCCAGCTTATGCCATTTAGGACTGACTTGTGAATAGAACAGAGTTTTTGGTTTGATAAAAGGTTTCCTATGAAAATCCAAGAACTAAGGATGGTTTTAGGTAAAGTTTTGGCAGGGGGGTCCTTTCTCTGAGATAATGACTGGACAGAGAAACCAGCTTGGTGCCCACTGTCAATCCTCTGATTGTGTGATCGTTGACAACTTCTTCCGGGTAGGATGTTGTTTAAGAATATGTGCAAATTGTTTAAGTGGTTCTAGTATAGAGAATGTGTAAAGTGAACTATGATTGAATTAGTCAACCATCAGTTGGGCATGACTTCTAGAATATAGGTTTCCCTCAATTTAATGTGAGCTACAATGTGACATACCAAAATGAAATGCAAATTTTTTAAGCCCAAATCCATAATTAAGTTTGATGTAGAAAATAGAGAACAAGAAGAGGAATTATCTTTCACTAAATGCAATACAGTAGAAAGGAAGACATGTTCTTTTTAGAGCACCAAAAAAACAATTTCTTTAGACAATAGAAAGAAGGAGAATGATTCCAAGGGAGAAAATTTAATGTGAATACTTTCAAAGGGAAAAGACACAAAATTTTTACCTAGGAATGAACAATGAAAAGAACCCCTGATGGGTCCCACCAAGGATGCCAAAATGTTTCACCAAATTATTGTATGATAAAAACAGATAAGGTAAAAAGGCCAAGGAGGAATACTTAATATTACATTGGTCGAAGGTTGAGTGCACGCGTTTCTGATTTTATGATCCAGGTTGATTGTGTGAGCTTCCTTTTGGCTAGGAGGAACTACCTGTAATACAAAGCAAGACCACAAGATACAGTTAATAGAAAAAGTTAGTGGACTTCCTAGCATGAGCTAGATCCAGGAAGTGTGATACTTCCTCGACAGTTGTCAATCCACTGATATATAACTCAATATAAAATAACTAAACATGCAAATAAAATAATATAATGCTAGTGTTCTGATTTAGGTGTCTCAGACTACTATCCATGTCAATCCAATTAAATGCTTGATAACTACACTGGTGAAGGTCTCGGGTCAGGTTACAGGTTGGGCAGGTGGTCTGAGGGTCACAGACGGGGTCTGGGTAAGATTTGGTGAAGTTTGGGTTGATTTTGGGTGATTAGGAAGCTTTTTGGTCTAAGGAAGTTTTACCAGGCACAGAGACCAACACCGGTCAGGGTGACCGATGTCGGTATAGGTATGACCGATGGTGTTTTAGGATGACCGATATCAGTTACTATGGGAAATGGTATAATGTCAAAAGTGGGTGTTCAGGCTCTCTCTGTGTCTGCACAGAGAGTTGGGAAGGTCTGTTGTGAGGTTGTAGGTGGGGTATCAGGTTTGGGTGAGGTTTTTTGAGGTTTTGGGGAGGTTCTGGTGAGATATGGGATAAGTTTGGGTAGACTAAGGGTTGATTGGGCCTAGGGAAGCTTAACAAGCACTATGACCGATATCAGCTAAGGGGGAAGACCAAAGAAGGTTAAGGTGACCGGATTCAGTAGGGGCAATTTGGTGGTAATTAAATAAAAGTAGTTTTGGACTTCTCTTTGATTGCATAGAGGATGAAGGGAGGATGGTTGGGTTTGTAATAATGCCAAGGAGACTCAAGAATGCATAGAGGTCAGGTATGGAGAGCCAAAAGGTCATGGGTGGTTGGATGGGTAGATTGGTAAGAAGGTGGGGATGGAGGAATGCAAGAAGGAATAAGATGTAATAACAAAAGATAATGAACCTACACTTTAAGAAAGTACAGATGATGAAAATCAAATACACTTACTTGCATTTGCAGGTCTGGTAGGTGAAGGAAGGTAGTGGTTGATCCATGAAGAACTTTGTGGTTAGTGTCATGGAAATACTTCCCAGAGTGTTCCTGTGAATATTCTAATGCCTTAGGACGAGCATCAGGTGCTTGCTTGGGCTTGTGGTTGAGTATATCCCATCTTCTGGATGCTGAGAAGTCTATGATTCATGCTTGAATACAATAGAAATCTCTGAAATCAAAATGAACAACCTCGGTAAATATTTGTAAAAGAGTATATAAGGTAACCGATGATGGTTAAGGTGACCGAAGCTAGTTGAGGGATAGCCGATGTCAGTTAAGGCAAGAAATCCTAGGTTTACCAAAAATAGGAAGATATTTACTATTTTTAGCTATCTCTTGGTTGAGTCCTCTTGGGGAAGTGGAGTTCACGTAAGAGAAGGTAGGAAGGTCATAGAAGAAGTCCAATTAGGTTTTTGGAAGAAGTCTCAGTTAGTTAGGTTAAGTGGTGACTTAGTACTGGGAGTGATGACTTAGTGTTGAGAGTGATGACTTGGTCACTGTGAGTTAAATGCCCCTAGAATGGGTCCAGGGTGAGGTGTCTAGGTGATGTGTAAATTAACTTAATTAAATTAATTAAATTAATTAATAATGTGAGGATGAACATTAATTCAATTGTACGTAATTAAATTAATACGAATGCGGGGTAAAGGGGTCATGATTAGGTGAACACGTGACGTTAATTGATTAAAAAGAAAAATCAACCTGTGATGAACCCATGTGGTGTGAAGCACTAGATTTGATAACCCACGAAGGAGTAGATGAGGATACAGCTGTGACTAGTGCCTTTCCCTTATGTTTCTCTTTATCTTTTTCCTTTGCCTTATTAGATTCTTGGGTTGATGAAGATTGTTTGACAAGTCCAGGGACCCCTATGTTGTTCTTATTAAGGATATGACTAATGTGGTCAATTTTCTTCTTAATACATTTGTGATCATCGTACCCAATTTTCTTGAAATAAACACACTTAATATTTTCCTTGTTAGGTTTACCATTTGAATTGGAGGTTTCCGTGGTAGACTTGAAAGAGGTAGTGGATTTCTGTTCTTTCTTCTTTTTATTCTTCTCTTGGTTTCTATAAGATTTTTTTTTCACATTCTTGGAAATGACGGCTTGAATTTTAAAAGACTTCAAGGTACCTTTTTCAATTAACTTGTCTTTCTCCTTAGTAAAATCAGCAATGAAGTCATCTAAGGATGGCATAAACCATGTGGATCCAAGAGCCCTCTTGGTAGCATAAAATGTACAAAAAAAGATAGAGTAGTTATAACCTAGTTCTATTTCTAGCTCATGACCCCTCATAGTATCAACTTTTCCAAATAATATGGTTAAGTTTTTCCACACCTCGTTGGGATATTTGGATGACTCTATGTGATAAAGGAGTTCAAAAGACACTAAAAGACATAAAATATCAAATGCTTCATCACACTTATTAAACAACTTAACTTTTTCTATATTTGTATTAGGCTTTGATTCTAACCCCATTGTGATATGGTACAACCATTTACTCTTTAGTCAAATCAATATTTTTTATTTCCATTCATGGTAGTTAAAATGTGTAATTTGGTTAAATGAACTTAGATCCATTATTATAGAAAGAAAGGTTGTTGCAGTTGTTGAAAAAAAAAATGTGCAGAAAGAAATAAGTTATTTACAAGAGAGGAAACACCATATACACCCCCCTAGAAACTATATCAAGAAGCCCCCCATAATATTAGCAATTTATAACTTAGTGAGTTTTACAAAATAAATAGGTCCAATGCTTTGTGAAATGAAAAATATTTAACTTTTACAAAAAAGGAACTCGATATCGAGCTACCAATCAAACATTTTACAATCAATACTTCCTGTAAATAAGCCCTATTTTAAATTAATTTGCACTAAACTTGAAATGCACTATTTTACTAAAATAAAGTTTTAGCAAACAACACTACCACGATACTAAAAAATCAACTGAATCCAGATCTGCAATGCGTGTATGGGCTGTGGAAACATGGTTGTAGGTCTAACACACCTCTTGATCAGAAACACACCCTTTTCAAGCATGAGCATGCATGCAAAGCACTACCATAGGTGAAAACACCCTTCACAGGTCTTAAAATGCCTAGATATGGATAATATTCTAAGGATCCAGTAATAATGATTTGGGGCTTGCAAAAAAGCAATCTCCAGAACTATATATGCACTATGCGGGCATGTAAACCTCGTAAGCCTATTAATAGTCTATATACACTCAAACCAGGCAAAACCTGCACCAAATAACACCCAAATACTTGCAAATAATGATCTCAAATGAAAAATAAATTTGCATAATAATAACCAAACAATATCAATACCATCTCAGCTCTGATACCATATCAAAGAAGCGCCAAAAATCTATTGGTTTGAAGAATGTAAAAGTGATTGATGTGAGACGTGAATTGTTCCATGAAAAAATAATGCAAACATACAAGACTACAAATTACGAGAATATAAGAGAGATAATTTGTAATAACACATAAATAGCTCCAACTCAATACGATCAAATAGAGTAATGCAAGAGATATACATATGGGAGGTGAATGTGTAACCTCCTCCTAGAATCATGGCAATCTCCACCTAGAATAGTGGTAACCGACAGCTAGAATGGTGTAGTCAAGTGGTGACTAGCTCCGAGAATAGTGTAGTCAAGTGTACATCTAAGAAAGGATATCCCTTAAGTGTAGGGAAACTCCAAGTGAGGTGGAATATCCTGAGTAGGATAATACAAATAAAGCGAGGAAAATAAATCCTACACTAACACATGGTTTATATTGTGATATAATTCTACTTGTATTTGATACTAACACTTTTAATTGTATAGACTAGTTATTGTTGTTTTATGTACCTCATTGATTTTATCTTTCTTGCATAATGGATTCATTATTTCTCATCTCATATTTGTGGGCCTTAACCTATATTTGTGTGTGTGACACATTAGTGTCCCTTATTTGTATCCTCAATATCCTTTCTTGTATGGCCATTTTCCCCTTGACTATTTATTTAACACTCTTTTTGTCCCTTGTATGTGGCCTCTTGGCATTCTATGTGGCATTTTGTGTGACTTTGTGTTTGTTACATTTAATGTCATAATATATATCATGCATTCCCTTTGCATACTAGATTACAAATTTATACCAAATTGGTAATATATTGCTACCCTCCACATGTTTATTTAATATTATATTATATACATGAGATTGTACAATTCATATTTGTTTCGAACATAGTGACCTACAATATATCTCCCTCACCTCAAAAGATGGGGCATTCAATGGGCTTATAAAACTTACTTTCAAATGGAAAGAAAAAATAGAAGGTAAAAAATACAATGAACAGAGGTATATGATACAAAACTACAAACAATTTCAAATATAGAAATCAATGATGGATAAAATTGTCAAGCTTGGAAAAAATCAGATACCATTTTTCCAATTATCTGCAAATTTTCTCTAGTACAATTTGGATGGAAAGTTTGAGAATTTTTTTAAAAATACAAAATTTACAGAGGTTCAAGGATTGAACCTAGCATAGTAACAAATAATTTAGTATAGTTACACTTTCTTTTGTTATAAATATATGTTGCATGAATGTAGTTCATAGTCTATTCTATTACAAATACAATTTACATATATTTTATGGCATATGTTGTTCTCTTTCAAAATTTAATGTTATCAATTACTACAAGTAAGGTAGGGACATTAATGTACTTCATTCCTTTTTATAATATAAAGTTATAATATATATTTATCTATAGTGGCGAGGTTTAGTTGGAGTTGGTGATGTATGTTGGGTTTAGTGAAACCCATCATCCTTAACATCATTTCTAGTGAACCCATGGTGGTTCCATCTTTTCAATTTATAAATTACATATAATCCCCAATTATGGGTGTTGGGTCTACGACACCCCAAGCTCATAGGATAATTTTGGTTTTATAAATATAGGGATTGATCACCCCCAACTTTCAATTATTTTAGTAAGGATTGATCACTCTTCGTTGTGTGCCTCAACTAAGGGGCACAATCTACTCCAAGCACTTCGTAAAAATCCTTAATATTCACAAGGAAAAAAAAAATCCACACATATAAGTGTGCACCTTCTTTCCTCTTCAAAAATTCTTCAAGTTTCATAGAACTAAATTTTCATTTTTCTTACTATTTGTAGGTTTCACTTTGGAAATCTCATGTCTATTAAAGCAATGAAGCATTCAAGAAAATAAAAAATGTGTTTACACACTCATATATACATTTCATTTTTCCTTTAACTATAAATTTTGATTTAATAAATTAAAGGTGTGATTTTATACACCCAAATTTGGTCATTTGGCATTTGGAATGTCATCTTTGACTTATATCCATTATACACTAGTACGCATAAACTAAGCTCAAATTTACTATCATGTCCTATCTAAAGGATTACGACAAGACAAACCCCTCATCCTCCTAATCAGTCACCTAAAATATCACCTTTATATATATCATAAAAATCTTATAACTCTTATGTGACCTTCTCTAGATCATTATTTCAGTTATGAACCCTACAAGATAAAACAATTTAGTATAGATAAAATCAATTATTGATTGTGTTCCCCTACTATAGGATTCATTCATTAGCACTCTAAAAATCAAATTTTAAAATGAAAACATTGTCATGATTCATAATTTTCCCTTTAGGTTGGCATTAACGTGAAAAACTTTAGTTATATTGGTATAAAAACAAGTTAATCCAACTCATTTAATCACATAGTTCTCACTTGACCTATACTTGCCTTACACTAGGGTTTTCACCTAGATTTTACCAAGATCTCATCTAGAATGCATCTATCAAGCATTAATCAAAGTGGCATACTATAGGATCAATCCCTATATAAATATGAAACATTGGACTACCCAACTCGCCAGAGACAAAATTCTTCAATGCATGACCCACAAAATGCAAATAAATGTAAACAAAACTAACGTGAATTGTTAAACTATTATTGGTTGATTTAGTATTTCCTAAACATAGATGTTCTTACATCATACACCTTAAGAAAATTCAAAATATTGAAATCCTACTCAAGAAACCAAAATTCCAAAATGTGTGGCATCCACAACACTTAGCCAAATTACACCTTAGTATTATTCCTTTCCACTTGACTAAATAATATGTATACTCATTATAGTGTGTCTTCTTGATCTTGACATCTCTTATCACATAGTTCTCAATTGACCTATACTTTCCTTACACTAGGGTTTTCACCTAGATTTTACCAAGAGCTCATCTAGAATGCATCTATCAAGCATTAATCAAAGTGGCCTATTGTAGTATCAATCCCTATATAAATATGAAATGTTGGACTACCCAACTCACCAGAGACAAAATTATTCAATGCATGACCCACAAAATGCAAATAAATGTAAACACAAAAACATGCTCGTGCGGTCTCGTTGCATCAAGGGCTCATTTTCTTGTTGCATAAACTGTGCCTTCTCAAGCTTCCCGGCTTCCCTGCCTCCCCCATCTCTATTCCTTCTTTCCCCACCACCGCCGCAGATACCACTCCCTCTATACCCATCACCGTAGCTACTTCCCCTTTGCCTTCCTTCTCGGCTCCCCTTGTCATTCCCCCCACCTCTGCCCCCACCCCTTTCACCTCCACCTCGAACAGGCCTAGAACTAGATCATCTAAAAGGTTGAACCTGGAAACCCCTGTTTCGGGGAATGTGCCTCAAGACTTGGCGGTTGCCCATAATCTCCTACACATTAGCAGTATGGGTTCTCAGGAGACACACGCTGAGAGCTCCACTAAAAGGTTGGAAGCATTAGAAACTGACATGTTGCTACTGAAAGAGGAAGTAAAACAATTGTCTAAGAAAAAAGGTAAGAGAATGAAGGAGGAGGAGGCTGATATTGACAACAATCAGATGGAAGATATCTATAAAAAACTTTACTCCCTGGACAATAGACTTGGAAAAACCAAGACTCACCATGATTATAATATGGCTATTTTTAATGCAATTAAGGAGTTTATTGAGCAACACGTTCGCTACGTCTCTAATCTCATTGCATACCAGCTACTCTTTGGGGAACGGAAAAAGAAAGAAAACAAACCATTCAACAACTGGATACTAATGACCCTGCTCACATGATGGCATTGGCTATGTTCACCTCCTGGAAAAATATCAAATGCAAAATTTCCAAATCCGCCAGGAAGTAATTGTGGATCTGCGCTATTCTTGCTGACTTATGTTGTGGTTTTTGTTGTTTTGTTGCTATTTGTTTGCTGCTCTTTTGTAGTTTTCAAACTGGATGGTTTTTTTGGGGTAACTACTCTTTGATTACACTGGTTTTTTATGTCTTATCTGGATCTTGATCCTTCTTTTAATGTTTTTCACTCCTATTCTGACTTCTAGGCCCCCCTTTTTATATACAAGGGTATAGTCCCTTTCAAAAAACTATTTACCAATAATAATAATAAGAATTGACTCAAATTATTAAACTATTATTGGTTGATATAGTATTTCTTGAACATGGATTCTCTTACATTGTACACCTTAAGTAATTTCAAAATATTGTAATCCTACTCAAGAAACCAAAATTCCAAAATGTGTAGCATCCGCAACACTTATCCAAATTACACCTTTAGTATTATTTCTTTTCACTTGACTAAATAGTGTGTATACTCATTGTAGTGTGTCTTCTTGATCCTAGCATCTCTTACCCCTTCCACTTAACCATGCTCCTTCTTTGGCATCTACTTCCTCTAATCTAATTCACCACATTATGATTCAAGTTTATCATCCTCTCCTTTTACTACATGGTAAGGATATAAGTCCACCAAATCAAAGTTGTTAGAGATATAAATGTCTATATTTAGCTCAATCTCATAAGTGTTCTACATAAACTTCCTAATGATTTGGCATGGCCATATCTTATTTTACGTAATATTATTGTATTTTATTTTCAGAAAAATCCTTCTACAATTATTCTTAGACCATGTCTTCAATATGGTATGCAACTTCCCTTAATTTTTCATCTACATGATGTGTGTATTATGCATTCATCGTTTGTAATTGATTATGTACATCTTTCATGTGTTCCTAAATCTCCTGCCACATCACTCCTACCTTCATTACATGGTAATTTCATCAACTCTACAACTCCTCTTGGGTTTTTCTCATATATATAATTTGGAATGGTGTTTTCCTGGTACTCATGTTCACTGAATTTTTATAAGTAATTTTTTCATGTACTAGAGCCAAATCCCAAGTTTTTGGCTTATATCTAACCAAAAATATAAGAAAATATCCAAGTATTTTGTTCACAACTATTTTATTTTCATTGGTTTATGGATAGTATGCTAAAATAAATTGAAACTTTGTATCCAACTTATTCCACCATGTTCACCAGAAATGACCAACAAATTTTGTATCCCTGTCAAACCCTATATTGCATGGTAACTCATATAGTCTCACAATCTACTTGAAGAAAATATTTTTAATATGTGTTACATTATTGGTTTTCCTACAGGAAATAAAATGTGTCATATTTGAAAATATATCCACTACTACAACATGGAATCAATACCCCTTTGTGTCCTAGGAAAACTCGAAACAAACTTCATATTTATGTCTCCCTAAAACATCTATAGAATGAGAAAAGTTTGATGCAACCCTGCATTCTAATATCTTCCTTTAGTCATCTAATAAACATGGAATTCTTGTATAAACTTACATACATCCACATTAATTTATGGAAAAAAGTAACTTTCCCCTATATGTGTAATTATCCAAGGAAAATTTATGTGGTAATCCTTCACAATGTTCCTCTTTCATAATGTTCACCTTTAAATCGAAATCCTTCTTGAAAAAAATAGTACAACCAATATTTCCTATGAAGGTTTTCAGTTATTGCACATGTCTCCTAAGCTTCCCTAAAATATTCATCTTGTACATACAACTCTTGTTATTGTGTAGGTTTTTTATTCCATATTATGGTTTTTCCTACACATGTATTTAGCTTTCTTAGATGTTGTTGGGTAAATATGTATTATTTATACATTCTATTTTTAGGATGCATGCTCCACCTTTATAGGGTGTTTATGCCTCTCTTCTTCCCATTTATGTATGATTTCTCAATCTATTTTATCATTCTAAATATAAGTTTTTATTCTTCTCATTTTTGGTTCCTCTCTCTCATATTAGGACTCTTTCTTCATTTATATTTTACATTTTAAGATTTTAAGTGTGTTCTTATCTTGTCAGTCCTTGATCATGACCCACTCTCACAATGTATCTCGTACACCAAAATACCCAAAATACTCTTTGGATTTTCCTATCTCATAGTATGCTCAAATTTATAGTGATTTCTATGCTTTTGGTATTTTTAAACTCAATGGCACAATTTGTTTTGCTTGAAAATTCATCGATGGATGATTTCCCTATAAAATAGGTTATATAAAAATGTTTTCTCTCACATTTGTTTTCTGATACTCAAGATCATTTAATGATGTAGGAGAAAAGCATACTCAAAAATATATATGATTTATAATTAACAACCTCAAATACTCAAGATTCCAAGATAAATCACAATAAACAAAGGAAAATTGACCAGAATCTAATTTTATAGGTTTTATCTAAGAAATATTGGGTCCTCCCTAGTTTATTTATTCCAAGAATTGGCAGAAATGACCACACCCCTTTGTTAACCTTATCCCATATTCATGACTAAGATAAGGGGTCTTAACCAATGATTACAAGGTTGGATTTATTTTTGGGTAGAATGAACAAATGTTGAATCTAGTAAATGTAAGAACTCATAGAATACATAACTTTCTATATGAGACTCTTTTTAAGGTGGCATGATGTAGGAGCATCATTGTAAATAGACAATTTTGGCTTGATTAGGTCTCATAGGGTATCTTAGGATTCTTATGGGTCATGTCTAGTTCATTAGGACTCTTGCTGATGTAATAAGTGGTATTTTGGAGGTTTTCCTCCAAAAAACATATTCATATATTCAAATTAGTAGTGTATTGCATCCTAGACCTAGGTGTTAGTATTTTATTATTCAGGTGTTAGCAGGAGTTAATGTAATTTATAAGGTGGTCATGTCATAAACTCTCTTACTTGACCCTACCAAGGTGTAAACTCACTATGGTTAGCTTGTACTAGGGTGAGTTAGGTGGTGGAAACCTAACCACCTCTCTTTCTTCATAATCATGCTAAGGAATTTGAATGAAGATTAGAGAGGTTTATGGAGTAAAAGAGGAATAATACTTTTGTATCAAGATCCTATGAGGCTCATGAAGCTTGTAATGATCAAGATTTGATCAATAAATGAGGCTTCTTGACATATGTAAAATCTATGTTTTAATTATTTTGATCTTATGCATATTTAATGGTTGTGTAAGGAATATATGAATGTTTGTGAATATTTGAGTCATTAATGATGAATATGGTTTGTAATGTACAAGGTTATATACAAGTATACAAATAAGGTACAATCATTATAAGGGCTTGGGTTAAAGCAAGAAGAGGATATATTGACGAAAGGACAATCATAAGACAATTGTATGGGACTGTGTGCATAAGCATAAGGAAATTAGTGTATTTGATGATCATATCATGAAATAATAAGAATCTTTTAGGAGAATAAGTATTGAATAATTTATTGAGTGATAAGATTGTATGGTCCCTGAATGTTTGAAAGAAGTTCAAAAGTTAGAATAATGTACTAACTTGTACATGGAAGATGTGTTATCTAGATTGATGGATTATTTGTGTGCTACTGAGTTACTGAGTATGGATAAAATGTTCTAATAAGTTTGTATGTGATTTATAAATTTTTTAAAGATTGAACTAAGGAACCTCAAAAATGTAGGAGGAAGATAACAAGAAATCCCTTGTTCTAGACTGAGAATACCCTAAATAATGGTTTAGTGAAATAACCTATTAGGTTCATATTAAAAACAAATCTTTTATAACTCGATAGACTAAATATTAAGAAAGTGTGGAATTATTTAAGGCAGTTGAAGACGTTGAATTACAAGAAGGGGATAAAAGAAGATGGTAGTTGCTAAATTAGTAAGACACAGGCTTGAATGATCACACACGGTTGTGAAGGGGATTATAAAGAGTTATAACTGATAAATTGGTGATTAACTATGCACTAGAGAGGCATATAACCCTATGTTATGTTTGAAACAGATCATTAAATGGTAAGGATCTAATAGAACCATTATTCAAGTGAAGAAACAGAGTATTAGAGGACAAGAAAATGTAATTATAAGTCTTGAGGTTAAAATTGTGAAAGAGTCTAATATATTAGCTTGAAACGGAGTTATTTAAGAGGTATTTCACTTGGGATCTAGTGACAAGTGTAATAAGATATGTCAGAATTTTTTAAACCTTAGGAAAGGTGAGAGTAATCTTGACAAGTGAAAATCCAAGAATCTCACTTAAGCTATTCTGAGACAATCCTTTTGTATGCAGCCTTATAAGTAAAGAGATAATAAGAGGGAGAAAACTTTGAATAAATGAAAGTGGAAAAGAAGTCTTGGAATGGTTTAAGATTATGTGATAATAATAAATAATGAAAGTTGGTGTTGAGGAATTAGACAGCCAACCAAGAGAGAGGAAAACAAAGTATTAGAGATCTGGAAGTCTAAATGTTAAAATAAGAAGCTAGTGAGAAGCCTGGTGAGAAGGATTTGTGAGCATGAATTCATATCAAGAATGATGAACATTGTTGTCAGGATGGAGAGGTAGGGGAAAGTTAAAATTGATAAGATGTGAAAAGTTATAAGAGTAAAAATAAGTCCCTTAATAAAAAGAATAATTTCATAATTTTCCTATTTAGTACAGTTGAACACTAGTAGAAGCCTTGAGAAGGTTGAGTTGGAGGAAAGATATGGAAAATATGATCTAGGGGTAGTATTGAATATTGTAAATAATATGAACAAGTTTGTAGGAGGTGTATAAAGGTGTTAAATATCTTGAAATAATGCAAAAGAATCAAATCCTAAGTTTTAGTTGAAACCCTAGTGAAGAGTGCTTAAGAAACAAGTAAGAAGGAGGGTTTGGTGTTGGGAAGAATGTGTAAGACAGATTGTGGATAAAAATTGGTAAAAAGCTAAGAGGGCCATAATGGGTACTAGGAAAATGTATCAATATTTTTTTAAATTTGTTTATAGATTTCTCAGCAACACGGAGCTTTGTGTAATAAGAGGGCTAATTGTAAACTAGTGCAAAATGGTGTTTTGAGCATTATTTTTGATGGTGAAGATTTGAGTCTTGAAACTTGATATGAATCTAAATAGAGTCCAAATGGGTATCCTAAAAAGTTTACCAAACAAGCTTGATGATGATTATTTTGTGATTTTTTTCTAGAAAAAATGTTTTTTAAGGGCTACAAGGCTAAATTGAGGTCTAAAGGCAGGAAAATGATGAAGTGAACTTGTTACATGGTTTGATCATGTTTATATGGTGGTTTTAAGCATGTATAAAGTGAATTTTTTGACTTTGATTTAGTGATTTTATGCATTTTTGGTTTTGAGCAAGAGTTTGGCTTCTTAAACAAGGTAAATAGTTCTTTTGAAAGTGATTGTTCAAATTAAAATTGTAGATTCAAATGCGTTTTTGGATGTTATATAAGGAATGTATGTAGGGATCTACATCATTTTGGTATCAGATCAAGGTTATAAAGAAATTTGAGCTTGCTATTTGGAGGTAAAATTTATTTTTGCTAAGAAGCATTTGTATAATAAGTGATTTTAGTTGTGTGGTGAACTCATATGAGTTGATTGAATTTTTTGAAGTTGAAAAGTTTCCTTCTTGAGTTATGTGAAGTGACAGTGACAGATTTCTCCTTGAAAATTGAAGAAAGTGAATAGAAAGGAGATAGTGAAGAAAATAAGAAGTCAAGAGACTAGGTGTGAAAGAGAACCTATGTGAGGCTTGGGCAAGGTGAAAAAAATACTTGCTAGAAGAAGGTGGAGGAATAAATAGAAAACAAATTGCTTAAGTTCATGAGAAATAGGGAAAGAGAAAGATATGAGAGAGAGGAAAATAAAAGAAGAGAGAATGAGAGATATAGAGAGAAAAATAAGAATGTGGGAAGAGTAATAAATATAGAGTTGAGAAGAAGTATGGAGCAGCTAGATAAGTTGGTGTGAGAAAGGTGAGAGAAATGCAAAAACAAGTAATGGAAATAGTGATGAAAAAGGTGGTAAAGTGGCCTCTAAGGTCACTCATGGAGAGAGGAAAGAAAATGTAGCTGAGAAAGGATAAGAGAGGAAAAAGAAGGAAAAGATGATGAATAAGAAGGAAAAAAGTAAAGAGGAAGAAGAAATCAGAGAAATAAGTAAGAAAGAGTTCATTGTTGAAGAAGAAATTGAGGGAGGAAATAGAAAAACTGAATTTTCAGTTTGTATATGTGAAATCAAGAGAAGTTAGAGGTGGATTTACTAGCACTTGAATGTGCTTTGAATGGTGAAAATGAAGGGATAAAGAAGAAATATATGGTGATGATGGACTATAAAATTGAAACTAAAAAGGAAAGCATGTGAAGAGACTCGAAATGTCTTGCTATTTTTCAACTACGTTTTTATGCTCATGTGTGATTGTGGGTACTCTTGATGAAGGGGTGAAAAATTCTACCATTGAAACTCATGATAAAAGCTCAAATGAAGAGTCAAAGAGAAGAAATCCTTATTTTTTAGGATCAAGACAAGATGAATATGATGAAGATAAAGAGTGAAGATCAAAACAAGCATGAAGTTGATGAAGATGAGAAGAATGTAACAGTAAAGAGAATGACTTTATAAGTGGAGCATAATTGGAATAGAATAAAGAAGAATCCTTTTGTATATAGTTCAATTCTCTCCATATGGGGAGTATGATGTAAGAGCATCAATGTAAATAGCCCAATTTTGGCTTGATTAGGTCTCATAGGATGTTTAGGATGGTTATGGGTCATGTCTAGTACATTTGGACTCTTGATGATGTTATAAGTGGTATTTTGGAGGTTTCCCTCCAAAATCCACATTCGAATATTCAAATGTAGTCTTGTATTGCATCCTAAACCTAGTGTTAGAATGTTAGTCATTTAGTGTTAGTAATGGTTTACAATAATGTATTAAGGTGATCATGTCATAAACTCTCTTACTTTACCCTACCAAGGTGTAAACTCACTATGGTTAGCTTGTACTAGGGTGAGTTAGGTGGTGGAAACATAACCACCTCTCCTTCTGCATAATCATACTAAGGGATTTGAATGAAGAGGCGAGGGAGATATTGGTTAGTAAGAGAAGAATGGTATTTTTTTACATATCATGGCTCAAGGGGCTTGTAATGACTCCATTGTCAAATAATAAACAAGCTTCTTGACAAGACTATGCATTTTGTGTCTTTAATTACTTGTAAATGCATATTTTAGTGCTTGTGTAAGTAATACATGCTTGTTTGTGAATATTTGAGTCATTCATGATGAATAAGGTTTGTAAAATGGTTGTATATATGTATAATAAGAAGGTACGGTCATTAAAAGGGCTTGGGTTGAAGCAATAAGAGGAGATATTAACCAAAGGACAGTCATAGAAAAGTGTATGGGACTGTGTGTATAAGGTAAGGACTAATTAGTGTATTTAATGATCATATCATGAAGGAAAAATAAACTTTCAGGAGAATAATTATTGAATAATTGTGATAAGCTTATATGTATGAATGTTTTAAAGAAACTCAAAAGTCAAAATATTATACCAACTTGTGCATGCACTATGTTGTCTAGGTTGATGGATTATTTGTGTGCTACCATTACTGAGTATGGTTCAAATTTCCAGAGAAGTTTGTAATATATTTAGAAAGGTCAAAAGAGAACTAAGGACCCTCGAAAATGTAGGAGGAAGATAACAAACCCTAATCCCCTATTCCGGAATGAGAATACCCTAAACAAGGGTTTAGTGACAAAAATATTGGTGTCATGCTAAAAAAATCTTCAGATACTCGATAGACTAAATATTAAGGAAGTGTGGAAGTATTCAAGCTAGTTATATTGTTAAGAAGAAGAATAAAATAATATGGTAGTCCAAATTAGTAAGGCACGGGCTTGACTGATCACACACAATTGTGAAGGGGATTAAAATGATTTATAACTAATAATTGGTGATTAAAGATGATTTAAAGAACCATATAGCCTGATGTAGAGAGAAATTAAAATCATGCATATTTTAAAAATTTCAAGAGTTTACAAAACACAAATTCACTCAATCTCTCCATGATAGGATCCACCATAAGCCTACAATGGCTCTAAAACTGCTATATATGCTCAACCTTTCATAAAATAACCCAAGATCACCTTGAAGGGATCAATAATCACTATACCCTGCTCTTAACACTTCAAACAATATCAATACAACTGGTCTCAGTGCTTCATAGCTCAAAGGTTAGTCACATACTCTTCTTGCCTAAAATTGTCCTTCGATGCTCTTAAGATCCAACAAAGTTTCTGTCATGAATAACTTTGTGTAAAAAGGTAAAATCCCTATTTCCTTAAAAACTAATTTACAAAATAGTCTCACTATTATACCCTCAAAACTTCAGATCCTACCTCTTCAAAATGTGGGAGATATACTCACTTGACCAGGAATGCATTATGTCAAATAGTTTGAATGCATCCTTAGTTCAACTAGGAAAACACTTCATAACTCAAAAATTACTCATCATCAAGGAAAAATATTGAAAACCCATCTACACCACATGATTATCCTCCAAAAATTAGAGCATCTCTATATTCATTTACTATATATTCTTACAAAAATCCATCCTTCCCTTCACTCCTTCTCATCCTCCACCATGAGGAATAGTATCTAACTACCTCTCTATCACCCTATTTTCAAATTTTCCATGCATGTAACTCCTCCTTGAAATGTAACTGATTTCTAAGAATTATCATGATTGTTACTTTGTGTCTTTTGGAATTCCTTTTCCATGAGGGTTCATAACTACCCTTTTACATTATTTTAAGCACCCAAATGATTCACTAACACACAAAGACTCATCATACACCCTTTACTCTAACAAGACACTTAGAAAATCTTTATCAAACACTTAACATTATTTGATATTCCCTTATCATTGCATTAAATATTTTGGAGGGAAAAATTCCCATTTTAAATTCAAATTTCCTGACTCTTGACTCTCTCTTTCTCATGATTTCGAATAGCCTAGAACTATCCCATGACCTCATAACTACGTAAATTTCTACTTGAATATCTCTTGATGATGCTTCTACATCATACTTCCATGGTGGATAAAAATTATTCCCACACTTTGTTTTCTTTCACATGTGTTCATCTTCATAGCTTATCCTTTGTCTTCTTCCTTTTCTCCCAGTGTCCTTGCATTCTTTAGGTCCACCTGGGTCCCACATAGTAGTCCTTTGCTTTGCACATTCCTTTAATCTTCTCCATTTCTTCTTAATATTCATTCTTACTTTCACCATATTCATACCATATCTCTGATACCTTCACACTCAAACACAAAAATCATAAAAATTACATTTTTCTCCCCTTATGTTGTTTCTCATCCATATACAATCCATGTAGTCACCATTTCTCTTGTCAAAAACTTCATTTTCTTACTCATTCAATTGCTCATCCATCTTCTCTATCGTATCATTATGCTCTAACTCTGCATTTTCATCCTCATTGTGTTTAGTTTTACCATTATATTACCATAAAATCACTGCATTCTCAGTCATCCCTACACTTTTTACTTGTCCATCCATCTTTTCTAGTAATGCTTGCAATAACTCATCACACTCATTCATACAAATTTTATCATACTCTTGCCTTTCAACATGCTCAACATCTTCAAATGTATAATGAGATTCATTTTTCACAGTTTCAAGGAATTTATCTATAGAATCATCAATATCTACCATTAAATCACTCATTTTACTTATTTTATCTACATGCTTTGCTTGTTTATCTTCTTTTTCTTTTTGAAATATGATTGTTTGTTATGAGTTCATCTACTTTTTTTTACATTTCATATTCATTATTCTTCTTGTCAACCTTATCTTCCTTCTCTCAACTTCTTTTCTTCATTCTTGATCATCCTCTTTAACTGAAAACTCCGATGTCTTCTTATAATTTGCATCACGGGTCATTTAGCCTTCCTCTTCATCACAAACTCAATTCCATACCTTAGTTGCTCCATCATTATATAAGTCAACTTCTTTATATACTCTCTCATCTTCTTCATATCTGCTTCCATCCATTCTTCATGCTTCCTCTTCTTCTCTTTCTTGGATTCTTCTCTCTTCTTCTTCTCCAACTCTTCTTGTTTCCTCTTGTAGCTAATCAGTTTCCACAATTCTCTTATTGCTTCTTGTTGGTCCATATTCTCACTGACAAACCTATTTCACCTTGGCCTCACTAGTTATTTTTGTGTCTTCACTTTCTCTTCTCAACTTCACACTTCTCTTCACCTGTCACCTTCTTCACTACACACACTTCCACACACTATTAGCCACAAATACATGCATTCAATATTCAAAACCAAATCATAAAAAATAATCAAGAATCTGATACCAAATGATTCAGATATAAATTACAAACATACATATATTCAGATTTCAATAGTTTACAAAACAAAAATTCACTCGATCTCTACATGCAAGGATCCACCATAAGCCTACAATGGCTCTAAAACTGCTATATATGCTCAACCTTGCATAAACTAACCCAATATCACCTTGAAGGGATCAAGACTCACTATACCTTGCTCTTCACACTTCATAAAATATCAATACATTGTAGGTGATAATGTTGATTTTGATGTTGTGGATGATTTTAGTATTTCAAATATATTCTTAATGATGATACTAATGTTGATTTATTTATGTTTTGCAGGAGGATGCATAGTTGACCATATATGATCATACACCATTGATTTTAGATGAGGTGAGGGCTGATATGACAGATGACAATTGGGAGCATGTTAAGGTTATTGGTTTTGGTGTCATGAGACATTATAGATGAATACATAGATGCCATAGTTTGATGTTGGCTTTGTTAGAGGGGTGGAATACTTCCACCTGTACTTTTTAGTTACCTGCTAGGGAGATTATGTTTACCTTGGAGGATGTACACCGTATACTAAGACTATTATCCAAGGAGAGGGCATATATATTATTACTAAGGTGAAGATGGTTGGTGTGATGACTAGATTATATGGATAGGATTCAGAGGATGTCAGATAGGATTCATGGGATTTCTCTTATGGAAGATTATATTCAACTAAGAGAGAGGGTTGTAGCCGGATGACCATGAATATGATGGCCATCATTTGTTATGCATTGCCAAATTCTGGAGATGGCCATTTCCCATGGATGATGATTGGTGTTTTGGCTAACATGATGGAGCATCATAAATTTTTTGAGTGGGGTCCTACCTTACTTACACATACATTTAGAGAGTTGTGGGCCTGGAAGGCCCACAATAGGTATGGTATTGATGTTGGCTTTTATTACTATAGATTGGGCCTTCGAGCACATTTTTGTTTCTCTTCTAATGGGGTTTCCATAGAGGATTGGTGATGGGAATTTTTCCTTCATGAGATGGAGTCAGGACGCGGGTCGTGGGTTGAAGAGGAGGAGGATAGGATATTATTGAGAGTTATTATATGGATTGCATGTGGGGGATATAGTATGGAGGCCTTGCCTGGATTTGCATGTTTAACATGAGTTTTCCCATGAGTTAGTAGGTTTACAGCAAGCTTTGTGGCTTCAGGTTCATCGATTGGGTGAGCATGAGTTGCAATATTTTGATCATATCAGGAGACAGTTTGGATTGGTACAGGGAGTTCCTGAGGATCCCATACAATACAGGCAAGAGGATAGAGATATAGAGACTCCGAGGGTGGTGGTGATAGAGCATGATATAATTGTTGATCAACAGGGGGTCACAGGACCTAATGATGATGGTGATATTGTGCCACTTGATGATGTGGGGATGAGTCCCAAGTATACATCTTGGTAGACCTGAGAATTTAGGGGTTTTGACAGGACTTGAGTAGCCCAGAGAGCAGTATAAAGATTCAAATAGTTACGTACTTAGGTAGAGGGAGGAGCACCACAATAGGAGGTAGTGAAAGATTCAAATGATGATAGTGAGGAGGAAGGTGACAATGATTTAGCTGCATTTATTAGATTGGTGATGGGAAAGAAGGTTTTAGTAGAGGGGGAGAGATATGCGGTTAGGAGAGAGAGGCATGACCACCTATGAGTTTGGGATACATTGATTACTAATAGGGACAGTTTGATTACTGAGCAAGATGGACTCAGAGTACAGCTAGCTCAGGACATTAAAAATAAGGATAGATATTCATGTGCATAGAGAGGGCCTGAGGAAGGCCTTAGGGATTACCAGGCCTTATGTTTCTATGTAGAGTTAGCATAGATGGCACATGCCAGTAAACAGAGAGAATAGGCTAGTAGGCAGGGTAGTGGATAGAAGCCAGAGGCTAATGGATTGAGACCACATGCTAGTGGATCGAGGAGAGAACCTGTGGTGCCCAGGATGGTCTCTATGGCACATTATCAGTCATTATGGGGTGTGTTACTGTACTACATTAATATGGTGACTCACACTTTTCCAGACATGATATTGTATGCTAATCATTTGGCCGCTAAGTGCAGTAGCCCTAGTACTAATACAACGAGTGTAGGTCACCCACCTCAGAGACCAGAGAGAGGAGCTGATAGTGAGAGAAAAGCTAGAGGAGATGTTGGATCCATTGGTGGTGCCGGTGATAGGGAGGATTGGTACAACCCTTCCCAATGGGTCCTCAGAGGTTATCAGTTTATTCGCTGATGACATTTTTTATGTATTTGATATACGACTCATAGAAGCACATTTTTGTATGAAATTAATATGATATATTTTGATGTATGGCTCATAGAATCTCATTTTTGTATGAAATTGATATGGTGATGATCATGATGTATATGGAATTGAATTTATATGATGATGATGATGATTGAGGTTTTGACTTATGATGTTTTGACTTGTGTTGATGATTTGTGTTTGTTAATGATTTTATGGTTTTAATTTAAATGTGATGGATGTCGATGCATGTGATGCTTAAAAGATTATGTATTGGTAAAGTGTTTTAAATGATTATGTAAGACATGATTTAAAACGTGATCTTGGAATGTGATTTTTATCAAAATGTGATTGATAAAATAGGGTAAATGTGGAATTAACACCCCATTATGGATTTGATACATATGGAATGGGTTTGAAATTTTGAAAGCATTTGCACTTGTGGCCTTAACACAAATGTTAAACAATATTATCAATTAGTAGTTACTCATAAACTCACTAAAAATGTGGGATTAAATGAATGTACCTTCCTAGGACCTGAAAGGGGTTTCATATGTGTACGATCAATGTGGGAAAAGGGGGTTCTCCTTTTTGACAGATCTATAGAGTAATGTCCCAAATTTTCATATTTGATTTTAAAGAAAACTGATCAATGTGGGAAGTTTGATATGAAGGGAAACCTTGATGCTTTTAATATTGGATACTTTTAGTTTTGAAGGTTGATCAATGTGGGAAGCCTTTTACATGGGTAGCCATCCTTCTAAGGTATGGTCTACAATTTTGATTTTTAATTTTTAATTTTTTCATATAGTCATCCTTTTAGAGATTATTCTATGACTTTTATGGGTAGCTATCCTTCGAGGGATAAATTTATCATTTATTTTGACTTTTGAGAAATGCATTTAAATGATATTTATACATATATTTCTTTAGGCTGAGGGAATTACTCTAATAGACTATTGCAAGGAGGGGAGAAGATGCATATATGATCTACACATTTGTGCCCCATGTTAGTTGGTACAAGGTAGATGGGTGTAATGATTTAAGGGGTTCCTAAAAAGGAGGAACTTATTCATAGAGAAATATGTGATGAAAAGAGCCATGGTGCTCACCTTTAAGGTATATTTAGGATAATGATGGATAACCACATGTTTTCAAATCATTATTGTGGAAAAATGGATGGTTTAATGAAGTGATAAGGTTTTAGATGTAACTACTATCATAATAATCAATCATTTAACAATAGAAAGGCTGCAAGTGCAAGGTGTTTAGAGGTTCCTTTTCAGGTTCACCATCAAGGGAAGTGAGACGATATTCTACCAACCCATACTTGTGAGTGATAACATATTGACCGATCCAATTAGGGAAAAATTTCCATCGTTTATTCCATTCTAATTGAGTGACAATTTTGATTTTCTTTTATTTAAGTACAAGATCACAAATTTTAAATTCACATTCTTTGACATGTTTGGTATAGGATCGTTTAATATAATCTTGATAAACTTGATGATGTTCAAGAGCTAATATATTTTTTTCATCTAAAAATTCAAGTTGTGCTAGACGATCTTGTCAATATTCTTCGTCAAGGATAAAGTCTTCAAGTGACACATAAAGTGATGGCATTTAAACTTCCAATGGTAGGAAAACTTCAGATTTTTAGACAAGTGAGAAAGGTGTAGCACCTACAGGGGTACAGATGTTAGTTCAATAGGCCCAGAGAGTGAACAAGATTTGGAGATGCCAATTCCTTTTGACATCATTTATTGTTTTCATAAGGATTTTATTAAGTGTTTTATTAGAGGCCTTCAGTTTGTCCATTTTCTTGAGGATAATATGGTGATGAAAAGATTGAGTTTAATGTTAAAGGTGTCACAAAGTTTCTTAAGTTATTTATTTTTGAAGTATTTTCCATTGTCTGTGATAAACTTATGTGGGATGCCAAAACAGACATATAATGTATTGTTATATGAAATTAGTAATAGGTCCCAATTTATTTGAATTTAAAGGAATAGATTCAACCCATTTAGTGAAATATTCAGTAGATGTGATGATGGAGTTATGTAGTTGGGATGATTTGGGATTGATTGCCCCAATGAGGTCTAACCCCCATTGAGAGAAATGCCTTAGATCCTGAGTGGGTTATAACGCTTGATTGAAGACATGGATAAGATCTGAGTGAAGTTGAAATTTTACACATTTCTTAACATATGCACAAAATTCCTCGATGATTGTAGGCCAGTAATATCCTATCTATATGACACATTTAGCAATGGAATTTCCATTGAAATTTCCTCCCCATATACCATCGTGAACTTATTTGATTGCTTTGATTGATTCATGTGATTTAAGGCATCTTAATAAGATACCATCAAAACTACGTTTGTAAAGGATACAACCTATAATGGAAAAATGGGTGGCATGTTGGAGGAATGACTGCTTAGTATTGCGTGATAAGTCAGATGGGATTTTAAATTCAATAAGGTAGTCATAAATTTCTGAGTACCATAGGTCAGTTGGATTGTTGTCAAAAATGTTGATAGGAGGGGGTTCATTTTGATGTGAGGGATAATCCAATCGTTGAATGATCAGGGATACTTGAGTGTTTTTCTTTGATTCTTCAGTTTCTAATGGGATAATGGCTTTTAAAGAGGCCATAGTATCTGAAAACTTGTTAGAGGATCGTGTAATGGTTTAGATGGTCAAATGATCAAAAGAACTGAGGAGAAAGTCAATGTTAGCTTTGTATTTTTGTAATATTTTATTTTTACACTGATATTCTCCTTTAACTTGATTGATAACGAGCTACGAATCTCTGTAGATTTCTAAGATATGGACACTTAGGAGAGTAACAGTTGTAAGGCCCATGATTAAAGCTTCGTATTCTACCATATTATTAGTGCATTCAAAGTTAAGTTTGAATGATAACAGAAGTGGAATTCCCCAAGGGAGTATGATAACAATACCAGCTCCTCCTCTTTCCTGGCATTTAGAACCATCGAAGAAGAGGGTCATTTTGATAGGGATAAATTCATATTCGTAGACATTGCTAATGGATTTGTCAAGAAAGTATTCATGAGGGATTTGATTTTCAGAAAGAGGTGTGTCGAAATCTAATAGACAATAGTCTATCCCTTGATGGATTTTTGTGATATAAACTTGAGATCAAATTCATTCATGATGTGGCCTAGAATTTACCAGATAACCCCCCTATTCATGTTGGCACATCACTTAGCCTTGACTGAGCACTCACCCGAAGCGCGCAAAGATACCAGGTCCCTCTTTAGGGTTGTTGTAATAGGATGAAAATATGATGAAGGAAGAAACATATAGATTCATAACTAATCCATCATTCTACAATGCATGTTACCTCAGATCTATGAAAGAACAATCTTAAACAGTAATCATGATTGAATTAATAACATGCACTATTCAACTACACACATAATGATACTTAGATTCAGCCAATATCTTCCATCTATTAGTAAATATAGAGCCTCCTTACAGTATTTTCAATCTATACCAATGCACATATGGAACTGATCCAGTGATTTAATCATATGCATATATTCTCTGTTACACACACATACATCTCACACATTCATACATCCAGCTCTATCTCTCTCTCATCTAGTATGCACCTAACATCATATATATAGGGTGGTGACTTGCCCTTCACCGCTTATCTATTCTAGAAATAGGTCGCATGCTATTGATAGCCACTCGCCGTTTACAATCATAGCCACACATGTAAGTGTGTTATCTATAATCCTCTTATAATTAACTAAAGTGTCAATTCTATTCTCAACTCATCTCCATGCATAGACACTTTGAACCGCTTCTCTAAAGATATACAATGCATGGGGCACACATCTTTGCATCGTTGATGTGTTCCACATGCCATCTTCTAAAAATAAGTCTTCATGCTCAAAATCAGCTAAGTCCTTAAATTTGAACTTGCCTTCCACGCGCGGGTCCTTCCTGTCCTTTTGCGCCTTTGATCCTGGCCTTTTATCCCGTGTGGATTCCTTATGTGATCTTTGACAAGTATTCTTCGATAAAAATTACCCCACACTAATCTCATTGTCATGCCAACAATGGTTATCTCCAAAATTGAAGGAAAGAATAGAAGAATAGAAAGAATAAGAATGTAAGAATGTAGATAAATAAAGAATTTTTATGAGGTTATTAGCCAACCTCCTCTATATCAGTTTGTAGTATAAACTCTAGATACTCCTCCTTTATTTTGGCCTCCAATACCCGTCATTCAATGAGTGCTTGCCTTGATTTTTCTGGGATGTCCACAGCAATGGATTCCAACTCATCCCTCACAATCTCTCCTTTCTCATTTTGCAGAACTAACACAACACTAGACATTGATGTCATTATTCCTTCTAAAAGGTCCATCTTCTGCGTAATTATCTTTCCAAGATCTTCCATCTGAGTCATGTGCGGCTCTTGTGATGCTGCCAGGGCCTTGTGCTTCTGTTTAACCATTGACAATTTTTCTTTGTTGCCCAATGTCTCATCTTTCTTTTCTTTTTATACCTCGTTGTTCTCTTCGAGGGTCTTGATGTTGATAAGAACCTTTGGAGCTATGCATACATTTAAAGCCTTGTCTGGTTTCTTCAATACTTCTTGTAATGCTTATAACAACCCTTCATAAGATGCAATCTTTCTCATCACTGATGCTTTCTCTCAATTGGCATATATTTTCTGATCTTCCTGGTACTTGAATACGTAGAGTTTCATCTTCAAGTACCAAGTCCACCAACTTTCCCACATGGTGTATCACTAAAGGAAATATCTATGGTACCTTAGCCTCCAAGTGTGGCCTTGATCTGATTACATTATCCCCAATCTCTTCTACGATGCTAATAAACACCTCTTTCTTCTTCTACATGAAGTCCCTCTCCTGTGTTATGCATGCTATCTCTATGTCCTTTGTCTTCAACTCCTTGCATAGTTCTCTAATCGTGGTAGCTTTGTCCATGTTTCTTCTAGCCACCTCAGTAGAAAATTTCACCAATGCATTGTTGACCTACTCATCTGACATGATAGTAGGCTTTACTATCATGTGTCTAGCTTGAGGTGCCTTCTTCAGCCACCTCAAAACTCATGACTCTTCACACATATCAAATTCAGGCTCATCCATGTGGGTGTGCATCAACCACGATAGTTACTTTTGAGTGCGCACAGTCACCATATCCTCATCCATTAACTCCCATCCAAATAAATCATTTTGAGCTATCATGCTCTAGAAGTGGGTGCGGACAATTTTTACTACGTCCTCTACATACCCGATGGCTAGTGGAATGTGCTCTCCACTTGTCCTTCTAGACCTTTACTTCTTAGGAACTTTAGCCTCCAACTTACAGACTTATGTATCCATGTCTTGAACATCCTCTATAGTTGTCTCTTCTGGTCTTTTCTCATCCTCTTCTTTTTACTTTGATACCTCACCCCATTCTTCTGTTTCCTCTTGAAGTGTAGGATAATTAGGCACACTTTCCTCTGACTCTTCCGCCTCCTCATTCAACTTTAGCTTCCTCCTTCTTTGCATGGTAGCCTCCTTCTAGGGAGAGAGTATGGGTGATTTGCACACAGTGGTTGGAGTAGCACCTTGGGTCCTTGTTCTCCTAAACACCCTTTTAAACATGTGCTCCCCTTGGACTGAATTCAAGTCCTCATCATCCACTTATTATGGTTGAGGTAGGTTAGTAGCATGCTCAGCTTCACCCTTACTTATAGGATGTCTCCTACCCCTATGCTCCAAACCACCACTATCTTCATGCTCCTCCTCCTCATCCTACACTTAAATTGGCTCTGTGGGCATAGGCGTTGGGATGTTCTCCATGGTATGCTTCCCCTTTGGTGGTGATGGAAGTGCAAACTCACCTTCCACATATTTTTTACTCTCCATTTTTGGCTTCAGTTGGAGATACATCAATGTTGCCCCCACATCTACTATAGCCAAACTTATTGGTTTTATATTCAATACCTCTTAAATTATCCTCTCTATATAAGCACTTCTGTTAGGATACACATACTTATTCCTCAATGTGTGGTAGTCGCAGTCTACCTTATCTGCATTGAAGACCAGTCAATGCGTGTCTTTAAATCTATGAACAGATGTTTGGAAATACCTTCTAGTGAATGCGTAAGGTAATTTGCATCAAGGGCTCCAAACTCCATCCTTTATTAGGAAGCGTGCGATGCAAAAATACTAATATACAGCAAACTGAACGTGTTTCTCTACCACTACTAGTAGGTCCTTTGGGATGCACCACTCTTCCCTAAATTCTACGCGGAGCCTTTCATACCACTTCTATGCCCTTTTCTTTACTTCATCTTTCATGGTCCCCTTGCATAGGTACTTATTGAATCTTTCAACTAGGGACTTTTTCTCCATGGGATATTCCCATACTTTCTCCTTTGGTCAATATGGTACTCCGATCTCCATGAATACCAGTGATAGCAAAACAGCCCCAAAGCTGATATTCCCTCATGTGTGTGCTTCTTCAACTATTTGCTCTGTAATATAGCCTACAATATTATAGATTTTCCCTTCTGACATCTTACACACCACATGTAACCACATAGTATTTACCTGTGACCACCGCTCCTGATCATTCAACTTGGTAACAAGGTGTGTTGTAGCTTGTACAACTAGACAATTCTTTAATTTGTCTATGTCCATTCCCCGCAGACCCTTTAGGTATCCCAACTCCTATCTGGTCTTCGAAATCATAGCTTTATCTATGAGGTCACCTTTTATATCTTCTTTTGTGGCCTTCAGACCCGTAACTGATTAGACAAGCGCAAATGAAATTCTAACTCTATGTCCTACAAAGTAGAAGAAGTCTTCGTACACCCTGCTCATGAGCCACTAATACAAGGGCTCATACTTCCCAAAATATGCAAGCTCATATAACTGGTAGACCCTAATTCTCTTAAAAATATTCTCACTCACATCATCATAAACTGGCATGTCCTCCACCATGCACTTGTTCGTTCTAGCAATGAGCAAGGAATTGAGCTCCTTCTTGTTCTCCAAAGTCCTATGATTATATTTTTCTCTTTCTGATCAGTGAATCCCATTCTTGGCCGACAATGAATCCTTCTGGATATTACATCTCTGAAAAATGGCTTTCAGGTGCCATCTTTTCCTCCTCGACGACCGACTTCTTCTTTCCTTTTACTGCTATTGTAGATGCCTTCTTTGGTGCCATTTTTACATTGCAAATGTCTCCTCTTCAACTCTACAACTCTATGAATCAAACCCTAGCTCGATTCAATTATGTCCTAGGTGGAAATTTTATAACCTAACACTTTTCTATATCCCTACTTCACTCAAACCCTTCACCATCAGGGACACAAGTTTCTTGTTGAACAGATCTAGTTTTCACGCTTGGTTTCACACCCTTCACACCTTAACTCGATCACTCGGCTCTTCACACTAGGCTCTTCTCTCAAATACTCTTAGTTGCAATGGTAAAAATGAATCCGCATCCCATCCTTATATAAATTTTTCAAAATTTTATGCATTTATTTCTCATTCACCTACCAAATATTTCATCATTCATTGACCAAATATGTTCATTCCATGCGGTACATCTTTGTGCCCAGCTATAACCTTCTAATGTTCCTTGCTACCCTCTGGTCATAGATTTTTCTTCACCACGTGCTCCTATGCCTGAGTACCTCATCATTATACCTTCTCCTAGTAGCTAACATGGCCTCCTCTTACCTCGTATTATAGTGTTCTTTCATTCATCTCCATCCTTGGTCACTTTTGATAAGCAATCTTCTTTTGACTTAAAGCACACTTGCAGCAACTTATTCCTTTCACCTTTCAATTCCCACAGTATTTTTTTGGGATAATGAAAACCACCCCACACTAAAAGTATGTGTAGTCCTCTACACATAAACATTCTTCATACAGTAATTAGCTTCATGTGTGCAAGTGCGCTTATTACACAAGAACAACAACTAAATTGACAAAGCATACCGACAATGAAGGAAATACATAATTGAAAACCTAAACTAAATGGAAATATTGCCTTATTACAAACACCAAGAAGACTTATTTATAGTAGGGCTTCAGCTTACTCCCGTTAAAGTAACTGGGTAACTGTGTTCCATCAAGTGCACCTAATTCAAGTTTAGAAATGATAACATACGGCCCCAACCAATGTACTTTGAGCTTGCCTAGATGGCACAAGAACTTTAAGTCATAAAGAAGTACCATTTATCCAATCTCAAACTTCTTATCCCTTATGTTTCTATCATGCCATGCCTTCTACCTAGCCTTTTCCTACTTCTAACTCCATTGTGTTATGGCTCAGTGCTCATCTAGTCGAATCATCTTTTCGATACGCTCTTCTAAAGCTTGTTCATTAGATACACCTCCAGTCCATGTAATGTGCAAAGAAGGTAACATAAATTCTATACGGAGAATAGCTTCCACGCCAAACACCAACTGAAATGGTGTTGCTTTGTTCAATCTCTTGTAAGTTATTCTATATGCCCAAAGCATAGCTGATACTTTGTCATCCCAATCCTTTCTTCCAACATCACAATTTTTTTGTCAAAGTCTAGCTTAAAATCTTGTTAAAGGAATCAGCAGTTCTATTTTCCTGAGGATGATAAGGTGTAGTTTTATGGTATGCAACCATAAACTCGTCTAATAGGATCGTGATTGTCTCATTCAAAAAGTGTGTACCTCTATCACATGTCAAGCTTAAGGGACATCCATGTCTTGTAAGAACATTCTCCCACATAAACCTAGTTTATGTAGTTGCCGTACAGTCCTTGGTAGGTGTTTCTTCTACCCACTGCGTGAGATAATTTGTGCAAGTAATTATATAGCGTGACCTAGTCCTGCACGCAGCTGGGAAAATAGGTCCTACAAAATCAATGGCCCATTTCTCAAATGTTCGGCACTAGTAATTGGTCTCAAAGGCATCTCATATCTTTGACCTAGTTTTCCTAGGCGCTAACAATGATCACACACCTTACAATATTCTTTTCAATCCTTATACAATGTCTCCCACCATAATCTAACAAGTAGGATCTCCTGGGCAGTCGCATCACCTGCATAATGACCTCCTGCAATACCACCATGGGCCTCTTCCATAATATCCTTGCGCTCATTCTCTAATACACAACGGCATAACACTTCATCTCTACCTAGCTTGTAGAGGTTGCCACTGATTAACATAAATGGTGATGTACGTATAGAAAGCTATTTATTTTCTAATGCTTTCATTCCTTCTGGTACCATAACTATTCGTAGAAAGATAGCAATGTCTTCTAATTCTGTGGGTGTGCATTGTAACCTATATAACTGTGCATCCGGTATTGTTTCTTCAATTGTCTATACATCCTCTCCTGAATTGATTCTAGATAAATGATCTGGTCCAGAATTATTTTTCCCTGTCTTCACCACAACTGTGAAGTCAAACTCTTGAAATAAGAGCACCCATCTACATATGTGCCTGTGTAATACAGGTTTGTTTACCAAGTACTTCAATGCCATGTGATCTGTATAAAACACAAATAGTGTTGCTAACAAGTACTGTCAAAACTTTTACAATGCATAGATCAGTGACAAAGCTTCACACTCTGTAGTTGTAAAATTTTGTTCACCAGGAGTTAGCTTCCTACTAGTAAAACAGATTGGATGATCTCCAATACCTTCACCAAGTTGAGCTAACACAGTGCTAATGGGCATACCAAAAGCATCCACATGTACATGAAATGGTTTATCCCATGAGGCAAAGTGTAGAATGGGCACGGTAGTAAGTTTCTCTTTTAATATCTCAAACGTGCACCGATGCAGTTCTCCCCAATAAAGTGTACCTTTCCCCTTCAGCAATTCTTCCAATGGTGTGGAAATTTTGGCATACCCTTTTATGAATTTTCTATAATATCTTATATGACCTAAAAATCCATGCACCTCACTTTGATTGGTAGGCGCTTTCAATCCTAAAATGACTGCAATCTTGGTTGGATCAACTATCAAACCTTCCTTGTAAATTATATGTCCTAACAGTATCCCAACTGGCATAGCAAATATACACTTCTTGATGTTCAAAGAGATACTCAATTGTATGCATCATTCAAACATTAAGCGTATATTTTCATACTAATCTTTCACAAGCCCATACACTGTCCAATCATCTAGATAGACATGTAATAAGTTGTGAATAAAATATTTGAATGCCTAAACAACTATACACGAGAATACAGTAGGCACATTTTTCAATCCAAAGGGCATCACAGTATAGGAAAAACTAACCCATTCAATAGTAAATGTTTTCTTTTCTTGATCCTCCTAAGAAATCCTAACCTGATGATACCCAGAAAATCCATCTGTGAAGAAATATATTTCACGCCCTACAACTCCTAGTATTTCTTCAGTAGTCCACACATATCCTAATCATTCTATCCTTCTTGATATTGATCACCATTGGGCTAACCCATTCTGACTCATCAAGGGGCTTGATAATTCCATATTTCAACATTTTATCAATTTCTTCTTTTACCTTCTCGTGCAAATTAGGATTCATTTTGTACTGTCTCTTTCTAACTAGGCATGCCTCGTCCTTAAGTTTTATCTTCATTTCCCCAAGTGATTCATACACACATTTAAGTTCATGATATCCCTAAGGGAATAAGTCCTGATAATCCCTAAGTAACTCGATGATCTTTTCTACCTTTGAGTCTGACCAGTAGTCTCTAATTATGGCCTCCTTAGGCTCAGCCTCCAAAATTATAGTCACTTTTTTCTTCATGGGTTTGTGGTAGGTGCGTGTATCCTTGTCTGCACTATCCAAGACCTCGTGCACCCCGTGTGAATTTTCAATATCTAGGTTCTCAACTTCCTCGTCATCCACGACGTAAACCATATTTGCTTTCTCTTTCTCAAGGCAAGTGCATTCAAGTAGTTTGGAGTCTATTTCTTCTTCCTTTTCAAAACATGCTCTGAACTCTGCCTCACCGAACAATTCCTGAATATGCTCTTCTACTTTTGTACTATCTCCCATAGTTAATCTCTTGACAAATTTTAATGCCTCTGCTACAAGAGGTTTAGTTGAGAAGTAGTCAAAAGTCTAGATCATACCTGCAGTCAAATCTTGCCAATTTCCAGTTTCTCAATGTAGTTCTACATATACATACCAAACGCGTGCATATCCTTGTAGTGTAGAATACAATCTATGTACCCAGAATGAAGGTGGTAATGCTTCATTTCCTATTGTCCAGAGTCTCTCACACTGTTGAATGTGATGTTGAATAGGTTGATCACCATGATAATTGCATATTTGCGTAGGTGCATTGTTCCTTATAAACCTAGTAGACAAAGTGACTCCAATCTCTTCCAAGTTTATAAGATTATCTCTGTGGACTACCCACCAGCGCGCTAATGTCCCACACATTGTATATACTAACATATCTCTTCTCTTAATTTTGATATTTCCACTATGTTTCCATGGCCTTTAAAAATGTAGGAAGATCTTCTGTCCCTATGTATACAAAGGTATTATGCTACCTATCCGTTGAATTAATGAAGTCCATTCTTACACGTAACCATGATTTTCACCTCGCACCCTACTAATTCATATGTACCATGAGCCCAATTGTCACAAGCAATACTCGTAGTATCACTAATAGAATGAGAATCCTCCCACTGTAGGATTCCTTCTTTTGCTGGCTCATTGACCTATGGATCTTGAATAGCGCATACATAGACTCTATTTAAAGCCTCCTCACTTAGAGTTTCAACATATGGTGTAGACTTTCCATCTGTCAAAGGTATCATAACCCTTTCCTCCTTGTTTTCAAAGCTGATATACCCCTTATTGAATCTCAAGTTAGCATTATTCGCATAACACCAAGGGCATCCAAGCAGGGCTGGAAAATTGTCTACTTCTGCAAGTGCTAATACCTCAAAATCCCCAGTGAACTTGGCCCCTTGTATAGTTATAGATGCATCCTTCAAAACTCCTATGGGAGTGGCCTTAGTCTGGTTTTCCATAAATAACACATTAGATGATGGTTGCAATGGAGGCCTCCCCATTTGTAGCCATGCATGTAATGTAAGCACATTTACCTTCACACCTGTATCGATCAATATGTTGCTCAACAGCCACCCATCCACAACAGCATTCAAAGTAAATTTTTTTTCATAATCAATGCTATCAGGGGGAAGATTTGCATGTAGAATATTTCATCTGGTCTCAAGAATTGAGTGCGGAGTGTTCCCTTTTAACCAACTTCCTAATAGTAGAATAATGTATTCCTGGCGCAACATCTTGCACACCTCTCGCAAATCATCAATATCGGTTTGGACCGTCTCCAATGCTTTCTTCTTATCCTTTAGGTATTGTATCTCACCCTAAAGATTCCTTAGCACTTCCATGGTATCCTAGTAAACCTCCTTCTAATGAACAAGATCTGGGTATCTTGCATGCAAAACCTTCTCCTTTGTGATCGTAGGCTTCTGGTGCAATGCCTCTCTGCGTGCGTGCTACTTCAGCAGCGTGTAGTAATATTCACTGTCAATGCCTCAAGTCCTTCTGTTATCTTGGGCATCCACTGATCTTCTACCACACGCTGGATTCTAACCATCCTAGTGCCTTTGTTTTCTTGCTTATGCTGCTTACTCAAATGCTCATATAAGTCTGGGCACTCTTCATAGCTATGGTTCTTTCCGCAGAAAGAACATACAATATTCTGAGGACATTCACACCTATAGTGGTCAGGAGATCCACACGTATAACATGTTCCACGAGGGAACTCTCCTCTTCCTCCACCACGGCCTCATCCTCCATATCCACCATGATATCCATGTCCCCTTCCACGACCTCCTTCAAAACGCCCCTCATTTCTGTCATAGTGTGTTTGATTATGATCCCAATCCTGGTGCTCATTCTTACCCTTAGAATTATTTGTTATACTTTTCCATCATACCCCAAGGTCTATAGCATCCTGATCTAACCAATCAGTCTGACAATCCTCAGTATCATGGGTCGTGGACCTGTAAATTTTGTAAAAGCAAGATACATTCTTCCTTATTGCGCACTGTAACAAAGGACAGTATAGCATCATGATTCAAATGACAAATCTCACAGTCCAACAGTAATGAGCGTATAGATCTGCGAGGAAAACTATCCTTGGTGTGACCTTCCACTTCACAATCTGTACACAAAATTCCTTGAGCATGTTTCATGGGTTGAATTTGTTGATAGCTTCTCTAACTACTTTTCCATAGCTGCAATATGTGCCTCTAGGAATGGACTAATGCCAGTGTCAATGCTCCCAACTACCTCAGCACGCAAAGCTACTTCCAGTGCTTCAATGGATCTATGTATGTCTTATGTGACAATGCCCTTCTAAAAGGTGTAATCAATCCTCCAACGAACCATTGTGCATGTTGGCTAGCGTGAATATCATAAAATAGCTTAGACAGAAGTGTCTTAAAACAAGCATCATACTCATGTACACTCTTGATAGTTCCTTTCTTGATATCTTTAAGTGCACTTATACTCTTCTACTCAAACTCAGGGATATGGAACTCTTTCAAGAAAGCATCTCTCAATGTTGCATAATCCACACAAGTTTGATCAGGGTCAAACTTCCTATACCAGCTGTGTGCGTGCCCCTGTAATGTAGTGGTGAATTGACTCACCTTTCACTCAGACAGTTGTGATCCCTTTAGCGTGCCACAATATTTCACACATATGCACATGTTTGAAAGCATCCTCTATACCTCTATACTCCGGGAGATGAAGAGACATCTCCATATAGATATTCTGTGGTTTTTGCAGACCTTGACCACCTGATCCAGAACCTCTTGTTCCCTCTACCTCCAGAACCACCAGATCCACCGGAACTAGAACCACCTATACCTATTGATCCACTACCTGTAGTCGGAATAGGAACTATAGATGTACTCCCCTATGCTCCAACAGTAGTGCTATACTAAACCCCTACAGTCACTGAGGTAGTTCCACTTCTAGAGGTGAATCCAACATTCTGCGTGCTCACATTTTGTGCAGATGATGTGCCTAAGAATGCCCCTCCAAATGACATTGAAGCCATCTTTCCTACCATTTATGTACTTGATCCATGACTTCCTCCTGCTCTCCTACTTCCCAAGTTAGTTTGTTGGTTACTTGTCATACTAGATACTGAAAAACCAAGCGCAAAGGCTAGGTCACCAGGTGGATTAAGATGCACGCCTGCGGCCCAAGTAGTCTTTGTTGGTACACTTTTGTGTGAGGAAGAGAAGGGATCTCTATCATTCTTTCCAAGATGGGGGATTTTATGATGCTCTGGCTCCATGTCTTCTACATGAGCTGTAAATCCTTCACGGTCATCTCTCTCCTCAACGCCATACTCTCTACAACGAACGTTGCTTCTCTATCTCCCTCTTGCGTGCCTCATTATACTTAAGCTGCCTTTCCTCTCTCTATTTTTCTGCCTCCTGATCTTCCATCTTAAACCAAACCTATTCCTTCCCTCATGCGTGGCGAAGTTTAGTTAGCCATCGATTTACTCTCCAGGTTCAAAGTTACCATTAAGATCTTGATCGCCAGTGGAATACCTTACAAATATCTTCCTCTTGGATACCGCAAAAACTGGAATTCAGCTACCTCTGGGCAAGAGTATGTCAAAATTGAATATTCCAGAATATAACTATTTAGAACACAGTGAAACCATGTATCCACCGTGCGAGTCCAGATCAAATCAGGGTCATAGAGGGCTTGAAATTATTCTCTGTGTCCAGATAAGTGCGTGATGCCTCCAATTTCGTTGAGATGCATAAGTAGTAAGCCACTCATATAGTTCTACTAGAAAGATAGCAAAAAATATCTCATATAAGCTGTCATACAGGTTCTATTCTACCCAAGTGTGTGCATTAAACTCAGATCCACTGTTGAACCATCATGCATATTCTTCCTCCAAATCGTGTATCCATTCCTCAATACTTGCTAGAGTTAACCGGTACGTCTTCATCGCGAACCATCATGAAAACAACTGAAAAAGAGGTCTCGATAATGGAACCAATGATGCAGCCTAGAATTTACCAGATAACACCCTAGTCGTGCTGGCACATCACTCAACCTAGACTAAGCGCTCACCTGAAGCACGCAAAGGTACCAGGTCCCTCTTTAGGATTGTTATAACAAGATGTTAACATGATGAAGGGAGAAACATATAGATTCATAACTAATCCATCATTCTATAATGTATGCTATCCTCAGATCTATGAAAGAACAAGCTTAAATAGTAATCATGATTCAATTAATAACATGCACTATTCAATTGCACATAGAATGACACTTACATTCAGCCAATATCTTCCATCTATTAGTAAATACAGACGCTCCTTACAGTATTGTCAATCCATACTAATGCACGTATGGAACCGATTCAGTGATTTAGTCATATGCGTACACTCTCTGCTACACATACATACATCTCTTAGTCATACATCTAGTTATCATCTCTCTACTATGTACCTAACATCACTTATATATACATATGGTGGGGACTCGCCATTCACCACTTATCTATTCCATAAATAGGTTGTATGCTATTAATAGCCACACGCCTTTTACAATCATAGCCACACATGCAATTGTGCTATCTATAGTCCTCTTGCAGTTAACTAAAGTGTCAACTCTATTCTCAGCTTGTCTCCATGCATAGAGTGCTTCGAATCGCTTCTCCAAAGATAGACAATGCATGTCGTGTGCGTAGCTCTGCATCGTTGATGTGTTCCACATGACATCTTCTAAAAATAGGTCTTCATGCTCAAAATCAGCTAAGTCCTGAAATTTGAACTTGCCTTCCGCACACGGGTCCTTCCTATCCTTCTATGCCTTTGATCCTGGCCTTCTATCCCACGCGGATTCCTTGTGTGATCTTTGACAAGTATTCTTCAATCAAAAATTCATAAGCATAATCCATCAAGTTATATGATCATTGTTGTATGTTTTATAGTGCATAGTTTTGAGGGGTTTAAAGCTAGTCACGACATACATATTATTATTAAGAATATAGTACCAAAGCTGAGTGGTAGCGAAGTACAAGGGACAACACATCTTTTTAACTTCGGTGTAATGAGTTTCGTACTCATGAAGTGTGTGACTAATATAATATACAGTCTATTCTTGACCTCAATCATCACAGTGAGCAATCATAGCACTTAGGTGTGATCTGAAGTGGATATGTATAGGTAAAATGGCTCCCCCTCACGAGGAGGTGTGATAATAGGTGGTGATAGAAGATAATGTTTGAGTTCGTCAAAGGCTTTCTGAAAATCATCATCCCAGTGAAAATTTACATCCTTATGAAGAAGATGATGAAATTATTGAAAGTGATCAGAAAGTTGTGATATAAAGTGCCAAATGGATTATAACTTTCCTTGGAGGCTACGTAATTTCTTAAGATTGGATAGAGGAGGTATTTCAACGATGGATTTAACCTTTGTTGGGTCAACTTCAATTCCTCAAATAGATAAGATGAATCCTAAGAGTTTTTCGGTGAGAATGCCAAAAACATATTTTGCGGGATTAAGACGAAGGAAATAATAAATGAGATAGGAAAATATTGATTCAAGGATGCCAAGGTGATATTTTTGTTGTTTGGACTTTCCTAAAATATCATCAACATAATCTTCAATAATGTTTTAGATAAGGTCATGAAAAATTTAGGTCATGGCACGTTGGTAATTATCTCATACATTTTTAAGACCAAATGGCATGACACGATAGTAGAAGTTTCCCCAAGGGGTGATGAAAGATGTTTTATGTTGATCTTCTGTGGTGAGAATAATTTTATTCTAACCAGAAAAATCATCCATAATGGAAAGCCTTTCGTGGCCAATTGTTAGGTCAACAAGGTGATTATGTTTGGAAGGGGGAAATCATCTTTAGGACATGCAAGATTGAGATCCCTTAAGTATATGCAGATGTATATCATTCCTGAGGATTTGGTTCTATGAACGATATTAGAAACCCATTGTGGATAACTAATGGGTATGATAAAGTTGGCTGATAGAAGGTGTTCTAACTCTTCCTTAATAAGGAGGGCTATTCAGGGATGCATTTTATGAATTTTCTCGCTTAACAAGTTTGGCATTTGGATATGTGACAATATTATGTATCATGATATTAGGATCAAGACCAGGCATATCATTGTATGACCAGGAAAAAATTTGGCTATATTTTGATAAGAAGATAGTGAAGTCCTCAAGTTCTTGTGGACTTAGTGAATGACAAACCTTAACTATACAAGGATCCTAAGAGGTTCCTAAGTTAATATTGATAGTGGATTCATTAAGAAGAGTTGATATGTCAGGTGGTAGACATTTTTGAAGGAAAATTTATTCATCTCCCATATGAGAAAGGATATCTTGATCATCGTGACATTGGAGGATATCAATGGCGGGTGAATCTTCCTCAATCATTTCTGGCCAAATGAGAGGAATTTTCATAGTGACGTGGATAGATTGATAATTTAAAGGACCTAAGGAACAAGTATTGAATAAAAAAATTAGATGGAATGGATATGGTATCATCAGTGTCCATAAGATCTTCAGGGTTTGTGGGTGATGATGGTTCTAGTTCGGTGATATGTATGGATGTAGTAGGCTTAAATGAGTTGGATCAAGATTTCTCTTAACCTAAGCCATATTTCTCATAGCTTTTAAGAGAACGTTTAATAATCAAATCATGTATTCCTTTTTTGTAATGGCCAAGACCAAAACCTTTCCATACACAACGATGAAGATACATGTAAGCAAATTCTGGGTTATCTAAATATTTGAAGTCTTTGTATAATGTTGGTTAATAGAATGGGATGAAGAATGATCAAGTCCCCCATAAACAAGCTAATTTTGAGATATGTGGGGAAGTAAGAGACAACATCTCCTACATTAGGCTCATACATAGGTTACTTTTCATGGAAACCATAATTTTTTGGTGAAGGGATGGAGGTTAAGCATGAGGAAGCTGTATTTTCCCAATGTAAGTAATTGTACAACATCATTAAGGGGAGGAATCATCCCGTAGTTTAGAGGAAGGGATGGATGCACTAGTAGATGGTTCATCAAATGATTATGTTATTGATTTGGGCACAAGTACGTATTTGGATGATATTTCATATAGCAATCAAGGAAGGGATTCGGACCCATGGGGACTGTGAATGTTTGACCTCCATGTTTTTATTTTAATACAACAATTTAATGTAGAAGGAACACACATCATTGTGCATATCCAGGGGTTTTCCTAACAACATTTTGTATTGGAACTCTCCTTCTATAATATAGAAGAGTTCATGTAAGGTTTTCAAACCAATTTTGAGTGGTAGGATAACCATACCTAACGTGTGTACGATAGGGTCATTGAAATCACATAATAAGAATGGAGTTTGTCAGTGACACTAGAAGTAGCTTAAAGTTGATTGAATGCAATAGATGATATGATATTGATAGGTGCACCCCCATCAATTATGATCCTTTTTGATGAGGACATCATTGATTTGGGGTGGTAATAAAAAGTGGTAGATCATCATATTTTAGCCCTAAGCGAAGGGGGTTTCAGATAATTCAAATGATATAGGATATGGAATGTTTTAAGTGAAGCTATAAAGTTTTGTGAAGGAAAGAGGATCATCTATGTGGGTACTGTTATTGATTAGAGGGAATCTAAATCATATATTGTTTATGAGACTGGTGTAAGATTGAACTAAGTCATAAAGTGACATCCTGATACAGGTGATTGTTGTAACTGTTTGAGTATGACCTATTGTTACAATGATGGATGAGGGTGGTGCAGTGAGTATGGAAATCCTTAGCTGTTAGGTGATGGTGTTTGATTAGAAGCTTTAAGTAGCTATATGAAGATATATAATTTAGGATTATCGGATAAATCAGATAATTCTGGAGATGGAGGTATGGCTACGGATTTTTTACTTTCTTGGGCTCAAAAGGATCCTGTGTCATAATTATGAGCTGAGTAGCTATGTGTACACTGTAGACCTAATGGGACAAGATTTTAGCTAAGGGTTCTTTATATTTGGATAAATATGGTGTTGTTGGGAGTGGTTCAGAAGGAAGGAAATTTAGATTACCAATATTTTGGGTGATTAAATGGAAGGCCTTACAATCTTCTATGGAATTTCCTCTTGCTCTATGATAATCACAAGAAAAATTAAAGTCATACCACGCGGGTTTCTATCCTCATGGGTCCAATGGTTTAAGAGGTGGTAATGTAATCAATGATTGCTGAAGGAGGTCATCCAAATAAGTCCCGTAACTCCCCTTAGGTCCGGATGTGGATGGTAATGAGGTTTTTTCTATCTTATCTTCCAAAGGAAGTAAGAGTTTGGTATACATAGTTGTTTAGTTGTTTTCGTTGAGGAATTTTAGATGATGTGATGGATGGAGGATGAAGGGTTGATGTGGAAGCTTGATAAGTAAGGCTTTGGTCTTGAAATAATAAGGTGATTACTAGGAGTGGAAATGACCTTTCTAGGAGGGTGGTGGAAGAAAAGACGGTGAGGACCACTGAAACAGTATGATTAAGGAAAATTATAGTGAGGACATTTTAAAGACTTGAACAACAACTTTGTTTATTGGGTCCCTTTATAGTTTTGGATGAGCTATGTGTGATTATTGAAGTAGGTTTTGATGATGGAATTTGAGTTTGAATAATGCGGTTAATGAGATCTAAATGATTTGTAGGTTTTGTAAGTTTCAGATTATTTTTAGATGGGGGATGAATATGGCTTATGGTTGGTTTAGGTGGAGGTGGTTATGTCATGAATGTTTCGAGAGGTATCATAGTTATGTTTATAAATTAGGGTGTAGGCATGAATGTGGTTATAATAGAGGATGTGATGGGTGTAGGAATGGATTCAATATTTTCATGTAGTAACAACGAGGGAGTAGCTTCAACATTATTATGGGAAAGTGAGGTCTCGGTAGACGTGGATTTAGATTCGATAGATGTTATCGCTTGGTACAAGATTTGGATTTGGAATTAACTTGTATTATTGTAGACTCAGAAGTTGGTAATGTTTTAGTAATGGTGTTGATTGTATGGTGATCTTGAAAAATGTGTGTTTGTGATTGATCGGTAGACAAGGGATGGTTCAGAAAAGGTTATTTAAATATGTAAAGATTCTAATTTGGGGGTGCATTTGGATTGTGTAAGATAATTTCACCCTTATCAATTAGGTCTTGAAGGACATTGTAGAATGTTTGACACCTTTCGATGTCATGTCCTTTGACCCTATGGTATTTACAATAATCATTGTCTCGATACCATGTGGGTTTAGATATGGATGTATCTATTGGTCGGATAGATGGGAGAGATATCATGTTTGCAGCAAGTAGTTTATCAACTACACTGTAAGTCTCTCCTATGGGTGTGTAGCTTCATTGTGGATGGGAACACTCAGTAGTGGTTTTTCCTTAATGGAAGACTTAACTACTAAAAATTTTGTGGTGGATTTGGATTTTTTTGGATTAGATGATGATTTATATGGAAATTCAGTTCCTGGTTTCTTAGGATGAAGTTTAACTCGATTGTCTTCTAAGGCTCATAGTTCCAACTTTTGGGCCATGGTGAAAGCTTCATCAAATGTTTGAAAATATTGAATTTGGAGTGTAGATGAGATATGTTTAGCTCACGAACGACAAAAAAATTCAATCAGCTTAGTTTGTGGTAATGAGAAGGATAATTGGTTAATCATACCCCTCTAGTGGGAAACAAAGTCAACGACAGATTCATATTCAAACTGTTTGATAGCGTAAAGGTCATTGATAGTGAATTTGTGGGCTATTCTTATGGATAAGTTCTCTAGGAAAATTTTTGCAAGTTGTGTGAAGGATAAAAGGGAATACTGAGGAATGTTATTATACCAGTCTAGGGTAAGACCGGTAAGAGAAATGAGAAAAGTCCTCAGCATAAGATCTTGATCATGAGCTATTAGATAGAAAGTGTGATGGAAGGCATGGATGTGTTGTTGAGGATCTTCCTTACTATAAAATTTAATAAATTTTGGAAGTTCCTAGTGAGGTGGATAGGATTTGTATGGCACTGAAGGGTGAATGGGATCATTGCAGATCTGGTCATAAGAGAGCACATTTTTAGGTCCTGGTGAGGTGGCTTCTAGGTTGGATATGTGGTTCATGAGGACTTGGAGAGGATCATGTTGTGTTGGTTGCTACGAGGATGAGCCAGGTTAGAACAAGAATTGGCTAGGTTGTGAGTATGTCTGATACTACTGAGGAATGTTTTGTTGATAGGGTATATTTTTTTAGTATGGAATGTTTTTTGTGGAACATTTTGTTATGGAATATTTTGTTGATATGGAATATTTTGTTGTTGAATATTATATTTGTGGAACATTTTGTTATGGAATATTATATTGTTGAGGTATGTTCTTTGTTGTTCTGGGATTTCTATTATATTGTTGAGGTATGTTCTAATAAGACAGAAATCTTTGTTGTGGGATATTTTGTTGTGGGATGTTCTGTTGTGATGGAATACTATTAGTGGGAATGTTTTTTCGAGGGATATTTTGTTGTGGGATGGCATACCATAAAGTGGTTGAGACACTGATGGTTATGATGATTGAATATATTGATAAGGATTTGGAATGGGTGTGGTGGTAAACGGTTATGAATAAGGAGGTGGTTATTGATAATACATTGCAGAGGCAACAGAAAATGTTGTTTGTTGTGGGATGTTTACATGGGAATACATTGTGGTATGGAAATTAATGGCTGTGATGGTTATGGAATATGTTGTGAGACAAGGGTTGTAGTAGATTGGACTAAAACAGGATGAGTGGTGGCAATGGCACTAGTATTAACTAAGGGAATAGACGTAGGAATAGACATAGTGATATTTAGAATGGAGGTGCTAATCGGTTGAGTATGTGATGGTTGTGATACAACAGCAGAAGCAATAACAGAGCTTAATGGGAATGTCTGAGTGGTTGAAGATGTTGAAGGAATAGATGAAGAAGTATTGGTATTACTTTGAGGAGGTGTTGAACCAATAGAAGGCTCCTAAGAAGTGGACTGTTGGGTGGATGTGTTTTGTGAAGAGATCATGTGGAGGCTAAAAATGGGGATATAAACATTAGATGCTTCAAGTTGACTAATAGAAATGTAGGATTCAACATTTTTAGTTTGATTTATGGAATGGAAGAATCCACATTTTATATTTTGATTTTTAATGGAATGGAATATTTTATATTTGACACTTCAGATTGACTTATAAATGTATATGAGTATATTTTTTGAACAACAGGTTCCTGATTTGAATCAATAAGACTTGCAATACTATATAAAGGATCGTATGGAGGCAGTGGAGGTCTGAACGATTAGAGTTGAACACCTCTATCTACAAGATAAGCATTAAGGTAAATGGGATTTGAATCTAACATCTCCTCAAAAATTGGGTCTCCTCTATCATAAAAATGAGGTTCAGATGACTCTTATTGGGAACTTGGAGAATACGATTGCTTATTTTCTTCTTTCTCAGAGGTATGGAAAATTTGGCTATGAAATTGACGTGTGGAATCGAAGAGATGTTGTCACATCTCTTCAGTATACTTCTCCTCTATTTCATTTCAGGTTCATTGATCATCAGTAAGAGGAGTATATGTACTTGGTTGATGAAAAGGGTTTTTTTTGTAATGGTGTAAAGAAATATGAGGATAAGGGAATGTGATGTTATAACAGTGTAGATAGAGGAGTAGGTAATGGGGTAGATAACGAAGTAGATAATGGGATATTTTGTTGTAACAGTGTAGGTAATGAGATAGACATGTTTTCAGAGGCTTGATAACAGTCTTGTTCTCTTGTTTGCACCATAGTGAACAAACACACAAAATCAGCTAAAAATGAAAATTTACTAAGTGGGTAAATTATATACAACAAACATAAACAAGAAAAATGGATTGTTATATTTTCTTCATTTAATTACAAAAAAATTGAAATGTGTAAGTTGGTTAACAAGGGTCCTAGGAAAGTTCAAACTAAGATTGGTTTTGGTATGTTTAATGGTAGATTCCTCGATATACCCAAAGGTACGTGAGGCCCAACTCTGTACTGCTACCGATATGGGCATGGTATTGGGGCCTACCCCCTCACTTCATGGTCCAGAAGCAATAAGGGTGTCAGGTGCTTTGCCAATATACTGATAGACAGGTGATTATACTCAGCTAGAACATTGAGTTGACTTCTCCTCTTGGTGATCAAATCCAAGAAGGTATCCACCTGGATAGGAATTGTTTAAATGTGTTTTTAATTGTTAAATGTGATTTGGTTATGTGTGCGGGAAAATAAAGTGAATGTAATCAATTACCTTCCCTAATTAGAACTATGTGAAGCAAGAAAGATGAATGGTTCATTTTAAAACCCAAATCGAAATGTTGCTTTCAATGAAAACAATCAAACAAATAATGCAATACTAAAAGCAAAATGAAAATTTTTAGAACTCGCCGTGACAAACACTTCCTAATTTATTTATTTTTATTTTAGCAATTTTTAAAGCAAACAATATAGCAATCTAGCAAGTAAAAGTATCTATTGCAATAGCAACCTAGAAAACCAGGTTATTAGAAGTAGTAGAAAATAGTAAAAACAAATATTAGCAAGTAATTTATAAAGTAATAAAAAAGAACAAGAATCGCTGGCAATTTCAAAAATCATTGGTGATTACTTAAATGGTAAACTAGATATGGAAAAATTAGATTTGTTTGATGAATCAAAGATTTTTTTGTTTTAGATTTCACAAAAAAATTAGAAACAAAAATCTGAAATCTTTATTTGATAGGAAATAGAGAAATAACCAGAAAATAATAACTAAAGGGAAAACTGCAAAGTAAGCAAAATCATTCAAGAAATCGTTATCGATTGGCTGAATAGTTGGTGATTACTATGCAAAGAACCAAAAATGAAAAACAAATACTATTTTTAATAAAATAAATAATGAAATGAGGGACAGTGTCCCACCGAGCATGCCAAGATATTGACAATAAATCCTACCTCTTCAACTTAATTAAATAAGAAAGAAAATAAGACTTACCTAACCTCAGAATGATGGGGTTTAGAGATACCTGCAAATGTGGATGAATGATGCTTAATGGTTGCACTTCGTGTATGAAAATATTTATACTTTCTTTCTATGAGAACACCTACAAATAAAAGACACTAAAAAAATATGATTAGTAAAATATGAGGTTTATTTCCTCGCAAAGTTCAATCCCCAGAAATCAAAGGACTTCCTAACAAGGGTGTTAATATGCTTTTATAATCAAGTGGATACAAGAACAATAAATGATATAAGATAGATGGTAATAATAAATGTTTTGAAAAATATTTTTTTATTACAAATATAAAGATGATAAATGATAAGAAATGATAGATATGAATCTATGGTTTGAAATCAGAATCTAAATTAGTATATGAATTCTCATAGGGAGAAGAATTATCTTCTTCAATGGACTTTGGGTTTTCTTCTTCAGAGAAATTTAAATTCTCATCTTTGGTGTATTCTTCCTTAAAGAAGTCTGAAATATATTATGGATCTTCTTCTTCAGTTTCGTACTGATATTCAGAATTACAATCTGAGTTCTCATAATTCAGACTTGATCTTCAAATTCTCTATCTCAACTTCGTACCTGAGCTTCAAATCAAGCCAGATTAGATAATTCCATAGGACCTCAAAGTAAGCCTCCCAAAATTCCTTTGTAGCTTTGTGGATTTGTTAAGTAGACTCAAAGATGGTTTGTAAACAATCCAAAGGGGTGGAGTGGATGGCACACAGCTCAAGGTCATGTAAAATGTCATATTACTCCTAGTGCAACGGATGACAGATAGTGGGAAGGGAGTGGATACTGGTAATATCATGACTTGGACCACCTATTGCCATCTAAAATAGTCCATGCTTGATAAATTGTTAGCAAGAAAATAAATGAATATAAATTATTGGATGGAGTTTGATAAAGCTGCAAGAAAAACAAAATAGGCAGGAATCACAGGAAATTCTAGTAATCGTTGGCAATTACTAGTAAATGATAAAAGACTGATAAAATTAAGGATTCAACTAATTGATTCAAAATTGTGGTCTTTCAAAGGCTAATATGAGATAACAAATGATTAGAAAAAAACACTTGAAAGAAAAAATAGAATTATAAAATGATATCTGACCTTGATTGAGAGTAATCATACGTTTTGCATAGGACCTTTAATTCATAAAGGAACTGGTAAGGGTCTTCTGAAACTAATCCCCAGAAGGTTTGTAAGATTTAGGAGGATATATTCTTCATAGGCTCCTGATTGTTAGGATCAAGTTGTATGGAATAGGTAAACGTTCTTCCAACTGGAGGGTTTCCATTTTCTGGACCGTTGGGGTTCTCTACTTCATCATTCATCCTTCTTTTGTTAATAGGTTGTTCCACATGCAGGTTTTGAGGGGGGTTTTGAAAATTTATCCTAATGAATCTACATCTACAATCTCTAGTTCTATACATAAATTCTGATCATACTGAGGATAGTTCCCTAACCATCATTGCTTAACTTGATTGTTTGCATTCCACATACTCAAAAGCATAGAGGATTCGTGTTGTCACTACAAGGTCTTCTTACTTCCTAAGAAAGAGTTATGGAAATAAAATTCCTGAATGGATACTTACTAGACAACAAGATAGCACTTCTAGCTATCACCTTTAACCTTTGATAACACCTTGAATTCTGTGACAACAGTGCCATAAAGTGACAAGCATCGTTGATAATCGTACGTTAGTTATATCATGTTTGTTAGTATAGGGCGGTGTCCATGGATATTTACAACAAAGGGAATAGTAGGAATTGTTCTCAGTACATATTTAACAATAGAATAGACTGAATAATAAACTAACTGCTATTAGGAAATGAATTGTGTTGAAAGAAAAAGAATACCAAAGACATAATTTAAAGGTATTTAACACAATTTAATGATGCAATGGTAAATGCATTCAAAATGACAGAAAGGAAATAGTATTAAATCTCCCTTCTCGTTGGGGAGGAGTGGCCCTTGCTCTTTCCCTTCGATAAGGTTTAATGTTGAAAGTTACACAACAAATGTTTCCCTTGAATTTGTAATTTTATTGAAAGAGTATGCTTTTACAATAAATCAAATAACTGAACCGAACCGATGAATCTAAATACATCAGTTTTTTATACAAGAGAAATCCTAGTCCCTATAGGAGAGAACTAGTTTATTCACAATAATTAACATATACTTAATTGGATGTTGACTAAAACAATGACTATCTATCTAAGAAGTAAATTTGTGGAAGGAGTAGTCTTTGTAGCATTTGGATTGAATTAATCTTGCTAACTGCTAAGCACGTCCATAATTGACTCCTTTGAGAGATTCAATCGGTGTTGGAAGATACTTCAGATCTTATATTGATTGCAGAGAATCATGTTGATAATAAATCCATAGGTGTTTGTCGCATCACGTCTCCTAGTAACATAAGTGAATGAACCTCATAATCTACATGAATGTAGGTTGAGGTAGTGGCACATGTTTCATGCTCATGTTTTTTGTGTTTTCAGTTGTATCACTTATAGTTCAATATTCCAAGCTATCTATCTTCTTGTACAAGTTCCTTATTTCAAGGAAATTTGAATTGATGATCTAGAAAATCCTGACACTTTACTGTGAGCCCTGCACTAATGTAAAGGCAAGTCCTACACCATAAGGTGATTCATGCACCAATGCACTAATTGATTCTTGTGCTAATGCAATTTACTCCTATGATAACTCAACATATGCTTTTCCAAGAGTATTTTTAATGCTCATAAAAATATCAATTTAAGACATTCTTGAAGAAGCAATAACAAGATAAAATAACAAGAATATGCACAATAACTCCTTTCAAAATAGATTAAAGTATTAATTATAAATAGTCAACATTATACATCATGCAATATGATATCAAAATAATACGAGGTTTCACATGGGTTTAACATAACAAAATGGGGATTCATCACATATCCTTAATTTAATCAACAATTTCTATTCCCACAATATCTTCAAAACCTACCTGATATGTACTAAATGTTATTCATCATCCTACTTAAAATCATAATATCATCTAGGTACATGATCACAAACATTCAAAAAAAATAGTTTCATGTCTTGATTTATCAACCTCATAAAATTACTCGATGTATTTCTCAATTTGAATGGCATCGCTAGCCACTCATACAACCCTTTTTGAGTCTTAAACATTGTCTTTCATTCATCTATTTCTCTTATGTGAATTTGATGGTATCCACTCTTTAAATCAGCCTTGTTGAAATTTTGCACTTTGTTAGAAAATAAGAGATAAAATATGCGGAATAATCCCTTACAGAATCGCAACAGTAGAAACTAATATGCAGAAAATATTACAGATCTCAAATAAAAGTGCAGAATAAATAACACAACACAGAGAGACATTATTTAACGTGGTTCACCCAATTTGAGCTACGTCCACCAAGAATCACTTGCTCATATTTTATTACAAGTCTCCACCCTCTCAATACAATACCCAGAACCGTTTGGAGTTATGCTCAACAAACTCTACAGAATTCACACCTGAATTCAAAGCACACCTGTAATACATTTTCTTTTCTATCTATCATATACATAAGACCATATAAATAGATAATTTCTTAAGCAGTTTGATACAAAACCATGTGTATCAAAATCATGGGTAAAAAACCATGGGTATTAAAACAATGGGCAAAAAACCGTGGGTATCAAAACAATGGGTACCGAAAAACCATGGGCCCAAAAACAGCCCATAACAGTTACCCATTACCCATGGGTTAATAAACCACCCATGAAAATTTGCTTCGGGGGCTTCGCCCCCAAACCCCCCTGACCCACTCACCGGCGAGTAGGACCACCGTAAAAATACTCGAGTGTAACACATAGAAGGTGTACCACACTCTAACATGAAAATAGGCTCCACAAACATAACAATCTCCCACTTGGAGACTAATTTTCACTAAGCAATCTTCTCAACCCTTCACTGTCATCCGCGAAGGCCAACCAAAGCTGAACATAGCTTTAGTTTATCCCTTGTGACCACCTTGGTCATCATGTCTACAGGATTCTGACTGGTATGAATCTTCTCCAACTTCAACTTATCTTCCTCCAAAGTTGTCATGATGAAGTGATATATCAACTGTATATGCTTCATCCTAGAGTGGAAAGCAGAGTTCTTAGCTAGGTGTATAGCACTCTGACTATCACTATGCAACTTACATTCCTTTTGCTTATGCCCCAACTCCTCAAGCAATTGTTGTAACCAAATCATCTCTTTGCTTGCCTCTATGGCAGCAACATACTCAACCTCTGTGGTTGATAAAGCCACCAGCTTTTGTAGTCATGAAATCCAGCTCACTGTTGTCCCACCTATAGTGTAAATATAACCTATTGTGCTTCTCATGCTATCAACATCTCCAGCCATGTCTGAATCTACATAACCACGTAAAGTGGTGTCTAATCCATTGTAGCACAAAACTGTCCCCATGGTCCCTCTCAAATACCAAAGGATCCACTTTACTGCTTGCCAATGCTCTTTACCTGGATCACTCATAAATCTACTCACAGCTCCCACTACATGGGCAATATCAGGCCTAGTGCACACCATAGCATACATCAAACTGCCAACTACTGATGAGTAAGGTACCTTGGACATATGGTTTCTTTCTTGCTCTGTCTTGGGACACTGCTCCTTTGATAACTTAAAATGGCCTGCCAAAGGAGTCCCAACCGGTTTAGCATCCTGCATATTAAACCTATTCAAGACCTTCTTAATGTACTCTTCCTGAGATAAATTTAACTTCCATTCCTTCCTATCCCTAGATATCCTCATACCAAGGATTTGTTTAGCTACCCCCAAATCCTTCATATCAAAGGAGTCACTTAGTTGCTTCTTGAGTACTTTTATTTCCTACATGTTTTTACCTGCAACCAACATGTCATCAACATACAAACATAGGATAATATAACTTCCATCCTCAAATTTCTTTGTATACACGCAATGGTCAGAATGACATCTAATATAACCTTGCTCCATCATGAAGCTATCAAATTTCTTATACCATTGACGTGGAGCTTGTTTCAAGCCATACAAGCTCTTCTTCAGTTTGCACACCATCTCCTCTTTACCTTTGACCTCATAGCCCTCTAGTTGCTGCATATATAGTTCCTCCTCCAAATCACCATGGAGAAATGCAGTCTTTACATCTAAGCTGTTCTAAGTACAAGTCTTCTGTTGCCACTATTCCAAGAACAGTTCTAATAGAAGTCATTTTTACTACAGGAGAAAAATCTCATCAAAATCTATACCTTTTTTCTATGCAAACCCCTTGACCACCAACCGGGCCTTGTATCTTTTCTTTCCTCCTTCCTCTTTAACTCTGAACACCCACTTGTTCTGCAATGCTCCTTTTCCTTCAGGAAGCTTCACTGAATCCCAAGTTGGGTTATCCATGAGAGACTTATGCTCCTCATCCATGGCTTGCTCCCACTTCTTCCTGGCATCTACCTGCATTGCTTCATCAAAGCTCTCTGGCTCTCCACTATCAGTGAGTAATAAATAATAAAGAGAAGGAGAAAAATGTTCAGGTTCTTTTCTTACCCTAGAAGACCTCCTCACTATAGAAGTTTGGGGTTCCTGTTGAGGAGGTTCCTGAACTGATTCATGTGTCACTTTCCCATCTAGAAGATCCTCTACTGCTGCATATTCTTTCTTGTATTCTTCCTTGTTTTCCAGCAACTATGCTGCTTATACATGACTTTCTCATTAAAGACCACATCCCTAGATCGAATGATTTTCTTGTCCTTAATACTCCAACATTTATATCCAAAGTCATCACCACCATAACCAATGAAAGTACATTTTTCTGATTTAGCCTCTAGCTTGGTCCTATCATCCTTGTCTATATGAACAAACACCTCACATCCAAAGACTCTAAGAAATGAATAATCAACTTTCTTACCATACCAAGCCTCCTCAGGTATGCCTCCATCCAATGCACTTGAGGGTCCTCTGTTTATCAAGTACACAGTTGTGCTCACCACTTCTGCCCAAAAAGAAAGAGGCAGTCATGCATGTAACCTCATGCTCCTAGCACATTCCATTATTGTTCTGTTCATCCTTTCTGACACCCCATTCTGTTGCAGAGTTCCTAGAACCATCTTTTACCTATGGATTCCATTCTTAGAACAATAATCATCAAATTCATTGTTGCAATACTCCCCTCCATTATCTGACCTGAGACATTTTAGCTTAAGACCTGTTTCATTCTCTACCAAGGCTTTCCATTTAACAAAAGTGTCAAATACATCATATTTGTTTCTAATACAATAAACCCAAACTTTCCTTGTTACATCATCAATAAAAGTAACATAATAACTTGAACCCCCAAGAGATGATACCTGAGCTGGCCCCCACACATCAGAATGTACCAGCTCTAACTTACTCTCTTTCTTTGTAGGTCCAACCTTGAGAAACCTTACTCGCTTTTGTTTCCCATATATGCAGTCCTCACAGAAATCCAAACCTGTTTTTGTATATCTAGGAAAATACTTCTTTATGATCTCCATGCCCTTATGGCTCATATGACCAAGCCTATAGTGCCATAATGTTGTATCTACATCTGAAGCCACAAGATTACAAACATTAGTGCTTTAAGTGGTTAAATACAAGGTTCCAACCTTCTTACCTCTTGCCACCACAAGAGCACCCTTGGTAACTTTCCAAGAGTCCGCTGTAAATATCACAGTACAACCATCACTTCCCAACTGCCCCGCCGATATCAAATTTCATCCTTAATGTAGACACATGTCTGACATCCTTCAATAGCCATGTATTCCCATTCTGCATCTTAACCTGAACAGAACCTTTTCCAACTATACTGCAAGGCTCATCATCACCAAGAAAAACATGCCCAAAATCTCCTTGAACATAATCAACAAAATAATGCCTATGTGGAGTAGCATGGAAAGAAGCCCCCGAATCTAAAACCCAAGATTCAGTAATATTATGCAAAGAAAGAATCAAAGCATCTTGACATACATTACCCGTTGCCACATTTGCCTCCTTGTTTTCTTCCTGTTGTTTCTTCTTGTCCCGAAGCTCCCAACAGTCCTTCTTTGCATGCCCAGACTTTCCACAGTGCCAACATACAATCTTGCTTTTGGATTTTGACCTTGCCCGATCCTTTGATTTTCCACAGTTTCCTCTATTCTTTTGTCTCCCTCTAGTTTCCACTATCAAAGAATTCCCTGAAGTAGAAGATTCACTGAGATTTTTCTTCGCATTTCCTCGCTTAGAATCACCCCTACAACATCCTCAAACTTCAACTTTGAGTTAGCTGGAACCGAGTTGCTTACTGCCATTACCAGGCTATTCCAACTCTCAGGTAAAGAGCACAGAATTAATAAAGCCCTAACTTCTTCATCAAATTCTATTGTAACCGAAGCTAGCATATTTACAACCGTATTGAAATCATTTAAATGATATGCTACTGAAATATTCTCAGACATCTTCATATTAAACAACTTTTTCATTAAAAATATCTTGTTAGAGGCAGAGGGTTTTTCATACAACTTCCCTAATGCATCCATTAGATGTTTTGTAGTCTTTTCTTTTGAAACATTAAATAATACCGAAGATGCAAGACATAAAGATTGTTCCAAGTGCCTTCCTATCCAATAAATCACATTCTACATCCATCATGCTCGATGGTTTGTTCACCTTCTCAGACAAGAGGAATATAAAGATCCTTCTGATAAAGGTAATCTTCCATTTGCATCTTCCAAAGATTGAAATTATTCCTGTTGAATTTATCAACCCTAGATCTTCCATCATCTGTCATAGCTCCCACTCAAGATAAAAACTTTCCCTGCGATTCAACACTTCAGCAAACCAAACCAGGCTCTGATACCAATTGTTAGGAAATAAGAGATAAAATATGTGGAATAATCCCTTACAGAATCGCAACAGTAGAAACTAATATGCAGAAAATATTACAGATCTCAAATAAAAGTGCAGAATAAATAACACAACACAAAGACAATATTTAACATGGTTCACACAATTTGGGATACGTCCACCAAGAATCACTTGATCAGATTTTATTACAAGCCACCAATTTTTCAATACAATACCCATATTTGTTTGGATATATGCTCAAAAATCTCTACAAAATTCACACCCGAATTCAAAAAACATCTACAATACATTTTCATTTCTATCTATCATATGCATAAAACCATATAAATAGACAATTGCTTAAGCAATTTTACAAAACCGTGGGTATCAAAACCATGGGCCAAAAAACCGTGGGTATCAAACCTATGGGTACCAAAAAACCATGGGCCCATAAACAGAATAACACGTTACCCATTACCCATGGGTTAATAAGGCACCCATGAAAATTTTCTTCGGGGGCTTCGCCCCCGAACCCCCCTAACCCACTCACCGGCGAGCAGGACTGCCGTAAAAATACTGTGGAGTGTAAGTACATATAAGGTGTACCACACTTTCTAACATGAAAACAGGCTCCACAAACATAACACACTCCACTCAAGAAATCTCATGGTTTCATACAAGTGTGGTAATGGAAACCTATATTTTATGGTTATATTATTAGAGCCCTTGAATCATTAACATATGCCACTCATCGCCAAATCTTCTTCAGAGCTTATAATGTTGGCATTGCACATTAACCTCAAACCTCCCCACATGATTCAAGAACTCTAAAAACTTGTGCATTACCTATGGAAAGTCTACATTCTGAATTTCATCCTAAAGTTTCCTTGATTACATCAAATTGATTCCTATAATGAAAGGATCAATGTGGTGACTGAAAATCTCTTTTATAAATTGAGAGAATCAGGTGACTCATTAGACCAACTTTTATACAACTATTACGATTCATTTCACCTTTAGATGCATTGTTTCTTCTTTATGAATCCACAATCCACCCGCACTTACAAGAAAAACTTTTTGCATATATATGGACACTATGAGTTCAAAACATGCAAAATCATCATACATATCAAGCACCTCATCTCATGGGAGGGTTACCTACAAAAAAACATTTATAGCACATTTGGTGTTGCTTCAGATTTTTCCTGTAATGGGTTTAAATATACTTTTGTCCATCAAAGATTCTCATCATGTAGGTGTTGGAATTCATCATATGTCAGACTTCCTATCTATGGTCAAAAATAAGGAATCTCCAAGTATCACAAGACATACATCCATGGGCAAATGGTCACACATTAATCTTTATATGCTTCAAAAATCTAGAATATGAATATGCTACATTATGAAATCTTCACCATGACAACTCAGTTCCCCTTTATGTAACATGAAAAAAGTGATACCCAATTGAAGGATTTCTTCAGGCTTTTCTCTATCTTCTTAGCTAAAGTTGATTTTTTCACCGAATTGGATCTATCAAAATTATTGACATTCATATGGCTAAGTTAGAGTATCCCTTTGTAGACCTTTCCCCCTAATCTCAATCATTGTATCCGTGAAATAATATTTCTTGGGTGATCTTAGAACCAATCTCTTCATGTTCTTTTGTTGGTCAATATTGATGTTGTTGAAAATTCGAGTGCTTCTCATCTTTCCCTTCTGAATTTCTCTAAATTAGAAAATTTGTTGAGTCTCTCGCCTTGTGTAGTCATGTAAATATTCAATTACCACAAGTTTAGGCATGTGGGAGCTCATATGCTATATGTCAAAGTTTCTCCACACATGTAACATGTTTCTAGATGTCATAAGTTTCTTCCTGACACCAAATTGAATATATGCCCCTTCATGTTTAGTTGTCAAGATGCTCCCTTCAAATAATAAAACATGACTAATTTCACCTTGCATAGAATTTTCTATTCTCATAATCCTTCTTATTGATATCTATCCTAACTATCTTTTCTGTTTCCAAAGTGCAATGTTTTACCTTTTTTGATCACCAAATTCTCTAAAATTCAACATACTGATAGGATTATTTTATGAAAAATTAAAGCAACATAATAATATATCTTAAATTGTATGAGGTAAATTTAACTATAATTTTGTAGGTCTTAAGGCTTGTTAAATATCCCTAAACTTAATGAGTTGGTAAAATTTTATTTTTGACAAATGAATCAATTTCTTGTAAGAGTGGCACTAATAATTGTAACATATCTAAAAAGCTAAGCTTGTATTTAGTCTTCGGAAAAACTTCACTTTGATTCACCAATAAAACCTATCCCAATCAAAATGATATTTTATTGTCCATAGGCAGTTGCCTTTTGGAGGTGTGAGTATTAGGGCTTCCCACCACATAAATACATGACATTTTAAATTTATGCATTGAAACTCACTTCATTTTTTGGGATATTGAGTTTGATCTTCATTGCTCTAAAAAAATCCTCTTTGAGTATCAATTCACAATATCCATTAATTCACCATCTGACCAAAAATAATAAGGGGTGTATTATAATGTTAAACCCTAATTTTTAAAGTAAGTTTACCTCAATTTAATAATTTAATGAATATTCTTCCAGGCAATTTAAATTAGACATTTTCATTTTCTACAATTAAACATTATTTTTTAAATTATACCAATTCACAGCCCCTAATATCTACAAAAGATACCTAATGATTGTGTACCTTCCATGGCCTTTTTGAAATAAGCGTATCCACTTTAGTTTTGTTTCATAGGTATAGAATTTTTGAATGTAAAGGTGCTTTGTGACATTCCTATATTCCATTCCTTTAAGGAAAACACATTCTAACAACATTTGCTTGCTTTTTTATTTTGTGTGATAATAATTGTTTCCGTAACGTGAATGATACACCATTGTCACCATCTGATACCCCACTTAATGTAATAGTTCTACCTAAGCAACCTTTTTTAACATTCTACATCCATCTTTGCAATGTCCTTTTTACCACCACAATACATGTATTACTTAATGCCACAAAATTGCTACATATGACCCAATTTAGAGTCTAGACCTTGACATAATTCTTCCATGTTAGTCACCTCACTAAGAAACTTTACTTTACCCGTCTTTGTGCAATTTAGTGACCACAATCATTCTCTTTCAATGTGCTAAAACTATTCAATATGTACACATACTTCTTTTCTTGTAGACTTGTCTATAATTGGGTTCGCTGTATAAACTTTATTTTGACTATTTTTACTGAAAGCATTCATTACACCCTAATAGTTTTTGCAACATATTATATTTTTTTTCGAATTAAATTGTGTTTTGAAAGGTTACAAAATATGGTTTTTTCGTAATTTTTTAAGTTTCCAAATATATTTAATTTCAGCAATATCAAGAATAATCATTGAAAAAATTGTATATATTACTAGAAAAAAATATGTAATTTGTGAGAAACTCAAGAATTAAATTGATATTACTAAGTTTTGTACTAATCTGGGATGACCTGGGTTTGGAAAAGGATAGATATGATCTGACAAATTTTTTATACTAAAATTGTTCCTGAAAACTATAAGACTAAAGCATCAAAATTTTAAAATCATGTACCCTTTTTATGTCCCTTTCTCTACTACATGTCCCTTTATATTTTATTTCCTCTTGAAACTTATTGGGTCTATGTGTCATGGTCTTCCTGATCAACTCATGTCTAAAAAACCAATTTAAACAGTTGTGATATTCTTCAAATGTAGTTGATTTTGAATATTATGAGCAAACCCCTACTTTCTAAGATTCTTACAAAATAAACATTGAGTTGGGTTTCTGGGAACCCAATGCACCAAGTGACATATACCACTGAAGTTTGAAAATAGGATCAAATCATGTTCGTTCTCCTAGCATGTGATATCTAGCATAGTATGACAACCAACATAGTATAATCATATCTTGCAACAATGTAATTGGTACTTGAACCTTTCATAGCTTTTAAAGGGACAAGATGAAGAAAATTTAAATGCAACAAATATGAGTGCTATGAATGTATCATCCTACATAATTAATATGTGGATTATGTGAATCAAGGGAGTATTGGAGTATGTTTTCTTCCACTTTTCTTAGTATTTGCTCATTGGAATGGAGAGGAAACAACATGATTATTGCTCAAAATTATTTGTTAATGAGAGATTGAATAATTGATTATGGTATGTAAGTGTTGATTTTTATTCAAATATGGGATAATGGTACGATGGACTAACATGTTTACTAATAGGAAGTAAATTAAAAAATTGTTTTCAAAAGGTACTAGGGATAAACCAAAGTGTATTAATATATTAGTATGACATGTACTATGACAATTTCTAATGTTATGGTCAGGTTGAGAAATGTGAAGTAATTAAAGAATGAATTTGTCAATATTATTGAGGGTGATATCTAGATTTGATCATATTAATATTACCCAGTCAACAAATAGGTTATGTGTGATAAACAAGATGATTAAGATATAGCTAGGGATAAATCATTAGTTTAATTGAGCAAGTGTGGGCTAGTGTAAGAGTAATTGTATAAATTATGTTGTTTAAGACATGAATTACCAAAATGAGTGTATACATTTTCCCCCTTTAAGTATGGAATTGAAAATTGTGTGCTTATAGAAAAAGTCACCTAAGTGTGTAGACACACTTTTCCTTTGTTTGGAGTACCTTATGTTTGTGCTCGGAAATTTCCTTTATTTGTGTTTATTTTTCCAATATGAGTACCTACAAATAAAAGTGTATCCAATGTCCATAGTATAGCAAATAAAACTTTAACTTGAAAATTTTGAACTTAGTGTGAAAATAGCAATATGTAAGTAGAAAATAAAATCAAAGGAAAGAGTACACCTATTTGTTTTGTAAGAGGAGGAGATAGTAACTCCGCTACTGTTGCCATGAATATTTGGTGAACTTTGTGTTGGAGCTAGTTGGAAGGACTTGGGGATTTGGGCATCAATCCCCAAGTAGGGAATGTGTTCTGAGAATGGAAAGAAGTGCAAATTTAGGCATCCTGTATATGGTGAAGATAAAGTATATGAGGAGAGTTCTAGGGTTTTCCCTCCAACCATCACTCTTCCACAAAGATATGAGCAATGGTAATTCAAGCCTACAAGGATAACATTCACCTCAACACTTCCCAAGACCCGTGGATAAGTGTCACTACATATGAACATAAACCTAATTGATTTGAAAATGATGACACAATGTACTAGGACCATGCTAGCTTGCGTGTACCCTTAGTGCCACCATAATCTGAGTTGGACCATGCATCTACTGATCATTGAAACTAGTTAAACTGTGTAATTGCTAAACTGTCCCTGTAAATTGTACCAACTGATAAAATTAATGAATATGTCCCTAGGATGGAAGCATATGGAATGGACCACATCATCTGGATGTTATGGTCCTTTCTATACATTTTTATCCATGTATGTTTTCTAACCCAATTCTGTTTCTAGGCCATTATCTAAACCTCTACAATGTATGATTTTGTACATTTTATTTTGTTTCTTGATTTTTAACTACCATGAGGGTGAGATATCATATGAAGGTTTCCCCCTTATTTGGGGCATGTGAGATGGAAAAATGTGAGTGCAACCCCAAAAAGAGAACCTGTAGCTGATGTGCACATGTGTTATAGGATTTATGTGGGGGAAATAGGAGGAGTGTGCATGGTGTATACCATGGTACATACATAGTAATATAATAGAAAAACTATCAAAGTGTTAGTAAAACAACGCATTACATGTAAGTAAAAGTATGCAAGGACACACAAATAGAATAATATGACAAACAATATGTCACATACATGTGACACCACTTAGGATGTCACAAGATAATTGAGGTGCTAAGGCCAACAAAAACTAATCAAGTACATAGGGAATTTTTGATAAACATTTTTCTTTAGGTGAAAGAAAAGAGCAAGCATGGATAAAACAAGAAATAAGCATAGTATGAAGCCTGATCTTGATTGTAGAAGTAACCTACAAAATAGATCCTTCACATAAAATCTTATCTTCTAAGATAACATTTTAGTCCCCAGTAACTTAGATGGAGTATGACACAATGTGTGATTTAATGAAATTAAATCTAAGATAAGGACACTACTTAATCAGATAAATATAATAGTAAATATGACAAGATCAAGCTATAGAATATAAGCAAGAGTGATAGATAGGGTTTGTAGAATGACTTAGCTTGCCTTGTAGGTCTGAACTGATTATGGGCTGGTGACTGATCTAGAAAGGCTAATTCTGGACTGTGTAAGCTTATGTTTGAAACTGGAATGTGACAATCTCAGGGACGGAAGCACCTGGGAGAGGACATAGGCCGCCTAGGCACTAGTCTATTCTGGGTGTTGGTGTCTGTGGAATAACTCAAGATCCTAGTTCTTTCTGTGTCACTTCTTGTCACTTCTTCTTCATTGTAGGTCACGTCAGGTTCACTACAATTCTTCTCAGTCACACATGTACCTACAAAAGAAACCCTAGTTACCTACACAATACTCAAGCACACATTAGATGAATAAATAATGCATATGATTGAGTCAAACTGACCTCGATGGTCACCCAATGTGATTGTCACTGAGTGTTGCACTACATTTTAGACTCAATGTAGTTCTTGTGTGTGTGTTATTGGGATAGTGTCCCTTGAGCTAGGATTCCCTAGTGTCAGTTGCACAAAGAATAATAGGATTCAACTACTTTGTCCCAATGTAAAATGTGTGGTATGGAGTTAAAAATAACTCCCCACTATGCAGTGAATAATGTAGTCCTTTGATTATGTAGTGGATTGGAAATATTTAGCTCCTTGTGGTAGTAAGTGCCTCTTGAAATTCTTTCCCCCTAAAGAGGTTAAATAATATATATATATATATGATTCCTTCACTTAAGTTTTGTCATTAACAAGTGAAAGGTGACCTAGGGTGATAAACAAAGACAAGAAAGAAGTAACATCTGAAAATTTAGAAAAAGAGAGAAAAAGGACAGAAGCACCCAGAGGGGACAACAACATTCCAGGGTGCTCCTGTCCCTAATGGGTGGTTCTGTACAGGTGCCCAAAAGGATAAAAGTGAAATCAGAGTAGGATAGGATGTCATCTAGTATGCAAAACTTATAAGTTGTAAATCCAAAAACAAAACAATAAAGATGAAAATGATAAAAGTAATGTCAAAGCAAAGTAAAGGTTGTTAATGAGTAATTCTCTTGCTTAGGAATCATGCATATAAATGACATATTTAGAGGCTAGATGTACATAGTAAGTGTGTGATTTAGTGACTACATTTTCCCCCACTTTATGTTGGTGAATAAGGATTCAGTAGCATAAAGTAGAAAAGAAAAGTGTACCTTGGGGAGTCAAAAGAAGATTGTGCCCAGTAGCATGTCCAAATGAGTGTTGTAGCATGCCGAATGGAATAGTGAAAAATGTGTACCATGGAATTCTAAGGGAAGGGAAGGATAAGGATCCTAGGGGTGACCTTTGTGTGCATGGAGTGATAATGATGTGTGTGTGTAGTTCCTTGGAATATCATCTTTTTAGAGCATGCTTGAGATTTGCTTCATGGTTACTTATGTGTGCTTTTCCTTCATTGGGATAGGATAGGACCTGTAAAAGAAAACAAGTGTAGTCAATGCTCTAGGTAAATGCAATTGAACTTTAACTTGAAAAATATGTAAAATTGGAAATGTGTATTGGAAAAATATAAACCAAGGGGTTAGAGTACACCTGAAATGTTGAAAGAGAAAGGGATAGAAATTTGTTCCTACTTGTAGACTTGTTGCTTAGGAGCTAGTTGGAATAATATGAAGGATTTGGGCATCCTGTCACCAAACTAGGGATTTGAGCATCTCGACACTAAAATTCATATTTAGGAATCATGTTACCACTAAGGGAAATTGTATTGGGAGAGATCATAGGATTTTCCCTCCAACCGTTAATGCTTCCCCATGGATAAGTGCCACTACAGATGATCACAAACTTGATTTGTAACTTGCCTCGGGTGACACATTGTTCCAGGCATATCATTGTCCTGCATATGCCCTAGGTGCCACTTCCTTATTTGTTCCTGCTTTAGTTCCCAAGTTAGTGAGTACATGTTACTTATTTAGTTCATGTTAGTAATTGATTGCAATCTGAAATGAATTGTGTAACTGTTGAAACTAGAGAATATTAACTGTGCAACTTGCTTGAAACTGTTATGTAACTTTTTTTCCCCCCTAGGACAGGAGTGCCCAGGTGGGACACTAGCACCCACCATTCCTGTTTGTGTATACTGGGTGGTTTGTCCAGGTTGAATTTTGGCCAAGTTTTTTTCTGGCCCTATTTTGTAACTGATTATTCATTTGATCATGTTGACTGTGATTCTATAATTATTGTTTGTAACTGTTGGGAGGGTGAAAAGGTTCACCCAATGTTTTCCCCCACTCATTTGGGGTGCGTGAGATGAACAAAAGTGAATGGAGCCCAAATGAGGAAGGATGAAACTGATATGCATATCTGATATAGGGATCCTATAGGGGGAATAGGGATTACACATGGTAGTTACCATGGCACAAGAAAAACAATTGGAAAATGCTAGCATACAAGTGTTAGTGATAAACAAGCAATGCACACTAAAATAAAAAACTAGTAAAAGCATATAGGAAAATAAAAAACAAGGACACAATGAGGAGTTGGTTGCATACATGGGACACCACTCAGGATGTCACAAGACAATTGAAGTCATCAAGGCTTGTGCAAACAAGGTAAAAGAAGCAAACATAGGGCATAACCCATAAAAAATGATACAAACAAGATACAAGAAAATCAGACAACCATGATTGGAAGGAGTCCTACAAGGAAAATGCTACACATGAAGCACCCATTAGCATGTTAGGAAAGATAAATAGTATGCCACAATGTAATATCTGAATATAGGAATGAAAATGTGAAATATTGCAATGATAGAACCTGATAGTAAGTGGGAAAAGGTAGATGCCCCCAGGAGCCTCAGTGGGACTGGTAATGGATAGGCCAAGCATCATACATCATGTAACAACCTATAAGTGACCTGCATTCACCTCAAGATACCATGTGAACATGCATGTGTGTATGAAAAATGATAAAGCATACTATGAACCATAGTAACATGATAAGAAAAGGTGCAACATATAGTAGTATAAGGAAGCAAGAGTACATCCAATCAAGATCTAAGGGAAACATGTTTTTGGATTTTTAATTGCAAATATGTGAAAGAGAACAACTAGAAGGGAGGAATAAGGATGCCCCTAGTGTGTGTGTGTGTAAAGTGAGGTCCATGTAAGGATGCCCTCAATAGTCAAGTATGAACCAGGAACAAGAGTGTGTCATCGGGTAGTGTGGGGGAATTAGGATGCCCCCAAATGTGGATGCCAAGATGATCTATGTAATGAGAGTAGTAGGAAAGGGCCCATGATTTTCTAAAGAAGATGAACATATGTGAACATGAGGCAAGGACCTAGTGTCATGTGAAAGTGCATGTATCATAACATGTGGAGTAGGATTGTGTCATGCATGTGGAGAAACTAGAATAGGTAGAACATTGGTAAACACAAGAGCTACCAGAGAATAATGTCAACATGGTGAGGGGAAAACCCTATAGAGTCCAAGATCCCAACTTGGATGAGTAGGAAGTGTATAAACAATAAGAATGTACCCATTAGGAGAAAATAGAATAGGTGTAACATTGGGCATGTTGGAAATAGTGGAAAAAGTAAGTGCAAACATAAGGATCAATATGTGAGTCAAAAGATGTGTAACATATGTAATGCTAGGAGGCTCATCAGTATCAATGTCAAGCAATGGAGGGAGAGACACAAGACTCAACATAAGCAATAGGTGCAATTTGGGAAGATCAGAAGCAATAAAGTAGTATGAATTAGCCTCTATGACCATAGACAAAAATGTGGAAAGAGGGGAATTGATTTCCCCCATGGATGTAACAAGATAAGGTGTAGCCATAGTAAATGAATCATGCATAGAATCTTGGAAAGTGAGAGCATTAGGAATCATTTTCAAATCAGCATACGGTGCTCTAACTTGTGATGAGGAAGGTGTAGAGAGAGATGTAACATTGGAAGCACTAAGCATATGATCAATAGAAGTGCATCAAGAGTGAGACATAATGGGAGGAGTATCATGGGTGCCAATAGAAAATTGATCTTGTAAATCAGTAGCACTAGGGTGCATCCCAAGAGGAGAAGGATGTGTAATGTAGGTAATGTCATCAACATCATGTATGAGGGGAATATCACAAGGAGTAGCAACATGAGGTGTGGAATCTACTGTAGCAGTATCCATGGAAGAAGGTGTAGCAAGGGCATGGGTAGAAATAAATTGTATGCATAGTATGTAACCAAGGATGGCCTAGAAGGATAGTATAAGGGACATCATGAGGCATAACATGACATAGAACATCAAGAGTGCAAGATCCCACAATAAGGGGAAGAGAGATTGTGCCCAATACTTTCTTAGGTGTATCATCAAAGCCACATATACAAAGAGTAGATGGATTGAGATGAGTAGCAGAAAGTCCTATTTGATGGAGAAAGGAAATATTGCATACATTAAGACCAGATCCAAGGATCAACTAGGACACACTTAACAAGGAGATTATGAAGTTGAACCTGGATATAAAATGTGTCCAAGCATTGGAATCAATGGTATGGGAAGCCATGAAAGATCAGTCCATGGTAGTGTCCACCATGGCTATTTGCAACAAAGAGAATGGTTGAAATTATTCTAAGCATGCACTAACTTTGGATTTAATCAAATACTACCTCTAAATTCAATTTTAAAATACCTTATACTGATAAAACAGATATTATTAGATTCACAAATTGAAATGTTGAAAGTGTTGGAATTTTCATAAATAACCAAATGCTAAATAATAGAGATTCAAGTAAACAAACAATGCCCTTCACATTGGGGAGGAGTGTCCCTTACTCCTTCCCTCTAATTTGGTTTGGAATTGCAAATTACACTAGTAGATTTAACTCAAAATCATGCACTTTATTGAATGTAATAAATAATTTCTTCAACAGCAACCAACTCCTTCACTAACTAACTAAGTCTAATTCTCCTACAAATTCTCTTTTATATCAAGATAAATCCTTGTCAATATAAAAGAGGATGAATTATTTGTAATGACTAACTACTAATTAATTGAAAGATCTCCATAACAATAACTACTTGTTAAATAGTTACAATTTTGAGAGAACAAGTGCATGCCACACTTAGATTTGATTTCATCTTCTTAACTCCAACTGGAGTCCTTGATTAACTCTCAACTGAGATAATTTAGTGATTCCAAAGGATGTCAAATATCATGCATTAAATCACTTAAATCATAGTGACTATCAATTGTTTTGTTCATTTGTTCCATGTTCCTAATCGAACTGGTTGTTAAGTTGGACTTGCATAATCCACATGAGTCACATGATGACTAGATGATAATCCAATTTTAATTATCTTTTCATCATGTAACTCATGTGTTGACTAAATCAACTTCACCTCCTTGTTGTCTGAGTCCCTTTTCTTCATTCATATGATTCATGTGATTCCTTAGCACAAGTCCTGCGCTCCAAAGCAAGTCCTGTGCTAATTCTTGGGTGATTCTTGTGATCCAAATTGATTCATGCACTAGTGTGTGGGTGAGTTTTGTGCTAATGCGTGATTGATTTGTGTGTTGGGCTATGTATGAGTCCTACGTTGGGCTTAAGATATGTTCTTCAACCACATTGTTAGCGCATATACAGATTTATTTAACTCATTTGAAGAAGCATAGATAAGATGAAAATAAACAAAGGTTATGCACAAAATTTTCCTTTAAAATATATAAAAGTATTAATTACAAAATTTTAATATTAGTCTTAGTACAAAATGATGACATAACAAAATGGGGGTTTACATAGGAATTATCAAGGATCGTCACTTCCCCCACACTTAAGGGTTAGCATTTCCTTCTACTACATAGTTTCTATTCAAGGATTTTACAATTCTTGTAACATTATACTCATTTGTAAAAGTGATCCATGATTCATCTTTTCTATATTACAGAACCCAAAAAAAATGACCATTGTCTCCCTCCATGTTTTGTAGCTTTCAGAAGGCTGATCTTGTGTGGTATTTCATCTTGGAATAGGTGTTAATACCAATGGTGGTCGGAATCTCATACCAATCCATTTATCTTCCATTTTCAACATGATTTTAAACAGGTCCTTCACTCTTTTTGATGACCACCAGAGGTTGGTTAGGGAAATAACCTCCTTCTTCTTCTAGACCTCTGGAAGTAATCCATACCTTAGTTGAAAAACAAGGAAATTAATGTTAAAATTTGGAAGTACATACTTCCTAAATTCAAATACATAAGTTGAGATATTTTCCTTGTAGTTGTCCACAAGTTGTAGACAATAAACCTAGGACTGATACCTCCTAAAGAATCTCATTGGTGCTGGGAGATCATGCCTCATCAAGAGGTATGCATTAGTTTCTTCTCTCATGTAATCTCCCCTTTGACCATGCCAGACATATTGATGCCTTAAAGTGGAAACAAAATATCTCAATTACACTTCCCCCACATAAAAGTTGATTGGTATTTCCACCTGCTCAGGGAGCATAAATTTGTGGACATAAAATTCACATAAAAAATTCTTACCAACTATATTAGCTATTGCATATGCTCCCAAAAATTTCTTATCATTTTCAAACAATATGGATTCGGTAGAGCAGAATCTGGAAGCTTTGCCATTTGAAGAAATGATCCTTCAAGAATAAGGCATAGAAATTGGAAGGTGTTCTATAAGCAAGGGTTTGGTCATATAAATGGCATAGAACAAGCATGTTATCCTGAAGTGTGTTTTTTTCCTCTTTTAATATTTTGTTTCTCCTCTAGTACCCCTCTGAGATCATAACACTACTTCATCCATTTGACTATACCTTTTAAGACAATGATTTTGGGGAATATAAAGTTTGTTTGAATTATTTGAATCAATACATTTCCATAGGATATCTGTTTTCTTCTTATCTCCTTGTAAGAAAAATTTTTAGTGGTCAATTCTTCAATTCTATCTGCAATGAACCAAATTATTTTTTCTTCCTCCTCTACAGTGTGTTGCAGTTGTTGGATGATTTCCTCTTTCTGCTCCAATGTACGTTGGAGGTTCTAAATTCTCTATTCCTTTTCTACCTCTAATTGGGAAAGTTTTTCCTCTTTTGTTTGTCAGATGATATTCAATAGGGAAATTATTTCTTGAGATTTTTTTAGCTCATACTAAACCTTATAAATGGATAATACTTGGAGAATAAGGGTTTTAGAATCAATAGGTGAGCTAGGCTCACCTTCAAGCATAAGTGTTTTTCCCTTTTCATGAATGAGAGACTCTTCAATAATGGTTGTTTTTTAAAATAAATAGGGCTTGTAGGGGATGCAATGGTAGGTGGAGATGTAGGAGGTGTTTGGTGTAAATTTCACATGGTATTCGTTGCCTCTTGTTCATCCTGTGAAGGAACATTTTTTGTTTGATGCTTATCTATGGTATGGGTTGGCCCAGATGACCTAAGACGTTTCCTTGGTCTCTCTGAGATGGAGGTCCCTCTTTCTAGAACTATAGTAGGTTCGAGGGCATATTTATTTTGGGATTTGACCCACTTTTGGAGCCCATAACACTTCTTAATGAAATCATGCTTACATATGAAATGAATAAGACCTTGGAACTTGAGATAAGAGGAAACACAACAGAATTTCTCAGTTGCAGAGGAAACAGAATCAAACAAAAATTATGGAAGATTAACTTTTTGTGGCCTTTGGCTTGCCATGGCGAATGTCAATACGAATTCTCAATATTGGGCCTAGGATAACTTCATATTGACCTTCACATGTAAAATGTTTACTAACCCATTTTTCTACATCTACACATGGCTTGAGGAAAGTACTTCTTTTAACACCCTTGGCCCTCCCTTTATTATCAATCACCAATTCCATTTTTTATTTCTTTACAATACCAAAACCTTTAATAAGTTCAAAGTAAGGGGCCCTAAAATATACCAATTGTCCTTCTTATGGAATTGTTGGAGCTCAAAATTACACTCATCCCAAATCAGATTGAACTAGGGTTTTGAGGTAACATGGGACTGTCTCCAAGTTGTGGGACCTTGCGTGCTTGAGACAAACATTAGGAGAAGGTTGGTTCCTCTACTTATTTCTACTACTAAAACTATTCCTATGAAGGGAAATGCAATTACCTATCAACTCTGAAGTTTCAAATACTATGGTTAGAATCAGAGATGCATGAAAGTGGATAAAGTCCTAACCTAAATAAGGGGTGGTGGATAACAGTACCCAAAATTTGATCACTCTCCAAGAGGGGAAGGAAAGGGAGAAAACGTGGGAAATAGGATTGACATGCGTGCCATAGACAAGAACCATGCATACCCAGATTTTCCACTCATTTACAACACATAAAAATAGAACCTGCAAATAAGATAAACGCACAGTATGCCAAGAAACATAAACAGAGAGGAAAGATACAGTAATGTTTTTATTAATTTTCAAATTCTAGACTTAGAAGTACCATAATAAGATTTTATTGCTTAAGGAATGCATAATCATTTAAATTTAGGAAGAAGGTGAAAATATATTTCAGAGACCAAGTTCAAGGTTTGAAACTCATGGGAAGTCAGCCACCATTTTGGCATGGTGTCATTACAAAAAAGAGGAATTTTTTTCAATGAGAAGATATCTGTTATTTATAGAATAAGAAGGAGAGAAGAGGAGGAGAAAAAGAGAGAAACTCATATTCAAACTTTAACCACCAATAGCCAGTAATAAATGAATGTAAATGTACCTATAGAGCTATCAAATGTGCCTCCCCATGTTTCGGTGGTTTAGAAAAAGAGGTGAGATTCTTCTTTGAAAATCTGGTGTTTGCGTCAATTAGATGTCTGCATTGATGACTTGAGTGGTGTTTCTCTATTTTCCACCTACCAAAACCTATTGACATCTAGTTTTGAATGGTTCAACATCTATCCCATGTTAGCATCTTCTAAACAATACCAAGCATGCATGTTTCAGAGCCTTATAGCAAAATTTATTTTGATCTGAAGGTCTACAGTGCAAAATCAACACACAATGACACTTGACACACGATGATTGGCTAAATGATCAGCCAAATTTTCATTTGTTTTTTTTTTTTCTAGCACGTGTCGTGCATTGGTTCATTGTAATGATTTGGTACAGACTTGGAATTATTTTATAGGTTGTGTGTGACACACTTAATCAGACAAGTTTCCATGTGGCACAGTGACTGGCGTGAAAGAGTGCACAAGGTATACGTGCAAGAGTAAGAGGTGTAAGAATGTAGAATACATTGCATAAATTAGGTACATGTGAAATGGAAGTTGGTAAGGAGTGTATATCTACAAAAGGATATAAGTATCAAGTGGTCGTGAGAATTCTTTCTGGAACATGTAAGCAATGAAAAAAGAAGGTCAAAGTATGTGAGGGCATCAAAAGATCTTCAATGTTGAATTTGATGAAGGAAATGATATCATCGTGAGGGAATGTTCCAAACACAACATGCACAAACCAAGCATGTCAAGGATAGCCAATAATGGGAGGCAAGTCTGCAAGGGTGTGTGCAAGGAGTGTGTGAGACTATTGGAATGAATGCAAGTGTGCAAGAGTTACACATGAAGGGGAAATGAAGGGAAATAGAGGAATATGGAGGGAAGCGGGAACGCATAGAGTAAGCGTGAGAGGGAATGAAGGAAATAAGAAGCATAAGGAAGATTTCATAAGGCACACAAGGGACACGGATAAAATCTGTATTACCATTAGCAATTCTTTTCATAAAAAACTAAAAGTTGTGTAACCAATATTTAACTTCAGAGCAGAAAATGGGGGTAATAATTTTCAGGTAATAACTAAGGGATTTTTTTTAGACAACAAGAATGAAAAACATTTGACTAATTATGCAGTAGCTAAAAAATATTTTCTTACCTTTTACTTTTGAGTGTTCTTCCACAACATTTTCTTTGAATTCATCTATCATCCTGGTATTGAATTCCTCATATGTAAACATGAAATCCAACCATCCTGCTTTTTCAAAAAATTCTACTAATTTTTTGTCAAAGATTAATCTAACCAAACTTTTCGGTTCATGACAAAGCCTAATCCACATTTTTGGTATGGAATAGAGCAAGTAATGGTGTACTACTAAAAGGAACTAGAGCACATGAATACAAAAAGTGATAGTGCAAGAATGAAAATTCTGATAGCACGGGAATGGTAATTCTGATAGCATAGGAATAGAAATGGCAATAGGGAAGAAGTGAAAATGGTAAAAAAGAGGGGGATGAAAATAGTTTAATAAACAAACAACATGAATTGGGTAAAATTTTAAACTAATTGTGATAGGAAATCGACAATATGGGGAATAAATTGGTACTTGGGAGTGATTAATTGGGGATGTGTGAAATATTTATTGGGATGTGAGATGTATGTGGAATCATTGGAAATGGGGAGTCATCATTTCACACAAGAGAAATAATTACCATCCTTATAATTAAATTTTTAATATTTAAATGAGAGTGATGGAACATACTTGTTAATAATCACTTGTCAAATCTTACTTATTTGGACTATAAGATTCTCCTTTTCTCTATTTGCATGTTATCGAACACATTTATTCATGGCATGATTCCTAGGTGACCATCCATTTCTAGTTTTCAACCACCCACATTTTATTTTCAATTTAATTTTGTTTCTTTTTGTAGAAGGAATGGTCACTCATTTATGGTTTTCAAACCATCCTTCATAGGAATATGGATGCCATTTTTGGTTTTCAACCATCCCCATTTATTATTTTTATTGAGGATTAATTTATCCTTGAGTTGACTTGGACAAGGTAACCTTGTCCAAGTAATTTAGAGTCGTATTATCTTGTAGCATCTTTTTGAATTCTTCCTTTGATGCTGGCTTTTTGTATAACCTAGATCTATGACCATTAACCATCATTCTACTTCTTTTACCATCAATTGGAATCAACTGTATTTCCATTTTTAAATACTTCATCAATTTGGTATGAGACCCATCCATCTTGATTGCAAATTTCCCCATTAAAGTATTTGTATTTTGAATCAAATAGGATAGAGCCCATATCCCCTTTATTAAACTTCTTTTTCTTGATATGATTGTCATGCCACAATTTTCTTTAATGTTGGATGATTTCCATTTGGTTAGTAATTGTAACCTCATCTCATCTAATTCATTTAACTAAAAATTCAAATTTGGACTTATTGTTTCTGATAATTCAATTCCTAATGCAATATTTTTCCTTAAGTTCTAGATTTCAAATTATCTGGGAAAGATAGGTTTCTTTCCATAGACCAACTCATAAGGAGTGAATCATGTGGTTTTCTTCCAAGGGGTGTTGTAATCCCATACTACCTCAGGTAATTTTTGAACCCAATTTTTCCTTGAGAGATCTATTATCTTAGTTAGAATTTTCTCCAATTCCATGTTAGTGACTTCAACTTGACCATTGGATTGAGGATGGTATGGAGATGATTTATTATGCCTTAACTGATATGTTTCCACAAAATAACTGATTACACTTGACATGAACTGTGGTCCCTAATATGAAACAATGGATCTTGGTTTTCCAAACCATTAGAATATGTGTTCATACAAGAAGTCTGCAACTTTCTCATCCCTTGCATATTGGAGAGCTTGCACCTCATCCCACTTTGTAACATAGTCTATACAAACTAAGATGTACTCCTTTCCTGAAGAATATGGATCAAGTGCTCCAATGAAATCCAACCCCCACTTCTTAAATGACTCTAGAACTACTTGAGGTTGGAGTGGCATCTCAGTTGTAAGTGTTGGTTTTCCCATCCTTTGACATTTATCACATTATCATACATAATTTTTTACATCTTTATGCAAAGAAGGCCAATAGTAGCCAACTCCCAAAACTTTTGGATTGTCCTTTTGATTAAATAGTGTCCTCCTGATGGTTCATCATGACATGCCTTGAGTATATCAAAGATCTCATCTTTAGCTACACACGTGCGTAATACATGATCAAGCCCACATTTGAAAATCATTCCATTAAACCATGTATACATCACACTTTTTTTGATTAATTGTTTTCTTTGTTTATGTGTGAGGAAAGATGGGAACTTCCCTATAGCTAAGTAGTTAGCCATGTCTGCAAACCAAGGAGAGACAATTGAGATTGCAAATAAATGTCATTCAAAAAATCATCATTGACCTACTCCTCTGTACTTGAAATGGTTAGCCTTGAGAGAAAGTCATAAATACCACATTTGAATTCTCCTTGGTTTATCAATAATGTTTATGTTAAATTCTTGCAATAACAAATACCACCTTGAAATTTTGCTATGCACCAAAGGTTTATTCATTAGATATTTGATATGGTAAATGATCTAGTATGAACAATTACTTCATATCCTTGTAATGTAATGTGAAACTTGTTAATTGCATAAAAAACTACAAGAAAATATTTCTTTGTGGTAGTATGGTAATTCCTTTCAATAGGGGAGAGGTTTTTACTGATGTAGTAGATGGCATGCATTGCCTCTCCTTTCTCTTGTTGTCCAAGCACATCTCCTACTGCCTCATTGGAAGCATCAATTTGTAATGTGAAAGGGCAAGATTCCAATTTGGACCTCTTAACAATTGTAGTATTTTTTAGCTTGTCCTTGATGATGTCAAAAGATTTTTGACATGCTTATGTCTATTAAAATTAAAAATATTTTGTTAGAAGGGAAGAGAAGTTAGCTTACTGTTATTTGAGATTAACCTTGTGGTAATAGCAGGACATCGTCCCAAAAATTTGAAAGAGTGTCTATGAGCATAAATATGGAAACCCATGCACCATTGAAGAATTTTACACTCTAATAGTGACGTGGTATGCTCCAACACAATCAACAAGATTTGAGAAACAATGGAAAATTATGCAATAGAATCACAAGTAGAGAAAGACAGCGGTGTGTCTAGCATGCTCATAAATCACAAAAAGGAGGGTACATATAGGAGTTTTGAGTAACTCCCATGCATGGAAAATCATTCCCTCCAATGAGAGAAGAGGAGATACAATTCCAAATAGGGAATATAACTCCTATGACACCACTGAAGCATATGAAAATGACATATTTTATGACAAAATCTACCATGTGTCATATAACTCCCATATGACCTATGATCTCACCTAAGTGAGATGACTCACCATGTGAGTGGACAAGAATAAATGAATGATGACGAGGCAAGTCACACACACCAACAACCCTCCTTCATCGAAGCTGAGGTAGAGGTCATGACAAGTCAAAACAGAAAGAAGACTCCCCTAGACAACTAAGAAATATGTGTCAATGGGGCCCGAAAACTAAAGTCCTGATAAGGTGCCCATGTACAAAAAACATCTCTCTGGAAAAAAGAAGAGGAGAAGAAGGGCTATAAATCCCGAAGAAGATGGGTGGCTGCAGCAAACCTCACCCTAATAAGATATGCAAGTGAAGAAACTTCAGGCTCAGTGAAGGGCTTGGTGAATATGTTTGCAACCTGATCAGAATGTATCTGAAATATTGTAAGTCAATGATGTATTCACGTATCATCTCCATATGAAGTGCATGTGGATCTCAATGTGCTTCATCCACTGATGTTAAACTGGATTTCTGGAAAATTGAGATGGTGCTCATGTTGTCACAATAGATAATGGTAGGCCTCCATAAGTAAATACCAAACTCTATTAAGATACCTTGCAACCAAACAACTTCCGTGGCAGCATTTACTACTCCTCTATACTCTACCTTTGTAGACGATATGAAAATTGACATTTTGCTTCTTGTTAGACACAACTGATAGGACCCAAACAAGGGAGAAACCATAGCCTGAGGTAGATTTCTGATGATCTAAGTCACTAGCCCAATCAGAGTCTATAAATCCAACCAAGTCAATCTTTGTCCCTCCTAAGTGGTGAATTATGTTTGTTTGAGTGCCATGAACATAGTAAAAGATCCACTTTGCTACTTTCTAATACAACTCATTAGGCTCTTGTATAAATTTGGACATGATCCCAACAAAATACGATAGATCTGGCCGAATGTGAGTAAGGTAAATCAAGCTCCCAACCAACTATCGATAAAGGGTACCATCAATAAAGGGAGTAGAGAAATCAGAAACCAACTTATCCCCGAAAAGGAAAGGAGTAGGAGAATATTTGCAATCGGACATGTGAAACCCAAAAAACAATCAAGAGATTACTTAGGCTGTGAAATCATAATTCCTGAGTCAGATTGTGAAATTTGAATCCCAAGAAAGTAGTGAAGAAAACCTAAGTTAGACATAGATAACTTGTTAGCCAAGGAAATCTTCACAGAATCAATGATAGAGGAAGATCTTCCCATGATCAACAAGTCATCAACATATAAAAGAATAATGAGCATGGATTCATCATGTTGCATAATTTAAACATTTGGGTCAGAGTGACACCGAGTGAACCCTGATACAAGTAGAAAGGAGTCCATCTTGGCATACTAAACCCGAGGGGCTTGTTTAAGGCCATAGAGAGACTTCTTTAACTTGTAAATGAGGGAGGGATCATGGAAATAACCTGGAGGTTTCTCCATATAGATATCTTCCTCTAAATCCCCATGAAGGAAGGTACTCTTAATGTCCATCGAGTGGACTTCCCATCTATTGATGGTAGAGATGGAAAGGGTCAATCGAATGGAAGTCATCTTCGTAACGTGTGTAAAAGTTTCTGATTAATCAATCCCAGCTATCTAGGAGAAACCCTTAGCTACTAGTCACACTTTATACTTCTCAATTTCTCCATCAAAACCATACTTTGTCCGGTAAACCTACTTACACCAAATGATTTTTATTCCTTTCGGAAGAGGGGTGAGATCCCAAGTATCATTCTTCATGAGTGAGGATTACTCCTCATCCATGGCATAAACCCACTCATGAGTCCCATAAGTCTCCCGAAAAGATTGAGGATTAGAAGTGGAGGTGAAGAAGGAGTGGAGTCCAATGAAATCAGAGCGAGTACATCTCTTATCTGAAGGATCTCTAACTAAATCTCCAGCAATCTGCAAATTTTTCCTAGCCCAGAGAGAACTGAGAAGATCAGGCTTAGAGTCAAAAGATTCTTCACTTGAGTGAGAGGGGACATATTCCTCATCATCACTACTATTAGAAGTGAAAGACTCTGAAGTTTGAGGGTTCGGAGGAGCATGAGGATCAAGAAGATCAATGAGAGGAACTCACTCAACAACATCATCATCTGACGAGTCAGAATCCAAATCAGTTGCCAGAATAACATCAGAGGATGGAGAATCATAAGTAAAGTGGGAAAAAGTATACAACCATAAATGGTGATCTACCTTACCTTCATCCACAGTGTAGTCAGAGTTAAGCTCATGAATAATCAATGAGTTAGGACTAAACTCCAACCGCATTCTTTCACCAAGGTGAGTGATTTGGTAAACTGAGAGGATATTTGTAGAGATATTGGGAACATTCAAAACTTGGTTAAATGTTCCACCCTCCATCTCTATTGATCCACTACCGGAAACCGAAACTGTAGTGCCATCACCCAACGTGATTTGGAACATGCCACATGGTTCAATGCTAGAGAATTCAACCTCTGAAGAAGCCATATGGTGTGAGGCATCAGAATCAATAATCCATGTTAATGATGGAGCTGATCTAGCTATAAGGGCCTTTCCTTTCTTATTCTCAGATTTAGACTCCTTTACTTTGGAAGACTCGCCCTTCTAAGCATTCTTTTTAACAGATTCAAGGACACTTATTCTATTCTTCTCGAGTAAATGAGTTAAGTGATCAATATATTTCCACATACACTAATATTATTCATGGCCATTCTTCTTGTAATATGAACACTTACACTTTTCCTTCTTCACTTTAGGCTCGGAAGTCGAAGTGTTCATGTTAGGCTTGGCTTGGGCTTGGTTTGTCTTAATTTCCTTCTTAGGTTGGTCATTTTTCTCTTTCTTCTTTTTAGTTTTCTTTTCCTTTTTCACCACAAGGGCATGTGAAATGGATTTTAGAGTCCCCATTTGAATGAGTTTGTCATGTTCTCGAATGAGTTGGGATGAAAAACTGTCAAATGAGGGAATTTTCCAAGAACTGTCCAAGGTGGCTTTCATGGCATGGAAAGTTAAACAAAGACGGGGTATTTGGGAAATAACTTAGAGATAATCGACAAGATCAACTAAGATTATTTCTTCTCCACTTTACATTCCTTGATAAGTAATCTAGTGTGGACAAACTTTGAGAAGAAGGCCTAGATGTTTTCAAAGTCACTAGGGTTTAACCCTAATATTTCATTCTCCAACTCATGCGCTCTCATGTCATCTTTCTTCCCAAACATCTCATCAAGCATTTTCCACACTTCAGTGGGTGTTGAGGAAGTTTCGATGTGGAAGAGTGAGTCAGGAGAAATGGACATATAGAGAAGACCTAAGGCTTCGTCACAACAGTTGAACCACTTCAATTTGTTAGGCTTGTCATCAAATTTAGTCTCTACACCCATGGAAACATGAAATAACCATTTACTTCGTAATACCATAGCAAATTTTTATCTTCATTTAAACAAATTGAAAGGCGTGAGCAAAGGTGCTTTAGATGCATCCATAATGAAGAGAGAGAAAGAAGGAACGCAGAAAGAAAGAGAGAGAAACACAACCACCCCAAAACAATATTATCACCCCCTGAGTTTGGTGATTTATAGTTTAGTTTTTTTATTATAATCAAATGTGACTTTTCATCAAGAACCAGTCGGCCACTCACCTTACAATCAGCGTAATAACACGTAAAAGTGGAGACCACAATCAAGGATTGTTGACCACAGTAGTTCAACACTACAAGCAAGCAAGAAATGAGAAAAAGCAAGAGAAGGAGAGAAAAATATAGTCTTGTGTGAGAAATAGCATCTCACATCACAATAGAGACCCCCTTGCCACAAGAATGTGGCAGACGTGCTCACTAGTCCACAAGTAATAACAAGGGTTATTACAATGCTCAACACTGAATTGAGACGAAGTCTAGAGGATCTTTAAGGCACAGTGATCGAGGACTCCCGGAAGGAAAAAATTGGCTAGAGATGCTGCTACACACTCCAACAGTACGATTAGCAGGAAACAAATTGCCAATAACGCTATAAAAAATGTACCTTTAAAATGCCCAATTAACTTAATTTTAGAAGCATTAAATGAGATTAAAAAGTGATTAAAAACATTAAATTACGACTATTTTATAATTTACTACCAATCTAAATTAAAAGAATTTATTAAGTTAGATTGAAAGCAAGAACTACCACCTAAAATAGTTCCCTAACCTAGCTAGAAACAAGAAAGAGTACCATCAAGATGAAGAAATGAACAAGGCCTACACTAGCATCATAACTTTGAAATAGTGAAATCAAACATAATGCAAATCAAGAACTCTATTCTTCTAAATTGCCTAATTAAATCAAATGGACCTATGTAGTCCAATGGCAATCAACAATATTGCTTGCTTTGATCCTTCAAGGATGCTTGGGTGTGAGGCTTAGCTCTTCAAGATGGATGATGGAAGGGCTTGAGAATGGCAAAAGCTTTTAGTGCAAGACTATGTGCTTTCTTTTGCTTTCTCAAGGGAATTAGGTGTAGGTATAAAGGTAGAAGGAGGGCTCCTTATATAGCCCAATGGATAAAGGAAACACTTCATCCCTTTGCATGTGGGATAAAGGTAAAACATGATTAGGAATGGATAAGGTTGCTTTATTAAAGGTAACCTTACTTTAGAAGGGTTTAATTTATGCTTAGCAAGTCATGGGAGTTGGGGGGTGTTTTAATTAATCAAAGGTGATTAACTAATAGGTAGATGTAAGCTTATAGAAGCCAATTAGAGGAATATTAGTACGATTTAGGCTATTAGGAGGGGATTAAATCAATTAAATATTGATTTATTAGTTAAATGAAGTGGAAGGCTAATTAATTAATAATAATTAATTAGTCTAGATAGAAGGGGTAAATAATTAACGGAAGGTCGTTAATTAGGTTGTTAGTTGGATAGGTGACTTAATCAATTAGCGTATTGTAATTAATTAACGACAATAAGAGGGAATATGAGCACTTTTGACGATATGTCGTCGATTTGCGAGAAAGGGGATAATTAGCGCAATTTAAGTATTTAAATTGCTTGGGCGTAATTATAGGTGTCTACATTTGCCCCTCTTTGGGGTGGCGTAAGTGACGCCACTTCAAAGATAGTAGACAGAAGAAAATTTTGAAGGGATAGAAGAAAAATTAGTAGGAGAGAGAGATGCCCCCTCGAGTGTCGATGGGGTGATGAAAGAAGTCGATCGACGATCGAAAAAGATGAGAGATAGGCAGAAGAATGGGGAAGAGGCAGGATGCCCCGGTGAGAGAGAAGATTAGGGGTGAAAGGGAAGTGATGTAGAAGAAATATGGAGGAGGGGAGGGAAGAGCTTAGCCTCTAGCCACTGTTTATTGGAACAATTTTGATGTCATCATATTGCCACAAGAGCTACGTCATCGGTCCTTATGAAAAATATAAGCATACGACAAAGGTAGAATGACATGAAAAGCCATACTACGAACAATTGTCCATTGCTGAAAATACCAACTCCACGCAACATACAACAATGCAATGCAATACGAGAAGGAAACAAGCTCATTTAACAGGGAAAACAAGTACGAACGCACATATCCAACCCAACAACGGTCAAGACAGTTGTACAAATGTTTTGTTATCAGTGCTGAAGAGATCCACAAGTTCGTGATTGATGACAAGGGTTAAAAATGATGCCCCGAGCAAGGATACATGCAAGGGGAAATGACAATGGACATGGGGTCCATGAAAAGTGTTTGTGCACAACGAAACAACACCAGGCAACAAACGTGCCCCAGAGTACAGACAAAGCAAGCAGCTAGCTTTGTGAATGGTTGTGAATCCGGTGATCCACGAGTCATATTAATCGGGGAAGATGTGAGACAAACCAATAGGATATGGAGAAAATACCATGCGCAAGACACAAGTTTCAGCCGTAATAAGCAAGTTACCATTTTTGTAGGGTTTTTTACTTTTTAGGATTTTTTTGAAAAAAATTGCCCTGTTTTTGGATTTTTGACATATATATTGTTTTTATTGTTTTTGCTTTCCAAATTGTGGTGAACAGTAGAAGAAAATAGAAGAAGAAAGTGAAGGGCCTAGGGGCAACAGAAAGTGCCCTAGGTGGAAGAAAGAAGAAACAAGTGACAAATAATGTCCTTGTTTAGTGGAAAAATTAAGAAAAAATAATTATTTGAAAAATAATTATTTACGAGAGTGTGGAGAAGAATAAAAATCACCAGGGAGCAATAAAATTGTCTGAGGGAGAAGAAAGGGGTATCAGACAGCAAAAAAAATGCCCCAATACGGTGAAAAATAAGAGAAAAATAATTATTTAATAAAAATAATTATTCCACAGTGAATAGAGGAGAAAACGGCGATCGAAACGGGCCTCCCGGCCCTCCTGACGGTGAAAAATGGGTTAATATACCCCACCAGGGGGGGTAAAAACATCGCGACCAATTCATTTTAACCGAGCTGTTTAGAAATTTTACCGTGAGGCTCTGATACTGACGAGAACCATGGTGATCACACGAGACCGATTGAGGCACGCAGATGCAGTCTGAGGGTACCAGCGGCACAGATGATGGCCCCTTTGTGAGTATCAAACCCTAGCTTAGTAATTTTGGTCATTAATGCATTAAATGAGGCATTTAGCCCTAGGAAGTCACGTTGGCATGCCTGCGCGCAGGCACAAGCATCGGATAGGGGGTGCAGGGGCGTGTGTCCTTTGGGGGCGCATGCACCAAAGCACATACGCGCACATGCACAGGCATGGAAAAGCACACACCCACACACACGCACACACAAAACACACATGTGCACATGCGCACACATGGGAAATGGGGTGCACACATGAAAAGCATGGCATAGGCATGAAAAGGTGGGCACACACACACAGGAGCATACGCGCACAAGCGCAAGCACCAAATGTGTGGCGCACATGCCAAAAAGGGCACGCAGGCACCCGAAAGAGGGTGCAAGCACCAAAAGACACACGCACGCAAGTGCAAGCACCAAAAATGAGGTGCACACACCCAAAAGGGCACGCAGGCACCCTAGACAGGTGGAGAAAAGATAGGAAAGTGTCAAAAACATGACACTTAGAAGAATTTTTAGGATTTTTGGGTTAACCCTAAAAGGGGAGATAGATTTTTAGAAGAAATGTTAGGAACTGACTAGCGCCATGTTATTTTGCAGAGACGATTACCAGTTTTACAGACACGGGAGTGACATACCCAGATAGCAGAGCTAGAGGGTAGTATGCACCGGCATGACCGGCGAGCCATGGCGATACTTCTCGAGGTGGTGGGGCTAGGCCCCGTGTCTCAGATGCCTTCCATCATACTGGATCATGGCCTACTGACTGCGCTAGCCGAGCGATGGCATAGCGAGAGTCAGTGCTTCAGACTGCCGACAGGAGAGATGACTGTGACCATCGAGGATGTATGGTGGATTCTTCACGTGCCGATGATGGGCACCTTGATCGAGTACAACACAGATGCAGGGCTGATTAGAGCAGCTTGCAGTGCCCTTTTTGATGTTGATGACATTCCACACATGATGGGATGACCATAGCTTTGCACGAGTGTATCTCTGACCCCACATTGCATCGGGGGCCTCTCTACATCATGTCTCTTATCAGTGGGTTCTTACTCACTGATAAGACAGGGACCTCATTCCCGAGAGGACTATTGCCCTTGGTTCATGGCATCTTTAGCGGTGAGAGATATTGCTGGGGGCAGTGCATATTGGCCCACCTATACTGGGATTTACATTTGATCACATACCATGGTCAGAAGACCGTGGGTCCAGCCTCTTTATTACAGATATGGTCATGGGATCATATTGCGATCAGACACCCCGTGGGCACTTTGCATGTCTGAGATCCTGAGGAGCCATCCTACATGGCATGGGTAGCAGATGGTGGGGATGTACGTGGCCATCTTGGCAGCCTATTCAGATATAGGTGAGAGTTTGACGAGCTAGTAGAGATAGATGTTATCTGGCAGCCATACAGGCATTTCCAGTGGCCAGAGGATGCCACAGAGCTCAGCGTGTGCCTGGTGGAGCATTTTATCATTGGCAGCCACAGTTATATTATGGAGTTGTATCGAGTAGACAGGTGCCAGCGGCAGCTTGGCAGGGTACAGGGGGTCCCCCAGCCAGATATCTGGCATGCACGTAGGGATTCAGAGAGGCAGACCATGGGGCCTTGCATACTGGTGGCCCGAGCTAGGGTGAGTTTCACGCAGGTGGTCCCACAGGTATGGGACCCAGTACGACAGGTGCAAGATCCAGGGACCACAGCTGACTATGCAGCTTGGTATGCTACAGTGTTACCCCGGCATCTCACCATTCCAGAGGAGGCTTGGGCAGCAGGCACTCACCCACTTGTAGAGATATGGCATGGTTCAGAGCACAGGGCAAGGGTAGTGGCACAGGGGCCAGACCTAGAGGATCCTTTCGATGGTATTTCAAATGATGGACATGATGCCTCACATGCACAGGGACCGAGGCCACAGGGCCCAGTACAGGCAAGCAGTGCAGCCATCCAAAGGTAGGGTCCTAGAGTAGGGACAGTCATCCAGAGCACCTCAGGGACCAGTCCCTGAGGCACAGACAACCTCCCAACCAGTGGCATAGATAGCCACAGTACAACTACAGTTACAACAGGTCATAGCCGAGAGAGACGCGGCCAGAGTGGAGAGAGATGAGGCTCGAGGCTGGTGTGTGACTGCCATAGCAGAGCGTGATGAGGCCCGAGCTCACATTGTTACTTTACTTTCAGAGCGGGATCAGGCTCGGGCCCAGGCTGGCCCAGGAGATGATAGAGTGGCATGGCGGAGCCAGATTCGGGAGACAGTGGCACAGGGGGCTCAGATATTGAGCCTTCTTCATCAGTCCCAGTCACAGGTGTGGATGGTTGTTGCAGAGAGATCATGTATATGCACGATCACAGGCACTCCTTGCACAGAGGGACCAGGCCCGTGCTGAGCTGTAAACTACTACTGCAGAGAGAGACTGAGAGGCTACCTCCTCCAGATAGGTTGAGGCTGATTTGGGTCGAGTGATAGGTGAGTGAGATGTTGCCCTTCAGGAAACACTCACCTCTGGAGATGCCGACCTGATACGTGATGCCACCAGGCTTGGTGGTGAGGCCTTATTTTACAGGACTACCTATTACAGGGTAGTTCCTCCAGAGTAGCAAGTAGCACTGCCATGACAGTCAGGGTCGAGCGCATCAGGCTCTCGATCACGGAGATCAGGCCAGTCCACTAGATCAGTGAGACAGCCCATACCAGAGCAGCCGGTTGGACCAGGGCCATCTCAGCCTCCAGTGTTCCATCGACCAGATGACAGATCTGGGAGCCCCGGCGAGGGCGAGAGCTGCGGTTGAGATCCACATTTTTGTTGTATAGATTATTTGCATGTATGCCTCTTATGAAGGCTGATTTTGATGTACATTCTTGTATACTTGTATTTTGATGATGCCTCATGATGAAGGCTTGATTCTTTCTGATACATGCCCCTTTTTGATGGCATTGTGTATCGATGATGTATTATTTTGAGTACCGATCTGGACAGTGTATACTTGTATAGATATGTGGACATTTTTGATGTAGCATCTTTGTACGCCTCAGCTGAAGGCATTTTTGATATAGAGCACTGATGTGTATCCATTTTTGTTGATATAGATGTATATGACACACATGTATATATATGAGGATTACTTTTTGGGCTCAGATACACATGTTTATGAGATGATGTACTTTATTGTTTTTGTGTCCTGATGCATGTGACACGAGTGGGCATAATTCTATGATGTAAAATACCCTTTTTCAGAAATTACTCTATGTTGAATCTCATTGCATGTTGCATGTTTTGATTCAGCACTTATGGATGCGTTATGATGTTATCTGATTTTGTACTTTGTATGTATCTGATTTTGATGTTTGATGTATACATGTGCTGTGGATGTTAGATGATAGATCCTTAGATGATATCAAATGCATTTCTCATGTGTTATTGTAGATGTATATGGACGGGATGATATGATGATATTGGTGTGGGGGGGATAGATTTTTGATCATGCGCAACCCCTCTTGCCCCCATTGATGATACGATATGTGATGATTAGCTTAGCATACATGCATGATGTAAAACTTAGCATTTTGTTTATATATGATGTATAGATGATGTTAGATGTGATGATAATGATGGTAATGTGATGTTAATGATAACAAAACAATGCACATGCAATAAACACAACCAAATGCTAACAAAGAACACCAGGAAATAATACAATACACCATGATTCACCATGCTTTATTAACATGTAATAAACACAATCAAATGCTAAGAAAGAACATAATGAATTAACACATTACAACATGATTTCCTAAGATTCACTAGCACACAAAAACATACCACAATATGCACAAGCAAGAATAAATCTAATCTAAGCAAGAAAAGATGAATCCTAACAAAGTATGCCCAAGCAACAAACAACCCAAAAAGTACAAACACAAAAAACTATACAAGCAACAAGCAAAGCAAGAAACAAGACAATGCAAGTAAATGTTTTTTTTTTGTAAGATTTGTTTTCATGCACCAATTTTCTATTGTTTAGGTTTTTGTGAAACAATTTTCTATTGTTTTTGAAACAATTTTCGATTGTTTTTTGTTTTTTTCTGAAACAATTTTCTATTGTTTTTGAAACAATTTTATTGTTTTTGGTTGTTTTTTTTTTGTTTTCTAACAGTTTTCCAGAGCTATGTGTAGGTAACCAAGAAAGCGTGGATTCCCCTAGCATTAGATGGGGGATATACAAGGGTAGAAGCCACACACTTATGAACAAGAAGGTGAAGTCATTGAATTTTCCCCCAGCGTAAGATGGGAAATAGCGAAAGACCATACCCCTCACAGATGAATAAAAGAAGGCAAAGCCGGATCAAGGCTTGATAGGATGGGGCTCACAGGGAATCTTGAAGGTAGAACTAGGGCTAGGCCAAGGAAAACTACCCTCCAGATGCAGGATGCTTGTGAACAACGAATCCTCCCGAGGCGCCGGAAACTGGTTTTCACCCAAGGACTTGTCCAAAGTGCCACAATTGCGTGGTTTTCACTAGTGGATGACCTGTTTTCTCTTTTTCTTTTTCTGATTTTTTTTTTTTTTGTATTTTTTATCATTTTACCATTTTTTTTATTTTTTTTTTTTTTGCTTTTAACCTCCTTGCGCCATGTTTAAGCATAGAACTACTTAAAATGCATGGCGTTCATGGGCTTTCAGAGCTCATCACCATTGGGGTGAGCCAGTTTGTATGCCCCTGTGCCATACTTGGTGACTATAACATAGGGTCCCAACCAATGTGGTTCAAACTTCCCTTTCTTTTCTCGTTCTGCTCTGGTGTTGAACTGGTTCTCCTTCATGACTAAATCACCAACCTCAAACTGACGAGGGATGATTCTCTTGTTGTAGTTTCTGGAGACTCTGTGTTGATACACTTTCAGGTGATTAAGAGCATGAATGTGCCTCTCATCTAGGAGCTCTAATTCAGCCAGTCTTGCCACTCGATAATCCTCATCCTTATCCAGATAGTCCCGAAGAGAAATTCTCAGGGATGGAAGTTCGATCTCTAAAGGGATGATAGATTCTGTCCCAAACACTAGGGAATATGGTGTCACACCCGTAGGAGTGTGAATGGATGTTCGGTAAGCCCAAAGGGCTGGATGGATTTGTAGGTGCCAGTTACGACCTGTTTTGCTGACCATCTTCTCCATTATCCTTACCAAAGTCTTGTTTGTGGCCTCAGCTTGTCCATTACCCTGAGGGTAATATGGCGTGGACCATTTTAACCTGATTTGGAACCGTTGACAAAGACCTTTCACAGTTTTGTTCTTAAATGACTTCCCATTATCTGTAACGATGGCTGCAGGAATACCATATCGACAAATGATGTGATTCATGATAAATTTAGAAATCTGGGCTCCTGTGACATAGGTTAAAGGGACAACCTCCACCCATTTTGTAAAGTATTCTGTAGCTGTGATGATATGTGTATGACCATCAGATGAGGTAGGAGTAAGTTTTCCTATTAAGTCAAGTCCCCACTTGGAGAATGGCCATGGGGTAGTGATAGGTTGCAATGGTTGCGATGGAGCATGAATGAAATTTCCATACTTTTGGCAAAGTACACATTTTCTGACATAATTGCAACAATCAGTTTCCATGGTAGGCCAATAGTAACCTACTCTTAACAATTTCTTAGCCAAGACCATTCCATTTGTATGTGCTCCACACACCCCTTCGTGCACTTCTTTGATTGCTTGGATTGACTCCGTCACATCCAGACAACGTAACAGATTCCCATCATAGCCATGATGATAAAGTGTACCTCCTAAAAGGGTGTAATGGGCTATTTGGTGAATCAGGATTTGCTTTCAGAATGGGAGATATCGGGAGGGAATGTGTTGTCCTTAAGATAGGTAAAGATGGGTTCATACCACGGGGAATTGGGACCAACAACATCACAAGCTAGGAAAGATTCTGGCATGTAATACGGGCTAGCATAGATTTTCTACAAAGAATGGCATGTCATTATTCCCTGGTACCCACTGTTGCCATGGCATCTGCCGATCTGTTCTGTGCTCTTGGGATTTGTTCAAAGGTAATGCACACAAAGTACTCCTTTAGAGTTTCTACTAACTTTTTGTAAGGTATGAGCTTGTCATCCTTAACCTTGTATTCATCACTAGCCTGTTTGATAATTAACTGTGAATCACCCACAACCTTGACATGATGAACATTCCACTTGATAGCTAGCTTCATTCCTACAATAAGTGCCTCATATTCTGCAATGTCATTTATGCAAGGGAAGCCCAGGTGAAAATCCTATGGTATAGGATCGCCAGAAGGAGTAATAAGGACCACTCCTGCACCTGAACCATGAAACGTAAAGGATCCATCAAAATGTATCTGCCACATGACAGATTCTTCAATGTAGAGCAAGGAGGCATCTGGCAGATCCAGATTCAAAGGTTCCATGCCTTGCAAAGGTGCTTCCGCTAGCTGGTCCGCAAGTACTTGTCCTTTAACCAATTTTTGATGTACAAATTCTATGTCAAACTCACTGAGTAGAATGATCCAATTAGCCATTCTACCTGTGAGGGTGGGTTTAGACAATAAATACTTGAGTGGGTCAACCTTGGATATTAGCTTGGTTTTAGTATTCAATAGGTAATGGTGAAGTTTTTGAAAAGTAAAAACAACAGCCAAGCAAGCCTTTTCAATTTGAGGATAATTGAGCTCATAGGCGATGAGGGTGTGACTCAGATAATACACCACTTTCTCCTTATGACCAAGGTCATATTGGGTGAGCAGCACACCAATAGAAAATTGTGTAGTGGAAATATAGAGCAAGAGTGGCTCTCCAGGAGTGGGAGGCATGAGGACAGGTGGATTAGCCAAGTATTGTTTAAGCAAAGCAAAGGCTTGTTGTTGCTCAGGTCCCCAGATGAAAGTGACATCCTTTTTTAAGCAAGTGGGTGAATGAGTGACATTTATCTGCAAGCTGGGAGATGAAGCGGTGAATGGCTTGAATTTTCCCCTGTAAGCTATGCAGTTGCTTGATATTCTTAGGTGGAAGCATTTCAGTGATAGCAGACACTTTAGCAGGGTCTACCTCAATACCTCATCTTGATACAATGAAGCCCAATAGTTTCCCTGATAGCACACCGAAGACACACTTCTTTGGATTCAGCCTGACTTTGTATTCACGCAAGCATTTAAAGATATGCCACAAAATGACAGGGTGATCCTCTATTGTTTTAGATTTTCCCAGGATGCCATCCATGTAGTCCTCCATGATATCATGAATCATATCATGAAAAATTACTGTCATTTCCCACTGATAAGTAGCTCCTACATTTTTGAGGCCAAATGGCATTACCTGATAGCAGAAGGTGCCCCAAGGAGTTGTAAAATTTGTTTTGTGTTGGTCTTCTTCAGCTATCTTGATTTGATTATATCCCAAAAATCCATCCATGAGTGATAGCATCTCATACCCTGCTGTTGAGTCAACAATCATGTCAATATTTGGCAGTGGAAAATCATCTTTAGGGAAAGCTTTATTGATGTCCCTAAAATCCGTGTAGATTCAGATACCGATAGGTTTTTTCTGGACAGGAACAATGTTTGATATCCATTCAGAATAATCAATTGGCCTGATGAATCCTACTGCAAGCAATCTTTCCAACTCTTCTTTAACCAATAGGGCCACTCTTGGGTGCATCTTTCGGAGAGCTTCTATTTGATCGGCTTATCATCTACATGCACAACTACGTTGTGCATGACCAAAGTCATATCTAAGCCAGGAATGTCTTTGTAAGACCACGCGAACACATCTATAAACTCTCGTAGCAGCATAGTGAATGTCTTTTGTTCTCTAGCCGAGAGTGATGCTCCCAATTTTACTATCTTGGGATCCTCTTCTGTACCAATATTGACATCAATGGTTTCTTCGACTAGTAATTTTGATAATTCCTCCATACGCGTAGGATCAGGAGGTAGGTTGAGATCTTCATCCAAGGATGTCTCCACGAGATTTTCATCCTTGGCGTGGTCACTTTGTTTGTCCTTTGATTTTTTTATTTGTTTGTCAGCCAGTGCCTCAAAGAGGTTTTCACTGTGTGACTTGGACTTTGATTTTTGCCGAGGCTTTACTTTGGAACTTTTTCCCTCACTTTTCTTTAAGTTTTGCTGACCACGAAGTTCAGCCTCCTTGCCGAAGTAGGCACAGGTATCTAAGTCGATAAAGAAACCTTTCTTGTGATCTCCAATGGGAATTGTATCCCTTATGCCCATGAACTCTGTGATAGCTTCATCATTCTCGAATAAATCTAGCGACATGTGACGTTGTTGGTCCCATTCAACAAGGGAAGGGTATACAAGGTCAAGGGTTGGTTCCATGGGGGTTATGGTTAGGACAACGTTGTTCATGAAAAGGTTTGTGGAGGCCAGATCCTCATATTGGCTACAATGGGAATCCGTATCACTGTCTAGATAGTCAGAGCTATCCTCACATTCAGAACAAGTAGCATCTTGATCATTGGGGTGTGCTCCATAAGGGTGAATCCCAATGCCTAATCATTCTATTTTGAAATGTGGAAGAGGCACTGGTTCTCTTTGTCCTTGTTCATTTCACCCACATCCTAGGCCTTTGTAGCCCATGGAGTACATCATTTTACTAGATTTTTCATATTCCAGGGTTCGATAACAGGATGGCTGAGTATCCTCAGGGACCCAAGTTGTAGGTGGATCAAGCAATTTTTCCTCAGCTAACAAGCCTCCAGGTAAGAATGACCCAATAGTGTGTTCCTTTCTAGGTCTTCTGAAGTGGTAGTTGGGTCGACCTCTAGTCTTGGGTGACAATGAGAGGTCTGAAACCAAGAGCACTTGTTGTACATTATACTCCCCACAGCCATATTCAAGGATTTTCATCTCCCATGAATCAAATGGAGATGTTGAAGTAGACGCACCATGAGCACAAGAACTAAGAGAATCTGAATCCACCCAGGATTCCATGGCCTCAGACTGGAGAGGGACATGAATATGTACCCTTTCGTGCAAAGCTATTGAGAGCTCTACAATGAGCAAAGGGCTCTGAATCTCCTTGTATTGTAATGGTATGTCCCTCATGCTTCAACTTAATGCATTGATGAAATGTTGATGGCACGGCCTGCATGGCATGAATCCATGGTCGGCCTAGAAGCATGTTATATGGAAGTTCCAAGTCTAGGACATGAAACTTTGTCTGATGGCAAGTGGGACCCACCTCCATGGGCAGCGTGATGGTGCCTGCTGACTCCCTTTCCACGTTGTCGTATGCGGTGATAGTGATAATATGGGACTCAAGATCTTCCTCCGTATGTCCTAACTGTTTAACCAACTTGAGTGTGCAAATGTTCAACCCAGATCCGTTATCCACAAGCACCCATTTGATCTTCCTGTGGGTGACAACTACCTCAATGTATAAGGGAAGATTATGTGTTGGATTCTCAGTAGGGATCTCCCTATGGTTGAAAGCAATATGTTCATTTGGTACGATGTTTGCCACCGTGGCTTGAAGGTGTGTAGGATCGACTTCTAAAGGAACTCCCGACCCCTGAAGAGTTTGGTACAGAATGTCTTTATGCACATTGGATATCTTGAGAAGATCTAAGATTGAAATCTTAGCAGACATCTTTTCAAGTTGTTCTAAAAGGTTATATTTACCGGTTTGTGGGGTCGACGGAGAAGGTTCCAGAATCACGAGGCGGGCACGCCTTGTTACCGCAGCACAGTCCTTTCCCTTGATCTCAGATGGTATTGACATGGTCAGCAGGAGAGCGAATACATCCAATAAGTGAATCATAATGATTGTTGTCTCTTTTGGTGTACAAGTAATTCATGGCTTTATAAGTTTGGGATGACTCTCCCCGATCCGGCTTTGACTTTTCTGACTTATCATGATTGGGGAATGGTTCTTTATATATCCCCATTTTCTCATTAGGTTTTTGTGTTTTTCCTGGGTTATCCACCTCTATCTCCCCATTGTCAATGAGGTCCTGAATATAATGATGAAGCCACAGACATTTGTCTATCTTATGTCCTTTGACATGATGCATTTCACAATATTCATGCTCCTTGTACCATGAAGGTTTTGGAGCATTGTCGTCAAATGGTTGCGTTGTAGGATAGGTCATCATGTGGGCCACATCCAATTGTTTTAGTATAACTGACAAAGGTTCATTAAGAGAGGTGAACGTTCTTCACTTTGGTGGTGGTTGAATTGGGCCCTTGGTCAGTTTAAAAGGTTGACCAGTTTGGACCATTTGAACACGTTTGGAATCAGTGATTCCGTCTCCCACCACATTTTTGTTTTTGTTAAAGATCTTCAGCTTTTCCATGGGTTTGACATTTTGGTTGTCTCTAGATTGGGTTTTAAGGGTGCCTTTGGCAATGAGAGATTTTTCTATCTGAATCCCTTTCTCGATAACCTCCTCAAAAGTGTGAACACAATGCATTTGGAGGTGGAAAGCTATATCCGGGTTGAGGTTGGGAACGAAAATACTAACCAGCTATTTTTCAGGGAAAGCGCAAGGGAAGCGACTAGCTATCCCTCTCCACCATTGGAGGAAGCTGGTGAAAGTCTCATTAGGGTGTTGCTTGGCACCACATAAGTCTGCCATGGTGACATCACTCTCTATGTTATACGAGAAGTGACGCACGAACCTTTCTGCCAATTCTGGCCAGGTGAAAATTGATCCTCGTGGTAAGCGTGTAAACCACTCCAAGGCTTGACCTCCGAGACTCTTGGGGAAAAGTCTGATGAGATAATTGTCACTATAAGACACCTCTTGACATGCCATGTAGAAATATTTAACATGATCCCATGGATCTCCTTTCCCTTTATATTTGTCAAACTTTGGCATATCAAATTTCTTTGGAAAGGGTTGAAGGGTCATTGTCTTGTCAAAAGGATAGGGGCATAATTCTTCATATTGATATTTCCTAATGCTCCCTATTTTGTTCTCTTATAAGCTCATGAGCATCACTTTCATAGACTGCACCTCTTGTGTGAGCAATTGTTCTCTAGTGGGAGAAGCGGGGATGTATACACGATGATACCCTGTGTCTTCTTCTCCTTGGTTTTCTCGATGGAGTTCATTGATCTTAACCTTAGGCCTCAACTTTTGAACATTCTTGTTTGCATCCTTCTGTACATGGGAGGTAAGCAAAGCTAGTTGTCAGCTTAGGTTACTAATTTGTTGTTGGATTGTGGCTTCTTCTTCTAAAGGTTCCTCCTCCTCGTATTGTGGAGGTTCTTCACCCATCTCATGTTCTATCTTGTTTCTTCATGGCACTTTGATAAAGGGTATTCTATGCCCCACCACTTTATCATTCCCTGCGTAAGAGGTAGAAGCATGTCCATGCATTAAAATATCTTCCATATTGATAAGGGGACGTTCTTCCTCAGTAGCGTTATTCGCAGGTGGTATTGTTTCATTTTCGGTGGGCAATTTGGCCCCTAATTCTATGACCCGTGCCAACACTCTATCTTTGTTTCTGAGAAGAAACTCATCTAGTAAAGTGGGGTCAAAATCAAATTCTGCGTGTGGGGATTCTAATTCATTTCCACTATGATCGACCATCTCTTCTGTTTCTTTTTCCATAGAAAACAATGGTCCTAGATCATGTCCAATGAAGGGGTTTGACCCTTGTCTGTTAGAGGTTTCCCAAGCTTGCACTTGTTGTTCCTCGTATGTCTGTTTCTTTAATCCTAGTCATGTTTTAGGAGCCATGTTTTCGTGATAGTTTCACTAGGGTAAGTTGTAAATGTGTTCAAAGCTTAGTGACCACCCCTAAGTGAGATGCAAGATGTATTTGTTAAGAGTATGAATAAGTCAACAATGTGAGAATACCAATGTGATAGAGTGATAAATCACCAGTGACACAAGCGTTTGGTATCTAAACCTGTTTAAATGAAGTACCTCCTAGACTACGTTTCAAAAAGTAGTTTCGCGTCGCAAGATGATTAACAAGATGTTTTCACTTATGCCAAGTTCAAGGGAATGAACAAAACGTAAGTAAATACAAGAAGTCAATGCAACCTCCTAATCAAGATATACTATGAGCGAGCTCAAACTCGATTAAGACCTATATCTCAAAAAGTGCCAATTACAATTCGTGAATGACACAACAATATCACCAAGATATGTTAACCCACTTTGCGAGAAAGTAAGGTATTGATATCAAGGTGTTATTGATATAACACACACAAATGGTAACACCTAGCACTCTTCAAAATCGAGGTAATAATAGAACCGAACTAAAAATCTCAAAGTATAGCTACGAATAGTTAAAAATGTGTGCAGCGTAACCTTACAATATAGATATTTATGTCGAGTTTACAAGAAACAAGACGTAAATATCAAAATTGTAGTGATACGATACAAACAAGCTAACTCTTCTAAGGAAGTCCACGGTGATGAACCACGCCTAACTACAATGACGATCTTGACATGGGTATCAAGATCACAATGGCTACCAATGACGTGAATACGCCTCCGCACACTTTAGACATTTAACTTACCCAGCCGCAAACATGGATGGGCGTAAACGGACATAAAAGTGACAGAAACAGTCGATTGGTAACACAAAGGTAGTCACCCTTCTTCTGATCAACAAAGTGTCAAAAGAATGTGAAGGAAGCAAATAAAAAAAAAAGGATGAAAAATGTTGGCTTCACTTCGGCAGAGTTTCACCTCGCCCTAAGGCAAGTAAAAACTAGGCGAAAGTAACGCGTCACACGTTTCACAATGAAAATATGGTTCACAACTCAACACTATTTTAGAATGGTCAAAGTGGGCTCCTGGCCAAAGTATATCTTCCTAGGTGGTTCTCTCGTCCTAGGTGCTACAAAGATTATCCACGAGCGGGATGATTTACCCAAAAAGTCACACTGACTAGTTTGGGAGTATCTCGACTTTTCCCCCTTCAAGCACAGTGGGCATCAGATGCATCCAATTGTGTACTTAAAAGGGTCACATAGGGACAACTTGTAACTCTATCTCACAAAGGAATTACTAGTCAGATAGGTAGTGCGGAGCACTTCCCATTTCATCCACAAGGTTCCCTCTTGCGTGGACTACTTTGGGGTTCCTGGAACCACCCCCATTGTTGTAGCTTAAGGCATTATGCCAAAGGGGTTATGTTCCAGTTGAGCGGAGAGGGACGTACCCTTTTCTGAAACCTACAATACAGTGTTTTGAATATGTTGTTCATTTTATCTTTTTTAATTAGATGTGGTTTGCTCGAACACCGTTTGGCAACCTGTATAACAACTGTATTAGTAGTTTTCTGACTTTTGTTTTGATTCCTCCGTTCTTTGGCAAGCGATGGCATTTTTGGTCCCGTATGATGATTTTTAGTAGTTTTCCATCAAAAGAGAAGGCATCATTTCTGATTCTCCAGATCATCCAAGGACGCAAGAGAAGAGCATACGTGATTGTCTTCAAAAATCCAAAAAAAAATATCAAATTGGAAAAACACTCTAATTCCACTATGCCAAGTTAGCCAATTCCCACTCAAATATTCCTAACAACCTCAAAGCATCAAAAGGACTTAAGAATCATTTCTGATTCCCAAGATCACCCCAAGGGACGTGAGGAAAGAGCATACGTGATCTTATTCCTATAAGTAAACAATGCAAAATATTACCTAATCAAATACAAACATGTAAAAACAGCCTGCAAAGACAAATATATGATTAGATAAACCTGCAAGAATGTTAGCACATCAACACCTTAATTTCAAAAATACAAAAGGACACCTGCACCCCTTTTTTAGTGCCTACACGGGTTAGGGTGTATACACCACTCTACATTGTTTCAGATCACAGTGCACCTGCACCACCCGAGAGGTGTGTGCACCACGAAAATAGCATATGTGCCACTAAAATAGTGCATGCGCCACTCTGTGGATTTTTTTGACTTACCATGCACCTGCACCACCAGAGAGGTGTGTGCCAACAAAACAGCGTATGCGCCACTCCCAAGAAAAATAGACAGAAAGATAGACAGAACAACTACGTCACCGAGAAAAATGTGTGCAGAAAAGCATCTACGCTACCGGAAAAACGTGTGCGCCACCGCTTTTTGAAACAGCTACAGATTCTGACAGAATGTCTGCATCATCAAAAATGTGTCTGCACCACTAAAACAACATGTGCACTCTGGTTAGGGCATGTGAACCAATCTGACAGGTTTCATAATGTAGTGAAGGTACAGTACGAAATGACTTCTGCGCCCGGGTTAGTGCATCTGCGCGTTGGTTAGGGTGTGTGCGCCGGGGTTAGCGCACATGCGCCGGGGTCGACAAACAGAGTAACAGGTTTTATCAGTGCGCCTGCACCACCAGAGAGGCGTGTGCACCATGAAAACCGTGCCTGCGCCCTAAAAATGTACCTGCGCCAGACCTGCAACCAAAATACGGCAACAAACACAAGAAAACTCACAATATCTCAAATTTTGACAAGTTAGCTTAAGAATGGCAATAACCCATTAAAATTATGGCTATGAACATGAGGTTACACATATCAAATGAGCAAAAATTCCAAGAAAATGGACATTAATTACTACATGTGTATATCAAAAATTAGCCAAAACAATGAAACTTAAACTAAAATGCCATGGGACTAAGTGTCCCACCGGGCGTGCCAAATGTGTACAAGTATTCTTTTTCCTAAGTTAGATTGAAAGCAAGAACTACCACCTAAAATAGTTCCCTAACCTAGCTAGAAACAAGAAAAGAGTACCATCAAGATGAAGAAATGAACAAGGCCTACACTAGCATCATAACTTTGAAATAGTGAAATCAAACATAATGCAAATCAAGAACTCTATTCTTCTAAATTGCCTAATTAAATCAAATGGACCTATGTAGTCCAATGGCAATCAACAATATTGCTTGCTTTGATCCTTCAAGGATGCTTGGGTGTGAGGCTTAGCTCTTCAAGATGGATGATGGAAGGGCTTGAGAATGGCAAAAGGCTTTTAGTGCAAGACTATGTGCTTTCTTTTGCTTTCTCAAGGGAATTAGGTGTAGGTATAAAGGTAGAAGGAGGGCTCCTTATATAGCCCAATGGATAAAGGAAACACTTCATCCCTTTGCATGTGGGATAAAGGTAAAACATGATTAGGAATGGATAAGGTTGCTTTATTAAAGGTAACCTTACTTTAGAAGGGTTTAATTTATGCTTAGCAAGTCATGGGAGTTGGGGGGTGTTTTAATTAATCAAAGGTGATTAACTAATAGGTAGGTGTAAGCTTATAGAAGCCAATTAGAGGAATATTAGTACGATTTAGGCTATTAGGAGGGGATTAAATCAATTAAATATTGATTTATTAGTTAAATGAAGTGGAAGGCTAATTAATTAATAATAATTAATTAGTCTAGATAGAAGGGGTAAATAATTAACGGAAGGTCGTTAATTAGGTTGTTAGCTGGATAGGTGACTTAATCAATTAGCGTATTGTAATTAATTAATGACAATAAGAGGGAATATGAGCGCTTTTGACGATATGTCATCGATTTGCGAGAAAGGGGATAATTAGCACAATTTAAGTATTTAAATTGCTTGGGCGTAATTAATCAAAATGAGACATTTACTTAGCTGTTTATTGCTCTTAATCACATTTTTCGCCCTTTGGGCGGTTGTGCTTGCCTATTTTAATGGTGACAACTAGTATTCATGCATCTTTTGATGCAAGTTTAAGCGACGGGAACTCGATCGACTATGCCTTTGGTAAAGAAACAAGCTTGCAAGTTTGTTCTAAAAGTGTACGAAGAGGTAATGAACCCCCTCTACTTGAGCCTTGATGTTGTTTTAGATTTACCTCAATTTGAAAAGACTTGCTTTTGGCTTGAATCTTTTACTTTGGCTGCATATTTTGTTTGACGTGTCCCCTCAAAGAGTATTATCGAACAGTGGGTTCACAACCACTGACAAGGTTATGGCATCAAGCTTGAGGGTGTCCAGAACCTTACCAAGGGTTTCTTTCTTTTTCGTTTCTCTAATCGTGAACATTGCAAGGCCATTGTCAATCATGACCCCTGGCTTATTCGACAATACCTTGGTGATTTTTTCCCCATGGACGCGTGACTTCCAAGTCTCTGAACATGCTAAGCTTAAAGTGTTGGTTTGGGTGGAATTTCCTGGCTTATCTCTTCCCATGTGGAATTTTGTGGAAGACCTGGTCAAACCCATTGGGTGTTTCATCTGCCATGAGCCAAGCAAGTTTTATGCAGCCTGTCTGCAACGTTGCGTTTGTGTGGAAGTAGACCTAACCAAAGACCTCAAGGAAACCATTGATATCCAAGTTGGCGACACCTGCTTTTCTCAGCGCATCCTTTATATTAATCTACCCAACACCTACTTTCATTGCCAATCCATAGACCACATGATTCAGGAATGTCCGTTAATGGCCTCCTCAGCCCCACCTGTCAATGATAATAAATGTGCCACCCCTAAGCAGGCATCATCTGTTGGATAAGGCTGGACCACTATCTCCCACAAGAAAAACCCTAAACCCCAGCAATTTGTCTATCGCCATGTTGGAGGATCTTCCTTGACTTCAACTCCCGTGGTCAATAAACAACTAGTGGCTCCTCCTCCCATTCATCGACCCCCCATTGTGGCGTCCACCATTGCGCCTATGCCTTTGATTTCACAACCTCTTCCTGAGGTGAGTTTTGATATCTCTAGTCCCAAGTCTGGCTGTAAGCGTTCTCGTAGTCCTTCTCCCCCAGAGGATGAAGAATATGTTCCATTGCAGATGCACCCATTTTAAATGAGTGATTATGTTCCTTTTTAAGAAAATTGTTGGCTCTTCCCTTTCTGTGAATAAGTTTTCCTTTTTGGGGGGTATCGAGGAGGAACTGGAAATGCACCTTGATGGTTCTCAGTTTTTGTGTTCTTTTGGAATGTTTGTGGTCTTACTAAACCGACCTATTGATACACAGTTCGGGACAATTGTCAAAAAATTGGTCACATGCATGTGTTCTGTCTGCAGGAGGTTAAGCTTGCTAGTTTTCTTCTCTAGTCTGTTGCTCGTACTATCTGGCCAAGTGTCATTTGTCACCATTCACCATTCCAATCATAATCTTGGGAAAGGGGGCGTTATTACTCTTCTCTCTCCTTATTTGCAAAATTTTCTTATTTCTTGGGGCTTTGACCCCTCGCATCGGGTTATGTGGTCCCTTTTTTACATTTATGGTCAGATTTTTGGCATTGCTAACATTTATGCTTCTAATGATGCTGTTGAATGCTATTTACTTTGGTGGTGGCTTGCTGATGAGCTGCCTGACGCACACTAGATTTTGTGTGGGGATTTCAACATGGTGGAGTCTGCTGAGGACAAAGTGGGGCATCTTCCTATGCGATGGTGTGTGGGGGAACATGAGGCTTGGTTCTATATGCATAAAAAACTTGGCATTTCTAATCCTAATCATTATTTTTGGCATGCCACTGATGCTCCCTGGTTCACCTGGTTGAACCTTCAGCAAGGTGATGACAGAGTTCTCAAACGGCTTGATCGGGCCTTCATTCCGGAACAACGGGCATTTTATTTTTCTTCCACTTCAGAAAGACCCATTTCTATTTGGGAAGGGACTCTACTCTTAGATCATCAACCTATTTTTTTAAAAATTGTGTGGCATCCACTCCTTCCAAACCTCGAAACTCTCAATTCTATCTTAACATTACTCACCTACAACATCAGTGAACTGTGGAACACATCCTTTGCATTTGGAACCTGGTTGATCACCCTTCTGGTTCAAATGGATGGATTCTTTGGTGGCAGGATTTCATTACCAGAGTTACATCTTTTATCTATTTGTTTGGGAAATAGGAAGCTCTTTCAGAATATGGGATGATAAGGCCTCTTCCCATGAATATTTCAGAAGTTCCAAATCCTTGGAGCGCTCACCCTTCAACACTTGCCTTCAGACTGAGGTGGCACAATGACACACAAACTCAGGATGGAAGAAGTGTATCAAGCTCATGTGAGCTCAAATTAGAGCTCGGTTGCATTGGCTTAAGATATGAGACTATGTTACCAAAGAATTCTTTGCTTTCCTTCTTCCTTGCCATACCTCTAGTTCAATCCTAGTGATCAAGGGAGCCACTTGTCATCTCACTGAACTCCCGGATGTCCTGCAAGATTTTGTGCAACACTATCATGGGGTTTTTTCTACACAACCTTACACTTCTGAGAGGGATGCTGCTTTGGTTCAATGCCTCCAGGTTGTTCCTTGCAAGCTTTCTGAGACTCAGAGAATTGCCTGTGATCACCCATTTTATGTTGATGACCTTAAAGAAGCTGTAATGCAAATGAAAATTGACAAATATCCTGGTATTGATGGCTTTCTATGTGAATTTTATCAAGTTTTATGGGATACTTTTGGTTTTAACATTCATCATGTTTATTGTGAAGCGATGGCCAATAATTCTCTTAGGGCTTTGATAAATCAGGGAAATATCAAATTTATCCCCAAGGCTGGAGATCCTGAACTCATCACCAATTAGAGGTCAATTACTCTATTTAACATTTCTTACAAGATCATTTCCAAAGCCTTAGCTCTCTAGATTCATAATATTTTGCCTCTTATTGTGTGCCCTGAAGATACTGGCTTCATCAAGAGCAGGTTCATTCTAGATAACATCATTATAGTTTGGAAAGGTATGGAATGGGCCCTAGTTTCTCATAAAAAGGCCCTCTTTATCAAAATTGAGTTTGAAAAATATTATGATAGGATTGAATGGCCTTTTATTACTTCTATGTTGCAAGCTCTTGGTTTCGGTCCTAAGTTCATCCGGTCTGTTAATATGCTTTTCCAGGATGCTAATGCCAAGATTACCATTAATGGAGTTCACTCTAATATGTTTTAGCTGCACGGATCCATTTGACAAGGTTGTCCCTTATCTCCGTCGCTTTATGTGTTTGTTGCGAAGGGGTTCAACTACCTTCTTGCCAAGTTTGCTTCACAAGGGTTGGTTAATGGAATTTCTCTTCCTAACTCTGATTTGTAGCTTATTAATGGCCATTTCGCCAATGACTCCTTAACTCTGACTGAGAATGAACAATTTTTTACTAACACTTTCCAGTGTCTAGAAATATATTTTTTGGCTTCAGGGTCCTCCATTCAATGGGCTAAAACTCAATTTTATAGACAATCTTTGGATCCTATACCTCCTTGGCTTGCAGGTTATGCTTGGCAGTGGATTCAACCAGGGGTTCAATTCAAGTTTTTGGGCATTCCCTTTGCTTTTCAGGCTACTCTTGCTACTTTGTGGTCTTATGTTGTCTAGCGAGTTGAGAAAAAAATTGCTTACTGGATTACCAAGCCCCTTTCTTTGGCTGACAAGTTCCAGAATTTGATCTAAGGTGCTCGCTACTACCCATGTCTACTATTCTTCCTGTTGGCCACCTTCTAAAGTTGCGTATGCTAAGCTGGAAAAGTTACTTAGAGATTTCTTATGGGCTAACACTATTGGTCACAAAGGCTTCAACAAAGTGGCTTTGGACATCTTTTGTTCTCCTAAAGATGCAGGTGGTTTAGGTCTCATTGATATTCGGCTTCAAGGCATTGCTCTTAGTGTCAAATGGATTATCAGAGGTTTAGAAGGTCAAGAGGCCTGGAAAATTCTACTCTGCCATTGTATTTGTCAAGGGGCTCTGTTTGACAAACAATCTTGGAAAAATATGGGTTTGCAAAGTTTGTTGCTCTCCCCTGTTCCTGTCAAGATCGGAGGTTCATTTGTTATAAAGAGTATTTGGAAAGCTTGGGAAATGATCAAACCCCACCTAAGCTGGGTGGGGGATGGTTTCAAGATCAGGTTGTCCATTAACTCTCACTCGTTATGGTGGTATTCTGTTGTCAATTTTCACAATGTTCCTTTTGCTCGGGTTCCATGGATTAAAAGCCTTCGTCTGTTTAAACATGACATCATAAACTGGGGGACCTGTTTTGTAAAGCCACCCATTCTTAGAAGCCTCGGGTCCTTCTTAAACCTCAATTTGCTCTCAACAATGGAGATAAAGAGTTTATTCAGGAAATACGATCTACCATACTTGATGAGATGCTTCACAAAATTGGTGTTGCCCCCTAGCTTAATGGTGGCGTGATTGGCACTGGCCCATTGCGACTCCCTTCAGTCGGTACAAACCCTGCCTCGATTACCAGCTTCTTGCGCCTCAACACATTCCTTTTGAAAAATTGAACACGATCTGGAAGCTCAACTCCCCACACAGGGTCTGGAAGCGCAGATTCAAAAACATGTGGAAAGCTCTTTTAGAACCAAAGAAGGCTCATTTCATTTGGTGCTTACTTTACCAGTGTTTTCTAGTTGGAAAGTGACTTCAACATCATGAGGTTGCTAATCCCTTATGTTCTACATGTCAATGTCTTGAAACCCTCATGCATTTGTTTTGGTTTTGTCTGTTTTCTCAGTCTACCTGGAAATGGATTCACTCCCTCTTCCAACCTTTTTGCCCCGAACCCTTCACCTAGAAATTTGTTTTGTTCGAGGAATCGACCTTGCCACCTGCAAAATTCAACAAATTTTGGCAAATTTTTCATGCAGAAATTCTTTTTGAAATCTGGAAGATTAGAAATGACTCTATTTTTAATCAAACTTCACTTAGCCTGGAGTTTTCTATTTATGCTAAAACTGGAATTATTGCTCATGTGTTGCTTAAGATCCAGGTCCAAGCGGAGAAAGTCTGCTTGAAAGTGGAACATCTCCAAGATCTTCTTGCCCACTGGGGTAGCACTCCATGCTCTGTTAGTAGGGTTTCGTCCTCGTTGCGCCGCCACTTGCTCCGCGACAGCATTGGTCCTCACCTCCTCTTCAGCCTCGGTCTCGTGGTCAAGTAGCTCGTCAAGCGACAACGTGCTCGAGCTCGGTGTAGTTCCTACCCTCCTAAGTGGCAAAACGGTGGTGTTTTCCAGCGACTCGGTGGCGATGGGTGGGGAGGTCCTCTTCGTCCCCATGATGGCGATGGTTCTAGCTGGGGGAGCTCCTCCCCTCGGTCAAAACAGTGGCAATGGTTTTGGTTGGCCGTCTTCTTCTCCAGCTTCTGGTTCTAGACGGGGTGTCCCCCTGATAAATTTCCTCACATGGCTCTTGTTATTTCACCGACTCGGCAGACTGATCCAGCCCGCGATCAGGGCGATGGGTGGGATCCTCTGTCGTCTTCTCCAGACCCTCCTGCTACGGGTTGGGGGGACGCTTCGCACAGGTCCCCACCGCTGCCGCCTCCTCCTTTCACCATGTTCGCTGTTGCTGCCTAGTGCTCTGTGACTTGTTACTGTTGTGACTTGTTTTGTTTGTCTGTTTTTGTGTTCCCGTGGCACTGTGTGCCTGGTGTGAATTTTTTGGGGTGTGATTTTTCTACCCAGCCTTTTTGGTTGGAAACCCTATGTACTTTTCTTGATCATATCAATATAGGAAACCCACATTAAAAATTTAAAGAGGCCTAGAAATTGATAGGCTTGGGCCATTTTTTGTGATTTTAATCGTATATTACTGGTGAAAATTTTTGGAAACCGTAGACAATGATAGGCTACAAATTTAGAAAACCATATAATTTTTAATATAGTACTTAATAAATATATATAATATGTAAAAATATAAAACTTATTTATGTATATGTAAACAAAGTATATAAAAAATATTGAAATTTACAGTAAGGAGAAAGAGCTAAGCCGTCAACGAAATTTGATTTGACAGGCACTGATAATTTGAAATTTCAGGCATGGTTAAAGGCTTAAAAAAAGAGGGAATGGAAATGAAAAATAGTGTTCAAAGGCACGGATAGTTCGGTCCACGACTGGCGGGCTCAACAAGGTGGTAGGTACAACCAACAAGAAGAGGGGACGGTGCTCCACGTGGAGCTACCAAGATAGGATATGAGTTGGTGGCAACAATAACTAACACATGAGAGAAATGGCCAGTGCACATAGAGAGAAGGGATTCATGGTGATGTCAAGGTGTATACACAAAACACAGCCTGAGGCAAAGCATAGACCAATTTGTGAAAGTAATCTACAGTGTAAACACCAATACAAAACATGGCCAATCTAAACAATGCAATCTCGATTCAACAATGCAAGGTTAAAATGTAAAACATACAAGGACATAGGGTAGTATACAAACCAATACATAGATGCAATGCAAACCTACGAATATACAATGGAAAATGTAAACCAATGCAACGAAGGGTAATTTAAGAAAAGCACATCCAAAGGCATCTCAGAGCACTAAATTGAGCAACACATTTGCAAAAAGGAAACACAAGCACGACTTTCAATGCAAAGGCAGACTCAAGGCAAAAATAAACTAAGTTATTTGAGATATCAAGGAGCTAATGCAAGGGAAAATAAACACAACCACGCATGAGAGAGAGGATGATAAAGGCCAAAAAATGATTTTTTTTTTTAAATCACCTTTATTTAAAAAATACGAATAAGGCCAAATATGCATCAACCTCTAAAAAAGAGCCTTTTCCCACCGAAATGAAACCGTAACCAGCGAAACCCAGAGGTGAAAAATGAAAACGTGCACACATGCACAAATATAACATACACAACTCCAAAAGAACATATGTTAACACAGTTAGCATGATTCTAATAAAGCCAATGAAAAACTTGCATGAGAAATGAGAAAATGAAATCAAAAGTAATCAGCAACTCAAAAATGATGAGTGCATGTTTACCGAAACACGAAGCTCTGATAACATGAAAGAGTGTTTGTGAGAATCAATACGAAAACTATGCACCATGATGAAGTTGCACTCCAACGGTAACATGGTAGCTCCAATGCAATCAGTAAGATTCGATAAGCAATGTAAAATCATGTAACATAATAACAAGTAGAGAAGTAAAATGGTGTGTCTAACATGCTCATAAATCAAAAAAAGAGGGTACATATAGGAGCGTTGAGTAACTTGGGGGATGGAAGTTGCATAACGATGTTCACCTTACCAGGATCTACTTGGATTCCCTCAGCTGAAACATGGTGGCCTAAGACTATACCTTTCTCCATCATGAATAGACATTTCTCATGGTTTAAAGATAATTGATGTTTCTCACACCTAGAGAGTACTTTGTCTAAATTATCAATTTCCTCTTGGAATGTTTCCCCATAAACTGTGAATTCATCCATGTAAATCAACACACAATCATGAGTGAGATCAGAAAATAATGCTAACATGGCTCTTTGGAAAGTAGCAGGAGCATTACATAACCCAAAAGGCAAGACCCTGTAGGAAAATTTCCCCCATGGGTAGGTAAAGGTAGTCTTATCTTGGTCTTCCGTTGCCACCATGATTTGATTGTACCCACTGAAACCATCAAGGAATGAGAAATACCTTTTTCTGGATAAATTATTTAGGGCTTGGTCAATAAAAGGTAGGGGAAAATAATCTCGATGTGTTTCCTTATTCAATTCCCTATAATCCACCCAGACCCTCCATTTCCCATTCTTTTTAGGCACTATGACTAATGGAGAAACTTACTGGCTATCTGAAATTGGATGGATAAATCCTATGCGAAGAAGTATTTCAATCTCAGTTTTTATAACATCTCTTAAGCTAGGGTTTATCCTTCTTTGTGGTTGTTTGAATATGGTATGGAATTAGTTGTGTAAATGTGGCGTGTAAAAATACTGGGATGAATACCCTTCATGTCACTATATTCCCAAGCAAAAAGCTTGAGGATGAGAGCATAAAAGCTTGAATAGGGTATTCTCCTCTTGACTAGTCAACCAACTATTGACTGCCAATGTTTTACCTAGGAAAATGGGTAGTTGTCTTGTTGTCAGGTGGAGAGAATTTACCACAAGGTATTCTCCTAGTAATGAATTCAAGGGGACACTTATGTGGAAGAAATATATGGATTGCAGTGATGTTGTGAAAGATACACTCAGTCATATCTATGTTTCATGAGAAAGGAAGGATTATAGGTTGGTTGTTTTCATTTATCATGTCTTCTTGTATCTCCAATGGTTGTGACTACAGTTATAAGGATAGATATGTTCTTGAATGTTCTTGAATTATGACCATAGCTAAAGATGAAACCACATCCTTTGCTTCCTCTAGGTCCTTCCACCATTGTTTATCCTCAGTGGAAAAAGGTTTTACAGCTGGATAAATGGATAATTTCTTTGAATCATGCCCATTTGTAATTATCATGTTTCATGTCCTACAATCAATAAGAGCTGTTGTAATGGCTAACCAAGGGCATCCTAGGATCAAGGGATATCCAATTTTCTTATTCTTTGTTTTGATAACCATAAAATCTACTGAGTAATCCCATGCTTCAATTTTTATGGTTACATCCTCTATGATCCCCTTGGGCTTGGCTATAGATTGGTCAACCATTTGTAACACTATTGAAGTTGATTGTGGTTCAAGAAGAGCCAATGTGGACAAGGTGTCAGTAGTCATCACATTAATTGTATCCCCTAAGTTAATTAGAACATTTGGAATCTTCACATCTCCAATTAAAACGGTAACAATTGAACTCCCAGGGTCAACATATTTTTATAGAGGGGTCATCTTCCCTTCTAATATGCTAGCCAATTTTCCATCAACATGGATTGTTCTAGGATGATTTTTCCTTCTACCTAGAGTTTTAACACATAGAGCTCTTTGATAGTTTTATTCAACTCTGGATATCTCTAAGAGCCTGGTAACAGAGGGATTCCAATACTTAGTTTTTTTAATCCTTGAATCAGATTCTGACTCTGGCTTCTCTTGGGTTACAACATTTTCCTTTTCCAACAGTCTGGATGGAAATACATATCTGCACTTGGTTTAGATGTTTCTTCAAGAAAAGGTTTGGGTTGTGTTTCTTATGATTTTTCTTTGACTTCAGGGACTTCTTCTATAATTGGAGATGATGGTTTTGAAGTAACCTTCCCTGACCGTAACAATATGTTTCTACAGTCCATAGAATTCACCATGGGGTTCTTGTCAGATTTTATAATGTATGTTGGGTTACCATGCCTCACATTCTTTGGATTTTCCATGGTTTGAGATGGAATTTGTGGTTGGGTGGTTGTTCAGATGGGGAGAGTTGTAGGCCCGGTTAACAAAGCTTGTTGTCCCTTGGGTATTCTTGATTATAATATTGTTGACCATATCCTTGGGGTGCATTCCATTGTTGTTGAAATTATGGATTAAATTGTTGGAATGATGGAATGTTTGAGTTTGGAGTTTATGGTTGTGAATAATAGTTCGGTTGTGCATTCCACTAAGGAATCCATTCATGTGGGACTTGTTATACCCAAGGTTGGGGGTATGACCATGGTGTGTTCCATTGGTTTGGAACCCATTGTGTTTTTGGTGCATAGGACTAGTTTTGATTTACTTGAAAATTCCCTCCTTGCCTCTGAGCCACATAATTCAACTTAGCTTCACTTTGTGTATTGTTTTTTAAGTGATTATTTAGCAAGGGAAACAATCCACATTGATCAGTGGCATGTTTTAGATCACAGACAAGGAAGATGTCTATTTTATCTAAGGGACAATCCTTAAGCCCATGTTTGTTTCCTACATCTTGGACAATATATGAACAATGGCTTTGTATTCCTAGCTTTCTCCCTATCCACAGTTGTGTTAAGATGCACTAAGAGATCCGTTCTTAAATTTGCAATCTCCTCTCTTAGTTTGGATATGTCGCCATTGACAATATTTCCTTTCTTCTTTCGAAGGTTTGGGCGAGTCTGGGAGTAGTTCCTACAGAGGTCAATGATATCAGTGAATTAGAATTTGTTCATGTCTCCTTTTCCCATTAGATTAAAGGATTCTTGTGTCTTCATCTAATCCTTTAAGGAATAAAGTTTTTAGAAGAATAATATCAAGACCTGTACCACACATCCTATGAAGGAAGAGGAACCAGTCAAGATAGTCCTCAACACTCTCATCCTCCTTTTTTTGTATCCTAAAGAGTTCTTCCTTTTTGTCCCTACCCTACAATAATCTTGGTATTTATCCAAGAAGATTGTTTCCATCTCCTCCCAACTGTGGATAGAGTTGGGATTTAGGCCCATGAACCACCTCATGGTTGTATCCTTTAGAGTTGAAGGAAATAACTTAAATTTTTGGGTGTCTGAGGTATAGTCATAGGTTTGGCACAACACTTTGAACTCAAATAGAAATTGGTCAAGATCTTCTGAGACTAGTCCCCTAAAGGTTGGTAAAATTGAAGGAGATATGTTCTTCATGGGGGCTTGGTCATTAGGGTCCAGTTCTATGGGATAGGTGAATGTCCTTCCTAGTGGGGGGTTTCCATTATTTGCACCATTGGGGTTTTCCACTCCATCATCCATCCTTTCTTGTTGATCAAGTTTTTCCAGAGGTTGATTTTGAGGGGAGTTTTGTAAGTTTATTATAATAAATCTACCTCTACGGTCTCTAGGTCTAAACATAAAATCCTACCATGCTTAAAAATATTTTATTAACTATAAGTGCTTAATTGATTACTTGTGTTCTGCATACTCCAAAGATAAAAAAGAAACTTGTTGTCACTACAAGGTCTTTTATTTCGAAAGAAATATTTATGGAAAATATATTTCTAAATGGAAACTTACTAGGCTATCAGGAAGTACACAAGTTAGTACCTTGATCTTTGCTAACACCTTAAAAATATCCCCTGTAATGGCACCAAAAAGTGACGAGCATTATTGATAATCATACTTTAATTATCCATGATTGTCAGTCCAGGGCAGTGTCCATGGTTGTTTGTAACAAAGAGAATGATTGAAACTATTCTAAGCATGCATTAACTTTGAAATTCAATCAAATACTACAAATGCAATTAAGAAATGGTTCTATTACAATAAAAAAAAGATTACTAAATTCATGAATTGAAATGGTGAAAGTGTTAGAATTTGCATAAATAACCAAATGCTAAATAACAGAGATTTGAGTAAACAAATAATGTCCTTCACGTTGGGAGGAGTGGCCCTTGCTCCTTCCCTCTGATCCGGTTTGGAATTGGAAATTACACCAGTATATTTAACTCAAAATTATGCACTTTATTGAATGTAATACAATACTTTCTTTAATAACAACCAACTAACTAACTTTGTAATTCTACTACAAATGCCTTTTATATCAAGAGTAGTCTTTGTCACTCTAAAAGAGGACAAATCATTTACAATAAACACTAATTAACTAAAATATCTCCTATAAGAACAACTTCTTGTTAAAGAGTTACAACTTTGAGAGAACAAGTGCATGTAACACTTAGATTAGATTTCATCTTGTTAACTCTCGAGTGGAGTCCTTGATTAAATCACAGCTGAGATGATTGAGAAATTCCTAGAGGATGTCAAAGATCATGCATTTAATCACTTAAATTATGGTGACTACCAGTTGTTCTATTCATTTGTTCCACATTGCCAATCGAACTAGATGTTAAGTTAGACTTTCATAATCCACATGCGTTGCATGATGACTACATGATAATCTGCATTTCAATGATATGTTTATCATGTAACATCGTGTGCTAATTAAATCAACTCACCTCCTTTATTGTCTGAGTCTGACTTCCTTCATACGAGTCTTACACTTCCATACGAGTCTTGCACTCCAAAGCGAGTCCTACACCAATGCTTGGGTGAGTCATGTGCTCCAAAGCAAGTCTTGCACTAATGCGTGGGTGAGTCTTGCGCCAATGCGTGAATGAGTCCTGTGTGAGTCCTGCACTGGGCTTAAGATATGTTCTTCAACCACATTGTTAGCACATATACATATTTATTTAACTCATTTGAAGAAGCATAGATAAGATGAAAATAAAAAAAGGTTATGAACAAAACTTTCCTTTAAATATATTAAAGTATTAATTACAAAATGTTAATATCAATCTTAGTACAAAAAGAAACCCTAGCCACCTACACAATACTCAAGCACACATTAGATGAATAAATAATACATATACTTTATTTAGACTGGCCTCGGCGGTCACCCCAATTTGATTGTCACCAAGTGTTGCACTACATTTCAGACTCAATGTAGTTCTGGAGTGTGTGTGTGATTGCAATAGTGTCCCTTGAGCTAGGTTTCCCTATCTCCAGTGGTAGAAAAAATAGCGGGCTACAACTACTTTGTTCTAATGCAAAATGTGTGGTATGGAATTCATAATAGTTCCCCTTATGCAGTGAATAATGCAATCATTTGATGGTGTAGTAGATTCAAAATATTGATCTCCCAGTGGTAGTAAGTTCCTCTTGAAATTTTTGGCCCCCTTAATGAGGTTAAATTAGTCATGTATATATGATTTCTTTGCTCAAGGTTCATCGTTAATAAGGTCAAAACCAACTGAGGGTGATAACTTAAGACAAGAAAGAAGTGACATCTGAGAAGTTAGCAAAAGAGAGAAAAATTACAAAAGCACTAAGAGGGATAGCAACGCTTGAGTTCTCATGTCTCTAATGGGAGGTTCTATACAAGGTGCCCAAAAGGATAAACAATGAAATCAGAGTAGGATAGGATGTCGGTTTGTATGTAAAATTGTAAGTTACAAATCAAAAACAACAAATAATAAAGATGAAAATAATAAAAGCAATGTCAAAGCAAAGGGGTGTTAGTGAGTCATTCTCTTGCTTAGGAATCATGCGTATAAATGACATATTTAGAGGATAGATATAGATATTAAGTGTGTGATCTAGTAACTATGCTAAGCAAGAGCAATGTAAATATTTTGGGATGTTTCTATATATATGAATGTTTTTTGGTTTTTTAACACATAAATGTTTTTAGATTTTTAGGCCCCCTGAAGGCATAGATGAAAACATATTCTTTCAATAAAAGGAAGGGTGGTCCAAGGATTCCCCCAGGGGGGATATTTAGATTTTTAGTGCTTTTGATGAATAACAATTATGCCACTAGAGATGGGGAGAAAGGTTGCCCCCAGTGTTTGTGTGCAAAGTGAGTTTCATGTGTATAGTCGTTCCCTCAATAGTCAAGTTGAACCTATAAACATAGTGTGTCATCAAAAAATGAGGGGGGAAGTTGGATGCCCCCCAATGTGTGAGTTAGAGTAGTTCTAATACCAATCAAGAGTATCATCTAAATCTTGATCAAATCCTGCAGGGTCTGGCTCAACTACATTACATGCAAAATTTTTATGGGACCCAAAGAAGAATCTTGTCATACAAAAGTGATACATGACCATGATATATTATTCATCGATGTAGGGTAGTCCATGCTTGGTCATGTTCTTATTCCAATGCATCATATTAGGCATGTAATAAGGTAATGAATAATTATGAATTGTGACCATGCTCTTGTGCATAGGGTAGGTGATAGTAGTATGATGTTTGTCAATCTTACCTCTGAGATGTTGTAACCAAGAGTGGCCAAGTGTAAGTTGATTAGGTTAACACCAAGTAGTTTCAAATGACAAAGCTAATCTAATAAGAACATCATGATAAGGCTATACAAGAATAAAAGCTAAATTAATGCATCCAAATGGAACAATGAAAACATGTAAGCCATTCCTTGTTAAGTTGGATATGCCTTCTAGATTGTAAATTTGCTCCTAAGATTACAAAGAAATCAAAGGATGGTTATCTCCTAAAGAGGAAAGGATCTTTCCAATATGGCTAAATTGCCATGTATGGATCTTCCTTTACTACTCTATGCAAAGAGTATATGAATGGATGCAAGATCAATAAACTTCTTCAATGGTGGAGAATGCTCTTATCATATGCCTATAATAACACTAGCAAAAGTGTGGTGTAAGGTGTGAAGGAAGGTAGTAGGTTCTTTATATAGCTTTCCAATTTGGGAGAAGCTAGAAACCTAGTGAATGTGGGATAAAGGATAAAGTAGAATTAGAAGGGATAAGCATGATTAGAGGGAATTAATTAGTAATTAGCAACTCATGGGAGTTGGAGATGATTTAATTAATCAACTAGGATTAATTAATAGGCCAAGATAAGCTTAGAAAGCTATTTGGAGGTGATTTAGAGGGAAATAGGTAGGATTTAGAGGATTTAAAAGGGGGATTTAACCAATAAGAAGGTTTATTGATTAAATACAAAGTTATAAAGGCTTAATTAACTAATAATAGTTAATTAATTGATTAAAGGAGGATTATAACTAACGAAGTGTCATTAATTGGCATCCAGAATGGGGGAAAGGCTAGTTAATTAATGAAGTGTCGTTAATTGACCAAAATGGAGGGGAATGTTAGTTAATTAGTGGGAAATCACTAATTATAATGGAAATGATGGGAAAGAGGATAATTAGTACAATTTTAGTATTAAAACTTGTAGGCGGATTTTAGGTGTCTACATTTTCCCCTCTTTGGGGTGGTGTAACACAAGTGCCACTTCAAAGATAGTAGACAATTACAGACAATTAAATTTTGAAGGAATGGAAGAAAAATTAGTAGAATGAAGGATGCCCCCTCGAGTGTCGATGGGGTGATGAAAGAGGTCGATCGACGATCAAAAAGAAGAAGGAAAAAGAAGAGTCGAACATAGCCTAGTAGGTGAGTGTGTAATGTGAGTGAGTGGGAAAGAAAATTTGTGTTTCAATGGATAGAAGAAACAAGGGGGGGGGGGGGATAAATATAATCCCTATTTCCCTAGGTGGTGTTGAAGAAAAATTGTGATAGAAGAAAATGGTGATGAAGAAAAGTGGAGATGAAGAAAATCACATATGGAGATAACATGCATATCCAGTTGGCTTAGGAAAGCAAATTTGTTATCATCATTTTGCTCAATGTAATGTCATCGAACCATTTATTGGAAAATTTTTGCAAAGGAATGAACTCAAAGCAACATACATAACATAATGCAATATGAGAATGTAAACAAGAAGACCAAAAAAGAAACAAGCACAAAAAAATACTCAAACAAACAACATTCAAGACAGTTGTACCAATGTTTTTGTTATCGAGCTTCAGTTCCCAAATGTTCGAGTTATATGACAAGGGTTAAAAATGGCACCCCAAGAAAGGATACATGTGAGGTGAATAAATGGAGGACATAGAAGTCCCATGAAAAAGTAATTGTGCACTATGAAACTACCCCAAGCAACTGCTTGTGCAAGGGAATACAGACATAGCAAACAAACCAACTTTTGTTAATGGAGGTAGATCAAAATGATCTGCAAGTCATGCACAAGAACAAGCGAGGACCAAAGAAAGATGTTTTGTAGGAAAAATTTCGATGTTTGAGGACGTTGTGTCTGTGAATGATTCAGATGTTGAATGCTTTTTACCAAATTTTTATGTTTTATTTTTTTGGATTTTTTTTTACCAATTTTTTTTTTTTTAAAAATTTACCAATTTTTTGAATTTTTTGAAATTTTTGGATTTTTTGGATTTTTTGAATTTTTAATTTTTTTTTTTGAATTTTTTAATTTTTTGTTTTTGAAAATTTTGGGAAGAATGTGATATAGAAGAATGATGATGTGTGTGGTACATCAACAAAAATCACCGGGAAGCAAAAATATGCCCCAGGGAGAAGAAAAGGTCACTGGGAAGCAAAAATATGCCCCAACGAGGTGAAAATGTTAGTAAAAATGACCATTTAATTAAAATAATCATCTTGATGGAATGCCAACATGTGGCGGAAGAAAATAGAAGAAAAAATTAGTTATCTGGCCCTTGGGAGGCAATAAAAATGAAGAATTAGGGCATGGATGGTATAAATAGTAGGGTGGGAGGGGTAAAATCCATCGCGACCCATTTTGAGCTATTATACCCTATTTTTTTTGAGATATTTTTCTCTGACTTTGAGAGAGATGGCATGAATTTAGGACCACACACATCATTGACCGAGTTTGAGAGTTTGGGAGGCCTCCTGCGATGGTGCCCTGGTAAGTAACACAAAAAAATTGAAATTTTAGTGAATTTAATGTGTTTTATAGCTAGGGAAAGTTAGTGAGGTTAACACTAGTGCAAGCCTTGGGTGTGCTAGCATGTCTTTGAATGTGCTAGCAAAGGCCACACACTAGCATTAAAATGAGTGTGTTAGCATTAACTAGGTTTAGTTTAGGTTTGGGCATGCACTAGTGTGAAAATAGTAGCATGTGCGTGAAAACACACGTGCTAGCATGGCTTGTGCTAGCGTTAAAATGAGAGCAAGAGAGTTAAAATGCATGCACTAGCGTGAATGTGCTAGTGTGTAGATGCATCTACTAGTGTCATATGGGTATGTGCTAGCATGAAAAGGGATGTGCTAGCGTAAAAGGAGTGTGCTAGTAGTGCAGAACCTGGCCTTTTAGAAGGTTTTTAGAAGAATTTTGAATATGTTAATAAGTGTGTATAGGAACGTAGGAGTGATTAGAACACCTTAGAAAGATGTTATTTGAAGAAATGATGTTAATGATTTGTATATTGGGTGATCTTATAGACAAGATTACTCAATTTGGATGTGTACAAGTGTCATGGATGCCTACGAGCATATGAGATGACCTTTACCCAATGAGAGTAGTGGGGTTGATTGTTGTTTGGAGGCTGACAGGATTATATCATACATTACACAACTTCCACATATCATGTAGATCATAGCCTCCTGAATGCCTTAGTAGAGAGGTAACATAGTAAGAGTTAGACATTATGACTACTTACTGGTGAGATGATAGTTACCCTAGAGGACACGTACCAGATTCTTAGAGTACCCATCCAGGGGAGCTTGGTTACATATGATGGGCACCATGACAGGATTTTAGGGTACATATGGGATCTGTTTCAGTTAGAGGATATAACCCGGCAAGGTATGGCCATGCATTTGTACAAGTGTTTTGATAATTAGAGGATTACATGCATACCAGTTATCTTATGGCTCTTATCAGTGGCTACCTATGCCTGACAAGACTGGTACACATTTTACACTTTGCTTGATAGGATTGGCTCACATACTGATGGATGGGGAGGTATTTTATTGGGGTCAATGAATACTGGCCCATTTGTATAGGGATCTAAATTTTATTGCATACAAGAGATGAGGAGTCTTGAGTCCTGCAACTCTTTTACAGATTTGGGCATGGGATCACATTGCTATTGGATGCCCACTTGGAGTGCTGCAGTTAGAGCACCAGATGAGCCATCTTGCATGGGATGGGAGCCAGTAGGAGAGGATATTAGATCTCATCTGGGAGATACAACATATTATAGATGAGCCTTTGATGATTTACAACTACAGATGGTGACCTAGTGACCATACCATTTATACCAGTGGCATGGAGATATTGTGGAGTTAAGAATTGGTGAGGTTGAGCACTTTCTGATTGGTAGCCACTGACACATTTTAGAGTGGTACCACCTAGATAGAGTACAACGGTAGTTTGGAGTCATCCAGGGTATTCCTTGGGGATGAGAGATGGTATGCATGCACAGTAGCACATGAGACTTTTGATTTTGGGCCCCATATAGACCATGGAGAGCATTAGATAATTATCAGGGTGTCATCCCACAGTTATGGGATAGATGAGCATAGATTGTAGATTCAGGGACCACTACAAACTATGGGGCTTGGTATGCTACATTGTTACCTAGATGCATTACTATTCCATAGGCTGTATAGCTTATCGGTATAGCAACAGCAACAACAAGGGACTTGGCAGGGCCAGATTTTATGAGATAGGGCTGATTAGGGTAGCCAGAGGCCAAGGGCTGAATATACAGGTAAAGGCCAAGGGACAGGGATAGGGAAAGGGACACAGCCACAGGGAGGGACATATACACATAGGGTCCACACCTATATGTAGCCTCCACACAGGCACACATGGGGCCTCCATGGTTCATAGTAGGAGGTTCCTAGTACCTAGGTACAGGTCACAGGTACAGTTATTCAACAGGTGATTTAGTACATGGTCCATAATGTAGGCACATTATAGGTGTTGTGCCCAGTGATATACAGGTTCCACCATCACCACCCCAAGTAGCTAGTCCACATATTGTAGTAATAGGTGGGGGTGATGGAGATGGGGATGGATTGGGGGCCACACATGGGGCCACCATAGATATAGGTTCCTAGATTCAGGATCATTCCAGGAGTAGGTGGGCCATCAGTGGCCACCTTACAGGTGTAGAGGGACATGGCCATGATATGGGGATGATGTAGCCTTCATTACAGTTCAGACTCTACAGAGATAGGTTGAGCAGGGTTCTATAGAGAGGCTGGGAAGCCCTTAGGCAGTAAACAGGTAGCACTTTAGAGAGAGATCAGGTCACAGCTATGTGAGATCATCTACGACAGAGAGAGCACAGTGGGGAGCTGAGAGGACTCATTGCAGGGATGTTGCCAGACTATTACAGAGAGCATGATGCTCTTCATCATGCAACATTAGTAGGGAGGAGCCCTAATTTAGTATATGATTTTTTCATCAGCTTCAGGTGAGGTTGGATATTATAGGGCTTTATATCATGTTGTAGTTCCAGAGGGACAGAGGGCATTCCATATAGTCAGATTGTAGGTAGTCAATCTAGGTCTAGATCACACAAGACCATCCAGATCAGCTAGATCATTTTAGATGCCTCCACCTAGGTCATATGCCTCCACCCCAGTCCACTATAGGCCAAGAGTCCTAGTACTTGGCGAGAGTCAGGGTTGACTCTTTATTGTACTGTATTATTTTTGGTATATGCCTCATGATGAAGGCACACAGTTTTGACACGATGTATATGTATTTTTTATTATGCCTCAGATGAAGGCACATTTTTTATCCATGCCCATGATGGCTTACTTTGTATCTGATGTATATCGAGACACTTTTTGTACATGGACATTGATTGTTTACATGGATATATGATGATGGACTTTGATATTTGTCATATTTTTTTTATGAGATAGCATGTTTAGCCCATGTTTTTATTATGGTCTATGATGAGGGGGGATAAAAATAATCCCTATTGCCCCATTGATGATATTATATGATGTTAGCTTAGCATACATGTTTGATTTTCATTTTATGATGATGTAGCTTAGCATTTTTATTGATGATATATGATGATTAGATGTTAGATGTGATGATAAGATGTGAATGATGAAATGATAAAAACAATGTACAAGAAATGAATACAAGCACAAGAAACAGTTAATCAAATCTAATATATACACATGTAAACAAATAATAACACAACTATGTACAAAATGAACAAACATACAAACAAAATTAATCTAATGAACTTCACAATAGATTAAAGCAAGACTTAATCTAAGAAAGAAAAGAATAATTTAATCTAGAAAAGCATGTAAGACAACATACACCATGTACAAACAAGCCAACAAAACTATGTACAAACAAACAACTAAGTAAGAAAACACAATTTTGTTTTTGTGGGACATTTTGAAACATTTTGCATTGTTTTTGCATTTTTTGGAACAATGTTATATTGTTTTTGATTTTTTTTGATAAAATATATTTAAATGTTTTTTTATGTTTTCTGAAATTTATTTGAATTTTTATGGGATTTTCTAAAAAATTTTCCGAAAGCTATGTGTAAGAAAATGAAGAAACGATGCCCCCAGTGATAGATGGGAATGTACAAGGGAAAATCACCGTATGTGTAAGAAAGTGAAGATGTGAAGATGCCCCCAACATTATAGGGGATGTACAAAGGAAAAATCTCTCCACATATCTACAAGAGTAGGATCAACTGGATCAAGGCCATGAAGGATAGGCTCAAAAGGATCTCAGACATAGGAAAAAACTTGCTTAAGATAAAGCCATTGTACCCCCGGGTGTGGGATGCTTGTGAACAATAACCCTCTGATGGCATAAACTAGTTTTCACCAAAGGACTTGTCCAAAGTGCCACAATTATGTGGTTTTCACACTTGGATGAATTTATTTCTCTTTACTTTGATTTTTCTATTTTTCTTCTACCCCATGCTACTTTTGAGATGCTTTTTCACCATCATTTTATACATTTTTTTTCAAATTTAGACCATTTGGTCCTATTTCTGGTTAGGTTCAAACTTACCTTTATGCTTAGGTGTAGAAATGCTCTCTTTAAGACAAGTCCCCTTATGGTGAGGTATGATTCATTTTTTGTAGTTCCTCATTCTAGATACACTTTGGTCATCACCATGAAGATCAGCTTTTCATCTAGTTTATATGCAAGCTAAAGAACCAAACTTAGTTTAGTACCTCACAACATATGCCCCAACTAATTAGGTTCAAAATTTCCTTTCTTCTCTCAATCTTTAGTAGTTTTGAACTAATTCTCAAGACAAGGTATACCTCAAACTGGTGAAATGATTCATTTTTTTAGCTTCAATGCACTCATTCTGATACACTTTAAGGTGATCAAATGTGTGAAGGCAATTCTCATCCAGTAGCTCAACTCTATAGTCTTCCTCTTTGTCTAAATCTCTCAGGGATATGCGCAAAGAAGGGAGCTCGATCTCAAGGGAAAGATGGCCTCTATACCAAAAACCAAGGAATATGGAGTAGCACTAGTAGGGGTGTGGATGGATGTTCTATAAGCCCAGAGGGCAGGATGAATTTGTAAGTTCCAATTACGGCCAGTTTTGTTAACCATCTTCTCCATGATGTGAACATGAGTCTTGTTTGAGGCTTCAACATGTCCATTACCTTGAGGGTAATAGGGAGTTGACCATTTTAGTTTGATTTGGAAGCATTGGCACAACACCTTCACTTGTTTATTCTTGAAATACTTACCATTGTCAGATACAATGGCAGCAGGAATGTCGTAATGACAAATGATGTGGTTCATTATGAATTTGGAAATTTGCACCAGTGACATAAGTAAGAGGAACAACCTCTACCCATTTCATAAAATACTCGGTGGCAGTTATGATGTGAGTGTGACCATCAGAGGAAGTGGGGGTAAGTTTCCCAATGAGATTGATTCCCCACTTTGAAAAAGGCCATGGTGTCGTGATGGGTTGCAATGATTATATTGGAGCATGTATTAGATTTCCATATTTTTGACACAGCAAGATTTTTTTGACATAATGACAACAATCAGTTTCCATGGTAGGCCAATAATAGCCTACTCTCAATAACTTCTTAGCAAGAACCATTCCACTTGTATGGGCCCCACAGATGCCTTCATGCACCTCTTTGACCACTAAGATGGACTCTTCTGAATTAAGACAACGTAACAGATTCCCATCATAGCCTCGATGATAGAGAGTGCCCCCAAGTAGGGTATAATGGGCTATACATTGGATAAGGTTACATTTTTCAGAATGGGTAATGTTAGGAGGAAAGGTTCCATCATGTAGGTAATTATAGATGTCAAGATACCAGGGGGATAAGGGACCAACAACTTCACATACCAAGCAAGATTCTGGCATGTCATATACAAGTGTCCTCAAATGTTCCACAAAGAAAGGCATGTCGTTGTTTCCTAGGTGGGATGCATAGCAAAGACCCAATTGTAGCCATGGCATCTACTGAGTGATTTTGTCCTCTGGGTATCTGTTGGAATGTGATTTGTACAAAGAATTATTTTAGAGTATCAACCAGTTTCTTGTAAGGGATGAGCTTCTCATCCTTAACTTATACTCATCATTCACTTGCTTGATGATCAATTGAGAATCACCTATAACATTAATTTGTCTGATATCCCATCGTATAGAAATTTTCAGTCCTGCAATGAGGGCTTCATATTCGGCTATATTATTTGTGCATGGGAAACCAAGTCTGAATGCTTGAGGAATCAAATCACCTGTAGGAGTGATAAGCACAACTCCTGCTCCTGAACCATGAAAAGTAAATGATCCATCAAAGTACATTTTCCATGTGATGGATTCCTCAATATACATCATAGAAATGTCTGGAAGTTCTAGACTCAATGGTTTGGTTCCTGGCAAAGGGGCTTCAACTAGTTGATCCACAAGTACTTTCCCTTTGACTGATTTTTGGTTAACATACTCAATATAAAACTCACTAAGTAAGATGATCCAATTAGCCATCCTCCTAGTAAGTGTAGGTTTAGATAATAGGTACTTAAGTGGGTCAACTCTGGATATAAGCTTGGTCTTGTTATTCAATAGATAGTGACAAAGTTTTTGGAATGCAAAAACAATGACCAAGAAAGCTTTCTCAATTTGTGGGTAGTTAAGCTCATAAGCAATCAAAGTGTGGCTGAGGTAGTAGATGGCCTTCTCTTTTTGATTCAGATCATACTGAGCTAGAAGTGTGCCTATAGAAAATTGGGTAGCTGAGATATATAATAACAATGGTTCCCATGGGGTAAGCGGCATGAGAATAGGGGGTTTAGAAAAATATTATTTAAGTAAGTAAAATGTTTTTGTTCAGGACCCCAATGGAAATCAACATCTTTCTTAAGAAGATGTGTGAAGGAATGACACTTATCTGCGAGTTGGGAAATGAATCTTTGGATAGCTTGGATTTTCCCTTGTAAACTACGCAGTTGTTTGAGGTTCTTAGGAGGAGGAATTTCTGTGATAGCTGAGACCTTTGTTGGGTCCACCTCAATTCCTCTTCTTGAAACAATAAAACCTAACAATTTTCCTGATAGCACCCCAAAGACACACTTCTTTGGGTTAAGCCTGACCTTGTAGTCTCTGAGACATTGGAAGATGCGTCATAGGATTTCTGGATGGTCCTCTCTAGTCCTAGACTTTCCCAAGATGTCATCAACATAGTCCTCCATAATATCATTCAACATGTCATGGAAGATGACATTCATGGCCCTTTGATAGGTTGTGCCTACATTCTTGAGGCCGAAGGGCATGACTTGATAACAGAATGTCCCCCAAGGGGTAGTGAAATCAGTCTTATGTTGATCCTCTTCTACAATTTTGATCTAGTTATATCCTGAAAATCCATCCATGAGGGATATAATTTCATATCCTGCAGTTGAATCGACAATCATGTCAATGTTTGGAAGAGGAAATTCATCTTTAGGACATGCTTTATTAATATCTCTAAAATCCATACAAATTCTGATGCTAATGGGTTTCTTTTGCACAGGTACTATATTGGAAATCCATTCTGAATAATCAATAGGCCTAATGAATCGTACTACAAATAATTTCTCAAGTTCTTCTTTAACCAAGAGGGCAACAAGAGGATGCATCTTTCAAAGTTTTTGCTTGATGGGCTTTGTTGATTCATGCACAACTAGGTTATGCACTACCAATGAGGGATCTAAGCCTGGCATGTCGGCATAGGACCAAACAAATATGTCTGAAAATTCCCGTAGAAGCATGAAAAATATTTTCTTTCTTGTGTTGAGAATGAAGCTCCCAACTTAACCATTCTACGTTGATCATTTGTTCCAATATTAACATCAATAGTCTCCTCCATGAGAAATTTGGATTCATCTTCCATATGCATAGGATTAGGGGGGAGATTGAGATCTTCCTCTAAGGGCATCTCAACGATATTTTCACCCTTAGACTGGTCACTTTTTATGTCCATTGATTTTTCTTTTTGTTTGTCCACTAGTGCCTCAAAGAGGTTTTCACTGTGGGACTTGGAATTTTTATTTTTACAAGGATTTTCAGAGGATATCTTTCCCTTGTTTTTCTTTTGATTTGTATGACCACAAAACTTAGCCTCCTCCCCAAAGTATGCATATGCATCAAGGTTGATGGAGAATCCCTTTTTGTGGTCACCAACAGGAATGTCATCACGGAGACCCATAAATTCACCAATTACTTCATCATTCTCAAAGAAATCAATTGGTACATGTTGTTGTTGGTCCCAGTTTACAAGGGACGGATGGACAAGATTCAATTCAGGAGTGGTAGGGGATATGGTTAGGATAGCCATGTCAGAAAACAAGTTCATGGAGGCAAGGTTTTCGTAGAGACTACACCAAGAATTTGTTTCACTATCATAATCAAACGAACTATCTTCTTGCTCAGAAGAGGAGGCTTTCATCTCTGGAGGATGAGACCCATACGGTTGGATACCAATACCATATTTTTCTACCTTTTTATCTGGTGTCGAAAGAGGTTCCCACACACCCTGCTTATCTATGTTGCACACATCCATATCCTTGATATCCCATGGCATACATCATTTTTTTTGGGATGGCATATTTGGGTGCTTGATAGCATGAAGCCATCTCATCATCAGGAGACTAAGATATAGAAGTGTAGAGCATCTTATCATCAACTAGAAGGCCACCAAGAGTGAAAGTATCTATGTTGTTAAGTGTTCCTTGGGAACATTGATATTTGTAACAGGGCCTACCACATGTTCTGGGTGATAGGGGAGGTTGGAAATTAGGAGGGCCTTGTTGGAGGTTATATTCTCCGTAGTCAGTTGCAAGGACCTTCATCTCCCATGAAGCAAAGGGAGATATAGATGTAGAAGCACCATTATCATGAGAGCACAATGTATCTGGATCAATGGGAGTTGAGAGCCTTTGACTAAGCCTGAACATCCATTTTAGTTGAAGGACATTCATATCTAGTGGGAAAATAACCTGACAATGCTCTGCAATGGGAAAAGGGTTGGGGATCCCCAAGAATGGTAAGAGCTTTTCCTTCATGGTATACAATTTAAGAGATTGATGGAAAGTGGAAGGCATGACCTATATGGCATGAATCCATGGGCAACCAAGGAGCATATTGTTGGGTAGTTCCAAGTACAAGACATGGAACCGGGTATTGTGGTTAGTAGGCCCCACTTCCATAAGAAAATTGATCATACCAGTTGACTGTCGTTCCTCATTATCATAAGCCTTGATAGTGATGACATTAGGCTCCAAATCAGCATCAGTGCATCCCAGTTGTCTAACAAGTTTCAAAGTACAAATATTTAGGCTAGATCCACCATCCACAAGCACCCTTTTTATCTTTTTATGAGTAACAATGACTTCAATATACAAGGGTAGATTGTGTGTATGATCATCACTAGGAATCTCATGTTGGCTGAAGGTAATGTGTTTAGAAGGAGTAATCTACATGACCAAGGCTTGGAAGCACATAGGATCAATATCAATTGAAACTCCTGACCCCTGAAGTGTTTTGTAAAGGATGTCTTTATGAACATTGGATATTTTAAGAAGATCTAAGATCAAAATCTTAGCAGTGGTCTTCTCAAGTTGTTCTAAAATATCATAATGACTATCCTGAGGGGTAGGTAGAGGAGGTTCTGGATTATTAAAGTGAGAAAGTTTCATTTCCATGATGCACTCTCTTTCTTTAATCTTATTAGTATTTACATGCTCAACATGTGGATAAACAAAACCAATGAGAGAATCAAACGTATTAGTGGATTCAGCAACATGATTGGAACTTTTATTCTGGGAAGACTGACCTTGATCTGAATTTTTCTCCCCTTGTTTATGCTTAGGGAATGGCTCTTTGTAAATTCCCAACTATTGATTAGAATATTTTTTGGGTGCAGGTGAGTCTATTTCAACCACTCCACTATCAATTATATCTTGAATGAAGTGTTTCAACTTCAAACATTTGTCAGTGTTATGACCCTTAACACGATGATATTCATAGTATTCATGGTCTCTGTACCATGTCAGTTTTGGTGCATCATCTACGAAGGGTGTAGTGTTAGGGAATTTGATCATGTTCACTGTGTCTAGTTGTTTCAATATAGATGACAAGGAATCTATGAGAGGAGTGAACACATGACATTTGACTTCAGGTGTACCAGGTCCTTTGGTAAGCTTCAAAGGAGCACTATTCTAGACTGCTTACAAGCAATTTGAATTTGTTATACCATCACCTATAACAATTTTGTTCTTGTTAAAGAACTTAGGTTCGTCTGTAGGTTTGGATTCATGATTTTCTCTTGAAAAGGGATTTAATGTCCCTTTAACTAGCAATGTTTTTTCAATTTAACTTCCTTTCTCTATGACCTCCTTAAAAGTGCTACCACAATGCATTTGTAAGTGGAAAGTAATTACGGGATGTAAATTTGGCACAAAAATGCTAACAAGTTATTTCTCTAGTATGAAGAAAGGGAAGAAACTAGATAGACCTCGTCATCTTTGTAAGAAACTAGCAAAGTTCTCATTGTTTCATTGTTTGGCATTGCATAAGTCTAACATGGTAATGTCACTTTCCATATTGAATGAAAAGTGGTGCACAAACTTTTCTGCCAATTCAGGGAATGTAAAGATAGACCCTTTAGGTATATGGAGGAACACATGCCCCAATGATGATACAGGTCTCCTTGCAAGGTGTTCGGAATCCAGAAAGGCTCGCCAAGTATACGCTTGTATCCCGCATGCCCCGCTCAGCCTCCACATGCTTTGTTTTGCCCTTTTCCCCCTTTCTTCTTGCATTTTTGTCTTCAGTGACGAAACCACCACCCTGCCTGGGTGGCGGTCCCGTGACCGCCGCCCAGGACAGGGCGGCGGTCCCGTAACCACCACCCTGCACAGGGCGGCGGTCCTGTACGCATTTTCCAGATCCTTCCGACGATCACGTCAAACGTAAATCTTGGATTTTACACACTTTCTTCAACCACTTTGGCTTGCATTAATGTTTTTGGTCCCCTGGTAATAGTGTTTTTCCTTTGTTTATAGTAAAAGAGTTCAAATGGGAGTTACCCTCTGGTAAATGCATTGGTTATAAATAGCCAGCTTGTTTTCAAGCAAATGGCCCCTCATCCTTCTCAATTCTCTTGTTCAGTCTTTCAATTTCTTGCTTAGAATTCTGTTAGTTTCATGTTTTGCTTCCATTGTTGGTATTTTAGAGGTCATATGATCTTCTTGTTTCAGTCTTGTTCCATTGTTGCTGCATACAATCAGTTTAACATAGAATAGCTTCATTTCTAGACTAGAATCCATTAAAGTTGCAGGTTTTGTTTTGTCACAAGGATAGTTTCTGAAACTCTCGGTACACTTGTGTTGTATTCCCACAATAAATCCCACTAGGAATTGCATAGTCAAGCTCTGTTCACTTGCGTTATCTCTCTCCTACTCGCATTGTATTCGGTCTATATCCAAAGCTGCCATTGTTCGAATACCATCTTCTGTTGATACTATCATATACATACTTTTTGGATTCACGAGGACACGAAGGAATGAGGAGATCACACTGAGGGGATGAAATCACACACAACTAGATTTACCACTGTTCTGTAAATGCCAGGTTTGAGCTATCAAAGTTCTAGTTACAACATATCAAATAGAGTAGTGAATTATTTCATTTCAGTTAAAAGTTCACTCTCGATATCACCAGGGAAGCTGTGGGGATTGATAGTTTCTGAGAAACTGTGATTCATTCCTCACTTCTGAGGTAGGATCGAGAGCCTTTCAATTTAATATATATAGTTGCTTAGATATTTAGGATAAAATCACAACTGCACAGGCAAATAGCCATACCAGGCTACTTTGCTTGTTTTTATTCTGTTACTAGATTAGTTGTCCATTTTATAAATATACTAGAGTAGCTGCTCTTTAATTTCATTGAAATACGTCATTGAAAAATACAAAAATAGAAGAATGCTTGCATAGTGTAAATACCTCTTTCGTAATCAGTTTATTAATTTTAGTTAAAAGTTGAATCATTTTGTATGACAATCACAGGACCTAGAGAGCCTAGAGAGTATATATTTGAACCCATAGTGCCTCAGCCAAATCTACCCACAACATTAGCTGATATAGATCAGGACCTCAGGATACAGGTCTTTCGAGCAACAACAAACTTACAAGCAATTAGTGAGCAACTAAGAGGATTAAACATCGAAGACGATAAAGCTTACACATTCTGGTCAAACCATCCAAACTATAGATTGCCTTGATAAAACATCTGAATGACTGTGCAAGGATTCGAACGAGAGAAAACATTTGGTTGATCCTTTGGTTCCACAGCCTAATGCAGGAGACCTCCTCATTGACATAGACACTAGCTTACGTATTCAAGTTGCCAGAACACCTGTTAGGTACTCTGAGAAAATCATACAACTTCTAGTTCTAAACATAGAGGCTGAAAAGGCATACGATTACTGGATAGTTGGGAGAAGGGATTGATTCTTCACATGACCATAACAGGTCCACAACAACCATGAACTCACGGTTGTGATCCCCAAGTCCCACAACCCAACGGGCCTACAAATCAGTTAAGTATTGACACCGGCTTACGAACGCTGGTATTTAGATCCTCACCACTCCCGCCAGATATTATAGTACAATTCTCCGTATTAAACATAGAAGCCAATCAATCTAATATTTTCTGGGCTAGACCAGAAAACCACCCATAGTTAACTACAAATCCACTAAATCACCCATCACCATTTTATGACCTTGTCTGGAGATATATACGAAGCTCCCACAGGTCACTTCCCACGTATCCAACAACCAAGAAACAGGATCTCGGCAGAGCTCGACATTGATTGGAGCCTCCGAGCAGCCATTATATCCAAATGAACCATTACACCAATTCAGGTTAGGAGGGCCTTCTTCACCTTAGATTCACAGATTCCATTATTGCGTATTGAGGATATAAGATTACCCGATTAGCTTGTCTGTATCTATTCACATTCAACATTCACCGGCTGTCTCGACACGACCTCGGGAGGTCGGGTACGAGGAAGAGGTACTTGTAGATTCCCATGCTCACATGTCACTTTTCCATCGTACAAAATTGGTGAACCCGACGTGAACAAACAGTTCTTCCTTTTATTATTTTTCATTTCTCTCATCCACCTTCACTCTTTCCCATTATTCTGCGGGTATTCATATACCCCCCGAATATGTCGGGATACGATGCATATGGCAGACCTCTCTCAGGTCTTGAAGCAAACTATAGTCAAACAAATAGGCAACCATCACCCTCACTTTCTGCATGGGCTGATAACTATTCAAGTAATTACTTGTCATCTCAAACTCCCCCTCAAAGAACTAGCTCAAGTTCTTCATTCCGAATTGAGGAGTTTGATCAGTTTGCACAAACACAATAGCCAGAGCCATCAGGCTCTAACAATATGACATTTACTGGAGAGTCCACTTCATCTCCTCGGGTCTTGTTCAGACCACAGATCAGTAGACAATCAGATCCACTCCCCTTTTTGGATGAGGAATACTTAGCACGCTTCGCTAAAAGTGAACAACGTTTCCAAAACATGTATCCACCAATAGGAAGTTTACAAATACAGTCTGATACCCTATTCCAGGAGAACACCCCCATTCCTCCACCTATGGGAAATACCCTCGGTGAAGCTTGGCAGGGTAACGATCAATTCATAGCAGGGTATCATACCCCTTTACAACCTCAAGCTATACAACAAACACCCTTAAGGCAAAGCACTATGTCTTCACCAATGGAGGTCATTTCAGCCTTAGCTGAAAAGGTTAGAGGGCTGGAACTTGCTCAAGCAAACCAAAATTCATATTTTGGGCAAGCAGGAATCCCCAACCCTCCGCATCATCCCAGTCAGGTCGACCTCCTTACAGGAACAGGCACGTTAGGCATGCCTCCTCAAAATCCTTATAGTTACCCACAACAAACACCAACTAGGACCACATTTTCAAACACGTTCCAGTTGAAAACATGACACCTCCCGGCTTGGCACCAAACAACCCGTACCAGAACAATGCTCCTCCTTACTTAAACATTTATTCAAAGTCACCACAAGGAGACATGTTCTCTTCTCCCGGGATGTTCGTTCAACCACAGGGATTCCCTTATGTCCCTACAAATGCATATGCTATGCCATATCAACAACCCATTCCACCTCAACCCCCTCAGCAAGCCCCATCGATGGTCGAGGCCTACGCAGTAGGGACTTATTCAGAATATTTAAAAGAGCCCCTAGACTTCACCATACGAAGTGTTATGCTTCCAAGACCTCTTCCCGATTTACCCAAATACAAAGGGGAAGGGGACCCAAATGCACACATTAAGGCCTATGCCACAGCCATACGGGAGTTACTCCCTTGGGACGGGGTTGTCGCTAAAATATTCCCTAAAACCTTAGAGGGTATTGCCCTTGATTGGTATTACAGAATACCTGAAGCCTCGATACACTCATTTAAACAACTCGTGTCAGAATTCATCAAAGCTTTCGACATGAACAAATTGTTAAGAACGGGAATCAGGGAATTCTTACATATTAAACAAGAACATAATGAATCCACTGCTCATTTTATTCAAAGATGGCATACGGTTCTCTACTCATCTGCAAGTTCTCCAAACATGGATCAAATGGAACTATGTGATTTATTCCTTAATTCTCTCAATAGAGAGATAAAGGAAGAAGTCCAGAAGTTCCCACTAAGAACTTACGATGAAGTACTCGAGAGTGCTCTCTGAATCGACCAAGCAGTGATAGATAGTGGTCGCAAGACATATGGGACAAATGGGAAATTAACCACTCCCAATCAAAACACCGTGGCCTATTCTAATACAGGGAACACTAATCAAGGACCTAAAATCCTTAACAAGAACCGCGGAGTTACAACAGATGGAGTAACTGACCAAGTTAAAAGGGAAAATGTTGTAAACATTTCACCACCTGTTAATAATCAACGAAATAACAATTTTACTCCAACAATCAACGTGGTGGATTTTAATCATCCACCATGGCAACAACAACAACAACAATGAAAAATCCAAACACAAAGTCCAAATCAAAACCCAGCTGGATATCAGAGTCAAAACCAAAGGCAACAGCCTCAAAATTTTAACTCTAACAACCAGCAACCTTATCAGAATTTTGGGCCACAACAGGTTTTAAATCAACAGCCTCAAAATTATAATCCCAATCTATATTGTGGCTTCCACAAGATTCAAGGCCACGATACTAGGACTTGTCATGAATACAATAAATTCATGCAGCATTTTTCCAGAAGATCAAAAACAACTCTTTATAGATATGTTTTTAGCAAATTCTGTAGTACCCACGCCAAACACTTATGCAGGGGCAGTTTCCCCTCAAAATGCACCCCTCAAGATCTTTAATGATCCACTCCCAAACCACCCCAACAATAACAGGCTAGATCCTAATGGAACAAACAAGGGTGTCATAACAGGAAACAATGATCATGAAGCTTCAACTTCATTAAATCCACCAGTCGCACCCCAATTAGGAACTCGACCTCAAACTAAGATAGTTGGTTTAGTGGAGTTAGACACCGAGCTACCCATAGAAACCATAACAAGAACATGGGATTATTCATCCCAACCTACTCCAAGCTATCCATTGGAACCAGACAACAGTCAACAAACACTGGTAAAACCCATAGGCACCTATGATTTAATTAATGATTTAACTAAAACCTTCTCTCACATCTCCTTCTTGGATTTGTTAAAGAACTCTCCCACCCATAGGGCTGCTCTCTTAGAAGCATTAGGCCTTGGTCATTTAATCAACATCACTCCTCCCCCAGAAACACAAGTAAACCATGTGGACTTTGACGTTTATCCTCCGGGGCAGCCAGATAGGGATACAAAATTTATATTCGATATAAGCAAAATGCCAACAGACGCTGAAATTACACGAAGAGGTGACCCAACTTTACATTTACAAGTTTGGGTCTACAATAATTATGTTAAACGTGCAATGGTTGATGATGGGGCAGCAGTTAATATAGTCCCCTTCACTTTTCTTCAAAAGTTAGGATATGGAGAGACAAACTGTTCCACAACGTGAAATACGCTAAGAGGTTATGATAGCCTCAAAGCCACTTCGATTGGAACCATAGTTTTACCAGTCACTTTAGGACCCAAGACGGTCCTCACCGAGTTTTATATTATAGATCGGGAAACCAATTATAATATGATCCTTGGTCGGCCATGGATACACCGCATGAAGGCAATCCCTTCCACGCTATTCCAAGAAATAAGATTTCTACACTTAGGGAAAATATTCGTGGCACAAGGTGACCCAAAACCCTTCGATATACACCTAGCTGATTTGAAGAAAAGACCAGGCATTCACTCCGAGTTTGAACTCCCAACAAATCAACTCATCAAACCAATTAATTCAAAACCAAAAGAAGAGTTGATACCCACCACAGAGTTGGAGATTACAAATCCAGCCGAGGACATTCCAGCACTCAAAAATGAGACCAATGTTATAAAAATGGTGTCACTAGGGACTACCGCCAAAATTGTCAAATTGCTGGAGAAAGACTTACCTATTCTCCTACCATTTGATTCCATGGGTATGGGACACACCCTGGGAATTGCTTCTCTTCCATCAGATGAAGTTTTTATGGTAGAAGTAACCGAAGCAAAAGAAATAGATACAACAGATATCCCAACATCCATTTTTCCAAACAAGTATTGGACTCTCCACTTCGATGGAGCTAGATGTCACTTTGGAGCTGGGGCGGGAGTGATCTTTACTTCACCTGAGGGAAAGATCCTACCTTTCACCTTTAAATTAAACTTTGAATGTACAAACAATGGGGCTGAGTACGAAGCTCTCCTCCTTGGCCTCATTCTAGCTAAAAGAATGGGTGTCGACAACATTAGAGTACTAGGAGACTCGCAATTGGTTGCAAACCAAGTCTCTGAGGTATATGAAACTAGAGCTGAGCATTTACAACTCTATAAAACAACAGTATTAGATCTAAGTAAGGGATTTAGCTTCATATCAATTGAAGCAATCCCACGAGAGCAGAACCTTCTCGCAGACTCGATAGCAACCTCAGCTTCCCGTTTCACCCCAAATAGTGAGTTGGAGGATACAAATTTCACGGTATCACTTCGTACCGAGCCATTAGTGCACAAAATACCAACAAACTCGCTCCTAACTCATGGAGAGGCTGAGGATGATTTTTCCATCATAGATCGCTTTGACGATGATAGAGTCACTCTCGAATATCTAAACGCCTATGCGGAGCTACACCTTGCTCACCGTATAGTTGATCTTTCCTTAATACCACATTCCTCTTCCTATTTTGGAAATCCCATGATAGAGTCTCCTCCACAGAAGGATCTCGATATCTACGAGATAGAAGATGGAGAAAGTTTGGAACTACCTCCAGCCCCACCTGAATTTGAAGAAGGTAATGCTTCTTTAATAGAAGAAACCATTGACATAAACATTGGAACGGAGGAAGAACCAAAAATTTTAAAGTTGGGATCCTCGTTAACTCCAGAGGAGATAGAAATACACACCCAAATCCTCAAAGAACATCAAAAGGCTTTTGCATTTAATTATAAAGAAATGACGGGCATTGCACCACAAGTCGCGGTACATAATCTTGTCACTAAACCAGATGCGAAGCCAATTAAACAGAAGTCAAGACCAATGAAGCCAAAAGTGGCTCTCATGGTAAAAGAGGAAGTAATAAAACTTCTCCAAGTAGGATTCATCAAGCCCATTGACTATTCACAATGGGTGTCTAATATTGTCCCTGTCCTAAAAAAGAATGGGAAGATACACATTTGCATAGATTTTTGGGATATTAACAAAGCTTGTCCCAAGGATGACTTCCCATTACCATCCATTGACGTTATCATTGATGCAACAGCTGGATTTGAACTGTTGTCCCTCATGGATGGGTTCTCAGGGTATAATCAGATTAAAATATCTGAACAAGATCAAGCCAAAACTACATTCATAACTCCCTGGGGAACTTATTGCTACGTTGTCATGCCATTTGGTCTTAAGAACGCCGGTGCTACGTATCAGCGGGAAATGACATATATATTCCATGATCTTATCTATAAAATTGTGGAATCATATGTGGATGACTTTTTGGCCAAGTCCAAGAAATGTTGTGATCATCCAGAAGTGCTCCGTATCATCCTCTCATGATTAATTGAATATGGCGTCACATTAAATCCAGAGAAGTGCGTGTTTGGTGTGACAGGAGGCAAACTTCTGGGCTACATTATATCTTCACGAGGGATTGATGTTGATCCAGCCAAAATACGGGTTGTTCTCGAAATGATCCCACCATCGGACGAGTCTGGAATCAGGTCATTTCTTGGGAAACTCGGTGCAATCCACAGGTTCATCCCAGATCTAAGTTTTTCCATTCATCCAATCAACAATCTATTAAAGAAAGATTATAGCATTGATTGGACTGAAGAATGCAACGAGGCCTTTGAAGTAGTTAAACACTTCTTGTTGTCTCCACCCATGCTAATGCCTCCCAAACCAGACCATCCTTTGATCCTATACTCACGAGCCACTCATGTCTCGCTAGCCTGCATGCTGGCTCAAGAAGACAATGATAAATGGGAACGTGTGGTCTATTTCATCAGCCAAACATTGCTCGATTATGAAACACGCTACACACAGGTAGAGAGAGAATGCCTTGCCATAGTCTTTGCAACAAAATGTTTAAGACATTACATGTTAAACCAAGAAACGAGGGTCATTGTAAAGATAGATCATTTACGAACATTTCTCACACAAGGGTCTTTATCTAAAAAGGTTGGACGTTTCATAACCTTAATGGGTGAATTCGAGTTGACATTCATAAACCAAAAATCCATTAAGGGACAAATCATTGCAGATTGGCTAGCTGACAATCCACTAGATGGAGGTGATCTGGTAAATCTGGACTTTCCTGATGAGTGTATATACTTCATCGAAACCAGGCCTCCCATCTCCACATGTCCCTGGTATACTGATATCATCAATTTCATCATAGACCATACATACCCGGAAGGTGCCACATCACAACAAAGAAGGTGGTTACGCATTATTACCGCTAAATATGTTGTCTTAGAACAGGTACTCTATCGTAAAGCCTTCGACGGCATGCTTCTAAGATGCGTCGATATGGAAGAATCCAAGAAGATTCTTCATGAATCCCACAGTGGGATATGTGGAGGCCACTTCGGTGGTCACGCCACCACTCACAAAATACATCGGATGGGCTATTTTTGGCCCACTCTCGAGCATGACGCAGTGGAATTTGTACGTAAGTGCCACAAATGCCAAGAATTCTCTCACGAGATTCACATGCCAGCACAATCCCTGCAACCAATAGCGACTCTGTGGCCCTTCTCCACGTGGGGTCTGGACTTGATAGGGAAGTTCTCTCCCTCATCAACCGATGGCCATAATTTTATAATTACAGCCACAGAATATTTTACCAAATGGGTGGAGGCCATGCCTCTCACCACCGTACCAGGTTCGGTAATTGCCAAATTCATTCTGAACCAAATTATCTGCAGGTATGGTGTCCCACAAGTCATTATCTCAGATAATGGCACGTCCTTTAAAAATGACGAAGTCCATGAGTTATGTAGCAAGTTCAAGATAAACCATCACACGGCCTCTCTTTACTACCCTCAAGCCAATGGGCAGGCCGAAGCGACAAACAAAACGTTAAAAGCTATTCTCCTCAAAACAGTCAAGGAGAATAAGTGAGATTGGAATCTAAAACTATATCCAGCCTTGTGGGCCCATCAAACCTCAGTAAGAACACCAACAAGAGCAACTCCTTTCTCACTGGTATTCGGGGCAGAAGCAGTTCTCCCACTTGAGGTTGAAATACCCAGTCTCCGCATCTCATTACAAGGGATTCTGGATGAAGAAGCTTATAGGGAGGCACGCCTCTCTCAACTAGAAAGCCTTGACGAGGTCAGGCTAAATGCCGAACAAAGGCATAGAGCCTATGCTGACCGGATGTGCCGGCAATACAACAAAAAAGTCTATGAGTGAGAAATATATGAAGGAGATCTAGTTCTAAGACTAGACAGCCAGATCGATAAGAAAACCGGTGAAGGAAGAAAGTTCCGACCCAAATGGTTGGGCCCATACCGAGTCATGAAAGACTACGGAAATGGTGCATATCTCTTGTGCACACTAGAAGGTGAGGAATTCGGTGAAACTGTCAATTCCTTGCATCTTAAATGGTTTTACGCATAAAACATCAAAATCACCACTTGTACATTATAGTTACCTACATTGCATTAGTCTTTTAGCTGCTTCATTCTGTCCATTTCGTAAAAGTGGTAGTCCAGGAACTTACTCTTAAACAATCTGTTACAAATTTCTGAACGTATTGGCAAAAGCATTCAAAACACATCTCTTCAAACATCATCAAGTATTTTCAAATCTTCTCATCAAGTTCGACAGACAAGCATTGACGAAAACCATACCAAGGCCTGCATACTTGGCTTTGCTCTTTCTTTCTACTAGGTGAAGTTGTCCTTGCCTACGGTCTGTTCTAGAAGCTTCTTGGTGTCACATCTATCCCTCTTAAATCTCTTTGAATGAAAGGATATCCCAAAGTCATAGATCAGAAATGTCAAAATCAAATGAAATCAAAAGCACCAAGCAAACAAAATATTTTATTTTACACACTTCTTTGCCCCATCAACCTTCGGTGATAAGCCCACATCTCTTACTGGTGGTGTGAGGTTGGGAAAGGAAAGAAGTGCCCTTACTCACCTATATCTTGCCTTTGGTGACAAACCCATGCTTCTTACTAGTGGCATGAGGCAGGGTGTGGGGGGTCCAGTCACACAAATTAACAAATCTTGGTATGCTAAAAACACAAATCAAATTCTATTAAGAGAAAACAAATATCCAAATTCCAAAGAGATCAAATCCTCAAAACCAGATTTTGTCAACCAAGTTGCCATTTATGAATCTAAGTCTAGATAAACTGGAAAGTAAGTGGCCTTCTAAGCATGGTAGTAGTTCTGAGTAGGGTAGGTGTGTAGGTCCAAATTTGGTTGTTGTTACTGGTTTGTCTGTCTCTCATCATTCCATTCAATCAAACTCATACAACTTGTGCCCTTCCTAACTCTTGGTGTTGAGCCCTCGCATCTTACTAGTTGCATGGATTTGGGATTGGGGCAAGTTCATCTCTTTATCACTATGCATTCATCACGTTTTTCCAACATAAGAAGAAATTACAAACATTTCCCAAAGAGTTCAAAAGTTCAGTACTACCATATGTTAGTATCATCTCATATCAGCATTACAAAAGCATAAAAAGTAAAACATTCTGTTTACTATCATTTGTTATCCATTGCATACATTCTGAAAACATGAAAACAAGTATTCTAAAAATATCTAAGTACACATGTGGAAACAAGTCACAAAATTCTAGATGCCAAATTCTAGATGCCAAGATTCTAGATGCCAAAAAGATATATATATATATATATATATATATATCAAGTTTCATATACAATGCCATCATGCACTAGGCATGGTCAAAATGCTCAATGAGCCCGAAAAGTACAAAAACACTCATATAGATATCTGACAAAATGCTACAAAAATAGTCTCTCAATCCCTATGGGATCCCTCAGAGGGTGCATGACCATGCCTAGGACTCCGGCTACGCCGGCGCTCTGAATGTACTGAGGGCTCGCGGTCACGACCAGTAGCTGCCATCTCGCTACGAGAATGACTCCTCCTCATCAAGCGCTCGGCTGTCCTATATCCAGCTACCTCCATGCATGGAGAGAAGTCATGATCTTCGTTGCATGCCAGACAGAGGAAAAAACATCAGTATGCCTACCGGCTGCTGAGGGCTCCCCCACATCCACGGAAAGCTCAGCACGAGTCTTCTCCGAGGGGAGAAGCAAGGTATCAGTGCATACTCAGTGAATCAAGTCTCACCACTCATCAGCAGTCACTGCAAACAAAGGAGAAAACAAGTTAGAAAACGATCAACGATAGAACCAAGAGTAAACAAAACAAAAAGAAATAACAAACTAAGACAACTCTAACTAAAACAAATGTCAAGAGAAGAGTGACAACTCACTCAGATCTCCAGGCCTCCAAGAAGGATCTCTAGGATCCGCACCCACCACTAATGCCACCACTGACTGGTGTCCCTCTCCCACATCTGGGGCAATGTGACGGCCTGCAACAGACTCACCATCTCCACCTAAGTCCTGAGAGAGTAACTCCTCTGAAACCAGAGTCACCCTCTCTGCGCTCTGCTCTACCCTCTCAGCCTGTAGGATCTCCTGGGTATCATGCCACTCAGGATCACTATCATCCCCCCCACCCATCTCACTGATCTCCATCTCCTCTGTCTCCTCCTCAGGTCTCTCCCCCAGTGAACTCCTCAGACTCAGAGTCCACGTCAATGGGCTCATCACTGCTATGGGTGGGACCGGCGGCAATCCAAAGTAAGGGTGCCTGAGGAGCACCGGCTCTCCCTCGTGCACGTACCACCCTCCTGGCTGCAATAGGAACATTGGGAGTAACAATAGTCCAACCCCAGGCCTCTAGGACCTCCCTGAGCCTCGCGGATAGATCTATACACTGGCACCCCGGAGGAAGCGTGTCACTATAGGGGAGGCCAAACTACTGTGGTACTCTATCAAAGGGGTGTATCTCCAACTTCCCCACCCTATCTATCAACTGGCTGGTAGTCTGACAGGTAATCAGTGTAACGGTCTCCTCTCCCCATACCCCTGCCATGGCCTGATAAGGAGTGGCCTCCATGTCTGCAGTGGTCAGAGAGGCCACTGGCTGGTGGGGTGCTCTAAGAACTATCATCCCCATCCACCTCGCTGCTCTGACGGCCCCGGGATCCTCCACCTCTACACCTCTCCCATATGGGGTGATATGCTCATACACCCAACTCATGACAAGAGTCAGGTGGCTCAGTGACTGTCCCTGTAATCAGACTACCCTGTATAAATCATGATAGGTAGTCCCGAGGATATCTGCTCCCCAAGCATAGACACGTCCATGGCCCTCAATCTGTGTAATAATGGGGGCCCAACAATATAAGAGGGTGTCCCCTCCCTTGTCCCCAATCAGTCTGGATGCAAGGATGCCCATGATGGCCTTGCGGAGCAAGGGAATGTCTGACTCAATAATAGAGTGGATCCTCACACCCTTCTTCGATCCCATCGATACAACTGCATCTCCCATGTAGGTGGCCCACTGAACCACCTGTGATCTAGATATTGTTGTCTTAAGAGACAGCCGCCGCCCAAGGATCAGAACCCCCAGTATACGGTAAACATCCTCCAGGGTGATGGACCACTCACCCCTAACTCCTGGCAATCGGAAGGTGTTCCGATCCACATCCCAGTATGAAAATAAGTCACACAGTATGTGACTGGCAGGTGCAACGTGAGGGACCTGGGCAATCCTCCAAATACCAGCCCTCTGGAGAGTATCCCGCTCTGCCTGGGAGAGTGCCTCTAACACTGCTGGGAGCCAATCACACTCCCTCTCCTGGCTCCATCTAATATACTCCTCCTTCTTCTGCATACACCCAAAAACACAAAAAAGGAGTAAGTTAGTACTGAAATCCAGTTGGAAAAACTATTAAAAACACGTAAAAATTCTATACATGAAAAAATAAGTTAAGTTTTGTATTGTTTTGGTCCTCTGTCATGGACCGCCACCCTGTGCAGAGCGGCGGTTCCGTAACCACCACCTTCTAAGGTGGCGGTCCCATAACCGCCACCCTGCACAGGGCGGCGGTCCTGTCCCGCAAAGTCAAACGGGTCGTATACCCTAAAAAATGATTAAAAACTAACAAATACACCATTTTAACTAAAAAAAACCTACCCTATGGGCGCCCCCCCTAAAGACATGTTTAAAACTAACATTTTCAAAAATGACCCCCCAAGAGAAAGATTTCATCATTTCCACATTTTAGGTCTAAAAACAATAAATCGAGAAGAACTAACCTGAGACTTCGCGGGTCGATGTTCCACTCTCGGAGGCATGATCGCTATCTCACCATGAACATTTTGACTATACTCTCATCGAAAACCATCACCGTGGGTCCCAGAGCTCAAAAATCTATCAAATCAATCCACGTAAATGAATAGTAAAATGACTTCATTTTATATAAATAGCCCCCTTAATTTGATTTTGAATGTCTTTCGCAGGGTCGGAGCACCGACGGAGGTAAGTTCTAAACCTCGCATAGATGGTAAGTCCTCTTTTCTTATCAATTTAGCCTTATCTCTTCAATTGTTTTATCTAGCTGCACTTGAGTCCCTTGTTTTTATTTTACAGATAGCGGGACTTTGGATGGTGACTTTCCAACACACGGGCATGTCAGGTATAACTCCTAACTCCCCATTTCGGGACCGCCATACTCGGATCCACCATTTTACACCTCTTCATGGCTAAGACACTTCTCCGAGGGGGAAATATGTACGTACCCAAAATTGTAGGGTACTGCACCACCGGAACGATGTTACACATGCCCCAATGATGATACAGGTCTCCTTGCAAGGTGTTCAGAATCCAGAAAGGCTCGCCAAGTATACACTTGTATCCCACATGCCCCGCTCAGCCTCCACATGCTTTGTTTTTCCCTTTTCCCCCTTTTCTTCTTTATTTTTGTCTTCAGTGACGAAACCGCTACCCTGCCTGGGCAGCGGTCCCGTGACCACCACCCAGGACAGGGTGGCGGTCCTGTAACCACCACCCTGCACAGGGTGACGGTCCTGTACGCATTTTCCAGATCCTTCCGACGATCACGTCAAACATAAATCTTGAGTTTTACATGCTTTCTTCAACCACTTTGGCTTGCATTAATATTTTTGGTCCCCTGGTAATAGTGTTTTTCCTTTGTTTATAGTAAAAGAGTTCAAATGGGAGTTACCCTCTGGTAAATGCATTGGTTATAAATAGCCAGCTTGTTTTCAAGCAAATGGCCCCTCATCCTCTCAATTCTCTTGTTCAGTCTTTCAATTTCTTGCTTAGAATTCTGTTAGTTTCATGTTTTGCTTCCATTGTTGGTATTTTAGAGGTCATATGATCTTCTTGTTTCAGTCTTGTTCCATTGTTGCTGCATACAATCAGTTTAACATAGAATAGCTTCATTTCTAGACTAGAATCCATTAAAGTTGTAGGTTTTGTTTTGTCACAAGGATAGTTTCTGAAACTCTCGGTACACTTGTGTTGTATTCCCACAATAAATCCCGCTAGGAATTGCATAGTCAAGCTCTGTTCACTTGCGCTATCTCTCTCCTACTCGCATTGTATTCGGTCTATATCCAAAGCTGCCATTGTTCGAATACCATCTTCTGTTGATACTATCATATACATACTTTCTGGATTCACGAGCACATGAAGGAATCAGGAGATCACACTGAGTGGATGAAATCACACACAACTAGATTTACCACTATTCTGTAAATGCCAGGTTTGAGCTATCAAAGTTCTAGTTACAACATATCAAATAGAGTAGTGAATTATTTCATTTCAGTTAAAAGTTCACTCTCGATATCACCAGGGAAGCTGTGGGGATTGATAGTTTCTGAGAAACTGTGATTCATTCCTCACTTCTGAGGTAGGATCGAGAGCCTTTCAATTCAAAATATATAGTTGCTTAGATATTTAAGATAAAATCACAACTGCACAGGCAAATAGCCATACCAGGCTACATTGCTTGTTTTTATTCTGTTACTAGATTAGTTGTTCATTTTATAAATATACTAGAGTAGCTGCTCTTTAATTTCATTGAAATACGTCATTGAAAATATAAAAATAGAAGGATGCTTGCATAGTGTAAATACCTCTTTCGTAATCAGTTTATTAATTTTAGTTAAAAGTTGAATCATTTTGTATGACAATCACAGGACCTAGAGAGCCTAGAGAGTATATATTTGAACCCATAGTGCCTCAGCCAAATCTACCCACAACATTAGCTGATATAGATCAGGACCTCAGGATACAGGTCTTTCGAGCAACAACAAACTTACAAGCAATTAGTGAGCAACTAAGAGGATTAAACATCGAAGACGACAAAGCTTACACATTCTGGTCAAACCATCCAAACTATAGATTGCCTTGATAAAACATCTGAATGACTGTGCAAGGATTCGAATGAGAGAAAACATTTGGTTGCGATCCTTTGGTTCCACAGCCTAACGCAGGAGACCTCCTCATTGACATAGATACTAGCTTACGTATTCAAGTTGCCAGAACACCTGTTAGGTACTCTGAGAAAATCATACAACTTCTAGTTCTAAACATAGAGGCTGAAAAGGCATACGATTACTGGATAGTTGGGAGAAGGGATTGATTCTTCACATGACCATAACAGGTCCACAACAACCATGAACTCACGGTTGTGATCCCCAAGTCCCACAACCCAACGGGCCTACAAATCAGTTAAGTATTGACACCGGCTTACGAACGCTGGTATTTAGATCTTCACCACTCCCGCCAGATATTATAGTACAATTCTCCATATTAAACATAGAAGCCAATCAATCTAATATTTTCTGGGCTAGACCAGAAAACCACCCATAGTTAACTACAAATCCACTAAATCACCCATCACCATTTTATGACCTTGTCTGGAGATATATACGAAGCTCCCACAGGTCACTTCCCACGTATCCAACAACCAAGAAACAGGATCTCGGCAGAGCTCGACATTGATTGGAGCCTCCGAGCAGCCATTATATCCGAACGAACCATTACACCAATTCAGGTTAGGAGGGCCTTCTTCACCTTAGATTTGCAGATTCCATTATTGCGTATTGAGGATATAAGATTACCCGATTAGCTTGTCTATCTATTCACATTCAACATTCACCGGCTGTCTCGACATGACCTCAGGAGGTCAAGTATGAGGAAGAGGTACTTGTAGATTCCCATACTTGCATGTCACTTTTCCATCGTATAGTACTTCTTATTATGTCCCACGTTACTTTCTTACAAAATGGTGAGGGAATTCTTCATAGAATTTCATTCTTGGTTAAAGATTTGTCCACATGTAGGTGATGCGGGCATATATACATGGTTAAATTTGGATAATTCACTACCTCGTATGTTAGTGTATAGCTCATGATACATCACCTTAGGTTTCTCATAACGTGGAGTCTTAGTGTAAAACTCTTGGTACGAAACTATAGGTTTTTCATTATGTGGAGTTAAAATAGTTATTCATGGGTCTTTATGGACATGGGAAACCAAACTCACCAATTGACGACTAAGAACTTGCAATTATTATTGGACCATGGCCTCATCATTTTTTGGTTCTTTGTGAGCCTCACGTGGAGGTGCTTGTTCATGATCTTCATTTTCTTCATTACTATCATGGTTAATTCGAACAATGGGTATGCGATAACTATCGATGTTTTTAGAAGGTGCATCCTCTTTGTTCCTTTAACCGGAAGTAGAAGCATGTCCTATGTTTAATATGTCATCAACGGATTAAAGGATATGTTCTACTTATTCTTCCTTGTGAACCATGTTCATGAGGAGAGTATGGTCAAATTTAGGTGGTAGTTTAGCCCCTAATTCTACGACACACACTAAGACTTCATTTTTTTCTGAAAGAGAAATTTATCCATATGGGTGGGGTCAAATTCAAAGTCCTCTTGAGGAGAGTTCCCCTTTTCGCCACTATGGTCAATCATGTTTTCCTCTTCAAATAAGGGGTTTAATTTATTGTTGACGAAGGGATTTGACCCTAATTTTTTGTGTCCCATTCTAGTAAGAATTGGCATAATGGGAAATGTTTCATTAAGGTTGATAAAATTGTACAAAGACTACAAAGACCCTAGGAAAAATCAAGCAGCGTGATAGCTGCAAATGTCATAATTAATGTCAAATAATCATTGAAAATAATCAAAATAATCAAGGAAAATTGAATCAAGGAACTGAAGAATCAAAGAATACTCCAAGGATATGAAACTGTATAATAATAAGGACCAAGGACAAATCAGGAAAGCTCGAAACAAGGATCCAATCAAAAAATTATCTACTCCCTATGTCTCAAAGATGGTTTGGTTTAATAATGACAACACAATGTCAATAGGTAAATCGATTTTGGGATAAACAAGACTTAAGTATTAAAATGGTATTCAAGTTATTTTGAATCAAGGTATACTAAAACAAGTTTAAACACAAACAAATCCAAGTCCCAAAAAATGGAGGCTACATATGTGAGCAATGCAATAATACAACTTAGATATGTTAATCAAACTTTTAGGAAAATAAATATATTAGTATCAAAATGGTATTGACACGATGCAAACAACGTAACGACAACACAACGCAAGGCAATGTTTGGATAAAAACAAGGTCTAGGTATAACAAGAAGTTGATACTATGCAAGCAACGTAACAATACAATTTAAAAACTTAAATCAAGTTTTATAAAAAAAATAAGATGTAAGTATAAAAATGTATTAGTATAATGTGAGAAACATAACAAATTAAGGGGAAATCAATGATGAGACAACCTAACTACAATGAGATAATCTTGACGTGGATATCAAGACAATGTTAACCAAAACATGAAGATGTACCAGCAAACTTTCAACACTTCATTATTTCCGTAACATGGCTATGTAAATGAATACAAAAGTGGTGGACAAATTTTTTTTGGTAGTTCCACATATGTATGCTCTCTTTTGACCCAAAAACAAATTCAATAAGAGAACAAAGGAGATAGAACAAGTGGTGGTGAAAAATACTTAGCCTCACTTTAGCAGAGTTTCTCAAAGTAAAAACTAAGAAAAAATTATGCCTTATAAGTTTTGTGATGAATGTCACGTGGCACCAACTTTAATGGACTCCCCCATTGTTCAAATAACAAGGTTTTGACTCTGATAAATTTGTTTCTTTGTGATGGCTCTTTAGAACACAATAGATAAGATCAAGTTGGCCCCAATGCCAAATGGCTACCTATGGATTTTTTCCACAACACTCGCCAATACTTACCTAAGAGAGCTACACTTTTCTAGAATAAATCCTAGACAAAGGACCATTACCCCACAATCAAACTAATGATAGAGGCCTCATATGGGTAACTTGAAGCATTTCCTCATGGGTTTTTGTTTTAGTCAAGTAGGTAGAGGGGTACTTCCCGTTTCATCCACCAGTTCTCTCAAGGTGTGGACTACTTTAGGGTTCCTATGGTAATCCTCATAATTATTTTTATGGCTTATGCCAAGATACTTCCCACAGTTCAAAGCGGATTGGTTTTAACCCTTATCCGAACCTGCAAATATAGTGTTTTGAATAAATGGTGTGTTTTTTGATCTTGAATTAAGAATGTGGTTTAGTAAACCATTGACAACCTGTAACATACTGTAGTTAGAATTTGTTTAGATCATGATTCTTTGACAAACGTATTAGGTCCTACACTCAAAAATTTAGTACTTTTCCAAGCAACTTACATCATTTTGAAAGAGGATAAAAGGTTGTTTCTAATTCTCAAGATCGTCAAAAAGATACAAGAGAAGAGCATACACAACAATTAACCTAACTAGATAGAAATGGAAAACTTTAAATCAAAGGACCATAAAAATGCTTTGTAAAAGGTCCATTCCCTTAAGCAAAATGAATGATTAATTTTCCAAATTAATCCAAATGTTTAGAAAAAGAAGACTAAAGTTTCTTTTGATTCTCAAGATCACCAAAAGGTGCAAGAGAAGAGCATACACAAACTTTAACATAGCTCAAGATTAGCATGGAAACATATCATTCATCAAATTATGTAAACATGTTAGAAAGATGATATTTAAATTTAAAGTTGTAAAACAAAGTTAGAAAACCTGCAAAACAACAACAAACACTAGAAATCATATTCTAAAAACTTTGAAATCTGAGAAAACATTTGACATAGAACGTTAGCGCAAGGATTTTAATGGTAATGCAAAGTAGGAAATGGTAACGGAAGGATATTAACACTGAAGCAGGGAAACAATGGTAGTGCAAGGTAGTTATGTATAGATAGAGAAGAAAAACAAAGCAACGCTAACGCGTGGATAAGCATGGTAGCGTGCAAACAATCATGGTAGCACAAAGAAATTGATGCTAATGTGTGAGGCTCTTTGTGTAGACAGAGAATAAAAAAATAGAGTAATGCTAGATCAGGTAGAGAAATGCTAACACAAGGCTAGTTAAACGCTAGCACACAACAGTGAATTTAATGCGTAATGCAATAAGGCACCTATGTAACTTCAAAAACACAGGATTTTGACAAAAATAATGTCAAAAATCTCAAATATTTTCCAATTAGCTTTAATTTTGGCAGCACCTCACCTCCCTTATACCTTCAAAGAGCACTAAAATCATGCAAACTCAACAAAACAAGTTAAAATTCACAAGATTTATTAATAAATGCTAAAAAGAGGGTTACTAAGCAAAAATTAAACTAAACTACAAAAACTTGAAAATAAGTGCATGAGACAATGGAGTAAATCCTACCGAGTGTGCCACATGTATGCATATTAAAGAAACTAAGCATAATTAAGAGAAACTAACACCAAGTAGTTTCAAATGACAACGTTAATCTAATAGAAACATCATATTCCTTCTCGATTGTAAATTAATGCATCCAAGGAACTTTGAAAACAAAGCCATTCCTTGCAAAGTTAGATATGCCTTTTAGATATCTCCTACAAGAGGAAATGATCTCTCCAATATGGCTAAATTGCCATGTATGGATATTCCTTTACTACTCTATGCAAAGAGAGGATAAATGGATACAAGATCAATAAGCTTCTTCAATGGTGGAGAATGCCTTTATCATACACCTATAATTTCACTAGCAAAAGTGTGGTGTAAGGTGTGGATGAAGGTAGTAGGTTCTTTATATAGCTTTCCAATTTAGGAGAAGCTAGAAACCTAGAGAATGTGGGATAAAGGATAAATTAGAATTAGAAGGGATAAGCATGATTAGAGGGATTAATTAGTAATTAGCAACTCATGAGAGTTGGAGATGATTTAATTAATCAAGTAGGATTAATTAATAGTATAAGACAAATTTATAAAGCTATTTGAAGGTGATTTAGAGGGAAATAGATAGGATTTAAAGAATTTAAGAGGGGGATGTAACCAATAAGAGGGGTTATTGATTAAATAGAAGATTAAAAAGGCTTAATTAATTGATTGGAAGAGGATTATAAGTAACAAAGTGTCGTTAATTGGCATCCGGAATGGGGTAAAGGTTAATTAATTAACGAAGTGTCTTTAATTGACCGAAATGGAGGGGAATGTTAATTGATTAGTAAGAAATCAATAATTATAATGAAAATGACGAGAAAGAGGATAATCAGTACAATTTTACTATTAAAATGGTGTATGTGGATTTTAGGTGTCTGCATATATATCTAGAGAAGTAGATGGCATATGTAATGATTTTGAGTCTTTAAAAATGGTGATAATCCCATTGGTCTTGAGGGAAAGTATTTTTTGCAATAGGGCTTGACAACCATTATTCATATGCCTAGACAGGCAATGGTAATTGTAAAAAGGAGTGTCCGACCACATAGAACATTCTTTAGTGGAATAGTGCCATTTAGTGGGGCGAGTGAGAAAGACATGGTATAAAATAATAGGTACAATATCCTGTGGGGTATCTTGATGTGTAGAAATATTGAAGGAGCTAAAGGTGGGAATAGGATTGAGGGCATGGAAAACATTATGAAAAGGAATCATTGCATTGGTAGTAGTAGGTGGAGTAGCGGGGCAGAGTTGATATTAATTAGGGTCGGTTAAAGTATAAAGAGAATAGAACATGGATTTATCCTCATTGATCGCGTTAAAATTTAATGTACACAAGCTCTCATGGGTAAGATCATTAGAGCCATCATCATCATCATCATCTGACTCATCAGTCTTAACATTAAATTGTTGAACTATATTCTCTAAATAATTTGGAGCAGAGGTAAAGGATGAAATAGGAGAAGATATAGTAGGAGGTGCAAGATTAATAACGAGATACTGAGTGAAAGAAGTAGGGAGATATGTTAGTGTGTTAGTAATGCTTGATTCCTAAATGAAATATGTATCTATATAGTGAGGGTGAATATGTTGCGACGATAAGATAACCATAGAAGTAACATGATAAATTTTACAATATTTGAATGGTTCGAGGTCAGCTAGAATAGTGTGTTCATACCCATCATAGGGAAATTTAACACATTGATGTACCATGGATGGGATAGCCCACATGACATGGATCCATGGGCGTCCAAGGAGAATATTGAATTGAAATGGAGCATCGCTAATATAAAATAAAGTGGGGATTTTTCGAGGCCCTACTTGAAAATTCAATGTAATTACTTCTATAGATGTTCGAGTGGTGGTATCATAACCACACACAGTAAGAGTGGACTTTTCGATTGTTATATTGGGGATACCTAATTGCAACACTAATGATAAAGGAAATATTTTTAAGGGAAATCCATTTTTGATGAGTACACGCTTAATGAGAAAACCTTGGATGGAGACTGTAATCAGAAGAGGAGGATACATATCAACATGGGGAGGATTGAATCGGGGAGACAATTGAGTGACAACTGATATATATCCAGATTAAATAACTTCTTGGGAATACACTTAGGTAGGGGTAAAATAATCAGATTTAGCCATAACCCTAGAAGAAAGATGCAAGAGAGGAGACAAAGATAGTTCCAATGCACAATAAACAAATGTCGTGTTCACCAAATGATTTAACCTAAATGGTTAATCTGTAAGGGAGTAGTAACCACTGGTAGATTATCCTAATTAATTAGTTTCCAAACATAATTATAATAATATTAGGAATAATCATTGAAAAAATCCAAATAATGATAGACAATGTAACAAAACACTAATAATGAGAGGGAGAAGAATACTTAGTTGATATTTTGACTTATCTGCTAATTTGGGATGTGTTATCCAAAATTCACGCCCAGGGTAATATTGATAACTTGCATGATTTCTTCAGGCTAGAGAAAGCAAAAATAGTTCGAGGCCCAAAATCAGGTTTTGAGGGATCCATTGGATTTTCTCTAACTTCCCTATCCAAAGAAAAAATTGGAGTTAGTAAAAATTTGCAAAAATCTAAAAAAAACGAAGTCAACGGCTTGTTTTAATGCATTGGGGTCTGGAGGTTGCGAATGGTACCAGTGCGGATTATACCAAGGTTCATCGTAACAATTTTGAGGCCGAAATGCAAAGGAAACTGTGTATTGCGGGTTTTTCGGGAAAACATGTCCCAGGCCTCACAAGTTCAACCAGGACAATCGGGACGCGAAATACCAAAATCACTGCACAACAAAGGAATCGAAAAATGTAGAAGTTTTTGTCCTAGGAATTCTACAGGATAGTTGGGATGTTGGGACGCACGAGATGCAAAAATCTCAAATCGCCGCACAGAGAGCCAAGCAAGTGGGATGTAGAAAAAGTAGAGGTCAACGGCCCCGACGGCCCAGTCAACTGCGGAACAGTTGGAACAGGGAAGTCTGAATCAGGTGATGCAGAGAAGGGAGGCCCAGACCATCTAAGTACATGTGGGACATGAGTTCCCCAAAAACCTGCAATAGACGCACAACAAAGGAAAAGTCAATGCCGGACCTTTGAACTTCAAACAGTCATAAATTTTGACCCAGAGCTTCATTTTTCACAAAATTTGACTTTTCAGAATGGGCACGATGTCCTCTACACCACAAAACATTAAATAATTGAACTACATTCTCTATATAATTTAGAGTAGAGGTAGAGGATGACATAGGAGAAGATATAGTAGGAGATACAATATCAATAACGAGATATTGAGTGAAAGAAGTAAGGGGAGATGTTAGTGTGTTAGTAGTGCTTCGTTCTTAAATGACATATGTATCTATATAGTGAGGGAGAATATGTTATGACAATGGGATAACCATAGAAGTAACGTGATCAATTTTACAATATTTGAATGGTTTAAGGTCAGTTGGAATAGTGTGTTCATACCCATCATAGGGAAATTTAACACATTGATGTACCGTGGATGGGATAGCCCACATGACATGGATCCATGGGCATCGAAGGATAATATTGAATTGAAATGGAGCATCCATAATATGAAAGAAAGTGGGGGATTTTTTAGGCCCTACTTGAAAATCCAATGTAATTGCTTCTATAGATGTTCAGGTGGTGGTACCATAGCCACACACAGTAAAAGTGGACTTTTCAATTGCTATATTAGGGATACCTAATTGCATCAGTAATGATAAAGGACATATGTTCAAGGATAATCCATTTTCTATGAGTACACACTTAAAGAGAAAACCTTGGATGGAGACTGTAATCAGAAGAAGAAGATACATATCAACATGGGGAGTATTGAATTGAGGAAACAATTGAGTGACAACTGATATATATCCAAATTGAATAACTTCTTGGGAATACACTCGGGTAGGGGTAAAAGAATCATATTTAGCCATAACTATAGAAGAAAGATGCAAGAGAGGAGACAAAGATAGTTCTAATGCACAATAAACAAATGTCAGGTTCACCAAATTATTTAACCTACGTGGTTAATCTTTAAGGGAGTAGTAACCACTGGTAGATTATCCTAATTAATTAGTTTCCAAACATAATTATAATAATATTACGAATAATCATTGAATAAAGCCAAATAATGATAGACAATGTAACAAAACACTAATAGTGAGAGGGAGAAGAAGAATTATCTAGTATTTTGACTTATGTCCTAATTTGGGAGGTGTTATCCAAAATTCACCCCCGAGGGTAATTTGGATAACTTGCACGATTTCTTCAGGCTAGAGCAAGAAAAAATGTTTCGAGGCCCAAAATCAGGTTTTGAGGGATCCCTTGGATTTTCTCTAACTTCCCTATCTAAAGAAAAAATCAAAGGAGTTAGTCAAAATTTGGAAAAATCTGAAAAAATGAAGTCAAAGGGTATTTTTAATGCTTTGCTAGTCTAGAGGTTGCGGATAGTACTAGTGCAGATCATACCAAGGTTCATCATACCGAGTTCGGGGCTGAAATGCAAAGGAAACCATATATTACGGGTTTTTCAGAAAAAAAGTGTACCAAGCCGCACAAGTTCAACTGGGACAGTCGAGATGTGAAAATCTGAAATTTCCGCACAACAAAGGAATCGAAAAATGCGGAAGTTTTTGTCTCGGGTGGTCCGCGGGATAGTTGGGATGTTGCGACATGTGGGATGTGACAAGCCAAAATCATTGCACAAAGAGCCAAGCAAGTGGGATGCGGTAAAAGCAGAGGTTAAAGGCCCTGACGGCCCAGTCAATAGCAGAATAGTTGGGACAGGGAAGCCCGAATCAAACGATGTAGAGAAAGGAGGCCCGAACCATCTGAGTACATGTGGAACATGAGTTACCTAAAAACCCACAATAGCCGCACATAAAGGAAAATTCAATGCCCGACCTCTAAACTTCAAACGGTAATAAATGTTGACCCAGAGCTCCGTTTTTCACAAAATTTGACTTTTCAGAATGGGTGCGACATCATCTACGCCACAAAACATTAAATGTTTGAACTACATTCTCTAGAGAATTTGGAACAGAGGTAGAGGATGACATAGGAGAAGTTATAGTAGGAGATGCAAGATCAATAACAAGAGATTGAGTGAAAGAAGTAAGGGGAGATGTTAATGTGTTAGTAGTGTTTGATTCCTAAATGACATATGTATCTATATAGTGATGATGAATATGTTGAAATGATGGGATAACCATAGAAGTAACATGATCAATTTTACAATATTTGAATGGTTTGAGGTCAGCTGGAATAGTGTGTTCATACCCATCATAGGGAAATTCAACACATTGATGTACCATGGATGGGATAGCCCGCAAGACATGGATCCATGGGCGTCCAAGGAGAACATTGAATTTAAATGGAGCATTCATAATATAAAAGAAAGTGGGGATTTTTTAAGGCCCTACTTAAAATTCTAATGTAATTGCTTCTACAAATGTCGGTTGTACAGACAATATATCAGATCTAAACATACATGCAAATAAAAGTGGATATTATACCATAAGAAATATACAAAACAAGAGACATAAATCAACACCAGATTTAACATGGTTCACCCAGTGTGGGCTACATCCACCAAGAAACAAGCCAATCTATTATCCAAAGCTTTGACAAGATATACAATGAAGATTTACAATCTTCCACACCTCTCAGATGTACAGTACTTTCTTTCTCTCAAGCTTTTGCTTCATCACCAAGAATTCTCTCTCTCACCAACTTTTGCAAGTTCTTTCTAATTCTTGTTAATCATCTTCTTTCTTACTTCTAAACCCTATATTTTATGCTTATATAGTCATTTATAGACTTAGGGCACTTAGCCATGCAATTACAATCAATAGATATACTTTAATGCTAAAAATAGATCTAATTCCCGAGAGTTAATTAAAACATCCTCGCACAGGTAACCGATGCCGGTTAGCCCTAACCACTGTTGGTTCCTCCCTTGCCTGACCGATGTCGGTTATACCTGACCGATGCCGGTCCTGGGTGACCGATGCCGGTTCCCCCTTAACCGATGACGGTTACTGTATTTTCCAACAAGTTTCCATTGCATGCTAAACTGAAGTGATTGAGCTCCATAACTCAACAATCTCCCACTTGGAGATTAATTACTGCACCATACCTGTACAACATCATTCTTGGATCCTTCCTTAGCTTTGTTTCTTCCTCTTCAAGTCTCAAACTCGAAGACCAACAGAAGTGGAGTGTAGCTCCAACTTCTCCTTTGCTAATGGCTTCGTTAGCATATCCGCAGGGTTCTTGCTCATATGAATCTTTTCCAGATTCAACTGTCCATCCTCCAATACCTGTCGTATGAAGTGATACCTCAACTGAATGTGTTTCATTCTCGAATGAAACATTGAGTTCTTTGCCAAATGAATTGCACTCTGACTGTCACTGAACAGTTTACAATCACCTTGCTCCTTTCCCAACTCTTCCATGAACCTACTCATCCATATCATCTCCTTGCTAGCCTCTGTAGCTGCAACATACTCTGCCTCTGTAGTAGACAAAGCCACAACCTTCTGCAATCTTGAAATCCAGCTAACTGTCATTCCACCTACTATGAAAATATATCCAGTAGTGCTCCTCCTACCATCCAGATCTCCAGCCATATCTGAATCAACATAGCCACATAATGAAATATCTGAACCTCCATAGCATAACTGCATGCTAGATGTCCCTTTCAAATACCCGAGTATCCATTGGACTGCTTTCCAATGCTCTTTACCTGGATTAGCCATATATCTACTCACAACTCCCACTGCCTGTGCAATGTCTGGTCTGGTACAAACCATAACATACATGAGACTTCCAACTGCTGAAGCATATGGCACTCATGTCATGTATTTGACCTCCTCATGTGATGAAGGACACTGATCTTTGCTCAATTTGAAGTGTCCAGCCATAGGTGTACTAACAGGTTTTGCATTCTGCATGTTGAACCTTTCTAACACCTTGTAGATATAATCCTCCTGAGACAAATACAATTTCTTGTTTTTCCTGTCTCTATGTATTTGCATGCCAAGGATTCTTTTTGCAGCTCCTAAATCCTTCATAGAAAATGTGTGAGCTAGCTTTCTCTTAAGCTCACCAATGTCCTACATACTAGATCCTGCAATAAGCATATCATCCACATACAGTAACAAAATAATATAGCTCCCATTTTCAAGCTTCTTGAAATAAACACAATGGTCAGATTCACATCTCAAGTAACCATGCTCATGCATAAAACTATCAAACCTCATGTACCATTGCCTTGGAGCTTGCTTGAGCCCATATAGGCTCTTTTTCAACCTGCACACTAATTTCTCCTTACCCTTGACTTCATACCCAAGCGGCTGCTGCATATAAATCTCTTCATCCAAATCACCATGAAGGAAAGTCATCTTCACATCTAGTTTCTCTAAATGCAAATCTTCTACTGCAACTAAACTCAATACAGTACGAATAGAAGTCATCTTAACAACAGGAGAAAATATTTCACCAAAGTCAATACCTACTTTCTGTGTAAATCCCTTTACTACAAGCCTTGCCTTGTACCTTTTCTGTCCACCCTCTTCTTCCTTAATCCTGTAAACCCACTTGTTCTGCAATGTTCTCTTACCTGCTGGCAACTTAACCAAATCCCAAGTCTGGTTCTGTTCCAAGGAGTCCATCTCCTCATCCATGTCATGCTCCCATTGAACGTGAGTCTTATCCTACATTGCTTCTTCAAAGCTCTCTGGTTCACCATTATCAGTCAATAATAAATAAAATAGAGAAGGTGTAAATATTTCTGGAAGTTTACTTACCCTTTGTGACCTTCTCACAGGAGTTTGGGGTACCGGAGGCTCAATCTGGACCTCCTGGACATTCCTATCCAAATCTGACAGTGACCGATGCTGGTCACCTCTAACCGATGTCAGTTCTGCTAACCGATGCCAGTTTGGATCCTCTGTAACCGATACCGGTTCATCTGACCGGTGTCGGTCAGGGGTCAACAGACACCGGTTACTGTGTAACCCTGTCGGTAATTCTTTTAAATCTGAGAGTTCATTTTCATTCACAAACTTCTCGACCGGTTCATCCTTGGGTACCAAAATTTGATCCTTGTACATTCTCTTTTCATTCCATTCAACATCACGACTCCTAATAATTTTAGAATTCTCTAAATCCCAAAAATGGAAACCAAAATCACCAGATCCATAACCAATGAAAGTGCATCTCTTGGATTTTGCATCCAACTTTTTCCTATTTTCCTTATCAACATGCACAAAAGCTTCTGAACCAAAAACTTTAAGAAAAGAAAGATCTACCTCTTTTCCGGTCCAAGCTTCCTCTGGTATTCCTCCATCTAGTGAACTTGAAGGCCCACGGTTAATCAAATAAACCATTGTATCAACTGCTTCTACCCAAAACTGCAAGGGCAATCCAGAATGTATCCTCATACTTCTAGCACGTTCCATGATTGTCCTGTTCATTCTTTCTGCAACACCATTCTCCTGTGGTGTTCTTGGAACCATTCTTTCTCTACGTATCCCATTCACTGAACAATAATCATTGAAAGCCTTGCTACAGTATTCACCACCATTGTCAGATCTAAGGCACTTTAACTTAGAATTTGATTCATTCTCAACAAGGGCTTTCCATCTTTTAAAAGTCTCAAAAACATCAGATTTACATTTAATACAATAAACCCATACCTTTCTTGTAGCATCATCAATGAAAGTAACATAATACTGGGATCCTCCATGAGAAGCTACCTGAGCTGGTCCCCACACATCTGAGTGTACAAGCTCCAACTCTCTTTTATTTCCAAAGATACAATGCTCCTTCTTAAATTGCCCCAAAGATCTGCATTTGAGAAACCTCACTCTGCTTTCTGAAGTAGATAATGCTTAATACAGGTAAAGATAACTCACCTTTCTTGGTAGAAATCAAGATCTAAATCTTTCAAATCTGTATAACTTAATTTCTTCCTTCTTAGTTGCCCCAACTTTGAGAAATCTCACTCTCTTTTAAAAGATACAATGCTCATAGAAATCAAGATCTAAATCTTTCAAATCTGATTTACCCTTTAAGATTGCATTCCTTTTTGACTCATATGACCCAACCGATTATGCCACATGCATGCATCTGAATCTGAAGTAGATAATGCAGAAAAGGAATCAGTAATACAGGTAGATAAATATAACATTCCTACCTTCTTACCTCTTGCCACAACAAAAGCACCCTTGGTGACTTTCCAAGAGTCTCCTGTAAAAGTAACCATGCAACCAGATTCACCTAGTTTCCCTGCAGAAATAAGATTCCTCCTTAGGCTTGGCACATGCCTCACATCTTTCAATACCCATGTATTTCCATTCTGTAATTTTAGATGAACTTCCCCTTTACCAGTAATACTGCAAGGTTCATCATCACCCAAATAAACATGCCCAAAATTTCCCTGGACATAATTTCTGAAATAACCCTTATTAGGGGTTGCATGGAAAGAAGCTCCTGAATCTAAAACCCATGATTCAATTCTACTATCTAAAGAAAGAATAAGAGCATCTTGCATTACCTCTGATGCAGCAAGATTTTCTTCTTTACCTTTGTCTGGTTGTTGGTTCTCTTTATCCTTTGACCAACAATCTTTCTTTACATTCTTTTCTTTCCACATTTCCAACAAGTAATTCTCTTACTTCTGGATTTAGATCTGTTATCCCTTGACTTTGATTGCCCATTACTCTTACTCTTGGATATCTCCTTCTGTTTGTCCCTGCTTTCTACATTCAAAGTGTTTCCAGATGATGATTCCTCTGTACTCTTTCTACGAATTTCTTCATTCAAGATTATACTAACCACATCATCAAACTTCAAAATATTATTAGCAGATGTTGTATTACTAACAACCATTACCAAGTTATCCCAACTATCAGGCAAAGAACATAAGAATAAAAGTGCTTTTACTTCATCATCAAATGGTATAGCAACCGATTTTAACTGATTTACAATAGATCAGAAATCATTCAAATGACTAGATGCAGATCCACCTTCATGCATCTTAGAACTAAATAGTTTCTTCATCAAATAAACTTTATTTGAAGCACTAGGTTTTTCATATAAATTAGCAAGAGATTTCATTAACTCTACCGTAGAAGCCGCTTCTGTAATATTGGAAGCCACGGATGCTGCCAAGCTCAATCTTATAGATCCCAAAGCCTTCCTGTCAATAATCTTCCATTCTTCATCAGTCATCTTCGTAGGTCTAGACTTCTCATCCAACGGTAAATACAAATCTCTTTGATACAGATAATCCTCAATCTGCATCTTCCATAATTGATAATTTCGGCCGTCAAATTTCTCTACCTTGTATTTATTTTCTTCTGCCATTGTTGTAGCTCCCACTCAATCAGAAAACCCTCTGTGAGTAAATCTGTCAACACACAAAACCCTCAAACAAAGCTCTGATACCAGTTGTTGGGGTTAGCACACCGGTTGTACAGACAATATATCAGATCTAAGCATACATGCAAATAAAAGTGGATATTCTACCAGAAGAAATATACAAAACAAGAGACATAAATCAACACCAGATTTAACGTGGTTCACCCAGTGTGGGCTACGTCCACCAAGAAACAAGCCAATCTATTATCCAAAGCTTTGACAAGATATACAATGAAGATTTACAATCTTCCACACCTCTCAGATGTACAGTACTTTCTTTCTATCAAGCTTTTGCTTCATCACCAAGAATTCTCTCTCTCACCAACTTTTGCAAGTTCTTTCTAATTCTTGTTAATCTTCTTTTCTTACTTCTAAACCCTAGCTTTTATGCTTATATAGTCATTTATAGACTTAGGGCACTTAGCCATGTAATTACAATCAATAGATATACTTTAATGCTAAAAATAGATCTAATTCCCGAGAGTTAATTAAAACATCCTCGCACAGGTAACCGATGCCGGTTAGCCCTAACCACTGTCGGTTCCTCCCTTGCCTGACCGATGCCGGTCATACCTGACCGATGTCGATCCTGGGTGACCGATGTCAGTTCCCCTTAACCGATGTAGGTTACTGTATTTTCCAGCAAGTTTCCATTGCATGTGAAACTGAAGTAAATCCCTTGGATTTTCTCTAACTTCCCTATCTAAAGAAAAAATCCAAGGAGTTAGTAAAAATTTGCAAAAATAAAAAAAAAGTGAAGTCAAGGGCTTATTTTAATGCATTGTTGGTCTGGATGGTTGTAGATGGTACTAGTGCGGATCGTACCAAGGTTCATCATACCGAGTTTGGGGCCGTAATGTAAAGGAAACCGTGTATTGTAGGTTTTTCATAAAAACGTGACCCAAGTCGCACAAGTTCAACCGGGACTGTTAGGATGCAAAAAGCTGAAATCGCCGCACAACAAAGGAATCGAAAAATGTGGAATTTTTGGCCCCAGGAGGTCTGCAAGATAGTTGGGACGTTGGGACGTGCAGGATGTGAAAAGTTGAAATCGTCACACAACGAGCCAAGCAAGTGGTATGCGGTAAAAGTGGAAGTCAACGACCCCGACAGCCCAGTCAATGATGGGACAGTTGGGATAGGGAAGCCCGTATCGGGTGATGCGGAGAAAGGAGGCCCGGACCATCCGAGTATGTGTGGGACATGAGTTCCCTGAAAACCCGTAATAGCTGCACAAAAAAGGAAAAGTCAATGCCCAACCTCCGAACTTCAAACGGTCATAAAAAGTTTGACCTAGAGCTCCGTTTTTCACAAAATTTGACTTTTCAGAACGGACACAACGTCCTCTACGTAAAAAATAAATAAATTGTTTAACTACATTATCTAGAGAATTTGGAGCAGAGGTAGAGGATGAAATAGGAGAAGATATAGTAGGAGATGCAAGATCAATAACGAGAGATTTAGTGAAAGAAGTAAGGGGAGATGTTAGTGTGTTAGTAGTGTTTGATTCCTAAATGACATATGTATCTATATAGTGAGGACGAATATGTTGCGATGATGGGATAACCATAGAAGTAACATGATCAATTTTACAATATTTGAATGGTTTGAGGTCAACTGGAATAGTGTGTTCATACCCATCATAGGGAAATTTAACACATTGATGTACCATGGATGGGATAGCCTGCATGACATGGATCCATGGGCATCCAAGGAGAATATTGAATTGAAATGGAGCATCCATAATATAAAAGAAAGTGGGGATTTTTTGAGGCCCTACTTGAAAATCCAATGTAATTGCTTCTATAGATGTTCGGGTGGTGGTATCATAGCCACACACAATAAGAGTGGACTTTTTGATTATTATATTAGGGATACTTAATTGCATCAGTAATGATAAAGGACATATGTTCAAGTAAAATCCATTTTCGATGAGTACACGCTTAATGAGAAAACCTTGGATGGAGACTGTAATTAGAAGAGAAGGATACATATCAACATGGGGAGGATTGAATCAGGGAGACAATTTAGTGACAACTGATATATATCCAGATTGAATAACTTCTTGGGAATACACTCAAGTAGGGGTAAAAGAATCAGATTTAGCCATAACCCTAGAAGAAAGATGTAAGAGAGGAGACAAAGATAGTTTCTATGCACAATAAACAAATGTTGGGTTCACCAAACGATTTAACCTATGTGGTTAATTTGTAAGGGAGTAGTAACCACTGGTAGATTATCCTAATTAATTAGTTTCCAAAGATAATTATAATAATATTACGAATAATCATTTAATAAATCCAAATAATGATAGAAAATTTAACAAAACACTAATAATGAGAGGGAGAAGAAGAATTAGCTGGTATTTTGACTTATGTTCTAATTTGGGATGTGTTATCCAAAATTCACCCCCAGGGTAATTTTGATAACTTGCATGATTTCTTCAGGCTATTGCAAGCAAAAATGGTTCGAGGCCTCAAATCAGGTTTTGAGGGATCCCTTGGATTTTCTCTAACTTCCATGTCCGAAGAAAAAATCCAAGGAGTTAGTAAAAATTTGCAAAAATATGAAAAAATGAAGTCAAGGGCTTGTTTTAATGCATTACGGGTCTGGAGGTTACAGATGGTACTAGTGCAGATTGTACCAAGGTTCATCGTATCGAGTTCAGGGCCGAAATGCAAAGGAAACCATGTATTGTGGGTTTTCCAGAAAAAATTGTCCCAGATCGCACAAGCTCAACCAACAGAGTCAGGAGGTGAAAATCCAAAATCTCTGCACAACAAAGGAATCAAAAAATGCAGAAGTTTTTATCCCAGGCAGTCCGTGGGATAGTTGGGACGTTTTGATGCGTGGGACGCAAAAAGGTGAAATCACCACACAAAGAGCCAAGCAAGTGGGATGTGGTAAAAGCAGAGGTCAACAGCCCTAACGGCCCAGTCAATGGCGAGAAAGTTGGGAAAGGGAAGCCCAAATCTGGCGATGTGGAGAAAGGAGGCCCGGACCATCCGAGTATGTGTGGGACATGAGTTCCACGAAAACCTGCAACAACCGCACAACGAAGGAAAAGTTAATGCCTGACCTTTGAACATCAAATGGTCATAAATTTTGACCCAGAGCTCCATTTTTCACAAAATTTGACTTTTCAGAACGGGAACAATGCCCTCTATGCCACAAAACATTAAATTGTTGAACTAAATTCTCCATAGAATTTGGATCAGAGGTATAGCATGACATAGGAGAAGATATAGTAGGAGATGCAAGATCAATAATGAGAGATTGGGTGAAAGAAGTAGGGGGAGATGTTAGTGTGTTAATAGTGTTTGATTCCTAAATGACATATCTATCTATATAATGAGAGTGAATATGTTGCGCTGATGGGATAACCGTAAAAGTAACATGATCAATTTTACAATATTTGAATGGTTCGAGGTCAGCTGGAATAGTGTGTTCATACCCATCATAGGGAAATTTAACACATTGATGTACCGTGGGTGGCATAACTCGCATGACATGGATCCATGGGCATCTAAGGAGAATATTGAATTGAAATGGAGCATCCATAATATAAAAGAAAGTGGGGATTTTTCGAGGCCCTACTTGAAAATCTAATGTAATTACTTCTATATATGTTTGGGTGGTAGTATCATAGCCACACACAGTAAGAGTGGACTTTTCGATTGCTATATTAGGGATAACTAATTGCGTCAGTAATGATAAAGGACATATGTTCAAGGCAAATCCATTTTTGATGAGTACACACTTAATGAAAAAACCTTGGATGGATACTCTAATCAGAAGATGAGGATACATATCAACATGGGGAGGATTGAATCGGGGAGACAATTTAGTGACAACTAATATATATTCAAATTGAATAACTTCTTGGGAATACACTCGAGTAGGGGTAAAAGAATCAGATTTAGCCATAACCCTAGAATAAAGATGCAAGAGAGGAGACAAAGATAGTTACAATGCACAATAAACAAATTTCGGGTTCACCAAATTATTTAACCTAAATGGTTAATCTGTAAGGGAGTAGTAACCACTGGTAGATTATACTAATTAATTTTTTTCCAAAGATAATTATAATAATATTAGGAATAATCATTGAACAAATCCAAATAATGATAGACAATGTAACAAAACACTAATAATGAGAGGGAGAAGAAGACTTAGTTGATATTTTGACTTATGTTCTAATTTGGGATGTGTTATTCAAAATTCACCCCTAGGGTAATTTTGATAACTTGCACGATTTCTTCAGGCTGGAGCAAGCAAAAATGGTTCAAGGCCCAAAATCAGGTTTTGAGGGATCCCTTGGATTTTCTCTAACTTCCCTATCCAAAGAAAAAATCCAAGGAGTTAGTAAAAATTTACAAAAATCTGAAAAAATGAAGTCAGGGGTTTATTTTAATGCATTGCGGGTCTAGAGGTTGCATATGGTACCAGTGCAAATCATACCAAGGTTCATCGTACTGAGTTTGGGGCCAAGGAAACCATGTAGTGTGGATTTTTTGGAAAAAAGTTTCCCAAGCCGCACAAGTTCAAGCGAGACAATCAGGATGCGAAAAGCTGAATTCGCCGCACAACAAAGAAATCAAAAAATGTGGAAGTTTTTGTCCTAGGCAGTCTGTGGGATAGTTAGGATGTTGGGATGCGAAAATTTGAAATTGCCGCATAAAGAGCCAAGCAAGTGGGATGTGGCTAAAGCAGAGGTCAACGGCCCCGACAGCCTAGTCAATGGCAGGAAAGTTGGGACAGGGAAGCCTGAATCAGGCGATGTGGAGAAAGGAGGCCCAAAATGTCTAAGTATGTGTGGGACATGAGTTCCCAAAAAACCTGCAATATCCGCACAATAAAGGAAAAGCCAATGCCCGACCTCTGAATTTCAAACAGTCATAAATTTTGACCCAGAGCTCCATTTTTCACAAAATTTGACTTTTCAGAACGGGAACAACAACCTCTACATCACAAAAAATATATTTATTATTTTTAATGAGGGTAGGTATATGAAAATAAAGGAAACATATTCAGATCCAGTCAATCAAATTCTCATTCTCATTAAATGACAGAAATGCCTGACATACCCAAAATAGCTGCTCACACTCAAAAAGCCATAACTTTTACATTTCTCAACAAAAACAAACAAAATTGGTCTTGTTGGAATGGTGATTCCAAGCCTGTTGCAAAAAAATCAAGAAATGAAGAAATTGATGAAGTTTGTATGCTTATTTTTGCTGAAAACATTTCCAGGTTCATAACAGTGTTTTAATTGTTAGTTGGGATGCATTTAATGAGGTATGGTCATCATTATCTCTTTGTTACAGCACATGGGACAACATGGGGAACCTTTTGCAAGAAATATACGATCAATTACACTCATTTATGACAACTTGTAATTGGTTGAAAAGACAAATCCGGGATTACAATTCTCTCTCTCTTTCTCATTCTATAAATTGTAATCTTGGGCTCATTTGTAAAGGAGTTGGTCATTTTCTCTCCTACCCCCTCTCTCTTTATTCCATGCTAGGGTTGAATGTGGAGTTTAAGCCTCCTATCTTTGCTTTGTAATGGTATTTTCTTTCCTCTTTCCCACTGATGATGTATTGTGTGAACTCATGGAGCAATAAAATATGTTTTGTGATGCATTTTGTCCATCCTTTTCTTATTTTATTGTCTCTTCTTGCCTCTCACCATTGCAAGGTATATTGTGCATATCTCTAATGTCTATTACAGGTTTTGGGAGCTGTGTTTAATGGGTTTTAAAGTGGTGTTCTGTGTGAACTTTATCTTTATTCTGTGATACATCTTGTCCATCCTCTTCATTTCTCACCCCTCTCCACTTCAGGAAGTTGAGATTGTGATCAACAACCTTCCTTTTCTGGTGTATCACCACTTTAGTGTAGGTTTTATTTTCAATTCTCTCTCTCCCTAGTCCCTTGGAAAGATAGATTAGGATTATATAGTTTTTCTACATTAGAGTAGATTGTGACAGGTAGTTTAGGAGCAAGAACCAACTTTCTCTAGAGGATCATCTCAAGCCCACAAGTCCCACAACTTGAAACATGGTCTAATGTTACACAAATTACACTAAATTTCCCACTCAAATCTAAGGTCATTCGAGGGTGTTGTGATTTGGTGATAACATGGTGAACTAATGATTGGAAAAGGTTGAAAATGATTTGATAAAGCTTCACTACTAAAATTGCGTCCTGAAAAACTGCCTGAACTAAAGTGTATGGTATGACCCAAAGAGTACCCCCACTATGGCCCTTTTTATATCCATTGTCCATATCCACTTTTAACTCTTGAAACTTCATGGGTTTATGCACTACTTCCTGATCTATAATTTGGACCTTTGACATTATGTGATGTTCGTTGTGTAGCTGATTGAATCTTCAAAACCCTAGATGGTGAAGGAGTCCTCTAAAAAACATTAGTTGGGTTTTGGGCACCCCTGTGCACCTTAACATCACCAATACCCTAAAGAGGGCTAAAACCATGCATCGTTCTCTCCTAGCATGTGATATCTAGAATGTATGCAACCATATTGGTAATCATGACATTACAACAATGTGATTAGACTTGACCTTTTCCCTAACTTGACTTGAGAGGATGTGTCTTTTGCCCTTGTAAATCTAAGTGGATGACTACCCGATTTAACCTAAATGGTTCATCTTTAAGGATTCTTAACCGATGGTAGATTATCCTAATTAATTAGTTTCTAAGGATAATTACAAAAATATCAAGAATAATCATTGAACAAAGCTAAATAATGATAAATAATGCAACCAAGTAATAATAATGAGAAGGGGAAGAGGACTTTGTCAATATCATAAACTATATGTTGATTGGGGCTAACTTGATGAATGGAAAAAGCTAGAAATGATCTGATAGAGCTTCGTCACTGAAATTGTATCCTAAACAACTACCTGGACCAAAGTGTATGGTATGGACCAAAACGTGCCCCCGTTATGACCCTTTTTGTATGCCCTTTTCCTTTTGCACTTTCAACTCCTAAAACTTCCTAGGTCTATGCATTGCTTCATTATCTGCTCCCATTTGAAATTTGGACCTTTGACATTGTGTGATACTCATTGTATAGCTAGGTGAATCTTCAAAACCCTAGACGGTGAAGCAGACATGTAAAACAAACATTGGTTGGGTTATGGGCACCCTGTGCATCACTAGTGTCTCTACTACACCAAAGAGGGCTTAGACCACATGTCATTCTCGCTTAAGATGTGATATCTAGAACGTATGAAGCCATTTTGATAATCATGACCTTATAAGAATGTGATTATACTTGAAATTTTCCCTATCTTGACTTGAGCGGATGGATCTTTTATGCTTGCAAATCTGAGTGCATGACTAACCTACAATGAGTATGCAAAGTATATGAAGCTCAAAGGAGTCTTGGAATATCTTTTCTTGTGATTTCTCTTGGTGTTTTCTCTTTTGAATACTAGGAGCCATGTAGATATAATGTCCTCTTCAATGAGAGATCAATAACTTTCTTATATGTGATTTAGATTTGGAAAACTCGGATAAGGCCGACTAGAAGTGTACTAAAGGGATTAAAATTGAGAAAAATACCATTAGAGGAAGATGGACCAAAGTGGTCAGGTCGACCCATATCATATGGGTTCTATCATGGCCCTTCCTACACACTATGGTCAATGATGCAGGAGCATCAAGAGCTTAGAGTTTCATAAGGTCATATGAGACCATTTAAATATGTTTGTGATTCATAGGTGTGGGTGAGCGGTTTTCTTGAGTAATGAATGTCAATTTGTAAGAAAATGTTGTAAAAGTGAATTTGAGTTGTGAAAGAGTAATATAGGCAAAATAAATGATCATGTCATCATATAATAGTTGTCATGTATGAACTAGGGAGTGTATTTAGGATGATAACTACATAATTTCTATTGTAATGGAGACATTGTTGAGTCTTATTAGGGAGCTAGTCATGAGTTATTTTAGGAGTTGTTGTCAGCTCATTACTTGAGGAAATGCTAAAACATAATTCATAGGAGTTTATTAGATATAAACAGTGGGAACAAGATGTTATCATGAGATCCATGGATGAAGATGTATAAAAAATTACTCAATGAATAATAGAAGGAAGATTTGAATTTGAATTATAGGTAGCATACTTTTGACATGAATTTGCATGTCTATAGATTGTGCTTATTGAGTATACCTGTCTCAGACTGAGAATAAAAGGTGGAAAGTCATACTTTAATGAATTTTTTAGATCTGTGAAGCTTGAAAAGGATTACAGGAAAGTATTGACTAAGTGAATCTTGAATTTTTATAGCTCTTGAAAATTATTAATTTAATTGACGTTGTAGCCTCAAATGTGTTCTCTCAGGCCCTAACTAGGGCAAGTCCATAATCTAAATTTACTAACCATCAAATTTAGCTGAAATTTGGAGAGCATATCTCTCTCCTAGGGATAACTAAAGGTATTATGAAGTTTCATGTACAGTCTAACTCACAGTGTGAAGAAGAATATACAGTGCACATTTGGACATTAAAAGGTTGTCAATACTATACATGTGTACAATGAGAGAAGAAATTTAGAATGCATGGATGGTCAAATCATGATTCAAGCCACCAATTTTGGTAGACATCATGTTATTGACATTTTAAGGTGGATCCATCAAGGTTATAGGTGAGTATCATAGCCCAAAGTGCTATTGTCATGCTTATAGGGTTAAAAATAGGCCTAATTGAGCCAATTTACAAAAGAGGTACAAATTACAAAGAAAGGCACCTATGAATATTTGTGAATTTGTGAGTAGGCTCAATAAAGGGTCTTAGAACCACTATTGAAGGGGATTTTGTTTCAATAAGTAATATGAGTTTGAACTAAGTTTGTGTGGGCTTAGAAGGCTACAAGGCCAAGAGCAGAAGAGAGTAGAGGACTAGTAGCCTTAATTCTAAGTATATGAATTAAAGAGTCTAAACACCTTATAGTTGGGTTAGATAAAGTGTTTTAGAATGTTGAGGGTGATTCAATTGTAACCTTATATGTTGGTTTGAGTCAAGGCTAGATATCTTAAAGGCCTACCAGGTCTAGCTTGAGTGAACAAGATAATGGCATGATAGTTATTGAAGAAGTTCAATGTGAAGTGTTATAGGGACTTAAGATGTTGAGAAAGATGGAGATGCATGTGATCAATGGAGCTATAATCAAAGATCAAGGTATAGTATTTATCTTCATTAGTTGTCTTTCATATGAATACTAGGCACTAATGTAAAGTTTCGTAGAGGAACAATATGGTAGTATATGACCTGAATTGTTAAATGCATAGACGAGGTGTATGGTGAGTTATTAGGATCCTCAGTTATAAGGGATGTGGTGTAAGTTAGTCTAAAGGTAAGAAATTTAGAATTCCTTGAAGGTATTTCCCAAGAGGTAAGTAGGAGGTAAGCTACAACAAGAAGTAGATAGTGAAATTCAAGTATAACCCCTGCACCATTTTGGTATCAGAGAAGGTTGCTCTGTTATAATCAGGTATATTGCAGGCATTTGTAGTATTTTGAATTGATTTATATCTTGAAAGTGTGAAGGTGATTGTAGATAGTATGGAAAACTTAGAGAAGCCATCATTGCAAGGTATAATGAAATTGATTCAGGAAGGAGTCATGGGAAAGATGGATGACATGATGAATGCACAAATGGATATGAAGCATGAAATCAGGAACCTAAGTACAAGGACGACAAGTATGGAAGCAATATGTTCAGGTATAGAGAAGTTAGCCAATGGAGATGATGATCATAAGCATGGAGAGTCATTGTTGCTAAGGAGAGTACTTCTACAACATCAACAAACCAAAGCTCAGGAGCCAGTTTGCAAGAGAAGCCTATTCAGGACTAGATGCAAGACAAGAGGTAAGTGTTGTAATGTCATTATAGACAATGGAAGCACTGATAATATTGTGTTTGAGGAAATGGTTAGTAAATTGGGTTTAAAGAGGTTAGTTCACCCTACACCTTATAGAGTTGCATGGGTTCAGAAGGATCATCAAATTCTTGTAAATGAGAAATGTAGAGTACCTTTCAAGATTGGAAGTTTACATGATGAAGTTTTATGTGATGTAATGCCTATGGATGTATGTCATTTACTCTTAGGTAGGTTGTGGCAATATGACAGGAAGGTGGTGTATAATGGTAGGTTGAATAAGTGTTTTCTAACAAAGAATGGAATAGAGCATGTTTTAGTGCCTTTGATGGACCAACATGCAGGTATTGAAAGGAGAAGCATGGTATTTGGCTTCAAAGAGTTTGTTGAGAAGACCAAGAATCATGTCTTAGCCTTCATGAAAGATGAAGATAAGGTTGATGAAAGAATGCAGTAGTTAGAGTCCAATGCAAAGGACCAAGAGACACAAGTCAAGGCTAATGAACAAGCCCAAATGAGGTTGAGAAAGAGCATGGAGTTCTTAAAGAAAGAGGAAGACCAAGAAGGTCACATGAGTCACTAAGGTAAGTGTGACTACTACCACAAACAATAGAGTAACCTTGAAGAAGAATAGAAATGGAATGAGATCTTGAAAGACATTATGCAAGGTCATGGAAAAAAAGAAAGTGAGAAGACACAAGAAGGTGTCATGGAAAGAATAGAGGTAGATATGTCATTTGAAGGCCAAGGCAGAAAGAATGAAGGACAACCAGTCCTTAAGAAAAGAATAAACAAAGAGAGAGGCATATCAGTAAGAAGAAATGAAGATGAATTCAAAGATATCGGTGATGATGTTCAAGAAGAACAACAGGTTCTTAGTGAAGACAACATGAGTGATGAATAACAACAAAGAAGGATGAAGAAACAAGGCTTACAAACCAGTCTAGGAGAGGAACCATTTGGCAAATAAGTGAAGAACAAGCATGGAGTAGCAAAAGAAGACAGTGGAGCTCTGGTTTTTGAATCTAATTATGTTTTAACATGTGTGAATGTAGGTTCTAGTAGATGGATTTTTCAGGAATGAACATGAATGGACAAAGAATAAGTGAATCTAGTGAAAGAAGGAACAATGAGATGTTCCTAGAGACTTCCAAAGGTATGAAAATGTCTTTTTAAGAATTTGAACCATCCAAGATGAATATCAATGTAGTGAAGGCATAAGGAAGATAAAGAAAGAAGAAGACTTTAATCAAGTTATTTCAGGGAGCAAGTATCAAAGTTAAAGAGCAATGAGTGAGTTAAGAGTAATTTTGAAGTTTACATGGTTGGAGACAGACCACACCAAGTTTTTAAAAGGTATGCAAATAAACATAAAGCCATGGAGTGGAAGCCCAAGTTTAGTACAAGTCAAGGGATCAGTGAAAGGTCAAATCAAAGATCTCAGGCATCTAGAACATCAAGGAGGTAGAGGTAATGATTCTTGTGAGCATATTTTTAAGTTTCAAGAAGAAATCAAGGTAAACAAGCAAAGAATGAAGTCTAAGGAGCATGTGTACAGTCTAAGAATGCTTGAGAATGAGGTAATATAACAAATTACAGTCAAGAAAAAGCTTATTATAGCATTCAGATAGCAGAAGTATTGGTGTGGAGAAAGTATAAAATTATATTTGAAGTAAGTCAAGCATGTAGCAGGTCTAAAACAATCAAAGAAGACAATACACCTAACTTATAACCAAGATAGTGTCCATCAAAATAATCAAAGCACAAAGATTAGGCGGGTTAGTATATTGGAATTGATAATCTCACCAAGAAGGATGAGACTAGCTCAAAGAGGAAGTATAATGAAACCTAATGCAGGTATTGAGATTGATGTGGCAAAATACAAGATAAATTTGAGTCAAAGGGAAAAGAAAGCAAGGGGTAGAGTGGACAATACTGCCAAGAACAATTCCATCAAGAAGGATGAGGTAAAATTTGATAAGATACACATAGTGGAGAAGAAAATACCTAAACCCATACAAGAATATGGAACACATCAGACCAAGAAAAATCATATGGATAGTCATGAGGGTATAATGAATTTCATGCAAGAACAAGAAGCATTAACAATTCTAGTACAAGAAGAAAGTAACCAGATGGGTTGAGACTTCTCAGTGTAATTGCACAAAATGGAGCATCTCTCAAAGTGTGGGACCTTGCGAGTTGAGAGAGATCTCAATATTAAGGCCGGCTCCTATTCCTCTATTTAGGTGCAAAAAAATATACTGCAGAGGAACTACTCTAAACCTACTCTATCTTTCCAAGGAGACATGGTTAAGGAGATGCAAGAAAATAAACTAAGCTAATGAGGTGATGCACCAAAGGAATGTTAGACACTCATTTTGTAGTTTAACATAGACCACAAAATGCAATACAAACACTATGCATAGATGACCAAATGCAATAAGAGATCAGAGAGACAACAATGAATACATGAGAGGGTCGAGAAACATCCACATACATATATATTATTTCTCAGGAGTCGATACAGTATATTGCAGTGGCCAAGAAGAAAAACTTGCATTACAACCCGAAGGAGAGGTTAGAAAAGCTCCACAAATCCTTCTGTGAACAAAAGAAGAAGGGAGGGCACAAAACAGAAAATGTCCAACCTTTTACAATGAGCCCCGACCCTTCTTTTATAGATTCAGCACACAGAGGGAAGAAGGAGAGAGAAGTGGGAAAACTAGTTCGAAGCTCAACCAGCATCATCAATGTCTCCTACAAATCCACCCCAAATCTGTCATGTCTACATTGATTACTTGTTCGGCACCTCGAAGGAGGAGGAACGGTGGATCAGATCAAATCTGATCTAGTTGTTGGGGGAAAATAGATCCTGTATTAATGGCATGAAGACATTTCTTCATTTTTTCCCCACCTAACCTCTCCAAAATTAAAGTTTTAGATCTCCATGGCATAGATGAGGCCAAGATCTTTCCAACGGTGTCAAATTTGTCAGATTTTGAGCACTGAGTCAAAAGATATGCCCATTTGAAATTTGAATCGGGTCCGTACAAAATGGTGGGAACCAACTACCAAAACAGGCCCCCTTTTGAAACTGGACACGTGGAGGGCTGGCACATGTCTGAGGGCTGCCTTTGTATTTTACTTTTGAAGTTGTGCCAGGATGGCACGTGTCTTCTTTCATGGCTCACTCAGTTTCTTCATGTTTTGGCTAAGTCCTTTTACTCGGCGGGGTCATATATCTAACCGGGTACACGCGGAGGCCTGGAACTTGTTTGGAAACCTTCCTCCAATTTTACTCTTGAATTAGCGTCATGCTGACACTTGGCACCCTCCACTGGCCTGTCTCTGTTTTGACTATTCAACCCCAACCCTATCCCGTTCTTTGGACCTAGGACACGTGGAAGGTCCGCGCTCATTTAGAAACCCGCTCAGGATTTTACCTTTGAAGGAGCGTCGGGTTGACACGTGGAAGCTTCCACAGACTCTTGGACTTTTCAATGGCCGCTCCTACTTTTCTTGGGCCCTGAATACATGGCAAGATGGCACTCATTTGGGAATCACCTTTTGGGCCATGCCTTGAAATTTCTGTGATGCAACACATGGAGCAGTCCAATAGCTCTCTATACTTAGTCAATTTTGGGCCCACTCTGTCCCACTTTTTAACTTGGACTATGTGGCGAGCCTACACTCATTTGGATCTCCGCTTTTGGATTTACCTTTGGAGACACATGGAAGGCTTGACACTGGCAGCTTCCACTAGGCACCTTTTATACTTAGTCATTTTAACACTTGGCCGTCTGCTTTTTTGACTTTTAGCTGTTGACTTTGCCCCTCTTTGGGCCTGGGAGACATGGGGGCTTGGCGCTTGTTTGAGTCTCCCTTTTTGGATTCAATCTTTGGAGATGCACCATTTGGACACTTGGCAGCGTCCGTTGTCTCCTCCATACTTAGTCATTTTTAGGGCTCGTTCTGAGTCATTTCAGAACCCGACGACTTTGAGCCTTCGTCGTTTCTTTTCCTTTGAGCCTCTAGTTCTTTGACATTATTTTCTCCTTCCCCGACCCTGCTATTCCATTTTAGAGCCCACCTGCAATCTGTTTGTGGATTTGAAGCATGGGTTCATCCCACACGGGGTGATCTTTCGCAGGCCCTATCCATTGTAGAGTCCCTTCAGGATTTGAACGTGATTTCTCTAGTTTCTGTTGTCCGGGGTCATGGCTGATCAATTTTTTTGGGGGAAAAAATAGTGATAACAATTTGGTGACTCACAGGGGCATCTACCTACTAGATGAAGAGATCAGTAGCCTTGAAGCATCCATTGGGCATGGAGTCAAGAATGATGGCCTGATACTGATCCTGCCTCTGATCCGTGAGCCTGACCATTTGCACTCTCAATTTTCATAAGAAATCTTGAAACAAGGCTTCTGAGAGTAGAAAATTGTTTTGACCCAGGGCTTTCATCTGTCCCTGAATGGACTGTTTCAAAGATGGCTTTTAGTTGCTCTGCATTTGTTTTATTTTGAAGATAGCAACTATTACAGGAAACTATGGGTCTCTCTGTCATGAATACTGAAAGGGATAGCACGTTCACTTGGAGGCACGTTGAACTGTGTAACGACGCAACCTGGAGCAACAAAGAACCTGTGCCACAACACTTAGGGAAAAAAACTACACTACAACAAAACAACGTGCATACACACTTAGGGAAATTAAAATCCTATGCTAATATTTATAGGGGTGGAAACTTCCCATTCAGTAGCAATGTTTGAGATGGATCCCATTCACTGGGATCTGTAATTCTTCACCATCCAATTTAGCCAGCTGGAAGGCATTGCTACTCTTGCACTCTGTGATCATGTAAGGGCCACTCCAGATGGCATCAAATTTGGAGTGTTTTCCTAGCTTTTCCTGATCTGCATCCCACTTTAGAACTAAGTCCCCTTCTTGAAAGGTCCTCATTCTTTCCTTCTTGTCAAAACTCTTTTTTATCAATGCTTGATCCTTTTCCATGACTTGCATTGCATGCTCTCTTGCCTCTCCTACCTCCATCAGCTCTGCATACCTGATTGCCATGGGTTCAAACTCAGCTAGCTCTAACTGTTTCATGAGTTCCAAAGTGGGAAACTCCAATGAGATGGGAAATACTACCTCTTTTCCATATACAAGCTTGTATGGTGAGCTCCCTGTGGATCTTTTGGATGTGATCCTATCAGCCCATAGAGCTGATTTGAGCCTTGTATGCCAAGTCCTCTGATTTTCATCAAGAGTCCTTCTGATAATCCTTAATAGGTTCTTATTTGTGGACTCTGCTTGGCCATTACCTTGAGGGTAATAATTTGATGAGGTGTTGAGATACACACCATTCTTAACTGCCCATTCAGTGATCCTTGTACCAAGGAATGCCAATGCATTATCTGATATAATAGTGGCAGGGACTCCAAACCTAGTGGTTATTCCTTCATAAAAATCCAAGATGTTGGATTCATTTGCTTCTTTTAGTGCCACTGCTTCAGTCCACTTGGTGAAATAGTCTGTTGCAGTAAGTATCCACTTGTGGCCTTGGCTTGAATTTGGGTTAATCACCCCAATGAAGTCTAGTCCCCATTGCATGAATGGTTGATTCACTGAAATGGGATGAAGGGGTAGGGCTGCTAGCTTCTCCTTTCCTGTGAAGAATGCACATTTTTTACACTTCTTGACCCATGAGTAGCAGTCCCTGAACACTGTAGGCCAATAATAACCAGCTTTCATGATCTTGAGAGCTATTACTCAAGGGGAAAAGTGACCTCCTGCTTCTCCATCATGGAATTCATGCAACACTCTCTCAATCTGGCCTGTCCCAATGCACCTCAATAGAACACTATTGATATCCTTCTTAAACAAGACACCACCAACAAGCACATATGGGATGGCTTGTAGTCTGAAGTATCTTCTCTTTGCTTTGTTCCATTCTAGAGGGCACAAACCTGTTTGAAGGTAATGCACCAAGGCTTGGGTCCAACATGGAGTAGGTGCATCATTAGCTGATTGTTCTTGATCATTCTGTAGAAATAGGACAGCCTCATTTTCACCCACTGACTCAGCCTGTTGCTTGGAGGTGAGCTGTTCACATAGTCCCTTGCCTCTAACCAGTTTGGTCACCTTGATCTCAATGTCATATTCCATTACCCGGGTGATCCAACCTGCCCTCTTCTCATTCAAATCCTTATTTAAAAGGAAGTCCTTAACACCAGCATGAGATACTAGCAGTTGAATCTTGTTATTTGAGACCAAGTGTCTGAACTTCTTTAAGCTCCTAATAACAACAAGGACATGTTTTTCAATGAAAGAGTATTTTACCTCGTAGTCCTCCAAGCTCTGACTGAAGAAAGCTATGGGTTGCTCTGAACCTTCATTGTTGGGCTAGACCAAGATGGCTGAGATGGTGTCTGACCCTCCAAAATCATATAACATGAAGTCTTTTGAGAAGTCTGGGTTAATGAGAGTTGGAGCCTATGATATTGCAAGCTTGATGGCCTCAAAACTCTCTTTTCCTTTTGTTGTCCATTTAAATGCAAGACTCTTCTTTAACATCATTGTTAAAGGCTTCACAAGAGTAGAAAATCAGGTATAAACTTACGAACAAAGTTTATCCTCCCCAAGAAGCTTTGGAGAGACTTTTTATGTTGTGGCAATGGAAGTGTCTGGATGGCTTCAACCCTTTCAGGATCAATTGTCAATCCCTTTCTTGAGACAATGTGGCCCAACAATTTCCCCTCATGAGCCAAGAACACACACTTTTTTGGGTTTAATGACACCCCAAACCTTCTACATCTCTGAAATACCTGTCTAAGGTGAAAGAGATGGTCTACAACATTCTTTGAAAAGACAGTGATATCATCTAGGTACACCAGGACTATGTTGTTGATTAAGCCTTTGAATGCCATATCCATAGCTCGCTGAAATGTTGCTCCAACATTTGATAGTCCAAATGGCATTTTCTTATAAGCATATGTACCCCATTTGGTGGTGAAGGTTGTCTTGAATTGATCTTCTTCTTTCACCATTATCTGGTTATAGCCTGAATACCCATCTAACAATGAAAACCTCTCAGAACCAACTACAACTTGTAAGATTTGTTCCATTGATGGAAGTGGGTAGTGATCCTTAAGTGATGCTCTGTTTAGATCACAAAAGTCCACACACAGCCTGATTTCTCCATTTTTCTTTCTCACAGGCACCAAGTTAGCAACCCAACTCGAATGCTTGATAGGAAAGATGATACTGGCCTCAATTAGCTTGTTCAATTCTTTTCTCATGAGAGGCTCAATGTGGGGATTTATTGGCCTTTGCTTCTGTCTGAAAGGCTTAGCTCCTGGATCCAACTCGATGGTGTGTTGTGCCAGCTTTGGGTTGAAACCTCTTAAATCTTTATAAGTCCAGGAAAAGACATCTAGGAACTCTTGACAAAGTTGAACAAATTCAGATTTTTCTTGTTGAGTGCTTACCTTGCCAATCTGTAATGTTTTTCCTTCTTCTATAAAAATAGGTTCTGAATCTTCACCCTTTACCTGAATATTTTCCTTCTCCTTTCAGAATTGGTCATTTGGGTTGAAGATTGATTCCAAAGTGACAAGACCCTTTGGTAGTTTGTTGGTCCTCAGCTGCACCACTTGATCACCATACTGTTGCTCCAATCTGTCTTGATTCCTGGAGGAGAACTCAGCTTCCTCTTGTAGAAAGTTGACAATTTGTTGATCATTTTCAAAGACTTGCCAACTTGTGTTGTTGTCTGGGACAGCTGGCCTTACAACCAACTTGATATGGGGCTGATGCTTATCATTCTTGATACTCTCCACAACGTCAAATGCTTGCCCCAATTGCTGCCAATTTGTCTGCTGCTTCATTCTTCTTCCTTGGGATGGAGTTGATGTTGAATGCCTCAAAATCCTCAATGAGGTCCCATACCCAGTTCTTGTAACTCTTTAACAGGTCATTCTTGGCAGCATTTTTTCCTCAGACCTGATTAGCAACTAGTTCACTATCACCAAACACCTGCAAGTTCTTGATTCCTCATTTCCTTGCCCAATGCAGTCCATGGACCAAAGCCTCATACTCTGCTGTGTTGTTTGAACAAGAAAATTGGAAATGGAAAGCTGAGTAGTATTTCATACCTTTAGGTGAGACAAGCATAGCTCCTCCTCTAGCTCCTTGCCTACTTCTTGAGCCATCAAAGAATAACTGCCATACCTCATTGTCATCTTTGTGGTCTGGCTTAATGATGTCAGGAAGAGGCTGATTTTCCTCATGCAAACAGTAGACTCCTAGCTCAGACTCCTCCATCTCTTTATAGGGGTCAAAAGCATGTCTCTTGTTTTCCCATTCATCGAGAGTCAAGTCTGGGATACACCCCACCTTGGTATCTGTCTCACAAGTGCTTGGGAGGTCCTCCAAATCAAAGGCTAAACAATTTACATTGATTGGGCTGGGTACATAAGACTCAATATGGTAATCTTACAATGGGCTCAGATCTAATTGTGGCCTTAGCTCCATACCTTGTTCTAAAAAGCATGTGTGACCAATCAGTAGACAAATAGCCTCCAATCTTAGCAGTGAAGTCTCTTGACAAACACAATGCAAAATGTGGTGGCAAGTCTATGACTGATATGTTTTGCAATACAGTCACATTGGGGCAGGCATGCAGTGTGAGGCTCAAATCTTTGATGACTCCAACAGTTGTCACTACTGTCCCATCCAATTGCACTACCCCTCTAGAGATGACTTCATATTGAAGACCCAGTTGATCAGCTATTTGTTTTGGCATTACAGAACTACTTGCCCCCGAATCAATCATGTAATTATGTACCAATTTGTCCCCAATGATCAATGAAACATAGAATGGAGGAGGCTTCAGATTCTTACCTTGTTGTTCCTCCATGGTTTCCCTCAGGTTGAGCTGCATTGGTAAGCACTTTCTCTTGCTGGCTAGGGGGCTATTTGAGCTTGACCAATTGGCCATAGCAGTCTGCAACAGATCTCTCTGTCCTGGAATGGCCAGTGACTCCCACATTGAAATGTTCACATTTGTCTTCTTCATTTGTTCAATGATATTAAATGAGCTATCCTTCTGCTGCCCCTTTCCTGGCACATTTTTCTCTTGCACATGGGTTGTTACAACCGGTGCCTGAGTGGATTTGGCAGGTGGCTTGGACTGACTCTACATATTGGGAGTTGCATCTTGAGTGCCAATACCTTGTGGAGTAATGGAGGGTTGAGGATTACCTGAGTTTGGTGATTGTCCTTCTCCAATATTTCTCTTTTTGGACCATGTATTGGCAGCTATACTTTGAGAAGGGGCTTGATTCATTCCACAGAAGTCTTCAGCTTGCCAATTGACAAGCATAGTTTCACTTGGAGGTGCCTCTTGTTGAGCTCCTTGCTGCTGATTTTCTTCTTGGCTAGATTCTTGTGACACACCAATGGTTTGTACCATCAAGGCCTGGTTTAGTGCACCATTAAAGCACATTGATTGGTTATGAGGCTGATTGCATGGGAAACACCAATCATATTCTTGGGCCATGTTGTTTTGTGCTGGAACCAATGCCCTTGATGTTGAAGCTGTGTTTGGATCATATGACCTAAAAGGTCTAGCAACTTGAGGTTGTCCTTGGTTTTGATTCTGATTTGCAGCCTGAGCTGGTGGCCTATTTTGCTGATATGGGGGTCTAGCCTGATACTGAGCTTGAGGCTGATATGGCCTAGAACTCTGAGCTTGTTGCCTCTTGATAGTTACTAACTCATTCCCTAGGTTCTGAAGTTGTTTCATAACTTCTTGAAGCTCTTTTGAGGTACTAGAGGATGAGGTGGAGGCTTCAGCTGAACTTTGATTCCTAGGAGTAGGTATAGGAGCTAATGTGGGTGTCTGGCTAGTGCTTGGGTTTCCTAATTCTGGATATAGAGGCATGGGTGGCCTAGGAGCAAGTTTTCCAGCCTGAATTAAACAATTTTCAGCTCTTATGGAAATGTTATAGGCTGCAGGTAAGGTTGTGCCTCCCATTGATTGAATCATTAAAGCAATATCATAATTTAGAGCTCTAAGAAAGTATAAGAAGGCACCTTCATCTGTGGGCTTTACAACCACTGGAATCCTGTCCCATGTCCTTTGAAATCTGAGGTTGAAATCTATCAACTTCTCATTAGGGGCTCTTTTGATTATTTTCAGTTGCTCCAACAAGGACAAATTATCTCCTTTTTCTCCAAACTGGTCATGAAGAGCTCTGCACAAATGGTCCCAAGTTTGAATAGAGCCTACTGTTAGACTCCTGAACCATTGTGAAGCTTTACCCTTGAGTGAAGAGGCTAGCAACTTGACTGCAATGTCCATCTCAGTGATCTCATGGATTGCACAGACATTTGCAATGTCTTGAATGTGGTCACTAGGAGAAGTCTGGTTCTCTCCAGTGAAATATGGGATGCTCTTTAAAGCTGCCACTGGGACTGGATTTTGTGCATTGAGGTTGAGTGGGCTGCTGCTAGTGAAATTGACATAAGGATTTGGCTATGCCATCTTGATTGGCCTGAGAACCCTTGATTGAAATAATGGCCTACTAGGAGGAGGTGTTGACAAGGTTCTGTTTGGTGGAGATGGAGACCTCTGGGCTCTTCTCCCCCTTCTCCTTCTGTCTGGGGACAAGTGTAGATAGACAAATAGTCCCTCTTCTATGGTTCTTGACCTTGTTTGTATTCTTCTCATGAACTTGGTAAGCTTGGGCTACTGAAACCAGTGGATGTTGTCCCTTTTAGAGTCGCCAGATGTGCCATTTCAAAGCTACTTAAAAGCTAGAACTTACAACAAGTGCACATCAATCTTGCTGCAATAAAAAATGAAGACCTCTTATCCCACTAGGCATGCCAAAACTGTTAGTGCAGAATCACAACACCCCTGAATGTCTGCAACTAGATGGGTTGAGACTCTTAGTGTGATTGCACAACATGGAGCATCTCTCAAAGTGTGGGACCTTGCGAGTTGAGAGAGCTCTCTGGATTAAGGCCAGTTCCTATTCCTCTGTTCAGGTGCATACAAATATATTGCAGAGGATCTATTCTAAATCTACTCTATTTTACCAAGGAGACAGGGTCAAGGAGATGCAAGAAAATAAACTAAGCTAATGAGGTGATGCACCAAAGGAATGTTAAATGCTTGTTTTGTAGCTTAACACAGACCACGAAATGCAATACAAACACTATGCACAGATGACCAAATTGCAATAAGAGATTGGAGAGACAACAACGAATACATAAGAGGGTCGAGAAACATCCACATACATATATATTATTGCTCAGGAGTCGATACACTATACTATAATGGCCAAGAAGAAAAAATTACATTACAACCCAAAGGAGAGGTTAGAAAAGCTCTAAAAATCCTTCTGTGAACAAAAGAATAACGGAGGGCGCAAAACAAAAAACCTCCAACCCTTTACAATGAGCCCCGACACTTCTTTTATAAATTCAACACAAAGGGAAGAAGGAGAGAGAAGTAGGAAAACTAGTTTGAAGCTCAACCACCATCATCAATGTCTCATGTGAATCCACCCCAAATATTTCATGTCTGCATCAATTACTTGTTTGGTGCCTCGAAGGAGGAGGAACGACGGATCAGATCAAATCCGATCTGGTTGTTGGGGGCAAATAGATCCTGTATTAATGGCATGAAGATGTTTCTTCATTTTTCCCCACCTAACCTCTCCAAAATTAAAGTTTCAGATCTCCATGGCATAGACGAGGTTGAGATCTTTCCAACGGTGCCAGATTTGTCAGATTTGGAGCACTGAGTCAAAAAGATATGCCCATTTGAAATTTGAATTGGGTTCGTACAAAATGGCGGGAACCAGCTACTAAAATGGGCTCTTTTTTTAACTGGACACATGGAGGGCTAGCACATGTCTGAGGGCTACCTTTGTATTTTGCTTTTGAAGTTGCATCGGGCTGACACGTGGCTTCTTCCATGGCTCACTCAGTTTCTTCATGTTTTGGCTAAGTCCTTTTGCTCGGTGGGGTCATATATCTGACCGGGGACACATGGAGGCCTGGCGCTTGTTTGGAAACCTTCCCCCAATTTTACTCTTGAATTAGCGTCATGCTGACACTTGGCACCCTCCACTGGCCTGTCTCTGCTTTGACTATTCAACCCCAACCCTGTCCCTTTCTTGAAACCTGGGACACGTGGAAGGTCTACGCTCATTTAGAAACCCGCTCAGGATTTTGCCTTTGAAGGAGCATCGGGTTGACATGTGGAAGCCTCCGTAGAATCTTGGACTTTTCAACGGCTGCTCCTACTTTTCTCAGGCCCTGAATACGTGGCAAGATGGTGCTCGTTTGGGAATCACCTTTTGGGTCGCGCCTTGAAATTGCGCTGATACAACACATGGAGTTGTCCGCAAACTCTCTATACTTAGTCAATTTTGGGCCTGCTCTACCCCACTTTTTAACTTGGACTACGTGGCGAGCTTGCGCTCATTTAGATCTCCACCTTTAGATTTACCTTTAGAGACGCGTCGAGCTGACACGTGGCAGCTTCTGCTAGCACCTTTTATACTTAGTATTTTTAGGCTTGCCCCGTCCACTTTTTTGACTTTTAGGTGTTGACTCTGCTCCTCTTTGGGTCTAGGACACGTGGGGGCCTAGCGCTTGTTCGAGTCTCCCTTTTTGGATTGAATCTTTGGAGATGCACCGTTTGGACACTTGGCAGTGTTCATTGTCTCCTCCATACTTAGTCATTTTTGGGGCTCGTTCTGAATCATTTCAGAATCCGACGACTTCGAGCCTTCGTCGTTTCTTCTCCTTTGAGCCTCTAGTTCTTTGACACTATTTTCTCCTTCCTCGACCCTGTTATTCCATCTTAGAGCCTGCCTGCAACCTATTTTTTGGATTTAAAACATGGTTCGTTTAACGGAGCCATTTTTTTTGAATTCCTTCTTGCACAGGGTCTTTTGATCAATTTTGTCAGGGACAAAATAGTGATAACAGGAAATTAAGCCTTATCTTCTTATAACCAACATATTTATGGAAGCTAAGACTTCAGGTGAATATGAAGAAACCAGGGAAAAGTTGGTATCCATGATGGAGAAACTAGCAAAAGGACAAGAAACAAATTGAAACCAAAGAATATGAAGGAGAATGCATGTAAAAAGAGGTTCAAAGTGGTGGGAGGGAGGATGGAAACACCAGTAAAGGAGAGAGTATAGGCATATAATAAGGTACAAACAAGTTAGAGTGTACCATTGTAAAGGACAAGAAAAGATTGGAAGGCAAGAAGGAAGAAAAGGCAAAATTGCATTGAGCAGGAGCTCAATTTATTCTTGAAGGGTAACTTGATGTAGGAGCATCAAGGGCTAAGTGTCATAAGTTCACATGAGACCACTTAAATATGTTTGTCTAGGAGTGGGTGAGTGGTTTTCTTGAGTAAATGAATGTCAAGTGCTTGTAAGAGAGTTGTAGGAGTGAATTTGACTTGGTGAAAGAGTCATATAGGCAAAATAAATCCATGTCATCATATAATAGTTGTCATGTACAAACTAGATGAGTGTATTAGGATGATATCTACCTAATTTCTATGATAAGAAGTTGTTGAGTCTTATTAGGTAGTTGTTGAGTTAGTTTAAGATGTAAGTTGAGCTCATTTTGAGGAGCTAAAACAAGTAATTTAGAGAGTTTATTATGCTATGAACAGTGTGAATGAGGAGGTAGTCATAGAGAGCCATGGAGAAGATGTAATAAAGGTTACTAATTAATAAGGAATACAAATATTTACATTACAGGTAAAATTTTGCATGAATTTGAGTGATCTAATGGACTGTGTTGTATACCCTATTTTGGACGAGAGCTAGAAGGTGGACAGTCACCATATCCAAGATTTTTGGGATCTGTGAAAGCATGAATAGATGAAGGAATGTTTGACTAAGACTCTTGAATTTTTATAGCCATTGAAAATTAGTAATTTGTTTTGTAGCCTTAAATGTATACTCTCAGTGCCTAACTAGGGCAAGTCATAACTAAATTTATAACCATCCAATTTAGATGAAATTTGGAGAGCATATCATTTTTAGGGAGAACTAAAGGTCTATGAAGTTTCATGGTCTAGCACACACATATGAAGAATATATACAGTGCTTTGTAGGTCAAACTATACAGGGACAATCAAAAGGAGAAATTTGAATGCAAGGGTGGTCCAATCAATGTTGTCAAGCCACCAAACTTGGTAGACACCCTCTCTACATCATCCTTAAGGTGGATCCATCAATTCCATGTGCGGTCATAGCCTTAAGTGCTTGTTGTTATAACTTATAGGAAAAATAGGCTTAATTGAGGGTACAATTTACCAAGGAGGTTTGAAATGGTACAAAGAAAGGCACCTTGAAAATTTATGCACATTTGTAAGGGGTTAAAGATTATCCAAATCACCGGAGAAGGGGCATAGTTGTTTCAATAGAATATGAATTTGAAGTCAGTTTGTGTGCCTAGAAGGCTATAAGGCCAAGAGACCTAACAAAGAGAACTAGGCCTTAATTCAAGTCTATGACCAAACTAGTAGTCTAAACACCTTGTACTAAGCTACACAAAGTGTCTTAGAAGTGTCGAGAGAGGTTAAGAACCCTATATGTTGGTTTGAGTATCTAGATCCAAAAAGGCCTATCTAGGTCTAGCTTTGTGAACATGAGAAGGATGCATGAATAGTATTGCAAGAAGAGTTCAATGCATGTGATGGACTTAAGGACTTAAGGAAGGTATTGGACAGATGGTGGAGATGTGTAAGCAAGGAGCTATAGCCAAAGACCAAGGTATAGTAGCTATCTCGTTGGTTGTCTTTCATAGGGATACTAGCACTAGTACAAGTTTCTTTTGAGCATATGACCCGAAGACTTAAATGATGGAGTATGAGGATGAGATGCTTAGGGGAATTGCAGGGGATGCGGTGCTTGTATGTTAGCCTAAGTGTTTAAAATCATTTAAGGTAAGGTTGCCCAAGAGGTAAGTATTGTTCATACTAAACAAGAAGAGTTGAAATCCATATGACCCTGCACCACTACACTGCACTAGAATGAGTATGCAGAGTATGCGGGGTTCAAGGGAGTCTTGGAGTAGATTTGTTTATGGTTGCTCTTAGTGTGTGCTCATTGGAATGTTAGGAGCCAAGTGGAATTGAACACCTCCTTAATGAGAGATGAATAACTTGCTCAATACGTGTTATGGATATGGAAAACTCATATAAGGCCGACTAGAAGTGTACCAAAAGAATTCAAATTGAGAAAAGTACCGTTAGAGGAAGAGGGACCAAAGCGGCTAAGTTGGCCCATAACGTATGTGCATTATGGCCCTTTCTAGACGTTGTTATCCTAGATACATGTGTGTGTAATCTGAGAGTTGGATTTGTGATATGCAAGGGTATAACCTGATTTGACGGATTAATACAACCGTTGTGTGAACAAATAGGTTGTATGTGTAAACAAGATCGAGTGAGATGTAGTTAGGGATAACATAATGGGTCAATTTGAGAAAGTATGGGCTAATGCAAGAGTGTTGTACAAGTTGTGTTGTTGCAAGACATGAATGACCAAAATGAGTGTCTACAATAACAACTCATCAAAGAGAAAACATGCATTGCCAGAAAGATCAAATGAACACAAATTTGAACCAAAAAGAAGCTTGCAAATATATTTTCTAAAGAAATAACACCATAAAATCGATCGTCAATGAAAAAGTCTATATTTACACCATTACTATGGTTATTTATACATCATACTTTGGTGAGCATTAAGCTTGCATCCACACTCTGCTCATGAGTGACCCTTGAGCTCCCAACTTCGACTCTTCTATTTAATTGAGCTACTTCATTTTTGAGCTATGGTATGCTACTTTTCTAGGGCAATTGACTCTACTTATATATCTGACCATGCCACCTCCTATTCTCCTAATTCTAAATAATTCAAATGCGAGAATCAAAGGACCCAACAATAGATCCAAACTCCACTAGTCAACCATTTTCGAAACTTACACCTTCAAACATTCAATTTATCCAAGTTCGGAGCTCGAATAGGATTGTGTAGACAATGTTGAGCATTGAATGATTGCACAAAAAATTGAAAATTACATGAAAGAATTGCAAGTTACACAAACATTGCATAATGGACCTATACAACCTTATACTCCATGTCTCGCCAACAATAGAATTCTTCAATGTATGACCCACAAAATACTCCATAACATGCAAATAAATGTAAACATAACTTACTCGAACTATTCAGCTATTTTTGGTTGATATAGAATTTTCGGTGAACCTCGATGCTCAAGCATCACCATTCTAGCTAAAAAGTGATGGGAATCTGGTGAGAGATAATAAATTTCAGGTGGACAACGAAAAATTTCTTTCCATAAACGTGAAATTAGAACATGTGTTGCATAACGAGTATGACATGATCAAACTGCTAGATATCTCGCTCGGCATCGACTGAGAAATTGGACCATGTAAACCACTGTTGGAAGTGAATGAACACTACCGAAAGAGGGGGTCTGACAACCCCTAATGTTTTTAAAAAATGGAACCATGCTTCACGTTCTCCTAAGAACCATTGCATTAACAATAAACCCAATCTATCCTTGGGATATTCAATCATATTAATCTAATCACAAATGAGCCAATAGACTAAATGAAAATTATTTGTTAACTACCACTATAATGTCACTATTTCCTAGCCATCATCGAGAACGTAGGATTAATGAGGCTAAGGGACCACCAATAGACGTCAAGGGTAATGTAAATAACTCAATGTGACTGGTCTTCTCCCAATGTAACACCTAACGGGGAATTTTTTAGTGAAATAAGAATACTGACACTTCTATGTTCATCATCACATGAGGTGGAATATTGCGTGGCATCTGAGAAAATGTACTTCAGGGAATTTCGTAAAAAATTCCTTGAAACCTTAGTTCTTACAAACTCACAAAATTTAAAACTCCAAACCTTTGACAATCAAAATGCACATATAATTTTCATGAGGACTTTGTGAGACCTCATAATTATATGAGAGAATCTTCATAAAGACTATTCATCAATGTGAAGTTCTCCTTCTCTCCATCCTTTCATTAGAACCCAAAGATTCAAATCTATTGCGTAAGAGAGGTTGGTTGAACAAAATAAAGTGGCTCTTAACCCCATTTTCTTCCTACGACAAGTCACTGTCATCGTAAGATGTGGAGAAAATGCTCATTAGGTCTCAAGATTGGATTGAAATTTAACTCTTAAGGAATAAACCAAAAGGTCTTAAAGGCAAGGGGAGTCTCCAATGAGAAACAAAAGCATATTTAATTTTTTTATATACCTAACCTTCTTTATGCTTTTCCAATCACATTGGAAACTTGATCATGCATTCGAAAGCCTTAAGAATGGAGTCTTTGACCCTCTTTTTGGTTGCCACAATACACAATCAAACAACTGGTTCACGTGGTCCAATAATCAAAACATGTATCAAAGGAGGCTCAACAAACTTGATCGGTTTTATGTTAGTACTTTTATTAAATCACTTCTCTTCTTTCCATATGTTTCCACAATCAATGACATGGTTCTCTCTGATCATTTCCCCATCTCTTGCACCTTCAGCTTGGATCCTTCCTCTGGTCCCCGCACTCATCTTCCCTTCAAACTTAATATTTCCCATCTTTCATCCCCACAATGCATTGCTCATATTTCTGTTGTGTGGGAGCTGCAGCCCCGTCCTAATGCATCCACAGGTTGGATTCTATGGTGGGAAGCAAGTAGTGACCAGAAATGTTAATTTTCTCCGTGGTTATGGTAAGCTTGTGGCCAAGGAGAGATGGAAGAAAACCAACTCAAACACAAGCTTAGCCAATAACATCTTGCTCTTGAGGAGCATTCCCACAACAACGTGCTTCAAATTGTTGTTACAAAAACTGAAGATGATCTTAGGAAGTTTGAATGTTATAGGGGCTAAGGTGCAAGAATGCAAGCTCGCCTGTTTTGGATTCAACATGGTGACTGCGAGTCTAAATATTTTTTCAAATATTTGCAGTATAAATAAAGAATTGAACACATTCCACACATTATTTCAGATGATGGGGTGGAGTCTCACTCACTTGATGATATCAAAGGAGTTTTTTCCAACATTATAGTAAGTTGTTTCAAGAGGAACATGAACTTGAAGAGTATGAATCCTTTCTTGAAGAATGGATGCATGGATGCATCCCTTGCAAGGTAAATCAGGCTACTAGTCACCTTCTTGAGAAACAACTTACTATTATTGATCTTGAAACAATTCTTTGGGCGATGAAGACTGAGAAGGCCCCTGGTTTGGATGGGCTCCCGGTTGAATTTTTCCAAGCTCTTTGGCCCACCCTTAAGACAGACATGTTTAATGTCTACAAAGAAGTGGAGGCCAATGGATCCTTGGGGGTTGTCATTAACCATGGCCTGATCAAGCTTATTCCTAAAGTTGGTAACAAGAATCAAATATGCGGTTGGCACCCCATCACTCTTTTGAATGTATCTTACAAAATCATTGCAAAGGCTATTGCTATGAAATTTAAAGTGATTTCCCAAGATATTGTTCACCCAAAGAAAACTGGTTTTTTACAAGGCATATATATTTTGGATAATCTTCTTTATGCGTCAGAAACTGCCCAATGGGCTGAAGATTCACATCAAGATGCACTATTGGTAAAACTTGATTTTGACAAAGCGTATGACCGAATACGATGGCAATTTATCCTCAAAATGTTTGAGTGGTTGGGATTCGGTCCCCACTTCAAACAACGTATTCAAATGCCTTTACTGAAGACACTCGTTGAGCAAATGTCACTTGGTAGTGTGAGTCGTCTCTATTTGTGGTGTAAATCACTTTCTCATCCTCTTGTGCTTAGGTCATGGTTAATGGTAGCCTCACAACGTTGTTTTATCTTCAATGTTCAATTTGGTAGGGCTACACCTTGCTCCATTCTTGTATGTGGTGGTTGTTGATGCTCTTTGTTATATGCTCCTACGAGCTCAACATCAAGGAGACCTTAAAATAATTACTCTTCCCTAGGGATCTTATGCTCTTAACTCTCATTTTGCTGATGACTCTCTCCTCTTTTTGCAAAATGATGAGCATGATATTGTTAATGCTAAGGCAATACTTGATATTTATTGTGACATATCTGGTTCCAAGCTGTGCAAGCATAAAACAAAGGTGATATTCATTAAAAATGACCCAAATCTATCTTGGATTCCCCCAACTTGGAACATCCTCCCACATGGGAAGATTACTCGTTATTTGGGTATCCCATTTGGTATACATCTCTCTCCTCGGGATATGTGGGACTGGGTGCTCACTAAAATTCAGAAAAAGGTTGAAAATTGGTCATGTAAATTTCTCTCCCTTGCTGCCAAGTTGTTGGTCATTAATCAAATTTTTTTGGCCAGTCATGCTTACTACTCCTCTTATTGGTTCCCTTCCAAATCTGCTTATGGCAAGCTCACACAACTTGTTCAAAGCTTTCTTTGGAACAACAATAATGGAAAGAAAGGGATGGCAACAATCTCTTGGGAACTTTACACTCAGCCTAAATTTGCAGGTGGACTTGGAATTATTGATCCACTTCAACAAGGGAAATGCTTTGCTGCAAAATGGGTGGCGAGAGCCACTCAAGGTATTGAGCCTTGGAAGATCCTTGTGAGGGAACAAATTCGAAAAGCTTCCTATAAAGGTTCCTAGACTCTTACCTCATGGGAAGATAAACTCATAAATCCACATTTTTTGATATTTTTGGCTCTCTCCCTCTTCGGCATAACTGGATAGCTTGGCAGGTTATGGCTCCATTTCTTCAATGGCGTCATCAATCTCTTCGGCATGGATTAAGTATTCCCTCATCCAATCTCTGGTGGAATCGAATTATTCGTTTGAATGACCTTCCTCTTGTTGTTCAACCTGAATTCAAAGCAAAATCCTTTGCAAAGAAAGACATCAATATGGCTAAGGACATTTGGGATAAGAACACCGACAATTGGCTCTCTTGGCAATTGTTGCAACAAAATTTTACCCTACCCATCAAACTTAAATCTATTCACTCTTCAATTTTACAGTTGATCATGTCTGAGGTTCTTCTTAAAATCACAGACAATCCTTCAACCCCTTGCAAGGATTGGCGCAGGCCAAACCTTGTTGCCATCAACACAGCCATACCACGGATTTTGTATCAGCTAATTCAGCAACTGCTGCCACTTGGTGAATCTCTTAATAACAAGTGGTCTATGTCCTTCTCTAACTCTTAGTGGCAGAGAATGGCTTACACAATTTGGCAGTCCCCTGCTGAGGCTAAATGTCAACACTTGGGATGGCATATTCTACATATGAAGCTTCCAGTTGGCCTCACTTTAGCCAAGTTGGGTCTTGCTGCAGGAGATTGCACCTTTTGTTCAACTCTTGAAAGTATTCCCCACCTCTTCTAGCACTACCCATCTGTTGCTCAACTTTGGACTTCCCTCCACTCCACTCTTCTCGAACTCTTTCCCAACAATTTCAATACAAAAATTGCCTTACTTGGCATTTCTTCCCCCTCTATCCTCATTGCCATCTGGAATACTTTTTGATTGACTATCCTCTTTCATATATGGAAAAATCATTGTCAACAATTGTACGTTGGGAATGGCTCCATGTTAGTTATTCAATAAACTCATATTTTCTCTTCTCTACGGTTGCAGTTGTATCAATTCAACCTTAAGAATCAAGAGGAGCGTGATGCACTTGTGAAGATACAAGATCACATTCAAAATCTTGTGCAAAACAATGCTCTCAGACAATGTTCTTAGTTTATTTGAGTTTTGTAACTATTGCAACTATTTTTTCTTAATAAAAACCTTCTCAATTAAAAAAAAACATTATTCCAGATTCTATAGCTAAGGGCATGGTCCCATTGAGGGGGGCTCCATAAATATCTCAGCGGGTGTTGCTGAGAAAATTTAAGAGCATTTTAGCAATTTTAAGGTCCCATGTTTTTTTATTAGTTTCTTTAACAATACTTGCTGATATACTTTAGGATCCCATTGGAGTGTTTTGATATTTGTAGGTAAATAAAAATTATATTTCCCTCTAAAATCACCATAAATTATTGGCAGGAATGCATCTTATGTTCTACATGGTAAAAATCAACCTAAATTGTAGGGGAAAACTCCGGGCCCCCCTCTCCACGAACCTCTTAACTTTAGGGGACAATAAAGTGGAGCTCCTCTTTTTAAGCCTAGATTCTATTATTTGCTCTAGCTAGCTTCAAAAATAATCATAGGACGTGTTGCTACCCAAAAAAAATAAAAAATAGGAGGGAAAACCCCTCCATGGGACCACGCTGCAGGTATTGATAGTTGGAACATTGGCGTGTAAAACATGGGATCCTCTTAAATTTAAATCGTGCCAGGGAAATTTCGTAATTAATTATTCGGTAAAGAAAAATTCAACGAAATGTTTAAAGAAACGGCGGCGGGCCTTCAAAATGATAATCTACAGATTCTAAAAGTTCATCGTAGTACGTGCAAAACTAGACGTTGATAACCATGGCCAGGGCTCCCGTTCTATCTAGTATAATGTACTCGCCCTCGCCTGCCAAGATGCATTTGGGCTGCAGAGAATTCATCAGAAAACTACCTTCCTCAATCTTTTCTGAACAAACTAATTTCGCATCACCTCTCAAGTGCTCCATTGCTACTGTTTTCTCTCCATCTCGTTTAAGTATATCTCTGAACAGTACAGCTTTACTTGTCAAACAGATGAGTTATCGAATGGGCCGTGGATTATCTACCGGAAGAGGTATTTTCTATTTCTGTTTAATCATTCTTTTGCCTTTTCTTTAATGAAGAAAATCAATTGGCAATTTGTGTATAGGGTTTATGTCTAATTGGAGCCATGTAGAACTATTGATAATATGTTATTATTATATCGTTTCAGTTGCATTCAGTGCCGAAGGTGCTTCAACCAGACATTCAATTAGCAAGACCGAGGACAGAGAACTACTGGTGCAGCACATTTTAGTCCCCGAAGACCAGCTCAAGCTCCTGGTAGAACTACAAATGAGAATAGTTAGAGGTAAGTAGTTTCATATGGAAGATGGCTTCGATTGGTAGCCGTTCGTCTTCAGGGTGTTGAATTTTGCAAGAATATTGTCAATTTGGGGTATGGACTTGAGGAGATATTAACCTGTTCTGTAATGATTAGGGTTTTGAAGTCTTCCACCAACCTTGGTTTCTATAGTGCAGATTAAACATGTTTTGAATCTCATGATGTATAACCAGGTCGCAACTCACTTGTGTTTTGGAATGCACATTATCTTTTGGCTTCTACTTTAAAAGAAGTCAAAATGGGAACCCTAAGAATCCAAAGTTCTTGACAAGCTTGGAATGTCTGCAGATGTCCTTGGGCCTAGGTTCCACCATGTTTCATGAAGCAGGAGTGGGAAAACAGGGCACAAGTTTCTGGGAAAGATGGAGACCCCTCCCCGGAAGTTTTATGTACACAATATAAACAATAACAATTAGGGTTTTGGCCCTAGAATACTGATGCCGAGCCGTTAGATTAAACCTAAGCCTTCCACTATATCAAACACACGGAGTTAATAAAAACAATTCTGGCCATTAAATTACGCCTCCATGATTATGTAAAACTAAATCATGTAGTACTCTATGACAAAATAGCATCCCAAAGTTTTTAATCCACGCACTTGTCTCAGATCTGAGAAATACACAGAAACCTCGTAGTTTCTTTACCATTTTGTTTGTAATGAAAACTAGAGAAACAACATTTTAAGGGGGTATGGGTGATCTACCAAGTTGGTTCTTTGACCAAGTTATGGAACATTGGACTCAATCTAGCTGAAGAGCAGCCCCACGATTGTTTCTGTTTTGATTTGTCTCTTTTCCCTGCCCAGGAAGTTCTGGAAAGAAATGTTACTGAAAGCATTTTAAGATTACCATGGTGAATTAATGTGTGCATCTGACTTAACAAGAGATAGCAGAATTGCAACTTATGCCATAATGAGCGCTAATCTAGATCTAGAAAACACGGCTTGATAAATTATAATTACTTATGGCCCGCGTCAGCAGCAGGGAGATTACAAAAGCATCCCTTAAATGTCGTAGTTGCTATGAATATGGAGGCTGCAGAAAATTTTTCTACAGTATAATTAAAAAATAAAAACTACAGTGACAGATGACACCTCATCAAACAAATCTGCTACAGAGATTCAAATCAGGAAGTCATGGCATTGAATAGAACTATAGTGGTGACATGAAAACAAAAGGATGCCTTTAAATGTCATAGCTGCCATGAATATGGAGACTGCAGCAAATTGTCCCACAGTATAGTTAAATACTACGGTGGCATATGGAAACTCATCAAACAAATCTGCCACAGAGATTCGAATTAGGAAGCCATGGCATTGAATAAAACTACAGCAGTGACATGAGAACAATTAACCATGGGAGCCAATAAGTCATCACTTATTTCATCTAAATGTTCTCCTAAAAGTTTAAAACTTGCTGAGAGCTAATCACTGATGATGAAGAAGCTAAAGATCCCATTGAAGAGCCATCAGCCAAAAAATAGTAAATAGGACACCTCAGTCGAGAAAAACACATACCTGCTGTCACCTTAGGGCAATACATTCAACCAGCGATGAAACACAAAACCAACAGATAAAGTTTCCTTGAATCAACAGGTCCAGGATACTCGAGGTTCAGCTGTCTGATATCCCTGAAAGCTTAATAGAAGAGATGGAAGATGATTACTTATAGCAAAATTGAAGTGCAAAACTAACAGTTCAAGAAAGGATGAAGGCTTCAGACAAGGCTCGTCGAATTCAGGAGTGCAATACATTGCTGATATTAAGGGAAAAACATATAGGTGAAATATCAGTTAACAAAGAAAGATTTTGAAGGGGAAGGTTTGCACATCTTAATCAGGCAGCTGCTGGTTGCATCCGAGCACTTGCAAAAAAGAGATATTGTCGTGAAGCTAATTTTATGGATTGGAGAACATTCTATAAACCAGCTAAGAAAAAACTTTTCATGCATACAGTAGGCGGTATAATATTGACATGATTTTGTTTCTAGAAATCGAGTTTGATGCTGAATAATCTTCTTCAGCGATCAAAGGTTTTAGGCATAATATGTATTTTGTTTTAATTAAACATCAAGGCAGTTCTGGATGTCTCACAATGCCCTTGAATGAATCAATATTTCAGCTCAAATTAGTTCAGTGAACCTGTTTGGGAATAACATGAGTATTCGATATCTGCAGTTTGAACATTACCACATACATTGTATCATAGGACATGGTCCCTTACCTTACCAAACAATTGCAACCTGGGCTATCATTCATAGGTTGAAACGAAGTTACAAAATGTTCCTATAATCTTAGTGGGCAACCTTAACACGGTCTTGTATGCTCATAAGAAAAGAAGTGGTCTGCCTCAGTTTCAATACAGAGCAGGTTTCTTCTCTCAAAGCATCACAGAAAATAGTTTTATTGACCTTCCAATGCACGGAGGTAATTTTACTTTGTATAATGGGTGGAGAACACTTCAATTTATAGCTGAGAGGCTAGATGGGTGCTTCATTATAGAATATTGGACCTCTGGGGATTGGCAATAACAGGATTCTAGATTCATAAATTCTCTTACACAGTCTCTGGTCACAGGCCAACCATAAAAACTGAAGAGAAAATTTCATCTTTAAGATCTTCCTTTATGTTGGAGAATACTTGGCTCCCAATATTCACAAGCTGATGGAACTACTGAAAGAAAGCAAAATATATACAAGGCTAAGAAATATACAGATTCACACAAAATCTTAAACATATGAAGCACATTGTAAAGATCGAGAATAGGGGGTCATCTGCAAGCATTTTGTGATAATAACAGTCAATCCAAGATAACTAGGTTAAAGTTTAATAAAAGATATTAGATACTGGGCCTACGTCTTAGCTAAGGGTCCAAGAACGTGATCTTATAGCAGAATGAAAGGAAGTTCTCAAGCAGAAACATCAATTTTTGAGATAAATTCAAGAATGTTTTGAACATAAAAAAAGGGGAGTATAACAGTAAAGTCTTCCAAAAAGTGGCAAGATATATTGCACAACTTAAGCGGCCCAATGGGACAATAGCTGATGACTTTTAGGAAATTATGGATATTAATAAGGATTTCTGCCAACTGAACTAGACATAAACGGCAATAACAAGTGGAGCTTTATTTCTTAAGCAAATTCCCACAGTTCTCACCCATAAACAGAATAAGAAACTTTTGCAGAAGATTACCTAGAATGAATTCAGGCATGCTGTATTATCTTTCCAATCAGATAAAGCACCTTGATTTGATGTTTCTCCTTCCCATATTTCAGGGCCTTGTTTACTTTCCCTTTTTCTTAGCTATCAACATGGCTGTTGCAACATTGCTCTTGCCTTTTTATATTTTGCATCCTTGTATATTTTGAGTACATTGTTTGTGGCATTCGCCACTTTGTTGTGGAGACTGATACACATTGGTTGCTACTCCAAATACATCAAGGAAACATATTACCTTTCAATCAACATTCACCTGCTGTAAACAGTCAATTACTTTTGACCTTAAAGTATTTCATTATAACCTGTCAAGGCTACACATGATGTTTAAAGAAGAAAATTAAGGATGTATTTGTAGCAGTGGCTGGGTTTCAGGGTAGAAGTCATAGGTGGCACATATTTTCATTCTGTTTCATCGGCCTGGGTTTAGTTTATTCTCTTGAACTCATTACAGAAAAAACTCTTACTTACTTGCCATTACAGGAACTGTTCCACAATAATAAGCTCTCACACAGTGATGGGAGTATATTCCTCTATTCCATTTTTTTGCTCAGTAAATTGGTAACACTCAGCCTGCTGTCTTTTAATGCTCAGGGGAATCTTCCAAGCTGAGATCAGAATTCCACTTAGAAGCCACGCCTAAGGGGTTTCTTTTCGGGCAAAATTAGCCTTGGACTTGCACCGAGCCTTGTCAGTGTGTGGCCTGTATTATTGCTGCTATTGTAACATGGGTAGCACTGCCCAACGGGGCTAGAAGCTCAGTCATCATCATGACAATCGTTTTGTTTTGTCACTAGGCCTTGGCCTATGTGATGCCACTTTATTCTCTATTAAATAGTGTGCACTTGAAGTTTCTTTACCCTTTCTCAATAGATTCTTTTTCAAGTCAATTGCATACTTCTTTATATTGTCTCTAGTGGCCTAATTTATCGTTAAGGATCAAGAATAAATCTTTGATTTCAAGTTGGACTTGTATTTTGTTGTATATAGTCGTCATCATCCTCATCTAGCTCATCATCAAAATGAAGATGAGTACTGCTTAATTTGCGTCATTGCTTTCTCCCAATATACTATCAAGGCCAAGAAAACCCAAATGCATGTTAAAAGAGAATTGTCTTTTTCAGGTTGTAAAAATATACACTTAACTTTGAAGAACAAAGCTCAAGATTGCCCTAGATCAAAAACTGATGTCAGAATAAATTGTGCACAGACAAATCTGAGTTGAAATCTGCAAATGCATAGTTACTGGAATGGTTTTTCTTCTTTGAGCAGCATTCATACATCAAATAACCATGCTTACAATGAAAAGATGAGTACAGAACTTATCGTTTGTATGAACCATAGTTGCAGGGAGACGCATCCCCCACCTATTGGGACGCGTACTGGGTACGGGTACACGTACTGGGTACGTCTCCCGTACGCGGGAACCTTTGTTAACGTTTCCTCCCGTTTCCCCACACACACGCACACACACACAGGGATTGTTTGCATATTTCTGTTACAATGTACTCTTCCCACAATATGTGAGATATCAAATATCAATAGAATCACTCATCCTTTGTCAACATTTGATTTCCTTACTTCAAAAAGTATAGTTATTTTTAAATTTCAGTGCATTCTGAATCTAACTAAATTAATAATGTACAATAGTATTTTTCTAGTAATTTCATATATATTGCCGTCTCCCCGTACCCGTCTCCCCTTTTTCTAAAAAATGTCGTACCAGTATCTGTACCCATCTCCACGTACCCGTACCCGTCTCCTGGTAACTATGGTATGAACTTCCTATAGTGTTTGATGCCCTCTTTATGACTGGTTCATGTATGTGTTCTGGATCCACTCGTGTATGCAGATCCAGATGGTATGGATCCAATCAAACTGAAGGTTAATGCTACTGTTCGATCACTGAATTTGTATTGGCTGTAAGACCCAAAAGTAGATTCATTATTGGTAGAATTCATCTCTTGGATTCCAAATGGATTCTAATTTCTAAGTAGCCAATTCATTTTAGGTATGGCTAAGAAGAATTGGATATGCCAGTACGACAATTGTTTTTTTTTCCCGGATACGTTTTTGGATACGGCCATACAATTTTTTTTATAAAATATTACAAATATAGCCAAATAAGCAAAATTAACCACATATTGTGCTTAACGCAAACAAAATATTGGAAATAATATAAATAAGCACAAAGCACACTAACAATTCAATGCCAAATGTCACGATATTCAGTGGTCAAACTTAGATAAGTCTTAGAACAAGTACATAGTGCAAATGTTACAATACACGCACAAAAATCAACCTGATTCGTCCACGGGATTGTTTTTTGAAGTTCACAGCTGACTTTTTTTAAAGTAATTTTTTTTAAAACACCGGATTCGCCCAGGGTATTGAGACAAATCTGGGTGTATCCGCAGGCCTGCTGCAGTACCCCAGGTAAATCCAGGGCCGAATTGCCCCCGTATCGGTACCTCTGATGAATCGTATCTGTATCCCCCCTCCCTCTTGTATAGGTGAATCTGGATTTATCTCTTGCATGTGGATTTTTGCCAAGAACAGTTCCAGGCAGATTGGTCATTAGCCCTGCCTGTGGTGCAGGTCACTGCAATCATGTGAGAGACCATGAACCTAGATTTAACTAATATACATTCTAACTTTTTCCAAAAATATGCGTTAGATTTAAAAATCAGTGGGTAGATGTTGAGGAGGAGCCAAGAAGATGGGAGTTTTGAAATGCTCTTTGGGGCACCCTTATTCATCTGCATTTATAAAAAAAAATAACATGATATCCTTCAAACAACATCATGCACTGGAGGTTTTCTTTGTTTTGCCTTATGATCTAGATTAACTACTACATTATGTGGAGTCATCTTCAAATAGTTTAACACAAAACTATCTAAGAAAGCCTTATAATGAATGATATCATACAAAGTCCCGAGTGCTTGCGCTGTGCAAGAAAATTCAGAAAGATTCTGCAGTATCGTGTTTTGGTTTTTCTTGAGAAATTTGAAAATGAGTAGTTTAACAATTGAATTTATTTTGTTTGATTATATTCTTCTCTTTTATTAAAGTTGAAATGACTAAGAAATACAGGGTCAATCACTTACCATTTTCTTGTTTATTCTGTTGAGGTGTTCAGAAGGAGTGGATCTAAGTGACTTGGCAACAGAGCACTCCATTTGCCCCTCAAAGGAAGAAGGTGGAACGCTTGGGTGGGTGCGAAAGGGTCAAATGGTATGTGTGTTGTGTGGGATGGAGTCACCCACTAGAAAATTTCATGATGATGGAGTAAAAGATGATTATTATATGCTTTCCGGTGACATATGAACTGTCCAGTTTCATAGGAAATTACGAATAGTTAAAACCATCAGAATCCAGCATGCTCATGCGTATCATTTTACATTAGTTTTGAACCAAAATTTATCTTAAGAAACCCTAATAAATTTCATGAGCCTTGAAAATTTCTGTCCCATGTGTTGTTACATAATCAAATAATGATATCAATTGAGGCCTTTTCTGCTTATGCACATACTAGAATTTATCTTAAAAAATCCGTAATAAACTCCAGGAGTCTTGAAAATACTGTGCCATGTGCAGTTACACAGTCAAATAATGACAGCCAATTGAGGAATTTACTTTGATTCAACTTTATCAGGAAATGATCAATTTGCGATGTAGAAAAACTCTGTTGTCAATCTGTAGAGCCTTGGTGAATAATCTATCAAACAAGGTGGTTGCCAATATCTTCCAAAAATGTGAGAAAGCTAACTTTTGTACCCTTGATTGCCACTGACTAGAAAAAATTCGCACATTTTTGCAATGGTCTGCTTCGTCGTACGTTTCTGACTCTTGGAAAGGCCATGCAAATAATTTTTCCATGATTTGTTGTTTTCCCATTGAACATTGTCGTGGATAATGAATATTACACCATAAGTTAATGATATCCTTTTCTTGACAATTTATTATGAGAAACAAAAAAGCCTTTCAAAAGAGAAGCTTGCAGGATTGTTCTTATGTTGCCGGAGTTAGCTCATATGTTAGAAGTGGAGTTTTGATTGGCTTTTGGTAGAATAGATCACATTCTGTCCACCAAATGCTGTTGGAGGTTATTGATTTTCTTATACGACCGTATTTTTGTATGGAAAAGAAAGAGGAAAATAGAAGATAATAACAAAGCCATGGAAAAGTTGGCATTGGCATTGTATGAGATTTAATCTTTTTTGATGTTGTCATATCGGATACTCTACCCTTGTGGTATCCTTATCCAACATATCTGCTACCAATACAAGCATAGTTATGTTAGGGATACATATCTCATACAACAAGATTTTTTGCCATATATGGATTGGATCGAGTGTGGGAATGGGTTACCCGAGCCATATTTGGAGATGTATAGCTATATCCAGGCTACATGCATAAATAGTTTTAGTTGAGAGCTACTTCTAATGTCACACAATGGTAAGCAAGAACTATCCGTGCAATTTTTCTTCAATCAATCTCCCTGGCAAGATCTGTTTTAACTTATCTTAAAAATATATTTTAGGGAATTACGGACTCTAAAGATACGAGTAAAGGACAGTACAAAAACATGTGTGTGCATCCTTGTATTTCCTAATTACTAGGGCTTACCTTGTTTTGGTGTTCAATGCACGATAAACCTCCTAGACTAATTATAAAAAGTGGGCCTACAGATCTTATTATAGGAGGGAGGCTATTTAATGTCTAAAGCAAATCACTAAAAGGGTAAGGTAACTAATACATGCGAGGCTGGAGGACTTCATTTCCAGAACAACTAATCAAAATTTAACCTCATCTAATATTGAAATGAAAGAAAAAAACTATGTATGTGTACTTGATATGTCCCACTTAGCTTGATGGAGAAGGAATAATGATGGCCCTTAGATAGCTCATGTATTCTCTTATTATAGGAGGGAGGCTATTTAATGTCTAAAGCAAACAATAAAAGGATAAGGTAACCGATACATGTGAGGTTGAAAGACTTCATTTCCAAAACAAATCAAAATTTAACCTCATCTAATATTGAAAAGAAAGAAAGAATCTATGTATGCATACTTGATATGTCCCACTTAGCTTGATGGAGAAGGAATAATGATGGCCCTTAGATAGCTCATGCATTCTCTTACAATGTTGTGAACACACTACTCAGTCTTCTAGACTCAAGCTAATGTCTAAAGCAAACAATAAAAGGATAAGGTAACTGATACATGTGAGGTTGAAAGACTTCATTTCCAAAACAACTAATCAAAATTTAACCTCATCTAATATTGAAAAGAAAGAAAGAATCTATGTATGCATACTTGATATGTCCCACTTAGCTTGATGGAGAAGGAATAATGATGGCCCTTAGATAGCTCATGCATTCTCTTACAATGTGGTGAACACACTACTCAGTCTTCTAGACTCAACAAGTTATAGCTTGCCTCTATGGGGAAAGGGTAGTTTGACGAGGTTAGGCGAGTCTAGGACGTGGCCTCCAAGATCTACTCCAGATTGAATGTCAACATGTACAAAAATCCCACATCAAAAGCTTCTTGATAACAAAAGGTCACAAAGGGTAAGAATTAAATTACTAAAGACAACGGTGAATGTCAATTTATAACCCAATTTTGGAATATTCTTTTATGTTTAGGTTACTTATTAGAAAATAGGAGTTACGCTCTTTCCTTTTCTTTTGCTATATTTGGTCATTGATGATTATTTATATAGTTACCTAAGTCTTGGGGATAGAGGGATGACTATTAAAATAATATCTGATTATTAAAAATATACAAATAGATTAAAAAAATAACTCAAAGTAATATAAGCTAAAAAATATTTAATACAATAAATTACTAAATAAAACCATTTGGACCAATCATTAATTTGAAATCGTAAATGATGGACACATCAAAATGCTAGCTCATATTTGAGAGTTGAGACAACGAGAAGACTCAAGAGTACATGATACATTATCAATCATGATTAACATGCTAAGTCAAACTCAAAGCTAAGAAGAATATTCCGTAACTCAATAATCATAGTCATTTGGAGTAATGTAAGATGCATTATTAAAATAATAAATAAATAAATAATGATAGTCATCATATAAAAAAATACTAGCGAATTCTTCCTCCCTGGAATTGTCATCCTCATCTTTGCTATGGAAGGGGAGCATAACCAATCCCTACTCCACATCCTAGTCCTCTTCAACTTGTCTCAGCCCCGTAGGATTTACAATCCACCGTAATGTTGGATTTCCCTATACTCAGGTGTCTTGCAATCCATGAGATGCAAGACACCATGTACAACTACAAACTTCTCATCTCTTAGAGGTAAGTCTATTCCTATTAAGGGAGTGGATCCAACCATATGTCGGCCAATTATTTTCAACAACAGAGGAACTAGAAACTTAGGAAAGGAGGCGAACAAAAAGTGTTTGTAGCAATCTTGGAGGTCCATACAATCGTCACCGAGTCACTTGTCTCGTGCCAATTTAATCTTGTTTATCCTAGCTGAAGACTTGTAGCTGTCAAGTTCAATAAATCTGACATGTGAAGCTTCTTCTGCATTATAATTTTTTCTCAGGGCCTTCAAGAATCCCTTCTTCACCTCCTTGTCATCCAAGGGAACAACTCTACCATACCTTGCTACATACCATTTCGGATTAAGTGTATATGTGGCCATATTATAAGGGGGTGTTGCTAATGCTAGAACTCTTGGGTGGGGTCCCTCACCCAAATGGTGGCCTTCATCTAACCAAGCATATTGTCAATTCATTTGTATATCTCGTCAAGGTTGGGGCTATCAGAATCCCCATATTTGACAATACTGAAAAATGGACATATAATTGATGTAACATAGCTCACTGTTCACCACCATCACATTACCCTCTTTCCTTGCTATGTCTTGGACTCCCCCTACCGAGTCCATTCTTATGTCATGATCATAAGTTGACATCATCATCATAGGTATTGAGGTCGGAGCAAATGAAAAGGTAAAATACGAATTATGTTCCGCTTTTAACATGATAAATCTAGGCCTCTTCTACATTACTGCTTCGGTGTATAAGCTTTGAAAACTAATGAACATAATTTTACTTCTCAAACAAATTATGCAAAAAGTTTGCTAGACATGTTCAGGATGGTAGATTGTAAAACCGCATCAATCTTACGGCCACCTGGCCTGACTTGAGCTATGCAGTCAACTCGTCTCTTGGTGTATGACAGTTCCAAAGGCAGAATATTGAATGCCAGAATATTGAATGGCAGAAAAAAGGGTGCTAGGATTTGTGAAGGGAACATCAGACTTTGGCATTCTCTACGAGAAAGGTAATGAGATTTGGCTGTGTGGATATTCAACCTCCGATTGGGTAGGATCCGTGGATGATAGGAAATCTACATCAGGCTAGTGTTATGACATGGAAAAAGAGCAATTTCTTGGATCATTAAAAAACATGTGGTTTCACTTTCCTCTATAGACGCATAATAGATAGCAGTAGTGAAAGGCACATGTGAAGCGATTTGGCTTAGAAGAATGTTGATAGATCTACAAGTTTATTAAACTGACTCCACAATACTTTGTGTGATGACCACGGAGTTCTCAAGCTAGCAAAGAATTCTATCTTTCACAAGTGAACAAAACATGTTGATGTACATTGTCACTTCTGTAGTGTCCCCATTTCCGAGTAGGTGGCCTAGGAGGCCTTTCATCCGTCTTAGCCTTGGTCATGCCCAAGGGGCTAGTGACGTTGATGGTTATTGGGTATGGTTTGCACCTTCATTTCACTTATAGGTTATGTTTTGACGTTGGACATGTACTTTGAGGTGACTTAAGTGAAATAAGGTTGTGAGATGCTCCCCTAAGGTACTTTATGTTATATTTAGTTGATGACTTAAGTGATGGGTGAATATATGGTACTTTATGTTCTAATTCTTCGTTGGGGTGACTTAAGGGGACTTTTTGGCATGTGGGGAATAAAGTGACTTAAGTTATTTTAATTAATTAAAGAAAAGACCCAAGGGGGTGATTAGGGTTCTTTTGGGCCTTTTGTTGCAATGAGAAGTTATAAAAGGAAGTGCTTGGGGGAGAATAGGCATTCATTCATACACTCACCTATTTTGATATTGGAGCAACTGTTTGCACTTTCTTTGCTTGTGGAGTAAGATCCCACATGAACCCTAGCTTCGGTGGTGAAAGATCCACACCTAGCTAGCAGAGCACTCTTCAGTGGTGAAAGATCCTCCCTAGTTTGCTATTTTGGAGCTTTATTCATATTTTTGGTTGATCTAGATTCAAAGTTTCAGAGTAGAGGACTTGCTGATCAAGTTTTTCAAGTCCAGAAAGAGAAGACAACCATATTCAGTAAGAGAGATTTATCTATTCAGTTATCAGTTTGAGGAACTTCTTGGAGGGGTTTTTCATTGGTCATGTCATTGCATTTAAATGATGTTGTCATTTCATGAAGATACTTGCATTTCATTGCATGTTGATTTATGTTACTTGCATGTTGTTGCATGTTAGTTTAAAATTGCAATAAAATCATATCTGAAGATATTGGTTATTTTTTGATTTTATACCTTGCTGCCATAACCATACTTTAATTTTTATGTCATATTTTTCTATATATTGCTGTCATAAAAATCAGAAAAACCATAATTATTTGTGAAAATTTGGTTGGAAATCTTGAATATAAAATAAATCCGGAAAAGGGATATTTCAGTGGCATCAGAGTTGTTCTTCCAGCCTGTGTGGGTTAAAAATGGGTGGCATTGAAAATCTCAATGTGGATTTGATGAAGAAATTATTCACCAATATGGTTAAGAAGCAAGAGACTACACACCTCTATTTGAGCCAACTCACAGAGAGACTATCACAGGGCAGCTCTGGGCCTTAGGCGGATAGAAGGGGAAAATGTGATAATAGTAATTCAGGGCATCGATCTCCCCATTCATCTAACAAGTCTTTTAGTTTTCATGAGCCCTCTTTCTTAAAAGATTTTGAAACATCACATGTAGTGCAGCCAACAAAGGTGATGGATGAGGATTCTTGTTGGAGGAAATACCAATCTTTGAGCGAGGGATTCAAAGATAATATGCCATTTCCAGATTATTGCATGATGAAAATTGGTAGCAAGCCTAAGAGAGACCATCATATGTCGATACCTGCATTACAAAGGAGTTTGGGGCAGCAAAAGAAGTCATTTGAAGAACCAATAAAAGCTCAATATGATAAGCAAAGTGGCAGTAATTAGTGGGGTTGCAAGGTAAGGATCTAACCGCCCACATTGAGGTAATTTCAGGATAATGAAGAAGAAGAAAAGAATGTTGATCCAGAAGAAGTTGTTGTGCCCGGTTATTGAGCAGGAATGGTGTTCCTAGGGAATTTGTGACATTGTCAAGAATAGGGAAGGATCAATCCAATGAAGAGGGGCTACCCACATTGCACAGGATAAGGATGGTCTACAGAAAAAGGAGCATGTTATCGCAACAGAGTTATCTCACATGAAATAATTGAGCCCACTTGTTGATCATAGAGACAATGATTCACATTGGTATGAGACAAGTGGGATATTTGATGACTCCTATTCTGACTTGATTGTTTACTAGCAGACACAGAGCACACCATGGATGACTTTTGTGGAGAGTGAGTCTTGATGATGTTGAGTCGGGGAGCTAGAGTTAGGTATGATGGAGACTTTGAGCACCAGGTGTTTTACTATGACAGGGTGAGTGGAGTCATGGATGTGGGTGTGACCAGTAGTGTTGCACATGAGACAGTTACAAAGATTGGGGTTACAGGTTCAGATCACCTGAGTTTATCATTATGTTGGTTATCGGAGGTTTCGGTAGATTGGAGATCTCATTTGCTTGTTGAGTACTCCAAGAACCGACACACTTGTGAGATTCTAGATGGTCACATATAGGATGACAGCTACAGATTGGAGGATGAGATGATCTTCTATCAGGGCAGATTGTACCTTGTGTCAGATTCATGGTTGAGGATGGAGATACTGCGACATGTGCATTGTTCTTCCATGGCTGGACACTTGAGCTTCAATGAGACCTACAAGTTCATATGGGAGAGGTTCAGATGGCAGGAAATGGAATGTGATGCATAAGTCATCAAAACAACTCCTATCCCTTCTCCTGAAGCATCACATTCCAACACAAAAGGAATAGAAAAATCTGGAATAACAAGTATGGGACATGATCTCATTACCTCTTTCAATTTCTCAAACGTTGATTGGGCTCTTCTGGACTAGCTGAAAGCTCCTTTTTTTTGTCAAATCAGTCAAGGGGGTAGAAAGCTGAGAAAAACCCTTGACAAACCTCCTATAATAGCTTCACAAACCCAATAATCCCCTCAAATGCGTTAGTGGAAGGTGGAGGCCAATCCAAGATGGCTTGGATCTTTTGCGGATCAACATGAACACCTTGGGCATTAATTACATGGCCCAAATATAAGATTTCAGTCATACCAAACCCACACTTGGACTCCTTGGCAAAGAGTGTTTTTCTGCTCTAAAATTTTGAGCACTATGTCCAAGTGTTGTAGGTGTTCTTCCCATCCTTTACTATACATAAAGATGGCATCAAAGAAAACAAGAACAAATTTCCTCAAATGTTGACTAAAAACATGATTCATGCAAGATTGGAATGTGGTTGGTGCATTAGTCAATCCAAAGGGCATAACCAAAAACTCAAAGTGCCCAAAATGACATTTAAAAGTTGTCTTATACCATCTCTTACCCGAATTTGATGATAGCTGGATCTCAAGTCAATTTTAGAAAAGTGTATAGGGCTCCATGTAACTCATCAATCAACTCATAATCCTTGGGTATGGGATGCCTATTTTTGATGGTCTTCTTATTCAAGAACCTGTAGTCAGTGCACATCCACATAGTCTCATCCTTCTTCACTAGAACTACCAAAGAAGCAAAAGGACTAGAGTTAGGCCTTATGTGTCCCGTCTCCAAGAGCTCTTTGATAGCTTTCTCAATCTCCTTTTTGTATGCTCTAGGATGGCAGTATGGAGTGGTTATTACTGCTTTAGTCTCGGGCTCTAACTCAATGATATGCTCAAATCCTCTATCCGGTGGAAGACCATGAGGAAGACTACTGAAAACCTTGGTGTGCTTGTCAATTATGGGCTGAATATCCTTGTGATACTGCTGCTGCTCCAAAATCTGATCCGTGGAACTCACCAAACATTCGGCTACCCATGAAACCAACCCTCTATGGAAAGCTCTTTCCATCCTTTTCGTTGTCACTACCATGGGTGCTCCATTGGTCATACCACGCAGCACTATTGCCTTGCCTGCTGATCTGAATTTCAGCTCCATGGTTTGGTAATTTTGTGTGAACTCACCTAGAGAATGCAACCATTGCACCCCTAGGACTATGTCAGTCTCACCAATGCCCACCACATAGAAATCATCCTCAATCTTATGCTTCCCTAGAGTGATTTTCAGCTGCTGTACCTTCTTTGTGCATGGGATGGTGAAGCCATCAGCCATGGTCACATTGAAACCTTTGAAGTCTTCTGCCTGTAGCCCCAATCTAGCTACCAAATCAGCATCAATGAAATTGTGGGTTGCCCCACTATCAATCAACACGGTGACTTTCTTACCATGCAATTCCCCTCTCACTCTAAAAGGGTGATATCTAGGGCCCCAGATAGTGTGGCAAGTGTTCCCTCGGCCTGCTCAACTTTTTCTTGTTTTTCTTGCACTTCCTCTTCTGGTTCTTCCTCTTCTTCTTCTTCTTCTCCATCCGACACTACCTCAATGTAGTGAACTTGCCCTTTGCCAAGGCAACGATGTCCTGGTGTCCATGGGTCTTTGCAAGTGAAACACAAATTTCTCCTCAGCTCATTCCTTGTATCCACTTCTTTGTTTGTCTTTGGCAGCTCCTTTTGCTGCACATTACCTTGCTGAAATGGCCCTCTTTGCTGCCCATAAGGGGCTGTCCTTGGCTGCCGGGAGGCTGAAGATCTAGGTTGCCCAAAAGAAGTAGCCCTTTGCTGTCCTAAAGGCAGAAATTTGCCCTTAGGGACTGCGGTTTCAAGATCAAAAGCCTTTTTGATGGCTTCTTGGAGAGAGGAAGGGTTGAAGGCCTTGACCAAACCCTCGAGTGGGTCAACCAATCCCTCCACAAATAAAGCTACAAGTCTCCTCTCTAAAACATCCGGTACCATCACTGAAACTCTATGAAATTCAGCCACATAATCATCCACAGAAGTATTTTGTTTCAGCTGCGATAACTCTCTAAAATGGATCTCCGGATCAGCCCTATCAAACCTTTCAACCAGTCTCCTGCTAAATTGATCATAGGAGTTGATGAGGTTGTGCCCTTGGGTGATCAATCCATGATACCACCGCTCATGTGCCGAGCCATCAAGATGCTAAGTTGCAAACTTAATGGCTTCATCTTTCATCATAGGCTGAAGAGAAAGGTATATATACACACCTTTTGGATCCAAGCTTGAGCTGTGCTCTTGGTAGACCCATCATATGTAGAAAGTGTGAGCTTCCCCAAATCTTGTTGAAGATCTGTCTGATTATTCTGAGGTCGAGGATCAACCCTAGGTCCCTCTTTGTTCCTATTTAGCTGCATGAAATTGGCGAGGGACATTTCTTCCTTGATTTTTGGTCGAAGAGTGGTTCCCATCTTACACAATGTTTAAAAACATCTTTGAATGAGTTTCATTATCTTGAATGGATGATACAACCTTCTTGGGATGTATTTGGAGTGTTTATAGAGTTTTTAATAGTCACCCTTTAGTGAAATTTATTATTTGATCACATTCAGATTCGAGTCTATGTGTTTTTTAGGTCTCCATTCATAAAGAATCCTAAAATGAAATCTTTACTCACCCATTGATTCCTATTATACAATGATAGTTTGAAAAATTGGGACCACCTTTGGTTTTACACTTTGGTTTTACACTTAAAGTATTATCCCACATTCATGAAGAGAAGGAACGTGGTTAGGTTTATATTTAGGAATACTTGGATGATAAAGTGGAGCAAAGGATATGTTTGCCTTACCTTTTGGGAATAGCGAAAAAGGGCTAAATGTTGGCTTAGGAAGGTTTTGAGTAAAGAAACGTGTCATATTTTTTGGATTTGAGAAATCTAAGAAAGTTACTAAGGAAAAGAAAAGTCTCAGGAAGATGGAATCTCACGAGTGTTTTCATGTGGCACCAACCATGGAGCAATGATGGCAATTCATGGTCCCAAAGGTTTGAGGTCTTGAAGAAATCATGGAAGCTTGAGGATCTCAAGATCTTGAAGGAATGAGGAGAATTTTAGATTCTGAGTAAACTTGAGAACCTGAAAATATTTGAGATTCCATGTAGACCTAATAATTTGAGAATATGAGATTGGTCCATGTGGACCAATCATGGCTCACTTAGGTTCCCAGAAGGCTTGAATAAATCTAAGGAATCGAGACCTCGTGGAACATGAAACCCCAAGATATCAATTTTCAAAGAAGTGGACACGTGGCTAGGGGATAGTTGGCCGAAGTGATAGACCCAAGTGGAACTCAAGAGTGTTGAGGTCTCATAGGTTTCAAGGTAAGAATATATTGGAAATTTCAAAGGAAGATAGAGGCCTTGAGTCTTGAGAATATAAGAAGGAATCATAATTTGAGAATCCGCATGGGCTAATTCATGTACCCTCATCCTCCAAAGGAAAATCTTAGAAAGGGTATTTTGAGAAAGTTAAGCCCAAGATCCCAAAACCTATAAATCTCAACACATGGAACTGGTATACATATAATAGAGCCTATGCATGGGGTAACATTTGAAGGCTTCCTCTAAATATAAGAATGATCTCAGGGACATATTGTCTAAATACAATGCAGGCATGATTGAAATATTTTTTTGATCATATTTTTTCACTGGGATATCCAAATTAGCTATGACAAGTGGCATTAAAAAGGTCTTGGAGAGAGCTATTGTATCGACATGAGTTTTGGGGTAGATAATGTAGATATTTAAGATATTTTCTTCATAGAGTTTTTGGGTATATCCTTCTCATTATTTTTAATCCAATAACACCTAAATCACTCTCTCAAGATTTTGGGTGGTCTTGACCCTTCTAAAATATGTCTTCAAATTGTTTCTCCCTTCAGGTTCCCACTAAAATGCGTTAATATTTAATTAAGTTTTAGATCAAAGAAATAAGTTGTCACAATAATCCAATGGTGGAAAAATAATATTCCCAATGAAGTGTTAGTTTCTTGTTCACCCATTCTCCTAATTTTCAAAGATGCACATGTGTTTTATTTTTGTGGAAACTCATTTAAATTTCCTCACAAGTCACTTTTATACCAAATTTAGCTTGATTATGGGAAAATTTTGCATTTTTTTCCATATTAATTTGGAAAGAGTGATCCAAGAACACTTTTATCTCTCCTCTTTTTTATGGGTGATTTTTTTTCGCATAGTGATAACATATAACTACTTTATGGCCTTGGATTTCCTTTGAGAGAATATTTTAAGTACCTTTGTTGTGTATCTTTGGAAAGGGAAATTGTACAAAGTGGAAAAGAAGCTCTCTATAATGATGTTTTGGCTATTGAAAAAAATTGGTTGTCCAATTTGAGCATTTCATTTTCCAGTTTTCTAAGAATTTGAATAGTGATAATCTTTCTTGGTTTAAAAAATAAGTATTGTAGGATGTTGAGCAAGTGTTATCATTTTTTTAAGAAGCTTTGGAGGTGCAAACAACTGTTTGTTTATTAAGTACTTGTTAGTATTATGTAGATACACGTAAGTGCTTAATTACAAAAATCTTTGCATGCTTTCACTTATTTGTTTTCATACAAAAGTTTTAGTATTAGTGTGTCATCATTCTATGATGCCTTTTTCTTACTAATAATGATAGTTATGTGTAGGCATATGGGGTTCACTTAGTAAAAGTATGGTATAATATGTTCGTTCAAACGATATTAAAGAATACCATGTATGTCAGTTTTTACCTTTAATTATTTAATTGATAATACCCTCCTATTACATTATTAGAATTAAAATACCCCCTATTTTTTCCATGTACCTTACCCATTTTTCTATTACAATCTTATATACCCTTTTTTATTTATACTCTAATATATCAAACTAAAAATATATCATGTTTCCCAATCAATTATCATTTTCTTAATATGCCTTTGCTATGGAAAGAGAGTTTCAAGCAATTCAAGACCTATTATAAATTACCTTAATGTGAAGTTTTAATCATTTATAGTTCTTAAAATTTAATTAAGATGGTGAAATAATATCATTTGTGTCAACAAGCATAATCAATCCTAGTTTTCTACCATCTTATTATTATTTGGTTGTGAACCTCCTAATTGAGATTTCCTTATTAAAAAAGAGATTATAATTTAACTTTATGATCACACTCCTTTTACAATTTTAAGGTATTTAGTTTTAAAAACTAGGGTTCAAATGTTTTAGTTTTATATTAAAATTAACCCTACATCTCCTATGGCCCACCTCTCTAACCTACACCAAATACCTAATTCAAAATATTAATAAATTAAACCCTTTCACCCCGAATGTCTACTGGTATATTGAATTTGCTTTTATCAATTTTAATTACCTCAATATGAATGAATGTTCTAGGATATTGCCTAGCTGATGAACCCCCTATGCATGTAGGATATTTCATTGTTTATCTAAATTAATGGTGGATGAATAATAATTGTGTAGGTTGTTGTCTTCTTTTGGTTATCATTATCTCACATAATCTAAATTCTTATAATTCCTTGCCCAATGAATCTAGTCACTGGTTTTAGTTAATCTAATCACTTTTATTTCTTAACATTTCCTTTCATTTCCATAGTACTTTACTGAAAGATCTTATTGTACATTTACAAACCATTCAACATTTCAACCATTAGAACTCTGGATTCATGTTTATAAGATTTCATTTGAAACATTTTTCTGGCCTTGATAGCAATTAGCTCATAGAATATGGATATATTTGTTATTATAATCTATTTGAGTGCAAAATTTACCGATTCTTAGGCAGCTTTGTGAATATCCTGCTAGTGACAAAAAAAATTGGGTAGGAATTTGTGGTGGTTTGGCTGATTGGCTAGGTATGCTACATAATATTTTCCTGATCTCTGTTGTTTGACATCATTTGGGTTTCTCTAGGGTCTCTACACAAGGTATTATAAAGCATGAAGAGTAGGAGATAAATCACTCTCCCATTTGTTGGCCTTAAGTCTAACATTCTAGGTGAATAAGCCACTCATTACGACAAACTACCTTGTTGGATTCACTCATCTCAACCTTAGTACAAATTTAGGAGCCAACACATATGATTATGTCTATCCACCACATTAGATTCTTGGATGTTGCCCTTCCTCTGTTGCGTAAATATATTCTTGGGACAATTTTGGAGGTCGTTATCACTTTTGGCACTAGAAGCATGGAAGCATCTCTATTTTGGTGTGTAGAGGAAGGATCTTTCAAATTGATATATGTATGAGAGATGGAGTCAAACATGCCCGCATGTTGGTGTTGGATGAAGCAACTAGACCCTTATCCTCCCATCACTCACTCTAATGGATCTATGTCCCTCCAAACTAATTTCCACTATTACTATACTAACGAAGCATTGTGGCGTTCAATCACTTCTATTGTTTGTGGCAGGCAGGGGAAATTTTAAAAATAAGTGAGGGAGGGAAGGGTATTGCAATTAGACTCAACTCTCTACTCCAACACAATTGACACCCAAGTGTCACACAAAATTCCACTGCTACTTCCCAACCCCTAAATCAACACTCATAGCATTTAAACAAAATTTAATTTTTGTTCAGACTTGTCACTTCAACATGATATTTTGTCATGGCCTTGTTACTAACTTATTAGTTTATGTTTGCTTTTATATTATGAGTTTTTGACATGATAAATAAAATAACTAGAAGCAACACTTAAAAAATGCTTCATAATTATTCATAGGTACTCATTTTTATAGGCATATTAGTTTGGAAATACTATAACCATGTGTAACAACTTGCATATTTAAAAGATTACCATCATTTTTAATGTATATCGAGATACATATTATATTAACTTACTATATATATATATATTAAAATAAATTGAAAACTCTGATATTAGAGCTTCATAAATATATAGGCTCAGTTCCTTCAACCTCAAAAAAAATTGTATTGTTCAACATGAAGTTTCTTTTGTTGAAGACTATAAATGAGCATACTTGTTTTAGTCTTTTGTCCCACCATACACAAAAACCTTTTCTCCATTTCCACACACGACAACGCATTCAATGCAGAGAAATCGTCGAGGGGAAAAACCGACCCACACGAGCACATTTTCTTCACAATTGTATTCCATCACCGACCGACCTTCAAACAAATACAACCGATCATGTGCAGTCAGAAGGTTTCTATCCAGGAAATCGCTGCATCTCCACAGATCATCCAAGAATGTCCATCTTCTCGTCTTCACATCAAAAACCTGTGCAGTCCGTGAGTTATAACGAAAAACTTGCCCTCAAGAAATGTGCCACAACATCTTCTTACTCCTTGTTTCATACTAGGAAGAACCTCCCACCTGTTTTCTTCTTTATGATAAACCGCTGCCTCGCGCTCAGCCGTTCTCTCACACGACTTCCCTCCTGCAATGTATACAAGTCCTTCAGGTGACACCGAGCATGCAAAATGAGCTCTTGCGATGGGCATGTCTGCGCTGCGCAGCCACTGTTTACAAGAAAAATTATACATTACAACCATGGCGACTAGATGATGTTCTGGCAAATTATTTGGATTCCATACAGTTTCACCCATGAAAATTAGGTTATCGTTTACAGAAATGCATTCACTCCTGTACGGACGAACACCAAATTCAACAGGAATGGGAGGCAGAGGAAGGCTGTGGCACTTGTTTTGAGATGGATGGCATACATTTACTTGATTGGAATGCTGAATGAGGCATATATATTGCTCCAATATCCCAAGCCACTTCCTGTCTTGATAAAATTGCGGGTTGTTCACCACTTCCTTCCATCTTTTGCTCATAGCTCTGAGGTTGTCGTGCCATTCGTAGGGCACCCTCAACAGGCATTCTCTCCCTAATTCTTCTGGAAGTTGAGGAAATAGATAGCAGCTTTCTTGCACTACACGCTTCATGATTGCAATTTTCTAATACTCGCCTCACAAGAAGAATTATATTGAAGAAGCATGCATGGATTCAAGTACTTTTATGGAGTTCCACAATGAGCTATAATTAACAAAAAGTAAAAGTTACCAATAACAAGTCTAATTTTAAATCCGAAAAAAACAAAAAACTTACAAAGGGAAAAAAAACAAAAACAAAAACAAGTCTAATTTTAAATCCGGTTTTCTTACTTTTCAGATTGCCATTCTCATTCTAAATTTGCCCTATATATAGACAACCAATATCTTGAAATCTAAGTTATTCCATATAAACAGGAAGGGTTCCTATTTTGTTTATATCAAATCACGAAAATAAAAGTTAAATTATAGTGAGCGAATCCAAATCTTAAAAGGTTGCGCAATACATCTGGGGAATAAATTTTCAAGCATTCCATGTTAATGTTCCTATAGATCTCACAGTTTTTCTGTCCATAACTGGCAACGATATCATCCATCACTGAATGCTGCACCTCTACCTCAGGTATGACTTCTCTCTGCGAAGGAAATTAGGCTGAAAAGGCCTAGCTGCAGATCCAACACCTGTTCTTTGTGTAAGAGGAGTGTTGTTATTGGCTCCTAGTACTTCCCTCACCATTGGGAGGTCGGGATGCTTTCATCCCCTGCATGGTGCAAACCATCTCAACCATCATTTTTGCTATATGCTCTTGATTTTGAGCAAATCTATCAAATCTAACACGATCTTCATCTGGACCATCCATATTATTGTCCCTAGTTTTTCAAATCCTTCCAGAGGTTGCTCTGAACCTTTCCTTTTCTCCCTCTGCTAATATCTAAACTCTCTGTCACTGCCCACCATGCAGAAGAAGCTGCAGACAACTCAACCCCCACAACTGACAAGGATAATGCTCCGATACCACTATAATATCCCCTTAGGGCATAAAATAAGAAATTTTGGAAATTCTCACAAACCCTTACACAAACATATAACAACAATATGATTTTTATTTAAAAACCCTTACAATAAAACAGCAAATTCAAATCTTCAATTATTCCTCAAATATCATCAAACGGGGAATATCCACAAAGGGAAAAGCATCTAGAAATACTCTAGGAATGTGAATATGCAAACAAATAAATTTTCCCACCAAAGTCTGAATTTATTTATTTATTTTTGCAACTGAATATACAACAGTAAAACAATTGACTTTATGTTGCTAGAGCTGAAGGAAGAAAGGGTGAAGAGGCTGTCCTAGGACAGATTAAGACCATTGGCAAACTTTAACACTGAATGCTTGGCCTGAAATACCTGCAATAGTCCCCACAAGGGGTCGCCTCACTCCTTAAGAGGGCTGGCAAGCCCAAAACTGGCCCAAAAACGGTGCTGTTACATCCCAATGCTGCTCACACTAGTAGATAGATGCCCTATCTGGAATAAGACCGAAAATCTGCTCTTTGATGTGTGCCCTAGCCATTAAACCCCTGAAAACAGCCTTGAATCTGTACCCTCGCTCCGTAAAACTGATTGTTAGCTCAAGTGTGATCTCTGGATGAGATCACCAATTAGAACTTGAGGGTTTTTGTCCCCAAATTCTGAATACCAATGAAGGTTTTCGTCCTCACTAGCTGAAAGTAGAAGTAGAATGCTCAACTCATAAAAATATGTGTGATAGAAGATGATCAAATGAGCTCCCCTCTCCTCCTTTTATACTTTTTCCCCCTTCTCTCAAAGTGGGGTGCTCCATGTGGTAGGTGCACTTAATTAATTTAAGTGACTTTTTAATTTTTATTTAAGCATTGAGTTCACTTAAAATAGAAAGTACCCTTTTACTTCAGTAAGAATGACTTAAATTGCCGTTATACATTACTTTTGGCCAACTTAGTCATAATACCACCTTATTCCTTTTTTCCACCCCTTTTAGCCCGTGGGAAGAATTGGATGGGCTAAGGGTCTTCAACAAGCACCAAACCCAAGAAGTGGACATTACAGCTTATCTCATGAGAGGGTCTTCAATAAGCACTGAGCCCAAGAAGTGGACACTACAGCTTATCTCATGAGTTGAACCCTATTGTTTCCTTGTAGCATGCATAGCTCGTGCATTTTGCTTGATCCTTTTATTAGAAAATGAGTTCTGGTGTCACTCAGATTTCACCCCGAAATCTGAGACTACCCAATTCGAAAAAATTTCGTACTTTTAAAATAGTGGGTCATTTGTTGTTTTTATTGCCTGAAAGTTCCTGTATTGCGTCAAGATAATCCTAAAGAGCCATATTAGCCCTTTTCGCCAAATACCCAGATGCCCAAAATTGTTTTATTCTGTCGTCGGGATTTGTCTGCGGGAAATTTGTATTTAATTATTTTGAGCCCCGTGTGAGGCTATTTGCGCTCCGTTTTAACTCCGTTATAAGCGAATATGTTATTATTCCTATATACCAGAAGGATTTTAACTTATTTTAAGTTTTGGGCTTTATTTGTAACTTTTGGCAATTTTTCGTGTTTTTGTGGTGTCCCGTTCTGTTTTCTGTGAAATTTCTCTGGAACAACTCCTTCGCCGGGTAAGCCCGATTTTTGGCCTGGAGCAGCTGGAAAACATACACGCACATTTTGCCCGGAGGAAGTCATCATCGGAGGTCTGGATCACTGGGAAAAAGCGAAGTCGTGCACAGGAAAGCCCCTGCGGGGATGGGCGCATTTTTGGAAAACAAAGGATTTAAGCTGCGATGGGAAAAATATAAGCCGCAGGCAGGATGGGAATTGTATACCTGCCTGGCAGGGTACTTTTTCCCGTGTTATAAAAGTCACTTAAGCTGCAGTGGGAAAAATAGAGGCCGCAGGCAGGTGGGAATTTATTGCCTACCTTGCAGGGTGAAAATTCCCATGATATAATAAAAGGAAAGTGACTTAAGTGAAATCATGGGATTTTAGTGCCTACCTTGCAGGGTAAAGAATCCCATTGTCAAAGTCAAATCACTTAAGTGGATCATGGGATTTTGGTGCCTACCTTGCAGGGTAAAGAATCCCATTATGGTGAAAATTCTTAAAAATAGAATTACATGTGCAAAAAAGTGCGCCCCCTTTGGTAAAGGATTAAAGTGATTAAATTGATTATTTTTAATAATCTTTCTCCTTGGAAAAAGTGCGCCCAAGCTAGAGGAGGTCAAAAAGTCAAAGGAGAAATAAAAGAAAGAGAATTAAATTAATTAAATTTAATTTATTTTAGTGGCTGCCCCTCTCCTTGGAAAAGTGCGCCCCATTTAGGAGTTATTTAATGATTTTAAATACATTAAATCATTAAATTAATTTCTATTTTCAGTGGCTATGGTCAAAGCACACTGTGAGGCTAAAGTTAAGTGCTGTGTGAAGGATTAAATTGGATTAATTTAATTTATTGGATGGCTGTCCTTAAACATGCAATTTTTAAAAGAGAAAAGCATGATTTTTAATTAATTAATTGCCTTTAATTGTTAGGGCAATTATTAATTATAGAATTGTGAAGGTTATATAAGCATGGGCAGCCATATGGATTTATTATTCAACACACAGGTAAAGAATTGCAGCAAGGAGAAAAAGTGCGCCCCCATTAGAGGAAGGATTTTGCACAGACAAAGTGCTAACAAAGGCTAAAAGCTTCCAGATTTGGCGCATGCTTTGGAAAAGGTTCATCTTCGTCTGCACAATTGTTTTCACAGGTGTTAAAGGAGCTCAGGTGTTGATTGAAAGGATTCATGCTCTCTTTATGTGCAAATTAAACACCAATTTTTGGGGCAGCAGGCTTGAAAAGTGCAGATTTTTATAATTTAAATTCACTATTCATGCTCCGGTGGCCATTTTTGTCTGAATAAATTGCAGGAACTCATTACAGGTGCTTTATAAAAGAAAAGGAGTATTTATCAATGTCCAATACATTGCAAATATCCTCCGAATCTGAAGAATTGTCCAGATCTGCACCAGTATTGAAGAAAGCAGGCCAAATTAGAAGAAAAAGAATTATTCAGACAAAGATTGATAAAGCCATGGCAAAAGGAGATGAAAAAGAGAGCACGATGGATTCATGCATTGCTTCTAAACTTTCAGACATAGGAGACACGGATCTAGGCCCAGAACCTCTTTCTGATTTGATTGACAGATCCAGAGCTGGAAAGACTTCACTCATGCGTGCGGTCAAAAGTAGTGGAATTATTCGAGCTGCAGCTTTCCCGTGTACAGCCCAATTGCCAGAGTTTGTGATGGAGTGTGCTAGATCTTATCATCCTTCATCCAGATCAGTGCGTGATGTTGCGGGAAAGACAATAATTCGTTTGGATGCAGAATTCTTCGATTATTGTTTGAAGATTCCAGTACGAAAGGTGGTGACTTCTATTAGCATTCAGGATGCTGACAGTAGGTGGGAAAAGCATAGAGCTGACTGTGTGAGCATCATGAATAGCCGGTTCATGAAGAAGCCTAGATCCCCTTCCAGGTTCCCGAGAACTCTTCCACGATCCAATTTGGTGCAGGAGGCGGATGATATTGTCAAATTGCTATGCAGGTTGAATGGTGAAGCGAATGCCTACACTTTCCGGACATGGATGTATGCTTTCATCAGGACCATTGAAATCAACAAGGTTGATTCTATAATCAGTTGGTCAGAAATTATTAGCAGCAACATCGGTGAGCAACTGCGGAACGTAAAGCGTACCTTCAGCTTCAAGATGACTTCATACTTGGTATATGCTGCAGCTTCACAGGGTGTCTTTTCCAAGCTGGATAGATGTGGTATTCTTTCCAAGGATCCCATTTTCGAGTGCTACCCACAGCTTACTGCACCTGCGTGCGAGAAGGACTTCAAAGTGATCAACGATGGTTTCTTCTACGATTTCATCTGCAGGTTAGACAAAGACTTGAAGACTCACAGGGTAAGCAAGGAAGCATGGGAAGCAGTGTCCAAGATTGGCAGTGTATTCATCCAGTTTGCAGATTTCACATACCTCAGGGTTACGAGCTTTTCAGGTGAACCAACAAAGATGCCAAGGTACCCGAGTGACAGATTGATTGCCATGGAGCTAAGCAGGCAACTTGTGGAGTTACACGACCTTCAGTCGAAGCGGCACAAGTCTACGGGCTACTTCCCACTCACTGTGGGATATTACAGTTGCATCAGCATTCACAGAGCTCGAGGAATGGAAGCACAAATGTTGTCCGAGTATGAGCAAGAGTTCTTCCCTGCACGGCTTAATTTTGATCCATTTGGAATAGCCAGGAAGACAATCTCCCAGGAGTACGCACATGTGCCTTCGTTAGAAGATTTCTGGATGAAGTGCAGAAGTGAGTACGAGGTCAGAAAGAAAGATTTCAGCAGGCTGTCGGCAAAGCAAGTATTTGACTTTGGACTAGCGCGGATACCTGCGGATCTTAAAGATGATGGGAACGTGGTACTTGACACTTACCATCAAATGGGAGGAGATAAAGCTCTACTACAGGATAGCAATGGCGGCTGCAGCACAATAGAAGAAAGATCCGGAGCTGTGTTGGTGAGTACTTCGAGCTGGCTGCTAACGAAGGGATACTGCCTTGATGAAGTATTGATGAATCAAATCACGGGCAACTTCGGCGCAGGAGATTCCCTCAAGCGAAAGCATGAAGGAGAGAGCAGCAGAAGGTCCGAGAAGTTGAAAGTACGCAGAAGATCTCAAGAGAAAGAGAAGACCACTTCTACGACCATAGCTTTGACTCCGACTTCTCCAGTACCTAGTGGATCACCAACTATTGCACCACAGCAGCAGGATGTTTCCATGCCTTCATTAAAACCAGCAACGTTCATCTTCTCTCCGCAGCCACTTCGTTCAGCACCCGTTCCAGAGGAGATGTTGAAGCTGCAGATGACGGAGTTCGAAAGAGCTTTGTCCTTGGATGTTTCAGAGGATGGCAGCCATGATACTGTGGCACTTTCTGATGGAGAGGATGCAGAGCGGGAGATAGTAGCGCACTCAGCAACTTCTCATTCTCCGAGAAGTAATTTCTCGGAATGGTTAGCTTTGCAGTTGGTTCCGGAAGCAAGAATAGAGATGAACTTAGAGGAACATGACTTGCAGCTACTTCAGGATCTGAGCAGAAGAGACAGAAGGCCTAAAGTTGCTAAAGCAACTTCTAGGTTGATCATCGAGGATTCGGGAGAGAAGTTTGCTGAGATATTAATCCCGGCGGAAGGAAAGGTAGAAGAGGAACTCACGGCAGAAGATGTGACGGTGACCAAAATACCACTCGGTCAAGCTACCACTGAAGGATTGAAGCAGGACACGCAGACGTTGCTGGATGCTTTGTTCCTTAGGCTTGACAGTGAAAAGGCGGAGAAAGAAGAGCTGCAGAAGCAAATATCTCAATTATGTGAGATCATAGCCAAGGTTGCTAAACCTTCCGTTCAGCCCATTTCAGCGCAGGTGAGTGATCATCTTATGCAGGAAATGGAAGATGCAAGCAATCAAGTAAAGGCTATTGACGAATGGAAGGATCTGATTATTCGTCAAGCTTCTGTGCAACTTGGGGAAGTGCCAGCCCGCCTAAAGGTTATGAACGATGCAGAAAATCAACTAAAGCAACTGATAGAAAGCATAAAAGGAATAAATACAGTTGCAGAGAGTAACCTGAGTGTTTTGGCCGAGATCAACAAGCTGCCGGGAGATGTATTGGTTGCAGAGCAAATTGTGCCGGATGGATCAGTCGAGAAGGGGAAGCAGCTAGAGTTTGCAGTATCTTTCCGTTTGGAGATCTGCAGAGTTTTGCTGAAGAGGATGCAGGCGCTTGAGAGTAGAACATCAGATTTGCCGGACAGTATTATTTCTTTCACTGAGGAAAGAGTGGATGGAGGTATTACTTCATACGTGCGGATTGTTTCTAACGAGGTGCATGATTCTCTGGAGGGTTCTCTTCTGATGGTGCAAAAGAGGATTGATAAAGCCACCAAGCCTTTCACGATGAACTCTATCAGTAGGCTGGTGACACTGCAGGCAGACATTGCGAGATTTGGGCCAAGTTTGGAAGAAGTGGAAGCATGCAGCAAAGTGTTGAATGAAGGATTGCTGCAATTCAGGACAGAAAAGGAAGCAGTAGCTAAAACAGATGGAAAGATGCTGAACTATATGTTCGACAAGTATATCAGATATCAGAACAAGAAGAAGATGTAGATGTTACAGCTGGCATGACTTCTTCTATTTCTTTCTTCTTCTACTTTCTATGTTCCCGGATGAAATTGTAAACTTCTAAGTTATTGGTTTTGCAACCATTACTTGAAGTCATGTGGAACCTTTCTATTAGTTAAGTGATACATGTGTCACTTAAGAAGAAGTTAGTTGAGGATGATTGCCAAATGTCATCTTTACTTGTTGTTCATACTTTAGTTCAGTTTGAGTCTTCTATTTGTACTTTCCCTCCTACATTCTATAAGTAGGAGAAGAACCTATGGGTTAATCATCGATCAGAATTTGTAAGAAGCAATCTTGTGTTCTAGACTTTGTGCTGAACCCCTGAGAGCCACTTGTTGCAGAGGAATACAAAGAAGCAGGTTTCCGGAGAACTTTGTGTCACGGCGTACTGTGTTTCTTGCTTTTAAATCTTAGATCTTTAAAGTAAACTTTGTGTTATTTTAGATCTGGATCTAGAGCTGCCTTTGCTTTATAATTCTGTGTGTTCAAATCTATTAAGTTTCTTCTATGTGCATGCAATTAGCTCTGATATCTACTGATTGGGATGCACATCTTCCTTACTTCTTCTTTGTAATTCCTTTACTTCCTTCTTCTATAATCTTCCTTTCTTAAACAGCTGCTTACTTGCTGCAGAACTTCTTAGTTATGGTTCATGAACTAAGTTGTTAAAGTAAAACCCCTGATAGATAGAAACACATTTTTATTGACAAATCTGACACGGGAGCCTCACCGGTTAAATGAGGGAGATTTATCTCATGACTGCCTAGGTTTGATGCTATGCAGAAAATCTAGCCAACAAGTTCACTGTCTAGAGTAAGACATACCTTCTTTTTGCAGCACAGGGTACACCTCCTCAAATTGTGAATCTTTGGCATTGTTGTTGTTTGTATTCCTCATGACTGAAAGGCCCCAATCACATAATGGTACTTGTTGCAGCTATCTTATTGAATGGTAATTTGGATGACAAATCAACAATCTTAATTTTTCGTTTCCTTGTATTAAATTAACAAACTGAATGGTTGTGGAAATTCATCCGATTTGAATTATGGGACTGCTGCAACTTACAGTGGGTTTGCAAGTGCTACAATGGTTGGGGATCCATATGGATCACAATTTCCTTTCCTAACAATTATTGCTTCCATGTCTTCATGGCCAGAATCAACAGTACTTCCCTTGAGAATAACTCAATAATAAGAGTAATAACATATTCGTCTTCCTCCTTGCATCAATACAACTCCCATTGCATACCCGGATGCATCTGCATCCATCTCAAACACAAGTTGCAGATTTGGTAGTGTTGATAATGATCCATTGAAAATATTCCTCTTGTCAAATGCTTGTGGCTAAGGTTCACCTCAGACAAGACATACTACTTAATGTCAGGGCATGGAGCAATATTAAGCAGGCTTTGTCGAACTGCACTTATGGCTTATAGAATGCTTTATGACACGGATATCAGATATGTGTCCACTTGGGAACAATAACACTGGTTCTTAGGAATTTTATGTTTTATTATCTAGAAAAAACTTAATCTTTCAACTCATTGTATAGGACAGTCATGTTCCGTAAGGTATGCATATAGAGTCTTCATACACAGGAGCAAGCTGTAACTATGAAGCAATGGTGCAAAGCTGTATTCCTCTCTGCCCTGGGGGGTAAGCTGTTACAGCCCATTTGCGTTGCTCTCTCTTTGAAACTGTTGAAGATGTATGTATAGGTGTGCAAGGGTTTGAGGAACCAATGCGTGTCAAGAATCTGAGAAGTTGTCACACGTGTACAAATTAGGGGTGACGGTTATCTGTGCTGACATGGGATTCTGGTGTAGAGGTGTCGATGCCAACCAGAAGTTTTTGCAGTAGTTCTGATTTTTTTGACTGTAAGGCCTCCAAAAACTCTGGCTGTTGGGCAAAGGAAAACAACAGTTGATCTGTTAGTGTGGTTGTACACTATATGTCAATGGTGTGTAGTACCTCCCAGGTTAATCTGCCAGCTGCATCACACAATCATCAAATAATTGAGATTCAATATATTAAGATATGCATTGTACATATAATCTGAAGTGTAGATAAAATTTTGCCGAATACACTTTCATCATCTCTGATATTATTTATTGGAAAATGCTAAACCCTAAATAGGGTTGACAACATGATGTACTAACTCATGTTAAAACATTGACAAATGATATTTTATTGTGCACAAATACAGTTTAATGTTTATATGTTGTTTGCTTGTAATTGCTCGTGTTTGATTTCATAGCAGTGAATTTCCAGTTTGATGACAACCAAAACTTGAATGTCATCTTCTTGTATGCTTTCTGAGTTTCCTTGAGTTTCAAATTTTCTGTTCCTCAAGTCATGTGTACATCTGGGTATTTTTTTGTGTGAACTGCTACTAATGAAATATGGGTCAATATGTGTAAGAGGTACTATTGAAACACAAGTTCTTAGGAATTTTACATTTTCTTTTGTTAGAACTTTATCGTTCAACTCACTAGATAAGGACAATTGTGTTCCTAAAGGGATGCATGCAGAATCCCTGCTCACAGAAGCAGGTTGCAATAGTGAAGCCGATCCATCCATATGGCAGTGTGCTGTAGTACAATTGAGACAATAGCTTGCCAGAGTTATAACTTTGCGATCATGGCTTTAAACTACCCCATTAAAAAAACGTTAGAATACTCGTGTTTTCCTTATCCATTTGCCACCAATAACTTCTTAGATTCCCAAGGTGGATCATTTCATCTCTATACTTCAATGTATTGTGAAGACAAATTCTGGCCGATGCTACTTGAAATTGTATAAATCAAAGGAGGTGAACTTAGCAAACATGAAATGCGCATGGTTTAAGCTATGTGTATGAAGAACATCTCCCCAACAGTGTAGCATGATTATATAACCACGTTGAGACAGCTAGAAGATATCCATCTCACATCCCAGGATATTCTGATCTACATTGCATCATATTGCTTCAAGCAATGGTTGTAGATTCTGAAACTAATTCCTTATATAATGTTGACGACTTCCATGTTTGAGTTTCTTTCCATTCGACTTCAGCACAGGAATAGGAATCAAATAGTTTATGATGCTGATAAATGACAGGCTTTTTTGGACTGGCTCAGCTGCCCATTGCATCAATAGTCGACTAAGGAGCACAGTTTTTTTCCAGGTTTCAATGTCCCATTTACAATGCGGTCGGATTTCTGGAACCTAGTGGCCTTAGAGCTACTGTCTGTGACCTTTCAAATTACCTGTCCTTTACAAGCTTTGCATTACAAAGGTGGACAGATGCCGCTTCAGACCCAGCATTATTGAATCAATATAGTGGACCAACGTTTCCATATGATTCTATTTGCAACTGGAGTGAGATTCAACTTTTACATGTCAACCTTTGCAGCTGACACCAGGGTACACTTTCATGCCTACTGTCACCTTTCTAGGTACAAGCCGATCCCCTTATTACTCTTTTTGAAGGAAAAATTAATGTAGATGTAGTAAAGTGGCTCCGCTTATGGATTCATCTATATTCTCTTCTATCACTTTTTCCCATGTCTTTGATAAGGGGCCCATGATACTATCAGCATTCTACTTTTGTTATCAATCATACCTCCTTGCATTCTCATCTCAAGGATTTCTGGAACATTAAAGAGTCTTCAAAATCCCCTATGCACTGGACCATTTCTATTTTCTAAACCCCACAGTCCTCCCATGTCCTAGGAAATCTCTAAAGCTATCCGAAGTGCTCCACATGAGTTTGGTGAGACAATCCCCTATCCCCCCTACTCACTGGTTAAAATATAGCACATTAGTATAGTTCATGTAAGATATTCTAGTTATGTCGAGATTGCTATGAAGATTGGTAACTGTTAGGTGAACCACCTTGTCTCATAGGAGATACAATACTTACTCTGCCTGTAATCATTGTCATTTGAATGACAGTGCACGTAATATGCCTTTTGTCTTCTTTCTTAAGTCTGATGCATATTCTAACATCTGGTATCAGAGCGTTATTATTCTTGTGCCCTTGGATTATGAGAGTCCTTCATGTATTGATCTAGAAGGAGAGACGTGGCTTCAGATTCCATTTCAAAGCATATGGCGGTGAGGTGGTTCCGTATTCATTAAGCAGTGAAACTTGTTGCAGACCCTTTAAGCTATATGGATTTGGCCCTTCCAAATTCCACAGTGGAAGTAGCATAGAGGATCATAAATTGATACACCATCTCACAACTTATTATCATGAGCTTGTCTCTCGATCTACGTGAGAATTGAGGTGATTAGGCCTGCGTAAAAGTCGCATTACATTGGAGATATTTGTAGTCTTTGCAACTTGGCCTGCGTTGCATTGTGAACTGCATCACTTGCATCGGCACATGGTGTTAACATTGCCAAGAGACTCATCTATGACTTGTGCATCCCTGTGCAGATATGGTTTCTCACTCGGCAAGCTCAATGAAATTCTCAGCTCCTGCGTCTGGATCATGCTCTCTGACCTCTATCCGTCTAAAATTCGCGACTGTGGTATCTACATTTTTCTAGGCAAACACTACAAAAGATCTGTGCGTATATGGTCTGGAAACCTTGTGAATATTGATTTTACTTAAATTTCTTGCATCGCCATTCATCATATCTGATCTCACAGATTATTCTCCACGCGAACATCTGTCAACAGTCTTTATGTTTTAGAGAATACGTGGATATATAGTTGTGTAATGCGTTGAGGTCATCAACTCGTCCATGAGTTGCAGCGGTGGGAGCATCTCCATTGATCCATGTGTGCTCGGTCAACACTGATCGTTTCTAAACTCAAGTTTTTGCATATAATTTTTTTTTGGAGTCTTTCAGAAGTGTTATTTGATTTAGTAGTGTCTTTTAAAAAAAGTAATACAATAGTAATGTATTAGTCTTTATTATTGTTGTCAGTTTGATATAGATTATCTTGTCCAATAGTTTATGTTATCAAAGAGTCGCGTTGTAAAAAAGAGTCACGTTGGAAATAGTTTTAAAATAAAAAATAAATGTCATAATACTTTAGTCAATGTCAAGTTTACTGTTTTTTTTCACCACTATTGTTAAGTATTTGTTAGAGTCGAGTCATTTCGTGTATATTGTCACAAAATATTTGTCAAATTATTGTTTGTGTAAATTTTGCACTTGTAATATGTGGTCTATGTGTGTAAATGTCAAACTCTATACTCAATAGAGTAATTATTGATTCTTATGTCAAAATTCCATTTTCATAGCCTACAAAATCATAGTTTTGTATTGTCCTTCAAAGTCTTCATTTTTTGAGTTGTCGTCAAAAGTCTTGTAAAGTATCCAAATAGTTGAGTTGTCAAAAGAAAAGTATTTGTGTCAAAATTGTATCATTGATGTCAAGAATCTCAAAGTTGTCATTTGTATTCTTCAGTAGAGTCATAGTTTCAAAAATTATATAGACTAGCAATCGTACGCGAAATGTATGATGGAAACACTGAAGGGGATGCGTCGAAGATGTGAAAATGGAGGGACTGGAATAGTGGAAGAGGAAGAGGGCAATAAAGAAGGGGTAGAGGGATGAGAAGTCCAAGGACAGGGAAAGTGTTGCGGGGGACCGATGCCAAACTTTTCTTTCCTACAACTAGATATCATTCTTTGTCAATTGTTAGAAGGAGAGAAGGGTTACGATGTTCAAGATATCAAGGAAACGTATTTTGGAGATATCTTAGAAGGCAAAGAGTGGTCGATCAATACTACTAATGTCAATAAGTGCTTGTAATTTCAGTCCTTGTGTTCTTATGGTAGTTAGAACACACATAAGTGTAAAGGGAATTCATTTGCGCACATCGTGGGACACTTTAGGGGTAGGGATGTGTAATAGACCTGACATGCAAGAGTAACAATTCTATGCACATTTACGATCAGGGAATCTCTCTAGCTATCAGGGTATCGGTAAGGGATTCCCTCGCCAACAATCTTGATAGAGCTTTCCATCAATAACCATTGACATAAAATGGGATTTGCTATTTTTTACCGTGATCCACATTATCGTCTCCATCTTGTGTGCATTTTTCATGAGAGCCCAATTTGTTCTTAAAGGGGTCCAAATACAAAATGGGGAAAATCCAATAGGTTCTGGTTTTGGAACCCAACCTCATGAATACAACATACCATGTTCCTTGTTCGTGTCTTGGGAAGAAATGGCTCTTATGTCTTTCATGCATGGGTTCTATCTATACTTTGATTGGCAAGGAGGATAACCGTTCTCAGCATGTGCCAAGGGTTATCCAATGGCGACATCACAACCACCGACATAAAAAAGGGTTTTGCTATTATTTTATTTTATTTTTTTGGCATCAAGTTTATTGATTTGGAGTTTAATTTGTTAGATAAGATGAACACATGATTAGAATGTTGGAAATAAAATACATGCATGTTGTACTCCTTTACCACATCTCAAAGTGTCCCAATCCAAAAAATATTTGCTACATGTGGTCCACTTTATTGTCTCAATCTCACTTGCATAATTTGCATGAGTGCAATATGAGTTGAAGGTGTCAAAATAAAAAAAATGCATGACAAAAATATTGTTTTTTAGTGTTGCTAAAGTTTGAACTCGCTACTGTTGTATGCATGGAAGGAGAGTAAAAAACTGTGAAGACTAAGGAAAAAGGTAGTTTTTATTTTGTGGTGCTCCCGGGTTAGAACGTGCAGGTTTTTTATGAGCAAAGGAAGTGATAAAAATATCAGAAGATTGATTAAAACCCATAGTGTTTTGGTGTTTTCGGGCTCTTCCTGGCGACAATTTTACACCAGTGAAAACGTAAAAAAGTTGAAAATGACCGAGGAAAATGTATCCGCATTCCAAAACATTGATTGAATGAGACAATTAAAAATTATACGTCGTTGATGCTGACTCAACATAGTGTTAGAGCAAGGTAGGTTCCATCCATATATAATCTATTTGGGAGCACGCCTTCGACATAACAAGCGAGTTGCACAAATTATATGGTGTCTACATTTATCAAGAACTAGTGGAAGCATAGTCAACAAAACTGAGAAGAGGGGCAACCATTTTGTGTCCAAATGGTGAGAGAAATTCCTTTTCCTTGACATTGAACCTGTTCACTATAAGCCTAGATTTTTATATCCCATGAACTTTAGGGTAAGTGGCCTTAATTTGATACGGCAACCCCACGACCCGCCCATAGCTCCAGTCTCTCAACGTCATCAGGAGTCCCCCCTCAGATGATGCCCTCGCCTGCCACTGAAATTTGGGCCATCAACGCCGATTTGTGGAGATGAATGTCCTCTAGTAGGGACGAGTCGACACACGTGGCAGGATTTCCCGCTGCCACCAAGTCCATGTACTGACTCCCGACCAAGCCCTTGGACCCCATTCCCCTTGCCACCTCGGACAACACACTCACAACACTCTCTCCGTGGGGGCCCCTTAACAACTCTCGTCCTTTCTTGCTGCAACAAGAAAATATTGATGGACAAGATGGGCGGAAGATAGACCGTAGAAGGAGACAAACATTGAAAGTCCACCTCCTCACATCAACGGTTAGATCCACTCATTGCTTCAATGCATGCACGACCCTTTTATTTTCTACCGCTCATCTCCTGAGTGATGTCAGAGCTGGGTGGGTTCACCCCATATACATTCTCACCGAGAACACGCCTTCAGCGTAAAAATATGCCTTAAAGTCGCATTTTCTGTGTAACCCAATGTTTGAGTTATAATTATTCTCCATGATCAAATCCAGTTGAATTAGCAACATGACACTGGAGGACGGAGGCATCGGAGGAAGGAGGTCGATCAACAACCTCTCGTCAGTCGCCAACAACGGGACCACATATCAGTTATGGTGGCACATTTTTGTGGTGTCAGTTTTTGTCTTTTCAGTTATGCTTCATTTCATTTTTCAGCTTTTCAGTGTGGTGTGTATTGTGGATGTTGGAAAAATGATTGTATTGGAGAGCAGATGACTGCAGAGATCCTCGGATTGTAATATCCCCTTCCCAATCGAAGACCTTTGTCCTATTTTGTCAACCCGACGGCTAAGGGAAAAATATAAGGGTGACTTAAGTTATATTTAACTATTATAAAGTGCCATTAATAAAAGAAAAAATATATAGAACACTTATAATAATGATTAAATCTAGGATAGAAAGGACCCAAATGTAAATTGTTATTCATCCTAGATAAAATGGCGACTTGCCTTAGGGGGGAATAATGGGAACTTAGAAAGCACACAACATGCTTTAATATGTAAGGAGACCCTCATTGCTGACAACATAACGACTAGCCTTGGGAGGGAAGCACATGCTTATGATATGTAAGGAGTATTCTCCCTGAAGGTTGTTATGCCGACTTGTCCTAGGAAGGGAAAATGGAGGGTACAAATTGCATCTGAGAGGCAGATCACAACACCCCTAGATTGGCTATTATGGAGGTCAATTTGGGTCTCACTTCCAACCAGTTTGAACTTAGACAATGACTAATAGGCTGCCAGTTACATAGTAATATTTGGGGTCTATACAATGTAGTAAACCCTCCGAGTTAATATCTAAGCTAGTGTACGGCCTAATCTAAATAAATTATAATCCAAATGAGAAAACCAAAACTATGAATGAAAAAACGAAAAAAGATTTCATAATATAATCTATGTAAATAAACATAAAAGAGATCAGATTAGAGATTTCTCAGATTTGCTTATATAGAAGCTGTGGATAAGGTTTTCATGTTCAATACCCTAGTTTGTAATTAGGCTACTGCTTTATTACAAGGAATTGTAATCTGATAATTGGTAGGGTCATTATTTACTATCCTAAGGGCTAAATTGGAGTTCTGCAAACTCTAGACATAAGCTTGATATTGGATCAGATATAATTATCCCATAATGCTTATTTTACTATCTAGGTTTGTCTAATGAGTTTAATCGAAAATAATGTCTAAAAACTAATGGAGATTTGCAGCACTGAACATTTAATCAGTGTTATACAGTAGTCGATTTGAGGAAAAGTACTATTGCCTAAAATGCAACTTGGGGTCAAAAATTGCACATACCATTTTCAGAAATTACTAATGATAATGCCACAAGCGATGACTCATCCTGGCACTGTGTATGCTCGGTAGTTTAAAATTAGATTTGTATGTAAAGATGAAGTGGACCCTAGTCCCTTTTTTTGACGGTACTCAACCTAAACTTCATCCTTGAATTCATGGTTGCAAGAATTGGAGGCAAACTTGCTATCAAACCCTATGTGTGTGGAGGATCCACCTGGTACTCATCCCTATACCAAGTTCTAATGAAGGGATAGGGTAGGATTGAAATAATAAGATGTAGAAAATTAAACCCAAGGGGATACCAATTGATACATTGCTATAATATTAGCATATGACTTCAACCAAAGGTTCGAAGGAGAGAGCACGGCTGGGTATGGATAGGGAATACAATGTAAGAAAAACTTGCAAAGGAGGACTAATCATATGTATGCATTTGAGCTTGAGAAGACTCAAGATTTTTTACAGTAGCTGGCACATTTGCATGAGCATCAGTTGGATTCAGTTCATGTTGAATATGCTAGATGCTGCAATTATCCCACCCAGAAGCTCATGATAAGCTGATTGGTGAAGAATTCCAGCCCATTATGCAAGACTATAGATATGACACAGGATACTCTAAAACAGCCCTAAATTCTAGAGTTATTCTCCATGACCAAGCTTAGGCAAGGCCATAGTTTGCCAAGGTAAAACATTGGATTCCTAGAAGGGTGTCTTAGATAACATTTTTGCCCTAGACCAATGGAATTTCCATCATGAGATGCTTGAAAAGATTTGATGAATTGCATAGACTTTCAGTACTAACAAGTCATGCCTCAACCTTAAGTTAGCCTTCAGAGATTAAATTGTGTATGAAATCTCATTTAGTGGAGCAGATATATCGAGGTCTGGACTTAGCCTACTTGACCAGGTACAGGTGCCAAATTTCTAGAACCAAAATAACAATGTTTTGTACTACCTATACATGGCACTTGCACCAAGGATTTTTAGAATTGCTTCATCTGTTTACTAGTTTAGGTTTTTTATTAAGGGAGGATAGTAATATCCTCTTCCTAATTGAAGACCTTTGGCCTATTTTGTCAACCTGATGGCCAAAGGAAAAATATAAGGGTGACTTAAGCTATATTTAATTATTATAAAGTGCCATTAATAAAAGAAAAAATATATAGAGCACTTATAATAATTTATATGGCTTAATAAGTAGCAATAGATTTCACACTTGGAATGCGTCAAATACACTGAAAACATTTTTTATTTTGTATTCCCTCTAAGGAAAAAAGCGACCAGCCTTGGGAGGGAAGAAAATAATTGTCTTTTGTATTCTCCCTAAGAGAAATGGCGACTTGTCCTAGGAAGGGAAAATGGAGGGTAGAAATTGCATAGAGAGAATCACTGCATGTTGATTTGGATATTGTGGAGGTTGTTTTGGGTCTCTTCTCTTCTTAAAAGGAGAAGTCGACTTGAGGAGAGACCAGACAGTCTATTCTATTCTATGATCATTTGATAATTTTCTGAATTGTGTCTTAAGCCTTGAGCTTTTGCATAAATATTCTAAGGACGAAAACCCTTAGTTTATACCTCTAGAAGATGAAAACCCTCTTAGAGCAATTGGGGAACTTCTACACAAGATTTTCCAAAGAGCTTGCAAAGATTTCTACTATTTCCAGCAATTTTGTTGAAGAATAAAATTGCAGCAGTTGTATGTTCTTTGTACCAGCTGGAGTGACCCATTTTTTGGCTGGTTTGTAGTGTATTTGAGACATTCCAGGTCTGAAATCTATCGCTGCTTATTGTACTGAATTTTGGGGATCGTAATAAATCAATTTCAGAATTTTTGGAGGGTTTTATAGTGTTGTTTTCAGTCATCCATATCTGCAGATTTTTGGTCAGAGATGAGTTTGCAGGGTCTCTCATACCTTCTTAAGGGTCTGATTCAGGGTTCTAAAAGTTTGCATATTAAATTGGGAGAGCAAAGATCACCAAATGATGTTGATGGTGTGAGTTTTATGCCAAAGCCCTAGTCACTTTTTCCTATATTTTATTCAGATCTGCATGTTATTTTAATGACAATTTGTCTATAGCTTGCATTTGGTTGTGGGATTTGCCTAAAATCCATCTAGGGAAAATTATGTTCATTTGGGGACATAACACTGACTGTGGTGATCCTCAGACTGTCGTACTTCGTTGGAAGATGATCTAAATATGTTCATTGACAATGGTGATCATGTGCAACAAGATCCAGACAACAAGATCAGGTCAGTAGTATACAGTATGATATGATTCGCTTTTCAATGTTCTTGTTTGATGAATAAAGTGGAAATTTCGCATTGTGGGGGGGAACATGACACCAATGTTCCATTTCCAATATACATCAAACCGGCTAAAGTCAAGGGTAGCTTCCAGTGGTAGTTTCCAACACTCAACAACAGTGGCTGCAATTAAGAACTTTGCGATTCTTATCGGATGTAATGTGAAATCTCTTTCCAGTATGTGTTCTATTGTTCAGTTTTGTAATAAACGAGCTATGATTCCTATATACTTCCTTGATGTACAAGCATAGTGGCGAACAAAAACACCAGAGTAAGTCAATTCATGGATCTTGAAAAGGTTTGTGTGAGGATACAGAAAACCACCTGAGGTGGTCAGATGATGGGGCATGTTCACGTCAAGGTTTGTGGTAAGCCTGTTTAAAACCATGGAAGGAGAGAGCCTTTGTTTTGGATCAAGATCATGAGTCACATAGTAGGACATGCTTCATAGGGGTGAGCATACTGCAGTTGAGAGTATGTTTTTCTACCATGTTCGCACTAAGGGGGGGAATGTTAGGAAATATTAAATATAGTGCTCCACATGAGTTGGGTGAGAAAATATATTTGTTAGAGGTTAAAATATATATATAAATTCTATATTAGATGATTATAAAATTTACATATTTGGCTATGCCAAGCGTGAAAACTATTAGTCCAAGCAGTAGCATTATACATAAGTAAAGCAGTGGCGATCATCATAGTAAAGAGTCAAGATTGAGAATATATCGGATGTCTTCCTGTAACTGGTTGGACCACCATGTAGGAGGCAAGCCATAACACAGAAGAACCTTATTATCGAGAGCCCAACTAGCTAAACCATCTGCAATTTTATTTCTTTCTCGAGGGAACGCGAATGAATTGCGCTTCTTAAAAATTCTCCTGCATTGTGTATGATCTTCCAGAGCTCTTTAGCAATTCGCCAATTGGGAGGAGGATTAGCTCTTCTATCCGATAATACCTTTATAACAAGTTGAGAATCTGAACGAATTTGCATTTTCTATCGAGCCACTTTTAATAGCCTCTTGCATACCTTTATAGACAACTTTCATCTCCACAATGTTATTGGTACTAACACCCAGATTTTCCGCAAAGAAGAATATATTACGTAGTATCTTGTGAGATATTCTAGGTTGAGATATTTATGACGATTTATATGTTAGGTGAATCTCCTTATTTATAGGAGAGACAATCCTATATAACTGTAATCATTGTTTTGAATAATAGTGAACGTAATCATTGTTTATTGTTAAGTCTGATCCAAATTGACAAGTGTGGCAATTCTTATTTTGAAACCTGGGCATACTTTGTATAGGCCATTGAGGAGTAATACGAAATATGCCAAGGTCAAGAAAAGACAATGCATGATCATACCAATACATTCCATGCCTTATATGCACAAGTTGGTGTACGTGACAATGAGAAATACAAAGTTGTCAAGTATCACAATGGTTTGTGTCGGTACATCCGAGAAGAAATGGAGTTCATAGAGGTCATGACACTAGGGAAGCCTATAGTTATGCAATTAATATTAAAGTTTAAATGTAAAGGAAAGAATGAAATCATTCGCATTAATAATAAGGCTCAATCCAAGAAAGACAAGGTTAACAGTGAGCAACATGATAAGGAATTCTTACACTAAAAGTATCCATTAAACCCTTCTTTGAAGAATACCCCCCTCCCCCCCCTCATGAACAAGAATATTCTAAAATGTGCCAACGAGTGTTAAGACATCCGTAAGGGTAGATGGCACTCAAAAAACGAATGTTGTGCTAGTAAGTCCCAACACTGTCACAATTGCATGTACTAGACAAAGGGAAGCAAATCATGGAAGTGGATCCATGCCCTACTTTTGCCAAAATGCAAGTGAGGCTATTTGTGTCTCTTCTATTTATAGATGTGGGTGCAAAGGATGGATTGACATTTCATTGCAATGCAGATGGTGGTAGTTAAGAATATGATCTCAGTATATGTTGTCAACTAGTTGAATATTCCAAGAATGTCCCACCCTTATTCGTACAAAACCAATTGGTTGGTTGAATCAGGTTAGGGACATGCATCAACTTATAGTGTCACCTCTCTAAAGCAATTAAGCTAGTTTGGGATGAAGTGCTTTGTGGCATGCAGCTTATGGAACTCTGTGATGTTCATCTCGTGAAACCCTACATTTAGAAATGCTAAGATGTCTATTAGTAAGTTGGCTCATCTATCAGTGGAAGTGGTTAACTCGGAATAAGATAGAGAAATTTCCACATTTGGTCTGGGAACTTGACATAACGACAGAGGTCAAGGAAGGGCAAAGATCATGTGGCAAAGTGCCACAATGTTAACAACTAAATTTCCGAAGTCAAAATGAATCCCACTATACAGAATTTGAGCACCCTCAAATTTTTACAAATATCCCCTTTTAAGTTAATCTAGCTCCCTTTATAATATAAATAACAAAATCCCCCCTTTAAAAGAGTTATGAATCCCCTTTTAATGTTCTCTCTTTAGAAAAACACAATTTTCCTGCAAAAAAAGTATTTCCCTTTAAATTTTTTAAAGAAAAATACTAAGGTCAAGGGGTCTTGATCCCTAGACCTCTTCACAAACCCAATGAACTATCAGAATTATACAAACCACTCGGGCTACGAGTCTTTTCAATTTTCAAGTGCACTAACATCTCTTTATCATGTACACAACTTGCAATAATGTTTTAGAAAAGTAAAACACTCTTACATGCTCTTTAGGGTTAGCGAGTTCTTTTGTGACGTTGGCTTCCTTTGAGAAATAATTACTTGGGCGTTGCAGCTGGGAGGAGTGCAAAGTTTGAGTGCGCTAGGTTGTATTAATGTCACAACAGAGAAAGCTTGGCTGTGAGGAAGTAAACTCTCCTATTGTTTTGTTTTGAGAGAAGGAAGAGCTCAATAGGGGCTTGAGTCCAAGTTAGTTTGCAAACAGGGGCTAAGTTGTCTAGAGCCGGGCTGGTCTTCTGGTCATCGAGTCTTTTGAATATTGTGAGGTCAAGTTGTACAAAGATGCCAAGTTTGTTGAACATTGTTGCTAAGATGGATTTTGAGATGAGTTGCCACCGAGTTCCTAGACCAAGTGATTTGGGAGGTGCCTGAGCCAAGGTTTCACTCAGTTGCTTGGGAGACAAAGATTTGATCGCTGTTGAGCTGGTTGGTCTTAATCCAAGTCGGTTTGCAAATAGGGGATGGGCCATCTAGAGTCGGGATGGTCGTCTAGTCACCAAGTCTTTCGAATATGGTGAGGTCAAGTTCTAAGGAGATGCCAAGTTTGTTGAACACTATTGCCAAGACGCATTTTGAGACGAGTTGCCTCCGAGTTCCTTGACCAAGCAATTTGTGTGGCGCTGAAGCAATGTTTCATTGAGTTGCTCGGGAGACAGAAATTTGATCGCCGTTGAGTTGGTCGGTCTTAATCCAAGCTTGAACCAAGTTGGGGTTAGATTGCTCAAGTGTGGGAAACTCGAGGGTTGTTTGACCAGAGCGCCGTAGTAGGATTTCACATAGCTTGCTTCATTGTAGAGATTGTCGCCCGAGTTGAGGAAGAGGTGAGTCATAGTGGATTGAAGCATTTGAAGCAAAGTCTTGAAGAACCACATCTTGACGCAGCCGAGTTCGAGGGAGGGGAAATTTATGTTGATCATCTCGAGTTGGCTATCTTCACAGCGACACATGGGATACCTCAAATTAGAATGATGCGGCTCACCAAGAGTAGCTCACCGAACTAGGGCCGTGTTTCCAATGCAACTCTTCAACTAATGTCTGCTTGATGCAAAATTAATTTAACAAAGCAATATTTCTTCAATGTAATATTTAATCAGTGTAGGATCTGCAAATTGAATGTAGAGTTTTTTTTAACTCTGCAACTGTAAAATATTGGAAAGGATTTTTTTGCATTTTTCTAGTAATATTTGCAAACTTATGAAAAAAAAATCCTCAATGTAATTTTTAGTGAATTTATACAACTCTTTGATACAAAATGTTTTCAAATTTCTGCATCTTTCAATGTAGAGATTTTTCTTCAATGTAAATTTTTCCAAACCTTCTGTAATGTAAGGCCGAGGAATGGCTGCATGGAGGAGCTCTAATACCGTGACAGAGAGCTGAGTGCTCTCATTCAACAAGATCTCTCCAATAGGACATTACCACAACCATTGTTATGCAAACAAGAAAAGCACAACAAATAACCATGCACACACATAACAAGATAATGCAGTGCACAAGTCTCTGTGTTGTTGTCTGTATGCTACAATTTACAAGCGGGAGCTTAAGGTATAAATAACCCGTAAAGATTTGTTTCGTGCAACAAGAATTAGTTGCATTAAACAAATATAGTTAAGAGGAAATATCCAAAGGATCTCCTATTTGTGCAGTCACAATATATGCTCGTGCAAAATAGGTATTCTACTCCAATGCTTCATTTATCCATACTGTATTTTCATTCCTGTATGTTTTCGTTTTCGTGGTCATAGAGTTAGAAGTATTGTGCCCTGTTATTACTAGTTTCAATAAGTTTAGAATAGATCATTTAATCACAGCAGTTGTGTTATTTCCAGTTTGATTAAGTTTACATGCTCAATACGTTCCAAATCGTCTCTTCTTTGAAAACAACATTGGACACCTCCCTGGGATTGACAGAGTTTAAATTGTTGAAGTGCGAGTATCAACGAAGCTTGTCAATTTAGCAGTTTGGTATGTTGTCCCCTAGATTTCCCATTGAATCTAGCTTAGAAGCCACAACGCCAAGATGTATGCCTCTCTGCCCTAGTGATGCAGAACAAGGTTATGGGACTCGAGTGAACAAGTGCCCAACCAAAAAAAAATATAGAGACCAAAGACAACAAAAAATACACACTGAGACCATAACAAAGAATACACACTAAGACAAAAACATAGACACTTTTAATAACTAATTTCATAGCATTTTTTGTTTCTTCTTAGCGCTCTCTTCTTTGCTCAAAGCACTTTCTAACTCTTTGATTATTCCCTTGAGCTTCGTTGAAACCTCTGTGCTTCTTCTCTACCCCTGTTCGGATTTATCTAGGTTTCTTTCATTCTTTTTGTGCTTCCCAAGTAATTCTAAAAGGTTCCCAGATATTTTTTGCTTAGGCAGTCGTGGCTCAAGGATTTGCAAACAATTGTGCTCTCCATTCTCTTTGTGCTCCACATTTCCCATTACTTTTGGCACCCATTTGCAAATCACAATTAAACAATTTCCTGGGTCTTTAAATGCTTGCAGGGGCCCACACATGTGCCGAACGTTTCTAAGCTCACCTCCAATGGAAAGCCCTTGAAGAGAGATTTTGAATGAGTCCAAGTTCGTGCTCATACCAACGCTCTAGTGAAAGTTATGCCCATTTGAATTTTCTTTGTGTCGCTGCCTTTGTTGTGCACGATAAACTTGAGCCCCCTTTGTGACTATCTGTGACCGCGACACATGTCAAGATTAGAGTCCCTTTATTCACAAACTAATTAAGCTCCATGTGACATTTCAGTCCTGTGAGATTATATTCTGCGGTTAAGGAGTCCCTTGTGTCCCGCCTTATTGTTGAGCACTGTGACCAAAGAAAAGTTTTGGGCCCCACTTTCAATGTGGACTGAGTTTGGATATGCCACATGTCTCCTTTGCATCCACTTGGGCTCTTGTGTCCTTTTTGTCTTTGTGAACTTTGTTGGGCATTGGCTGTGACACTTGTCAGACTTGCAGCAACTCAGGCCCTCGCATCCAATTTAGACTCCATGGGGAAAGGCTATGTTTGAGCCTGCTAGGTTTATAAGGTCTGAATGCAACACTTGTCACATTCGCAGACACTTGGGCTCCCACACTACTTCAAGACTTCATGGACTCCCTTAGGCTTAAAGTGACCCCACAAACCTTAAGCATAGTTACCTAAGACTCCGGGACGGAAAAAAATTTCTAAATTTTGGGGACGACTAATTAAAAAATATATAAATATTTAAAATATAAAGATATAGTGACTAAATTATATAAATAAGCTGAAATAAAACCATTTGAGATTTAAATAAGGCGAAACTTCAACTCATAAACATCAAATACATTCCTTAATACTACAATATCAATATGTTAATGTCATAAATTAAAAATTCATAATACATTTTTGAATTTTGAATTTGAGACAAGGTGAAATTTCAAATATATTATAAAATATAAAAGTAAAACCATTCTAAATTACAATTGATCAAGTGACAATAGCTGATATTCATATCATTAATCTCATAGCCAAATACACCAACACTTGTCTATTATCAATATTACAAAAAAAGAGGACAACTACAATTATCAGCGTAAAAATCAGAATCAACATTTGAAGCAATATCCATGAACTCCACCTCGCTGGTACTAGCATCCTCGTCCTCAAAGGTAAGCCCAATCAATCCCGCTGCACAATATTGTGCTCTTCAACCTGCCTTAGCTCCTCGGGATCTACATCCCACCGTAATACTGGGGTCTGTTTGTACTTAGGTGTCTTGCGATCCATAAGACGCAAAGCACTGTTTAGAGTGTAAAAACAATGTTTTTTTATTTAAAAAGGCAAGAGACCACGTGGGGGACGTCTGGTTGTCCCCACGAAGTTCCCGAGGACGTCCAGATGTCCCCCACGTCCCCCAAACGTTTCCCACGTCCCTAGGACGTTTCCCTTCCTTTGCAGATGTTCCCAGGACGTTTCCCACCAAGTAAACACTGTGGGAAACGTGGGGGAAACGTTTCCCCCATGTGCCCACGTCCCCAAGACGTCTGGGACGTCCCAGGCGTGTCAAAAATAGGGGGGACGCGTCCCTGCGTAACTATGACCTTAAGTAATGTGACCCTGTGAGCTTTAACATTGAGATGTAAGGGCTCCACCATTACTGCCACTCCTTAAATGTTGGGACCCAACGATTTATTAAATCCTTCTAAGTGCTCTGCTTAACTTAATGACTCTAGGGCTTGCCTTCAAACACTTAATGAAAAAATTGGGACCTTGTTGAATAATAAAGAGTATTAAAATATATTCTTAATCTATTCATTAACCCTTAACGAACTATTAATTATTATTAACTAATGTTTTTTTTAACTGCCTCAATTGTTTTGTAAATATCTTTTGTGTGATAAAATGACGGACACACAAACTCTTAAATGTTGGGACCCAAGGATTTATGAAATCCTTCTATGTGCTTTGTTTAACTTAATGACTCTAGGGCTTGCCTTTAAACACTTAATGAAAAAATTGTGACCTTGTTGAATAATAAAGAGTATTAAAATATATTCTTAATCTATCATTAACCCTTAACGAACTATTAATTATTAACTACTGTTTTGTTTTAACTGCCTCAATTGTTTTGTAAATATCTTTTGTGTGATGAAATGACGGACACACAAACTCTTAAGCGAGCATTCCGGTTTCTCTTAATTCATTTGTTGTTCACATCTTTTAACATTAGTATCAGAGCCATTGGTGCTCCAAGGGCTTGTAGTTCGAGGAAACTCTTGGCATAGAGTGCAAACAAGAGGAAGAAGATTGTGGGGGTTAAAGTTCGAGGAAGCTGTGAAGCGGAGATGAATTGTAGAAGAGGATTTTGGAAGTTGTAAATTGTGATGTTGAGGGAGACTCCTTTAAAAGTTAAAACCATCATTGCTGATTTTTTGAAGTATTTTTGAGGGCTGCTTGTGCAATTAGGCCATGAAAATAAAGAAGTGCGATTTCTAGAGCCTTAGGGCTTGCGTTTTAGTAAAGGAGAAGAGAATCTCGTCTAGGGCACAATTGGAAGGGCAAATAAACCGTCAGTGATTTTTACAATCTACAAAAAAATACAATCGTTTATAACCAAGTTTAGAGAAAGACATTTCCAGTTTCGTTTTTGCTGTTAGGGCTTGAAAACAACACGTTAGAGCCAAAGTCAATGTGAAAAGTGCAATTCCTAGGGCTGTTAATTGTGTTGTTAGGGCATGTTATTGTCCATAATCATGCAGAAGAGGAAACACACGAGTTTGAAGGTTCTTAGGGCATGTTTTTGCAGAAAACAGTTTAAAATCACAAGGAAGAGGAAAAACCATAGTTACCTAAGTGTCATGGACAGGGGGACGGGGTTTCTGGGATGGCAAAAAATTTCCCAAATTTTGGGGACGGTAAGGGGACGACTATTAAAATAATACATAAAAATTAATATTTCATTATTTTAACTTTTTCAATGACATTCAGGGATTTAAACTATATTTAATGTATTTCAGGTACTTACAAGATTATAATTTAATGTTATTGGTAAAAATAACAATTTTTTAAAAGTAAAAACATTAGAAAACTTTTGAAAGATATAAAAAAAATTGAATATCCTTCCAAGTCCCCGAAACATTTGGGACAGGGAACGTACCAAAACCTAGGGGATTTTCCCCGTAGTTTGTAACATGGGGAAATATTTGTTTTTGAAACGTTTCTAAGGAAAAACAAAGAAAATTTCAGTCACATCACTAGAAATTCATAACTTTTAAGGAGTCATTCAAGCATGGGCACAAGGACCCTTCCAGTTTGGCAATTTTCAGTCACAACAAGTTGTCTAGGGCACCATAATGCCAATTTGTAAATCGTCTTGACCAATTAGCTGTATTTGCGTGTTTTGATTTTTGCATTGACATTTCAGTTGACAAATTGAAATTGAAAAATTGCTTGTTTTAAAGGATTTTCAATCGTAATTTTTTGAGGGTAATTCATGGAAAGGATTGCAATTTTGGTAAAAAGTAGCACCAATTATTGGACTGGTGATGACATTTTGTACAGCTTTTTTGTCACACAATTTGGTCGATATTTCAGTCACAGACTAGTTGTACTAGGGCACAAATGGGTACAAGAAATTTCAGGAATACATTTTTTTATTTGCTGTAAAATTCAGAAAATTTCTTTGCATTGATTTCTTTGTGAAAATCAGAATACAATTTTTGTTTTATTGCATTAATTTTTGGGTCAGAAATCAGAACTCATAAAATTGTAGTTTTCATTCATTGCATCAATTTGTGGGTCAAAAATTCAAGTATTCAGAATTTAGACTGTACTTTCATTTTGCACATTGATTTGAATTGGTCATGTTATCAAAGTGGTATGAAAAATGGCAAACATCAAAATTGTTTGCCGGAGGCACAAAAGTTGACTGGGTCAAAACTGTAATGTTTGTAGTCAAAAGATTCTGACTATTGCAGAATTTCAAGACTGTAATAAAATACTTGGCGCAGAAGGAAGGGCATTTACAAATTTTTTGGATTATGACAAGCGTCATAAGGAGGCGTTGTTGCTATTGAAGTTGTTGGTGTCAGATGATTTGATACCTGAGGTCCGGAACGCCACTGAGGCTAGTGTGCTATGGACCGGTTTGAAGGACAAATACATGACTTCAGAGAAGAGTTGGGTGTTATACCTGAAGAATTTGTTGTTTTTAGCAAGGATGCAAGAGGATGGGTCCTTTTCAGAACACCTACTTCGGATGAAAGATCTCTGAGACCAGCTCGCCTCCATTAATAAAAAGGTGGATGACGACATTTGGTGTCATTGGTTCTAAAAAGTTTTCCGTCCTTGCATGAGTCATTTGTGGAAGCCTTACATTTGATGGCTGAAAGTCAGACCTTGACTTTTGATAAAGTCAGTTCCTATATGTTACAAAAGGAACATGACAGACAAAAGCAATTGAGTCCAATTTTGGACAATCAGAGAGTGCATTGACTGCTTAGTCAAAGGGGAAGTGGAAATGGCATTGGTGAATCTTCTAGATACTAGGTAAAATGCCATTATTGTCATAAGGTTGGGCATCTCAAAAAGGATTGCTAGAAGTGACAATATGATCTTTCCCAATAGAACAAAAAGCCTCAGGATGAGGCAAATGTGGCAGCAGTTGCAGATGAATAAGATTTTGAGGAAGAGCATGCTCTTTATTGTCTTACAACATCATGCTCGAATGACAGTGCTACCAGTTGTTGGATCATTGACTCTGCACATCCAACATTTTTCATGTCAAAGGGACTGGTATGTATCATTTACTGCAATTACAAATTGTTCTGATTCAGTTGTATTAGCTGATGGAGAGTCACTTGCAGTAGAGGGGATAGGAGATGTACACATTGTAATGAATAATGCTCAAACACTATTAGTAAGGAATGTTAGGTATGTTCCTAGCTTGCATAAAAATCTCTTATTTGTTTGTCAGTTAACAAAGAATCCCAATATTGTTGTAAATTTCTTTTGGGGAGAAGTGTCTTCTGTTAGATGTAAAACAGGGACAATGCCCTTAGGCATTGGGCAATGGTGGCCAATATAGGCTAAGTTGACTCTCTGTACAGTTAACTTAAAAGCACGTGTGGGGGGAGCCTCCACCATACAAGATGTGCTAGAGGATGCCATTCCTCATAGGCTTGTTGACCCTACTTCAGTCAACTTACATGCACTAGTTGTGCAGGGAATATCCACTATGTGTGGTGGAGATTGAAATACTTCATTGGGGCAGGATGAAATGCCCAAATTACAGGATACACAATGCAAGTGGCGAATGAGATGGTAGGAAAAGCCACTCAAAGAATTGTCGAAGGAGATTGCACTATCTAGGATGTATTGGAGGTGCATGGTGAGATGGCAGGACACACATTGGCTTGAAGGAGAGTAGAGCATGGACACTTTGCTCATCTTGTTGCAAAAGGCTTTTCGCAAGAGGGGGGAACAAATGAGCAACATGAGGAGACAATTATTTCCCCTACCAATGTGAGAGATGGTTATTTCTCCTGTACTGTAAAATTGGTTGTTACTCCTAGTGCAAAGATCACTTAAGTTGCTTTGTCTCCATAGCAGCTCAGTTTGGTTGGAGGGTATCTTAAAGTGCTTTCCTGAAACAGTGTTGGATGAGGAGTTCTACATGGTGTTGCAAGGAAGGTGATCATCTGGATTGCAGATTTATTGAGTCCCTGCATGGACTCAAGCAGGCTCCACAAGCCTAGTACACTCTATTCAATCAACATCTCCAAGAATTTGATTTCCAAACTCTGGAGATTGGGCTGAACTTCTCAGCCAATGATGATTCATTCCTGGTCAATGAGTCACTCAATGAACACTTGGTGGACAACCTACGATATCTGATGTCAACAGAATTGGATTTTTTTTGCTATCACAATGATCTTTTTGGTTGTCTAACTGCATTGAAGCTCCTACATTGTACAACCAGCAAAACATCAAAGGACTGTGATTTCAAATAATATCTCAGGAGCAGTTTGTAGAGTTAATGACTAAACTTCTTGGTTTTTATTGTATTTGCAAAATTTCGGGACAAACATGTCTACAGTTTAGTCATTAGGAGGGTATTAAAATATATTCTTAATATATTCATTAACTCTTAACAAACTATTAGTCATATGTATTAACTAATGTTCAGTTGTAACTTCAATCATTTTGTAACTATCTCTTGCATACTAAAATGATGGACACAATTTCCTTAGTGTGCATTCTTTCTCTTAATTCATTTTTTGTTCACATCTTCCAACAAAGCTATGATACCGATACATGGGCCATAGGCCCCCTGGGCGGGTACAGAGCGTTTCCGATACGGAAACAGCAACGACAGTGTGGGAGTGCCCAAAGTACGTCATGACCCTGTGGATACACTCAGCGGCTGTAGCCGTACCTAGGGTATCCACAGGGTACACGTGTACCCTATGGATACGCTCAGGTACAATTGTAGCCGTACCCGGGCATATCCACAGGGTACACGACGTACCCTGGCCGCTCCCAAGCCGTATCCGTGGCCAAATACGGTTTTTTTTGTTTTTTTTTCATGTTTTTAAAGCCCCATAACATTAAAAAATAAAATATTCTTCTAATCTAAACCCTAAAAGCTAACTCTAAACAATAAAACAAAAGAACAACACAAAAACAAAACATAAAGCAAAGAAACTTACCTTTGGCTCTCCAAAATTGCATTGTGCTTGTCTAGGGTTTGAGGAGCTATTGCTAAGCTTGTAGGAGTGTGAGGAGCTGCAAAGGAGGAAGATTTGTGAAGGATTTGTGGTTTACTAAGTGAAGGTAAGGTTTTTTTTAATTTCTAAGTTTGTTTCTCTTTTTTTTTGTTATTTAATCTTTCACACATTTCATTTTTTTGCTTATGTTCATCATTTTTTTGCTCTTTCCATTTTTTTATTTTTTTTTCAATACATGCCATTGTTTTCTTTGCTTATTTTGTTTGTTTTGAACCTTGTAGGTACTTCTACAATGGCAACAAGTTCTGCTTCTTCTGGGCAATCTTTGGTCAAGGAATTTGACCCAAATTCATCATTATGGAGGCATGTAACAATACTTGAACAACTTCCAGGTGGTGGTTGTTTTGTTTGGAAATGCAATGATTGTGAATCAGTATTCAAAGGCTCTTACAGTCGGGTGAAAAGCCACTTGTGTGGGATAACGGGTAACGGTATAAGAGTATGCAAGGGGAAGAATAATGTTGGGGTGCCAAAAGCAAAAGTTTTGGCATATATCAAAGAGCAAGAAGATGCAGAGGCAAATGTGGCTATGAGAGCGGGTCATCCATTGGCCAAAAGAGGAAGTTCATCTCGATCAACGAGGCCTCCTGTTGCCCCATCAACTAGTGGATCCCCAATTGTGGCCATGCCACATCCATTTGTGGCTCCTACCTCCACGGATGATGAGGATGCTTCCCTTTCACGAAAGAAAAGTAAGACAAAAGGGCCATTGGAAAAGGCCTTTCAGAATGAGAGCAGGGAAATTGCAGATGAACACATTACAAGGTGTGTATATGCTAATGGGCTTTCATTTAATGTTGTGAGGTCACCTTATTGGCATGAGATGGTGAAAGCCATCAATGAGGCCCCAAAAGGGTATAAATCACCAGGCTATGAGAAGATCCACACCACCCTATTGGATAAACAAAAAAAATATGTGGAAACCTCCTTGCAACCAATTAGGGACTCATGGGCCAAAACAGGTGTGTCCATCGTTTCTGTGGATGGAAAGATGCAAGAAACCGCCCTTTAATCAATGTGATTGCAGTATGCCCTAAAGGGGCAATGTTTTTGAAAGTGGTTGATTGTGAGGGGCAAGTGAAGGATGCCCAATTCATTGCCAACATTCTCTTTGAATCCATTGAGGTGGTGGGGCCTCAAAATGTTGTCCAAGTCATAACGGACAACACCAAAAATTGCAAAGACGAGGGGATGTTAGTTGAGGCAAGGTATGGGCATATTTTTTGGACACCATGTGCCATGCATTCACTAAATTTAATGCTAAAGAAGATGACCAGCAAAATAGAGTGGATCCAACAAGTGTATGCAGAGGCTGAAGAGATCCAAATGTTTGTCACCAACCATCACCAGTCACAGGGCATTTTTAGATCATTCTCACAGTTGGAGCTGCTGAAGGTAAGGAAAGCTACCTTTCTTTTTTCTTTAATTTAAAATTTAAATATAAGTTTTTTTATTTTTAAAATATAGTATAATTAGTATTCAAAAGTTTTCAATTTTCTTTTTAATTTTTGTTTCTCATTCTTATTATATTAGGTTGTTGAGACTCGGTTTGCATCACACACAATCGTCTTGAGACGACTTGTGAAGGTGCGACAAGCACTCATGAGGATGGTAACCTCCAATCTTTGGTCTGTATGGAGGCAATCAAACACTGAACGGGCTCAAAAAGTGAAGAGCATGATCTTAGATGACACTTGGTGGGATCGAGTGGAATATCTGTTGAGTTTTACTGAGCCCATTATGAGCATGATCCACTTTACTGACATGGATCAGCCATGTCTAGGAGAGATATATGATGGTATCGACTCAATGATTGAGAAGATAAAAGCCGTCATAAATGCAAAAAAACAAGATCCTGAGGAAACATTTTTCAAACAAGTGCAATCAATCCTCATTGAGCGGTGGAACAAAATGACCACCCCGCTACATCTACTTGCTTTTGCATTGACTCCTAGATTCTACAACACAGAGATCCTTTCCTTGCCAGGGAGGGTAGCACCATACAGGGATGTGGAAGTCAGTGAGGGATATATGGCGGCATTGGCTAGGCTCTTCCCTGATCCTGAGGCCCAAGACATTGTTATGGTAGAGTTTGGCAATTTCATAGCAGAAACAAGTCATAGCCTTCTCGCTCTTCGGAGCAAATACAAGATGGATGCTCATATGTGGTGGTACCTCCATGGTCATGCATCGGTTTACTTGCAGCCTCTTGCAATCAAGGTCTTGGCACAGGTAAGTTTTTTATTTTTTTATTCTTTCCTTTTTTTGTTATAACTTTTAGTTTTTTAAAATTTAAGTTTGAGTGTTGCATTTGACTTTACGTTGCCTCAATAGGTTGCAAGTTCATCTTCCTCTGAGCGCAACTGGAGTACATATAGCTTCATCCACTCACAGAAGCGCAACAAGTTGGGGGCTAAAAAGGCTGAAGATTTGGTATACATTCATTCCAACTTGTGCCTTTTATCCCACAAGCAGCCGAAGTACAAGGAAGGGTCAACAAAGCATTGGGACATTGATCCAGAGATAGTTGACTTGGATGCTTCCATTTCCCACCATGGAGCATTAGATGATGAGGAGAGTTCTGTGGCACCGCAAGACCTACATGCACAAGGGGGTGCAACTGGCAATGGCCCTAGTGGGAGTGGTTCGAGTCCATGTGGTTCTAATGAACCACATAATGATGATGATGCAGTTGATGTTAATCCTCTTGATGAAGAGGAATATGATGAATATTGAAAGATAGTTTGAACTTTGATCTTTGATCATGATGATTGGTGTAATTTAATAGATCATGAATTTAATATATCATGACATTCACATTGTGTTTGATTTAAGTATTTTAATTTAACTTTTAAGCTTTTAAGTTTCTAAGTTTTATCGGTATCCTAGCTTGTTTGTTGTGGTTATTCACTTATTTAGCTTATAACTTGTCTTTTATCTTGTCTTTCATATGCATAATATGTGGTTAATAACTTAATTCCTATTTAGAAGGCTATGAAATTTAATATATTTTTGTATAATTTTTTTAATTTTTCGTATCCATGTATCAGAGACTCCGTATCCACTCCCGTATCCAAAACGTATAACTACTTAGAAACAAGATGAAGATGACGATAATGAAGGAGTTGCTTAGTTGTCGTGAAACTCTGATACTCTGTATAAAAGTGATCCTTTTCCATAGCTACAACATTTTTCCTAAGTAGCCGATACGTTTTGGATACGGGAGCGGGTACGGAGTATCCGATATGTGGATACGGCAATTTTTTTTTTCCCGGATACGGCGTAGGATACGGCAGTACAAAAAATATATAAAAATTAAAAAATATATAAATTTCAGCCTTCTAAATAGGAATTAAGTTATTAACCACATATTATGCATATGAAAAAGATAAAAGACAAGTTATAAGCTAAATAAGTGAATAACCACAACAAACAAGCTAGGATAATTTGATAAAACGATAGAAACTTAAAAGCTTAAAAGTTAAATTAAAATACTTAAATCAACACAATTTGAATGTCATGAAATATTAAATTCAAATTAAAATTTACACGAAATTCAATCATGATCAAAGTTCAAATGAACTATCTTCAATATTCATCATATTCCTCTTCAAGAGGATCAACATAGCATCATCATCATTACGTGGTTCATTAGAACCACATGGACTTGAACCACTCCCACTAGGGCCACTGCCAGTTGCACCCCCTTGTGCATGTAGGTCTCGTGGTGCCACATAACTCCCCTCATCATCTATGCTCCATGGTGGGAAATGGAAGCATCCAAGTCAACTATCTCTGGATCAATATCCCAATGTTTTGTTGACCCTTCCTTGTACTCCAGCTGCTTGTGGGATAAAAGGCGCAAGTTGGAATGTATGTATACCAAATCTTCAGCCTTTTTAGCCCCCAACTTGTTGCGCTTTTGTGAGTGGATGAAACTATATGTACTCCAGTTGCGCTCAGAGGAAGATGAACTTGCAACCTATTGAGGCAACGCAAAGTCAATGCAAAGTTCAAACTTAAACACTCAAACTTAAATTTTAAAAAACTAAAAGTTAAAAACTTAAAACAAAAAAAAAAAAGAATAAAATAATTACCTGTGCCAAAACCCTGCTTGCAAGAGGTTGCAAGTAAACTGATGAATGACCATGGAGGTACCACCACATATGAGCATCTATCTTGTATTTGCTTTGAAGAGCGAGAAGACTATGGCTCCGTTTCTGCTATGAAATTGCCAAACTCTACCATAACCTGGTCTTGGGCCTCAGGATCAGGGAAGAGCCTAGCCAATGCCGCCATATATCCCTCACTGACTTCCGCATCCTTGTATGGTGCTACCCTCCCTGGCAAGGAAAGGATCTCCATGCTGTAGAATCTAGGAGTCAATGCAAAAGCAAGTAGATGTAGTGGGGTGGTCATTTTGTTCCACCGCTCAATGAGGATTGACTTGCACTTGTTTGAAAAATATTTCCTCGGGATCTTGTTCTTTTGCATTTATGACGGCTTTTATCTTCTCAATCATTGAGTCGATACCATCATATATCTCTCCTAGACATGGCTGATCCGTGTCAGTAAAGCGGATCATGCTCATAATGGGCTCCTTAAAACTCAACAGATAGTCCACTCGATCCCACCAAGGGTCATCTAAGATCATGTTCTTCACTTTTTGAGCCTGTTGAGTGTTTGATTGCCTCCATACAACCAAAGGTTGGAGGTTACCATCCTCATGAGTGCCTCTTGCACCTTCACAAGTCGTCTCAAGACGATTGTGTGTGATGCAAACTCGAGTCTCAACAACCTAATAAGAATGAGAAACAAAAATAAAAAATTAAAAACTTGAAAATTATGAATTAATACTATATTTTAAAAATAAAAAACTTATATAGTTAAATTAAAGAAAAAAGAAAGGTAGCTCCTTACCTTCAGCAGCTCCAACTGCGAGAATGATCTAAAAATGCCCTGTGACATGGTGATGGTTGGTGACAAACATTTGGATCTCTTCAGCTTCTGCATACACTTGTTGGATCCACTCTATTTTGTTGCCATCTTTTTAGCATTAAATTCAGTGAATGCACGAGCACATGGTGTCCAAAAAATATGCCCATACCTTGCCTCAATTAACATCCCCGCGGCTTTGCAATTTTTGGCATTGTCCGTTATGACTTGGACAACATTTTGAGGCCCCACCGCCTCAATGGATTCAAAGAGGATGTTGGCAATGAATTGGGCATCCTTCACTTGCCCCTCACAATCAATTGCTTAAAAAACATTGCCCCCTAGGGCATACTGCAATCACATTGATTAAAGGGCGGTTTCTTGCATCTTTCCATCCATCAGAAACGATGGACACACCTATTTTGGCCCATGAGTCCCTAATTGGTTGCAAGGAGGTTTCCACATATTTTTTTGTTTATCCAATAGGGTGGTGCGGATCTTCTCATAGCCTGATGATTTGTACCCTTTTGGGGCCTCATTGATGGCTTTCACCATCTCATGCCAATAAGGTGACCTCACAACATTAAATGAAAGCCCATTAGCATATACACACCTTGCAATGTGTTCATCTGCAATTTCCCTGCTCTCATTTTGAAAGGCCTTTTCCAATGGCCTTTTGTCTTACTTTTCTTTCGTGAAAGGGAAACATCCTCATCCGTGGAGGTAGGAGCCACAAATGGATGTGGCATGGTCATAATTGGGGATCCACTACTTGATGGAGCAATGGAGGCCTCGCTGATCGAGATGAACTTCCTCTTTTGGCCAATGGATGACCCGCTTTCATAGCCACATTTGCCTCTGCATCTTCTTGCTCTTTGATATATGCCAAAACTTTTGCTTTTGACACCCAACATTATTCCTCCTCTTGTATACTCTTATACCATTACCCGTTATGGCACACAAGTGGCTTTTCACCCGACTGTAAGAGCCTTTGAATATTCCATTCACAATCATTGCATTTCCAAACAAAACAATCACCACCTGCAAGTTGTTCAAGTATTGTTACATGCCTCCATAACGGTGAATTTGGGTCAAAATCCCTGGCCAAAGATTGCCCAAAAGAAGCGAAACTTGTTGCCATTGTAGAAATACCTACAAGGTTTTAAAAAAAAAAGCAAAGAAAACAATGGCATGCAATTGCATTGAACAATGAAAATTAAAAAAATTAAATAGAAAGAGCAAAAAAATGATGAACATAAGCAAAAAAATGTAATGTGTGAAAGATTAAATAACAAAAAAGAAAAGAGAAAAGAAACAAGGTTAGAAATTAAAAAAAAAACTTACCTTCACTTAGTAAACCACAAATCCTTCACAAATCTTCCTCCTTTACAGCGCCTCACACTCATACAAGCTTAGTAATAGCTCCTCAAACCCTAGACAAGCACAATGCAATTTTAGAGAGCCAAAGGTAAGTTTCTTTGCTTTATGTTTTTTTTGTGTTCTTTTGTTTTATTGCTTAGAGTTATCTTTTAGGGTGTAAATTAGTAGAATATTTAAGTTTTTTATGTTAGGCTTTTAAAACATGAAAAAAAAATTATTTTTTTTTTTTGGCGGCGGGAGCGGGCAGGGAGTGGTGAGGGGCCTGCAGAAACGACTGGGTACAGCACCACAGGCCCCTTGCCACTCCCTGTCCGCTCCCGCCGCCGCCCAAAAAAATGTAATTTTTTTTTACATGTTTTAAAAGCCTAGCATAAAAAAATTAAATAATCTTCTAATTTACACCCTAAAAGATAGCTCTAAGCAATAAAGCAAAAGAACAACACCAAAAAAAACATAAAGTGAGTGGCGAGGGGCCCGCGGAAACAATCGGGTACGGCCTGTGCCATACCTGGCCGTTTCCGCAGGCCCCTCGCTGCTCCCTGCCCGCTCCCGCGCCATCGCGTACCCGCTCCCAGTGCCCTAGAGTGCCATTTTGGCAACGTAGTTTAAAACAAGAACAAAATAAATCAAACTCTTTTTTGTGATGCAAGATTGCTTGTATGCCCTGCATGCTCCTGCATCACCTTAGCAGTGAACTGTTGAGTCAACTATTTTTTGCTCTACTCTTTGTAACTATAGATGTACATATAGCTGCATAAGGAGTAAAGGGATTTGATTCAATTATCTGAAAAGATATCGAACACGTGTACCATTAGGGAGTGACAGTTATCTGTCCTGACATGACATGTGGTGTAGAGGTGCTGATGCCAACTGGAATTTTGTTCGTAAAGTCGAAAGTTCTGACTTTAAGGTCTACAATTTTTTTGGGCTTGTGGCAAGGGGAAACAATAGTTGATTTTGCTGTTCTGGCTTTGCTGTATGAAATTGGTCAGTAGTGCCTTCCAGATTGAGCTGCTGCCTTGATCACACAATGAATAAATAATTGGAACTTACTGCTGCCTGGATGACACAATGAATAAATAATTGGAACTCAAGCATGGAGAAAATTGTGCTGAATACATTTAGTTGTATAGATAAGCTCGAGCATGGATCAATTTTGTCCTGAAAAAATAATTGAAACTTACTGCTGCCTGGATCACACAATGAATATATAATTGGAACTCTAAGCATGGAGAAAATTGTGCCGAATACATTTAGCTGTATAGATAAGTTCAAGCATGGATCAATTTTGTTCTGAATACACTTTACCTATCTCTGGTATTATTTATTGGAAAAATGATGAATTCTGAGTAGGGCTCTGAGCACGATGTACTTACTTTTGTTGAACCATTGTTTAATACCTAATATGTTATTCTGCACATGCATTTATAGCGTTTCCTGTATATGTTATCTTCTTGAAATTGCTCATTGCTGATTTTGTAGTAGTAAATTTCCTGTTTGTTGGCAACTAAATTTTCAATGCTATCTTCTTGAATGCTTTCCTTAAGTTTCAAGTTTTCTGTTCTACAGGCCATGTGGACATCTGCATCTTTGTTTATAAGAGGAATCATTGAAACACAGGTTTATAGGAATTCTATGTTTTTCTTTTTAGAAAACTTTATCAGTCAGCTCACTATATACACTTAGTTTATTCTATTTTGTAAGGGCATTGGCACTGGCTATAAATCTATTGGTAAATCAATCTATAGGAGTGGGATAATAATTTAAACATCCACTTATTGCTTGGTCAGCAATAACACAACCAAGACCTGAGGTTGGTCTCATTTAAAAAGACTTCAGTCAATTCAATAAGGCCCTGGCAACGAAAATGGCTTGTAGATTCAGTGACAACACTAATACTCCACAGAGCCACGTCATACAACAGAAGTATCTCTACCTATGTGGAGGAGATGTACTTTCAGCCACATGGAAACCCTGACTCCCAGCTATTGCAAAACAATTTGAAAAAGGAAACTGCAATATTTGCAACAGAAGTCACTTGGCAAGTTGGAATGTCCAAAGTAGCATATTTTCAGACAGCTGGAATGGCCGACCACTTTTAATGGCTCTACAAATAAATGATTTACATAAAAACATGCAAAATCAAGGGCACTGGTATGTCCCGGATTATACAAAAATGTGTGCAAACCACATTATGAGTTGGAACACAGGAGATCAAGAGAACAGGGAAAGCTGGTGGGCAACAGCTGGAGACATGCTTAAAGAGCTCAACACTTAAAATACAGCTTACTCTTCTAAACCAGATAAAAAGGTATGACCAAGAACAACCCATGGTACATGCACACTAGCCTCAGAATATGCAACAATAGAAAATGTAGCCCATCAGTAGGATAAGAAATGGTGGAAACTCTGGCAACTGAAAACTTGGCCAAAACTAAAGGCCTTCTTATGGCTTCCAATGTGTTGTAAAATTTTCACTTCGGACAATTTGCAAAAATTGAAAAATCAAAACAAAAAAACCTGCTGCCAACAGGCTTCAGGAACAATAAGGCACCTGTTTCTACAATGACCATTCGCAGGGGAAATGTGGAAATCAATAACATATGCAACAAATATTAGGCACCCAATCTCATCAACCTGAATAAAACCATCCTAAATAGGGAAAAGATAGATTCAAGTTTCAACAATGGAAACAGTCCAAATGCTGGATAAGCTTGTTCTGGGTTTCATAGTCTGGAATATATGTAATGAGAGGAACCAAAGAAGCTTGGAGGGTACAGGTAAAACTGCACCAAAGCTAATCGCTATAATAAAGATTCAGATCTGAAGTACACCTCTCATATCCACTACACACTCAACAAGTTGGAATGTTCATCAAATATGGAAGATGTTCAGGTACGCAAGGCATGTAATATTCCTTCGCATTACAGAATCTGTAGGTTTGGGTTGCAGGGAAAGGTAATTGGGATCCTCCCCATTTGGTTATTACAAGCTAAATTTTGATGGGGCAGTAAAAGGCAGCTGAAAACCAGTTGAAATTCGATGCTTTATCAGAAACAAGGAGTACTAATATTTTTTATCGAAAAATAGGCATTCAAACAAACCAATATGCGGAGCTCTTAGCTCAAGCCAAGGGATCCAGCTAGTTGAGGACACCACCATTTCCTGCCTTTCGATAGAAGGTGACTTCCAAATAATAATACAACAGGTACAAAATATCAGAAAAACCATTGAAACCAAGGAAGTGGTCCACGCCATTGGTGCCACTGGAAAATGGAATCTTTAATTCAGTATGTTATCAGTCAACTCCAATTCCAGGAGATCATATTTAAATATGAAAAGAGTCACAATGCCAAAGTAGCAGAGTATCTGGAAAACATGGTGCTCAAAAAACAGATGACCATAGGCTTGACTACTCTCCGAGGGGAAGCCAAGCTCCCAGACCCATTGTTAACTATTGTTGCCTTAGAGAAGCATCTTTGCCAAGACCACAATCATAATGATCAACAACACCAATGGGCTCACTCAAAAGGGTTTACAAGAAATTGTAAGGCAACAACATTCAAAGAAAGATTAGTGCTTCTAATTATGTCTTTAACCATGGCCCCAACATTGCCATTCCCCAACCCCCATCACTCTTTTATCTTTTATTTAATGTCTTTTGTTAATCCCCACATTTATCTCGACTAAGCCTGCAAGAACATATATCATATTAGATGTTTTATTCGCCCCTTATTATTCTGCTCTCACATGCATTCCCAAGGATCACAATATTGTCCTTAACCCACCTAATCCCTATACCATTATCCAGTTTACAGAAGTAACATAATCCCTAGAAGTCTTTGAATGAAGAAAATCAATCATCCCGCCTATATTAAAGCTTGTAAGGCACTCAACTTTCACCTAGATGTATGACATGGAATCAGTATAGCGATGACATGACCGAGGGTCTCACTATGAACACTTGTCTGCCAAGATCAAATGCCAAACAACGGTTCCATCTAGAACCCCCTTCTGCATGCCATGCCAGTCCCCTCCCCACGGCCCCGGTTTAGTCAGCAGGTTTAAGCTGCTTGTACAAAAATTTAGTAGCCTGATTTAATCAATAAGACAATGGGCAATAACACACTACAGTATAATAAGCTGGCAATAACAGGTGTAAAACATGACGTCGACACCTTCGCAGATGCTGCCACGAAGCCTAGGGTTCCTTCTTCCACTCAAGTGTCCATTTTAGTAGCCACTAATATGGGAGAAGTCGTCATTCTTTGAAGATTGTAAGAACATTAAGTATTTCTTTAACACTCGACATTACTTGGTCTAGCCAAAATATGATTCTAATTACAGAACATTAATAGAAGGATTTGTAAATGGCTGTTAGAATGGAGAAGAAATTTGGGTAAATACTAAAAATAAATGAAATCAGTGATAAGGTATTAGTGCCGGCCCATGACAGCAGAGATATTGTTGAGTGCCAAAGGGGTGATACGTCTCCTCTTGGGCCTCAACCACCCACAGGACAAAGGAAGTAAAAATTGATGGCAGGCACAATAAAGAGTGTAAGTCCTGCAGATCTAACAGAAAGTATCCCACTCAAGTTACTCAACAATACACATCTTGTGGTATTGTCAATAAATATACACCCCTGATATGCAATTGAGCGTTTTCCCTTTCCAATACGACTAAAATGGTCTGGAAGGAGTTTCAGGCTAAAGGAATTTCCTATAAATAACGTTCAGTAGTTATGTAATTGTCAAGGTTCAGCCACTGCTCCAAATTTTTAAAAGCCTATTGCCAGAAAAGCAAGTGGACAAAAATGCAGCAATATAGTTCTAACCCACAGGAAAGGCTGATAAGGAGTACTTCAAGCACCCAAGAGAAGGCGACAACTAAGATGGATGATGAGGAAGCCCCTTCCATGTGGCATGTTCACTCTTAGGGCCATCCTCAGGTACACATATTTCCATCTGTGATAAGTTATAACAAGTAATGCTGCTAATTACACGAGTGCTTGCACTTTGATGAGACCCATCCTCCCCCCTTTCTCACTTAAGCCCCATGCGCAAGTCTATTCACTGGTTGATTTTGCAACTTTAACTACTGATATTTTTAACTAGTCTTCCCTGACACTGACAGCCAATAGGTATCCCACCCCACTCCACACCCTTCAAGAAGCTTATCCACTTGCAGTTCAACCATGATAGTTTAGCCCCAGAGGCTACACCTGTTCAATGGACCTCAGACTTGCCAGTTACTCAGAAACCCAATAGCAACCGCTTAGGATCCGAAGGATGAAGTTTCAGCTCACATGGCAAACCTGATCCTGCTTTTGGAAATGTAAATTTCACAAATTTGTTACAAGCAATTGAATAACGCATCCAGAGCCTGGCATGCAAGATAAGTGAATATGGCTCGCAAAATCTCTTCCTTGCAAAATGAATCTTTCATCTAGTGGCCACTGGCCAGTAATGAGCTCTTGGTTGCGTGCAATGAATATCAACAAAAGCTTATTGCCACAATTGAAGATATTTGTTTTCAAGGACTCTTTAATGAAAATGTATGCATAGATCATGCAGGAATGAGATATTCCTTTCCCCGCTCCCAAATGACAGGCATCTCCTTCTGTGAAGTCAGGCATTACTTGCATGCATTGGGAAGAGAGCATTGGTCCTGTTTACCTTCCCAGGTCTTGGATCCTGCGTGAAACAACTGACCCAGGGGCTGGCCAAGCCAGAACTTTGAGAATCCCCCTGCCTTCATCCATCTAATTCTACCTTTGCATCCGGGAGCAAATGCATGAAAGCCCTGGTTTTGTTTGTTGTGATGGCCGGAGGAGTGGCTTTGTGCAAAAGATCAAATCTAATTCAGCCCCTTCTGGCTGTTGGTACTTTTATGGCTGGCTATTAGGTTAGGTCATTCGGTTTTTTTCTGCGAGTGTTAAAAGTACTTCTGGTTATTGCTTTGGTGTTCTAGAGTTGTCACAGTAACAGTCTATTTACTCTCAGAAGCTCTATGTTTGACTCAGACTTCTGGCTCTAACTGTTAGCGGGGATCAGAAATTTTTTAATTTTTTTACCTTTTATGAAATATACTTCAATTTTATTTTAAAAAAATTTCTAGAAAAAATATATTTGATTAGGGCATATGTATAGTTATGAATCTCTTGTTACTTCAATCTACATGGAAAAGGGTTTTTTTCTTCGTTTTCTTTTTCCTTTTAGTTTAGCAAAGATGCATATAATTTTTACATTACAAATGAGAAGATATCTGTCGCGGGGGAAACATGAATGATGTAAACCTCATACAGGTCCCAGAATTTGAGGAAGCAGCATTTAGTGCACCTCTAAATAAACCCGTCAGATGCAAAACTAAGTTTGGTTGGCACTTACTGCAAGTATTGTCTGAAAGGTATGAACCCCTGTTACATGCATTACTGGTAACCATTTTCTAATTTGCCATTGGACTCTGGAGCACCTTTTGTGTAAGAAAATAATTTTGCAGTTGACTGTTGCAAATTGGATCTTATTTGATTATGTCAGGCAGGGAGGATTTCTTGAGGATATTGAACCAGAAGTGCTTCATCTTAAATTGCAAGAGGACAATTTTATAAATGAAGCTCAACTAATGGATGTTCGTGAACCAGATGAAGTGTATGTGATCTTTGTTGCTGGCTGCTAACATTTCGATTCAGTTTTTAGTATGGAGGAAATTGCTTTCTAGAAATTTCTATTGTTGTTCTAATGGTGTTGGGGTGCTTTCCTTGGATGAACTATGAACAGAGATATAGCTTCTATACCTGGTTTCAAGATATATCCTCTTAAGCAATTTGGAATTTGGGGCCCAACTGTTACAGATGACCTCGACCCATTGAAGGACACATATGTTTTGGTACGGGTTGTCTTTGTAATTCAGCCTCTCTGTTATGCACCTTTTGGATTCAATCCTTTAGTTTGTATTGAATGAGGAATCAGAAACAAGTAATAAATTTACTATACACGACATGACAAAATTGTTGTATATTTAATTGGAGATGTCATATAAAACGCAGTTGGAAAGAAAAAATAACAATAGGATCTCCTCATTGCTATGCACACCAAGGTTACTCATTGTTAACGTAAAAGCTTTTCATACCCCGAGAAGTAAACCGCTCTAAATAACACTTTCCTCATAATCAAGAGAACTTACCACTGAAAATGCACATGTTATATTATAGAACCGTAGAGCAGATTATAGAACAAGATATGCAATGCAGGCCTGATTAGACACTCAGTGAAATCTATGTTTTTCCGAGTTTCCAGTACGGCAAAAATGCTGCCATATTTTGGGGAGAGGGCAGGGGACAGCGAAAAATATATATTTAAATAAATACAAATGAATTCAAAAATATACAAATTTATAGATTTTCATTTGCATAATTGAGCATCATTAAAAATTCTAAGGAGCTGCATAAAAAAAAAACCCTAACATACATCATACATGACATTGAACAATAAAAATTGAAAAATGAATTTGACAAACATGAATACGAAATTTCAAATATACGAAACTATAACATGAGACTTAAGTGCAGCAACCCCTCGGTCAAACACTGGAAAAGGTGACAATTGTTTTTGTATGTAACCTGTACCATCAAGTGGGTTCTTGTATCAATCAACCACACTGATTCCTTGATCCCTACCAAAACATGAAAACTAAAAATAGCAAAGGGAAGCCTAAAGAAAAATTAGGAGTTCATGTAACATACAAAGGGAAGCCTAAACAAAAATTAGGAGTTCATCTAACATACAAAAGGAAAAGCCAAAACAAAAATTAGGAAGCTTTTCATACCTGGAGAAATACACCTTTCAAAATAACATAGCCCTTTTAATCAAGAGAGCTTACCACTGAAAATGCACTTGTTATATTATAGAACTATATATCAGGTTATACAGCAAGATATGCAATGCAGGCCTGGTTAGACTTAGTGAAATCCATGTTTTCCCGAGTATCCAGTATGGAAAAAATGTTGCCAGATTTGGGGGAGAGAGGGCAGTGATGTCACTTGAAGTTGCACCCTTTGTTGAGGCCCCAGTGGCTCAGTACATCAGTGAAACAATGGGAATCTCCCCAAGGTGTGGGACCTTGCTCCTTGAGACAGACCTTCGGAGAAGGTTGACTTCCTCTACCTATCTATCCTAATGTTAACACTACTCCTAAGCTAAGCTACTGATTGCATGGGGAAAAGGGGGATGAGGAATGTACGAAACAAACTAAGCTAAAAAGTGGTGATTGCACCAAAATAGAAAGGGTATCTCTCTCCTTGAGGGGAAGAATGGAAAGGAAAACACAGTGGTGAGAGGGCAAATACTTGCCACAGATCAACTCTACACTTCCTTCCATTCCACACATTTTAAAACACGAAGAAATGAAAACATGCAAATATAGCTCACACACAACATGCCATAGATGAACAAAGAGGTGAGAGACAATAAACATGAGAAAAGGGCATAGATGAGCCACAATAACAAGATTTGATTGATCCAAAATATACACAGTCCATTACATCAATGGGGAAAAACACTAAGTGCATTACATGTGACCAAATCAAAGGTCTGCAACTCATGAAAGCTCAACAACCATTTTGACATGGTAACTTTACATTTGGGAGAGTTCTTGTATACAAAGAAAAACTACATAACGAAATAAACAAAGCAAATAAAAGCAAACCAACTCTTCCTTCGTATCTCCTTGTAACCTCGGATGGGAGTGCTCAAGCTTGGAATGAAGCACCAAGTTTGTTGATTCTCTTGATCAAATTTGTTTGTGGATGCTCTAAAAGTGTTCCAAATGGAAGTAGATTAGCTACAAGCAAAGCGATTGAATGAGTTATTTGATAGTAGATTCGTGATCATTTGGACAACGTAATGGTGTGTGAGATTGAATGATAATCCAACACAATGATGATGCAATTCTCAAAGCTTCCAAAGATGATAATTGAAGAAGAATGAGTAATGATTTATAGATGAAGGAATGTAATTCCAAATACAGGATTTGTATAATTAGCTTGTCTGATATGAAGTTAATTGAAGCAAGATTGAATTGTTTAATTGAGTTTCCAATCTATTTGAGGAGTTGATCCATTGATTTGAGCTTGCATGAATGAATTATTTTTGAGTTTGACAAGGCTTAACCTCAAATGTTTCAAGAACAACCACAACCAGGTCACACTGGCATATATAACAAAAACCAGAATTTATTCTATATACTAATACTAGGACCTGATAAAAAGATACCTAATTAACATCATCCACCGAAATATTGAGGCCCCCCTGCAGAATGCCCTGATCCATCCCGAGCTCCATTTCAGAGTCCACGTCAGCAGCAGAATCTTTGAGCCAGCCCCGCCAAAGGTGTTCGAAGGCGTCACCCGTAGAAGCTTGGAGCTCCATCCACCAGCACGACACCGGCTCCAAAGGCAAACCCAGAGCCCTCACATTTGGAAGCTTAATGCGAGCACGCCCAGACTTCTTATCCCACGCAAAAACCACCAAGGACTCAGCAAAATCCAACAGAATCTGAAAACGCTTCTCCAAGTCCGCCATACCCGAATCATTACCACCCATTGAACACAGAGCCCCCACAGACACTGCCCAAGACACCAGATTAAAATTAGCAACCTCCGAGGCAAGGTTTCCACAGAATGAGGGCGTCAACCAGTAAGCAACAAGATTAACTGCCTCCACCTTCGAGGGATGAAGAACCAACAAATTTTCAACAAAGATGGAAGCAATTCCGCTATTAATCCTCGGCCACCCTTCAACATTCAGAAAACCCAACCCTTAAACCAATTTAACAGCCTCCAGATCCTTCAAGCAAGAGATACGAAATATTTTCTTCAACCTACAGTCGAGACCTTATTACGAAAAGCCATTTCCCTCATATCGCAAGACAGAGCCAACCGGGGAGCCCGAGGAGGATCCATAACAGAAACAAGCAAAAAATGAACAAAAAGGAGCCCCCCCATCGCCTTAAGTAGCAATCCCATCCTTCACACGCGGGGAGAACTGCCATCGATTCCATGATTAGGCTCCTCCTTCGAAACCATCATATCAAGGCCCTCCCACACAGAGCCATTAATATCCACCTTCTCCCAAAGATTTTGCTCAATACCTTTATTTGCTAGCCAGTCGACACATTGATTACCCTCCCTATACATGCGCCTGATGCTCCAATTATTGAAATTGGAGAGTTGCCATAAAACTTTTTGAACCCCTAAGTCCAGCTTCCATGAAAGGGCTCTTTTTTTAATAATGGCATTAATGATTACCAAGGAATCCCCCTCAATTTCCAGGTTCTCAATTTTAAGTGAGGCCGCTAAGAACAATCCCTTACTAAGCGCTTGAAGCTCAGCTGAATTACAGGTACCCACTTTAAGCTTATAGGAAGCAGCACCCACCAACTTACCCATGGAATTACGAATTAAGCACCCCGCACCAGAAGCTCCCGGGATTCCCCCGAGTAGCCCCATCAAAATTTAGTTTTAAAAAACCAGGGGAAGGGGGGGACCATTTAGCATTTTTTCTAGCCAAGGAGGAAGGCAAAGAAAATTTTAGGGCACCATCTCCAGGTTTGATAATCAGAGGCCAATTCCTTTCAAGCATCCTGTCTTGAGAAGTAAACGGACAAGATCTCTACCAATTAGAGGACACCACTTCCGAAATGGCTCCTTCCAGCTTGCAGAGGACCACTTCCACAGAACTAAACTCCTCCCTAAAGAGTCTATTCCTTTCCCACCATATACTCCAAAGGATAAGCAAAAGAATGCAAAGCCAAATGGAGGACAAAGCCCCCGAGTGGGAATAAACCGGCCAAGCCAAGATAGCTGCCGGGAGGGAGGACCGTTGAACCCAAGGGAGATTAAGCTTGGCACACAACCAATTCCAACACTTCATTGCAAAGGGGCAGTGAAATAACAGATGATCCCTATCTTCCTCTTCTTTTTCACATAAAATACACCTAGAGGGGCCCTGAAACCCAAACTTTTTTCCTTCTCTCTTGAGTAATAATTTTATCGTGGAAATCCATACAGGCAAAGAGACTGGCCTTCGGGGGGTATGGTGGTTCCAAACATTCTTTCCAAATGTTATTCCTCTGCACAACATCCTCATGAAGCAGAAGATAACCAAGATGAGAGGAATACGACCCCAAGGAAGCAGCAGTCCATACAATTTCATCTTGCTTGCAAGAGATCAGTACTTGCCTCTCCTGCAAAGCAGACTTAAAATTCTTCATTACCGTCATCCGAGAGCCCTAGATGATCAATCTCATTCCAAAGAAAAACTGAGGGGGGAGGTTCAGCCAAATGCCCATAATTCGAGACAAAAGGACCCCAATCTTCAAGTAGCCTCTCTTTAATTTCAGCAAATTCTGGAATGTCCCCCAAAGCAGGGAAGCCATTCCAGGGATCATCCCAAAAAAGGGCTTTTTCACCATTCCCCAATTTCTAGTCCACATTGAATAAGAACAAAGACCTGCAATCCAGCATGAAATTCCAAATATGATAACCCCTGGGCGGGTTCACAATACAGAGAATAGATTCTGGAAGGGGGGATCCCAGGTATTTCTTTTCAAAAACATGACTGAGAAGATTGTTGGGTTTTGAAATTAAATTCCACACCATCTTAGCACCTAGTGCCAAATTTTGTAGGCCCAGATTAAGAATCCCCACCCCACCAAGTGCCTTGGGTTTAGCTAGAGCATCCCAACTGATCAGCGGGATTTTCCTTTCTCCCGAGAGACCTTGCCACAGAAACTTTCTCATCATCACCTTCAGCTTTTCCAACACACTTTTGGGAATTTGAGAACGGAAAGAAAATACATAGGAGAGGCACTAAGAACCATTTTGATGAGCTACAATCTCCCAACTAAGGAGAGCCATTTACCTTTCCAAGAGTTTAATTTAGCATCCAACGAGGAGAGTAAATCTTTCCACAAATAAACCTTACATGCACCTTTAAACAAGGGAATACCAAGATATTTGACAGGAAGGAAACCTTTTCTGAAGTTGAAAATATTCAGAATACAAGCTTCAAGCTGAGGGGAGACGTTGAAGAAGAAAATGCAGGATTTCAGAAGACTAACTTCTTGGCCTGCTACTTCCGAGTATTCATCCAAAGTCCCCTTTAACTCTTTATCTTCCCGAATGCTGGCCCTGCTAAACAAAAAGGTATCATCCGCAAATTGCTGGTGGGAGAGAGGAGGGACACCGTCTGTAATTTTCAATCCTTTGAGGCTACCCTCCACCATTTTCCTCTTCAAAGACCTGCCTAAAGATTCAATAACCAAAATGTATAGAAAAGAGGACATCGGGTCACCTTGCCTAATGCCTCTGTTACTAACAAGAAAACCTTCAGCACTCCCATTAATTAAAACCAAGAAGGAAGGGCTAGAAACACAACTGAAGATCCAGTCACACAGCCCCTTAGAGAAGCCAAACTTTCTAAGAGCTCTTATGAGAAACCTCCAGTTGATCTTATCATAGGCTTTACTAATATCAAGCTTCAAGAGCATACCAGGGGAATTCGAAGAAGAAAGGGAGTGGGTCAGCTCATGAGACAAAATAACTCCCTCCAAGATTGATCTACCCGGCATAAACCCAGTTTGTTCTTGGGAGATTAGTGGATCCAAAACAACTTTCAAACGAAGGGTTATGGCCTTAGAAATAATTTTATAGGAGGTATTACAAAGAGAGACATGCCTAAAGTCCACAAAGGAGGAAGGATGAGGCAATTTTGGGAAGAGGCAGATGAAAGTGTTATTCAACATATTGAGCACTGAATGGGACCTCCTCGAATCTTCCACAGCTGCCCACACATCATAACCCACAAACCCCCAAAATTTCTGAAAAAAATCAGCAGGGAAGCCATCCGGACCTAGAGCTTTATTCTTCTCCATGGAGAAAACAACTTTTTCAATTTCAAAGAAGGAGAAAGGCTTTAACAGAGCAACATTCTGGGACTCCGAAATAAGGGAAGGGATACATTCCAAAAGGGAAGATTAAGCATCATCAAAGGAGGCCACATCTTCAGCAAGCAAGGAGGAGAAGAAATTAATACCCTCATTGATAATATCCTTCTGATCAACCAACAAATCCCCCTCGTTGTTCTTAATTTCCGAAATAAAGCTCGAATTCCTTTTGGATTTAACAGAGGCATGGAAAAATTTCGTGTCTTCCTGTCCCTATCCTTAAGCCAAAGTTCCCTTGATTTCTGCTTCCAGTAATTTCCTCTCTGAGAAGCAGCTCCCCTAACTCCTTAGGAGAGACTTCTCCAAAACAAAATCCTCTTGATCCATCCCAGCATTGAACACTTTCAAATTAAGAGCCTTCATATCAGCTTCAACCCTCACTTTTTCTTGAAAGATATTTTTGAAACACTTACCATTCCATTCCAGCAAATCTTTTTTCAGCCTCTTCAACTTTTGAGCTAGCACACACATCTTAGAACCCACCACTTGGTAAGATTTCCACCAGAAAGCAATACATCCTTCTAAGGAAGTATCTCTGAGCCACATTAACTCAAACTTGAAGGGGGATTTGTGAGGGGCAACATCGAAGCTGATATCAAGGGATATCAAAAAATGGTCCAACCCAAACCAAGGTAGAATAAAGATTTCCAAATATATGTCTTTTAGAGACCAATTACGAAAAACCAGAAATCTATCAAGTCTTCAAGCAATATTACTAAAACCCTTTCTCCTATTACTCCAGGTGAACCATCCTTGCTTGGGCTCCAGATCCAACAAAGCATTGTCCCTAATAAAGGAACAAAAGTCCAATTGCGACTGAAGGTTTCTGACAGTCTCCCCCTTCTTATCCTTACCATTGGTGATGGCATTAAAATCGCCACCCAAGATGAACAAATGATCCCCCAGAGAAGAGACCGTATGAAGCAGGTCCTCCCATAAATGTTTTTTCCCTATGATATTATTAGGGGCATACACATTAAATAAAAAGAAACTTAACTGTGAGTGACGAAGGCTAACACTTACTGGTTGCCAATTGGGGGACTGGGCTTGCAACTCCACCTTGACAACACCTTCCTTCCAGAGAATGCCAAGACCCCCAGAATCTCTAGACGATCTCGAGAAGACCCCTTTCCAACCTCTACCAGAATTACTCCACATAAGCTCTGCTTCAGTGACTGACACCTTTGTTTCCTGCAAAAGAACCAACCAAGCCTCCGAGGAGAGGATATAACGCTTAAGCAAGCATTGCTTGTCAGAGGAGTTGAGGCCTCTGACATTCCAGGAAAATAGCTTCATTGAAAACAGGGAAGGATTTTCACCTTCCCGGATTCAGCAATGTCAAATTTTAGGGTGCTTTGCTTCCCCAACTCAACCTCTAATAATGCAAGCTCCTGTTTGGACTTGTTACCCCTCTTACAAGTGGAACCACAAAGGGCTGATCCCAATCCTTCCTGGCTGAAGGATAAATTAGAGGGATCTAGATTAGGAGCTAAGCCATCAGGATCAATTTCCCCTTCCTCCTTATCCCCTTCTGAGGTAAACCGGGCAAAACCAAAGCCAGAGACTCATTATTTGAAATCCAACCATTAAGAGTTTCCATCGAGGAGGCCTGCCCCTTCACCATACCCTCCTTGATTAGGGAGGTGAGCGTCCCGGAATCCCTATGAACTTCTTCAATTTCTTTCAGGAGAGAGCGAGGAGTCAGATTCAAAAAAGGGTCAGAGATGGCCAAAATCGAGGCCTGCCCCACTGTTGCACCATTATTCCCACCAAGCTGAGGAATAGGGGATCAGGGAATTATCTGAAAAAGCAACGCCATCCCCCATCTGGGATGAAGGCATAGAAACCGCTTCTTTTTTCCAAATTAGATGGGCAAGCCTTCCTTTAAGTGACCTAATAAACCACAAGAGAAACATTGAAGAAGTAACCCTTCATAGTCAATTGAACTGTGATCTGGAACCCCTAGCCAGTGGCCAAGAATGACAGAGCTCGGAGAGGGGAGGATAAATCCATCTCGACACAAATCCGAGCTGAAGAATTTCTCCAAGCCAAAAGCGAAGGGTTAAAAATATGAACCCACGAGCCAAGGGAATTAGCAATCACCTTTAGGCAACCTGATTCCTGAATTCTGAAGGCAGATTATGGAAACTCAACCAAAGCGGGGCACTAAATTTTTTCCTTATGCGAATTAAAATCAGGGGAAAAAGGGCACAAATACAGGCTCGAGGAATTAAGAAACTAGGGTCCCCCTTTGAAAACTTTCTCCAACAAGCCTCTGAATGGAACAAGACTTGGAAGAAGCCATTCGGGAGAAATAAAACTTTAGGCTTCCTCTCCTTGCCCCAGAACCAGTAAACCCAATTCAAAAATTTCCTTCTGGAAAATCTAGCCCCCACAAATTTGCAACAGATTTCCCTTTTGACATGAACATCCGCAAAGTCTCGCCTTGATCCTGAATGGAGATTAACACGCACCATATCCGTGGAAATTTTGAAACCAATCCCCCCCACCTTGATTTCCTCCACTTCCTACGAACCGTTACCTCGAGCTCATTGGATTTGAAGGGACCTCCTGCCCCGCTACCAGGGTGGGTGAAACATTCCTTTGGCGTGCAGAATTCAAATTTCCACGGGATTCGCAAACTCGCCGCTCCATCCTCCCTCTATTCATGTTTCATTTTGATATTAAATGTTAACTAATAGAAAAAGGATGAATAATAATGATAAAAGGATTAATTAACCCTAGGAATAGGATATGAGTGCAACAAGGTCCCTAGTGCGAATATTTAATAATTTGAGACCATGTGTGAGCGATATGAGTGTTTAGGAATGTTGCGGGAATGATAGGAGTTTATTTGGGCCAATGTTGTAAAAGGTCGTAAAAGAGTGAAATATAACAAAAGTGGTTGAAAGTGGTCGTAATGTACTATGAAGTGATTACGGGGTGATTTGGGAAGTTTAGAATGCGTATTGCGATATTTTATGGTGTCTACAACTCGTTTGTACAATGAGAAATGAGTTGCATTATATAGAAAATGAAGGAGAGGAGAAATTAAAAATCAATAGATCACCCACTTTCTCCACTCAACAAGGACCAATCAACATTAATCAATGCTCAGATCAAGCATGGGCACTATTTCTTGCCTTGGATAATGTGAAATCAGATCAGGATCATGCTGTGGCTGCCCTGGATCATTAAATGTTGGTGGTTGAAGTTGATTTGATCTGATTTGGGTGCCATTTGAATGAGAAACAAGCTGAAAATGCCCCCAAACTCTGTCATGAAGTTCTCTCTGATTTATCAACCATTCTTTGTGAAACCAAACCCAAATTGAAGTTCTGATCAAGACCTGTCTAATGATGGCACGTGCAAGTGAATAGGTGCTCTGGATCAAAAGTTATGATCAACTAAAACTCACCCAAAACGTGGTCTGTGAGCTCGGGCCTCAAAATGGAAGTGAGCTTTTTAATTCTATTTTTTGGTCACAAAACACCTCTAAAGGGACCCACAACCACTCCCATCATGATCTTTCCAACGATACCAATTTTGCGTTATTTGGAGCTTTTGATCAAAAGTTATGGTCATTTAAAGATCTCAGTGTTGGTGTAGTTGGGTACGTTTTATATATATATATATAAATATATAAATATGTATATAAAATTATAAATTTAAAGAAGCATTTGCATACTTATTGAAATTTAATACTCATACAATCATTCATAGAACATGAAAACATATTTCAAATACCTTGAGAATTGAGAATAAAGACTTGAGTTTGTATTGATTCATAATGTTCAAAACATAATAGTTAATAACTTAATACATTCAAGTTCTCAACTTGCTTCACTTTCAGTTTCCTAGGGCTAAAAGCCTAGAACATATCATCTAGATGATCCTCAAAATCATCTTCATGGATGGCACTTGCAGCTCCACTCCCACTAGCTCCATTGTCGAACCCTTGTGAAGGGCTCCTGGAAGTTCGTCATCAATGCCAAGTAGTGAAACATTAGACAAACAAGCAACAAAAGCTTCAAAGTCCGTGGTTTCAGGTTGAATGTCCCAAAGCTTGTTAGGACCTCTAGTATACTCTTCCGTCTTGTGCGTTAAGAGGCGCAAGTTGGAATGTACATATACTAGATCCTCAACCTTTTTGGATGCCAACATGGTGTGTTTGGCTGAGTGGATGAAGCCATAAGTACTCCAGTTTCGCTTTGCAGAAGAATTACTAGCCACTTGTCACAAAAACAAAGTATTATTAATATATAAAAACTCAAAGGAGTGCTATCCTGTTACATTTTTATTCTTAATTGATAATTACAATATGAAATAACAAGTTACAAACTTCATGCCAGTAAGAGCAATTTGATCGCAATAGGTCGTATGTACTTGGCATCATGGCCATGTACAATCCACCACTTGATGGGAGTCAAGGTGACCTTGTCACAAAGAGCCTCTACCTCTCCCATGCTACCTTCTCCAGATACAAACATCCCCATCTCATTGCAGATTGCACTAGATATAGGCGGATTAGGAAACAACCTCTTGAATGCTGCCCTTGTCCCATTTGCAACCTCTTGGTCATCATATGGTGGCTGCCTACCAGGTAACCCAACTATTTCATTGCTATAATAGTTGGGATTTAAGGCATAAGCAAGGAGATGCAATGGGGTGGTCATTTTGTTCCACCTTTTCATGATCACATTTTTAACTTTATTATAAAACTTTTCCTCAGGGTCCTACTCTTTGGCTTGTATGATATCTTTTATTCTCTCAAGCATGGAGTCAATGCCATCATAAATTTCTCCAATGCAAGCACTATCTTAATCTTTGCCTACAAATCTGATCATACTTAGAACAGGCTTCGTGAAACTTAGCAAATACTCAACTTTTGCCCATCAATCATCATCAAGGATCCATGCCTTCGTCTTTTGGGCTTTCTCTGTATTTGCTTGCCTCCAGATGGTCCAAACATTGTCAATCACCATGCTACTCAAAACATGTTTCACCTTCACAAGTCGTCTCAAGACGAGTATGTGAGAGGCAAACCTAGTCTTAACAACCTATTAAAAAGGAATGAAAAGAATTCAATAACAATACAAATTGATTTAAAATTAAATATTAAAATGAAAAACTTATGACTCACGAGTTGTTCCCTTACCTTCAATAGCTCCAACTTCGAGGATCTTCTGAAAATGGCTTGAGACATGTGATGGTTGGTGACAAATATCTGAATTTCGTTTGACTTTATGTATATTTTCTCAATCCATGGGATTTTCCCAATCTTCTGCAGCATCAAATTCAGGGAGTGTATTGCACATGGTGTCCAAAATATGTGCTCATATCTACCCTCTACTATCAACCCTGTTGCCTTGCAATTTTTTGCATTGTCCATGATGACTTGGACAATGTTCTGAGGGCCCACCGACTCAATATCCTCAATTAGAATATTTGCAATGAATTGGGCATATTTTATTTTCCCCTCACATGCAAAGAGGCGGTTGCGTAACCGCCCCTGCACAGAATGGTAGTTGCGTAACAGGCCCGATGGTTGCGTAACCGCCGGTCTGCAGACACCGGCGGTCCTGTCACTTATGGACAAAAAATAAACGGAGCCACGAACGGATGCAGATTCAAAGTTTCGTCCGTGTCTCTTCTTTGGAGGACATTTCCCATTCTCCAGTGCATGGGAGGACATGAGAAGAAGGCTATAAAGGAGCATAGGCAAGAAGTGGATTATCGAAAGAATCAAAGTTGGATGCAAGAAGTGAGAAAGAAACCATTGGACATGGAATTGTTTTGTAGAAGAAAGGTGTAGAAACAGAGCAACCAAGTATAGAGAGGGAGTGTTACATTGTTTTACTTCCTTTCCTCTTATTGTAATCTGTATTCATTCACAATTGGCCAATAAAATTTGGGAAGAAAGAGAAATTTCCCTTCCCGACTGGTTTTCCCTCAACTTGGGGGTTTCCAGGATAAATTTTGGTGTTGAATTGTTATTTCCTTTGCTGCAACATAATTCTAAGTTCAAAGATTTTCTCACAATTAATTAAAAAAGGACTGTCATTTTTAAAATTGAAAGTAGAACAATAATAAGTTGTGATTTGTAAAGTTCCAAAGTTTGAGGTTTACGGATCATTTTGGTATCAGAGCTGATAATAAGTATCCAGGACTGTGGTATTCATTCTTGTGATTTGTATGACAGTGACAAGGTCTAAAGGTGAAGAAGTTTTACCTTGCGATCCAGACATATCTACAAAGAAGTGGAAACAAAGAGTTCGAGATCAAATGGAGGAAGAGAACTTGGTCCGTAGAATTGAGATGCTAGAGACCATGATGGATAGGTTGTATAGACACCAACAAGAACTCTCAGATCTGCAAAAGACAACTTCAGTCAAGCAAGATTCCATGGACTCAGTGGTTCGAGCTTTGGCCGAAAAGTTTGGCATAGGAAAGAGCCACGAAGAGGAAGAAGATATGGAAGAGCATGAAGAAGAAACTCCAGTTGTAAAAGAGAAGGTAAAATCTGATCATGCTCCTTTTAAAGTTGAGACTAAGGTTGAAATTAAGAGCTTTGAAGGACAAGTAGATGCAGAGTTATTAGATAAATGGTTAAAACAACTGGAAGTTTACTTTAGTGTGCATAATGTCATGGAGGCACAAAGGATTACCTTTGCACGTCTCAAAATGGAAGGTCATGCTCTAGGTTTGGTGGGAAACCCATCTAGCCACTTGTGAAAAGAAGAAACATCCTATTGTCAGTACTTGGGAGGGTTTTAAAGAATTTCTTAGAGCTAACTTTTATCCTATTGGCCATAAGACTGACCAGATGATTAAATGGTAGTACTTTAGACAAGGCAGTGGTCAAAGTGTGCAGGATTATACTACAGGAGTTTTGGAGACAAGCCATGTTGCTTAATATGGACTTGGAGGATGAGGATATTCTGACCAAGTATTTGGGAGGACTTCACACTCACCTTCGAAGGAAGGTCATCTCCATGAAGCCCAAGGATCTCAATGAAGCATGTGTGCAAGCATACTACATTGATGATGAAAAGAAGCAAGGAGAAACAGAGTCAAAGACAAAGCAATCAAAAAATCAAGCAAAGAAAGAGCAGGGACAAACAAGTAACAAAGGTAAATGGAAGGGGAAAGGTAAACAAACTGCCACTACTTTGAATACTTGTAAAGATCCCAAGAATTTTTGTAAGAATTGTGATATCAATGGTCATACTGACGCTACATGTTGGAAGTTACATCTAGAGTTACATCCAAAGAACCGAACCAAGGATTCAAAGAAATCCATGACAGTTGTAAAGACAGATGGGGAGGTGGAAATAGAGGATGATTCTGATGTAGATGAGAGGCTTGGATGCATGACCACCAACATGAACAACCAAGAACAAGAAGAAGAGATGAGTAAGCTATTCCAGATCAAAATCCAAATCAAGAGAACTAAGGTAAATGCTTTGGTTGATACTGGTTCTCAATCTAATTTGATTTCTGATGTGGTTGTAAAGAAGCTTGGTCTTGAAACTTATGAGCATCCACATCCATATCCTTTGGGATGGGTGAAGAAGGGTGTAGAGATTCAGGTAACAAGAAGATGTAAGTTCAAGTTTGGGATAAATTCTCAGTATATAGATGTATTGGAAGCTGATGTAATTCCACTTGATGCATTTGATGTTGTTTTCAGGAGTCCTTACTTGTATATCAGGGATGCCATATTCACGAGAAGGGAGAACCGATACAGATGGGTCAAGGATGGAATCAGTTACAACATCTGGGCACACCAGCGTAAGACAAAAATTGCTATGGTAAGTGCTAACCAAGCAAAAAGACTAATTCAGGAAAATCATAATCAGTTTTGTTTACTTTTATTAAAGGATAAACAAGATGGGGTGGAAATTTCAGATATTTCTAACCAAGGGATGAAGGATTTGGATAGTATTATTCAGTCTTTTCAGGAAGTATTTCAGACTCCCAGTGGGTTACCACCAAAATGGGAGGTAGAGCATGAGATTCAGTTGTTGCCAGAGTCCCCTCTACCAAACATCAGGTTGTATAGGCAATCCTTACTGGAGAGTACAGAAGGTAAAGAAACAACTCCTTGAGCTACTAGACCAAGGGGTGATACGCCCAAGCACCTCACCATGTGGTTCACCTATTGTGATGGTGCCAAAGAAGGATGGTTCTTGGAGGATGTGCATCGACTACCGAGCCTTGAACAAGATCACCATAAAGAACAAATATCCACTCCCACGCATAGATGACCTCTTGGACCAACTTCAACATGCAAAATTCTTCACGAAGTTGGATCTCAAGTCAGGTTATCACCAAGTCAGGATGAAGGAGGAGGATATATGGAAGACTTCCTTCAAAACAAAACAGGGTTTGTATGAGTGGTTAGTACTTCCATTTGGTTTATGTAATGCACCCGCTACATTTATGAGATTGATGAATGATGTATTGTGGGAATTCATAGATTCATGTGTCATTGTATATCTGGATGATATTCTGATTTTTAGTGCCACATGGGAGGAACATCTAACACATTTGCAAAGTCTTGCAAGTTCTCAAGGAGAAACAACTGCTATGTAATATGAAGAAGTGTGAATTTTCCAAATAGTCACTTGTCTATCTTGGGCACGTGGTTGGAGGAGGAGAGCTACGAGTGGATCCAAAGAAGGTGGAAGCCATCACCAACTGGCCAACACCAATGGGAGCCACAAAGACTAGAAGTTTTGTGGGAGTAGTACAATACATGAGGAAGTTCATTCCAGGCTTCTCCACTATTGCAACACCTCTACACACAGTGGCCGCAAAGAGTAAGGGTTTTGACTGGGGTAAGGAACAAGATAAGGCTTTTGAGTTATTGAAATACAAGATTAGTCATGCTCCAGTACTTTCTCTTCCTAATTTGCAGCAGCCCTTTGAAGTAGAGACAGATGCCAGTGATTATGCTATGGGAGCAGTGTTGCTACAGGGAGGTAAGCCAATATGTTATCATTCAGAAACTTTCACTTCAGTAGTTAGAGGATATTCAGTTTATGATAAAGAAATGTATGCACTAGTTCAGGAAATAAAGAAATGGAAACATTATTTGTTGGGTAAAGAAACTATTGTGCACACTGACCACAAACCTCTCCAGTATTTGCAAGCACAGTCTAAATTGCAGCAGGAAAGGCACTACAAGTGGATGGGATTCCTTCAACAGTTCCATTTGGTGATCAAGTATAAGAAAGGTAGCACAAATTTGGTGGCAGAAATGTTGTCTAGGCCACCTACACAAGATAAAATCTCTATTTTGGCCACTATCTCTCAGATTGAGCCCTTCACGAAGGAAGCTTACGGAGAGGCATATGCTCAAGACAAAGATTTTGGGGTGACATATCAGCAGTTGCAGTCTCAAGGGGCTGAAAGGATGGGTATTGAAGATTGTTATCTCAAAGATGGGCTACTCTACCGATGGGGGAAGCTTTGTGTGCCAAAGAAGAAAGACTTCTATTGATGAGGGAAGCACATACCTCAAAAGTAGCGGGACATTTTGGTGTTGGTAAGACCTTAGCCCACTTGCAAAGGTACGTGTATTGGCCCAATATGCAAGAAGAAGTATCTAAATTCATAAGAGGATGTAAACTTTGTTGTACAAGCAAGCCTAAAATCAGGAAGGAAGGTTTGTATATGCCTTTACCAGTCCCTACTCATCCTTGGGAAGATATTTCTATGGATTTTGTAGGAGGACTACCTATGTCTAAACATGGCCATGATTATCTATATGTTGTTGTAGATAGATTCAGTAAGATGTGTGTTCTTATGGCATGTAAAAAGACAATAAAAGCATATGAGGCAACTGAACTTTTCTTTGCTAATGTATGGGTGCATTTTGGCTTGCCAAAGTCTATTGTTTCTGACAGAGATTCCAGGTTCTTGGGGAAGTTTTGGACTACTTTGTGGGACAAGATGGACACCAAGTTACAGAGGAGCACAACCTTCCATCCACAGACAGATGGGAAAACAGAGGTGGTGAACAAGACTTTGGTGCAGCTGATTAGAGGATATAATAGCAAATATCCACGGACTTGGGATGAGTCCTTAGCCTACATTCAACATTCCTACAACCGGGCAGTACACACATCCACTATGAAGTCACCATTTGAAGCATGCTTGGGATATCTACCTACGAATCCACTGGACATAGCAGTTGGGAAGCAGGAAGAAGGGGAGATACATGATTCAGAGGTGACTAGAGCAGCGAAATTCATTGAGAGGATCCAACAAATCCATCTCAAGGTGAAACAACAATTGGAAAATATCAAGCCAAGTATAAGGCTAAACATGATCAACATAGGAGGGAGCACAAACTTCATGTTGGAGACAAGGTTTGGCTTTACTTGAGCAAGGAGAGATTACAAGGCCAAGCAAGGAAACTCAAGCCACTACGGTATGGACCCTTCACCATATTGGAGCAGGTTGGAGAAAATGCCTTCAGGCTTGATTTTCCACCATTCATGTGGATGTACTCAGTAGTAAATTGTGAGAACTTGCACCTATATGAGCCATCCATGCTTGATGAAGAAGAAGAATGTCAGTTGCTACCTTCCATAGAAGATTGCGTCTTGGATTCACAAGGTGAATTGGAGGAGGACGTAGTGTTGCAACAGAAGATCAGAGAGACAAGGAGAGGTCCACAGGAGTCTTGGCAGGTTGGACTAAAAGGGAAGACACCAAGGCAGGCCCGGTGGTACTCAAAGGAGCAAGTGAGGGAATTGTTTCCTCATCTACTCCCCCACTAAGCTTTTGTGGGACCAAAAGCCTCCTGAGCAGGGGAGGTGTGATCCATAGGGATCCAAATAAACACTACTTCATTAGAACAACCAGTTTCAGAAGGAAAAATTGAGCAGAATGAAGAGCAGGCTGTAAAGTTACAGAACCACCCCTCTGTGCAGAGAGGCGGTTGCGCCTTTGGTAACCACCCCTAGAACAATCACAGAATGGTGGTTGCATAACCGCCGGTCTGCATACACCGGCGGTCCTTGTCACTCATGGATGAAAAATAAAAATGAAGCCACGAACAGACACAAAATTCAAGCATCTCATCTATGTCTCTTCCTTGGAGGACCTTTCCCATTCTCCAGTGCATGGGAGGACATGGGAAGAAGGCTATTTAAGGAGGAACATAGGCAAGAATCAATTGGAAGGAATCAGAGTTTTAATGCAAGAAGTGAGAAAGAAACAATTGGAGTTGTAGTTTGTTTTGTAGAAGAAAGGTGCAGAACAAAGAAGCCAAGTATAGAAAGGGAGTGTATAATTTTTTTTACTTCCTTTCCTCTTATTATAATCTGTATTCATTAAAAAATTAAATAGTTAGCCCTACATGTCAATCTCTAATTCTGATCACCAAGTTCACCATAATGGTGCAAGGTGAGAGCATACATAGACGGTAGACGTTTAATAAAATAGAACTTTGATACTAAACTTTAAATACGCAAAAATTAATTAATATTTTAAAAAATGTAAAATAAATAAATATTAAAAATTAAATAGATCATGATCAATAATCAAAAACATGAAACACATCATTCATGATCATTGATCACATACTAGTTTGATTATTACATACAAAACATTGATCAAAAGATTTAAAAAAAAAGATGCATGAAAAGTACCTGAAAATAATCCTTGTTGTTTGTAGACTTGTAGTTGATCCTTCTCCTTCTCTCTCTCTCTCCTCTAAGCTCTGTATCTCTCCTTCAAGCTATCTTTCTCTCCTTCAAGCTCTCTTTCTCTCCTTCAAGCTCAAAATTAGCAAAATAGCAAAACATGAGTGTGTGAATAAACAAGAGGGGTCGGGTGTATAAATAGGTTTTTGGGGAGGTCTTTTAGGGTTTAATTAGGTTTAGGTTACTTTAGTTTTAAGTTAGGATCTTTTATTTTTTATTTTTTTGAAGTTTTAAGTTAAAAAAAATGTTTTTTGAGTGGGTACGCTACGGGTATGTACCTACAAGTCCTGGGTACATCTCGGGTATGGAAATTCGTACCCGGAATGTACTAAGGGCATGTGGGTACGTACCCACAATGTATCGGTACCATATCGATACTCGTACCCATATCAGGTACATATCAAGCCTGGTACGGGAGGGGCAGGTGCATTTTGGGGTAGTCTAGCTCTTGATACATGTCTCGCCCTGATTGGCCTTCGATTCGCTTTTCCCATTCATTGTTGGTTGCTGTGTCACATCATGGTTGGATCTCTGATTGCTGTCTCCTGCCCAAGCCAAATGCCACATGTCAACTTCTCATTGGTTATGGGTTTTCCTCATGTTCTCGGGATTTTTGAGCTCTTGGGGGTCACGGGGATCGCTTTGTGTTCTCGGAGTTTGAGGTGGGTCATGATTGGTCCATGTGGATCAATCACGACCCACCTGTGTTCATGGGGGTGTTGCTTTGTTTACTCGGGCTCTATCCCACCTGTTAACTCCTTGCCACGTTTTTAGGAACTAGTGACCTGTGATTGGTCCACCTGGGGTCACAGGGATCGTTTTGTTTTCTCGGAGTTCGAAATGGCCATGATTGGTCCACGTGGGCCAATTACGACCTACCTGTGTTCATGGGGGTGTCGCTTTGTTTACTCGGGGTCGAGCTCACCTACGAACTCCTTGCCACGTTTTTTGGACCCAGTGACTTGTGATTGGTCCACCTGGACCAATCACGGTTTTCTCTATTCTTCGGGTCACCTTTTTGCTCGAGCTCTGGGCCCATTCACTAACTCCTCGGGATCGCCTTTGTGTTTGCTTGGCCCATTTGCCAATCACTCTTGCCATGTGTCGCCCCTTCATTGATCTTGAGGGTTTCCTTGTTCTCAGGGTCTCGGGATCTCGAGACCATCTAGTTGCCTTCGCCGCCATTTGAAAGCTTAGAATCTCTAGGGCCTTGTTCTCGCTATGACCTGCATCGTCATTGGTCCACGTGGACCAATGACGTGCCCTCTGATATGTGCCCTTCCACTACGACCTGCAACCAACACTTAGCCAAATTTTGAAACCCGCCCAACTCACTCAACTTGGTGACCTAACTTGTCCAACCCAGTGACCAACTCGGTTATGACCCTTTTGTGACTTAATTAAAATTGACGACCGAGCTCCTTTGCAAAACGGATCGTCTAAACATCACTAGCCCGTATGAGCCCTAAAACACAAGATTTTGATTGATTCTTGGATGTTCTGATTTGTGAAGGCCTGGAGCTGATTTATGCAAGCAATTTTGACAAGTTTGGAGATTCCCAGGTGTTAAAAACTTTGAAAAATTGAGATCAAATTTCGTAAAGTGTGGAAATTTGATATTAGTTGCCCAAAATGAGAGTGAATTCATTTTGGTCAATAGGCAAGGGACAACGAATAATATGTATCTAAAAAATACAAATAAATTCAAAAAATACAAATAAATTCAAAAAATACACAAATTTATAAATTTTCATTTGCATAATTAAGCATCATTGAAAATTCTAAAGAGTTGCATTTAAAAAATAAACCTAACATTCATGACATTGAACAATAAAAATTGAAAATTGAGTTTGAAATATTTGAATACAAAATTTGAAATATATGAAACTATAACAAGAGACTTGAGTGTAGCAACCCCTTGGTTGATCACTAGAAAACATGACATTGAACAATAAAAATTGAAAATTGAGTTTGAAATATCCGATTACAAAATTTGAAATATATGAAACTATAACAAGAGACTTAAAGTGTAGCAACCTCTCGGTCGATCACTGGAAAAACGACATTTGATTTTTGTATGTAACCTGTACCATCGACTGAGTTTAGGTATCAATCAAGCACATTGATTCCTTGAAACTGAAAACAACGAAAGGAAGGCTAAACAAAAATTTGGAGTTTATCTAACATACATGAATAGAACTTAAGTATTATCAATGAATCAGTAACAAATGATAAACACATCAATACTAATCCAGTTCTGATAATTACATACTGTAATAAAAGTGGAGCCACTAAATATGTGAACAGAGAAGGATTGTATTTTCTCTATTTTGCCCTAGATACTTTCAAAAATCGCGTTTTCCTCTTCCTCATATGGTGGATTGTGTTTGCTGCAAAAAACGTTCCCTAAATCATGTTTTTCTTTACTGCATTCTGCCTGTCATGTTTTGTCTTGAAAGTGTCTTATTTTTGTGCCCTAATTGGACGATCAGTCCCAAAAATCCTTCAAAAATGGCAGTTTATTATTTTTGTGCCCTAAAACTTCAAAATGCCCTCAAATTTGTGTGAAAACACAACAAAAATTGTGCCCTCAAATGGCATTTTTAATTTTTTTTTGGTTAATTTCTTTGCCGTATTTTGTTCTAGCCACGATTGTATGTTTGTAGGAATCCTTTCAAATTTGTTTTGAACTCGCGTCTTTCTCATGCTCAGACGTTTCTCTCGTGACTGCAACTGCCCTCGAACATTGACTATTTTTTGCTTTTGCACCTTTGCAATGGTGTCGATTGTTTTTTTTATCCTTGAAGCCTCCAGCAACCATGTCCTCTTCAACTTTTGTTCATCCTCAATTTGTGCCCTAAGCTCTGACACCAATGTTAGATGTGAACAAAAAAAGGATGAAGAGAGAGTCAAAATGCACACCTCGTAGATTGTGTCCGTCATTTTATTATACGAGAGATGGTTATAAAATTGTTGAGGTGGTTACAACCAAACATTAGCTAATACATAACTAATAGTGACTAAATTATAAAAGGTAAGCCTTATATTCTAATAGTATGAATATGTACATCTATATTTGATTTGTGAACTCCCAAGTTTGCTTACTTATAGAATTCACAGAAACACCATATGCTGTTCTACTGTGAATTTGCTTGAAAAGGACAATTTTGAATGCTTAGACATGATTTAGAGTGAAAATAGTCCTTGCAAACCATGTACAACGAGAAAGAAATGGAAACAAACACATTGCACAGGTTTTGACATGAAAAACCCCAAGATGGGGAAAACCCAAATGGAAATGGCAACTGCACATCTTCTTCTTCTTCCTTAAATGAAACGGGTCAATACAAAGAGCTCATATAGCATACAACTCACATTCTCTGCTATATCCTATCTTCCTTGTGATGGAAAAATTATAAACAACATAGAACAACCAACTTTGAGTATTCATTGCCTCTCCTAAAGTTTACCAATTCATGCCTACAGTTTTGTATACCATGCTCTCATTATGACTAGTTCCCTTTCCTTTGTCGAAGGCCCTTCTTATGCATTCTTAGAGAAGTCCCATCGAAGAACCAAGCTTTTGAAACACGCAAAATGAGATAATCAATCAATTCTTGTTCTTAAACTAGTTGTTCTGCTGATGTGGGCAACTTCCGTTTTTGCAGACTGATGGTTATGAAACCTCCTAGGAAAACTAAGAGGTGCACATTAGGGGCTTGGAATGAGAAGCAAGAGCAACAAAAGGAGGTGGAAGAAGAGGAAAGCAACATAGAGCGAAAGGAGTGACACAAGGAAAGGGAGAGGAAATGTGAATAAATGTGTCGCAAGCTAACCCATCCAAAGACAAAAAGGGGTTGGTGCCACACTCTTATCTCCTGACCAATCCCCACCAAGCTTCCCTCAACTATCTATTGCTTCCCCATGGACTCTGCACAACATATCATATGTATCTCTAGTTTTGTATGCTTAGGAGACAACACTTGAGGTATTTGACTTATGCATTGGGGATCAAGCAATTTGTTCAAACAAAATACCATCTCCGATGCATCTTGATCACCCCGAGTATTCAGGGGATGACACCGAACAAGGGCGATTAGGATCCATGTTGGCATAGGTGACATTACAAAGAGATGTCAATCAAAGCGCCAAGGGACCCAACAAAGAGGATCAAACCATGGATAGAGAAGATGCTGGAGCAGGGCATAAGCAAGGTGAAAGCACAAGAGCCGAACACAAACAAGTGGAAGATGCAACACAAGGAGGCGACAGTAGCAAAGAACTAATTCTAGGTTGGACAAGGTCCATAGGTATGTGAACAAACCTATGTAGACATATGCAAGGAAAAAGGCATAGAGTCCCAGTATTGAATTCACACATTTCCAGCGACATTGACTCCATTACCAAAAGCATGGTATATGCACCAAGAAAGACAGATAAATGAGCACTCAAACCTAAGGACAACAAGGTTTCATCCAATCTGGTCTTTGAAGATGAGTATCCTTTCGTTCATGCAGCTCTGAAGAAAATGCAGATCTTTCTGTGTTACGGCGGGGTTAGACTCAGTGAATATCCTGAAAAAAGAAGAAACACGAGATAAGAACAAGAAGAGAATTGAAGATAACATTTAACAATGCAGAAAAATCTAGGAAACTAAGGGCTTTGTAATTAAATTGTTCAATCACATATGGATCCATTCTAACAGCTCCACAATAGAAGATAACAACAAAAATATGAAGCTGAGAGGCATGTTTGAAATAGAAAAGATTGCAGAACTTTCAAAGGAAAAGGATATGGATAAAATTAAAGAAAAGAAACTGGGAAATTTGAATGTGGAGGAACAGCAAGGGCAAAGGGACGTACAAGACACCACGAAAGGAAACATTAGAAAAATATGGGAAAATAAGGGCTTTGTAATTAAATTATTCAATCACATATGGACCGATTCTAACAGCTCTACAGCAGAAGACAGCGATGAAGATATGGATCTGAAAGGCATGTTTGAACAAGAAAAAATCGCAGAACTTTGACAGGAAAAGGACATGGCTAAAATTAAAGAAGAGAAACTGCAAAATTTGTATGTGGAAGAACAGCGGGACGTATAAGACCATGAAAGGAGACATTAATAAAATCTATAGAGAACCCTTGCGAACTAAGTAGCTAAACATTGGCACCAAAGAAAAACCCAAAATGGCAACCATAGGAGATTATTGGACACCACAAAAAGCCTCGGAAATTTTCCTTCTTTTGTGAGACTATGAGGTTATATTACCCGCAAAATTCAGTGCAATCAAAGGTGTATTTGGGGGAAATACACATAAAGCTAAAAGGAGGTGCGAGACCAAAAGGAAAAACGCCTTATCGGTTGAATCCGAATATGAAGCTAAAAGGGAAATCTGAAATAGACAGAATGGTGGATGTTGGATTGATCTATCCTGTAGAAACATCGGACTGAATAAGTCCTATGGTGATCCAACTGAAGGAAACAACAAAAATTTGAATCTGTGGCAGCTGTAGGCTATTCAATGAAGCATGTGTGAATGACCCATTTCCTACATTGTCCATTGATGAGATACTGGAAGCAGTCACATACCACAATGTATATTCATTCATTGACAGATTCAGTGGATATCGCCAGATCCCATTGCTGAGGAAGATCAATCAAAGACTACATTTGCTACTGAATGGTGATCATTTGCATACAAGGTAATGTTATCTGGCCTGAAAATACTCCACCTGTGTTGGCGTGTGCCATAGTAGCCTCTTTCAAGGACTTGATCCATGACTTCCTATAAGTATATTTGGATGACTGGGCAATAAAAACACCTATCAATTTTTTGTCTAATGCTAGAACAATGTCGAAATTTATGATATACATTGAATCTAAATAAATGCCTATTTTTCACACCATTTGGATTGTTGTTGGGAGTCTTGGGACATCTGGTCCATAGTGATAGTATTTTAGTAGATCATGCAAGAATTTTTGTGATAATAGCCTCAAACACCAACAAATCATTTATAGATACATTCTTTTCTTGGTCATACAAGGTATTATAGTAAGTTCATTTGTAGATATGCAGATATCGCAGCACCAATGGAGAAATTGTTGCATAGAGATCAAAATTTTGAATGGTCTTTAGAATGCCAAGCAGGGTTCTCAAAATTGAAGCAACAATTGTTCTCAGCTCTGATACAAGTTTTCCCAGATTGGAACAAAACTTTTCACATAAATGTTGATGCCTTAGGAACTGCGATCATTGCCATTCTTGCACAACCAGACGAAGGCAATTTAGATCACCCTATCTACTTTGTGTGTCATAACGTATCCAGTGCTGAAAGGAAATACACAACAATGGAGTGAGAAGCGCTCTCTATGGCGTCTGCATTACAGAAGTTCTGACATTATTTTCTGGCTAATTCTACATAGAACATCAGTCACTGAGATACTTATACACAAGCCATTGCTAGGAGGAAGGATTTCTAGATGGTTGATGCCTTTTCAGAAGTATCAATTCAAGATTAATTTAAAGCCAAGAGGGAACATGTTGTACCCGATCATCTAAGTAGTGTTCAGTCGGGGGAAGAGCTAAGCGACAAATAGGAAGACTCTTCCGATGTGCACTTGTTTAGAGTGGTGGCTATTAAAGAGCAAATGGACGAGATTACTACATTCCTTCAACATGGGACACTAACACAACACTATACAACGAAAACAAAAATGCAATTGGTCACTCAGGCTCTGCCATTCACACCTGTGAATGGATTCTTATACAAACTTGACAAGAATGAAGTGCTGCAAAGAGTTGTGCTAGAACACTAGAGCAATGCTATTATGGAAGAAGCACACGAAGGAGTAGCCCGAGGCCCACTTCGTAGGGGATTTGACGAGGAAAAATATACAACAAAGTGGACTATGGTATGGTGCCTAACATTATTTCAAGACACACATCGCATAGCCAAGCACTGCGATGTTTGTCAACAACTGGGTAGACCAACCCATCGGGATGAGATGCCTTCAAATCTAGTCCTCACAACACAACTATTTGTAATGTCCCTTTTTAGGGAGACTTAGGAAATGACCAAAAAAACTTAAAAATCAGATTAGGGAGCTGCTGTAGATGACTGATATCAGCCCTGCTAATCTGCAAATTAGGCCCCTCCTAGGGCAGTGACTTCCTTGGAGAAGTTAAACCCTTCAAAGGTGTGTTACACCTTGTTAACACACTTAAATTCTTATGCCAAAATTATTAAGAAACCCTTTGTAAACACAATCATCTTTTAGAAATCAGAATTGAGTTGGGAAATAATTAATTTTGGAAACTCTCAACTAGCGAACTTCAACAAGTTTGGAAAAATAGTAAATCACCTCCAAAATTATTAAGAAACCCTCAATAAACACAATCAGCTGTTAAAAATCAGAATTGAGCTAGGAAATAATTAATTTTGGAAATCCTTAACCAGTGAACTTCAACAAGTTTGGAAAAATAGTAAATCACCTCCAAAATTCACGAAACTTAAGATCTTGGATTTTAAAAATATGGAGAACAAGATAATAAATTAAGATTAATCAAATTATCATAAACACATACCAAATAGTACTCCAAGTGGGTCTCCCCACTTCAAATAAATAGATTATTTATCCAAAAGAAATAAATCATGCAAGAAAATGATAATTTATTGCTTTCCAAACTAGCTTGCATACATAAATCCTTATGGAAGGGTTTTCGTCCTCCACAAGCCCTCAATCAAAGGTTTTCGTCCTTGAGAGAGGTCCTCAATCAAGGCGCTTCACAAGCAAACCTTAACCAAGATATGAAAATTCACCAAAACATAATTCAATCATGGCCAAACAACCTCCTTTTATAACCCAAAGAGTGCTTTACAATACAAAAATGATGTCTGACCCCTTAAGATAAAGCGCTTTTAAATATCTAATTAGTATTTGGAGCCTACATGCTCAAAATGCTTTTATTTCCTAACTACTTAAGTCCTATTGGAGCGCTAGGCTTCTTAATAGGATACATGATAATAAATAAAATAATTACCTAAACAACAATAAAAATATAATCTAGATCTTCCCCTTGCTTTCTTCCTTAGACCCACGGGGAGAAGAATGGGTTAAGGTGTTCAAAAATCAGCCCTCAAAAAGGGACATGGCACTATTTGAGCAATGGGGAATGGAATTTGTAGGTTCTGTTTATTTGCCTTCCAAATGCTTGATACATCGTCACAACAATAAATTATTTCACAAAGTGGGTTTAAGAATCTGGGACAGAACGGATGTTGCGAAGTTTCTCTACGAGAATATCATCACATCAATTCAAGAATCTGAAAAATAATTTCAAGTCAAAGATTGATTATATATATATATATATATATATATATATCTTTAAAAAAACAATATTTTATTTTATAGGAAAAATATTTTTACAATTACAGTGATGCCAAGATTGAAAGCTATTTGTCCAATCTTGAGCAGTATAAGGGAAAATAAACATATATGAAATCATTAAGGATGGTCAAGTTTTAGAATAACTTTCATATCTTCTTGATCCCGTTGAGGCCACCAAAGAGGAGGATCACCATAGCAGCTAATATCATGATTATCCAGAGCCCAATTTGCCAATGCATCTGCCACTTGATTTCTCTGTCTAGGAATGTGTGCAATTTGGAAAGTCTGAAATTGTGCTTGCAAACCTTTGATTTTATATATTTCTCTCGCAATCTGCCAGTTTGAGCTCCTTTGACTCCCATTAATAGTTAGCATCCTAACAATGACCTTAGAATCAGATTCCACCTGCACTTGAGTCCACCCACACTTAATAGCCTCTTGCAGTCCCCGATAAATAGCTCTGACCTCAACAATATTATTAGTAGTGATACCCAATTTTATAGCAAACATAAATGCAACTTTCCCATCATGAGTTCTTCCAATACCGCCCATCCTAGAAAGTCTTGGATTTCCCTTGGAAGCCCCATTCGTATTCAATTTGTCAAACTGCATAGGAGAAGGAATCCATGGTTGCTTTTTGCCCTCTCTCCTTGGCAGATTAAAAATAGGGTAAAGTGGAGCTTTGAGCCTGGAAAGAAAGCACCATACATATATTAGCCCACTCCGAAGTAAGAGTAGAGGGAAGGGAAACCTTTTGCTTGATAGTTTATATCATATTAACTGTAGTTTTCTACCGCACATACCTTGTATCTTTTATCTCTTGTTGGAAAATTCTTTTATTTGTTTCCTTCCATATATTCCAAATTAACAAAGAAATGCATGTCTATAGAGTTGGGAGTAAATTTTGTCCTTTTAGTAGACAGTCTTGCCAATCTTTCATCAATTGCTCAAAAGATTGAATGCCATAATAATGCATATGAAACATATTAGCAAGAGATTGCCATAAAGGTATCACCCATAAACATTGAAAGAAAAGATGATTTCTAGTCTCCTCATCCTTCCAACATAAAGTGCATCTAAATGGTCCATAAAAACCTCTTTTCATAAGTCTGTCTCCTGTTAGAATTCTACCATGGACCAAGAGCCAAATAAAAAAACTGACCTTAGGCCATAAAGTTGGCTACCATATTTGCTTAAACATTTGCTTGGAAAGGGTGAGAAATACTTTTAAGTAAAGCCTCATATCCTAAATGAACAGTATATTCTCCCGCATTGAAGTATTTCCCTAGCCTATTAAATCTAATTCATTAGATGAGGAAAGAGGATACTTTTGTAACAAATGTTCAATCAAAACTCGATCTTGCTGCCCAATCTGAATAGGCCATTCATGAGTAGATATCCAACATCTACCCATATCCCAAGGTAGGGATGATTGTCTAGTATAATGCATAACTCCGGTCCATTCTTTTTGATGCATTACTATGCCATAAGATTATGTAAATGGGGAAACTGCTGAATTAAAGGAGGCTGGCCATCCTATGAATCGAGCCAAAAATAAGCCTCATGCAAATTATTCACTATCCAAAAAATCCTTTTTTTAATAATGCCTTCCCCCATTTTGAGAACAGCCAGAATAGGAGATCCTTCTTCTCGGAAGGGACAATCTAATAATATGTTCGGTGGATAATTTTCCATATATTTGGCTCTTATATTAGCAGCCCACAATTCGTTTGGAGATGTAATCAGCCTCCAAAAAATTTCTAGCAAAAGCCTGCTTGTTTAACCCTGATCTAAAGCATGTAGGGCAACCTAGAAATATTTTAGGGCGACATAGATAAACCAATTCACTAATGACCATTTGTGCTGGTTTTGTAATTCCATTCCACAATAAAGCGAATCTGACAAATTTAGCATTCAATTTTTAAAATTGAAAACACAATGATGGTTAGGAATATTAAGAATAGATGAAACATAAATTGGACAACCTTAACCAAGTCATTTTGCCTACCCTAGAAAGCCTTTATTTGTCCATTTTTGTATCTTGAAAATTATCTTTTTCTATTAGCCATCACCAATCTTTATTCTGTTTAGCAGCAAGAGGAACTCCCACTATTTAATAGGAAGAGAACCTTTTTTGAAATAGGAATTCTTGAGAATTTTCTCCTCAATGGATAGAGCAATGAAAAAAAAGCTAATACTTGATTTTGTTCCAAAAGAATGCATAACCTCTTCCAAGCCAAGCGACCCCTATTTATAGCTAGATGTAGCGCCAAAAGCCAAATAGATTAGTGTCAATCATTTGTTTTATTTCATGAACTTTAGATGGGCTCCCTTTTTCCTTCTTAATTTCCATTGCTTTTTATCTTTCCCAGCCAACCTGACTATACTTAGAAAACTACTTAAAAGGAATGCAAAACTCACAAAATCAACTGAAAAACATGACATTAACCTCCCTTGCTCATTCCCTTTTTGCCCACGAGAAGTGGAATGGGCTCAAGGTCTTCAAAGAGGACTAGCATTGAGAAAGGGACATTACAGTCCTCCCCTCCCAAAAGTGTTTTCCCTCAAGCAATTGCAAGCTTGGATTCTCCAATAATATGGGTCCTATACCTGTCAAATGAAATAGCTCTTGCCAAAACAAACTCATATACCCCAAGTACCATCATATTATGATAACCAAAACATCTAAATCCCATAGATGTCAAGTTGAACAACCTTTGCCGACAATTATCATGAAGGTCTACTCCATCCATCACCCACATCTATATGCTCTCCCTCAATGAAGCCTTCTACCTGTCAAGTGGGCATGATTCAACTGTCTTTCTGGGACTACAGGATTCCCTTGAGGCCAAAGGTTGCCCCAATTGCTCACTACCGTGCCCCCTAGCAAGGTACCCATTTGTTCTTCTCTTTCGTGATGAAGGATCCCATACACTTGCTTCATGACTATAGCCTTGAGATCCAATGGGTCCCATAATGTTATCGTGGGTTGATCCCTCCAAAGCATGGCACAACACAACTTGCATGTGAGCTGGAAATAAATCATAACAGCCACAAGTCTCTTGGAATTCCCATCCAAATCAGCACTAGGATGGCTGAAAAGATTGTCTTCGATAGTGGACTTGCCCCTCCATTAACATTACCATGCAAGTAAACCTTCTTAAATTGTAGAAGTTTACAGTTGTTATGACAGAAAATATTATGACCAGCAATATAGGAATGATATAAATATGACAAACTCATGCAAGATTCAGTAACGTAATTGATGTAGAAGCGGTAGGTAGCCATACAAGGGCTGAAAACTCTCCATCTTCAGCTGCAAATCCATATGCTCCACCATTTGTTTGGGTGGGAAATAAACTCAGCTACTCTACCTTTTCTAAACGTAGGTAGCCATACAAGGGCTGAAAACTCTCCATCTTCAGCTGCAAATCCATATGCTCCACCATTTGTTTGGGTGGGAAATAAACTCAGCTACTCTACCTTTTCTAAACTTGTACCTGCACATGGAACAAACTTATTCAAGAAAAACAAGAGCTCTCAAGATTACTTCGTCATGCCTCATAGATAGGTGGACTAGCTTTCTTCCTTTGCTTGCATTCTCCCCAAAATTCTCCTTCATATGATGGACTCTCAAAGGTCCATTGATGCTGCCCCGAGCATGGCTGCAGCTGTACCATTGCAATTTTTCGCTCAAATTTAGCTTTGTGGTGGCCGGAAATTCTTCTAAAATAGCAGCAAACAATCCCTCATGGAATGATAGGCAGAAAATCCTTCTTCATGATTAGAAGAAATAATATAAAAGAAGAATAGTCATAAAGAAGAATATAATATGGTTGATTCTAATGTGAACATTAAATAAATATTGGGATAAGTGTATGGGTCGGCCATGGCTTCAGGAAAATTCATGAAATGACAGTGATATAGGGGTCATGCCTTTTCATATTTTGGCGCCAAGGCTTGAAACCATCAATAAATAGGGGATTGGGCATCATTATGGGATATCGACTTGTATTGTAATCAATTGAAATTGAGAAATTATTCTCTTTTCTTGCCTATTGGGACGCAAACCCCTAGAGGTCCATTCAAGAGACACAAACCTCTTGTTTTGACTTAAATGTGACAATTAAGCATTCATTGAAGATTATACAATCCAAAGCTATTTTATTTAAATCTGATTCCAACTGTGCATTTCATAAAGTGCGATCTTGCATATGTGCTTATATTTAATTATTATGATGCATATAATTTCAGAATTCAATCTAAATCAGGTCGCCTATGCTTTTAAAGGATTAGATAACAATTTGCACGCTGTTTAAGACCATTTTGAAGCCAAATCGAACTAATTTAGAGTGCTGTGATTCTACCAGTCAACAATACAATTTCCTGATTTAATAACTTACTCATTCTGAATCGATTTGGGTCTAAAAGTATTCGCATGCAAGAATATTGATTTAATATTGTTTAGAGATCATTCTCAGTTGAATTAGCACACAAATTTGGTGAAAACATTTCGCTGTTACAAAAGTACAGTCTAAATGCCATTTAAATATCAAAGTTGAATATGGCCCTCCAAAATTATGGCAAAGTTGTTGGTGATGAGATCTGGAACAGCCGTGCCCTAGAATGTGTCAAACTCCACTTACAAGGGTGTAGATAGCCCTAGATATGGATGAGAATGAAGGTAGAAATTTGCTCCAACACTTTTTGTCTTCAAACCGTAGCTGGAATGCCTCGAATCTACAATATTGGGTCTTCAATCACTGCTGGAAATCTGAAATATTCCTTTGAACTCAATAGAAACTCCTGAGATGGTGGATCTTCACAAAAAGGTGAAGAGTTTTCGCTCTTCAACCTTAGCAAGAGAGGGTTTTCGTCCTTTAATGCAAGTACACCAAAGGGGTTTGCGTCCTTTTGTGGAGAAATAGAAGAGTAATCAACCAAAGAAAATAGATATCAAAATAACCAAAAGATGCCAAATGAAAACCCTCTTCACCTCCTTTTATGTTTTTTTGTCACTATTTTTCAAGTGGGGCGTTCCATGTGGGATTAATAAAGTAACTTTATTTTCTTATTTTAATATTACTTTAGTTTTCCACCAACCTTTAATAATTAATTAAAGTACCAGTAATAAGAATTACTTTAGTACTAAAATTAGGTTATTAATTCTTCCTTTATTCTCCCTTTAGCCGACTGAATACAATGGGAAATAGGCTAAAGGGGGTTTTACCTACCAGTATTTAAAAATACATTTTATTCTTATAATAATATTAATAAGTTGCCCCTAGATAATGAATTGATTGGGCCCAACTTAGAAATATTATTAATGTCCATTAATTTGAAAATAGGACGTTACACATTCTTTGCCAAACTCGTCCATGTGAGTGATCTAGGAGTTGGAAACAACCCTTCCATGACTGAAAATTCTTCAACAGTAACTATAAGTGGAAAACTACTTACTTCAATGACTGAAACCGCGTGCACGACAATCAATTTCTACTTGTAGCTAGATTTCCAATCAGCCCTTGAGGAAAGATAGACAATGTTCAATTTCATGGCATGTTGGACACCACTATCCGCTAGTGATCTTTGAGTTATATTATTGAACCCCAAATTATGTTACGTGGGAAGCATTTGATAATCAACATAGAGACCATATGGCTCATCCATAAAGCTGTTAAGCACAAACTTATTCTTTTGATTTTCAACCACTTAATCTAAGACTCATAATTTAGATATTCAAGGCAATCAAAGAACACAGCACAAAGTAATGCAACAAGACACAAGATTTACGTGGAAACCCTTCGGGAAAAACCACAGAGAAATATTTTCTCAAATGTTTGTAGGCACCAACTTACTGGAGGCACCAATCTCTTACAATTTTGTAGGTACCAAACCCTTTCGCCAAGCACCAACTCCACAAGAGACACCAATCATGAAGGCACCAACCTCCTTATGAAACTTCCTTACCACCTTTGAACTATTGTTGTCTCAACAAATGATGGAAACTCTTCTTTTTGACTTTAGATCTGCTGCTCTAAAAATCTGCTCTTATGCTTCTTCTCTCTTCTTCTCTTTCCCTTAAGATAAGAAGCAACTTGAATGCTTGAAAATAAATCTCAAATGATCTTCCTTATATAGCCATTTGTACCCTTTCGAAAAGGCATCTTTTCTTCCAACTGACACACCCTTTCATTTTAATTTAATTAACCATCTTTTATTTTAACAATGAAAATACATATGTCAACCATAACTATATTAAATGTTTCCCATTAATTAAATAACTATACAAACAATTAATGTTGCCTCCTCGCCCTTCCTCCATGCAAGATCGCGGGCCACTCCAAGGGTAAATCGTGGTTCCAAAGGCAAATCGCAGTTCCTTAAGAGTTGCGCTCATTTTTTATCATTACTGTTGTTTTTTCTTTGATGATTGCTAACTTTTTCTTCCGTTCATATGCTTATTTTTCCCTTCAATAGAATGTTGCCTAATGCTGATTATAAACAACTGATTTGTCATTCATGAATGTTGATTATTTTTAGAAACATATTGCTGATTATATCCTTCAATAAACACTAATATCTTCCTTCTATTGATTGTTGTTCACATCTCGGTCATATCGGTAACTTTCTTATGCAAAAACGATATTTTTCATATACTTAAACTTCTCTTATCGTGGCTCTAAACACTGCTAGTTATTTCCGTTACTTTCTGGCAAACTTCCGTTCATAAGTCCAGCCACTATTTTGACATCAATGACAATATTTCCAACACATTTTCCCCTGGGATTCCCTATTAGTTTCGTGAAAAGTTCATTCCTTTTTTGATGTTGGATCTTCTACTACGAATCTTGATCAAGAGATTTGCTGTTTTGTCAAGCCTCTCTTCCTCAAACAAGGTTGTTTGGCTATCTACTTTCAGGCAATCCTCATACTTGATTCGAATGTCATTATAAGATGTGCACTCCATGACGTAGTGCCATTTTGTCTCCGCCGCCTCTGCATTACAAAAAGTGCATGTTCTCTTGTCCCACTCTTCTTTAGGTGATGTGTACCTGCTGGTTTCACATCTAAGATGATGTGAACAAGTCCTTAACTGAGCCATCAACATTTTTGCCTTCCATTTGATTTTTTCCCCTAAGCAGACATTTTCTCCATGGTCCCAAGTTGGGTTAAATTCCTTGATATAATATTATTTCTTCTGCCCAAATCACTTTGTTCACATGACTATCTTGAATTTCTCTCACATACTTTTTTATTTCCTCACTAGTGTTTGGGCACTCTTGCATATTAATCTTTAAAGAAAAAATGGAACTTACAAAGAATGAAGGTGGCTTTAAAAAAAGCAAGACTTATCCAAGGGAAACAAGGCTAAACATATCGTTTTGTAAAAGAATTGTGTGAAGAGAATAATGTAATGCGTTGTTAGTAACAACTCATAGTTAGAAATAGTAAGTGTAGGAGTTAGTATATATAAATAATGGACATTACAAGAGTTGTAATAACTCTCATAATGGTCTAGAGGTGAGAGTAATTGTAGTAGATTACCGTTACAGATGGTCTTATAAATGTAAATGTCTCTCACTGAATAATGTAATGTGAAGAAGAGTGTTATTTGATTGTGTGAATTAAGTTTATTTTTGTCAAGCTTCTACCAAAATTACATTTGAGTCTTAGAGCAAATTGTCTAGCTCTGATGGGATAAGAAGTTGTGAAACCATGGCAGTTCTGTGTCAAGATATTTAAGGAACAGATTTCAACCTATAGTGAAGTCCATGTTTGTGCAAGATAATCATTTGAAGAGTAATAGTCATTGCATATGTTTTATTTTTGCAATCATGTTTTGATAGATCTTGGATATCATTTGAGGTTCTTCATTGAGATCTAGGTTTCTATCAGTCCAACCATTCCATGTGTACAGCTGGCTGGTAAGTCATTCAAACTATCTGTTTTATCATGATTTTCTCTTCCAGATGCACACATACCCGTGTGTTATGGCCTGATTATGAATTCCATGTAATTGTTTCACCTACAGCTCAAATCTACATTGCATTCAGTTCTGATCCATTATGAGTATGCAACATCATAAAGGCTAGCATTTGTGCTACGTGCCATAGAAGAGCTTCTTGAATAAATATCTTTCTCTTGACAGCATACAGTTTCTTGCGCTAACACCATCTTCATTTGATGTCAAGCAACACAATTTCAAGCTCCAGTGCATGAGTGAGGCAATTTATGCCAACATGTGTCTGTGCCGTAATTTTTCTGAATTCATTGATTCAATTGCATGTCTGTAGTTTTGGCCATAATTTTCATGGTCTCATTGTGAAAGTGACTTGTTCATGCAGTTGAATCTTTGTTGCATATGATACATTCCATATTTAGCTGATGCACTTAATCTGCCAAGTTGCTTGCACCCGTATCCACTCATCTGCTAGTTGGATTCTTGTTTCTACCATTTATCCGCCGAGCCCTGTCATTGCTGTTTGAGTGTCCAATAGCATGCAGATCTAATTATTGCCATCTTACAATGATTCTACCTCTCGTGTGGATTCAGAGCTTCTAAATCTGTGAAACCTCACAGCGCTGAATTTATTTTGTGTTGGTTTGCATCAGCCGCATGAGACCCTATGTTAAGGATTATGGCATTGGATCAAAGACGACTGTTCGTGAACTTTACGTTAAGATCTAGTTGTCACAGCACTGTAGCTTCTATTGGTATTAACGCCCAATAGTTCATTGTGCATAGTTTAGTACTCCATGCCACTGCATGTCTAAGCCAATTGCATCCAACATCCTCACAATAGCATTGTGTTTGTCATATACAGTACGGTTGTTTTAAAATTTAAATTGTGTATTGCTAGTTATGCCTGCATGGTTGCAAACCCAAGTAGTTGATCGGTTTAGTAATTGAAATTATTTCGAATAACAGTGTAATAATCAGTTTGATAATCTCACTAGTATCAATTGGTGGTATAATCATTTTTATAGTGGTGTTTATTAGTCAATATTTGCTTATTATCCACTGGGGCAATGTTTGTTAAATGAAGTGGTAAAATCTTTTAAGAGGTGCTGGCAAGGCATGTTTTAGTGTGTCATATTTTTAATGCCAACACGGTAGTATATATTCTCAAGTTGTCATTAAATGTGTTAAGAGCCCTTTTAAAGTCGTCAAAGTCATAATTATGTGTCAATAGCCTAGTTTCATAAATGGTTCATGTCATTGTCATTTTGTGTCTAGTGTCAAAGTTTGAATTTTGTCACTCAAATAAAAATCTATTTGTATGTTGTCAATTGTTGAAGTCAAATTAAAGTATGTATATTGTCATCAAAAAGCGTCATTGATAGGTTGTCAAGCACCAAAAGTATCAAAAATAACTTTTTTTGCCTCATTTGTACCTGGATGCATTTTTAGTTGAAACTGACATGGATATGTAGTAGTTTATATTGAGGGGGGATTATTCTCTCCCAGAAGCAACTTGCAAATGAACTTCAAGTCTTTATCGGTTGAGTAAGAAGCGTTCCATACAAGAGGTTGGAGGCAACGGAGGAAGGAGGTCGATCGATGACCTCTCGTCAATCACTAGCAATGGAGCCATGATATTGCAATAGCGACAACCAACTGCACCAAAAGGACTAAAGTCGAAACCGGTAAGCAGTGGTAGTGGAAACTAGCTGTGTCATTTGAGATTGGAGTGGCAATGATCTATAATGGTGGCTACATATGAAGACAACGAGGACTGAGTCCATGTCATTTTATTTTCAGTATTTTCATGTTTTGTGTCTTGTGGTTGAAAATAAAAACAGAAAAACTTGTTCATGTGTGAAGTTCCTTGTTTTCCCTATGTGATGATGATGCAAGAGATCCAGACCACTATTGAAGTAGGAGATGTTCTTGACAAAATTAGGTGGTAGATGTGGTGTCCCAACTACTTTTGATTGGTTTGGTCGATGTTCCCAGAATTGGTTGATAAAGTTCCCTATTCGTGGGATGATGTTCCCATGTGTTGGTCCATGAAGTTCATAGTCTAAGGGTTGATGTGTTCAAATGATCAAGTGCAAGTGCCAATGTAAGCACGTTGGAAGGTCAAGACCATGTGCAAGCTCTAGAGCGGCATGATACTTTGTCAAAGGTGGTGTTTCTCTCCACGTTCATATGAATGAGGGAATGTTAGGAATATTGCATTAGTACTCACATGAAAGTGAGTTGGTTAGTAATATAATTGTACGTGTGAAGAAAATAATGTAATGAGTTGTTAGTAACAACTCATAGTTAGAAATAGTGTCGGAGTGGGTACATATTAATAATGGACGTTACGGGAATTGTAATTACTCGCATAACGGTCAAGAGGTGAGAGTAACTGTAGGAGATAACCGTTACAGAGATATGGTCCTATAAATGTAAATGTCTCTCACTGAATAATGTAATTTGAATGAAGAAGTGTTATTGTAGCTTGTGTGAATGCTTTTACCAAAATTACATAGTCATCTCCTAGATTGGAAATTGATCAAGTGCCTTTAATGAGGAGTAAAAAATATTTCGAAGTAAAACATTAATGGCTGAGTAGGTGGATGTAATCTATGTAGAAGAGGGTATTTATGAGCTTTATGTATGGTTAGTTGCTAGCAAAGCCACAACGAGAAATGGCTGAAAGAAAATTCAAGCAGTCTGGCCCTTAACATTATGCCCTCCTCTAAGCAACAATAAGAAATTAGCTTGACTCCCTCTTGAACATGCAGTTTTGATGGCGACCATTAACTTAAACAAATCTGTTTTAGGAATTTGCAGGAGATTGTATGAACTAATTCAATCAAATCAATCAATCAAAACCCAAGTGCATCTTAATCTCTCAGCTGTTATGAATATGGGAAAAAGGAATGGGTGAAGATTTCACATTATAAAATGGAAAACACAATAACAACCCACAACAATGGATCCAACCTCAAGATTTTGCAGGTCTATTAGAAGAATAAGAGAAGGAAAAGTTCAAAGAAAACAATTCCGAAGAGGTATCCTGCATTGAAGCTTGAGCTAGGTAATGATGATGCTAACCAACATCTTGCTCATTTTATTGATGAGGAGCGCATCAACAATTCTAAAATCATCAATGAGTTGCCTAATTCAAAGGAACCCATCTTGATTCATGTATTGGAATCCAATCCCCACCATAGAGGATAATCCACACAATTCCCATGGGAGTACCCATGGAACCACCCTCCTATTGAAAGTAGTGAATCGACCATCTTTGCTAGCATATTAGAAATTTATGCTACTCTGAAAGCTATCGATAAAACCATAGATGAAAAAGGGGTCCACAATCCCTTTTTGGAGCGTCCTATCTAGGCTTCTGCACAGGGTCCTGAAGAAAAATGAAAGAACGAGTCCTTGACCAATTGTGTTGACATTCTAGGCAAGATTGTGAAAGACATGAACAAACTTTGGAAGAAATCAACACCATATTGCTTTCAGAAAATGCGAGGAGGAAGATAGCTTATATTATTTAGGAACGTGCATAGATGGCTCCGCCTGGAAAATGACATGTTGCAACCCCTGAAATCTCTACAGAAGCAACTACAGTAGAAATGGCACGGTAAAGGACTCTTCAAACCACGACTTTCCTCCTCTGGACAAATCTGGATTGCTGACACGGTGACACCCTCAATAAGGAAAGTTCTTCTAACCCTCTTGCACATGGGCCTCACAACAACTAATGAGTGTAAGTTTTTATAATCTTTTTTTGTATGATAAAAATCCCATCGATATGTCTTGGCTTTGGATCGAAGTTTGTGAATATGGTGAACACTTTATTCTCATATGGTTCCCTCTTTTTTTCTTGTCAACAATGTCCTTTCCCCATGCATTATGCTTCATTGTCCCATAAGGCAAGGCGGCTTGCTTGTGCCTTATCTTTATGTGGTTTCTGCTGATGCTTTGGACTATTTTCTGGAAGCTAACGTATTCAAAACATAGTTAGTTGAATCTTGTTTGCATATGGTTCATAGATGCTTAACAATCACTTTGCCAATGACTCTCTTCTTTCTATTCAAGCATCCCAAGACTCACAAATATGAGTTTTGGCTTGTTGGGTGGGATTTTTTACCTCCCTGGATTCTAGCAGAGTGTAATTTTATTCAACTGAGAGTTGTATTCCTATACTTAAGCATCCCCTCTGGATTGGATCTTTCCTCAGTTTGTATGTGGGATTGGGTTCTTAAACGGTTGCAGAGTAAACTTCTTCTTTGGCAGAACAAAAACTTGTCTTTCGCAGGTAAATTAACAGTGTTGAGTCTTGTACTTCAGGCATCCCATATTTATTATGTCTCAGTTGGGTTCCTATGCCTTGAAAGGCTATTGAGAACTTATGTTTGGTCCAAATATAGTGGCACCCAAGGTCTTCCTATGGTGCCGCAGGCCATTTGTATTTTTCCCAAGGAGGAAGGCAGTTTGGGGTTAAGGGATATGTCACTCAAGGATATATTCTTGGAGCCAAATGGGTGATCTAGTGTTTAGAGGGTTCTTCTTCTTTTTCTCATGAGGTATAGACTACTCTTAGCCCGTCATTTGGGTAAGATTAGAGGATCTTTTGGGCTCTATAATATTATTGCCGAGTCAAATAATTTTACGGTTGAAGGATTTTTTGTTCTTAGGAGTATATAGGCTACTAAGAAAAAAAATGCAGGTTTAATCTCTTGGAGATTATTTCTTTAGTTGAACAGGTTGGGATTTGGCTCATAGATCAATCTGGGTATGGAAATTACATGATATGTCTATAGCTAATATTCCATGTTGTCAGGCAGGTAGATTCAACAAGAAAGGACTTCTTATGGAGAGATTTGTGGGATGCCACTACACGTGCCTGAAAAGAATAGAGGTCATTAGCTCATGAGTTTGCATTATCCTCTCCAGACCTATCTCCCACAAAAGAAATTCCCAACCTTATTCTTCCAAAGGACCTGTTTAAGTTGAACCTAACGATGACATGTTCCATTTGGCGAGATTGGTGATGGACCTTTGGGCATCCCATTTCTCAGTATCACATGCATTGGTTCTATCATCTGTTTCATCATAAATGCACTGCTGCTCCAATTTTTAATACTAGATGGATTGCCATTGATGCAAAAGCGTTGTGGATACGTAGACTTCATAGTATGCGAACAGTAAGGATTTCATATGAAATTATAGTTTTTTTCTTGGATTGTGATATATCATGGGCTTGCTACAAAGACTCAGTTATCTAAGAGTGGTCTTACAGATGGTCTATGCCTTTATTGCTCTAATTGGAAACTGTTGAACACCTTTTGTGGAATTGTCCTTTTGCAAAATCCTGTTGGAAGCTTGTGCAGTCCAGTTTGCCAACTATTTCTGAAGGACCTCTTCATTGGTACACAACTTTGTTGGGTGATTCCAATACTCTTATATGCTGCCATATTAGGAGTATTTGGCATTTTGTGTGATTACTGATTTTTGCCTTGTTTATTATTGGGAAACTTAAATGTGATCATGTCTTCAGGGATGAGGTATGCAATTTAGATGATTTTTGTCACACTCGGAGAAGCAAAATCCGACTGCAATTACTTGCAAGAGGATTTCTTTTGCTCAAGAAGTTCAAAAGTTTGAAGCTAGAGATTATTCAAATTTTATTGCTGTTCTAGTTGTTTGAAGGACTAAGTTGTAAATTTCATCGTAACAACCATTGTACAGTTCATTCTTTGTACAACTCTTTGTTGTAAATATTTTTTCTGCTAATTCATTTGTTAAAAATAAAGTCCCATCGATGAAAAGGAAAGTATTTATAATAGTGGTCAACATATTGATAATACTAAGAGTAAGAATAGTTATAGGTGGTTTAAACCTTTATGCAATTATGATAATGTAAAAATAGTGATGAAGCACTTTGTAAATACGTATGCATATGATTGTAGTATAAGTAGCAAGAGAGACATGAAAGGTAATTGAGCAAGGCTTCCACCAAACTTTACAAAATGCTTCTTGATTGATGTAAATTTTCCCTTCTTCTATGATGTCTTAGATGGCCGTATTTTTTTGGTAAGCCATCCTTGTTGTACCCCTCTTTCGATAGTAAATCATATTTTATCTTTTGCTAAAAAAATGGGTTCATCAGCCATGAGCATTAGGAGAGGTTCTAGGGAGAGTACCCACCTACTTCCTTCTAAAATTGTCTAGCTTCACCCCCTTAGCCTTGGACATAATCAATCTTGCATTGGCCCTCTTGTGGTGGTGGAGGATGACATCATTAGTTCTTCTATCTTGAACCTTGCCACAGTTTGGTTTGTAGTCTTGCTCTCCAAATTTGATCTTCTTCAGTTTCTTATTGCACTACGGGGTCCTTCCCTCACATGACCTTTTGTACTTGCACTTAGGTAACATAGTTTGTAGTTGAACTATTTTAGGTTTACCTCTACTTATGTTTACATTGTGTTTAGTCACTTTTTAGAACTTAACGCTCTTTTTACCGTATTACTTTTCTTATGCAATTGAGTGTGCTTTTGGCTCTAGTTGACCTATTTTGATCATTTGTGGGCAGTGCTTGAATTTCTTTCTTTTTGAAAAGTTAACTATTGTTTTGTTTTGAAAAGAGTCAAAGGTCGTATGACCACATTGATGCATTCCATGAACCTAAATTCCTGCCAACATCTCAAACATGTCATTCGGCGCTGAACTGGTTCACCTATTATATTTCATCGATGAAGTTCGTCATTCATTTTGTTTTCCAAATTCTATAATTTAAGAGGAAAATCTTGTAAGAAATTACTGCGTTATTGCAAGTATAGGAAAGGAAAGTATAAGAGATTAAAATTTATGTCTAATAAAAAATTGGAGTTCAAGAGTGAATGTATCGGTCTTTGTTATTTGTATTTTTAAACTGTCCTCGAGCTGTTGTCTGATAATGACTAACAATGATGCAGTGCCACCACGGAATGCGGTCATTACAAACTGCTAAATGGTTACAATCACAGGTTCCTCTCTCTCTCTCTCTCACACACACACTCACACACTCACACACTCACACATACACTCATACACTCTCACACTCACACGCGCACACTCTCACACAACTAAATTTGTTTCCAATTTTTTTCTATTCACTTAATGGTTGAAGACAGATACTTTATTTCCTATAGTATTCTTGTAGATGCTCTTTCTCGTTTCCTCTTTTGTTGAATGTTAATGAATTGCATTCAATTTAAAGAATAGTCTTAAAATTATGTTAATCCTTGGAGAAAATGGGGTTGAAGACAGAATCTTGATTTCCCACAGTATCCTTGTAGATGCTCTCTTTTGCTCTTTTGTTGGATTTTAATGAATTGCATTCAATGCAAAGAATAGTCTTAAAATTATGTTAATCCTTAGAGAAAATGGGCGGGTACTCTTAAAATTATTTTGAAAATCCTTGTATGCTTTATAAACTACAATATAGCCATTCAATGCATAAAATGATCCTTAATTTTCAGCATTGGGGTCATTTTAGGAATGTTTTTCCAAAACATGAAGGATGTCTTTCAAACCTTACATGATACATATTTTAATAGAAGTAACCTTTACTTTATGATTAAAATTATCTATGGCATGAAATTATCAAAGAACTACCTATTTGATTTGGAAAGGTTTATGGAATGCATCCAAGTCAACAATCAATATCGTTGAGTCTACTCCCTATGGTAATGTGGTATGCATTTTGAAAGATTGCAATAAAAAGTTGCTCTTTAGCATAACAGAAAATGACGACATTCATAATTAGTAGATTGACACTCTAAAGTTGTATAAGGTACTCAACCCATTTGATTGAGAGCCACATAGGTAGATTAATTGCTTGCACCCGCTTTTGGATTCCACACACTAGATGATCATAGATACACACAAAATTCATAACACAATTTCAACAATCACACTTTAGGTGACTCACTATGCAACTAACCATAAGAAATTCTTTAGTTGAGAATGACACCCCCGATTTGGTGTGATTGTTCATTGAAAACAAAACTTGTGCTTCTAGAAACTTCCATGATGCTATCAGGTGATGTGATGCTCAGGATGATAGCACATTAAAGTCTCCATGGCTGAAACTCCATGATCTGGTGATGTCAATTTTCCTTCACTTCCTGGTGGCTGATGGAAGGGATCTCCTCACTTCACATGGATTAAACTATTTATTAATAGTTCTAGATTCATCCATACAATGATTCTTACACGAGTCTACCAAATAACCTTAGCTGAGCAGAAACCAATATTTTTCCTATCTCAGTCAATGAAGTCAACAACGATAATGGTAAACCATCTCTTCAATTTGCGGCCACATGCTCAAAGTTCTTTACTTTCAGGTAGAAGTGTCAATTGACTGCTCTCATTAACCTTGTGACCTTCTACAACCCCATCCTCATCGGCAAGCTTTAAATTGTTACCAATTGCTTCAAGTCTGATTGTCTAATAAGGTTGATGAAGATGATGTGTAATGAGTGAAATTAACACATCAAAATCTTATTATGAACATCATACAAATCACTCCAATAAACATCATCCAAATAACACTATTAGTAGGTTCTTATATTACTTAACGAAGTTGTTTATGTTGGAAGGAATTCTAGGTGGGTCTCAACACATGTAGGGCTTGATATAGGCAAGGTGGCATGTACATTGTGACCTTCTACAACCTCATCCTCATCGGCAAGCTTCAATTGCTTCAAGTCTGATTGTCTAACAAGGTTGATGAAGATGATGTGTAATGAGTGAAATTAACATATCAAAATCATATTATGAATATCATACAATCACTCCAATAAACATCATCCAATTAACACTATTAGTAGGTTCTTATATTACTTGGCGAAGTTGTTTATGTTGGAAGGAATTCTAGGCGGGTCTCAACACATGTAGGGCTTGATATAGGCAAGGTGGCATGTACATTGTTACCTCAGCACAACCATTACCTAATGGTGATGCACTATAATGTCATGGTGTGTGAATCAATAATTACATGCTTAAGTAAAACACTTTGGGAGATCTCTTGGAAATCCTTGGAGCTACTTCTAAGTACCACTCTAGGAGAGCTTTGGAGAACCCTCTAGAAAATCTTATGAGAAACTCTCAAATAAGCCTTCCAAGAAACCTTCACGACTAATCATGAGAAACCCTTTTAACTTCATAATGAAATATGCACAACATTTATGTATTTTCTTTAATGTTTTATTGGTGAAAAAGCCAAATGTCTAACAATATGAGGAAATGAAACTCTTTTTGTTTCACCACATCTTGATTGTTCCTCCCATCTAGAATACTAGTTATTGCTTGCAGTTTGCTTGAGTTTTCATATCATGAATTACTGATGCTGATATGTTTGAAGAAGCTATATTTCATACTATTGTTCTTGAAGTAGATACTCAAAATCTAAGCCTGATAGCAAACTTATATTTTATGAATCTGTAATGTCCCTTTTTAGGGGGGCTTAGGAAATGACCAAAGTGCTGAGATGTAACTTAAAAATCAGATTATGGAGCTGCTGTAGATTGCTGATATAAACCCTTCAACCTGCAATTTAGGCCCTTCTTAGGGCAGCAACTTCCTTGGAGAGGTTGAATCCCTCAAAGGTGGGTTAAACCCTACTAATGCCCATCAAATCTTATGCCAAAATTATTAGAAACCCCTCAACAAACACAATCAGCTGTTAGAAATCAGATTTGAGCTTGAAATAATTAATTATGGAAACCCTCAACCAACGAACTTCACCAAGCTTGGAAAAATAGAAAAACACCTCCAAAATTAATGAAAATTTAGAACTTGGCCTTTAAAAATATGAAGAATATTATTATACCCTCAGAATCATGAAATTATTGCAATGAAGTACTGAAATGCTCCCCTAAGTGGGTCGTTCCACATAGAACAACTAATAAACACACCACAAGCTGGTCGCTCCACCTCAAAAATGCAAAATATGCATTAACAAGAAGAAGTATGACAAGGATTTTCAGTTATTGATCAAATAACACCATAGTGCAATTCACCTAGGGTTGAAATAAAAGATAATAACAGCAAAAGAAACGTCAAGGGGGTGGAGACTCCCGTGTTGAAGTCTTCCCTAGACTTGGTGAAGGGTTTCATCCTCACACAAAACTCTCCAAGGGTTTTCGTCTTTAGGAGAGGAAGAGAGATCCTTCGCAAGCAATCTTTGATACATTTACATAATGACATAATGGCCATGCCTCCTCCTTTTATAACATAAGGGGTGCTACATCATAACTTATGGCCGGCCTTATAATATTAAAGTCTATTTCTAATTTGAGCAGATATGCTCACCAAACAACTGAGTAATTTATTTCATCTATTGGAGTGCTAGACATCCAATAGGAATACAACATAAAAAATGCAATATTTCCTAAAACTAATCCAAATATCTTTAGACAAATTTCCTCTAGCTCCAAACCTTTAGTCCGACGAGGAAGGAATGGGATAAGGTCTTCCATTTCCCCTTGTGGCCAAAAAGGGACATGACAAAACCCGCATTGCTACTTCTCAATTCGATGCATTTACATTCACCATGTTTGAAGTTTCCTCGGAAAACATTGCCTCTTGAATTTATATCTTATTGAAATTTCATGTCACTACCACGAATCTTTACAGTCATCTTGGTTGCCCTCCATATGGAAGCTCTCCACTTTACGCAAAGCTTTCCAAACTCATCTTGTGGATCATCTAAAGTAGGGCTTCCAAGTGCTTTTTGTAGATTGCCCAAACTCTTATTGCAGACCATCCAAACTTTTCTTGTACACCGTCCAAGTTTTCCTTGCAAACCATCTAGGCTATACTGTTGAGGCTTCCCAATAATATTCTCCTCATGGTGTTGGTGCATGATCATTTTGTTTGTCTCTCGATTATCTTGTTGATGCAATTTAGTCCTCTTTAGGTTGTTCTCCATCTACCCTTTCTTCTCACCTCCTAAGTGACCTTGTTAGACTATCCACACTTTCTTCTTATGATGTCTTGACACACCTTATTAGGCCATCCAACCACTATTATTGGTCATCTTGACCCACAACATTTTTTCATCCTACATGTCATCTAATTCATTTGGCTTGGATCTTATTAGGGTATTTTCTAAGCTCTCTTGCATCATTTCATTTAGTAGGTTCATCAATTATCCTTCACATCTGTCTTTTTCCTCTCACAAATCATCCCATACGATGTACAAGTAGGACATCCTATTCTTTCACCTCCGGATGTTAAACACTCTAATCCTTCATTCTTCTAACTTGTATGAAACATTTTGATGAATGATGATTTATTATCAAGTCTTCGCTGATTTCTAACAAAGAAATGAGTTTATATGTTTGATCTTTCTTTATAACTTTCCAAAAGTAAATCTTAATGAATACACATTTTTTATTAGGTTGAACTTTACCTAGTGTAGGGGGGGTTAACACACCTCTCCCATTCCCTGTACACAAATTTTACGACATGGATCTCACTATCTACCCAAAGTTTTCCACTTCATCACATTTAGTTTTGAGACACTTATGAATTGTGTCATATCCTACAAGTGTTTATCAAGTGTCATTAGTCTTCTTTGTAGGCTTTTCTTTTCTCCTGATCCGTTCTTGATTACTATGGAGAGTATCAAGATCACGATCTCCATAAGCATAGAAATTTCTTATCTGCGTGTATCAAATAAAGTAGTGGGAGAGGTGGGGTAGTGGCGTGGGTATTAATGGCAGGACTTGATATGATGTTCTAAAATCCCTTGTCAATTTCACAAGATGTTTAAGCTTTTATTTAATGACCACATTTTTTCTTTTCCTTTTGGGTGATATGGACTTTCTAGTAACCTCTGACAAAATTCCTTTTAAAATGTTTATCACCTAATTTGTGAAGTATTGATGCTGGTCATAAAAACCCCAAGTCTTGCAATAATATGATCATAGAAAAATCGTGTTTTGTCATGCTCCATGCTGAGTTTCCCCCCCACTTTATCATATACTTGGTTGCCACAACTATGTATGTTCATATCATCTTTCCACTTGCATACTTGATATGCCCAACAATCACGCCTCATGTTTAGGGTACATTGTACATAGGGGAATCAAAGTCTTGTGTAGAGCCATATCCATTTGGAACTTGTCACATGTTTGGAAAAATTCTTTCGAATCATGAAATATGGCCAGCCACCATAATCCTTCTAAGAGTACCTTCCTAGTTGTCTCTTTATGCCTTGCATGCCCAACAATTACTTTTTCTTATGGTTTGCTCATCACTTGGGAAGCCTTCATTATATGCAGACTCGTACGTAGTCTAGTCCCAACTTGATAGTCTTTGAATTAGTAAAAGCTATATCACATAATCGTGAAGCTTCCTCTCTTATCACTCCCCATGCTGCATATTTGAAAGGAACCGTTTATCACCTTCACTCTCAAGTAGATCTGCAACCTTTGAAACCCTTCTCTCTCTTCCCCACACTTTCACGCCCCACATTTCACATACAAGAACTTCCTTCTTCGTCCATTTATAATGCGGCTAGCCCCTAATAATGGCCAAATAAACTGTAGGAGTATTGCATTTCGAGTCTAGAGATAGCCCAAACAGTAAATGCTATATATATACTGCATGTCCATCATATTTTTCCCATGCAAAAATACATTACTGAAAAGACTTTGAAGAAGAAGACTGAATTGGAATGATGACCTGCATGGCCATGAACAATCAAGAAACTCCATTTATAATGCGAATGGCCCATAATAATAGCCAAAGAAACTTTAGGAATCTTCCAATTCGAGTCTAGAGGCCCAAACAGTGAATGCTGTATATATATATATATATCAAAAACTCCTGCACGTCCATTATAATTTTCCCATGCAAAAATACATAAGTGAAAAGACTGCAAAGAAGAAGACTGAACTGGAATAATGCCTGCATGGCTGAGAACACTCAAGAAATGATTTTGACAGGTTTTTTCCATGACGGTCGACTTCATTGGATAATAATTGTAAACAACTCAAATTTATCTTTACAGTGAAACTATAACCCATCTTCAAATCACAATTCATTCAATGGTCAAAGCAGAGTTCCAAGACTCCAAGTTCTAAGAAATTCTTATCCAAACATAATCTCCAAATATAACCAATCCACATTATCCTCACAATATCCTTTAACCGATAATGCAATCCTCAGCCAAGTCATGGACTTAAGCTTTTAGGTAGTCTAAGGTTTATGCTATGTTCGGGTCCAAGACCTAGCAACCACATCAACTTGCATTATAGTCTGCCACGATCCCAAGGGTTTTTTTAGTATGTTTAGATATTAGGTTAAGTCCTTAAGTCTAGATCCTTGATGTTTAGAAGTTAGAACTGAAGTTGAGTCTAGCAATGCATGTATAATCATGTCTAAAACCTTTAATAAACCATAGTATAATTCTAACATATTATTCTAAGCCAAAACTAGTCATCTAACACTCCAAACAAATTTCAATTATTATAATCACAATTTCAAGAACGAAGTAAATACGAAGACTTCAAGCCAAAGTATAAATCGAAACCAAGCCGAGGCATACTAAAAGCAAGGACCAAACAATCAATCAAGCCGATAAGATTTATCAATGTGATAGCCTTCAATTATCTGCATTAATAACTACCATTAAAACAATGAACAACTCAACAAGCCAACAACCAAGTCATATCGATCCGTAAACGCCTCTTTTAAACAATAAATAGATCCTATGTTGTGATAATGAATGAACAATTTGAATAAGCTCTCAATACTGAAAATGAAAGACGCAAGACAAGGAGACGACAATTTTATCCTGGAGAAACCCAAAGTGGGAAAAACTCCAGCGGGGTAAGCAATTGCTTCCCTTCACTATGTAAATCTCCAAAACAATACAAGTTTACTGCCAAACTATGACCTTCAAGAAGGATTCAAACTCCTCCTACTTGTATTACTTATTTACAATCCTCCACAAGAAAGAACTCAACTCGTTATGAACAAAACAAGAACAATTCCAAATTTCTCCTTTGCTCACACTTGAATTCACTCAAATCACTTGCTTGGATGAATAAATGAACTGGTATTTATAATTGCTCTGCTAAGGAAGGAAGGAGGAAGTGAAATGAATTGATTGGGGAAGGTTAAATATTTGCAACCATTCACCTTCACATTTTTTAAATTGCTGTAAACTTGCCGTTTAACTGTTGCATAACAACCACGTAACTGTTGCTAACAGCCGCGTAACTACTACTAAACATTCTTCTTAGAACATAACTCTCTTGCCTTGTCATTTGAAGCTGTCTGGATCACCTTGAACTGTCTCAACCATTTTATGTTAAATTTACATGTGAGAGAGAGAATCTTACAAGTTAAACAAATAATACATAAAATTGGGTACTTATAGATCCATTTTTGGATCATACCTCCCCAATTTGAGGCTTTTAAGTCCCTAAAAGCTTCAAGGACTGATGAGGTGAGGAAATTTCTTCCCCACATCTTCTCTAGAATAACACTTGGCCTTGGTAGGCAAAATTGACATTTCAACCCAATCAACCACCTATCTTGTACTCCCCGCTGTGTTGTTCTCTCTTTCTGTTGTAATACCACATCTTCCTCCAATTCCAACTGACTGTCTAGAGCAAGATCCTCAATAGATGGTAACAACAATCCCTCTTCTTCCTAATCCAACATGGAGGGCTCAAAGAGACGTAAATTCTTAACATTCACAACAAAATATATTCTCATATAAGGTGGCAAATCCACTTGAAATGCATTCTTACTCACTTGTTCCAGAATTTCAAATGGGCCATAAGGAAGATGTCTGAGTTTCTTAGCTTTTCCTTGTAGCCTCTCTGCTTAAGTAAAACCAGACCTTGTCACCAACAAGGAAAGAATGCTCAATTCTATGCTGATCATGTCGTGTTTTGTACTTGGCCTGTGACTCTTTTAACCTCTCATGTACGTGGAGGGGCATTTGCTGAATTTTCTCAATGAACCTTTTAGCTTTGTGGGTCTCCATATCCACTTTTCCGTCGTTTCTGCATGGTAATCTCAAAACAACATCAAATGCACTCTTAGGCAAATAACCAAAACATGTCTTAAAAGGAGTCTTACTAGTAGAAACATGAACTGCCCTGTTACAAAAATGTTAGTTATATACCAAGTTCTCATCCCAAGTCCTAGGATGTTTCTTGTTGTACCCTCTTAAGGGTTGGACCAAGGTACAATTTACCACTTCTGTTTTCCCATCAGTCTGCGGATGAAAAATGGTAGACCTTTTCAGCTTAGTATCCATCTTCTCCCACAAGGTAGACAAAACCTTCCTGATGAACCGTGTGTCCCTATCTTATACAATACAATCAAGCAAACCAAAATGTACCCACACATTAGTAAAAATAACTCAGCTGCATCACTGGCCTTGATGGTCTTCTTGTAAGGAATGAGAATACACATTTTACTAAACCGGTCCACTACCACAAAAATATAATCATACCCTTTCTTGGAAGTAGGCAAACTGCCCACAAAATCCATGGAGATGTTTTCCCATGGTCGGGAAGGAATTGGTAATGGCATATATTACCCCAACTTTTTGTTACTAGGCTTGCTTGTACTACATAAAACACAACCTTTGATGAATTTAACAACTTCCCCTTGCATGTTTGGCCAATAAACATACCTCTGTAAGTGCGCTACAGGCTTTGTCACACCAAAGTGATCAACCACCTTAGAAGTGTGTGCTTACCTCATCAACTGAACTCTTTCCCCCTTAGGCACACAAAGTTTCTCGTCCTTGTGGAGAAAATCGTCCTAGAAGTAGTATTCTCCCCTAGGTGAAATGCCCTCACTTGGAAGTTTCTATTGAAAGATCGCTCTAAAATACGGATCCTGCTCATAACCTTCCTGATATGCTTCTGATGCAGAGCAATATTATATTCAAGCATGTATTCCACAGCAACAAGGCTTCAACCCAAAATCTCACTTACTTTGCAATGAGGATCCAACTCAAGCCCAAATAGGCTTATAATTTGCAATCTTGTTTTAGTTCACCTTCTGAATGATTCATATAAGCCTCACCCTCTGCCTTTAGCCACATTATACACATCTTGCAACTGCCCTTTTAGTCCTCAAAGGGCTCATTCTTCATTCCAAGCTCACTTGTCCACACCTTACTCATTCATTTCTTAGTGCTTCTCCACTGACTCCTCCTACACATGCAACCCGTGGTTTCTTACCCTCACCAATGCCTTGCAACTCCTCCTTCATGTGTCATCATCTCACAGTATTGTTAGAGCCAACAATGATTAGTCTCCAAAGCGTTCAAACATAAAGTTATATCACTCTAGCTATAAAACCGCCTTATTGCTCTTCATGACTAATCTCTAGTTTAAAACTTGTATCTTTTACTCTCCAAGCCTCCTTATAGTCCCTTCACTCATGTACCCTGCTTCCCCCACCTCAAGCATGCTTGAAGCAATCACAAAATGAACTCGAGGAAGTCAAAACACCAACTCTACCATACAAGTTCAAGCTATTTGTTAAGTACCCTTAAGACAAGTAACCTGGGACATTAGTGTTTTGAGGAATCTAAAGGTACCTAGGACAAGTTATAAACTCCATTAATTATCTTCCTTGGTCCCCGAAGTGCATGTAGAATTTCAGGACCTAACTCATCGTATTGCTCTCTCTAACTTAGTTTTCTTCCCTAGGCTTACAAACCCTCCATTAGGGCTAGGACAGGCATCCTTTGGTCATATCTTCTGAGGCAAGGAACTTAAAGGTACAAAATCCCCCTTTTTGGACACCCATTAAGCCATTTACTCCTTACCTAAAGTTTCAAGGCTTGTCTCAACAAATAAAGGCAACTTCCTTTGCAAGGTGGCTCCTCTAGTTAGGTCTCTGACTGAATCTGACTGACCTTCCTCCAACTTTCAGGTATAACTTAATGTTTCACTGATGGAATTCCAAATTTCCTTTTGAAACACTTACTAGACCTCCTAGGCATGATTTCTACCAAGTTTCATCTTGAGCTTCCTCGATCTTTACTTGCAAAACTTAAACCCTAGTTGTCCTCTGAACTAGACTTCCTAGAAACCCGTGAGATTAAGAAATCTTATAGTTTTCTTTGTACCCCTTTTCGAAGCACCAAATTCGACCTATAGAGTCTTCATGAACCTACCTTCATGTTAATCTTCCCAGTCAAGCTCGGGGGTCCATAAATAATGAATAACCTCTTAGTTTTCTCACCCAGTTTAAAGGTGTACTTTGGTCAACCTTCAATGCATCTTACTTTCAAAATCACATAAATTATCAAGTTCCTTATGGAAATATGACTTCCTCAGGCTAAGGAAATTGTCTACAAGCAGTTGAAGCAAGCAGTAGCTCCTTAACAAACACTTTACACTACTTCCCTTGACTGTCATACGTGGAAACATAGGTTTACAATTAATGCATTCTTGGTGTCATTCCAACGTATCAATGCAATCATCTTGGAGTTCTCCTTACAGTTGTAATATAGTGCCTTCAAACTACTTGCTCAAGTAATATGGAAACATAGTCACAGTTTGAATGCTTATAGTTATTCACCATGCATGGATACATCACAGAGTTTTTAGTTCTTTAGGTAATGTTCACACCTTTCACATCATGAAGAGACAACTCCCACACGTGACTCAACATATCTTTTCAAAGTTAACACAATCCTGTAGCGGTCTATAGCCAAACAAAGTGTAAAACTTGCAAACACATCACTCAACAAGGGCCTAACTTGTAACACATGCACAATACCTTATTCACACACTGAAATTAATTCTTAATCACATTTTCATTTCAAGAGATGGTAGAAAAACATTAATCTCCATAGAACAAGTAGAGATCTTCTACCAAAAGAAGTCATTTTCACCCACAAATTAGAGTTCCTTACTCATTTTCACATTACTTCGAAAGGCAACTGTAAGTTAGGTAATGCCAAAACTGGATGTAATGTCCCTTTTAGGGATGAAAATGAAAAAAGGTGTTTACCAACTATTCCCAAAAAATCTGATCTGAAAACACCTTCAAGTACACAAACAACAATTTGAAAGTAGCTAAGAATAGCTTAGAATGATTAACCAATTCAAAATCAACAATCTCCTAGGGCAGCGAATTGCCTATGAGATTTGAATCCACTTTTCACTATGTTAATCAATGTAGAATGCCACAAAATAATTTATCTAGCCACAACAATATTTATACATCAAAAGATTGAAGAAATATCTGATTAGCACAACAAAAATTAATTATTTACTAGGCCTGCCAAACCAAGGGCTAGGAAAAATAGTAAATCTCCACCAAAATTTACCAAAGTTTAGATTACGGCCTTATAAAATATGGAGATTCAGAATATAAAATTAGATTTGAAATTTGTGCCCTAGAAAGCACCAAACCAACTTCAAACCCTAGACGCTCCCCTAGGGAAGAGCTCCAAAAATGATGTAAAGCCTTTACAATCCTTCTTGATGCCCCCAACTCAAAGTGGAGGGTTTCCATCCTCCACCAAGCCATAAGGAAGGTTTTCGTCTTCCTTGGAATGTCACACGAGGGTTTTTATCCTCAAGTGGATAGTTAATGAGCACTTTGCACAAAAAACCAAGTGTAGATAAAATGCGCCAAAGATGATTGCAAATGAAGTCCTTAAGTGCTTTTTTATATTTTTCTCTCGGCATCGAAGGCCAATTAGAAGAGGACCGACCTCTTAGCTTCACTTTATCTTTTAATTTTCCTTTATGACTCTCCTAACACAACCGACCTGCCTCATAAAGGGAAACACTGAAAGAAAACATTAAATCTAAATCAAGAAAACAACAATGAAATGAAAATCCTTTCCTTGTTCAATGATGCTTCTTTGCCATGGAAAGGGAATGGCAAGAAGTCCACTTTTAGGCCCTCAATTCGAAAAAGGGGACATTATAGTCATCCCTTCCCGAAATTGCTTGCTCTCAAGCAATTACAAAACTCCTATGCCCGACCTGTGTTGCCTTTTCTTTGCCAACTCTCTGCCCAATATATCCATCTCTACCCAAACTATCTCGAACTATCTGGGTGACAGCTTTACAACAGGTCATGTTCGCAAATTTGAAATATGCTCATTGAATTTCCGAGTTATTGCGTTGTCCCTCTGTCTGTCCTTTAACCTCGTCATATTTTGGGATTCTTTTTGATAGAGGCCAATCAACATCTTGTTAGATGCTTGTTAGAAACCTCATCGTGTTGCTTTCACTTCCTTTGGTGACATGCGTCTATGGGTAGCTGGTCTTCATTACCCTTTTAGTCCCCTTTTGACATGACTTGTCGTTTAGCCAAGTCATCTGTGCAATCCTTTTGCGCACATTGGTCCTAGAGTTTGTGCTCAAAATTGTTGCACAATCATCATGCTTACCACTCTCGTGCGATACAACTTGCCAAAATTTGCATCCTTGCGCCTATCTCTTGCACACTTTTCCATGTGATCCTCCATGCACCTACACCGCTTCCTCTGTACACTCAATTTGCATTGTTTATTATTGCGCAAACCATTTGTGCAATTCCACTCGATCGCCCACTAATGTGCTTAGTCTTACTTATTTCCTAGGTGCTTATTAGCCTTATTGTGGACCCATGTCTTAGCCTAAAATTGCAATGCAAGATTGCGTTGAACCTTGGATGCTTTTGCATTAGAGATCCGAGGTACTTGAAACTTGAGCTCTAGCTCAAGTGAATTGAGTGACTGGTAGAAACACCCTTTGGATTATTAGAGCTGATGGTCACTATTTCTTTATCTGATGAGTCTATTTCTAGCACCTGCACTTCTTCTTTCTCTTCCAGCTTCTTGTCACCTTTTTGCTGCGACTTCCCTATAATGCCTTCTACATATTAGTGGGCCTATACCCATCACAGAATGACCACCTCCTTCGCGTGTTTCTCTGCCTTTCTTTCCTTGTAAGTTCTAGATCGCCGTTGTCCATCAACCTCCTCATAAAGCCTTCTTAGCTCATCTTCATTTGTGCCCCTATCATCGTTGGGTTCCACTCTTCTGCGCATCTATTTCCTTGCACACTTTTTCCATCCTTATTTCTATGGATGGGCTCTCTCTATTTATCATCCTTTTTTTGTCCTAATTTTGACCTTTGCTAGACCACACACTTTCCTTTTTTTGACCCTTGTTGGGTCGTAATTTTTCTGCTTCTGCCCAACTTTGACATTTGTATCTCTCCATGACATATGAAATACAAGGTCACAATTTCTTCTCTTCTTATGGCCCTATGACCATTTTCTTTGAATGCCTTATCCTCACCATGCACCTCTCCTTGTCTTCCTTCCATGCTGCGCATCTTTCTTCTCGCGCACTCAACCCTTTATACCAGGGTCTTTGCTGCGGCCACAAGCCTTGTTTTCTGCTTGCCCTTTCTCTTGAAATCTGCATGGATCCCCTTCTTCTCCACCTTTCATTTTGCACTCTCTTTTTTGCACAATATTGCAACTTCCTTTACTAATTGCTCTTCCTCTATTGCCTTTAGGGAAAACTTTGCTTCCTTTCTTATTTTCTCCTTTCTGCTACACTCGTAATTGGTTGCTCATTCCTCCATCTTTCTTTCTTTGAGATTTTTGCATATCTCTTATCCTCTTCTGCTTTCCTCATCGTGCAATGTCTTAGCTGTCTTCTCCTGCTGCTTCTCCTCAGTTGCCTTAAGGCCAGTTTCTGCTTTCTTTCATTCTTCTTCCTCGAGAGTCTTTCTTTCAATGTTCTCTTGATCACTTAGTTGTGAGTTCTAGGCCGTGCATATCTACAACCACTCCTGCTTTATTGCCTCTATATGCAATCTTAGATCCTCCTCCTCAACCTTGTCATTTTCTCCCTTATCTTGCTCTGCCATGGGTGCAATACTCTTGCACTGCCATGGGTGCAATACTCTTGCACACTATCATAAGGCTAAAGAGTAACCTGCGACCTTTTGCGTCCTGCACTATCCTCTTCTTGGTCGCGCACTCCAGGGTGACTCCGTCTTGACCTTTTTACCCATTGCTCAACTTTTGAGCTTGCTTTATCCTCCCGCTACGACTGCGTAATACTCGGCTTTTCTTCGCTCATGCTCCCTATTCATCTTTTTTTCCTCTGTGCACCACCATGCCGGTTTGGTGCTCAACACCTTCTTCTTGCAATGGTAATAGACGAAAGGTCTTACCATCCTTGCGCACTCTCATTGTGTTTGCTTTTCCATCATAGAGCATTTCTCGGTCATATTGCCATGGACCCATGGTCTTCCCGACAAGACATGATAGGCATCCATCTGTAGGATGTCACACAACACATGATCATTGAATCCTTTGATCTTCATCTCCACCTCATATTACTCTCGCACAATGCCTTTTTGAGCTTCCACCAGCCAAGTCCCTCTATATGGATTGGGATGCCTTCTACGTTCCAATCCCAACTTTTGCACCATTTCCTCCACTACTAGGTTGTTAGTGATTCAACTATCCACCACCACCAAACAATATTTTTCCTTGGTTTTGCCCCTTGTTTAGAATATTTGTTGCCTCCCCACCTATGACTCTTTCTTCATAATCTTCAACACCTTTCTCTCCTTCGGGTGCTCTTCTTGTCCCTTCGTTTGGTAATTTCTTGCTCGAGCAATCTATGCACTTTCACTATCATGTCGCTGGCTATCTCCATGCCGCATTCTGGGGTCGACACTAAAATTTTCCTCCAAAATTTCCATTTCATTAATATATGTATTAGGAATAGGATGTTGTTAAGTGTAATTAGTAGTAGCGTCCGATAGAAGATAACGGCGCCGTCAGTACGGTGCCGCCAATAATGTGGAGTACGGTAACAGTCAAAGTACAATAGGAATGTTGTAAAAAGTAAATATTTGTCGTAAGTGGTCCGGTAATGTTAAAATGTCAAAGTTTGGGTAATTAGAGAAGTAGGGTCTACATGATTAGGAATTAGAAATATTATATTGGTAATAAGGACAAGGAGTGAGGTCATAAATATTTTGTGTATTTTATTTGTAAAAAGTCTAAAAATGTGGAACCCATGTAAAATGATAAGGTTTATCTTATCTTAACAGATAAGCTTACATGTACAGATAAGAGTTAAGGTATGGAATATGATTCGTCAGAGTGGATTTCTTATCCTATCTTAGAGATAGGATGGATAAGCCTGGAAGTTCTATAAATAGAGAGGCCACCCCCCTCATTTAGCATAGAAAGAAGTAGTGAGAAATATTGTAGGAAGTGTGCGAAGGAAGCCATCAGTTAAAGGTGTGTTGAAGAAGCCATCGAGAGGTGTAATTGTAAAGTTTCTCCCATAGTCTTGTTGAAGAATCTCATGGGTGAGATTGTAACAGTTTCATGTTAATATTATAATTTATTTTGATATTTCAGATTTTTCGTCATTCTGTCTTATCATAGTCAATGGTATTCTTGTGTTATGTTGTTGTTTTGTTTCCAGATTACGTCCACCAAACTAAAGGCTGTGCATTAGTAAATAATCATAGCACGAGGAGTTCCCGGTGAAGAATTATCATAGTGCCGGATTGCTGATGACATTTTGGTTCCGTTGCCGGGACCATTCCTCGTTGGTGGATTTTCTGGAGAGATATTCCCACTAAGTCAAAAATCAATTGGAGGGTAACCTTGTTTTTACTGTGCATAGTAGTTACCATGGTAAAGTCATTTTTACCGTGAATAGTAGTTACCATGTTAAAGGCATTTTTGCCATGAATAGTAGTTACCCTGGTAAAGTCCTTTTTGCTGGGAATAGTAATTACCGCAGTAAGGTCACTTTTTACCATGAATAGTATTTACCGCAGTAACTTCACTTTTTACTGTGAATAGTGTTTACCACAGTAAAGTCAGTTTTTACCGTAGTAAGTCAAGTTTTACCATAGTTTACCGTGGTCATTTCTATTTTACTGTAGAAAGGTGTAAAGTCACTTTCTAGTATAGTGATTCCAATTATTTGTGCACATAAGTCTTGTTAATTGTACTTGTGGGTTGGTATTTCACGGTGGTTACTTTTGAAAATGGGAAAGATTCCTGTTTTTTCAGCTCAATCTAATGAAGATGCTTCTTCTTTCATTCAAGAGTTTAAACGATCTTGTATTTGTAATGGCCTTATAAGAAGGGAACAATGGACTGAATTTTTTCCTACCTTTTTGGATGGTTCAGCACTTAGGTGGTTTGAAACACTAGGTGATAATGTGAAAAATTCATGGGATTTATTAACTGAAAGTTTTCTTGAAGAATTTGGTGAACAACAGAAATATGCAGATCTCATGATCGAGATCACAAAGCTATCCCAAGGAGAGAAGGAGAAGATAAGGGATTATCATGCTCGTGTTCTAGAGCTAAGGAGGAAGCTCGATGCCCAGATCCGGAAGGAAGGACTAGCGGATGGGTTGATGAATGGCGTGGATAATCTCCTCTGTAAGCACTTCATTCTTGGGATGAAGCCAGAGATCAGACAACGAGTGAAGTATGACCGCCCAGCCACCATTGAACAAGCAAAGGAGATTGCAAGAAGGCAAGAAGAAAGCATGGAAGAGGAGCCCAAAGAAATTGTTGCTAAAGTAGAGCCTACACCAGCACCTTTGGTCCTGAATCCACAACCACTCCCGGTGAGCACAAATATTTCTCCTAATACATCTACTGAGTATGAAGATCTGCTCAAAAAGATGGGTCAGTTAACTATTAATCTTCTTCAAGGAAAGGAATTTAGTTCTCAGGGAGGAGATAGAGGTCCAAAGAGAAATATTTCTGAAGTTGTTTGTTATGGTTGTTATAAAAAGGGTCATTATAAGTATAATTGTCCAGATAGAGCTTCTACATCTAGTAAGGGAGATAATGATAAAGGAAAAGCACCTGTGAATTCTTTTGATGTAGTAGATAAGAGCAGAAATAATGAAGTAGATGTGTTTGTAACAAAAAGAAAGAAAGAAAAAGATAATCAAGATGGAAATGATCCTAAGAAGATGAAAGAAGAAACTAGTAAGAAACATAGGAGAAGAAAGTTGGGTGTGCAGGATTTTCTGATTTCACAGGGGCAAGGACCATACTCCATCTTGGAAGATCTGTCCAAAAGGCCTGCAAATATTACATATGGTCAACTCTTGGCTATGTCTTCTGAGAAGAGGCGGGAGTTGCGAGGTGGACTCAATGCTCGAAGAAGGAAGGAGGTTGAGGTCCCTGTTTTGGAGGCAGAGGCAGATCCCTATGCTCCACAAGCTGAGGTATTATGTAATGGTATTTCAATTCATGATGTCTTAGTTGATGGAGGTGCTGCAGTTAATGTAATGACTGAGTCTGTAATGAATATGTTGGGGTTAAAAATTGATCGCCCTTCAACACTTATGTTAAGGTCATTAAATAAGGGAAAAACTAAACCAGAAGGTGTAATTTCAAATGTGGCAATATCTGTTATGGGTGTGGTATGTGTGGTAGACTTTCAGGTGATGAAAAATGGTACTGTTGCGTACCCAATGCTGCTGGGAAGACCATGGCTAAGGAGAGTTCATGCAAGAAACTACTGGAATGAAGGTTTCATGACACTTGGACGTGGTAGAGAGAGGGTGAAGATAAACGTGATCCCTCGACATCATAAAGTAGAACCTGTGGATTCAAGTGATGAAACTGATGATTGGACATCCTCTGATTACTCTAGTACCAGTGAAGTGGACACTGAAGATGAAGAAAGCGAGGTGGATGTTTCAGTCATGGATATCCTGCCAGTCACACCAACTCATGACCCCATAAAATTATCTGAAGAAGAAGTTGATGATCGTCTCCAACAAATAAAGATTGGTGATGCTGTGATGGAGAGTGAGAAGGAATCCTACCTCCAGCTCTTTCGAAGGTACATACACCTATTCACTTTTGATTACAAGGAACTCCGCCAAGTAAGTTGGGTAGAACATTGTATTGAGCTGGTAGATGGTGCTAAGCCCATAAAGCAAATGCCATATAGAATGAATCCTAATTTTTCCAAGACTGTAAAAGAAGAAATAGATAAGTTGCTTGATGCAGGATTCATATTTGCTGTGGAGAATTCAGAATGGGTTTCTCCCATTGTGATCTCAATAAAAAAGAATGGGAAGCTACGCATTTGTGTTGATTATAGGAAGCTCAATAAGGCAACAAAGAAGGATCATTACCCTCTTCCATTTTCAGATCAGATCTTGGACGAAGTAGCTGGCCAGGAGTGCTATAGTTTTGCTGATGGATATAGCGGCTACAACCAAGTTCGTATAGCAGAGAAAGATCAGCTGAAGACCACGTTCACCACTCCTTGGGGAACGTTTGCTTATAGAGTTATGCCTTTTGGGTTGTGTAATGCTCCAGCAACATTCCAGCGTTTAATGAATAGGGTGTTCGAACCCTACATTGGGACCTTCATCAGAGTATTTCTGGATGATTTTTGCATCTATGGGAGCAAGTTGGACCACCTGCACCAGATGGAGACAGCATTTCAAAGGTTAGATGAAGCACAAGCCTCACTAAACCCTACAAAGTGTGTCTTTGGATGTTCTAAAGGCGTTTTGTTAGGGCATGTTGTATCCAGAGATGGTATTGGTACTGATCCTGATAAAGTTTCAAAAATCAAAGATTTACCATTTCCTATAAATAGAAGTAAGTTGAGATCATTTTTAGGCCATGTGGGTTACTATAGAAGGTTCATCAAGAATTTCTCAAAGATTGCACAGCCACTAACCCAGTTCTTGAAGAAGGATGTTGCTTATGAACCAGGAAACAAGGCGCATGAAGCTTTTGGACAACTGAAGGAAGCCCTGGTGTCTTCACCTGTTTTGAAGAATCCAGATTGGAGCAAGCCATTCATTGTGTACACTGATGCCTCAGATGCAGCACTAGGTAGTACTTTGAGCCAAAAGGATGAAAATGGGAATGAACATCCAATTTACTTTGGGAGCAGACAAATGAGCAGTGCTGAGGTAAACTATACTGTAACTGAAAAAGAGGCTCTGGCTATCATTTTTGCTGTAAAGAAGTTTAGAAATTACTTGCTAGGGCAGAAATTTATAGTTGTAACGGATCATCAGGCTCTGAAATATATTGTCAATAAGCCTAACCCATCAGGGAGGATAGCAAGATGGATAATTTTGCTACAAGAATTTGAATTTGATATTATAGATAGGCCAGGAAAGAAGCATGTCAATGCAGATGCACTCTCTCGAGCCTATGATGGTTTAGGATCATCTTGTGATGATGATGATTTTCCCGATGCAGCATTGTTCTCCCTTGACACAATCCCTAGTGAATACATAGATATTTGGAATTATCTGAATGAATTCAAGTTTCCTGATGGTGCCAATGCAAAGACTAAGAGAAAGATTACTCAAGCCAGTCGTCCATACTCTATTCTGCATGGAGCATTATTTCGAATAGGACCTGATGGACAGTACAAGAGGGCAGTTGGACGTGATCAAGGAAAAGAGCTTCTAGAAGAATTCCACAATGGTACATGTGGAGGGCACTTCTCTGGACAACTTACAGCAAGAAGGATCTTGGATGCAGGTTATCACTGGCCCACTCTTTTTAAAGACTGTTATAATTATTGTAAGACATGTGATATTTGTCAAACACATGGTAACCGTAAGACTTCATCAGCTCCATTATGTCCTATTCTTCCCCTTGGTCCCTTTGAAAAATGGGGAATAGACATTGTAGGTCCACTTCCAACTACATCACGTCAAAATAAGTATATTGTAGTTGCCACAGATTATTTAACCAAGTGGGTTGAAGCTAGGCCATTGAAAGCAGCTTCCATGGATGAAGTGGCAAGGTTCATATATGAACGCATTGTCACCAGATTTGGTTGTCCATTAGAAATTGTAACAGATCAAGGAAGCCACTTCATTAATGAGGTGGTAGAAGCCCTAGTCAATAAGTTTTCTATCAAGCACAGGAAGGCAACAACATACAAGCCAAGCACAAATGGACAGGTGGAACGAACAAATTTTGTGCTGTGTCAAATTCTAGCAAAAGATGCAGCCTTGCAGGTACATAAATGGGATAAAAGGATTCATGCAGCATTGTGGGCATATAGGGCAACATCAAAGTCAGCAACAGGATACTCCCCATTTCAGTTGGCCTATGGCATTGATCCAGTTCTTCCTATTGAGTTTGATATTCCCACTGTGAGAGTTATGAAAAATGAAAGGATGGATGAAAGTGATTCAGTAAAAGAAAGGTTGGTACATCTTCATTTGCTAGAGGAAATGAGGGAAATAGCAAAGGATACAAGCCATAAGAAGAAAATGAAGCAGAAGGAGTACTTTGATCAAAAGATCCGGTGGTCTCCATTTCAAGTAAATGACTTGGTTCTAGTATATGATTCCAGATACAAAAAAAGAAGACAGAGAAAATTTCTTCCAAAATGGATGGGGCCCTACAAAATAGCAGCTGTGCATGAAAATGGTACGTACCGACTGGAGGAATTGGATGGCACTCCCATTACGAAATGGGTCAACCACGACAAGTTGAAGATTTTCCAAGCACCAGAATAGTCTACTCCGAGGACGGAGTAGAAGCTAGGAAGGGGGAAGATGTCGACACTAAAATTTTCCTCCAAAATTTCCATTTCATTAATATATGTATTAGGAATAGGATGTTGTTAAGTGTAATTAGTAGTAGCGTCCGATAGAAGATAACGGCGCCGTCAGTACGGTGCCGCCAATAATGTGGAGTACGGTAACAGTCAAAGTACAATAGGAATGTTGTAAAAAGTAAATATTTGTCGTAAGTGGTCCGGTAATGTTAAAATGTCAAAGTTTGGGTAATTAGAGAAGTAGGGTCTACATGATTAGGAATTAGAAATATTATATTGGTAATAAGGACAAGGAGTGAGGTCATAAATATTTTGTGTATTTTATTTGTAAAAAGTCTAAAAATGTGGAACCCATGTAAAATGATAAGGTTTATCTTATCTTAACAGATAAGCTTACATGTACAGATAAGAGTTAAGGTATGGAATATGATTCGTCAGAGTGGATTTCTTATCCTATCTTAGAGATAGGATGGATAAGCCTGGAAGTTCTATAAATAGAGAGGCCACCCCCCTCATTTAGCATAGAAAGAAGTAGTGAGAAATATTGTAGGAAGTGTGCGAAGGAAGCCATCAGTTAAAGGTGTGTTGAAGAAGCCATCGAGAGGTGTAATTGTAAAGTTTCTCCCATAGTCTTGTTGAAGAATCTCATGGGTGAGATTGTAACAGTTTCATGTTAATATTATAATTTATTTTGATATTTCAGATTTTTCGTCATTCTGTCTTATCATAGTCAATGGTATTCTTGTGTTATGTTGTTGTTTTGTTTCCAGATTACGTCCACCAAACTAAAGGCTGTGCATTAGTAAATAATCATAGCACGAGGAGTTCCCGGTGAAGAATTATCATAGTGCCGGATTGCTGATTCACACACAAATGGGAAATCTTTATTGATTTACAAGCCTTTGTGGCGTCTACAACAAAAGTTCTCGACTATGGAGCTTACAAATCTTATAGAATTTGGTGTATTCCCCTATAGGAAAGCCCAACCAGAACAATAATCTACTAGCTATCTCAAGTTCGACGCTCTTTTAGTGAAGCTTCTCTCATAAATCTCTCAACTCTCCTCCCAGAGTTGTTGCTTTTCTCTGATACTAGATGATGTAGAGGCGCAATAGACGGGTGTTCCTATGGGAAATCCCAACCAAAATGTCCTGCTACAAAGTGCACATCTGATTCAAACACAAAAAGGAAATTTCTATTGATTTACAAGCCTTTGCGACATCTACAACAAAAGTGCTCGACTATGGAGCTTACAAACCTTATAGACTTCAGTGTATTCCCCTACGGACCTACTCTTGACTGGTTTGTGGTGGCTCGACTCTCTTTTCTCCTACATGGCATGTGTTGTCTTTTCTCTACCAACTCTCTGCCCAATATATCTATCTCTGTATGAACTATCTTGAATTGTGTGGGTGGTAGGTTTCTATCTTTGTATGAACTATCTTGCCTTTGCAAATTTGAAATTTGCTCATTAAATCTCTGATCTACCATGTTGTCTCTTTGTTTGTTCTTCAGACTTCTCAGATATTGGGATTTGATTTGATAGACCAATCAACCTTTTGTCAGATGCTTGTTAGACACTTCATCATGCTACTTTCACTTCCTTTGGTGAAACATGTGTATGGGTAATTGGTCTTCATTACCCTTTTTGTTACCTTCTGACATGTCTTGTTGCTTAGCCAAGTCATATGCGCAATCCTTTTGCGTACACTAGTCCTAGACTCTACGCTTAACAATGTCACATAATTATCGTGCGTACCACTCCCATGCAATACACTGCCAAACTCTACATCCCTGTACCTATTCGTTGTGCACTTTTCCATGTGATTCTTCTTTACACACCTACATTGTTTGTCTACACACTCACAACACACTGCTTATTATTGCACAAACTACTTGCAAATTTCTGTGCAATCGCCCACTGTTGTGCTTAGTCCTCCATATTCCCTTGGTGCTTATTAGCCTCTTTGCGCATCCATGTGTTAGCCCAAAATTCCGATGCAAGACTGCGTTGAACCTTGGATGCTCTTGCATCACTAGGAGATCCTTTGATCAACTCCTTGTGCGATCTCGAACTTGCTTCCTTGTTTCCTCATTCTCCTCAAGTGTTAACCTACATGTGGCTTTGTTTAGTAAATTAGACCTTGGAATCAAATCCATCTGCTGACTTATATTGTGCATAGGTGGTAAACTGTCTAAAATATCTTGCAACGTGACATTTGTAAACTCACCTAGCATCTCCTCCACTTCATGCAAAATTCCTCCTTTGTGCATTGTTGTGCCATCCTTCTTCTTTTGCGCAAGCTTTGGAGTGAACATAAAACATTTATTCTTCCCCTTCATTTCATTCAGGAACTATTTTTCTGAAATCAATAACACCTTCGACTCTTCTCCACTTCAACACTTAACACCTTTTTAAGGATTCAAAGTGCATTGGCATCTGTCTTTCACTAAGGTGTATGTATTTGCATGGTTGTTATGATGCACTTATTTGTCGAACTGCCAAGGTCAACCAAACAACACATGATATACATCCATGGACGTTATATTGTACATGACTTATTCTTCATATGTGCCAATCTTGATGAACACATTACACCGCTCATTAACAAACAATTAATGTCCCTTCAACAACCAAAACACCTTATATGGGCTTATTAGATGCACAACCCTCGTTAGACCAGAATTTTAAACCATCTAATTAGAAACAAGATTATCAATGTTGCCGTTATTAATAATGACTTTACAATTCTTACCTGCAAACTTGCAAATGGTTATGAAGAAATTCTTCCTTTGCGCAAGTGTATTCTCTACTTTTGTTGGCTTCAACAACACATTCTTCATCATGAGAATTTCTCTACACTCCAACTCCTTTGTGTTGTTAGAAACAATACTCTTCGTATCTGCATGCATCATCCCTCCACATACCGCTATTACGTTGTGCATCTGGACACTTGAATACATGATGTCTAATCTCACATGTTCATTCGAATCCTTTTCCTCTTCCACAACCCCTTCTTATAAAAGAAGACCTAACTTCTCTTCGTGAGTGACTTTGATCATACGAGGGACTCACTTCACCTTCTTGCTCATGATTTTGCATATCACTGTACAACCCTCCACCTCTACGTGGGAAATTTCCTTTCCCTTGTGCCCTTTTTATTGTTTATGCAATAACTTTTCTTTTTCGTTCAACACAAATTGATAGCTTCTTCAACAGTCATTAGCCTAATCATGGTAAACTCATGAATGAAAATAGACAATCTATTAACATACCTCGTAATCATTTCTGTCTCATCTTCAACATGACTGACTCTAAAAGTGAGTCTCAATAAATCTTCAGTGTACTCTTTTATACTCAACTCTTCTGGATGCAAATACTATGATTTCTTGAACAAATTTAACTACTAATTTGCGGGCATGGAATTAGACTTCGAATTTGTATCCAATCATCCTAACTCTTTTATCTTCTCTTTACATGTATGTACCCTTTCAGTCTGCACAAGTTCCCACTATAAAGATGTATTACCTTTCAACTTTGTACATTCAAAATTCACCTTTTTGGGATCAACAACTTCTTACTTGGAAATATTTCTCCATCTTATCGATCTAGTGGACAAGGTCTTCAGGATTTAGACTCCCATAATAACTAGGAATATCAAACTTTGACTTGCTACCTCGCCTTACAATTGCCTTGGCATCGTGGTAGTTAGTTGCTCCTTCAATAATCTCATCATCACTTGCTTCGTCATCCATCGCCACTCCTCTCAGTTGAGCAATTTCCATAGCCTCTAAAGAGGCTTGCACTCCTCTCATGATCTCTGCCAAGTCTTTTAGCCTCGATGTTCTAGTTGTTTTGACAACAAAATATCCTTTGTGCCATCACAATTTACTCGTAACACTCAACGTCAACAAAATACTGCAAATCTACACCTTCTACACAATAACCCAAATGCTGGAAGGTGTTACACCCTTAATCATATATCTTATATTGGATGTATATAGTTGACTTGTGGCTATCATAACTTCTTATCATTATGTATCTCTTTCATATATGTTAAATTTTCATTAGTGGGTCGGCCTTGGTGTTGGCCATAGCATATGAATAGTATATATAGAGGTTGGTAGGAGTTTATCATCATTGGAGCATTTTGAGTATTATTGTCATGGTTTGGAGGTTGCCCCCTCGAAGTGGCGAAGCTATTCTAATTGCATATTGAGATCATTATTCTGGAATATTGTGTTAACATTTGGTGTTATATTTCTGCTGATGATCTGAATTATGCAAGTAATTTCATTACAAGTGGTATCAGAGCTTGAACTCGGCCAACACTGCATCAAACCCTAATTTTGAAGGTTCGTCCATATGTCAACATCGATAGCGATTTTTTTTGCAAATTTTTCTGTGGTGTGGCGAAATCGGTCAAGTAAGCTTCCCTCAAAATTTTAATAATTTTTGACTTGTTTTGCAAAAGTTATAGCCAAAGTTTTATGTTTTTTCATAATTTGGCTACATAGGGTGCAATTTGTGGAATTTTTCAAAGGTATTTACATTTACAGAAAGAAGATTGAAAATTAGTTTTGAGTTAATTCTTTGAGTTTTATAAAATTTGGCCGAATTCCTATTGAAATCCCCAAACCCTAAATTTCGACCTTGATCCTTAAATCTTACCATTTTGGGGCATCATGGCTGGGCCTTTGACAAGAGGCAAAAAGAATCCCATCACTCCGGGTAAAACCCCTGATAAGGATGAGATAATAGATAAGGAGTTAGACTCAGAAGTGGTATCTACAGAGTCCTAAGGGTTAGGGTTTACTTCAACTGACCATAACATTAATCTCGCCATGGGAGATTACTTGCTAACTAGCAATATGTATGCCATTGCCATGGGAGGAGCAGACATTGTGTTAGGAGTTCAGTGGCTTACCACCTTGGGAACCATTGAAATGAATTTCCAAGAGTTTTTCATGCAATTTCAGTCAGAAGGGAGAAACTTTTAAACTAAAAGGACAAAGAGAAAAGTCCCCAAGATGGTAAGTTCTCATCAGATGCAAAAATTGCTTAGAAAAGGTGCATAAGGGTTTGTGGCACAACTATTTTCACATTGGAAGCACATCATTCCAATACATTTATACCCACAAATATGCAAGAAGTTATAGATGAGCACTCGGTGGTGTTTTGGAGAAATGCCCAAGGGTTTGCCTCCAAAAAGAGACCATGCCATCATCCAATAGTATCAGGGAATCAACCACCCAACATTAGACCTTATAGGTACCCATATAAGCAAAAGAGTGAGATTGAGAAGATAAAGAGAGGGTAGAAGTGTTGACTTATTCGTCATAGTCAAAGTGCTTACTCTTCTCCTGTAGTGATGGTACGGAAAAAATTTTCCTGATGATAATTGAACTGCATGTGTCCAAATTACAGGGAACTCAATAAGTACACAGTTAAAGATATGTTTCTTATTCCTGTAATTGATGATTTGCTAGATGAGTTACATGGTGCTGTTTACTTTACAAAACTTGATCTTCGTTGTAGATATCATCAGTTTAGAATCAAAGATGAAGATATTCATAAAACAAACATTGCCATGAAGGACACTATGAGTTCTTGGTAATGCCTTTTGGACTAACAAATGCACCCTCTACATTTCAAAGCTTGATGAATTCCATCTTTAAGCCATTTCTTTGAAAGTTTGTTTTAGTGTTCTTTGATGATATATTAATCTATAGTAAAAGGGAGGAACACCTGCATCATGTAAACTAATGTGTTTCTGGAAACTCTTGAGACAACATCAAACTTTATGCAAAGCCTTCTAAGTGTTCTTTTGGTGTCAAGGAGGTTGAATATGCTTAGGTCATATTGTCTCTTATGAAGGTGTTTGTGGATCCTAACAAGAATAAAAAGCACATGCTTGAATGGAAGGTTTAAAAACCCTAAAAAATCTCCAAGGATTTTTGGGGCTTAGCAATTATCGTTGATTTGTAAGGAATTATGGCAGCATCGTAGCACCACTCACAACTTTATTGAAGGAGGACTCTTTCCATTGGATCGAGCAAGCTACTATGGCCTTTGAGAAGTTGAAGGAGGCCATGTGCACCACTCCAGTTCTAGCCACCCCAATTTTTTCAAAAACATTCATTGTGGAATGTGATACTTCAGGGTATGGTATGGGGGCAGTAATCATGCAAGCAGGGTGACCCATTGCCTTCGAGAGCCGCCAATTCAAAGGTAAGAATATCTCTAAACTAGTTTATGAGAAAGAAATGTTAGCAATACTTCATGCTCAGTGAAACACTGGAGACCATATCTAATGGGACGACATTTCAAAGTAAAGACAGATCATGATAGTTTGAAATACTTCTTAGAGCAGCGTTTATCATCAGAAGAACAACAAAAATGAGTCTCAAAAATGTTGGGGTATGATTTTGAGATAATATACAAGAAAGGGAAAGAGAATGTAGTTGCTGATGCTTTATCTCAGAAGGATGAATCTGCCCAGGCATTGTTGTGTGCCATATCTTGTATTACAGGAGGATTGGATAGAGGATGCAAGGTCTGAATGGAAAAATGACCCAGGTACACAAAATCTCATTCAGAATCTCCAACAAGATCCAAGCATGTCAGAAAAATTTGTATGGAAAGGAGATGTTTTATGGTATAAAGATAGATTATATCTATGTAAGAATTCAATCCTTAAAAATAGGGTTCTATCTGAGCTCCATGCTTCTCCAATAGGGGGTCATTCTGGCTTCTTAAAGACTTATCATCGAATCAAGCATGATTTTTTTTGGGAAGGGCTAAAAGGATATGTCCAAAAGTTTATGGCAGTATGCATGGTTTTTTAGAAAAATAAGGGCAAAACAATTAAGTCCCCAGGTCTTTTACAACCTCTATCTATTCCTAGCCAGAGGTGGGAAGAGGTGTCCATGGACTTCATCACAGGATTTCCTAAATCAAAAGGTAAAAATGTAATCATGGTGGTGGTGGAAAGACTCACCAAATATGCCCATTTTTGTGCTTTATCACATCCATTTGTTGTGAGTACAATAGCAACGACCTTCAGGGATACAATTCAGAAGCTACATGGGACACCAAAGATTATAGTAAGTGATCGAGACCCTATCTTTACTAGTAATTTTTGGACTGACTTGTTCTCATGCTTGGGCACACAACTAGCTCGTAGTTCCTCTTATCATCCCCAATCTGATGGGAAAACAGAGGTGGTAAACAAGTGCTTGGAGGGATATCTTCGTTGTTTTACATCAGATAAGCAAGCGAGATGGGTCCAATGGTTACCATTGGTAGAATGGTGGTATAACACCTCCTTTCATACTTCATCTAAAATGTCTCCTTTCTTAGCATTATATGGGTACCATCCACCATCTATCACTTCATCTTTGAGAGTCCAACCAAAGGTTCGAGTAGTTGAAGAACATATTCAACACCAACAAGAGGTGCTTTCTAGTCTCAGGGAGAATTTGGCCATGTCACAAAACTACATGAAGCAGCAGGCAGACCAACATCGTAGTGAAAGACATTTTGAAGTCGGTGATTGGGTTTTTGTGCATTTACAACCATATAAGCAAATGTCCTTAAAACAACAGAAAAAGGATAACAAGCTTTCACCTAAGTATTATGGTCCTTATCAAGTGTTACAGAAGATTGGCAATGTAGCATACAAACTGGAACTTCCTCCGGCTACTCGAATTCATCCAGTCTTCCATGTATCTTGCCTAAAGAAGGTAATTGGATAGATAGTATCAACCCAGACAGTGTTACCCGAGCTTGATGAAGAGGGCAGAATCATCCTAGAACTAGAATGCATCCTTCAGACACGCACTAAGCAGTTGAGGAAAAGGGTCATCACTGAGTATTTGATCAAGTGGAAAAATCTAGACAATGAAGACGCAACTTGGGAGGATGCAAATTTCCTGCAGCAGCATCCAGATCTTCTCAACATTGGGGACAATGTTGCTTCGAAGGGGAGGGGCATGCTACGCCCTTAATCATATATCTTATATTGGATGTATATAGCCGACTTGTGGCTATCATAACTTCTTATCATTATGTATCTCTTTCATATATGTTATATTTTCATTAGTGGGTTTGCCTTGGTGTTGGCCATAGCATAGGAATAGTATATATAGAGGTTAGTAGGTAGTAGTTTATCATCATTAGAGCATTTGAGTATTATTGTATGGTTTGGAGGTTGCCCCCTTGAAGTGGCGAAGCTATTCTAATTGCATATTGAGATCATTATTCTGGAATATTGTGTTATTTGGTGTTATATTTCTGCTCATGATCTGAATTATACAAGTAATTTCATTACAAAATACTGCAAATCTACACCTTCTACACAATAACCCAAATGCTGGAAGGTGCCGGCAACTACTTTCTACCCATACACACGTATGGAAAGCAACAACATTAGGATCACACACCTACAAAATACTAAAATCTTGATTTAATACCCAAACCGAGGATATCGAATATCAAACTCCCCTGCACGACTCAAAAGTCCTTGCTTTGATACCAAACTAATGCAACCACAGTTAGGGGTTCTAATCAAAGGATGCCTTAAACCATGTATCCCACAATCCTCAGAGTTAAGATCTCGACACAACTCGTAAGAAACAATAAAAACTTCTTCTATTGAGATACAATTGAGAAAAGGATTGGAAAATTAAGGACAATTACATTCCCATTTGCCACAGTCTTATGACAAAAATCGCATAAATTCTCAATGAATTTCAATTCTAGGACCTATCTGGTTAATCTTGCAAATTTTGCAAGGCTTCTACAGAATCAAACTCTACTCCTTGGACAATGGAATTTTACAAGATTACTTAGACACTTTATTTTGTAACTTCCGCCTTATTTTAAGTTTTGGTTCCTTTTTTGACTTGGTCACACACACATGCACACAATTATCTTTAAGATGCTTTACATGTTCATTGCTCCCTTCTATGGTGGGAGAAGTAAAGACACCTTTACAAAGATTTCTCGACTCGATCAAATCACCATTGATTCCATCCATCTGGATTGCAGGTAATCTCTCATGAGGGCATCTTTGTCTGATCAAAATATACCAAGTTCCCTAGTCATCCCATTGGCAAAGAAAATGGACGAAGGTCTACATTTGTAGGTCCAACTATATTGATGTTGACATGTGTGCAAAAGAAGTCTAGGTCTACGAAGGCACAAAAGTGTACAACGTTCACATATAGGTACGCAAAAGAGACTAGGATTTGGAATATTTTTAACCTTCGGAAGGTGTAAAACTTCAAGATAAGCGCGAGGCACAACTCCTCATAAATGTGTGAGTGTATAGTAGTGCATTGTCCTTATACAAGTATTTCCAAGAGAACAACTCTAGATGCTACACAAAAGCTTCTTACACATGCCTTGTCCTTCTTTATTGAAATAACCCAAAGTGTAAGATTATGCAAGCTCACACAAAGCTACATAAAATTGCACAAGATTTTATTCTCCTAACTTCTAGCTCTTTTTGTTGATACAAGATTACAAGTGAACCTAGATGCTCTTGCATCTATATACAACACAACATTTTTGATACACCAAGGCCTATCCGCAAAGATCTGAGATGCCGATTGAAAGGTTCAATTGGAGGAGGCCTTAAATTGTTAGAATTTAGGTGTCATGCCAGAGACAATTCCCCCAATTTTGGGCAAACCAATTTTTCACCTCCTTTACCTAGTCATGCACCAATAAACTTACAAATTAGGGCACATCTCTCTAATCTCTCATAAATGGCAAAAAAATTATGATCAAGATTTTCAATGTTCAGAACATTATCCAAATTTTGAATCTTGATTTCTCCTACTCCCAAGGAGCCAACATTCACACACTAATCCCTTGAGACATTAGGGTTATCATTGATAGTCACATCCCTCTTTTTAGTTTATTCACATCGGTGTTACCACAAAGAATGATGATCTCTCGTTCACATCATCACCATCCTCTCCTGATGCGAGCATGAGACCATACCCACAAAATCGTTGTTGTGGCATACACGACGCTGAATACTTCACTCTCACTTCTCTTCTCCCACTAGCTTTTATGCTTCCACCCACTTTTCTGCTCCATCAAGCTGCACCGATATTGTTTTATGTTTTAATTATATTGTTTAATTGTAATAAAAAACCTCATTGTCCCTATCATTGATGGCACACATACTATTTTATTTTAATTTAATCCCTTCAATACAAAGGGTAATGAGTCAATTCCTTAAGGCTAATTTGTAAACGGGTACCTCATAAGACACATTGTTTGTTATAATTATATTGAGAAATTTTACATTCCACCTTGTCTCAACTTTACATTCCACCTTGTGTGAACTTGGTCACCTTGTTTAGTATTGGTTTGTGCAAAGCATTTGTCCTTCGCATATGCTTGAGCACCTTGTTAATTGATGTTTTGCCCAGAGAATTTTCCCTTAGCATAGTAAGACTATCCATGCACTTTTTTGGGAGGGTGTTTGGATTAGGTTGGATGGGCATATTTCAGTGATTTCTCCTTTCTATATAAAGTGACATTTTTGTCCCAATGCTGGATTAATTCTCCTATGTAAAGGTCCTTTTTTGGTGCGGAACCAACACCATATTCTTGAAGTTTTGTTTTGCATGTTGTGTTAGATTACTTGAATATTGTCGTCAGCGTCTTTCAAGCATCATTCAATTCAACATTACAGGGGTATATTGTGCACTATTTCCTTGGTATGATATGTTCACGAGCCTACACTTTCAGAATGATACAATGATCCTTATATTCAAGACCATTTCTTTTTTAACTCGGCAATTGCAGCAGTTGACTTCCTATGTAGTTAGAAAAGATGGAATGACATCTACATAGACGCTTGTTTTTTCAAATTTCTTGACATGATTATATTATGTTAAGTTAGTGGCTCTTACGAGCATTTTAAATTAGATTGTGTTTTTTTTGGTGAGATTTTTGCTCATGATTTTAGTCATTAACCAAATGGCCTTCATGAGTAGTCATTATTCTAACGTCATTTCCGTTCAGTTAATCCCACATTAGTTGGTAGGTTTAGTCCGGTGTAACATATAAACCTCAATGTACCATGATTGTTATTCCAAAAAGGATGACCCCATAATGGAAGTGGTAATACTGCTAACATAATGGTTGATTGATTGAGGGATGAGTGTGTTTGATTTATCTCCCTTTTCCGGTCCTCCTCTGTGGCTTCATAATCCAAAAAAATCCATTTAATTACTTCTAAATACATGCCTTATTACTTATCCCAATTCAGATATACCTCTTCAATACATCATGAAAATGCATTTATGACTCTAAATAACATTCATTAAAAAAGTTAATCTTATATCAATTGTTAAGTTTGGTTTGCAAAAACATATAAAACATAATTTGATATACCATAATTCTTACGCCAATGCATTGGAGGTGGCTCTCCTATTAACATAATGATTATTGATTGTGAGATAAATATGTTTCTTTTTCGTCCCTCCCTTGTCAACACTTCATAATCCAAAAAAAAACTCGTTTAGTTTTCTCTAAATAGATGCCTTACTACCCTAAGTCTGATATACCTCTTGAATGCATCTTGGAAATGCTTTTGTGACTTTCTCATTCATTAAAAAAAAGAAGATTCCCACATTAGTTGGAAGGTTTGGTCTACGACAACATATAAACCCTAATATATCATGATCCTTATGTCAATGGGGTGATATCACAATGGAAGTTGAGGGTGATGCCACAATGATTCTACTAACAAAATGGATGGTTGTTTGTGAATGTTTTCTTTGTTGGATTCCCCTCTCCTTTGTGGCTTCATAATCCCAAAAAACCAATCAAATTTTAGTTAAATACACGCTTTATTGCCTCAATTTGGATATGCCTCTTCAATGCATCTCACATTAGTTTGTAGGTTTCCCCTGCGACAACATATAAACACCAATATACCATGATCCTTATGCTAATGGAGTGACACCACAATGGAAGTGACCCTCCTAGAGTTGTAACAATTGATTGATTGGTTGTGAGATGAGTATGTTTGTTTGTTCCCCTTCCATTGTCCTCTGTGGCTTCATAATCCCGAAAAAGTACAAGTCGACAATACCACGCATCTTGGAATCATTTCTACAACTTCAAAACCTCACTTATTTTAAAAATTGATCCCACATTAACTAATAGGTTTGTAACATATAATCCCCAATATACAATGATCCTTGTATCAATGAGAATTATGCTGCAATGGAAAATTCCCCCTACTAACATAATTTCAGTCATTATTACATATCCAAACTTTTCCCATCCCAGTGGCAATTTTCATGATATTTTTACAATTATTAAAATTTATCCTTACAATTATTAAATAATATTAGATTATTTTGAGTACCTGATTAGGGCTTTGTTGTTGAGGCTCATTTTAATGGTAATTTTTTCATTGCCACCTAAGTTCAACATAAAGGTGATGTTGGTGTCTCACTTAGATTAGTTTATGTCCAAAGTTACTTTATTCCAAATTATTCCATTTTAAGTGTGGATAATTGACGCATTGAATTTTTTTTTTTATCTTAAGGCCATAATTGTAATATATACAAATATTTTACTTCTTTTCTGTTTTGAAATTTCTTTTGAAAACATCTAGTGTAAGGAGAATGTCTAATCCATGTTGTGTATTTTTTTACATTCTTATTTTCTTTTATTTAATCTTTTTCCTTATGCAGGGATTTACACGAGTTTATAATGTTTCGGGAGGAATTCATAAATACTCACAAAATGTCGACTCTTCCATCCCAACATATTAGTGATATCAATCTAATTAATTGTTTATATGCAGTCTTGAAAGGGAATAACTATATTGCATATTGATGATCTAATTAAAATTTTGAGACGTATCATTATTTTATTGATGCTCTAATTAAAATTTTGAGGTGTATCATTATTTTATTGATAGGCATTCTACAATGGCAGTAAGGGGTGGGATGTCCTAGTATGATCGTGTAAGGTTTTATTTTTCATATTAAATTTGATGTGTATTTGGCCGTTTCAAGGTCCTTTTGCCCATAAATTATCTAGTTGGCGGTCACTTGATTTTTATTTTTATTTTTTTAACTTTTTAACTTTGAAAAATCAATAAAATAATAATAATATCTTGGTCATACCATAGAGTTTGAGGCCCTTCTTTACTTGGAAAGTTTTTTTTATCATTAATGAAATTATTAGTCAATGTGATATGTGTAAAATCCAAAACAAACGCCTTGAAATTGATATCTACTGACATTTTTCAAATAGATGTATTTAAGATATTTGTACTAATTTATTAATTTTTGGAACTTTATTATAAAAATACATGGCCATAAAATGATGTAATGCACTATTTTGTCAACTATATCTTATGACTCATTGAAGCTAAATCACTTCCTTAATATTTTAGTGGTTATAAATACATAATTAATTATAGCAGTTCCAACATTTTTGCAATCTTCTTATATTACCTAATGAATAAGAGCTATCAAATAGATTAATTACAACATATTGGTCAAGTTTATGATATTTTAGTTATAAATACATATTTAATTCTAACAGTTCCAACGTTTTTGCAATCTTCGTGTATTACCTAAAGAATAGGAGCTATCAAATAGATTAATTACAACATACTATTTTATCGATCAATTTTATGGTATTTTAGTGGTTATAAATACATATTTAATTCTAATAGTTCCAACATTTTTGCAATCTTCTTGTATTACCTAAAGCTATGAGCTATTAATTACAACATACTATTTTATCGGTCAAGTTTATGATATTTTAAAGTTAAATTATTCTAATTATACTTTATTATATATAAATGACGATTTGAAATATAACCCACAAACATACAATTTACAAGTAGACATCATATTATTTATTGCAATGTAAACATATAGTATGTCAAATGGTTTAGTTCATAATTATTAAAAGCACCTAATCAATATAATTAGGTCAATAAACCAAATGATATATAACATTGGTAATAGTGCATAACCTAAGCTCCAAATACATTGTCCTAAGCAATAGTATAAGATTGACGATTATGTCGACACCCCTAAATTCTAAGTGCACAACCACCTTTTGTCCTTAATAACATGCTCAAGGTATAATCCCAATGAATAATGATTGTGGAAAGCTTCTTGAAGCTTGTCAAAAGTGGATGAAACACTTTAAGCTTCATGAGAGCTCCTAATGATAGAGCATTCGGGTTCGTGAGCAATCATTTTTACAAGAAAAAAGTATGTTGGTAGCAAGAAATAGTTGCTCAACCTCTTGGCTTGCGTGAACCTAGAGTGATCCATTGAGTGAAGGCTTTGGGCTTTGTGCAACTTTTCAGTCCCGTGCGATGTGTTTATAAATAACTCTGCAAGCTCTACATATAGAAAGGTGTGGAATTTTGCGCAAAGTGTTGGGCTATCATTTTTAGCGGGACTTGCTATGTAAAGTTTGTGAAATTCATTACTTATGCACAATTTTGTGAATGTAGACCTTTATGTCACTTTGCGTAGATGTATGAATTAAAAGGCGATAACTACCACCCTTTACAACATGTCAATTCAACATTAAAAGTTACCCCTGTTATCACCATGTGTCAATGCACGATGGATCAGTAATGTCCTTATAACTGGGCAAGGTAACTTAAGGAAGTCAATAATGAAGATGGCAATAATTTATCAATGGGAAAATGCACAATTCAATCTTTTGCAATGGCTTTGAGAGGCGCGCACACACACATATTGATCACATACCATTGTTTGGGGTTAGCTTGGAGAATACAAACGTAGCAAAGATACTGATTTAGTTGAAGAAGAGGAAAACAAATTAGGAATTGGACTTAGTTCATCTAGAGATTGCATCGTGGTGCTCGAGTATGAAAGAGTAGGTGAGTGGTAGGTCACATTCACTATGGGATTGTGTCACATTGCATTATGCAAGCCTACAAGTAGACTATAAGAGAGTGTGTATGTATAGAACAAGGGGTTATATCTTGTGCAAATTTGCATTTTTTATGAATTCATACGTTGTAAGGTCTAAGGATGCCCTTTGTTGGACCCCCTAATTGTGAGTACATCAATTGACATCAAAGTTGGTAGTGTCTTATGAGTATGTGAAGAGACACTATATTCCACACTGACAAGCGGGTAGAAACTAGTGAACACATCTTCTTATTGGTAGAGTTGTTGGGTAAAAGGTGGTGTGGCAAATAGTGCGAGACATTGTGGAAGAGAATAGTCTAGTTATGCGTTTGACGGGAAGAGCACATATATAGGATTGTAAACAAGAAAATGTAGTAGTAGGCTCGGGCTAAGATGCCTCCAAGAAGAGTGGTGGCTTGAAATGGGGTAGTGATTTCCAGTATGATAGGGAGGCTAGACGAGTTCAGAAAGATATTGCAAACAACGCAGACATAACCAATTGTTAAAAATGATAGATATTCACTAAAAGGGATGATGTGAGTGACACATAAGATGAAGGGTTGGGAGGAGATATGGCACCTTACTTGAATGGTTAGGTAAGGAAGAAGATAGGCTTGTGAAAGCCATCTCAAAATTGGAATAGGAATATGATGCAGGTTCTAAGTGTTTTAGGAACTTCGAACCTAGAGGAGGAGATGTATAATGTGAAGGTGTATGCTAAGTTGTGAGGTTGTTTAGCCTTGTGGTGGAAGGAGGTACATATCGAGAGGACTAGGAAGGGTAAAGATAAGATTGTTGGTTGGGAAGGAATGGTTAATAGGTTATCAAGTTGAAGAGCAAATTCTTACGAATAGGTTACTAATTGAATTTAATCAAAGAGGTTCTAAAATTTGAGAAAGGAATTAAGCATCAAGGAGTATTACAAATTCATGCTATAGGTTGGTCATAGTGAGATGTATCAAGAAAATGTGTCATGGTATATTAATGGCCTACAAATGAACACCTAGTATGTGTTCAACATGGTGAAATTGTATAAGATGGAGTAAGCATTTCAATATTCTTTGAGAGTGAAAGAAATGTTGTCGCATATATAAGAAAGTGCATTGAGAGGCAAATGGAGGCCCAATGGTGGTAAAGAATAGTCATCATGTGAAGCTAATCAATAGTGGAATGAAGAAAGTCCTAGTTCATGTAAGTGCATACTTGGAAATATTTTTCTCTTCTTGTTTAATCAATTTTATTTGACTTCATGATGCTCTCTTCTAACTTCTTCACTTCTCTATGCAATCCTATATACATGCTGAAAAATCCTCCACTTTGGCACTCCTGATGTCATGCACTCTTCAACTCACAAACACCAAGAAGGTTGCAACCATACACTTCTTGAATTGGACTCATTGTTGTACTTCTATTTATTGACTTATATGCAAACTGAACTTGTGATGATGTCATACTGCATTGTTTAGGTTTATTTACTATTAAGCATATTAACAATTTCCAGCGCTTTGGTTCACTTCTTCTTTTGTAAACCATCCATTTGGGGATGCTATGTTGAAATGAAGTTTAATTGTGTACCTAACATTCTCCAAAAGTTATTAACAAATCACATATATGTTTTCAAGACTATGCTACTTGGTAAACCATGCAATCTTTCCACTTCCTTGAAGAACAAACTTACAAAATATGAGTGGCATGACTTGTCTTCTTACATGCTACAAAGTATGCCATTTTAGAAAATGTGTCCATAATTGTGAAGATAAAATCATTAATTTTTTGAGTTCTTGGCAGTAGTTGAGAGAAAACTCCATGCTTTTTCCTCCCATGACTTCTTCAAAATCATTAAAGGCTAAAAGAACTGGTATTATAAATTTTTCCCTTATTATACTTGAAAACACTACATACTGACATGAATTTATTCACATCTACACTCATCCTTGGCCAATAGTAACTCTCATTTAGTTATGCTAGTGGTTTATCAATACCAAAGTGGTCCACAAGGCCTTCGCTATGCTTCTCTCTTATCAAGTTCTCCCTCATGGAAATATGAGGTATGCACAACCACTGAATTCTAATGAAAATGTCATTGAGTCAAATCCAATGAATTCTACTCTAATCTCAATCATCACAAGAACTCTCCTGCTCAAAACATTCACAACCTTATTTGATTTACCAATACTATGCCGAAAAAAGAATAGTTTTGAATAAAATCCTCCACTTCATGTGATGCCGATTCAACTTACATTGGTTGTTTATAAATTGCATTTATTGGCGACTTGTGTACAACATAAACTCCTTGGAAAATAAATAATGCCTCCACTTTTTGAAAGCTTGCATCATAACACAAAATTCTCAGTCATAAATTGAATACTTATGCTTTTCTTCATTCAATTTTCTCACTAAAGTAAGCAACATGATGACCTTGAATCAAGAATCTACCAAATACTCTCCCACCAACATCAAAATCAACCTGAAAGATTTGTTGAAATCGGAAAATGCTAATACCATTTGTTACATTACTTTCTTCCAAAACTAAAAACTTTTCTTTACTGCAACAAGGATACTCAAGCTTCTTCTTACTACCTCTCATAATCTTTTTAATGGGTGCACATACATTGCTGAAGTTTCTTACAAAGTTCATATAGAAACTTGCTGACCCATGTAAGCTTCTTTCCTTAAACATAGATCTAGGTGATGGCCATTCCTGTACGTCTCTCACCTTCACAAGATCTATTTTCAGTCTTTCTCGAGACATTATATATTAGTTCATACTTCATGAACCTTTATTTATGTAAGTTCTAATAATAATGGTATAGCTTAGATATCAAATGATATAATAGAATAAGATTGCAATGACCAAAGAGGGACGAAAGCCTCACAAATATTATTGATCATGAAATCAGATTGCATTATAATGCAAGAGCTGTAATATTTATAGATATTAGACAGCCTCATGTTGATAGACATGACACCCTAGTAGACACCAACTACGAGAAGATAAGACCCATCTCACATGCACATGTAATTACTACTAATACCAATATTGAATGTTATCCAACATAACAATATTGAATGCAAGTCACTAGACTAGAGTGCACATGTTGCACATTATTAAATAAAAGACAATGCAATAAAATGCAATAAATATGCCTATGCTAAATTATGCTAACATTCCCCCCCTTATTTTTGCATAGTTTCCAATGAAGTGGAGAGGAACTCTCTGAACAGTGTGAATTTTTCACGTGTAAGTGACTTAGTGAAAACATCTGCCTTCTGTTCAGCTGTAGGAACAGAACTGGAGATGTATGTTGTGCTTCAAGACATGCTCGCGTATGAAATGACCCTGTACTTCAATATGCTTGGTTCTCTCATGAAATACTGGATTGCGAACAAGCTTTAGAACTCCTTCATTATCAACATATACTGGAGTAGATTTCTGTTGTGGTAGACCAATTCCTTACAGTATTCGGCGTAGCCATATTGCTTCACAAACAGCTTCACTTGCAGCTCGATACTCTGCTTCTGTAGAAGAGTGAGAAACAAAGTTCTATTTCTTGCTTCCCCATGATATCGGTCCAGATCCCATAAAGAAGACGAAGCCTGATGTTGACTTCCTATCATCCATGTTTCCTGCATGATCTGAATCTGAATATCCTATCAAGAAGAAGTTGTCGTTCTTCTTGTACTCTAGACCAAGGTCAAATGTACCCTTTAGATATCTTAGTATTCTCTTTGCTGCTTTCCAATGACATATTTTCGGTTCTTGCATGAAGCGTGATAAATAGCTGACTACAAAGCTGATATTTGGTCTAGTATATGTCAGGTAAATGAGACTCCCGATCAACTGCCAATAGAGAGTTGCATTCACCAGTGGTGATGGATCAGAACGAGATAACTGAAGTCTCGCTTCCATAGGTGTAGCAATAGGAGTGTAGTCCATCATCCTGAATTTCTCGAGCGTTGTCTTGGTGTATTTCAACTGCGACACAAAGATACGATTCTCTTTTTGCCATCCTCAACCTACTATCACAACTGCATACTCTCAAGTTCAAGCACAATGAGAAGGTTGAAGTTTTTTTGAGACGAGTTGCTACTTTGAGGGCATCTCTATTGGCATTGGGAAAAGAGATAAGTGATGAAGACCTCGTACCAATCGTGTTGCGAGCACTTCCTCCTTCCTACAGAATCTTTGTGACAACTATCAATATGAGTGAACACACAGTCACCTTTGAGAAGTTGGTCAATCTACTCCAACAAGAAGAGGCAATGAACAACAAAGATCAAGAAGATGAGCAAGCACTATCTTCCAATCATAAAGGAAAGGGAAAATTTCAATCTAATCACAAGAAGTCCCAACAAAACCAAAGTCAATGAGACAACACCAAGAAGTGTCCCATTTGCAATAGAGGGGGACATGACATCAATGATTGTTGGTACAATTCCTATAAAAAGGGTTCATCAAGCAATTCAAAACCCAATAACCATCAGGGTAACAATAATTCAAATAAAGGGAAGTCCAAGAACAACAACAATCAAGGGCAGAAAAATGGTAATTAGCAAAGAAAATCCAAACAACAAGGGTACATTGCCGAACATGAGGATGATTCAGATGAAGGACACCACATGTATTCTGCTCAATTTGATGAAGAAACCAAGTCCACACAAGATATCTGGTATGTTGACTCGGGTGCAACTTGACACATGACTGGACGTAAGGATTGGTTCTACACACTGCGCGACTCACCTAACAAGAACCATGTGTCATTAGGTGATGACTCATCATACAGTGTCAAGGGGATTGGAAACATTTCACTACCTCTTGGAAAGCATGACTGCAAAATCACAAATGTATTGTATGTACTTGGGTTGACCAAGAATTTGCTATCAGTTAGTCAACTCCTTGATCACAACTTGAAGTTGGATTTTGACAATAATAATGGAGAAAAAGTGTGCTTGATAAGAGATAAGTCAAGAGGTTCCAAGATTGTAGCAAAAGCCTCCAATGTGGGACGCATCTTCCAACTTGATTTTGTCCACAAGGATGATCAAGCTCTAGTGGCCAAAGACACACAATCTGCAGAACTATGGCATCGCAGATATGGTCACATCAGTTTTGGCTATCTCCAAACACTTCAAAAGGGCAACATGGTGAAAGGATTGCCTACACTCAAGCACAACACTGACAAGTGTCACAATTGCCTAGCTGGAAAGCAACACAGAGTACCCTTCCAGAAGAACACATATAGAGCTAAGGCAAAGCTTGATTTGGTGCACACCAATCTTTGCGGGCCCATGCAACCAAGTCATTCTGGATGTCAATACTTCATGCTTCGTGTTGATGACTACTCAAGAAAGATGTGGATATATTGTCTAAGAAACAAGAGTCAAGCCTTTGAGACATTTCAGAAGTTCAAAGCATTTGTTGAGAATGAAGTTGGTCGCAAGATCAAAACTCTCCGCTCAGATCGAGGGGGGGGGAATTCACAAGCAATGAGTTCAAGAATTACCTGGAAGCTCATGGGATTCGTCGACAAATGCCTCCTACTCACACACCACAGTAGAATGGTATAGTTGAGAGAAGGAATCGTACTATCATGGAAATGGTGCGATGTATGATTGATGACTCAGGTTTAACAAAGACATTTTGGGCAGAAGCTGCAAGAACTGCAATCTATTTGTTGAACAGAGTGCCCACAGTAGCTCTTGAAGGAGTGACACCTCAAGAAGCATGGTCAAATCAGAAACCATCAATTGCACACCTAAGAGTATTTGGGTGTAAAGCTAGCATGCACATACCCAAGAAGAACAGGAACAAGTTGGATATGAAAGCTGAGAAACTGATATTCATTGGATACAGTGAAGAAGCACTTGGGTACAGATTATGGGATCCGAAAGCAAAGAAAGTATAAACAAGTAGGGATGTTGAGTTATTTGAGAAGAAATAAGCAGATGCTCCACTCAACGACTCAACAAACATGTAGAATACACCTCTTGTGAAGACAAAATTTGATGTTCCCATTGAAGATGACAGTGATGAATTGGATGATGGTGAAAACTTGTATCCACCACAAGCCAATGGAACAGCTAAGAAGTTACCTAAATGGTATACTCAATTAATAAGAGATGCAAATTTGGATGAAGCACCTAGCACATCGTCCAATCCTGGACCTAGAACTCGCAGTCAAGCTCGTGAAGAGGTCAATTATGCCCTAATGAGTAGAGTTGTTGAAACAGTTGAGCCATCGACAATTTAGGAAGCCCTACAATCAAAAGCTTGGAGAGATGCCATGGATTCAGAGTATCAGTCAGTGATGAAGAACAACACATGGTAACTTGTCGACCTTCCACCAGGGAAGAAACCCATTGGATGCAGATGGATATTCAAGACTAAGTACAAATCAGATGGGACTATTGACAAGTATAAAGCAAGGCTTGTAGCAAAGGGGTATGCACAACAAGAAGGCATTGATTATGAGGAGACATTTGCTCCCACAACGAAGATCAAGACAATCAGGATGATCTTTGCTCTAGCTGCACAATTTGGTTGGAAAGTCCACCAAATGGATGTGAAAAGTGCCTTTTTTAATGGAGATTTGCAAGAAGAAGTCTATATGACTCAACCAGAGGGTTATGTAATACCAGGAAAAGAGATGATGGTAAGCAGACTCATAAAATCTCTATATGGCCTAAAACAGGCACCCAGGGCATGGTACATCAAAATTGATGAGCATCTCATAAGTCATGGATTTGAAAGGAATCCTTATGACCCCAATCTCTACCTCAAAAAGCAAGGGGGGGAGATTGTCATTGTGGTTGTTTATGTCGACGATCTAGTCATTACAGGCAGTTCTGTGAAGATGATCGATGCAACAAAGAAGGATTTTAATCGATCGTTCGACATGACAGATCTCGGGCTCATGCACTATTGTCTTGGGTTGGAAGTATGGCAAAAAGAGAATCATATCTTTGTGTCGTAGTTGAAATACACCAAGACAACGCTCGAGAAATTCAGGATGATGGACTGCACTCCTATTGCTACACCTATGGAAGCGAGACTTCAGTTATCTCATTCCGATCCATCACCACCGGTGAATGCAACTCTCTATCGGCAGTTGATCGGGAGTCTCATTTACGCGACATATACTATACCAGATATCAGCTTTGCAGTCAGCTATTTATCACACTTCAACTGCTCAACTGCTATACCATTATTATCAAGTTCAACAACTTTTCCTCCTTCAACCTTCACAATACCAATCTCAAATGAAATAAATGCTTTTATGTACTTCTATTAAAAATCAAAATGTCATCAATATACACAATGACAAACTTACCCAAATAGGATTTCAACACTTTATTCATGAGTCTCATGAATATACTTGGCACATTTAACAATTTGAATGACATGACAAGCTAATCATACAACCCATTTGTTGTTGCTAAAACTTGTAACAAGTCAATCAACCCTTTTGCCTATTGCAAATGTCAAAGTGGAATCAAAACATTGTTAATCATAAGGGACTTACGTTACCTTGAGAATGAGAGTAGTTTAAAGTTAGAGTAGGTGTTCAAATGTTGTAAATAAACCTAACAAAATAAAGGGACCACTCTACAAATTCTCAGAAAGGTGGGAAACACAAACAAGATCAAAGAAAAAGGTCACATAAATGAAAAAAAATAACAAAGTGCATCAATTAATCTATAATGTTATTTATCCTCTCCAAAAGAGTAAAACATATTGAATAAGTTGACCTCTTAAGGAATTAAAAATGAAACTAAGCGATACACTATTATTTACCCTCTTTGATAGAGTTAACATTATTGAAAAAGGTAACCTCTTGAGGAATCAAAGCTAAGATTAATGTCATATTGTTAATAAATTGATTTATTGAAGACATAGAAAATGTCATCAAATCAATTGTCTTAAAAGGGGATTGCCATTATACATTTCAAGTCTACACCTTTAGAAAATGCCATAAACATCTAAAAAGGTACAAAACTTGTAATAAAGGAAGCTAAAATATGCTAAGAACTATACAAAAGATAGAGAAAACAAAATATGTTGTGCAAGTAGTCATGTGTACCAACTATTTAACTTATATGGATTTCAAGAAGTATGTGTTTTAAAATGGAAAGACCAATTACAATAATTTGAATCAAGAAATCTCTTTACAAATGTTGTTTGAGACCAAAAGACTAACAAACTAGTAGAAGCCAAACAATAAGTATTCAGCTTATGAAAGCAAGTACAATACTCAATGTGATTCTAGGACATACAAATGGTGACATGTGTTCAGTAAAGAATTAACAACTTGAGTTTAATCAAATGATCAACTAAATAAATAATATAATACTGGATATATTGATGCACCAAAATTACCAAGAACTTGACAAGGTCATAACTTGAGCTCCGGGTGTCTGTTTGAGTCCATTTTTTTTGAAACCACATGTTTCAATGAGACGAACAAAGCAGAAACCTGCGCTATCAATTGGAGCAGGTTTTGGCACATTTTCGGGCCCTAAATCCGCCATCTTGAGGCCGAAAATTAGGATTTAAGTTGTAGTTCAGTTTTTTCCTATTTTTGGGCATTAGTTAATTTTAGTCTATTAGTTGCATTAGGAGTTAGAAAGTTGGCAATTTTGCTAATTTAGGAATGTAGAAGATGTGTGGCAATTTCTGTGCCCGTATGAATAAGCATGCAAACTTAGTAATAATAGCAGGTTCTAGTAAACTGCTAAAAATAGTAATTTCAGCCACCTAGAGTAGATTTAGTCAAAGTTAGTTAGAGTTTTCTTGGCAACTTGAGTTGGGAGTTGTTTTACTATTTAGGAAACATTGTAATTCATTATTTGATAACGAAGAAGAAGATCTATTTTCTTTTGTAGTTCATATTATTTGCAGTATATTAAGTTTGTTTAGAATTTGGCTAAATTATATACCTGTGTCTTAAGTCATGTACTCAACCATTCTCTAAAATTTCATTTAGCGATTTGCAAATAAACACATAACTCGGAAAAGAAATCACAAAATAATCATAATATGGAATTAGATTGTTATAAGCCAAACAATACTTGTATTTTCCTTTTGTTTTTCCTTTCATCGAAGTTTTAATAATTGTGTTTTAAAAAAAGTTGGTTACAACCGGATCATTAAGATTAAAATTTATAATCGATAAAGTCAAAATGAATTTATATTATGAAGTATAGTTTAAGCCACTTTTAAAAAAAGTGAGCGATTTAAATGAACTTGGACAAAATATAAGACTTAGATATATTTAAAAAAAATCACAACTAGAAATAAAATAAACCTAAATCAAGACATAATTACTCCATAATGTAAACATTTTAAATCTCAACCTCATGTCCATATTTCAAGTATACCTTTTTTTGGGACCAATATTTGATAAATCATCACACTATCTCCATCAAATAATATAAACACCATTAATACCAAAGTAAAACAACCAAATCTTCATAACTAGATAATAACATATATAGAGCAATATAAATCTCCTACCTCTTATGATTCATCAATTGTACGCCCTTTTAAGCACAATTTTTGTGACATGGTATGGCCTCCACTAAAAATTGCCTTGAAATTATCTTTTATGAAAATTATTACCAGGACCAAAATGTCATCACCAAAAATGGCAAATCCAAACTACAATGTATCAAATAAAGTATGCAAGGGACGGTAAATTGAAACAAACTGTAGGAAAATTGTTATCTATTTGGTGCATTCAAAATCTAAGAGTAAGAAACTAACAATGGTGGAAACCCAACATTGGGTTAAAGTTATTCCAATATCCTCAATACCCACACTTCCATTGAACCCGACACAAGCTTCAACTAAAATCTAAATATTGTGTTATGAATTAAAACTTCAACACAATCAAATAGATCTATTAAATATATTTGTAGTAAATAAATTTCTTACAAATGTAGATACAAAATCATGCACTTTCGGTAATGATCTAGTCATGATTGCATACTCATATTCATATGGTTCCTAAGTAAGAAAAGTACTAATCAACCCATGTCTTTGGCCATCTTTGCTTTCTTTCTATTGCCACTTTTGGTCTTACACTCTTTTTAGCTTAGTTTGTCTTTTTATACCTCGACATTTCTCATTCTGGACACCAACGCCCAGCCACCGCCCAGTTAGGACGCCAACATTAGGCGTCCCTATCCCCTCTAGGTGCCCCTGACCTCTTTGTACTTTGTTCACATCTTTTGGGTCCTTTCTAGCAGTATGAGCAACTTATCTTTTTGGTAGTAGACCTTTTAAAGGTTAATTACAAAATTCAAGCAAGGGAATCATATAAATATAAAGTCATGTGATCATAATAAGGGACCAAATACTAAGCATTAGGTATCAACACCTAAGGTTGCATCCAAAGGCTATTTAAGAGCATTCAAACATACATTCTAGCATCCATTCAAGGGTAAGGGACTGCATTATTCTGCATACACTTTATAGGAGGGGAAAATCATTTTATTCCATGCACACATCTACTACATTTTCTTACATCTAGCTATTTGCTCGCTATCAAGTGCAGAACACACAAGAGCCACCCGGGGCATGATTCTGCACACACATCTAGAACTACAGTGGGTCTGAAATGTAGTGCATCGATCAGTCGTAAGTTCACTCATTTGACAGTTGAGGACAATTTGACCCCTCATTTTCATTCTTTTCTTTTTTGGGATTTGATGCACGCTTGAGGGTTTTGCAGGTCAATCTATCATCGTAGGTTATTAACAACATCAGCGATCATTGTGCGACTTAATTGAAACCAAATAACTTCTCGCGACCCTACGAAGGAGGTTTCTTGAGGGTTTGAGTAGTCACATGCGCCTAGAGTAGGTCTAGGGTGCCCGCAGGAACCCTTGTTTCTTTCCAAGCACCCCAGTCCAGGCAGATCGTCAGCTCACACATTTTCCTAGGTCTCTGTGTGACACTTCTCCCTCTTTGTTCATCGGGTTAGCACTTTGGCACAATCGAGGATTAATTGCGAAACAAAAAGTCTTCTTATCCATTCTTTACAACTAGGGATTCATATTCTCTAGCTTAACTTGTTTGGGTCAGATTTATTCTTATTGCACATTCATTTTACTACTACATTACAATTAGTATTAAACATCTATTCATCCAATATTTGCTAATCAACAAATACATACTAAGCCCAAAATACCAATTCTATTTCCATCTTTTAGCAAACCTCATGCCTCCTTACCATGTCATTGTTCAAAAATTTCATAATAGTAAAATAAATATCAAGATACAAACCTTGTTTGGGGTTAGTCACATATGCTAAGCTACAAACAAAAATACACTTAAAAACTCTATACAAAAATCTTCTATATACATTCAAAAATAGTGAACTAGGGAAGTCCCAAGATAACACATAATACTAGTGCATTCCCTTCAACACTGCATACAAAAAAAGAAAAGAAAACAACATTCTCCACTTTCGAGACTCAATGAAAACCCGCAAAACTACTTCCATTGAAACAACCTTATATCACTCTACAAAACCAATGCTATTACTTAATGATATAGAAATGTCAAAACCAACTCAAAGATAACAAAAAGCTAGATCCGGCTAGTGAGATCATATAAAATCCATCACACCACCAAAATACTATAAAGAGTTTCAAATTTAAAAAAAGATTCCAACTTCGAGACCCAAACAAAACCCTTTCAACCAGTCCCCTCATATAGCTTGAAATAAACATAGTGGAGTAAATAAAAAACCTCGCACCATTATCATACAATGACTCCAATATGAGAAAAAGCTATCAAGAACAGAGCCTCACAACAAAATATGCTTTCAATTTTTGCATGTTCCCAATCACTAAGAAAATCCTTTGAAATAACATGCAAAATAGTCATCACTTTGAGCTTGATAACAAATAGGGTTAAAATTTAATTAAAACTACAATCCACATTATACATGTTCACATTCCCAAAATGAAGGGAACCATAAAACAATGAAGCCCTAAAATGTATTTCTATACACAATTCACTCTTCTTTGAATTGTGATGCTTGAACAAACTCAAATATACAATGCTTAATTTTGAAACAGTACCTCAAATTAAGAAAAACAAAGATCACTGTCAAAGAATCTCAAAGAAAAATATTAGGGCTTCAAATGACAATTTGAGTTCTAATGCCATAAAAATTTCAATTTAAAACCATCCACAGAGTATTGAAGATCTTAAACACACATCTCTATAAAAATGATAACAATGAAACTTGAAATCCTCTCTCATATAGCTCTCACAGTCAATGATTCCATAATTTAAATAAATTCAAGCTTGAAAACATACCTAACAGTATTTCCGAACAAAACAACCACTCCCAACAACCTCTTACAACTCCAGTGAGATAAGATTTCTCAAGTCCAAAACAAAGCAATATTTCTCGAATAGCCCAATATTAAACCCAACAAATACAACCAAAGCAATTAATGCACAATATATGAAACAACTCGAACCCTATAAAATCACAAAAAAAAAGTGAGTTTTGTTTACAAGTGGTAAGACTTGACCTTATGATAATGCCATAATTAAATACATCCAACAAACCAAACTTATCCATCAGTGCATGCGTGTTAAGCTACAAAAATATCACCAAAAAAGAATAAGAACCATTATGATAAATCTTGTATGAATGCGAAAAATAGTCATAGTGACATGGAATTCAAAGGCCATGTCATTATTATGTGATAAGATCAAGACAAGATGGATGCGATCTACCAACATCAAGTATGTTCTCATATCCCCATAGCTCACCAAAAAAACTAATGACCTCGAATTATGTATAGTGATATTTTTAGTACCTGAATAGGATTGAATTTTTTATATTAAATGCTTACACTCACCACATACCATAAATGAGATGATCAAACTGAATGTACGCCAAAGCAAATTTGAGACAATGTTACAATGATAAGACAAAGATATCACTCATACCAAAACAAACATTAATTAATCTAGAGTATAGTTTGCAATGAAAGAAAAACTTAAATTACACTTAATTGAGGCAAACTAATCATCATAGTGAGTAAGAAAATTGGTCTATACCAATATTATATGATGGTGTCTCAAAGTGATTAGAGACACGATGACCTAGATCAATAAAGTGATAGTTTAGAAAAAGAGGGGTGCAAAAAAAGGACATTATAATTGATAACCTTTTGGGTGCTTTTCGATTATTAAATAAAGATGCAATTGAAAACTTCTCTCTATGGTGCAACTTGGGTTAGTCGTTCCTTGAGTTTCTATATACAAACTCCTTTTAGGTTTAAATGAGGGATGAGGGTTTGGCTGACTAAGGGAAAGATGACATAATGGGAGTATGAGGGCTGGAAATACATTGCTACGGTCAACAAATTCATTTCTTTGAAATTTATTTACATGTTAAAACATTTCAATTATACCCATATCAGATATTTAGATAGTTACATCATATATAAAACTTCAAATCTAGACATATGTGAAAGAGTTATACTTACAATCTTGAGAAAACCATCTTATCTTGATTTCTTCACGATTAAGTACTTTTTTTTTATCAACCTCTATTTTTGATACAATTGTTAGAGATTCTAAGAAAATATAAACAATAAAAAACAAGAAAGATGAAAAAGAAAGAAAATTAAATTTAAACAAACCACAAGGATAAATTGTAAAAATGTTTAAGGTGATGGTTATTGATTTTATGACACAACCAATTGTTTCCCAATATTTGCAAATACAAAACATTCATAGTAACAACACTAGATGTAGTATAAGGACATAACCATAATGAATTAAACTTATGATGCTTTTCATGATCCTCTCTAGCCTTATCCAAACAAAAAACATAATCTCCATCCTTAAAATATTTCTTAGATGTCTTCTTATCAAATAATTCTTTAAGGTTCTCTTTAGATTTTTTTGTAATGTAGTGGATCTTGATTTGTTTAAAGCAATGAGTTTATCAAGTATTAATAGCAAGAGGTCACCATTTTCAGAACCATGCTCTAAGGTAGTCTTAGTTAAAGATATTTGCAACTCTTTATGCATCATAACGTCAAAGTGGTATGTGAATGAATTAGCCAAACACTTGGTTAAAAAAGCATATTCTAACGTCAGTATGTACTTTTTGGTTGTTGATGATAGCTTGCATGTAAAACCATATTTTCAAACTTTTAAAATATTTTAAATCATTAAATATTTTAAATGGTCTCATGATGCAAAAATGTGATTGTTTTTACTCTCAAGATGATCAGTACCATGATTTGGTGTATTATTCAAAAATCATGTCTGTCTTGATGCTTTGGATAAGAAACAACACAGGTATTTGAGATTTCAATCCTTAAAATTTGTTTTGCTTGATTTTTTTTTTTACCAAAACCATGATAGTATTTTATTGATATGTTTAATTCATGATCAATCATAATAGGTTCTTAGGAGTTGTCATGAAGGAGTTTGTAACAGACATTATACTACAAAAACTACTACATAAAAGGTTTAAAGGGTTGGCTACTATTGGCATACACTTTTTAAAGATGTTTTCCATGTAGGTCTAGCATGTAAACCTTACAAAATATGCCATTGAATCCAATAATTCATGAAAACACATTTAAAAAATGAAACATTTCCTTGATTTCTAATATCCTCTTGAACTATCTTCAACCAACCATAGATATATTTTGATAGTTGTGAATTATTTCACAAAAGCACCTAAATTCATTGCGTAAAAATATCAGTCACCTCAGAGGTAATATCCTTTTCCGAAAATCATATTTCATCTTGTTTTGGAGTGCCTTGTGATTTTTTTTCTGATAATCATCATCAATTAATATCTCATGAATATTTATAATTTCTTACTTTATACGCTATTGTTTCTAGTCACTCCTTAAAAATTACATGTAGCGTAATGGAAAATTTGAATAAAAAAAATTAGAATATGATTTCTTTAATGAATAAGAAGGTATGTGATAACAAGAAAAACTAGCATGTTAAATTTTTTGAAGTACTTTGGGTTGATATGATGATTGTAAAGTCCATAAATGGTTTGACCAACCAAAGGGGCTTCTATGGTTTCCATGGTACAAAAATTTCTAGTTTTATTAGTGATTTTCAACCCAGGGACATGAGTAACTTTAGACCACATTACATTGTCTGAGGCTCCAAAGTCAATAACACAAATTTTGAGTTGTATCCACCAATGAAGAGGGTAGCATAAAATGGCTCAACTCTTGCATAGGTGGATATGGATGAAGCCACAATAGTTTTGGAATTTGGGATCTTAGGAGTAGGAATAATACCCTTTGTGGGGGTCTTGGAAATACTAGAGATATCCCATTTGATTAATTTTTCCAACCTATCAAGTTGATCTAGGTTGTCTTGCAAGTATTTAGCCTAAAACATTAATATCTTGGACCATTTTACATGGTCAATGATGTCAAAGGTTGAAAATAAGTAGGAGTGGAAGCTTCAACACATGAATGAGATTGGGAGTTGGTTTACATCATTTTGTTTTTTGATACTCAAAATAGAAGAATAGGATGGAAAATTACCTCCTTCTTAGGTCGTTTTTCCTTAGGTTGACATGGAAATGTGTCCCTCTGATTGGTGTTATTATGGGAGATTATTTATATTTTCCTTTCTCCTTAGCTTTCTCAACTTCCTTTTTTTGAGCTCTTGTGAAGAAATCATAAGAGTGAATGTATATGTTTCTAACATCACCACTATAATCTACACCATCTGATTTGTATTCCAAATACCCAATAAGGAAATCAATATCTAGTTCTTCAACTATAATTTTGAAAAACCAAATAATTCTATATCATTTACCTCGTGACCTTAAAAGGAGGCATGGATAGGAGAAACCACATGATGAAGAACTTCAAGTGCGAAGAATTTTTGACTTGGTTATAATTTTTAGGGTCGCTGAAGTTTCTTCTTGATATGTCCTTGTATATTTTGATGTTATGGTCGTTGAAGTTTCTTCTTGATATGTCACAAGGATCTCATTTTCCAACTTCACAACCATAGGGTCTGTAGTACCTTGATTTGAGATTTGATCCTTGTTCTTTGTATGATTGATTTTAAGTTTTCTAGATAAAATTATATTATCTTTAACTTCGATGGCCAATAATTGGGCCACATCTAATTATGGTACTTGTGATCTTCTTAGGATAAAGCTAACTTCAGGGAGTTGAGCATTGATGAAGAAAAACCTTTGATTTTTTATGTGGGCATGGTTTCTTGAGGTATCCTATGTAAATATTTGTTAAATTTTGTAACAAACGCCCTCATATGTTCATGTACCTCTTTCCTCATTTGAGTTAACTGGGCTAGGAGAGTATTAGGGTCTTATATTGAATTAAATATTTCTTAAAAATTTGTCCTCATGGTTTCCCAGTTAGTGATGGAGTGATATAGTAAGTGATCAAACCATTCAATTACTATGTTTTGTAATGTTTTCATGAACAATCTAGCAAATACTATTCATGTTCAACACCTAAAACTCCACATATAAAAAACAAGAATGCAATGTGTTCATTTGTATGTTGTTTTACACAACCTTTATACTTTGTAATTCTTTCTTTTAATCCCTTAGAAGTTCATGTAAAGGTATAAATGGGGCCAAAGGCCCTTTGGCTGGTCCTATGGTACTCTTGCTATAGTTATAAATAAGTACAAGTATAAAGAACAAGTTCTTTAATACTGCAAGTAACAAATTAATACACAATATTGGAGAACTAAAAATTACTAGAAGAAAATAATATGTTTCTTTACGTTCCAAAGATTCCTTGTAGGATGAATGCAAAACATAAATGTTCCCCAATAGAGTTTCCAAAAATTATTATATGGTGTTTTTCCAACAAGTGGGACAAGTTACCTCCTCTATTGTGACAGGAGGCTCCCTTTATTGAACTCCATAATGAAAAGAAAATATATGTACAATATTTACTCTAAATAACTTGTGGGGATGGGATTTTAGTCTTGGGAAAGGAATACACGCTCATAGGTGAGAAGAAAAGAATGGATGATTTAGAAAGAAAGAAAGAATGAAAGGAATTTTTTTAGTTTAAATAAGTAAACACATATCTTATTCTAGTTTGCAAGTATATCATTTAATATAAGAAACACTTCTAATAAGGATTGAACATACATGAAAGGAATGAATATGGATAAAAACATGACATAATAGCACATGATATGGAAAAAACAATCATGATACATATTTTAACAAATATTTTATTATTTGTTCACAAAGATGAACACATAATCTCATACATTTTCCTCTCATACAAGAATTTATACAAAATCATAGGTAGCACAAAGCCTAGCCAAAAATAACTCCAAGTATAGTAATTCAAATACCCTCAAGAGATGTTGAAATTTCCATTTACAATATCATGGACATCACAAAGTCTCTCCAAATATCGCTAAATAAATCCCTTCTAGAAGTCTTTCATAGAAGTTCCTTTAGCAAGTAAAACTGTCTAGTTGGTTAAAGTACCTTACAATGATTTTAATCAAAATATTTCTAGGAAAATATTTGCTATTTTACAACTACATGCATGGAAGAAAAATTCAAGTTTTCTAACCATTGAAACTTTTCCTTTCACAAAGTCTATTTGCACATGCATGGGAGATAAAAAAAGTTTTCAGAGAACTCTATAAATTGACAAAATTAAAATTTTCAAGGACTACATAAATTTAACAAGTCAATTTGCAACTTGACAAAATGGAATGTGTAATTTTATAATGATCAAATACAAGATATTGGAATTGCACATTCACCTTGACCTAACTTGCTGCAAATCATAAACCTTTTTGATCAAATCATTCCTTAAAATTTATCACCTTATGAATCGACATAATTAGCCAAGACAATAATATTTCCTTTTTGGTTCTGGGAACAGGGGTCTAGGGATAGAAGCTACCAACAGGATTAAGGGCCTCAAATATAAACAGAACTTGATATTCTTGCAGACTTTGGAATACCTTGATTTTTTGTATTTTCATGCCAAAAATTGGCATTTCAAGACTAAGATATCAAAGTGTGATTTTCATGCCAAAAATATTCTTCATGAGAGAAATTTCTTGCTCAAACAAACACCTTAGAAGAGTATTGATTTACATTTGTAAAGAAAAATTTCAACTAAGATTAAATTAGGGTTTTGAATTCCATCTACAAGGAAAAAGTATGACTAATAGTAAGTTAGGGTTTCAACTTGCATTTTCATTAGTAAGACTAAGTCAAGGTTTTGAATCACATTTACAAGGAAAAATTATGACTAAGAATAATTTGGGGTTTTGACTTGTGGAAACATATTTGCAATTTGTATGACAATTGCAAATATGCAAGAAAATTATGAAAGTCCAATTTTTATGGACAAGAGTATTTTGAGAAATGGAGGCATGTATGTGATATGCAGCAAATGTACACCAAAAGTATAAAAGTATGACTAACATTAGGATAAAGAGTGTTTTGGGAAATGGAGGTTCATATTTAATTTACATGCAAATTACAAATGTGCACCAAAAGTTTGAAAGTTTGGTTAACATGGAGAAGTTATTTTTGGCATATGGGCTTTTGGGACCCTGTTGCAACTAGCTTGTGATTTTTCTTAAGAAGTTTGAAACTCTAACATATATTGGTTTTTATTACACATCCAATTCAATTGAAATTAATTGATTGTGACAAATTTTATGGGGTAGACCCAAAATTTCACCCAAGTTCCAATTTTTGGAGAACAATAATGAAGTAAAATATCAGTAGAATCAAATAGATCTATTAAAGATATTTCTAGGAAACAAAGTTCTTACCAATATGTTGGGTTTCAGATTAGTACTTTGGATGAAACCACAATCAGGGGATGAAAGTGTCCCTCCTCTTTAATGGGAGAGGTTTTCTTATTGAAAGCAACAAAAACTTATGTACATACATACAAATTTCATCATGTGGATTCCTGATACTTTAAGAGGTTTCATACCTAGAATGTCATCAATACGAAAGACTTAGAAGAATTGATGACATTCTTGGTATGAAACCTCTTAAAGTATCAGGAATCCACATGATGAAAGTTGTATATATGTACATAATTTTTTGTTGCTTTTAATAAGGGAACCTCTCCCATTAAAGAGGAGGGACACATTCGTCCCCTAATTGTGGTTTCATCCAAAGTACTAATTTGAAACCCAACAATTTTTGGCGACTTCGCTAGGGAATTCATTGCAAATGGATTCCAGTTTTTGAATAACAACTTCTTGATCATCTTTGATCTGACGACTCCAAGATACACTTGGGGTAGAAGAACCCTTGGGGAAGAAGACCCTCATTTCCAACTTCTGGATCATCAAGGTTTCTCTCTTCCTTCATCAAGAAAAAGAAGAGGAACAAGATCTGTAAGCACTCCTCCTGCTAGAGACAAAACTTCTGGGAGTGAGGTTGTGGAGCTAGATTGCTTCACAGTTAGCATGCAATGGAAAGTGACTAGAAATACAGTAACCGGCATCGGTTACAGTGGGACCGACGTCGGTCAGGAAAAGGAGGAACCAACCACGGTTAGGTCTAACCGGCGCCGGTTACCTGTGCAAAGCACTTTATTTTTAAGTCACGGGTTTTAATATTGTTTTTGTTTTAAAGCAAATCTATTGGATGTAATTTCATGGCTAAGTTTCCCTAAGTTTGTCTAAGCTTATATAAGCTAGAAAACTAGGGTTAGAGAGAGTTAGATGAGTTGATGAGAAGAAGAGCATAATCCTTGGTTGAAAGGATGATGATGAAGAAGAGAAAAAGTAGATTACATGAAGACAAGAGCTTTCATGGAGAGAAGCTGAACAGAAGGAAAGTGCAGGTACACTGTTGGTGAGAAGATGGTATTATCTTCTACTGTATTTCCTTTGTATTGTTTAGTCTCATGTAATGGCTTGCATAGTATGCAAAGCACTTAGGGTTTCTTCTTGTTAGATCCACAGGTTGTTGTGAGATCTTGTTATTGCTCATTCTTGTAGATCCACATGTTGTGAGATCTTGTATTGCAGATCCATGAGATCATGTTGTATTGTTGATCCATAGGAATCTAGCATGGTAGAGGAAGTTGTCTTCATGTTTGCAGTTTGTTGCAGTGATGGAGGAGAGACTTACTTCTTGGTGCATGGTTAGGGTTGCACATTGGTAGATCTTTCTAGAGGTCTTGTTTGCAGATTCACAATACAGTGAGAGCTTGGCTGCACAGTGGCAGATGCAGGGTAGCTTCAGGTATGTGAGATCTGGTTATGTTTGAGAGGCACAGTTGTAGTGCACTCAGGTAGATCTGGTTAGAGATCTGGAGGAGACACAAGTGGTGGTATGGAGGCACGGTTTAGTGTACTCAGGAGATCCGTTGGAGATCTGGGAGGAGGAGATACTCTTGTAGAGATACATGTACTCTTGTGCAGAAGAGTTGGTTTGTAATCTCTTGTTATATTATATATATATGAGATCTCTATCTTTGGTGGACGTAGCCCACATTGGGTGAACCACGGTACATGCTTGTTATGTGTGTGTACTTTTGTGTGATTTGGATTATTCTAGTTTATACTTCCACTGCTGTAGATTTTGTGGGGAATTGTTTAGATCCTGTGTGCATGATTTTGTTTGTTATTAAATCATAACACTATTCCACAGTCCCATATTCCCAACAACTGGTATCAGAGCGATGGCTTTAGTTTTCAGAGCAAGGGTTTGCTTCATGGTTTTGTTAGTAGTTATTACTGACATGTATGAGAGCAGGGTTTATTTTTCCTGATGTGAAAATCACAGGAAGAGATTGAATCTCAAGTGGGAGCTGGAAGTGTAAGGTTGCTGGAGAACACAGTGACCGGCGTCAATTAAGTGGCAACCGGCATCGGTAGGGTGAGACCGTGGTTACTGGGTAGCCTAGTTTTAAACAAAAAATCATAGTCTGAAGAAATACAGGGATGATAGAATGGTCTTGTTACTGAGGTGTCCTGGTTATAAACACAAAATCACAGATTGAAGATCCGGTTAGAGATGCATGGAATTATCTTGTTTTGCAGTGTATGGTTTAATTGCACATGCATGGTTTTGGATTGCAGATCTAGACAGAGAAAAGGAACAGGTATGCATTCTTGGTGCAGTTAGATGCATGGGCTTCGGTAGAGAGGCAGTAGCACAGAACGAAGATGGGGCTTCCATCAGAGAAGCATGTACTTCAGTTGAAGATGTGGTTGAGTATCTTGGTGCTGGTAAGGTGATGTATTTCATCTTGATGCAATTTATTGCATGGATTTGTTGTATTGTTTTTGTACGAGATTTGGATGCTTCTTGAAATGACTGGCTCAGCTCAACTATCGGCTTCGGTCGAAGTAGGCACCTGGTGTGGTGTGCTATGCCAAATTGTGTGGCGTTGGGTTCATTCCAGCAGCATTGACATCGGTCTGAGAACCGAGGTCAGTCACAGAGGAACCGATACTGGTCAGCTAACCATGGTTGGTTAGGGGATGACCGTGGTTGGTCTTTGTGGCAACTTATCTGTACAGGGTTTTTTGCAGCAAGAGAGGGCAGATGGTTCTTTGTCCTGGTTTGGAGGATCGAGTTTCTTGCACAGAGTGTACATGGCAGAGACGGTGTAGATCACTTCATGGTTTGGATCAGAAAGAGGATGGAGTTGGCTCGGTTAGTCCATTGAGACTTTGAGTCAGGTATCTCTATATGGTTCATGTTTTATTTCTTTCATTTGGAGCAACTGATATTATGTTTGGATTGTGTGCACAAATTTACACCATGGTTTCTTGGTGTTGTTTGACTTTTATTTCCCGGTTGTGTGGAATCTTGAGGACAAGGGTTTCTAGTCTAAGGATGAGATCCTCAATGAAAAGTCATGGTTAGACACAGTTGCAGGTAACGAGAGATGTTGAGTACATACAGGATGGAAAGAAGGTGATTCACCTACTTCACAAGAAGTCCAAACTTCTGTGATGTAGAAGTATTCTCAGAGAAGAAAGGGAATCAATTTTATAGTTCTTTCATCTGGTTTTATTTCTCACTGACATATTAGCTTTTGAGCTTGGTGTTAGAGGCAGTGCAGGGGATTTCATGTTCAGTGGGAGCAAGCCATGGTTGTTGGCATTGCAGGATTGGATACATGATGCACATGCAGAGTGAGAGGAGATTGCTAACTATTCAGAGTGGCAGGAGGCACAAGTTGGTTTTGGAGGGCAGTCATGGATTTGCAGGTATTTTGAGTTTATTGCTTTGTGATGTCACTTCTAGTTTATTTTGTGGTGCCTGGATATTCCTTAGGGATGACAGTTGATGGTAGATTCAGCTGGTTTTAGATGATAGAGCAATTTTCAGAGTTTGAAGGGTGAAAAAGGAGAAAATCTGACTGTTACAGAGACCGGTGTCGGTTAAGGTTAACCATGGTCGGTCATCTGGTAACCATGGTCGGTCAGGAGTTGACCGTGGTCGGTTAGGGGAAACCATGGTCGGTTTGGTCACAGGTTTGACAACAGTGTTTATTTACCATTTTTAGATGGTGCCCTTGTTTTTTGCTTTCATCTTGGTTGGTTTGTGCAGAGTATGTTGATGACATGTTTGCTGGTATTTGCACTTGGTATTAGTGGCATGGTTTAGCATGGATGTTTGTTATTGACATTGATGAGCACATGATTCATATTCAGGCTTTGGAGTTAGTCGTGGCAGACTTGGAGCTTCTGGAGAGCTGGTGATATGGATGGATGTACATGGTGAGTTTGTACATGTTGGATAGATTCAGTTTTGTGAGTCTATGATGATGCAGATGTTTGATTTGCACATGGATGCTTTGAGCATGAGTAGGGGATGTTTGTATTTCCTCTTGATTACTATGTTACTCCTTGAGAGATGTTATCTACAGATGATTGTCTTGGACATGCTAGTTGTTTATGCAGGGTTGGATTTGTAGATTGCAGTGTTTGGATTCTTTGAGTTATGCAGGTTTGTGGATTGATCACCCACTGTTGCAGGTAGAACTCATTTGGGTTGTCTTTACCCAGGATCTTGTTTTGCTTTCACATATTCCAGTTTGACTTGTCTTGGTCAGTTGCATTGGTGGTTGCATGGAGACATGGATAGATGGTTGGAGAACATGGTTGGTTTTACATGTATGGCTATGGATGCGATTGAGGCTCAGAACTTTAGTTTGAGTGGGATCTCTTGCAGGTGTGTTAGTCATGATGGCTTGTTGCATGAGGAGCTAGGTTGGCTTGTTTTCTGATACCAACAATTGGTATGGTGTTACGATTCAGTGGGAGCTTGAGGCTTGGTGTCACGGATCAGTTGTAGCTTCGTGCAGGTTTGGTAAGTCATGGTTTTATCTTCTTGGTTTGAGAAGATGGTTTGATCTTCCTGGTTTTATTTTTCTTTGAGAGAATTGTTGAAGGAAAGAATAGATGGTCTTCATGGTGTGTTGAGGATAGTGATGTACAGGTACAGGTACAGAGGTTCAACAATTTATCTCCAAGTGGGAGATTGTTAGGTTGTGGAGCTAGATTGCTTCACAGTTAGCATGCAATGGAAAGTGACTAGAAATACAGTAACCGACATCGGTTACAGTGGGACCGACATCGGTCAGGAAAAGGAGGAACCGGCCATGGTTAGGTCTAACCGGCATCGGTTACCTGTGTGAAGCACTTTATTTTTAAGTCACGGGTTTTAATATTGTTTTTGTTTTAAAGAAAATCTATTGGATGTAATTTCATGGCTAAGTTGCCCTAAGTTTGTCTAAGCTTATATAAGCTAGAAAACTAGGGTTAGAGAGATGTTAGATGAGTTGATGAGAAGAAGAGCATAATCCTTGGTTGAAAGGATGAAGAAGAAGAAGAAGAAAAAGAAGATTACATGAAGACAAGAGCTTTCATGGAGAGAAGTTGAACAGAAGGAAAGTGCAGGTACACTGTTGGTGAGAAGATGGTATTATCTTCTACTGTATTTCCTTTGTATTGTTTAGTCTCATGTAATGGCTTGCATAGTATGCAAAGCACTTAGGGTTTCTTCTTGTTAGATCCACAGGTTGTTGTGAGATCTTGTTATTGCTCATTCTTGTAGATCCACATGTTGTGAGATCTTGTATTGTAGATCCATGAGATCATGTTGTATTGTTGATCCATAGGAATCTAGCATGGTAGAGGAAGTTGTCTTCATGTTTGCAGTTTGTTGCAGTGATGGAGGAGAGACTTACTTCTTGGTGCATGGTTAGGGTTGCACATTGGTAGATCTTTCTAGAGGTCTTGTTTGTAGATTCACAATACAGTGAGAGCTTGGCTGCACAGTGGCAGATGCAGGGTAGCTTCAGGTATGTGAGATCTGGTTATGTTTGAGAGGCACGGTTGTAGTGCACTCAGGTAGATCTGGTTAGAGATCTGGAGGAGACACAAGTGGTGGTATGGAGGCATGGTTTAGTGTACTCAGGAGGATCCGGTTGGAGATCTGGGAGGAGGAGATACTCTTGTAGAGATACATGTACTCTTGTGCAGAAGAGTTGGTTTGTAATCTCTTGTTATATTATATATATATGAGATCTCTATCTTTGGTGGACGTAGCCCACATTGGGTGAACCACGGTACATGCTTGTTATGTGTGTGTACTTTTGTGTGATTTGGATTATTCTAGTTTATACTTCCACTGCTGTAGATTTTGTGGGGAATTGTTTAGATCCTGTGTGCATGATTTTGTTTGTTATTACAATAGAAATAATTTCCCTAAATTCAGAGGTAATGGGAAGGTTCTTCTAGATGAGCATATTGCAGCCTTCATTTTTGCTTGTGGTGTTCTCAGAGTTGAACATGAGGATATCTCTATTATACTTTTTATAGAGACATTGCAAGATAATGTTGCTGATTGGTTTTATCATCTCCCTACTAGATCCATCACCAATTGGAAGACCACGAAAACCCAGTTTGAGAAGTGTTTCAAACCTATTGAGGATGTACATGCCCTCTTGGCCCAAATTTCTCAAATCAAGAAAGAGTCACATGAGCCCATGAGGGAATTTTTGGCCAAATTCAACATGTTGGTTAATAAGATCCCACAAAACACATGCCCTATGGATCAGATTCAGAAATGTTTCTTCCTTAATGCCCAACTTCCTGAAGTGAGCTATGCACTTAGAAGAGATAATCTTGCCACTTTGGATGTTGATCAAAGATTTTTTGTTAGTGTTGAAGATGATCTAATCATGTCTAGAAAGCTAAGGAGAGAATCATCCAAATCCAAAGCATCTTCTTCTTCCACATCTTCTCCTAGAGATAATGCAGATCAGTTGGTACAAAAACTTGCTAATGATCTCATTGCTCTCAAGAAGTAGTTAGCCCAACATGCTCCTTATCAGGATGTTCCTAGGAAGAACTTTCAGCCTAGGAATCGGTTGCCCTCTCCTCAGACTAGATTGGCAATTGAAGGCCCACCTGTTAAAGTTCCAGTCAATGCAACATGTGAAGTGTTGGAGCCTGATGATGAGGAGGAGAATGAAATCTGTGAAGAACATGAAGAGGAAGATGATGAAGAATTAGAAGAGTTGAGTGGATCTCATGTCCATTTTCTCACCACTAAAGGTATAGATGAAGAGGATGATTATGAAGAAAGAGTTGCAGAGATGAACAATGAATCATATGTTGTCATGAATCGTGAGCAAGCCAACAAGAAGGAGAAAGTGGTGCATCCTTGCTAAAATATCTAAGGAACCTCCTACAGCCATTCCAGTGATTTCAAGGAGAGGAGATCCTATTCCAACTTCTTCCACACCCAAGGTAGGTTCTGCTGTTCCTTCTCTATTTCTGCTCCTAAAACTTCTTGTCCTTCAAATGATAAAGTTGATAAGTCAAAAGTTTCATCTACTCCTATCAATGATGCTCTATCTACCTCTGGTTCTTTTGACATTATTGACCATCTCAAGAAAACTAAGATCCAGATCTCAAAAGTTGAATTCTACCAAACCCATCCCAAGGCCTTTGCTAAGATGGTAGACTTTGTAAATTCCAAATCCAAGCTTCATCCCCTAGTTCTAAAGGTCTCTTGCCCACTCCTTCTCCTTCATCTCAACCAAGCCTCATGGCAACAATCACTTCATCTGATGAGAAGATTAAACCATTTTATGTGACTCTCCTCATAGCTGGCCACAAACTCAGCAATTGTGTCATTGATTCTGGTGCTTCAGATAATGTGATGCCTGCTAAGGTGGCTCATGCCCTAGGCTTAACCCTAACCCGCACTTTTGGTTCATGTTATTCAATGGAAAGTAGGGAGGTTCCATTGCTTGGAAGGATCAAGGATGCACAAGTAGCCTTTGTTGCTTTGCCAGAGAAGAGAGTCTTAGCCACCATTTTGGTAGCTGATATTCCTCCTTCCTATGGCATGCTACTGAGTAGAAATTTTTGTAAAGATGTTGGAGGAGAAATCATGATGGATTGGTCACATGCCCTTATCCCAGTTAATGGGAAAATGAAGAAGCTACTGCCTGAGAAGAAACTGGATATATTATGCAAAAAACAGATGATCCAAAAGCACAAATATTGTATACAGACATTGGGTGTGGTAACTACATGATTATGTCACCAGATGAGGCAAGTCCACCAAAAGGAGTGTTTCTTGATCCTAATGGTGTCTGGATTTTGGAGTTTGATGGAAGCTTCTCCTCAGTTAGTTCTGAAGTTGGAATGGTGTTGATATCTCCTGAAGGAAAGGTTCATTCATTCTTGTTTGAGCTCTATTCTGAAAATGCAAATGATACAGATGGGTATAAGGCCATCATCCTTGGGTTGAACATGACAAAGGAAATGGGAGTGAGGAATATTCTTGCTTGTGGAGATGCAAAGCTGGTTGTGAAGCAAGTTAGAATTCTTTATCAGGTGAAGGATAGAAGGCTAAAGCATTATAAGAATCTAGGCTGGGATTCCATTGAGTTCCTTGATGCCTTTTCCATTGAAACTATGCCAAGAAGAAAGAATGCTAAGGATGATCCTCTAGCTGCCTCAGGATCTTTGTTGATCCCTCTCCCAAAATCTTTGGATAATGAATGTTAGATACCTTGCAAAAAAAAGAGAATGTTCAGGTTATTAAAGCTTCTCATAATGATTCTACACATCTTCAGGTATTCATTCCTCAACATTATCTAAATTTCACCAATGAATGTATTCTTGTTGCTCCACCTGATGCATGCCAATTTAATACCCCTTCAAATAATAAAGAAGACAAACAACTTGAAACTTCTTTTCAACTTGAAATAGAGTTTGAAAGAAGTGATCCTATGATGGTGGAAGTGAATGTTTATCGAAACAAGATGGAAAAGACTTCTCCCTTTCCTATGGTCGAAGAATTTCAATACAATGAGATGAAGGTCGTTGTTAACCATCCTCTTGTTGCTTTGAGTTCTTTCATTGAAAAACAACTATTTGTACCCACAAAAAATGAGATCAGTGAAGTCACTTGTCCTCCTGTTATATTTATTGGTAAGATGTGGGCACATGAACCTTTTGGTAGTCTTTCAAAATGGATGGAAAAGGGAAATCCATGTTTGGAATCTTTTCTTCACAGTTATGATTATAACATCCCTGTTTCAACATATTCTATGGAATGTAGGGAAAAGGAAGAAAGTGTATCCTCTAAGTATAAATAAAAAACTGTGTAGGTTAAAGGAAATGATAATGATAAATCATTCAGTACCTATTTCTGAATTCCTCTTGAAGATTATTACAAGGAGAATTTTGTGCGAATACATGGGCTTCAAGATCTATGTCATGATAATTGCCAAACATATGTGATTAACAATTCACTGAAGCATGAAGTTGGAGTTATGAGGATTGGATTTTTTCATGAATCTAGTTTTCATAATTCAGTGGTTTTCAAAAATAAGTGTGGAAGCAACCAAGATTTTTTAAAGATTTTGGATGGCATTAGTCCTCAACAAAAGAGAAGCTTTAGGAAGACATTCAACTATTCACAAGGACTGAATGTTTTTAGTCTTGGGTATCACTATCTGGGTGGTCTTCTTGCCTCATTTTTTGTTTTCAAACCACATAGTGTTCACATGATGTTTTGGTGTGCCTAATTGCTCATTCTCAATTCATGGGTACCTCATACTTTCACTTGGTTGTTCCACAAAGGTACCTATTTTTCTCATCCTGTCTCTGGGGTTTTGTAATTTCAAGTCCTAGGTGATTAGGAAGTCCTTTTGTATATTATGTATATATATATTTTTGATTGTTTCTTTTCCTTGTTCCTTGTTGTGTGGGGTGTTTGTTTTGGGTTTTCCCTTTTGGTTTGTTTTGTTTCCTTTCCTGCTTTGTGTGTGTTGTCTTGTATTGGTTTTGCCTTTGAATCCTTTTGCCCAATGGATGAGGCACTCATTTCCTAGAGTTTATCTATTGTTCTTGATCTTGCCTTGTGTCTTTGTTCCAAGCCAAGTCATCCCCAGAAAGAGCTAGCTATTGTCACCCTCAAAATTCCCTTCATTTTCCAAGTCTAGACCTTAAAAATTTTGAGTTGGTGCCCTTGAAGTGTGCTTGAAAAGAAGTATTTTGAAATTTGAAAATTTCTAAGGACTTTAGGACTCTTGGAAACTCCTTCATCAGATGGAAAATTTCTTCCCCTTTCCAAAAAGGTAAAGAAGTCCTCCTAACTCCTTATATTTTTCAAGTTATGGCTCGACAGACCTAGGATGGTATTTTTTCCCCTTTGCGGGCCAACAGAGTGGCGAAGTTATTTGTGAATTGTACTCTTTTTGGAAAAAATCAAAGTTGGTGATGGTGAGCCCACGAGCCCACATGGAGAAATAAAGAGAAGAGTTCCTAAGACCCACAACCAATCAAGTGATGCCACATGTTGGAGAATGAAATAGGGACAATGGGTCGGTGGAGGAAATCAAGGTTTTGATCCCCTTTTATCCAAAGGTTAAAAATATAAAAGGAAGCCAGTCCCTGTAACTCGCAAACAATCAGAGTGTGCCACATGTACGACCTTAGGCGAGGATGCGAAGGGGTAGAGAAAAATGTGAAATTGCGCTTTTTCTCCCAAATGTCATAAAATGTAGTTTTCTCCCCCATGCCCATCGTAACTCGGATCTTTCCACGTGTATGGTCCAAATTCAAAACTGGAAAGAACGAAAGAATGGCCAAAATGCATTCATATGGTTTTTATCGCCATTAACGATCCAAAGCTCTAAGGAACTGCAAATGTGAACTTTTCTTCATTCTCAATCCTTTGTTTCCTTGTTGTTTGTTAATGAAATGCAATTTGGGTTTGTTATGGATCCAAATTGATAAATATAAGAGGTGCAAAGTTTGATTTTCAGAAAAATGAAGTTTGTCAGGCACCTGCAATGGAAAAAGGGAAAAATTTCCAGTAGGCACTTGAGTTCCGTGAAAGTGGTAAAAAAAGGTGGAATTGACAAGAGCAAGTAAAGATCCAATGAAGAAAGAAACCATGAGATGCCCTTGCTAAAAAAATCATTCCCAAAATGATGAAATATTCACCTTTTTAGCATTTGACATTTCATGAGCATGTTTTTGTTTTATGTCGCTTTCCAAAATGGATATGCAACTAACAATATTCTCCTGAATATCCTTTTCTTGGAGAACAAGCACGAATGTGAAGAAAATGTATAAATGCATGTTTTTAGTCATGTGGAAAAGGGGGGTTCCTGGCATTCAAAAGGTTGTAGATCTCAAATTAATCAATACAGAATTCTTTTCTTTCTTCCTCTATCATTCTTTCTCTTCTTGCTCGTAATTAGTGGATTGTTCATTTTTGTATGCTTAAGAAACTTTGTGTTCTTGTTTATATGATCTCTGGAACTTTGTGTTTGAAGATTTACATGTTTTGTGAAGGTGAATGATTCCATTCTGCATCTCCTTGGTTAAATACAAGTAAGGTTATACTCTGCAATCTATATTTCCTGAAAGTATTGTTATTCTTCTCCCTCCATCTCCTCAATTATTCTAAGTATTTCGTATTGATGAAATTCTGGGTATGAAAGCTCTTAAAGTATCAAGAATCCACATGATGAAAGTTGCACATATGTACATAAGTTTTTGCTGCTTTCAATAAGGGAACCTATCCCATTAAAGAGGAGGGACATGTTGTCCCCTAACCGTGGTTTCATCTAAAGCACTAATCTGAAACCCAAAACGGTACATACTAAACACTAAATAATAATATCATTTCCATATTGTAACAAATAATATGCCCTCTCAATGTGTCATTATTAAAAATTGCATAACAATAAAAATCTCAAGATACAAACCCTATTTAGGGTCAGTTAAACCAAAAGTACACCTCAAAAATTTGCAAAAAAATCTTCTAGATGTAATAAAACATAATGAAATAGGGAAGTCTCAAGAAAATACAATACTGATGAAGTCCCTTCAAAATTGTATACATAAAATGCGATCAAAACCAAGAAATGGAAACAACATTCTTTGATTTCAAGACCCAAAGAAAATCCATGTAACTACTTGCATCAAAATAACATTATATCACTCTACAAAACTAATTTTATCTATTAATTAAATAGAAATGTCAAAACCATATCAAAGACAACAAAAACCTAGATCTAACTAATGAGACCATATATAAGCCATCACCATACAATGATACTATAAAGAGTATCATATTTGAAGAGAAATAAGAAATGCTTTCCAACTTTGAGAGCCAAACAAATTTTTTACAAATAATCTCCTTCTCATATAGCTCAAAATAAAATAAGGTTTGGAGAAAATAAAAAACCATGCACCATTATCATCCAAAGGTTCCCATAAAAAGAAAATTGTTAGGAATAAAACCTCAGTAAAAAAGATAATTGTAATTAGCTTCTAATGTTCTCAGATCATGACAGAAAATAAGGGTTGATATTGCATTGAAAAATAGGTTTCATCACCCTAGCTTAATAATAATAAGGTTCAAGAGTTTATCATTAACTAAAACTTACATTAAACCATTATTGAGACTTCAAAATGGGTACTATAAAATAGTTTGAAGCCCTAAAATGTATGTCCAAATTTTCATATCATGTTTCACCAAATTTTGATGCTCAAACAATCTCATATACCAAAATCTTAATTTTGAAACATTTCCTTGAAAATATATACTTAAGGATTCCTTTCTTAATATCAAAGCACAACACTAGGGCTTAAAATGAACAAAATTGAGCTCTACAGTCATTAACATTTTCCTCCCATCTAATCAAAGCACTCTTAGATATTGAACATGTTTTAATAAGGTATTGAAACTTGATTCCTACCTCGCACAGTTCTGGTTGTGAATATTCCATAATTTCCATGAATTCAAGCTTGAAGACATAAAAAATAACGTTTCCAAATAAAATAATCACTTCCAACAACCTCTTGCAAAATATAGCGAGTTAGGGTTTCTTGAGTCCATAAAATAATATTTCTCAAATCTTCCAATATTAAAATCAAACAAATACAACCAAAGCAATAAATGCAGTGTACAAGGCATCATGAACCCCACAAAATCACCAAAAATATAAGTTTTGTTTACAATAGTGGTATGACTCAACCTTAAGATAATGATAACATGAAATATATCCAAAACAAACCAAAATTATCCATCACTTAAATCTTGTTAACCTAACTATGAAATCACCATTTTTGGGTTCATGAGCAACATTATGATAAATCTTTCCTTAATGCAGTAAAATAGTAACAGTAAGCTAGAAGTCGAAGGCCATGTCACTAATTTCAGTACAAGATGTATTGTATTACTAATGGCTCTATAACATTTTTATAAACTAATTTGTCATTCTACCATTATGTCATTGGAACTACCTCAAATTATGTGAAGTGATAATTTAGACTGTAGTTTGAAATGAAAGACCTGCTTAGATAACTAGATATGATCCACTCATTTGGAAGCAAGCTTTAATTAGATATAGATCGTAAAAAATGCAAGCATGAAAGAATAAATTTAAAAATTCTTTGTATTTCAGTAAAATAAATTATCATGGGCCCATGCCAATATTAAATTATGGTAGCTCAAAGGCTGGATACAATTATGCTTCATTGACCAAATTGAGATTTTGAAAATGAGGGATCCAAGAAAGAAGATTAAAGAAGATAGAAACTTCCCAGAATTATGTAAGAAATGCCACCATCCTTCAACTTGAATGAGGTCTTCATCACCTCTTTATCAAGTTTGCAACTTGTTTCTTACCCACTATTCAAATATATCGTGGTGAAGTATCTCATCTGACTCGAAGAGTCCATCAAATCCTCCATTCTTCAAATAGGAATTTGTACTCAATTTCGATGTTGTTTATTACTCAAAAAGTATGTCTGGATTTTCAATTATCCACCCTTTTTAAGTTCCAATATTGATGGAATTACACATGAGATCAAAATTTCACTTATCAAGCCCTTATCTAATAGATCATTCACATATCTTTTCACCTCCTAATTCTCCAAAGGCGTTAAACTATATGTCTCCTTGTACTAAAAGTTTTCCATTTAGTCATTAGATCCATATGATAAATAATTTTCAAATTGGCCTGAAAATACAACAAGAAATACTGCATACAACACTTCATTCAAAAAGACAATATTGAGATCTTCATTGAAATTTCATCCACTCTCTCTTTGGTTGATTATTTGCAAGCATTGAATACTCCTCATTTTTATCCATATGTAGATTTAGGAATAAAAGTCTAATGATCTTCCTCGATGGACTAAGGTGAGAATTTGTACTATGGTAGCACAAAATGGGTCATGCTTATGGAAGTGTATTATGAATGACTAAGTCGGAAAACTTGTACCCTGCTTGAGTGATAGGAGAAGCGCTATAAGTTGTGAATGCCAGGAATATTCATACCTTTATGTATACAAAGACTATAAAGTGTATTAATATACATATAAAAGATGAAGTATTAGTTGGCCTATTAAAATGGTTGGTAATAATCAATTCATAACCATGATTAGTTTTTCATGTTCAACAAACATTATTACAGAGCTAGACATAGATAAGGTGATATTGTAAGAGTTGATGTCCATATAATTTAGAGTTAGGACAAATATGCTATGAATACATTATCTTTATTGAAGACACCAGTTTGAGAGGCCTAAATTATGGTCACAACAATGCCATGACGTTGTGAATCATTTGAAGTATCAAAATTTCCAAATTCCCCTCAAAAGTTAGGCCCCATATATTACTAGTTGTGGAATTGGAAGAGTGAAAGTTGTTAGAAACTTTCACTTGTAGAAAATATTTTCCTTTGGATTTTAATTGACCTACTTTCACGATTTGAAAGAGAGGGGTCTATTCTTGTCTTGTGTGTTTGACGCTAACATCAATGCCTTGGTTTGTTTCTAAAAAACATGTGACTGTGGATCAGGCCCCTGATTTCTAATCACTAAATTAGTATTTGCAATAACCACTTAGTATCGAATGAAGATGGAACGTAGAGGCACTAGTTTGGTGTTAAATATTTTTGATGAAACCAAATGTAATGAAATTACTTAGATATATATGAATATTAATATAAATATAACACCAAAGAACACCAAAATATAGATAAATGATCACAATATGCAAGTAGAATGACTTAGCCACGTGAAGGGGGAAACCTCCAAACTATACAATAAGACTCAAGTGCTCATTATGATCATCTACTAGTTACTAACTCCTATATATACCTGAATATGATATGAAAATTCCCAAGGATGATCGAATAAGAATATGAAAGCATAAATTAATATGATATGACATGATAAGAAAAGTGGACAAGAATATGGAAAAAATTAAAACACGTACGTGTTTTGCTAAAATGTGCTCATGTTTTAATTTGTTTGGCTTGGGAATCACTGAACCTATAACACGTACTCGTTTCAAACAAGTCAAAACGTTTACGGGTTATAATGTGTACTATGTTTAAGTATAATATTTCTTTTATTATTTCTTATACTTTTATTATTTCTTATACTTTAAATTTATTTTAGTAAATATAAGAAATTAGGGTCACTTTGCACCTTATGGAAGTGGTCTCGTAGCTCCAACAGTTATAATCTAGAAGATAGTTTTTCAAAATCTAATCTGGTCAATAATTACTCATTTTCAGGATTTCAGCAAACAACCTAAAACTTTCAGGGCATATATATTGTAGTCGGTATTTTTTTGGGGAAAGAATATAGTCATTTTTAGGTTTTTTGACCTTATAAAATGGATTTTGGCCCTACCACTGCTTGAATTGGTACTAATTTTTAAATTTGGTCGATAATTCACTTTAGTGACCATGAATTAACTCTATGATGTTTGTCTACTTCTTACTAAAAAGAGATCCTCACTTTGTAGATAGAGGATTGTTCCCTGAATGGGATTCCTATCCTATGGCCAAAATGAGGTGATTATAATGTGCCTCCTCCTTAAGGTGTGATAACACTACTAGGTGTTGAATGAGTTGTTACGAATAGTACCAAGTGAATTGCATCAAGTGAACTCAGATGATTGCTCATTCTTAGAAACATGGTGCTCCATATAAAGATCATCCCCTCACCTTTCCTATCTCTAAAAGCATCCTTTCATGGAATCAAATTCATGATTCTCATACATGATTTTGCTCATATGTCTCTTATGGAGACAAATGATGCCTTAATACTTCACAAATAATGGTCCTTGATAACTCAATGACATGACTAGCTCATTTTAGCTTGTTCTAAAGGGTGTTCAATTAACTACAAAATGGCCAAAAATTCCTTTTTAGGCCTTCAAAGGAAGTAGTCTCTCATAAAAACTAAATGAGTCGATCGATCACCTTAAACACTATTCCTTACACACTGAAACACGCTGAATGATCTTTTTAGGACTTTCCTTTGGGTGAGGGTTTATGATTTAGGGTTTAGGGTTTAGGGATCAGGGTTTAGGGTTTAGGGCTAAGGGTTTAGGACTCAAGGTTTAGATTTTAGGGTTTAAGGTTTAGTGTTTAAGGCTCATAGTTCAGATTTTAGGGTTTAGGGTTTAGGGCTCAGGGCTTAGGGTTCATGGTTTAGGGTTTATAGTTTAGGGTTTAGAGTTTAGGGTTTATGGTACAGGGTTAAGGGTTGAGGGTTTATGGTTTAGGGCTCAAGGTTCAAGGTTTAGGGTTTAGGGGTCAAGGTTGAGGGTTTAGGGTTTATGGCTCAAGGTTTAGGGTTTAGGGTTTTGAGGGTTTAGGGTTTAGGGTTGAGAGTTGAAGGTTTAGGGTTCAGGGTTTAGTTTTTAGGGTTTAGGGTTGAGGATTTAGGGTTTAATGTTTATGGTTTAGGAGTTAGGGTTTAAGGTTTAGGGTTGAGGATTTAGGGTTTACGGTTCAGGGTTTAGGAGTTAGGGTTTAAGGTTTAAAGGTTTAAGGTTTTAGGGTTTAGGGAAAAGGGTTCAGGGTTTAGGGTTTAGGGATCAGGGTTGAGGGTTTAGGGTTTAGGGTTGAGAGTTGAGGGTTCAGAGGGCTTTTTAGTTTTTAGGGTTTAGGGTTGAGGGTTTATGTTTAAGGGTTCAAGGTTTAGGGTTTTGGCTTAGGGCTTATGGCTTAGGGCCTAGGGTTCATGGCTTAGGGTTTAGGGTTTAGGGCTCAAGGTTTAGGGTTTAGGGGTCAGGGTTTAGGTTTTAGGGTTTAGGGTTTAGGATTTAGGGCTTAGAGTTTAGGGTTTAGGGCTTAGGGTTTATGGTTTAGGGTTTAGGTTTTAGGGCTCAGGATTAAGTTTAGGTTCTATTTTAGGGTTTAGGAGTTAGGGTTTAAGGTTTAAAGGTCAGGGTTCACCCATTCTTATTAGTTTAGGGTAAAAGGGTTCAGGGTTTAGGGTTTAAGGCTCAAGGTTTAGGGTTTAGGTTTTAGGGTTAAGGGTTTAGGTCACAGAGTAGACCTACTGTTTAGGGTTTAGGGTTTAGGGCTTAGGGCTTTAGTGTTTAGGGTTTAGGGTTTAGGTCTTAGGGTTTAGGGTTTAGGATTTAGTGCTTGGGGTTTAGAGTTTAGGGTTTAGGGGTTAGGGTTTAGGGTTTATGATTTAGTTTATTTTAGGGTTTAGGGTTTAGGGTTTAGGGACCTTTAGGATTTAACATTTAGGCCTTAAGGTTTAGGGTTTATGGTTTAGGGCTTAGGGCTCAGGGTTTAGGGTTTAGGGGTTAGGGTGCATGGTTTAAGGTTTACAACTTAGGGTTCGGGGTTCAGAGTTACGGGTTTAAGGTTTAGGGGTTAGTTACGGGTTTAAGGTTTAGGGGTTAGAGATCAGGGCTCTAGATTTAGGGTTTAGGGCTCAGGGTTTAAGGTTTAGGGTTTAGGGCTCAAGGATTAGGGTGTAGGGTTCAAGGCTTAAGGTTTAGGGTTTATGGTTTAGGGATTAGGGTTTAGGGTTCATGGTTTATGGCTTAAGGTTTGGGGTTCAGAGTTACTGGTTTAAGGTTTGGGGGTTAGAGCTTGGGGCTCTGGATTTAGTATTTAGGGTTTAGGGCTTAGGGCTCAGGGTTTAGGGTCTAGGGTCAAGGGTTTAGGGTTATGGGTTTAGGGTTTAGGTTTTAGGGTTTAGTATTTAGTGTTTAGGGTTTAGGATTTATTATTTTGGTTTTAGGGTTTAGGGTTTATAGTTTAGGTTTTAGGTCTCATGGTTGAGGGTTAAGGGTTTAGGTCACAAAGTTCAGGGTTCATCAAATTTGTAGGCAGAACATTCAAAGAGAGTCATCAAAATTTGATGTTTTTCATCTGTTGATATTTTGAAGGAGGGAAATGTCATATTCCTGACTATCCAATCCTTCCAAAGACCCCAGTAGTCCTCAATCCTTGGATGTACAGGGAGACACTGTTACTTGGCTTCCATTTATAATGATAGAGATATTTGTAAATTCATGTTATGACCTCTAAATCTATATGAATTTCAAGTTTCTTGGAAATCACATCACACCCTTCACTAGGATTGATGACTACCCTATCTTTTTGTTCAGGGGATTTTGAAAACATCCATGGGTTTATCATATAAGGAATTATCAATGAATGGAAGGTCACTAAGTCATAGGCCAGGTAACTCCCATTTAGAACTAAACAAGAAAGATTTACTAGGCGATTGATAACCCCTTAGTGTTCTTATCCATTCCCTCGTTTCTATGCTTATTTTGAACACTTTAGGAAGTTCTATCAAATTTACTATCCATTCCAGTAGAACACTTGAACTTTATCTTTCTCCGGAGGAGAGGATACTACAGGAAATTCAATTATGATCCTACACCTCTGCATTGATATATTCTCTATGTTTCTTTTGTTTCCTTTAAGATTAATTTTTTTGTTGTGATGGTTATTTTTTCCAGCTTCCAATGGGTCATCCTGGCTTGCATAATACCATACATGGAAATATGAGAAATGTGAAATTTTTTTCAGAGTGTGAATAAATTTACATTCAAGAGCACAAGTATATGTGGGGAGAAACAAGTTTGGAAGAGATGTGTAATATATGCATTACAAGGCACAAGGTAGATGTCATATCCATTTAGTTACTTGTCCCACCTCTCATAAACAAGGTAGTTCTATAAGCAGACTCAATGATGGTTCTAGGCACGAGACTAGGAAATATTGATGAAATATGGTTTGGGGTTTAGGGTTTAGGGTTTAGGGCTCATGGTTCAGGGTTTAAGGTTTAAGGTTTAGGGTTTAGGGTTTAGGGTTCAAGGTTTAGGGTTATGGTTTAGGATTTAGGTTTTAGGTTTAGGGTTTAGGGTTTAGTGTTTATGGTTAGGGTTTATGGATCGAGGTTAAGGATTTAGGGTTTAAGGTTTAGGGTTTTGGGTTTTGGGTTAAGGATTTAGTGTTTAGGGATAAGGGTTTATGGTTTATGGTTCAGGTTTTAGGGTTTAGGGATTAAGGTTTAGGGTTTATGGTTTAGGGCTTAAGGTTTAGGGTTTAGGGTTTAGGGTTTAGGGCTTAGGGTATATGGTCTAGGGTTTAGGGTTTAGATTTTAGGGCTCAGGGATAAGGGTGTAGGGTTCAAGGCTTAGGGTTTAGGGTTTAGGATTCAGTGTTTAAGGTTTAGGGTTTAGGGTTCAGGGTTTAGGGTTTAGGATTTAGTTTTTATGGTTCAGGGTTTAGGGTTTAGCATTTAGGGCTCATGGTTCATGGTTTAGGGTTTAGGGTTTAGGGCTTATGGCTTAGGGTTTAGGGCTTAAGGCTCATGGTTTAGGGCTCACAGGTAAGGGCTGAATGTTTAAGGTTTAGGGTTTAGGGTTTAGGTTTTAGGGTCTAGGGATCATGGTTAAAGGTTTAGGGTTTAGGGTTTAGGGCTCAAGGTTTACAGTTTAGTGTTTAGGTTTATGGCCTATGGTTTAGGGTTTCGATTGTAGAAGTTAAATGCTAAAAGATTTAGGATGAATGCTGAAATCCTGAAAAATTACCTATGTACTGACCAGATTATACTTTAAAAAACTATCTCCTAAACCATGACTCATGGAGCTGTGAGACTAATTCCATAAGGTGCAGAGTGACCCTAATTTCTTATATTTACATAAATAAATTTAAAGTATAAGAAATACATTTATTTATATAAATAATAAAATATAATGTTTATACTACATAAATTTTATTATTTCTTATACTTAAACATTTATTTATGTAAATAGAAGCATGTCAAAAGCATACATAATGTTTATACTACATAGAATGCATACGTGTTATAACGCGTACGCGCTATAATGCGTACGCGTTTTGTGTTTTCTCTTTTCCCAAGCCATGCCTCAAGGCTTGGGATCCGGTTTGGATCCCCAAGCCTGAGGCATGGACCTGCACAAACACAACAAACAACGTGTTTTTACAAGAAAATGTAAAAATGTCACTTCCTCTATGATAAATCAAAATAAAACAATCGATCCATTTTTAAAAATTATACCACGACGTAGAGCAGAGTCTCTTCTTTCTAAAAATATAATTTTTCAAATTTTCTGACTAATATAAGGTTTCCATATTATTTATTTTCTAACTATGCCTTTTTATAGCTATTTTTTGAAGTGTAAATATGTCTATCTTTCATGGTGTATCTTTTTTTTGGGTGATCAAAATTTTTAAAAAATATACTAGCCCAAACTAGGCATAATTCTATACATATTAAAAAATAAAATCTAATTTTCGATATTTTTTGAGGTAGTTAGGGGGGGCACAGTCGGAGCTCGTTATTTTTCAAAACATAAAATTTATGTACTAGAAAAATCATAAATAAAAAAATATTCGCTAAAAAAATCTAAAAAAAATGGAGCCCAAACTAGATGCTCCTAGCTATCTTTCTACCAAATGGTTTTCAAAAATACTAAATGGTGCTCAAAAAATGGTGGGGGGCACGAAAGTCACTCTATTATGTTTTTTTAACAAAAACAGGAGCATCTGTTGGTATTTTAGTTGTTTGACCCACTTAAACTTATCCGTTTTCAATAAAATTTAGTATCTTAGAAACTAGACTCAAAATTCTACGATTCATATTTCTACAACATCTTCCAATTTTGAGTGTAACTATTTCAAAAAACTCATACAAGTTGAAGTTTTTTTTTTTTAGAAAAATGCATCCACTTAAGACCCCCTTTTGGCCCCCCAACTTGGTGCACTTACCCCACTTGATCAAAATCGGCGATGAACCTTTTCCTTAAGTTCTTAGTGTGTGTTTGTAGGATTCCTTCAGGCTCCAAGATGATGCATCCTTCCTCATCAAGCTCTGGTAACACTGACTGAGAAGACACCTTCTGGCCAACGACCTTATTTAAGAAAGAATCATGAAAAAATGGATGTATTTTTGTTGACCGAGGAAGCTCTAATTTATATGCCACACTACCAATTTTTTGCAACACTTGATAAGTGCCATAGTATTTGGGTGAAATATTGTTATCTTTTTTCTATTATTTTAAATGTAGTTTCTTATATGGATACAATCTAAAAAAACAAAATCTATATCTTCAAAGGTTCACTCACTACAATGTTCATTAGCTTGTTGTTTCATGCAGTTTTGTTCCATTACCAAATTTCTCTTTTAATGCTAGAAATCACCTCTTGTTGGTACTGAATGTTCTCTTCAACTGCTCTTACTTTATGCAAGACCCTTAAGTTGGAGGTGAAGGATGGTGGGTGTTAATTGTATAATTCCAAGAATGGGGAATTTTTTAATGAAGTATGAAATTAAGTGTTATACCACCATTCTGCAAGTTGTAGCCACTTAACCCAAATCTTCTGCTTAACTGAAGAAAAACATTGTAGATACCCTCCAAACATTTTTTTACTACCTCATTCATTCCATCATATTGGGGATGATACGATGAACCATGAGCTAATTGAGTACCCAAACATGAGAATAAATTAGTAGAAAAATTTCTAGTAGTATAGGATCACGATCACTAACTATAATCATGGGTGTTCCATGTAGCTTATGAATTGTATCCATAAAACATATGAGAGTTCTACTTTCTATAAATGGATGTGACAAGGAAAAAACTGAGCATATTTGGCGAGTCTATCCACAACCACCATAATTACACTTTTTCCTTTAGAGTTTAACAAGTATGTGATGACTCCATGGAAACCTCTATCCACCGCTCACTAGGAATGGATAGAGGCTGCAAAAGGCCTAGATACTTAATAGTTTATCCTTTGTTACAGTGACACACCAAACATTTTGCCACAAATTTATGGACATATGCTTTCAAACATTCCTAGATGAAATCTTTCTTAATTATGTGATAATTTTTTTTATGAAAATGGAATGGCCACCTGCAGGAGAAGCATGTAGCTTAGAGAGAACTTGACCTTTAAGGGTAGAATTATTGCATAATTTCAATTGATCCTTGTACCATAATGCATCCCCTTTCCATTCATTTTTTTTTGAAATTCTTCCGTCCTATTAGATATTTTGAATGAGAGTTTGGGTCTCTATGCCATTCTACTATTATGATCTTTCTTGATCTATCCAATTTACTTGTAATATGGAAATGGCATATATAAATGCTTATGTAGACTCATCCCTCTTAGATAGTGCATCTGCTACCGCATTTTATTTTCCTTTAATATGAATGATATCAAATTCATATCCCAAAATATTTGTGACTCATTTATGTTTCTTTTGAGATGATAGTCATTTCTCTAAGAAGTCGTCAAGAATTTATGATACGTCTTTACCTTGAAGTGACGATCCATGAGATATAGTCTCCACTATTTGATTGCATGAATAATAACTATGATTTTCTTCTCATAAGATGGTTTGGATAGGTTCTTACCTTTGAGTTGGAAAATCTCAAATGTGATGGTGAGGACCTCTTTCATAAGTACTTCACCCATGCCACACACTGAAGCATCAAATTCAACAAAGAAGGTTTTGGATAAATCTGGGTTTGTTAGAATTGGAGTGGTACACATGGCCTTCTTTAGTGACTCAAATACCTCAGTTGCTTCCTCATTCCAGTGAAATAATTATTTCTTCAATATTTTTGTGACTAGTGCTTCAATTCTACCATAATTATTCACAAATGTGTGATAATAACTTGTAATACATAAAAATATGCTAAGATTTTTTAGGGTTTTAGGAATCTTCCAGCCCACCATGGCCTATATCTTATGACGACCCATTTTTACACCTTTATGAGACATGATACGACCTAATTATTCTACCTCCCTTACTCCAAAAGAAAACTTGGATGGATTGGCATAAAGGTGTTATTTTTTTAGAGTGTCCAAAACCTTATTGACATGATGTAAATCTTCCTCCTAGGTCATGTTGTAGATTAATATATCTTCAAATAATGCTAGTAAAAACTTTAACATAAATGGTCGAAAGATTGAATACATGGAACTCTAAAAAAATATGATGGATTTGTAAGGTCAAAAGTCATTAGTATAAATTCATAGTGGCCCTCATGTGTCCTAAGTGATGTTTTATGAATATATTCATCATAAATTTTGATTTGATGATATCCCAATTGAAGCTCTATATTTGTTATATAAACAACACCATGTAATTCATCTAATGAATCTTCAATGATAGAATAGGATACTTATCTTTCACTATGTATTTTTTGAGCTCCCTATATTCTGGAAACATGCACCAACCTTCATCCTTCATTCATACCATCACCACTGGAGAAGAGTAAGCACTATGATTATGGAAAATAAATCTTGATTCTATCTTCTCTTGTACCATCTTTTCAATCTCATAGTTTAGTAGATAATGGTATCAATAAGGTATAATATTGGGTGGTTGGATTCTTGGTTAAGCATTTTCTACATTTGATGAGAACTTATCAATTGTGGAGCTTTTTCCTTTAGCCCTCACAGCTCAAAGTTTCATGTTTTAGAATGGAACCTCATGAAAAAATCTTGAAAGTTCATTTCAACAGTTCTCAAGGTAGTAAGACATTGAAACTATAAAAAAATATCTGCCCCCATTGAAACGGTATATGTATGCTATGATTTAAACTAACGCTAAGCTAATGAAACAAACCTAAAACCTAGTAAGTTCATAACTTAGTTAATCTAAAAAAAACACCATGATAAATCATGAAAGGAAAAATTAAACTAATATGCATTAAACATTAAATCCAATGAGAAATGCAAATCTCCTTTGTTGGTTGTGTGTGATTTGTAATTATATATATATCCTTTGTGAACCGAACAAAACTAAGCACAATCAAGGAATTCTCCAAGGAAGAGGAAGAGATCTTACCAATATGGCTTGATTGCCATTTTAGTTTTTCTCTTACTAATCTTTGCCAAGAGGAAAGGGGGTTTGAATCAAGCTTTCCAATAACATGAAAATGCTCTTATTAAGTGCAAATGTCTTGCAAGGACATGAAAGTGTAAGATTGGTAGGAAGGTACTAGGTTTCTTATATAGCTTTCTATTTTGGGAGAAGCTTGTAACCTAGTGAATGTGGGATAAGAGTAAAATAGAATCAGAAAGGGATAAATATGATTAGAAGAGATTATCTAAAGATAAAAAACTCGTGGGAGTTGGAGGTGATTTAATTAATAACCTAGGATTAATTAATAGACCAAGTTAAGCTTATAAAAGCAATTTGGAGGTGATTTAGAAAGAAATCAGTAGAATTTGAAGGATTTGAAAGAGGGATTTAACCAATAATAAGGTTTATTGATTAAATAGGAGATTGGAAGGCTTAATTACTTAATAATGGTTAATTAATTAAAAGAGGATTATAACTAAGGAAGTGCCATTAATTGGAATCCATAATGGGGGGGGAGGATAGTTAATTAACTAAGTGTTGTTAATTGACTGAAATGAAGGGGAATGTTAGCTAATTAGCAAGAAATTATTAATTTTTATGAAATGATGGGAAAGAGGATAATTAGTGCAATTTTAGTATTAAAACCATGTAGCTAGGTTTAGGTGTTTACACTCATAAATTGCTTAAGAGTAAAGTATAGATGCAAGCTTAATACTCAACAAATCACGAGGATGTATGAATAGCTATTGTAACAGTGTAAAAATAACTATTCTTGAGGGTAATTCAAGTATAGAATAGTAGTACATGGAGGATATTGCATGTACATATGTTGTGTAGAAGAATGAATCATTTACAATTAGTTTGATACTATTGTTTCTTTGAATAAGATACTCCCAACGATGTATTCATTTGATCTTTATGTTGATGCATTTTTCTTTCTTTATAAATTGTTCTTCCATATGTATTTTGTGCACAAAAAAATGTGAGGTGGCTCTTTGCTGACCACCCTAAAATATTCTAGATCACATGATCTAATACATGAGGTGGCTCTTTGTTATAAATATCTAGGTGTTCAAAAAGTATAGTAGTATCACTATATATCTCCATGTCTTATGCATATCATAATGAGAACAAAATTAATTTGAAATTAACACTGACATTCCTTATTACCATTAACACCCATTTTCTCATTTCTAAACTAACATAACAAAAGATCACAAGATAATTTCTACGAGAAAGTAAACATTCAAAATTTTATATATTAAAATTTATAATAGAAAAATACTAGGAAGTGTTTGTTGGATTGAGAACTAGTAATACCTATAATATTGAATTGGTAATATAATTTTTGGATTTTTAGTCACCATGGTGTATCTCAGGCTTGAGAGATCATTCATCAAGAGGTCAAAACATAGTCAAAATATGAGTTGCAGGAATTAAAAACTTCTTTTTGTACTAAATCAACTTTTGGAGGAACATACAAAACTGTTCTATCATTCCTCGAGTTCCTCGTATCCCCGTCATGGCTGCATTGCATTTTAAATTTGCTTAAGTCAAAATTTTGAGGAGAATGAGGAAATGTTCCTTTGTTCCAACATTTCTCCACATAACCGATTCAGCCGACTGAAGGATATGGGCAATAAACCAGTTAATTCGGCTCCAAAGGGAACATAGGGAACACTTGTTTAAGTTTTCCTTTAGAGGAACAAAATGAACTATTCTCTAGTTCCTCTAGTTCCCTGATTCTCTACTTCAAAGTGATGGTAAGTTTGAAAATGGAAAAGGTCCTGAAATATCATGTTGAGAAGCTACAAAACTTATCGTTACAGATCCAAAATTGGTGTAAAACCCTAGTTTTATAATTTTGGTCAAATCCATAGTACAAATTAAGTTAGAGTGAAGATTAAGTCAAGCATGCAAGGGAAAGATGAAGGAGAGTTGAATCTTGTGTTAAGAGAACATACAATAGGGTGTATTGGACAACATTAACTCCACAATTATTTTTAATTTGTATTATATCTAATGTCATAGTGTTAGAATTTTTGAGATCTTGCATGCTCTTTCCCCTCTACATTTAATTTCTATTATATATACATGAGATTATTAATTAAAGAGGAAATATCTGTCTAGTTGTGGTTAATACTTGCTAGCTTTTGTACTTGTTTTACCTCTTAGATCAATAAAGGAGTTCTTTTTTCCTTCTCATTACCTATTATTTGTGCAAGTTTGTGTTTTAAGTCTATTATGATCTTGTGATATTGTTTATCCTTGATTTTGCAATATAAATTCCATGCCCTACTGCACTAACATGCTAATTTACACGTCATTTCTTGTGTTTGACTAAAGTTTTAGAGGATTCATTTGTGGAGTCTACTAAATTTCCCTTCTAGATCTATTTTATGCCTCCTTCTCTATATTATTATAAATCCCAAACCTTTCTTTGAAACAATTATGCATTAGTTTTTGAATTTGTGAGTTGTGCAGGGTGTGCTAGTTCTTTTGATCCATTTGTATGGTTCAAACAAGTATGAGATCCTCAATTTTTTTGTATCACCCCATTTTTATTGTTTTTAGTCTTCCCTTCCCCCCTTTTCTAGTTTTTGTAGTAGAGTAGAAGCTAGTTTTAGGTGTTACACTAGGAAATCCAGCCCTCTTTGAAGACTCACTCCAAATTTAGGTCACCCACAACCTAGGAGTGTTTTAATTTTTTCAATTGGAAGGGGAGTCATCACACCACTCCCCCAAAGGGTTTATTTCTTCATGATTTTTTTTTGGCACACCTGGTGGGACCAAAATAAGAGGATTTGCTTTAATTTTGATGTTGTTATTAGCAAGTTTAATTGTTTAGACACATATATCCAACATCTGGAAATTCCAGAAGTATACAGAAATCCTGGTAGTAGATCAGTGCAATTTTCATGCCAAAATTTACAACCATATCAACTACAAGAGGTACTCCATTTGAATTTATCAAATTACCTTTGAATTTAGAAAAGAGAGAGATTTTTGAGTTTTAAGCCATACATTAAAATAATATATCTCAAGGAATCATAGCTTACCTCTAAAATTCCCCATATCAAGTCTAAATACCAGTTTTTCTATTCCTAGAAACCTGGATTTGTCACTTCAATGGTGGAAACCTACTAATCTTTTCCATCCCTATGTCTTCCCTTAAGAGTGTTCCATGTTTCACTGAAGACAATCAAAGTACCCCTATAGAGAACATTAAGGATGTGGCCAACATATGTTATGTCCATCATGTCACTCAAGAAAACATTACTGTCCAATTGTTGGTATGATCTTTAAGGGAAAGTCCTCACAGTGGTACATGGGATTAAGAGTAAACTCCATTAACACTTGGGATAAACTTGGAGAAGCATCATGTAGATAGTTTGAAGACAAATCAGATCACTTTTCCTTGGTGGAGTGACTGACCTCTATGAGAAGAACACCACATATGTATATTTTTGATTTCAATTTCATATTTCAGAGAACATGGGACATGATCCCTTAATTAGTAATGCCTACCCTTGAATATACATTTCTATATTATCTAAGAGCATTGAATAGTGATATTTTGGCGATGATTCAATCTATGGGTGGAAGAACACTACTTGATGCATATGAATTAGCCATTAGGGTTGAGAATAGTATCATACAAGCTAGAAAGATTGTCCCAATACCCCCTATGCCTATATTTCCAAAAGTACAGCCCTCTACATGCCACTTGAAATACCTACGATAAAAACTATTCCAATACCAATTAGTCAACCTATAAGCCAAATCAATACTGTCCCAAGCCAATCTAATGACTTGTAAGAAGTTAAAATCCTTTTCCAAACCTTTGGGAATGAAATAATTTCTCTTATGAAGTAGACAAATCAGAATTACAAACCTTACTATCTTTCCTAACAACATAATAAGCCACCATTTCAACCTAGTTTTCTAGGCCAATGTCAGGTCACTAATGCTAAACCTATTGAATCATACTACCCCAATGCAACTAAAAAAGGAAATAGTTCCTATCCAAAATAGCATGATATATGGATATGATTGGTGTAGTCAAAAAATCTATGTACTTGGGTACATTTCTAGGTCCTAAAAGCATGTTAGTATTTACATGATTCCTAAGAAAGAAAACTAGATATTGACAACTCCTTTTAGACTTTTACTTTGTCTTCTGTATGTTTATTGGCTTTATACATCTTATATTCTTTCTAGTAGTTAATTGTTTTATCTTTCTATGGCCTCAGAAACTAGCGCCCAGTCTAAACACTAGAACCAAGCGCTACTTTCCTCCTGGATGCTCCTATCCCTCTTTATCCTTTTGGATCCCTTTTTCTTATTAATTAATTTTTATCACTTTGGGTCATCCTTTCAATTGTTAATTATGAAATTCGAACAAGGGAATCATATAAATACATAGTTATGTTTTCAAAATAAGGGACCAAGCACTAAAAATTACATACTACCACCTAAGATTGCATTCAAAAGGCACAAGAGCATCAAAGGAATCCATCTAACATCCATTCATGCATTTTATGCATACACAACATAGGAAGGGGAAATCTATTCTATTCCATTCACACATACTTTATATGTTCTATAATCTAGATCTATCTTGTTATTATCTATGCAACTTGCACAAGGGCATCATTTATACACACAAAAAATAACTACATGGAGTCTGAGATGCAATGTAGTTCTCAGTTGTAAGTTCTCTCTTCGCGTGACTGCCAGGGTCAGTACGACTCCCCATTTTGCATTTTCCTTTTTAGGTTTGATGTGGTTTGTGGGTATGTACAAGTGAACTTATTTATTACATGTTACAAGTACAGTCACATATCAAAAACAAAGCTTATCCAACACTGAAGGACCTAGATCTAGAGAAACTACATAGACACCAACTCCAAATCCATACACCAACGCATGGGTGCTCCTATTTGATACAATTCTAGATCTTAAAATCTCCAACGAGCCTCTGCAACACTCCTTTCAGTCTGTTTCAATATTGCATCAATCCATATCACTTCCTGCTCACTCAAAAATTATCTAAGTCCTTCTAGCTCTCCTCGTTTCTGAGGGTTTTATATCATTGCTTTCTTATTGCTTGTGTCTCATTGTATATTAGCATTTGTACATAATTAGGAACAATATTTACTATGAAAATAAGATTTAATTAATTTATATTTATATTAAATCATTTGGTGAACCTTCTCACTACACTAGAGATGGCATTGTATTCATCACCCCTCATGGTGATTATCTCCCTTTTGCTTACCGCTTAGGATTTTCCTGTACAAATAATATCACCAAATAGGAATCTCTTATCCTTTGTCTCACTGTCACTCAAAATTTTCTTATTTTTAATATCCACATCCAATGTGACTCTCAATTAGTTGTTAATAAAGTCAATGACATCTACCAAACCAAAGAAGAATGACTCATAACTTATAATGACCTTGTCAAAGATATATCGACCACATTAAACTCATATTCTCTCACCACCGTTCCTCACAAAGATAATCGTTATGATGAAGTCATGGAAAATGCTTCCTCTCTTATTCCTAAAGATATTAATGATGATCAAACCAATTTCATAATACACCATTTACGCTAGACCTCTATTGATTTTTAGGTTTTAGACGCTTGCACCGTTACACACAGTTATGACACCCCTGAATGGTTTACCCCGACATTTAATTTCCTATATCACCAAACATCCCTACCAACCTACAACCTCATGAATCTCGTCAACTACGACGGGAAGCCAAACACTACATGATATTTGGCACCTCGATTTTTAATAGGGAATTCAATGGTCACTTATTACATTGTCTAGGTGTCAATGACATTCCTTTAGCCATTTCCTAGATTGGGAAAAGAAATATCTCAAAAGCTCTTACGACAAGGGTACTATTGGCCTACGATGGAACAAGATTATTTGGAATATGCCACATGTTGTGACAAGTGCCAAAATAACAAAAATCTCCATAACGTGCCCATATATGAACTCAACCCATTGCCTCATCATGACCATTTTCCTTATGGGGTTTCAAAATCATTGGAATAATAAATCCAGAATCAGCTTATGGCCATAAGTTCATGATTACAGATAATGAATACATTACTAAATGGGTCTAAGAGGCACCTTTGCAATCCACCATTGGTAATGACATCTGCCGATTCATCACTAGTCACATCATTACACGCTTTAGTGTACCATCCGATATTATCAGTGATGATGGTCCTTCCTTTAAAAATAACGATGTTAAACGACTTTGAGCCAAGTTTAAAATAAAGAAATATTTTTCTACCCATTATTATCCACAGGGAAATGGCCAAGTCTAAGCTACTAATAAAATCATTGTCAATATCTTACACAAACTTTTTGAATCTTCTGGGAGTGATTTTCACAATCAAATTCTATACGCTCTTTGGGATTACCGCACCAGTATTTACACTCCAATTAATGCTACACCATTTTCACTTGTCTACGGCACTGAGGCCATCATTCCTTTAAAACTTGAAAATCTCTCCTTACGTGTATCCCTCAAAGGCATTCCAAAAGATAACGAATATCGTGACCATTGACTTCATGAACTTGAAATGCTCGACTCTTGAAGGGTACAATCCTTGGAGCATCTTATGTTTATCAAGCACGCATTACACATGCTTATAATAATAAAGTATGCTCACATGAATTTAATATTGACGAACTTGTTTTAAAATAAAATAAGAAAAATACTAATGCCAACACTGCAATCAAAGGAAAGTTCAAACCTAATGCCGACGTTGTATACCACCTTGCCACTTTCCTTGGAAAATCACTCAAGAATATCTTTAATGTCACACATCTTAAACACTATTATGCTTAACCATTTATTTGTCTCATCACCCTATGATGCACTTTCGTGTCATGGTTCACACTTGACTGTTTAGGGCATACTACATCAATGAACCTCACATTACACACTTCGCGCTATGTGCTTCATGAAATATCTTTCCTAGCATCTACTCGCACATAAAAAACATGTTTCCCCATGGAAAACTCTTGTTCTATGGTTCATTATTGAGTGCTGAGGGGGGATTTATAAATGAACCTCATTTCATGCACTTTAGATGGGGGGCAACACAACTCCCTCCATATTCACATTTTTCACACCATACCATCACACCATCACAACATTTGCATATCTTGGTTACATTTACTCTTGTTTACTTAACCGCTTCTATGTTGTACTTTTCTTAATATGCTAGAAGAATATTGGGGTTAATACACCAGTTGTACAGATAATATATCAGATCTAAGCATACATGAAAATAAAAGTGGATATTCTACTAGAAGAAATATACAAAACAAGAGATATAAATCAACACCAGATTTAACGTGGTTCACCTAGTGTGGGCTACATCCACCAAGAAACAAGCCAATCTATTATCCAAAGCTTTGACAAGATATACAATTGAAGATTTACAATCTTCCACACCTCTCAGATGTACAATACTTTCTTTCTCTCAAGCTTTTACTTCTTCTCCAAGAATTCTCTCTCTCACAATTATTTTGTAATCATCAACTTCTCAATTCTTAATTCTTACTTCTAAACCCTAGCTTTCATGCTTATATAGGCATATATAAACTTAGGGCACTTAGCCATGCAATTACAATCAATAGATCTGCTTTAATTCTAAAAATAGATCTAATTCCCGAGAGTTAATTAAAACACTCCCACACAGGTAACTGATGCCGGTTAGCCCTTCACCGATGTCATTTCCTCCTTTCCTGACCGATGTCAGTCATAGGTGACTGATGCTCAGTCCCTTCTAACCGATGATCAGGTTACTGTATTTTCCAGCAAGTTTCACATTACATGCTAAACCAAAGTAATTGAGCTCCACAACTCAACAATCTCCCACTTGGAGATTAATTACTGCACCATACCTGTACAACATCATTCTTGGATCCTTCCTTAGCTTTGTTTCTTCCTCTTCAAGTCTCAAACTCGAAGACCAATAGAAGTGGAGTGTAGCTCCAACTTCTCCTTTGCTAATGGATTTGTTAGCATATCTGCAGGGTTCTTGCTCATATGAATCTTTTCCAGATTCAACTGTCCATCCTCCAATACCTTTCGTATGAAGTGATACCTCAACTGAATGTGTTTTGTTCTTGAATGAAACGTTGAGTTCTTTTCCAAATGAATTACACTCTGACTGTCACTGAACAATTTACAATCATCTTTCTCCTTTCCCAACTCTTTCATGAACCTACTCATCCATATCATCTCTTTGCTAGCCTCTGTAGCTGCAACATACTCTTCCTCTGTAGTAGACAAAGCCACAACCTTCTGCAATCTTGAAATCCAGCTAACTGTCATCCCACCTACTATGAAAATATATCTAGTAGTGCTTCTCCTACCATCTAGATCTCCAGCCATATCCGAATCAACATAGCCACATAATGAAATATCCAAACCTCCATAGCATAACTGCATGCTAGATGTCCCTTTCAAATACCTGAGTATCCATTGGACTATTTCCAATGCTCTTTACCTGGATTTTCCATATATCTACTCACAACTCCCACTGCCTATGAAATGTCTGGTCTGGTACAAACCATATCATACATGAGACTCCCAACTATTGAAGCATATGGTACTCGTGTCATGTATTTTACCTCCTCATGTGATGAAGGACATTGATCTTTTCTCAATTTGAAGTGTCTAGCCATAGGTGTACTAACAGGTTTTGAATTCTGCATCTTGAACCTTTCTAACACCTTATAGATATAATCCTCCTGAGACAAATACAATTTCTTGTTTTTCCTGTCTCTGTGTATTTGCATGCCAAGGATTCTTTTTGCAGCTCCTAAATCCTTCATAGAAAATGTGTGAGCTAGCTTTCCCTTAAGCTCACCAATGTCCTGCATACTAGATCCTGCAATAAGCATATCATCCACATACAATAACAAAATAATATAGCTCCCATTTTCAAGCTTCTTGAAATAAACACAATGGTCAGATTCACATCTCAAGTAACCATGCTCATGCATAAAACTATCAAACCTCATGTACCATTGCCTTGGAGCTTGCTTGAGCCCATATAGGCTCTTTTTCAACCTGCACACTAATTTCTCCTTACCCTTGACTTCATACCCAAGTGACTGCTGCATATAAATCTCTTCATCCAAATCACCATGAAGGAAATCCATCTTCACATCTAGTTTCTCTAAATGCAAATCTTCTACTGCAACTAAACTCAATACAGTACAAATAGAAGTCATCTTAACAACAGGAGAAAATATTTCACCAAAGTCAATACCTACTTTCTGTGTAAATCCCTTTACTACAAGCCTTGCCTTGTACCTTTTCTGTCCACCCTCTTCTTCCTTGATCATGTAAACCCACTTGTTCTACAATGTCCTCTTACCTACTGGAAACTTAACCAAATCCCAAGTCTAGTTCTGTTCCAAGGAGTCCATCTCCTCATCCATGCCATGCTCCCACTGGACATGGGTCTTATCCTGCATTGCTTCTTCAAAAATTTATGGTTCACCATTATCAGTCAATAATAAATAAAATAGAGAAGGTGTAAATATTTCTGGAGGTTTACTTACCCTTTGTGACCTTCTCACAGGAGTTTGGGGTACCGGAGGCTCATTCTGGACCTCCTAGACATTTGTATCCAAATCTGTCAGTGACCGATGCCGGTCACCTATAACCGACATTGGTTCTGCTAACCGATGTCGGTTTGGATCTTCTGTAACTGATACCAGTTTAGCTGACCGATGTCAATCAGGGGTCAACTGACACCAGTTACTGTGTAACCCTGTTGGTATTACTTTTAAATTTGAGAGTTCATTTTCACTCACAAACTTCTCAACCGGTTCATCCTTGGGTACCAAAATTTGATCTCTGTACATTCTCTTTTCATTCCATTCAATGTCACGACTCCTAATAATTTTAGAATTCTCTAAATCCCAAAAATAGAATCCAAAATCACCAGATCCATAACCAATGAAAGTGCATCTCTTGGATTTTGCATCCAACTTTTTCCTATTTTCCTTATCAACATGCACAAAAGCTTCTGAACCAAAAACTTTAAGAAAAGAAAGATCTACCTCTTTTCTGGTCCAAGCTTCCTCTGGTATTCCTCCATCTAGTGAACTTGAAGGCCCACGGTTAATCAAATAAACTGTTGTATCAACTGCTTCTACCCAAAACTGCAAGGGCAATCTAGAATGTATCCTCATACTTCTAGCACGTTCCATGATTGTCATGTTCATTCTTTCTGCAACACCATTCTCCTGTGGTGTTCTTGGAACCATTCTTTCTCTACGTATCCCATTCACTGAACAATAATCATTGAAAATCTTGCTACAGTATTCACCACATTTTTCATATCTAAGGCACTTCAACTTTGAATTTGATTCATTCTCAACAAGGGATTTCCATCTTTTAAAAGTCTCAAAAACATCATATTTACGTTTAATACAATAAACCCATACCTTTCTTGTAGCATCATCAATGAAAGTAACATAATACTGGGATCCTCCATGAGAAGCTACCTGAGCTGGTCCCCACACATCTGAGTGTACAAGCTCCAATTTCTTGCTCCTTCTTAGTTGCCCCAACTTTGAGAAATCTCACTCTCTTTTTCTTTCAAAGACACAATGCTCACATAAATCAAGATCTAAATATTTCAAATATGATAACTTACCCTTAGCCTTTAAGATCTGCATTCCTTTTTGACTCATATGGCCCAACTGATTATGCCACATGCATGCATCTGAATTTGAAGTAGATAATGTAGAAAATGAATCAATAACACATGTAGATAAATATAACATTCCTACCTTCTTACCTCTTGCCACAACAAAAGCACCCTTGGTGACTTTCCAAGAGTCTCCTGTAAATGTAACCATGTAACCAGATTCACCTAGTTTCCCTGCAGAAATAAGATTCCTCCTGAGGCTTGGCACATGCCTCACATCTTTCAATACCCATGTATTTCCATTCTGCAATTTTAGATGAACTTCCCCTTTACCAGTAATACTGCAAGGTTCATCATCACCCAAATAAACATGCCCAAAATTTCCCTGACATAATTTCTAAAATAACCCTTATTAGTGGTTGCATGGAAAGAAGCTCCTGAATCTAAAACCCATGATTCAATTATATTATCTAAAGAAAGAATAAGAGCATCTTATATTACCTCTACTGTAACAAGATTATCTTCTTTATCTTTGTCTGGTTGTTGGTTCTCTTTATCCTTCGACCATCAATATTTCTTTACATGTCCTTTCTTTCCATATTTCCAACAAGCAATTCCCTTACCTCTAGATTTAGATCTGCTATCCCTTGACTTTGATTTCCCATTACTCCTACTCTTGGATCTCTCCTTTTGCCTGCCCCTACTTTCTACATTCAAAGCATTCCCAGATGATGATTCCTCTGTACTCTTCCTGCGAATTTATTCATTCAAGATTATACTAACCACATCATCAAACTTCAAAATATTATTAGCAGATGTTGTATTACTAACAACCATTACCAAGTTATCCCAACTATCAGGCAAAAAACATAAGAATAAAAGTGCTTTCACTTCATCATCAAATGATATATCAACCAATTTTAACTGATTTACAATAGATCAGAAATCATTCAAATGACTAGATGCAGATCCACCTTCATGCATCTTAGAACTAAATAGTTTCTTCATCAAATAAACTTTATTTGAAGCACTAGGTTTTTCATATAAATTAGCTAGAGATTTCATTAACTCTACCGTAGAAGTCACTTCTGTAATATTGGAAGCCACAGATGCTGCCAGGCTCAATCTTATAGATCCCAAAGCCTTTCTGTCAAGAATCTTCCATTCTTCATCAGTCATCTTTGTAGGTCTAGACTTCTCATCCAACGGTAAATAAAAATCTCTTTGATACAGATAATCCTCAATCTGCATCTTCCATAATTGATAATTTCAGGTTGTCAAACTTCTCTACCTTGTATTTGTTTTCTTCTGCCATTGTTGTAGCTCCCACTCAATCAAAAAACCCTCTGTGAGTAAATATGTCAACACAAAAACCCTCAAACAAAGCTCTGATACCAGTTGTTGGGGTTAGCACACCGGTTGTACAGATAATATATCAGATCTAAGCATACATGCAAATAAAAGTGGATATTCTACCAGAAGAAATATACAAAACAAGAGATATAAATCAACACCAGATTTAACGTGGTTCACCCAGTGTGGGCTACATCCACCAAGAAACAAGCCAATCTATTATCCAAAGCTTTGACAAGATATACAATTGAAGATTTACAATCTTCCACACCTCTCAGATGTACAATACTTTCTTTCTCTCAAGCTTTTTCTTCTTCTCCAAGAATTCTCTCTCTCACAATTATTTCACAATTCATCAATTATTGTTAATTCTTACTTATAAACCCTAGCTTTCATACATTTATAGGTGTACATAAACTTATGGCACTTAGCCATGTAATTACAATCAATAGATCTGATTTAATGCTAAAAATAGATCTAATTCCCAAGAGTTAATTAAAACACTCCCACACAGGTAACCGATGTTAGTTAGCCCTAACCGATGCCATTTCCTCCTTGCCTGACCGATGCCAGTCATAGGTGACCAATGTCGGTCCCTTCTAACTGACGATGGTTACTGTGTTTTCCAGCAAGTTTCACATTGCATGCTAAACCAAAGTAATTGAGCTCCACAACTCAACATGGCACACTCTTGTTCTATGGTTCATTCTTGAGTGCTGAGGGGGAATTTATAAATGAATCTCATTTCATGCACTTCAAATGGGGGGAAATATAGATCCCTCCATTTTCACATTTTTCATACATATCCATCAACTCATACAACTATTTGCATATCTTTGTTGCATTTACTCTTTCTTCTTATACTACTTACAATGTTGGCACTTTTGCTTACTATGCTAGAAATACTTCCAATATGTCATTTATTTTTCTAAGACACATGCTAATTTCACTTGGTATTTTGGAACCTAATGCAGATCTCTTACATCTCCTTACATGATGCATGATTACCGATCCTAACTCCATTTCAAGTCCCGCAGAGGCTCCTGGGGGTATCTACTTTTTATACTATCACATTCTACACATTAATGTTCTATTAAATTTATCATTACATTCACTACTTCTTATTACAATATACTATACATTTTTCACTAATAATACAAACATTTTGACATACTATTTATCTTTCTAACATGCATGGAGTGCTTCATATGTAGCATTTTCCTTGCAGGACTATATTCCACCATGGTTATCTATCATACTTTGCTTGATCTTGTTTATCTATTATATGTTATTATTTGTAGGTAGGATTCCCTATGTCTTGTGTGATCATTTATGTTTGTTGGGTTGCTTTCGGCCCTGATTGTCTTGTGACATTATGAGTGATGTCCCATGTTTGAAACCCACTTTTCATGGACCTAATTTTTTGTTCACTTGATTGTTACATTGCATTGCATAGTTTCTACTTTTACTACTAACACTGTTTACTAGCCTACTTTGTTTGCATGTGCCTTGGTTTCTACCAAGCACATCCCCTACCCCCTATAGGTATCCATTTTAGATTTACATTGGCTCCTCTCCTTTGGGATGCATTCTCCTAATTTTTTTGCATGCAACCCAAATGAGGGGGAACATACATTAGGTGAACAAATCACCCCTACAAGAGCTCAGAGATATAATTTTGATCAAAATAGTATAAACAAAACAAGTATACAGTCATAGAATACAGTCCAGAATTAACTTGGGTCTTCATATATAATACAATATTACTAGCGCTCCAACCTAGACACTAATGCACTTGGGTGCTCTTCCAATACTGTCCTCCCCTTGGGTGCTAATGTTATGGGGGCAGAAAATCATTTCTCAATTTTTAGTATTATCAATAGTAAGCCTTCATGGAACAATTTTTGTGTCTTTGATTTATTAGTATCAGGCACAATCCTTCAAATACATAATTCATTCTATCTCCTATAATCAGTTATAATATGGAACAATACAGAACAACATAGAATAACACGGGATGTACCACCTGCAGTGGTGCTCATTAAGGAAGAATTCATGCAAGGAGAGTAAAACTAGACCTCTCTCCCCAACACTTTCTCCCGTGGCCTCCAAAAAACTTGGGCCAAACACTAGTGTGAGATCACCCAAAAAACTCACATTTGGCGTGAGATAGCCCAATAAATTCTCTTGGTGTGAGATCGCCTGAAAAAATCACCCTTCATAGCATTTCAGTACATATTTATATCCTTTACACTCTTATAAATTAGGTGAACACTTTCCTTTTTTACATACTTTCACAATTTTACATACTTATACATACTTTATTTAGATTTTTCATAAACAAGACATTGACTACTCATTCACTCTTCTTTTGTAGGTCCGTCCTTAATACGTAACAAGAAGAAATGTACATCAACAAATATAAGAAAAAAAATAGGTACAACCTATGCACATGCTTGAAGAGGGTCACTTCCCTTCCTTAGGAGTCTCCAAACATTTTCATCTAATGAAATTCACTTGTCCACTTGGCATGTTATTCACCACATGCTCTCTATGATAGAATCATAAGGTACATCTTCTTATCTACTTTATTTTATCGAGTGTTCACTTAACAACATAAAGTGGGGGAAAATATAGACACAAAATCATGCACTTGGGTACATTTCTAGGTCCTAAAAGCATGCTAGCATTTACATGATTCCTAAGAAAGAAAACTAGTAATTGACAACTCCCTTTGGCCTTTTGCTTTGTAGTTTGTACACTTTTATTGGCTTTATACATCTTACACTCTTGTTAGCATTTAACTGTTTTATTTTTCTATGGCCTTGGACACTAGTGCCCAGTTTCAGGACACTAGCACCATGTGCTCCCTTGTCCTTTGGGTTGCATATTGTCCTCTTTATATTTTCTTACCCTTTTGGACCCTCTTTCACTTCTTAATTACTTTTTATCCTTTTGATTTTGTTGACCTTTAGTTGTCAATTACAAAATTCAAACAAGGGAATCATATAAATACACATTTATTATTTCAAAATAAGATACCAAGCACTAAGCATTACATACTATCCACCTAAGCTTGCATCCAAAGGCACAAAGAGAAACATTCAATACATCTAACACTTCATTCAAGGGAAGGGGTTGCATACTTATGCATACACTTCACATAGGATGGGAAAGTCTATTCTATTCCATCCATACATACTATACATCTTCTACATTCTAGATCTATCCCCCTATTATTTGCACAACTTACACAAGGGCATCATAGGGCATCATTTCTACACAAAGAACATGCACACATACACACACATACTACAAATGATACATGGATTCTAAGATTTAGTGCAACACTTGGTCGTAAGTTCACTCTTTAGGTGATCTGTTGGATATCAATTTATAACTCCCCATTCTACATTTTAATTTTTTTTGATTGGTTTTAACCCTATGGGTATGTGATAAGGTGAACTTATTTCCTTAAGGTGATAGGGTGCAAAAATAAATCAGATAACAATCCATGGTCAATTGTCAAAAATGACCAATCATGGAACTCAATACATGTTATATCCACTGAAGAATATCCAAAAAGTAGGCACCTAAAATGCCCTAGATCCAGACACTTCCTCACATTCTCCTGTCCTCTCATGGGTAACTCCTAACTCCTCTAACAATTTATCTCAAAATCTCCAGTGAGCCTTGTGCAAACTCAATTTAGTCTGTTCCAAGTATTTCATCTAACCCATATCACTTCCTATTCAACAGAAATCAGCTAAGTCCTTTGATCTCTACTCTTTTGCTTAGAAAATTATATCATTGCTTGAATCTTCTTCATGTCTATCTTATTGTATATTAGAATTTGACACCTCATTAGAACAATAGTTACTCTAAAATAAGGTTTAATTGAATTTCTATTTTGCTATCACATAATGTACAGTTGTGATTCCTACAATCTAATCAAACTCCATTAATAAATATCAAAGCCAAATAATATGTTCAATCATCATCATCAAAGATCACTAATGGTACAATATGCCTCAATTAATCATGAAAGAACATTTGTTGTTATCTTGCATCACAACAACTGAAGAATAAATCAAGTAAAAAATATAATAGATCAGTGATTCCATACTTATAAGTTGGCAATAGAATCAAACCCAATTGGAGTAAAGGATATCACAAATTCTAAATTAGATTGGAACCTTTGTGTAAGTAGTACAAGTAGTAAAAAATGACTTAAAAATAATTAAAAATTGCTTTTAGCATTTCCATTTAAATATGTCAAGGATAATGTTTGGTACTTGTTCCTAGCTCATAAGGTTATAATATTTTAGAAGAATTTTAGGTCAACACCTGTATCATTCAAGTACACATGACTTAAACTCCTACTCATATAAGACATCAATACAAGAAGATACTGTTGTAGAATTACAAGTAAAAGATTGATTTTGGATTTAATAGACTAGGAGTGCATAATGATGAAAACCAACGGTGATAATATTTCAATGACTGGGAGTTGAATCCTTAGGGTCTTGTCTATGGAAAAAATGATCTCTTACATGCTAATTAACCTAACAATAGCCTTTTCAAATGAGTCATGGAATGACAATCAAATAGTTTCTGACACTGTACCAATAGACCTATCCAATAAGTAGATCACTTCAACTACTAAAGTGTAAGTATAACTGTAGACACAAAATCACGCACTTTGGGTACATTTCTAGGTCCTAATCATTACATACTACTATTCATATGATTCCTAAGTAGAAAAATAGGAATTGACTATTTATCTTTGGTCCTCTTTTCTTTTGTTTATTTCCTATTTGGTCTTATACACCCCAGAACCCAGTCTAGTATTCACTACTTTATCTTTCTAGACTCTGGACGCCAGCGCCCAGGTGCCCTCGGCTCCTTTGGAAACCCTTGACCTCTTTTTATCTTACTCACCTCTTTTGGGCCTCTTTTATCTTTTGGGAATCTTGTTTTCTTATGGGTCGACCTTTTAGTTTTCAATTACAAAATTTAAAGAAGGAAATCATATAAATACGAAGCTATGTGACCATAGTAAAGGACCAAGCTCTAATAATCTATTATCAACACCTAAGGTTGCATTCATTAGCATTCTAAGAGTATCAAAGAATTCATCTAGCTTCACGTAAGGGAAAAAGGACTACATTTTCTACATACATGCATAAGAGGGGAAGTTCATTTTTCCATCCAAAAATCTATCTACATTGCTACATCTAGCTATTGCTAGCTATTAGATTTATCCAACATAAAATCTTCATATGGCACAATTTCTACAAACATGCACAAGAACTACATGGAATATGAGATGTAGTGTAATGATTGGTCATAATTTCACTTTGTTGGGTGACTGTTGGGGTTAGTCGGACTCCCCGTTTATGTCTTTTTCTTTTTAGGATTTGATCTGTTTTGGGGTTTTACAAGAGATCATTTTTTTGGAGGTTATAGGTGAATTATATAGACATAGTGTGACATATAGGTGACTAACAATGAAGGTTAACAATCACCTTACGAAACTAGAAGATTCAAGTTCTATCCATTTTCAGAGATACATGAACCCAAGAGTATACTCTGGCACATAGGCACCCCTGACCTAGTCCAGGCACCCTAATTCGAGAACACCCTAGAGTTACACAATTTATCAGGCATGGTTCCGACAATTTCCTCCTGTCATTAATTAGTTCTCTAGTCAATAACACTTCGAGATTAATTATAAAATAAACAAAGTATTCTGTACCATCTCTTGCACTTAGGGATTTAATTTCCTTTAGCTTATTTCTTGTGTCAAATATGTGCTCCATTGATTATTTATTTTATGTGACTCTGCAATATATTAGGATTTCACAAATTCTATATTTCTCAAATCAAAACCCTCTTTTCTATGTCTCATTAAACATTAGAAACCATTTAGTCCAAAATTACATGATAGATTTAGGAGCTGGTAGTTCAGTCATGCCTAATCGAATAGTTGACAAGCTTGGTATAGAATATGAGCCCCTTTTTAAAGGAGTTATACAGATGGATGGGAAAACCGTAGAGACTATTCATGTCATCAGAGGATGGAGCCTCACTTTACATGCATGTCCTAATTTCTCAATTTCCTAAGATATTTATATAATTTACCTCCCTCCATACTTCGCTTTATGCCTATCTAGGGATTTCACAACCAAAATTGGGGGCTATTTATCATTAGATTGGTCTCGCATGTTATTTAGCACCATGTTTGGAACTAAAGAGACTATAAGGTCAAAACCTATTAAAAATAATCATATAGAACCTCATGTGTCAAGTGGAATCAATTCTAATTGCATAATCATGGATGGAGGAGATCAAATAGCTAACAAGGATCCGTATACTCTTCTTGAAGGTATACCTGATTTATTTCTTGATGAATGAGAGATTTAAATTCATGAATTTGATCCTTATAGAAACGTTGAATAGGCTGGTCTTGGTACTGATTGTTTGCATGAGAAGGAGTCTTTAATTCCCAATCTTATAAAGACAAATGAACAAGATGATGACGTTTATACAATGCACTTTAATGGTTCCAAGACCATAAATGGGGTAGGAGGAGGTGTTCTGATGGTGTCTCCAATGAAAGAAATTTTTTATTTTGTGCTTAGGTTTTAATTTAGTTCTATAAACAATTCAACTGAATATGCGGCCTTTATACATGGTCTCTAATGGGCTAGAAATAAAGGAATAAAATAACTACAGATCTTCGTTGACATTGAATTGGTTGTAAATCAGATAAGAGGGTAGAATGTAACTAAAAAAACATGATAAGGTCCTATAAGAATAGAATATTGGACGTCGTTGAGGAGTTTGAAGATTTAAAATTGCAATCCATTCTTAGGGAGGAGAACAAACATACTAATAGACTAGGTGTCATTGGTACACAAATTGAAATTCCTGAAGACATAACAAAGGACAAAAAACAATAACATGTTAAGATGGTTATAATGATAGTTGTACATGATAAGAATGCTAATTGGTAAGTGTTTGAAAATGACCAACAAATAATTAATTTTCTACAAGAAGGAGATGAGTTCTCAGCTAACAATTACGAAAAAATACAACAATATGAGTAATAGATTATCCAGTCAAGGATGAAAAAATGACCTCAAGGTTTGGTCAATCTTGAGTCCATCTTTAATAATATAGTTTTATTATTTCACAAACAAACCAAGGCATGCTGAAACATCACTCAACTAGAACTGAACACTCACTCGAAGTGCGCAAGGGTACAAAGTCCCTCTTTTATATCATCTTGTCCAAGGAGTTAGCATATATAATCTGTCTCTCGTGCTCAACTCCAGTGCATGACATCTTTTCAATTAGCCATTACCCTAATAAAGAAATGATGTTTTATTTTCATAGAATTTTACAAACCTCCTTCAAATCATCAACATCCTTCTGAGGAAGGTCAACTACATTTTCCTGCTCCAGCTTCCCGATTGCTCTTTCAAACATTATATCTCACCCTAAAAATTTCTAATAAATTCCACGGTCTGATGAGTAGGGTCTGGATACTTTGCATGAAATACTTATTCTTTTGTAATAATAGGCTTTTGCTTTGGAACTTGCCTCATGCACGTAGCCTTAGTGTGTGTAGTGAATAACAAATGTACCATCTCAGAATTAGGCACTAACTTTGACATCCACTGATCTTCCACAACTTGGTGTACTCTAACCATTCCTACACCATCATCCTTCTTGTTCTTCTTACTCATGTGATCATAAAAGTCTGGGAATTCCTCATAATTGTGGTTCTTTCCACAAAAAGAAAAAATTATATTATGAGGGCATTCACACCTATAATGATCAGGGGATCCACATGTATGAAATATTCCACTAGGGAACTCACTTCTTCCACCTCTGCGACCTCGACCTCTGAATCATCCATGGTATCCTTGATCTCTACCTCAAGATCCTTGACCTCTACCTCGGCCTCCATCGACCTTAATTGTGATTATTATCATGATTCTCACCTTGTTCCTTAGAATTATTTTCAACACTAGTTTTATGTACACCAATATCAATGACATCATGAATTTTATCAATCAGTATGTAGTTCTTTGTATCATGAGTGTTAGACATGAAAATCTTACAGTAATAGGATACATTCTTTCTTATCACACATTGCGGCAGTGAGCACCTACTTGAATCATGGTCCAAGTGATAGATTTCATAGTTTAGAAACATGTAACACACCAATTTACGATGATATCTATCCTTAGTATGTCATTCTACTTCACACTTTGTGCACCAAATACCACTGCGCATCTCATGTGTTGAAATAGATGGCAATTGTTTCAACTATTTTGCGATCGATGCAATCAGAGATTCCAAGAATGGGATAAATCTAGTGTCTATGCTCCCAAATTCCTTAGCATGTAGACAAAATTCCAAATCCTCACACAGGTTTGTAAATGTCTTATGTAAGAACACCCTTCTAAAAGGTGTGATCAAACCTCTGACAAATCATTGAGCATGCTGACTCGGGTGAATATCATAAGATAAATTTGATAATAAAGTTTTAAAGCAAGCATCATACTCCCTCATGCTTTCTTCGATGCCCTGTTTGATGTCCTTCAACACATTGATGCTCATCTAATACAACTCAGGTATATGGACCTATACAAAGAAAGCATCACACAACACAACTAGTCTACACAAGTCTGGTTCGGATCATATTTTCTGTACCAACTATACGTGTGACCTTGTAAAGTAGTTTCAAAATGGATTTCGTTACGCTTCAGAGCTATAATCCACTGAGCATGCCATAATATCTCACACATGTGCACATGCTACACTACACCTTAAATTCCTATGTATTATGGGAGATGAAGAGACATCTCAAAATACAATTTTTGGGGTTGGTGCGGACCGTGCCCACTAAATCCAGAACCTTTATTACCTCCTGTGTTTCCTCTACCTCTGGAACCACCAGATCCACTAGATCCCAAGCCACCTGATCCTCCCCTTATAGTAGGAAATGGACCAGAGGATGCATTGCCTTATGTTCAAACAATTGTAATAAACTAAACTCCCATGATCTACAAAGCTGTACTAATCCTAGATGTAATTCCAATGTTCTGTGTGCCCATGTTATGTGCTAATGATGAGCCAAAAAATAAGTTAGAATTGAAAAGGGAATGAGAGGGGGGTGAATCAGTCTTATAATAAATTTTATACTTTTCTAATTCAAACAATGAGTTTACAACTTCATGAGACACCTATGCTAGTGCTTAATCACAAATTGATATAGTTTACCATGGCATGCATTCATGACAAGAACATAGATAAAATTCAAAGCTATTATTCATTAATATTTAGAAGGAGTACAAAATCATGATCCTTATCAGATGTTTACAAGATGAAAATAGAAACTGAAAGGTAAACAACTACAAAAATTAAAACTATTCTCATTCATCAACCAACTGTCATTATGAATACTTCATCTGCTGCAATCCACATCAACCAACTACAAAACATGGATAGATATACCTCTTAGACATGACTTTTGACCTTCCACTTACAATGACTCTTCAACTCACTCATATTTTTGTCTTCTAGCTCTTAAAACTTATCCCCAATTATTCCAGATTTTTTTTCACGTGGTACATGGTCCCATAAATTCAAATTATTCTTGTGTATTCTTATAAACTCGCCACATTAGCCAATGTATCCATTTAGGCTCATAGGTGTGCCTAAATCAACTTCTATAAAAATAGTCCTGAAAAATCATCTAACTAGACCACTTCCACTCATCTTCATGATCCAAGTAATATATAAAAATGAATCTTATGATGTATAATTTCATTAAAATTTACCAGAAAGATCCAAATCAAGGTTCAACATGCCAAGAAACACAACTTTGCAAGACTTGTCTGGCTGGTTTTAGCATCTCTGAATTTGGTCTTCAAAATTTAGTTGGTACATACCTCAAATATCTTCATCATGAGGAAAGTAACCTATCAATGGAAATATCATGAAGTATAATATCTCATCCACCTATCATACTGCTCCAATTCATGGCATAAGGCTTCCAAAAACTTGGATCTTTGCAACTGATTTGGCTGGTCCTGAAATCACAAAAACTAGTCTTCTATACAATGTGGTCAAACACCTCCAAAGAATTTTCAGAGCTCCCTATCACCTCCAAAACTTAAATTTGGATGTATAAAACATTTTCAAGCATTTATATCCATAGGTCAAATATAGAAACATTCACCTACCATCTCATTCTGACAAGCTTCTCAAGAGGCCTAAATAAGCAATTTTGGCACAATCACCTCCAAGAAAGAAATGACCTTTCCAAACTAAAATATGCACTTCCACACATCATATTTCACATAACAAGGATGATCAAGACAAAAAACAAATCCATACAATGCAATTCAACATGGATACCTTCATTCTCCTTCACTAGCTTCTCAAAACAAGCTCCTTTTGTCGGTAAGCTCAAACATGCACTCAATACTCCAATTTTATCCAAATGAGTTACTCAGGTAACTTCATGAAGCTTATTTAGACATCCCCAACATCATCCACCTCAGATTTGAGCATATGATCCTTTGCAAGTTTTACCTGTACACTGAAATCTTCTTAAAAATCCTATTTTTGAGTGGGGCCCACCAAGTGTCAAGAAGCCAAATCACCATGGAAATGTGCTTTTAGGATTCCTATACATGTTCAATATTTTTTCAAGAAAAATAGTTGATTTTGGTCACCTAACCAACTCAATTTTCCAAAACTGGTCCAAACTGGGTTTTGAAGGACTACAAACATGCTCACAAAAATGGATAGAACTTCTAAAATACTCAACCAATCACCAAAATAATTTTTGAACCATAATTTTATCCCAATTTAATCCATTTTTTCTCTTATGACTTATCTGAAGGAGGCTTCACAATTTTCTTGACTGCTAAGAAGTTTGGTGCTCAATTTGCATACTTTGAAAAACCCGGTTTTGGAAATACTTGCATAACTTGCAAAATATTCATCCTCAGCTTCTGAAATTTTTCTCACACCTTAAGGACACATCCCTTTAACAATTAAAAGTGATTTTTTTCTGTTTCATCCTACATCTTTCCATTCCATCTCATCTAGGTACCCTTTGGTCTCTGATTCTCAGTTGCTCTACTAGTCTGACCTGTATGAGTGCTCAAAACACCTGATTGACCACCTATGAAGCCTTGTAAACCTCATAAAACACCATTCCATGCTCACACCATGATTTTTTTTCATCCTCATGCCTTGGATCATCATATCACACCTTGCTTTCTTGTGGAAGAGCTTAAGAAAACACTATACTGACTTGTTTCACCTTCAACCACCTAGTTTGAATTTTGTATCACCTTCTATATCTTCTTTGCCACCTCATGATGTTATATCCATGATTTTTCTCCTTTGGTTTGAGTGGATTTACATGTTTTCTTGATTTACACCATGTACTTGCATTAGGCCAAGGCCTAGAATGACTTGACTTGACCCATACATTACATGACTGAACCATTTGGACATGTTACAGACTCATTGACACATTTCACTCACCTCATGGACCTTGTTTTACCTTCATACCACCTTTGAGAGACTCAAGCACCTAGACACACATATCACCTATCCAACATGCCTAGATCACCTAGCCAACATACCTAGATCACCTAGACTACTTGATAGCAATGGACTTGACATCAATGACAACACAAGTGACACACACTTCCAACAAACTCCCCCTTTTTCATTGATGGAAACCTTCCTAGAAACATTGATGGCAACTATGACTCACTTGGATGACCTCATTTGCATGTTTCTTGACACACTTCTCCCCCTTTGACATCTATGACAAAGGCATTGATTCTTGACATGAAAATGACAACACAAGACAAGAAACACAAATTAAAATGCAATAAACAACTTACTTGAGATAATTTGCTCCCCCTGGGATTGTGATTGTCTTCACTTTGACTCCTTTAATAGTATGAAAGATCCTCTTGACCTGAAAGGGCTCCCCCTCAGCTGATACTCTAACCTATTTGTCCTTCATCTTGTCCAAAACATTATTTTTCTTGATCTTGATACCTTGGAAAGTACTTCCCCTAAGACTTCAACCTCACAATCTTTTGTAGTCAACTATCCTATCTCACTACTTTTAATAAAGCATCTTGCTTTCCTTCCACAATTGAGGCCTACAGAACTAAACAAATCCTTTTCATGCACTTCAAATCTTTTGGCAACAAAACACATCATTCAAGATTTTTCTCAACATTCCATCAATCTTCCCTGAGAAAACATAGATACCTTCTCTAGTAGATCAAGAAAAATTTGAGTAGTTGACCTTGGCTATTTGACATGGAAACAATTTTCACTAAGTCATTTTTGCATGTTCCTTGAGAATAAATTTGACCTGTATAACTACATCATATTGAAACATAGTCATTTGACCCATATTCATTCATACATTTGAAGATTCCTTGAATATTTATACTGTGTTAGATTTTTCATACATAAGATGTTATTTCATTATTCCTAAGCTTAAACATTCATAATGCTTAAGATAATTCCTTCAAGAGAGTTTTATATAATAGAGCACTTCTTAAACTTTCCTTGAATCATCAATAGCATTTCATGCTTATTTACTTTAATAAAATTACAAATTGTCCATAATTTTTCATATATTTCAGACTTATCTTCATCTTCTTAACATATTACATTCATCAAATCTCAATTTCTTATAGACTTGAATTTTCTCACTGATCACCTGTAGACTATCAAAATTCATCTTGATACATAGTCATGCTACAAATCATTTGACTGATCATTCATTTTTCATTGTAGGATCCTTTCTTTTCATGGAGTACAAGAAATCTTCACTAGCTCAATTATCTTGAAGACAATTATAAATGCACTCTCATTATCTTGAATCAATACAAGGTTCAACAAAGCATGAATTTCAATCTACTAATGGAGATTCATCATCCAACAATCCTAATCACTATTACTTTTCTTTCATAGTAAGATCAACTATTAGATATTATCACTATGTTCAAATTACTTCTCATGCACTATTTTAACATCAATCCTTTTTCTATATTTCAAGTTTTTCTATCATATTTATTCAAATTCTCTTCTTTTCAAAAATTCTATATTTTTCTTGTATATCCCTCCAATATCTTCTAAATTCCTTGCACATTCAACTTCAATTCTAAAGAAAATAATTATACTATCTTCCACTTATTCTTAAAATGTTACTTATTTAACACATGTTCTCACAACTTGTACTACATCCATTATCACCATTTTTATTAATAACTCATGGTTTTACCAAAGTCTTAAGAATTTTGAGCTTGCGTAGTCTCAATTTTCACTTCCAACTCATTATCTTCTTGTCAACTACTTTAATTTTCTATCTTGCAACACATTGAGGAAAATATTCAACTGCTTTTCAACTTCACCTTACTTTGAAATGATAAGAGACAAACTTTTTCAAGAAATAAACAAAAAGGGAGTCTTTTCACTTGGAAAAGACTCTTCATCGATCTAAGAGAGATTTTTGAACAACTTGGAATTTGCACTAAGTATAATTTCTAACTCCTTCAAGATGCATATGAAAGGTTAATGAGGAAGAACAAGATTTCACCTTCATCCTTTCACTTCTTCATGTTTCAAGAATATGAAGATTCTTCACAGATAATTTAGTTCTTCAAAGCACATGACATTTCAATCTTATTGATGAGTTTTTGCACACTCCAAATAGATTGATTACTTCATATGGAATTCAAATGACTTTCAAGTTTTCTCTTAGTTACAAAATTTAGGATATACTGATTTTGACAAATTATTATGAGAACTTTATTCTTCTTGCAATTCACTAGACTTTCAGTTTATTCAAAGGAATACTACTTTTGAAAACTTTCAAGACAGATCAAGCACATGTCACATTTTCAAACCTTGATTAAATAGAATTTAGAAGTAATTTCATGGAGGAGGATCTTGCATTTGTTCAAAACACCCATTCATTGAAACACTCCTTGAACTTTAATCCAAACATTTTAATGCCCTTTATCTCAATGAATTTCATTCAAATTTGAATATTAAATTTAACAGTCATTTGCAAAGAATGTGCATCATTACCATCATTATACTTTGTCAAGAAACTCATTCAAGATTGATGAATTCAAAAATTTTGTTTTGACAATTCTCATTTGATCCCTACAGAGCTTTGTTCCATTTTTTGAAATTTTAATTGTTGAAATTTAAAGATTTGATCCACAAATAATTCCTCATGAAAAACCTAAATTAGAGTTATCATCACTATTCTTACCCGAAAAGATTTGAGATGAAAATTTTTTCACTCAATTTGTTGAAATAGCAACTTCTCAAGTTTTGACAATTTGATTGACATATTTCAATTTTATATTTGGTGCATAGAATGTCAAAAATTTTGTGCTTAGTGTGACAGTGTATAAAAAAATTTTAAGTGTATTTTTGAGGTTTCAATTGTATGATTATCACGTAGAATCCTAGTTCTCAACCATACATGTCATGAAACATTCTTCATCATGTGCAAAAGAGTTTGAATGGAAGAATCTTATTTCTCCAAGATTCAAGCTAAAGAGTTTTGTCACACCTTTAGAAAAGAATTTTCACACTTAGAGTTAAGTTTTAAACTTCACCTGAAATATCTTCAAATCCTCTCTTTGATCACATATTCATGGACTTGAATAATAGTTCATTCATCATTGATTTGATAGGCAAGTCAAGCACTTGAACATTAGATGGTTTGACATGAAAGTGAATAATACCCTTACAACTAAACCTCATGAATATTACAAAAGTCTCAAGTATTGTTATATGATTGAATCTTCAATGAGATTTAGACATTTTCTGACACTATCCATGAATACTCCAAAACCAATTGAAACTAAACTTAAGCAATCTTTTGAAGAACATTATTTTACTGACTCACTAGCTTGTGTCATGCTTTACTTTCAAGAAAGCTTCTCAAACAAGAAAATAGATTCAATCACATTTATCATTTTGATCAACCAAAAATTTACTGATAAAATACCTTGAAAATATATTTTTAGATGAAGATTTAGAGCATCTTATTGAGAAAATTTAACTGATGTTTGGTTCTTGTACAACCTTCACATGAGGAGCATCACACAAACAAGATTAAGAACTTAAACTACTATATGTAAATTCAAGGAATAAAACCTTAAAATGCCTTATGAGTCATAAAAATACCATTAATGGACTTTGGAGATACTATAGAAGTGATTAAACAAGACTTTGGAGTCTAAATCACATTTTTTCTCCTATCGATTTGGTGCACACCCAGGAGAGAGAAAATATTGCTCCACCAAAATGCTCATAACTTTTTAACCACACCTCCTTTTGAGAAAATTATTTTTGAACATGATTTTTATGACAATATAATCCAAAAATTACTTATATTATTTATTTGAAAGAGATTTTATAATTTTTTTTAGGGCTAACAAGCTAGACATCTCAAAATGAACTTTTCAAAAATCATGTTTTACAAACACTCACATAACTTGAACAAATGACCTAAATTTGACCTAAAATTTTGCATGAAGCATCAAGACACCTTCCTTTATCATCTCCCTTATTTTATAGAAAACAATATGTCTACATTTTTCTATCCCATCTCATTTGCATGCTAGAACACTGCTTGTTCTCAACACTATTTTTGACCAACATACAAAACTGACTCCTGGAGCTGAGACGAGTCTAACCTTTGCTCATACATGTTGTAGATACACTCTCCAAGCCTCTCCCATACATGAAGACACACTCTTGACAAAGACAACTCCCCCTCACACCAATATCCCATGGAGGAGCTTGATGAGAGACCTAACAAGGTCTCAAATATTCTTTTGGTTTCTTGACTGGTTCATGATTCTTTGATTCTTTGTTTTGTCATAGAGACTTCTTATTTTGATCAGTCACACTCTTGGAATCCTCTTTAGCACCTTGACTAGATTTTCCCTTCCTTTTATATGTCTGAGTTTGTTGCTTGGGTTTTTGGCTTTCTTTCTTTAGTTTACCTGCATCACAGAACCTTACAATGTGCCCAACCTTGTGGCACCTAAGGCATTCAACCTGCCTTCCTTTGCACTCAAAATCCTTGTGTCCAAACTCATTACAAGCATAGCAATATCCATTAAATTTCCTTTCATACCTTCTTGTGTTTGATGGTTCATTTTTGTAGTACTTTGCTAGATGTCCTTTTTCATGACAATGATAACATTCAACTCCATATCTTTGTCCAAATTTTTTCTCTTCCTTATTTCCTTGTTCTTGAGTTTCTTCTTTAGAATCTTCATTATTTTCCACATTAGAATTACATGCACTAGCCATGTGTCCATAAGCACCACACTTGTAGCAATTACCATGAAAAATAACATGCTTAAATGCATTTGGCTTCCTAACAGGTGATCTTTTATGAGATGAATACTTTAACTACTTCCATTTATTGACTGCATTTTTCTATTTGAACCTTGGCTTGATTCACCTTCATTATTCTCTAAACTGTATGAATATTCTATGAAACCTAGTCCTATTCTATCACCATATGCTTTTTTTTTCCTAATATCTTGTCAATTTTTTGAGCTCTCTTGAAAATATGATAACTTACTTGTCATGATGCTTAACTCTTTCTTCAGTTCTTCTTTCTCTTTCTTCAAATTCTTATTTTTCTTTGTGTCTCAAATTTCTTCATTAGGACCTTGACTATTTCTTCTCTTTCAGCTTCATGTTTGAGATCATTCTTCTCTCTTGATTCTCAACTCATCTTGGGCCTCTTCAACTTGAACTTTCATGAATTTGATAATTTCATCTCAAGTTTTTGATATCTTGTTGATCACATCACCTTGCTACCTACCATTTCCTTATCATGAAGGTATTGATCTGAATAGTATTCAAATTTGCAGGTGCCATCTTCTTACAGAATATCTCCCTTTAGCCTGTTAAGACCACTTCCAAGGGCCTGCTCTGATACCAATTGTTAGAATTGATAGGGATTGAGAGGGGGGTGAATCAGTCCTATGAGATTTTTTCTTTCTTATCTACTTCAAACAATGAATATTCATTCATATACATACACTCTCATAGACTACATCAAAATGTTTAAACATCAATAGATATAGTTTTCATGGAATGCATATAAGAAAATGAATACAAGATATGCTCTTCTTCATTGATATTCAAAAAGTACAAAACTTGATGTTGATTTATCATCATATTACAAGATAAAATCAAATTAGCATTCAACTACAAAATAGCTGCAACTTTTCTCTTTCATCAACCTTTGTCATTAAACACTTCAACATCTTCATACAATCCACAACCAGCTACAACCTAGAAAAATATTCTAGGGGTTTTGGGCTATTCCCAAGAGGTTTTTTTTGCAGAAAATATTTCTTCAAAATAATATAATGGGGTTATCAAAAACTTCATAAATGAGCCTACATGAATAGATATACCTCTTAGACATGACTTTTGACCTTCCACTTACCATGACTCTTCAATTCACTCATATTTTTGTCTTCTAGCTCTTCAAACTTGTCCAAAAGTATTCCAATTTTTTTTTCACATGGTACATGGTCCCATAAAGTCAAATTATGCTCTTTTATTCTTATAAACTTTCCACATTAGCCAATGTATCCATTTAGGCTCATAGGTGTGCCTAAATCAACTTCTATAAAAACAATCCTGAAAGATCATCTAACTAGACCACTTCCACTCATCTTCATGATCCAAGTAATATATAGAAATTAATATTATGATGTATAATTTCATTAAAATTTACCATCAAAGAGCCAAATCAAGGTTCAACACACCAAGAAACACAACTTTGCAAGACTTGTCTATCTGGTTTCAGCATCTCTGAATTTGGTCTTCAAAAATTTAGCTGGTACATACCTCAAATATATTCATCATGAGGAAAGTAACCTATCAATGGAAATATCATGAAGTATAATATCTCATCCACCTATCATACTGCTCCAATTCATGGCATAAGGCTTCCAAAAACTTGGATCTTTGCAACTGATCTGGTTGGTCCTGAAATCACAAAAACTAGTCTTCTATACAATGTGGTCAAACACCTCCAAGGAATTTTAAGAGCTCCCTATCACCTCCAAAACTTCAATTTGGATGTATAAAAAAATTTCAATCATTTATATCCATAGGTCAAATAGAGAAACATTCACCTACCATCTCATTCTGACAAGCTTCTCAAGAGGCCTAAATAAGCAATTTTGGCACAATCACCTCCAAGCAAGAAATGACTTTTCCAAACTAAAATATGCACTTAAACACATCATATTTCATGTAAAAAGGATGATCAAGATACAAGAAACAACATCCATATAATGCAATTCAACATGGATACCTTCATTCTCCTTCACTAGCTTCTCAAAACAAGCTCCTTTTGCCGGTAAGCTCAAACATGCACTCAATACTCCAATTTTCTCCAAATGAGTTACTCAGGTAACTTCATGAAGCTGATTTAGACATCCCCAAAATCATCCACCTCATATTTGAGCATATGATCCTTTGCAAGTTTTACTTGTACACTGAAATCTTCTTAAAAATCCTATTTTTGAGTGGGGCCCACCAAGTTTCAAGAAGCCAAATCACCATGGAAATGTGATGTTAGGAGTCCTCTACATGTTCCAATATTTTTTCAAGAAAAAACTTTGAGTTTGGTCACCTAACCAACTCAATTTTCCAAAACTGGTCCAAACTGGGTTTTGAAGGACTACAAACATGCTCACAAAAATGGATAGAACTTCTAAAATAATTAACCAATCACAAAAATAATTTTTGCACCATAATTTTATCCCAATTTAATCCATTTTTTCTCTCTTATGAATTATCTAAAGGAGGCTTCACAATTTCTCTTGACTGCTAAGAAGTTTGGTGCTCAATTTGCATACTTTGAAAAACCTGGTTTTGGAAATACTTGCATAACTTGCAAAATATTCATCCTCAGCTTCTGAAATTTTTCTCACACCTTAAGGACACATCCCTATAACACTTCCAAGTGATGGTTTTCTCTGGTTCATCCTACATATTTCCATTCCATCTCATCTAGGTACCCTTTGGTCTCTGATTCTCAACTGCTCTACTAGTCTGACCTGTATGAGTGCTCAAAACACCTGATTGACCACCTATGAAGCCTTGTAAACCTCAAAAATCACCATTCCATGCTCACACCATGCTTTTTTTCATCTTCATGCCTTGGATCATCATATCACACCTTGCTTTTTTGTGGAAGAGCTTAAGAAAACACTATACTGACCTATTTCACCTTCAACCACCTGGTTTGAATTTTGTATCACCTTATTTATCTCTTGTGCCACCTCATGATTCTATATCCATGCTTTTTATCCTTTGGTTTGAGTGGATTTGCATGTTTTCTTGATTTACACCATGTACTTGCATTAGGCCAAGGCCTAGAATGACTTGACTTGACCCATACATTACTTGACTGAACCATTTGGACATGTTACAGACTCATTGACACATTTAATTCACCTCATAGACCTTGTTTGACCTTCATACCACCTTTGAGAGACTCACACATATGCACCTTTGGAGACCCCTAGATCATGTAGCCAACATACATAGATCACGTAGCCAACATGCCTAAATCACCCAGCCAACATACCTAGATCACCTAGACCCAGACACACTCTCATATGAGGTCGAATAGGTTTCTCTACCATGTTTACCCAAATGGGGGAGTTCTAGATGCTCTAACTCCACGTCCTCTGCGTGAGCTCCAAATCCTTCACGAACCATCTCTCTACACAACACCATTCATTCTGTAACTTCACGTTGCTTCTCCAAATCCCTCTCATGCACCTCATTAAACTTAAGCCACTTTTATTCTCTCTTCTTTTCTGTCACCCGGTCACAATCTTTCACCACACCTGCTCTTTCCCCGCACGTGGTGGGGTTTAGCTAGCCATAGGATTCTCTTCGAAATCCAAGGTTATAATCAAGATCTTAATCACTAAAGGGATACAACACAAATACAATCCTTTGGGTTTGTATAGGATCTAAAAATCAACAACCTCTCGATGGGAATAAGTAGAAATTACATACTCTAGAATGTAGCTATTTAAAACACCACTCCACTAATGACCTATAGTGTGTGTCCAAGTCAGATCAGAATCATGCAAAACCTAAAATTTTTCATGTGTCCGAACAAGTGTTCAAAACCTCCAATTTCTCTTCGATGCGTAAGCTACCAGCCACTCATACAACTCTATGGGAAAACAAGATAAAAACATCTCATAGAGATCATGATACAAGTTTTGTTCAACCCATGCATGTGCATTCAGGTCCAGTGCTAAATCTATGAGCATACTCTTCCTCTAAATTGTCTAACCACTCTTAAATACTGGCCAAGGTCAACTGGTATATGTTCATCATGCAACATCCTAGAAATTAACTAAAAATAGGTCCCGAAAATGGAACCAAAATGTAGTCTTATTATTTCACCAACATCCCAAGGTGCACTAACACATCACTTAGCTATAACTGAGCGTTCACTTGAAGCGCGCAAGGGTACCAGGTGCCCCTTTTATGTCAGCTTTTCCAAGGAGTTATCATGATCATATAAACATTCTAGATCCATAACAGATAATCAAACATAATATATAACATAAACTAGATATAGATCTCAACTAATAGGCATGAGCAATTAAACAAGAACCATGATCAGATTTACCATACAAGATCCATGCTCAGTATGTCAAAAACCAATATCTAACCAAAAAGTTCCATTCTATTAATTTTTGTAAAACACAGAAGCTTCATACATACATAAAAATTTCATCGTCAACCATGCACGCCCTTAAACCAGTAACATAACTCTTCAAAACATTCACTGATCGATCCTCTCTAAACTGTGCAAATCAATACATATATATAGGTAGTGGGGACTTTCCCTTCACCACTCATGCACTCTCCAAACTAGGCTACATGCTAAGAATAGCCATGCACCGCTACAAGATAATTACAAAAGTATGCAATATCACTATTAATAGATTACCTAATAATAACTACAGTTCTAATCCTATTAATAGCTCAAATATTTGCATGACACTTGATCTTCTTCTTGTCTAAAATAGTATTTTCATCCTCTCCAAGTCTTCATACTATTGCATGCTCTGCACTCCATGTCTATATTTAGCCTCATACTGAAAACATATAAGTTCTAATTCCTCACTTTTCCGTACGTGCTCTATTCCACTATTCTTCCACGTGTACCTACGTGCCCTATATCCACGTGCATAGTCCTTATTTGCCTTTAGTACTTAGGCTATATTTTGTCAGCCCAAAAAATACTGATGATTAGAATGAAGACTATGAGTATACCATCATTGGTAAGGATAAGTTCCTCAAGCTTGGAAAGGTATGTACTCTAGAGGAAATCCATGTATTTTGTCCAACTTTGTCAAGTGTTTGATAATGTTTTTACATGGGGATATGGCAATCTTATAGGTTTTAATCCATAATTAGCACAACACACTAAAAAGTTGGATCCAAATGCCAATCCTGTTAGGAAAAATAAAGGCATATAAATCTAAAGATAAAGCCTCTCATTAAACAAGATTTACATAAGTCGATAGAGGTTAACATAATCTTTCCTATAAAAAAATCATCGTGGGTTACAAATTTGGTCCTGGTAAGGAAAACGAATGGAGAGATAAGGTTATGTGTGGACTTTAAAGATATAAACAAAACTTCATTAAAGGACCACTACCTATTACCTTCCATGAAAAAAACCTTACAAATGGTGATAGGTTCATAGCATTTTTCACTTCTTGATGGCTATTCTAGCTACAATCAAATATTGGTATAAGAAGAGGATCAATTTAAGACAACCTTCACTACAAAATGGGGAACCTATGGATACAAGAAGATGCCTTTTGGTTTTTCTAATGTAGGAGATACTTTTTAGAGAGCCATAGATATGGAATTTCAGGGGCTAATCAATGATATAATACTTTTCTATCTTGATGATATTACAATATTTTCCAAGCAAGTTGATCATTTGTCTCATCTTAGGATTTTTTTGAAATGTGTAGAAAATATGGAGTCTCACTAAACCCCAATAAATACATATTTTAAGTTCGTGAAGGAAAATGCTTAGGCTATATTATCTCCAAGAAGGTTTCATATTTGCACTTGGAATGAAACCACAGTCAGGGGACAAGCAAGTCCCTCCTCTTTAATGGGAGAGGTTCCCTTATTGAAAGCAGGGGAAAAACCTATGTACAAATATACAATCTTTCATTCAATGGTGGTTTCCCGATATCTTGAAATGTGTTTTATGCCTGGAAAGTTATCAATACATGAGGATAGAAGACATTGAAGAGAGGAGGGAGGCAGAAGAAGACAATACTTTCAGGGAAAAGAGATGGCAGAGAAAACCCTTATATGTATTGAGAAAATGAGATATAGAATAGAACCATTCACGTTTATAACAGGCACAATCCGTAGACTCAAAGTTCTTGAGATTGTATAAACTAGAACACAAAGTTTCTAAGCATGCAAGGATTAAATGATTCACAGATCAGAGCAAGAAGGAAAGAGAAAGCAGAGGAAAAAGGGGAAAACCTTTGTATTGATTTCTTCCAATTAGAAATTACAGTTTCAGAATATCAAAATTCCAACCCATACAATGGCTTTGAAAGCCCATGATATAGCTCACAAGAGACAGTTACAACTTCCTCGAGCAAGCAAGAAATAGTTACAACTTATTCCAATCATCCACGCCCTTTCGAATTCTTGATTTGCAAAGAAACGTTAATGGCGGAAAAACCAGTTTTTTAAATATACGGCCATTACATTATTTTTCCAGTTAAAACATGGGCCATTCGATTTGCTTCTACAACTTTAAATTTGGGCCACCCACGTGGGAGGAATTGATTGGAGTGGGCCTGTGGACGTCTTCTGCATTTTTTTTCCTTTGAAGCTATGCCAGGATGACACATGGAGAGCTCTGTTGTTTCCTTTATACTTAGCTGATTTGGGCCTATTTCCTGCTTGACCTATGTTGACCCCTAGACACGTGGAGGGCTGGCACTCATTTGAGTTTCCATTTTGGAAATGCCTCCTAAAATTACACCGAGCTGACGCGTGTCTCCTTCTACCGGTCTTGGAATTTTCAATGGCCAACTCTGTCTCCCCATTGACTTTAACCACGTGGTGAGCTGGCACTACTTGGAGATTGACCCTTTGATTTCACTTCTGAAATTGCACCGTTAAGGCACGTGGAGACTTCCGCCAACCCACCCATACTTAGTCAATTTTAACGATTGAATCTCTCTCTTTTTGGACCTGGGACACATGGAGGACTGGCGCAAGTTTGAGAACTACCCCTGGCTTTGACTCTTGAAGCTACATCGATGAGGCACATGGCACATCCGCTGAACCTTCCATACTTAGCCGATTTGAGCTTGTTTTACCTTCATTTTGAACCTGGGACATGCGGAAAGCCTGCGCTTATTTGAGGACTGTCCCTTGGACCCTGCCCCTAGAGTTGTGCCATTTGGATGCATGGAGGCTTCTGCTGATGCTTGAAACATGGCCAAACCACATCCAATCAGAGATTCCCACGTACTACCCATGGATTCTGGGGAAAAAATTAATGGGGAAGATATGCCTGTCATTCCCGACTGCGGGAAGAAAAATAAAAAGAAGGGAAGAAACTTCACCATTATGCCTGACTTTCAAATTGTTCTCCATGAATGGGAAAACTGTAAACAATGCCAGGCTTGACGTGATCCAATACTCCAAGGTACAGACTCAAAATTTTTGAAACTTGACTTCAAAAGAATGGAATTTTGAGGACAACAACTGGCTCTTTCTGGGGATGACTTGGCTTGGAACAAAGACACAAGGAAAGATCAAGAACTATAGATAACTCTGGGAAAGAGGACCAGTGCCTTATCCATTGGGAAAAGGAGTCAAAAGCAAAACCAATACAAGGCAACACACACAAGATGGGAAAAGAAACAAAACAAACCAAAAGGGAAGAACAAAAATGAAACACAAAGGAACAACCCAAAACCAAAACACTGTACAAAATATACAGAAGGACCACCTAGTCACCTAGGACTTGAACAACTTCAGATACTACCCACTATAAGGAAGTGGGAGAGGAGAACCATCCATGTAATCTAGATAAAAAGAGTTCTCTCCAGCAAAATGTTTGATTCTAAAAGGACCAAGCCAAAGAGAATCAAACTTACCATGACTTCCTCGTGGCTCATGTCTTTTGTCCCAAAGTAGCACAATGTCTCCCACTTGGAAAACTCTGGGTTTGGATTTCTTGTCAAACAAAGCCTTCACTTTCAACTGATGAGCTGCTATCCTATCAACCACTTGCAATCTGTCCTCATCAAGCTTCTGAAGGTACAAAATTCTCTTGTCCAAAGAGCTACTGAAACTTGAATCTTCAATGGTTTTCATCAGATGCAAGGCTGGAAATTCCACCATGACTGGTAGTTGAGCTTCCACACCATACACCACTTGGAAAGGAGACATTCCAATTGCTCTCTTGGGTGTAATTCTATCAGCCCAAAGTGCATCATATAGCTTCTTATGCCAATTCCTCTGAGAATCATTTACAAGCTTTCTAACTATGTTCACCAAGTTCTTGTTTGTTGATTCTACCTGTCCATTCCCTTGGGGGTAGTAATATGAAGAATGAGCAAGTGAGATCCCATACCCATAGCAGAAGTCCATCATCTCAGCAGAAGAAAATTTGGAAGCATTGTTAGTCACAATTTTGTTTGGGGTCCCAAACCTGATCAATATGTTCTCCTTAATGAAGTTGCAAACTACCTCAGAAGTAGTGCTCTTGACTGGGATGGCTTCCACCCACTTGGTGAAGTAATCTATGGTAGTCAACACATGGGTATGTCTAGCACTGGAAGGTGGGTTAAGAGTTCCAATGAAATCCAATCCCCACTATTGAAAGGGCTCATCAATCACTACTAGCTTTAGTGGTAAAGAAACCAACTTAGGTCTTCCAACAAACGTTTGGCATGCTTCACATTTACCAACCCATTTTGATGCATCTCTGAATAGAGTGGGCCAATAATAACCAGCACGAAGTATTTTATGAGCTGTTACAGCAGAGGAGAAATGACCTCCACAAGCCTGGTCATGAAAAGTAGAGAACAACTTCTTTTGTTGCTCCTTGTCTACACACTTCAAAAACCTTCCATCTATGCCTCGTTTGAACAAAGCATTCTCCCATAGCACATATTGTGCAGACCTCAGTTTGATGGCTCTCTTCTCTTTGGCACTCAAGTGAGATGGACACTCTCCATAGGTCAGAAAGTGAGCAATGTCAACATACCATACATCTAATGAGCTGAGGAACAGAACAACAGGGACATCAACTCCATCTTTGGACAACTCCTTGGCAGCTCCCTCAGCAATGAGTTCACACAGGCCCTTACCCCGAACCAGCTTTGTTGGCCTGATGTCAAGATCATACTCTTGCACCTTTGCTACCCAATTACCTCTCTTGGTTCCAAATTCTTGCTGAGTAAGAATGGATTTGATTGTTGTATCAGGCACCAACACCACAAAATGAGAATTAAGGATGTAAAACCTAAACTTCTTGACAACTTTGACAACTACAAAAGCATGTTTCTCCATCATGGTGTACTTCAGCTCATGAGTTTTCAAGACATAACTCATGAATGCAATTGGGAGCTCATGATCTTCAACATTCTTCTGGGCTAACACAACAACTAGGGTATTTTCAGTGGCATAACAATAGATAATGAAATATTTGCTAAAGTCAGGGCACACCAAGATTGGAGTCTTTGCAATAGCCTGTTTAATGTCCTCAAATGATTTCTTCCCTTCAGAGGACCAACCAAAAGTTTTCTTCCCTTGCATCATGCGAGCAATGCTCATAGTAAGTTCTACAAAATTGGGGATGAATCTCCTTAGGAAATTGATCTTACCAAAGAAAGAATGGATACCTTTCTTACTTGATGGAAGAGGAATTTGCTAGATGGCCTGAACTCTCTCTGGATCAATCTTGATCCCTTCCTTTGAAACAATGTGTCCCAACAACTTTCCTTCTGTGACACAAAACATAGACTTCTTAGGGTTTAAAGAAATTCCATGCTCTCTACACTTCTGCAATACTGTTTCAAGGTGTTGGAAGTGATCTTTTCTTGCTTTAGAAAACACTGTCAAGTCATCCAAATACACAACAATGCATTTCCCTTTCAAACTGCCAAAAGCCAAGTCCATGGCCCTCTGGAAAGTAGCACCAACATTGATGAGACCAAATGGCATCCTCTTGTATGCAAAGGTGCCCCAAGGAGTAGTAAAGGTAGTCTTATGTTGATCTGCAGTATTCACCTCTACTTGATTGTACCCCGAGAATCCATCTAACATAGATAGCATCTCTGAGCCTGTGACAGCTTGCAATACTTGGTCCATCATGGGGAGAGGGTAGTTGTCCTTCAAAGAACCCTGATTTAGATTTCTGAAGTCCACACAGATCCAGATCTCACCATTCTTCTTCCTGACAGGCACTATATTAGCAATCCACATTGAATGGTGGATGGGGAAGATGATCCTAGCCTTCAGAAGCTTTTGTATTTCTTGGAAAATTGTATCAGCTATCTTTGGATTATATTTCCTTTGCTTCTGTTTGAAGGGTTTGATCCCAGGCTTAAGAGGAATGAAATGTTGCATTTCTTTAGGCTGAAAAGCCTTAAGATCATCATAAGAGTAAGCTAGAACATCAACATACCTCTTCAACAAATTCACCACCTTCTTTTTCTCTTCCTGAGTGCAGCATTTTCCAATGTTGACCATTTTGGGATCATCAAGACTCCCAATATTCACTTTCTCAGTCTCAGCAGATTGTGGGCTCCTTGGGAAACTTTAGACTTCATATATCTATCATGTTTATCAAAAAGATCCTCCAAACTCACCAGCCCTTTAGGAATTTTGTTTCCTTTCAGTTTGATGCATCCATCTTGATCCATCTCTTCTTTGACACCCTCTTCATTTGATGACACACACTCTCTAGGTAGATTGTCACTTCCTTCAAAGTACAACTGATCAAAGTTGTCTCTGAGCTCCAAGAAAGAAAGAAAATGCTGGTCATCATTAAAAACTTGCCAATTATTTGCATTGTCAGGCACACTGGGTCTATGGATCAGCTCAATGGTGAATTTCTCCTGAGGGAAATCAGGATGAGGAATCAACAAGGACCCCAAAACAGCTAGAGAGTTAGCCCTAGTGTTCCTTTCCCTTGGCACAACTTCAATGGAAAAAGCATCAAGGAATTCAATGGAATCCCAGACCAGATTCCTATAGTGTTTCAACCTTCTGTTCTTTACCTGATAAAGGTCTCTAACTTGTTTTACAATTAGCTCGGCATCTCCATGAGCAAGAAGGTTCTTCACTCCCATTTCCTTCACCATGCTCAACCCAAGAATAAGGGCCTCATACTCGGCAGTATTGTTGGTATTTTCAAACTGGAATTTGAAAGAGAAAGGATGAACCTTACCCCTAGGAGAAATAAGCACTACACCAACTCCAGAACCAGCTGAAGAATAACTTCCATCAAACTCCAAAGTCCACACACCGTTAGGATCAAACAACACTTCCTTTGGTAGACTTGTCTCATCTTGTGACATGATCATGTAGTTCCCATGCCCAATGTCTTCATACAGTATTTGTGCTTTAGGATCATCTGTCTTTTGCACAATATACTCTACTTGTTTCTCAGGCAACAACTTCTTCATCTTCCCATTGACAGGGATCAAGGCATGTGACCAATCCATTTGGATCTCACCTCCAACATCTTTGCAAAAGTTCCTACTTAGCAACATGCCATAGGAAGGAGGGATATCAACAACCAAGATGGTAGCCAAGACCTTCTTCTCTGGTAAAGCAGTAAAAGCTACTTGTGCATCCTTGATTCTCCCAACCAAAGGCACTTCTCTACTTTCCATGGAATAGCAAGAGCCATAAGTGTGGGTTAGGGTTAGACCCAAAGCATGAGCCACTTTTGTAGGCATTACATTATCAGATGCACCAGAATCAATGACACAATTGCTAAGCTTGTGGCCAGCTATGAGGAGAGTCACATAGAAGGGTTTGATCTTCTCATTGGGTGAAGTGACTGTAGCCACAAGGCTAGGTTGAGGTGGAGAAGAAGGAGTGGGAAAAAGGCCTTTAGAAGAATGGGCTGGGGTTTTAGATTTAGAATTTACAAAGTTAACCATTTTGGCAAAGGCTTTAGGATGGGTTTGATAGAACTCTACCTCAGAAATCTGAATCTTGGTCTTTTTAAGATGGTCTATAATGTCAAAAGATCCAGATGTGGATGGGGAATCACTACTAGGAGTAGGAGGAGATTTTGATCTATCAGCTTTATCATTTGTTGGACAAGAATTCTCAGAAGTAGAAGTAGAGGAAGAAGGACTAGCAGAGCTTACCTTTTGGGTGGAAGTAGTAGGAATAGGAGCTCCTCTTCTTGCAATCACTGGGATGGTGATGGGGTACTCCTTGGATATTTTTGTAGGTTGCACCACTTTTTCCTTTTTGTTGGTCTACTCCCAGGTCATAACAACATATGATTCACTATTCATCTCAGCCACTACATCATCATAGTCATCTTCATCATCCACACCCTCAGTGGTGAGGAAATGAACTCGAGAACCACCAGGATCCTCCAGTTCTTCATCATCTTCCTCTTCTTGTTCATCATAGAGCCCATTTTCTTCCTCATCATCAGGCTCAAGAACCTCACAAGTAGCATTAACAGGCACCTTGAGGGGTGGACCTTCAATGGCCAACCTGGTTTGAGAAGAGGGCAAGCGGTTCCTAGGCTGAAAGTTCTTCCTTGGAACATCTTGATATGGAGCATGCTGAGCCAATTGCTTCTTGATGGAAATGAGGTCATTAGCCAGATTTTGCACCAACTGATCTGCATTACCTCCAGGAGAAGGGGAAGAAGAAGATGCTTTGGATTTGAAAGACTCCCTTTTCAGCTTGCCAGACATGATCAAGTCATCTTCCACACTGACAACCAATCTCTGATCAACATCCAAAGTTACAAGATTTTCTCTCCTCAGGGCATAGCTTACTTCTGGAAATTGAGCATTCAAGAAGAAACACTTCTGAATCTGATCAACAGGCCTAGTATCTAGTGGAATCTTGTTAACCAACTTGTTGAACTTGGCCACAAATTCTCTCATAGGCTCATGTGGCTCCTTCTTGATTTGAGAAATCTGAGCTAGCAAAGCATGCACATCCTCAGCAGGTTTGAAACGCTGCTCAAATTCAGTCCTCATAGTAGTCCAATCAATGATGGTCCCAGCAGGAAGATGGTAAAACCAATCTGCAGCATTGTCTTGCAAGGTTTCCACAAACAGCCTCACAGAGACATCCTCATGTTCAACTCCAAGGACCCCACATGCAACAATGAAGGCTGCAATGTGTTCATCAGGGTGTACTTTTCCATCACCTCTAAATTTGGGAAAATTCTTCCTGTTACCCCTAGGTAACTCATGCAATGGTTGAGGAAGAGCCAGAGGCCCAACTCTTTGTCCCCAAGGCCAAGGTGCTTCATCCTTGGAAAGATTGCTTGAAATGGAACTGAGACACCAACAAGAATTAGGGCACAGAGATTAGGGCTAAGTTGTGCTTGAGGAATGCTACTACCAGAAGCTTTGTCTTCAACAGGAGGTGTGCTTGTGGAACGAGCTCTTCTATTTCTTCTTGTTGGAGGAAGTTGAAAACCTTGTTGATCCAAGAGTTGAAATTGGGGATCTTCAATTCCAAGAGCCCTTCTACCATGAGTATATCTTAGAGTCACCAGATCAAAGAAATGATCAAATTAGTTGTTCTTTTTAGAAAGGAAATTTGTTGAACAAATCCCCAGTAGAGTCGCCAAAAACTGTTGGGTTTCAGATTTGCACTTGGAATGAAACCACAGTCAGGGGACAAGCAAGTCCCTCCTCTTTAATGGGAGAGGTTCCCTTATTGAAAGCAGGGGAAAAACCTATGTACAAATACACAATATTTCATTCAATGGTGGTTTCCCGATATCTTGAAATGTGTTTTATGCCTGGAAAGTTATCAATACATGAGGATAGAAGAATTGAAGAGAGGAGGGAGGTAGAAGAAGACAATAATTTCAGGGAAAAGAGATGGCAGAGAAAACCCTTATATGTATTGAGAAATGAGATATAGAATAGAACCATTCACATTTATAACAGGACACAATCCAGACTCAAAGTTCTTGAGATTGTATAAACTAGAACACAAGGTTTCTAAGCATGCAAGGATTAAATGATTCACAGATCAGAGCAAGAAGGAAAGAGAAAGTAGAGGAAAAAGGGGAAAACCTTTGTATTGATTTCTTCCAATTAGAAATTACAGTTCCAGAATATCAAAATTCCAACCCGTACAATGACTTTAAAAGCTCATGATATAGCTCGCAAGAGATGGTTACAACTTCCTTGAGCAAGCAAGAAACAGTTACAACTTATTCCAATCATCCACACCCTTTCAAATTCTTGATTTGCAAAGAAACATTAATGGCGGAAAAACAAGGTTTTTAAATATATGGCCATTACATTATTTTTCCAGTTAAAACATGGGCCATTCGATTTGCTTCTACAACTTTAAATTTGGGCCACCCACGTGGAAGGAATTGATTGGAGCGGGCCTATAGACACCTTTTGCATTTTTTACCTTTGAAGCTGCACCAGGATGACACATGGAGAGCTCTGCCAGTTCCTTTATACTTTGCTAATTCGGGTCTATTTCCTGCTTGACTTATGTTGACCCCTAGACACGTGGAGGGCTGGTGCTCATTTGAGTTTCAATTTTGAAAATGCCTCCTAAAATTACACCGAGCTGACGCATGTCTCCTTCCGCCAGTCTTGGAATTTTTCAACGGCCAACTCTGTCTCCTCCATTGACTTTAACCATGTGGCAGAGCTGACACTACTTGGAGACTGACCCTTTGATTTCACTTCTGAAATTGTGCACGTTAGGGCACCTGGAGACTTCTTCCAACCCTCCCATAATTAGTCAATTTTAACAATCGAATCTCTCTCTTCTTGGACCTGAGACACATGGAGGACTGGAGAAAGTTTGAGAACCACCCCTGAATCTGACTCTTGAAGCTACGCCGATGAGGCATGTGGTTCCGTCCGCTAAACCTTCCATACTTAGCTGATTTGAGCTTGTTTTACCTTCATTTTGAACCTGGGACACGTGGAAAGTCTGCACTTATTTGAGGACTGTCCCTTGGACCCTGCCCCTGGAGTTGTGCCATTTGGACGTGTGGAGGCTTCCACTGTTGCTTGAAACATCGAATAACCACATCCAATCAGAGATGCCCATGTACTACCCATGGATTCTGGGGCAAAAATTAACGGGGAAGATACGCCTGTCATTCCCGACTGCATGAAGAAAATAAAAAGAAGGGAAGAAACTTCACCATTATGCCCAACTTTTAAATTGTTCTCCATGAATGGGAAAACTACAAACAATGCCAGTCTCGACATGATTTAATACTCCAAGGCACAGACTCAAAAAATTTGAAACTTGACTTTAAAAGAATGGGAGAAAGGACTTAAATGAGAAAAAGGAAGGTTAGGTCACCAAAGTAATGGAGTATGATGTGGACATTAAGGTCAAAAAACTGATTAGAGTCAAAGGTTTATGTGAGTAGATAGCTTCAAATTCATAAGACAAGAAGGATAATGTCTTAGTGCTTCAGGATGACAAACAATCTATTTTTTACTTCCTTTCTTATTAGTTAGAATCATGACATAGTCCATTTCCTTCAAATAGGTGAGTGCCCTCAAGGTTTAAATAGAGCTAAAAGGATTTATTTTAGACTGCAATATATTACTTATGTTTTGGTGAATGACATATTGTTTAGAAAAGATATTAATGGTGTTCTATTGAGATGTATTGAGACAAATCAGATTGATAGTCTTTTAAAAGAGTTCCATGAGGGGACATTAGGTGGAGAATTTTCTTTGAGAACTACCTTTTTGAAGATAATGAGGGAAGGATACTATCGGACTAACTTGTTTAAGGATGCTTATGCATGGGTTAAGAAGTGTGCTTTCTTTATAAGTAAAAACAACTAGTAGCACTCCCTCTCCATTCCATACAATTTGAGCCATCTTATATGAAATGGGGCTTATATTTCTTAGGGGTGATTAACCCACCTTCAAGTTTAGGTCATAAGTGGATTCTTAAAATTAATGATTACTTTACAAGGTTGACAGAAGTAGTGGCCCTTAAGGAAGAAAATGAGACTAAACAATTTTGGACTTCTATGAAAGCATAATAACTAGGCTTGGATTTCCTACTTCAATCATTTATGATAATTCAATGACCTTTCTTGGCACTTGGACAAGTGAATGGGTAGTCAAACTTGGTATCCATTATAGCACATCCTCTGACTACTATCCTCAAGGGAATGGATTAGAATAATCCACGAATATGAATCTTCTTAGGAATATCAAAAGAACCATGGAGGTGAACTAGATGTCATGCCATATAAATCTTAAGACAACCTTATAGGATGATAGAATCACTCCTAAAATGGCTATTGGTAACTCATCTTATGTGCTTGTCTATGGTTCAAAATCGAGGTTTCCTATATCACTTTAATTACTATCCACAAATCTCATTAACCAGCTAGAAATGATTGAACAAGATGCAATGGAAAGAATTTTACAGAATTAATGGATATGGAAGAAAATAGAAATCAAACGATGCATACAATGGAGCTTTATCAATCCCACGTAAAGAAATCATTTGAAAATAAGGTAGTTTCAAGAAAATTTAAGGAAAGAGGCCTTATTTTCAAATGGGATGAGGAAAGAACTAAGACAGGAAGGCATACCAAGTTTTAATCTATGTGGAGTGGACCATACATGATTTCAAGTTATAAGAAACACAATGCATTTTAGCTATCCAAGCTGAGTAGTGAGGAGATGCCTATCCATGTTAATGGGATATACCTCAAGAATTTTTACTGAAGGTCATGATCCATCTTTGTACATAGTAAGTAGTTGTCTTATTTAATTCCAAGTTCTTCGTACACATTTTTTTCATAGTTTCATTTCTCTGTGTGCCTTAGGAAAGTTGCTGGTGATGTTATCTTTACCATAAGTTATTTAACACATTTTTTCATTATCTTGAGGTGGAATTTTGTGTTCCAAGGTGTTTCAAGAGGTTACATAACAAAGTGTGCACTTTTAGAGTAGATTGGTATGAATCCATGCCAAATGGACTCTTTAAGGATATTAATATCCTTTCCTAGTAGGAAAGAAAACAACAAAGGCTACCAAGGATGTTTCCTTTTTAGTAATCATGGTCTATTTCAAGTTTGAGAGATCATTCATCAAGCAAATACACTTCCATGAGGTCAAAACATAGTCAAAATTAGAATTGCAACAAAACTTCTTCTTACAGGACCCAAAATATCATGTTGAGCAGCTACAAAACTTCTTCTTATAGGACCAGACTTGCAGTCAAGCCCCAATTTTATCATTTTTTTCAAATCTAGAGTACATATCAAGTTATAGTGAAGAAGAAGTAAAGCATTCAAGGGAGAGATGAAAGAGAGTTTAATGTTATGTTAAGAGAACATGCAATAGGGGCTATTGGTGAACATTATTAACTCCATAGTTAGTTTTAGTTTTTAAACTATCCAATGTCATAATGTTGACATTTGTGAGCTCTTTCATGATCTTTCATATCTACAGTTCATTTCCCCTATATATATAGAATATTATTCATTAAAGAGGAGATCTCTGGTTGGTTGTGGCTGATCCCTGCTAGAAGTTTTACTTGTTTCACCTCTTAGATTATTAAAGGAGTTATTTTAACCTTCTCATTTTTAGTAATTTATGCAAGTTTGTGTTTTAAGCTGATTATGAACTTGTGATATTGTTTATCCCCGACCTTTTACAGTCTAAATTCCATGCCTTATTACAGTAACACATTAATTTATAAGTCATATCTTGTGTTTGACTAAAGTTTTGCATGATTAAGTTGTGGAGTCTACCAAATTTTCCTTCCAACGCTATTTCCCCCCCTTCTCTATAATGTTATAAATCCAAAACCTTTCTTTGAAACACTTATGCATTAATTTTTCAATTTTTGAGTTGTGTAATGTGTGCTACTTCCTTTGATCCATTTGTGTGGTTCAAACAAGTCTGATATCCTCAAATTTTCTAGTGTATCTCCCCCTTTTTGTTGTTTTTAGTCTTTGCTTCCCCCCCTTTTTTTTTCAGTAAGCTATTTTTAGGTGTTACACAAGGGGAAATAACCCACTCTAGAGACTTACTCCAAATTTAGGTCACCCACAACCTAAGAGTGTTTCAATTTTTTCAATTGTAAGGTGAGTCCCCAAAGGGTGCATTTGTTTATGACAATAATAACCTTTGAACCTTTTTCAAGTGTGTATCCATTATTTCCATGGTTCATACAAAATTTGAAATTTGATTTATAAAACTATGATCTAAAATAAAGTATGTATCATATGAGTAAATTTTGTTTTCAAAAAACATTTATGTGCAATATTTTAATAAATGTTTGGGATTATCCTATGATGATTGGATATCCTTGTATAAAAAAAGATGCTTAGTTACAATAAATTCCCATAGACTCAAAAATAAATTAATAAAAAATAAGAGGTTTTATTTAAGATGTGTTTTTCGTATATTGTTATGGAATATTCCATGTTAATGCTACCTTCTAAATAATTTCATTAAATTTTTACTGGCTACTTTCAAATGAATAAAAAACCATGTGATAGGATCAAATTTGTTGATAAACATGTCCTACAATGATATTATTTGAGGGATGATGCAAGCTCTATCACAGTGATCCTAAGATGTGGGGATGTCTTGAGGTGGACCTTCCAATTCGGCCAAAAGTCCCTGTTGTATATATCTCCCTCCTTAGGTAAATATAAACAAACAGAAGAATATGGAAATCAAAGAAATTCAAGATGTTGACATGAAAAAGGATGCGCCCTGGCGCAGGTAAAAAGATGTCAACATGAAATTTTCAGTGCCTATGGCACACTTAAAATTATGTTGACATGAGGATGGATGCGCCAAGGCGCATCTTCAGGAGGCGCAACATTTTGAGCGTTGACACCCCGAACCCGATAGAAAGCAAACCCTGACCCATATATTCAAATGGCCATAACTTTTCACAGGGAGCTCGGATTAACACAAGGTTGGACTTTTCAGAAATCTTACAAGGTCCTCTACCCAACTATGACTGGATATCTTATAGTTCGCCATTTTTAGGTTTTCTAGGATTCTCACCTACTGCCATAATGAGATGAATTAGATACAACCTGGAGGTGGTTGGGGTAGATTTGGATTTCCTCTCTCTTCCCTTTCTTATTCTTCCTATAAATTGTAAGGAGGGGCTTCTTTCTAAAGGTTGGACATTCTTGTTTTTCCCCTCCCTTCTTCTCTTTGGAAGGCGAATTTGTGGAGTTCAAACCTCCCATCTAAAACTGTAATGCAACTTTTCCTCTTGGCATTTTGTAGTGTATTGTATCAATCTTTTGGAGCAAATAATGCATGTCTGTGGATGATTCTCAACCCTCTCTATGTTCATTTGCATCCTCCTGATCTTTCACTATAAATTTGGTTATTTGTGCATGATCTTGCATTGCATTTTAATGGTTTGTGTTTATTGGCAAGACATGTGTTCTTCATTCCTCAGTGCATCACCTTTGTTAGTTTAGGTTTATTTTTATGCATCTTCTTACCCTGTCTCCTTGGCAAGTTAGATTAGGTTTTTGAGTAAACCCTCTGCATTTTTATGTGTGCATCTAAACAGAGGAATAGGAACCGGCCTTCATTCAGAGAGCTTTCCCGTTTTGCAAGGTCCCACACTTGGGAAAAGCTCCATGTTATGCAATCACACTGAGAGTCTTAACCCATCGAGTTGCAGACATTCAGGGGTGTTGTGATTCACTATCAACAGTCCCTAGCCATTTGTTACTAAAAACACTATATTCAAACGCCATGATAAGTTCACTTCTAAGTGGCAGTGCAAAAGACATGCTCCTATGTGAACAAATCACCATTCATTAATCAAATCTAATTATTCAAATTTTTAGAAGCATATTCTAATTTCTAGATCAAATACTACCTAGATTATCTTCTTTGAATCTAATGACAACCACCCATTGACCCGAATAATGAGTGTTATGCCTTGAAGGATATTCTAGATTAAAATTGATCGAATCGAGTAGAGGATCAAAATTTATAGAATCTTTTTCCACCACGTGAAAATCATAACTATGGTCCTCATTAGCCATGATGGTTTTTCCCTAAAAAACCAATTGCATGTTACTGTTAATTCAATTACTTTTACTTTGGTGCCCAACGTAGGGCTTCATAGACTTGCAATTATAATCTCTATAGTATAATCAAAATGTTTGGGTGGATTATTGGGAAGTTTTTTGTGAAAATGACATTAATACCAAAGTAATAATATTAGAGAATAGAAACAATGGGCATAACAAATGAGATGTTGATCATAATTGTAGCTAATCGTTGCCATCAAGGCCTCCATAAGTTTGGCCTTGGGGACAAGGGATCAATCCGATTCCTATTGTCAAGATGAGTTTATTATTGGTTGTTAATGGAACATCATTTGGGTACTCTATTGAATCAAGGATTTTGACTCTAGTTTTGAACAAAGTTGTAACAAAAACATCATTGTAGAATGGGAGATCTAAGAAAATTGGAAATACAACACTAGAGATATATTGTCATTTTCTAAAATTGTAGTAGTTATGGTTTCATCAAAGGAAACTAAACTTGAACTAGAATAATCTCTAACAACCATGTAGTATTTCCTTGAAGGTCTAACAAAAATTATATTTTAGATTATTTTTAATTGTTGATTCATGTCTTGATGCCTAGACAATAAATCTCTTTTAGTTATTAAGTAGAGTTTTCACTTCTAAATTCAGTTGAATTTATAGGGTAAGAGATTGATATTTGTTAATTTCCCTTTCCTTAGTTGATGTTTTTTGTACTTAGATATGTATAGGTGCTTTGCAATCTTACATAATTCAGTGATTTATAAATTTTAAAAAATAGAAATTATTCTGTTTCTGTGAATGGAAATTAGCTACCTTGGAAAACTATTATGCTAATTAACCTCTAATATAATATTAGTGAATGATACTTAGTAATTTACTTAGATGATGTAGAATTTTGATTCCTTTTGTTAAGGTTCCTTTGACTAATTTCTCTAGGTTTACAATAAATTGAGCTGAAACTATTTCTTGTATTTTTTGGTTTATGTGTAGTTTAGATGAGATAAAAGTGTTTTTTGTGCTTAGTGATTGAAAGAGAGTCTAGTTTCTTTTCTACCTTACCATCTCATCCCTTTGAGTTTTGTTATAAAGCCCCAAATCATTTAGTTAAGATCACGATCATTTTGAATATCAGCCAGTTAAAGAAAATCAAGGTTATAATAGGTTCTTTTTCCATAACCCACAAGTCCCTTAATAAGTTAATACTTGGACACATGTGTCTGAATTGAGCTCTATATTGTATAATATTTCATATATTGAATCCTAATTCCAATAGGGGTTATAAAATAAGTAGGAGTAATTTCTTGTCTTATGTTGAAGCCTTTATAAAAAGCTTGCATCAACAGATAAATATGGTGCTACAAGGGGGGTCCATAAATTTAGCTTCTCATACAATATCATAAGATATATTTGGAACCCTACCTCATAAGCTATAATTCTAATCCTAAGTTTTTTCTTCAACATCTATCTCTCCATAGAAAACCTAGACCATATATGAGAAATAACAAAGTTTTTAAATAGTTCCAAGTTATCCAATATCTGTTTCTCCAATCACTTGTCTTCCTTCATACATGCCACATAAAATGGCTCAACCTATTTTATTTATGATCTTCCTAGAAACCTGGAGAGATATTTTACTATATTTAAACATGACCATAGTAGGATTTTTGAAGAGCATGCAAAAAATTTAATTTTTCTTTGAGACTGATGAATGTTGCACATAAAGATGTAGCTTACAGATTTTCTCCTATTACTTTAAAAGATACTTATTATGATTGGTTTATTAATTTGAAACATGATTCTATTACTGTTTGGGTTAATTTTGAAGAAAATTTCTTAGCAAAATTTGGATAAGTCATTGATCATAGTGTTTTGTATCAACAAATTTGAAGTGTTAAGAGAGAAAAGAACGAATTTATAACTTCTGAAACTACACTCACATCCAACCAGCTAGTCTATAAAAATGTGGTCTTGACATATTTAGAGAGAGTTTGTGTGATAGGAAATAGAGATAGATGTATTTGAATTTTTTTGTTGAAGTTGTTACTTGTAAGAAACTGTTGGTGATCAATAAAGACATGTTGTTTTAATAAATTCATGTTAACAAACCAAGTCGAGGAAGAGAAAATTCCCACTCGACCAAGGACTTGTCTTACTGTGTTGGTATTTATGATTCCTATTTTCTCACAATATTGAATTATGAGTATGCTTAGTAATAATTACTTTCAGTATTATAGTATTTGGACAAGCATTTATTTCATTATACTTTGCTTACACTATATTTTAAATTCTTGTAACTTTCGTATCCAAGTATTTCCTTTCATGCATGTTTTGTTTAGAATATTTTCATTTTGCAAAGTGCATTCCTTTTCTATATGATGATTTTAGTAGATTAGAAGTTTTTTATTTCCAAATAGAGTATAAGTTTTTTATATTTCTAAATAGAGTAGAAGTTGTTATTTTCAATATATAGGTAAATAAGCAAGTCAATCAAAAGAAACAAACACCCCCTTCCCCAAAATATAACAAAAACACACTTACCAGTTATACACTCCTTTCCTTCTCTGCATACTTTCTTGTGTGCATCCTTGGTTAAAAATGACATCAATTGTAAATTGGTTCGTTAAATGATTGGAACCCACAATGACCCATAGAAATTACACCCTTATGGAGAAAAGTCTGCTATCATTCTCATGGATCTCCAAAACATTATAGATTTGAATCAGATTCCTACTCTTAATCAATTTCCATTTTATATTGAATTTCAAAACCCCGAAAAAACTCTAGCTCCATTAGTAACCCATACACAAATCCTCCCTCCAAGTTCTAACAAATATGAGTTAGAAGGAATGAAAAATATTATGCAAAATATTAGCAATGATTTTTTCAGTTTGTAGAGATAAGTGGGAAGAAATGACAATCAAAATAGGATTTATTTTTATCATAAATATAGCCTTCCCAAACCAAATAATCAAGAAAATTATGCTACCAACACTGGGCCTACTGACATAAACATATTCTTCCCCATTGGAGTAGAGTGAATGGTACTACTGATTATTGTGAGTTACAATGTATTGAGTTTTTAATGCCTTCGAGGCCATTCATAAATATTGTGAGGGTTAAACACCCAATGAAAAATATCTAAGTGAACCTAGCTCTTCCAAAGCAAGTACTACTATGGTATTTGAGATTATGGGTTTCCATTCCCAAGAGAACAATGAACCAAAGGAAAATAAATGAAAAAAATCATGTTTTCCAAAACTATCAAAGAAATAATTATGCCTTAAGGATAAAGACTAAACTCATATCATAAGTTGATTAGTGTAAAAATTGTCCAAGATAAACCATATTCCATACAGAGAAATATAATTATTCCAATTTTCCAACATATCTAAATCAATCAAGTATGTAAGATTGTAAATCACATCTACAGATCAAAGTGCACACAACATCAACTGTTGAAAGTGAGATTAGAAAATATCAATTTCTTACCTTGCAAGAATGGAGGAGAGAATTATCTTAGCACTGGTTTTAATATTCCCATATCTAACACAATAATTTGAGATAGAAATAGATGTTTTAGAATAATCACTTTACATAGTCCTCACCCAACATGGACATCTAGTGGCATAACATAGTGAGACCTTCTTTGACACAAACTTATGAATAGGAGTTGTATGCCATTGTGTAAGACTGAAAATAGTAGAAGCACTACATTATCAGAAAAGAAACTATCATACACATAGATCAAAATCCTTTGTAATTCACATAGACCTAATGCAAGTTTTAGAATGATAATCATTAGACATGGTCCACCTATATAAAATAGTTGCATCTCAACATCTTGTAAAAAATGGAGTTCCATTTGAATTTTTGATTATTTGAGTTGGAAACCGATCACCTCTTTGACAACAATCCTTAACTCATGTGGGCGTGAGATATTAGAGTGACATCAAATGTATGAACATGAACCTAGTTATCTAACATATATCAAAGGATAAGGGATGGAAAAAATGTTCTAGGCTAGATCACTTATAAGAAGGGGTTCAATGCCACATGCAACACCTCTATGTTTTTGTAGGGGAGCATCAAAAATTGATCTGAGAGGGTCACTATAGCTACTTTGGATAGATAAAATAGTGGCATTCTTGCAGAAGTATTTATTTTTGTAGACACCTGTAATTTAGCTCGAGTAATTTAAATACTTAAATTGTGCTAATTATGTCCTTTCTCGCAAATTGATGACATATCATCAATAAATGCTCATTTTCTCTTCTATCATCATTAATTAGTTACATTACGTTAATTAATTAACTCTTTTATCCAATAAATATGCCAATTAATGACTTCTCCATTAATTAATCCCCCTTTCTATCTAGACTAATTAATTATTATTAATTAATTAGCTTCCTCTTCCATTAAATCAATAAATCATCATTTATTTGATTAAATTCCACCCATAGTCTAAATCATGCTAATTATTCCTCTAAAAAGGTTCTATAAGCTTGCTCACCTATTAATTAATCACTTGGGTTAATTAATAAATCCCCTCAAACCCCATGAGTCACTAAAGGACAAAATAAACTCTCCTAAGGTTGACTCAACCCCTTTCAACCATCCTTATCCACAACTAACCCAACCTCTATTATCCCACATGTAAAGGGATGTAGAGATTCTTTTATCCATTGGACTATATAAGGAGCCTTCCTCCTACCTTTCTATTTACACCTTTACACCCTAAATGAGCATAGAGCCTAAGCTATAGGCATTTTATCATCTTAGAGCATTCTTCATTTGAGCTAGCTAAGCATCTTTCATTCTTGCATTTCATCCAATCTAGGATTTTGAAGAACATATGGAGTTAATCAAGAAAGGCCTTATTGTAGCCATGGACTTGATGAACCTCCATTTTTTAACCCTTAAAGATCAAACAACAACTATCAACCCTTTGATTAGCTAAAGGATCTACATAGGTTCATTTCATTGATTTATTGGTTTCTAAAGAGTAGAGCATTAAATGTTAGCATGTTAGTTTGAAGTTCATTTTCAAGGTTCTAATGCATAATGTTGATATTTAGTACTTGTTTAGCTCTTAACATGATGGTGCTTTGTTTAGTTAGCATTGTATTGAAGGCTATTAGGTGTTAGTTTTAATTTACTTTGCATAGCTAACTAATTCCTGCACACATTTGGCACACCTAGTGGGATGGGTCCTTAGTCCCTTAGCATTGTAGTTCAATTTTTGTTGTTATTTCAATATTTGGCTAACCCTTGATATGCACATGTGTGAAATAATGTTAAATTTCTTATGATTTTACTAACTTTACATGTGTTGAGTCTTATTTAGAGCTTTAATTTTGATGGGTTATTGTTAATTTGAGCTAACATGTTAAAAAAGCTTGAACTTTTTTGCTTTTTGATCGCTAGTTTTTGCAGTTGGGTATGTTAGAATGACATATTTTTGGATTATGTCACCTTGTTAGGAAAGGGAGTGCACATATCATTATGTGTGCACCCTAAAGGAATAACTCTCACTAGTGTTTTTTTTAGTGGCACACAGGGCATCTCTCGACTAGTGCACACGCACTGTCATAGCTATTGTACCTTTTATTTTTCTTCCCAGGTATGCACACACTGCTTAAATGGGTGCACATACACTCTGAAGGGCACACATGCACAGACATACCTCTCACTATTTTTTATACACATGATGCACACATGTGTACATAAATGGGCCTATCTTCCACACAGGTGTTCATTAACATAGAGGCCATAATGTTTGCTCCCGAACTCAAAAAGAATCCATTTTTTTGTGTTGGAAAGGTATTGAAGTGAAATACGTAATGGAAACATAAATTTGGGGTTTTGAGTTACCAAAAATTTAAGGTTTTCATTTTTAGAAAACTATTCATTTCTAACATGTCTAAATGCTTTGTAAAATTTGGTCTTTGATGTTCTAACACCTTGCAGGGTTTATTTGAGACTAATTTCTATTTTGCATGGTATATTTGAACATACTTTGTGCTAATTTTTCTTGATTAAAGTTAATGAATGTTGTATTTTTGTTTAGGAGGCTAGGATCATGTATGCTCTTCCCTCATACCTTTTAGGTGATCTTGGGAATCAAAAATGATTCTACACCTTGTCTATTCTTTAGAAAACATCTCATTTAACTTTATTTTTGTGCTAAGGAAATGAATTTCAAGTTGGTTAAAATGAAAAAATTGTATGTGCTTTCATTAATATATACATAGTTGGGCCTTTTTTCGCATATGCTCTTCTCTTACATCCTTGGATGATCTTGAGAATCAGAAACAACATCTTGTCCCCTTTCTTGATTGTGGAGAACTACTAACATCTTCATGTAGAACCCAAAGAGATGCTTGTGAAAGAAATGAATCTAAACAAATTTCTAACATGTTTCTCGCAGGTTTCCAAACATAGTTCAACTAAACCACATTAAGATAAATAAGATAAAAAACACACCACAAACATCACATTGTATTTATAGGTTTTGGAAAAGGGTACGTCCCTATCTTCAACTAGAACATAACCCCTTTGGCATAAGCCTTAAGCTACAACAATGGGGGTGGTTCTAGGAACCCTAAAGTAGTCCACGCAAGAGGGAACCTTGTGGATGAAACAAGAAGTGCTCCAGATAACCTACTTGACTAGTTTTACCATTTGTGAGATTTAGCATCAAAGTTATCTGTATCGTGACCCCAGTGAGAGTACAAGATGGAGCATTTATTTCCCACTGTTTCTTGAAGGGGGTAAAGTAAAGACGAGATAACCCAAGAATTAGTCAGTGTGACTTTTCTTGGTAAATCGACACCTAGTTGCTCACTCTTCAGATACCAAATCATTTTTGTGACACCTAGTTGAGTGAACCACCTAGGAAATCCATTCAATATTTGGAGCCAACTTGACCAAATCATTGTTGTAAAGAGCCATCATTCATCATGAAATGTGTGAAGCACTACTTTTGCTTAGTTTTTCACTCACCCTAAGGTGAGGAAAAACTCTTCCAAAGTGAGGCCAACATTTTTCATCCTCACTTGTACTACTTCCTTCACTTTATTTTGACACTTTGTTGATCAAAAGAGGAGTGACCACACGTGTGTTACCAACTGATGGTGTCACCACTTTTATGTCCATTTACGCTCATCCATGTTTTCAGATGGGTTGTTAAATGTCTAAAGTGTGTGGGCACGTACTCATATCATTGGTAACCATTTGATCTTGATACCCAAGTCAAGATCATCATCATAGTTAGGCTTGATTCATCACTTGATTCTCCTTTGAGGTGTTATCTTGCTTGTATCGTATCACCACAATTTTGATACTTACGTCTTGTTTCTTGCAAACTTGACCTAAGTGTCTAGATTGTAACGTTACGCTACACATCGTAACAATTCCTTGGTATACTTTAGCCTTAGTTTTCCTTCAAACATTACCTTGATTTTGAAAAGTATTTTGTTACCTTTATGTGAGTCGTAATAATATTATTTCAATACTAATACCTTACTTTTCCATAAATTTTGGTTAACGTATCTTAGTGGTATTGTTGCGTCATTCATGTTTGTAACTTCTACTTTTTGAGATTTAGGTCTTGATTGGATCTAAACTCACTTTTAGTATACCTTGTTTGGAAATCATATCAACCTTTTGTTATTACTTATGTCTTGTTCATTTTTGAACTTGGCATAAGTGGTGACATTTTTTTGGTCATCTTACGTGTCAAACTATTGATTGATCAAACACTTAGGAATTACTCCATTTGATTGATTGGTTTACAAAAAAATTTGTGTGATTGTGTCTCATTTGTCATATTGACTTATCCATTTAGGACAATCACTTTGATCCATTGATTCTTTATCATTCATTATTCTTTGGTCATTAATTTGGATTTGTGTTTTGAACTTGCATGATTGTTCCTTTTGTTTATCCACCTTATAAACTCATTTCTAGGACAATCCTTTGGGTCTTTGATCCTCTTGATCTTCTTGTTTTTTCCTAAGTTCATGATCATTTTTGAACACATCTTTCAAACCTTGGAAAAAACATTTCCTATCAAGCAACTTTTGCATCAATCGAACATTGGAAATATTCCCTTTGTATCCTTTATGTTACTAACATTTTGATCAATTATTTGACATTTACGCCTCCAAACCTTGTTGGATTATCAATCTTGAGTCATCATGATGTATGTTTTCCTTAGCTTCCCTTTTGGAAAATCACACAAGCATCCCCATCTTTACGAAATGTCTAGTTGGTTGTCATTATGTTGCCCAAATCAACATGAAACCTTCTTCACTTTGAAGAAGTTTGATCATACAATCTAGGTCTAGACCTTTGAACCCAACACACGCCAAAAATGACTGATTATCGCAAGGTCCCTTATACATACGACAATAAGGAATCAAAGTTTTGGCGTTCACATCAAAAGACGCCCATCATGACCAAACCTCATTTGGTTCTTCGTGCTAGAGAACCCATCCGGGTAACCCGTTCCCCACCTTCATCTCATATTTTTTGGTATGGTTTGGACACTTCTGATCCAAATTATTATTCGGGTTCCCCCCACTCTTCTTCTAATTCTAATCCAAACATTTCTCTTTTTCTAAGGATTCCAATCCAAATATTTCCTTGATTCTTCTGATGATTTGGATCCAAACTACTATTCAAATTCATCTAATTTGACTCCTAAGTCATGGTCCTCCCCTTCTTCGCAGGACCTCTATTATCAGTCACCTAAACAACGTTCTCCTCCTCTAAATATTTGTGTCACCACAAATTATCTTCATCATTCATCTAATGTGACTCCTATGTCGTGGTCCTCCCTATCTTTGTAGGACTCTCTTCATCATCCATTTAATATGAATCCTACGTTGCGGTCCTCCCTTTCTTCACAGGACCCCTTTTATCAGTCACCTCAATGACATATTCTTCCTTTGAAGATACACGTGACTCCAAATCCCTCCAATCAAACATCTAATACAATTCTTGAATCACGGTCCTCTCTTTCTTCACATGACCCTTGTTATTATTCATCCAATGTGATTCTTGAATCATAGTCCTCCCCTTCTTCATAGGACCTTCTTCATCAATCACCCCCATGAAGTCTTCCTTCTTTGAAGATTCGTGTGACTCAAATTCCTTCTAGTCAAACATCTGAATCAACCCATGTGTCATAATCTGTAGACTTTGGACTTAATCCTACTAGTTTGTAGATGATATACCATCATATAGGTAGGTCCACACCACCTTCTTCTACTCCTGAGACATCTAGCTCCACATCTTCTTCATCCCCCATGTCATCTTCTTCTATCAATCATCATCAAACATATTCTAAGTCTTCCACACCAATTGAACCTCTTTCTTCCAATCAACCCTTGGTGGTCGATCAACAACTCATACCAATTGATCTCTTTCAGAATGAAGAAAATCAAGGCATTTATAGGGGCACACGAAGATATTCCTCTAGTAGATTATGAGAAAGGATTCTCTTTAGACTTTGATGCATCCACATATTGTGAGGAAAAGGTTGATTCCTTTTATCAAGAAATGGAGGAAGAGCCTCATATCATGTAACTTGATCCTCCTCTTATTCTTACATCTTCACATTCTTCATTATGTGATGAAACTCCTGGGTGTTGGTGTGTGTGACATGCCTAGTCATCATCCACATCACCTAGTGAGTCATCTCGCCTTGCGAGAGTCATAGGTCTTAGGAAGTCAAATGACAAGTGGTAGATTCTGTCATAGAATCTGTCATTGTCATTTGCGTCAGTGCGTCATAGGAGTTACATTCCTTATTTGGAATTGTAACTCCTCCTTTAGTGGCATCATATGTGTCAGTCACGTCATATGCATCAGTGGCATCATTGATATTCTCTTTCCTTGTTTAGGCATGGGGGTTACACAACACCCCTATTTGTACTTCCTTTTTTCAATCTATGAGCATGAGCAGACCTATTTTCTTACTTGCATTTTCATTCCATTGTTTCGAATCTTGCTTATTGCATTGGAGCTTGACGTTACCATCGGAGTGCAACTGCGTTGTGGTGCATTGTTTTTGACATCGGTTCTTGTTTTTCCCTCTTTCATGGTATCAGAGCTGGTTTCGGTAAAATGTGCACTCTTCGTTTATCAGTTGTTTATTACTTCTGGTTTCTTCTTATTTTCCTCGTGTAAGTTTTTAGATTATTATTTTGGAAGTGTATTGCTCACCTCGTATTGAGGTTTCAGCAGTTGCAAGTTTGAGGTATTTGTTTGGTTTTCCTTATCATTGCTAAGTTCGTGATTACCTCTATTCACATGAGCTCAGTTTTAGCTTGGGGTGGACCTATGGGTTATTGTAGTTCCTGGCTCTGTTTGGCTTTATTGTCTGCTTGCTACCTGTGCATGGTTTGGGCATTCTACTTCATGAGCTTGCAACATTTCATTAATTGGTTTTTATCTACGTGGAGAGGTCGTGCTCATTTTTGGTTCATTGGTTTTGATGCTTTTGCATGCTCATTTAAACATTGGTCTTTGGCTTGTGTTTTGCTACCTGTGAACATCGTTTGGACATTTTTCACTGGCTTTTTTCACCTTGGGTTCAATGGTTGCTTTGGATTCATTATACACTTTTCACCTTGGACTTGGACCATTCGTGATTTGCCAAGCCTTCATGCACTCTGCAACTGGTTTGATCTTTTTTGGCGTGGATCTATTTGGCTTGTTTTGGGTTCTGGCATCTATGTTCATCAAGTTTAATCTCTCCAAGCTCTCTGGTTTGGCATTCCTCTGACCAAATTTTGTGACAATCTGGCATTACATTCTGATCTCCAATTCCTCACAGGCTTGACCTCATTTAGTTTTTGATCTGGCTCCTATAGGAACTCATTTTTTGGTCTTAAAACTCCATTCGTGCACTAGTTTGACTGTAATTTTGTCTTGGTTAATCACTATCTTCCCTATTGCTACATCGTGTATTAAATACATTGTGGGTTGTCCTATGTCCTGTACTCTATCATAAAAAGCTCGGGGTTTCATGCAACTTGACATCAAGCAATGAGGGTTCTTCATTATTCCCATGACCTTGAGTCCTCATCAACTTTCCTAGTTGGCACGACTGGAAATCTCCTTACGTTTTGACTGAGCTATGGAAACACGTGGCATTTTGACTTTACTCGAAATCCGTTACAATCTGCTTGCCTGTCAGTTTCCCGTAGGAATCTGGTGGTCACATCCACATGTGGTTTTTAATTTAATCTTTGTCAGGTTCAACATTCCAACTTATCCATTTTGATCAACATTATTTTTTGGTAAATTTGAATCAGTCAATTTTTAAAATGTTTTAAGGTGTTAAAATCATTTCATTTAATTGGCATTGTAAATTTTTTGGGGTATTTTTCTTAGTTGTATTTTATCCTTCCTTTGAGTGTCGAAGACGGAGGGTGAGGTCCGGGGTTGGCAAGAGGCTAATCCCCCCTCACAATAAAACAAACCCTATCTAAAATTTGATGTCATTTCCAATGAGCATACATACGACACCCTTTGCATGCATTTAGGGCACTTTTTTAATCCGTTTGCAGGCTTATTAGCATTTTTCCATCAGTTGCGGGAATTGTTTTTTGCTATAACTTTTGACTCGTTGCTCGGTTTTGAGCACTTCTTTAGTCAAAGTTGCATGTTTTTTCACACTCTAGATGATGGAATTATCAGTTTTGTAAATGCACTATTTTATAAAGTGCCACATTCTGGGGGGTGTCTTTGTATTGCTTAATTCAGCTCATTTTTTCTTGAGCTTTGTTCTATCCCTTTTATTACTTGTGGACTTGTGAGCGCGTCCGCCATAGTCTTACAGCAAAGGGATTCTTTTGTGCGATGTGAGACACTATTTCTCACAAGGCTTTCTCTTCCCCTTCTTGTTTTCTCTTGTTCTTGTGCTTGCTTACGGTGTCGAACTACTATGCCCAATGAACCTTGATTGTTGTCTCCACTATTGCACGTTATTACACTGATTGCAAGGTGAGTGACAAACTAGTTCTTGGCACACAGTCGCATCTGATTGTAATCAACACACTGAACTATAAAGTGCCACAAAAAGGGGGGTTAAACTTGTGTTCCTTGGAGGCTCCTCTCATCATGGACATTGAATTTCATCACTCTGTTGTTCAACTAGGACCAGGAAACTACCTACAATGGAAGAATGGGATACTCGATCATTGTATTATGTACAACTTGTTACCACATCTTCTTGGGTTGGCACCTGAACCTATTGACCACATTCATCACCAAAATTGGTTGAACGAGAATGATATGGCATACGGGCTTCTTTGTCTTACTATACCAGAGGACCTTCAATGTCGATTAGAATTCACCGAGTCTGCGCATAGAGCCTGGACCTTCATTCGGAATTTTCATGGAGACTTTGATCCTCCTTCATCTGGTTATGGATCTTATGATGATCTTGCATCCATGGAGGAAAGTGAGTTCACCGATAATTTTTCTTACAAAGGGCCACCCACACATATTTCTTCATGTGATGATAGTTCCACTGACACAGACTCGCTTGGTTCTACTTCTGATGACGAGGATTGTGCACCCAGTTCTGATGTCGAGAGTACTATAGAGGACTCTTCTCCTCCTTCTCTCACTATTCCAGAGAGTGTTGACACATCCCACATCTCATCAGATATTGAGTAGTCTCCTATACAGTCTCATACAGTCATCACACCAGCCTCTTTTCCACCTTCAGTGTTTGAGGCCCCTTTCACTCCTCTACCTTCATTGGATGACTCATACCTATCTGACATCGCTCTTCTATTTGTTGAGCCCCCTCATTGGGACAAGTATCTGCCTGACCTTAGTCATCTTTTTGTAGAGTACACTTGTGATGTACTACAGGTTCCTCATCCATCTACAGGTATTTCAGAGGAGTTCATCATCTTCATTGTTGGGAGTGCCCCTTCTGGGACTCTTACCACTTCCACTTTTCCAGAGACCTTCATTGATCCACCCTTACTTGTGGATCCATTTTCTATTGTGGGGGATGTTTTGTTACCTTCACATCAGTTGGACATCCTTTCTACAGGTGTTCCCCTTCTTCACTCTGACAGTTCTACGCACGTGGCATTACCTTCAGTTCCTTGGAGCTCACTTGCTAGACCTATGTCACACTTTTGTGGACCAGACTCAGAGTTCTTCATGTTGCTGCCTTCAGTTTCCTTCATGGAGTGGGTAAACTTCCAACACATCATTTTTGTCCTTCCTAAGGCTAGACACACAGTTTGGTGTGGGTTGCTCTTCTTCATTCTAGAGGCAGAGGATCTCGTGATCGACATTATTTTGGGAGACTTCTCACTAGAGTTGCAGAGTTCAGATCCATCCATGACATCTTCTGCATTCCTCTCTCTCTTCCCTTCTTCTTCTCCTCTTCTTCTTTCTAGAAAGATGTTGTTTGTATATGGGCACCTTATCAGGCCTTTAGTTGTCGGGCCCCATTGACACATCTTTCTTAGTTGTCTAGGGGAGTCTTCTTTTCTGTTCTGGCTTACCATGACCTCTTCCTCGGCTTCGATGAAGGGGGGGTGTTGGTGTGTGTGACATGTCTAGTCATCATCCACATCACCTGGTGAATTCATCTCACCTTGCGAGAGTCATAGGTCTTAGGAAGTCAAATGACAAGTGGCATATTCTGTCATAGAATCTATCATTGTCATTTGCGTCAGTGCGTCATAGGAGTTACATTCCTTAGTTGGAATTGTAACTCCTCCTTTAGTGGCATCATATGTGTCAGTCACGTCATATGTGTCAGTGGCGTCATTGATTCTCCTTCCTTGTTTAAGCATGGGGGCTACACAACACCCCTATTTGTACTTCCTTTTTTAACACTATGAGCATGAGTAGACCTCTTTTCTTACTTGCATTTTCATTCCATTGTTTCAAATCTTGCTTATTGCGTTAGAGCTTGAAATTGCAATCGGAGTGCAACTGCGTTGTGGTGCATTGTTTTTGACATTAGTTCTTGTTTTTCCCTCTTTCAAAAATCTCCTAATAACTCAAACAATTATAAAATTCAAAATCAAACGGGATTCCAAAATGCTCACCAACGTAACCATCAAGTATGGTGCAAAGTGCAGATACCTATGGATAGGAAACTCAAGCTCCCACATATGAAACCCATATTTCAAAAAAAATCACAATCATTTGTTGAGTGTAAACTCACCATGATCATTGAGATCAGGGATAATATCACTCTTGATAAACAAAGACACTTAGTCTCCCTTATCAAGGAATTCACACACATCATTGTTGGATCCTATCATGTAGAGTGACATTGTTGGTACCAAATTCCAAAAAATCTAACAAAAATCATAAAATAGTTCAAAAATTCAAAAAAAAAGAGAAAACATTAACACATTACAAAAACAAAATCAAAGGTAAAAAGATCAAACATTGCAATCCAGTATTGCGTACACATGGATGCTCTTTCTTCCCTTTCTTTCATATTCCTCTACAATTCATCCACCATTTTCATCACTTCGATGATATTTTGGTTAGCTTATTTCATACATATTTTGCGATATTTATCTCTATGGTATCCGTTTGACCTTGGTCTTTCATAACCTTGGTAAATTAAAGAATGATTGACCTCTTAGATATCTTATCAGTATCTACATATAACAAAATTGTTGGGAAGAATTTTTGGGTGTATTTTTTGACACTATAAAATGTCATCATCACAATTACTTCCACATCCTTCCATCAAGCAATCAGTGGTTCTTAACCCCTTGTTAAACAAGAGAGCTGAAATAAGTTTTCAAGAAGCAAAATAATCAAAATCAATCAATCAAAAAACAAAAGCTAAAAGAAAAAGCAAATTGATATATAAATCTCTCTTGGGGAATTTCTAATAATATCTACCGAGGCTATGGACAACTGACTGATAGTAGAGCAATGTTGTGATTAGAATCAAATGCATCTTTGTTGGGGCTATGGACTCCTGGCTGACATCAAAACAATGTATGGCTCTCCTTCTATAACCCATTCAGAAAATCACCTTTCAAACTAAATCACTCCTACACATTGGCTAGTGTCTTCACTTACTCTCTATCAACTTTTTCCTTTAAGAGGTAATTCATTTCCACATGCACACACGGGATCTCGTTGAGTAAACATGATTATTATGTTATCAAGTGTTACCGTTTGAACCTTGTTCGAACTCTTACTTTAACGCATGTCTTGTCTCATTATTTTTTCCTTGGGCTAATCAATTTTTCATGGATCACCTTCTAAATATTTTCATAGCTTCCTCTGTTCTTAAAAAAATGTTTAGAACATCCATGTGTATCAGATGTCCTCTTTGCCATGTTTCCAGGCACTTTTTTCCCCTTTTAATAAGACAATTTTCTACTTCTTTTCTCTCATGTGTTTATTGGTCAGCTTACGATGGGGGCATTCTATATCCCTCATGATTGAACCTATTTTATATTGGCCTTGATCCCCCTTTAGTGTGTGAATATTTTTCCTTTGAAAACTCCCACCTAATTTCTGGGGCATTTTTTCATCTTCACTTTCTTGCACAGACACATGGCATTCTGCTCTTGTACATCCCATCTATTGCTGGGGGAATCCATGCTTCTTTGTCTTCCTGTACATAATTTCAGAAAACTTTTAAAATAAAATAAAATTCAAATATGTTTCTAAAACATAAAAAAAACAAAAATCATCCTATAAAACATCACTCTTTGGTTCTCGCATGCTCTTGTGTGCAACTCATGGATCATCTTGATCTACCTCTATCAACAAATCTGGTTTTCTTACTATGTCTGTAGTCTAGGGCATAATGAGTTGCTTGGTATTGTTTCATAGTGCATGATTTATTATCATAGGACCCAAGTGTACTCTGTTATTCCCTTTGCATGCATCCTTGCTTGGGGCACCAACTTTTAACCCTTGTCGTTAATTCACACAGGTCGGAATGAAATCTTGATAACAAAAACATTGCATTATGTTTCTTTGTTAGGTTAGCTTGTTTACATTCTCGTAGGTCAAACTAGAAAAATTATGGAATAATTTTTTTTTGAAAAACATGCCCACAAAAAGGTTTCGAATTAACAGTTGTCACATTCTTGTTTCTAAGTTTCTTAAATTAATAATATAGATTTCCTTTTTAATCCCCATTATAATAAAAATAATAATTTCCTCAATACTTATGAATAAACTAGGTTAGTCTAAGGCTTGGTTTAGTTTCCCCCTAAATTTTATTTTGATAAACATTTAATTTACACCATATCCAAACTTGCACAAATTAATCCCATGGGTAAAGGGGTCTATTTAATTAAATACTAAAGTTATTTTAATCCCACAAGGTGACTAGGTTTAAAAACAAATAACAAGGTCCTTAATTTAGCACAAGGGTTAGAAAAATAATCCCACCCCTTACACAACTAAAGTGGCCCCCTTAAAAAGTCAACCCATGCATTTAAAATTTAAAATTTGAATTTTACTCAACCACTCCCCACCTACTTTTTGTAGGGATGAATCTCATCCATTGGATGGATTCATTTGGGGCCACAAGATCAAGGGATTTCACTAACCCTAAGTTTGCTTATGAAAGGCTTCTTTCTCTTTTCTTTTGACTTATTATTTCTCTTTTGTTTTACAGATTGGTGGAGGAGAAGGAGGAAGCCATTAGAGGCCATCTCAAGCTTTTGGAGAGACATACATGCTTCATTTATTTTCTTGTTTTATTTACACCCTCATTTAGGGTTTCAATGTATTTATTTATTTTATTTAACTCATATTTCTTTGATTTTCCCAAATGGGCTTATGGGTTTTGCCCCATTTTAGTGATATAGTTAAATTTGATATATGTTTTCATTTGGGTATGTGAATATCTATAATATATATATACATATACACATATATATATAAATTATTATATATACATAAATATACTGAAATCAACAATTTCATTTTAAAACCCGAAATACAAATAAATATATTTTAATATATATTTTATATATATTATATAATAAATATATATATATATATATAATATATATAAATACTAAATTAAAAGAATGTAATACTCGGCACACGGAATTTGATGTTTTACACAGTCCACAAATAGAATTATGCACAGAATTTATTTAGCCACAGTTTTTGGGGTGATTTTAATATGTTGAATGTAATGTTTGGGGGTTGGGGGGAGGGTCTCCGACCCCACCCCCCATCCCATTTGTTAATGGGGTGGGGGGTGGGGTCGGCGACCCTCCCCCCAACCCCCTTTAATCCCCCGGACAAACAAACATACAAGCCTCTGCACGGAAATATGAACTTAAATTTCTATTCCTTTTTTATTTTTTAATTTGTTATAATGATACATTAACATATATTTATATATTTAATAAAGGTATATTATATATAATATGTATGTATTATTATATATATATATATATATATATATACACCATACATACTAAATATAATATATAATATTTTGACATTTTTCAATGTTATTTATAATATTATTAATATTTTAATATTAATAATAAATTAATATTATTAATATTTTGATTTTAATATTACTATTAAAGTAGTCATATTTATATTGTTATTATAGTCAACAAATTTTAATTATTAATATAAAATTTTAGTGTAGTATGATATATATATAGAGGATAAGAACTAATTTCTTTTCCTTTTTATTATTAAGTCTTTATTAATAAAAGTTAGTTGTATAAGCTATTTAGAAATTTTGACACTAAAATTTTCACAACAAATGAGACTAAGATACTAGTGAACCATGAAAATTTCTTTACTCCATTAGATTTACAATGGGAATAGGATTTATTTTTTTACAACCAACTAATCAAGGGAATTTTGAAACTTTCTCCATAACCATATGAGTTTAAACTTTTTCAACCACTATAAAGAATAAACAAATGAAATAACTAGCTAAACTGTAAATATATTCAATAAGAATGAACTTTTCTTTTTGCACAATAACAAGTTTACAAACATTTTCAAAAGTAATTTATTTTCTTTCCTTTTACAACATAATAAATTTCAAACATTCCCACAATAGGTTTACAACAAGATTTTCCAATAAAAAAACAAGAATAACACACCTAATGAAGGCTATAATTCCATTAAAATGAGAACAAGTTGTTTCTCTTTCCAATCACATTTCTATTACATCAAACTTGCTTTCACTAAAATGTCTTTCTTTCCCACATACATTACAACTTAATAACCAAAAATCAATACAACTTTTTTTCAAAAACAATACAATAAATCCTCCACTTGAAGTGGGAATTTTACAAGAAGCTAGCTATAATAGAGGAAAGTTTAGTCTTCTACAAGTGCTCCAAGTATCAAATCTCCAACATGGCTCCATCTTTCTTCACTTGATCACAACAACCAAAAATGGGGGAGAGGCAACACTCTCCACCCAACCAAAACTCCAATGAGAAGAAGAAGCAATTCTTCTCATTGGCCCCCGAGCCCCAACCACAAGGCAATAAGGGATGGATCAACACATGGAAACTATACAATGCTTCCACACTTACTTTCAAGCAACAAACACACAAGAAAGATAACCACACAAAAACACTCATTTTTAAGCACAACAACTTCCCAAAACAATGGCTCTAAAATAAGCCAAGTAGAGATAGGAACATGGGGGTGCCCTTGTGCCTCCCAAGGGTTTGGATGCCCACCTCTAAAATCCTCCAAAACACAATCAATCCCAAAATCTCTTATGCCTCCCCACAACAAATAAATCTATGTCTCTTATGCCTCCCTCTCTTATGCCTCCCTCTCTCTTATGGCTCCCACAATACACAAAATAACAAAATAGAACAAGGTGGGGCATCCAAAACCCACTCCCTCCTAAACACACAAAGAATCTCTTATGCCTCCCAACATATTTCATCCCCATTTCCAAATCTCAACACAACCTAAGGTCAATTTACTAACTAACACTTCAAGCAAAAAAACACATCCATACAACACATAACATATAAGAAAACAAAGAAGAAAACAAGAGTGCAAGATCCTACCTTGCCATGGTAAAGCTCCACTTTTCAAGCAAGTCCCAAAATCTTTCAAACTCAAGAAACTCCAAGCTCCCTTCTACTCCAACAAGCAAGTACTCCCAAAAATCCAAGATCCAAAGCTAAGCAAGTAACCCCATTTACTTCCCAAAAATTTCAATAAATAGAAAAGAGGAGGAGGGAGATGATGTGGCTCCATGTAGGATGCCACATCATTTCTTCTCCACTCCACATCACCCAAGTCAAACCCATACTCCAAGGCAAAATAAATGGGTGGTTGAGAGGTATGACAAACCTCTTACACACACCACTCCAACCCATACCCTTTAGGACAAAGAAATAAACACATGTAAGAAAGTGCAATTAAAACTCACCTTTATCCTTCCAAAACACATAATGGGGTCTATTTTTGACCCCCCAACCCATAGGTAGGGTTGGTATAATAAATTAAGAGGTGTGGGACAAGTTTAACTTGTCCCACAAGCCTCCAAAATTGGCCCTTAAGGCCAAATCCGAATTTCCAAGAAGGGTAGAGTGTACAATACTCAAGATCACATACACTCAATTTACAACACATAAACCAAAGAACCATCTAATCTAATAAATGAATTGTTTTTGTCCCATCCATAATTATTTTAGTAACATGATTAATTTACTAATCTAGACACATAATTAAATAGATGATAAAAGGGAATTACATCACCATAAAATCACATACTACTAAAATTAAATAAAGGAAAATAAAAGAACAACACACAAACCCCTTGGTCACAATTGGAGGTAATCCCCCCATGGGGACCCCCTAACAACAAATAAAACACACACAACATAACACAAGTTGCCATGGTGACCATTGTTGAATCCATCCAGCATTCCGATGTGGTTGGTCTCCAATCCCCCTTTGATTGTTGTGATATAATCACCTGCAAAACACACAATACCTCCTTCGGCCTCGTGGCCGCATCAAAACATCCAAGATAAAATATATGCATATAAGTCAACAATCATCCATACATAAATTAAATCATCATCTAGGAAAATAATGTTACTATTTTAAAATTCCAACAACATCTCAATTCTATATTTCATCAATACCAATAAGATCACAAGATTAGTTCACTGCTAAATCCTACTCAATATGACGAAAATGTCGAATGTCAGAAATATATAAATATGTCAACAACACATCATCATCAATATAAAATGTCTCTCTAAGAAAATCCACACAATCATACTACGAATCGAAATCCATCAATAGTCCAAGTATCTCTATCATCTAATCATCATGCTAAGCCAAAATGATACAATAATATCCATGTATATAACCAACAGTAATCGAAATCAAAATGTAATAAGTGTCGAAGGGAAGTGGGGGAAAATGTAGACACCTATAATTTAGCTCGAGTAATTTAAATACTTAAATTGCGCTAATTATATCCTTTCCACAAATTGATGACATATTGCCAATAACTGCTCATTTTCTCTTCTATCACCATTAATTAGTTACATTATGTTAATTAATTAACTCTTCTATCCAGTAAATATGCCAATTAACGACCTTCCGTTAATTAATCCCCCTTTATATCTAGACTAATTAATTAGCTTCCTCTTCCATTAAATCAATAAATCATCATTTATTTGATTAAATTCCTCTCATAGTCCAAATCATGCTAATTATTCCTCTACAAAGCTTCTATAAGCTTTCTCACCTATTAATTAATCACTTGTGTTAGTTAATAAATCCCCTCAAATTCCATGAGTCACTAAAGGACAAAATAAACTCTCCTAAGGTTGAATTAACCCCCTTTCGACTACCCTTATCCACAACTAACTCAACCTAGCTATTATCCCACATGTAAAGGGATGTAGATATTCTTTTATCCATTGGGCTATATAAGGATCCCTCCTCCTACCTTTCTATTTACACTTTTACAACTAAATGAGCATAGAGCTTAAGCTATAGCCATTTTATCATCTCATAGAATTCTTCATTGGAAGAGCAAAGCATATTTCATTTTCATTCACCAATCCATGATTTTTTGTGAAGAACAATGAAGTTAATCAAGAAAGGCCTAATAAGCCATGGCTTGATGAACCTCCATTTTGATCATCTTGGATCAAACAACAACTATCAACCCTTTGATAGCTAAAGGATCTACATAGGTCTATTTCATTGATTTTGACTTCTAAAGAGTAGAGCAATAAATGTTTACATGTTAGTTTGAAGTTCATTTTCAAGGTTATAATGAATAATTTTAATTTTTATTACTTGTTTAGCTCTTAGCATGATGGTGCTTAGATTTTAGTTTAGCATTGTATTAAGGCTATTAGGTGTTAGTCTTGATTTTACTTGCATAACTAACTAATTCTTGCACACACTATTGACTAAATATTCTTCATGATGTTACCAAATACATCATCTTACACAACCTATGTAATTTTAAGCCATCCAATTGAAATAAATGCCTTTATAATGCTATGTAAATTATAGGGACACCATGGGAGTTTGTCTTGATGGATTACATGTCAAGTATCCCTTCCACTAGCCATGACGATGAATTTTTTTTGTGGTGGTTGATAGGTTCTCATAAATGGAAATATTAACACCATGCAAGAAGAAAATATCTATAAAGCATACTGTCAAGCTATTATTTGACCATAATTGGGTTTATTTGTACCTTCCAATTTTTTTGTGTCAAATAGGGATTCTAGGTTTATGGGGTTATTTTGGTCTACATTATGGTCCATGAAGAACACAAAACTAAACAAGTCCATTACATTCTACCCTCAAACTGATTAACAAAAAAATATAGTCAACTATATGATTGTGTATATTTTTAATATATATCACTTCAAACATCCACACACATGTGATGAAAGTCCTGTGTATGTCCAATATATCAACAACTAATATATTCATAGCTCCACGAGATATATCCCATTTCAGGCATGTCTTAGATTCCAGCCATTGGCTCCCATTAAAGTAACATTTCCCTTCATGTTGGAAGAAAAATATTCCCATACATAAAAATAAGTTGATAAGGAAACCAAATTAGTAGAATGAATTTGAAACATTCATCAACAATTTCATGAGATCTTAGAACAAACTGGAAAGAAGTACAAGAAATATTATTATTCCCATCAGGTTCCCCATTAATTCTAAGTGGGGTATAAGGTGTTTCTACATCTCTAGAAAGAGGGACTCTAGGGAACACAAAAAACTACCACCTTTGTGATATGGGCCATACACCATAACCAAACAAATTGGTAAGAATGCATTTGAGTTCATTCTTCCACTCTACCTTGGATTACATCAAGTTTTCAATGATGGGCTACTATGCCCATAATTTCCTCCACTCTTGGATACATCAGACATTGGCTAACAGTTATAGAGTACAAAGATGAACCCAAAATACGCAACACCCATGGAAAGTGATTAGATCATTGACATGGTGGTCAAGGATACGAAGCATTAAAAAATTACACTTTACCGCATAGTGAAGGAAGGAAATATGGCACACAAAGGGAATGTGCTCACCAAGATTTTTATTTATAAACCATTCCCACACTTGGTAAAAAATATAGAAAACATGGGGCCCATTACTTCTTAAGGAGGGATGAATGATCCAGGAAAATATTTTTGAAATCCTATTTTTGAAAAGTTCTAAAAATATATTTGTAGCAACTTTCAGTAGCTTAAAGTATTTTACATTTTTTAGTGTCTCTGGAGAATTTTTGGGATTCATACTAAATGGTGATATCAAAATTTCCATGGTCATAGTGATGATTTTCAATTTCATTCTTTCATATTTCCAATGTTTCATGTTGTTTGCAAAATGAGTCAACAAAATAGGAGATATGACCGTATCAAGTGGCGCTAAATAATTTATAATAGTATTTAATATGATAGATTTCATATTTTATAGCTTATGTATTTTCAAATCCATCCCTAAGGTGGATACAAGTGGTAGCTATGTAGGATGACCTTTTGGTTCCCTATGGAACCCTTCATATTCTATTTTTAGAAATTTTTCATATTCTCCATTGTATAACTTTAAAGCAACTAGTTTTGAATAAGCAGATAGATATCCAAGAACATATATCTTATGAATTTTTCTAGTTTGTATACATTCGGAATTGTAATGAAATTAGTTTGTGTTTATAGCTCTTTCATTGTGAATTTATTGTTATAACATATTAAGCACCATCGTTAATGTGTTGTCCACTAGGTTAGACTTCAATTCGGATCAGGGAATGTATGGAGGGATAAAAATGTATCTCAATAACTCACACTCCTAATTATTCCATTCAAAAAGGATATCAAGGAAACGAGTAATAAACACACATGAATTGGCATACAATGGATATATTTAAAAGGGCTACAATGAGTGCTAAGGTCACATATCTAGCGGGAAGTAATCCCTAAACTAGGTCAATCTAGGGTTTCTAAGGACCATAGTCAAGATAGAGGAGAGTACCCTACTAAGATATCAATAAATGGGTGAGAAGCGATATAGATCAATGATAGATAGGGAAATCATACACAATATAAATAAAGATAAGCTAAGGAGATAATAAAATAAGAGCACTATGCTAATTAACATCAATATACTTTTAATACTAAGATAAGATAGAGTGACATGGAAGGGAATTGAACCAATCTATGTGAAATGAAAAAGAGAGTTAGAGAACTTACATGCGGGGTCTTCGTTGATGCATCTATCTCTCCAAAGAAGCAACACACAAAAAGAGAATAACTATTATATGGAGAAGGGGAACAACATTCATGTCCTAGAATCACTATAGATGACCCAATATTACAAGAAATCTAACCAAGAAGAAGAGTGTCTAATCAAATCCAAGCCAATTACAAGATGAACCAAGAGAAAAGTGATCATATGCGAATTTTGCACAAAAGAGTAGAGTAGATAGAAGTTCCTAAGCTTTGGGATTCCTTCATAAATTTCAAGGTATGGCAATGGGAGATGACATCAGCTAGGGATAAACCTAACACAAAAAACATCACCCACGGGAGATGGCATCAGATAGGGATGATGATGTGTCATGCCAAATTAAAATAAGTATCGTAGAGTATAGACATGGAAGAAACAAGTTCCAAATGGTGAGAATCTAACAAGGTGTCAGGAGTGCAATGTGTATGAGACATAGAGGGACAATGATAAATAGTGTAAGGAAAACTAAGGCTAGGACCACATAGCGATAATATCTGTGTATACCATCTCTATCCCATAATGATTATGTGAGTAATCATACCCCATTCCTGGCAGGCTCCTTAAGGAACTTCTAAAGAAATAGATGCATTTGTGACCCTTATTTGCATAAAGGTAATTTTTACTAAAAGGTATGAAAGATGAAAAGTGAAAAATTAGGTATATACATATGCCCAGTAGTTGATCACTACATGTCGCAATAGTAAAACATGATGTGGTTAATGAAAAGAAACATTCCATAACATTGATATCAAAAATAGATAATGAATGTAAGAAAGGAGTAGATGAAATGAAATATGCCCACAAATGCATACCTAATAGTGTCTCTTGTCCTACCATGTGTGGGCATAATTAATGTTGTAAGAAACCCGAAGAAGAAAAAATGAAAGGAAACACTAGAGGATCATGAGAAAAATAAGACATAAATCACTTAACTAGGGGCCCATGGGATGGATGTTGTTTCAAAGTTTCGAGATGTCGTAATGGTGATATGGTGTCAAAAAATAAGAAAAAATATAATACCATCGAAAGTATATGTATAGTAGGTCAAAATGAATGGCATGTGAATATGATCAAGATGTAACAAACGATGTGTTTTGTGGATTTTGAGACAAAAAATGATAGTTGTTGGAAGAATTAGGTTTATTGCGACCAAAATATAATATAAATTTGGGTTCTATATAGTGATTTGGTTTTTATTTGCTTATTTATATTTTTGGAATTGAGAGAACTGAGCTCTCGAATTCCAAATTTGAGTTTATTTTGATGTCATATAACATGAGTAGAAAACGGAAATGGAGGATGACGAGGTGGTACACGTGACAGGGCACGCCCATGGATAAGTCATTACATTTAATTTTGTTGGGTATATTAGGTGTTATTTGGTATTTTTTTATTTTTTAGAGTCATTAACACATCGTTATTGTCCAAACTTGTATGATTAGATAGGTTAGAACAAAATAAAGTGGGTTTGGGAGGGATTTGAATTTTATTTTTTCATTTTGTATCTTTTTACAAGTCAAACTTATGAAATTCGTGGCCACATTTTGGCCAGAAGCCATTAGACCTTTTGTAAAAAGAGGGACTATGGCATTGGGATGGGGATTAAAAAGTCTGCAGGGGCCGATGACATTTTTGATAGGGAAGATGGTGTAGGGAAAGCTAAAACAATTTCCAGGAGATGATGGCATTTAGCTATAGGGCTAATAGCGTAGGGATTTTTGTTGGTGAAGGTTTTTAATTTTTGAATTTTGGTTACAAATTGATTGTGTGGAATTCTAATGCTTGTTTGTTGTTATGTTATTCATTTAGGAAAAACATAGGATCTACTTATGGATGTATCATAGCTCAGTGGTTCTATTGTTGGACTGAGTCAGGTTGAGGCGACCTTGGGGTTTTGGGGGCACCATGTAAATGCCCAGGATACCATTGAATTTATATATTTATAGATTTTATTATCTACATAAGAGACTAGATCCAACATATTTTGGTGGTGGATAGGACATGATATCATGAATATAGTCCTAACGTTGCAGGATGTACATGGGATTCTAGGGTTACCCATTGGAGGGAAATTTATGTCTTGCGATTTGAGCTCAGATGTCATAGAGAAGAGAGACTTAGCCATATGGGATACTAGGAGTGGAACATACAATGAGAGTATCCTATGTGTTTGACTCAACATAATGTAGCAAAAATGGATTTCAGATATCTAGAAAGTAGTTATGGGGATTGTTGTGATACAGATAATGTGTAACAAGGTAGATGGGGCCATCTCATTATCCTTGATCACAAGATGAGAATATGTAATCGATCATGGGGTATTATTCAGCTGGGGAACCGCTATGTGGGTGTAGTTGGTGCACGATTTTTATAGGGTTAGGCAAGGAGGTCAAAGGGTTGAGGGACCTGTCATATTATTGATTGCATAGATATATGAGAAGTTCCCAATGTATAGGCCAACAGGGACACCATTGGTAGTATCAGAAAATGCCCTGAGGGTGCTTCAGTGGGAATAGGGGCTGACAATGAGATCACTCAAATAAATCCACCCACTAGTACATGTGGGTTTGGATGATGTTACATGGAATCCCTACACAAGCAACGTGGATTAATGACCCAATTGGACCAAGGAAGAGTACTTAGATGCCATCACTGACGTCACATGACATTATGTCTATTGGATGGAGAACCATGCGGTGAGTAGGATTATGAGGAATTTTAGGTGACCAATGCCTGTGGTGATACCACCATTCCCACCCTACTAGCATCATTATACTAGAGAGGCTGTAGGTGTAGAGGTGAGGGTATTAAAATTATGACCTAGTAGGATAAGGGAATCCATCACATATTATTGAAGATATTATCATTATGGTGGGGATGATCAGGGTCCAACACAAATCATAGATGTGAGAGGTTCAGAGGAGGGATCTGATTGAGGATCTGTTGATATGGGTCCATAATTCAAGGGTGCAGGTGGGGCTAGTCCTAGAACCAAAGAAGGATTGGTAAAGAAGCTAACACCATGGATGAGGGAACATAAGATGCAATGGATGGGAATATTTCACTTGACATCGATTAGGGTCCAAATGGCCTTGCATCTGAGGTAGAGACCTAGACCACAGTGTAGATTAGACATATTATTAGTCCCCAAAAATAGGTGGGCACAATACATAGGAGCTAGACCTCATCATGATGATGAGGAGGAGATATTGGGTGGATGCAAAGATGGTGAGGACTGTCATGCAGAGGCCTGAGAAACTAGGTACATATGCCATGATGTTATTTAGATGATTTTTGAGAAAATAATTTTGTGCGATATTGATACTATGAGTAACATGTGTTGTTTGATTTAGTTTTACAGAGTGGGTGGTGGATGAGTTGTACTCCATGATAAAGGGTTCCCAACGTGAGATCCTAGATTGAGTGTTGGATGTACATGATATTGAAGTGATGGTGGATCCAATAACACCATCGGATGGAGATTTAGTGAGCTTGTTCTTTCTAGTTGGAGAGGCATCCTAGAGACTATGGAGATATCAGGATATATAGCAATTGGTGGCTTTTGGTAGTATAGATGTGATGCTGAAAATTATATTGTAGGACCAGGAAGCTTTGGTTCAAGAGAAGGTATCATGAATATCAGATGCCCAGAGAGTAGAAGAGAGGATTACTTAGTTGGAGACACAACTAGCGAACGTACAGTGAGAGGCCTCCAGAGCCCGATCTAGGGTGGAGTCCTTAGCCTGTAATGGCCAAGCTACCAGCATGGAACCATTATCCCAAAGCATCCAGAGATACTCCATAGGGGGTGATGTTACTTAAGGCATTTTTTAGACTAGCCAGAGCCATGTATTGATTTTATATCATTTTAGTGATGTATAAAAATTAATTTAAGATATCTATAGATGATGATTTTGGTGATGGGATGTTTTTTGTATATGTTTCTTTACTTACCATTTTATTTATTTCCTCATGTATGTATGTAATGATACCCATAATACTTAGAAATAATGATAATGTGATTAGATAGGTAAATCCAGTGGGAAGGGGATTGATCGGATAGCCCAACCCATGAGATATGATGAAGCCAAGTGATGAAATAAGGAAAAGGCGTCTAATGATATGATGTTGGGTATATAAATATAAACAAGGCCATAGGCCTACAAAAGGATATACAAAATACCATGGTGATCTAATAGGAAATATTGGGGAATATCAGGTGCCAAAATAGGAGGAATCAGAACCGAATCACTCTAGCAATAGGAGAAACTAGGGCATACATGATGATAAATCCAAGTGGAGTGAACACCCCAAAAAATAATATGACAAGATATTTATGAATTGTGTGATTAAACCAAGGGGGTTCGAGAGCCCAAGCGAATGGAGGAGGTAGTGTGTAAAGAAATAAGTGGGGGTTGATATCCCAAGCGATGGTGAGGGTTCAAGATAAAGAATGAAAATAATATGTAATACATTTACTATAGAAAACTATCCATGAGGGTAAAAATCACAATATACTAGTGATGATGTTGTTAACTTGATTCAAGATGTGAATTCTACCATGATTCATGAGGTCCTTAATGTTATGATGTGTAATAGTGAATTTCCGATGAAATTTAAACCTCATGGAAAATAAGGTGTCATCTATCCGATCCTCCAGTAAAGTGAGAATATCATGCCGAACAACATCCATAGTGGGATAAGGATCAAAGTGAAGTGGTGGTACATAAGTAGTTTGTGGTCTAGTTGGTTGTGGGGAAGGTGATTGGTTTCAAGATGAATCGATCCCATGCGTCCAATTTTGGGAAGAAGTATCAGGAACAGGACACTTACTATGTAGAACCTGAAATTTGGCATCAGTGTGCATGCAATACCCATGATGAGAGAAAAAGACGGGAGTTGAAGTAGAAGTTTTTGTAACCTTCATAAATTATTCATGTTGATCTCATATTCGAGATTTTTCATATGGTGTTGATAGGTTCTATAGTCAGAAACATCATTCCCTAGATCCTCATGCCATTACAATATGACTCGATCATAGAGGACGAAGGAGAAATAAGGTCAAGAGGCAAGGATATGAGTCTCATAGGTTGCAAATTCCTAGCAAAAGTATTTGAGGAGGGCATCGATGCAATGGGTGAATATTACGCCGATGGAGAAATATTATGCTCATTCATCGAGGCATAGTATATAGGATCATCACCCATAAGATCATTGAATTTATAATAAAAAACAACCCAGTCATCCATTTTTATAAGATAAAATGGTTTAACGAGGTCAATTGTAGTATGTGGAGGTGTATCCGATGGATCAATTAGAGGCTCAAGAATTGGTTGTAAAGAAGTATCAACTTGATCAGGGATTCCTCTTGTATGAGGATGACGTTACATCATGAGAAAATTTTGTGTGAAGGGTCTCTTGGTAATGAAATACTCCCCTATCTTGAATTTGAGCATAGCTAACTAGAAGAGGTTTGTCTAAAACATAATCCTCATCATAATCTAATGTGGAGGAATCCATCTCACAAGAATCAAATGCGGTTTCTAGTTGGACCACATGCTCTAGTGGGGGATGTGGTGTACATGAGATGACTGCAAGAACTGAAGCCTCCTCCTTATGAGAATGATGTCACAAGGAAGGAGGTAATTGGAAAATGATAATCTTAGGAAGATCAGAATTATTAATTATAAGCATGACCTCATCAGGATCATCATCATATGACTCTAAGAGATTGGGAGGTGTGCTCCCAACCAATTCATGATGACCAATGTTTCCATGAAGAGACTCTACATGATAGTTAAAACATTGGTATTCTTGAAAGAGAATATGAGATAATTCATCCAGTCTTGGGATCTTATATTTTCCTTTTTGCTAGAGTGTATCATAATTCCAAGGATTAGTGACTCCCTAAATCTTATAAATAGCTTCTCGGTGAGAAAATTTCACACATTGACATGTGGAAGAAGAAATGGCGTGCATACGATGACTCTTAGGATGGCCTAGAATAATAGTATAATATAGAGGAAAATTGAAGGCCATGAATTTGATACAAACAGTCCTAGGAGTGACGTTAATTGGTAACTAAATACACCCCATAGGAGGTATTTTTCAGCGATTGTATCCTTGATAATTGGTTTGTGTAGATTTTAAGATCTCTATAAAATAACCAAGAGCCTTGATAAAATCTAATGAGGCCACAAATGTGCTAGATCCTTCATCAATGAGAGCACACTTGACCATAGTGTGACCAAGGTGAACTGAAATGAAGAGGGCCATATCATCTACGTGAAGCAAGAGCTCATCCAGAATCATAGAGGATATAGGAAAATGAATGCAAGAATCAACATACGTGGTAAGATTGATATAAATGGAGAGATCCTTATATTTTCAGTGGATTCTTTCCTCCGAGCCATGCAATGCAATATTATACCGCAAATAAGGTGGAAAGGGAATGTTCACATCAAACAATATTGTTATGAGACGCTCATGATGGTGAGGTGATGTACGCATGATTTCTAAAAGGGGAAATGTTATTGTAAAATCAAAACACCCCCGAATGGCTTGGTTGTGAGTGGGGCATTCAGTGTGATTGCACAACATTGGACCATCACTCAAGTTGTGGGACTTACGGACTTGAGATGGACCTCTAGAGAAGGCTAGTTCCTGCTTCCTAATCTACCTGCCACCAGCTACTCCAGTGTAGGAAAAACCTAATCTATCCTAATCTAACCATTCCAAGGAGATAAGGAGAGAAAGACAGGGTCAAATAGAGCCTACACTAAAATGGTGATACACCAGAAAAGGAAGTGGCTGATCACAAATCCAACTGCCTAAAATGGAGAGAGGTGAGCAAAGGAAGGGGTGGACAAGATGCACCACAGACCAGGGATGAAGTCACACGAAACCTTTAAGATCCATTAAGCAAAACTCTCAAAATCTGCAATAAACATCAGAGTATGCACAATATACCCTGCAATGACGAGAGGCAAGAAGAGACAACAAAATAAGCAAGGATGGACAAATGCATCATGAAACATATTTTATTCCTCCAAAAGTTACACGGTACATCATCAGTGGGCAAGGGGTAAGGAAATTCCATTACAGAGCCATGAGAAGAGGATTAGACTCCGCATTATACCCTAAGGAAGAAAGAGAGAGGGGGGGAAGGGGAGAAACAATGACCAACTATTTGAATATGCCCCTCCTTCACAATATATAGAAGAAAGAGAGAAGGAATAGAAAGGGAAAATAAAAATTTGCTCTAACCACCCCTAGAAGAACATTGAATCCACCTACCACAATGAAGAGCTTTATTGCAACACCCATGCCTCTGTCACTGTCCTTTACTGGGCAAGAAAGAGGCCCATTATTCATCATGGTGGTAGGTGGGAGACTTGACAGCCCCCAAAAATGGTGGGCCGAGGTATTAATGGTGACAGGTGAGAAGTCGCCGCCAAAATCTTTCCAAAAAATTCTGTCTCGCCCAAATCTGAGTTTTCATTCGAAAGATATGGCTATCTAAAGGTCAGGGTCATGAGCGCACAATATTTGAAAGATTTTGTCCATGCAAGACCCATGTGGCAGCCTCATACATCTTCAAGATTCAACCCCTTCCTCTCACTAATAAAACTACACCAGACTAACACATGGCGGCTTTTGTGGGATCCTCGATTTCCTTTGTATTCTGTCTGAGTCTCTCTTGTTGGCAGAGATGCTATTCTTGACCCGAGACATGTGGAGGATTCACGCTTGTTTAGAAACTACCCCTAGATTTTGGCTTTGAAGTTGCGTGAACGAGACATGTGGAGACCTCCGCAGGCTTTTGGACTTTTCAATGGCTGACCCTACCTTTTCAGACTCTGTACACGTGGTGAGTTGGTGCTCATTTGGGGACTGCCTTTTGAGCCGCACCTTTGAAATTGTGCCGATGAGACACGTGGCACCCTTTACAGTTTTTCCCTATTTCTTTGTGTTTTGGTTAAGTCCATTTGTACGATGAAGGCTTTATGTTTGACATGGGACACGTGGAGGATCAACACACATTTGGGAACCCACTCCAAATTTTACTTATTAAGTTACGCCGAGTTGACATGTGGCTCCTTCCCCTGGCCTGCCTTTGTTTGGAATTTTCAATGATCCCTTCTACCTTTTCAGGCTCTAGACACGTGGAGGGCCAGTAATTGTTTAAGTCTTTACTTTGGGTTGTGCTTTTTAATTTTCACTGATACGACATGTGGTGCCATCCGCTGGTTCTCTATACTTAGCTAATTCGGGCCTTGATCCATTTGAATTTTGTTGGACCCAAGACACATGGAGAGTTTGTGCATGTTTGGGAACCCGCTCTTTGGACCCAGCCTTGGAGTTATGCTGATGAGACATGTGGAGGATTCCACTGACACCCTTATAATTAGTTGTTTTAAATGGCTGGATCTATCCCCCTTTTCGACCTGGGACACGTGGAAGTCTCGCGCTCATTTGGAAACTCACTCCGGATTTTACCTTTGAAGTTGCGCTGAGTTAACACATGGCTCTTTCCGCTGGCTCTACCCCATTTGACTTTAGAATTGTTGACTCTGTCCCTTTTTGGACCTATGACATATGGGAGCTTGGTGCTTGTTTTGGGGATTACCTTTGGATTCTATCCTTGGAGTTGCACCGAGTTGACGCATGGCACCCTCCGCAGGTCTGTGACTTTTCAACGGCTGATGAGACCCTGCGGGCTCGCGGGCCCACACTTAAAATTGTGCCTTTTTTGTAAAAAGTGTCAAAGTTCAAAAGTCCCCCATAGACCCACCATCCCCCATTTACACTTGGGAAAAATTTCCTCCACGGCCTTGCAGTCATGCTTTTAGCAAAAAGTCATCCTTGGGCCCGTTAACCCGCATTTTCCACTTGGAAAAAAATAAATCCTTCCCAGACCCACGGGCCCATAATTATACTTGTACCCCTTTGCGAAAAGTGGAAAAAATTCAAAATATCTCCCACTGCCCTACCGGTTTGTAATTTTCCATTGGCAAAAAATCTTCCCTAGGCCCGCTGACATGCTTTTGGCAAAAAATGCTTCTAAGGCCCACCGGCCCGTAACTTAAAAAATATCAAGAGTTAGAAGTGCTTCTTTATATCTGTAGAAAGGGGAAGAAATTTCCTATCTATTGGAAATGATTTTAAGGGGGCCTTAAATGCTTAAAATATGTAAAAATTTATATTGAAGCACAAAAGGGGGAAAATGGCGTCAGTTGACCCAAAATAAGTGTGAGCTTATTTTGGTCAACATGAACTTGTCTAGGAAGTTGGGATAGTGCTTCAATATGATCCCACTAATTATGAATGGACTATGCAGTAGGATGAGAGTGTTGGGAATCCACAAAAACAGAGCCAGATGAAGAAATTGTGATTAAGGATATTTAAAATATATTTTTTCGCTCAGTTCTTACGCCATTAGACTTGTAAGTTTAATTTACACATGGGTCGATGGTGTATGTGGCTAGAGAGACAAATCCAAACACCATTGGACCTATAGAATAATTTCCACATGGGATGATGGAATGTGGAGGAGGAATATTTTTTCCTTGAGAATCATGGTTTTGCGATACAGAGAGATATATAACCCTATGAGTCTGAGGCTAGAATGCTACAAGATATTGAGGTTATACATAAGATATGACATAATTTACATTATTAATTACCACTATATTTTTAGGAGGATAATATGTGTCAAATAAATTAGCGATAACATTTAATTTCTTCTTATAAATCTTGACAACATTATGATTAGGAATGGGATTAGAGAAGATCTATAGTTTCTCATTAGCTTGGTTGATGGATTCATGATGGTCCTTATATTGAGACACATCATGGGCTTTGAATGCCTTAGTTAAATGCTCCCTAGTTATGGTATCATATTCAAACTAGGGACACATGAATAAGTTGATGGAAACCATTTGTAATGCATGCTAGTTTTTATTGGAGTAACCCCAATTAGCATGCCACCAACAAAACTTACTTTCATCAGAGGAATATGCCAAGAAGGATCCAAGATCATGGTGAATGGCTTAGGTAAGTGACATTTCAACTCTTCCTTACTCAATGGTTGATGATAGTTAGGTTGACTCTTGTTTTTATTAGATTGCTGATAAATCTTAAAAATAACCCTATTTAAAGAAGCGAAGAGAGAAAGAGTATTAAAGACTTCTTCTATCTCGTTATTGTTCCTAGAACATTGGAGGATTTGGACTTGTTTTTTAGGTTGCACTTTAAGAGGATATTTCTCAAACTAACTCATGATATAATCCTTCATTTTATCTTGTTCAAAGTATTCTTCTAGGGAAGTGGGAGAAAAGGCCCTCACCTTGTATTTTCGAGTGAGATTTAGTGGAGCCTTTTTTTACTTTAAACAACCATCTAGTTCTCCCTATCAATAACATTATTAGGTTCAGGATCAAGAGGAAGAATGACTTCTAATGAATTAATTGGCCTGAAATTATTCAAATAAGGAGATAAAGAGGCACTCTCCTTGAGATCCTTGGAAGGGCTCATTGGAACTATGAGCTGAGGGGTCTCATCAACCATCACGGTACTAGTATCCCATGAGGGGATATTATCCAAAGAGGGTGATGATAGATCCAATACTAGATTAGAGGGGGTGCACACCGTATGATGATCAGGAAGAGAGTATTTAAACCAAACAGGTTTAGTGCCATTGTTCTTAGATCGACCACAATCTGTAATCAAGTGTCCTATTTTAAAACATATATGGAACCGAAAAGGAACACCTTTAAAGTCAAGCATTTGAACCCATGTTTTGTCACCAGTCAAAATATTGATCTTAGGGGGAAGATCTTGATTGTGGTTCATGTCAACCAAAATATGAGAAAATTTAGTATGCACGTGCTGGGAAGTGTTGTTATCTGATTCAACATAAGCCCCTAAGTGATTGGATATGGCTTCAAAATAATGTTCATTCGATAATTGGATAGGAAAGTGAGGGGGTCTAACCCAAAGAGGATGAGAATCAAAGGAGGATTTTGATGAGTCAAAAGTAGTCTACCAAGGTTTGACCATGAGACCATGTTCATCCCATACCCAATATTTGTTGTCAATAATATCCCTATCTTCAATAGATTCAAAAACAATAATGAAGAAATATCTAGAGCATGGGTAGAGCTTGATCTTACCATTGATTTTTGAGATCCATCTTTGGGAAATCCATTAATTCAACTGAGCAAGTTTCATTCAAAATTTCTTGAAGCGGAAGATGAGGGTAGTTCTGGAAAGTTTATCTTTAGTTTTATGCATTGTACTGATCATATTTTCATCAAATGTGAGTGAAGGGGAAATTACAGGCTTCAGAGGAGGGGATTTTTGGGAAGGCCCTTTAGATACTACCTCAACAAACATCCTGCCCCTGCCACCCACATAGAATCTTGAATCCAACCTAGTCTTCTTTGGAGTAGAAGTAGTGACCTCAACCCCAAAAGTTGAAGCAAGGACTGTAGCAAGGGAAAAACCTTGTTTTCCCTAAATGTCTCCCCAAACACCATGAATATTGGTTGTAAATATAGAGCCATCCCTGAGCTTGTCATCGACACCACCATTACCAACACTCCCTTATTTTAGACTAGCATGGCCGATGCTAGATCCGTCTACTCCACAGACATTTGGGTTTATGTTTTCCTTCAAACCACCTCTAGGTGATCTAACGTCGCCTCCTGACCTAGTGTTTTATATTGTAATCATGTTGGTCATACTGTAAAATTTTGTTTTCATGATCCTTCAAGGAAAAACAAGAGGTTTCATGCTCCTATAGTACATGAGAGGAAGAAAAACAAGGCATGGGAACCAAGATTAAATCAAGATAATATAGCCCAGTCAGATTTTGGAGCAAGTCAAGGATGCCCATAGGTTGCTGATCATAAGAAGGTTGAAGAGGTCAATCTATATATACCAAGGGCATCATGGAATCTCCTTAAGTTGTTATTCTAGATCCTTAAGGTTTGGGATGTTTCTAATAATATTCTTAGAGGAATTGATCAATCAAAAGAAGCATATGGTTAGGGGGAGCTTATACAAATGAAATGAAGAAGGTTCTTGAGGTAAGTATATATATGTTGTCTTTTGTTTGAAGATACACTCATGAATAATGCTTCAAGAAGGTTTGTTGATGTCATCACGAGTCTTGTGAAAACTATGCAAGAAGGTGTATGAGTCTTGATAGGTTATGAGGTGTTTGTTTGAACATAAATGGAGTCAAGTTGTTCATTTTGGAGACTTAAAGTGCTTGACAAAGTTGTGTGTATGCCCAATAATTAGGTATTCATGTTGAAGGATCAAGAAGATGTAAGAAGGCTCAATACGTACATATATAGGTTAAAGAATGAAATAAACATGATTTGAATCATGAAAGGGTGTCTTAAGTTCATTAGAACATGTAACATGGTTTGGTGTGCCTTATAGGTTCCAAAGTGATTATATGGAGATGTGTAGTAGGTATGAGTTGTTCCAGCAAATGTTTGAAAATGAGTTGAGTTGCAATGACTCTGGAGACTTCCATGAGGTCAAGTATATTTAAATGAGAAGTTATGCCCTAGAAGGAGATATACAGTTTGAAGATGTAAGGTATGCATATTTTAAGCCAAGGTCTGTGTTTTAAGGCCTAATAAAGGTATGTGATTCTTGAAAATATGGGCTTGTGCCTTGATCTACCTTGTAACAATCATGCATTTATGGTGATGTGTGATGATCTTTAAATTGATCTGAGAAGGTCAAAAGTTTGTTTGAAAGTTTAAGAGTATGATATGTGTTTGATTGAGCAGTGATCTGTATTTTTGAATAAATTGTTCTATCAATACCAATAAGATCTTAATCCATAAGAGTCTATGATTCCATGAGGGCTATAATAACATAAATGGTCATATATATGGGCTCTTGAAGGTAGGATCAAGAAAAGGATAACATGAAGATAGAAAATATGGGCATAAAAAGGGATATCTAGTAAGGGAGCTTGTCATAAGTCAATGTAAGTGACTTTGTTGATTTGAGTTAAAGTTGAAAGAAACATGCATGAGTAATGGGAAGTCATTCATGTTTGTAGTTCATAAGAAGACCCAAGAAGTGGGTAATAGGAGGAAATTCTGTGTTTAATAGTCAAATCTGATTATGGAGGAAAATTGAAGAGATTTGAATAAGCTTACAAGTGTTGCAAGTACAATCATATTGCTAGAGAAGTCACCAAGAAGGTTTTGTCTTATAGAACGAGTTATGACGGTCCTAGAGGTAGGAGAATGTGCAACAAATCCTGGTACAATTATGAGATGAACGATAAATATGTCTAAGGTATGCTCGAAAGGATTGAGATTATTGATAGATGGTTGAAGGTATGTTGCAAGAACATTTTCATGATATCTTTCATCTTGACATACTATTATAGTACATCAAAGAAGTATGCGGGATTACAAGGAGTGTTTAAAAATCATAAAGGATGTGAGATACATGTGTTATTGTTGTGTGACCTTCAGATCTACGATGTCTTGGGAAGAAATAATAAAATATGGGGAAAATGTTCTTAAATTTGAGTATGAAGGATCACTCATTTGAAGAATAACAGGTTAGTATACATGTATATCAAGATGTATACTAGTCACAAAAGGAATGGGTATGTGTATGGATATGTGTAGCAAGTTACAAGGACAACCACAAGGTTTGGAATCATAGAATTGTGTTAGTAGGTAAGGTGCAAGATAAAAGTTAGAGTATCAGGGTGATTGATATTTTTTGTATTCTTTGGAGAATCTCTAGAGATGAATGATTTATCTCAGGAGAAGTGTGGTGACTCTTTTTTTAAGGAACAACATGTGTTAATGCTTAGTTAAGTGATCATTTCATTGTGTTTATAGTCCAAGCTTAGTTGAGCATAGTAAAGAAGGAGATATCTCCTAGTGTTGGTGAGTGCTCTTGTGCTCTTGAGATAGAGTACACTATGTTAAGGGGAGTTTAGAAAGGATCCATAAGAGAAATATGAGATGTCAAGAGTTAAGAAGGAATTTGTATTGACCCTAGCAGGTTTGAAACATCAAGATGGTAGTGGAATCATGTAAGGTAAGATTGATATCTAACAATCATGTTAATTTTATTTAGAACTCAGGGGGAGTTGGGAGGATAATTTTAGGTTACATCATGACATGTTAGTAATGTCAAGATCATGTGAAGCATGGTTTTGTATGAGATCTCATTTGGAATCAATCATAAGGTGGTAAGGGAAGCTGAGTAGGTTGATCTAGTAGTCCCATGAGTAGGTAGGATCATTTTAGAAGGTTTGTAGCATCATAAAGGGTATGTAAAAGTTTGATTGAGTTATGTTCTTTGTATATGGTTTGTATTTACTCCATGAAGACAAAGAATGAGACCTAGTTTTTCTTAGAGGAAGGTGTATGATAGTTGTGTCATAAGATAATATGTTTGGTATGTTAATTACACATAGGGTTTGAGTTCAGTTGATGTTTACATGACTTTAAGAAAAAGTTAGCATCTCATCTGTGTTGAGAAGGTTTTTATTTTATGATTAAGAACAAGAAAGTGAGTTCATTTTCTCTATGAATAGGTATGAGATATCTTGAAGGCATGCATATAAGGTTGAAGTTTTGGAGAACTAGTAAATTTGCACCAAGAACATGTAAGCATTAATATAAGGGGAGAATGTGATGTTCTTAGCTCAAGAAGGTAGGTAAGAAGGTTCTTTTAATTCATGACTTTTATTAGGAGGGGATGTGTTTTCTCGAGTATTGCTATGATTTAAAACAATGATGGGGTAGGTCAAATGGAACTTGTTTGATTTGGTTGATATTTCCAACCAAAAAATGAGCCTAGGGTGACAAGAGAAGAAGTAAAATAAGATGTTCCAGGTATGGTTATTTTTCATTAATGTCAAAAGAGGGAGAATGATATGATGGCACATGTGAGTTCCTTAGGGGGAGAATGAGTTATTTGTGTTTTACCATCAATGGGTTTTCCATCAATGACAAAGGGGGAGATTGTTGGCATTGTGTTGTCATTGATGTCAAAAGAGTGATGTTGTAGGTGTTTTCATTAATGTATGAAGGTTTCATTGATGTCAAATGAGGTAAGAAGAATTCAGGTTTATTGGTAGTGTCAAGTCAAGTTGAGTGTTTGTTGAGATTGCATGGTGTCTCATGGTGTTCTTGAGTAGTATAATGGCTTGTAGGTGAGTTTCTTTTAGAGGTATTAGTGATGTTTGATGGTGTCATGAAGTGTGTTGAAGGTCCTTAGTAGGTGTGTAAGAGTGAAAAATTTGATGAGGAGGTCAGTTTGGTGAGCAAACATGTTCAAGTGCTTGTTTTGAGGCATAGTCAGCAAGATGAGGTATGTCATGATGGAGTACAGGTATGTATGAGTTGGTTATGCATTTTTTAGAGAATGGATGAACATGAGTATGAGGTGTAGAGACACTCACAATTGTCTTAGAGTGTTGGTTCATAGTGTTTAGACATGGTTTTTAAGTCTACAGGTTATTTTAAGCCCTAGACCTAGTCCTTGAGAAAGCATTCCCTAATGAAGTAGAGTCATCCTTTCAAAGTGTATTTGAGAAAATTTGAGTATTTGTAGATGTGTTATCCATGTTTTATTATAGAGTGTGGATCCAAATTTCAGGTCATAATGTTGAAGATTTTGCAAGATATTGCATTTTTCCCTTACCAAGTCTTTGGAAGTGAGAAACCAAGCTCGAATTGGACTTTTTGATGCTCATTGGCATGTGGGAACTTTGCATGGGAGAAATATCTTCAAGGAAGTTAGGGGATGGAACTAAGAAGGATTTCCAAGTGGTATTTTTGAAAATAAGGCCCAAACTTTTATGAACAATCATTAAGAAGGTAAACTTCTTTTAAACCCTCTAAAACCCTAGGTCAAAAGCGATGGAAAAGATATTGTTCAAAGTGACCCATAATGGATTGTTTGACCAATTTTTATGATTGGAGGTTGTAGAGGACTCCTCCATATTTCTCCAGGTGTATTTATGTGTTTGATTGTATGTGGACCCCACTCAAAAGGTCAAGTTTCTGGAAGAATTGTGTTTTCTATCAAGTTTTCATTAGACTAGATGAATAAATTGATTCCGAAGGAAGTATGGGATCTATACTACATGTCCATGGGTTTTTTAGAACATGGTTTTGATGTTATAGATCTATTAAGTTCTATTTTGTAAGACTGGTTTTGGGGCAGTTTTAGTTTTGGTGGTCTGGTTAGAGGTGTTTTTAGGTGTTACAATAAGTATTATTTTTGGCATGGTTAGTATATGGTTGTTAGCCCAAGGTCATGATATTTCCATTGATATATCACACTTACATGGTTGAGGTGATTTGATGAGGTTTTGGCTTCAATATTTGAAGACTAGTTTTGTAGGTCTTAGACCTAGTGAAGAAGGTTGCTCTCAATGGTGGTGTCTTTGCATGAGATGATGGTGCAGAGTTGTAGAATATTTTTGAGGTTTCTTAAGGATTATAAAACATTTCTAAGTGGTCTTTGATGTTTGGTGAAGGTTTATTTTCTCAAGAACAATTCTAATTTGGTGAGTGGCTATATTGGTGCTATTAGGGCTTCTTTAGTCCTAATGGAAGAGATGATGGTTCTAGATGCTATTTCCGACCTATATGGTCACTATGTATGATGTTTCCATAAGATGTTATTAAGTTTATTTAAGTGAATTTTTCCTATGATGTTTGACCTATATCTAATTATAATCATGATTCATGTATAAAAGTAAGTTATAAGGCTCATTTGAGTCAGTTGTGTGTAAGGAAAAGTGCAAGCTAGAGGGGTGTTTCTAGAAGTGAAAGAGGTATTTGTGACCATTAAGAGAGGGAAAAGAGTGTGTGGAGATGTTCTAGAGTGTGTGAAGTTGTTGGAGAGATAGGTCATTAGGCCTAATCATCTTGGTGAAGAAGCCCATGAGTGAATTGACCTAGAGAGAAGATTTGAAGAAGAAGGAAGGAAAGAGAGCTTCATAGTGTCATCATCAGTTGTTGGTGTAAAATTTCAGAGGTGAAAAATATATCAGGTGGATTTGGTTTGTGTTGAGTCATATAGGGGGTTGGTGACTCCTTGTAGGGTTGGTGCTCTACTAAATATAGGGGTTGGTATTCCTTGTGGGGTTGGTGCTTCTTGTTGATTTGGTGCTCAACTAAATTTGATTCATTACCCTAATAAATCTGTGTTTCAGTAGGTTTTCTTCCCCTTGAATGTTTCCCACTTACATCCTGTGTTCATTTGTTGATGTGCTCTCATTTTCTCTTCTATGGTTATGGTTCTTAATGCATGCATGATTAATGGTTTGAATGGTTAATGAATGTAAATTTTCTAGGTGATTTCAAGATTTATTATCCACTGATTCACCCCCTCTCAGTGCTTGCACTTCTAATAGAAATCTACCAAATTTTTGTGTCTACACCATGTATAATAGTGTTTTCCAGAGATACAAATTTGTTGATCATTTCTAGAAAACATTATAGAAGAATTTGGATACAAAGATATAATTCATTTTAGAATATTATTGAAAAATTGATGGATAGAAAAATGTTGTGAACAAAAGCCTTGGATATTTTTTAGATGCTTGATCGGAGATAAGCCAAGAACTTGGGATTTACCTCTAGAGTGGGCATAATTTTTTTATAACAATTCAAAAAACACGAGTACATGGAGAAAAAAATTTCCAAATTATATATAGGAACAACCCAAGAGGGGTTACAAAATTGCGAGACTTATTGTGTAACGAAGAACGAAGTGGTGAAGCATGAGACTTTATAGAAAAATGATATAAGTCTACCAACAAGTGCATAATCAATTACAAAATATGAATACATAGTAAATAATGATGGGTATATGAGAAATGAAGGGAAATTGAATATCAGATTGGAGACATGGTTTGGGATAGTTAAGGAAGGAAAGGTTTCTAAAAGGAACATATGAAGAATGAATGTATTGATATCTCTTATATATATAATTTGGTAGATCTGTATCCACACTACGCAATACAAGAAGATGATGATAAACCTGAATCAGAAGATAGTAAAGTAGATTGGATGGAAAACATTCCTGAGAAGGATCGTGAGGAAGCAAAAGGGATAATCTCCACTAGGATCAAGAAGACTTGCATCAGAGAATACAAAGAATATTTAGTCACGTGGAATGTAAAGAAGAATGAAGATGCGGATTTTCTATGTGATGTGGATGTCGTACAATATGGCATACTAATTCCTTAAGTAGGTGCTCAATTTTTCAAAAAATACCAGAGATGTATGATGTAGGAGCATCTGGGTTCACAAGAAATCATGTATCAACAAAAAATAGTTGAATAGTGGTGATTATGTCTACATTTACTGGTCTGTCAGGAATGGAGGAACTATGTTGCTGGCAAGCCAAAGATTACATTGTTGCATTCTATTGAGTGTGCAATTCGTTCACACAATGTTTTTGGGGTGCATAATTGCTCTATGTAATGTTTGGTTTGTTACAGAATCATCTAGTGTGCAATATTGTCCACACAATATCAAGTTTGAGTTTTGAACTTGGAATAAGTGAATGCTTGAAGGCACACATTTTGGAGAAGGATGACTAGTTGTGTTTGGGTTTATTGTTTGGTCTTTTGATCCTTTTATTTAAATTCCATAGAATTAGGAGTCTTGGGAGATGACATGAACAACTATATAAGTAGAGCTAATTTCCTTAGGAAAGTAGTTTAAGTTTTCAGGAGAACTCATAGTGCTTAAGAGTAGAGTATAGATGCGAGTTTAATTCTCAATAAATAATTATGAATAACTATTGTAATGGTGTAAAAATAACTATTCCTGAGGGAAATTCAAGTATTGAATAGTAGTACATGGAGGATCTGCCATGTCCATATATTGTGTAGAAGGATGAATCATTGGTGATCGATCTAATATTGGCATTTCTTTGAATAAGATGCTCTCAAAGTCGTATTCATTTGATCTTTATGTTGATGCATGTTTCTTTCTGTCCAAATTGTTCTTCCATATGTATTTTGTACACAACGAGATATGAGGTGGCTCTTTGCTGAACACCCTAACATTGTCTAGATCATATGGTCTAATACATAAACAATATTGATTTGTATTATAATTATACTCTATAATTACATGGACTACTAAATATTATTATAATTGTTTAGTTGTTCAAAAAATATAGTAGTACCACTCTATATCTCCATGTCTTATACATATCAGAATGAGAACAAAATTAATTTGAAATTAACAGTGACATTGCTTATCACTAGATAATTTCTACGAGAAAGTAATTAAACATACAAAATTTTATATATTAAAAATGATCATACCAGCAAAAATACTAGGAAGTATGTGGCGGATTGAGAACTAGTAGTACCAATAATATTGAATCGGTGTTATAACCTTCGAGCCTTATTCAATTATGTCTCCATTGTTTCCCTGGTTCATACAAATTTTAAAATCTGATTTACAAAACTATTATATACAATAAAGTATCTGTCCTATGATTAAAAAAGTTTTTCAAATAAAAATTATGTGTAAATTTTAATGAATGTTTGGGATTATGTCAGGATGAAAGGAGCTCCTCATATAAACAAAGCTGCTCAATTACAATAAAGTCCCATAGACTCAAAATGAATTAATACAAAATCTGAGGTTTTATTTGAAATTTGTTTTCGTATATTGTTATGGAATTATTTCATGTTAATGCTACCTTCTAAATAATTTCATTAAAATTTGTATGGTTACTTTCAAATGAATAACAAATAATATGATATGCTCAAAACATGTCCTGCAATGATATAATGTTGATGGATGATGCAGCTTCTCTCGCAGTGATGATCCTAACATGTGGGGAGGTCTTGAGGTGGAGCTTCCAATTCAGCTAAAAGTCCCTGCCCATTCGTTACCAGAAACACTGTATTCAAACCCCACGATAAATGCACTTCTAAGTGGCAATGCAAAAGCCATGCTCCTGTGTCAACAAAATCACCAATCATTAATCAAATCTAATTATTCAAAATTTTAGTAGCATATTCTGATTTCTGGGTGAAATACTACCTGGATTGTCTGCTTTGAATCTAATGGCAGCCCACCCATTGACCGGAACAACGACAGTGTTACGCCTGGGAGGATCTTCCAGATTGAAATTGATCGGATCGAGCAGAGGATCATAATTCCCAGAACCTTGTCCCACCACGTAAAAATCATAACCATGAAGATGCATTGGATGGTCCTCACCGGCCACAATGTTCGTTCCCTGAAAAACCAACTGCACGTTACTGTTGAATTCAATTACTTTTACTTTGGTGCCCGACACAGGACTCCACAGACTCGCAGGTATACTCTCTGCAGTATAATCGAACTGTGTAGGCGGATTATCTGGGAAGTCTGTTGTGAAAATGCCATTAATGCCAAAGTAATAAGCTTGGAGAATGGAAACAGTGGGCATAACAAATGAGATGTTGTTCATACTTGCAGTTAATCGTCCGCCATCAAGGCCTCCACAAGTCTGGCCTTGGGGACAAGGGCTCAATCCGATTCCTATTGTGGAGACGAGATCCTCGTCGATTATTAATGGCACATCATTTGGGTACTCTGTTGAATCGAGGCTTCTGAGTCCGGTTTTGAACGAAGTCGCAACAGAAGTATCGTTGTAGAATGGGAGATCTGGGAAAATTGGATATGCAACACTTGGAGATGCGCCGTCATATTCTAAAATAGCAGTAGTTGTGGTTTCATCAAAGGCAACTAAACTTGAACTAGAATAAGCTCTAGCAGCCATATAGTATTTGCCTGGAGTTCTGACTGCAATGAGAAGAATGTCTGTAGTCTGACCTGGAGCTATCGTTACGACATTTGTAGAATATGGCTTGGTGTAGGAGGCGTCTGCTGCCACGACCACCAAATCATGGTCTGCTATTTTGAAAAATAGTTGTTGATTCAAGGCAGCGTTGATGATTCTCAGAAGGTAGGTTTCCCCCAATGCAACAGAAAGCCGATAAGTATCTGCATCCATTATCCACCAAATCCATCACCAATTAGCTGAACTTTGCTAACATTATATTCATTACCGTAATTTGTAGCTATTATGAAGCCATTTACATCTCTAATCAACAAAGTAATAATAAACAAAGTGCATTGGATTGTTTTATAGTCTCAAACCACATGAAACACTAGCATAATCAAGGGAAGAGACTAACTGTTAAGAAAAGCAACACGTGATAGCTAAAAGTTAAAATGCACTAGATTTAAACTTACGATTTAATGCTAGGTTAAAGTGTCACCAACTACAAATATAAAATCAATAATTGTCTATTTAAGTGTTTAATTTGTCCAATAAATGTTAATTCAATTGTTTAATTAGTCTTTAGTTTTTTATTTTTGCCAACATTAAAAATCTAATTACCAATTTTCAAATGTTAACTTACAAAGAGTTATTTACACTTTCATAATATTAGATTTTCATTGTTAATCAATATTTCAACATGCCCATATATCATATTTAAATAACTATTCCATGTAAGGAAATTATCTTTTTTCCAAGGAGTTTTAAGTAGAGGTTGACATATTTTGTACTCGACATCTATGTGCTAACATTTCAAAATTTTAAGTTGATAATTCCAATAGACCAACACAATAGGTGAAAATATTTATGCACAATGCAGATAATAGAGGAGCTAAGTGGTAACTACGAAAAAGCTTGAATGGTTTTTTGGTCGATAAACTATCAAATGACTAATTTTTGGGTCGATGGTCTATCAACAAAGATGTGTCATATACCTATTTGCATGGAACTTAGGCTCCTCGGATCCAAATATGTGTTCTCTATCACATTATTAATTTGTTTTTTAAAAAAAAAATATAAGAGGCTACATATTTTTTATTTCAATACTACAAATTGCACGTGAATGGTTGAATGAAAGTGTTGAAGGGAATGTGGTGAAGAAGTTAAACTTACGGGATAGAAAAATTGTAGGAGGAAGAGAGGTGATGAAGAAGGGGTTTGAAGGAGGTGAATTGTAGGGGTGGGAAAAATCCTAGGGGAACTAGTATGAAGCTCGTCATTGTTACAACTAGACACATATATGAACCACATGCCAATTTTGTCTATTGCACGAAGTAGAAATGGGGTGTGGTGCATAGGTCATTGAGGAAATGTACCATGGAGATATCTTATATTAAAGTAAGGCATGGTCGATCAATATTACTAATCATGTCAATAAACGAAAATGATAACCATTATTTAAGTGGTAGCCATTGGTGTATTGGATGGAGAGGTACGTTTATTGGTCCTACCGTAGATTCTCCTTTTCTACCACCTATAGATAGGGAAATTTGCATATGTGCAAAAATCAAACTGTGCATATTTTAGATATGAAAAATTTTGCTTAGAGGGTTTCTTATGTTGACGATTTCATGCATGTTTGTGATTAGGGTTTCTCTTGAATGATTAAGGTAGAGACTAGGGTTTCCCTCATCAAAAATCATGATGATGTCGTCTGTTAATGACCAAAGAAGCAAAACCTTGACCTTCCATCTCCTTAATGCGTGTCAGAAAAAATCAGTGAGACTTCCATTAGGAAATGCCTATCAACATAATTAATGTTTGGGGCATTAAAAAAGAGAACATAATTTTTTCTTGTGCACTTGGGTCCTCCTTTGATTCTCTAGTTTAGCCAAAGTTATAAATACGTTTTTTTAATATTATGATTTAGTTGATTAATTTGAATATTATAATTCAGTTGATTAGTTTGAAGTTTATAATATGCTAATGATCCAACAAATTTGAATGCATGGATGTCATAGAAGGAAAATTGTAGAGATGCCATATTGTATGTCAATGCATGGGGACACATGTGTAATGTTTAACCACCACATGCAAAGAGAAAAACTGGGTGATGAAAAGTCAACTGTCCTATCAGTGGTGTAAGGAGACTCTAGATTTGGCTAATTTTGAATCAAAATACTCAATACATGACCCATGATGCAATACATTGTCAAATTTGGAGGAACCTCACTACAAATACTACTGCATATTGATCCCAAAATGAAATGGAAATCCAATAATATTTGGATCAAGTTGAACATGGTAAAGCACAATGTTTTATGTGAGCATGAGGAAAAACAAAGCACAAGAGGAGAAGAGGCATATTTTATTGATGGGATTGAATATTATAATTCAGGTTATTTATCAAGGGGATTCTATAGTTGTTTGAGATTTATTAGTGTGGTCGTGGTGGTGTGGGTCATGAATTTCGGAGGGGGAGAATGTGATGTTAAGTTAACATATCTATCACCAAATTGAAATGAAAATGCAAACATTGGACCGTTCATCTCATATATGAGTGGGAGGGGTGTAAAAAATGTGACATTAAGAGATTCATTAGTGCCATCATCCATCATCATAAAAGAACTATGATTCCCTACGCAGGTTTCCTCTTAAGAATTTGTGGTATGAAATATCAAGAGTGCCCAAACCATGCGATCTAGTTATTTTGGAGAGGAGGGAGTATGTAATGATGTTGGTGCAGTGTTACAAATAACATGGGTGAGATATTTGTTGCATAGTGGAAGGAAAAAATATGAGGGAGTTTTCCCTACATCTCACACCCCCATTTTCGCCATCATCAATCTCATGAAATTGGATGTGGTCAAGGTCAATATCAATTCTGAAGACGTCGTGGGTAGAGTTTGGCACAACTATGGGCCATATGTACACTCTACCATTGTAGACAAGACTACACGCCTATGTTTCCCTACTTGAGTTTACGCCTGAATTATAGGCATGAGTGGAACCATTTTGAGTGGAGCTGGATTAGAGTTTTATCTTTAGCAAATATGACATGTTTGTGGACAATAAATGGGTGGTAGAGATAAGGATGCCAAAACATGACTATTGTGAAGCTCATCATCACCATCATCTATCATTATCAACAAACTACAATTCCCTATGCATAAGTTTCCTATGTAGAAGTTGCGGTATGTGAAATCCAGCATGTGCCCAAACCATATGCTCTAATTATCTTGGAGTGGAGGGAGTATGTAGTGATGTTAATGTAGTGCTGTAAGCAATATAAGCATGGGATATCCAAGTGTGCACAGTGGAGGGCGCAATTGTACATGGGCCTTTCCCCTACATCTCACACCCCCATTTTCACCATCATCAATCTCATGAAATCATGGATGTGGTTAAGGTCGACATAAATTCCAATGGTGTTGTAGCGTAGAGTTCGGTGCAACCATGGGTCCAACAACACTCTACCATTACAAATAAAACTAAATGCACTTCAGTTCCTATACTTTAAGTCTTTCCTGACTTTAGGCAAGGGCAACTCATTCAAGTGGATGTGGAGATTAGGTTCGCTTTTCAGGAAGTATGGCTGTTATGTAGGCAATAAATGGGTGACAAATATAAGGATGTTGAATTGTTGAACTCCACTATAATTTGTGCATAACATTTCCTCCATCTGGACCATATTTACAATCCTCTAGCCTTGTAAAGTGATAGATGCATAGGACAAGATATACATATGTACGATGAAATTTCTAGGGAAATAAAAGGCAACCCAATTTTGTAAGGGATATAACGAAAAAGGACAAAAACATAAATGAAACATGTATAATATTAAGATGCAATGCCGAAACATGCCATTCCCATCCTCCTCTTCAATTTCATTGTCTAGAACACCACAAAGTTGTTATTTTTTAATTTACTTTTTAATCGTGTAAGCGTTATCAATTAGACAATGTTTAATGTTTTATTTATTTGATAAGAAAAAGACATGAATGGAAAGTTGAAAATAAAAAGGTGGGATACTAAATACCTGCATGCCCCACACTTATTCCACAACTCAAATTGTTCCTACTCGAAATAATATCTATCTATTTGTGCTTCAATTTATCATCTCAATCTCGCTCACAATATTCACGTGAGTGCAATTTCCATGCTTAAGGAAGCCAAAATAAAAAATGGGGAAAATCCAATAAGGTTCCTAGGTTGGAAACCCAACCACCTGAATGCAAAGTGATTGAAAACCATAAAATCGGATTTGTTATTTTTGTGTTTTTTTCGGTGTCAAGGTTATCTATTGGATGGATTTTAATTTGTTAGATAACATGCAATACATGAATGGAAAGTTGGAAATAAAAAGGTGGGAATTAAATACCTACGTGTCTCACGCCTATTCCATGGCTCAGATTGCTTGAGACCTTGAAGGATTTCGATTGGATGACATTAAATTATTTATATAAGATGAAGACATGAATGGAAAGTTAGAAATAAATTGTTGGGAATTAAATACATGCATGTCCCACACATATGTTGCAACTCATATTATTCCTAACAAAGCAATATCTTCCATTTATTCTCCGCATTATCATCTTTATCTCGCTCGAGTTTATCACGTTTGTGCAATTTTCCCTTAAAAGGGTCAAAATAAGAAATATGGAAATCCAATAGCTTTTAGGCTCGAAGTATTGAGCCACCCGAAAACAATAGACCTTTTTCCTTGTTCGTAGTCTAGGAATAAATAGTGTCCATGTCCTATATCAACGGGCGGTATCTATACTTTGATCAGAATGGAGCAAAATCATTCTTGGCAAGTGTCAAGGGTTTATTAGTGGCAGGAATATGACAATAACCATAAAATGGGCTTTATTATCTTTATATTTAATTTTTTTGGTAGTAAGGTGATTAAGCAAAATATGAATAAATATGCTATGAAAATGCTTAATTTGATTGTTATTGTACTAGTAAATGAATAATCAATTAAGTACATAAATTAACCCAAGCAAACTAAGCTAGAAAATATGAAACCCTAAGTGTAAAAAGGAGTTAGAAAAGCTTAGTTGATTCGCAAAAATCCCAAAATTGCATAGATTTGGAAAATTGGAAAATCCGAACCACACACTATTGCAACGAAGCTCAAAAAAATGCAGATCTAGAAAAACACGCTGGACAGGGGCGCCCATAATGCCACATACTGGGAATGGGCACCTATGATTGCAAAAATTCTCAGAAAACCATCTTTGAATGGTCGCAAGGTGTTTGACGTCCTTCGCCTTTGGTTGTTAGTATGTCACACAATGTTTGTTGAGGTCGTTGGGAACCTGCAATGAAATAATGACCTACAAAACCCTCAAATAAACATCAAATTCTAAAAAATAAAGATGCAAAATGAGGGATCGGACTGTCCTTGGCTGTCAAAAAAGTGATCTTACGATTGAGCACTACACTCACATTTCAGACCCAATGTAGTTTTATGTGTGTGTGTGCGGAATTGTGCTCTAGGTGGATCTTGTGCATGTCACACTTGATAGTGAGAAAAGTAGCTAGACGCAAAGAAATGTAATAGATGTGTACATGGAATAGAATAGACTCCCATCCTATGAAGTGGATGTAAAATAATATAGTCCCTTGCCCTTGAATGGATGCTTGAATGCTCTTGAATGGCCTTTGGATGCAACCTTAGGTGGTGATAGCTAATGCTTAGTGTTTAGTCCTTTATTGTGATCACATAACTTTATATTTATATGATTCTCTTGTTTGAATTTTGTAATTAACCCCAAAAAGGCCGACTACCAAAAATATAAGATGCTCAAATGGCTAGAAAGGACCCAAAAGATGTGAGTAAAGTATAAAAAGGTCAGGGGCGCCCAGAGGGCACGGGAGCGCCTAACGCGGGTGTCTTGGTTGGGCACTGGTGTCCAAAATGAGAAATGTCGAGGTATGAAAATACAAACTGAGCTATAAAGAGTATAACACCAAAAGTAGCAATAGAAAGAAAGCAAATATGACCAAAGACATGGGTTAATTAATACTTTTCTTACTTAGGAATCATACTAATAGTAGTATGTAATCAAGACTAGATAATTACCCAAAGTGCGTGATTTTGTGTCTGCACAAGGTTATCAAATGGATGATGTTTAATTTGTTAGAAAAGACGGGAGACATGAATGGACAATTTAAAATCAAGAGGTGGGAATTATATACATGCATTTCCCACACCTATTCCAAGGCCTAAAGTGTATAAACCCAAAAAATATATGTTATCTGTGCTTGACTTTATCATCTCAATCTCACTTGCATTATTCACATGAGTGAAATATGAGCTTAAAGGGGACACAATTTTAAAAAACTAGAAGAAAATACAATAGCTCCATGGTCTGAAGCCCAACCACACTGCTCGTTTTTTGTAGTATTTTATAGGCCCCCTTTTCAGTTTTAAACTTGAATAATTGCATGGAAACATTGGATGCATAAGTAATTGACAATAATTGAGCCCCTCCAATGAATGGCCATAAAAGTGACAAGTAGATTTTATCTACTAATTGAATTTTACTATTTTTTAATTTATAAATTTTTATGATGTCAATGTCATTGATAGGACGACGTTTAATAAAATGCTTGCATGTACTAGACTTATGTGACAAGTAGATTTTATCTTCCTATCTTTTTTATTTTTTGATTTATTGCGTTTACGGCATAAAGGACATCGATTGGATGACATTTAATATGGAAAAAAGATGCACACATGAAAGGAATGCTAGAAATATTAAGGTGCAAATTAAATACCTAAATGCCCCACACCTATTCCACAACTCAAAATTTTCCTGCCTAAAGAATATATGATATATGTGATCCACTTTATATCTTGATCTCGCTCGCAGTGTTCATACGAGTGCAATTTATACTCAAAGGGGCCAAAATATAAATGGAGAAAATTCAATAGATTCCACCTTCAAAATCCAAAAGGGCTTTGCTAGATTCTTTTTTATTTAATATTTCTTTTGTGTGTGTGTTATCAATTAGACAGAGTTTACTTTGGTAGAAAAGACAGCCATGAATGTAAAGTTGAAAATAAAAAGTCGAGAATTAAATACCTACATGGCCCATACCTATTCCATGACGTAGAGTGTATCAACCTAAAAAATATCTACTACTAATGCTCCACTTTATTGTCTCAATCTCACTTACATTATTCACATGAGTGAATATCTTCTTAAAGTGGCCAAAATAGAAAAAAGGAAAAAATGAATAGGTTCAAGTTTTGAAGCCCAACTAAACTGCGTGCTTTTTGATGTAGTTTGTAGGCCACCTTTTTAGTTTTAAGCTTGAGTAATTGCAAGGAAACATGCGATGCATGAACAATCAACGATAATTGAACGCCTCCAATGGTTTTTTCATACGAGCAATACTATGTTATTTGATTTAGAGGGATGGTTATTATTTTTGTAGTTGATATCGATAAGGGGTGTAATTGATTTTGTAAGTGTAGGAATATATATGAAGCATTACATTTAAAGGTGTTATCTCTACATTTCAAATTTGTTACAAATTCGTAAATATACATTTGCAAATCTTATATCATGAGTGGTAGTGTTTTGTGGACTATTTTATTTAAACTAAACATGAATACATGAATAATTGTAGATTTTATATCATGAGTGGTAGCCTTTTGTGGCAATTGTTTTACTGATTATGATGTAGACACACTGAAGGGATTTACTAATTTAAGATAATAAACGTTGCATTCATTGAACTTCCATTTGGGGTAAAATACGAATTGATGAATTTTTTTGAAGAGTTGTTTATTAGTCACAAATCATTGGTTCATAGAGAATTACCAAAAATCATACAAAAATTCCAAACACTTTGAGAAGTGTGAAAATGTCATACCCAGTCCAAGATATATAAACATGTACTTGATGGGTAGTGTGGGATCCATTTGGACAAATTCACAAGTTCCAATATACAAGTTCAAATCTTATATCATCCCAAAGCTGAAGATGCCTGCCTTTTATGGAATTCACAGGGAAGAATTTTATTGTTGATGATGTAATTTGTGCAAATTAGAGGTTGGAAAAAAACTCTGGTAGTAGGGCTTTCCAGCCTTAAGGAAATTGTGCTTTGCTTATTAAGTGCTCTGCTATGTAGCATTGATGCTACTTTAGAAAGATGCTAATCAGAATACAATTTCCTAATCTTCCTGAAAGTCAGGTCTTGAAACCTCCTTAAATACATGCTCCAATACATACTAATACTAAAACTTTTTACATCATAATACTGAAATAGTGTTAAATCAACTTATCACCCAAGCATCCTTACTGTAATGCAATGTTGTAATGTATGAAGAATTTTCCTTATGATAGAGCCTCTGCAATGAACCACAAGCCCTCTATGAAAGTTAAGTCCCTTGAGCAACTTTTGAGAAGAAATTCTACAATCACATTGACCTGTTTTAAATTGATTTCCTGCTGTCTTTGATTCCCTCTTGAAATTAGGGGGTGTCAATATATTAAATATTGATGAATGACAATAATGATGAATACACAAGATGGTTACGTATTATTCAAAACTATTAATTATTTGGCAGAATTCGTCAATGCCTCAATTTATTCCTTGGTCAACTCCTCATGAGTTATACACCAATTGCAATGTCAACTTTCTATGTCACATTGACCAAGCACAGACCAGTATGACCAACTCTCCAACACTGATTGAAGGTAAAATTAAGAATGACTGGTAAGTTTTGAAGGTATGATAACCCCATTGATTTTCTAATTACTGAATTTCATTGCTTGATGTTAAAAGTTGATTGTTTGCAGTTTTACCAGGTTGACAATCTGTTAAAAATAACTGTCATTGCTCTAAGTTTTGTGGCCAAGAGGGCAAAATCAGAATAGGCCAGGAGTCCTGTTAGGGATTGTGGAAAGATCAAAAAAGTTCCCTTTCCTGAACAGTGTTGGCAAACAAGAAGCCAACAGCCCATAAGGGATGCTACAATGAGACAAAGATTATAATCCATGACATCCCACAAGGGATGATGGCAATGATGATTAGGATCTTAACCAAACAATCCTGTGAGGAACAGTCACAGATTATAAGATCACAGTCCATACGGGATGGTGGTTATGATGATTAAGATCTTCAAAAAATCATCTCCTAAGAGGTAGCCAACAGTCCCATTAGGTATGATGGAAAACTTTAGATTATAGTGTTGCAAGGGATGGTGAATTCAGTATTGAATCTACCGGAAATGAGAGAATCAATTTTAATGTGAGCTAAAGTCGGCCACAAAATCATTTCATGATTTTCTTAGGTAAAATAAGATGGAAGAATGTTTATTTGCTCATGCATGTGAAACAACCACCCTACACAATCGAGAACAACCTGCATGAGGATTCTTCAATTCTTTTTTTGTTGTGCATATTAATTTCTGATGTTGTATCTAAACAATTGAAATCCAAGAATATCAAGTGACCTTGGACCTAACATGTTTGAAGGTAAGGGAATAAATGTCATCAATCATGTCAACAAAAAATTCTATTCATATCCTGTGAACAATACAATCCACGAGCCACATTTCTTACATGCATTTAGTCAAACAGTTCACATGGCATTTTCCCTGACTGAGTGGGAAGCATACAACAAATAAAATTTCAGTGTATATTAAAACTCAAAAAGTTGCAACCTTTATTGACTTGATTGAGTTTTCAGCATACAAGTCTTTCTTTGTTTCCGTGCCAATCCAGCAGCAAACTGAATCCCTCTTGTGCGTGTTGTATGTGCATCACTATAGTGCCTACACTCTTCTTCGAATCTTTCAGGGATGCATGAACAAATCCAATGAAAATCCAAATCCTACTTGTGGGTGCTCAAGAAATTGCAGGAAACAGGGCTCAATTTAAATTGTTATAAGACAGAAAGCTATTTGGTTTGAGATCAAATAGAAAGAGGCAACCACATGGTATAAGGTTTTGAGGAAAGTGAAATTGGTGTGCATTGTAAGACATCCCTTATTCAGAAGAAATTGCAAGCTGCCTTGGGAACTCCATTTCCAATGCGTTGAATTTTCAAATCAAACACCTGAATTCCAAGAAACAAAATAGGATTCAAACCCTAATACACAACTTCATTAAAAAGGAGGAAGATTATACAAAATAGGAATGAAAACATAGTACCCTTAACTATGTAGCAAGAATAGATATACACAACCCATATAAAAGAAAAATACAAATAAAACAGTCATGTGCAGTTTACAACAGTTTCCAGACACTATTAAACCCACATCAGATATAGATCTAGATCAATCAATTTGAATATAGTAAAATAAGGAGATAATTTGGGGTTATAGATTTATTTCCACGTATTATTATAAGTTTACCATGGCTCAAAAACAGAGTATGAGTGATCTTTGTCTATGTCATGCATGGGAGTATGGTGATGAAGTTCTCATGGATGGTAAGATAGTTATTGAGCAATATCCAACGGTTTGCCAACTCAGTGAAGGAGGTATGCTCTGTTTTATAGGGCAATCTTGTCGTAATTCAAAATCTGAGTTTACATATTTTGTGTTTGATGACTATTGAAGCATGAAAGCATGAACTTGACAAGGATCTAAGGTTAGTCAAGACCCAAAATAAGAGGGTATTGGACTGTGATAGCCTTCTATAGGTTTGATAAGATGATTTGAGGTAGGGAGAGTCATTATTTGACTATGATTAGATGTTTTATGTGATCAAATCGATGAATTTCTTGACTATGATTAGATGTTTTATGTGATTACTGTAGTAAGGCAACCCCAACAGGTACTAGAAGACATGTATCAAAGTTCTTGTGAGACAATGAAAAAGTGCATATTACTAAAGCATGAATTTGAAGTTAATTGCTCTTGTGAGCTACATATCATGATTAAATTCAAGTTTACTGAATGTTAAAAGTGGGTGATTCTTTTTCTATGAAGTACAAAGTGGATGTTCCTAATGATGACAAATGGCTCTTAGGTTGGAAAGTGGCTATTGTGATTAAGGAAGTCATATCGTGATTTTGGCACCAAAAAAAGGATTGTTCGAGGTAGTTCTAAATATTCAAATCAGGGAAAAGTAAACATGGATTTCAAGGGAAAAAAAGGGAGCATGCACACCAAGAATGTTAAAAAACATTTCAGTACTTGCAGAAAATACTTAGACATCAAGATCCAAATATAGAATCAAATAATAAGAGATTATTCCTCTAACAAAAGAGAGATCAAAGTACTTAGCAGAATACCATAGATAGCAGACATAAAGATGTAAATAATACAACAAAGTCAACTCCTTTTAGGTCTAAAGGCAGAAGGTCAGACCCATTCATCCTATTTAAGTCAAGAGAACAAACAACTATTACACACCATTTTTAGCACAATATCATCAAATTTAAAAAGATACAAAACCACTAAGAATCCATGCTACCAGCATTGTATTGACTCCAACGACCTAGTTAAAATGTAATTTATGAATTCACTGAGAATTTATAAGGAATGCATTTGAATTAACATATCCATAGTCACTTATGATGGAGGATTCTTTCTACCCTTATATTGCCTATTTCTGCCATAAAACTGCTAATGCCCTTTGCATTAACATTTTTTTCTGGTATCTATTTTCATTATTGTAAATAACATGTTTTTGAAGGCGCTCCAAATAGATTGAATATATTAATATGTATCAGAATACAGAGAGACACCTTTATATAGGCAGCGAGAGGGGGAGCCCGTGGCAGAAACAGTTACATAACTGTTTATTAAACAAATACAAACAAAATGTATTAATTCGCTAACATTCCCCCCCTTAATACATTGCTCTTACAAATGTACCCCCTAAACAAATCAAACTTCACCTTGCCGAGAGGCTTGGTGAGAATATCTGCAACCTGAAAATCAGTAGGGCAGTACTGGAGCTGAATTTGGTGGTTCAAGACCTGTTCACGAATGTAGTGACATTCGACCTCAATATGCTTTGTTCGTTCATGGAAAACAGGATTCTTCACAAGCTTCAACACACCTTGATTGTCGCAGTGAATGATGGGAGGTTTCTCTTCAGGAATCCCTATATCTGCAAGAATGCGACGTAACCAAATTGCTTCGCACACAGCTCCTCGTGCAGCGCGGTATTCAGCCTCAGTGGATGAGAGAGCAACAACAGTTTGCTTCTTGCTGATCCACGAGATAGGTCCAGATCCGAGATGAAAAACATATCCTGAAGTGGATTTCCTGTCATCAACGGATCCTGCATAGTCCGAGTCTGTATATCCCTGTAAGAAGAACTGAGTGTTCTTCTGATACTCCAGACCAAAGTCAACTGTACCTCAGACATATCTCAACACATGCTTTGCTGCTATCTAATGACATTTCTTTGGCTCCTGCATAAATCTGGCGAGATAGCTCACTGCAAAGCAAAGATCTGGTCTGGTATAAGTCAAGTAAATGAGACTCCCCACAAGCTACCTGTAGTGAGTGCCATCTACCTGTGGTGAATCCTGGAATCTAGATAGTTGCAAACCTTTTTCCATAGGTGTGGACATTGGTTTACAATCTGACATCCCATACTTTTCCAGGAGTGTCTTGGCATATTTCATCTGGGAGACGAAGATATGATTCTTCTTCTGCCATATCTCTAAGCCAAGACAATAGTGAAGTAGCCCCAAATCAGTCATGTCGAAGGATTTCTTCAGATCATTCTTTACATCATCTACAAGATTGTCAGAACTTCCTGTGATCACAAGATCATCTACGTACAAAACCAGAATGACAATCTCTGTTCCTACCTTCTTGATATACAAATTTGTATCTGAGGGGCTACGAGTGAATCCATGCTGCAATAGGTGATCATCAATTTTTATATACCATGCCCTAGGTGCTTGTTTGAGTCCATAAAGAGACTTTATCAGACGACATACCTTGTGTGGTTGATGCTCGTCTACAAACCCTTCAGGTTGGGCCATGTACACTTCTTCTTGTAGATCACCATTTAGAAAAGCACTCTTGACATCCATCTGCTGAAGTTTCCATCCATTTTGTGCTGCCAGTGCACATACAACTCTGATGGTTTTGATCTTCACAGTGGGTGCAAAGGTCTCGTCATAGTCAATTCCTTCTTGCTGAGCATAACCCTTTGCAACAAGTCGTGCTTTGTGTTTGTCGATTGAACCATCTGCCTTATATTTTGTTTTGAAAATCCATTTGCAGCCAATGGATTTCTTACCTGGAGGCAGATCGACAAGTTCCCACGTCCGATTCTGAATCAGGGAATCATATTCAGCATCCATAGCCTGTTTCCACTGTGGTTGGTCTAATGCCTCACGAACAGTGTCAGGTTCGGTGCTCTCAACAACTGAACTCATGAGTGCAAAATTTACCTCATGTCTAGCTTGACTTCGTGTTCTAACTCCCGTAGAAGTACCAGGAAGTGAGTTCAGGTGTGCATCCCTGATAGTACTCTGGACCCATTTCAGACGTTGGTGCTGCTGATGTGAAGATGTGTTTTCCAGTGTGCCAAGATCAACGAACAAGTCTCCACTCAGCTCTTCTTCTCTCTGAGAAGAATCATCTTGCTCATCATCTGGATGTGTGAGCAATCTATGTGACGAGGTCGGTACTGGATCTCCATTGTGTGGCAGGGAGTCAAAGGACGACTCATCACATACCACATCTCGACTCTCGTAGATCTTCTTCGTCTCAGGATCCATGAGACGATATGCCTTTGAGGTAGTACTATACCCCAAGAAAAGACATGGCAGTGTCTTTGGATCGATCTTCTTCCTTCTCTTATCTGGAACATGCATATATGCAGTACAACCAAAAACTCTCAAATGATGAATAGAAGGTTTACGACCAGTCCATACCTCTTCCGGTGTCTTGTTCTGCAAGATCTTCGTGGGTGCCCGGTTGAGTAGATACACTGCTGTCTGGACTGCTTCTGCCCAAAACTGATCCTCCAACTTGGCGGTCGAGAGCATACAACGAGCCATCTCCATGACAGTCCTGTTGTGGCACTCGGAAATCCCGTTCTGTTGGGGCGTGTAGGGTGCAGTCAAATGTTGCTGAATGCCATGCTGCTTCAGGTATGCTAAGAACTTCTTTGACACAAATTCCCCCCCTCGATCTGAGCGGAGGAGAAGAAGAGGCTTCCCAGACTGCCTGGTGGCTTGCTGGTAGAAGGTTTGGAAATTTGCAAGTGCCTCACTCTTCTTCCGAAGGAAATATACCCACATTTTCCGTGAGTAATCATCAATGATGAGCTGAAAGTACGCAAAACCTTGGAAGCTAGCTGGCAGGGGTCCGCACAGATCGGTGTGAACGACCTGAAGATGCTCTGTAGAATGATAAGAGCTCTGTTTGAATGGACCTCTATGTTGTTTGCCCGCAAGACATCCTGAGCAAACAGGTAAGGAATGGGAGAGTGGAGGAAGCCCTCTTACCATTTCCTTCGCACTGAGTTGATGCAGAGCCCCGGCAGAAAGATGACCATATCGAAAGTGCCAAAGTGCAGTGGACTCTGCCGTTGATGCAGAGAGAGCAACGCTAGATGAAGTGACCGCATCCAGTGCAAATAGACGGCCCTTCAGAAATGCTTGAGCAATGACTGACTCTCCCTGGGAAATGATGCAGGACTTGACCCCTTTCTCAACAAAGAATTCAACCTGCATTCTATGGTTAAGAAGTTGACTTACAGACAAAAGATTTGAAGTCAAACCTGGAACATATAGCACCTTTGTGAGTGTACATCTTCGTGTTCCAAGAGGAATGATGACATCACCAATCCCTGCTGCAATATACTCTTGATTGTCTGCAATGGTGATCCGATCTCCAGTGGGCCGGTCACTCAGAGTATGGAACAACTTCTTGTTGCCAGTCATGTGTTTGCTGGCACCTGAATCAATCAACCAGACATCTTCTGATGGCTGTGAAGTCTGTGAGACTAGAACAATGTCAGAATGAGTCGTATCTGGTACCTCTTCATCGGAGGTGGCATCCTGCTGAGCAGCAATGTGGCCCTTCTGCCTCTGATTACGAGCATGCCATCGAGATTTCTTGGAATATCCTCGGCCAGAAGTGCTCTCTTCGCCAGAATTTCCATACTTGCGACCGTTGTAATAACAGTTCGCAGTCGTGTGCGTATCCGTGGAGCAAATGTGGCACCACCGATCCGCCTTGTGATTATGCTGCTTCTGGGGTGGCCGCTGTGGTGGCCACTGTGAAGATGGCTGCTGAGCATGCTGCTTCTGATTCTGGGGGGCTGATTGCCCTTTCCGAGGCTTATGTTTTTGCCTCGTGATAAGAGCCTTGTCTTCGAAGGCTTCTTGTACATTTTGCATGGCTTCTTCCTGCTGGAGATAATTCACCAGGGTTGCAAAACTCACCTCCTGTTGAGTGATTGTCAACGTGGTGATCAGTGTCTGAAACCGGGAAGGAAGAGCTCGCAGGGTGAGCGGGACTAGCAACTTGTCGTCCACTGGTTCACCGAGTGCAGAGAGTTCTGCACGTAACTCAGCTACACGCCGCAAGAAGGCTTCTACTGATTCGCCATCATGCATACTCATCGTATGAAGCTTTGTCTGAAGTTGCAACTTTGTCGTCAGATTCTTAGCTTCGTAGATGGTACACAATGCGCTCCATGCCTGAGAAGAAGCAGTTGCTTCCCGAATGTATGGCTGCACCTCATCAGAAAGACTCAGGGTGATGAGCATTAGTGCTTTCGCATCAGCCTTTTCATATTTTTCCAACAGATCAGCGTCTGTGGGAGGGGCGTCTTTGCCAGAGACAATCCCCCAAAGATCTTCGAATTGAAGAATCGTCCGCATTTTGGTTTTCCATGCGGCAAAATTTGGCCCTTTCAAGAGTTGGGCATCGGATAGCAATATTTTTGGAGCAGACATTTTCAAAAACTCAAAAATGTATTTTATTTATTTATTTATTTTTCAAAAATGGCTACAATGCTTACTGAAGGAATCTGTCCCGAAGATGGGCTCTATAGGCTCGTGCAGTGAGACGCCGACGCTCCTGTGGGCATTCTATTTCACGTTCGTCATCTGCATCATAACCACGTTCAAGTTCTGCACGAATCCGCCGTGCTTGACATCGAACGTCGAACCAAAAATATTCCAACAGTCCTCGGCGCACAATCTCGTCAAAGAGAATGTTCCCAGTGTTGTGTAGCTCATTGACCAAGGCAAAGAACAGCCCAGTGGTGTCTTCATTGTCATTCAATGCCCAAATATTTGGTGCATTGCTCGCGGTGCTTTGTGCATCAGAAATTTGTGACATACGCGCACACACTGTTTCGAAATTTGTAGGCTTTCTTCACTTGCACAGTTTTAATGGAGCAAAGAAGAACAAAACAGTCACTGAGGGCTCCTTGAGGGCTCCTACCACGCACAGTTTTTCTCTTCTTCTTGTCTTCCACTCTGCAAATGATGGCAATGGCTAGAAATGGCACTGGCTTGAGCCAACAATGTCTCCTTCCACGCTTCCGCTGCGCACCAGCAAAGAACAGCCACGCACAGCCACACACTCTCCTCCTTCCACGCAGGCAGAGGACGCACCAGCAAAGAACTCCACGCACAGGTTCACTGGTTTGCAAAAATATCACGTTCTTGCTGCTCCTCCACGCTAATCCACGCAGGTCAAAGCAAATTCACGCACAGCACAGCCAAAATGGACACTTCCACGCACAGCACAGTCAAAACGCCAAAAATGGACACTTCCACGCACAGCACAGCCAAAACGGACAGGAAATCACGCAAACTCACTCCCTCCAACGCCAGTCATAAAATGGACAGGGAATCTGAGTCTCCTCTCCATGCATAGCACACAAACTCACTCTAATACCAATGAAGGCGCTCCAAATAGATTGAATATATTGCTATGTATCAGAATACAGAGAGACGCCTTTATATAGGCAGCGAGAGGGGGAGCCCGCGGCAGAAACAGTTACATAACTGTTTATTAAACAAATACAAACAAAATGTATTAATTCGCTAACTGTTAGTGCATGGTCTCCTCTAGGAGCAGTTGGTACTTAATATGGTTCCAATTCTATGCAAGGCCGAGTTAAAGGTCAGGAGTGCCCTAGGCAATAGTTTAAGTGGGTGCCCTCCTCAAAAATTTACTTAATATTTTTTTCAATAAAGTAAATAAATAAAATATGTCAATATTTTTGTATTTTTAAATTTACATCATGGTCATATTAAAATAATAATAAAAATATATTATTAAATTATCATGGAAGGATGAAAAATATTCTTTGGATGGAAAAAAATAAACGTACGAAATGCTTAGAATGTAAAAAATACAATATTTTATACAAGGCTTTTTACAAGTTTGATTTAGCCTTATCAAGTAGGTGACATGAACTCTATCCTGAAATAAAGCACCATTTTTGTGCAAATAAACAAAAACATGTATGTATCTCCCATGGTTTTGTGAAGAGTCATATTTGGACAAGGCCTACGGATTTCTCCATAACAAAATAATAGAAAATTTCCCCAAAAAATTAAGAATAGAAAATTAAATACTTTTTTCCTTTAATTATACTCACCTCTACTAGATACACCAACAACATTATAAAAAATACATTAACCTTTTTCTAGAACAAATTACGCACCTACATAAGAGAATGGGTAACAATACAAAAAAAATCATATGTGATATTTTCTTTTATTTGCAAAAATATTACAATTTTTTTTAATGTATATTGGTGAAATTTATGTTACTATACAATAATATATATAAATGGGTTAATCAATATTAAGTCTTCAGATAAATTATTATAAAGTTAAGTTCTAAAATTAACCGAAAAAAATAATTTTTTAGGAATATCAGATGCTTCATGAATTTCCTTGCTGGAGAAATCCTAGGCAATTTATTAGTTTGAAATAGGCTATAATCCTCAATTTTAATTCTATGTTCATGGAAAAATTAGGGTATTTAGGAGATTGCAAAGATTATTATTGTTGTTTAGATTATTATGTTTTTGCAGGCATAAATGTGTGTTCATGATGTGTCCATATATACATATGTATAAGAATGTATATATGCTATTCATATAGAGAGAGAGAGTGGAGATAGTAGACTGAGAGAGAGAGAAACGAGAGAGATTTGGTCATTAATTTTTAATACATTTAATACTTTCAATTTGTAACTTCGAGAAATAAACATGTTTTTGTGGTTATTTTTCCACACTCCATTTAAATCAGTGAGCCTATTCCTATTTTATATGGACATCGTTTTTGAACAACATATTATTTTCTAACCATAAAATAGCACCATGAAAACTATATTATTATCAATGTTAATGATACTTTACAAGGTAATTATGACTTTTCTCCAGAAGTTTTATCTCAACATAAATGTGTATTTGAAATGATATTACATTTTGATAGCCAAGTCCATCATTAAATTATGTCAATATTCTTTTTCAGCATTTCAGATGGCCATATTCTGAAATGTTTAAGTAAAGCAGTATTCAGTCCTATGAAATGTAATTTTTTGGAACTGACATTTCAATACTATCAATTAAATACAGGTGGCAGATTCCCAACCTTAGAAAAAAATTACAAAATTTTTGTAATGTTTTAAGATGGTATTCATGTTAATGCTGATCAATCACAACTACAAATTTATTTCGGAAAGTATGAAATAGTTGTTTCATTTATGATGTAAAACTATGTGTAATAATTTTTAGGATGGAAAGGAGGCCCAAATGAAATCAGAGCATAGGCAGTTTTGAAGTCCATTCATGTCAATTTGAGATTTCCAAAGGAAAAGACTGAACAAAAATTTTCGTATGATGACCTGTTAAAATTTTGACACTAAGCAAAGTATTCATCCAAACCATCGAAATTTGTGTTGTCATACCATTTGCAAGACTAGAGGCATTTCAAAACAGGGTAAGGTTCTAACAAAAACAATTTAGACTACATCTCAAAATGTTGCAGATATCACAAGTCAAGCACCGAATCCATAGTAATATCGTATATCGGATAGCAACCAAGTCATGTACTAGGTTTGGACCCCGTTATTGTACATAATATATATTTTGCATCATGTTCTTCAGGGTTTGATAAACCAAAAAATATAGCACCGTGATGTTAACTATTTCTTGAAAGGTTACAGAGCTACTAATGTTCATATGGCATCTAGATCAACAATATAAATAAGACAAACCACATAGGTGAAAAAGTGAGTAGCTGTGAAATTAAAACGATTTTACGGAATGTCATTTCAATGCCTGAAGGTTCGAGAATGGTAGAACGACCAGTGGCCATCAAGGCCATGCTACAACAATGAGCTGGCATTTCAGCCTGGCATGATTGTAAACAATGAGTGTTGTCATGGCCGCAGGAATGAAAAACATACCATTAGAAATCCTCAGTATTGAAAAGTAGGTCTTTCACGCTTAGTTTTATCCAAAAATAAATACAGCTTAGGCCCACATTACAAGTTTCATTTTTAATTCCATAGCACAATGGATGGGAATAGTATCGGAAAAGCTTTTTCGTCCAACAAGGTCGTCATAACTTCGTTACTATAGCCCGTCATCTTTGAATTACTTCTGATAACACATGTCCAAATGACACGTATCAAATGTTTGATAATCTTTTGATCCCTCCACGTTCGTGAATCATTTTTATCTCTTTTCTATCTAATTAGCACTTTGGCGTATTTAAACTTATCAATTAATATTTGTCACCATGTCAAACATGAATTTACTCATGAAGAAAATAATGCACTTTTTAATAGAAGACTCAAACAAAATATTATCGATGGCGAGAAATATTTTCATGTGAAAGTTAAGTAAATCCATATTAAACCCATAGTAGGCATTGACATGGATTGAAGAACGCAACTATGAATACCAAATAAAACATATTAACCATAAACCATATTAACCATGCAATACACTTTTAGTAATATTAGAGTAGTAAAATTGTGTAATTATCTACAGTAATTTATATGTAGGCTCTAACATGTCAAACCCAAGTAGGTATCAATCAATCTCTAAAGAGCAGAGTGCAGACTATGTAATCTATACTACCATAAACCGTAATCCAGCAATGCCATATAACCAACATTAAAAGACCATTAATTAGCATACATAGTGATAACATCACATTTATGTTAATAAATGGACATGTCCTCATTTTTTCTCATGTTGTAAAATTTCAAATAATGCACTATAAATGTGAATACACAAGTGTTCATATTCAATTTTATCAAGAATGCAAGGTACTAAATTGTAATACTGTTAAACACATTAAAGTTTATGTATCAACATCATCACACCTATGTATTACTCTTCCTCAACATCATACATCACATACCAGATGTAGCAATTTTCATATACATTAAAATCTAGATACTACATTACATGGGACACATCGATACACATGCAATGCGAAACACACACCACATTAGAAAATAATCACATACAGGTCCTAATAATCATACATATAACCATGTACATATAGGTCCATGTACATTTACTATGCTACATAATGCTATGTATCATTACACCCCATACATAACAATTTTTTAGGTGATACCACAATGGTGTAATATCTATACATATATTTCAAATAGTATAACTCAAAATAGTATAGAGTAACACATAGTGGTTAAACATGTGTAAGTAAAATATATAACGTCACAATAACATATTGATGTAAACTTTATTACCATTCATTTATTAGTTGTCTTATGTGGGAGTGACTGGATCAATTTTCTCTCAATTGACGCCTTGGCCTACACGTACATCATTATTCTGAAGGAAAAGCACTCTGTGATTGTCATGTATTCTTGAAGAATGGATATTAAATGATTTATCAGTCTCAAGAATTCTCCCAAGGAGCATTTTTGTCCGCTTCATGCATTGTCTTGAAATTCTTAGATTTCATCACCGTTTGATAACTCACTGAACCTGCAAGCTCCAACTACCACCTGCCTCGAGGAAATATAGTCCTATTTCATGTGAGGGGGAATAATTCCTTTACCCCCCTTTACAGGAATGGGTAGAGAAGTAGTTCCAATGTAGATCTTTTCACACTAGGATTTTAGGATACAATTCTTTGTCTTCTCACAGTTACAAGCTTCATTTCTAATTTAATATGGGTTATGATGGGGAAGACTCATCTTAGTTCATGGTCTAATGCCACACATATTTTAGTACTATAGGGCTAAATTTACATTATTTCTGAATCATATAAGTGGCACTATCAAATGTTTCATAATCATTTTGGTCCCTCCACCTTTAGAAGAGCATTACAGGTTTAACTATCAAATCTTATCTCTTGCCATCTAATAACACCTATAATGTAACGAATATCACTGATTCAAAATATCTACATTACCTAGATTTCAAAATAATGTAAAAAGAAAATAATGCACTTCAACTTATACTCAGCAAAGATATTAAATCATGGATGAAATACCATATAAAATTTAAGTAACGCCCACATTTTACAAACCCAAGTAGGGCATACATGAAAGAAGAACGCAGACTATGAAACCATAAACCATAAACTGTATATCCATATATACACTAGTTTATGATATAGAAAAAATACTGTGACACTGTATCTACTAGTACAATTAGTGACACACGGCTCCAAGTACAAAAGTAGGCATACAATGCATAATACACTTACATGCAACTATGTAACCCACTCATACCATATACCATATACCATAGAGTCCAAAATCCATAGTCACATTCAATGACATTAACTAGATACATAGTGATAACATCATCATTTATATAATAAATGTTGAATGTTAGGCATACTCAATGACATAAAAACCATATAATGGTTTACATCTATAAATAGAACATAAATGGATTCCATCTATATAACCTTATAGTTTTCAAGACAATTATTCACATAAGGTATCAATAATACTATACTAAATAGTAAAATCTTAAATTACATTACTTCGTAACAACATCAGTCATATACATGTATATGCACGTATCCGGGGTCCTTTATCGAATCACATTAAGTTATAAAATAAATGTTTTCATCTCCTCCACTGCCTATTGTTAGCAAGAGAACTATGAGTCTCATCAATAACTTGTTCTAATGTTACAGGATTTGTTTCTCATGCTCTGGTTGTTTAAGTTCCAAGATTAAGTTTGAGATGCCATTTAGCATGGGTACACGACATCATTGTTATCTCTTCAGTGGACTCAAGTATTGGCTCAACTGCCTAGTCCCACCAATTGAACCTTGTATCCATTCTTGACAAGGAAACCATATAGCTAAATAAGTCAACATATGTAAATATTTCAAGTTAAACACATAATTAATTCCTAAATCATTATCACATATACATCTACTTCCCTCTTCATGAGGAGTGTCCACTCTGATATCTCTGAGATCTCTATATTGTAAACACATTCGACAACAAATACTTACAAAAGTGCTTGACACCAATCTATTAGGGTCATGGAAATGGAGCATTAGTAACAATGGTCTCATTAATTAAATTAACCATACCTTACTTATTCATATCCCATAGTGCACATGATTAATTGAATTAATTACTCTTAATTAATTTAATTAACATTAACCTCACTTCGACCACCTCACCCAAATCAAATCACCTAGCCACCTCACTCCATGAACCTCTCAAACCCCATTAATGACCTAAGACCAAGTCTAAGAGAACTATCCTAACTAACTAGGACTTAGTCTAAACCTAGATTTAACTCCTATTAACAAAACTAATTTTCACTCTTACTCATGCCTTTCATGATCCTATCACTCCTTCACTCAGATGAAGATTGAAGACCATGCCAAAAATAGTAACAATCAGGTTATTTTTGGCCAACCTAGATATTCCCACCTTAATGATGTGAATCCAATTGCAAGAGGTTGAAATACCTCCAAAACAAACATAAAAATCTTTGAAAATAAAAACCAGGAGTTTCAAAATAGATTTCTTCTCATTCTGGAATCCACACTAATCTGTTACATCATTACAATCTCCTTTTATTTCACAGACTACTCTAAAAAACCCTAAATTGCCAAAAAAAAAACCCTAAAATGCCAAAAAATTACCTAAAATGCAAAAAATTACCTCGGAATGGGCCCCAAAATTTTTGTGCCAAATATGACCTTCATAAATTAAGGGCTCACGCGAATTTTGATTTATTCTAAAAGCACAACAAAAGTTATTAAAGTTCTAAGACCTAGAGAAAAGCAAAAAAACATTCGGAGCCAATTTTAGGCCATTAGATGAAGGAATCCGGGCCCAAAAATGTGCCAAAATAGACCCAACCTTGCAGAAAAGATGTCCCTAGCATAATATTACTATATATCTACCACCTTGTAAAGTTTCAAGACGATCCAATGGTCGGATCAAAAGTTATGGTCTCCGAAAGTTATGATCCCGCATCATTCTCCCCTGGTTGAAAAGAATTCAGCTCCTACGAATTCAGTTGATGAAATTCATCTAATTTTGCACTGTTAATATTATTCAATTCCCACTCAAGAATCCAAGTATTTTCTTCTTGTTGCAAACCTTCCCACGGTACAAAATATTTTTTGTAGCTCCCATGTCTAGTAGTGACTGTCTTTTGGTCCAAGACATGCATTACCCCTTCCTTTTTATTCTTCGGCATCTACTGCTCCTAGTTTATTTCTTCCTTCTCCACAACATTTTGATCATGACCTGGAAACTTATATAAGTCAAAAACAATAAAAATTGGTGAGATAGCAAAGTTGTCAGGTAGCTCCACCTTATAGGCATTATCACTCATTTTCTTCAGAATCCTACACGACGCAATCTTCTTATACTTGAGTTTATTATATGTCCCTTTTGGAAAACTCTTCTATCTAAGATGAACCATCACCATATCTACTTATTCAAATAAAATTACTCTCCTACTAGCATCTGTAGCTACTTTATATTGTGCATTACTCACTTTTAGATTTTCCCTCACTTCATCTTGTAGTTGTAGAATGTATTCTGCAAATGCTTCTACATCATCACTAGTTTTATCTTCACTTGGTAGAACAATCAGATCTAGGACCCCCTTGGTATTCCTACCATATACAATCTAGAAAGGATACCTCCTAGTTGACTATTTTACTGAGATATTATATGCAAACTTAGCTTGTTGTAAAGCTAAGTCCCATTGTTTTGGATTTTCTCCAACTATGCAACGTAGGAGATTTCCCAAGCTTCTATTCACTACTTCTATTTGCCCATCAGTTTGGGGGTAATATGCACAATTGAACTGTAGTTGTGTCCCTAGTTTCCTCCACAGAGTCTTCCAAAAATGACTCAAAAATCTTTGCACGCATTTGGGTAAGCTTTCAAATCCATTCTGAACTCCATGTGTCAACATCTAACCACTTGACGTGAGAAATAAAGACAATTTTTGGAACTTCATTTCATGTCTTCTTAATTGCAAACCACTTAGAAATTAGAGGGCAACCTGAAAAAAGGATGGTCATGATCTGCAACCATTCTTGGAATCTAACTTTCTCTTCTGATAATACAAGGATCACACAAATCATTCATTAGTTTTTTTACAAGAAATAAAATGTGCCATCTTAGAGAATCTATCAACCACAACAAAGATAGAATCATTCCCTCGTTGTGTGTTAGGAAGCCCTAACACAAAATCCATACTCAAATCAACCCATGGCCACCCTGTAGGGACAGGCAATGGCATATACAACCCAGTATTCTGTGCATGACCCTTAGCCATTTGGACACACTCTACATCTTGCTACAACCCTACTGATGTCCCTCTTTACCTTTGGCCAATAATACTTTTCTATGACAAGAGAAATTGTTCTTACTTATACCAAAGTGTCCAGCCAACCCTCCACTATGCAATTCTCTTATAATATTTTCTCTCATTGAACCAGCAGGGATGCACAATTGTTTCCCCCTAAACAAATAACCATCCTGCATCAAATAATCAGAAGAATCACTACCTACTGTAGGCTCCTTAAGCTTTCTCACAACATCACCAAAATCAGGATCACCTTCATACAATTCCTTAACTGCCTCAAACCCTAGGACTTCATTTTCCATTGTTGTCAAAAGGGCTACATGCCTACTCAAGGCATCAGCAACTTGATTCTGCTTACCTGACTTATGCTTTAAAACAAAAGTATATTCTTGCAAAAATGAAACCCATTTTGCATGCCTACTATTTAGTTTCTTCTGTGTGTTTACATACCTCAATGCTTCATGGTCAGTGAAGAGTAAAAATTCCTTTGCTACCAAGTAATGTCTCTAGTGCCTTAATGCCTGAACAATAGCATAAAATTCCACATCATAAGTAGAATATTTTCTCCTGACTTCATTTAGGTTTTCACTGAAGAATGCCATAGTTTGTCCTTCTTGACTCATTACATCTCTAATCTTGACATGTGAGGCATCACAATCAACCTCAAAGACCTTGCTAGAATCTAGAAATACCAAAATAGGTGCTTCTGATACTTTCTTCTTCAACAATTCCAAACTATCTGTTGTTGCCTTAGTCCATACAAACTCCCTCCCTTTTGTACACTCTGTTATGGGTGCAACAATGCTACTGAAATTCCTGATGAACTTCCTATAAAAAGTTGCCAATCCATGAAAACTACGAACCTCTGTCACATTCCTTGGAATAGGCCATTCCAGAATTGCCTTTACTTTTTCCTCATCCATCCCCTGATATGACAAATCCCCAAAAAACAAGACTCTTCTGAAGGAATCTACACTTCTTTAAGTTTTCATATAGACTCTCTTTACGTAACAAGTCTAGCACCAATTTCAGATGTAACAAGTGTTCTTCCACTGTCTTACTAAATATCAAAATATCATCAAAATAGACAACAACAAACTTACCATTGTATTCTCGGAGTACTCTGTTCATCAACCTCATGAATGTATTGGGTGCATTAGATATCCCAAATGGCATCACCATCCACTCGTACAATCTATCTTTTGTTTTAAAAGTCAGTTTTCCATTCATCCCCTTCACGGATTCGGATCTGGTAGTAGCCACTCCGTAGGTCAATCTTTGCTAAAATATCGGGCTCCTGCTAGCACATCCATCATATCATCCAATCGCGGAATTGGAAACTGATACTTAATCGTGATCTTGTTTATGGCTCTACTGTCTACACACATTCTCCAGTCTCCATCTTTTTTGGGAGTCAATAATGCTGGAGTTGCACATGGACTCATGCTTTCTCTCACTAACCCTTTCTGTATTAGATCTGTCACTTGTCTTTCACCTACCACTTCGTATGTACGTATTGCATCGCAACCACCCATGGTATCAGAAACCCATGCACCCCATTCCAAAACCTCATCCTTTCCATCCCACATTCCTACCCCCAATTACCACAAGAGTCATTACAACTACCCCACCTACTTACACATATCACCAACAACCCCCAATCTCGTCTATTACCTATTCGAGATACCTTCCACTTACATCTATTCCCCCTTTATAGTTCTCATACTCGACACCACCATATAATGGGATGCCGTCCACATCATACATTCATCTGCAACCCCCTTATATTACAGGGGGTGCCCATTCATCACAACCCACCAATGACCTCATTAAGATGATGATAGAAAAGTTATAAAAATTGGAAGCATTAGTTTCAGACTCTCGTAACTCCTTAACTTATGACAAAATATGTAATGAGACTATTCATCCATCTATCCCCATTCACCCATATTCTGTGCATTGGTAAATGCCAAGTTCAACCATTTCAACAGTAAAGAATACCCGTAACAACACTTGCGATCATTCAAACATGGGTGCTATCTAATTGCCCATAATTATGCTTTACTCCTACGGACATTCTCTATGTCCTTGACATGACCCACATTAGATTGGTATAGTGGTTTACCCAAACATTCCATTTACTCATTTAACCAAGTGGCTCAAGCATTCTTGGACCATTTCCCAATCAATGTCATCAAAAAAGTCACCATGACTGACCTATACTCAACACGATAGTACGACGATGAATCTATCATAGATTTCATCACTCGTTGGCGAAGCCTTATCAACCAATTAACATTCCAGTTACCTCAAGCTGAGCTTATAGAGTTGTTCACTAGAGCTTGTGCCAGACACATCTCACCAAATCTGTAAGTACAAACCTTCTGTACCTTCAATGAAGCATTTACCATGGCATGAAAAAACTGGAAATTTGTGCCATTGAAGAGAAGAAAATTCAATTGTGTAACAAAAACACCGCATTCAAATCAAATGATGCCTCTTCCTCTTCAAAACCCCCCAAAAATTATTCAAAATCCAAAGGATATGCCAACGTGGTAGTTCTCAAAGCTAGCCCATCTCACCCATCTAACCAAGAAAAACCTTCCTCCAATCTTTCTCCCATTCAAACCTTTCAGTTCAGACGGGAACAATGGAAGTACACTCCAATTGGGGAGCCTTATTCTTCAGTATTAGAAAAACTTCTTAAGGCTGGAGCTATTACTCTTCCACCCATAAAACCACATACTAGTTTTGACCCCACTCATCCTATGCCTGCATGGTATAAGGAGCATGACTATTGTAACTATCATCACGTCAAAGGCCATAGTGATGGTAATTGCATAACCTTCAAGAACATTGTTCAGGAAATGTTAGATAATGGAGATCTTGTCCTGGACAACCTGAACGTACCGAAAAATCAAAACTTGCACATATTTAAGAAGTCATTCCCTAACCATACACCATCATCTAATCAAAATGGTGAATCTTCAACCAATAATAACAATGTCCGTGAAGTCCATGCTGTTTTTGAAGTCGTACCAACCATTCCTCAATTTCCTCCTATCCCCTCTATCGAGGAGATTCTAGCATGAGCTCCTCTACCCATGGAGGAGCCTACCTCATCTACTCCTTCACCCACAGAGGAGTCCCCTTCATCTCCCTCTTCACCCATGGAGGAGTCCACAATTTCTACCGATGCCATTTCACCATCTACCTCGCAACCTAATGAAAAATCAATGGTATTAACTCTCCTACCCACGGGAGAATCATCCTCGCTTTCTTCTCCACCAAAAGAAGAATCTACCTCACCCCACCTGCCATCTCTCCTACCCATGGGGGATCCTTTAGATGCACCACTACCTATTGGGGATGATTCCCCATTAGCATTCCAGGATCCCATTGATCTGCTCTTGGCTCTCTTACCCAAAGAGTCTGAGGCTAACTAATTCCCTATCTCACAAACATATTTTACAGGGATTGCTGCTAAATCAACATTTGACATCCTCTTACAACAGTTCCATTTTCACGCCTGGCTGACCACTTGGATTACATTTGATAATTCCACGCTTTCGGGACATCTTCGGTTCCCCTTTTCAACCCAAATGCAAATGTCACCTACAGATACCTCCAAGATCTATCCAAAGGTATTTCTAAGTGACCAAATCAACCATGACCATGCCTGTTGAAATGGACTTCTTCTTCATCACCTTTCCTACATCCAACCTTTACCCATAACCAAACCCATTCCTCTGCCTAAGAACTTACCTACACCTACATCTCCTCCCACATCTAGACCTATCACTACCTTGGGTGTCATGCCAACATCAAGCCTTGTCCATCCACCCATCAAATTGGACTTATCCACATCTTCCCAAGCCCACACAAAAACCATTCCTCCACCTAAAAGGAAGACCCAACCTTCTAGGACACATACACCAGTTTCACCCACTACACCTTTGTCACCTTCACCCTTTCCATCTATCCTTAGACCTCACCCATCTACTCTGGTCAAGCAACCACCTACCCAAAATAAATCAAAAGTGCAATAGTCTGCCTCTTCATCACAATCCTTTATTATGCCCAATCGACTAGCACAACCTTCACCATCACTGTCACCCATAGCTTTCTTACCACCTATACCCCCACCAGCTACCATAACCCCATCACTACCTATGTGACTTTCTTCTCCTCAACCCATACCTTCCACCCGACCTCTACCAGCAACCTTTACCACACCTCCATTATCACCGTGGCTAACCCATCCTTTCCCACCATCTTCTTTCCCTTCTGCATCATGTACTCCTACCTCACCTTTACCCAAGAAGGTGCAATCCAAGGACAAGAACCCACTACCCTCCAAAAAGGTAGTTAAACCCACAACACCTTCTATTGCTAGTTCATCTACCACACCTTTACCCAAGAAGGTACCATCAAAACCTAAGACAGTACCACCTACCAAACTGGTGGTCAAACCTATTCCACCTCCTATAACAAATATTCCACCACAATCATCTACACCTTTACCCAAACCCACACTTACTTCCCATTGTGATCCATTGGTAGGGTCCTATGCCAACATTTTAGCCAACCTCTTAGAGACCTCGGTCATCACATTACCGCCGCTTAGACCTTACAACCCTCTCAAACCCAAACCAAAAGGGTTTGATGAAACTAAAATTTGTCCCTACCATCATGTGCCAGGACATGATGTAGAAGGTTGTAAGGCTCTCAAAACCGTTCTCCTCCAATTATGCCCTCCTGAAGAAAATTTTGACGACGATGATCTTCTTGATGAGGACCCTGTTTCATCTTCACCTGTCACCATACATCCTCACCCACTACCTATTCAATGACCCACATCACCACCTCCACAACCCTTTTATCCACCTCCAAAATTTGAGATCAACATGGTTCACATAAGAGAGCTTGCCAAAACCCCACCAAAATGCCAGTGTGCCCTACTCATTTCACAAGGTTCTTACCCCGCATTAGGTTTTTGTCCATCATGTTGTTATACTACTCATGACATACCTTCTCCATCCACCTCTTTCCTTATATTAACATGATCCAAGTTGCCACTCATGCCCAAAAAGACAAAGGAAAAGAAAAAGCAACCAGCCCATCCACTAATCATGTGCCTAACATACCATCTACACCCGCACCCAAAATCACCATTCAAGGACCCACATACCCTATTTCTGATGGGTCACCCATCGTACAATGATAAAACAATTACACCAATCCCCTCTAAAAATGTCTTTGTACGATCTCATCCAAACCTCTGAATCTCATCGACAAGCCCTCATGGAGGTTTTGCAATCCATCGAGGTTTTACCTAACGACCCCACACCAGTAGCCTCCATTATCACCCCTCACCATGTGGCCTCTCTTACCAAATCATCTCCTTCTTCTACCCCCACTCCCACTCATCAAGTGGTCACCCTCAGTTTCTCTGATGAGGAGATCATACCTTTTCAATCAAATGACCATGATCAGACTCTTTTCATCTCCATCTGTATCGATAATATTCATTCGACACATTATGATCAATGGAGGTGCCAACATCAACATCATCTCCTCCCACACATATAATCAAATGCACATCCCTTCAAATTACATGCATAATAACCCAGTTATGTTGCACTCCTTCAATGATGCCATCACTTCCACCCTTGGCACCATTATTCTTCACATTCGTGTGGGCCCCCGTACTATGCCAGAATTATTCTACATTTTAGAAGGGGAATTCCAGTATAACCTGTTGCTTGGCCGACCTTGGATCCATGTCATGGGTTGTGTTCCTTCAACTTTACATCATGTGTAAAATTTGAACATGAAGGACATAACTATACCATCCCAGCTGACCCTTCACCATTCAAAACTTGCAACATGTTGTACCAACCTAATGATGTCCTTATACCAGTTAAGGCATCTACCACTACCGCCACTTCTCCTTCACCCACAGCCCCATCCACCAATGTTTCCACTACCTCACCCATGCCTACCTCTTCTATTCCCACTGCTGTCATGACCTCTGCAGCTGACCCATCTGCTAACCCATCTAGTTCCCAACCAACTAATCCTTCTTCTTCCCAATCACCTATTAATTCATCTATTCCAGCTACACACATATCCACTACTGATCCCTTAGAAGGTGTTTTTCAATGCCTCACTCTGGGGGAATACCACTTGTACAACATAAACACATTCCTTACTCCACAAGAGTATGGTAACCTACGCCAACATCCTCATTATGACCATCACATAGGTGAGGTCTTCCCTTATGGTCCTCCCCACCTTCACACCAACTTAACGTATGGGGGACTTGATACTTCCACCTATTCACCCAAGCCACCTTCCCAAATGTGACCATTTTCATCTGACCTCCAATCTCTCACCAACCACCACTTTTCCCACACTTTCCTTCACCATTGTGCATGGAAAGGCTTTGGCTTTGGGTTCTATGAACAGGGCCATCATACTATCATCCCATGTACCACATGTAAACACAAAGACCACAGTGGTATTGGCTTTTCTTAACCATCTTCCAAGAAGGCCCACATCGACCTCATCGAGGACAAAAACCTTCTCCACCTCATTCACCAACATCACCACCTTCACCCACAGAGTCTATAGATCCCAAATCTATTCCTCCTAACTTTTTTTTTCATGAACACCATTTCCCTGGGACCTCTGACTTATCAACATGATGGCGAGGCTCCCTCTTCTCTTCCCTTCCTGTATCCTGACATGATCAATGATGATACACCATCCATTAACATCATTCAATGTCAGGATGATGAGTCTATCCTCACCTACCTTGGTGTGGAAGATTCTTATATTCACCGGTCATTTCCTTCTGAGACACAAACCATGTTAAATGAATCGACCATTGAAATAAATATTAACACTCAGGACGAACCCACACATTCTAAAGATAGGTCAATCTTTAGATGTTGCTGAACAAGAAGCTTTCACTTCTTTCCTCCAGGATTATAGCAACACTTTTTCTTGGTCCTATGCTGATATGCCTGGTATTGACCCAAACATTGTGGTCCACAATATCGTCACCATCCCTGAAGCCAAACCCATAAAACAGAAGCTGCAGAAAATGCATCCTCGCATTGCCCTTCTTGTCAAAGAAGAAATTCAACACCTTCTTTCATTTTCCTTGATCCTACCCATTTATTATCCCTAATGGATCTCTAACATCATTCCTGCCATAAAAGACAGGGGGACTCCACATTTGCACGGATTTCATGACCTAAACTTAGCTTACCCCAAAGATGAATTTCCACTACCTATTATCAACCAACTAGTTGATCTTACCACTGGTCATGAGATGCTCTCACTCATGGATGGTTTCTCGGGTTATAACCAAATATTACTCACCCCAGAAGATCAACACAAAAACCACCTTCATCACTCCTTAGGGGACATTCTGCTATCATGTTATGCCCTTTGGTCTTAAAAATGTTGGTGCTACATATCAGCGGGCTATGACCTATATCTTTCATGACATCATGCATCACATATTGGAAGATTATGTTGATGATCTTCTTGCCAAATCAAAACATTGGCCAAACACCTTATAGTCCTTAAGGTCATCTCCGACCATCTCATCAAGTATTGTGTTCACCTTCAACCTAAGAAGTGTGTCTTTTGTTCTCTCAGGAAAGCTCCTTGGTTTTATCATTTCTTTGCATGGCATAGAAGTCGATCCTGCTAAAATCAAGGCCATTCTTGAAATGCCTCCACCTACTAACCTTCACCAACTTTGTAGTTTGCAAGGTAAGTTGCAATCTATTCATCATTTTATTTCACAGCTTTCTGACCACTGCCACCCCTTTCATCATCTCCTCAAAAAGGATGTCTCCTTCAAATGGGATGATGAATGCCATAAAGCCTTTGATGCCTTAAAACAATACCTCCTACAACCACCTGTGCTCATTCCTCCTAAGGATGACCAACCATTTTACCTTTACATTTCTGCTACTGATCATTCCTTGGGTGCCATGCTTGCTCATCATGATGAGCAACATAGGGAACAAGCGGTTTACTATATAAGCCATACACTTCTAGACTACAAAACTAGATACACCCATGCCAAAAAACTCTTCTTAGCCTTAGTTTTTGTCACCACTAAGCTTCGACATTACCTACTCAATCACAAAACATTTGTAGTCACCAATACTGACCCCTTACATTACATGTATGCCAAACCCTACCAACATCAATGTGTTGCACATTGGCTCATGCTTCTTGCAGACCTTGACCTCGAATTCATTCATCAAAAATCTATCAAAGGCCAAACCATCACTGACCAACTTGTAGATGCACCCCTCTCTGGATATCAATCTTCTAACTTTGATTTTCCAGATGAATCCATCATTACCCTCTCTTTGGATGATACCATTTACCAAATGACCTTATTCTTTGATGGCTCCAAATGTCAGTGGGGGTGGTGCAGGTGTCATCCTCATACCTCTTGATAGTGAACCTATGCCATTATCCTTCAAATTAGATTTTGAATGTACTAACAATATTGCCAAATATGAAGCACTCATACTAGGTCTTCAAGCCACTATCACCTTAGATGTTAAATCGATTAATATTTTTGGTGACTCTCAACTGGTTGTAAACCAAGTCAATGGTATATACCAGTGTCATAACGAAATACTTCAAAAGTATAAGCATCATGTGGACATACTTTTGACTACCTTTGACCATTATGAGCTTCAAACCACCCCACGTTCCACTAACAAATTTGTAGATACCATGGCCTGCCTAGATTCTCAGATACCTACTTCACCTTCCGACTCCAAAATCTTCATCATAGTATAAAGGTTACAATCACCTTCTTATTTATTTCAAGATGGATCAACCTGTCGGGACCATTACACCTGACCCATGTGACCTTTGGTATAAGCATTTTATAGACTACATTTCCCTTTCAATTCTACCTCCTGACCTTACTCGTAATGGGCAACACACCTTTCTCAAAAGTGTCTCTCATTATGTCATCATGGGTGGCCTTCTTTATAAACATGACTTTGACGGTATCCTCTTATGATGCCTTACAAGTTCTGAAATTCCCTACACCATCAAGGAAGTTCACGACGGAATTTGTGGAGGTCATTTTAGTGGCTTAGCTATCATAAAACACATCCTTCGCTTGGGCTATTATTGGCCCACCCTCAACCATGATTGTTGTGACTATGTCAAATGTTGTGTGAAATTATAGCAACATGCTAATCTTCATCACACACCTAGTCATGCCTTACAGGTCACACGAGATCTTTGGCCTTTCTCTCAATGGGGTTTGGATCTTGTTGGAGAGATCAATCCTCATTCTTCACAACGCCATCAATGGATTATTACCGCAACCAAATACTACACTAAATTGGTAGAAACCATCCCCCTCATCTCTAAAAAATCTAAGAAAATTTGTGAATTCATCAACCATCACATCATTTGTCACTTTGGTGTTCCTCACCGCCTCATCACTGATAACGGAAAACAATTCAAAAACAAAACCCTATGGAAACTTTGTGATGCCTTCGGCATTCAACTTAGTTTTTCTTCACCTTACTACCCACAAACAAATGGCCAAGCTAAATCAACCCAACAAAACCTTGAACAAAATTCTTATGAAAGTGGTTGACGATACAGGAAAGGATTGGGACACACACATTCCTTTTAGCTTTATGGGCTTACCGTACTAGTATTCGTACCTCAACTGTGGCCACACCTTTTTCTCTAGTCTATGGTACAGAGGTTGTCCTACCTCTCAAAGTCCAGATTCCATCTCTTTGTATTTCACTCAAAGAGATGTTTAACGATGATGACTTTCTCCAGGACCATTTAGCACAGCTTGAGTTATTAGACGAACATGTCTTAATGCTTTTGATCATCTCCAAATCTACCAAAAACGTATCAAACATGCTTATGAAAAATGTGTCTATGAACAAACCTTTCAGGTCAGTGACCTCATCCTGAAGGAAAATCAACATGTAACCAAAGAGGAGAAAAGTAAATGGGGAAAATTTTCTCCTAATTGGCTTGGACCTTATATCGTTACTCATACCTATGGATCAGGTGCTTATCATTTTTCTTCACTCGAAGGTAAACCCAAACATTGAGCCCCTAAATTCCTTGCATCTTAGACCATTCTATTGTTGAATTAAGTTGTATATCACTGCTTGTCTATTTAACACTCATCCCTTGAGCACCATTCACCTTCCATTTTAACTATTTTAAGGATCCATGACTCAACAAGAATCATGTGATTACCCATCACTTTTTCAGCCTATCTTCAATATGAGTACCATGGCCCTACTCATGGCATGATTCTCATGGATAATTTTTCATCTTTTTCAAGATGGAATCCCATGGTCGTTCATCACGTAAACTCTCTCTTGCATAGTTAGCCTCTGTGTGCTATGGTTTTTCCTTCAAACCAAGAGCCTATTTTTCTCTATAGTCTTGTCCATGACTTAAAAGTCCAAAATAAAAACAATTTCAAAAGTAAAATGGGATTCAACTCCTTGAGTCAAACTTCTATTAAAAAGATGATTCCCTCAAAAAGGACATCTATTCTCTCTATCTCGCTGCTATAAATAGACTACTCCCTCGAAGGACAACTATACAAAGCTAGCCATATTGTACTTAGTCTCTCATCAAAAGAGGACTATTCTTGAAAAATAAAATAAAATATTTAGAAGCTTCCCGCATCGATCAGCTTCATGAAGACCTCAAGGAGATAATATACTCATCCCACATAGACTTCCCGCATCGATCAGTCTATCAAAACAACAACAAAAAGAAGAAAATGATAACTTTTTCATCATGGACTTGCCTATTTTGATCTTAGGTCTCTTGCCAAGTAGGCATGTTGTCTTACACCAAGTTACACTAAAACCAACCATTTTCACCTCATTTCCTTTTCACCCTAATTTCCTACCTTCTCAAGGGACTTTCCACAAAAATGATGTTTCATGATCATGTGACTATTTTGACCCTTAGCATAGTCAATCATGCAACACCTTTAGGGTCTTATGTTCATAATCCAATCTAAGGTATGGTGAGACTCATTATGGTTCTTATCAATTAGGTGGCTCTTTTTGTCTCCTCTTACCATTCACCTTCTTCATTACTTATTGATTATCCTATACAGGACTAGACCATCAATACCTACATTTTAAGGATTCCCCTTTCACCAAATCAATCATGCCTAAATGACCTAAACTGACCTAAACCCAACCCAACCACCTAAAATGACCTAAACCTAACCAGGCCTAAATGACCTAGACTCAATCATGCTTAAAACCTACCCACCCATTCCTCTACCTCATCTTATCTTTCCCTAACTTATGGGAGAACTACATCGGCCTGAGGCCCCTTTTCACTAGGGCTATGTAGGTAGCACTCCGAGGCCATGGGCCCATTAGAGGTTAGCTCGACCACTCTTTACCCTAACCAATCTTCCCCCATTTTTCCATTTTACATTTTACTATTAGTTAGTTTCCGTTTTCTACACTACTTGGAAAGTGACACAAACATACAATCAACCAACATGTACATACCTACCATTTCTTTACAACATCTTACCATACACGTTCATCATTATTTATTTTTTCATGTTATCAATAACTTGAAAATTAAATTAAAACCAACACACTTAAACTCAACCATGTCTAATTAACCTACCTCCACCATGCCTAACTGACCTAACTCCACCATGCCTAACTAACCTAAACTCAACCATGCCTAGCTGACCTAACTCCACCATGCCAAATTGACCTAACTCCACCATGCCTAATTGACCTAACTCAGCCATGCCTAACTGACCTAACTCCACCATGCTTACATGACCTAGACTCCATCATGCCTACATGACCTCGATTCCACCATGCCTAATTCACCTAGTTTCCATCCATACACAAATAAAAATGGAAATTAAAACACAAGTACATCATCCATACCATAAATCTCATCATCTATAAAATTGAAATTCTATGTATCAATACAAAGATACATCGATATAAATACACCTGAAACAATCACATACATCCTCACCATATTCAGCACACAGGTCTATATCAAATCAAAATCTCTCAGATACATCCTCACCATCTTCGGCACACAGGACGGTATAAGATCAAAATCTCAAAACTCTCATATACATCCTCACTATCATCGGCACGCAGGCTAGTATATACCAAAAATCTACACTGATCATATCTGGTGCTTTTGTGGTATGTACACGACGTCCCTTCTCTCTCGATCTCTTCCATCATTAGTTTCACCACCTGAACTCTCCTGACCCATTCTTCAGTAAGTACCTAATATCTCTTCAATTATCTTTATTTTATTTTATTAAGATCTTCATTCCTCTTAGTAATTTATTCTTCTGTACATTTGTACACCTCCTTCCTCCCTCCAACCCATCACCTTACTATATCTAGCCCTCTCACCTATCTTCACCCTCTCCTAGTCATCTCTGAGTCACTAAGACCATTTTACGACCTCAGTCCCCCCATTTCTAGCCTCTTTGCAATCACATAGGTTCTAAAGACCATTTCTAAGAGATTTTTAATAACTTCCCCTACCGACACCAGTTAGCCAACCGACGTCATTCATCTTTCCAAACCAGCATCGGTCACAAATCTGACATCGGTTACTTTGTTTGCCATAGCTCAAACTAATGAGCTCATACTCATTCCCTAACAGCCCATAATCACTCCTAATATTTACCAGATCTTACCCAGATCCTGTATCATACCTGTAACCCAATACCATCCCATCACCTGACCTGTTTTGACCTCAATCACCTGTTATCTTACCTTTTTTATGTTTTTCGTACGAGATACCTAAATCATTTCAATTCCAATAAGATTGTTATTTCATGTTTAGTTTGGATAGCATTAATATTGTTATATAAAAGTGGATTGACAACCTATTCAAGAAGCATCACACTTCCCAGATCTAGCATCTACTAGGTAGTTCACTCATTCTTTTATTTAACTCTATTTGGTGCTATTGTTTTGTATTTTACAGGTAGTTGCTCCTAGCCAAAAGGGAGCTCTTGCAATCAGCATTTGATAAGAAAATCAGAATATGTGCATAACCTTCAACTGACATCACAAACAAGTATTCTTCCTTGGCCTATAACCCTCTATTTGTTTCATTAATTTGTTAAGGATCTAGTGAAATAGGAAGTACTTGTTTAACATCTTAAAGAAGAGCATGATTGGAAGCATTATAACTACACACGAACCACAAGTGATTTGTTTTCAAGGTAAGATCTAATGTTTCCACGTTTTATGATTCTACATGGGAAATTTATTTTATTCTTAATGTCATACAAGGGCATAACAAGGGATTACAAGACCAATTTTTTAGTTTCTTTGTTTCTCTTAAGTCAACATATTTCAAATCAATTTTGTTTGCAAAGAGTTACTTACAATTTTCTATCCACAAGTTAACCTCCTAACCAACTGAGGCTTAGTTTTATTTCAATATACTCTTAGGATCTATGCCCTATTATAGATCAGATTAAGGCGTGAAAACGTATTTACCCTATAAAGCCTCCGTAAAAGACCATGGCGCTATATTGTCACTAGCCAAGGTAACAAATTTATCTGTGAGGAACTAAAGAGATCACTAACAAGAGTTTGAGTCATAGTACAACTATTTCACTAGCTCCATTTGTGTCATCTAGATCCCACAAGGAATTCATTCGATGATGAAGTTAATTTCTAGATATAACTTTGTAAGACTTAGTAGTCCACTTGGATACTAAGGAAGTGTTAGTTATACCTATTCCAGAAAAGTTTGAACATGTCATTTCTAAACGTCAGGTTCACGATGATGTTGCTAAATATACCATCAATGACGACAACTCAAAAATTGGGCTCTTATTTAATTAAACTAGAAGGTGCCATAGAGTGTAAAGGTTTAAGTTCATTATACGGTTTTCAATTTCTTCTGTGCAAAGAAAGATCATTCGAGAAGGGGTAGATGATGAGGCCAAAATATGTTTGATTAATGTATAATATATGATCTCATCTTACTCTCATTTTTATTAAGTTTGATTGCATTTTGTGACTTTTAGTTGATCTGATATGAGTTAGGATGTAATTTTCTGTCTTTTGATTTACTGTGATTCTAATGTTAAAATCTCTAGAATTCCTAATGAAGTGTGTGTTTAAATTCAATTTTGTAATAAAGTAGGTCTAATCAGAAAAGGAAATGAAATAGGAAGCATTGAGTATGTTTTTAGTAACATCTGTTCCAACATAGCTTAGTTTCAAAAATTCCAAGCTAGTTCCAGAACTCCATCACACAATCATCATCTAGTTCTGAAACTTTCGGACTTAGTTTCGGAACTCCAGTATTTAGTTCTGGAATTTTCAAACTTAGTTCTGGAACTCCTGGGTATAGCTCTAGAACTCTCATGGTTTTGATCCTTAACAATTTCCTATGGTTCTGGAACTTCTCTGAAGTTCCAGAATCGATGGGAGTTATCTATTTTAACCACATCCGAAGATTTTGCATCTACGACCCTTTCAATTAGGAAAGGATGATCAAACATAATCTGACTCAACATCTATTCTGGGCATGATTCAATTTCATCAGAATCGTTGAGACAACTGTGATTGTAAAATTTATATAAAAGAATACCTGTAGCAGATAGATACATAATAGATAGAATATGATGTGAGATAGAAATAGAACAGAGAAGAGAAATAGACTAAGTACTCAAATCCAATACGTTTTGTAATACCGAATGTTTTATCAATAAAATAGACATTCCTATTTGAGAGAATTCTAAGTTGTTAAATCTTGATTCGAGGAGGAGCAAGGGCCCACTCCCCCAAGGACCAGGATATTCGTTTATTTGGTATTTATATTTCTTCAGCAAATAGCTTAGATCTATTAATTCTGTATTATTTTAATTCTTCCAGTTAAGTTTTGTTGTATACTTGTTCATACAGGTGTTTAGATAGATTCTTATATTTCTTGCAATTCTTTTCAAGGATTTTAAATTGAGTGTGTTTATTTCCAAAAGCAATTGTGTTTACTTTCAGAAGCCAGTGTGTTTATTTTCCAACAAGTGAGTTTGTTTCCATTCTGCACAGTGTGTTTCCTTTCAGCAAAGCTTTCAGTGTGTTTACTTTCAAAAAGTTTTCATATTATGATTTAAATAAGGTTTTACCAAGAAGTCCTTATGAAATTGAAGAGATCCCCCAGAAAATAACAAAAAAACTACAGTCAACTACTATATCAATAAGATTACTCTTGTTACATATAGCTTTAGACACACCCCTGGTTTGATATGAAATCAACAAGAATTTGATTAAATGAAGGGAATAATGACACCCATCAGTAGACATGCACTAATTTTAAACTAAGGATGCATGTTGTGGTTATATTTATTTATTACATTTTTAACGTAAAGAATACAACCCACAAATTATTTATTTGTCTATTACACACTGGAAATTCTCTACAAGATATTAAATTCAAATTCCTTTAACACACACACACACACACACACACATCGAACCTTTTTACCATACGTAAATCTGAATTAAAATTACACCTATAAATAAATGCACATTTCCCAAGGCATCCTTAACACTAGCATCTCATACATTTTACCAAATTTCAAATATAAATTTTCTGTAACATGGAAATACATTATACTTATATAAATTTTCCAATAACATATATAAATTACAATAATAAACAATGAATTACACTGTGATTTTCCGCCATCTTTCTCGCATCCTGTAAAACCATGTGAGCATGAAGTCAATGATAAATCGTTGGCATGACATCCACCTAAATCTAGCATAGTTAATGTTTTTAGTTTTCCATTTACATAATAATAATAATTTTCATTCGAAAGGAGAGGACTAGAGACATGTATTGATTTCATTTCATTTCACTTCATTTCTTAACCAAGGAGAGAGAAAGAGATAGAGAAGAGAGAGAAACATTGTTTTCATAAAGGTCAAATTTCACACAACAAGAAAAAATAGAGTTCCAAACTGTTATTTACAAGTGTCAAAAAGTTCCACGGTGGTTCGATAACCCGACGGGGGGTCCTATAACTTTTTTTTTATGTTTTCCTTCTAGTTGCAAAAACATTCAATTTAGGCTCGGAGGCTAAGAAACCACTTTCAAACATTGTCTTCCAATGAGAAAACACACCACGAATAAATTTCTACGTGTCCTACTATATACCAAGAATTCAAATGAACTGATATAATTCAAAACTAGCGAGCGGTTTACTATTGATGGCCAATTTTCTGAGGCTATTGGTCATAATTGGCCTAGTTGCAAATGATCAAAAGTTAGCTCGAGGGCTCAGAAAACCATGTCCAAAACTAGCGTTCGATGGATGAACGTGAAATGATAAATTTCCTACAAGTTCCCCTATAAATGGGGAATTCGTAAGAGTCAATGGGATTGAGAACTGACAAATGGGTTTGAAATGATGACATGTATTCCAGAGCCACCGGTTGTAATTGGTCCAATTTGACCTAGTCAAAACTGCAACAAGAGGCCTACAAAATGCCTTTGCCAAACTAAACACAAATGTGATTTTCCTGAACCAAATTTTCAAGGCAATTGTTTACTAAAAATAATAGAGGTTTGCGAAGTTCGACAAGTATTTCATTGTTCAGGGATCAAAACAAAAGCTAACTTTTCAGTTTTAACAACTTAAAGGTACAAAACAGAGTAACAAGGCTCCTAGAGAAGCGGTGAAGATAGCAAAAACCGTAAAACGAAGTCAAGCTAATACTTGACGTGACTCTCTACATAACAAGAAACACATAAAATGCTTGACATATCTTTTACGGGGATCCGAGTGTTGTTTTGCGAGTCTTGGATATTACATTTTTTCTAACTTTGTAAGGTAGGCAAATGGATTGTTTGATTTGATGACATCATCTAACTCTCGCTGACACCACTAGATGCAAGCACCTAATTCATATATTCTAGTATAATTGTATAAGTTTATGGTAGTGAGTACAATTAATGTTTAAATTATAAATTGGTTTCAAAAAAATTACAAAGTGGAGTTTTATTTCCTTGCACTATTTAAATTTGGTTACATATCCATTTGTAAGATTATCCAGTGGTTTAATGTTTCTATTATATTGCAAATGAAGAACCAAATTACACAAATTATGAAAGAAAAAGGTAAGGAGACCATGCCTAAAATAAATGAGATGATGCAATGTAGTACGAGTTGTTGCAAGGTTGATGAAGAAAAAGAGGACACACTCACCAAATGCCGACTAGAATCATCCAGCCAAAATGTTCCATGCACTGTTCCATATGCCAAGTCACATCTCTGGGGCACTCAACCACTCAAGAATGAATACCAAAATTTTGAGTCATTAATCTCATATAATTGGCGAGTCTCAATTTTGTAAACTTGCCACATTGTCGAATCATTTCCATGGATAATTCAATATTCCACATGCAAAATCAAGCGTTAATTCAAAGTGCATTCATCCATAATCCCACATGTTCTATCCCAACTTTCCACATCAAAAAACATGCCACTCCTTATACCCCAAGTTCATAATATTCCAAGAAAACAATGCCCACAAAAAAAAGGACACACACCACAACGATATTAAATGCTAAATTGCCATGTGACCATATACCACACCACCCCCTTAATCGCCACCCAATTTATATTCCTCCAGTTTCTATTGGATGGACATTACAACATGCTATGAGATAAATATTTTGTGGCTAATTTATCTCTACAAAGAGGCCAATGGGCTATGTTAAGCCGTCTTTTGACATTTTCCCTAACCCATACGTACAAATTTTGCAGTTATGGAATTCCATAAACAAGCAATCTAGAGCAACCTTGCCTTGTTACTAATCATGTGCCATGTTTTATTTCTGAACTAGATAATAGTAATTCCATGGATTCTCAATAGTCACATTCTAAATAGCTCCTTGATCACCATTCTACCTTTCTACAATTTAACTATTTATTGGCCTCAAGATACTAATGATAAAAGATGCTCTCGGTAGAGTGATGCAAAGAAAACACAGGCCATGTGATGTACATAAATTTGGTTCACTATCAAAAATATTTTTTCTAAAATATTTGATATAAATGGAAAACCCTTCGTCTCCTCTATATGATATCCTGGTACAAGGACAGACATGTGAAACCACTTCTCCCCATAGACACTTGGACGTTAAGGAATCTGAGACCATTACTTCTTCAACAAAATAAAATAAAAATAAAATTCCTATACAACCATATTTTGCATACATGTTTACCAGAGGCTTTGCAACTACATTATCTGATAAAATTCCTCTATCTTTTGTGTTTTAATGGAAGTCCATACCCTATTCTAGAGCTGACATGATGTAGCCTAGAATTTACCAATATAAGCCCAGTCACACTGACACATCACTCATCCTAGACTGAGCACTCAACCGAAGCACGCAAAGGTACCAAGCCCCTCTTTAGGGTTGTTGTTGTAGGATGTTAGCATGATGAAGACTTTAAGCATTCAGATATATGACTAATATATCATTCTACAGTGCATATTCAGATCTAGATCCATAGAATAACAAACTTAATAGAAAAACATAATGGAATCAAGCATGCAATACGAAATTATAACCACGATAACACCTTATTTCAGTCCATAATCTCCATTATATTAAATTCAGTAAATACACAGAAGATTCCTTATAATAACAGTAGTATACGCTCATGCGCGTAACATATTTGGCAGCATCATCTTACTATAACCTAGTTCTCACACTTGTATGCTCTCTCTCTCATGCTACATAGTTCACTTCATATTTATAAGGGTGGGACTTTCCCTTCACCACTCATCTAATACCAAAATAGGTCGCATGTTATTATTAGCCAAGCGTCGTTTACAAAGATAGCCACACATGCAAGTGCGTTAACAATAGACTACTTTTAGTTAACTGATAGTAGTAGATCTATTCTTAGCATGTATCCATGCAAAGCGCTTCGTAGCTGATCCTCCAAAAATAGCCAATGCATGTCACACAATTCTTCAATCGTTTTGAGTGCTCTACACGCTATCTCTAAAAATAGATCCTCATTGTAAAAACGGCTGAGTCCCGAACCTGTTTTTGTTCTTTGAACGTGATCTTTTCTGATACTTCTGTGCCTTTGAATGCTCTCTGCTCTCTCATGTGAACCTTCTTTATTATCTTCACTAAGTTCCAGAGTCTGACTGATCAACATTACCCCACACTAGTTGCATTTCTACCTCGGAAATGGTTGTCTCCAAAATGAATCAAAGAATATGAATAGAAGAATAGAAAGAATTTTGATGAATAAAACAATGTTTTTACCCTACAGTATCTTCTTCTTCAACCTGAATAATCAATTCTGGATATTCTTCTTTTATTTCCACCTCTAAGGTCTTTCAACCTCTACCTTTACTGGAATAGCCACTGCAATTGAGTCTAATTCATCCCTTGTAATCTCTCCCTTCTCATTCTGTAAGACCAACACAATGCTGGACATGCCAGTCATTCTCCCTTCTAACAAGTCCATCTTTTGAGCGATGAGTTTTCCAAGCTCATCCAACCTTTCCTTGTGTGGTTCTTGAGTTGTCTGTAAGGGCCTCATGCTTCTTCTTAACAAGTGCTAATCATTCTACACATCCCAATGTCTCATCCTTCATGGCCTTCAGGACTTCATTGTCTTCCAAAATGGTCTTGGTCCTTATAATAGCTTCTAGCGCTGTATAAATATTCAGTGCTTGATCTTCCTTCTTTAGTTCCTCCTGCAAGCTCTAAAGTAATCCTTCATATGATGTAATCTTCCACATCACTGAAGCATTTTCCCGCTCTGTAACCTATGATGGATCCTTTAGTTCTAGCATGCGCATAGGCTCATCTTCAAGCACTAAGTCCACCAATGTACTTACATAATGTATTTTTGAAGGAAACATCTTTCGGTACCTTTAGCTCTAAGTGTTGCCTAGCCATCATGACATTGTCACCAATATCCTCTACCATGCTGATAAATACAACATTCTTCTTCTGCGCCAAGTCTCTTTCCTACTTTAGGAGTGCTATTTCCTCATCATTAGTCTTGATCTCCTCCATCAGCGCCCTAATTATGGCTTATTTATCCATATTCCGGCGTGCCACCTCTGTCGAGACTTTCACCAATGCATTACTCACTTGTTCATCTGACATAACAGTAGGCTTTACTGTTATGTGTCTAGCCTGAGGTGTCTTCTTCAACCTCCTTGATACACATGACTCCTCACACACATCAAAGTCTGGTTCATCCATGTGTGTGTGCATTGACCATGAAAATTGCTTCCTTGTGTGCACGGTTGCCATATCTTCATCCATCAATCCCAGCCATACAACTCCTTTTGTGTCATTTTGCTCTGAAAACGGGCACAAACAATTTTACCTGTGTCCTCGGCATAGCCCATGGCTGGTGGAATATATTCCCCACTTGTTCTTTTGATCTAGGCCCCTTAGGAACTTGGGCTTCAAGATTTGGAACTTGTGTCAACTATGTCCTGAGTAGTCTCGGTTGCTGTCTCATCTACCTCCTTTTTCTCCCTCTTCTCCATCCTTCATTTCTTTGTATTTTTGTTCTTCCACGTTCTCTAGAGGTGTAGGAGAATTGGACATGTTTTCCTCAAAATCTTCCAGTTCCTCATTCAACTTTAATTTCCTTCTTCTTTTCTCAGTTATCTCCTTCTTTGGAGAGAGTCGAGGTGATTTGTGCACTGATTGTAGAGAGAACCCTAGGTCCTTGTTTTCCTAAATACTCTCTTGAAACGGTGCTCTCCTTGTACTACTTCCACGTCCTCATCATCTCCTTCTTGTGGCTGAGGTGGTGTAGTTGCATGCTCATATTTTTCCTTATTTGGAGGCTGTCTTCTACCTCTGTGTTCCAAACCACCACTATCTTCATGCTCTTCTTCTTCATCATCTACTTGAATTGTTTCTGTGGGCTTAGGTGCTTGGAACATTTTCCATTGTATGCTTACCTTTTGGTGGCCTGGAGCACAAACTCATTCTCCACATACTTAGTGTTTTCTAGCTTAGGTTTGATTTCTAGGTACATAAGTGCTGCTCTAGTGTCCCCAACTACCAAGCTTAAAAGTTTCATGCTTATAATATCTGAGATAAGCCTTTCAATGTAGGCAATTCACCCTAGATATACATATTTCTTTCTTAGAGTGTGGAAGTTGCAATCTACCTTGTCTACATTGAAGGTTAGGTAGAGCACATCTTAAAACTAGTGAACTGATGCCTGGAAATACCTCACTATGAAGGCATACAACATTTTTCACCATGGACTCCAAGCCCCATCCTTCATTGCAAATCGTGCGATGCAAAAATGTTGGTAGACTACAAACTGAAATGCCGTACCCACCATTGAAGGAAAATCTTTGGGTATGCGCCACTCTTCTTCAAACGTCGTGCTGAGTCTATCATACCACATCCCCACCCTCTTCTTGAATGGTCCACTCATTGATCCATCGCATAAGTACTTTCCAGATCTTTCCGTAAATGACTTGTGTTTTGTGGGGTACTCCCAAATCTTCTCGTTTGGCCCATCAGGCACCCCAATCTCCATAAACACTAAAGATAATAACACAACGCCAAAAATTATTTTTTCACTTGTCCGCGCTTCTTCAATTATTGTATTTGTTATGTGATCTGCAATATTGTAGACCACTCATTAATACATCTTCTTTGCGACATGCAGCTATATTGTGTTTACCTACGACCATCTTCCCTGGCCATTCAAATTTGTTACAAGATGTGTAGTTTCTTACACTACTGGGTACTTTTTTAATTTGTCAATTTCCATGTCACACAAACCTTTAGTATACCCCATCTCTTTCCTTTTCTATAAGATTATGGCCTTATCAGTTAAATCACTATCTAGATCCAACCCTGAGGCCCTTAGTCATGTCACTATTGAAATCAAATAAGTTGTTATTCTTACCCTCCGTCTAGTGAAGCAGAAGAAGTCCTCATGGAATCTACTCATCAACCACTGATACAATGGTTCATACTTTCTAAATTATGGTAGCTCGTACAACTGGTAGAATCCATTTTGCTTCAGTAACTTCTCACCAATGTCATCGTACACCGGCATATCCTCTATTGTGTGCTTCGTTTTTGTGCTTAGCAACCCATTTTGCTCCTTATTATCTGATGTTCGATGGTTGTAATCGTTGATATCAACAACCTACCCCACACTAAGTGTATGTGTAGTCCTTTGCGCATAATTTTTTTTCAAATAGTAATTAGCTTCAGGCATGTAAAGGCACTTATTACACAAACACACCAACTGAATTTACAAAGCATATCGACAAAGAAGGAAACACATTAAGGAAATGCAAAATTGAAAACCTAATCTAAATGAAAACACTACCTTATTACAAACACCAAGAAGACTTATTTATAGCAGGGCTTCAGCCTACTCCCATTGAAGTAACTGGGTAATCATCTTCCATCAAGTGCCTCTAATTGACAAGCACCTAATTTGAGTATTTGAGTGATAACATACGGCCCCAACCAATGTACCTTGATTTTCCTTGGATGGCGTAAAAATTTAGAATCATAAAGGAGCACCATCTGTCCTATCTCAATATTTTTATCCCTATTGTGCCTTTCATGCCATGTTTCCTGCCTGACCTTCTCTTCTTTTTGACTCCAACGTGCTATGGCTCATTGCTCATCCAACTTGATTAACTTTTCAATCTATTCTTCTAATGATTTCTCATCAGCTAGACCTCCAGTGTGCGTAATACGCAAAGAAGGTAACATAAATTCTATAGGAAGAACTGCTTCTGTGCCAAACACTAACTGAAATGGTGTGGCTTTGTTCAACCTTTTATATGTTGTTTAATATGCCCAAATTACTACAGATACTTTATCATCCCAATCCTTTCTTCCAACATCACATATTTTTGTCAATTTCTGGCTCAAAATTTTGTTGAAAGCCTCAGCAGTCCCATTTTCCTGAGGATGATAGGGTGTAGTCTTATGGTGTGCAATCATGAATTCATCCAATAAAATTTTGATTGTCTCATTAAGAAAATGTGTGCCCCTATCACTGGTCAATCTCAAAGGACATCCATACCTTGTAATAAAATTTTCCCATAAGAAACCTGACTGTTGTAGTTGTTGTACAATCCTTTGTAGGTGTTTCTTCTACCCACCTTGTTAGATAGTCTATACAAGTTATGATATAGTGTGATCTATGATGTAGCTGGTGAAATAGGACCCAAAAAATCTATAGCCCATTTCTCAAATGGTTCTGCACTAGTAATAGGTCTTAGAGGCATTTCATCTCATTGACCTGGTTTCCCAAGGCATTGACAATGATCACATGCCTTAAAAAATTCCTTACAATCTTTATACAGGGTCTCCCACCATAATCCAATGAGTAGAATCTTGTGTGCAGTGGCATCACCTACATAGTGGCCACCTACAATACCACCATGAGCTTCTTCCATAATATCTGTGCACTCATGTTCTAATACACAACATCATGCAATACTTCATCTCAACCTAATTTGTACAGGTCACCACTAATTAACATATAGGGTGTTGCACGTATAGCAAGTTGTTTCTTCTCCAAGGATTTCATTCCTTCTGGTGCCATACCTGTTCATAGAAAGACAACAATGTCCTCTATTTCTGATGGCACTGCTGTTGTAACCTGTATAATTGTGCATCTGGCATGGTATCTTCAATTGACATGTGCTTCTTCTCCTGACTGTATTCTTGATAGATGGTCTGGTCCAGAATTACTTTTTCCTGGTTTTACCACAACTGTGAAATCAAATTCTTGAAATAAGAGTACCCATCTGCATATGCACCCTTGTAAAACAAGTTTATTTACCAAATACTTCAATGCCATGTGATCTGTATAAAAGATGAATGGTGTAGCTAGTAGGTACTGTCAGAATTTATGTAGTGCATAGATCATTGACAAAGCTTCATGCTCTGTAGTTGTGTAATTCTATTATGCAGGAGTCAACTTTCTACTAGCAAAACAAATAGGATGATCTATAATACCTTCTCCAAGTTGAGCCAACACCATGCCAATGGCTGTGCCAGAGGCATCAACATGTACATGAAATGGTTGGTCCCATGAAGGAAAACACAGAATAGGCGCGGTAGTAAGTTTCTCCTTTAATGTCTCAAATGCACGTTGCTGTGGTTCTCCCCAGTAGAACGTACCCTTCCCTTTCAGTATCTCCTCTAACGATGTAGTAACTTTGGCATATCCTTTATTAAAATTCCTGTAGTATCCTGTATGGCCCAAAAATCCATGCACCTCACTTTGACTGGTAGGCTCTTTTAGGCCTATAATGACTGCACAACCTTAGTTGGATCAACCAACAAACCTTCCTTGCAGATTATGTGTCCTAAAAGTATTCCAAATGGTGTAGAAAATATGCACTTCTTGATGTTCAAAGAGATACTCAATTGTCTACATATTTCAAACATTAAGCATAGATTGTCACAATGATCCTTAACTAATCCATACACTGTCCAATCATCTAAATAAACCTGTAAGAAGTTGTGAATAAATTCCTTGAATTCTTGAACAACTATGCACAAAAATACATCAGGCACATTTTTCAGATCAAAATACATTACATTATAGGTGAAGCTACCCCATTAAGTAGTAAACATAGTCTTTTCCTGATCCTCCTGGGAAATCCTAACCTGATGATACCCAGAGAACCCATCTATAAATGAATAGATTTCACACCCTACAACACCTTCTAGTATTTCCTCAGTGAATGGCATAGGAAATGGATCAGTCACACATGCAACATTCAGCTCCCTGTAGTCCATGCAAATCCTAATCCATCCATCCTTCTTGATACTAATCACCATTGGACTAACCCATTCTGACTCATCAAGGGGCTTGATAATTCCAGACTTCAACATTTTATCAATCTCTTCTTTGACCTTTTCACGCAAGTTGGGGTTCATCCTATAGGGTCTCTTTCTAACTAGGTGTGCACCCTCTTTAAGCTTTATCTTCATCTCCCCTAATGATTCATGCACACCTTTAAGTTCATGGTACCCCCTAGGGAATAAGTCCTGATAATCCCTTAGTAACTCTATGATTTTTTCCACTTCAGAGTCTGACCAATAGTCTCCAATTATGGCTTCCTTAGGCTCAGCATCTGATCCAATATTCACCTTCTTTGTCTTCATAGGTTCATGATAGGCACACGTGGTCTTATCTACACTGTCCAACACCTCACGCCTACACTCTGTTGAATGGTTTACATCTAGATTTTCTACTTCTTCATCATCCACTAAGTAGACCATTTTTCCTTTTTCTTTCTCAAGGAAAGCATGTTGAAGTAGTGTGGCATTGGCCTCTATTTCTTCAACAAGATGTGCTCCTGAGTTTCCTTTATCCAACAACTCCTAAAGGAGTTTTTTTGCCTTAGCACTACCTCCCATAGTTAAGCACTTTATAACTTTAATGCTTCTTCCACCGAAGGCTTTGTAGAGAAGAAGTCAAATGTCTGGGCCATTCCTACAATTAAATCCTGCCAATTTCCAGTCTCTCTATGGAGTTTTGCATATACATACCAAGCATGCGCACGTAACCTTGTAAAGTGGAATAAAACTTGTGCACCCATAGTGAAGGTGGTAAAGCTTCCTACCCCTCTGTCCAGAGTCTCTCACACTTCTGAATGTGGTGCCGAACATAGGTTGATTACCATGATAAGTGCAGATTTGAGTAGGTGCATTGCTCCTAAAGAACCTAGTAGCAAGAGCAATCCTAATTTCATTCCATCCTACAAGATTATCCTTGTGGGCCACCCACCAGCGTGTTGTTGTCCCACATAGTGTATATGCTAGCATATTTCTTCTTTCCAGTGGGTCTATCCATTGTTCCTCCATGGCACATAGGAATACCATAGGATCTCCTTCTCTAGTGTAACAAGGTACCAAGTTGTTACCTATCCTCCTGACATAACATGCTTTTATGCCTTAGGAAATATGCTCTTTACTTCACGCCCTACCAACTCATAAGTGCTATGAGCCCAATTATCATAAGCAACACTTGTAGTATCGCTAATAGACTATGCATCCTCCCACTGAATTATTCCTTCTTTAGTTGGCTCAAGCATCTCTGGATCTCAGATGACACGTACATAAATCCTATTCAGATCTTCTTCACTTAAGGGCTCAACATAGGGCACATATTTTCCATCTGTTAAAGGGATAATAACTCTTTCCTCCTTGTTTTCAAAACTGATATAACCCTTGTTGAACTGAAGATCAACATTATTTGCATAGCACCAAGGATGCCCCAATAGAGCTGGGAAGCTATCTGACTCTGCCAGCACTAAAACCTCAAAATCTCCAGTGAACTTGGCTCCTTGTATGGTAATGGATGCATCTTTCAAAACTCCGATGGGAGTGGCCTTAGTCCGATTAGCCATGAACAATACATTAGAGGATGGCTGCAATGGGGGTCTCCCCATTTGTACCCATGCATCTAAGGTAAGAACATTGACTTCCACCTGTATCAATCAATATATTACTCAATAGCCACCCATCCACAACAACATTCAGAGTGATTTCCTTGTCATAATCTAGGCTATGAGGGGGAAGATTTGCATGTAGGATTTTCCTTCCAGTCTCAGTACTTGTGCGCATGGAGTGTTTCCTTTTAACCAATTCCCTAACAGTGGAATGATATTTTCCTGGCACAACATTTTACACACTTCTCTCAAGTCATCCATATCATTTTGGACCATCTCTGATGCTTTCTTCTACTCCATCTTCCATGATTGATCTTTTAAGTATTGTATCTCACCCTGAAGATTCCTTAGAACTTCCATGGTTTCCTGATAAACCTCTTTCTGATGGGCATGATCTGGGTACCATGCATGTAGAACCTCCTCTTTAGTGATGGTAGGATTCTGCTGCAATGCTTCTTTAGGCATGTACCGCCTTCAGCGCGGGTCATGATCTTTACTTGCAATGCCTCAAATTCTACTTCCAACTTAGGCATCCACTGATTTTCCACAGCATGATGTATCCTAACCATCCATGTGCCTTTTTTTCTTGTTTATGTTGCTTACTAAGATGCTCATATAAGTCTGGGAACTCCTCATAGCTATGGTTCTTTCCACAGAAAGAACATGTAATATTCTGAGGACATTCACACCTGTAGTGGTCAGGAGATCCACATGTATAACATGTTCCATGAGGGAACTCACTTCTTCCACCACCACGGCCTCATCCTCCAAATCCACCATGGTATCCTTGACCTCTGCCATGAACACCTTCAAAATTCCCTTCACTTTGATCATAGTGCGCGTGATTGTGATCTCAATCTTGATGCTCATTCTTTCCTTTAGAGTTATCTAAAACTCCTATGTCTGTTGTACACCAATATCTATAGCATCATGGATCTGACCAATCAGCTGATAGTATTCCATGTCATGAGTCGTGGACCTACAGATTTTACAGTAGCTTGAAACGTTCTTCCTTATCACGCATTGTAATAATGGGTAAGTGGCTAGCATCATGGTTTAAATGGCATATCTCACAATCTAACAGCAATGAGTCGTACACTATTCTATGAGGGAAACTATCCTTTGTGTGACCTTCTACTTCACAATCTATGTGCACCAAATCCCTGTGCGCATCTCATGTGCTGAATTTGCTGATAGTTTCTCCAACTACTTTTCTATAGTTTTGACTTGTGCTTCTAAAAATGGGCTCACCCCAGTGTCTATGCTTCCAACTTCCTCAGCACGTAAGGCTGCTTCAAGTGCTTCACATGGATCAGTGTACATCTTATGTGATAATTCCCTCTAAAAGGGGTAATCAAGCCCCCAATGAACCATTGTGAATGTTAGCTTGCATGAATATCATAAGAAATCTTAGATAACAATGTTTTAAACCATGGGCATCATACTCTCTAACACTTTCAGTAGTGCCCTTGCTTAATATCCTTGAGTGCACTTATACTCTTCTGCTCAAACTTCAGGGATATGAAACTCTTTAAGGAATGCATATTTTAAAGTGCTGTATAGTCTACGCAAGTCTGATCAGGGTCAAAATTTTTGTACCAGCTGTGTGCGCACACCCTTGTAACATAGTAGCAAATTGATTTCCCTACACTCAGAAGCCATGATTCCTTTTACATGCCATAGTATTTCACACATATGCACATGTTTAGCAACATCTTCTATGCCCCTATACTCTGGAAGATGAAGAGACATCTCCATGTAAATATTCTATGGGTTGGTGCTGGACCTTTCCCACCTGATCCAGAACCTCCTATGTTTCCTCTGCCTCCAGAACCACTAGATCCACCTGAGAACTAGAGCCACCTATACCTCCTGATCCCACTGAACCTATAGCTGGGGTCCTACCAGAAGACATACTTCCCTATGTCCTAACAGTAGTACTGAACTATACCCCACAGTCTGTGAAGTTACTACTTCTAGAAGTGAGTCCAAAAATCTGGCATGCCTAATTATTCTGTGTAGATGATACACCTAAAATTGTACTCCCATATAACAATAAATCCATTTGTGTTGCCAATTGTTATTGTGCCTCTTATAAGACTCTACTCCTGCTCTCTCCCACTGCTTGAATTAGCTTGCTGATTACTTTGTTGTACTAGATGCTGGAAAACCAAGCGCAAGGGCTAGGTTTCAAGGTGGATTCAGATGTGCATGCCCATGGCCTAGGTCATCTCTGATCTAGGCTGCACTTCTACATGAGGCCGAGGAGGGTTCCCTTGTCATGATTTCCCAAATGGGGGAGTTCCTGATGCTCTGGCTCCATCTTCTGTGTGAGCTTCAAATCCTTCATGAAGCCATCTCTCTCCTCAACACCATTTTCTCTGCAACCTCACGCTACTTCTCTATCTCCCTCTCATGTGCCTCATTATACTTAAGCCACCTTTCCTCTCTTTCCTTTTCTTCCACTAGGTCTTGCCATCTTCACCAAACCTACTTCCTGCCCCCACACGTGGTGGGGTTTAGTTCGCCATCGGTTTACTTTCCAAATTCAAAGCTACCATCAGGATCTTGATCACCAGTGGAATGCCTTGCAGGTAAGTTCCCCTTGGATATCGTAAAAATTGGAATTCAGCTACCTCTGGGCATGAATAAGTGGAAATTGAGTACTCTAAGATATAACTGTTCAAAACACCATGGAACCATGTATCCACAACTCGTGTCCAAATTAGATCAGCATCATAAAGGGCTTGAAATTCTTCCTGCATCTAGACAAGTGTGTGATACCTCCAATTCCACTTAGATGCATAAGAAATCAGCCACTCATACAATTCTACTAGAAAGATAGCAAAAAATCTCTCATATAAACTATCATACAGATTATATTCCACCCACATGCGTGCGTTAAACTCAGATCCATTGCTGAACCTCTCCATGTGTATTCTTCTTCAGAATCATGTATCCACTCCTCAACACTTCTTAAGGTCAATTGGTATGTCTTCATCATGAACCATCCTGTAAACAACTGAAAAAGAGGTCCCGGTAATAGAACCAATGATGTAACCTAGAATTCACTAATACCACTAATAGCTGGGTGCAGTGACACATCACTCAGCCTAGACTGATGAGGTGCTCACCCAAAGTGCGCAAAGGTACCATGATCCCTCTTTAGGGTTGCTATTCAAGGATGTTAGCATGATGAAGACTTTAAGCATTCAAATCTATGATTAATATATCATTCTACAGTGCATATTCAGATCTAGATCTAGAGAATAACAGACTTAATAGACAAACATAATGGAATCAAGCATACAATACTAAATTATAACCATGATAACACCTTGTTTCAGTCCATTATATCCATGCAAAGCACTTCGTAGCTGATCCTCCAAAAATAGCCAATGCGTGTCACGTAAGTATTCAATCGGTTTGAGTGCTCCGCACTCAATCTCCAAAAATAGATCCTTATTGTAAAAATAGCTAAGTCCCAAACCTATTTCTCTTCTTTGCGAGCGATCCTTTCCTATACTTATATAGGGTGAATGACTTTCCCTTCACCACACAAACCTTCGGTATTCTCTTCCTAAAATAGTGCTAGATTATTATGACTGATCCCATTACATTTTGGTATAGACTGAATGTACGTAGGAAGATATAAACTGACCACGTTGGAGACCTGTTTGTTGCATACGTGAAACAATGTTACTGTGTCATGAGGGAAACCCATGTCTTCTAATTTTTACATATAACAAATGAAATAACGGAAGCAATAGTTTCCTTTTCCTCCTTGAGACCAATTAACTTGATTAAAAAAGATATAGATCCAGGTCAACAATTGCATTTGATTAACGTTTCTAATCCTTTTCAGAAAATTCCTTTCATGTATATCCTACAAAAATTACAGTCCGCAAGGTCACATTTATTTTAGGCATTTTGATGATAGTTCACATGCCTTACACATGCATCCACATTTTGCAGGCATATCTGCTAGGGCACTTACAACTAACATTTTTGACTGGTCTGCACAAAGATTGATGGAGGCCCATGCCCTATCCAACATGCCACCACTAGCCACCAAAAGGCCTTCCACACAACTTGCCCATGTGCCTTCATGAGGAGTCATAAATTCCTTCCACCCACTCCCAGACAATTCCCGCTAAGGCTTTTGATTTGATTTGATTTGATTGTATATTATTCATTTTTATTTTTTTTAGTGGAACTACATTTCTCTCCCCTTATAAGAGCATCGTCCTCGTTGCAACAAAATACTGAATCTCAAAGGGTAAGTAGGAAAGAAATTAAAAAATGACACATGTCATTTGAAAAAATAACTTATCGGTACAATGTAATCATGAGGAAACAAACTAATTTCATTAATATCTTAAATTTTAATGTTCTGTGAAGATTGGCAGTTCTCTTTTACTTTATTACTTAGTTTAGTTTCAGCTTTGATGTATTTAGGGCCTTCATCTCAAAATGACTCTTAGTATTTCATCTGTTTAAGATTTTAGTTGTATCTTAAATATTTGTGGGTGCCCAATGAAACTAACATCAAAATACCAATGTCGTCACTTTCTTATTTACAAATGACTTCACAAGATATCATGATCTGTACCCTCATGACTATATCACATCACAAGAACTCAACCAAACCATGGTAAGAACATACATAACCCCTACAACACATTACTTGACACACATGCTCCTGACACAAAGGTACTTGTGACATAAGAAGACTACACCGACTGTCGACACTAAAATTAGGTCACACTCCCCTTTGGTCCCTCGATAAATAAAAACCCTTCGTCACATTAACCTAGCCATGGCCCCCTTCACTCCACTAATATTAATGTAATTAAATTAATTAATTATCCTCACCATATTTATTATTTAAATATCTTAATTTAAATAATATCCACATATACACCTTTCTTAGACACCTCACCAAGCCAACTCAACCTAAGACCTATTCTTAGTAAGTTTCCATAACTAACTGAGACTTACCTAAACCCTAAAAATCAATGACTACATTCCTCTAACCACATTCCCGCATGCTTACAAGAAGCTCCCAGTCTAATCCATGAGTTAACGACATGAGATCTGAGGAAATCAAGAGCATCTCCATAGTTTAGTAAACCTAGGAAATCCCACCTTGACCGATACCAGTTACCCCTAACCATCACCGGTTAAGCCGGAACCACCGTCGGTTACCCTTTTAACCCCAAAACAACCTTATTCTCATGGTTGGAAAAAGATTTGAATATTTGGTGAACATTAGCACATTCTAGAGAGATATCACATCTTTTGAGAGTGAATTTCAGCGAGAACATGCATGCAAGGAAGGAGATCAAGCATCTTTTCCTGCACAGCCATCCCATCAATTATTTGATCTAACCAAGAAAAGAGGAATGTACATACAGCCCATGTAGAAGCTTTCCTTCAGTTGGTGATCACCTGCAGGCTTCAAACCTCTCATCAGCACCTCCATCCCTCACTTACAAGCATCCAAGATAAGAATCAAAGTAAGTAAATGTTATACTTCTCTGGTTCATTCCATTTCATCATTATATTATCATCTATTGTTTACCTAGCCAACCATTGACCTCCCCCAACACTCACCCCTCTATATACCCATTAAAACCTCACCCAATCCTACCCAAATCACCCAATACCTCATCCTGGCCAACCAAAGTCCTTTGTGCAATCACAAAGGAGACCTAAATCTTGTTCTGTGGCATTCCCAGTTTTCCACAGTAACTGGCACCGGTTACACCTAACCACCATCAATCACCCTTAACTGACATCAGTCTTTGTATTTTCCCATACAACCCAAAACAGTGACCTATCCACCTAATTCCACCTCACCCTCATTCACCTGTGATCTTCCTGAGACCTCTGTCAGACCTATAGAGACACAGAACCTGTTACTTGACCTTCAGATCCTATTCTAACCTAGTCTGTTAGATTAGATCTATTTCTTATTGTTTTTTAAGTGAGATACCTAAATCATTTTAAATTACAATAGGATTTACTTTACTTACCACATTAAATTGTTTAAAATAGTCGACTGACAACCATCTAGTAAGTATCACACTTCCCAGATCTAGCACACGCTAGGCAGTTCACTGCATATATTGTTTAACTTTTTCTAGTGGTCTTCCTTTACATTATAGGTAGTTCCTCCTAGCCAAAAGGAAGCTCTCACAATCAGCTGTGGATTTGGAAGTCATATGCGTGCAAAAACCCATCAATTAGCATTTGAACGGGTATTCCTCCTATGCCCGTTACCCTATCTGTTTCGTCAATACTTCAAAGAAATGATCTAGAATCAGGTGAAACATTTTGGCACACCTGGTGGGACCCATCCGGGGTTCCTTGCATTTCATTCATTCTTAGGAAAAGTTGTGTGTTTGTTTTCCTTCTAATGTTTGTAGATGTTTTCAAATTTTTCTTCCTGGTACATCTTCCTTTCTGTTTGATCTCTAAAATCAATCATTTTTTTGGCAGTCGCAATTAAAAAGAATACATATTTTCTTCATTGGGGTGAATTAGTCGAAGAAATTTTCCTAGGTTCCTTTCATCTATGGGTAATGGGTAACACGTTCACATTTGTATTTGGGCTTAAAAACAAGTGCAGTACCCATCTGACCTTTGACTACCTATTAGCTCACATTATAAATAGAGGACAACCTATACACTGGAAGTTATGCCCAGTTGATTGTTGACAAACTGAATCGTAGAAAAGTGTGTTGAATTCACATGTGAATTTCCTTTGTTGAGTGCAGACTCCAAATAAGATCTTTAAATGTATTCTTGAAAAAACATTGGCTTGTAAAAAATCTGAACAAGTGTTCTTAAATGTAGCCTCACATTGATGAACTGTCACATTCAAATATTGTCTTCGTGTTGATCACACGATTTTTCATTTTTGTAATTCTAGGTCACTCTTTTATTCTGAGGAATTATTCTGCATTAGAGTAATTCCCATGCCTCCCTTCAAAAAGCATACAATTAAAAACTTCTTTGTAGAACCTTTTCTTTCCATTTACTCAAAGGAAACTTTTCTTTTGGTGTAATTAAAAAGAACCATCTTACTCATGTTTTTGCATTGTAGTGAAAGAGCATCCCTCTTCCTTGTTAAATAGCTTAAGCTAAGCATCCAACATAATCACACTTTGATTTGGGCTTAAAACATAAGTGCATTCCATTTTGATTTATCGCCTTAGCTCAAATTAATTGAGGGCAGACCTATACACTGGAATTCATTCGCCATTAGTGATGGTTGACTTGCAATCAACCGTAGAAATTCCAGATTCATCTCTCTGCTCTCTCTCTATTCATCTTCAAACCAAATTGGCACAAATTCAAAACAATTTCCATATTTTTAAACAACACTATTTCTTTCATCACTATAACTTATGATTCTTTCAATGATCGCACTGGTCACTGAGGATGTCATCAGGTACTCCACCATCTTCTCGCTGCTTTAACCGAGTCTTATACTTCAGATGTAGCCCGCCCCCACCATAACATACCTGAAACCTCACCTTTTAGATATCCTTCTTCCTGATAGTCAATCCATTTCCTCACCACTCATTATGTTTCACATTTCATTGTCAGTCCTTAAATGTTGCATATATGTAAATAAACTTAATAGAAAAGGCACTCCTAGGGTCACATTTTTCTTAGTGTTTCTGCTTGGCTTGCATTTTGGAGGTGAAATATCACGTTCTTCATTCCCTCTTGTTCATCCTTACACATTGCCTCATCATAGCTGGTGTAAACTTCCTTGTTCACCTTTTGTGCCTGGTGTAGACACTAAAATTAGGTCACACTCCCTTTTGGTCCCTCGACATATAAGCACCCTTTGTTACATTTACCTAGCCATGACCCCCTTCACCCCACTAATATTAATTTAATTAATTTAATGCATTATCCTCACTATATTTATTATTTAAATATCTTATTTAAATAATATCCACACATACAGTTCACTTAGACACCTCACCAAGCCAACTCAACCTAAGACCTATTCTTAGTAAGTTACCATAACTAACTAAGACTTACCCAAACCCTAAAAATCAATGCCTACATTCCCTCTAACCACATTCCCGCATGCTCACAAGAAACTCCTAGTCTAATCTACGGTATAACAACACGAGATCCAAGGAAATTAGGAGGATCTCCCTAGTTTAGTAAACCTAGGAAATCCCACCTTGACTGATGTCGGTTACCCCTAACCGTCGCCGGTTAAGCCAGATTGTCGTCAGTTACCCCTTTGAACCCTAAAACAACCTTATTCTCAAGGTTGGAAGTTGGAGGTTGGTAAACATTGGGAGAAAGTTGACGATCAAGAACACATCTCAGAGAGATAACGCATCTTCAGAGAGATAATTCTTGTGAAAACTCACATCCAAGGAAGGAGATTGAGCATCTTCTCATGTACAGCCATCCCAACCATGATCTGATCTATCCAAGAAAAGAGGAGTGTACATGCAGCCCATGCATAAGCTTTTCTTCAATTGGTGATCACTTGCAACCTTCAAACCCATCATCAACACCTCCATCCCTCACACATAGGCATTCAAGAATGGAATCCAAGTAAGTACAACATCATACTTTCCTGGTTATTTCATTTCATCATCATTTTATCATCCATTGTTTATCTTGCTCCCTATTGACCTTCTCCAACATTTTCACCTCCATATACCCATTAAAACCTCACAAAAGCCTACTCTAGTCACCCAATATTTCACCCCGAACAACCAAATTCCTTTGTGCAATCACAAAGGAGACCACAACTTTTTCTGTGACATGTCCAGATCTCATAGTAACCGACACCGGTTACACCTGACCGCCATCGGTCACCCTTGACAGACACCGGTCTCTTTATTTACCCACACAGCCTAGAACAAAGACCTACCCACCTAATTTCATCTCACCCTCATTCACCTGTGATCTACCTGAGACATTTATCAAACCTACAGAGACCCAGAACCAATCATTTGACCTTTGGATTCTATTCTAGCTTAGCCTGTTAGATTAGATCTATTTCTTATTGTGTTTTTAAGTGAGATACCTAAATCATTTTAAATAACAATAGGATTTACTTTATTTTACAGCATTAAATTGTTTAAAACTGTGGACTGACAGCCATCTAGGAAGTATCACACTTCCTGGATCTAGCATACGCTAGGTAGTTCACTGCCCATATTTTTTAATTCCTTCTGGTGGTCTTGTTTTCATTACAGGTAGTTCCTCCTAGCCAAAAGGAAGCTCTCACGATCAGCTGTGGATTCGAAAGTCATACGTGTGCAACAACCCATCAACCAACATCTGAACAGGTATTCCTCCTATGCCCATTACCCTATCTATTTTGTCAACACTTCAAAGAAACGATCTAAGAAAAAGGTGAAACATTTTGGCATGCCTCAAGTGGGACCCATCTGGGGTTCCTTGCATTTCATTCATTCCTAGGAAAAAATTGTGTGTTTTTTTCCCTTCTAAAAAGTGTACACACTAATTTTCTTCCCTGGTAATCCACCTCTTCTTTCTATTTGCTCTAAAGGAAACTTTTCTTTTGGTGTAATTAAAAAAGAATCATTTCTTCATGTTTTCTGCATTATAGTGAAAGAGCATCCCTCTTCCTCTTCATCTTATTGTGTCATCCAATTTCACATTTTCGATTTGGGTTTAAAACAAGTGCATTCCATTCTGATTTATTGCATTAGCTCACATTAATTGAGGGTAACCTATACGCTGGAAGTCATGACCAGCTGATGGTTGACAAATGAATCGTAGAAAAGCACTTCTATCCTTTTCTCTTTCTCTAAGTCTTACCAAACCACACAAAAATTCAAAATACATACATTCTTAAACAACATCCTACCTGGAAGAAGCTATAGGTGATCACACGATCACGACACAGTGGGCACCCAGCTCGCTGCTCTGTCGAGTCATACTTCAGAGCGAAGCCCGCCCCCACCATAACATACCTGAAACCTCACCTTTTAGATCTCCTTCTTTGTAGGAAGCCATCCTCACCAAAAAATCTATTTCACAATTCATGTGTTAGTCCTTAAATAGCATAAGCTAAACAAACATAATAGAAAAGGCACTCCTAGGATCACATTTTCTTAGTGTTTCTGCTTGGCTTGCGTTTTGAGGTGAGAAATCACGTTCATCACTTTTTTTGTTCATCCTTGCATGCTCCTCATCATAGTTGGTATATTTCAGCTTCACCTAAGTGTGCCTAGGCCATATCATCATCATTCTCAAAATTCTGGGTTTGATTCTACATCAGATTTTAATTCACAACCACTTTCTTTCATCACTGTTTCAATTTCACAGTAACCGTCGTCGGTTACCTCTGACCGCCATCAGTTATACCCAACTGACGTCGGTTCTAGGTCCTTTTGCTAACCTACTCAAAAGGACATTTTACTTCACTTTCTTCCACTTTTCACAGTCCCTGTCACTGTCATTATTCCCATTGATGTTTTAAACATCTTTAGATTTGGCATACCTGGTTCAGATTTTACCTTCTACCTCACTGTTTACTCACTTGTCCATTTCCTACAATAACCGGCAGCGATTACCCCTGACCAGCATTGGTTTTCCCTAACTAGCAGTAATTATCTTGTTTCACATTCCATCCACCATTTGGTACTTAATCCACTTTTTGTCACCAGATTCACCTATTCTTGTTGTTCTCTGTGTCATTTACAGAGAAGCAGCCCTACCTGATCAGTACTGGTTCACATGGTGCTGACCCGAAGACAAGCAAGCACACTCGTATTTCATGCCAGTTGTCAACCACTCCCACCTAGTCCTTCACCACCTTCCATTTTATCACCAGCCATGGATCCCATCCAGCCTATTACTATCACTACCAGAGATGAGGAGTTCACACGACTCCTTGACCAGAACCCTGCCTTGCAGTTTTACCTTTCCCACTCATCCACTCGAGATGCCTCGGGTCAGTTGATATATGGCATGCCCATATCTATCCCCCCGACTCTCATACCCACTCCCACATTAGCCCCATCCAGCCCCGTGCTGCCCGCATCCACCTTACCCCCAGTCGTTTCACAGTTAGGTCCTATACCCGCTATGACTTCCGCATCTGTTACCTCTGTGGCACCCATTACATCCACCATACCCTCGACGACTACCCCAAACACAACCTCATCTACCCCTAATGTCTCACACATACCTGTAGCTACATTACCACCTCCAGTGTCGGTGACCCCTACCCCATTTCAGAACGTGGTTCTTTCCATTCCATAATCATTAGCCCCTATTGCCACTAGGGTTACCATGACCCTTCCACCCCCATATACATACTACCAACAACCTCCTATTTCATCCATTATTCATTCCAGGGTATGTACCCCCTATTTCACTGCCTTCTTCTCCACCACCCTACATGGCAGCCCCATACACTGGAGTGCCACCCCTATTATATGCCCAAAACCAACCTCCTCATGCTACAGGAGGCATCCAATCATCACAACCCACCAATGACCTAATTAAATTGATGTTGGACAAGATGCAGACATTGGAGGCATCAGTTTCCGGCTCCCGCAACACTCTCACCTACGATGAGATTTGCAACAAGCCTATTCACCCATCCATTCCTATCCGTTCATACCCTGTGCATTGGGAAATGCCTAAATTCAATCATTTCAATAGCAAAGAAGACCCACAACAACATTTGTGGTCGTTCAAACATGGGTGTTATCTGATCGCTCATGATGATGCCTTACTTTTGAGAACCTTTCCCATGTCCCTCACTGGACCTGCATTAGATTGGTATAGTGGGTTACCTAAACACTCTATATTCTCATTCAATCAGGTAGCCCAAGCCTTCTTGGATCATTTCTCTATCAATATCATCAAGAAGGTTACCATGACCGATCTATATTCCACACGTCAGTATGAGGATGAATCTATCGTAGATTTTGTCACTCGCTGGCAGCCTGATCAATCAACTTACCTTCCAACTGCCACAAACTGAACTCATCGAGCTCTTCACATGAGCTTGCGCTAGACATATCTCCCCAACCTTGCAGGTCCAAACCTTCTGAACATTCGATGAGGCATTCACTATGGCACGAAAGTTAGAGATTTAGGCCATCGAAGAGAAGAAAATCCAATTACGCAATAAGAATTCGACATTCAAGTCGAATGATACCTCTTCTTCTTCCAAACCACAAACCAATTATTCAAAAGCTAAGGGCACTGCTAACGCAGTGGTACTCAAGGCCAGCCCAGCTCATCCATCAAATCAGGCTACACCCTCATCTAATCTCTCACCTGTCTAGAATTTTCAATTCAGATGAGAGCAGTGAAAATATACCCCAATTGGGGAACCTTACTCTTCTGTCTTAGAAAATCTTATCAAAGCCGGAGCCATCACCCTTCCACCTATAAAACCACACACTAGTTTTGACCCTGCTCGCCCCATGCCCGCATGGTATAAAGAACATGATTTCTGTAACTATCATCGAGTAAAGGGTCATAGTGACGGAAACTGCATCACTTTCAAAAATATTGTCCAAGAAATGCTCGAGAAAGGTGAGTTAACTATGGATAATCCCAATGCCACCCCCAACCAAAATCTACAAATCTTCAAAAAACCATTTCCCAACCATGCCCCTTCATCCAATCAAACCGGTGAGACATCAACTCACGATACCCATACCTGCGAGGTTCACGCTATCTTTAATGAGGTACCTGTCACCTCCCAATTACCTCACATTCCTTCCATAGAGGAGATCCTAGCCCAAAATCCTCCTTCCACGTTGGAACCAACCTCCCCTGTTCCTTCACCAACAGAGGAACACCTTTCATCTCCTTCATCACCTACGGAGGGGTCTTCCGCTAACATTGAGACCATCTCACCCCTGGCTTCACCACTTAGAGAACCTTTACCTACAGTACCTCCTCCACCCATAGAGGAGCTCCCATTACCTCCTCCACCCATAGAGGAGCACCCATTACCTCCTCCACCCACAGAGGAGCACCTATCCATTCCTCCACTTATAGAGGAGCTCCCATCATCTCCTCCACCTATCATAGACCTAGTTGAGATACCTTTGCCTCTTGGCGAGCATTCTCCATCAGCTACCCAAAATCCAACAGACCTACTTTCGGCTCTCTTACCCACGGAAGCTGAAGCTAGCCAATTCCCCATCTCTAAGACACATTTTATGGGAATTCCCATTAGGTCCTCACCAACTCCACCCATAGACGTGTCATTCTCATGTTTGGCTGATCACTTAGATTATGTGGATAGGGCTTTACTATGGGGGCGCCTCTTACTCCCTGTCTCAACACAGATGCAGAGATCCCTCACTGATACCTCCACTATCTACCCAAACACATTTCGACCAATCAAACCAAATACAACCACCTCTGTTGCAACCCCTTCCACGATACCTGTTAGCACTCAAACCACACCCTTACCCATAACCCAACCTACATCTAAACCCAAACCCACACCTACAACATTTTCCTCAACTAAACCTATTACCACTTTAGGGGTCACCCCGACCACCAGCCTTACTCATCCACCTATTAAACTGGATTTAGCTACATCCTCCAACGTCAATACCACACCTACTCCGACACCCAAACCAAAGAAACAAACTCATCGACCTCATACCCCGACCACACCAATCACACCCGCACTTGTCCCATCTGTCTTAAGACCTCAGCTACCCAACATGGTCAAGCAACCTTCACCCATCCATAAACCAATAACACAACAACCCATTCCTTCCTCACAAACCTCTAACCTACCCAGGCACACAACATGACTTACACCCACACCTGTAGTCTTTTTACCACCAATACCTCCAATACCCTCAGCTATTGCTTCACTACCCACTACACTTCAGTCATTGTCCCTCACACCCCAAGTACGACCCGCATCATCTACCTTCACAGCACCCCCGTTATCCCCATGGGTAACTCACCCTCTTCCTCCATCTACTTTTCCTTCTAGACCTCGTACACCCACATCACCTTTACCCAAGAAGGTGCAACCCAAAAACAAAACCCCACTACCCCACAATAAGGTAGTCAAAACAACCACACACCCTCCTACCCGTCCATCTACTGTACCCCTACCCAAACAAACATGACCGATACCTAAAACCACACCGGCACCTAAAACCATAACTCGACCCATTCCTACTCTTCCAAAAATAGTTCCTCGACAATCAACCACACCTACACCCAAACCCACATTCACTTCCCATTGTGATCCACTAGCAGGGTCCTATGCCAAAATTTTAACCAACCTCCTCGAGACTTCTGTTATCACATTACCACCACTCCAACCTTACGACCCCCTCAAACCCAAGCCAAAAGGGTTTGATGATACTAAAATTTGTGCATACCATCGTGTGCCAGGGCATGATGTGGAGAACTGCAAGGCCTTGAAAACCGTCCTTATCCAATTGTGTCCACCAGAAACCAACTTTGATGATGATGACCTTCTTGACGAGGATCCTGTTTCACCAACACCCATTCCCACACTACCCACTCAACAACCACAACCTCCACCCTCACCACTCCTAGAGCCACCCCAAGATTTGAAATTAACATGGTTCACATCAGAGAACTTGCCACACCACCACCCAAATGTCGTTGCGCCCAGCTGACCTCACAGGGCTTTTCTCCTCCAGTAGGTTTTTTCCCTTCATGTCATTATACCACTCACCCTACACCTTCTCCATTTGCCAACTCCCCTCAAATCAACATGATACACGTCACTACACGTGCACAGAAGGGCAAAGAAAAGGCAACTGACCCACCAACCAATCCTATACCCAACATACCATCTGCACCCATACCTAAAATAACTATCCGCAGCCCCACGTACCCCATTTCTAATGGCATCACACATCACACCATGCTCAAACAATTACACCAATCTCCCCTCAAAATGTCCTTATATGACCTCATCCAAACCTCAGAATCCCATCGTCAAGCCCTCATGGAGGTTCTTCAATCTATTGAGGTTTTACCCAATGACCCTACACCCGTAGCCTCCATTATCACACCCCATCATGTAGCCTCTCTCACCAAATTACCACCTTCATCCTCACCTCACCTTGTTCACCAAGTGGCCTCCCTTAGCTTCTCAGAGGAAGAGATCGCGCCACACCAAAATGATGACCTGAACCTAGCCTTCTTCATCTCCATCCACATTGATGACATATGGGTATGCCGTGTGATGATTGATGGAGGCGCTAGCATTAACATCATTTCATCCCATGCATTTTCTCAAATGCGCATACCTGACAATTACATGCATAAACATCTGGTCATGTTGCATTCATTCAATGACGCTATCACCTCCACACTAGGCACTGTCATCCTTCATGTTCGCGTGGGCCCCCGCACTATTCCAGAATTGTTTTACATTTTGGAGGGGGAATTCCAATATAACTTGTTGCTTGGTAGACCCTGGATCCATGTCATGGGTTGTGTTCCTTCCACTTTGCATCATTGTGTAAAGTTTGAACACGAAGGACACACTTATACCATTCTAGCTGACCCATCACCTTTCAAAACATGCAACATGCTTTACCGACCCAATGATGTGCTCATACCTGTCAAGCCATCTACCTCCGTAACCAATACCACTTCACCTACACCTCCACCTACCAGTACAGCCACTGCTTTCACCGCACATACCTCCTCCATTCCTACCACTACTATAACCTCCACGGCTGACCCATTAGCTTCCCAATCCGTTAACTCCACCTCCGCATCGACCTCTGACACATCATCCATTCCAGCTACCTACATACCAACCACTGATCCCTTGGAAGGTGTTTTTCAACGCCTCACTCTGGGGGAGTACCACCTATATAGTGTCAACACATTCCTTACTCCACACGAGTATGGAAGCCTTCACCAACACCCTCGCTATGATCACCGTATAGGAGAATGCCTCCTTTATGGTCCTCCTCATCTTCGTACTAGTCTCACCTATGGGGGACTTGATACTACCACTTACACACCTGAACCACCATCACAAACCCACCCATTTTCCGCTGACTTCCAATCACTTACAAATCACCATTTTCACCCACACCTTCCTGCACCACTGTGTGTGGAAGGGTTTTGGTTTTGGCTTTTACGAGCAAGGCCGCCATACCATTATTCCATGTACCACCCACAAACATAATGACCGTAGTGGTATCAGCTTCCCCGAACCTCCTACCAAACAGGCCCGCATTGAACTCATTGAGGACCCTAGCCCTTCTCCACCTTCATCTTCATCACCACCTTCACCCGCTCCACCTTCATCACCACCCTCACCGACGGAGTCGATGGATCCTGAATCTATCCCCCCTAACTTTTTTTTTTCATAAACACCATTTCCTTGGGGCCTTTGACTTATCAACACGAAGGTGAGGCCCCTTCCACTCTTCCATTCCTGTATCCTGAAATGATCGATGATGACACACCTATAATTAATGTCATTCAATGTCAGGATGATGAATCCATACTCACCTACCTTGGTGCAGAAGACTCATATATTCATCGGTCATTACCCTCTGAGACACAAACCATGTTGAATGAATCGACTATCGAGATCAACATTCATACTCAGGATGACCCGCACATCCTAAAGATCAGACAATCTTTAGATGCTGCTGAACAAGAAGCCATCACTTCTTTTCTCTGAGATCATAACCACGCTTTCACTTGGTCTTATGCAGACATGCCCGGTATTGACCCCACCATAGTGGTCCACAATATCGTAACCATTCCCGATGCCAAACCTATCAAACAAAAGCTGAGGAAAATGCACCCTCGCATTGCTCTTCTCGTCAAAGAAGAACTTCAGCACCTTCTTTTTGTTTCCTTCATCTTACCCATTGATTATCCTCATTGGATTTCTAACATTGTCCCTGTTACTAAAGCAACAGGGGGACTCCGCATTTACATGGACTTCCATGACCTCAACCTAGCCTGCCCAAAAGATGACTTTCCCTTACCTGGTATTGATCAACTGGTTGACCTCACCGCTGGTCATGAGATGCTCTCACTCATGGATGGCTTCTCGGGTTATAACCAAATTTTTCTTGCCCCAGAAGATCAACACAAGACCACATTCATCACCCCTTGGGGAACCTTTTGCTATCGAGTCATGCCTTTTGGCCTTAAAAATGCTGGTGCCACATATCAGCGTGCTATGACTTACATCTTCCATGATATCATGCATCACATATTGGAAGATTACATGGATGATCTCTTGGCCAAATCTAAACGTCGCTCCGAGCACCTCACCATCCTCAAAACCATCTTTGACCACCTCATTAAATATTACATCCGCCTTCAACCTAAAAAGTGTGTCTTCGCGGTTCTCTCAGGAAAGCTCCTGGGATTTATTGTTTCCCTCCATGGTATAGAAGTTGACCCTGCTAAAGTCAAGGCCATTCTCAAAATTCCTCCACCCACTAACCTTAAACAACTCCGTAGCCTGCAAGGTAAATTGCAGTCCATTCACCATTTCATTTCACAATTATCTGATCAGTGTCAACCATTTCATCATCTGCTCAGGAAGGATGTCTCCTTTAAATGGGATGATGACTGTCACAAAGATTTTGAGGCCCTAAAACAATACCTTCTCCAACCACCTGTACTCATTCCACCTAAAGATGATCAACCTTTTTACCTATACATATCAGCTACTGATCATTCCTTGGGAGCCATGCTCGCTCATCGTGATGAACAACACAGGGAGCAGGTGGTTTATTACATAAGCCATACTCTTTTGGACTATGAAACCCGATACAACCATCCAGAAAAACTTTTCTTAGCCTTAGTTTTCATTGCCACCAAACTCTGCCATTACCTACTCAACCACAAAACCTATGTCATGACCAACACCGATCCCTTACACTTCATGTATGCCAAACCTTATCAAAATCAGCGTGCCACATGATGGCTTATGCTTTTAGCTGATCTTGACCTCAAATTCATTCATCAAAAGTCCATCAAGGGCCAAGCTATCACTGACCAACTAGCTGAAACACCTATTTCTGGGGATCAACCCTCTAATTTTTACTTTCCAGATGAGTCAATTGCTACCCTTTCCCTGGACGAACCCCCTTACCAAATGACACTTTTCTTCGATGGTTCCAAGTGTCAGCATGGGGGTGGGGCTGGTATTATCCTCATTCCTCTGGATGGAGAACCCATGCCTTTGTCTTTCAAACTAGACTTTGAATGCACCAACAATATTGCCGAGTACGAAGCACTCGTACTAGGTCTCCAAGCCGCCTATGCCCTAGATGTCAAATCAATCACATCTTTGGTGATTCACAATTGGTCATAAACCAAGTCAATGGTATGTACCAATGTCATAATGAGATACTTCAAAAGTATAAACATCATGTAGACATACTTTTGACCACCTTTGATCATTACACCCTTCAAACCATCCCACGTTCAACCAACAAATTTGCAGATACCATGGCCTGCTTAGCTTCCCAAATACCCGCTTCCCCTGCCGATTCCAAAATATTTGTCACCATACAATGCCTCCATTCACCTTCTTATTTACCTCATGATGTTTACTCAATCAGAACCGACACCCCTGACCCGAGTGACCTTTGGTATAAACAATACTCCGACTACCTTTCTCTCTCCATCTTACCTCCTGATCTCACCCGTAACGGACAACGCGCCTTCCTTAAAAAGGTCTCTCGTTTCATCATTCTGGGGGGACTCCTCTATAAGCACAACTTTGATGGTATTCTCTTACGATGCCTCACAAGTTCTGAAATTCCTTATACCATTAAGGAGGTTCATGATGGCATATGTGGAGGTCACTTTAGTGGCCTTGCTGTTGCTAAGCGTATTCTTCACCTAGGCTATTACTGGCCGACCCTTAACCATGATTGTTGTGACTATGTCAAACATTGTGTAAAATTTCAACAACATTCCAACCTTCATCATACACCCAGTCATGCCTTACAGGTCACTCGTGACCTTTGGCCCTTCTCTCAATGGGGTTTGGATCTTGTCAGAGAAATCAATCCTCATTCTTCCCAATGCCATCAATGGATCATAACTACTACCAAATACTACACAAAATGGGTGGAAGCCATACCACTCATCTCCACAAAGCTGAGAAAATATGTGAGTTCATTAACCATCACATCATTTTTCGCTTTGGTGTTCCTCATCGCCTCATCACTGACAATGGAAAACAATTCAAAAACAAAACATTGCAAAAACTTTGCGACGCCTTCGGCATTCAGCTTAGTTTCTCATCACCTTATTACCCACAAACCAATGGCCAAGCCGAATCCACTAACAAAACCCTCAACAAAATTCTCATGAAAGTGGTTGACGATACTGGGAAGGATTGGCATACGCACATTCCTTTTTCCCTATGGGCATACCGCACTAGTATTCGCACTTCCACTGCGGCCACACCCTTTTCTCTGGTCTACGGTACAGAGGTTGTTCTACCTCTCGAAGTCCAGATCCCCTCACTCCACATTTCTCTCCATGACATGCTTACTGATGATGAATTTCGTCAGGACCACTTAGCACAACTAGAGTTATTAGATGAACGTCGTCTTAACGCTCTGGATCACCTTCAAGTTTACCAACAACGTATCAAACGTGCTTATGACAAACGTGTTCATGAACGAACCTTCCAAGTCGGTGACCTTGTCTTGAAAGAAAATCAACACGTAACCAAAGCAGAAAAAAGTAAACGGGGAAAATTCACTCCTAATTGGCTTGGACCATACATCGTAACTCATACCTATGGATCAGGTGCTTATCGTTTATCTTCACTTGATGGTAAACCCAAACCTGAGCCCCTTAACGCATTGCATCTTCAACCATTCTATTGTTGACTCGTTGTCCTACCTCACCCTTTGTCTCTTTACCAAGCTCATCCCTTGAGCGCTATCCACTCCATACACCTCCCTAATGATTAAACAAGAATCATGTGAGTACCCGTCACTTGTTATCTTCTCTTGAATATGTGTACCACGGCACTGCACATAGCATGATTCTCATGGATACTTTTCATCTACCTTTAGATGAGATCCCATGGTCATTCCACCTTTCCTTTTGAACAAGAGTCCTATCCTTCACCTTGGTCTTTTCCATGATTTCAAAGACCTCACATGGGACCAAACTCCTTGAGTCAAACTTCTAATAAAAAGATGACTCCCTCAAAAGGACATCTTCCTCTCGACAAAATTGCTGCTATAAATAGACTGCTCCCTCGAAGGACAGCTATGTGAAGCTTTAAAAAAAAAAAAATGAGAGAAACCAAAGCTTCCCGCATCGATCAGCTTCATGAAGACCTCAAGGAGTACCATATTATTTATCCCATATATACTTCCCGCATCAATCAGTTTATCAAAACAAAAAACTTTTTAGTCATGGACTTGCCCATTGTGACCTTAGGACCTCTTGCCCAAAAGCCCTGTCACTCAAAACATATAAAATTAACTACCTTTCACCCACCTTACCATTTCCACTCTCATTTCCTCAATTGCCTCAAGGGACATCTTGGAATTTAGACATTTGGTGATCCTGTGACTACCTTCATCGTAGAACAATTAATCATGCAATGTCTTTCAAGTCTTATGTTCATCACCCCCTCCAAGGTATGATCTACTCGGTATGATCCTACCCAATCAGGTGGCTTTATTTCCCCCCTCTTATCTTTTAACCATCTTTGTTTACATTTTGATTACCTTATACAGGACTTGGTCCTCGACGCTTACCTTTGGGGTAATCCTCCCCTTTCACCATAATCACCTTCACCTACACATTTTACCTATAATCTACCCACACCTATTACACCTAAACCCACAACATGCCCACAAACCTACCAACTCATTTTCATATTCTTCCCTAGCTCATGGGAGAACTACATCGGCCTGAGGTCCCTTTTTCGTCGGGACTATGTAGGCAGCACTCCGAGGGCATGGGGCCCTTGGAGGTTAGCTCGGCCATTCTCTACCCTAAAACAATTCATTAACCATGCCTAACTCACCATTTACATCACATTTCACTTAGTTCCCCTTTTCTAACAAAATTGGAAATTAAGCCACATACATAACAAGTTGCTTACCATAGCATACATTTATTACACCATACTCTATCATCACCCTCTATACATTTATCATTGATTATCCCATGATCCCTACCTATTATACATGGTTCGCGGCCCCACCTACTCACCCAATCCAATCCACCTATACACCTAACAATGATGACATTATCCTACTTTCCTTTTCATGACCATGCACAAATTAATGAATTCAAAACACGGGTTTTCTACTTTTTATACACCCCGAACCTGACCGAATCATCATGCCTAACACCAGTCCTATTAGAACTGTCGATCCATGCCTATACTTCACTCCATTCGGTTACCTACACCCACTTTTCCATTTTACCTATTACCTTGCTCCTTTACTCCATCCATGCCTACCTAACCCATTACCTTACCTTTCCTGACCTCTTCACCTACCTCCATTTGTCCTCCTTTGACTTCATTATTTTACCCCTACCTTGGCCTTACTCGTGCCAAACCTAGATATTTGGACCTGGACCATCACTAGTGACCTTTGACCTCATGTGTTCGCTATACCTTGCGGCACTGTTACCTGTGTTGATTGACCTAATGACCTTACCTAGCCTATTGTTGTGACCGTTTATCCTGACCCTACCTTTGGTGTACCAGAACATACCTAAACATTCCTGCACCTAACCTACGTTGTGTTTCCTGACCATATCCTATACCTTGGATACCGGATTCACTTCAACCTTGTTTGGATAAACCTATCGACCTTAGACGATGTAGAGTTTTCCTGCTCTTCAACCCAGTAGCGTGCTGCAGTTTATACATGTGCGTGCATTTGACTATTGCTACCTTTGACCCTGACCCATTACCTAGATTTCCTGAGTAGACCTTTCACCCTTTTCCCTTGTACCCACTTTCCTTTTCCTCACATTTACCTTTTATCAAACCACTCACCGCTTCAGCCTGCTGCCTCATCAGTTCCTAGTTTGAGGGGGATCACCTTCACCCACACATGGGGCAACCACATCTTATTTTTGTTAGCATCTCTTACCAATACAAGCTATGCAACAAAAAGGGGAAAAATGTAGACACTAAAATTAGGTCACACTCCCCTTTGGTCCCTCGACATATAAGCACCCTTTATTACATTTACCTAGCCATGACCCCCTTCACCCCACTAATATTAATTTAATTAATTAAATTAAATTAATGCATTATCCTCACTATATTTATTATTTAAATATCTTATTTAAATAATATCCACACATACAGTTCACTTAGACACCTCACCAAGCCAACTCAACCTAAGACCTATTCTTAGCAAGTTACCATAACTAACTAAGACTTACCCAAACCCTAAAAATCAATGCCTACATTCCCTCTAACCACATTCCCACATGCTCACAAGAAGCTCCCAGTCTAATCCGTGGGATAACGACACGAGATCCAAGGAAATCAGGAGGATCTCCCTAGTTTAGTAAACCTAGGAAATCCCACCTTGACCGACGTCGGTTACCCCTAACCGTCGCCGGTTAAGCCAGACCGCCATCGGTTACCCCTTTTAACCCAAAACAACCTTATTCTCAAGGTTGGCCACCTTGGAAAATATTGGGAGAAAGTTGATGAGAAAGAACACATCTCAGAGAGATAACGCATCTTCAGAGAGCCAATTCCAGCAAAAACTCACATCCAAGGAAGGAGATTGAGCATCTTCTCCTGCACAGCCATCCCAACCATGATCTGATCTATCCAAGCAAAGAGGAGTGTACATGCAGCCCATGCAGAAGCTTTCATTTCAGTTGGTGATCACTTGCAGCCTTCAAACCCATCATCAGCACCTCCATCCTTCACACACAGGCATTCAGGAATGGAATCCAAGTAAGTATAACATCATACTTTCCTGGTTTATTTCATTTCATCATCATTTTATCATCCATTGTTTATCTTGCCCCCTATTGACCTTCTCCACATTTTCACCTCCATATACCCATTAAAACCTCACAAAATCCTACTCCAATCACCTAATACCTCATCCTACCAACCAAAGTCCTTTGTGTAATCACAAAGGAGACCACAGCTTGTTCTGTGACATTTCCAGATCTCACAGTAACTGGCACCAGTTACACCTAACCACCGTCGGTCACCCCTGACCGACACCGGTCTCTGTATTTTCCCACACAGCCTAGAACAGAGACCTACCCACCTAATTTCATCTCACCCTCATTCACCTGTGATCTACCTGAGACCTTTATCAGACCTGCAGAGACCCAGAACCAATCCTTTGACCTTTGGATTCTATTCTAGCTTAGCCTGTTAGATTAGATCTATTTCTTATTGTGTTTTTAAGTGAGATACCTAAATCATTTTAAATAAAAATAGGATTTACCTTATTTACAACATTAATTGTTTAAATCAGTGGACTAATAGCCATCTAGGAAGTATCACACATCCCGGATCTAGCATACGCTAGGCAGTTCACTGCCCATATTGTTTAATTCCTTCTGGTGGTCTTGTTTTCATTACATGTAGTTCCTCCTAGCCAAAAGGAAGCTCTCACATCAGCTGTGGATTTGGAAGTCATATGCGCGCATGCAACAACCCATCAACCAACATTTGAACATGTATTCCTCCTATGCCCGTTACCCTATCTGTTTCTCAACACTTCAAAGAAATGATCTAAGAAAAAGGTGAAATTCATCTCGTGCACAAACCATCATGGGGTTCCCAGAATTTAAAGTTCATTTTCCTACAATCAATTTTTTCACAACCGCCACATTTTCAAACATCAGTAATCCTCATAGTTTCTTCCCTGGTAATCCAACTCATGGAATTCGAAAATTAATTCTATCCTGACATCTGTTCCCATGTGTTTTAAATGAAATTTCTAAACATTAGTTTCTTAATTTTACAGGGAACAATTCAGGGAATCCCTATCACTTACCTATTCATCTGAACTAATCAAATTTCCTTTCATCGATTTTATACAATTGCATTCAGATTACCAACATTAGACTCACATTAATAGTGCATTTTCCTTCTTTTTAGGATAACATTACCTATAATAAAACGAAGTTGTTAGAAAATTTATCCTAGAATCTCAACATCACTAATCTTTTAAAGCCAGGATAACAAGTCACATTTAGTCAAATTCAAAATTACTTACCCCATTTTCTGCCATATCAATCTTACATAGAATTAAAGTTTTTTGATAACAATATCATTTTGTTCAACAATCCATGTACCTGCACCTAGTCATCTTTGAAACTACCCTTGAGTCAAAATAAAGGTCCTCAACCTAACTCCTCTTTGTAGCATTCATCCATCACTATGTTTTCATACCCACTCCCAAAAAAGTTTCCCCATCTCAGCAAGAAATCAACCAGCCAATTGGATCACTTCAAGGCCTGAATTCCTTTATACATGTTTTGCAATGAACCTGTGAAAAAGACAACCTTGATTAGATTTTACCTTCTTGAGTCTACCCATCATTAGGTCAGTATACCTATTTGGACCCATCCATCATTGCCTTATGTAGGCGTTTGAACATTTGAAATTCTAAATCCATTGCCTCTAACCCTTTTATTAAAGTCTACCCACATTCAAAGACCAATTTCCTGATTGGACAATTACCTATGACCCCAATAGTTTAACCCAAGGCCTCACCTATACATTAGGAGCAAAGGTTACCAACATTCAAAAACTTGCTCAACCAAATTCTACGAAGTCAAGGACCTTTGTTAGGTAACCACTATTGTTCACATCATAGATCTGGCAAGAATACCATTCTGCTTGTGTCACTGATTGACCTTACCCCTGAATAGTTCCATATAACCAGTGATTACCCCAATCCAGGAATTGTTAGCTCCCTAACCACATAAGATTACCATGATTCAAATTCTTCAAGATTGGTAACCCTACTTCACAATTTTTAGACATGGCCTCCCCTACCCTTATTCTGTTTATTCACTCAGGAACAAAATACCCTGACTACTGTTTCACATGGTCTAACCCAAGACAAGCCTAAATGGCATGCCCATGTTTGGTGGGAGTGCCACCACCCATTAGTCTCATTTATAAATTCTATCACTTGCAACCTTGAGGTAATTGATCCATCATGGGCATACCTACCAAGGTCTAATCAGCAATTGACCTGTTTGGATAGGTGAGCTGCCTTGATATTAGAGATAGTTCTCCAGCTTTGATTTGACCTCAGGTCATGATCGAGATCTGCAATCTGTTCCCATGCACTAATGATTTTCACCCAAACATTACCTATAACCTGCCCCATCTGAGATATACCTTGCATTGGGACCGGATACCCCTCTTACGACCCCTTGTGACCCGCATCTCATCTCGCAATCTAACCTCATCACCTAAACCTTACACAATTATTTATTAATTACCTTATAATTGATAAATCCACATCACCTTACCCGCCACCTCACTTTGCCACCTCATCATGACCTAGCCCTAACCCTAAACTAACCTAATTAAGACCCATGACTTGGTCTAGACTCACATCCATAACTAATGCCTCCTTACTCGCACCCAAAGCCGACCTTCTAGCCACTTGACCAAGCCCGCAACTGATCTCTCGGGAGAAAAGCAGGGAAGGTGGGCTATTTTACTAAAAATAGCCTACTTTTTCCTTACCGATGCCGGTTCCTACTCGACCGCCGTCGGTTACGCAACCGCCATCGGTTCCCTGTAAATGGGCTCCCCAAACCAAAACAACGGATCGGAATTTCATTTTGGGAGATCAGTCGAATGATTTTTGAAACAACAGAGAGCATTGTGAGCGAGGAACAGAGTCCAGATCTTCACTTGACCAAGCAGAGACGAGTGGAAATACCAGAAGTGTTTACAACCAAGGAGATCAACTTGCATCTTCGCCAAAACCAGTAAGTCACATCTTGCATGTCCTCTGTTATAACATTTCTTATGCTCTATGAATTTCAGTCCTCCTAAATCCGTCTCTGAATCTACTACCCCAACGTGTCATTGCATCTAACTGTTATTCTTTTGCTTCTAATCATCCCATTTCCTAATATCATCCATAAACCAGCCTTACAAAACACCATAGCTACCAAGAAGATCCTAGAACCCACCGGTATCGGTTATCAGTAACCGGCATCGGTTATCAGTAACCGGCATCGGTTCCTCTGATCAAAACCAGAAAACCAGCCTTTCCCCTACCCAGTTCAACGAAACAATTTAATTGATATTTTGCAGTCTTTTGTGTTAATTCATATTAGCAGGGGAACTGACCACCTTCGAAAGGAAGTTTTATATTTCCTGGGCCCAAGGCAGTTTCCTCATTTATTGTTTAATCAAAATCTTGTGGTCTTGTGTTCTTATTTGCAGGTAGTCCTTCCAAGACAAAAAGGAGTTCTCCGCAGTCAACCTGATCTTTCTCTACGGTACGCGCACACCATCTCGACATTCAACAGGTATTCCTCCTAACCCTAACCTCATCTGTTTCTAAAAGGAATGAAAGGATAGAAGCAACTCTATTCCCAGAAGCCGAAACATTCCGAGTGAAACATTTTGGCACGCCCGGTGGGACCCATTTTGGGTTTCTTTCTCTTGCTTATTTTCATTTTAGGAAGCATATTTGCTGTTGCTGCTTTTGTTATATATTTCGTAAAGAATTTGTCTTGCTTTCCTAGTTTCGCATTAGTGAAAGTCATCTCTCTTGCTTCATCGAACATAATTTTCGATTTGGGTTTAAAACACATGCATTGCATTCCTGCTTGTTGTTCTTCAATTCTAGTGAACATAGATTAAGTAACAGGTCGTACACGTGGGGGTGATATCCACGGTATTGACAGGAAATTAACCCTAGTTTCACTGCACAACACATACCGAATCACTTCACAATTAACACAACAGCTCAAACATCCCCCCTTTTCCGCGGTATTCCTCCGCCCGATTGAGGTAACCTTATAAGCCAAAACAAACTTGACATTTCCCCTAGGTCTTGTTGTTTAGGATTCTGACATCATCTTACGTCTAAAGGCATAAGCCCACGATAACTAAAATTAACCCTAGGATTAGTCTCTGGATTTGCGTGTGCATCTTGCTTGTTTTCAAATTCTGTTTTCTCTGTCATACTTTGTCTTCTGTGATCAATAAGTTGATAAATATACTCAACGTTGCTAAAAATCAAATTAGCAGCCTTTTATATCTTCTTATCCTAGACTTTTGACACCGGCATCGGTTAAGGGACCGACGTCGTTTGCTCTGTGACCGACACCGGTTAGTAAACCGATATCGGTTACTGTCTTCATCAGCCCCTGACAAACCAGCAACTTGCCAAATTCATCATTCTGAGGTTGTTTTTGTTCTTGATAGATTGAAACTTTCCTGTGTGTTCTTGTCCATGGTTGTCATCACTCGGAAGCAAGCCGCCGCCATGGTTTCACATGCCTGCTCTGTGTCTTTGCCTGAATCACCCCCTTCACATTCTATAGGGAACCCTACGGACACCAGTGAGATCCCCCAAATTCCTGTAGGAGACAAGGACTTTGCCAAATTTCTGGATGCTAATCCCAGCGCTGTACAATACTATTTGTCTCATGCCCCTGACCGTACGCCTGATGGTCAGCTCCTTATTGGCATGCCTATTAGTATAGCTGCTCATTTAGCTCCCACTCCTCCTGATAACACTGCCTTACTTCCTGCATCTCTAGCCCCGTCTCCCAATCCGACGGCTTCAGAGGTTCATACGACCCCGATTAGCTTTCCTTTGGTTAATCTTGGACCCCACGTATCGTTACCACCAACTGCCCCTACCTCATCTCTCTTTCAGACCACTCCATTCATGACTTACTCTCTGCCACCTATTCACACGAGCTTTCCTTCTCAAGCTCCGCCTACCTTTTCATTCCCATACACGTATCCAGTAACCTCAACACCTTATATGGGACATCCCTATTCTGTTGCTCCAACATACTCATCCTCCATACCTTATCAACACTTAGCCCCACCATTGTCCAGCGGAAGCCCTTGGTCCAACTTGCCTCCGTTTACCACAACCGCACCATCATCTCATCCAACCACAGATTTCATCAAACAAATGATGGACAAAATGCAAAACCTGGAGGCTTCTGTTTCAGGAAGTCGTAGCGCCTTGACATACGAGCAAGTTTGTCGGGAGCCCATTCACCCTTCTGTCCCCCTTCATTCATATCCTCCTCAATGGGAGTTGCCAAAATTTACTCGTTTTAACAGTAAAGAGGATCCTCAACAACACTTGCGATCATTTAGACATGCTTGTTATTTGATTGCCCATGATGACGCCTTGTTACTCCGCACCTTCCCCATGTCCTTATCAGGACCCGCCTTGGAGTGGTACAGTGCTTTAACCCAGCACTCGATCTTCTCTTTTAACCAACTAGCCCAATCTTTCTTGGATCATTTCTCCATTAACATTGCCAAGAAAGTATCTATCACCGACCTCTATGCCATCCGACAATTTGAAGACGAATCTATCGCAGATTTCGTTGGACGATGGCGGGGCCTTATCAACCAACTTACGTATGCCTTGCCTCAAACCGAACTTATCGAACTATTTACGCGGGCCTGCGCTAAGCACATCTCCCCTACCCTCCAAATTCAAACTTTCCGCACATTCGACGAGGCCTTTACCATGGCTCGGAAACTAGAAATTCGAGCCTTAGAAGAAGAGAAATTGCGGTTGCGTAACAAAAACCCCAATTTCCGAACTCCTGATTCTACCAACAAGCCAAACACCACCACTCCTCACGCGTCCACTTCTTCTAAATCAAAAGGAGCTGTCCACGCGGTAATGGTCAAATCTCAAACACCGTCCAATACTCCGCCGAAAACCACTTATAAGTACAAAGCCGAGCCCATCAATTACACTCCCTTGGGAGAAACTTATGGCGTCATCCTGGAGAAATTGCTCAAAGCTGGGGCTATCACCTTGCCCCCTGTTAAACCTCACTCTGGGTTTGACTCCACCCGCGCAATACCTTCCTGGTACAAAGAAAATGACTTTTGTAACTTTCACCGCGTAAAAGGACATAGTCATGAAAACTGCAAGATGTTGAAAAACATAGTGCAGGAAATGGTTGACGCAGGGGATATAACCCTCGATAATCCTAACGCCCCTGCTAACCGAAATCTGAAAATTTTCAACAAGCCATTCCCGAATCACTCGTCCAACAGTAACGTAAACCAAGATATCTTAGCCGAGGAGAGTGTTCATGAGATCCATGCAGTCTTCGATTCTCAGCCAAAAGCCTCTATTGAAATTTTTTTGAATCAAGCCTCTCCACCAACACAGGAGTCTGAACCTCCTTCACCACCATCAAGCCAAAGTGAAATCATTCCTTTACCCATAAAAGAGTTAACTGCCCGGACTTCTCTTCTCATCGATGAGTCTTCTTACACCACATCCCTACAAGACTGTGAGCGGATGTTATCTAATTTATCTATTTCCCAAACGTCCCCTTCTACCGCTCTTGCTGCACAAGAGGAAGGCTCGCCACTCCTTTTGACATCCTTAGACGAGAAATCTCTTACACTGACATCACCACATTCTTTAAACATGACAGATCCCCTCAAACACGCCCTCCTACCTATTAGTCCCTCATCGCCTAAATCTTTTCAACGACCGGTTGACCTCTTAACATCTATTGATACAGTGCCTCATCTACCTCCTGTGTCACACCCACAGTGGACTGGAATTACAACCCACCTTTCTTCCGTACAAAAATTACAAATCACACCTGGAGACTGTCATTCCACAGAAGATAGACAGGCCCTATGGGAACGTTTGAGTACCCCTTTTTCTACTCAAATGCAAATGACTGATCCTGATGTCTCCACCATATACCCGAAGTGTTTACAGAAGCTTAAAATGCCCCTGTTCTCACCTTCACCCCCCTCACCTCTACCAAATGCCCCGTCCACTTCTATCAACTTAACCAGATCTTCCCCTACGCTTGGGACCTCACCAATGCCCAGTCTAACGCACCCGCCTAAGCGACTCGATCTATCCAAAAATAAATCCGTCCCGCCACCTAGGAGACAAACTCAATCCGTGCCCCTATCACAATCAAAACCATCATCGTCATACCTACCTTCCATATTGGGACCCCATCCCTCTACCTTACATCAATATATCATACCTCCTGCGTTTTCTTCAAAACAACCTACGCCTTCCGCACCCATACAGAAATTCCAGGGTATAGCAACACCGTCACTCCGCGTATCCTGTCCACCTATCAACCCTAAACAAATTCCATCATCAAAAGATTTGTTTTCGGTCACTCCTATTTCCCCGTGGTTGTTTTCTGATACCACATCATCTGCGGCCTCATCATCCAACATAGCTTCTGCGCCAAAGAAATCACGTTTAGTGAAAACCACGTATCAACACCCCTCGGCTAAACCACCACCCGTGCGAACCAACCACGCCCAAACATTACCAAAACCCGCACAACCAATACCCTCATCCTCTTCCGATTTTGACCCACTCAAAGGATCTTACGCCAAAATCCTTGCTATGTTGGTGGAGAATGCGACCATTTCCCTACCTCCACTTAGACCTTATGACCCGTCTAAACCCCGACCTATGGGTTACGATGAGTCTAAAATCTGCGCTTATCACCGCACACCAGGACATGATGTGGAGGGATGCAAAGCTCTAAAAACCATCCTTCGTCAGTCACCTCTCCCGGATAGAAAGATTAAGAAAGACAACTTACGAAGGGAGAGACCTTTAGTTTCCATTCCCTCTCCTATACCATCTGTCCCCGCCTCACCAAGATCTATCATTATTACAACCCCACCTCTTGAAGACCATGAGTTATCCCAACCATCTTCCTCATCTCAGGTCTACGAGATTAATATGATTAGTGTCGCTACTCGAGGGCAGAAAAACAATGGGAAAGCAAAAGAAAACACACCTGCGGCATCTCTTTCTCCGTCAAACATCCCGATTGCACCACCACCTAAAGTGGTCATTCGCGGACCCGCCTATCCCGTCTCTAATGGCATTGCCCACCGAAATATGATTAAACAGCTTCACCAATCGCCCGTAAAAATGACACTGTATGATCTCATTCAGACTTCTGAATCTCATCGACAAGCTCTCGTTGAGATCCTTCAAGGGATAGAGGTTTTACCTAATGAAACCCTGCCTGTCGCCTCCATTCTAACACCCAATCACGTTGCTTCTCTCACCAAACAACCCACTACCCCAATCACTTCTGTCTCTATACAACAAGCTGCTGCAGTCAGTTTCTCTGAAGACGAAATTGTTGACTTTGGTACAGAAGATCCTGACCCTGCTCTTTTCATCTCCGCTTACGTCCGAGACATTCGAGTACGTCGGGTTATGATTGACGGGGGTGCTAGCCTAAACATCATCTCTTCAAAAGCCTTCCAACAAATGAATATCCCTTCTAGTTGCATGTGTGCCAACCCCATCATGTTGCGGTCATTCAATGACGCTATTACTTCTACCTTAGGCACCGTGATCCTCAACATTCGGGTAGGACCACGTACTTTACCCGAACTCTTCTATGTCTTGGAGGGAGAGTTCCAATATAATATATTGCTGGGTCGTCCTTGGATCCGAGCCATGGGATGCGTTCCCTCAACATTACATAGATGCATAAAATTTGAGTACGAGGGGAAGTCCTACACCGTAAAAGCTGACCCTCCCCCCTTTAAAACCTGCAATATGTTATACCGCCCTAACGATGTGCTTATACCAATCAAGACACCCATACATTCAACCCAACCATCCTCTTCAAATGTACCTCAACCATCCACCTCAACCGCGCCTACGCCTTCAACTGATGAAACCACCATCGCAAAAACCACTTCCCTTCCCGCAGCTAACATTCCAACCTCCGACCCCTTAGTAGATGTTTTTCAGCGCCTTACGCTGGGGGAGTACCGCCTATATAACGTTAGTTCTTTCCCTACCCCGCAGGAGTACGGACAATTACATGCACATCCCACCTACGACCGTCGCGTGGGGGAGGTAATCTCTTACGGACCACCCCATTGCCGCACTAACCTAACGTATGGGGGTGTTGACGCATCCTCCATTACCCCTGAACCTCCTCTTGGTGTGGTTCCCTTCCAATCCGATTTTCAATACTTGACAAATCGTCGTTTCGCCCTCACCTTCTTGACTCGCTGTGCGTGGAAAGGCTTTGGTTTTGGCCTTTACGAACAAGGCCGACATACACTCATTCCCGTGACTACCCGTAAACATAATGATCGCAGTGGTCTCGGTTTTCCCGAAACACCTACACAGGAGACACCTCCTGTCAGCTGTATCCTGGAAGAAGAAGACGTCGCCCCTACCAAACCATCATCACCCACTTTGCCATCATCACCCACAGAATCTATAGACCCTGAATCCATCCCTCCTAACTTTTTTTTTTCATAAATGCTATCTTCATAGGTCCTCTCACTTATCAACGCGATAATGAGGACCCATCTTCTCTTCCCCTTCTGTATCCAGACATGATCGAAGAGGATTCGCCTTTGATTAATGTTGTTGAATGCCAGGATGACGACTCCATCCTCACTTACCTTGGCGCGGATGATTCTTATATTCAACGAGCCTTACCATCTGAAACCCAAACCATGCTGAACGAATCTACCATAGAAATCAACATCCACACGGAGGAGGATCCTCACATTGTGAAGATTGGACAATCCCTTAACACATCAGAACAAGCCGCCTTTACTACCTTTCTCCGTGCTCGCAACCAAGCTTTCGCATGGTCTTACGCTGACATGCCAGGAATTGATCCTACCATTGCCGTCCATAACATCACCCTAAACCCCGATTCCAAACCAGTCAAACAGAAATTGAGAAAAATGCATCCACGCATTGCTCTCTTGGTCAAAGAGGAGCTCCAACGACTCCTTTCTGTTTCCTTCATCTTGCCTATTGACTATCCTCAATGGATTTCTAACATCGTACCTGTCACTAAAGCGACAGGGGGACTTCGGATATGCACAGATTTCCGAGATCTTAACCTCGCTTGCCCTAAGGATGACTTCCCCTTACCTAGCATTGACCAACTTGTTGATCTAACTGCAGGTCATGAGATGCTCTCTCTCATGGATGGCTTTTCAGGATACAACCAAATTTTGGTTGCCCCTGCCGATCAACACAAAACTGCCTTCATAACTCCTTGGGGAACCTTCTGTTATCGTGTCATGCCATTTGGCCTTAAGAATGCTGGTGCTACCTATCAGCGGGCTATGACCTACATTTTTCATGACATTATGCACACTATCCTTGAAGATTATGTCGACGATCTTCTCGGCAAGTCTAAACATCGTAGTGAACATCTCGATGTTTTAACCATTATTTTTGATCGCCTGTTACAATATTCTGTCCGCCTTCAACCAAAGAAATGTGTCTTTGGTGTTCTTTCGGGAAAACTTCTTGGCTTTATCGTCTCTTTGCGTGGCATTGAGGTCGATCCATCTAAAGTCAAAGCTATCCTAGAAATGCCCCCACCCAAAAATCTCAAACAATTGCGTAGTTTACAAGGTAAGCTCCAATCTATCCGACGTTTCATCTCCCAACTCTCGGATCGGTGTCAACCTTTCCATCACCTCCTTAAAAAGGATATTGCATTCCAATGGAGCGAAGAATGTCACCAAGCCTTCGAAGCTCTCAAATCCTATCTCTTGCAGCCACCCGTGCTTATCCCACCCCAAGACGACCGCCCTTTCTACCTTTACCTTTCCGCCACCGACCACGCTGTAGGAGCCATGCTTGCACATCGTGACTCTGAGAATCGCGAACAAGCCGTTTATTATATAAGTCGTACTTTGGTGGACTATGAGACTAGGTACACACATATAGAAAAGTTATGCCTAGCCCTATCATTCGTGGCCACCAAACTCCGACACTACCTTCTAAATCACAAGACTTTCGTCATCACCAATACAGACCCCATCCATTACATGTATGCCAAACCTCATCTGAACCAACGCATTGCCAGATGGCTCATGCTTCTCGCCGACCTCGACCTTGAGTTTGTCCACCAGAAATCAATCAAAGGACAAACCATCGCAGACCAACTTGCGGAAGCTCCTTTACCTGGGGAACAATTTACCAATTTCACATTTCCCGACGAACTCATCGCTACTCTTTCCCTCACGGAGGAGTCGTACCCAATGACCCTCTTCTTCGATGGATCTAAATGCCAGCGCGGCGGAGGAGCCGGCGTTGTTCTCATTCCTCTCGACGCTGAGCCTATGCCTCTTTCATTCCGACTCGATTTCCCTTGCACTAATAATACAGCGGAATACGAGGCCCTTGTTCTGGGTCTCCAAGTTGCGTTACACTTAGGCATCAAATCTATCAACATTTTTGGCGACTCTCAATTGGTAGTCAATCAAGTTATGGGCGTCTACCAATGCAAAAATGAGGAACTTCAAAAATACAAACACTACGTGGATTCACTTCTAGCCTTATTTACTCACTATTCTATACAAACCATTCCACGCTCCACTAACAAATTTGCGGACACTATGGCTTGCTTAGCCTCGCAAATTCCTGCCGCACCAACTGACTCTGAATTATTCGTCGTGGTCCAACAACTTTTTGCCCCATCCTATTCAACCCCGGTAGTTTGTATGATAAATACTGTGTCTACTAGTTCGCAGGATACCTGGTACCACCAATTTCACGACTACCTTACAATCTCTGTCCTCCCACCTGACCTTACTAGTAACGGCAAACGTGCTTTTCTTAAAAGTGTTTCGCGTTATGTTGTCATGGGGGGACTCCTCTATAAACGTGGCTTTGATGGCATCCTCCTTCGCTGTCTAACTGGCGCGGAGGCCACTCATACCATCCAACAGGTCCATGACGGTATTTGTGGTGGACATTTTAGCGGCCTTGCCGTGGCCAAACGAATCCTTCGCCTTGGTTATTATTGGCCTACTCTCAATAACGACTGCTACGAATATGTTAAGCGTTGTGTTATGTGTCAGCAACATGCCAACCTTCAACATACTCCTAGCCACCCGCTCCAGGTCGCTCGAGATCTTTGGCCCTTCTCACAATGGGGTTTAGACCTTATTGGTGAGATTCACCCGACCTCTTCACAACGTCACCGTTGGATAATCACAGCGACCGAATATTACACAAAATGGGTGGAGGCTATTCCACTCATTTCAATCAAAAAAGAAAAAATTGTCGAGTTCATTAACCACCACATTATCTGTCGTTTTGGTGTTCCTCATCGCCTGATAACAGATAATGGAAAATCTTTCAAAAACAAGTTGTTGCAAGACCTTTGCGACAACTTTGGTATCAAACTTAGCTTCTCATCACCCTACTATCCACAAGCCAATGGGCAAGCCGAGTCCTCTAATAAAACACTAACCAAAATCCTCATGAAAGTTGTCAATGAATCCGGAAGAAATTGGCACGATCACATTCCCTTTGCCCTTTGGGCTTATCGTACTAGCATTCGTACCTCTACTAATGCCACACCTTTTTCTTTGGTATACGGTACCGAGGCTGTTTTGCCTCTCGAAATACAAATACCCTCCCTTAGAATATCTCTTCAGGATATTCTCACCAACGATGATTTCCGCCAAGAGCGGTTAGCCCAATTGGAGCTTCTTGACGAACGCCGTCTTACAGCTCTTGATCACCTTCAAATCTATCAAAAACGCATTAAACGTGCTTATGATAAGCGACTTCATGAGCGTACCTTTAAGGTTGGTGATCTTGTCCTCAAAGAGAATCAACATGTAACCAAACTAGAAAAGAGCAAACGTGGAAAATTTGCTCCCAATTGGATTGGGCCTTATATAATCACTCACACCTATGGATCTGGTACTTATCGTTTAGCTTCGCTTAATGGTAAACCTGAGCCTGCCTTAATGTAATGCCTTGCATCTTCGACCATTCTACTGTTGAAATTAGTGTTATATCACTTCTTATCTACCTGCCGCTCGTCCCTTGAGCTCACTTACCACTACATACACTCTGTTTCCTACACCTCATAATAACAATCAAGCTCACATAGTTTGATTCTCACCTCCCCTTGATGATGCCTTCCCCTTTTTAGTCTAGTCCATGACTTCAAAGTATTAAAATAAGCCGTATTCTTATGGGATTTTCTTGAGTCAAACTTCCTACTAAACTAGATGCTTCACGCCAAAAGAACATCTAGTCATCTAAATTAAATATAGACTGCTCCCTCGAAGGACAGCTATATGCCGAACTATTGCTGCTATTATATATAGACTGCTCCCCCGAAGGACAGCTATGCATTAAAATCATATCTGCTACTATAAATAGACTGCTCCCTCGAAGGACAGCTATACACAGTCAGCCTTTATCAGAAGCTTCTCGCATTGATCAGCTTCGTGAAGACCTCAAGAATAATACAATCAATATCCCTTGTAGACTTCCCGCATCGATCAGTCTACATTCAATAAAATAAAAGCCTCATTCAAAAGAACTTTTGAGTCATGGACTTGTCTATTTAGGGTAGGTTCTCTTTCGTCAGAACACTCACTTTGTAATAAGTTCTCCGTACCTCAGCTATATCATCCACCTCACCTCACCATTTGTTTCAACTCAAGGGACGTAACGTACACCTGATATATTGTGATCACACAACTCTTTTCACCTATTGACTTCTCGTCTATGCACGGTACCTAGGGCTCCAAGCTCGTTCTACGTTGTGTGTTTTGTTTAGCTCTTTTCACCTACGGAGCACTCTTTCTGCTTTGCCTCGCATCTAGGATTGTGTGTTGACCTTAATCAGGACATGATTCCCTTCTACTTGGGTAGGCTAACTTTCGCTTCCCTTATACCTTTTACAACATCACCAATTCATTACCAACACCATCAACCTTACCTTTACCAATCTTAATATTTTTACCAACCAACCAATTGCCTAAACCGTACCAAATTGCCTGAATTCGCCTCTCCCTGATCCTAAGGGAGAACTACATCGGTCTGAGGCCCCTCCTTGCTTTGTGCAATGGGCTATGTAGGCAGCACTTCGGAGACATGGGGTCTCCCAAGGTTAGCTCGACCATCCCCTACCATAACCTATCATGTGTGGTAAATATAAATATTTTTGTGTATTTCTATTTAATCACATTCCTCTTTATCCTTTTTCAAAACACCGAAAGTCAAAACGAAAACATTCTTATTATTATAACTCAAATCAACATACATATCTCGTTTTATTTAGATGTTAAACAAATACATCTTCTCTATCATCGACACGCAGGTCGGTACTCTTATTTATTCTTATACCTTGCTAACATTTACTCAGACCCTCACGCCTCATCCCGAACTAGGTGATGATCGTGATCGTCGACCCCTCTCGCCGGGCCTCTCTGTCCTCAAAGGTACCACGGCTATTGGTACCGCCCACTGATCTGCCAATCTCTCCTGTAACATATGAATACGCCCTCTCGCATGGAGGACTCCAGCCTCTAGTCTCTCCGCCCGTGACTCCGCAACCACTAACAATCCTCTTGTCTCATTCACCTGCGTTTGGAGCTGCTGAACCAAACGCTGCAGACGATCCCTCTCTGCTGTAATCACCGCTATGTCAGGGCGCTCACGTACACCTCGCAGTTCTGCTACCCACCATAATCTATAGGCCTCTGTCGTTCCTGCATCCATTACCCTGCGATCGGCTGCTACCTCTTCAGGCCCTTCTGGAGGTGTTGGCCGGGGAGGTGAGAATGCTGCCTCGGCGTCGATCCTCATATATGGTCTATAAGCCAGGGGTATATCCTGCACAAATCCAAATTGTCGCCGCACGCGATCTATAGGAATCCTCTCATATTCACCTGGCCTGTGCCCCGCGATCCACCTCATTCGCTCTACACCCCTTAACTCCTCAGCTATGCTCTCTGTTACCATATAGTTCCGTAAGGCCTCCAACAGATATCCGCAACCGTCACTCTCTCCCATACCTGCCTGTAATACTCAATGTCACCCGTCACGGCCTGAGATCTTGCCTCTTGTTCTGTCTGGACCCATCGTCTGAATCCCAACCTCTGTACTCCGGTCTCTCCTGCCTGGAGGGATTGGCCTATTGGTCGCACACAAACAATGTGCTCATAGGCCCAACAGTGTAATAAGTATGAACAATCCAGCGTCGTCCTGTGATTTCACCTACAAGCCCATAAACCCCTGTATAGCTCCGCCAAATATGCAGGTGCCCATGCAAACGTAACGTTCCTTTCTACCATCTCCCAGATAACACACATCAATGCCTTTGGAAATCTTCCTCCTTCTGCCCTCGGTAATGCATAATACCCTACCGCTATCATTAATATCACTGCTAACCTTGTCTCCTCAGGGTGTGCTGCATACATTACCCCATACGTAAAGGATAAACCTCGCTGTGTCAAATCTCGTGCGTATGGACCAAATACTGCTGTTATCGCTCCCCGTGCCGCGCTAGGTAGTGCCTGATATACTGGTTCTCCTGTAATAGGGAGTCTCAAAATCCGAAACACATCTTCCAATGTTACTGTCATCTCCCCTGTTGGCAGATAGAAGGTATTTGTCTCGGGATTCCATCTCTCAATCAATGCCTGCAACATAGCATGGTTCCGTGCAATTCGTGAATAATAGCAGATTCCACTTAACCCCAAACGATTTATCAATGTCCATTCAGCTGGTGTTACATCCGCTCGGATTCGTGACAACAGCGCTGGCACACTATCATTCATCCTCAACCCTGCCTCTGCCTGCATACACCAAAACAACAAACAACCATTCAATCCGTCAGGGTTTTTCAAACATTCTGGAAATTCCTCCAGTAACCGGTATCGGTTATACATAACCGGTATCGGTTCAGTAACCGATACCGGTTACCCTAACCGCTACCGGTCACTGTCAATTACATACATCTTGCCTAAAACAACCACCTACGACAATAAATTGCTCGTTTATTCCTCTCTGTATACACAGACATACCCGAAACCCTTGATTACCTACCACGTAACACTTACCTCACCTATAACCCTTGCTATCATGTTTTCTTTTTCATATCTACCCACTTACTTAATCTCTTATTAATAAAACATGCAAAAATCAAATCACAACCAAAACATTTACCTCTGGGGTTGCAGTAGCTTGAGGTGGCCCTTGTCTTTCCTCTTGTCCCTGCCTGCTGGATGTTTCTCCTCGTCCTGCCATTATCACCACTCTTTTCAAATTCACCTTTCTACTTTCTGAATCTCCGATCGCATTCACCTTCCCAGTCTCTTTTCTTATCACCCAAATCTCTCATACAAATTCCTGTCTCTTTTCTCCTTATCACTCAAATCTCTCATGCAAATACCTGTCTCAGTCGTCAAAAAGCGTCGCGTTCGCGTATTTAACCTCTTGCATGGCTCTAAAATTAAAACTTAAGTTGCCACCCTAGCTTTTCTATTTTTAGAAAAGCTCATACCTAAATAACCGGTATCGGTTACTTAACCGATATCGGTCTATCAGCTACCGATATCGGTTCCTTAACCGATATCGGTTACACACCTATCTTTTCTCAACAGCGTTCTTTTCTTCATTTCTCACCTAAATTTTTGTCGCGCCCGCCTCTTTTCCTGCATAAACAACACAATTTACCACATTTGTTCATCCACCACACATAGCATTACAATTTCATTAACATCATTTATTTTATACAAATACACAAACCATCAACTACGGATATCAAGAAACTATCAATCTATACATCATTTGGATCCAACTCATCAGTTACATATATCACAATGTCACAAAACCACCAATTCATCACATAACCTGACATTCATATATACGTGCAAAAACAAAAACATCAACATCATCCATCTATCAACATGTCAACTAAAACTTATCATACATTATATATTACCAACCATTAACAAAATATTTAAACACATTTTGAACACTGCATGTGGATCAAAACATCGTCTCTATATATATACAAATTTTCAAAAATACAATGTGCCCTACATCGGGGCCTCTGTGATCTCATAATCCACCAAAGCCGGCACGCAGGCCGCAATAACTGTCAAAAAATCTCGACTCGGCTCGCAGGCCGGTCCCTCGTATCAAAAATAGATATATACTCGGCTCGCAGGCCGGTATCCACTATACAACCCCTACTCGGCTCGCAGGCCGGTATACAATAAATGAATAAATGAATACATGAATAATACATAGGCACGCAGGCCTCTATCAATACACCCAGTTCGCAGACCGGTGCCCATCTCTAAAATACAATAACCATGTCTGGGATCTCTCAGCTCTCCCCACCGCCCTCGGCACCTCTCCCCGCTGGTCCCTGTGGTGCCTCTCGCCTCCTGCCCGTCACGGACACACCAGCTGTGGCTGCACCTCCCTGAGATCTCTGGCTGTGAGAGGTCTCTGCTCTATGCGCTGCATAGGGCTGATAATCAGCTCCGGTACCATCAAGAATATCCTGATAGTATCGGGCCTCTGCTCTAGCCTCCATGTAACGCTCTCGAGCCACCGTAGGTACTGGGGCTGGTCCCCTGACACCTACTACCAGTGCCCCCTGTGCCTGTGCGGGTGCCGCTGGTGGTGCCTGTGGCTGTGGTACCTGCCCTGTACCTGTGCCTGGGGCTGTGGCTGTACCGCTGCTGCCTGGTGCTGCACCTGTGCTGCTGCCTGTACCTGTACCTGCACCTGTGGCTGTGGTGCTGGTGGTGGTGCTGCCTGTGCCTGTGCCTGAGCCTGGGCTAGCTGCCCCTGTAAGACACCTATCTGTGCCTGTGCTGCAGCTAGCTGCCCCTGTAAGAGCTGCACCTGACCCCTGAGCTGATCTCTCTCTCCTATCACTGCAGCCAAGTCTGGCTGTGCAGGCGGTACTATCCTGGCTGCTCTCTGCCCAGCCCACCACACCCTGTATGCTCCCGTGCACCCAGCATCATCTACACCCTCACCTGCTGGCCTCTCTGCTACCCAATCTGGATCCAAAGGCTGTGGTGCAGGCAGTGGGGCCTCTACATCATCTCTCCTGTACTGAGGAAGGGAGGTGGCTCGTCCTGTCGCAGCCCCATCTGCCTGCGTACCCTCTCCAGGGGTATCCGCTCGTACTCTCCTGGCCTCCGTCCTGCTATCCAGAATATGTACTGGATTAGGCGCAACTGTAAGCGGGCTCCTCTGCCAGGATGGTGACCTCTGTAGGGTCTCCATACAATGTCTACTGCTGTAAGGCCCTCTAGCAAATGTCTATAGTATGCCACATCCCGACCTGCCATAACTGCTCGTGGCTGGCCCACGACCCCCAACCACCTCTGAAAGCCATATCGGTATATGACCTGTGGCCCTGGCTGCTGGGGTAACCCTACTGGCCTGATGCATACGATGTGCTCGTATGCCCAACAATGCAACAAAAATGTAGAACAAATACCGAATCGCCTCCTCCGGCGATAGCCCCATAGCTCCCTGTATAATTGCACCAGATATACTGGTGCCCAGGCGTAACAGGTGTGCTCCTCCACCATCTCAAGCAGCACCCCCATCAATGCTCGTGGGAAGCGGCCTCCCTCTGAGTCCGGGAGGGCGAAGCAGGTGATCCCAACCATCATCAACACAGCCAGTCGTGTCTCGTGTCGATGCGCACGGTACATGTCACCGTACCCGATACTCGCGCTATGGTAGGTCAGTAGCGCGGCTGCATCCCCAAAAACCTGCAGTATGCTGTCCATGGCAGTCTCTGAATCTACCTGGAAGACTGCCTCTCCCTCGATAGGTAACCGAAGGATGCGATACACATCCTCCAATGTGACGGTCATCTCCCCAGTCGGGAGATGGAACACATTGGTCGCCGGATCCCATCTCTCGATGAGGGCGACCATCAGGCTGTGATCTCTCTCTATCGCTCTGTACCTCTGGACTCCACCGAGTCCCACCTCGCGCATGATGGCCCAATGAGCCGCAGATACGTGTGGCCTCATCCGCACCAACAGCGGGGGCATCCTATCCCGCATCGTCAACTGCTGACGTGCCTGCAAAACCAACCCACATCCTTAGACCTACTCTTTATTACAACATCTACTTTATCATCTAAACACCCTTTTTTATCCCCCCGACCATACCCTGACTCTCTACCACCCCCCTCTAGCAACCTACCACCCCAAAAACCCAAAACCACCCCTCCCACCCAACAACCAACCCAAAAAAAACCAAAACCCAACCCCAACCAAACCCTTCTCCACCCCACCCAAACACCAACCCAACCCACCCACAACCCACACCAAAACCCAACCCTTCACCAAACCCTCCCACCTCCACCAAACCCAACCCAAAAACCCAAAACCTACAAACCCTTCTCCACCCCTAACCCAACCCCACCCAACCCTTCTCCACACCAAACCCACACCCCTTCTCCCACCTCCACCTCAACCCAACCCAAAACCAACCCAAAAACCCAAAAAATGCCACCCACCCACAACCCAACAAGCTACTGACGCCGGCCGATACATGACCGACGCCGGTCACCAACAACAGTCCCTTTCCCTAAAATTGTTGCGACCGATGCCGGTCGCTTAGTGACCGACATCGGTCACTGTCCTCTCCCGGAGCCGAACCCCCGCGCGGCCCCCAAAACCCATTTTTTACCTATTTCTACCCATCTACCCACCCAAATACCCTAAAAACTTACCCACCTACCCACCTTAGCCTATCTAGCCTATCTACCCTCTCCCTTTTTCAAATCATTTCCATTTTCTCATTATTTCCTAAAAAAGGTTAATTCCTACCCAAACCCCCAATTTAGCATAACAACCAAATCACCAAATTAAAGAGTTTGGAATCTACCTGAACGACGACACGTCGTCATGGTGGGATGGGTGGTGGTGGTCCAGCTGGTCCAGCCCCTCCAACTCCTCCTGCCTGTGCCATGGCTCCAATCCTGATCTGCTGGGTCCCCGGCCAATCAACTGCTGCCTCCTCCTTAATCGGGCCCACTATCAACTCTCTCCGCCAATACAATAGCTCCACCTCACTCAATCAAGCCTCTAATCCCAACTCTCCACGTCAGACAAGTCGATTTGGTTTGCAAATAACAAAAGTGACAATGACAAGCCGTATTTTTCTTTTTATAGGTTTTTCGCCTTTCACCGATATCGGTTTCATTTTGCCCTAAGGAACCGGTATCGGTCCCTTAACCGATATCGGTCATGCAGAATCGACATCGGTTCTCTACCCAACTTTCACCCCATTCTTTGCCCTTATTTACTCCTTGCCTCTTTTTCACCAATATCGCCTCTATCCACCTTTGCTGCACACCATTTGTTCACTTGTCCAGCCTGACCTAAGGCCTCAACCTACCTATTCGGCCCGACCTAAGGCCTCAACCTACCATTTGGCCCGACCTAAGGCCTCAACCTACCTTTGGCCCGACCCAAGGCCTCACCTACCTATTGGCCCGCCCTAAGGCCTCAACCTGCCAATTCGGCCCGACCCAAGGCCTCAACCTACCTATTCGGCCCGACCCAAGGCCTCGCCCTACCTATTCTGGCCCGACCCAAGGCCTCGCCCTACCCATTTGGCCTCAACCTACCTATTTGGCCCGACCCAAGGCCTCGCCCTACCTACCTACGTATTCGGCCCGACCCAAGGCCTCAACCTACCTATTTGGCCCGACCCAAGGCCTCGCCCTACCTATTCGGCCCGACCCAAGGCCTCAACCTACCTATTTGGCCCGACCCAAGGCCTCAACCTACCAATTCGGCCCGACCCAAGGCCTCACCCTACCATTTGGCCCGACCCAAGGCCTCGCCCTACCAATTTGGCCCGACCCAAGGCCTCAACCTACCAATTGGCCCGACCCAAGGCCTCGCCTTCACTATTTGGCCCGACCCAAGGCCTCCCTTTACCCTTCTGGCCCGACCCAAGGCCGCAACCCAACAACTTGGCCCGACCCACGGCCGTACCACTTCCATCCCTTACCCAAAATCAACACCATACACTTTTATCCACCCATCCGGTAGTTTTTTGTTCAATCGAGCTCACCTGTTCGTGTTTTAGCATGATTAGGGTCCTTGACTTGATCTGTCGACCAACTTTGCCCAGACCTAGACCGTGACGTTTATCTCAACCAAACCAACCTTTTGGTACTGCCGAACATGCCTAAACGTTCCTGTACCTTACCTGTTATATACCCTGGGGCTACTTCCTATGCCTTGGATACCAGGATTATATCACCCTTGTTTGGATAAACTATCGACCTTTGCCTCTGCACTGCTGGTTTGCTCGTCAAATCATGTACCCTAGTCGTACTATTGCATTTCAACATGCGTCTGCTTCCTTGGACCTACCCCACCACCTTACCATCCTCTCTACAACATGTACCCTTTATCAACCCTATCCCTGATTTCCCGTTCACTCAATCTGCGATAGATTTGAGGGGGATTACCTATATCCTTAACATGAGAAACCACTTCATATTATTGTCCGCGCAGCTTTACAGAACAAGCTACACGACAATAAGGGGCTAATGTAGACACCAAATTTGTGTCTTACGACCCCTTGTGACCCGCATCTCATCTCGCAATCTAACCTCATCACCTAAACCTTACACAATTATTTATTAATTACCTTATAATTGATAAATCCACATCACCTTACCCGCCACCTCACTTTGCCACCTCATCATGACCTAGCCCTAACCCTAAACTAACCTAATTAAGACCCATGACTTGGTCTAGACTCACATCCATAACTAATGCCTCCTTACTCGCACCCAAAGCCGACCTTCTAGCCACTTGACCAAGCCCGCAACTGATCTCTCGGGAGAAAAGCAGGGAAGGTGGGCTATTTTACTAAAAATAGCCTACTTTTTCCTTACCGATGCCGGTTCCTACTCGACCGCCGTCGGTTACGCAACCGCCATCGGTTCCCTGTAAATGGGCTCCCCAAACCAAAACAACGGATCGGAATTTCATTTTGGGAGATCAGTCGAAGGATTTCTGGATCAACAGAGAGCATTGCGAGCGAGGAACAGAGTCCAGATCTTCACTTGACCAAGCAGAGACGAGTGAAGAAACCAGAAGTGTTTGCAGCCAAGGAGATCAACTTGCATCTTTGTCAAAACCAGTAAGTCACATCTTGCATGTCCTCTGTTATAACATTTCTTATGCTCTGTGAATTTCAGTCCTCCTAAATCCGTCTCTGAATCTACTACCCAACGTGTCATTGCATCTAACTGTTATTCTTTTGCTTCTAATCATCCCATTTCCTAATATCATCCATAAACCAGCCTTACAAAACACCATAGCTACCAAGAAGATCCTAGAACCCACCGGTATCGGTTATCAGTAACCGGCATCGGTTATCAGTAACCGGCATCGGTTCCTCTGATCAAAACCAGAAAACCAGCCTTTCCCCTACCCAGTTCAACGAAACAATTTAATTGATATTTTGCAGTCTTTTGTGTTAATTCATATTAGCAGGGGAACTGACCACCTTCGAAAGGAAGTTTTATATTTCCTGGGCCCAAGGCAGTTTCCTCATTTATTGTTTAATCAAAATCTTGTGGTCTTGTGTTCTTATTTGCAGGTAGTCCTTCCAAGACAAAAATGAGTTCTTCGCAGTCAACCTGATCTTTCTCTACGGTACGCGCACACCATCTCGACATTCAACAGGTATTCCTCCTAACCCTAACCTCATCTGTTTCTAAAAGGAATGAAAGGATAGAAGCAACTCTATTCCCAGGAACGAAACATTTCCGAGTGAAACAATGGGCATCAGAAGAGACTCAGGTTCCAACTAGAGCAACAAATCGAGCAAATTCACATGAGCTTGTGCAACTCACATTAGTGAGCCGTCACCAATGTTGAAGCAGTTCTAAAGCCAGTGCATAACAAACTTCGCATGAAGGCATTTTCTATGGCACAAAAAGTTAGAGATAGTGTAGAACGACCATCCTGATGAAGAAAGACGTAGCTCAATTACGAATAAGAATTTGGCATTCAAGTCGAATGATACCTCTTCTTCTTCCAAATGACAAAACAATTATTCAAAAGCTAAAGGCACCGCTAATGTAATGGTACTCAAGGCCAGCCCTGCCCATTCATCAAATTAGGCTACCCTCTCATCTAATCTCTCACCTATCCAAACTTTTCAATTCAAACGAGAGCAGCGGAAATACATCCCAATTGAGGAACCGTACTCTTCTGTCTTAGAAAATCTTATCAAAGCCAGAGCCATCACTCTTCCACCCATAAAACCACACATTGGTTTTGACCCTGTTCGCCCCATGCCCACATGGTATAAAGAACATGACTTCTATAACTATCATCGAGTAAAGGGTCATAGTGACGGCAAATGCATCACTTTCAAAAATATTGTCAAATAATTACTCGAGAAAGGTGAGTTAACCATGGATAATACTAGTGCACCTTCCAGCCAAAACCTACACATCTTCAAGAAACCATTTCCCAACCATGCCCCTTCATCTGATCAAACCAGTGAGACCTCAACTCATGACACACATACCCGCGAGGTTCACCCTATCTTTAATGATGTACCTGTCTCCTTCCAATTACCTCACATTCCTTCCATAGAGGAAATCCTAGCCCGAAATCCTCCTTCCGCATCAAAACCAACCTCCCCTATTCCTTCACCCACAGAGGAACATCTTTCATCTCCTTCATCATCTACGAAGGAGTCTTTCACTAACATCGAGACCATCACACCCCTGGCTTCTCCACTTAGAGAACCTTTACCCACAGTACCTCCTCCACCCATAGAGGAACACCTATTACCTCCTTCACCCATAAAGGAGCATCCATTACCTCCTCCACCCACAGAGGAGCAATTATCCATTCCTCCACTTGCAGAGGAGCTTCCATCACCTTCTACACCTACCATAGACATAGTTGAGATACCTTTTCCTCTTGGTGAGCATTCTCCATCCGCTACCCAAAATCATGCAGACCTACTTTTAGCTCTCTTACCCACGGAAGCTGAAACTAGCCAATTTCCCGTCTCTAAGACACATTTTACGGGAATTTCCATTAGGTCCTCATCAAATCCACCTACATACATGTTGTTCTCGTGTTTCGTCGATTACTTAGATTATGTGGATAGAGCCTTATTATGGGGATGCCTTTTGCTTCTTGTCTCAACTTAGATGCAGAGATCACTTATTGATACCTCCATTATCTACCCAAAAATATTGTGACCAATCGAACCAAACACAACCACCTCTATCAAAAATCCTTCCACAACACCTATCATAGCTCAAACCACATCCTTACCCATTGCCCAATCTATATCTAAACCCAAACCCACATCTATGACATCATCCTCGACTAAACCTATTACCACTTTAGGGGTCACCCTGACTACCAGCCTTACTCATCCACCTATCAAACTGGATTTAGCTACATCCTCCAACGATAACACCACACCTACTCCAACACCAAAACAAAAGCACCAAACCCATAAAACTCATACCCCAACTGTGCTAATCACACCTACACCTGTCACGTCTATCTTAGGATCTCAGTTTCCCAACATCGTTAAGAAACCTCCACCCATCAATAAACCAAAAACACAACAACCCATTCCTTCCTCACAAACCTCTAACTTACCCAGACGCCCAACATGACTTACACCCACACCTACAGCATCTTTACCACCCATACCTCTAATACCCTCAGCTATTGCTTCACTACCCACTAGACTTCAGTCATTATCTCTCATACCCCAAGCATGACCCGTGTCATATACCTTCACAACACCCCCGTTATCCCCATGGGTAACTCACCCTCTTCCCCCATGTACTTTTCCTTCTAGCCCTCGTACACCCATATCACCTTTACCCAAGAAGGTGCAACCGAAAAACAAAACTCCACTACCCCACAATAAGGTATTCAAAACAACCACACACCCTCTTACCCGTTCATTTACTATATCCCTACCTAAACAACACGACTGTCACCTAAAACCACACCAGCACCCAAACCCATAGCTCAATCCACTCCTCCTCTTCTAAATACCATTCCTCGACAATCAACCACACCTACACCCAAACCCACATTCATTTCTCATTGTGATTCACTAACAGGGTCCTATGCCAAAATATAAACCAACCTCCTTGCGACTTTTGTCCTCACATTATCGCCACTCAGACCTTACGAGCCCCTCAAACCCAAGCCAAAAGGGTTTGATGATACTAAAATTTATGCATACCATCATGTGACAGGGCACGATGTGGAGAACTACAAGGCCTTGAAAACCATCCTTATTCAGTTGTGTCCACTGGAAACCAACTTTGACGACGACAACCTTCTCAACTAGGATCCTACTTCACCGACACCCATTCCCACACTGCCCATTCAAAAACCACAACATCCACCCTCACATCTCCTAGAGCCACCCCCAACATTTGAAATTAACATGGTTTGCATATGATAACTTGCCATGCCACCACCCTAATGTCATTGCAACCAACTCACCTCACAAGGATTTTCTCCTCTAGTAGGTTTTTTCCCATCATGTCATTACACCACTCATCCTACATCTTCTCCATTTCACAAGTCCCCTCAAATAAACATGATAAACGTCACTACACATGCTCAGAAGGATAAGGGAAAAGAAAAGGCAACTGACCCACCAACCAATCCTATACCCAACATACCATCTGCACCCATACCTAAAATAACTATCCACGGCCCCACGTACCCCATTTCTAATGGCGTCACACATCACACCATGCTTAAAAAATTACACCAATCTCCCCTCAAAATGTCCCTATATGACCTCATCCAAACCTTGGAATCCCATCGTCAAGGTCTCATGGAGGTTCTTCAATCTATTGAGGTTTTACCCAATGACCCTACACCCGTAGCCTCCATTATCATACCTCATCATGTAGCCTTTCTCACTAAATTACTACCTTCATCTTCACCCCACCCTATTCACCAAGTGGCCTCCCTTAGCTTCTCAGAGGAAGAGATCGTGCCACACCAAAATTATGACCTGGACCCAACCCTCTTAATCTCTATCCACATCGATAACATATGGGTACGCCATGTGATGATTGATGGGGGCACTAGCATTAACATCATTTCATCCCATGCATTAGCTCAAATGTGCATACCTGACAATTACATGCATAAACATCTGGTCATGTTGTGTTCATTCAATGATGTTATCACCTCTACACTAGCCACCTTCATCCTCCATGTTTGAGAGGGGCCCCGCACTGTTCTAGAATTGTTTTACATTTTGGAAGGGGAATTCCAATATAACCTGTTGCTTGGCAGACCCTGGATTCGTGTCATGGGTTACGTTCCTTCCACTTTGCATCATTGTGTAAATTTTAAACACAAAGGACACACTTATACCATTCTAGCTGACCTCTCACCTTTCAAAACATGCAACATACTTTACCAACCCAATGATGTGCTCATACCTATTAAGTCGTCTACCTCCACAACTGATGTCTTCACCTACACCTCCACTTACCAGTACAGCCATTGCTTCTACCACACATACCTCCTCCATTCCTACTACTGCCATAACCTCCATGGCTGACCCATCAGCTTCCCAATCTGTTAACTCCACCTCTGCATTGACCTTTGATACATCATCCATTCTAGCTACTTACATACCAACCACTGATCCCTTGGAAGGTGTTTTTCAATGCCTCACTCTGGGGGAGTACTGCCTATATAGTGTCAACACATTCCTTACTCCAAAAGAGTATAGAAGTCTTTACCAACACCCTCACTACGATCACCACATAGGAGAACATCTCCTCTATGGTCCTCCTCACCTTCGTACTAGTCTCACCTATGGGGGACTTGATACTACCACTTACACACCTGAACCACCGCCAAAAACTCACCCTTTTTCCATTGACTTCCAATCACTTACCAATTTCCATTTCACCCACACCTTCCTGTACCGATGTGTGTGTAAGGGTTTGGTTTTGGATTTTACAAGCAAGGCCGCCATACCGTTATTCCATGTACCACCCGCAAACATAATGACCATAGTGGTATCAGCTTTCCTGAACCACCTATCAAATAAGCCCACATTAAACTCATTAAAGACACTAGCTCTTCTCCACCTTCTTCACCCGCTCCACCTTTAGCACCACCCTCACCGACGGAGTCGATGGATCTTGAATCTATCCCTCCTAATTTTTTTTTCATAAACACCATTTCCTTGGGGCCTCTGACTTATCAATGCGAGGGCGAGGCCCCTTCCACTCTTCCCTTCCTGTATCCTGAAATGATCGATGATGATACACCTTCAATTAACATCGTTCAATGTCAAGATGATGAATCTATTCTTACCTACCCTGGTGCAGAAGACTCGTATATTCATCGGTTGTTACCTTTTGAGACACAAACCATGTTGAATGAATCAACTATTGAGATCAACATTCATACTCAAGACGACCTGCACATCCTAAAGATCGGACAATCTTTAGATGCTACTGAATAGGAAGCCATCACTTCTTTTCTCAGAGATCATAACCATGCTTTTTCCTGGTCTTACGTAGATATGCCCGGTATTGACCCCACCATAGTGGTCAACAATATCGTAATCATTCCAGATGCCAAACCCATCAAATAAAAGATGAGGAAAATGCACCCTCGCATTGCTCTTCTCATCAAAGAACTTCATCACCTTCTTTCCATTTCCTTCATCTTACCCATTGATTATCCTCATTGTATTTCTAACATTGTCACTGTCACTAAGGTGATAGGGGGACTCTGCATTTGCATGGACTTCTATGACCTCAACCTAGCATGCCCGAAAGATGAATTTCCCTTACCTGGTATTAACCAGCTGGTTAACCTTACTACTGGCCATGAGATGCTATCACTCATGGATGGCTTATCGGGTTATAACCAAATTTTTCTTGCCCCAGAAGATCAACACAAGACCTCGTTAATCACCCCTTGGGGGACCTTCTGCTATCAAGTCATGCCTTTCGGCCTTAAAAACACTAGTGCCATGTATCAGCAGGATATGACTTATATTTTCCATGACATCATGCATCACATATTGGAAGATTATGTGGCTGATCTCTTAGCCAAATCTAAATGCCGCTCTGAGCACCTAACTGTCCTCAAAACCATCTTTGACTATCTCATTAAATATTGTGTCCACCTTCAACCTAAGAAGTGCATCTTCGTGATTCTCTCAAGAAAGCTCCTGGGATTTATCATTTCCCTCTATGGTATAGAAGTTGACCCTGCTAAATTCAAGGCCATTCTTGAAATGCCTCCGCCTAGTAACCTTCAACAACTCCATAGCCTATGAGGTAAGTTGCAGTCCATTCGTCATTTCATTTCACAATTATCTGATCGATGTCAACCATTTCATCATCTGATCAAGAAGGATGTCTCCTTAAAATGGGATGATGACTGTCACAAATATTTTAAGTCCTTAAAACAATACCTTCTCCAACCACCCAAACTCATCCCACCTAAAGACAATTAACCTTTCTACATATACATATCAACTACTAATCATTCCTTGGGAGCCATGCTCGCTCATCGTGATGAACAACACAGGGAGCAGGTGGTTTATTACATAATCTGTATTCTTTTGGACTATGAAACTCCATACACCCATCCTGAAAAACTTTTTTTAGCCTTAGTTTCCGTTGCCACCAAACTCCATCATTACCTACTCAACCACAAAACCTATGTTGCGACCAACACCGACCCCTTACACTTCATGTACGCCAAACCATCAAAATCAGTGTGTCGTATGGTGGCTTATGATTTTAGTAGATCTTGACCTCGAATTCATTCATCAAAAGTCCATCAAGGGCCAAGATATTGCTGACCAATTGGCAGATGTACCCTCTAATTTTTACTTTCTAGATGAGTTAATTTCTACCCTTTACCTGGATGAACCCCCTTACCAAATGACACTCTTCTTTGATGGTTCCAAGTGTTAGCATGGGGGTGGGGCCTGTATTATCCTCATTTCTCTTGAGGGTGAACCCATGCCTTTGTCTTTCAAATTAGATTTTGAATGTACCAACAATATTTCTGAATGCAAAGCACTCATACTAGGTCTGCAAGCCGCCTATGCCCTAGATGTCAAATCAATCAACATCTTTGGTAATTCTCAATTGGTCGTAAACTAAGTCAATGGTATGTACCAATGTCATAAAAAGATACTTCAAAAGTATAAACATCATGTAGACATACTTTTGACCACCTTTGATCATTACACCCTTCAAACCATCCCATGTTCAACCAACAAGTTTGTAGATACCATTGCTTGCTTAACTTCCCAAATACCCGCTTCACCCACCGATTCTATAATCTTTATAACTGTACAATGGCTCCAATCACCTTCTTATTTACCTCACGATGTTTACTCGATCATAACTGCTACCCCTAACCTGAGTGACCTTTGGTATAAACAATACTCCGATTACCTTTCTCTCTCCATCTTACCTCCTGATCTCACCCATAACAGACAACACACCTTCCTTAAAAAGGTCTCTCATTATGTCATTCTGGGGGGCCTCCTCTATAAGCGTAGCTTTGTTGGTATTCTCTTACGATGCCTCACAAGTTCTGAAATTCCTTATACCATTAAGGAATTTCATGATGGCATATGTGGAGGTCACTTCAATGGCCTTGCTGTTGCTAAGCGTATTCTTCACCTAGGCTATTACTTGCCAACCCTTAACCATGATTTTTGTGACTACACAAAACATTATGTAAAATGCCAACAGCATTCCAATCTTCATCATACACCTATTCATGCCTTACAAGTCGCTCGAGACCTTTGGCCCTTCTCTCAATGGGGTTTGGATCTTGTCAGAGAAATCAATCCCCATTCTTCCCAACGCCATCAATGGATCATCACTGCTACCAAATACTATACAAAATGGGTGAAAGCCATACCACTCATCTCCATGAAGGATGAGAAAATATGTGAGATCATTAACCACCACATCATTGTCACTTTGGTGTTCCTCGTCGCCTCATCACTGACAATGGAAAACAATTCAAAAATAAAACATTGCAAAAACTTTGTGACGGCTTCGACATTCAGCTTAGTTTCTCATCACCTTATTACCCACAAACCAATGGCCAAGCCAAATCCACTAACAGAACCCTCAACAATATTCTCACAAAATTGGTTAATGATACTGGAAAGGATTAACAAATGCACATTCCTTTTGCCCCATGGGCATACCACACTAGTATTCGCACTTCCACTACAACCACACCCTTTTCTTTGGTCTATGGTACAGAGGCAGTCCTACCTCTTGAAGTCCAGATTCCCTCACTTCTCATTTCTCTCCATGACATGCTCAATGATGATGACTTTCATTAGGACTGTTTAGCATAGTTAGAGTTACTAAACGAACATCATCTTAATGCTCTGGATCACCTTCAAGTTTACCAAAAATGTATCAAATGTGCCTACAACAAACATGTCCATGAATAGACCTTCCATGTTGGTGACCTTGTCTTGAAAGAAAATCAACACGTAACTAAAGCAAAAAAAATTAAATGGGGTAATTTTGCTCCTAATTGGCTTAGACCATACATCATGACTCATACCTATGAATCAGGTGCTTATCGTTTATCTTCACTTGATGGTAAACCCGAACCTGAGCCCCTTAACACCTTGTATCTTTGACCATTCTATTGTTGACTTATAGCCCTACCTCAATTTTTGTCTCTTTCCATGCTCGTCCCTTGAGCACTACTCACTCTATACACCTCACCAACGATTAAACAAGAATCATGTGAGTACCCGTCACTTGTTATCTTCTCTTGAATATGTGTACCATGGCGCTGCACATAGCATGAATCTCATGGATACTTTTTGTCTACCTTTAGATGACATCCCATGGTCGTTTCACCTTGCCTTTTGAACAAGAGTCCTATTCTCCGCCTTGGTCTTGTCCATGACTTCAAAGACATCACAAGGGACCAAAATCCTTGAGTCAAACTTCTAATAGAAAGATGACTCCCTCAAAAGGACATCTTCCTCTCGAACAATTGTTGTTATAAATAGACTTCTCCCTTAAATGAAAGCTATGTCAAGCTCAAAAAAAAATGAGAGAAACCGAAACTTCCCACATTGATCAGCTTCACAAAGACCTCGAGGAGTTCAATTTTTTTCATCCCATATAGACTTCCCGAATCAATCAGTCTATCTCAACTATAAGTCAAAACACTCAACCTTTTTGTCATGGGCATGCCCATTGTGATCTAGGTTCTCTTGCTCAAAATGCATGCTACCTTTTCACCCTTCTTACCATTCCCACTCTCAATTCCTATTGCCTCAAGGGACTTCTTGGAACTTAGACATTTCGTTATCATGTGACTACTTTTCACTTTAGAAAAGTCCATCATGTAATGTCTTTAGGGTCTTACGTTCATCACCTCCACCAAGGTATGATCTACTCAGTATGATCCTACCCAATCAGGTGGCTTTATTGCCCCCTCTTATCTTTTAACCATCTTTGTTTATGTTTTGATTGCCTTATACAAGACTTGGTCCGCGACGCTTACTTTTGGGGTAATCTTCTTCCTTTGCCATAATCGCCCTCACCTACATCATTTTACCTATAATCTACCCTCACCTAACAAACCTAAACCCACAACATGCCCAAAAACCTACCAACTCATTTTCATACCTCCTCATATTCTTCCCTAGCTCATGGGAGAACTACATCAGCCTGAGGTCCCTTTTCCCCGGGACTATGTAGGCAGCACTTTGAGGGCATGGGGCCCTTGGAGGTTAGCTTGGCCATTTCACTACCCTAAAAAAATTCATCTTCCATGTTCCTCACATTACATCACACCTCACTTAGTTTCACTTTTATACCCAAAATTGGAAATTAAACCATATACATAACAAGTTGTTTCATATTTTAAATATTATCACAACATACATTTATTATGCCTACCATTTCTCTATCATCACTATGTAGAGATTATACCACATCTCACATATGACCCATATTATCATTCATTGCATGAAATAATGAATCACAACTTCACCTACTTTCAACACAACCATGTCTAACTAACTTGACTCAACCATGCCTATAACCTGACTTGACCATGCCTAAACCAACCTGACTCAATCCATGCCTATAACCTAACTCAATCCATGCCTAACCAACCTACCTCGATCCATGCCTATAACCTGACTCAACCATGCCTAAAACCTGACTCAACCATGCCTAAACTGACCTGAATCGATCCATGCCTACACCGACCTGACTTGATTTATGTCTATACCAACTTGACTCCATCTGCCTAGCTCACCTAATTTCCATCCATATCAAAATGATAAATTAATATCTCATAAACACATCAACCAATCAAATAATCACATGTATCTCATCATATCAATAAATGTGTATCTCAGATATACATGGCTATCTCATCATGTCCATCATCTCAAAATCGTCGGCACGTAGGCTGATATACAATACAAAATGTCATCAGCATGTAAGCCGGTCTCATATATACAATAAAATAATGAATCAACACAAAATCTCTTTAGCACGTAGGCCAGTATATGCTCGAAATATATAAACCACTCATACATCCTCACTATCTTCGGTACGTAGGCTAGTATGTGATCAAAACTATAGCTATCACTCGGCATGCAAGCTGGTATAAATCACAAAATAACTATCATACATAAAAATCAGGTGACCGCATATCAGGCATATCAGCAGATGTCCTCCATCTTTGTATCACATGTACCCTCAACCTCATGTGTCACTGCTAGCACCTCAACTGGAGCTGGTCTCTGTGAACTGGTAGCCTCTACTTGATCAGGCCTCAGAGCTTGTTGACCTCCTGTGCTCTCCATACTGTGAGTGCGGGATCTCGTCATCTCACTGGACACCTGTTGTGCCTAGTACTCGATATAGGATATGAAGTCTATCTCGGCTGCCATCATTTGGTCTTGATAGTATCTAGCCTTACTTAGGGCTTCCCGTAGCCTGGATACAGACACGGTCTATGGTGGTCGCATAGGTCTCAACCCATGTACCTTACCTGTGAAACCCTGCCCCATGCCTGCCTGTGAACTGGGACCTACTCTTGGTGTCTGTGGTGGTGCCCCTTGGCCCTGTGCTGTATCTAGGCCTGTAAGACCCCAATTTGTGCCTAGGCTATGGCCAACTGGCCTTGCAAACTTGTCACCTAAGCCTGTAAGGTTGCCACCTGACCATCCCCCTCCTCTCCATCTTCATCTCCTCTATCAGCCATCTGGGCCTACAGACTAGCCACCTATACGTGTAGCTTTGCTACCTCTACCTCAGAACCCTCCAGGTGTGTCTGTAGTATACTCAACTAGGTAATGAGAGTAGCCACCTTCCCCTGTAGGGCATCTCTCTACACCGTGATGGTAGCTAGATCCGGCTACCCCAGTTTGGGTGGTATGGCTCATAAGTGAGCTTCCCACCACTTTTTGTACCTGTATCATCTCATCCTCCCTGTATCCATCTCTCTAGCTGGAGCTCAACTAGCTCCTCATGCATATGCCTATATGAGGGGAATCCCACATATGGCCTCCATATAATGTCCATTCCAGACAACCCCTCCATTAACTATAGGAAATGGGCCACATCATGTGTGGGCCTCTCAGATCTCCACTCCCCAATCACTGGCACCAATCTCCTATACCCCATACGCACAAATCTTGCTGGGAATGCATATTCTTGAGGCATCCCTATAGGCCACACACAAAATATGTGCTCATATGCCCAGTAGTGTAGTAAAAATGTACAACATAGGTTGAACTTGTGCAACCACCCATATGCCCACAACTCCCTGTACAACTACACCAAGAATGTTGGTGCCCAAGAAAAGTGGGTCTCATCTACCATCATGTCATGGAGTACCCCCATCAGTGATTGGGGAAAACATCCACCCTTTGTATCTGGCAGTGTAAAGCAGCACACTACCTCCATCAACAGAACTACTAGCCTCGACTCCTCCAGATCGGCTAGGTATATCTCTCCATAGCTCAAGCTGGTGCTATGGAATCTCAGATTGGCCATCCCCTCTCCAAAAATAGTCATAATCAACTCCTCTGAGGCCTCGGAGGAGATAGAATAAACTTGGGCATCCAATATGGGTAACCGAAGAATCCAGAACATGTCCTCCAGGGTGATAGTAATCTCACCCATCGGTAGGTGGAATGTGTTGGTCGCGGAGTCCCATCTAAGGATGAGCGCGACCATTAAACTGGGCTGTCGGACTACATGTCTATAATGAAAAAATTCACTCAACCCAACTACCTCCACATGTTGTAGCTCCTTCGGGGTCGCTGTGCCACATACTATCACTAGTAGAGGCGTAACCATGTCTCGCATATGTATCTGCACTCTCCCCTGCATCCAATATAAGAAAAACATTAATTTACATGTATCAATCCATATTCAACCATTATCATTTTCCTATACCCTATTTTCACCCTACCCATCTCAATCACCTAGCCCACATCACTTTTTGACCTGTGTCCCCCATAACCCGACCGGTACTGGTTGACCCTTACCGACCCCAGTCGCCCCTTAACCATCATCAGTCACATGTTTGGTGACTGATACCAGTTCACCCTTACCGACCTCGGTCACCCCTTAACCAGCATCGGTCACCTATTGGGTGACCAATACCAGTTCACCCTTACCGACCCCTGTCACCCCTTAATCAACATCAGTCACCTGTTTAGTGAACAATCCCAGTTCCACCTAACCGACGCTGATCACTGTCACAGAAAAACCTGTGATTTCCCAAAACCCCCCTTTCTAAAAAACCTCCCCCTGCCCCTTTTACCCCCCCTACAATGACCTAAACTACCCTTGGACCTCCACCTACCCCCTATCCCATCTATTACCCTCCCCATTCCTCTTTTTACCAGCTATTCCCCCCATTCCCAAATTCCATTTTTTAAAACACCCACAACACTGAAAACCAACAAAACCTACAAACAACAATAAAATAATCCTCTAATCTATCAAATCAACTACAAGTAGAGTAGAGTGCTTACCTTGTCGCATTGTCATCATCTTGGTGGCACGTCTGGCTGCTATACCAGTGGCCTTCCTAATCCCTCTCCAGCCTCCGCATCACCAAATAGCTACTTGCAACCTCCACCCAATCGACTCCCTCACAATGATCCTGTGGACCCGCTGCTCACTAACCAATCCCTCGTCGATCACACCACCAGCTCACTATTCTGTTACGTCTAGACACTTTTCTCTCTTTTCTCTCTTTTTTGTTGTTTTCTCACTTCGTAAAATAACAAATGATAACAAAACACACGGATTTTTTCTTTTTATAACAAACCCGACCTAACTGACGTCGGTTACCCTTTAAGAGAATCGGTCACATGCCCTACCTCACCATCGTTGGTTGACCTATACCGACGTTGGTTATCCATAACCGGTATGGGTCACCCTCACCTGCACATTGCCTTAAATTTTACCCTTTTACCCTACCCCTAATTCCTTTTTTACCTCACCCAACCTTCACCCTGATCATTTACACCACCCCACCTTTACCCTACCCATTTACCTCACCTTTCCTAACCTCATCATTTACTACCTCCCTTTTTCCTCCTTTGGGGACTCATTATTTTACCCCTAGCTTGGCCTTACCCATGTCGTGACCTAGATATTTGGACTTGGACCATCGCTAGTGCCCTTTAACCTCATGTGTTCGATATACCTTACGGTGCTAATACCTGTGTTGTTGACCTAATGACCTTACCTAGTCTATTGTCGTGACCATTTATCTTGACCCTACCTTTGGTGTACCGAAACATACCTAAACATTCCTGGACCTAACCTACGTTGTGTTTCCTAACTATATCCTATACCTTGGATACCAAAATCACTTCAACCTTGTTTGGATAAACCTATCGACCTTAGACGATGTAGAGTTTGTCTACTTTTCAACCGGAGGCGAACTAGGAAGTAGGACGGGGTTGGACAACGAACCGAGTCCAGGGGGGTAAAGTCCCATCTAAGGATGAGCGCGACCATTAAAACGGGCTGTCGGACTACATGTCTATAATTGAAAAAAATTCACTCAACCCAACTACCTCCACATGTTGTAGCTCCTTCGGGGTCGCGTTAGGTACTGGTGCCCACATACTCACTAGTAGAGGCTAACCCTGTCTCGCATATGTATCTGCACTCTCCCCTGAATCCACATAGAAAAACATAATTACCAGTATCGAATCCATATTCGCAACCATTATCATTTCTAACCCTATTTTCACCATACAATCTCAATACCTAGCCCACATCACTTTTTGACCTGTTGTTCCCCCATAACCCGACCGGTACTGGTTGGAACCCTTACCGACCCCAGTCGCCCTAACCATCATCAGTCACATGTTGGTGATGATACAAGTTCACCCTTACGAGCCTCGGTCACCCCCTTAACAGCATCGGTCACCTATTGGGTGGAACAAACCAGTTCACCTTACCGACCCCGTCAACCTTAATCAACATCAGTCAACCTGTTGATGTGAACAATCCCAGGTCCACCCATAACCGACGCTGATCACGGTCACAGAAAAAACTTGTGATTCCAAACCACCATTTTTCTAAAAAACCTCACCCTGCCCCTTTACCCCCCATACAAGACCTAAAAACTACCCTTGGACCTCCACCTACCCTAATCCCATCTATGTACCCTCCCCATTCCTACTTTTTACCAGCTTTACCCCCATTCCCAAATTCATTTGTTAAAACACCCACAACCACGAAACCCAACAAAACCTACAAACAACAATAAAATAATCCTAATCTATAAAAAGTCCAACTACAAAGATAGAGTAGAGTGCTTACCTGTCGCATTGTAATCATCTTGGGGCACGTCTGGCTGCTATACCCGTGGCCTTCCTACTCCCTCTCCAGCCTCCGCATCACCAAATAGACTACTTGCCAAACCCCACCCAATCGCGCCCACACAATGATCCTGTGGACCCGCTGCTCACTAACCAATCATCGTCGATCACACCACCAGCTACTATTGTTACGGCTAGACATTTTCTCTCTTTCTCTCTTTTTTGTTGTTTCTCACTTCGTAAAATAACAAATGATAACAAAACACACGGATTTTTTCTTTTATAACAAACCCGACCTAACGACGTCGGTTACCTTTAAGGCGCGGGCACATGCCTACCTCACCATCGTTGGTGACCATTACCGACGTTGGTTATCCATAAACCGGGGGGTTAATTGGGTCACCATCACTGCAAAGTGCCTAAATTTTACCCTTTTACCCTACCCCTAATTCCTTTGTACATCACCCAAACCTTCCACTGATATACACCACCCCCACCTTTACCTGACCCATTACCTCACCTTTCTCTAACCTCATCATTACTTACCTCCCTTTTTCCTCCTTGGGACTAATTTTCCCCCTAGCTGACCTTAACCAGGTGTGACCTAGATATTTGGACTTGGACCATCGCTAGTGCCTTTAACCCATGTGTTCGATATATACCTTACGGTGTAATACCTGTGTTGTTGAACTAATGACATACCTAGTCTATGGTCGTGACCATTTATCTTGACCCTACCTTTGGGTGTACCGAAACTACCTAACATTCACTGGACCTAAACCTACGTTGTGTTTCCTAAATATATCTAGACCTTGGATACCAAAATAGCTTCAACCTTGTTTGGCTAAAAACCTATGACCGTAGACGATGTAGAGTTTTGTCTGACTTTCAACATGGTAAACGTGTACATTTGATACGTGTGTTGCCATTTGACGGTTAATACCTTTGAACCCTGGACAATTACCTAGAGTACCCGAGTGGACCGTTAACCTTTTTCCCCTGTTCCCCACCTCCCTTTCAACACATTCACCCTTTTATAAAACCACTCAATGATTCTACCTTTGGTCCTCGTCAGTTCTTGGTTTGAGGGGGATGCCTTCACACACACCTGGGGAAACCACATTGGATTCTTTAGTGTTGCCCTACTAAATACATCTACGCCAACAAAAAGGGAGTGTTGAAAAATGTAGACAACTAAAATTAGGTCCACACTCCCTTTGGTCCCTCGACAACTAAGCACCCTCATCAATTTCACTTAGCATGGCCCCCTTCACCTCACTAGTATTAATTTAATTAAATAATCTATCATGCCGCACCATATTTATTATGTAAATCTTTGAATTTAAATAATAGCCACACATGCACTTTAACCTAGACAACTCACCAAGATAACTCACCTAAGACCATTCTTAGTAAGTCCGATAACTAAAGAGACTTACCCAAACCCTAAAAAACAATGCCTACATTATCTCTAACTACATTCCCACTGCGTACAAGACGGTCCATTCTAATATGTGGTTAATGGCATGAGATGCGAAGGAAACAAGAGGATCTCCTAGTTTAGTAAACCTAGGAAATCCTTCCTTGGCTGACGCCAGTTATCCCTAACAGTTTCCAGTTAAGCTGAAACCACCGTCAGTTACCCTTTTAACCCCAAAACAACCTTATTGTCAAGGTTGGCAGGTTGGAAAAGATTGAAAAAGTTAGCAAACATTAGGCAATTATAGAGCGATATCAACTCTCTGAGAGTGAATTCTAGTGAGAAAATGCATACAAGGGAGGAGATCAAGAATCTTTTCATGTGTAGCATCCCAGCAACGATCTGATCTAACAAGCCAAAGAGGATGTTACAGCATCCCAGGCAGAAGTGCCCTAAGTTGTGAGTCACCTGAAAGCCTCAAACCTCTCATCAACACCTCTAGCCCTCACTCATAGGCACTAGGACAGAATCGAAGTAAGTAAACTTCATACTTCCCGGCTTATTACCTTCATCATTATATTATCACTATTATTCCCTAGCTCACCCATTGACCTCCCGTAACACTCACCCATCCATATTGTCCATTGAAACCCACCAAAACTCCTACGCTAAATCACAAAACCTCATCCCTGACCAAACCAAATCCATGTGTAATCACAAAGGAGCCCGAAATCTTGTTCTGTTGGCATTCCCAGAACTCCCATTAATCGCAAGCACCAGTTACATACACACCCCACGCCGCGGGTCACCCTAATCGACTGGTCTCTGTATTTTCCCATACCCCCAGACACAGTAGACCTACCCACCTAATTCCCTCAACCTCTGTCATGTCACCTGTGATCTTCCGAGACCTCTATCAGACTTGCATATACCCAAAACTAGTTACTACTTGGATCTTCGTATCCTATTCAACTAGCATGTTAGATTAGATCGATTTCTTATTGGTGTTTTAAGGTGAGATCCCTAACCTCATTTTGAATTACAATAGGATTTACTTTATTGTACCACGTTAAAATGTTTACAACAATGGACTCACATCCAGCTAGAATATCAACAATTCCCAGATCCTAGCCATACACTAGGCCATTCACTGCTTTTATTGTTTAATAACTATTCTGGTGTTCTTGTATTGTATTACAGTAGTTTCCTCCTACCAAATGAACTCTCACAATCAGCTATGGAATTAGAATCATACACGTGCAACACAAACCCTCACCTACATTTTGAACAGGTAATTCCTCCTTGGCCCTTACCCTGTCCTGTTTCAAACAACACTACTTCAAAGCACTGATCTATAATCAGGTAACACAACCACTGAAATTCCCAACCGTACAATAAAGGTTTTTTTCCAACACAAATTGGAACAATAATTGTAGCTACATATGTTAAAAAGGGGTTCGATCGTACCTTAATGAGGGGCAAAATCAATCTCAACATCAACACACATCACTAGACTCCATGAGTACCCTAAAAAATCTACACACCACACTACACCTCCAAACAACTCCATATACCTCACTACGCATCACAAACAACTACATTGCCTCCCTAAAGCATGTAAAATATAAAAATAAAACTCTACATGCACTACTCACACACATATAAAGTCTCTTATGCCTCACTCAAGTTTGTTATGCCTCCCTAAGTCTCTATGTCTGTCCCCTCAAAGGGGTTGGTCACCTTAATGGCCCGGCCATAGAGTCGGAACACCCCCTAACCTAGGGGACATAATAATTAGTGGTTCAAATAACCCACTAGTTTATCTTAACTCCTTGGTGCATACCCCCATAGGTCAACCACTCCATGTTGCATCCCAATAACCCCCCTATTCCTACAATTAACCCGACATTAGAACCACATAACATCTATTTCAAATGCCAAGTGGCAAAAATACAAGCCTGGGCTTAGGATATAAAAGCCTTTAAACATGAAAAGAAGTATTTAATCTAAGAAAAAAAACTGCCAATGCCTAGTTATGCAAAACCGCATGTTAGTGCATCGCCAAAACAAATGCCCAAAATATAATAACACATCAATTAAGACACTACGTGGTTCTATCAGAAATGGCAAATTTCAATTTAAACGATAAGAATCGTTAGAAAGAAATAACACATCGCCGTAACTATTTGGCCTTATACGGGCCACCAAATGGTACTCAATGAGTTGGGGTTATCACTCATACATCAGCCTCACTTCGTCCATAAAATATCCAAATAATACACTTCATCAATCTCTGTCCGGAATTGGTAACCCATACGCCCAGACAAGGTAACATAGTCAATCAACATAGGATTGTTTCGATGGACAACATAAGTCGAGAGTATGAGACACTAGGTTGCATAGGTGAGATTACGGTGGTGCACATCCCTACTATCTACCAAGTTAGGAAGTATACTACCAGATAGAAGTGGTTTTTCAGTCTATATAAGACTCCACTTACTCTATCATATTCGGGTCATTTATGAAAACCTAGTCCCTCCCCACCTTTTTTTCTTCTTCTCTAATCCACACATACACTCTTAACAATTCTTCCTAGGGTTTTTCAATGTAAGTTCACACTAACACATAACTCTCACTAACACAATGTATTCACACCATTAGACCATATTCTTACTCATGGTATATATTACATGGTATAACACATCATAGTTGTCATGGGTTGTGAACTACACCACATTTTTCATCTTAATGAACAAGGTGGCAAGTACTACATAATAGGGTCCTAAATCCCCAGATGCCCTAATTGATATTATGAATCATCTCATATTACAAAAATTATATGCATGAACACATTCAATAACATTACACATAAAATTAATTAAGAAACATGGTGACACTCAATTCATCACTACCCAATGGTGACATTACTATACAAGCCACTCCATTGTTACACCAATCTTTGTCATAAAAACACATCACCACCTACATATCACACAATTATAATATATGCAACACAACCGCCATCATAAAACATTCCCCTCACACAACCAAGCATCACATCACACATGGACTCCTCATGAATCCATGAAAGGAGAGTGAATGCTCTCATCTCAATCCACACCAACATCAACTATGAATAAAAAAAAACATGCACTAAGTGTATGCACGCACATTTCATTCATAGTATCAACAATTACAACATTGGTCACCTAACCAACAATTCACATTACTTTTTTCCAATCTCAAACCCACATCACCATGTTATAATCAACACAACTCCAATCCATCCCAGAGGTTTGCGGAGCATTAACCTCCGCTCGATACCAATAGAACACTCGTACCACATTTTCCACACACAAATCCAACATTCCAATACTGAATAATTTTTTTTTCGACGTACACTGCTCACTCACAGAAACCCACAGGGCTCCAAGTAGAAAAACCGCAACACATAAGACCCTACATAAACATGAACCCCTCATACAATAGGATAACATAGGTACCCCTTCAGTCATACTCAATGACATAAACCAGGATAATGACCCAATTATAGTAATAAATGTTGGGTAGGAATAATCCACAACATGGCCTTTTATGGTTTACATCTTCATTACATTTAGGTTTCCATTGTATGATCTTATAGTTTTCGAGAGAATTAAACACATAAGGTTTAAAATTTCCTACTTTAAACAACAATCTTCAATTAACTTTACTTCGCAGTGCAATAGTCTTTAAGTAGAATGCAAGATTGGGGGGGGGAATTCATAGTCTTTAAAGTCAAATTTAAACAACCTCCGAGGTTTCCCAATAAATTGTTTCTTACATAAGGTTTGTTCTCATCTAATGGTTCTTTTATTTTCCAAATTTTTAGTTTAAGTCAATTTACCTTTACAAGTTTTCATAACTTTATTTTAGTGGACTCTATCATTGTCTCAAATTCCTAGTCCCCACCGAGGACAATTTGTATCCCTCTTAACAAAATCCAATGCTTAATTCGACCATAAGGAATTCAACGAAATTTTGTTCCTAAACCATTATCACATATACTCTTGTTTTTTTTCATCCCATTTACATTGTTTCTTAGGCCTCTTATTTGATTCACTTTATAACAAAAAGAGTTACAGAAGTACTTGTTTAACATCTTGAAGAAGTAATAATTGGAACATTATAAATCCACATGAACCACAAGTGATTTTTTTTCAATGGTAATATCCCATGTTTCCACATTTCACAACTCGGCGTGGGAAAATTATTTTATTCTTATGGCATGCGGGCATACAAGGGATTACATGACCAACGTTTTTTTCAGTTTCCTGGTTGCTCTTACGTTCAACTCTTGCAATCAATTTTAGAAAAAGGGGAGGTTTGTAAGAGTTTACTTACAATTTTCTATTCTACCACCCACATATAACTCTCACCAACGAGGTTGAGTTTTATTCCAATTGCCTCAGCTCTACGCCCTATTATAGATCAATAAAGTTGAAAAACAATATTCCCTATAAAGCCTCTGTAAAACCAGGCGTTATACTGTATTTAGCCATTAACAAATTTATTTTTCTTTGAGGTACTAAAGAGATCAATAACAAGAGTTTAAGTCATAGTACACTATTTCACTAGCTCCATTGTGTCATCTAGATTCCCACAGAATTCATTCGAGGATGAGTTAATTTTTCTAGATATAACTTTGTAAAGACTTGGTAGTCCACTAGGATACTAAGGAAGTGTTAGTTATACTTATTCTAGAAAATATTGACCATGTCGTTCCTAATAGTCGTGTTCACGATGATGTCTCTAAACATATTGTCAATGATGGAAACTAAAAAATTGGGCTCTTATTTACTTAAACTAGAAGGTTCCATAGAGTGTAAAGGTTTAAGTTCATTATACGGTTTTTTCAGGTTCTTCTGTGCTAAGAACTATCAACTGCGAGAGGGGTAGACATCACTAGTTTTAACTAAGGATGCTGTTTATGGTTAGATTTCTTTATTCCAATTTTTAAGGTAAGAAATACAAAACCCACCAATCATTTAAATTGTCTATTCACCATGGAAATTCTCTACAAGATATTTAAAGTCAATTCCCTTTAACATATATATATATATATATAATATATATAATAGTATAATAATATATATAGATCTATATAAACTAACCTTTTTAACCATATTAAATCCCGAATAAAATTGCAACCTCTAATGAATAATGCACATTTCCCCAAGGCATCCCTAACACTAACACTCATACATATTACCAATCGCAAATCTATTTTTTTGTTTACATGGAAATACTTAGACTATATACATTTTCAATACATATATAAATACAATAATAAACAATAATTACACTATGCTTTTCCCCATCTTTCGTTTTCTCGGCTCCTACAAAACCATTTGATCTGAAATCACCTTAAATCCGTTGGCAGACAATCCATCTAAATCTAGCATAATTAATGTTTTCAATTTTCCATTTACATAATAAATAATAAGTTGCTTTGAAGGAGGGGGGACATGTATGATCATTTCATTTCACTTCATTTCTCAACCAAGGAGAGATAAAGAGATAAAGAAGAGAGAGAAACACTATTTTCCTAAAGGTAAAATTTCACACAACATGCCACAAGATAGAGTTCCAAATAGTTATTTACAAGATTCAATAAGTTTCCACAGTTGTTTGGTAACCCGACGGGGGTTCCTACAACTTTCTTTTTACATTTTCCTGCTAGTTGTACAAACGTTCAATTTAGGCTCAAAGGCTAATAAACCACTTTTAAAAATTGTCTTCTGATGATCAAACACACCATGATTAAATTTATACGTGTCCTCCTATACACCAAGAATTCACAAGAACTTACAGAATTCAGAATTGGCAAATGGTTTATGATAGGCGACTAATTTTTCAAGGCCATCGGATTTAATTGGCCTAGTTGCAAATGATCAAAAGTTGGTTCAAGGGCTCAAAAAACCACGTCAAAAACTAGCATTCCTGGAGGACGCACAG